>FR997830.1:10010000-12602471 GCA_905475405.1 Schrankia costaestrigalis | reverse complement strand
TCAATACAACAATGCGCTGAGAGTGCTGTTGGGACTGCCTCGATGGTGTAGCGCGTCTGGCATGTTTGCGGAGACCAAAGTAGATGACTTCTATGCCATCATGCGCAAGCGAAGTGCATCCATGATGCGGCGATTCAGAGACAGTCCTAACAGTATACTAGCTACTCTGGCAGACAAAATTGATGGGCCGTTTATTAGACACTGGGCAAGTAGACATGTGCGCCCTAATGTCCATGTCAATAATTGATAATAACTGTATTCTACAAACATTAGGATAAGAAATTACTAACACTTTTATGGATCTCTGGTCTGAAATAAAGAATTTATTATTATTATTAATATATTTAAAAATAATAAAAATAAACAGAATTTACCTTCATTTTCAATACAAAATGTTATTGCTCTTATAAGCTATTGCATGAAGTGCCAGGAAGTTATAGTGTCAAACCAATTACTATAACTGTCAACGTTAGCATAACATAGAACAAAGATTACACTATATACGTCATGTAGTATCGGTAGGACGATCATACCGTGAACATTTCCTAGAAACCACGGAGCACATCTACTAACAGGCTTCGTGAGTTATCCTGCTGCCAATTCTTAGTAGAGTAATGTTTTAAATTGCTGTGAAATATCCTGTCGTTGCTACGTGATAATTTATTTCGATTCTAAGTACTAATTATTTTACTATTAGTTTTTAATCAGAAGGAGTCATTCGCTTTGCTAGGTAGGATCAGACACATGCTTTTTCAACACTATTGAAATATAGAAGCTTCTCTGGTTTGCTAAGCTTTGTTTACCATTAAAGAAGGACCAGCTTTAACATTTTCAACCGACTTCAAAAAAGAGGAGGTTCTCAATTCGGTTGTATTTTTTTTTTTTTTATTTTTTGTGTTTGTTACCTGATTTCTCGAAAACGGCTTGACCGATTTGAAAATTTTTTTTTTTGTTCGTATGGGTATGCTTCCCATTTGGTCCCATTGTCACCAGATCTGGATCTGGATGACGGGATCCCAGAGAAATCGAGGGCATCTCTTGAAAATTGTAGGGACGCATTGTGTAAAATCTTGTCATACATGTGCATCTCTGACGTCACTACCAAATAATCAAGAGTTAGAACTGGTCAGATCCTGGAGACCACCAAGAGTTGAGGGAACACCTCAATGGCATATAGCAGCTACCTTGTGTTTGGGCTTATTTTAATTGTATTGATGAATTCTTTACAAAACTTTACACAAACATGATCTGATGATGAAGAAGATTGAGGGTCGAGGCAACTCCTCAACGGTATATAGCAGCTACCTAGTGTTTGGGCTTATTTTATTCGTATTAATGAAAACTTTACACAAACATGATCTTAATGATGAAGACGACTGCAGAAATTTATTTAATACTAATCTTAGAAATTGTTATCAGCATGGTTTTTAACCGACTCCTGTTGAAGTCGGTTTTTTAATTAGAAAATTATGTTATTTATAAATATGTAATGGGCAGGTCGACTAGCACAAAGATCGTTCTCTCGCTTTCACGCGAAATATCACATTTGCAAAGCACGCATGCATGTCAGATTAGATTTAAATAATACGGCGAATAAATGTTATGGAAAACGATATGATTGAATATAAAAATTATGGCATTTATAATTATGGGTTAAACTTCTCACTAATCAATTATGACCAATGTAATTGTGAAAATGATTTTATGTTCTTACACGATTGTCGAATGAAATTAAGGCAACCAAATTATGGCATACCAAATAGTATTAAATAATGGCAAACGTTAGTAAACCCACAAGTGTAAACCCACAAGCAGTTTCATTTATTACTTCAGTGACCCAATAAGCGTATTATTTATCAACTAAGTCGATACTGTGGCGTGTTTTGCCTTCAAGTCTAAATTATAATTGACGTAGGAGAATAAACAAGCCGAAACTTTTACTAAAGCAAATGCCAATAAAACTTTTTTCCCTAACTAAACGTTAATAATGTAAATATATGGTTAAGTATCGACAGGTAATGTTTTTATTATGTAATTCGTATATCGTCAGGAAGACTTACTAACAATAATAGAGACATTTTACTTTGTGGTGGTATCGACAACATAGTTTACATTTATTTACCATATAATCAAAGTCGACTTCACACCTAAAAAGTAAACATCTATAACATAAATTGATCCATTGAGTAATGTTGTTATGATAAGCTTAACTTCTATACAAGAGAGGGAAAATTGCAAGCATACCATATTTTATTGGCTTAGGTGTTTTCTCTGTGCCAATCCACCGTGCATGTATGGAGTGGTGAGTCTTGATTCCCGATGAGAAAATACACTTTAAGGACTCTAAAAAGAGTATTTTTATAATTTTTTACCTCAGATCCAGACTATTTCTTTGTTTGAATTCAAATGGGTTCAAATATAAAATGACATAATATTTATAATTATATTATAACTAATTGTAGTTGTATCTAATTACCATGTCTATTAATAGGATATGATAAAGACAGTTACATATATTAAGCTAGCCTTATTGTAAAGTGTTTTCCAGGTAGACAACATTGAAACGTTGACGTTACATTATCACGATCTAATTAAGGGTCATTGTTTGTTGAGTAATATTTGTTTTGTAATTGAGTTAATGTAAATCTGTCATAATAATTGGATATGGGTCGAGATCGTGAAATGGTCTACAAAATGTCTTTGTTTAGAAATACGTCTTCAATCTATCATGTTGTCAGTTGACTGAACATTTACATTTATCTTTTACGAAAGACAGCAAACGTAACTGACGTAGTTTACGTTATAGTTAATGAAGATAAAGATAAAGATAATTTATTTGCAAAAACATGTGTGTACATACAATAATTTGATTACAGCATGAAGGATGTTACAATACATAGATATCTTTGTTCTGACATGTTTGCCATACAATGGCGTGCAAATTTTAAAATAGGTATGTCATGAATTTATTTACATAAAAAGTAATGAAAATTACATAGTTAAAATTAGATAATCACAAATTATGGCAGTCAATAATAATTAAATCAATCATAATCTAAACCAATACTAACAAAACAAAAAGAAATACATTAAACAAAAACATTAAATATCATAATTATTTGGTGTCAATCGTGTCATTTAAATAATTTACTACATTATAATAGGCTTTTTTAGCTAAGAACAATTTAACTCTTTTTTTAAACATAACCAAATTCATTTCTTGCCAACTTTTTGGTATTTTGTTATAAATTATGGGTGCCATACAAAAAAAACTCTTATGCATAAGTGCTGTTTTTGCCATTTTGTGGGCAGAGACATTATCCCGTTACTGTAGAAACTTTGGGACTTCTGATAAAAAAAACGGGACAAATAGTTTTGGCAGTCCTCTCTTGAGGTCAACCTTACAGAACCTAAAGAATTCTGAAGAGACCGAAACAGGTGAAAATCTGAAGGCGCAAGGTCAGGGCTATATGGTGGATGCACTAGGACCTCCCAGTCGAACTCTCTTAATTTTTGCTGAGTGGCTAAAGATGTGTGTGGTCTAGCGTTATCGTGATGAAAGACCACACCCTTCCTGTTGATCAATTCCGGCCGTTTTCTCTCGACTGCTTCCTTTAATCTCATCAGTTGCTGGCAGTAAAGATCAGAATCGGTGGTTTTGCCGGGCGGTAAAAGCTCATAATGAACAATGCCCTTCCAATCCCACCATACACACAGCATCACCTTATTTCGGGTTAGGCCAGGTTTGGCCACAGTCTGTGAAGCCTGGCCAACTTTCGACCACGACCTTTTTCGCACGTTCTTGTCGTACGTGATCCACTTTTCATCGCCAGTTATCAATCTCTTCAAAAACGGCTCGGTTTCATTACGTCTCAATAATGAATTGCAAATGAGTACACGGTTCATTAAGTTTCTTTGAGTGAGCTCGTGTGGCACCCAAATATCGAGCTTTTTTGTATAACCAGCTTTCTTCAAATGGGTCAAAACTGTTTTGTGGTCAATTCCCAGTTCTTCAGCTACATCGTAACTACTAATATGCCGATCTTGCTCCATTCTTTCAAAAATGGCGTCCATTTAATTCGTAACAGGGCGACCAGAGCGAGGTGCATCTTTAACATCAAAATTTCCGGACTGAAAACGTTTGAACCAAATTTGTGCTACTCTTACTGACACTGCATCAGATCCATAAACATCACAAATTTTTTTCACTGCTTGAGTTGCATTTTTGCCTTTTTTATAATAAAATTTTAAAATGTATCGAATTTCTTCATTAGATTCACTCATTTTTACGGAGAGAAAAACAAATGAAAATTAGCGGGAAACAACTTTTTTTTATTTTTTTCTTTTCTTTATAATGTAACCTTTTTAATGTTACCAAAACCAGCCAGACACAAGTAGTACAGTCAAAGAAATTTTATAATAAGTTTATACCTACGTTATGCGAAAAGACTTTTTCCCCGACCTATTATTTATGATGACTAAATGCATAGAATAGTTAAAGTTAACTGAAAACCAGAGTATAAAATAATTGCTTGTTATTATAAAAATAATAAGCAGGATCATTATTTATGGGTTTAATTGATGTAATATTTCATTTATCTATTATCGTTTTAAAGCTAATTTTAGTAAGTCTAACTTACAATGTTATTATGAACTTGTAAGATATGATACATGATGGCTTAGTAGGCGGACAAGAGAACTTATTAAACGAAAATGATAACTCATATTTTTTAAATAAAATAAACAAAAAATAAAACATTAAAAAATTATATGCTGATATGATATTTTGGTTACTTGTTTTAGAAAAGCTTTTATGACATATTTTCATCAAAAACATTTATGTAGGTAGATGTTTTAAGATTCAAAGTATTTTTTTGTACACTAAACATAACAAGTAAATCAGATACCATCTTTTTTAAATTAATATCTGCTGTCTGTAACTAATCTGACTAAGATAAAACATAAATACGTTCTTATATTATTTACATTAATGACATTACATCCCTATCGGTTTAGTAGTTCCGAGATACAGCTTCAGCCCACAACTACAAAACATTGGCTGGATAGATTTTGTACGTGAACACAGCAGCGGGCACAGGTTTTTGTGAATAAATAACGAAAACGGAAATAACGTAGCATGCAATTTACCTTTTTGTGTTTGATGCTTTGCCATGGGTTACAATGACTGAAGAGACGACCCATCGAAAACACAACGCAATGTGATAGTTTTATACTTCTAGTTTCTACAATTATAAAATGTATGTTTGTCTGTTATATAATATTCTTCACACATCCCACATCACTCTTTAGTCATAAACTAAGCAGAGCTTGTACTAGTATGCCAAGATGGCAGCGGATAAACAGACCTACGAGTACATACTTGTAAATACATGCATATTACTTAGGACATACATTAAAAACACTAATTGACTGCAAACTTATATCATGATATAAGTGATATAAGTTCAGTGATCGGGAAAAGAACCAAGAATGTAATAAAGAAATTGTGCTTGACATTATTTCGTTTTTTAATTAATGATTAGTTGTTAGTAAAATATATTCTTTACTATTAGAGTACAGTCACGAGCAATAATATGTACTCATTTTCCCATTTTGGAAAACAGTTATCTAAAATTCTGCCAATCCAAAATTAAATATTCGAAGATTAGTTTGAAACTGTACGGAACCTTTTCTAAATTACGAATTAATTTTGGTAATCCAATGTCTAGATAGACGTTTAGATAGTTTAGAAAATTTGACAATGTGTATATAGTATTGCTCGTGACTGTACATGGTAACATTGATACATTTCAGAACAGGGCTTAGTCTTTATTTTAAAGTTTTTTCCTGGGCAAATGTTTTGAAGATTAGAATTTTTGCTTTGAATGACGGTGTTGAACGCCTAAGGTATTTGTTAAGATAGTACAAAGATGTACTATCTTAACAAATACTTTAAAACTCTGTTTTAAAGTATACTTTAATACTTTAAAAAGGAATTTTAACAAATGCTTTAAATCTCTGAAAAGTAATAAAGAGATAAATTCTTATTTATATAAAATTGATGAAAACAAAAGGAAAGCAAAGTCAACTGAAAGCTAACATAATAACAAATCATTATTGAAAAGTCTGGAAACTTTGAAGATCTGCGACAACAGCTAAAATATTATATAAAATGAAGATTGTCTTAACCTGAGTATTTATAATGTTGGCTATTGTTATGCGTTTACTAATCTCGATTATTTCTAAAAACACTTACATTTACTATTATAAACTTACTCTAATGAAGTGTGTGAAAGTGAAAATATAATTTTAATTAAAATCAAACATACACGTGTATTTATAATAATATTATCTTCCAAGAAAAAACATTATTTTATGAAAATATTAAATCTATCATCATAACAGCCTATTAATGTCCCACTGTAGGGACGGGCCTCCTCCCATGAATGAGGGATAATTGGCCTTGTTAACGACGTATAGTGACTGACAATAGTGTGTGAGTGAAGGACTAAAATTAAAAGACGAAAAAAGACTGTGAATCAGTGATATAGTGATTGAGAGACCTCAGATATATAGTATAAGTGTAAAAATATTAAAATAAAACGAATAGAAAGACTTTTATTAAAGAAAATGTGTGAAAATGTGTCGAATTATAATAGAGACTTTGAAACGCTAAATACTTAGCCAAATTGTTGATTTATATAGTTTAATTTTGTTGTATATTGTTAATTTAACGGTAGAGATAAATAATAAACAACATTTGAATATAACTTTTAATTTAATAAAGAATTATAAACGAATAACTGCTAGAGATCGACGATATTTTGTGTATTTTTCATGTTTATACTATCATAACTTTTTGTACCATTGAGATATAAAGAAAACTATTTTGTATTATTGAAACTGACATTGTAACGAATTTATCCATGTATAATACTGCATATTTTATGTTTTAAATAAAGAAATACAAACAGAAAACGAGGTTACTCAAAGCGAAAATTAGCTTGAAATTAAGCGCTAAATCGCGGTGCCCACGTGACGGTAATGCTCCGGGGTACTTAAGCGATTGCGTTTTCTTGGAAAATTGTAGTTGGATCCTGAAGAAAAGTAAAACATCAAGCTTTGAGTACCTCGGAAACTGGAAGAAATACTGAAATAGTAAAAAAAAGTGTTTTATTTATACTCCCTTGAAGAACCTGCGCATACAAGCACCTACAGCAAGATCTTCCATAGTTGAGGAATAGACGGGCTACCGGCGCGGGCTAGAGCTTTAGTGTTGCTCTCCCGAAACAAACCCCGTCACCCGTATAGGGAGGTATCCCTCAAGTGTGTGTCCTGTGTGTGTATACTCACACACACCAACGCACACACCGCGAACGCTTAAGTACTTCTACGTACGAGAGGGCGCGGCCAATACAGTTGGTCCTTCGAGCCGGATCTTATTCCTTTAACGGGTTTAAGAGCTTGCTTGTAGGCCGATAGCTGTGTGCGCTGAAGAAAGAAGATAACGGCACGAACTTCGTCGGGGCCAACAAAGAATTACAACAAGCTGCAGAAGCATTGAAGAACGAAACTCTAGCTACTGAGGCCGAGAAGTATGGTGTTAGGTGGAAATTTATACCACCTGGCGCTCCAAATATGGGAGGAGCCTGGGAAAGACTGGTGCGATCGGTGAAAACCGCACTAGCCGCCACACTCCGAGAACGACATCCGAGAGAAGAAGTTCTACACACTCTTCTACTAGAAGCCGAGCATATTGTTAACTCTAGACCTTTAACAGAGTTAAACGAAAATGAAAATGAAGAAGCACTCACGCCCAACCACTTTCTCATTAAGCGGTCGTGCGGTGCTGGACGACTGGGCGCATTCAGTGACCACGATTTGGTTGGTCGCGAGACATGGAAGACGACGCAGCAGCTCAGCGACCATTTCTGGCGACGTTGGGTACGGGAATACCTACCTACTCTCCTACCCAGACGTACGCCAGGAAGCAACGTCGGAGAGAACATGAAAGTTGGTGACATCGTGTTCATCGTGGACCACACACTGCCACGCTGTACGTGGCCGAGAGGACGCATCATCCGCACGTATCCAGGGCCCGATGGACGGGTTCGGATTGTGGACGTGCAAACAAGAGGAGGAGAGCTGCGGCGACCCTGCTCCAAGGTGGTGCTACTGGTGCCTTCCCAGACGTCGTTGCCACAGGATGGTGCGACGCACGAGGGGGAGAATGTTAACGACGTATAGTGACTGACAATAGTGTGTGAGTGAAGGACTAAAATTAAAAGACGAAAAAAGACTGTGAATCAGTGATATAGTGATTGAGAGACCTCAGATATATAGTATAAGTGTAAAAATATTAAAATAAAACGAATAGAAAGACTTTTATTAAAGAAAATGTGTGAAAATGTGTCGAATTATAATAGAGACTTTGAAACGCTAAATACTTAGCCAAATTGTTGATTTATATAGTTTAATTTTGTTGTATATTGTTAATTTAACGGTAGAGATAAATAATAAACAACATTTGAATATAACTTTTAATTTAATAAAGAATTATAAACGAATAACTGCTAGAGATCGACGATATTTTGTGTATTTTTCATGTTTATACTATCATAACTTTTTGTACCATTGAGATATAAAGAAAACTATTTTGTATTATTGAAACTGACATTGTAACGAATTTATCCATGTATAATACTGCATATTTTATGTTTTAAATAAAGAAATACAAACAGAAAACGAGGTTACTCAAAGCGAAAATTAGCTTGAAATTAAGCGCTAAATCGCGGTGCCCACGTGACGGTAATGCTCCGGGGTACTTAAGCGATTGCGTTTTCTTGGAAAATTGTAGTTGGATCCTGAAGAAAAGTAAAACATCAAGCTTTGAGTACCTCGGAAACTGGAAGAAATACTGAAATAGTAAAAAAAAGTGTTTTATTTATACTCCCTTGAAGAACCTGCGCATACAAGCACCTACAGCAAGATCTTCCATAGTTGAGGAATAGACGGGCTACCGGCGCGGGCTAGAGCTTTAGTGTTGCTCTCCCGAAACAAACCCCGTCACCCGTATAGGGAGGTATCCCTCAAGTGTGTGTCCTGTGTGTGTATACTCACACACACCAACGCACACACCGCGAACGCTTAAGTACTTCTACGTACGAGAGGGCGCGGCCAATACAGGCCTACTAATACCTCGCTGGCCAGACGGATTGGTATAGGGTTTAATTTCAAGTTTTCCTTCTTTTTATTTTGTAAAGATAATGTTCACGAATAGTCCCTTAGTCGGTTTTTACGACACCCACGGGATGAGATGGGGTGGTGACATATTGTATTCTTACTCCGTCACCACATCTATACTTCTATACTAATATTATAAAGAGGTAAAGTTTGTGTGTTTGTATGTTTGTGTGTTTGTGACGTTGTAGGGGGTAAACTCTGGATCTACTGAACCGATTTTAAAAATTCTTTCTGTGCTGAATAGTCCATTTAGCAGGGAGTGTCAAAGGCTATGTAGTATCACGCTATGACTAATAGGAGTGGAGCAATGAAATATGTTTGAAAAACGGATGCATTTTTTTCGCCGCCCAACGAAGTGGGCACGGGTCAGCTAGTGTGTAATAAATTATGTGAATGCAGTGAAAACTTAAATTTAAAAAAAGTACTCATGTTTTCCTTGCTAAGATACGATAAATATTATATCAAAAAGGACTGTCGATAATAAAACTCCAAAATCCACAATTAAATGTAAAATGCAACAAAAAGATACAGCGTAGTAGCAAAAAAGCTCGATGTTTTTATTTAATCCAATAAAAACAGATAAAAGAATGACTAAAGGGCTCAATTTTCAATTTACAGTGCTTTTAAAATTCCCGTATTGTTAAGTTTATCTGCTCGGACGAAGCTGAAGGTTTAAGTTTTTAAAGTTCATTACAATCAAATCGCGAGAATCGTTTTTATTTTGTTTTTCCTTTCATTGTCGGAAGCATCGGAACTCGTGTTAAGAAAATTATTAGTTCTCTTGTAGAATGCGTAGTCGGATCTGAAGCTCTGATTTAATTGTAAACTAATGAGATTTAATTAGTCCCTAGTAGCCACAGACCAATTAGCCTACTCAAGGCAATGGGCAAGCTATTCGAGCGAACGATGCAATCTCGTTTGAGAGATCATCTGTTCGACAGCGGCATAGCTATCCCCCATCAATTCGGCTTCCGACCCGCCCACTCATGTACTCAACAGGTACACCGTATAGTGGAATACACACTAGACGGATTCTACCCCAAAAGGAGGAAGACAGTGGCAGTCTTTTTTGATGTCGCCAAGGCCTTTGACAAGGTCTGGCACGACGGGCTGGTATACAAGTTATACTTGTTAGGCCTGCCCGATCGGATGGTTCGATTAATTACCTCCTTCCTTAGCGGTAGGACCTTTCGTTTCAGGCACGAAGGTACCCTATCGACATCTCGGTCTATCACGGCCGGCGTACCTCAGGGCTCCCCCCTGTCCCCCCTCTTATACATATCATACACAAATGATATACCAGTACCTTCGCTCAGAAGCGGGGTACAGATGTCGTTATTCGCAGACGACACCGCCTTGTACTGTAATAGTGTTACTATTGCAGCGGCGGTGCGTAAGCTTCAACCATCTATCAACAGATTGGGCGCGTGGTTTCGCAAGTGGCGCATAGATGTGAATGCAGACAAGAGCGCTGCGGTTCGCTTCGATGTGAAACGGCGGAATTCACTATTACGTAGGCCCGACGACCCCCCGCGACTGCTAGGTTCACGTATACCCTGGCGGCGCGAAGTCAAGTATCTTGGAGTCACACTGGACGAAACCCTCTCGTTCAGGCCGCACATACGGCGAGTGACCAGGAACGCACGCTCATATCTCGGCCGGCTACACCACATGGTTGGCAGGCACAGTAGAATGTCACTACGAAACAAGCGAACTATCTTTAAGGTTTGCATACGCCCAGTACTCACATACGCATCACCTGTATTCGCACACGCGAGCCCAATCCTTATGGAGAAGCTCCAGACAGTACAAAACATATTCATACGCCGGGCGGCCGACGCACCGTGGTATGTTCGCAACGCGGACCTGCACCGGGACATCGGAATGCCCACTATACAGACATTCATAAAACAGGCCTCTGATAGATTCTTCAAATCTGCAGAGGAGCACACAAATCACCTCATTAGGGAGGCGGTGGCCTACACCCCCGCTCTCCCTAACCCCACCACTCCTCACGTCATACGAAGGCCTCGTAATGTCCTACTGGACTCACCGGACACACTGTCCTCCGATCTGGAAAGGCTTGTCAAAGCTCAGATCCCGTAGGTCCCCCCTAAGATCTCTGTTAGTTTATACATGACCTGAACGCAGTGCGCGCTCAATCATGACTCTCTAAGTAGGATTCTCTTAGGGAAAATCAAGTGGGCGTCCCTTCAATGGGGCGACGCTTATCTAAGAAACGCTTCCCCGGACCCCAGTCTGGGGGGGACGTTCCGATTCGCTTAGCAGCCCATAGGGCAACAGAGCAGTAGGTCTGGTGGTTTTTAGCCGGTATGAGTCTCGGCATAACCCGCAGGGACATAGGGCCTCCCTCGGTGTACTCATGAGAGTTTTCCACCCCCTCCCAAGTATAGACCGGAGGTAGTCTGGGCGAGTTCTGCCCAGGCGGCGTCATTCGTGGCGTTAAAAAAAAAAAAAAAAAAAAGATTTAATTACTTTATAAAAGTAAAATACTTAGTCTCTTCGCTACTGCACCATTGCTATGCCGCACTGTCTCATTGCTATATTATTATACATAGCTACTACACCATTGAATGCAACTACATGTGTATATAAGTCATCTAAAGTACTATGTTTATTTTTAACGAAGAATTTGCCTTTGCATTATCCACAAGGTGATCACTACTACACCCAGGGAAGTAATTGCGATAGTTTTGGACTTCCACCCTCTATAAAGACGAGCATGAATACGAATAGTATGTGTTTGTAAGCTTTAAATGAAGATGGGAAAACAAAGTCGTTTAAAATGTCAACACCTGGTACATATGAATGTATTTTAAACAGCTGCTGTAGTAAAGCAGCACTTGTTACTGATATCTATATTATTAAATTTCAAGTGAAGTCTCATCCGTATCGCAATATGACGGTTGCTTTGTCATTCAAGGTAGGGACGGATTTGATAATATTTTGAGAAAGTTATTCGCGTAGAGATGCTAATTAATTATAACTTTGTTATTGATAATTATAAGCTGAGTCTATGTCTGTCCCTTTATATTTGAACCAAAACGTTTATCATTTTTTTAAATATCATGACCGGTATTTGTTGCCTTTGTATGTTTGCTACCACGTTAGGGGCACCACAATGACACGAAGCTGGGGTGCGTTAATCATACAGAAGGTCACTCAACGACCTAGCGAACTTTGCTAAGGACATAATAACACATGAGAACTTTTGAGGTTCATATTCCAAATGTGTAAAAAACTATTGACATTAATATTTATGTCTACGTTATAAAACTATTAGTACTTATTTATAGTTTCTACGACTTTGTGAAAGTATAATTTCAATGTATGGCAAAACGCGAAGGTTATTCAATAAAAATAGTAACACAGTAGGTACGCCAACTGTGCTTTGAAGTAGACCATGAGGCGGATTAAAAAAATGTTATTAATGGGATTCCTTGAAATCTTTGCTCTGTTTAAGTAAACAAGGTTTTCTGTGCAGGTCATACCGCTTGGATTGTCAAAGGTAGCAAAACTAGAGAAGAGAAGAAAACCAGAATAGCTTCAGTTATTACTCCGTCACAAATTTGTATCTGGTTATAATTTACAAGTAACACAAGAAAAAATATTAATTTATTTACCCAAATCGAATATAGAAGTACTACATGACAGTGTATCTATTGTACGTTTGTGTTACCCACAAGAGTTTCAATTATGAAAACAATTAACTTGTAGATTGAATACAAAGTACAAGGAAAGTTCTAAAAGATCATCTTACGACTAACTGGAAACGAGAACATTGGGAAGAAATTGAAACAACAATAATTTCCTTGCAGCTATAATTGGTTTTGTCTACAAACAATTAGGTACTTGTAGTTTTTCTTTGGCATACAATTTTAATAAAATTATTTATTTATGATATCCCCGAGGATTGGGTGAAGACGGGGTACCGAACAAAGTTTAAATTTATTGTATCAGTACAGGTCCCGTCAGAATAAAAGGAATTCGATGTAAACTCTAGTACCAATTATAAGGCTAGTTTGATAGTGTAGGCGTGAATTATTTTGTTAAACTTTGGGAATAGTTTCTGTGTGTGTTGCTTGGATGAATGAAATCAGGATCCGACTTATTTATCACCGTGTTCAAGGATTTAGAATATATTAGTGACGTTGCTGAGTATTGATTAGTTTTAAACATTTAACGTCCTTTAAATGTTTGCCTTTTAGGGTTCCGTACCAATTTTGAAAAAACGAAACCCTTATAGGATCTCTTCGTTGTCCGTCTGTCTTTCAAGACCATTTATCTCAGGAACGCGTGAAGGTATCAAGCTGAAATTTTAACCAAATACTAAGGCTTGTTGCTTCTTAGTGCTGTAAAAAATCAAACTGCTACTCCAACGCAATCAAGAGATATAGCCGTTTTTGTCGCGAATTTTTAACGAGTAAGGGCAAAAAATCTACAGGATACTTCCAGTCCACCTACAAACTTGAAAGTAGTAACTACCGGTAGTAAGACTAGTAGTAACACGGGCAACAAAGATTTATAAAAAAAACTTAATTTCTGGTATTTACAAATCTGCATAAATATTATTATAAACCCCACAACGTAATAAAGAAGGATGTTCATAAAACATTTAAAAATATTCGATCATTATCAAGAGATATTCCATGTAAATTTACCTTAACGTTATTAACATAATGTTCAATATCGCTAATTATTATAATGATAATTTAATAAAAAGAGCACGTAGTGTTTAATCCGGCGCTGTAGTGACTCAGATATTTGTATTTCAACTGGTATATTAATACGAGAGTTGCACCTGAGCCGTGGCGCGTGTTGAGTGTAAATAAATCTATAGTTGGCGTCATATACCGTTCACAAGTACGCGACTTAGAGCCCTCACCTGTGAGATATGCCATCTAGTCACGTTACAACTTTGAAGGTGAAAATTTGACTCGACGTTGTTTTGTTGCCAGTGGTTTACGCTTTGACAATACAAATGCTATCCGCAGTATTTATAGTGTCTTTGAGCAAGTTTCTTAGAACTTGGGTAACATCTTTATGTTCTGTTATAATTGTCTTTGAATTCAATCGTTGTTGTTACTTTGATTGGATTGTTCATTTATTTTATGACAATTCTACGCTATGATGAGTTTGCTGATTTGTAAAGTACTGTGTAACTTTTTCAAATTTATACCGATATTAAGCACTAAAGTAGTGCTTAAAGTAATAACTACACGTGTTTATTTCCATACACACTTCACGCCTTGAAGTCTGGCCGGATCTTAAGCATGTCAGACTAGAAGAGACTACAGCCACACGGTGTTTTTCCCGGTTGTCATGCGTCAGAGGCTCCATCCTAGGAAAGGACAAGGTCACATTTAAAGTCAACTATAAATATACATATAAAACAATAAATCATAAAAAAATTACAAAACTTTATGTACAACCTACATAAAAAGAGAACTTGTTTTTAAGTCTATTATCATCGTACATTTAAAATTAACATAGAATTAATTTTGCATTCATGGTAATTTTACTTTTAAAAACATGAATATTATGCAAAAGCTTGTAAACCGCATAATGTATTTAGGTAGATAATCTACAAAAAATACAGTCTAAAGATTATGAATCTATATAAATCTTTTTAGTATTATATACATAAGTATTGTTAATGTTATCAAAATGTCATCATCCAATTTCATCCTGCGGGTGTTGTAAAATTAGGCCTAACCAACATCTTTACTCTGGGAAACTTATGATAGAGGCTCTACCGAACCTAACCTCTATGCCTAGCATTTAACATACTTTTCAGAAACGAATACTAATTTAAGCACTCCAATCATCTTGTAGATTATAAATAAATATCCTTACCTAGTAATATACCCTAAGTAATACTTATACATAATGTATTTTATTTGGAAGCAGTAATAAATATATTCCTTCTTAAATAAAGCAATTAGCAGTAACTTAAATAAAATGACTTATTAAGCCGTGAAAAACCTTGATTGATTAGTTGTTAGTCAACTAGTTAGAGTTGCTTAGTCAAATTCAAGTTTTCTTGTAGCATTAAAAGTCAATATCGAATACTTTTCTTATACGATACATCTACGACGAACATGACTTTTACCTAGAATTACACAGAGGTAATAAATAAAAATTAGTAGTAAAATTGTTACCAGAGTAAAACCAGACCAAAATCGCAACAATTTATGAGGACGTTTCTACTATCCTTGCCTTTTATTTCTAGAGCTTTCTATTTAATTGAATACAAAAGTTAAACGGCTGGAGTTACTTTATTCTCGGACGAATATTTGCAAAGTCCATTTTCTCTGAAAGTAAGCATTCAGAGGCAGCATTTTCCTTTCTTAATTAATTGTAAATTACGTGACGATAGCTGTGTTAATTCGCTAATTTTGGTATTAAATAATCTCTGGCTGCAATTAATTGTGGAACGATTCGGCTGTTATATAACCACAATTTCCTGTTAGGTAAATCATTTGTGTGGTAATTATCTGATCAGTTTTGTTTATGTTTGTATATTGTATGGCTCGTAATAGAATTAGTTCTGTGAAGTTCTGTTTTACCTTTGTTAACGCCATTGATTAGATTTATTATCTTACATAATTGCTTCTATCTTCACCGATTGCTAATTATAATTATTAGTGTAATTTAAATGTTGATTAATAGAGATCGTTAGTGACTATACCAGTACAATACATCAGATCAATAAATCAGCCTCCTGAAAAACAGTTAACAAATAGCCTGATACTATTAGGTGTAAAATAGATTATTTTAAAATGTAAATTTATTTGACAAGTGAGGCACATTTGCATGCATATTATTTTATATAGGAAGAACTAACATGTAACAAATCAATTCGATCGATATAAGTGGTGTATGTGCCGAAGCTCGGTGCTACACGGAAATTAAATGTTTTGTATAGAACATTAACCGTTATTTATGATTATAGTCTAGTCGATGATCTATTTTGTGGATTTTCTATGCAAATTTTTATTTTGATGTTTGACTGCATCTTTCTTATCGTAGTTGTAATGTTAAAACTTATCTATGCAGTGTAGACAGGACAATATAACAATGTGAATTATTTATCTGAATACTTCACAAAGATTGTTGTAGTTCTGAGTGTCTCTTGTATCAAATAAATCATGTTTGTTAATCCCACGCGACGAATGTCGACGTTCGTAACGTAGTGGTTTTAGTGACTACGCTGGGTATATCAATTTTCATGCAGCTAGAAATTGTATCAAGTCAAATTATTATGTTTAAATAAAGCGGATTGTAGTTCTTGGCCAAGTTCTTCTATTATGCTTAAGTTGCGATAAATTGGCAGATATATTTTCTTTTGTCGTTCATTTAGTTTGTTTCATATTTGTATATGCTACGAAATAGAGTTCAAATTTACATAATTGCTTAAAGCATTTATAAAAGCAAATCATCACAGTGAAACCAAACCATGAATGTCTCATTATAATGGCAAGTTTACTCCAGTGACGGTTTTATTCTTGCATCATAAGGCCTACAAGAACACATACTTTTATAATATGTGCTAATTTTTTTTTCCACACACTACTGCCGTTGTACAGGAGGTGAGCAAGTTAAGTGATACCGCAAAGTCACTAGAAAAAGAATATCCTTATTCCAATCGTCTACTTATAACACACCAGATTGTATTATATTGGATAGTTTAGGGCTTTACGTTTTTCAGGGCCGCACAAAGTGCCAATTTTTGGAGAAGGCATAAATATGTCTAGCAGTGGACGTCAATTGGCTGATATAATGAGGGCTTTACTTCATATTTTGTTTTTAAAATCAGAGTTATCTAAATAGCTCTTTCTTCTGACTAAACGTGTTTTGATGTGTAACAAAACTTATATTGAGCTAATTGATAGCGGCACGAGGTACTTCAATTAAGAGGTTTCGTATTGAATAGAGGTCGGTTATCGGATACTAGATATCTTCCTCAACTTGAATTAGTTAAGCATGTCGATTAAGATTATAGATTATAAGACAAATATCTTTAGTATTCATATAAGGTTCAAACTAACATTCATAACATTTGTTCACACATTCATACAAAGCGTAGTTCCATACTTACCAAAGCTTGTAACAACATACAAACTTTTTTTAAACACATACAATTATAACTACGTAGAAAACCCCAAACCAAATATAAATAAGCCTTAGGGCGCCTTCAAATTTGCCGCTAAGTGTCGCGCGGAGGCAGCGCGACTGCAGCGCTGCGGTCGCGCTGCAGTCGCTAGGTTTGAGAATGGTAGTGTTGTGTTTTAGTTTTACGATGGACTCAGACGAAAATACACTGCTCGTAGTGTTACTATTAAAAAGAAAAAGTATTCTAAACAACACTAGTCGATCGATGAACGAATGCGGAGACGCAGCGCGGGCGTAGCGCTGCAGTCGCGCTGCAGTCGCGCGTTTTTTATCTCTATGAATTTACAAAACAGCGCGACCGCAGCGCTGCAGTCGCGCTGCCTCCGCGCGACACTTAGCGGCAAATTTGAAGGCGCCCTTACACTTGTAGCACATCACTGTTTGATTTGTGCTAGGATCGAAACACCAACTATTATGCAATCTAGTAGTCTGCTCTCTTCAAAAGGAAGTTGCTATCACAATTGCTTGCTGAAAACTGTTTAAAATAACAGTTTTCAAAAAACGAATAGAATAAATCAAAATAACCATTATGTATAAATAATTAAATAACCTTCGTCATTAAAAATAAAGATACACACGTTCAGGAAGTTAGTAAAATAATTTTACGATCTTTTACTTTCCCTCTCGGGAGACCGGGTGGACAGATCTGTTACAAGAAGGTCATGACAAGAAGGCTGAATAAATTACTTTTATGTATTTTAATTATGTATAATATGTACCATTACAATACCTTATCTATGTATTACCTTAAATCATAAATAACTGTTTAAAACTCTAAACGCTGACTGCTGCAAGCGCCATTATATAAACAATCAAGTACAGATAGTCTAAATTAAGAGGTAATCTGCCTTTTTGTTATAATCAAAGCTGAGACTACAAAGAGACGAAATATAAACGAAATTAATATTGTTACAAAGTAAATCGTTGTTTTGTTTGTACAACATTTTACGATATCCTGTCATAAGAGGAAAAAAACATAACCCGTGCCTTTATTAGGGTAAGCGTTGCTAATATCTGAGTATTTTCATGATTACCTTTTGCCAACATTATCATTCATAAAAACGCTTTAAATCCTTTTTTAACATTTCCACCAAATAAATTTAAGGATTACATTATTTAGGTTAATTTAAAAAAATAAAAACGTAATGTTCTAATGAGATATCTCGTACAATGTGTTATGAACAGATTGTGCCCTACAGTTAAAGTCCTTACCTTTTTGCTTTACTTTTAGGCAAATTGCTACATTGACGCCGTCATTATTATAAAGCTAAACAATAAAATAAACACGTATGTCCAGAATTTATTTAACTAGAGCATTCACTGATTTTGTTTACCTTATTTGATTTGGATGCATAACGTAAGACTCTACTTCATATTGTGACCAGAAATAAAGAGGCAAGTATAGCTCAATCGTCTATTTCGTTGTCTAGACTTTACTAATAGGATACTACTGGTGTCTTGTTCAAAGTACGACACAAGTAATCTTATAGCTAACACGCTAAGTAAGCAATAGTTAACATTGACATTATAAGTACCATGAGGATGATAAATTATCCTAATAAACGGTTTCATGGTTGTAGCTTTCAGTTAGCGTGTTTGACCAGCTAACTACAACAATCCCACTGATAAAGAAACAAGATGTAGTTTTATAAAAATACTATAGCCTTCATTTCTCTCCCTCAGTGCAAAAATTTTATGAACCGAGAAAGTATAAAAGCGAAACATGTGTTGTAATGTAATTTGTTTGCAACAAATCTTAAACTTACCTGTAACATTTCCAAATTATACGTATTTTAGTGCCAAAATGCTAATTAACACAGCGAAAACGAGGGCCAGGCAAATGAGCACTCGCCGTCGCCAGGAATCATGAAGAGAGCGGTCCCATTAACTTTTATTATTCGTCGTTTTAAAGCGTGTCGTCCAAATTAGTTGGCCCTATTCGCAGAACATCTTCGTTGCGCTTACAGCCATCCTCATTACAGGAATGGCACTCAAAATTAATTTATTTATTGTTGATGTAAGAATAATGAGTTGTATCCTTCCACTTGCTTCGTTTAAACGGTGCTCGTAACTAGTTTGTCAGTTAATGGATATTCGGAAGTCCAAATTAGCTGATGTGTTTACTTCGGGATTGGTTTGAGTTCCTGAGGAGTGTTTACTTGCTTTAGTGTAAGACAACTCATTGAATAGTCTTTATTTAAAGTGCACTGTAATCAAGAGTTCTCCTTGTTTACTTCTACTCTGTAGCCATGCCTAGAGGGATATGAGCTAGTTTCTAATATAGGTATTAATTACATTTTGGGTTGCTTTACCAAGAACAGTAAAATGTCCGTTCTAAATGTTTTGGGAGTTCTTACTGGGACCAGCTTAAACGTACAGTCCCTTAAAATATGTAGGAAATATTTTTAGGTTAATTTATCAGTTGCAGGTGGAGTTGATGATTTGTTTTTTTATTGTTTTAGTTTTGTTCCAGTTTTTTTCTGTTTCACACGTAACGGTGGCACCATATGGACTGGTTAGACTAATTACACGGTCTAATTGGTTTGTCTGTCCATCTGTAACTGCGGCTCCGGGGGACGCTCTAGTTAATTAGTGTCCTAACCAATCCCAATGTGATTTATTTAACGTTTAAAAAGTTTTAAAATATAAATTGAGAACTAATTGGACGAAGATTAAGTATGTTAGGTACGAATAATTTATTGTTGGGCATTGCCAATATATTACGGTCATCACCATATTTATACAATAATAATGATGTTCAGGATTCATAAATATGAAATACATACATACAAACATAAACTCACGCCTTATACCGTCAGGGGTAGGTACAAACAAATATGAAATACGTCATAGGAAAAGGTTTATTGGACAATTCTCAGTAAAAATGTTATTGATATAACTATAAACTATCTCTTTCAAAGCTATAAAAGATATTAAATTGAAATTATTTGTTTTCATACCAAAATAAATATTCACATCAAACATTTCTTAAATAAATATTGATATACGTTTTGAATATATTTATTAAAAAAAAGGCAAATAAGTATATGGGTGACCAGATAAGCAACGGTCCAAATAGGCTCCGGTATTTTAACAAAATCTGGTATGAAATAAATAAAATACAGAAAATAGTATTCTACTGTAATATTACAAAGTAAAGCAACGATAGTAGTAGTTTAGTGGTAAAGTTAACTTACTGTTAAGATTACAATTTTAAGCTGATTACATAGCTATAGGTTTCCAATACAGAAGTTTAAAAAAAAACATCATTCTATGTGCTGTTAATGCATATCAATGTTACAAATAGGTTCAAGATTAAAGAAGCAACAACATTTCGGAAAACTGTACACAGAGCTTCCTCAAGCACATCTTGGTGGCGACTTTATTCACTTATTCAGTGCAATCGACTATGCAGAACTGGACTGCGGACGCCTGATCGGTTTTAACCCCTACTATTTCGTTCTGAACACTGTCTGAAGACCAACATCCCTTGCGATGACTTGGACTTTTGTTTTGTCAAACATTTTTAACCATAACAATATGTTGTGGGTTACCTTATCTTTAATATGATGTAAAGCTTTTAATGAAAGAATTGAAACCCAAAAAAAATTGTTTTGGCAATAACAAATCTGTAGAAACATTTTGAGGAAGTCTTTGTCCAAATAACATGCACATGTAAAATGAGTCTTGCAGTGTAAGCAACATAAGAATAATATCAGCAGCTCAATAAACGCACGAGATCGCATTATTTATATCTTCGACAGCCAAGTAATAAGCATAGATTTGTCAACGTGTAGTTTATGCAGATGACACCTGGATACAAATGAGGTTTGTTACCTTAATGTACTGTTAAGTTGTGGAAAGTTTGTTTTATACAACTATATTATTTATTTTACATAAAAAAATACCCATGGTATATAAATCAAATACATTTCATACCTATAAGTTTTGCCCCGTGTTTGAAGTCTTGAAAATATATTAATCGTAGAATGAAAACATGAAACAAACCCTATACCAATTTGCTTGCCCAGCGTGGCCTTGTGATAGGGTGGTTCAGCATTTATTACCAGAGAGAACGTATATGTAAAGATATGGTTAGTAAGTATTCTTAGCCAATCACCAAACAAACAAAAAAAACTATACTTTTTGGTGGTTTAATAAAGTAAAACAGGGTTTTTAAGCATATTTTTACCTAATTAAGATCTTGGCCAAGTATAAAAGTTATTATACGGCATGTTAAATAGAGTGTTTCAGTAATAGTTTTGGCAAAACGCCGAGTAAAAAGTGATTAACTCTATTCTCATCGTATCGGGAACTTTAAATATGCATTAACATAGATTATGTAAGGCTGGTAAGCCAAATTATTGTAATATAACTGAAATTCTTCTTTTTTATAACCTTAAACGAGTAAGTAGTTAAGTACTTGAATTTTTTGAAGGTAAGTGGAAAATACGGCACAGAACCCTATTGGGTTCTGTGCCGTATTTTCCACTTACTAAATCAACAGCTAGCGTCGTATATGTAGTATAAGTTCCCCTTCCAATACATTGGTGACTTTGCCTCGTAGCGTCCCTGCTACACAGAAGTATCGGGTTCGATTCCCGATCGTTGCAAAGCTTTGTGTTAATACTTCTTTTTTTTACCGTTTACCCTTCTTCTTACATTTGTATCCTTTCTACTTCTTTACATGGTATTGTAGTAAAACTATAAAAAATCTGTTTCAGAAATTAAAAAGAACAACTTTTATCAATTTCAAACCCGACTGACCACAGTGTTACAGTAAAGTCTTATGTTTCTTCACAAAATATAAAGGAGATCGTGCACGTTCAATTCTTTCTGCTTTTATGGAACTAAGTTCCACATTCTGCATGTTTGTAATAATTTCTACTAAGATAAAGTTGCGAACATACGAGTTTAAATCTCTTTGGTTTTGCAATTCGTTTTATGCTCTGATTCCTGTGAAGACGACTCAGTTGTTAGTTTCTCTACTAAAAGTTTCATTCACGAGCAGAATTTGTCACTTTTCTGTTTTTGAAATTCCTCGCCATAACCTATTTTGACATTCTATTTTAACATGTGATAATATTATTGTTTGTTTTCACACCAAAGTGAAAGCAATTTGGTAGAAGCTGCCTTGCGGGTCTTTACTTGTGCGTATGGCCTTACTTCCTATTGCCAAATGAAATGTGTATAGGATTTTTATTGTAATTTCCTTTCATCTATTCTCAGGATAAATTATGTTTCAAGAACGCGGTTAACGCAAAATATTGTCGTTGAATATGTAGACAGAAATTACTGTAGCTGTTAAAATTATTATTTTTCTTCTGAAAGTTGGATTTCTTTGTTAGTTTTTTATGCGGTTACCGCGTTTCCGCTTTAAATAAGAATATTATAAATTCAGAAACTCAGTCTCTAATGGGTTAAATAAGAAATTAAGATATTTTTAGGGCGGATGGATGGAAAGTTCTACCATTCTAGCTACTTACTATTTGTAAGGACCTATAATTGGCTCTATATTTCTTAACTATTCTAATCATATTGTCAAACAGCTGTTGGTGGTAAATAAATAAAAAGAAGGATAAAATTCCACCAATCGTGAATTTTCTAATAAAATGATGATATTAACAATATTTATGTTTGTAAAGTTTTCTTTATCCTGTGATAGTACCATTGAAATTACAATCTTACAAAACTGAACAGCTTATGTCTAGATGTGGTAGCGGTGTAGCTATGCTCTGACATGGTTCAGGCCCATTGGCAGTGACCGCTTACGTTTGGCCGCTTCGTCGACTGCTATAAGTAAAACTAAATATTTAAAATACGAGTACGTATTACAAAAACAAATGGTAACAATATAACACATGTTTCAGGATTGTGACCTACCACTTCCTACACAGAGCTTTTTCAATTGTATAGCACAGACTGAAATAGAGAGCAATAAAATAATTTCACATCTTTGAGCTACAGTAAAATAGGTTAATTATATTTCTAAGAAATCTCTTATTGTATTATTGTTGAATTTCTCAATATTTTTCTCTCATTAAAAAATAACTTGACACTTTTTTGCTTTCTTCAACCTTCGCCTTTTCGCCAACGTTACCAGGTAGTCGGTTTATGTGGGCTTTAGTTACTTTGACCGTGGTCATGTGGAACCGAATCCTTTTGACTGACAGAGTATGAGGTTCTCTGCATGTTTTCTGAAGCGTTGTTCAACCAAGGTTTCAGTGATCTGCAAGATTTTTTAGAACTTACGCCAATCAAGCCTTAAGCTATACCAAAATAAAGTTCGCAGTAATGACACAAAGTAATTGAAAACAAAATGCTGCACTTAGTTGCATTTTTGTTTTAAAACGGTACCATTAGATGAACACGGAGAGAAGTCATGACTGTCCAAGTAATTCCGCAACACACAATGCACTGTTGTCTGTAAGTTCCATTACCCTTTTCTTGGGTACACCTCGACCACGCTAGGCTAAGTCACGCGATGTACACATTACTACGTTGAAAGATTTCGTTTCCACTTACTAAATCACTTTGTATCCTATCCTTGTTCTTTGACTTTTATTTGGAATCTCAATTTTATTCGCTAAGATTTTAGTGCTTTATGTGAAATTTTATTGCTTAAGTTTATATAAATAAAATAAGTGTTATAAAATAGAACGTGGTGTACTTAATCTCTATGCTAATATAGCCATTTCTTTTTAACGTAGTGACTTCATTGACTACTTGTATGGATTCAGAATCTTGTTAATAATACAAGAAATATTTAAATGGTTACGGACTGCTTATACAAAGTCGTCTAGTAAGCTTGGTATTAGTCTACTTTTTCTAATCACTGAAGGTAGGACGTCCCGTGCCATTTAGTGAAGGGTTTATGTACTATAAGAAGTTAAGGATGAAAAATGTTTACATATACTTTATTAAGATGCCAATAATATGACAAATAAGAAAATCTATCATCTACAAATTGATTGTCATTTAAGTTAAAAACAAAATCATAAAAAAACGTCTAAGATTACATTTCGTTCAAAGGTTATTAATTACTTACTATACAGAAATATACAGTATATCACAGAAAGTGAAAATCATAGAAGTCATAGAAACTAATAAAATGAAGCAAATATGATGTTAGCGGTAACGGGTCAACGTTTCCTTGGAGTTTCAGTTGAAAATGAACATGTCTGTACTAGAACAAGGAACTAAGATCAACAGCAAAGTTAATGTCCAGTTAATCCTAGTTTCATGCATTCAACTGTTTCCTACGACGCTTACTGGAAATGTAACAACATGAATAAAGTCTTTCAGATGTACTATACTATGTACATAGTGATGCGACTTGTACTCGTACTGTTACAATGTATGTTACTAAATGTTTTATGAATAAAATTAAAACGAACGTCATAGTTGCTAAGCTAGATTAAAAAATTTCGGTTTTATGTCAATAGTTTGATAGAAAAATTACTTACAATGGCTTGGAAGTAAAAAGTGGTAGTAAAAGTGACGTGCCGTAAATGTACTACAGGCTTCTACTCAGAAAAAAAGGAGGAAAAAAGGGACACCTGAGAAGACAGGACGAAAATTGGACCTCCGTTATTATAGAGAATGTTATTTGAACTAAAATTACTTTTTATTTGACTGACCAGGTGATCGCTAGTAGCTGGTTAAGTTGATCTAAAACAGTATGATGCACTGCACTTCAATAATATCTTTTATTCATTTAAGCGTATGTACTTATAAGTTTTTGTTATGTTAATTAGTAAAAGCAAATTCAGGTAAACAGTGCAATATTCCACATCTTATCCGCGCAAGCAGCAGAATGCCGTAACCACCAGTGAAATTACTTTATAACATTTTAGCCGTAGAATATTCGGAACTTATGACGTCTGTCCAAGGGAAGTATTTCTGCGTCAGCTTGACGCCTGCTGCAAGCCAGATACAATTTCACGCTGTGCCAACTTGCAAAATTCGTTGCGAAATTCTAATTTCATAGAGAATACGGATGAAGGCTTGTAGTTTGTATTTAGCGGATGTGTCACGTGTCTGCTAGGTGAATAGTCTACCCTACATTAAGTGTACGTGAAGTGTCTAGTCTCGCACCAATTTAGACCCATTAAGTAATTGTTTAAATTGTTTGCAGTCTTGAATTTTATTGCAGTAGAATCTAAAGGATGTATGTACCTTGAAAGTCGTTCGTTTGATGAAGAATTTAAAAATATTATTATTATTCTTAATGCATCTGGACACTGCATATTATAAGGTGGTTGAGAGAATCTAATTGATTATACAGAAAATAATTGGAAAGTACTTAGTAGTATTCAAAATAAAACGTTAAATTAATCCAATTAAGAAAAAGTATGGGGCTAATATTGGCTGCTGTAAGAAATATGTTGATAAGAAATTTTCGAAATACTAGGTGTAGTTTGTCAAGTCTCTTTAGTCAAAAAATCGTTTATTTGTTGGATCAATATTGTATCAAGAACCATCTGTGTATATATAATATAGTGCGGTCATCAATCTACTAGACAATGGTGGAGATAATTGCACTGCAAATAAATAACGAAGGGTATCTATTGTGGTTAGGTTGAGCTAAGACAAGGACGTGTTTCTTTTAACTAAGTGATCACCTTAAATACTTATTAATAGAATAGAATCTGTTAATATTTAACACATCCTTGGTAATATGTACTTACTAATGACAATTTGTTAAATTCTCTAAAGTTAAATAGTTGTATCTATTAAGAATAAAGTTATTATAGACTACTTATATTTTAATTTTATAAAAAGCAGCTACCACACTAAGTAGTTGTACATTAAATTAATAATTACATTGTATTCAAAGAACATAATGTATTTATTGACATATGAGTCGAAATCAACCATAGAACATTTTTATACACATAAAATAAAAGGACAGGAAGTACATTTAGTCTCAAGCCAATAACTTGTAGAAAATATAATTAGCTTAAATAAAATTCAAAAGAACGTCTTCTCACTCGGCAGCTGCCAACACAGCTTTACCACCAAGACAGATAATTGTCTTGGTAATATGTAGTCACAAAATAGAACAACATCTAACCATCTTAACTTGTTTTTATTATATTGTATTTTTTGTGCTTGCAAAAGTCACAAAAAAGTTATTTGATTGTTTTGTCAATAACAATTTGTACATTACACTTAAAATTGAGTTTATAAAGTAATCTTTTACGAAAGTTACAAAGTAAAGTAAATAATAAATTAATAAAGAACATACCCATCTATTAAGTTTTAATACCCTTAAAGAACAAGCTTAAATTGAACATTGGAAATTTTCACTGGAAATGTCTCATTAAAAATGCTAAAGCTGGCGAACAAAAGTGGATAATCTGTTTGGCGTCCGGCGAATATTAAAGAAGCCGACCAGTCCGGAAGGTCTTTTGTTGAGATCAAAGCAATCTCACGGCTTTGCTAATTGACCTTTGCATTTTGATGGAGTTCTCCCTACGTCCTGTACCAATGTCCGTCTATAGAAATTTGATCTAGGTTCGCAGTGACGGGGGATGCTGTCCATTTGTTTCAGACCTCGTTTTATGTAGTCTGGATTTTCGCGTATCCAAAAGATTTTAAATTGGCATTATGTTTCAGACTTTATTCGAGAGAATGATTTGGAAACCCTTTTACATGAAAGTAGTAGGTTTTTACTTTGGGCTTTTATACAGTACCTAAAACCTAAACCTATTTGGGGATTGTATGTTTTAATTTAAGAATGTTTACGTAAATACGGAAGTGACAATATTTTTAGTGAGTTTGTTTTCACATTAACTTGTTTTAGGTTTCTAATATACAAAATCAAATCTACACTTATTAACATTTAAATGTTACATACATAGAAAGTAATAAGCGTAACAATGCTATTTCAGTTTCTTTTTTTGTTTAATTTTCCTGTAATGTATTTACATTATTTTCCATCCAGGCAAATAATTTTACCTAATGATTTTCGTAAGAATGCTGAGTGATTGAACTCTGTTTTTGCATTTCTGTTCTTACTTTAAAATTTTTATTTGTCAATAGGACGATTTAACTTTACATTGCTGTTTTTATTAATTCAAAATTTAAATATTTGCTTTATAAAGTAGAAATGTACATTGAATACGGAGTGTAGGTCGTTAATGCAGGTAAGTGTTGTTGTGAGGGTAGCCGGGCACGCCTCCCGCCGCGAAGGCACCACGGGCCCTGTTCTAGGAACTTTCTAATAGTTTCCCCGAGTTCATTGCACGGTACAATTTGACTCATTTTAAATTTTTTATTTCTTAGATTCGGTTCATAGTTAGTTAATATTTAGTTAAATTAGGTTTTGCAGAACTTTAGTGTAAATACAATGTTGGAATATTTTTTTTTGTAATAACAGAATTAATAATAATAATAATTAAGCCCGCAGGGGCAGCTTGTGGCGAGCTGTTGGTGAGTGGCGACACCACGGACCCTGATTCCTTGATGGCCTGGCTTACCTTCATTGGTCGGCCAGGACTGGAATACGCAAGAGCGGATCCTATGCTCCAAGCTGGAAGTGTAAAATGTCATAACGCCGGGGGCCCTTGAACGGTTGACCGGAATTTGGCGCCCCGCAGACTCACCTCTCCGCAGCTTCTAGCCTCTCTACGAGATGTTGCTCCATTGTCGCACTGTACGTGCGGCCGTTTTGTGGGGCCCACTCAACGAGGTGGCAAGTCACTACCTGTCTTTTTATAATATAGAGACTGATTATCACGACAGGTATCCGGTAGTCTCCTTCCATAGCCCAATAACTTATCCACCGAACATACTCATCCATAGACTATTATTTAAATTTCCATTGCATCCTTAGAGATGCACTACAATAGTTTTTGCACTCGGCAGGGACCATCTCTGGATGTATCATATTGTGCGTTCAGAGATGGTATCTGCCCTGTGTATCCATTACCAGATTAAATATCTCTTAAAGGGCCTCTTCGTCTTGGCTTCGGCCCGATGTATGCCTTCCAAAGAACCGGGTCTCCAATAGACCCGAGTATTATGGAAAAGAGAAACATAATAATTAATAATAATATTAATAATAATTTCTTAGATTCGGTTCATAGTTAGTTAATATTTAGTTAAATTAGGTTTTGCAGAACTTTTGTGTAAATACAATGTTAGAATATTTTTTTTTGTAATAACGGAATCAAGCAATACATGTAAATAAGATTTGATAGATTGATAAGTATATGTATGAGCTTTTAAACTCATAGTTGGACGTGGTTATTTACAAATACAAAAAATGTATATCTCACTACAGGCACCAGTAGTTAAGAATGTTCTAAATAATAAAAATAAAAGTCAGATGGATTTCTTTAGTATTAGATAGAAAACAGAGTACCTAATTTAGTTCCAGAAAATATTTTTCACGCATCTCTTATAAGTTCCAGGATCGAAAAAGAAAAGAAAAGGAATTATTTATAAATAAACAAAACTGTGATTACCCATCATATTATTTACCTGTAGAGTGTAGGTAAGATTGTGTGACCTCCTTTGTTGTACAATAAGTATAATTATGTACCTATTTAATATAATATACAGGATAATAGGAAGAGAGTATGATATAATTCCTTAATTAATTCGCGAATGTTTCTATTCTTTGTGATGTAGGAAAATAAAATAAAAGAAAGTAATTATTTGACTTGACTAATAAGCATTAAATTGGTATTTCTACTGTAAGTAACGTTGCACGAATAAAAATACGTACATGAAATAAAATGAGCAGATAATAATAAATTAAATTTAAGCTGAGATTTCATATCGAAGGAAAATCGTGCCGAGGTAAAACGATTCTTATTTTATGTTGTTTGAGTTTAGAATTGCTTGTGAATTACATTATGAGACGATCGACTCAAAGGTACGAGTATATCTGGGTGCTTGTTGTTTTTACGAAGCGTTGTTTTACTACCGGATTAATGCTTTTCAAGAACTTGACGTGAGTTTTCTTGTTGTTAGCAAAATATCATCTCTACTTCATAATTCTGCTATTTTAAATAGTATAATGTGTAAGCAAAGTATTATTGTTATACAAATATCTTGCGTTAAATTGCTTAAATTGTGAAGCTTACTCTAGTGCAAGCTAAAGCAGGGAATGTAGGAAGAAAACGATGTTGATGGTCGTCATCAGCTCGCTTGCAGTTCATGCTAGCTTACATGCTCTACAGCTTGCTTATCATGCATATTCTAGGAACAAGATACTTAGTAAATATGCAATTTATTTATTCAAGGTTTCATTGTTTGGAGCAATAAAGTCTATGGATTGTTCAAAGTATTTCCGATTTATCTTCGTGTTAGGATTTATCAGGGAATGAATTATTAGAGGAGATCGTAAAACTAAGACAAACAACGCTTTCGGTAGTTAGATCATTATCCTAATTGTTGCTGATTTATGATGCCTTAACAAATACATGGACATTTCGAGTAACAGGAACGTAATGTATTATTCATAGTAAAGCAGACATGGATTGATCTTAAGTAAGATAGAAAAGATTTGTTGGGTACATTGTACAGATTAATGTGTGAGAACCGCAACAATCGGCAACCTTCTGCTTAAAATTGAATGTAACGGTTTTTCTAACTTATTGATATTGCTTTACAATGGCGCATTTTGATTATATTTTAAAGGTAATGGCTTACAAAAGCTGTTATAGAAGGAAATTGTCATAAAAGCGTCGTAAAAAGGTCACGATAAAAATACAGGAGCAAAATGTTTTTTTTATTTTAAACTAGAACAATCGCAGGTGATTTAGTGAAAATTCTACAACCTTAGGTAAAATAAATGATTCTTATATGAACCTCTACCATTTTTATCGTTACTAATGACTTAAAAAATATACAGAACTGATAAAATTAATATAAGTACCATAATTATTAATATATTTTTTATTAACCTATTCGTATAGCCTGCCCTACTGAAAGGACGAGCCTTTTTCAATGACGGCGACATGCCGTGCTAGGGTAAGTGCATCGTAGTAAATGGGGGCTGTAAATTGTGTATTATTAATTATCTTACTAAGTATGTACAATTCATAATTAAAACTCAGTACTAAGTAATAATTTAATAAAAGCATTGCTTAAATAATTTTAATTTACAAATTAATGTTTTATGATAATTCACATTAAAACATGCAACGAGAAACAAAGAATTGTAATACGAAATAATGAAAATGTATTTTAACTCAAGTTTGTTATCTCGTAGAGTGTAGAGCATTATAAAAGTTGTGGGTATTTACGTCTTGACAAAACACTTCATTACTAATTTAAACATTATTCGGCACTTCAAACCGACCGCTTCAATTCAAGGCAGGTAAAGCTTAGAGCTATTAATCTTATATAAGCGCTTAAACTATTAAAGTTTTCGTCGGATAAGCTCCAAAACTAACGGTTTAGACACGGACAGCTGTTGATCCCACGGATTCCATTAACATTTAAAACATTTTAACTTAGACATTGCTATACTTTCGCCTGAATCTTTCACAGGTCATTTGAATATAAGCAGATTACTAAGAACTTCGCTGAATATTTAAAACATAAATAAAATTTCATAGAAAAAGTTTATTGATCCAAGTTCTGCAAAAGAACAATGTCTTTCTATGAAAGAATCGATTGTTCGCGTTGCACAGTAATATCGACCGAGAAAGTAATTCTCGGAAAAAGCTCACTTATTGACAAACGGTAATTTAAGTGTGTGGGAATGAAGCGAATAATTTTGTAAAAGAAAATGTTCCAGGTTTACTTTGAGCGCATACCATGAAACCGCAGCACGTGACTAAGGGGATTTTAGGATTTCTAATATGTTGAAAATTATCCGTCCCTTTCGTATCCGCTGTTGTAAACTCATCGCTCTTAGAATTAGCAAGGGCTTAACTATAACCATTTAAACAAATTACTTTGAGTTATATAAAATATTATACGTTCTTTGTTAATATACTTATACCAAAGTCAAAATGAAATTATCGTAGTTACAATGTTGTTAAACGGTATTTGTTTAATAAATGGCATTCATGTCAGAATACATTTATTTGTTTAATAATGTTATTTTCTTTAAACTCCTGAATAGTCTTTTTGTAATATAATGATTTAAATACCTCTTATTGATAGTCGGAAGGTGTGTAGGAAACAGAAAGCTAATATGCTATGAAACATACTGACACGGTTGGGTTAGGTTTTCTTCATTTCTGGTCAGGTGGTACCTGTCTCATCATCATCATCATAACAGCCCATTAATGTCCCACTGCAGGGACGGGCCTCCTCCTGTGACGGAGGGATACTTGGCCTACTAATACCACTCTGGCCAGACGGATTGGTATAGGGTTTAATTTCAAGTTTTCCTTCTTTCTATGTAAAGGTAATATTCACAGATAGTCCCTTAGCCAGTTTCTACGACACCCATGGGATGAGATGGGGTGGTGACATATTGTATTCTTACTCCGTCACCACACGGACTGGTACCTGCCTGTGTTCTACTAACTAAATACTTCCGTTTTAAATCGAGCGGAGCGCATAGGCATCAGCGGTACGTTACAATACGCTGTGACAGTCCATGTGCATGTGACAATTGGCATAATGTGATGTTGGTTATCTTCTACTTCAAGTGTGTCTTTGTAGATAATCTTATGTCTGTAATTTAAACTTTTCAATAATACAGTTTCTGAAGTAGTCATGCATGCAATATGTAGAGAATGGAGATCAAATCCATACATCATAAATACGTTATGAATAATAGAATTCAATTGGCCAGTGTTGTGACCTATTTGTGTAATAACCACGCGTGTGTTTAGTACAGGAAACTTACTCATCCATAGTTTGCAAGAGTCACGATTCTTTGAGCAGTGTTAGGTGTAGGTGTAGGTGTTAATGTCTCCAAACGTGTACCTTCTGTATCTTATACTAGATAAAATTCTTTGACTTTTGGACGGAAAACTATCGATCCAATTGATGGCATTTCTGTACGGGTCCGGAGTAACAGGTACCTAACATGGTACCTTCCTAGTAGTATCATTCATGCACCTTTGGTGTATGATTAAATTCTAAAGGTATAACATAACTCTGAATATTATGGTGTTTATAAAAAATAAAACTCGGAAAGTAGGTGTTATTACTAATTAATTTACTGCAAAGAAAAATACCAAAATCGTTCCTTTAAAAATTCAGTTTTTAATACAAACTTTTTGATCTCTAAGGTGACTTTCAGAAAACATCGCTACTTAGTAAATACCTGGCTTATAAATAATACAAATGATTTCTACATGCTCTCTTAAGTTAGATTATATGTTTTTATAAAAGTACAGTAAATGAATCAAAGGATATTATTTTTTACTTGTTGTCATACGAGCTCTACTTCAAGGCTTTTCCGGATATAAACCTGGCTTACTTTGTAATATTGTCAACTGTAAAATACAATTATTACATAAATTGAACTATTTTGATTACTAGTTTTGATTTACAACATTTAGGAATTTTATTCAAGCTAAAAGCAACAATATTAAAAACCTACAAACAGTTACCTAACTCTTGAATTAAGTTTCTTGTATATTGAAACATTGAAAAACCTATTTCGTTTAAACTGTTACACTGTTTATTTTTCCGAATGCAATTTACCCGTTTAAAATGATAAATATCATTCGATACGACAACACGTCAAGTTTGCCCCGGTCGTGGGTTATCGAGACCAAATCTAAAAGGTATAAATCGTAGTAAAATCAGATAAGACCACTCCGAGGCGTTAAGTGGAAAACTTGCGCTATGTAATTAACAATTCAACGGACTTGGCGTTCTATGTTAGGTATGCTGAATAGCAGACACCGGATTTACGAAATTATTTTATAAAGTTTATTGTATTTAATCACTTACCTCTGAAGACGACCTCTATGCAACATATATCTATATCAACTGCAAGAACTGGTATTCTGTGAAGGAGGAAACTTCTTAAACCAATCTACGCAGAGTAGACCAGTTTGTACACACCAAAAATGCTTTCATTTATTTTGACACCATTGCTAGTGATGGTAACTTTTGTGTCTTTGAAAATGTTAGTTCTATAAATACTTTCTTTAGGAGTTCATGTATTGTTTTGTTTGTGTCATCATTGTGAGGTAAAAGCATCTTCTAAAAATTCTCAGGGCTTCCATCCCCATTTAATCCAGTTGACTTTTTACAATATCATCAGGCCAGCGTTTTATATCAACTTTGCTTTTATCATTTTCATTAACATATTCTAGATACTCGTATTTGCTATTCTATCGAAATGAGTTTTATGTTAGTCATTAATTTTGTTTTTTTAAATGTTCATTTCTATAATAATGTACGAGCTTTATGTGTCGAGCGGCTGCATTATTTCATCCAGGTTTTTGAACGTGTCGACAATTATTACTATGTCATCGGAAAATAAAATGATTTAGAAAACATATTAAACATATTTTTAACATTAATATATTAGAAAAATCATCTACATCTAGCAGATTTCTGAATCTTTTTAAATCATTTAATTTAAAACACCTATTTAGTGAGCCTACTAGGATTACAAAAACATCTTCCAGTTGTTTAGATAACATGTTTAGCAATCGAGATGTCTCATATAAGGCATTATCTAGTGATCTGCCATCAGATCATTGTGGACAAATAGCAAGCTTTCCAGAGGCAGAACTAATAGATTCATATGAGGTATCGAGTAGGCCTTTGAGTAGTGGTCGCTTAGTTTGCTTTAGGGACAATGTTGTGAGCGGTATTAACCCTTCTCTTCTGGAGATTTATTCACCTAATGCCATGTATGAAGGTTTATTTAACACAGTAGAAAACGATTTCCAAAAGAATTTTAAAGTTAAGAAAAATTTTGTAAAAGTCAAGCCAGCGTTTAATGATTGGGCTACTGTTGGCATACATAAAAGTAGACGTAGATTGTATGAATTATATGATTTAAAGAAATATAACTATAATCCTACTTTCATAGAGTATGTTAGAAATTATTCAAAAATATTTAGGAAAGTTTGTTGGGAAGCTTAGCTTAAGCTAGGAAAGTTTTATGTAAGTAACATAATAAAGCAGTCTTCAAACAAAGTTAAGGCTACTTGGCGAGTTATTAATGAAGCCAAGGGTAAGCCTCCGAAACAAATAGGGAATTTAAACTTAACTTTAATTGATAATGGTAGGACTGTAAAAAATGATGTTGATGTAGCTTATGTTTTTAATGACTTTTTTGTCAGTATACCAGTAGCCACTACTAAGGCTTTCAACGCTTCTTCGATAGGTGCGTGTAACTTTTTAAATTCGTGTGTAGCAAAATGTGACACCAATTTTGAATTCAAACATGTTAGTCCTTACGACATTAGAATAGAATAGAATAGAATAGAATAGAATAGAATATTATTTATTTTGCAAATATAGGTAGGTATAAAATACATTTAAAGATATTAAAAATAAACATATAGTTCAGCTATATTTTACCTTTTGTAGGCATGCAAAATTTAACATATTATAGTTAGGAAAATAAAAATTAATAATAGATGTAGTAGCTCCTTATTTATCAGTTATTTTCAATAGGTGTGTAGATTCAGGTACATTTCCCGATTTAATGAAATGTAGTAAAGTTGTACCACTTTTTAAGACAGGTAGTACGACGGATCCTGGTAACTATAGGCCCATATCAATTTTACCGGCTTTTAGTAAAATATTTGAAAAAATCATGCTTAGACAATTATTGAAATATTTTAATCAGAATAGCCTACTGCATGAGGATCAGTATGGCTTTACAAAGGGTTGTTCCACGACTGATGCAGGCGTAGCTTTATTAAAACAAATTTATAATGCTTGGGAGAATTCTTGCAACGCTATAGGTGTATTCTGCGACCTTTCAAAAGCATTTGACTGCGTATGTCATGAAACACTTGTACATAAACTTAGACATTACGGTTTGAATGATTCTTCCTTAGCTCTTCTCTCATCCTACTTGAGTGGTCGGACTCAATATGTTGAAGTTAAAGATTCGAGGTCCTCAGGCTTGCCCGTAACGTTGGGTGTGCCGCAAGGTTCAATTTTGGGTCCATTTCTGTTTTTAGTGTACATTAATGATTTACCTTACCATTTAAAAAACATTTGTGACGTTGTACTGTTCGCTGATGATACATCTTTAATATTTAAAGTTGCTAGAAATAGGACGCATTTTGACGAAGTAAACAATGCACTCACAGAAGTAACTAAATGGTTTACTGCCAATAACCTTGTACTTAACCCAAACAAAACGAAATGTATTAAGTTTGCATTACCAAATGTAAAAAACCTTGGCCCAAGTCTAATTCTAAATGGTGAACTGCTGGAAGCTGTTCAATCCACAATGTTCCTAGGTATAAAAATAGATGAGAAGTTACAATGGGGTGCGCACATATCTTATTTATCAGCGAGGCTCAGCTCAGCTGCTTACAATGTTAGAAAAGTTAGAAATTTGACAGACGTAGACACAGCTAGATTAGTTTACTTCAGCTATTTTCACAGCGTTATGTCATATGGTATACTATTGTGGGGTAGAGCTGCCGATATACAAAGTGTATTTATTTTACAGAAAAGAGCTATCCGTGCCATTTATCGGCTTGGAGCACGAGAATCGCTTAGAGAATTATTTAAGGAAATAGGTATCTTAACCGTCGCTTCCAAATTTATTTATAACAGTATACTGCATGTAAGACAGAATATACATTTATATACCAAAAGAAGCGAAATTCATACGGTAAATACTAGAAATAAACATAAACTGTGTGTCCCTCATTACCGTTTACACAAAGTACATCAATCGTTTATGGTACTTAGTATACGCCTTTATAACAAAGTACCTGTAGAGATATTAGAATTACCGATTACTTCATTTAAAGATAAAATTAAAAGTTGTTTAGTAGCCAAAGGATATTACACTCTTGAGAATTATGTTAGTGACCGGAATGCCTGGATTTAAAATACGTCTATGAATTAGGACTCGCAGAAAAATTACTTTGGTCGATGTGAAGTAAGGGCGTCCCTCTGCCATTTGTATCTCCCCTAATTTTAGTTTCTTTTTTGCTGCTCTTATTGTCAGGACTCGTCATGCTCACTATAATGTCATTGCTTGTGGTGGCGTGGAGGCCGGGTCAATCCCTTCCCTACAATGTGGCGAGGGGGCTGACCTTTGCGTTATACTCGTGAACGGGTGCTACTTGGGGTGACTGGTCGACCCTGACATTAATAAATTTACATTTTAATACACTTCTGAGTTTTTATTTAAGGGGTAATTTGGCAGAGCGACGTCTTTATTACTGGATAGTTGTTTATGGATGTGATTTGGTGCTCCCACTTCTATGTACTACCTACATCACGACGCTACCTTTATAATTGAATAATCCTTGGTTATGGTTATGTATGGTATACAATGGTTGCAGCGCCTAATTACAGTTATCTCCTATGTCAAAAAATGACGTCAAGAAAATGCAGCAGTAGAGTTTGTTGCGCCGCTTCTTCTCTACTAGCGCTTTGGAGGCGGTGGTAAAGTTTTCAAAACTTTGAAATGTTAATAAACTTAGATTAAGTAGTGTTAGATGACGTCAAAAAGATACAATATTATTGTACTACTTTGAATAAATAAATGAATACTGAATACTGAATATATTTATTTGTATTGGCAAAGGCTGTATGACCAGTCTAGTTTCCAAAAAAATTATTCTAGTTTCGCAATAAAAAGATTTAGCAAAAGGTCTATCTGTCTTAATCCTTGGACTACATTTAAGCTGTCACGTCTGGTTTCTAGTTTCAATTTGTATCTGTGTTCATAAATATATTTTATGATTTTTAATTTTTTTTCACCAAAAATATTCAAATACTTAATATAAATCCAATTGTTAAGATTAGTGATGAGGAATTAGAAATCGTTAACACTACAGTATTCCTAGGTATTACTTTAGATAGTAAATTACAATGGGGCCCCCATATTGAAAACTTGTCAGGTAGGCTTTCTTCAGCAGCATACGCAGTGAAAAAAATACGTCAGTTAACAGACATAGAAACAGCTAGGCTAGTTTATTTTAGCTACTTTCATAGTGTTATGTCGTATGGTATTCTTTTGTGGGGTAGTGCGGCTGATATCAACACAATATTTGTATTGCAAAAAAGAGCGGTACGTTGTATATATAATATGGGCCCAAGAGAGTCTCTTAGAGACAAATTTAAAGTGATTAAGATTATGACTGTGCATTGCCAGTATATATTCGAAAATCTAATGTATGTACACAAAAATATAAACAAATATAAAAAAATGAGTGATATACACAATGTTAATACAAGAAATAAAAATAAACTTGCTGTTCTCCACACTAGGCTTCATAAAATAAGTAATTCTTTCGCTGGTAATGGTATTCGTTTTTATAATAAGCTCCCTATGGAAGTTAAAGAATTGTCAATTAATAAATTTAAATCTTTCATTAAACATAAGTTAATATTGAAATCATATTACAGTGTAAAGGATTACTTAAACGATAAAAATGCCTGGATCTGAATTGTCCTGTTTTCTTAATAAAATATTTGTGAAGTGATCACCTAAAAGAGCGATAGGAACCCAGCAGAGTTTCTTGTGGGTGTCTTCTCTGTCATGGTAGTGTTCCGAACCCTCAGTAAACTTAGCCGTTAAGTTAGACGTGCTGTGATCACTATAAAAACTCCGACGTTCATAAGTGTCATTGATTTGACTTATATGAAATAAAATATTTTTTCATTTTCATTTTCATTTTCAAATATTTTAATGTAACAATGATGTAACATTGAACTTTAAACTGTCGGATTTTTTACCCACCTAAAGTGGTCTGTTTAAATCTCCAAATTCCTTTAAAATCTGCTTTTATGTCTGTAGGTGGTCAATTATGTTAAATCCTGATTAGAACCTTGTTCCTTTCCATTTTTTTAATCTGACTTTTATCTAATGTTCTAATTGCCAGTTCTTTAAACAGTTCTGAGTTAATCAATATTTCGTAAAATATAGTCGTGTTGTTGTTTAATTACTGAACATTTTCTTAAAAGATTTATGAATTTCTTTATATCATTTCCAGAGCTTTTTAATTGATGAGGATAATTTAATTTCTTTGATATAGTACGACATGTTATTATCTGTTTTGTACTTTTACGTGTGACTAATATGCGTAGCGAAAGTAGCAGTGATTTTGCTCTTGTATTGTAATATACAGACATCTGACCATAGCGCAAGTATCTACGCTACGAAGTTCTAATTATCTTTTATGTACAAGAATAGACTGTAAATGTACGTTACAAAATATTTAATCTCGTTTGAGTACCAGAGTCGTTGGTGCGGACGTTTCATTATATAAAAAGCAAATGTGAATATGCCGAGTCGGTTTCGATTTAAAATTATTATTACAACGCTCAGCCAGGTACGAAGAGGCAATAACAGATTTTTGCGTACCGTAGATACTGAGCTCTCTTATTTTAATTATTGAAATTAAAATACTTCACGGCGCTTTTACGTTTAATATTTATATTTGCGTTGTAACTAGGATTGAAAATTCTCAATGAACAACAATCACATTAAAATTGGATGATGTTATGATAAAAATTCTTATTATTTATGACCCGACTGGCTTAAAATAAAGTTTTACGTTCTCACATATATTTAATGTATGTCAATTCCATTATGCGTGGGAATTCAAAGTTCCATTTTTGTTCTTTGCCGGAATGTCCTACGGTATGAGAAGTCATAAAAAACACCAAATCGTTATTATCTCCTGTAACCTACGCGACTTGACCGATTTTGAAGCATGAGGTGTTATTACATTTTTTAAATGTAAATTATGTTTTTACAAAACAGAAACTAATTAGGTACGTTACGAGAAAGTAACGTTGTACAGCTGTTGTTATGATTACATATAAATTACCTAGAAGGCTTTAGGTACAGCTAGATTTTCAAAAATAGAATTGGGATAAAATTTGAAGCTAGAGACAGGATTCAAGTCTGTCGCTTCTGATTCCTTGTTTTGTTAACCGAATTTGTCCGTTGCTTTTCGTATACCCAAGAGCCTCTAACTTTCGTAATTTGCACTCAATTAAGACATCGCCATCTAGGCTGCACACTTGCTTCGTTTTTCCTCTTTAGCTATATTATTATAATCTTTAACAGTAAACGTTTTGTTAATAAAATATTGTATTAAGACGCAAGGGAACGTAAGTAGGGACCTAAACATTATATTATCAACATTCAATATTATGAGTAGCCGTAAGCTATTGGATAACCATGCCTTGGCCTATGAGATTTTGAAAAAGCGTTTTACCGTATTTTGGGTAATCTATAAAATGTTCTATTTCGTAAACAAAATGATTTTCGTGAACAGATGAACATGATTTTCTAAATCACAAAATAAATAAATTTTAATTACCAAGTAAACATTATGATAAAGTAAAATTCACTAATTCTATTTTGTATATTAAATTATTAAAAAGGCCATTTAGTACTCGAACTTTGTTATTTCGAATATTTAGTGGTTGCTAATTAGACAACTTTCCATCTCAGCGCTATGGTACTTGAAGACTGAAGTATACTAGAGACTGACTACAATTATAATAGGTACCTATTAAGCCCTAACGATAAAGAATACTGTAAATACAAATTTAATTTATGAACTCCCCGAAATTCAATGTATTATCCATTTCTTTTCAAGTTAGGGAGATCTTGACAGCTCCATATTTTGCTTTTCACATACAAATAACTTCCATTGAATTCGATCAAAGACGACCTAAACAGCTCTTATTTCTTGAGAATTAATTTTATTCAGTGATAATATCCCACTGCAATGCAAACCCAATCAAACTCGGCAAACTCAAACAGTGAGGGGTGTCCTCGTAAACGAGTAATCGAGTGTTCAATTGAGCAAGATCTCGATTATCCAGAAATTGAAATCGAATGCGGCTGGCGAATTGAAAACGAATCTTCAATGAGTAGTGGTTCTTTTTTCTAAGTAGAAAGAAGTTCGTTGAAAACAGTAACAGTATTGCCTTTTGTCCGTTCATTTATATATAGAAAGGAAGCAATTACCTCCTTTTATTACTAACGTAATAAATTCTCTTAGAAGTATTCTCAGAAATATTACAGTATGTAGGTAGATTATTAATGAAAGATATATCTTTTTACTTGCTTATAATAAAAGAATTTACAAAACGATAATATATTTTTTATGACGAATACGTTTGTTATACAGCGCAGATACAAATATAGGCCAATTAACAAGTGTCAAGGCTACGCGTTGTTCCGTAATTCCAGCTAATTATAACTAATAATATAAACTCGGACGTCAGCAGAACCTTTTTTATTGTTTATGATTTGACGAATTTGAAAGAAGTACTACGATCTTGATTATTGTGCGTAACTTAGCTTGTATTTTAATAGTGAAAATACTGAGGTAGCTGATATTTTTAAAGATACTTACCTACTACAAACATAACTTTAGGTTTTCCGTTACTTTGTAATGTGTTTTGTATATTTTTTTTACGCTTTCAGGGAAAAACTAAAGGGCAGGTTTGGCTTAAAATGCGTCCGCTCTATACGGGTGCGCTTGCGGTGGAAGAGGGCGTGGGTTTGAGTCTCACGCAGTTCAATTATCTGGGATCAACAAATGATTGTCTCGCACATACTCGTTGGTGATGTTGTGGTTGTGTCCCGGATTTATGTTTGTTAAAGTTCCCAATCCCACTGTACAAGCCAAGAGCTTGGAAATCAGCCTTTTGGAAAGTGATAATAAGCAGTCTTTAATTCCAATCAAGCCTTGAAGATGGAGTTATTCAAGATAATTACGTAGGTATCCAACTAAAGATATTAAAACCGCAAGGTGTAACACTTGTAATATTTCTGAAATCAAATTACTCGCGGTAAGAAGTTAAAGTAGAAACAACCTGCTATCTTAATCGAATATCTAGGTTATATAATCTAATATATTAACTAGAGAATTTTTCACAACTGTCTCAATGATTTATTATGGCAGTGTTTTTAGAAGGTCTTTAGATTCTTTCGTATTGTTTCTAAGGTGAAATACTTTTTAAGTTTTTTGCTTCGCTTAAAATTATTCAGGAGTACAAAGGAAACAATTTCAAAAGAGTTTCATGTACGAAAAACTGTTTTCTATACTTGAGAAGTAACTTTGTGGGTTTGTTGCAACTATTAAAGTAGGAGTTTAAAATGAGGGCAGGAAGAATTAATTTTCTTCTACAATGTATTACTTTACATTCTTCTTGGTACACGTATGCATCTTGGTAGTGTAATATCTTTCTGAGAGGTTCTTAACATGAAAAGTTATGCTTGCGAGAAAAATTCTTAAAGGCATGAGAATATGACGGTAAATCGTTACGGGGTTATTCAAAGTTAAGCAAAAAATATGTTGAGTTAAACTTATACCTATCATTTAAGGTTTTGAATTAAGTATATTCCTATGTAATCCCTCACATCATACAAACATAAAACGGTGTAGAGATGTGCCTTCAACTGTGATGAGGAGAAACTTAGCTCACTGATGTTAAGCTGGCTAGGAAAATCCATTTAAGGTTTGTCTCAAGGTTGCCTGCTTTTTTACACCTTTATTGTAGTGATTATGAAACGCTACAAAAGTAAAGTACAGGATTTCAAGTACTTTATGTGAGCCAAATTAAGATATTATATCAAGTAACAAAGTAAAAATGATACAAGCAGCAAGTAAAAAGATACAAAACTGTTACCAATGCCAATGGTAAAATGCGGCTCACAACAATGCAGTGGTTCGAGGAACCTTTAAACTAAAAACTATTTACACTTTTAAACTCGTAGGTTAAGATGGCGTGAGTAGATTGTCTCGAAACTTTTATTGTTTTAATGTAGAAAAGTATTCTTAGATAATGATATAAAAGGAGTAACAAGACACGTAGATTTCTAACGATGTTGTAAGTTTATACCCGAGTGTGGAGTGCAAATTATGTGTACAGCAATGTAATTTAAAAATAACAACACATATTTTATGGATTAATTTAAAAAAACGAAAAAAAGATTTAAAATTCATTAAATACTAGCCGTGATAATATGAATACTCTTAAGTACTTTATTTTTAATGTTCTGAAAATCTGAAAATTGGAAAATTGGAGATGGTTTAAGCAGATAAAGAGGTGGTACTGACCTACACAGCTTCTTGCTGTTTATACCTACAGGCTGTACTGTACTAAATACTTGTGTTTCTAAACTAAATAAACTAAACTGATATATACTTTTAATACACGTCTCTCATGTTAAGTAATGATTATCACAACAGCCCATTAATGTCCCACTGCAGGGACGGGCCTCCTCCCGTGACGGAGGGACACTTGACCTACTAATACCATGCTGGCCAGACGAATAAATGTAATAAGTAATGATTAATTTGATATAATTTTTTGGAATATTAGCCTCAAATTTTAATATTGAAGTAACAATCCTTTATTAAACAATATTACTCATAGTATATTCGTATATACACGATATTAACCTTTGAGTACCGCTCTTTAATATAGCTGATTATTTTCGACGAAAACGTTATAACAAATTCTTCAGGAAATTATTCTCGTTTTGAGTACTATGTAGGTAATATTTTTAAATACTCTCTACTCTACTTATTTATATCCAGATATTTCTTATTTATAAAAAAATATATTAGGTATAAACTCCACTCTGCATTTGAAGTTTTGCTGGCACATTTAAGGTAAGGCAAAATAAAGTATTATACATGTAGTATATGCTTTGTATCAAAATTACGTTGTTACCTACAGTTCTATAGACCTAATATTAGCTTTAAACAATGTACTACGTGTCAAAGTCAATGTTTCTGAGAATACACAAGAATATACAAGCTCTTTCAAGGAATCTAAAATATATAAAATATCTATTTTAAAATCTATAACGTTGACCTGAAACAAGGATATTGATAAATTTTACTAAGAAAATGTCCAGGTACATAACGGTCTCAGCTTTCTTATAAACACAAATCGTCCTAAAGGAAAACTTTAAACATAAAATCCCCGAGCTACTATTATTATTTTGCTGTTTTGCATAACTTCTGAATAAACATAGATCCATTGTTCCGTGCAACTCATATTTTTAATAGAAAAGGAAACGGATTTTTCTTCTAGACTAACGGTTGGTATCAGGGTGACTTGTTTGTTTGTACTTAAACAGTAGTGTACTATCCTTTTTGCTCATTTATTATGGTGTGTTATATTATGCTGTAAATTGATAAAAAGCATAACAATAAAGCTGTAATTGCGTTACTATTTTTCATTGAGTAAGTAACTCAAGTCTAAGCTTCAGTCAAATACTTGATGAACAACTACAAGAATAATTGTCTACCTATGACTAACTACTACTATATTTATTGTCTACTGTATAAGGCTGGATTCAAACATCACTTTTTTATGAAAATAAATGTTGCCCTTATTATTGCCAGTTAAATACTTGTGTAGGTACAGAAAATTAATATTACTGTAGGTACTTAAGTAAGATTGGTATCTAAGAAGGCTTTCTTTTTTTTAAGAGCGAAAAGCAAAAATAAACAGGCATTTAGATTAGCTAATAGTAAGTGAACGAGGCTGAAAATAAATAGGTCTTAAATTAGACCTTTAACAGTCGTACAACCTGCACGAAATACTGCTGAAAAAAGGAAAACTTAAGTCTAAGTAACCTTTTGATCCAGCGTCCAATGCGTAGGTCAATTTTTACACACACAAAGCTTATCCCTTAATGACGGTAGTCAATAATACAATTAGATCCATAAATAAATCCTATAAGTAATATTAAAGTACAAAACGCGTGTTAGGTTTAGAATTAAAAGAATTTGTTCAAAAGATGTTCTACCAAAATATTTCGTGTTCATTTCTCAAACGGAGCAAGCCGTTTCGCTTTCACATTGTGTCTGTTATATTTGCTAAGGGCCTAATTACCCTCTGCTTGCGTTTTGTTCCTTACAACGAAGAAATAATAAAGCAAGTACAAATACCGCAAAGAGCTTTAAACTTTACCAAAAGTCAATACAACTTTTCCTTGTTTACAGACACAGACTGAATATAAAGATTCAATTTTAACAAATTGTATAATGTTCCAGTTAAAAACATGTTGGTTTTCAATTGTTAAATCAAGATTTAAGCTTTTAGTAGTCCAAGGAAAAAGTTAACAACTACTGTTAGAACAAAAACATTCTTGAATAGGACTTCTTTAAACGCGAAGTATGTTATTGCTTCATCTCTTAGTCATCGATAAAAATAGTTTAAAAGACAACATCTCTGTAGAAGGAAGATATTTCGTAAGAGAACTCCATACTTATCCGTATGATTTTGTAATCATAACTAGTCTGAGTCAAACTAAAGCATTATCATTTAACTATTTAAGTTTTATTTTCTGTAGAGTATCAACAATTATAATCGTAACCATTTATGTTATTTGATTTGGAAATTGAATGAACGAAATCATGAATCTTGTTTTTTAGTGTTTTATTTTGTATAAAACTGTAGAAATTAAATTTGAGTAATCATATGCAATTTTGTAAATTTATTGGAATACCAAAACATTTCATAATTATATTAAAATTCTTATTTAATTTTATACAAAAGTGTTCATGTTCACATGTTAAGGTAAGTATCTAATTTCAAACTTATTTAAGTGATCCCTATATTTCTAGAATAGTAAGATGGGTTAATCTTTCTTACTTCACATTAGAAACTTTGATTAATTAAGATAAGACTAGTTAGGTAACCCTCTAAATGTAATCTCTCAACTCCCCTGTCGATAAAGAATAAGAAAATCCAAAAAAAGTCATATATTAAGGCAATCAATCTTTACACCAGGGTTAATTAGTCCGTAGAGGTCATCCACTCAAGCTACTATAATGTTACTGCTTACACTATGTAAACATACAGACGACGTCTTCGTTTACCTATATTATCTGTTGTATTTAAGTAGGTTTTTAAATTACGTAGATGTTGTGGAACCTATAAACCTAAACATTTCTAACAAAATTAACTAAACGATACAAAAAGTATTTGTATATTTTTGAAAAAAAATCCTCTTGATGTTATGACGTTAATCAGAAATATTTTTTTTTTAGTCTTGTAATAATATCACAAACTTCTCCGAGGAATACTTCTTATAGATCATTCGCGAACGTTTTACGTTCAAATTGTCAATGGATTTAGCACCTACGTCGTATTGTTAAATATAACGTAACCTGTTAAAGATTTGGGCAAAGCTGAGAAGAGCGTAGGCTAAACGTGTTGATAAATGAAAATATCTAATAAACACGATGAATCAACGACGAGTATTGGGAGCTCTAAGAAACGTCGATTATTATAATTTTACCCATAAGCATCAACTTAGAATTGTATAAACATACAATTTATACGAAATTTGTACAATTCCTAAGAAATGTTTACATTACAAAATCTTTAAGATATAACAACGCACTTTCTTAATTAATATGATCGAAATTTTAAGCAATAACTATATAAGGTTTTAAACTTTATTCGTAGTGACATTTAGTTACGCACAAAATGTAAAAAAAATAGTATCAGAACATCTTTCTTTACAAATTCTCTCTTTATTTTGCCACTTGCCATTGTTAAACCTTGTTCAGGGAATATTCAAATCAGTTTATGGCAAAGTGTAACAAACCCGACAAAAAGAAAGTGTAATAAAATGAGAAACAGGCGGGAGGTAGTGCAATTCGGTTCATGTCGAGCGGGAAATGTTGTTTCCCCACTTTGTAACGTATAACTGTCTTGAACACAACTCCTAGTAGTGTTTGCTTTGAATTAAGGTGAACTTTGCCCAATGTTATGTTGTACAAGAATCGTCTAGGATATTTGACAGCGTATGTTTTAGTAGTTGTTTTGTGTAAACTATCTCCTACCACCTTTTTACAGCTAAGAATTAATAAAAATATAACCAAAGTATAATATGTATTTTCATTAGCTGCTTCTTTACAGCAATTATAATTATAACTTAAAATATTTTAAACTTACCTAAATTATTTTTTTTTCAACAGCTTTAACACAATATAGATGGTTTTATGCAATTGTATCGCTTAAAGACAAGAGTCTTGTTTGTATATTTACTTAACTACATATATGTTTTGATATCATTCCGTAAAAAGAGTTAATCTTTAAGTTTTTTGTCAAGCTTTAAGTTAAAAGGAATTGCAGGCATGCTACGCGTTATGGTTATGTCGAGTCTGGGATCTGTCAGGGCTCTTTAGAATTATGCAGGATCATATTTTAAAAAGCTCTTTCACTAATATTACATAAAAGGGTAGGTTATGGAAAATATGTGATAATAATGTGTCTCTGTCTTTAAAATTTCTTAACAAAGCCCTATATACTAGTACAAAATATCAGTTAAAACGCCTTTTTCCTCAATTATACAGCGTCATTGATGCAAATGAGATATTTAGTGCGTGTATCGAAATCCTATTCAGACATACCTATCATGGTCTACGTAGGCTAACTTTCCCTCCATTAATGGAAGAGGCATTATGGCTTGCTATGATCTAAAATATCAGACAACTCTCATATAAATGGATTTTAAAGGCAGTATTATTTCATTATTTAGTGTAAGTGACCGTATCCTGGTATTAGGTATGCTTACAAAGTTAGGTAACGCCGTATGTCTGTATACCCAGTAGACATCTATTTACATATGATTTCAGAGAATCAACTTGAAGTAGGAAACGGAGGCGTCGACAGGGAATTTCTCGGCATACGCATTATAAATGAAGAAGCAAAGCGCTTCATGCTTACATAAGAATGTACTCAGTATCATGTATCATTAATCTTTGGCTATTTTTCGTTTCAATGAACATACAATGTCAATTCTAAGAAACGTCACTGTTGTTTTGGGACGTTTATTGCTTGTGATTTTTTATAATAACGTTATTAATGTTACTTTGTTATATTGTTTAAATAAGCTACTAACAGCTTAATAATATAAACATATAAAAGACTTAATCCGTACCCTCAAGGTCTTATTACCAAGACTATTATAATGTACTTACGTCTACAAACTGTTAGAGTGTGGTTTTATCATTTCTTTACAACCCTTTATCGTTGACTACTCGAGGATCGAGGACGAGGATCGTGGTATACGGTTGTCGCGTACGTATACCGGGTTCGATTTCCTCGTATTGCAGCTGTGTATATAGTACTATTATGAGTCTGTATTTTTTTTCGTTTTTAATGCCCAGGAGTAGGTACTTCTGTTTAAAGTTTATCTCCTCCTGAAATCAAATTATGATATTATACCCCTTCATTTAGACAACCATGGCAACTACGTGAAGAAGTACTGAAATTTAATAATTTTATATTAAGTGTGAACACATTTTTAAATAACAACATAATTACTCTTATCATTTTTATAAGTTTATATTTTAACGACCTCTCTATTCTAAACTATGAAAACGACATTCCAAAGTACATAGTAATCCAAGGTAACGTTATTATATATTCCATTTTCTCACAAACTGGTAAGTATACCGATTTTCTTTAAATTTCTAACGTAACTTACATTTTTATAAGACTCAGAACATGCCTTTCTCGTTTTCTTAGAAAATCGGCTTACGGTGGGCCCTCATATAAAAACAGATTTCCATTATGCGGGTAACTTATTGCATTATAGTTCCAATGTTTATTCACACTGAAACTATTGCTAATTCTGTGTATTTTTACTAAAGTATTATTTTTATAGTAGAGTGTAGAAAGGGTAAAGCAAAAATAACAAGTGACTCAATATTATTTATTTCATAGACAGACATATTAACAATACAAAGCATGAGAGGGTTGATTGCTTCTGCGCGTTAATCTAAGCACCTATCAAGCAGATTTATTATTTTTGCTTTATATTGTTCTCGTGTTTATAAATGTTAACTTTTATGATAGAAACATTAAGCTTTTACTTATTATTAAAACATTAGATAATATTAGCGTAATGTATTAGATATTTATTAGGCATTCGATAATGCAATTTCACACAAAAAATCGATACTAACGAAATATATTAAAGGTTTTTAAAAAGGCACGATGTCTTGTATGATGAGATATCTGTTTATGAAAACAATCATGTAAATTATGAATTTGATTCAAGTGCACCGATATTGGAATGTTTGGAACTTGAACTTAGATTCTTAATTGGTGAAAATATTTATTTTGTTACCACATGAGGTCATTTTTACAAACGAGTAGTTTTACCTCATACATACATTTAACTACCTTTACATACTTTAGAACCGCCGTAAGTTTTAATTGAATTTGATCAGCAAATTTTTTAAAGAATTTTCTTTTTCAATTCATTTGTCATAAAAATTGGAATGACATTTGAGTTGAGAAGTAACGAAACTAATTTAATTTCAATCTCTAATTATACACGACGCGGACATAAATCTTCGCATCCAAATTTATGCAAATAAAATGAACCATTACGCTTCGTTACACAGTATCAAGCATCTGAGAAGGATTGGAGAAAGTTAGCCGGACGGATATTTAATGGTTAATTTTACTTTTCATTTTACATAACATTTAAATAAAGTTTTCGCATTGTTCCATTGGAAGTATTAAAATATTTCTTAGACATCGAAAATAAAATGAAGGTAAAAAAGAAAAACGTTATCTTTACGTTGATCTCTTTATTTTTATTGTCAGTTAAGTCAGAGAGATTTAAAAATACAGAACATTTTCTTTCGTAGTAAGAAGGTGCTGGAGCGTATTGTCATAATAAAAATTCGTCGATCGAGGTGCTATTAGTAGATTTTCTTTTATATTTATCTGACAGAAAAGTAGCAGTCATTTTATCACATGTTATTTTTTCACGGGGGAGGTCAAAATGAGTTTACAATTTAACGTGATCTACGAACCAAATCATAAAATTATACCTGGAGTCACGTACAGGCTTGTTTTATTTATACAACTCTATATTTATAATACCATCCTGCCTTTCTATTATTCAATCAAACAAGCATTGCTTTGATGTTTATTGCTTCTTCCCCTAAATGATAGGCGACTATGCGATCGATCACTACACTCCGGGGAAAAACCATGAGTCGTTTGAAACCACAAAGAAATTTTACTTAGTGTAGTTTTCGATATGTACCTAGTTAAGTTTTGCAAGAATATTTGAAAAAGAAAATTTAGGTTTTTTATTAAATAGAGTTAAAACACCAAGCAGTTTTTGTAGTAAGAGACGACTATTATTACTGCTCTATATTGTACCGAGTCTATTGTAAAAATCAAAAGGGTTATTGAAGAGTAGACGGGCTTATTCCAGCTCCTCACCTCTAGAGACCTTATGGCGTAAAAAGAGGCTAAAAGGTCTATGTGATATAATTCAATAATCTATTTTGGATCATTTAAAAAATAACAAGTGTAAACTTATACAGATACCAATGTAATAGAATTTAATTTCCCTTCTTTTCGTTATTGAAAGCAAATTAAATTTTAGAAATCGAATAGACTAGCAATTTTAACTCCGACAAACGTACTAAACCATTAATGGATATTCCCGTTCGAGATAGTTAAAAGAAACAATAGGTACTGATCTGGAACGATCTCGAAGGATATCAGTATTTGCTTTCTAAAGCATAATGTCTACTTCCTGTTGGACCCTTGACGAAAATACTTAGAAATTGATTCCGAAGCTCGGTTTACAGAGCTGTCGACGAGACGACCGATAGCGATCTTCACTATCCATATGACAAGTGAGTGCTTACCACGGTGCTGCTCTAGAGAGCGCTATTGTGATCTGCAACGTCCAATGCGAGTGTTTCCGACATTGCAAATACTGTTATACACTTATTCGTTATTGTTTTCTATAATAACATTTATTTTGAGTAAATATATGAATGACAGTTATTTTTTTATTGGTTTTATCGTTTAATGTCATATTGGCATTATTATTATATTAGTGAGGGAGAAATGTCCTAATGAATATTTTTATTTATCTTAAACAGAGGTTTCCGAAATGACGAGGAACGGAACGCTACTTAGTATGCAATAGTATTTCTTATAATATAATTCTCAGAACTTTAATATCCCCCAGACAAGACAAATGGGTATTATAGTTGTGAGGTTGGGAGAGATCACATAACTTGTGATTATGCCGGTCATTATGTAGTCATAGTCCATAATACGTATTATGTTAATCAAAACGTATAGTATATAAATTAACAGTTATTTATTATATTGGTGTAGTTTTCAAATCTAGAACCTATAATATTATTTACAAATCTGCATTTGTTACCTTATACATATAGGCGTGACGTGGCATTTTGTATTATTAGTCCATCACTACACAGACCAACTTAACCTAAAAAATATATTTGTACGCATTCGAAAGAAAATGTTAAACAAAAAACATTTACGAGAGAAATCTGTATAATTTAATCTGATGCTAAAGACGTATTTATTTTACTTTTACAAGATACAATCAAACACTTCGTACAACCTCTCACATTTTACACTGTCTTAAACAACAGAAGGTCCATCTTTCTTGAGCAAATAATACCGTTGGGATTCAAAAACTGTTTCTTAAGGGATTCTCTCGACATTCATTTGGGGGATATTGCGAAAAGCTGCCTCTGAATGTAGTAATGGTGCAAGTTATTCGTGCAAGCCTAGTTCCTACAGCCTCTTCAAGAATTTTAAACTGCTACGAAAATTTTGTTGAACTTTTTTGAATGAACAAATTGCCCGTTGTAAGAGTCACATTTTTAGGATCTGTTTCAGTAGTTTTACATTATGAATAACATATTTATTATAGGGATAATCAATTTTATAATAAAATTATTTAACATGATAATAAATATGTTTCTTCTGAATAATTAACTCTGAGTAGTTAAAATAATTATCAAGACACAAGCAAACTCCTTGAGCAAGAGTAATGAGAATATAATCCAATGAAAACCATATACCTAGTTATTCATTGAGGTTAACATTAGTAAACGCTACAAAGTTTTATATGCTAGTAACCGACCGATTTGCAGATGAAGTCGAGCTAAAACTATTGGGAACAAACTCACGGCTACTATTTTCTTATGTAACATAAGTAATACTAAGCTAACTTACTATGTGTGATTATTTGAAACATAGCTTAGTTACTTTTTTTAACCCGGCGCCAATGACGCTGGGTCAATATGACCCGAGATGATTTCAAACAGCGATATTTCAAATTAGGCGTGCTTTGTGGTTTTGACTGTTCTAGTAGCTGGAGATACAGTATCTCCTCACGCACTCCGATCACAAACTCAGTGCCTCGTCGCGAAGGCAAGCAGATACACGTGCATGAAGCAAAAACGGGTCAATATGACCCAGCGTCATCGAAAGCGTTGTATTTTTGTGACAAATTTTTCTTTGTATTTTTTATTTATAGTAATGATTTTCTTGGTTGTTTTTAAGAATTTATCAAAAAGGTTGTTGATATAAAGCCCGGAAAGAATATTACAGATCTTAGATAAATCCGACTCCAATAATGAATCACAAAGAACTTCTTCATAAGACGAGGTTGATGATCACGTTTCATAATACAGCCAAAGTGGCAGTAGTACAAGATGCAAGCTAGATTGTGATAAAAAGAGGCCATTTCTGAGGAAAGAAGGAGTTTGCATTATTCAGTATCACTGACAGGAACAAGAAACTTGAGTAAAATTGCTTCGTCAATTGCGCAAGAGAATTGCTGATTTCTCGACAGTGGCTCTTGAGAAACATCCGCGAATGTATCTAAAACTCATAGGAGATGTCAGGTGTGTCCTTTAAAAAAGGATAAAAATCTAGCTACACTTTATCATGCTTGCAATATATAAATAATTAAAAAAATCGCCCGAAATAATCACTCCTACTACGAAAGTTGCAGTAGCTCCATGGAGGAAGCTGAAGACGGATTAGTGGAATTTATAATGAAGTTTGATGTCCCTTTTAGTAAAATAGATTTGTTTTATTACGTTTTATAAAGTTTGTTATTACTTATTTTGAATAGTTATTGAAGTTATGTTTTCAAAGTTGATTTTCCATAGTTTCTGACGAAGGACTATAACGATGGATTTAAGAAATATCTTGCATTCTTTTGTTATTTTACCCTCAAAACAATGAGAAAAACTAACAGAAGATCAAACAAAATAAACAGTAAACATCACGTAACTTTAAAGAAATGCTAATAATCTTCGGGTCACCATGACCCGGCGTCATAGTTCTCGTAATTATTTTCACCTCATTGGCGCCGGGTTAATTTTATAAAATTGATTCTTATATTTTTATTGTAGACTACAATTTAAATATTTTCCCCCTTAAGCTTCCCCCGAAAGACTTCGTCAAAGGAACTGTATACACACCAACCAATTTTTTTTTGTTTGTTGAGGACGGGAAGTTTGTCTCTGACGACAGTTACTACTTTACACGGGCTGTGGTGGGGCGGTTAGCCCTCAACGAAAGACATTTAAGTGACGTGTCTCAGGGGCACCCCCTTTGGGGTACGAACCTCGACCTGGACCGTCACACAAACAGGACGTGCGGAAGGCACGCCCTCTAGGAGCGAACCAACCAATTAGTAAGTATTATTAGTGCAAAATTAGTAGGCTCATTGTGGGATCATGAAGCATGTTGTCATTTAATTTGTTGTAGTAAAAAAAACAAGTAGACAAATTAAATTGCATTTTAGAATACATTAAAACATTATTCTATTCAATGTTAATCTAGCCTAAACTAAATGCAACAATACAATAACTTCATACATGATAGACTCATAATCAGGTATAGAAACAAACGTCTGTTCCAACTTAAGCCGATTCAAAAGCTAAAAGCAGGATTAGTCTTGAGGGCCTTTTAAGAAATCTACAGAAATAAAGACATTCCCAACAAATGTTACAAAATGGTGAATTTATTTGCATAATTCAGCAAACCTAAATCCTTTGTCCGCGGCCCGCTGTTCAAATAATAAATTTACTCTGTGTTCTACACCCCAAATGTTCTATCTGAACAAAATTATTTAGCTATTCGAATGCAGCCTCTTTTAACTTATACTTACGTTAAATTTACACGTTGCTGCAGCTTAAGGTTATTGTACCTTTCTTTCAGAGTGTAAAGAGTATTATTCTATTGTGTCTTTTATACATTCCTATTTGGAATTCTTACTGTGTAATGCCGTTTTGTTTTGTAATTTGTTATTTTTTGTTATTGTAAGTCTGGACCATTTAAAGGTCTGTTAAAATAGATCTTTGACAGAATCCCTACGACAAGACAAATATGCCTTATCGTGTCTCCAAACCAACAGTAATCGAACAGTAAGTATTCAGAATGAATTGGCATAATGTGGCTACAGTAATAAGTATAAACTTTTACTTTACCCGATCAACCCTTTAAATTGGCATATCTAATGTACTACAAAATATACATGTCACAAATGCTGCCCCGAAAAAAAAGTGTATAAATCTTTTCAACATACAGACAGGAAACCTGTGCAATTTTGTTATTATTGAAATATAGACGGTAACGCCATAACAGACTATCTTTTATGTAAGTGGCATTGTAACTGTAAGTCTCTGATATTTCACCCTATCGCATTGAGTATTCCGATCGTACGCTACTCGGGCGATTCTGCCGCGAGCACAATATGTGTAAATTTAGAAAACGTTTTCGGCACATTATTACGTTTAGGGATTTTCAAGAAAATTGCCTTATTACCTTTTTGAGTTCGATTCCAAACGAGGATTTAGTAGGATTTAGAGTACGGTTATTACAAAGTATTGTATTTGTTAAATTTTATTAGGTGCCTTTACGATTCTAGATGTTTTGCGCTTATAAAAGGGTTCTTCTATCATGAATAAAGACGTGTTTAGTTTTATTTTGTATTTAATTACTTTTATTTTGTATTGATTTAAAAGTTAATATTCTGAGCCGCTTGTAGGTATATCTTAAAGCAATAGATAAGCTTTTGACAAAAATGAAGGAAAATTTTATCCTTGACGACAACGTTTATTCACTCATTCATACTTATATTACGATTATCGCCAAACGCAAAGGTTTATTATTTTACACAAAAGTCTGATTTGAGTCATCAGACATGAACAAATTAAAGTTAAAAATAATTATGAGTGATTTAAACATATAGATGAAAAAATAATTCGATCTACAATATTATAAAAGTAGTAAGGTACTTAACTCTCTCATATCAAGTGGAAAATATTCACGGACACTTTTGTAGGTAACATTTTGCTTAAAGTTGGCTTATTGCCAATCCGGAAATTCCTCAGTCGGACTTAGAACATTTTGTTTAAGTCTACGAATTATTTATACAAGTACATAGAAGTTTAATGACCCTTGTGCTCGAAACGAAGTAATATCAAAATGAACAAGTTTAGATTTGAAAGTATTTCAATTTGTACATCCTAGTAGATACTTTAGGAACTTTATCTAGCTACCTCTTTTGATAAAGTTTATTATGAAGTGTGTAGATAAGGTCATTATCGAAGACAACTTTAAATAGTTAGTCATTAGATTAAACAAAAAACCAAATTTGCTTCTATTCCTCTGATAGCCATTACCTCTGCAACAGCATTTACATTCTGTTAAAAATACAAACTTTTTTTGCATGAAAACTAGCCTTTTACATTTAGTTATTGTTGTAATTTCTATACGTAATATTGGTATAGGGTTTAATTTCAAGGAAAACTTGAAATTAAACCCTATACTAATCCGTCTGGCCAGCGTGGTATTAGTAGGCCAATTATCCCTCCTTCACTGGAGGAGGCCCGTCCCTGCAGTGGAACATTAATGGGCTGTTATGATGATTGATGTAATTATGTATCCTAATCTTTGGAGAAATAAATTGCAGCTACAATAAAAAGTAAATTGCCGAATGACAATATTGTTAAACGTACTCATTGTGAGATGTACAATGCCCGTATTCAGACGCTTTTGTGGAATTATTTGAGTAATGCAGCGGGTTTATGAAGAGGGACGGATTTCAGAAACATTGAAGTGTTTCATATGAAATAAAAATGTAATATAAAATATAATAAAGGCTACTTTTCTACAAAAATCTACTGATTAGATACTCTATTTATTCTTAGAATTGTTTTAAATCATTGAGTTTAGGTCACTCTGTCTATGAAAACAAAGTCAAAACCATTATGACGCCAAAATCTACATGAAAAGATTGACAGCTGCAACAAATCCTATACGAATCCCATTGGACACCTTCATTTTAGTGACCAAGTCCGTTTTTGTATTGGATTGTGACATTTTAAGTCTGCTAAGAAGATTTTAAAAGGCAAAGAATACATTTCACACTAAGTACTAGGATCACACCGATGAAAGAAGACATCTGCTTTCTTTAAAAGATGTTCCTTGCGCTACAAATCGAGGCCTGTTACACAGTTTTCATTATTAGTAAATTAATATTCATTAAAAAGTTACACAATTAATTCCTATTATTTTTTGTATATAAAACATTTTGTAAAGGAAGACTTACGCTGCATATTATGACGCCTTTCCAAAAGACGTATAAAATTAACGAAAAAAGTTGCGAAAGTCGGAAAAGTTTTCTTTTGTAGAGTTTGTATATTACGAATTAAAACACGTGGTCCACGTGTTTTAATTAATAATAAGTAGCTAGGCTCAGACGAAAGGTTAACATGAAGCCATATCGTGGTAAGACTCCTAACACTTTTATTTAATTTAGAAATCTACATTTAAACAAGCGAAAAAGTTAATGAAAGTTTTTCTGAAGGACGGGTCTGCTTATGTGATGAAAGAAAAAAGTTTCCACTGAAATCACGCTGCTTAGACTGTGGTGGGGATGGTTGGCTAGGGCTGTCAAGTTTTTTTCTTTGCCTGGGATATTGACTGTTAAGTTGAAACCTCTAAGTCGCCGTTTTCTAGCGAGCGACAGGGTAGTCTTTGGATGAGATGCAGTATTTATAAGCTGTATAATACAGATCTTTTTTCGCTCTCCTCTATCACCTCAATCTTTCCCTAGAATCTTCTATAATAAATAATATAGAAACAATATTATTATTTTACAGGTATATACCATTACGGTGGCTTATTAGTCATTTTGGTGACCCACTGAATGATCACACCGTAAAGGTTGCCCCACATTAACCAACTCGATGCCATGGCGCGTAACTTATTTGTTGAAAATTCAGTAATGTGTTACATGAAATAAAGCTTAAATTTCAATGCCATATACTAAGTTGAGTTGGAGCGGAGTTGACGTCAAGTTGGTGTAATGTGCGACCATCTTTATAAATATAATTACATAGCTTTAGTACCAATGGTAAGTAAACATTGTTGTATAAAGGTTACAGTCTCTGTAGTGGGATATTCATAATAATATTCACAGAATTATTTCCTTTTTAAATAATCAAAACAATGCTAATATAAATGAAGGCATATAAAATTGTTTAACAACTTTACAGCGTAATACTTACGACTTACAAGCAATACAGAACAGTCATCGCATCATAAACCATTGTGAAGTTCATATTATACAGGCAGGAAGCAGAAGTATAAGAAAGAATAATATAAACCTTTTTTAGAGACCAACTTAAAACAGTAATTTAATAATTGTTTAAAGACCTAACTTGGCTCTAGAAACTAATGCGACGCACGCCACTAGACTAATTGGTATAGTGTTTGGTTCGTACATACACTATCGATATAACAACTCGAAGAGTTACACTGATGTTAATGTTTCCTGTTATGTCGAAGTATGTATGTTAAATTTCATTTACAGGGAAGCGAAAAGGTCGTAATATAAATTATTGTATGTTTAGTCTTTCACTGATGCCGTGCGGTTCCCGGTTAGAATAGGACTGCCCCATATCTTCACGTGGGTGTCGTAAGGGGCGTCTAATGGCTTACGCAGACCCGGACGGCATGGCAAAGGATTTTAATTTTTACTAATGGAAATTCAACCGTACTGTTACAGAAATACGACATAAATTGCTATGCTTTAAAATGATGCCGCGGCATTGAAAGGGATTTTATCGCACGGCATTTTTCATTTTAAAGCAAAGCAATTTATGTCGTATTTCTGTAACAGTACGGTTGAATTTCCATTAGTAAAAATTAAAATACTTTGCCATGCCGTCCAGGTCTGCGTAAGCCATAAGGGATACCAAGACCCGTTGCATACCACCTAGCACCTCGGTTAAACCTCCAGGTGGGGAGTAAACCACCAACAACAGCATTCCCAAGTATTCTAAGGAGGGTTGGCGTCAGGCAGGCGGCCGGCCGTAAAAAATAGCCAAAACTTTAAGCATGTGGAAGAAGAAGACGTGCTGCGCCGACCCCAAAACAAAAGAAAAAAAATTGGGATAAGGGCAGGGAAATGATGATAGTCTTTCACTACGTGGACAAACATTAAAAATAGAATTAAATGCAAAATAGAGATAATATTCGCTGACTTTCACCACGTGATTCCTCAAGGTCCCACGAAGTGAACTGTCAGGCTCGCCGACTCAAAGGCTATCATGTGGTTGTTTCAACAATAATATAATTCGTATATTGTACAATTGTACATTCCTGAGTTAACTCGCAAAAAGAAAATATCCTTATTTATAATTGCACATCCAGTTGTGCAAAAAGAAAATCGACAATAATATAGTTGATAAATTATTAGGTACATCTAGAACTCGAATAAAAAAGAGATATTTTTTTCAAATCTTGTTAAATTTTAATGTTCTTAATAGATAAACGTTTTGGCTTAATGTCAAAAGTTATAACATTCCTCAAAAGTCTTATTCTTGTAACGGGAAGCCCGTTGTAAGAATAAGACTTTAGTTGTTTCAAAAAACTTAATACTCTATCCGGACAGATTGGTACAAGGGTTCCAGCTATGTTTCATTATTTTTGTTTCCCTTTTGCGGCTAGGTTGGGCTTTACGACACCCTTGCCATGAGATGGGCTTTTAACATTGGTTACAAAAACATTTCAGTGCTCTCCCTAAATATCAGTCTATTTATCAGCCTGCTTTAAGTATTTTTGTACTGCTGTATTTATTTGCTTAGTGTATGCAGAATCCAGTAGGCCGGATTCGTGGCACGTATCAGCGGCTGGTATATATTGAACAAACTAAACAGTTGTAAGAATACCTCAGTCGAGCTCGTAGGTAAATTGTTTCGCTTGTTATTTATGTTTCCCAGCTTGCTAATACGTGCACGGCCTTTCAAAACGCCCCGCAGAGCGTATTCGTTTTCACTTACGTTTTCAAGTGTTTCATTAGTCGTGTAAATATTTACACATATTTTGTTCTACATAGTTGGTTTAGGAAATTGTAACGGACTTATTTAAGCTTGTGGATGGTTTGTGTGAGATGTTACGTCTTGTTCCCCAAGGGATAGGCAGACACTGTCTATTTTTACAAAGCTAATTTAGCTTACCTACAGTTATACTTACCTGTACCTCCCAGCAAGTTTGACATAGTCATATTTTCCTGTCTTTTATACAAAAAAATAAGTCTTACAGTAAGTGCTGCATAAAACTTGAGTAAAACCTGGAGATTGTGGTTAATTCGACACCTGTGTAAGGCTTCTCTCATTGAATAATCATACAATGCAGATACAGAGTTTAAAAGCGTAAATATATTATACTAATAAACAATATGCTCTTTTCAATAAAAGAGATATTATCATTAGTACGAATAATAATACGCTGACATTTAAATAATTTTAATTAGAATTAAAGTAGTAATATCGTATCATATCGATACTAAATTTCAAAATCAATATAACAAACGTAAATAGAGTGGAACATTTCAATTATCTGTTATTTGAAACGCAAAAATGTTGCTAATGCTGTATTGATTATGAATAGTTAGTACCAATGATGCATTTATTAATTATCATAATTTTATCATAGCCGACTTGCAATTACTAATTCATAAGCGATAACGCTGTTTAAGCAACGGAGGCCAGGTTAATTCTATATGGGTAACTGCTCGTGGTCAGTGGTAGCTTTTCTGTGTTTCGGAGGGCACGTAGAAAGTTGGTCCCGGTGGTTGTCGAAGAATACTATACAACATATTTTATCTCTTCTAAAATGACTTTATTTTAGATTATCTTGAGTTCTCTCACGCATCGGCCTTCTTACAGTTCTATCTACCTCTTTTATGACGCAATCAGCATTATAAAACCTCTGTGCCTAAAAAAATTAATTACAATAGTATTCAATTATTAATTAGCAAAAGTTTATAATTTAATGTTGTTTAAAACTGAGTTTTGTGTAACACAATGTAACATTAATTGGTTATAGAACGAAATCTGGTCGACTTTTCTTACAGTACAAAATTATTTAAGTACTAATCCTTAACTATTTGTTAAGTATTTACTCACCGTTACGATGGTTACGGAGTAGGACTTTATAGTATAAGTCACTTACTCTTCTCATACCAGTTAGTGTGATATTAAAAGAACAAGTGTGTCTCTATCAATTAAAGAGGCGCGTAATGCGTGTAGTGGTTGAAGGGGTTTACCTATATGATAAAGTATTCTGCCACTTTGACTTATTTTATTAGTCCTTATTTACATGAAATATTAGAATATGGAGAAACAACGTTCTCAATATAATAAATACAAGTAAGTAAAATAAACACAAACGTATGATTAATATCATAATAATAAATATTTATTACGAAAAAGTAAAGAGGGTTCAGGTATTCTATTACATCAAAATAAAACTAACGACTTACACCCGTACTTACGTGAGGCACAAAGTCATGAAATAAGGGGAGTTGAAAATAATTAGGTAGCTGCTTGGCTACTTCGAAAAGCGTGAATGACTAGTGCGCACGCGAGCATTTCATATTATTTTGTAGTTAGAGATGTAATTAAACGTAAATTATACCCAAATTATTATCAGATTACTGATACAGTAGCGCTAAAGCACAGTGAACTAACGTGCGTTTTGTTATGTTATAAACAAAACAATAGAACCAGATTGTGTACCTACTGGCTATTGTTTGTGGAAATTGTTTCGTTTTCTTTGTAAAATTTGTATAACACGAAATCTTCTGTAGAATAGTTGGGTACTAGGTATTATTTGTTTAACTGCCTTTTGGCCTTGACTTCAATACTAGGGAGTTTTTACTAGAGGACGAAGATACGATGATTATGTATTTCCCACGCTTTTCCTATTTATATTTGTACTTAATTTTAAGAAAATTAATTAAATCAGTTCCAAAGTGTAGGTGTCAAAGCGTAGGAGATTAACAATAGATAATCAACACTCTAGGTTGATGTATTTTAAATTTATTGCGTTACACGTGTAACACAAAACTTCAGTAGAAGTATAAAAAATATGTTCTCCTGCCTATTACTATTTTGACCGGTTAGACTAAATTGTTACACTTAAATCGTATTAATCTAAGATGTAGTTTTGACCGTTTCTTTTAGTTTTGATCGAAATTTAATCAAAATAAAGACTACGCAGATACAATCAATACTGATAAGGAAAACGCAATATTAAACCCAGGATATGTAAACCTCATACCCAGAGGCTGTTCTGTCAATTTAATCATGAAAGAGAGTAAACATTTTCTGTTAGTTTACAATGAATTCACTATTAAATTTTGTAATATCCCGGGCAGTTTATTAAAAGTACTTCATCAAACATGTCCGAAATTTTAATTACAACTACGTAGAGCCAATAAAAATATACTTAATAAAGTTCGTAAAAAATGTACGAACAAAAAATCTTTTATAAAATTTAACACCGATGACAGGACAAGCATAAATGGTAAATTGGGAAAATACAACGAATAAATAAAACACCGTCATCACAAACGGGTTCAATCGAATAGTCGCCTGATTGTACAGAATGTATAATAAAACAATCGCTATGAAAACTGTATTCAATTCGATTATGCCTTTATAATTATATTTGTTCCTAGTTTAGTTCAATTATACTCAGACGTGTTAAACCTTTCCATGTACGAATGTTAAATGATTGTTACTTGGATATGGGTCATTCGAAGAAAGTTATACGTTAAATTGGTTATGAAAATGCAGGGACGATGAAGTAAATAAACTGGTCAAATGCTAGTCGGACCCGCACGTTATTTTCATCAAGATAACGATAAGATAAAATAATAATTACAAAAGTTTTGTTGATTATAAAAATGTAGGTAATTAAGTGCCACGAATAACAAACTACTATAATTTAATCTCTAATGAATTAGCACATAGCGCGAAGAACCGACAGCCGACAACGTACTGGAAATTACATGCTGCGCTTCTTTCAGTTTGATAAAGCATCGAAGCCGTACTACTCCATATTTTATTCCTAGTCACCCAAGTAGACGTAATAGTGTATTAGCTGCCTGGAGCGCTACAAATCAACCTGTCATTTATTCAATAAATATTAATATGTTGTGCAATATTGGTGTAAAATCGTACGCGTTGACGTAGTGTACTCTTAACTATCTCCATGTGGTGACGGTGTAAGAAAACAGTGTGTCACCACCCCATCTCATCCCATGGGTGTCGTAAAAACCGAGTAAGGGACTATCCGTGAATATTATCTTTACGTAATAAAAAGACGGAAAACTTGAAATTAAATCCTATACTATTCCGTTTGGCCAGCGTGGTATTAGTAGGCCAAGTATCCCTCCGTCACTGGACGGGGCCCGTCCCTGCAGTGGGACATTAGTGGGCTGTTATGATGATGACTCTTAACTAATTTTACCAAAGAAGTGAAATTCGATCAAAAACTTGTTCCACACGGATACCCAAATCGTGATTTAACTGACACAAGGTAATTATCCTAGAGATCGTAAGCAGAGATCAATCCTAGCTGCAGAACTACAAAGCATAGTTCACAGCTGAATATTATGATGATTTCATACATTGCAACCCACTAATCGTTCGTGATTAAACAATTGCAGCATTCTATTCATGTTTTTGCCATAGGAAACAAAACTCATATCGATGAACTTAACAAAAGTATTCATGTATGCAATTTTAACATGCTAATGCGGATTAATACCTTTTGTTCTCTCTCATTGGAAGTGTAGTGTTGGAATTTAATGTATAGTCTGTATTTTATCGTTCGATCATCCTGTCGAGTTGGTAATTACATTCTATTGTTTCAACAAACCAAATCGAAGTCTGGATGCATTGATTTGCAATTCCAAATTAACTTTTTGGCAGAGAGAGACTAGGAACTGCAGCTATCTTATCCACATCAGTCTAAGTTTAACTACAACCTAAAATTGATTTGTAAAGTGTCTAGATTTTGTATGTACTTAGGTATGCTAATGAAGCTAGTTGGTGCTATTATACTGTTTTTATTGTGTTATTTTTTACCAGGCAAGGGCGTTGAAATTCAAAAAAGAAAACCGTAACAGAAAAGGTCCTCGTATGAGGAAAATCTGACGGTCTCTGCCTTTTTTTAGAGAACAACGTGTGCAGAACATGTATGCATCATCTTTAGTCTATGTATATTTTGCGGTGGCTGGAAGGTCCCAACTCTATGTTCCTTAAATATTATTGTTGAAATTTGAAAGGCATGCATAGACTTATTTTTTTTTATAGACTAAATATTATTATTCTGCTTAGTTTGGGACTAGATAGCGTTGTGTGAAAGTGTGAGGAATATTTATTTATTTATTCATATTTTGATAGGTAATAAACAATATTTTTTGTTCTTAAGTGTCAAGAAAAAGTCTGAAAACAACCCATGTAAATAAAAAAGTTCATTTTAATAAAATATGTGTTATTACTTACTTGTTTCTTGTTAGAATAGCTTTGGTGGGCTCTGGAAAAATATTGTAAGCCATTCAAAGGTCAAGGTATATAGTATTCAGTGTTATCATTTTTAGAAGTATGTTTCTTGTGGGATTTAACCCACCCACACTTCTCATATGTAAACCATGTTTAAAAAAAAAGTACAAAACACGAATGGAAACAATGAATAATGATATTGTATAATCGGAAAGGTCACAAGCCGAACATTTTATGAAAGTAGGTATATTATTATTAGTTGATGAAAGATAAATACAACTAATAACTAACGAAAAATAATTTATGGTTTTAACAAAATTTTGTTCTATCTGAGTTTTTAGGGATAGATCAACATTTTGGTCTTTGTATGACATACTTTTGATCTTGCATTATAAGGACGAGCTAAGTGGCATCAATCTTGAAAATGCCTCAATAGTTTTCAATGAATCGATCAATTATGTTTATGTATAAATAAAATATCGTCATTATTTAAACACCATTTTTACTGCTTTACAAAAGTAAGGCGTTAGTTCTAAGTGTAGCAAGAAACGATTTAGGAAATGAACGCATTTATTTTTTAACCCGCCTTAATACGTTCCGATATTCCTGCACACTTTCCCCAAAAGGAAATTATTCAATTATGTATTTATGCAAAATGATAGTTACACATGCATGCTATTATACATAAAATTAAGTGATAGGTGAGACTTGGACGGGGAACTTGGGGAAGAATAAGTGATTTTGGAACGGCACGAAGTGGCGTAATAACGGTTACAATTTTGTGATAATATTGGAGTAAGCGGGTTATCTAAAACCAACGAGCCATTCTTAACATGGATGGAGAACGACCCATATTATAGAATTCAAGTACTATACTGTAGGTTAAATATATAGAAAAACTTTAACTTTTAGCAAACTTTTTACTGCAGCATTAGCGTATTCAAATATGTAATTTTGCTTGGTGATCAATCTTTACAAAAACAGAAAGCTACGTCATCAAAAACCTTGTAACAAGTAGGTTTTTACTAATAATAAAAACTAAAGGCATCCTTCCTAGAATTCTTTGTATGGAAATTTGAACTGAGAGTTTTTTGACAAAGATTAAATCGGGCTTACAAAATCTAAGGTAGCGACGTTTTTAAAAAGATCACTAAAGCTTCAGCTTTTGAAGTATACACCGATTCAAAATCCGGGACATACAAAATGCTATTAAAGTTATGCGATTGAAAAATTTTGGTTTCCATTCGGGATAGGACCATGCATGATGAATAGTAATTGGTCCTATAAAACTGAAAAGCAATAACGTTCACAATCAAATCCTACATCGCTCCAGTAATATTGGAATAGCCGCGATGTAACTGGATCTCTAAATAATGGTATACTGCTGGGAGCTTACAGGACATTTAATATCAAGATAAGTGTATCGGCTTGTCTATAAACTAAAAGTGTGGCGAAGATACATTGAGTGTAAAGTGTTCTTTACTGCAATTGACACTAGCTTAGTGAGACCTCGACATTCACTAGGGAATTTCACCGCATACTTTGGTACTCTAGAATATTTTAACTAGCGCTGAGTATGTTTTTAAATTTTAAAGTAAGTGTGTGTACTTATTTTGTATTTTATGGTTAAACATTAGGCAATTAAAAGCAAATGTTTTTTTTACATTACATAATAAGACGTATATTTTTTTAAATTAAAAAAAAAATAGTTTCTCAAAATGTATTTTTAAATAGGCATATTTATAATGTCAAATGTGTGAAAAATTGAGATAGTGTCAGTATTATAAACCTTTTTTGGTACTTATTGGATATACACCATAAGCCTATTATTTAATTAAGTGAGTTCCTTTTGAATGTTTTATTTTTGGTTTTATCTCAGCTTACCCATTTTAATTATTAAAAAACCTATACAACAAAAATGTTTCACTAACTTGTTATCAAATGTTTAAATAGAATATAAATCAATAGAGTCGTCGTGTTTATTGCGATACAGGGCATGATCCCTATTTATTGCGAGATTGGTGAGTAAGCTTGAAACTTCTGCCATTGTATGGAATCCGTATGAGTGCACTTACGCTTTACTTCTAGAAAAGATACAGAAGGCCTTTTTAAGGTTTCTGTATAGAAGAATGTTCGGTTACTACCCTTTTCTTTATCCAACGAAATTTTTGTTGGGAACTCTAGGGTTCAATTCTCTGGAAGTAAGGCGTAATTGTGCTCTACTAACTTACGCTTGCCGCACACTCCGTGGAGAGTCTGATTGCCCTGAGCTAGTGATGTTGCTGGTAAGACTGTTCGTCCCCACTGTGCCTGCATACGCGCTTCGGCCGCGCACCCACCCGCTGCTGGCTGTGCCGGTGGTGCGCACCGTGTCGCGCGAAAACTCACCATTACTTTGAGTGTTGCGTATGCTGTATGTTTGATGGGGAGTGAGTGGACGTGTGTGTATCGTGAGTGTTTGACGTTCTGTGAGCGGATGGATGATCGTTGAAATATGTGTTTATAATATTAATTTAATTTATTTAGAATTCATTCGCTATTTTAAGTTTGTACCTGCGCGTACAATTAACTATTTTGTTTCACGGCGCATTGGCGCCTCGGCTCTGCCATGCCGTGAAATTTAATTTAAATAAATAAATAAATAGATAAATAATAAATTGATCTTTTACAAAAGATAAAAAAATGTCTACCGACATTTTTAATTTTATACTGACAGTTCACTTAATTATTATGGTCAAACCTTTACTTAAGGTCGGAACATACCTACCGCATAAGCCTTACGAGTGCTTCTCTATGCAGGTATAACTTTAAAACAATGTGAACTTATTATTAGTCAAATATTAAAATTCAGTTATCAACATCAACTTCTGTTTTGTAATAATCTAAATAGGAGTTAACACGACATAGTTTGAAACAATCGTCAGGGAACAATAAAGCGGTTGTATCCACGTATTCTAGTGATGCTAACATCCCAGTTTTCGAACGAGTACTATTCTGTTTAGCCACAGTCATGTTGGTTGGTGGTGGTTTTCGGGGTATGTAGTACTCATTTTTAAAACGGATATCCGTGCAATGATATTTCATTTTGCACGTAGTTTATATTCAAATAAATGTTAAATGGTTGGAATGGTAAGGTATGTATATTTTGCATGTGTCGCCGAATTTGAATATGGTTCAAGTAACTGTGATGAAGAAATAGTAATGCCGTCTATGAACAGCGGTTACCATTCAACTGTACCTACCTATTACTTGTCTGATACCTTAGCGTAATAAAAGTAAGAAAAATGGACCACCAAAGATGACAAGTCTTTTAATGGGGCGTATATTTGTTTTATACCATTTATGACAAAAGTCACGTTTATGTAAATACATCATATTTCACATTAATGTAAAACAACATTCACATACAGTGTTTGCTCCCTCGTGAATGTGTTTTCATTTGGTAGGTTTTATTGCACATTGTTATGTTGCTTCCCCAGTCGCTGTCCGTGGTCGCTGTAGTTGCGGATTGAAAATCTGTTAACCTTTTGTTTGACGATGTATTCATGAACATACTACGAGTAAAATAACTGCAAGACAAAAGTTCAGATTACAATTTTAACTACAATCTTTTTAAGTTACTTTGAATTTAATTTAAATTTCAGTTTAAAATGAAGTATTATTGAAGTCGTGAGGTACGGCTTTAGATTACAAATCGCCTCTCATTACATACCTGTCAGTGTTGTAAGACGTTAATATTAGGTTATTATAAAAGAAGTATTTTAAATATCATTATATATACAACATAATTACGTTTTAATTTTTTTTTATATCGTAGCGTGATTTTTATGTCATTCTTAAAGTAAAATACTCTCCAAAATTAATTTAGCAATTAAAACAGTAAAAAACTAATACAATCTTTGCGTAATTGTGTTAGTTCTTGTTCTCTTTAAAAATAAACAATGAATAGCATTTTTTTCTACATTTTTATTCTTTATAAGATTCCTTAGAAAATTTGTATAATTCATCCTTATCAGAGAGAAATTAATTTTCTATTCCATCTGGTACGCAGTATATTTTGTGCAAATTTTAGGCAAGGGTTGATTTTTGTGAGATAACATCAAAGTTGATGAGAATTTAAATTGTTATACCTTCTTACAAATTATGCAAATTAATATCAGATGTAAGGGCTTTTTTGTCGAAGGTTGTCTTTTAAAATGCATAACTTTAAGCCTTGTTGAGCTTTAGATCAATTAATGAAAACGGTATCTTCTTTTTATTGTATAATACCTATAGGTAGAAATTTTTTTCAACAGCATTACTCATTCAACTTACGCCATTCTTTTTCTTTTATTTTCAAGTTTTGCAATGGTCTGTCTGGGTGTTTTCTGAGTATATCAAATTATGTATAACTAGCTGACCCGTGCCCACTTCGTTGGACGGCGAAAAAAACGCGTCCGTTTTTTAAACATATTTCATTACTGCTCCACTCCTATTAGTCATAGCGTGATACTACATAGCCTATGACACTCCCCGATAAATGGACTATTGAACACAGAAAGAATTTTTTAAATCGGTTCAGTAGATCCAGAGATTACCCCCTACAACGTCACAAACACACAAACACACAAACAAACAAACACACAAACTTTACCTCTTTATAATATTATTAGTAAGATAGAAGTATAGTTATATTTATGTTTTAAAAGAATATAATCTTAAGTCTGGGTAGAAAACAATGTCTACTAAGTGCAGAACATTTAGTCTCTCTTTACGACACCCCTCCATCATTTTACGCCACCCTCCATCATTTTACGACACCCTTGCAGTTTGACGACGACCTTGCAGTTTTACGACACCCTTGCAGTTTTACGACACCCTTCCATCTTTTACGACACCCTCCATTATTTTACGACACCCTCCGTCCATTCTACGACACCCTCCATCATTTTACGACATCCTTGCAGTTTTACGACACCCTTCCATCATGTTACGACACCCTAGCAGTTTTACGACACTCTCCGTGAATTTTACGACACTCTTCATCATTTTACGACACTCTAGCAGTTTTACGACACCCTCCATGAATTTTACGACACCCTCCATAATTTTACGACATCCTTGCAGTTTTACGACACCCTTGCAGTTTTACGACATCCTTGCAGTTTTACGACACCCTCCATCATTTTTCGACACCCTTGCAGTTTGGCAACACGCTCCATGCATTTTACGACACCCTAGCAGTTTTACGACACCCTCCATCATTTTACGACACGCTTGCAGTTTGGCAACACGCTCCATGCATTTTACAACACCCTTCATCATTTTACGACACCCTAGCATTTTTACGACAATCTTAAGTCTCTTAATTGTAAAACTTTTTTAAAGGTACAATTCTCTAATACATTATTTCAGTATATCTCCAGACGTTTAAGCAGTAGAAGCAAAATAAACGTTTTTAGGCGTCCATTTTATAAACATATTTCATTACTGCTCTACTCCTATTAGGCATAGCGTGATACTATATAGCCTATGACACTCCCCGATAAATGGACTATCAAACACAGAAAGAATTTTTAAAATCGGTTCAGTAGATCCAGAGTTTACCCCCTACAACGTCACAAACACACAAACACACAAACAAACAAACACACAAACTTTACCTCTTTATAATATTAGTATAGATTATTAACGTATATTAACGTTAAAGTTAACAAGCATATTTGTTAGGTCGTGTTCATGAGCTCATAAGTTATGTGTATACTTTTTTATTTGTTAAAGAGTAAAGTCATGTTTATGGATCGATTTGTTTATTCAGCGATCGATAAGACATTTGTTATGTTTTAAAAATAATAAAGACTGGGCAATTTTATTTGTATATATTCTACATTCACGTTTCTGTATGCGACTGCAATGCACGAGGTGATCCTTAAATTATTGTCTTGAGCTGGGTGTTCTTTGTGTTATTTAATCGCTTGTTAAAGTCTCTGTGACGACCTGGAAGAATTTACTTATAAAAAACAAGTTTAAAAAATACCTTATTATTATCAGGGTTAACGCTAAACTCTTAATTGGAAATTTTAGATATAATTCAATATCAATTTATGGTGTTGTAGGATATGGCTAGAAATCTAACTATAGGTACTCGTTTATGTCAAAATGTGTATCCTTAATTACGACTATACCTTAGGAAGATTTTTTACGAATAATATTTTTCTTTAAAGTATCAACGTTGAGAATGACATGACCGTAATTAAAAATATAAGCTAATTAATATAAACATAATTAAATTTTGAACGCACTTTTTACGCTAATAATGAATTTGCTTTTGAAATCTTGTTATCATAAAACTTTAATCTTTTATAATATTTAAGTAGAGTTATTTTTTTGTTTTGCTGAGATAATACTAACCCATTACAGCGGCTTAAAGTGGCATCAATCCAGAGTCCTACTGACATCACAGACGAACCTTGTCCTCTATATCCTATTCAAGATAGCATGAGAAAAAGTATAAACATGTCAAATCTGTCAAACTGCCAAAATGCCGCGGTTTTCGAAAAATTTTCACTAAAAACATAACTAAACAATAAATAACTCTGTGTAAATATAAATAAGTGTATTCTACCTGGATAAGAAAATGTGAATTTAGTAAATAATGCTTGAATTAAGGCAATAAAAGTTTATTGAGAAGCAGAATATATAAATGAAACTTACGAATTAATAAATTGCTTTTTAAAAACACTTTTTTCAATTTCTATTAATCGGAAACTTCTAATTTAGATTCAGAAAAACTGTTCCCAGCTTGTATTATAAATTAATTATCAAATTCTTCAATAATCCCATTAATTTGTAATATTATTCTTCTTCTGATATGACATATTAATGCGATACATGACATTTAAGACATTGACAATTGTAGGCTCTTCATCATTGTCGTTCCGTTCGTATGTAATGTTTAAAAAGGGAAAAAAAAAATTGATTACTTGGTGATCTTATTATAATATTTAAATTATTTTTACATATTATGTAATGAAATTTCTATTTTATTGTAAAGATGTTAAAATATTCATATTTTTTTATAATTTTCGAGTCTTCATCGTAGCCATAGATTATAATTATCTATAAATGAGTAATCGTGACAGTAAAAAGACCCATTTTTTTGTTTGTTTACCAAATTTCTCAAGCCCAGATGAATATGGTATAGTACGTGATAACTAGGAAGTCGGTTCGAGTTCGACGTGTCAATAAAACTGACAGACAGTGAACCTAGACGATAAAAAAGGCAACATAGACTTTTTTATCCTATGGACGAGAATTAAAAAAGGAAGGATAATGGAGAGACAGTATCGGTTCTTAACTCAGGGAGGCTTGAGTAAGAACTCATTTACTCTTATAGGATGGATTATGGCATGGTATTGCATATCATTTAATTAATTAAATACAAACGTGGGTAAATATAATACAGACCTAAAACTACCTACAGAAATGGGAGGGTATGAAGCCTACGACAGCGCTGGTCACGCGGGCCTGTTAGTTTTCCAATATGAGGACAATTCACTACCATATAAACTTAAATGCTGTATGGTTTGGCTAGTCTCACCTTATTTCTCTGATTCCTTTTTTCTACAAACTTATTGGAACAACGAACTTAAATATTGAATGTTTAGAATATTCAAGTACCTTGTGGAACGTAAAAGATTAAACTTTACAGCATCTTGTTTGAAACGTTTCGTAGAATTCTGTTCTCTAGATTCTTTGTGATCACAGAAGGCACATCAAATAAAATGAGTTTTACACAAGTTTGGATGCGCGTACGATGTAAAAGTATTTGCACAAACGTAAAAGTGAATCGAAGTTACAAATGTTTGATCTAACGTTAGTATTTCATTTTGAAAAGCTTCTTCATACTATGTTACGTAACTTTCCCTAGAGAAACAACCATTGTTTGCCAATGATATTGAATTGATTTTATCTGACTCATCAGTAGTTGGTAGTTAAACACAGTTGTCATCCTACAATATCATACTATGATATTTAACTTAACCAGGCACAGATAAACACATATTCACAAGAGATGACTCCAATATCATATATATTATATTAGTTAGTATGTAAACATGAAGATGAGATTTGACGACCTCGGTGGCGCGCCGGTAGAGCCAGCGGCTGCCGCGCATGAGGTTGTGGGTTCGATTCCCACGCAGGACAATAATTTGTGAGATCCACAAATTATTGTCCTGAGTCTGGGTGTTCTATGTGTCCGTTAATTGATGTTTGTAAAAGTCCCCGCGACACAGGGCATGATCCCTAGTGCGGGAGTTGTCTTTTTAAAAAAGAAAAAAAAGAAGAGAATTTTGACTTGCTTGGCTGCTTAGTTTTGAGCCAATGTTTCTTCTTACGCACTTACGAAACAAATTACTATTAAACATTGTTAATTGTTGTAGATTACTTTCAAGCATGCTATACCCTTAATAACACATACAATTAATTTAGAGAGCCCTACAAAACACAACCTTTTGTTGTTGGAATTACAAATAGATCAAGAACCAACATGGGATTTATTTGGTGCACTGACTCTTTCTTAATATAAATAAAACTTATTGAAGATACACAATTGTAAAAGAATATTCAAAGTAAATTTAGAACACTCGTTCACCGAAGCCACGAAAAGGTATAACAATGTAATAAAACTATTGTTTATGGCTTCCACTCAATACTGTTACAATAGAACACAATCGATACAAACATATTTTTTCTTGTTGGCATTGCTTTTAATAATGTATAAATTATTATTAATGAAATTGTTATAATTATGTCCATCATTAATTATCTGTCTAATAAAAGTGCTGAAATGTATGTTATTAATTTGTGCCTATGTAATAGCAATATCATTTTATGAATAGAAATGGATGTCTAGAAAATATTGGGACATTTTTGTGACAATAATTTGGCTCAGGAAGAAAAACGTTTGATGTTTCTTGTTCCAAGAAATTTGATAACTGGGAGGCTATCTAAATGGAATGAACCCACTGTAGGTGTATGATGTTTTAATATTTTTATTATTAAAAGGAACGTTTTTATCTATAAAGATTGACTCTTTTTTATACAAATTGGCTGACCAAAACTTGTCTTGGCTATTTATGCTTAATAATTTTTGATACTGATGAGACTCAGATTATTTCTTGCCACTTAATTATTTAATTTATTGGTAGGTTTGGGAGGGTTCTTTTAAAATATGTCGGGAATTATAACATTTGAACGCATAAGATTGAGATGTGATAAGATTGTGTTACCTAAATAAAGCAAACAAAAAATCACATAAGTACATTATCACTTTAAAAACTTAAACATTTACAACTTAAAAGTGAAAGAAGAAAATACATTTTCCAACTTTAAGTAATCTCACAAGCATAATCCCTTTGAAAGAGCGTTTCGAAATGTTCTCTAAATACATATTGAAGAAGAAAGTGTAAAAGTATCGTACGTAGCAGCTGTAAAGTAAAGGAAACTGCGCCGTTAAGAGAGGAATACACAAATAGTGAGAGGCAAAGTTAGTCCACGATGCCGTGAAAAACATAAAGCAAACGAAATCTCCAGTCATGTAAATCGCAAACACTTTAAACTTTATATAGAGAAACAAGATACATAATGTGCTCATGCAAATTACTGAAGACTTTATGTTGAAGTGAACATTTGTACAAGCGTTTTGATCGCTTTTAACATGCATTATGAATATCATACAGATTTTGTTACATGAGCATAAAAATGAGGCATTATATCTGCTATAGTTATAATTTGTGATGTAAAATTAATAGCCAACAACTAGACCAAAACTAAGTGAAACGCTATTCTGACTAAAAAGTACTTTTGGACTTAGCATGTATAGGAAAATAAATAGCTTTAGCATATTTATTTAGAAGTAATATTTCATCTACGTTTGATTACTATGAAGTCTTTGTTTGAAAAGTTTACTAACTTACTTTCCGATTTATTTCGCTTTGCATACTTAAAACAAGTAGGTACCTAATAAATATAAACCATTTGGTAAATAAGAGCCACATCTCAAACAAGTTGACTGGTTGACGGTAGCCAGTGTTTACCGTTCGCGGTGGTTGTGGGTTAGATTAGCAACTTCAACTATTATAATGTTTAATTCAGCATTTAATACGGGAGTTACGTCAAGTAGAGAAGTTCATTTACAGTACTCAGAACGAACAGTTTGCACAAATTTTGGTCGGTGTCTTGAATGAATTTTCAAGTTTGTTGCTATAGGCAGACCGCTTAACTCAGACCCCGCCTGCGGTAATAGGGGTGCGCGGGGGGCGAGGACAAAGGAGAGAGCTATCTCTTGATTTTTTGGCAAAACGGCGCCATCTAGATATTGTGACCCGAACTACATCACATCACAACACAGCTCTAATTTGTAGCTAGCTTATTTTTATGAAATAAAAAGAAGGAAAATCGAAATTATACCCTAAACCAATCTAAATACCTGGAGAGGTTTTATTTTATTTTTCTGATCAGGCTTTAAATTGTGTAATAATTTAGATTGCATAAATTTTCTCTAAGAAAGTACGATTTTTAGTGGGAAGATGACGCCACCATCTTTGAAATTTGTAAATTGTATAGAAGACGGACTAGCATACTGCACTAGTGTCAAACTGACATACTGACTAGGTGTCCGTTATGGTAGCGTGTAAAAATAAAAAAGCTCTTATTATTGTTCTTATTATCTGTAATTATTTTCTAAGATTGATTCTTACAAATTAATATGTTTAAATCATACCTGTTTTAATGTATGTTACAGCCAAAGTAATAAATATGAATATTGTACATAATAACTAGCCATTATGTATAAGGGCTACTCAATTTAGATAAAGTGATAAATGTCGCAGAATTAATCACATTAACTAGCCATTATATTATAAGTTATAGTACTGGCAAAAATACAATATTAAGGCAAAAGTCAGAAACAGTTGGTTAGGTTAGGTGAGTACTTGACCAAAGGAAGGCAAGAAACATTTTTTTTATGTAAAACTAGAATAATATAGTATTACTATATTCTAGCGTCCTTTGGTCACCATACTAACCTAACCTAACCAACTGTTTCTGACTTTTGCCTTAATATTGTATTTTTGCCATATATAATGGCTAGTTAATGTGATTAATTCTTCGACATTTATCACTTTATCTAAATTGAGTAGCCCTTATACATAATGGCTAGTTATTATGTATAATATTCATATTTATTACTTTGGCTGTAACATATATAATATATAAAAAATAATTAGTTGTATATTGGTTTTACAACCTTAAATCAGACATTCTTTTTACTTTTTAATTATAATCTAAAGAATAGGTTCTTTTAATTATTGTAAAAAGTAGTGTTAAGGATATTTCTTGAAGAGTCTACAAATAAATATATTTGTATTCTTTAAAATATAATCAAATTATTACAAATTATGTAATATTATTGTTATTTTTGGAGTCGGTGTCAGCCAACGAAATACGATAATACCTAAGCAAATAGAATGGCGGCCGCGAATTACAGATTATATTATTATATAATTTCGACATTATGACATAAAGTTGTTGATTGTTTATCATTATACCAGCCAATCGACGTCCACTGCAGGACATAGGCCTCTTCCAAGTATTGCCACCTTGCGCGGTCCTGTGCCTCCCTCATTCATAGGGTACCAGCCGTCCTAACTAGGTCGTTAGTCCACCGTGTGAGGGGTCTCCCCACCTTGCGCTTTCCGGTAGGCGGTTGCCATTCCAGAACCTTTCTGCCCCAACGGCTGTCGGTTCTCCGCGATATGTGCCCTGCCCCCCCCACTTTAACCGGGCAATTCTGAGCGCTATGTCGGTTACTTTGGTTCTCTTGCGGATCTCCTCATTTCTGATTCGATCACGCAGGGAAACTCCCAACATAGCTCTCTCCATTGTGAGAGTGACCATGGGCCTTCTTAAAAGGCCCATAGTTACATTGATTATGATTGTTTATGGATTGGTTTAAAAATTAAACAAATATTAAATAACTATTTTTATCAGATTTAAATAAATATATATTTCAAAATACCTGTGTCACGTTCAAACGTTTTAATATACCTAAAAGCTCTAATATACCTACTTAGTAACTGATTTAATATACCGTTAATAAGTTTTAATATACCTATTTAGTAACTGATTAAAGCTTTCCATAACTTATGAGCGTTTATGGGGCTATCCAGCACCGTCAATTGAAAAAAATCGTAATTCGCGAATAGAATCAGTAATGCAAAATGTTGTCTACAAAGTCGTTAGAAAAGGCAATAAAGTTTTGTATTCCATTCTATTCCTTTCTGATCACTTTAAATGGTTTTTAATTAGATAAAAATTGCATTTAAAACAAAAACGGCCGTTTCATTTTAGCATGCGAGTTTTAAGTAATTGTCTTTGATTTGTAGTACTTATTTCTCATTTTAGTCTTTAGTCTATGTATAACAGGACGCCATATTTCTTCAAATTTTAAGTCAGGAATAAAAAATAGAATATAACTATCGTGGCTGACACCGACTCCAAAATAACAATAATATTACATTATTTGTAATAATTTGATTATATTTTAAAGAATCTACAAATAAATATATTTGTAGACTCTTCAAGAAATATCCTTAACACTACTTTTTACAATAATTAAAAGAACCTATTCTTTAGATTATAATTAAGTAAAAAGAATGTCTGATTAATGTTGCAAAACCAAAATACAACTAATTATTTTTTACTTTTTAGTGCAATTTTTGTCTTTAAAGTCGTTTTTTTTTGTAAAAACTTATTTTATTTGGCATAGTAATCAACTCGATATAGCTCTTGTGTACGCTACCATAACGGACACAGCTACCCCGCCCCCTCGTCCCTTTCATACCGCAGGCGGGGACTGAGATAAACGGTCGGCCTATAGTTTCTAATTTCATTAATTTTCTAATTTAAAACCCGAACATCACAAGAAATGACCAAGTTCATTCGAGTAATTATTATCTAGTGACATTTAAAAAAAAATCTTATTGACTTGTGACACTTGTATTGGATAAGGTGAATAAACAAACCATGAGAACAAAAAGGATAAATTAGCAGAAAAAGATGAGGAGACTGCGATAACACTACGGAGATACTACTTATATCTAAATCTAAAGTAGGCGGCACTCTTCGTATAATAATAAATAAAATAACATTTGTGCTACGTAATACCTACTATTGATATAATCCACAGACAAAGGAAATATTTTTTTTTTATATTGCACTTTACATAAAAGTAGCTCATATTGTGTTCAACTCTTCTTTCCATTAAATTACTTACAAATTAATGAATACAAAGTTCCTTTTAACAGCGCCATCTATTGAAATTTTCTGAAACTATTATAACAAGTTAAAGCGGTCGTAGATTGCAAGCGCCGTCTTTTCAATACATTCAATAACTAGGGCTTATCTTACTTTCCGTAAGATGTCGCGATTCACTAATATAATTTCCTTTACTGAAACTGAAAATATTTCAATTTGTAGTTTTTAAAAGTATTTTTCTTATTTAACTTTACTTAGTTATTTTTGGTGTTGATACTTTTTAGAAATTATATTATCTACTTATTTAGTTACAAAATGATCTACTACCTAATATAAAACTATAAAATCAGGAAAAAGCAACAGTATATACTTAGTGCCATTATTATTTAATAACAAAAATTACGACATGTTAAAAAACCTAAATGTTACTTGAGCTAGATTGTTGATATGAAAAAATATTGATAGCGATTACGTCTAGATCTGTTCGAGTATCTAAACATTCGGCTTAGATACTTGAGCAGACCTACTTCTATAAATTACTTTTTCACCTAACATTACGAATATCTTATTATGCAGGTATACACTAAGTATATTGTAAGTCTTTCGAGAGTTAACCTTAAATCTATATGGTTATTAGGTCAATAATATTATAGGTTATCGTCATCAAAGGAAAAAGCATAAACGATTAGGCAGTTACTGATGAAATTAAATCTTAACTAAACCATGAAGTTATTTTGATTCTCTTAATAAAACTATAATTAATTCATCAGCGATGATTTATCTGGGGAGTGCTTATTGGTATTTGATATAATCGCTATGCAGTGGTTGCAATTTTGATTTACGTTTAACTTAGCCTTTTACAAAGCAAGTCTTAACAAGCGTTTCTTGTATAAAAATGTTTAAGAAACTTGCCTTCGGTAAGTGTCTCTACATATCCTCATAAGATAAAATAATTTTGTAATCAAAAAGAGAAAGAACTGCTTGCATTAGTTTCCAGAGATGAGTCGCGAAAATATTCCTACACTTTTAAAAATAACAATAATCCTGTAAAATTAGGTTCAAGAATTTTAGGGCGTCTTGGGTATAAAAACTGAAAATATTTAGGTACCTAACCATTTTTCCTTAACATTGCGCAACCAATAACATTCTATTGAGGCTATTTGTATGTATTATTATCACCTTATATAGCTATTATATGAAACATTGTATTTGTACTGTATACGATATTAAGATTAGCACAGACGTGCTATTGCAGTTTTTTTTAAATGTGGTGTTAATTTTCTTATGATTATCGAGATACAATTTTTACTGTTGCTACCTATCAAGGCACTAAAAATTAGTACTTTGATAAAAGTATTGTACCTTTATGTTTTGTGAATGCTTGTGACAGTAAACGTTATTATTAGTGTGTTTCTTCTTTAACAGTCTGCTAGATATAAGTCGATGCTTAAATTTCTACCACTGTCACCCTAGTAGAAAAAAATCATCTCATTTACTAATAATGAATGGTAACTAATATACATTAGTTATAAAAACTAGCCTTACGATTGTATAAACTTATTGTTATAAGTATCTATATACATTTCCCTGGATCCCTTGTAATTCATGTGTATAATAAATCTGTTGTAAGTTGTGCGTGCATTACAATTAAACAGTTTAACACTAATAGCACCTAATGGTAAACCATTGTCTACCTTTTACTGATTTTTTCTACATTATTATCTTTTTCGGGAGACCCCTCACACAGTGAACCGACGATCTGGTTAAGACGGTGGGACACCGACGGTGGTGAAAAGGTGGCAATATTTAGATGAGGTCTATGTCCAGCAGTGGACATCTATTGGCTGATATGAAACTGATATTAAATGTCTTTTTTATAGTATCTGTAAAAACATTTTTGCTAGCAAAGAAATAAAGAAACTCAGCCCGCTCCACCCCAATTGATACTCTTGCATAATATAAATTTAAGTTTAAGGAAGATTCACCTTATTTACACTTGTTTTAAAAAAAGAGTGCTGCTAAATTTGTCGTTACGAATTTGGACTGGAAAGGTGTACGAACTGCAGTAACCTCAGAAATGCAAAGTGATTACAAAAAGACTAGAAAGAGTTCACAAGCCTTAATTGCATAAAATATTAAGGTTTAAGATCTTAAATTCTGCGAAGCTGCGGCCAATGACATAAGCAATGGCCTTATGGTGACTCAGAACCGTAACGTTACGCGTGTTAAAATAAGAAGACCAGGAAATTAATTTAAGTTAAATTATTTACAACAACCGAAACACGATTACAGTCTTTTAATCTGAATCAATTAAGGCGAGTGAAAAGGATTATAAAGTTTAAAATTTGAATTTTGAATTGACAACTTTAAGTTTACTTATTTAACTTTATTGGTTTGCTGGTCTGGCTGTATTTTAGTTAAAACGAAGTACGATACGATATTTAGTACTCGGCACTCATATTCTATACGAATAAAAGGTTTTGGATGACAAAATTGACGACCTCGGTGGCGCATGGCGCGCCGGTAGAACCAGCGGCTGCCGCGCATGAGGTTGTGGGTTCGATCCCCACGCAGGACATCCACAAATTATTGTCCTGAGTCTGGGTGTTATATGTGTCCGTTAATTGATGTTTGTAAAAGTCCCCGCGACACAGGGTATGATCCCTAGTGCGGGAGTTGTCTTTTTAAAAGAAAAAAAAAAAAAAAAAGAAAGAAAATGCATCCACTGTTGGACATGTCTTACACTGTAAGGACGGGCTTTCCTCGAATTCTTCTTCTACGATTAATCTTATCTCACCGGCTATGTGCTATGTACTCTGTATATTGCCACTTTAAACAAGCAATTCTAAACACTATGTCGATCACTTTGGTTCCCCTTCAGATGTCCCCATTTTCCATTTCCTACCAACATTGATTAAAGCGATTTTGACTTTGACATATTTTAGGGGTTACTTCTTCCACACCCTTTTGATCGACCTTAATCAATTGAGTATGAGGAGGTATAAAATTTGCTTTAGGATACCAATATCATAAAGAGTTTAACAATAAATCCTATTTATTCATATCTTATGACGTTTGTTCATAAAGCAAACATAATAACAAATGATAAAAGTTCTATTCTTAGTCATAATCAACCTTTTCTTTATTTGTTTAATGCAAAATATATGATGGTAACCAGGATCATATTTTGCATTAAACATGCGGTTAATATGCGTATTCATATTCATTTTATTTTTCAATAACCTTATTAAACAGTTTAAGTTATATTCATAAACATGAACCTCTTTAAAAAAAATCCATAACCTTTAAGGGTTCACTAAACCCTTACACAGGTTATCATAACCGTTTCTGTAACTGCCTTTAAAATAAATCGTGTCTTTTGGTTTTATTTTTCGTTTTCAAATCTAATTTCGATTTGGGTACAACAATTTAGGTAAGTGATAAACGACGTTTTGAATTAAACAATGGTATCCAAGAATTCCACGCATAAAAGTCATTGCACTCCTAGGTCAATGTTTGAATAAGTAAAAGCAAATAATTTGGAAAGCGTCCAGAAAATATTGGTTTTTAAAACAAGAATAAACTATGGTTGCATTTAATCTCCATACTTTTACATACTTACTCAATATAAAATATCAACGTACGACTTACCCTTGTGGTAACAGACCAAGACTAAACAAGAGCTGAAGAGAAGAGCAAAGTTTGTAATTTTATTTTGTTTTTCTTCTAAATATTTTTTTGCAGGAGTTTCTAAAGCATTACAAAAAAAAAAAGATTTTTGTGCAAATATCCTTTCATTAAAAGCAGATCATACCCAGATTAACCTTTATGTATGGCTAAATAAATAAAAAATACTACATCTGATGGATAAGAACAGCATACAGGTCCTCAGATCATCACGGTTTTTCAAGAGATAACGTACTGCAAGAAAAGTATAGTTTTAATTATAATCGCGTAAGCGTGTAAAATAGTAGATGAGGCTCAAGAAGATAAAAATTTAAGACATAGTTTGTGGATTATAATAAAAAACAAAATGTTCGAAATACTAAAGAAAAGATGAATATAGTTTATAATGAACACTAGCTTTAGGAAAGACTAAGGACTTAGTGTGAAATTTAAAATAAAATAAAAACTTTAGGGCGTATCAAAACAAAAAAGGAAATAAGTATAACATTTTAATGTTCATTCGCTATTTGACTGAAAAAAAAACAGGGAAACTGCTGTAACTTGGATAAAGATTAAAATTATCGACTGGAGACGGGATAGTATCATGATGGATGTGGGTTATGAGCAGTTACACAAATAATATACAGTTGTAGTTTTAGAGACAAGACTAACAATAAAAATTCTAACAGTACAATCAGCGGTCCCTTTTTATTGTCATTTCTTGTAGTTTATTACATTTGACCCGAATGAGTCATCCAATTTGTTTTATTACATAATAAACAGTTTCGTGCGTGAATGTGGGTGGGTTACGAGCAGAAAAGCCTGTTATATCACGCAGGTGCTATATGAGATGACTAAGGTTTATATGTATATCATCTACTTGCACATCGTTAACAAACCAAATTATGAGGTGATCTAGATAAGTCAGAATATTTATATTGTTATTTCGTCTTATTTTTTTTGTATTGCTTATTCCGATTTTGCTTGATTTCGAAAATTATAACTTAGTTGACTATATTTATCTATATTTCTGTATTTCATATTGAAACATCTGAAAATTTGAGCTTACGCCCGCCTTGCCCTTCATGAAAATAAATGAATGTTTTAATATATTTTTTTACTTTTATCTATTAACACTTTTTAGGTCTATGCACCATGACACATGGTGAATTTTCATTGCTTTGCTTTTATGTTTCTTAGTGTCAGTCAAAGTCTTAAGCTGAAAAATTAAAGCTCAAAACATTTATGTTTAAACCACAGAGTGGAACTATACTCTTGCATAGAGATCAAAAGTACTTCTTTTAAGAATGGATATCGCCAATCAATAATGTTTGCATGTGATTTACACTATCCTTATTAGAGTAGTTGTATTGACCAGCTAATGGGATCCGTGCGTAGAGAGATACAGGTGTTATGATTTTATTTGCTAACATCGATATAAACTGCTTGGTATCGCCGTATGAGGTGTGTGTTAATCAAAGGATATTGATTTTAACACATTTAATGTTTATCTTATGTCCATAAGTATCTGCGACCTGATGTTGCTTGCAGAGGTCATGGACACGCCGCACCATGGTTTGTTTAAGTTTCTTAGTTTTATTTTTCAGTGTCTTCAAACACAATACATTATTAATTTTAATACGTGCTTATGTAGTTATTTCTTTTTATTTATTGTCACTATGAATTATCGTTTTTTTGTTAATGGTTACCATTTAGGTACTTAGGTGTTGTGTACATATTTAATTTTTTAAGTTTTATTTTCGTTTAGGTAAAAATCATCAAACATCTTGCATTACATATATTTCTGGCAAGGAGTGTGCCAATGAACATTATTACTATCTTTCTACTAAGTAAATCATTGGGAGTTTCTCTGTTCCCAAAATTGGCAAAGGGCCAACTACCGCCATTCAAGATTATTAGCAATTCCAAAGCACAGACTCAAGTCAAACCACTGTCAATCATGACAATAATGCTTTATAAGCACCATTTAAAAAAGGGAAAATCATTGTGCTTGGAGAACATTTTCTGCTAGTATTTCATTCCAGAGCTTGCACGTACGAGTATATCTAGGTAGGCGAAATAGAAATGTAATGTTTGTTGGTATTGAGTCAGTTGAACTCTGATCCGAGTGCGAGTGGTGCGGAAATAGAAAAGTTCGCGCATGTTAAATGTTTGAAAACAATAGAATGGAACACTTGATACAAATCTCATCATTGATTAATCTGGTCAATAGGTAATTTCCTCCGTCGCTGCAGGAGGTTTTATGTGCCTTATTTAGAGACTATTAGCAGAGATAGTTTTCGACTTTACACATTGTCATTAACTGAGACCGCGTTTAGGTTTATATTTATTTCCTTGTCATATTTTTTAATTAAAATTAGGAATCGTTTCTTTAAAAAACATTATTTTGGATTAAGTGTAAATAAAATGTATACAGGTCAAGCTAGTGTCACCTATATAGATAAACAACAATCAATACTTTGCTGTTTCATTTCATATAATTATAGCCTTTGTGTGCTAGTACTTACACTATTTACTATGTGCACGTGCGTGGCCTTAGTTATGGGAAAATAACTGATTTAATAAACAGCTATTACGTCGCATCGTAGTGAATCATTGTTGGAAATTGTGGTGAAAACAAATACCTATCACTTTTGTTTGATAGTTACTAATTCTCATCTCTTTAATAATACTAAATCTCTTTTTCATAATTAGATAATAAATGTTGTTTGGGTCTGCTAGAGATTCAGACTGAAATACTTACGAAGTAGATTATAAAATAGGACAATATTATTATTTTCGTAATAATTTTGATAAATACGAAGTCTGGATGTTTCAATAATAAGACAAAGATTATCAATATTACAAAATATTTATTAAAAAAGTATAAATAGGTCTACCTAAAGTAACAACACACTTACATACTGCTAATACTAGAAGGTCACTCTCGACAGCGTCGCAACTTTAACATAAAAATTACCAAGACCTTCACATTGTTGGTAATGCAAATTAATTAAGTAGTAAGTAAAGGAAACACACTTAAGTTCCTTGTAAAACCAAGGAATAACAATACTATCTACATTGTTCCGAAATTCTGTCCTGCAGTTTCGAATAATCAGTCGAGTAACACAACTGTCACATTAATAATTTATAAACAATACTGCTATGAATATATTTTTTTTAAATATAGTGATGTTATACGTATACTGTGCCAATTCTAACTTGTGGCTTTTTAAAGAGATTTGATGCAGTCTTAATAATGCTAATGATAGGTCTGAATGTAGAGGTCTCAGTCTGGTAGTAAGAAGCAGGTTGTTGGTATTGGTACTGGTATTGGTTGTTGTATTGTTTGTAGTACTGGTTGCTGTACTGGAAGTTATAGCTTTGAGTGTCGCCGGTGCTGTCGGGAATCGAGTTAGAGATGTAATTGTTGCTGTTGTCAATTGATGTCTCATACAAGGACGTCGCTGTGTAACTTGCAGCTGTAAGAAAATAACAAGAAATTAGTACATGAAGTTTTTAAGTTATTGAAAAATAATCTTTTACTTTTTACTAATCTTTGGCAATATATAAGGTACAAATATTATATTAAATAAACAATAAAAAGATATTTACCGCATAGGCCGGAATATTTGCTTGAGTCTGTGAGGCCGAAGTTGGTGCATGATGGATATCCCTTCTCATAAGGTTTGGATCCGATGACGTTACCGCCTGGACCGTAGTTGCAGACGTAAAGCTTAGTGTAGCCTCGGACGTTGTCATAGTAGAAGGTAAATCCGCAGCCTACGTGAGATGTCTCGCCCCAAACCAACTAAAAAGATAAAAATAATAAACATTAAAATGTGGTCCACTTTATATTAAGTGTGCGAGAAATAGAGCAGCAAATTTATACGAACTCATTATTATACATATAAGACATTAGATGATAAAACTGGATATCATAAAATATCATCGAATAGCACTTAATAAGCATAATGACTTTAATATTTAAATGTTCAGTATGAAATTGTAAATTACCTGTGAGTAATGTCCGGTTCCGTGCCCACCGGTGATGGGTTTGAAACCATAGATGCGAACTTCATCGAACCATGCGTTGATCTGCTTGTTAAAGTCTGGTTCGGAATCAGACTGCTGGCTTGGTGGACGAGTAGTCCAGGTAGCGGCAAGGTTTTGTCCAACAGGGAAACGACCATCATATCGCTGTGCAGCACGGTCATGAGCTGTGATGCACTGATCAGACCAGTGTTGAGCACCCGCGGCAAGTTCGTCGTCCCATACCTTTCGAACAAAATATAATCTTGTTAGTTTAAGTAAATCATCCTAAATCGTTTTGAGCTGCCTATTTTAATATTAGTAGGATCGGACAATGAACTCTGAATAGCTACTTTCTGTAGTCTCTATTAATAATAATATTATGTAAAATTAATCTATTTGGTATTCGTATTGTCATAGCAACATCGTTATTGTATCTATTTTTGTAACATTTAAAAATACATTCTTCTCTTAAATAAATATATATATTAAAAGATATTTAAATTATTTATATAATAAGCTGCCAATAACAGGTCTTTTAATGAACAAAGTGCAAAGTCTATAAAAGGGTAAAATAAGAAAATTTCTAGGTCATATCAGTACTTGTGTAATTGTTACATGCTACACCTACTTATATAAAACTACTTTTTGAAAGTGATTTTAATAAATTCAAGTCTGTCAATTTAAAAAAAGTCTTTTAAATTTCAGCTTCAACGTATTTGCATATTACTGATAATATTAAATTATCCAGATCTCATAAATAGATAATAAATAAAGCTGATGTCACCTTTTTTCGTGTTTCACTTTTTATCTATCCAAGATATTCATTAATACGAGTAGGTATACCAAATGTCAATAAATTGTATTCAAGATCCAGTTCCTATAAATATTCATTACAATTAGAATCCAGTTATTTTGACAGTAACTTACCATTTCCATCATGTTAGCTGCAGGGGGTTGGCTGGAAACTTGTCCCAAAGCAACGGATTGCCTAAGACGATTGTGTGCGTCAACAATTGCTTGCTTTTCGTACGCAGTCAATCCTCCGGAACCTTTAAAAGACAAGAGGTATTTTTATTAAAAACCTTCTTTCAAATAAAAAAAACCTACTCATTCGCAAAATTATGCGAAAATCATACGATTTTGTGTAATAAGGTAAAATTATCGGAGTGATTTCATAATTCGTTGGGGTAATCTGATTTATTAGACCGGTGCGTGCTAGCACAGGTGTCAGTGTCAATAAAATTTTACGACCTCGACCCATACCGGTATGTAAAATAGAAGTATCTTTTTTGGTGAAAAACTCGTTTGTTGAATCTAGACTGGGTGGCGACGATTGAATTTATGGTTTCTTGGTATAATTAAGAAAAGTATAATATATTTTAATGTGCCTTAGGTGCCTTTACGGGTTAATGGAAAATATCATGAATTATTAAGACTTTATCAGTCACAATTTCTGCGGGTTGTGGAAAAGCGTTACTTACTCGTACTTTTTATCATTAACATAAAACATGATTTAAATTAAATTTACATATTATTAGTGATTTTTTTTTATAATTTTAATAAATTATAATTCAAACTGTTCATGGATTTGCAAAACTTTATTTGTACTTTGAAAATAATTTAATACTATTATAAACTCTAAAAGGGACCACTGGTGTTGCTTAATATTTAGAGTAATATTAAGTAAAATTAAAACATTAATAAAAGATTTTATTAATTTTGATTAAGTTATATAAAAAATAGATAATGATTTTAATAGATGATTAAATATTTTCTTCTTGAGAATAAAAATTACAGCAAAAGAAAAAAAGGAAAAGTAAACTTACGTAGTAATTGTTTTCCAGCACCACAGCCTTCTGTCGTTGCAAGGATACCTCCCAAAACAAACAACACTAAGGGCATCATCTTGATTTGTTTAAAGTTTATTCACAACACTTTGTAACTGAAAAATTACACGCTCTTATTTGAGATTCGTAACTAAAGATTTATTCACTTATATTTACGAAACTTCAAACTTGATTATATTGGCCGGTGATCCGCTGCACTACGTGCTGCGCGCTCAACAGGCTATAGCTATCTGTGCGGCTGCGGCCCACACGATCGCTTATGTACCTGATACCGCGTTACCATGGAGACGTAGCGACGCCGGCCGCCCGCTGCGTCTCACCAAGCCGGCTCTTACTTTACTCTCTACAAAAGGCCCCAATTTCAAGTACTAAAATTATTTTTTATGTAGCAGAACCCCTAAATTGTAAATAATAATTACATAAATATAATAATTTTACATTTCTGATTTGCTGACAATGCGTCGCACGAATACTTAAGTGTCCAACCTCCATTTGCAACATTTTACACCAGAGACGTTTTATTGATTAGATTTAGCAAATAATATGATTTTATAAAAGTTTTATATTAAAAAAATAGTTAACTTGTTTATGAAATGATAAATTACAAATAATCATTAAAAAGTCCAACAGTTATGTTTATTTTCACATTTTTTTATGGAGGTTGAGCAAATAAACACAAAACAAATTATGCAATTGGAGATAGACCACTACTGGAGTGGAGGTTGAGCATTTTGCATTCAAATATATTTAGTACTTAAGTGCCCTATAACCAAATACAGTGTGTTTGGGTATCGTGGTAAAAAAAATAACTAGTTAACTGGCTATTTATTATTAAAAAAAAACACAAAATTAAAAAAAAACACTGTTTGATATTAAAATACAATTTTTTTTTGTTTTTGTACCGATACAAGATCGTTTACTTCGCCTGGTATTGTTTATGTTGTCTGATCCTGTCAAAACCTTTTTAATTAGAGATTCCATAAAGGCTTTGTCGTCAGCTTTCATATATTTGTAGGTACTTCTAATATATTTTATTTTCTTTTCGGTTAGTGTCTGATTTGAATTAGTCCTTATTCGTCGTATTCTTCTTTCGTCGGATTCTTGATTCATCGTACGTAATGTCAACATAAAATGGAACTTCTTCATTTCAATATGTACAATAAAAACGACATACATTGAAAATAAAACGGTGATAAGATCATACCTACATGTATAAAAAATAATTAATATACCTACTGAGACTATTTAGACAGTTTAGAATGGATTTTTTTTTAAGAAAATTAACCCTTTTTTGACGATTCTTTATGTTTTCATAAGGAATTCTTTAGTTTATGGGCTATTCATCCCTCAACGGCGTAATAAGTTCTGAATTTCTCATCCAAAATAGGAAAGAAAATGCAAAGCAACGGATATAATAAAAATAGATGGACAATGTGAGCAATGGATCTTCATATCTGGCATCTAACATCATTGCGAACACAAAGCGTAGGTATACGTAAACACAAAACTACCCATTTAATGCTCAGAAATTTACCCATTTAACAATTAGCAAACAAGCAAGTAGCAGGTATATTTTGACAGTCACCGCACAAATCAATATTTTTTATTATTATATTAGTTATATTTTACAACCTTACGAAATGTTCGAAACAATCTGTTCATTTATAGATACGTCACAATTTCATTTAAAGATTTAATTAAATCTGAAATTATAAGAATTAAATTTAAACATCCTGTATTATAAGTTAACGATACGCAGTGATAATCTGCAAAGAAATGTTAACAAAAATACAAGTTACCGATTCTTTTCTATAGTTGTGACTATATTTTCCGATTTATATTTCGTCACGGAAATTTCGGGTACTGCTTTCTTTTAAAATTAATACTTTTTTTCTATATTTTGCGTTAGTTTTTACTCAAATGCGTGCAAGCACCAGCTTCGTCACAAAATAAATTAATAATGGCGGCGTATTGCGTCATCAAAATGCGATGTCGTGATTGGTTACCTGTGAGGAGATTGAATACTTAAGCACGCAATCGATGTTCGGATGCACGTTTGGTGTTTCTCTACGGACTTTGAGCAATTAAGCATGAAGTTTTAATTCTCTTGTGTTAGTTTAAAAAAACTTAAATTCGTTATAAGTAATGTATTTAAAGTCCAAACAGCAAGTATTATATACCAATCGATCCGCAATTTGATCTATAATAAAATTGCATTAAAAAGTGAAATTCGTCAAAATGGTCGGTTGAGCAAATAAGCATTCAGGCGACGAATGGCCATTCGTTGGTCGCACGATTCATCGATTGGGTAGAGCCTACAATAACGATTTAAAGAAAGGTTATGTGAACATTGGCCAGCTACTTTTTATCTGCAGTAATAATTTAAAACTCATTATGCTGCACACGGCGGTTGTCAATGAAATCGAGTTCTTGTGATGTGTCCGAGCCGAACGTGGAAATATGTTGACAGATATTGGTCGGAACGGAAGTGGTCTTTAAGCGAAATTGTATGCAGCTAAAAACAAGGAAAGAATAATGTGTAATCACCCTTTTTTATGTCAAAGGCTACTTAAATTTGTATTTTGCTGAGGAAGGAATAATAATTCATTGTAACTAAATTATTTTATTAAATTTACTTACATAATTAATGTTTATTTTGTCAGTAGGTAAATACACTTCTTGTGGATATTTTGCCACTGGGTTTTCTTATTCCTGTAATGAGAATTTTTCGTTAATTTATTTTTATGTCATGGTAACTAAATAGTAATAGGCGGAAAACAGATATAAATTTACATTATTTTTGAATATAAAGGGTGTAATTAAAATTAATTTTATAGGTTTGCTCCTGAACAGAAAAAAGGCCGAACGTTTTATTTAAATTTAACAATTTGGCTAATTAAATTTTGTCAGAAAGTCGTTAATTAGAGCTCAATTTTGTACAAAAGTTGGGGGTGACAACATGTCTGTTAGCAACCGATCCGGTTTGCCACCTGATCTGAAGATTTGCTCGATGTTTGATTATTAACATATTAATGACTCTGTTTTATTGACTTTTTATTTTACGAGACTCTCGATCTTAGGATTATTATATTTTTAATTAAAACCTTTATCATAATGTGTCGTTATTAGTTGCCAATATGTATCTTATTAACGATCTTATGATCTATCAGCTTTGTTATATTCTAAGTTATCTATAATTATACCTACACCTTTGAAGTGTCATTGAATCTAAGTCAATAAAAACAGTGAAATAAAATCATTTTTTAATTTATTTCTGTGATTATGAATTTTCTTGTTGATTTGTTCACTAAACCAGAGTATTGTATTACAGTTTATGAATTGATTAGTTATTTTTTTTACTAAAATCAAACACATCGTAAATTACAGTATTTAAAGGAAAACGTTCAAATATTTAGCGAATGATATCGATTAACATAGATTATAACGTGTGGAGTCGACGTTACGGTGAAAAACATATAACAATTATTTATTCTGTGATGCTATAAATGTTTTTTGACATGGTGATTATTAGAAAAAAAGCAAAAAGGTCGTCTTTACCTAAAGAATAAAATAAATTCAAAGTTGTACATAAGAGATTTAAAATAAAATTTATGATATGAAAACGCCTATAAATATTAATAATGATTATTTAAAGGGACTGATGCCAAGGGAAATATTACGTTTACATTAGAAAAATAGTTACACGTCTGCTAGTCGTGAATTGAATCACAATTTTAGATAGACGATAATTTGCAATTCTAAACGTTTTTGATACTAAGGCCTTGGCAGTGGACTTTCTTGACCTTGCTCAATAAGGTCATTCTAATGTGATAATGTTTTACCTATTTAATTTTTTCTTGAGTTGTTAGTATTTTTATGAATAGAAAGAAAGCATTAGATTGAAATTAGCGTGTTTCTCATTTTACAGTTTTAGCTAAAATTTTAAGTTTAGGTTGTAATAATAATTACTCTGTAGTCAATGCTCTGGATAACTATTATCAGATGAATTTGTAGATAGGAAAGCTTCTAAATTATTCATAATAAAGATAGTTGGTATTTTTTTCTTTTGTTACTTTATAATAAAAACAAAATTGTCGCATTTTATTTGATATTGATACCGATTGTTTTTGTTATTATTCTCCTGTATTGATTTTAATGAGTTTCACTTTTTGAAATATTTTGTTCTTTACTTAGTTAAACAGTATCATCATCCATGATTTTCCTTTATTATGTATTTTAACAATAACATGTCATGAAATATATTTTTTCACGTCACAGTGACACAATCTGAAAGTCGTTAGTTTTGTGTCAATTCGTAATATTTGTACAGCAAATATTTTATTGAAACCACAAAATCTATCAAGCAAAACTAAATGGCCACATAATAATCCTTTTGACGATAAGCAAAACACACAAAAGTCAAATTTTACGATATGATTATGATATATTACAAAACTAGTTAAAATAGTCATCATAAAATAAACACTAAACCTATTCTTAGACGTCAATCATATACCTCAAAAGTGCCTCTTGTGACTTTTGATATTAAACAAAAAACAGAAAACTATTGTTGAGAATATTATACAAACCAATTTTGCGTGTTGATTTTTGTTTTTATTATTTATATAGCAATTTTTATTTAAATGACACTTTTTCACACACTGGCTGTGTTTTTATAAACAATCGTATAATAATAATACTTGTAATCTTCCTTATTATTCCTATATACATCCGTAATAATAAAGAAATGACAATATTTAAAATGCAATATTGCAACGAATGCAGTAGTTAGGTACGTTAAAGCCGTCACTTACACGTTTCATCTTTGATAGTAATACCTAACCTATAAAATTCTGTCGAACCCATCTTGAAAGTCAGAGCCAGTTCATCTGACCTTTAAATAAATAGCCTTATTAATATCATTACAGAGAAAACGTTAAGGTACCCCCCATCCACTAAGATTATATTAAAGTTTCAAAGTTTTTGGTTAGTTGTCTGCGATGTTAGAGTTTATGAGACTAAGCGGGTACTTTTGGACCGAAAACATGTATTGTGTTATTAATAAAGTCATACAATAGGGTCTGCCTTGTAGAAAACATTACTTAAAATATTTAAACTTAAAACTATTCTATGTATATGGCATAAAAATACAACGAAGAACTTTTCAAAACTTCAAATTACCTAACAATAGTTAGTACCTATTGTACACTAACTATCCTAACATATCCTTTGTTGTAAATCCAGATGAAAAAAATATAAGTAGAACGCTGGTATCTTAATTCATAATTTGCGTTAATAAGGAAGTTTTTTTCTAAAACCTTATCATCTTAAATAATTGCTTTAACATCAAAGCACTGTAAAAAACTAAAACTTTGTATGAAACAAGAAACAGCTTCGTTCAAAAACATTAAACATTTACCTTGATCAACTGATGTTTATTTTATTCTCAGTGGATGGGCGACTGTAGCGAAACAACTTACTGTCACTGATGTATAGGTAGGTTGAACAGGCTCTGCTCTGGCAGACAAAGCGTCGGCCGCGCAGACACAAGTATTGCATGAATCAAATACTTCAAGTATATGATCGTAATTGTGCATGCATTGTCAATGAAACTCAATGTCAAAACAGGTGATTCGACATGTCCAGTATGTATTTCGATTTCCGGTTACTTGTCAAGTGTATTGTAAACTCTGGCTTAACGAAAGTATTGTTCGAATTAAATTTTTGGTGTCATCGGTTTTATTAGACTTACTTAGACATTTTAATGATAAAAATAAATATGAATTTCCTTAGATAAGTGTAAGATGCTTATCGCGACTGGAAAACGAAAATGTCTAATCTCCACTTTGCCTACTTTTCAGGAGAGAAGATTTAGGTTTTTTTTTTCGAAAAAAATTCGTAACTTTAATAATAATTGACACACATTCATAAAATTTACAGTGTAGATTCATTTTTGTTTTCTATTTTCCTTATAAATGACATTAATTAACCAACGTCGAAATGACCATTTTTAATACAAGTAGTTACTTAACTCATCACTTTGCACTTGTAATTAAAATTTAAAAACATAATTAAGTAACTTTTATTTAAAATTACAGAAAACATCTAAAAACAGTATAAAATTTAACAAAAAGTTCTTTAAGTAAACTAATCTGAACCAGAATCTTTAATATCACTTTCTGGCAAAGCCTCAATAACACTATTGTGGTACCGCAAATTCTTGTATTCTTTATGACACATAACTGGTATTGTCTTGTTTGTGCATAACTTGAGCAAATCGTTGTATTTCGGTTTTGATATTACTAAACAGGACTTGTACAATTATGTTTAGGTTTTTCGCTTCTGAGTGTGATCGTTACAAATTCAGTTTCAGCACCAACACCAAATTCAATTTCAGCACCAACAGCAAATTCAGTTTCAGCACCAACAGCCATAGAGTACCTACTTTAGTTGCGCTTTGTCTGGCATTGATTTTTTAATATAGCAATTCTGATTTTACAATAACAATAACCTTTTCTGGTTACTGACTCATAGAAAGTTAAGTTAAACACAGTCGGCTTTCTACTATAATATAGTAACATGTTCTCCCCGTGGGGGTGTTGAGTACTTTCTGCAAGTCAAAAGTAACACATAAAATGGATTTGTCTTTCTCGTGAACACCTTGGTGTATCTTAAATCTGGCGTATGTCTCCTCTTTATCTTGTAGGTGCAGTTTCTTCTCTTCAGCCATGAAATCACCTGTGGTGTTCTCATATTTTATACATTTTTGGTATTTGTCCTTCCGGGGGACATGAAAGCCAATATTAAACTCTCTATTTATATAAAATCTTTATTTATATAAACTCTTTATTTATATGAAAAAGTATCGTAAAATTGCTAACATTAATGAAAATGTAAAGATAAAAAATTATAAAGTGTAAATGCTTGGACAGATATGTTACTAAAGTGCCAAAAAACAATATTTTATAGAAGCTAGAGGTTAGACATTTTGTCTAACCTCCATTATCATTTCATATTCCGTCAGCTGGTTTTTCTAATAAGCCATGTTAATTATTTTTATTTCACAGCGAATTTGCTAACAAACCGTAAATTATAGTAACTACAGAAAGCCTATAATGCTAATCATTTTATATTTAACAAAATAAATTTAAGTGAAATTGCTTACTGTTGACAAATGCGTAAACAAGTGCAATCAAAAATGTGTAAACAGTCATGATTAGTAAAAAGGTAAAAATTGTGTCGCTTTAGACACGTTGAAAGCAGTAAAATACCGATTTTTTGGTTTGCTAAAGCACCAAAAAAGTGCTCGGATCGCTGTCTAACCTAGTCAGATCGACGAAGAAAAATTCGCTGATTACAAATATGTAAAAAAAAAAAAATACAAATATGTATAACTCAATTTCATGAAAATGGTCGTTTAGACATTTTCGTTTTCCAGTCGCGTTATGTAAAATGGTCTCATCTCTTTTTCCTTACACTTTATTCTAAAACACGTTTTCATGAAGACATGTTGATAACGAACTCGAATTGTTTTAGGTTGTTTCCATGAAGACATAAAATAAACAGATGTAAAGTTCATCTTGGCTTGAGGCAATCGGATTTGTGGTTCACACAAATAATTATCGTACGTAGTATACGAAGACGCGACAGATCGCGCATGGCAGCATATACAACCGCTTTGCCACGAGGTGGTTAAAAAATCAAATTACCATTCACAATTTAAGTGTACTAATATTTGTATGAACATAGTTTGGTAATGTTTTAAGTGTATTTAACTTGTTTTTCTAATAAGCCATGTTAATTATTTTTATTTCACAGCGAATTTGCTAACAAACCGTAAATTATAGTAACTACAGAAAGCCTATAATGCTAATCATTTTATATTTAACAAAATAAATTTAAGTGAAATTGCTTACTGTTGACAAATGCGTAAACAAGTGCAATCAAAAATGTGTAAACAGTCATGATTAGTAAAAAGGTAAAAATTGTGTCGCTTTAGACACGTTGATAGCAGTAAAATACCGATTTTTTGGTTTGCTAAAGCACCAAAAAAGTGCTCGGATCGCTGTCTAACCTAGACAGATCGACGAAGAAAAATTCGCTGATTACAAATATGTAAAAAAAAAAAAAATACAAATATGTATAACTCGATTTCATGAAAATGGTCGTTTAGACATTTTCGTTTTCCAGTCGCGTTATGTAAAATGGTCTCATCTCTTTTTCCTTACACTTTATTCTAAAACACGTTTTCATGAAGACATGTTGATATCGAACTCGAATTGTTTTAGGTTGTTTCCATGAAGACATGAAATAAACAGATGTAAAGTTCATCTTGGCTTGAGGCAATCGGATTTGTGGTTCACACAAATAATTATCGTACGTAGTATACGAAGACGCGATAGATCGCGCATGGCAGCATATACAACCGCTTTGCCACGAGGTGGTTAAAAAATCAAATTACCATTCACAATTTAAGTGTACTAATATTTGTATGAACATAGTTTGGTAATGTTTTAAGTGTATTTAACTTGTAAAACTACATGTCAGCGTAATTAGTGAACACGTAATTAAATATTAAACCAGTTTCATTGAGCTAATTCTTGTTTAAAACAACACCAATATTGAATTATAGTTTAAGTTGAGTATATTTATGTTGAGAATGTCAAAGGATCTGTAAGGAGCAAATAATTGTACAAAAATCAGACAATTATAGCTTTTAATGTTTACTTGACAAAGAACATAAAAGCTTGCGCATTTGTTCAAGTTATATTAGTAATTTTATGTCGTATCCTGCGTATATTTGCTATAGTAAAGTTTGTTCTTGACTAACAGAGTACATCCTGTTAGGTTCGAATTTAAATGAGGGAAAACAAATCTTGGTAGATATATTGACTGTTATTTTGAGTTACCGCTAGTTTATTTTTTAAACACAGCTGCCAAAGAAAACCAATGATATCAAGAACATCTGAATTCGCTCGATAAAATTAAGAGATATAATCTAAATAATATTGTTGTTTTATTTCGTGCATATATTAAAAGTCTTAAACTTATTCAACCCGAGCACTAGCATAGTGAACTAGAATAGGCTAGCAACACAAAATTAATATCGTTCGGATATCGGAACGTGTAGGGGTTCATAACATTTTATTAATCTCGTCCAAATAACGTTAATCTTTGAGACAGATTCTGTATTAATTTTTCCATTAGTAACACGACAAGGAGATAAAACTTTAAGATTATTACCATAAATTAACGAAGCAGACTTTGTGTCTACTCTTTATCGATTTTAGTTCCCACGATTTTAGATTTTGATTTTATTTAATTCGCGAACCGATGAGGTATTGCGGTTTGCCACATACATATTATGATACCAAGAAATTAAGAGTTCAAGTACGGCTTATAATTACTTCCTTTTTTGTTTAAAATGATCGTGATTAATAGGCGTAAAATTAATGTGTATTATATTATACTCTAATCATTGTCAGAAACTAAATAAATAATATATTCCTCACACTTTCACATGTCCCAAACTAAGCAGAGCTTGTACTATAGGTACTAGAATACGGATAAACATACTTAAATACTTTTCTTTTGTATAAATACATACATATTATACATAGAAAACACCCAGACCAATGCAAACGATCATGTTCATGCACAAAAAGATTTGCATTAAGCGAGAATCGAACCCGAGACCTCTGCGTAGCAGTCATATTATATAACCACTAAGCCACAGAGGTCGTCAAATTTTCTCCTAAGTACAGTCAGCCCCAAAAGTCGCTGAACACATTTTAAATTCCAAAACTGCTGAACACTAAGGGCCAGATTCAGAGACCGCACTTTGTCTTTACTTTAGCAAAGTCTAGTTATTATCTCTGAATTTGAACAACATTAAAGTGATTTTTCGCATGAAAAAGTTTACTTTCATTATTTATTACTACAAAGTAAACTTTTCATGCGAAAAGATTACTTTAATGTTGTTCAAATTCAGAGATAATAACTAGACTTTGCTAAAGTAAAGTCAAAGTGCGGTCTCTGAATCTGGCCCTGAAAGTGCCATTAGTCAGTGTCGCGGGTATTTCAGAAGTATCGATGTTGCCAACTCGTGCAGTATACGGGAGCCGCGCATGACTGAACGGCAACGTCGCCCGCTGCGTCGCTCATCTGCGGTCGAGTTTCAGTGTAGTTGTAGTGAGTGATTTTGACAGTAGACAAAAGTCAAGCCAATTTCAAAGCGGAATACTACATTAACAATTTTATCAAAACAGTTGTCAACACGATAGCTTTGCTTGTATAGAGCTTGGGTGAAAAGAAAACAGCTCTGGTTCCATCCTGAGGAACGGATTACTTTTTGTGTTTTTTTATTTTTTCTTATTTTGTTTTCTACTATTATTATTCAATACAAGCTGTAACCCACGACTTCGTTTACGATAAAAATGTATATTCGACAATTAAATTAAATAATTTAATTAATTAATTAATTAAATGGCTTTATCACCTCTAGACTTAATTTTAGTTGCATGCCATAAAACTATTAAGTTCAATGTCGCACAACAGGGAGCGCTTCTTCTTACATAACATTTCAACTCATATCATCGAATCTCCGAAAATGTTTCTCATACAATTTAAAGTCATAATGATCATTCTTCATTAAATTAAAAATTAAATGAAAATACTATTTAATTTTCAATTAAAAATTAAAAATAATATTTTAACTTTAAAAATACCTGTGAACAGTGACGGTGAATTTAAGTTACTTTTTTTTTTTGAGATAAAATACAATAAATAAAAAATAAAAAACCAAAAAAAATACTTGGCACAACCCGGTTTCGGACGCACGTCTACTTCATCAAAGTCGAGTGTTCTATACCCTAGGCTATCGAATCTCAGTGAATTGTTTTGAAATTATGTATCTATTCCAACGAGTAAACATAATAGACACTAGTGTTCAGCTACTTTTGGAACACTAGTTTTCAGCTACTTTTGGAACACTAGTGTTCAGATACTTTTGAAATACTAGTGTTCAGATACTTCTGAAATACCCGCGACACTGACTTATGGCACTTTTAGTGTTCAGCAGTTTTGGAATTTAAAATGTGTTCAGCGACTTTTGGGGCTGACTGTACTTTGTGTGTTGATAGATTTAATGTATGTACAAAATATATAAAGTTACTCTTAGGAAATATTCGTAGCAAGAGAATGGAATACTTATGATACAATATATCTAGTGTCAAAACCGGCCAGGTATATATTATTTACAATAATATTTACAATTAAGTATATACCTAAAGTCTATTTTTTTATCTCGGACACTAAAATGACAACTACTAATGTCAAACGTAAAACTAATATAGCCAGCTTTTAAGAAACAGTGCTGTCCCTGTGTTTCGATTCGTTTTGTAATTATTGTAAAATATTTACGGTTGTTAGTATAGTCGAGAAAAAATGCCTTTATCACCTCTAGAGTTAATGTTAGTTGCATTTCATAAAACTATTAGGGTCAATATCGCACAACAAAACATCAGCTAAATCATGACGATACTTTGACATAATATCAGTTCTCATGTATTAGCAAATAGTTGTTAGATATTTATAAAAACAAATAGTAGAAGTTGCTGATAGAAGAGGTAGGTACTTTATCCTCTTTCCATTGGTATACAACATCCTATAAAATAGTAAATAGTTTTTCTACAAAACATGTGTAATACATAAACATACATACTGTTGGTGTGCTTAACAAATAAATAAATAATTCGAAGTAATTATTGACGCTATAGTAAATGATGACTTTTTTTTTTTATTATATTAAAATTAACTCTAATGTGATAAGGTAGACCCACTGCAGTGACAAAAAAAGCTAAAGTAACTAGGTACCTAAGTACGCTAGAATGAATCAATTATAGCAATTATAGCTAGTAAATTTACCTGTGCTTATTCATCAAACGTGTTTTCTTTACTTTGAATTATTTATTACACATGTTTTGTAGAAAAACTATTTACTATTTTATAGGATGTTGTATACCAATGGAAAGAGGATAAAGTAAGGCATTTATTCAGAAAATGGAAGAACTTTCTCTCTTTTATTTATTTTTTTATTGTACTGTGAAGTTGATCATATCTTTAAATTTTACCTGTCTCTATTCTTATAATAAGTCAATAAACAAAAAGTTGACGTTTTTGGTGAGCTATTATGAATTTATTTGATGCTCCTAGTATTAAACTTTAAAACAAAACATAATTATGAGGACTCACGGAACAATTTTTTTTTAAAATTGAAGTGTTCATGGTAAATATTGGGTTTTTCTTTTAAAAATAGCTTTACATCGATATCTAAAATATGTTGAGGTTAAAACCAGCTAGGGGAGTGAGGAAAGACTGGTAATGACCGCTTCTATCAGCTACTTTAATTTGGCAAACGATGTACCAAACACCCTGTATAATTACGACGACCTAACTACATGATGGCGGGGAGACGACTGCTGGGCAACGCTAGTACACACAGCAACACATCAAGTTAAACATTTTCATTTAAAATTGTTTCTTATCTCAAGGTATTAAGGTACATGAGTGTCTAGCTTGATTAGTTGCTGTGTGTACAGTCGCGCGCCTGTAAAAGTGATTTCTCAGCAGTCGCTCAAATTACAATGTTGTGTCCCTACAAATCTAATGAATTTCTCTCTTTTTTCCTTCTATGTCCATCCCTATAATTTCTTGCATGACGTCATTGGCGTATATTTCTATTTTAAGTTTTCGTAATTTTATAACATTAAACAAATTAGGGTAAACCACCTAATCGTTAGAAGTCCTACAATTGTTGGCACTTAACCCAGTTGGATCGACCGACCCATGTATGGGTTTCGGGAAATAAAAAATTCTGCCCCCTTTATACGGTTTTATTAAAACAATTTATAAATACTTTTGGAATCGACAGTTAATGACTGTTGGCTGTGATGACAAAATAGGTAGTAAATTTAATTATTTATAGTTGTTTTTTCCAAGTGAAAATGTCTGTAGTGAATATGGTAAAAATGTCCCTAAAAAAGTGAAATTATATTACATATATTGTTATATAAAATAAAAAAATTCTAATTGAATTCATTATTATTCTACAAAACTTTGAATGAGTTGAGAATGGTAATGATCCGATTCTAGAATGCATCACATTTGACCACCAGATAACGCAATTGCGGTTGATACCGACAAAGATTCTAGAGAAGAAAACACTTCGATTCAAGCCTAAAACACTTGCGAAAATGAGACCATGGTTTATTTCACTGAATCCTGTTTTTCAGGAGAATGAGACTATGGAAAAGACGTTTTGCATCGACGATGCTATAATATCTTTATTACAGAGGTCACAGTTGTTAGCAGTTCACAGGGATATCTCGATCAGGCCGGGTTTTTTCAATCAAATTCGATCAAAATCGATAATATTATTTTCAAAACTGTAATAAGTCATAAACTTAATAGTAATACATTTGATTTAATTATAATTATTTAATTTATAATTTTATTTTAGTTGTAAAAACGTATTAGCAAAAAGGTTAAGACATGCCGACCACTCTTAAGGTGCCAACAATTGGTTGGCTTACCAGCCAATATTACAAGCTTGTAATGTCACAAGTAACAAGTTCACTTTAGTTTTAAATTATTTAATGGCTTTTCATGGTTTTTCACATACAAACTCTACAGTTTAATATAGTGACATTTGTATTGTGTTAGTAGATATTATTATGTATAACGTTGATATGAAAGTTTAAAATAGATTGCACTTTTAATCTAAGCATAAGTAGTTTTGATTACGGTCAACTAATGACATAATATCTCAATAGTCTCGGCAGATCGATTAAAACAAAATATGAGGAACGCCACGCGGATGCCATTTTGATTAGTTATTCGTCCTTTAACCTCTGAAGTGTTCGAATGCGCCCGTTGCCTTTTCTGTGTTCAAAATTCAGGGTCTTTGTTTACAACTTGCAGTATCTGAAAACAAAGAGTTGGTTAAAGTAATTATGTCTTCAAGTAATAGTTTCATTTTATTCTAGTTTTAACGAATAAAGAATGAAAACCATATAAATATCAGTACAAGAATAACCTTGTCCAGGGATGGTGATTCGTTTCTATAAAAGAATTGATGTTTAATTATGAATTATATATTAATTTTATTATGAAACAAGATTATTATTATTTTATTATGCAGACTCAAAGATTAATTGTACTTACAGCCAAATAAAAATAAATTATGTACCAAAAATAAATTTTGTTTCATTTACTTACCTGAGTTTAAAATTAGAATTTGCACATTTTATATTATTACTTCCAAAAAACTGTATAAAATTTAAATTTATCGTTAACTGTTGATAGTGGTGGTACATCACCATACATAAATTGCACAAAAAAAGGTAACAGTAATGATATTTTAGTATTCGAGATTAAAAAACAGCCTATAGTCTCTATTTACCGTAATCGGCGGTACTAACCTATATTTTTATCGGTAAGTACCGGCTGTACCGCATCACTATTTATTAGTTGTAAAAAACAGGCAACACATGAAATGTCATTTTAGTATCTGAGATAAAAAAATAGACTATAATTATGTTGTTATGTTCAGATTTATAGGAGATGTCGTCGTTTATGTACACTTATTAGCAATATAATACATTAATTTTATTATTATTTGAACAAATTATAGTCAGTATTATGTTTCAAACATATTAAATTTGTTATTATCCTTCGTAGCTCATCTGAGAACGTTTACGCAATCGCTTTTAATTGCTTAGTTAAACAGAGGTCAAGCGATAACACCTATTTTATGATGCACTATGTTTTATAATTATGGATTTTGTATTATCCGTGTGGTGATTAAGTATAGAGGTTGTTATCACCGCGTATTATCCTGAGAGAGCCGCGATTGGCAACTAAGTGACATCAACTTAGCAGCCAATACAAAGTTACTGCAAGCCATCGAAGTAGCTATGTAGCTGCTAAATAGTTCTTAAATATTACCTTCTATCATTTTATGTAAGAGACTTAAATTAAATACGTGCATTTAGTATATTTCGAATTTAAAAAGTTTGTTTATTATTATTTAATTTAAAAATACAGCTTTTTTATATCTATATATTATATTTAATGTCAATTAATGATAATCATTAACCAATTAATGATAATTAAAAAAGCTTTTATCTAATAAGTTAAGTTATAGCGGCTGCTAAGTTGTGGCACGAATCACATCTCATAATTTACCTTTCGTTTTAGTTTGCTACTTTCATTAAGTAGCATGGTAAAAGTCATAAAAAAAAATGATGAGGCCATTAATTAAAACATTTTTAATTAGTAGGGACTTGTCTAATAAATACATTTCGTTTTATCTTCAGATTCCACCCCTTAAAACTAAATAACGGGCATTATTTTAAAAAAATCAGGTGAAGAAAGTAGAATATGGCCTTAATTAGTATCTATTTTATGCTAATTAGGAATTTAAATCTCTTTGTTTTCTGCTAGTTAGATTTTGATTATTTATTAGGCATCTAACAATAGAAATTAATTATTACAATTTTTCCTTCTATTATTACCTTTACTTTTCCCCTTAAATATTTCAAACAGAATATTGCCTTCAAAAATCTTGAAAACTAAATATAAACGTGCTAAGTTTTTCTTTGTTTAAACCAAAGAGATTCTAATTACTAAAATAACTATATTTTCATTGAGTATGTAATTAGCTTCATCAATAATGCAAATTTTGGTCCTCCTACATCTGTGCCCTCTATGGGTAAAGTTGCTTAAAAAAATAAATAATGGTAAATGTGTTGAGCACAGAAAATACATCTAGTGTTATTTTATTTTAAGTATGTATATCTAGCACATAATCTTAAAAGGCAATAGTTGAATTAATAAACTAAAATGGTTTATGGCAATGGAGTAAAAATGTATCGTAAAAACATATTTAGTTACGTATAAATAAAATTTGACTAAGTGAAAGATCGCAGATTATTGTATTCTTTAAAAACACAGAATAAGGAAAAACATGACATTAATACGTGTGCCGTGACTTCGTCAATGATAGCTTTTTTATGAATTTAGCTTTAATTACCTGATACTTTTTAATTTCTGACAATGCTTATCATTTATAAATTTTTGTTTTCATTTTTTTTATAACGTTAAAAATTAAAAGCCTGCACGTTAACTCTATACCACTACTACTAGCTAGCAGCTACTAATCAGTTGCCTATTAACATTTATCCGAATATTACTGATTACATTTTGTTATTTTTGTTAACCTGACAATCAATTAGAATATTAATAACAGTCCATGTTTTTTATGTTTTGTTGCAGTATAGCAACAGTACACTTGACTAACAATGGCCCCTCCGTAGACTGTGTGAATTTACACGTTTATGTGAACGTGTCACTTTTCGTACCAGAGAGTATAATTTCTAACATAAATCATAATTCTTTAATGAAAGTGTCAATAGCGACAGTCAACTTGTTTGATGCGAGCTTGACGCTAATTAGATTATTTTAACTGTTGCCCTCGAAGCATTTTGGTGTGATACTTTTGATTTTTTTTTGCGAAATCTACGAGTACATTAAGTATATCTTTTGTATTATTTTTTCGCTTTGGTTGATTTAGTTATACTATTTAAAGTATAATAATTCAAAGTAAAATTCATTTGTAAAATGTAAGTACATACTTTGAAACTCAAACTTTAGAGCGAAGCGTGAACCAAACACACAATCTTGCCCTCATAATATTATTAGACTTCATTGGGTCAAGGAAAAAAGTTCTATGTCATTAGACTAACACTAGTTTATAATTCTACTTTTACGAAATGATTTCCTTATTATTGAACATTTCTTTTACAAATTGACTGTTTCTAAGAATTACTTTCAATTTGATCTTTGGTCAATGTATCATTTGTCTACTTCGTCGAGATCGTTAACATGTTTAGAGTGTCTTTCACTTTCGCTGTTTGTTTATTTTCATAAGTCATTGACCAACATTCGATAAAATAATTATTGATATTTACGGAAATGCTCACAGTATGGAGAAAGGAAGGCAAATTGAAGGTGTAATTGCTTAAAGGCTAGTTAATGACCATGACTTTAAATTATAGTAATTTTAAAGTAAGAATTATTAAGTGAAGCTGTACTTGCTCTGTACAGTTAGTAACAGAGTGTTAAGTGTGCATTGGCATCGTATAAATATTATCTTATCTTACAAGAAATGTATATTTATTTGGGTAAATAACTGCGGATAAATAAATTTAAGACTAGATTCCTTATATCTTTTGATCTAAGACTTTTTTCACAGATGACTGCTTGTCTGCCTATTTTTTACTATTATTAATTCTTTCTGTTATTTGTTTCAAAAGAGCAAAGTCTGGCCTCTGTCAATAATGGGATAGTATAAGGCATATTTTGTAGCAAGTTTTTCTGTTTACATTCTCTACAATAATGTTTATTAAGCTATTTCCTAAGTCGGATTTACGACACCTACAGAATCGTATGACATTACAAGAATTGTTTATAAATTTAATTGTTGGCTAAATCATTTGTTTTCTATTTGCTGACAATTTAAAAAGGATGTATATTGAAATCAATGTTAAAGAATTCAAATCATTGTCAATACACGCCTGTAAGGAATCCTAAGTATGCTCTTTGTTCATTGTTAGATGAATCATGCTGTCTTGCTGTGAATACTGGTATCATCCAGTGATGAAGAGGTATTTTAACTGAGCAGTTAAGTAACAGCTAAGATACCTAATATGGAGATATAAAAGCCATTAAACGACTAGTCACTTTATAAGATGATGAGATAATATGCTCAGTTTGACAGACAAGAATAATAAAAATACTATCGTAATAAAGAATTTTTAGTATTTCGGTAAATAAACTAAAAGGGCAATTGAATATAATTATTTATTTAGGTACTTTACTTCTTACATTTAACATAAGTTAACTTATTAAGAGAACAATTGTGTATTTTCTAAACTAGGGTCCCGAGCTCTGTATCGCGAGATCTTTTACATACGTCCATAATAATAAACCACCCCGCTGAGTTGCATAATTAATAAAAATTTAACGTTAACATTATTTAAGTAAATGTTAATATTATAAGCTATACCTATATTATTATTTAGTCCACAGTTTATCTTCAGTAATTTTAGTTTCTTAGTAAATATTACAACAATATTAAACATCTATTGACAGTGTTTATTTTTTTATGGATTTACTTCAAACAAAAAATAATTATTTAGGTATCTATTAGTACGTACCTGTATACAGTAAAGTTAGATAACAGATAACACAAAACTTGAAAAAAATAGACAATAATGTAGAACAATTGTTTCCTTTACTTCCTTTCCTCGCCAGTAAGGAACGCAATCTGAGCGGTTTGTTGATTTCATAAAAAATAAATACGTGGCTAGATGAGTAGTTGCTACGTGGCCTTCGTGGTGGCTGTGCAAACCGCTTTTCTGAGATGACACTAAGACACTCTGGTTCAAATGTTTTATTATGACTACTTTAATAATTAAAATATTTCAATTCATGAATATTCGCATCTTTACAAAAAAATATGAATTTAACAATAAAGATGTAGTGTAGTCATGTGTTATCACTCCATATCATTCGAAGGATGTCGCAAAAGGCGACTAAGTAAAAGTTCATAGATAATGCTATCTCTATATAAGTAAAACAATAAAAAAATTTCATACAATTCTGTACCTAACGAATAATATCCCCTTGGCTAACGAAGTATGGTATACAACCATAAGTTAAGTTAGTCAAACATTAAATTATATTAATCAATCATAATAATGAAGTCATTATAAAAAGCCTAAACTCATTTTAAAATAACTTTGCAATATTTTTACGCTCCAGACCAGAAAAAAATTTGTAGAGGGACATTATACAATACATGGGCTGAATAAGGGATTTTAAAATATTTGCAAACGGAAAGTAATTATTACTAATACTCAAAACCTTAATGATAACCATTCATTTATTTTTTACTTTACCTGTTAAACGGTTTACAAATGTTTAAAATGAAGTATGTTATTAAAGTTAAGAGCTCTGTAATAAAAAAAGGCTTGTAATAAAAAAATATGTTTAAATAAGCAGGTAGTGTTTACTTCATAAGAAGCCTTCAAGATTAAGTACACATTCGGAATTTAATTTACTGTACTTTGAGTATATTTTGTCTGGTTGTCTCGCAACTGAATACAATTTTATATGTTTTACATTGGTAGCGTCAAGATTTTTTTATTTTTAGGTGGAAACTTAGAAGCTATCCTGAGTAAAGACTAAAAGCACAGATATTTCAGCAAGCAGAACAGACATACTAAACTCTAAAAGCACTAAAGAGTCTCTCTTTACCAGTACTAAAAGGGGACGGTTTATTTTTTACTTAAAATAATAATTTTAATAAAATAAGTCCCGGATAGGCCATGTATCGGACCTATACAAGCATTATTTTAAACTATTCAAAAAACATCCGATAAAAGAAAAGAGTACGAGTATTTTTTACTTAGAAAGAATTGAAATCTAATTTTAATTGATCTCTACATAGGCTATAAAAAGTAAGTTTAATTTATTTTTCATTTATAGAAAATGACAAAATAAAGTCTATCACTTTTTGTTTTAAGGAAACTCTGTAGAATCCATTTATTTTATTACGACCCCAAACTAGTTTGGATAAGTACCAAAGTATAATAAAAACTTAAATTACATCTGAAAAGGGTACATCCCTTAAGGTTTCATTGATATTGTACTTTGTCACAAAGTTAAGATAAAAAGAATAACTAAAAAGGCAGTTTCTAAAATTACAGTTATAGACCTAATTAAAATTGAAATCAGTAGAATTACTTAAAATATAACTGTATTTTAAACCTTTACTTTTCCGTTTATCTTTCTGCTGAATCAGCAATTTAAAAAAAAAACAGTAAATAAAATAATCATTTTAAAAATAGTCAACAATAGAAAATCAATTCCTGAATTTCGAGGTGTGTTACTCAAATCTAGCTGGTGTTGAGTGAGGTTTACTAATGTTTGCCATAATTTTAAATGCCATAATTTCATATGGCATAATGATATTTGCCATAATTTCATTAGACATAACGCTAAATAAGCTCGACGGAGCCCCTCTCCTACTTTAGCGTGGTTTAAAAAATAAACCTAACCTAACCTATCTCAGCAAAAAAGTACTCCTGCACTTGTACGGATTTCCACACAACCAGTATTCAACTGTTTCCGTGGATGGAGGTCTGGTTATCCATAATACAGGTCTAAACCTAGCTTGGAAACCTGGCTCCCACTACTTAATTATATACGCTATGTACCCTTTGTAAACTGTTTTTGTTTTTGGGAGTCAATAAAGTTATTATTTAAATCGAGTAAAAAAGAGACTATCGCTGTACACCGTTTATCTAAAAAGTGTGGTTTTCCAGTTCCAGTCGAGAAGCCCCGTGACATTTAGTACCTACTTTAATAAATGATTAACGAAAAATTTATCATGAAAAATTGCATTGCTTTAGGTTAAGAATCATTTCAAATAAAATTACTTATTATGTACTTATCCTTGCTTGTCACTGTAGCATAAATAAGTTAAATGAGATTTGAATAGATGATTAAAATTTATCTACTGCACTGGGCGCGATCATAAAAATAATGTAATAAATGGAAATCCTTGAATCATGTGAGGTATTGTTTTTCCTTATGTGTAGGCATCGAACCTGAAGGTTGAATAGACCCTTAATCATTACTTATATTCGATTCACTTATTAAATCGATTGAAATAATATTTCCTGCTTTAACCATCTTCAAGTGACATAAATCAAAAATATATTAATTACAAAATTAATAAATTGTATTTATTCGGCTGTCATAATATCAATTCCAATAATAAATTTACGAGTATGTGACAATGAGATTCCGTGAAATATCCGAATCTTAAATTGTAATTATTAACATGTGTTATAATAGCTCATTAAAACCTTTTTGATTGATTTTAATCATTTCAAAGGGTACAAGCAGGTGTTTGATTGATGAGTATAGTAAGTTATTTTTATCTTATAAACAGAAACGTAATTTAAATTTGCCAGGTACTCCTAAGAATGACTCGTTGAGGCCAACAAATACGTACGTATATTTAAGGGTATTATCAGGTTTGTCAATAGTTTTTCAGTCTTTTTTTTTAAGAAAAAGTTACGTATTTTCTGTATATAAATTATGTACAGAAAATGGATAATAATTATTATATATATAATAATAATAATTCATGTTATTTATTTTAATAACACTATAATTATGGAACTGAACGTATATTTACTTTTCTACTTTATTTTTGTCTTCAGTTTTTTAGGGAGAGTGATTATTAATGTATAAAAAAAGCGTTCTCATTATATGCAGCTCAATAAATGAATTATCTAGTAACAGTAAAAGACGAATGTATATAAATATTGTTTTATCTTATATCTTGTCAAAGTCTTGAAAACAAAACCACAATTTGCAGCTAGTTTTTTTCAGTTATAATTTTTTGTATGTTATATCGCAATGATGTAAGTAATATATTTTGAGATGCACCTTAACCTATTTATTACACTACTAACGTAAGAGTGTACTTCTGTTATCTCAGTCGTTTAAAAGTTTAGCAAGTTTCTGAAGAAAGTTTTAAAACTTGTGTTGTATTTTTAATCTAACCGTATTACAGTAAACCTTCGCAGCCTCTTCAAATTTATTGTAATAGGTGTATGGTTACATCTTACTTACAGACCAAATTACACGTAGCTAAATGATTAACCATAAGCAAGGTTGAATTATAGGTAATATTTTAGCACCTCAGGACTAATAAATATTTATTTTCCTAAAGATATATCTAGGCTTTGTCCCTAGTGTTTGATTTGTTATTCGCAAAGAGGTCACCACCCACACTCATTAACACTACATGATTTATTATGACCTTTTTAAAAATACAAACAAAATATTATAAAGCTACCGTTTAAATAAATCAATCGTTCAACCAATTAACACTGTGTTAATTTAATTACTACTATGGAGGTGAAGATTGTTAAAATACAAAATTATGTATGTAATAACAGGAAATTAATAAAATTGTTTGAAATATTGATATTGCTGTGTGTTAGTATCAGAAAGTTATTTTTAGTTATACTTAATATAAAAATAATAGTACTTTGATGAATTATTATTATGATTTATAATTGTTCACGTAACTAAGAATACGCCTACTCGTCTCGTGAGTGATGGAACACGTGACTAAGGGCGATTCTAAATACACAGTGTCATGCCTAAAGACGGAAAACTTTTGATAGGACATCTTACTTTTGGTCGCGTGGGAGGAGGACTGTCCCTGCAGTAGGACAATGAAGGCCTGAATAAATAAGATGACATTAAATAGCTAAGGCTAGCCATTATTTGACAAGGTAAAACGTTATTCGATCGCCTTCTGAACTCCGACCGTTACGTAAAAGAGGAACGCCTCCGTGGCTTAAGACCAACCTGAAGCCGCAGCGTTTGATTTCCTAGGGCCGCAGACACATCAGGTCAAGTGAGCGGGAGGTAGTCTCTAAAAGGTTTAAATAATTTATCATAATTCGTGTAATGTTAAAAAATATAATTGTGAAGGTACTATTTATTAGTTAAATAAGTACTTAATTTAATTATCGGATAATAAAATACTTAATTATCGAACATATCTATTGCTTCCTAATTCTTAAACAATTACAAAATATTACCATTATAAATTTATTAATTATTACATGCCATTATTAATACATTATTTTCTTAAATAGCATGTAATATAATACTTAATGGATAATATTTTCATAATTTAGAGTTGTTTACTTTGTTTCTCATGATATGTGATCATTTCTTGGTCATGACCAAACCATTACGAATTATGTTAGTATAAATACAGTTCAAAAAAGGTTACATTTAGCCTCCTTGTTATATTCTATAATGGTATGAGGTTTTTTTTTTAAAGTTTAGCATAACTAAATTGCAATTATATTGACCCTCTTTATACAGTACGTGCACTCCCACAATAATGGTAGGATTTTATTCTACAGATATTATAAGGTTAGTAAATATGCATGAATTTAAGTAATATTTTATCAAGATGATTGGCAGCCAATTAATAATTTTTGAATTATTGCATGATAATACGAATTAATTTATTCATGCTTACCAGGTGGTATGTCTCTTTGGTAAGTGATCTTGGGTGGTATATAAATAATATAAAAATAGCCTTTAATTCTCCGAAATTTACAATTAATATGAACACAATTATTATGAGAATGATAACTAGATTGTATCACGTATTTCGAAGTGCCTATTGACAAAGGCCTCCTCTAAATCTTGCCAGTGTGCTCGATCAAGAGCCACCCTAGTCCAGTATGGGCCAAGAGTATAACGTAGCTCGTCTGCCCAGCGTTTTGTTGGCCGTCCACGATTTCGCCTCCCATCCCGTGGGTACCAGAGGGTTACTTGTTTAGACCATTTCTCTGCACTACATCGCAGCATGTGGCCTGTCCATCTTCATTTTTGCTGGTCAATTCGAGTGAGTATGTCCGGGATTTTGGTCTTTTCTCTGATGTCTACACTTGATATTCTATCCTTAATTTTTATCCCCAACATACTTCTCTCCATTGCCCGCTGGCATGCTTCTAGTTTATTCCTGTGTTGTTCGTTGAGGGCCCAGGTTTCACAGCCATAAGCAGGGCATGACACAGGTGGTATAAGCTTTCCTTTTAATGTTTATGTTGAGCTCCTTGCTTTTCATGATCTCCTTGAGAGACCAGTACTTTTTCCATCCGTTTGTCACCCTTTTTTCAATTTCTTTGGTTATCTGGTCTTCAGGGGATATTATTTGTCCAAGGTAAACATATTCTGTTACATATTCGAGCAGTGTCCCATCTAGTTTAATCTCCAACTGAGACGAGTTGGTCATAACTTTCGTTTTTTCCAGGTTCATTTTTAGTCCCATCTCCTCACTGCTCTTCGCTAGCTGTTGGATCATATTTTCAAGATTTTTGGCGTCATTTTCTACAAGGACCAGATCATCTGCGAATCTAAGATGGTTTAAGTTTTGGCCATTTATATTGATACCAAAATCGTCCCAATTCATTTTCCTAAATATACTTTCCAGCACTGCTGAGAACAGTTTTGGTGATAGTGGATCGCCTTGGCTGACGCCTCTGTTGATTGGAAATGCGGGTCACCTTCGGTGGTACCTACCTTAAATATAAATAGGTATATTTATGCTGAATCCGTGTGGTGACGGAGTAAGAAAACACTATGACACCACCTCTTCTCATCCCATGGGTGTCGTAAAAACTGACTATCCGTCAATATTATCTTTACCAAATAAAAAGAAGGAAAACTTGAAATTAAACCCTATACCAATCCGTTTGGCCAGCGTGGTAGGCCAAGTACCCCTCCGTCACGGGAGGAGGCCCGCCCCTGCAGTGGGACATTAACGGTTGTTATGATGATATTTATGCAGTTATTCTACAATTGCTGCTTAAGTTTTTAACCATTGTTTTTCTAAGAGCTCTACTGGAATTAAACGTTTGCGGAAGAAAACAGTGCCAAGACAGACTTATGCAACGCTTGATCTTGAGTATTTTTTTAACTAAATAAATGAGTAACATCGGTGTGACTCGGCAAAAATTATAATCACTTTTGATATTTATTTGTTAATTGACTGTTAAAATAATAATGGGACACAGCAAAATTGCGAAACAAATTATTAAGAATTAACATAATATTACATACTTTTATAGTACCTACTGCTCCTTGGCGGCACCTACTCTATAAAGTCATCCATTATCTTTATCGAGAATAGTTTCTGAGATCAGTGCATAAATTCATTTATCATCCATGATTGTTTTCAATAAATTTGATATTTGTATTAAATAACACGGGCTATTATCACAGATTTTTCAAAAAGACTGTGTTTCTTACTTCGTCACATAATATCGTCTTTCGATAAAATATTTATTTTGTGTAGGTAATGTCTTCTAAATGATAGTAAACACAAGACCTTATTTTTTAAATAGAATACTAGTATTCAGTATAAATATGTATGTTTCCAACTTGTCTTTTGCGTTCTTTCTTAAACGCAATCAAGAATAATATTAATTACCTCATATCAAATTACAATAAACCTATACGAATTAAGTATGTATGTATGATTTTCAATAATTAATGAAATGATATTTAATTTGTTATGTAATATTATCATACTCTGTAATTGACCAAAAGCTACCAATACTTCTAAAAAGATAAATAGGCTTCGACCAGAATTACCATAGTTTTCGGGATTTAACTAAGTTCTTCATAATTCATTATTATTCAAATAAAACAAACCAGGAAAAAATGCCGACTTAATCTATAAGATGTATGGCTATTTTTAAATAAATGAGATTTAAAAAAAACCAGGAAAAAAGTAACATACCTATTTAGAGAAATTAATCAGTAAATACTGACATTTTATAAACCCATGCAACATCGGTACTCTAAAATTACATTATAAATGATGATCAAAAGATGAACACTGTTATTTGACCTTACCTACATATTATTTTTTTTCTAGTACAAATCTTGAACTAGATAAGTACCACTAGCTTTATAATGAATTGCATGAATCACGTACCAATACTGTTTAGTTGTTGTTGTTGCGCTCTTAGTATGATTTTTTTGTCTCTGACTTCAATAAGCATTCATTTTGAACTATTCATACTTATTAAATAGAAAAATAATATTGCTTACTGTTAAATTCAGATGACATATTCTAATACTGTGCTGCAAATAATAGGTCTTTACCTATGAAATTGCCGTTTGATTTTTCATACTAACGTTTTCTTAGTTTTTGCAATAATTATTAAACTTAATAGAATTAAATTTGGTACAAGTTATAGCGCACATCTTAGCTAACTTTTAGCATTTCCATCATAAAAAAAAAATATAAGGGAAGAAGTTACATTACTAATACAAATAATATTTTTTTTTCTTAATTAAATTTTATTAGTCGTTGGTAATGTCCTATATTTACCAAATTACAAAAATAATACAAGCAATCTATGTTATAAAAGAAAATAGAGGCTAAAGACTGCGGCGAAAAAAATGGCAATTTCATAGGTAAAGACCTATTATTATTTACACAAATTGACGTTTAAAAAAAGGTATAAAGTTTTCTATGTCGGACTGTATGCGAAAGGTGCAGGACCGTGTTCTGTGGCGCGTGTTGGGAGAGGCCCATGTCCAGCAGTGGACTGCGATAGGCTATTTGATTTTGAATTGGCATTAAGCATTTTTTTTTGCTCTAAATAGTTGCGCTTGTAAGAGCAAGTTTGGAAAATAAGTCTAAAAATAGAATCCAGTACTGTCACACAATTTGATCCAAAAATTATATACAAATGTATTAAAAATACAACAATCCACAGTATAACTTAACTGTAGTATAAAAACATTAAATGATATGATGAGATATTAAGTTACAGACAGCCTTATTATAATAATGGGTGATCTGCCTAAATTACCGATAGCTTTCAAGTGTCAGATCAATAAAGTATGTCCGTAACTATGTTCGTCTAATGGATTTCCTTATAGGCACTTAAGGATACTAGATACTCTGTATTTCCGTTTTTCACAGACATACATATTTATTTGTATATATTACCATGTTAGACAAAACAATCGAAATAAATCTTTACATCAGTTTGACTGGCTGCATACATCAGGGCGAGGATTATTTGTAAGAAAAGTAGCCTGTCTCTATCACTCGAGAATGTCTTCATAGAAATTACAAGCTATACTTTTTTTTTCTTTTTCTATACCAAGATGATTGAAACCTCTAACTGTTATTAAAGTTTACTTACGTTATCTAATCATCGGGTTCAATAACAGAATAATGTTATTGACGAAGCACTTTTAACTGAGTATATGTACATTATTATCTAATCTAAGTCAAAATCTCTTTATCACTTTGTATCTCTTCAAGAGACATGTATATTTAAAAACCTCTCTTATCCCACACTATTCCTTTTATACTATTTTTAATTGAATTTAAATTACCGTGCAATACAATTTCTTTTAACTCTGATTCCATGTTTCCAATTATAAAATGTTATTATATTTTAATTCAATTTCTGTTAACTTAATAAATATTTATTAACATTTATATTTGCAATTTGTGTCTTAATTTTCAACATAAAAGTGAAATTTTTATTCACTGCATATTTATATATATAAACATAAATAAACACGTTTGCCTTAAAAATAAATTAGCGCCATGTATATTATTTTAATTTAAACCGACACAAGCATAGCACAGCCTGTATATACATGTGATAAATATGGACAATAACGGTGACAGTAAAAGTTAAGGTCACCGCCTGGTCAAAAGTTCAATATGTCGAATATCCATCTGTATAAAGGACTACGTGTATAATTAATCAAAGTGGTTTCTTTATTAAATTGTTTAGTCGCAGGTCATATAATAATTTAATCAAGTGAAACGTTTCTCTCTTCCCTAATAACTTTAAAGTAAACATACGTGTTTGTGAGGCTTTCATTTGATATTGAGACTGTCGGTGGCAGAATTATTTAATAGCTTTTTGTTCATTTATTTCATTCGTTTACTGAGTTCCAATCTGTATAAATAATTACCATTGGAGGATAATAACTGTGCATACAAATAGCTGTTTAACGTATGATAAGATAAAAATTCTAGGCACTACCTTTTTCTAACGGCTACGACTGCGGGATGCGCTATAATAATGTTCAAAATAATATTTGATTCACTGATACCCTGATTTACAGGTAAGTCAATTCGTTGAAACCTTAACCTGAATTGGCATATGTAGTGGTGTTTGGAATAACGTATAGAGTGAAGTCTGGAGTGGCATATACAATGATTTCTGAAGTAGCGTCAGGAGTAGTGCCTGAAATGGTGTCTGTTGTAGCTTTGGGCTCTATTAAATAATATAAGCGGTGATAAGTTTTTTATTATTAGTAAAAATATTTATCAATTTATTTTAAACCTAAAATGTTAGTCATAAATTAAAATAATGATTTGAAGTTTTCTTATTAGTTTACAATTAACTGTAACTAACTGATTACAATGCTCTCTCCTATGTAACTCTTTATTGATAAAAGGCAAATACGTTCAGTCGGGGTTTCATGGAATCGCCTTATCTGCAAATTGTGACATCGGCGAAATATTGTTGTATTAACATTATTTCAGCGGAGTGAGCTGTCGGTAGAGAAAGTTAATTAAGGAAGAACTAAAAATTATATATTTATAGCAATGAATAAAAACTGTTTCTTTTTAAGTACAGTCGTATCATTCAAGGATATTTTTTTAAGTAAGCTTACTATTTTTTCATTCAATATAAACTCTTTCGAGTAGCTTGAATTGAGAAATCCGAAAATTAGTCTTGGATTGCACTGTTTCGATTGGCATATTAGAAATAATTTTTAGAAACATATTTAATGAACATTCCTTTTACTTCAATAGATTTCTAAGACTTACCTAGTAACTATTACATTTGTTGTAAGTATTATATTTAATAATCATGTTAAGTTACACTTCATTCTTGAAAAATTATGGAAAGAAACTCATCACAAGAGAAAAATCGATCCTAACACTTTTGTAGATGACAATATAAGTAGAGCTGTCTTCTTTTGTATTGTAATGCTATTGTGTAGGACGCCCCCAGCTAGGTGGACCGACGACCTCATAAAGGTCTCTGGGTCAGACTGGATGCAGAAGGCGCAGGACCGAGTTCTGTGGCGCGTGTTGGGAGATGCCTATGTCAAACAGTGGACTGCAATGGGTTACTTGATTGATTGATTGTCTAAGACCATTGTAGCACTACACTAGGGAGCAATAAGGAGTACTTTTCTACATCGCAGGAGGAAGATACTCTCTACATTAAAAGATGTTTAGGCCTAAAATAATGTAGGTACTTAATGATTATATTTTTGGTTGACACCGTCATCGTTTAATTTAGAAGCCGAGTTATATAACCGAGAATATTATTATTGGTAATTTCCGTTTTTATTAATACAATATATTTAACATATTAATTTTATTGCTGCTAATTATGTTTAATTAATATTCTATTGATCCACTGGTATGAATGAAGCAATAAATAATTTCTTATTGATCATGTTTAAATAATACATACGATAATACAGGTTGAAAAAGATTTTTATGTGTTTAGATTTTTTTTTAAAAAAGCAAGTGTTTAAATTTATTAACTTTTTATTAAAATGCTCTAAAAATAAAGGTCTCTACATTAATATGCATCAATAACTTTAAGAATGCTAAACACTTAGATGATTAAAATTAAATCCATTAAGAATAAATATGACTAAGTAATTTACAAACATAATGTTGTCAGTATTTAATTATATATTTACCAACATTTCATGGCGACTATTTATCATAATATACTTATACATGTATTATGTTAAATGCATGCCTCGAATTAATCAAAAACGTATTAATTTTTATTAACAACATTTTGTTTACTATTTTAGTAAGTGATTCAACACGTGTATAATTTTAGAAAACGATTGATTGAGGTTTATGTTTTAAAGCGGTTTAATACGGGGCTTTTGTATTTGAGGATTAAAAACTTATCAACTGATGACGGTCATACACAACCCTATTAAAGTGCATTTTGATGTTTGTGTGGTGGCTGAGTAAGAATATTGTCATGATGTCACCACCCTTTCTTATCCTTCCAGTTTCCTAAAGCTGTTTCAAGAAAAGTTCACAAACATGTCATCCAGCACACTCAATTTTCCTCCTTCAGCCGATTAAAAACTAAGTTGTTCATGGCTTCATATTTCATGACAAAACAATATTCGTGTCTTAACTTAAAACATTTTTACTTTAGATTATTTTTGTTTTTTGTCTGTATCAAATGTATTGAAAATCGCAAACAGTTCAGAAAATAAAGCAATGCCAGAAGTCATAAAATGGCTATAATTTGTTGTTCTGATAACATGTGTGTGTTGCATAAACACCAGTTGATCCCTGAATATGACATTGAAATGAAAGTGCCTCTGTTTGTGGACTTTTCCGATCGAGTGTCATCTTTATCGAATACAATATCTACGTATGACATATTCTAATTGAGACAATATTTTCTGCAGCCTAAGTTCACACAAACACTCCGAAATATTAGAATCATTGTTGCTTTTTTATGAATTTAAGTGAAGCCTATTTCATTGAAATGATTCCACTTTATGTCAGGTATAAGTTTTATACACTTCAATTTATATTAATGTTGTATTTCTTTGTAGACACTAAGTAGACGAAACTATTAATTAGCTTGCATGTTTTTTTAAAAGCTACCACATAAAAAGTATGACTAACAATGAACTACGACCCTCTACAAATTACCATATCTATTATACTCGTGTTATGAGCAGGGTCTAATCTCAGGAATGACTCATATCAAGAACACGTTAGTTTTATGACATATTATCATTTTAAAATAAATTATTCCTCATCAAACAAATGACAACCAGCTAAATTAAATTGTATAAAATTAAATATGATTTTAATATTGTTTGCTCCATTCAGATTTAATAATCTATTCGAAACGGTTTTACGGTATTATTAACTAAATTTTACATATTTTTGTATATTAATAAAGTCGCTTTTTGCGTATGTTTGTTTGCTCCTTTTAAATATAAGTATAACCTAATATTATGAGTATGAGTATAATAATAATTATCATCATCGCAGATTAACACAATGCCATCGGGTTCCAAAGTAAGCAGAGTCTTTACGACTCATAAACATACTTATTATTATTGTAAAAACATATTCCACATACAAATCGGCCACACCAAGTCACACCGTACAATAATGCAAAGCAATAATTTTCTATGCCATAGAGGTCGTAACATATTTTATTGTTATGTCATTATCCAACATTGGGACTTATGAATATAATAAGCCATAAAATAATAGAGTACTTTAGTTGTCATCAACACAAAACATCGTCGTAGCACACGGGTGATCATAGAGCACATCAATAGATAGATCAGGTAACAGAACGATTTCAGTTAAAAGTAATAGCAGTTTAAGTTTTATAACTAAGTTGCGAGGGGATTCTTGCTTATGTTTATTTTATTTATGTTTTATTGTTTTAAAACAAATGACAACTGATCAAGTCTTTGTAGTTTAGACTGCTACGACCGCTGCGGATTTAACCACAATCGTATTATTTTTAAGGTTTGTGTAAAAAAATGGTAATTTATTTTATACCTGCATATTCTTCGATACGCTCAAAACTTGGACTTGCCTTTAGTATAATATAGTTTAGTACAATATGAATAGACTGAGCTTATGTAAATAAACTTATTAGGTGTTACATAACGCATTGATTTGATGTATACCTACATATATATAAACTTCTGCGTGGAGAATATTTCAACATGATTACGTAATGATAAAATACTTACCAACATGAGTATGTCCAATTAATATGAAAATCTATACAAAAGAGATGAGGTTGGGTTAAGGAATTTCGATAGTCTAGGAGCTAATTGCTTATTTTTTGTTTTTGATCTAGTGAACGTTTCAATCAACTAGCCTATCGCAGTCCACTGCTGGACATAGGCCTCTCCCAACACGCGCCACAGAGCTCGGTCCTGCGTCTTCCGCATCCAATTCGAACCAGAGATATTTTTGAATGCTTCATCATAACAGCTGAAGCATTCAAAAAGCCATTAATGTCCCACTGCAGGGACGGGCCTCCTCCCGTGACGAAGGGGTACTTGGCCTACTAACACCACGCTGGCCAGACGGATTGGTATAGAGTTTAATTTCAAGTTTTCCTTCTTTTTATTACGTAAAGATAATAATCACGAATAGTCCCTTAGTCGGTTTTTACGACACCCATGGGATGAGATGGGGTGGTGACATATTGTATTCTTACTCCGTCACCGCACGGAGAATTTGAATGCTTATTCCAAAGTAATTCAATATTTCCTAGCATTTATACACAAAGACCTTAAAACAATAGTAGGATTAAAAACACTGTTGTTTAAATAGTAATGATTATTGTTAAGCTATTCAGTGGTCATAGAAAATTCTGTTTCCACTTTCCATCTATACTGTAATGGCACCTTAAATAAAGTGTACTTACTGTAATAATACGCCACCATATTCCCACGTTTCGTCCCTGTTTTGCATTATTCGCTCATAATCCAAAAGAAATTTATTAATTTATTCCTTACTATGGTAAAAACTATCACTATAAATTAATATAAAGTTAACAATAATGAATTAAAACATTAATTTATGTAGATTTTCGTTCTCATTATGAACTATAAATATCTTAATAAAGATAGCAAGCTATAGAAATAATTATAAAAGATACTATAATATAACGACTACAAGCTTTCCGATCATAAATGTTGGCAGTTCAAAATATTTGTAGAAGTTGAAGGTCAATGTTATAAAATGTATTATAGAAAGAAAATAATATCGGATGAAACATTTTTATATAATAAAGTTTAGTATTCTATGGCACAGTATATACAAATAATTATGTTAACATGTTTCGTGTACTGATAGAGTAAAAACAAACATTGTATCTACTAGCTTTTCTCGATTGTATTGTAAGTGACCCATATCTTCGTCCTTAATTAAAAGATGCAGTATTTATCTATACCATTAACCATCAAATTATGTAAGTACATTATTTTTCGATTAAATATTAACACAAAGAATTGTGCAGTATTTTACAGGTTAGCAAGTGTCAGCTTTGCCATGAGCTAAATCTTATTAATCTGTCACATATCATATTTAAATACCTATACATTATCCAACTAATTAATTAAAACATCATCTACATCTTAAACAGTTTGTCTACCATCTAGATATGTTATTAGGTATAACTAAACAAAACTAAATTACCAATAAGATAAATATTCACATATTATGTAAACCTCTTTAGTTTATTTGATTAACATCATTAACAAGTCTTGAGTGCTTGCTAGCTTCGTATCTATGGTAGTTTTAGTGATCCGATCTAAAGCAACTAATTTAACTATTATATTTGTATGTTTATTAATCTTACTTTATTTAAAATTAAGACAGGAAGTAAGAAATAAATTAACAATATTGTATAACAGGTTATAGTTGTAGTTTAAAATACATATTTTTACTAATATCCTTTAGCAAAATGATTGATATTTTATGCCTTTAGGAAATCTTATATCAATTTTATAAGAAGACATTCATAATGATAAAAAAAAGTTATAACTAGTCATAAAAACGGCGTTTTTCGCCACACACGTACGGTAAAACGGGTGGCATTATTAATACTAAGTTAAATGATTAGCAATTTAACCTGTTAATTACAAACATTAGGTTATAAGCACTATGTTCCTTGAACTTGTCAAAATACCTGTCTCTCACCTTGAACCTGTCAAAATAAACAGTAAAAATAAATGTGTAAATGAATTTAGTTACGTAATTTTCAATTTATTTTATATTGTTTGTAGCTATTTTTAAACTCATGCAACTCGGAGTAGAAAGACTCACTGATAAATACAAAATGTGTTTTCCAAGTTTTCATTCAAGAACTTATGACTAGTGTTAAAACTCCTTAGTACGTTAAGTGTGTACAGAACCAATTACCATACTAAAACTACTCGTATTAAGGAAGGATTTTCTTAAATGTATAGTTGACATAGAAGAATAAATAAAAACATTTACATTACCATGGTCAATGTTGTTTAGATCGTTTATTATATTCATGCCCATTTCCAAGACAAATATTGATATTAAATTTACTTCCTAATAAGATATCGGGTGGAATATACTGACTGAATATACAGAAGCTAATGTAATGGTTCAATCATTGTAATTTCAAGGCTGCATTCGCGCTATTGTTTCATCATCATCATTATCATATCAGCCAATCAACGTTCACTGCTGGGCATAGGCCTCCTCCAAGTTTTGGCACCTTCATCCATCGGTTACCCGCCATCTTAACCAGGTGATCGATCCACCGTGTGTTATGCTATTGTTTATTTTACAAAAATATGAAATTCACTGCCAGAAGAGACATTGAACGCATTGTCATTTACTTAAAAGATTTTAATATTTTTTGTCAATAACTGTAAAAAGTGTCAAGGAATATATCCAGCTGATCGACTTTACCATTCAACCTATTGTATTCATTACATGGACGCACTAAAGGAGCGTTTAACAAAAAAAGAAGTGTTAAGGGGGAACAATTCAATCGCAATTCCATACAAACAAAGAAAGTTAATTTCTCCTTCATTAGATAATAAATACTCAAAACTATAGATGATATCGTTTTGTCTCGTTATTATCTAGTCTTCTTGGTTAATAAAACAGTAAAAATAATATTCATTTACAAGTTATGAGGCTTCAAAGTTCATAATTCTATGCACATTTTATGACAACTTTCAGAGTAATAAAATAGGATTAAACGTTTATAAAGGTAAATATATTTTGGCATTAGGAATAGATTATTTATTCGACAATTCAAATAATTTTATATTGACTAGATACATTCTAAAGTTTGTACGCAATTACTTTTTTCCCAAAACCATTTAAGGAAATTTTACCGTGCTCGTTTCCGCCATCGACATCTTGCATCTCGCCTCCACTTTCTGCACCCCTCGGGTCGGCGGAGGGGAGGTACGACAGCGAGCCGACCGTCGTCGAATGTTACCGAATATTTTTTTTTAAACTTCAATAAACTTTAATTTATGTCATTTATGACAATTACGTATCGCTTGCCAGTAAGAAGTTTCGTAATTTCTTTCATCAAAGAGATCCAATTATTATCAGATGCATAACCAGTTAGATAAAATACTTACATCAGTGACATTATTGACTAAAATCAACTGTCAAAATTTACCTATTATTACAATAGTCAATAGAGCATAGCTCTCTAAGGCTGTCACATTGCACAAACTGTATTTTTTTTTGTAATTCATTTTGTATTTTTTTTAAATATTTACGTGACTCTCCCCCGCCCCGGTATCTGAATGACTGATCAAGTATCATTTCATGTCAACTATCATTTTCAGATTTTATGATTATTATTTATTTTATGATTTTTCTTCCTTTTTTAAATCCAGCTAAAATTAACTTCATGTACTGTATGTGAAGTAAGATATTATTGTGTACTGTATGGAACCCCTATTAACGATGCACGGTCTAAAAAACTGCCTCAAGAAACAGCTTAACTTAAAAAAAAAAAAAAAATTATGTTTTACGGTGTCATACCTACACCACTTACAAGATAAATTGATGTCTCGCTTGGTGTGTCTTCCGCAACAAAACTTACAATAAAATATTTTTTTAGTTATCTTTATTTACTCCTGATTTATTACTTTTTAGGTAACTATCTACAGCTAGTATTAGTGTCAACCCTAACAATCAAGAAGAACAATATTTATATTTTAAACGACATGTTGATTTGTAATAAATACAATCGAGCGCGTGTGCGTGTGCATGTTTCTGACTGCTTTTCTATGAGTTTTTCTCTTTCTCACGCAACGTTTGGTGAAACAACAATCTTTTAGGCTCCGGTGACAGATGAGTTGGTCTCGACGTCTTGAGTCCTCTTAAATGTATCTAACGAAATTTTAAAGTATCCAAATTGCCAGGTTCAAATTTTTAAACACTATAAAATGAGAACACAATACATACAACAATAATACATTTTGAGTAGTTATAATGTCAGGCACAGCAGAGAAGAAAATATTTATCGATAAAATATGATTTCAAAAACATTAGATTTTTAATGTCCTACAGCAGCAAAGATCGGCAAGATCCTCTTCCTGCCAAGGAGGTAAATTTGCTCCTTGACCGGAGGAGTATAACTTGCTGGCAATGGGTATGTTCCGAGTGTTCTAAGAATAAATTATATTATTATGTTTTTACAACCTTTGTAAGTTTACTTTTGTTTTATTCATTTGACAAGGGGTGATGACATTTTATTTTCTTTCCGCCATACCACTTAGACCTCGATCACTTCAACCTAAGTTAAAACTTTTTCATTTAATTATCATAAGTCAAACGAACGACGTTCGTCTTAAATGATTAATATTAGGTTCAGTGTCAAGTTTTCCTTGTTTAAAGTTGTTTTACTTAATTTATGAAAAAAAGTATTAGTTTAGAATGTAGTAAGAAATGTGATTATTATAAGTGTATCGTTAGATAAACATTCATAGTGACTTCAAAGAAAAATAAGAATAATAGATTGAATATTATTTCATATACAAAGATCTGACACATCATAGTCACACTGCAAATAAACAAGAAGTTTTCAAAGAATAACGCGTAGAAACATCCCGGTAAACCCTAATTACTTCACTAATGTGTGTTCTTGCAAAATATGAGGAAAATTTATATTGTTATTTGAAATCTCAGGAGATGTTTATTTACAATGTCGGTGTCATATACGTCAATCGCAAAGGCTTTACAAAGAAACTTTAATGTTTGTGAGATTGTAACGGAACACTTGACATTACTTTTTAACAGTAACTAATGCGCACTTAACAGACATTCTATGGTTAGTAATGTGATTGACGTTTTTTGCAACTCATTGAGAAGCATACAGTGTCAAAATGTTTGCGGTTCTATCTCGTGCTTATTTGAATTTGCTAACTATAAATGTTAATATTATGCTATAACTTACGCAGGAGACATTTTGTTTTGAACTATTGTAACTTCTGGTCGGCTTGTTATAAATCCATAACAGTAATAAGGGCAACTTATTACGGTTCTAGATTTGTTAAGATTTTAAATCGGAGAAGAAGCAGCAATTTAAGAAAAGAATTTTTAAATTAACAAAATGTAAAATAGGTCTATGAGTGATAGAAAACTTGAAAAAGCGATTCGATACAGTAAGCCAAATTCATCTGATAAAAAGGTTTGAAGTAATGAGGATCTATATTTACAACTATCGGAAGAAGAGCTCATACGAAACATTAACAGACAAAATAATAATAACAAAAATGTTGATCCATTTTAAAGTTAACACCTGATATTATTATACGATAAAGGACAACTAGTTCGACAAGCGAATCATCTATCATCGAACGATATAGCAAATATATGTTACATAAGTAGATATAAGTAAATAGGTGTCAAAAGATACACATGTCCTTGTCATTTGTCAAAATTTATGATACACTTGTTAGGCACAATCAGTGGGCGTCATTAAAGTTTTCAAATTCAAATATTATGCGTTAATATTATAGTAATACCACTTCTAGATGTATTTGTGACTGCGACCAATGCAAATAAGTTATCAATAAAGATTAACATAATTATGTTATGTAGGTACAGTCAGAGGCAAAAATATGTACACATTTTCAAATTTTCTAAACTATCTGCACGTTTATCTAGACATTACAATATCAAAATGAATTCGTAATTTAGAAGAGGTTCCGTACAGTTTTGAATTAATCTTCGAATTTTCAATTTTGGATTGGCAGAACTTTAGATAACTGGTTTACAAAATGCGAAAATGTGTACATATTTTTGCCTCTGACTGTACCTATCTGCATCGTTATAAAATTTGTGTCTTTATTTGTGTATGTAAATAAGTAATGTTTAATGCAGGACCTTAAGAAAATGAACAAAATAAATGTTTGCTTAACGTTAGATTCTTTTTGTGAATTAATTAATATTTAAAGATTAACAAGATAAGCAGTCCCTAGAAAAGCTCTTTTTGAAGTAGACTACCTTACGTACGTTTTACAGAAAAGTATTTTTATTGCTTCTGATATCAAGTAGTTTTTGATCCAGAACCCAAAGCATTTTTGCTTTCAATGGATGTTTGTAAAGGTACTCCATCGCCTTTTTCATCTCGGTGTTTTGGATTTATTTCAATTGTATTTTAATTTGATTGTATCAAGTTGGTGCACTAAAAATGAGCAATTAAAATGGTAAGACAAAGAACTGCCATTTTAATTTCTTAAAAAGTAGCTTCTATATTCTATAGGCATCTATTTTTCCACTTTCGTACAGTGGAAAAAGATACGCTTAAAATACTTTTTATCACTTAAAACATAAAGTTAGAAACAAAAGTCGCAATTGAATGTCTCGCCTACAAGACCGTTAGACGAACCGTCACAAAGTCATAAATTCATAGATTTGCCTAATTTAGAAGGTCTTTCACCGTTCACTCTGAACCAAAACTGGATATTATAATTTTTTATATCTTTACAAAGCTTGTATATCCAATATATATAATGACGTTTTGATAGATGATGATCTCAGTTTGTGCTTTAGATACGAGATAATTAAGTGTGTTTGTATACAAATTATGTCATTCACTACTAGTTATATTCCATGATGGAGAAAACAAAATGTCTATCAATAAGGCTAAAGGCAATAAATCGTGAACTTTGTGCAGACTTTTTAGTGACGTTTTAAGATTTATTTAGAAACATTAGTGATGAGAATAGAGAAGAAACGGGCACCGCATAAAGTGAATATATTTGGAGGAGGCCTGTGCCTAGCAGTAGACGTGATTTGGCTGACAACATGATGAACTACCTACCACAAATTATAAAAGTTCTTTTTCATTTAATGTCTTCTTACCGTATATGCTGTACTTTATCAGTCAGTCAAAGTCATTTGCCGTAGAAAGGCAAACTTGGCATTAATATACCAAATTTTCTTCTGACATTGAAGAAAGCCCGATTTTGTAAAGATTTTTTTTTTTATAGTAAACACGGCATTATGACTATATCGAGCCTGATGGAAAGCGCGAGTACAGTCCACAAATGAAGCCAACGGATAGAAGTCCAAAAACAACTTCAATCCGTCGTCATCATCTTGCCGGTTTGGCCAAATGCTTCTTTACACTGCGTTTGAAGGAAGATATATTGTACTCGAATAATTTCTGCGTACATTCTATTAATGATAAATTTAAAATAAAAATACTTAAAGCCACACATAGATACATCAAATCAGTATTTATAATTAGCAATTATTGTAAAATATGACAACTAATAAACAAGCCGCACGTGCAATCCATAAATGTTTTTTTGTATAAACCAATACGGGGCATATTAACAACAGATAAAAATAAAAATAAAATAGGAGAAATAAAGTAAAAAGTAGGACATTTATTATTAGGGAACCTTTTTTAAACTTTGACTATACATACCTAGTTTGAGTCAAAACCTAAGTCATACTGTTTTAAATCATCATCGATCATTTCTAATTCACATATATATCTTACAAGTAACAGTAGTTGAAAATTTAAATTAATTACTCACGACAGAGATAAGCAATAAGTAGATAATAAATCTAGCGAACTAAAAGCGCAATGTATCTAATTCAAAGAAGTTTGTATACCTAATTTGTTTTTTTTTTCCTTGAAGATCAAATGTTTCTGAATTTAGAATCAAAATAAAAAAACTTAAAGAGGTTGAGCTAATAAATTATTTGCACTAAGACACTTCTCCGATATCTAAAACTTTTGGTTTCGATTTTGCACTTTAATTCATGATTTATTTCTGACGTGAATTGATAAAATGTAATAATAAAATATTTACAAGGTTGATAACATTATCACATGTCATTATTGAATCAGACACAGGTCCAGTTGTGGATATGACCTCTGGTCTACTGCCTTACTTACTAACCTGACTTTACTTTCTTGCCGTTCTACAATAAGGACAATAAAATGAGTCATGATTTAAAATTTTTGTGTATGGCCCAAATCGTAAATAAAGAGATTTTATGACCATTATGAACAGATAGACAGTAAAATTCTAAGGGTCCTTATTTGAAGCAATTAGGTACGAATTTTCCCAGAGGTCATTTAGCCTTAGCATAGCAAACTATATCAACCAATAGGACGGTATTTATCACTATACACAATGACATGTTTCAAAAAATAAAAATAGTGCGTCAACATTATATGTGTAGGTGCGTGTAGTAGTAGATAGAAAAGAAACAGTTTAAAGTTCACAGTAGAATAAAGTTTATTATGTACACCACACACACGAAGTAATAGAAGGAGTAACAGACAGAAAGAAAGTATAACAGTTTACAAGATAGAAGAAACACCAGTCCTAATAATATATAATCTAAATTTTTTATATTTTATTATTGCGGTCGCTATGGTAACATACCAAAGCGACGTTCGGTTTTCGTTATAAAGCGGTTGAGTTTTTAACTATATACAATAAAAAACTGTTTGTCTTTTTGAATATTTAAATTGATTTTATATAATAAAAATTTTGACTTTAAAGCTGTAAATAATATTATTATAATTATTTTAACGGTATATAACGTCACTACATATGCTTTATAATAAGGAAGATCACAATTCACTTAGTTTATATTTTTTTCCTAGATGTCTTCAACGCATGATTATGTATAGTAAAATTCTTTTGCTTATAATCTTTTTATTTGCATTTAAAAAGCACCATAGTCATATTGAGGAATTCAAAAGCTCTGTAAGAAAATATCAACTGGCTATTGTATGTTAATTAAATATTTGTGGTAAATACGAGTACATACCGCACTGACACATAATGCACTTTACCTTTGTAAAGAGTTCGATGTTTGTTTACCTTGTGTGTTGTGGCTTTAGAATAATAAAATAAAATAAAGTTCCTTTACTTACTTACTTTTACGATCCCTTTATTGTTAGAAAGCGCAAATAAAGACGACCTTAACCGTAACTAGACAACCATGTCATAATAATCCGTAATAACGAAAAAATTAAAAGTCTCTGGATACGAACTGAAACTCCCAAGTAAAGAACTGATGATTCATTTTTCTTTTGTTTCCAAGTTTCGATGATTTCCCTTACTCACTTTTTATAAAAGACGTGGTATGGAAGTGTATAGTGTAATATTATCTTGACATCAGTTTTTGTTACATTCACTTTCTATTATCATTTTCCAGTTTGTGGGTTACATATTATTCATAATGTCTTCACCTTACAATAAAATTTATAATGGCAAATAACATTCAACAGTAATAGGCAATATTTTCTGAGTACCTATATTTATGCAGATTTTATAACGCTGTTAAGACACCTTTGTCATTTGATACTATTTGAAATTATAAGCTATAGATTTTGATGACCACCCATGAGTAGAATAGTAATCGTGCTGCATTTATAAAACGTTAGTATACTATGATTATTATTATCATATTAATGTCCCAATGCTGGGACAGACTCCCTTTGTAACAGAGTTTAGCATTGTCGATTAATAGATCGCTTACCAGACGGATTGTTACGGGGTTCTAGAACGACTTTTCCTTCTTCTGTTTTCATTTTTTATTTGACGACCTCTGTGGCGTAGTGGGTATTTAACATGACTGCTACGCAGAGATCTCTGGTTCAATTCCCGCTCAATGCAAATCTTTGTGTGCATGAACATAATTGTTTGCATTGGTCTGGGTGTTTTCTATGTATAATATGTATGTATTTACCAAAAAAAAGTATTTAAGTATTTTTATTTATTTATTTGCATCAATATGTACATCAAAGACTTAGAGATACAACTTTATTGTAAGATACAAAACTCAGTGAACATCTGTGTCTGAACTAGATAAATTAATATCTGTCTTTCAGACAGCAGCGCTCTTCCCTAAGGGCTATAAACATGTTACATATTGAGGAAAAAAACATTAATGAATCATTATTATCAAAGATATCATCATAAAATTGTAAATATGAATTTGAAAAAAAATGGAATAATGAAAAATTGAAAAAAGAAATTAAATTTAGAGATGTGGAGTGTAGGTATGTAAGGTATGTATGTAATCCTCCTTGTGTGTAGTGTGACTGTGAGTGTATGTGTGTATGTAGGAGGTTGAATATAAGATATTAACAGAGTATGTTAAGTAATTTTTCAGTTTCGTCATAGTTTATTTTTTGTAAAAATTCAATCAGTTTGAATTTGAGCTCTCTAGCATTAAAGTAACGTATGTCAATGATCCTACTGATCCCAGTGTACAAGTACGGACCCAAGAAAAGAAAGTATCTATTCGCGAACTGGTGTTTAAATGAAGGTCTTTTGGGGAAAGTTATATCCTTACGACGAGATGAAGTCATGTAGTTAGAAGCAGAAATGCAGGCTGAGTGTTGTTTCATAATCGCAAGCACAATATAAAGTTGACGCACTGTGAGGACTTCACAAGATTGGTACAGAAGATAGGTAGGGAACATAAAAGGTCTGAAAGTGCTGACTTTAAGAATAGCTCTTTGAGCTATGTCAAGTGGCTTAATTATTGTTTTGGGTGCACCTCCCCATACGGTAATGCAGTATCCCACGATGGATTGTACAAGAGCAAGGTAAACTTGTTTGACTAGTTGATAGTCTCCTATGTTTCTCAAGTTTTTAAAAACATATATGTGAGTTTTCTTAGCCTTGTAGTAATTAGATTAATATGGGGTTGAAATGATAGGTTCTTGTCAATAAGTATACCAAGGTATTTGACTTCATTGGAAACAGTGAGAGAGGGGCAATTGCACGCGCTAAGATTGCAGCAGTCATGTGCCATTAGAGCATACGACGAATGGCTAGATATATTTCTTATAGAAAATGGGATACAAAGAGTTTTATCTGCATTTAGAGTCAGACCATTGTCTCTTAACCAATGACACACAGTGTTAAAACCCTCCTGCGCTATCCCATAAACATCGTCCCATTCGTTGGCTGAGAACAAGATCGCAGTGTCATCCGCATAGGAGATAACCTTGCCACCTATTAGACGAAGATCGCACAGGTTATTTAGATAGGCTAGAAAGAGGGTAGGGCCCAAGATACTACCTTGTGGTATACCGTAAGTCACAGGTTGGTCATTACTAATTATGTCATCAATTTTAGTGCATTGGTAGCGAGTTGATTATCTCGAATTCCCAACCAGTAGAGCTTCTCAAGTAGAAGAGGGATCGGCACAGCATCAAAGGCCTTTGACAGATCCATAAAGATGCCAACGGTCTTTTTACCGGAGTCCATGCCCTTTACCACATGGTCAACAAGTTCATGGACCGCATCACATGTTGATTTACCAGTTCTAAAGCCAAATTTGTTATTAGACAATAATTGACTAGTTTCTAAGTAACTTATAATTCTATTATTAATTATGCGTTCCAAGATCTTGGAGACCGAAGGCAAGATAGAGATAGGTCTGTAATTCGTGACAAGGTTTTTATCGCCCATCTTATAGATAGGCAGTATCACTGATTTTTTAAAGACCGAAGGAAAAATGCCGTCGTGCAAGCATTTGTTGAAAATGTAAGTGAACACAGGTACTAATATATGTTTATTTTCTTTTAAGATGTAGTTAGGTATAGAATCCCATCCAACTGAACAGACATTTTTTAGATCCATAATCAGGCGTCCTACTTCAGCTTCGTCAGTGTCCAATAATACAAGAGACTGTAAAGATCTATTCGAGTTCATTGAGAAGTCATTTATGTGTGTTGGATTCTCGCAAACTTTGATCTTCTCAGCCAGAGTCTTCCCCACCGAAGCAAAGAACTTATTAACACCATCTACAGATTGTTTTGGTAAGGCTCTATTAATTAATTCTGTCGCCGAAGTTTTCTTTTTAGATGTGTTTGTGATGTTTTTAATAGCGTGCCAAAGATTTTTGTTATTATTAACAGCTGTCTTTATGAGGTTGGTGTCGTAAGCTATTTTTAGTTTTTTAATTAATGTATTACAATAGTTTCTATATCTGGTGTATTTATTTATTTATTTAATTTACAGCAAACTATGTATGTTAATTTAATAATATTATTATCAAGAGCATTATTAACTTTTTTATGGAGCTTATCCCGGTGTTGCACACAACGCAGCAATCCGGGAGTTACCCATGGCTTAATAATTTTATTTCTCCTAGATAATTTTAAAGTGATCGAGTTATTAATTATAACATTATAAATATTTTTAATTACGAATTCCATTAAATCATTGGCGGAGTTGATGCTATAAATTGGATCCCAGTTAATGTTAGCTAATTCTGACGATACTTTTTCTTTATTGATTTTAGTAAAGTGCAATGGGCGAATATTCTATTTTGTTTATGCTTAAGACACAACAGTACAGCCTGGTGATCCGTAACAGAAGACTGTAGTACTATGGTAATAGCCGGTTTTGTAGTTTTTAACATAGTATGATCAAGGCATTAGCATGGCATTAGTATGTTTATCCGTTGTCTAGTACCACATAGTACAAGCTCTGCTTAGTTTGGGACTAGATGGCATTGTGTGAAAGTGTGAGGAATATTTATATTTTATGAGGAATATTCATTTAAGATAGGTAGTCCCTATGTCACCTTTTACGATAGAAATAAGCTAAGATAGGACGTTAACACCATTTCATTCTTATGCCGTCACGACACGGAAAAAAATGTTGTTTGTAAATTCACAAAATATAATCATAAGTTTCGTTATACTTCCATTTTCATTTGATCTAAATTTGAGAGATGTGTATCTAGTTCAAAAACAGTAAGAGGTCATATTCGATTAATCACAAATATCTACAGGGTATAATAAATTAACTTAACCTCGATATGCTTTGATTTGTTTGGTTCATTGTGTACTGTTACGGTTAAAGTTTTATTTCTAACCCAGTTCAGTGTAAATCTACAGTCATTTGTTATAAGTTCTCTTAAAAAACAGCTGGGTTAAGGAAATATTAGATCTTAGGCAAAATAAGTAGTACTTAGCTCCTGTGGTGACAGACTTCAATGACATGTTGGCAATACCCAATATTCTCAGTCCATGAGCCCAGTAAACGCCGCATGTGGAAAGTTTACAGATATTATCACTCTCAAAGAATGAAAACTTAACATTTAACTTTATACAGAGAGGAATAAATAATTGAAAAATGTCGGTAATATTAATAGAAAACATTTAGGTCTAACCTAATTTGCTTTCGATGTTCTAAAAAAGGGAACAATCTACTTTGTATATACAATGTCTACTGATTGGAAAATAGTGTTGTCAATTAATAAATAAACTGTTAATCTAAATGCAGACAGCTGGAAGTACCGTTAATGTTAATAAGTCAAATGTCACTCGGTCAACGTTTAGTTTCAATTTCAACGACAGAAACGAGTCGTGTGTCTTTTAGATATACGATATACAAGTAATATTTGAGCATTTATAAGATGTGAACTAGTAATTATAGCATCAGTTCCTTAGCGTGTCGGTTAAAAATGTTTTATATTTAATAATTATTAGTATATTATATCATTTTTAAAGTTTTATTAAGTTAAAATTGCGATTATCCGAGTTCAAATTATTGTCTGCCGATTTACTTTTGTGTTCATAAAACAGCATACAATCCGTATTGAATTTTCATAATTAAATTAATGTTTAAATTAGTGTCATAATAGTTTACTGTTAACTGCTACTTTTATAAAATCTGGAAATATACTTCGTTTCCAAATGGCAATTGTAAAAAATGATGTTTCAGATTAATATAAATTATACCAAAGTTTGTAAAGCCTATTTAGTGATGAAAATCAGATAAAAATAATAAATGATCTTAGGTGAATCACTGTATAACGGTATTAATAAATTGAATTTGAACGACATAATATTTCATATTATTCTAAATACATAATACAATATATTATGTTGAATTGTTTCTAGTTTCCATATTTAGATAATATATTATATATTTTAAAAAACAATGAAATAAGATAGAGGTGAGAATAAATATAAAATAATAACATCGATTGGTGTCTTTGAGTATGTATTGTAAAAGTCAATAACTACGTAAGCGAACCACGTGCGTAAATCGATACCGTCAGCAAGTAAAGTTAATAAACACACTTGGCTATCGGTTAAAAATCTTTCTTCCCTGATGCGTAATCAAAGGTACGTGTGGAAACTAGTATCATTTCTGCTTTATACACGTGTTCTCCATTGTTCATGAGCCCTTTGTCCGTGTGGTAATGGACTACAACACAATTTACATTCGTCATCACTCCACTTACTTATCCTGGGACTGTGAAAAAGTAAACGAGGTTACAGAAACAATACAGGTTTTCAATATAGTACATAAAGACGCTAATTTATTCTACATAATAAATATGTTAAAAGGGCTGATTTGAAAGGAAAAAGTTCCACATTAATTTATCAATTACCGCAGTTGAGTGTTTCCTACTTTCACCAAAGTGTGACTTTTATTTACATGCAATGTTAATAAAAAGATTGTTGACCTCCGAATGGAGCTAATTAATATTTCTCGATTAATCGTATAGATGGCACGAAATAAATCTCGTTGGCGATATTTATCTCATGATTTCAAGTTATAATGATCAGGTGGCCAAAGCGTCATGTATCCTTTTTATTCGTAGTTATAAATTAACGATTCATGTTTTTAAGTATTGGATGTTCACGTGGGGACTACGTTTCTTATGTAAATTTTGATACCGATTTTGCAGACAGAGTGGCAACACCTGTACCACGGGTCTACTTTACTTGACATTGAAATTAGTTATCGTATCAACTATACAGAAATGAGTATTACGTAATAATATTAGTATTAATGATTAAGTACCATATTAATTTTAGTGTAATATTAGTTTTGTTCAATTTATAATCTTTTTTTTTCTATAAATAAATTTTTGTCATCTCTCTAATATGACACATAGTTTATTCTAATGCTCTTAACTAATTCATCATTTCTGTTCTTTTGGATATATATTTTCAAATTTTGTACAAGGTGTTGCATAAAGTACGCTTTTTGAATTTTTCTTCTAAATTGATTTAGTATTAAGTAATTTTAGTTTTCAAATTCATCCCAAAGGATAAAGTATCTATTCCACAAAAACAAATAACGGCGGGCAGACTAATCAAACAGTCCACCAAAATCTTTTACATCACAAGATGAAAAAGGCAGAGAGAGTGTAAGCAATGACTTAAGAAATGCGAAATTAATGGAATACTAATCCTCCAGAAATGCAAAATAAATATAATACTAATGTTTGGAGTGCTTATAACCTTGTCTAACATTTTGTTTCGAATATTTTGTTACGTAATCTACATCTCAATTTTATTGTTATTCTTAGAACTTCTAAAATATTTCTAGCTTTTTTTAAGTAAAATGAATCAGGTTCGGTGTAGACATTTTGTCGTGTCTAAAATATTAACACGGCTTGCCTCCTGCAGATATTATTGTTATAATGACTCATTATTATTCAAGCGATGACATGGGTGGTAACACTTATTACTACTCTGCAACTGCAAAGAATAATTACCTTTTAGACAAATTTGGCCAAAAGTCAGTTACCGCGGGAACATGTTGGAATATGACGTTTCGCGGTTTACTTTTATTATAAGGATATTAGGCTTGGTAAATTTCCCTCAGTCAGCTTTTGACAACATTTTCAAAACGAAAAGGGATGGTGACGTTTTGCTTTCTTATTCCGACTCCGCATGAACTACAATCAAACCTTATTATGTCAAATTTTACAGACTTGACATCGTGAAGTCCGGTATGAAGGTCAATGTTATCACTAAAGAGGACACCGATGATTGTGCCATCGTGGAGAAGGTTTAGAAAAACGGGAACTAGGTTTCTAATTGCAAGCTACCGTTGTAACTAGGACATGATGACGCTCGGTTGATGATATCTGTTAATTACCAAGCTGTTACATTCATAAAATGCATAATTTTAAATAAAAAATATATACACATCACTATTTTCACATTTTTCATTGCATTTGACAAGTTTAAAATTTTCGATCGTTAATTTTTTATGGGTGTTCGGAATAGCGTTTACTTTAGCACCTTGTTAGCCTTCAATATATCTTGTTCAGTTATCTGTCGAACTGGCACCTACCGCAGACATGCTTACGAATTATCTATATATCATAATATGAACATTTGTTATGTCTGTACGAATAATAATTTTTAATAATATACTAGTTTTGAAAAAGGAGAAAGTAGTTTCGATTTTTTGTCAACAATATTGGATACCTAGTTTGCTTAAAAGTCGATATTGATAAACTGTTATGAAATTAGAAATTATTAAAATGTATGCAAATTTTGGTAAGAGCTTATAATATTAATTTACAATAGATATTTTTTTAGATAATGGAAATTAGAATTAAAATAAATTGTTAATAAATTTATGTAGATGATGAAATTTGAAATCTTAGATGATAGAATTGAAATATATAGAGTCATCGCTCTATCTTTATCCAGGGTAAATCGTACATTAACTTTGTACGTAACCATGGGTATCAATCAACTATGGAAAAGTTCGGTAATATTATCGCAACGTAGACAAAAGAAGGAAAACTTGACTTTAAATTTTATACCAATCTAGCCAGTCAGTGTTTTATTAGAAGGCTAAGTTTTGCTCAATAGCTGGTCCATTGTGTCCATCCTTGAAGCTGGCCATTAATGAGTAATTTTGATAAGATGATTGAAGATGATTGAAGATGAAAGAAGGAAAACTTGAAAAGAAGGTAAACTTGAAATTTAACCCTGTACCAATCCGTCTGGCCAGCGTGGTATTAGTAGGCCAAGTATCCCTCCCTCACGGGAGGAGGCCCGTCCCTGCAGTGGGACATTAATGGGCTGTTATGATGATGGAAGATGCCGATAAGTGTAAGATCGAACAAGCTTCTTGCTTGTTTCAACAGATATACCTCTCATTGATAAAACCGCGATGATTTTCAAATACACTTTAGCTCTAAAAATAATAAACCTGTTATCATCTATTTCTGAACTAGGTACTCATATTAAGAACATGCAATATTTTATCATTTATTGATAAGCCGTGTATGGTCATAGTAAGTCGTAATGTAATAATAATATTGATTTAAAAAATAATTAATACTTTTTTTTTAGCTAATGTTACAATTTTTCCGTTTTTATTGATCGTTTTTTAAAAAAATCTTTAGATAAAATAACTACGAGTAAAACAAGTATAACTCTATAGAGCTATACTTGTTTAGTGATATTTAGATATATTATGACTGCATGGCAATCAGCACTGTTGGATAACATTAATTCTAGTGTGAAATCACCTAACAGGGTACATTAATGTACGAAAATCAATTTTCAAAATCAAATTTTCAAATACACTTTAGCTCTAAAAATAATAAACCTGTTATCATCTATTTCTGAACTAGGTACTCATATTAAGAACATGCAATATTTTATCATTTATTGATAAGCCGTGTATGGTCATAGTAAGTCGTAATGTAATAATAATATTGATTTAAAAAATAATTAATACTTTTTTTTTAGCTAATGTTACAATTTTTCCGTTTTTACTGATCGTTTTTTAAAAAAATCTTTAGATAAAATAACTACGAGTAAAACAAGTATAACTCTATAGAGCTATACTTGTTTAGTGATATTTAGATATATTATGACTGCATGGCAATCAGCACTGTTGGATAACATTAATTCTAGTGTGAAATCACCTAACAGGGTACATTAATGTACGAAAATCAATTATTTACTTAAATGTTTATAACTTCAATTTCGTTGAAATTAATAACAACTAAGTAATTGCTTATACAGTAGGTATTCTAAAAATACAAATAATATCAGAGAAGGCTGATTTTACTTTACAGGATAAAAATTATATATACCAAACTCTTTTACTAATAAATAGATAACCTTTTCTATTTACCTATATTAAAATTATATTCTTAAGAAGAATCGTTATAATTTGAATTATATCCCAATTCAAAAAGTACTTACCTCTGTTGGAAAACAGCAAAGACTTATTTGGTTTTATTAACAAAAATTACATTGTTGCAATAATTTTAATAAAAATGTTAGAAAATTCCTCTTACCTTAAGTGATTATATTTGCAGAGGTATATACAGTGGAGGATATTTAGATTACAATATATAATATTTATATTACATTATTAAATTTAACTATATAATCTACCTTGAATTCTCAATATCTTGTATTTCCTATATATAATTCACTATCAAAGTATTAGAGATAAAATCAGAGATTTATGAACTCTAAATGTTTTTATACAGAGGCCCCCTTAAGTTGGCATTATGATTAAAGTTAATGAAATGATAAATCGTTTTGGCAATTATTTATTTCACTGCCAAACTTTTTTTATTACAAACCTATTGTGACTTGCGTTTGATTGAAAATTAATTATTATTGTAACACCTATGAACAGATCAATAGAATATAGCGTTACGATTAAAAAAATAAACAAATCATCAGTTAAATTTAAAGTTATAGTCTTCGAAAAAAGTAGCTAAAGTTGTAGTTTTTGTTTCGTTATCAGCGTTGAACAAATTCTTTATTTATATTCTGCAATATCCAATTCAAATCTTGACAAAAACTTCGCAAAAACTTTTTGCGCGTGACATGTCATCAGATCATGTACAAATATATTTAACTACCGCACTGCCTATTTGCACGCTTTACACAGGATTCGTCATAAATACAGGAAAAGATGCTAATTTTTACTAAAAGTTCTGTAATTCCAGTTAACCAGGATCATGATTTGCGCGTAAATAATTGTTGTGTTATCCTTCTTACAATTCTGAAAAATAACACCTATGCAGCATGCCAAATAGTTTACTATTATTGTAGGTTTTATGGTTGTCTGTATTTAAGACATCAAGAAAAAGTAATTAATACCTAAATAAAAGGAAGGAAGAAGGAAAAGGGCTTGTTTTATTCTGACTCATTGACATTGGACGTAGAGTTTTTATAAAATAAATAATACAGTGACTCATTTTAGTTTCGGTCAAATTAATAAACTACTTAATAAACGACGTGCCTAGTATCAGGTCAACGGTTCAAGCGCAATTCAATATTTCTTATATATTTTAACATTTTGTGAACATTAAGTAAAACAGTAAATGATGTCACTACCATGACTCATAACTCATTTAAATAAAGAATATTAAAGAATTTACAATAAAATCGGTTATCTACGTGTACGTGTATTAAAGTAATAGGCGTGGGCACTCGCTAGATTATGACACTACTTTGTTACCATAAGAGTCATGTTGAAAAGCAGGCGTGGTAGACTCCGCATATGAATGAGATACTAGGAATAAGATTTATATGATTCAAATACTTTATTTTATATTAAAAGCGTCTAAATTTATGTTATCGGCGTAAGGTGGTAAGCTTTCGGAAGTAAAAAATATATTTAACAACATTTCTAGTCAAATAAAAAATTAGTGACTGGTTGCTGCCTTATATTTAACTGTTTTTTATTTTTTTTTGTTACGAAATAAACCGGTCAAGTGCGAGCCTACCACGCGCACGGATGGGTACGACTCAGCTGTCAAAAATCTATGACGTCACGAATCACCTATCAAAATTCTATGATGTTAGGACTAAGCTGTCAAAAATAATTTTCCCGCCAAAATGCTGTGACGAATAAATCAAAATAAAATATGATGGGAGTAATACCTAATTTAGGGTTTTCGGAATTTTCTCTTTACGTGTACTGTAGGAATTTGCTTCATTGCCAAGTTTGTAGGTAGACTAGAAGTACCCTGTAGGTTTTATAGTAGGTTTAGCCTTGGTGGTCGAAAGTTTAGGCTATATCTCTTGATTGCGTTATATTAGAAGGTTGATTTTTTTTACAGCTCTAAGAGGCAACAGACCTTAGTATTTGGTAAAAATTCAGTTTGATGCCTCAACGCTTTTCTGAGAAAAATGGTCTTGACAGACGGATAGACGGACAGACACACGGATAACAAAGTGATCCTACAAGGATTCGGTTTTTTTTCAAAATCTGTACGGAACCCTAAAAACTGTAACAAAATTAGCTGCAATAATGCGAATTAATGCTTTGCCACTTTTTTAATTATATAAATGTGCAGTTACTACTCTATTACAACATTATTAAAATTTTAATTTAAGCATTTTAAGTGAGTGACTTTATGACGTCATATTTGTTAATCAATAAAACATACGTAATTTTATTACACACAATAAACTTAAACATATTTGTTTAGTTTTGTATTCCTTATGTAAGCATATTCAGCATAAGTCTCGTTAACTATATTTTTATTTGAAAGTCACATAAAATCGTTTTATATTACTTACGACATAAGCAAGTTCATAGACATCGCTGTTAAGTTTTAGACAACATAACAGCCATTAATGTCCCACTACAGGGACGCGCCTCCTACCGTGACGGAGGGATTCTTGGCCTACTAATATCACGCTAGCCAGACGGATTAGTACAGGGTTTAATTTCAAGTTTTACTTCTTTAAATTAATTTAAGTTTTAGAATTTAGTGGTAAAGGGCATTATGGTTGGTCTATTATTGGGTTGCAGTTTTATTACTACGGGACCTCACTTAGCGTTTTACTAAACGTGGCATGGGGTTAATATGATTGGCATAAATAAAAAAAACAATATAAGCGCATGTATCAACCGTCACTATTACCTAAAATAAATCTATCCACATTCATCATTTAAATAAACCTTTTTTGGGTGATTGTCAATATCTAAAACAAATGATACATTATTTCTTAATGTTGTACTTAATGCCAGTATTTTTGACTTTACATCACGCGTTCTTAGGTCTCAAACTCTTTTCTTTTTTTTAAATTTGGCTACTTTCACTTACAACACTTAGCAGTAATACGTATATTGGTTAGTTATGACCTTCCTCTGTTAATATACACGTTACCCTTAAACTTTTAGGTAAAATCATCAACCTAAATAAAAATATTATTGTTGTTATTTACTTACATTTCCATAATAAGTATGTCATGTCCTGTATTCGTACTTACGTACGAGTATAATCAGTTCGATCTTTGCTTACGCGGAATATGCGTATGCGATACTCATAATAAAACAACGCAGATTGTAAACTCCGTACGTAATAATTGTACGCATGGATACGATCATACGCTGTAGTTTGTAGATAATCCCACATTTTTATTTATGGCTATCTCCGATTCGCAACTTTGTAAGGTTGACCCTCATAACAGACTTTTACGCCTTATATTACATACAATTGTTACTACTTTAATATCAATAATAATCCATGAACGTTCCACTGCAAGAACTGGCTTCCTCCAAATATGGATGGAAAAATAGCCACAACAGTGGCCAGACAGCTTGGCATCGGGTTTTATGTAAAGTTTGCCTTCCTACTAATACTGGTGCACGTTTTATACATCTTCGGAATAAGACGGGATGAAATAAAACCAATAAGTACTATAAAACTGTATCAAGTACACTTCAATAGTAAGAGTTGGACGAAATTATAAGTGAAAATTAATTACAACAAGCAAACAAGCGTCTTGATCAAGCCCGTTGTTATAAATCTCATTATGCTATTAACTTAATTCAATAGTCACTATTATGTAGTTCTTCGTATTTTTCAGTTTCTTTAAATTGATATTTGCAAAAATATTGTATAACATTGTTGTACACATAATTCTTCCTGTTTTATTATTACACACACATTATATACCTATTTACAGAAGCCACAGACTTAAACACATACTTCAAATATACAAAATATAAGACGTTGTAGGAAATGCTAACAAGAATAGTTAACGAATTAATTCCAAAAAAAGCATAAACAGTATAAATTGATTGATTGAATAGATAAATAGAGACTTATGTGTTTTTGCTAAGACAAAAAGCAAGACATAAAATTTTGGCGTATATGTTTTAATCGTTCAAAAGTAAATAAATATAGATGTCGGAAATGTTAAAGCGGCTTTTTATATTTGAAGAATCATTAATTAGATGCGTTTTATTGGCTCTTTATCGATGAAGATCTCAGATATGTGCAGAGTGACAGATTTATTACTCGTACAAGGTAATGTTTTGTCCAGCCTTCCTGGTTCCAACGATATTTTGTACACCATTGTTCGCCACCTAATTTTGCAAAGTAACAATCTGGTATCATAAATTATAGTTCATATTTATGTCATGTTGTTTTAACATTTAAATTAGACGATCTTAATTAATTGGACATTTAACAATTATTTAAATTTGTTGGATTATGTTCTAGGAAAAAGTTTAAAATATCTAAAACAAATGGCGTGAAAACGGTAGTGATAATGAAGTATCATGATGCGTTAATTATTTGATGAACAACACCAAATTTAAATGTCAAAAAATACATACAATTGAGTGAGTTATAGTAATGGATACCATTCAGTGAGTGGTAGAGGCGAGTTCAAAGGCAACCGACACAGATTGATATTGTGTTCCGTTTTGTAATCAATGTGTCGCATAACTCATGATCTCAACTCATGTAGGACTATCATTCTATTAGATTTGGCACGAAAATAGTGAAAGTTTTTAATATATTGATTAGATACGAGTGACACTATATCTAATTAATGGGTTAGTTTGATTTCTTTAAATAAAATTAGAAAAAAAATAACTTTTTTGTTTTGTAGTTAGCAAGTTTTAGTATCGATAGTGAAAGTGCTACTCTGCAAAAAGTTCAAGATAAGTTTTTTTTTACATAAAAGCAATCTATTCTCACATAGTTTTAAAAATGTATAATTTTTTTTATCATATTACATCCGTGTAACATGTAAAGACAAAGGGCATGACGAGTCTAATCCGTACATACAGCTACATAAAGAGGTAGCGTCTGCAAGTGTCTGTGTGAAAGGTCAGGGTAGCTTAAACTACACGGTAATTAAAGGTTATTTTTGGCGATAACCATCAGTAAAACAGTTACCTACGTGCTTGAAATAAAAACCCACTGGTTCCACTTCAAGAAACCTTGCGAAGAAGAGCCTTGGTATGTAAAAAGTCAACGTTTTCGTTTTAAGACAGAGTTGAAGTACAATATTTTTTTGCTTCTAGTTAACTACGCTGTAAGAAACAAAACGTCCTAGGGATATAATAAATAAACTCTGTTCTCCCAATCAACCTGCTTAGGCCCAAAAATCAAAGTCTCGAACTAATTCTATATAATTAAGTTCTAATAACTATTGAGTCAAGATAAAGTTGTGTTAAAAAGATCTCAAATCATCTCAATTGTGTGTGAGGCTCTGTTGTATAAAAATAATAAAAACGACGAATATCAAAGTAAATGGCTCTACATCAGACTATCAATTTTTATACAATCTTCGGTGATTCATTACGATTACTTAAACAAGTTTCAAGCCATTATTATATGGAACAAGTTTTGATCTAATAAGATACGGTAGTTTGCATATTTGTTAACATACATTAGTCTGAATAATGCAGATAAGATTCTTATCAAACCAATGAGGTAATAAAAAAGAATGTTTCTTTTTGTGACACAAATAGTACTTACAAAGTTGAGCTCGACTGATAAAGCAAGCAGATTACTTACGAATTAAAGTAGAAAATAAAGTTTGCATGTATCAAGGCAGTAAATACGGAGGTTGTCAAAGCTGTCCCGTGCAGCGCTAGTACAAAAATAAATCGGTCGGCGCAAATTAAAGAAACGCATTAAAAATTCTGATTTACAACCAAAATTATAATACAATGGACATTGTTAAATTTATATCTCCTTATTCAATGATCCTGCAATACTTGTAAGCTTACTGCTTATTGTAAATTTCACATTCATTTATCATCTTTACGGAAAATTGTGTAGATATTGTTCAATATTTGACTTCGTACAAAACTCTTCGTTCGTGTTATTTTAATTTGCATAATGTTTTTCATTAATGTATTTTGAATTAAATGTCTCAAATTGAAATAGAGGTGTCATCATCACGGGCAGACTCTATGGCGGCGACTCGTTGTATCTAAACTTTTATTACGTACCTACGATGTTATTTATGGTTTCATTTTGGACTTGTCATACCACATCACCAAATGGTTCATTTAAATTAATATATTCATGGTCCATAAATATTCGCGACCCATTAATAGGAACAGTCATAGATTATATACAATTACTCATACAAAGTTGATACTTACTCTTATACAATTTATACTAATATTATATATTTAAGCTGTTCTTAAATTTTGATAGTTTTAGTTACTTTAGTAAGAAATTTACTACATTTGGAATAATAATTTTTATTTTTATTTTATTTTTAATAATTAAATTAAATATTATATATTTTAAAACAAGTATTTTTATAACATACAAAATTTGCAAAGTGCCTATAACGTTTAAATTAATTAAATTGACTGACTTGCTTTTTTATTTCGAGTTTTGTACTATTCAATTATTACTTAAAAGTTTTGTGTGTTAAGTATTGAATGCTCAGGCTTTTATATATGCTTAGCTAAGTGTGATCAATTAAGATGTTAAGTAGATAATAATTACCTTTGTCCGTAGTAACAATTTATAGGGAAAAACTCACATTTCTTTGTCATTTTATTTAAGGAAACTTTGTCTACAAAATGTTCAAATAATTTATTTAGACTAAAATGAACATTTCTTTTATTATAAATGAATTCGTTTTATTCAAACATAAGTTATGTTAATCCTTCGTTTTTTTTCTTTGTTCTATTACTTTTTTATTAGTTTTAAGTATAATATGAATCATAACATTTCAATGGGTGAGACTCAAAATTAAATTGATATCTTTGAGGTGACATTCTTGACCCTTATATGATATTAATAAATTTGTCTTTTCTTTTACTTGCTACTAAGAATATTATGTTACTGCTAAAGTTTATAAAGGTTACTGTTTCCTGAAGAGAAGATAGGTAATATTGTCTAAAACTATGGAATTTTTTTGAGAAAGCAGTGCTACCTTTGCCTCTTAACGAAGAATAAAAAAAAAGCCAAAGTTCGTACTTTTCCTGACGTTGCAAATAAGAATCTCCTATAAAGCCTTAACAAGCTTAATGGATTAAGTTTACTCTAACAGCATCATAAAATTTGATGAATTAGATTTCTATTTTTATTACAAATAACGAAGTCTACACACCCCTTGCACAAGTCAGCCAGTATGAAAAAGTTTTAAACATAGTCCTATTTTCATTAAGTTTCAAAGTAGTTATTATTCCTATGGCGTCTTTGAGACTTCTTAAGGAATCTTTCAACCAATGAACCAGTGTTAAAGAAAGTACAAAAAATAACATTATAGATTCTGTTAACTATTACCTACATAACTATTTGCATTACTTTATTTAGAGAATTAAGCAATTCTTAACTTCTGACAAGAATACCTAATTTACTTAGATTAAAAAAATATTTTTTTTCAATGAAGTGAATTAGTAAAAAACCTTTAATTAAATAGTACATGTTTAAATCTAGACTTATAAAAAAGTAGTTTTACGTCTTTCCATTGTTTAGTGTCTACCTATAACACAAGCTCTGTTTAGCTCTAGGTAGCATTGTGTGTATTATTGAGGAATGTACTCGTATAATAAGGAATAAAATATTTATTTAAATCAGATATTTATGTCCGTATTACAAACCAACAAAATGTAAGTATGCAAAAATACTTTCACAAAATGCAGATAAGAAATTCGTCGACCCTTTTATAAATTTATCGCCGAACGTTTAAGATATTATAATAAGCCCAAAAAGCGTTCAGAAAATAATGTGATAAAAATAAAAGTACCTATACAAAACACCGCTGTCATTTACTGTTTTATACAGACCAGGGTCAGACTCCGCATATAAATAAATAAACATTGATAAAAATAAAAACAGAAAACTATTACCCGTGCCATAGTTTAATATGTTAATACATTTTGTAAATTAATTTGAGATCGCGCCCTGATAAATATTATATGTCAGATTATGCGTCAACTTAACACTGTATTACTAATTCATTAAGAGCTTTACATATTAAGAAAGAATACATTATTGTATTGAAATTTAGAGATTTCTAAGTTCTTATTTAAAATTAGGTCTAGACTCTTTAATTTGTTTGGAACAGATTAATTATAATTAAAATACAATTAATCATTAATTGATAAAATCAAGATTAAATGTTATCCTAATATCGTCTACAATTTGTAGTTTGCATAAAGTAATTTCCAATAGTGTTAACCTATATAAAGCCTAAAACTCTAGGTTTAATACAATAAGCTTATGACTTGAGGAAGTTTAATCTTTTAAGTTTTATGTGATTAAGGTGTAATAAGCAATGTTGTACGGTACTAAGACTGATGAAAATGTAAAATAATAATAATATAATCTTACTTCCATTTAGTTCCAAAACAAAATTTTTGTAATGGGTAGGTACTAAAAAACGGAAATTAATATCATAGTTTTGTTGTATAAAAACATCAGTATAAAACAACCAACCAATGCAAACATTCATGCTCATGCATACAAACAGTATAATAATAATATATGTACAGTCATAACAGTCCGTTAATGTCCCACTGCAGGGACGGGCCTCCTTCCGTGACGTGGCTTAGTATAGTGATGGAAGGAGACTACAGGATACCTGTCGTGATAATCAGTCTCTATATTACAAAAAAAACAGGTAGTGACTTGCCATCTCGTTAAGTGCAGTGCAGTGGAGCAACATCTCTTAGAGAGGCTAAAAGCTGCGGAGAGGTGAGTCTGCGGGTCGCCAAATTCCGGTCAAACCGTTCAAGGGCCAAAGCCGTTATGGCATTTTACACTTCCAGCTTGGAGCATAGGATCCACTCTTGCATTTTCTAGGTTCGAAGATAAGCCAGGCCATCAAAGCATCAGGGTCCGTGGTGTCGCCACTCACCAACAGCTCGACACAAGCTGCACCTGCGGGCTTATTATTATTATAGTATAGATAAACTAATGTTTACGGTAGACAGCGGCTTGGTATTCTCTGCCATTCTAGACTTCCATGAACTGCGATTACCAGTTTCAAGATGCGATTGTTCTTTTTATAGTGTGCTGTATTGGTAAAATAAATGGTTTAAATGGTAATGGATGATTATTAATCAATTACAAGTGGCGTTCTGTCGTCTCTAAGTCACGGATAAGGCGTGAGTTTATGTATGTATGTATGTATTAATCAATTAGGTATATTGGCCACTGAAATGTCCATACAATATTTATTGTTATGTACGTATTACTACTCCGAACAGAATATCGTTGTTACAATAATGGAATTTCATTTAGGTATATGGAGATAATTTTCACTTAATGATTGCATTTAGTTTTGAACAAAACCAATTGAATTTAATAAATTATATGGATTAAAATTCTATGGCATCATAAATAAACCTTTTATGGTCAAAATGAACATACATCTTCCATCAATTAATAAAATTAGACTATGTATGTCTTATTCCCATCATCTATACTTATAATAAAACTGTAGAGAGATCAATTCTGTACATTGAATATATGTTAAAAATTAATATTGGAGGATGAATGGTGATCGATACTAATGCCAAAAATGCAATCAATAAATTTTTTGTCTGTCTGTCTGTCTGTCTGTCTGTCTGTCTGTATGTGCACGCATGGGTCAAAAACTACTGAAGGCATTTTAACCAAACTTGGTACAATTGTAGTCCATACTCCCGGGCAGGTTATAGGCTGTATAACATAACGCTAAGACACATAGGAGCTGAGCAGTGGCAAAAAATTTGAAGCAAGTCGGTTGAAAAAAAGCGCGTTCGAGCTCTTATCATCGCATACGTTGATCATACGCCAAAAATATGTATTACAAAAATAATGGTCTTCAAACGATGAACAAAAAAGTCCTGAATAGTATATATCTATCTTTTATATATTAGTCACAATAACCTGTTTAATCGTTAGGGTTTTCTTCAAAGTGTAATAAATACATAAATATATTGTAATTTGCATAGACATATCTTTTTCAAACTCCCATATTTCAAAAGTACACTTTAATACCTTATTCATAAAAAAAAAAATTATAGAAATCGGTTTATAAACACACAAGATTTAGATGAAAGAAAATTTCCAAATGTCGCCGCGCCAGTATGAGTACGGCAGTACGGTTGATTTTTGTTTAACGTCCGAAACGGCCAACCGGTGCATCTATATAATTTCATTCACATTGACTCTTAATGCGAACGGACGTGGTTCTTATTGACTCTTCTCGGAATAAGCGCGCTTTAGATATTAAAATACATAGATACGTAGTATTTAGGTATTAAGTTTAAAGTAGGTATCTATCTATACTATAATAAAACAATCGGAATCGGATAAGTAATACTCGAGATTTCGCTAGATCTCTCTTTATTAGAACAGTCCAATACAAATCAGGGGTGAAATGAAAAATGGATTTGGTTCAATGTTGAATGAATTTAAATTTCGTTTCTTTTGTTCACGAGATGGCGTTACCAGTAGTAATCATAAAATAAATGAGTTTTTAAATAATATATAACTATTTTATTATTAAGTGCTATTAATAAGTTATTCCTTTTAAATGTTAATAAAATTAACCATGAATCGTATGTGTAATATCAATTATTATAAGTCTTCACACTAGCCTTTAAAAATATCAATTTAACGGACACAAAGAACATCCAGACTAAGGACAATAGTTTGTGTATCACAATTGTCCTCCATGGGAATCGAACCCGCGACCTCATGCACGCCAGCCATGTAACGCGACCGCCGCGCCACCGAGGCAGGTAATTCTGCCGCACCATAACGTGGCGTGCAAATGTATTCATTCATAATTAATTAGCGATTATCCGTGTGGTGACGGAGCAAGAATACAATTTGTCACCTCCCCATCTCATCCCATGGGTGGCGTAAAACCGACTAAGGGACTATCGGTGAATATTATCTTTACGAAATAAAAATGAAGGAAAACTTGAAATTAAACCCTTTACCAATCCGACTGGCCAACGTGGTATTAGTAGGCCAAGTATCCCTCCGTCACGGGAGGAGGCGCGTCCTTGCAGTGGGACATTAATGGGCTGTTATGATGAAAAAAGCGATGTCATTTATTTTAACTTACAAATTTGACAACAGATGGCATTGTGCCTGTGACGTCATTTTCAGTATCGCGGTATTAAGATTTTACTTGAAAGAATGACGTTCGCTCATGTCTTTCAGTATAAGTTTAGACACAGTCTTCATAAATCTGTCTTTGTAAAGATCTGTTTTTGAAAAGGTTTTGGTTCGTTCGTTAATTTTACAATTCGTGTGTAGGTATATCTGTTTGTTATAAGGTTTAAAAAAAGATTTTTCAGTATTAAATCGAATTGCGAAGTAAGTAACAACCGCCACGCGAACGAAGTCGCGGGCACAGCAGCTAGTCATAAAATAAATATGCCCATCATACTTGCGGTCGTAGACATAAGTATCGAATAAGCGCCATCTTTGTAAGCAAGAAAGAACTGTTGTAAAACATAGTGGGCCATGAGCTATATTTGTAAGCTTAAACAAGACGCTTGAAGGTTACTGTTTTACGCCGACAGATGGAGTATGAGTCAATAATCAAAGACAGTTTGACGATGACAAGAGGCCATTAATAATAAGAAATAAGTACCGAAGTTAATGGTAGTGTTGATATTTGCTTTTACTTCAACCCTTTAAAACGTACGGCTATCAATAATAATGAAAAACATAATGACAATTTGAACATTTCTGATCATAGCTTTGATTTGTTTATTTAACTATCAATACACATCCCCCAATAACACGTTGGTCTTGGAAGGTCTAGACTATAAGAATTACTGCGGACAAAGGATGAAGCTACTAGGAGTGGGATATCATACCCCTAGTGACTTCGACAAGCTGCCGCTGGGCTTACTCATCTCCTTCGCGAAGGTGATTGAGGAAGCTGTGGGGTGGTAAACGGGGGATCAAAAGATCCGATGGGGTCGAAGTGCATCCTGGTGGGTCCCCGAAAAGGAGGAGCAGAAGATAAGGATTACTGAGTGAAATTAAGTAATATACTAGTTGAAGTCCTATTAAAATATAATACTGTATCAAAATATTTATGTATTTTAACATTGTAATATCTGATAACAATATTATGTCTGTCTGATTATAACTGAATAGGTACTGATATAAATGTTAATTTAGCTTTTGATCTGCCTGATTTAAATAATCCATTTAATTGAACAGACATCAATACCGTGTAATTTCGAATGTATTTTCAAGAGAGCCAAGATTTTGATCAAATTATTTAAATGGTTTCTGTCAGTTTTTCTTTGTTCTGTAATAAATATAAAATGTAGTAATCTATCATCAGTATTTTTCTACATCTCATTCTACCAATGTGTCAGCAGAATTAGCAAGCTTCTTAACTAGAAGCTATTTGAATTAACTGTAACCCGTTAATGAACTAAAGTTCAAAATCTATTCATCAGTTTTACAGCTTATCTGTACTGTTAAGTAATACTCAATACTTAATAATAATATACAATCATATTACATTTAAACTTAATAATCATATTTATATTAAAGTTAATCATAATTTGTAATAATCTTTATAGTGTAGGGATAACTAACTAACTATACCTAGTTACAAATTCAGTACTACTTTGTATTTTCAGCGCATGGTGTGATTTTAACAAAACCTTTTAACTAAAGGAGGGACAATAATAACGGAAAACACAAAAGTTATGCTAACCTGGTGACGTAAAGTTAATTTTCTACGATCAATCAATTATCTAAGGTAATCCGTAGGTATATTCTTGAAAAATTTATAGAAATGGATATTGTAGGAAATGGATAAACGAAACTTGATCTAGAATATAAATAAACTACTTATGATATACCAACAATATGAATCTTACATAATTAAATAAAATAATAAGAAGCTTTTGAGCATTTGTAATACACCCCTTCCCTAATGTATAAAATAAAGAAATTAGATTAGTCTGCTTAAAAGCAAAAAAAAACATTGGAAGTGATTTATATTGTTTTTACAAATGGGCGGAATGACACCTCGCCTGGGCTACTACTGTGTTAAAATTAATTACCTTGACCCAGTTATCATTCTTATCAATCTGAATGTCCTGTCCTGATGTTTGTCTTTAATGTACACCTCGTAGTCTCCCTACATAATAGAAATACTTTCCAGTGCAAGATAGGTCTTTAAAATTAAATAAAACTAATCAATCATTTAGGAACATGTTATATTTTTCTTGTTTTAAATTATGCAATAAATAACATTACATATACTATTATACTTTTAATCACAGGCATTCTATATAAACTGGGTTACAATCTTTTAATTTGTCATCAAAAATACCTGTCGCTAAAGGCTTTGCACTGCTTCTCATTCTTATTATAGTATTATTATTAATTTTAACTTCATAGAAGGGATCTTTAACTACTTTGTTATAGATAAAAAGTCCAAATTGGTCTGTATCAAATATTTGTCTTGCATGACCGCTTCTGAATCCCAATACTGCGCATATAGATTCAAGTTCAGATTTTGTGTGGTTTTGCGTTGGAAAACACTTCGTATGCCAGACACCGTGAGATCGAACTATCACCTGTCCCATACCGTTTCTGGAAAAGAACAAAGGAGAATGAAACCTTCACTAAGAGTTTTGGGCCAAAATGAAACAGAAATGAGAGTATTATCAATTTATAGCTTTACACTTATTAGTCTCGTGCTAAATCTTTTGTTAGTTTTGGCAATCTGAAATCCAAGATAATTTTTTTTTTAAGGAGATGGAAACTTCTGGGCTAAAGCTTGTACATTACTGTACAGAGTAACGATATACCCTAAAAATCTTTTCTATTTTATTCAAGTTCGAAACCTAATACAATTGAGTAATTTTATTATTGTTTTATTAAAAAATAGGAAAGAATTTTAAGGCATTTCCTTACTCTGTACAGTAATGTACAAGGCTTTAGCCCAAAAGTTTCCATCTCCTTTGTTATGTTCAGCATCATGGAGTTTTTTTATTATTAAGTACTTAATATTATATAAAATCATTGCTCCTTGCAATCGTATTGTCATCATCAAGGCCAAGCGATATTTGTTGCTGGACATAGATTTTGGTGCCTCTTACAACCGTGTCAGGTTTTTGATCCACCTTAAGCTTGCACACTTCTTTTTAGTACAATTGCCATTTCAGAACCATGTTTCATTTTACCCCAACGATGTGTATTTTACCTGGCCGATGGCTATGTAAATCAGAAAATACTAAGCGCTATGACAAAAAAATAATTCATCACACGGATTCGGTTACGGAGCAAACCGTAATACAATATAGAAGGCCTCATAGTCAAATGGCAGTGTCATTTTATGAGCGGAAACATTTTATGAGTGAATTTTAACATTATTCTTAATAGATTTAAATAAAAAGAATAGAAATTTATGAAACTTACGGTGTTCCTTTTGGAGCATGTAGTCCTATACACATGCTTTCATCTTCTCCATTGGGACAGTCTCTAACACCATCACAGACGGCATCAGGTGAAACACAGTGATTAACGCCTTTACTCTTTCCACATCTTAAACAGTTAATGTTAGATATTATTTAAGTGAAAACTGGTAGCAATATAACAAATATAATAATAGAAAAAAAAATATTTTACCTGTAGCCTCTTTTATCGTAACATTTACAAAACAAAGGATCTTCATCCCCTTTATCATGACAGTGGACTATTCCGTCACAAAGTTTTGCAGGATTTACTCTTGATAAATAATGAGAACATGTTGAATGGTCTGGTTCATCTGTGCTATCTCCGCAGTCATTGTTACCATCTCCGAAGAGCTCCTTAGAAATACAATTACCATTGCGACATTTCATTTGACCAGCAGAACATTCTATAAAAAGAAGTTAAGTATGTTTTAGATCTAGGGAGCTTTTGTACGGTCTCTTTTTGGGAGAACTCTTTTAGATATATATTTATTTCTTAAGATTTTAAACAAAAATAACTCTTTTTTAATAATTGTGAATGTATAACTAATTTTCATTTGTATTTTTAGGTTTTAAAACAATTTATTTACCACATCCAGGAGCGTGCGGGCTATGTCTGCATATGCCTTGTTTCTGATTACACGCAATCTCCGATTCATCCTTGCCATCTTCGCAATGTCTAACTCCGTCGCATAATTGACTTAATCCAATACAGCTACCTCGACCGCATCGTATTCCTTCACAGTTGAAACTATTGTTTTTATGGACTGCAGGTACAAATGATTTCTTTCCTGTTAATTAAATTAAACTTAAAACTTCTTCTTCAAGTTACTGACCCATTACTACAGAAAAAAATATCGGTGCGAACTTGCCTGTCGAATTTATTTCGTACTTAAGATTGTCTATTTCTGTAGAGTTAATACGTCCAAATAATCCACATTCTCCACTGCTGTCTACAAAAGAAGCTGCGGGGAACCAACCCCGATCTGTATGGCAGCTTATTATACCAGCCCAAATACGGTTTAATGACACGTTCGGCTAAAACAATTAACTGTTTAGTTTTCTAGCATAAAAATAAGTACCTAGGTATCATAATTATTTTTCTAATAAAAATGTAAAGTCTTCCAAAACTGTCAGCAAATCAAAATTATACTCTGTCTTTACTTCAATTGCTTGCTGAACAAACCTTTTGTATAAAAATATGAAACGTAAACTTTTTACGTTTCATTTAAAATTTGCAGGTGTTGAACAGTATGTGAATGGATATAGAGAAAGAGGATGACCAAAAAGAAACGATGGTGGAATGTGTGGAAGACGATATGGCTGCAAAGAGTGTTATTAGTGAGATGACATCCGATAAGAAAGTATGGAATAAGATAACATGCTGCGCCGACCCCAAATAAAATTGGAATAAGGGGAGGGAAATGGTGATGATTTAAAATTTGCCAAATGAAAATCTACTTTACTTTAATCTTCTTTACTAATTACTTACACTAAAATAAAACGAATGTAACATTTACTCATCGGCATATTTAATTTGAAACTTAATGTAACTGAGTTAAAGAGACTGGGGGTAAAATAAAAAAAAGTGTAAAGAACAAAAAGAAATCTGTTAAGCTCAGTAAAGACATTGTAATAAAAACATTTTACTTTAAATATATCTGTTGTTATGGTTATAAATATATTATAATTATTTGTGATAAAATGAACTCACCGGACAAATACTCTCTTTGGTTTCCCGTACGAAACAGCGATTACTTAGATGACAGTATTTAGTTGTTTCTTCTTGAACGTGAACGCTGATTGTATTATTGTAATAATCTTGACCAATGGCGACACAATATGAATTGGCATCTAAGTAATTAAAGCTGAAATTAAAAAAAAAATCAAAGAAAGTCATTCTTGAGAGATATCTCACTTTAAATATCGTCACTTGTTATACAATAGTAATAATGAAATAAATATCTTTATCTAAAGCCAGGAGTAATAAAAATTAAACCAAAGTAAAATTACTTACGAAGAGGATACTATCATTGGTTTGACTACATTAGAATAATGTGCAGGTTCCTTTAAATGTAATAAGGTTGCTTTGCTACGATAAATTTCTTTCTTAGCATCCACTTGGTAAACTTGTTCGTACATTCCATTTATCTTTTCCAAAGTTCTATGAGAGCCAAGAACTACTGTTATGTAGTGATGTACAAGCCTGAAATGAGTTTTATATGAATAATAAAGCTTATTTAACATGAGAAATTGTAAATACTATCTCCCTACACTTATTTTAGATGTCTTGCAGGCCTCTTTCTATCTCTATTTTTTAACAATCATTATCGCTTAGCTATCCTATGACTTTTTTTATAAATTTTACTTCTAATTTAGGAGGGCAAAAAGCGCATGTTCCAAATTTAATACTCTAAGCTCGTTCAAAACTTACATAGATGTCAGTTCAAGTCTTACATATAGGTACCTAATGTAATTATTGTAATAACATTGTAAAGATGCAAGTAATAAAAAACGAGATAAATAAAGTAAATAAAAATGAGACTTTTATCATATTGTGTTGTAGCTTTTTAATTCGCAAAAGTATCTAATGTTTTTTATGGAATGTAATAAGCGTCTTCCATTGGCATTTATAACACCAGTATACTTACTTCTGAAGACTTTGAAAGAAATTAAGATTAAGCTTAAAAAAGAACTTTGTAATACTTGTCACTTAATCAATGCTACTAAGTAACCGTAAAGCTGATATAATATTATGTGATTTGCCCTAAGAAAAATGCTACACATTTTACTATATAATTAAGTACTTACGTTATGTCCCACAGACAGGATTCACTAACAAGCACCCATGATAAATTCACTAAAACTCCAGAACATTTGTATTCTCCTTCAATGAAGACTTTGGCTACCCATGGCCACACGGTCCTGACGGCATTTTCGGTACTTCGTAGTATAAGATTTTCATTTTTGTCAAAATTATTAAATAAAGTTTGATCACAGAATACGTATAGGGACGTACAAGTTTTTTTAATATTAGGCACACATTGATCTTTAACGACAGTCGCTTCTTTTAGGTGAATCGTATTGTTACTTTCGGCTTCCTTCTTATAGGCAAAATGTACTGGTGTACTTTGTGAAATATCACGTCTACTTCTTTTACTTGATTCTGCGTGTTTTTCAATTTCGAAGTCCTTGATGTGAATGTACTTTACATAAAATTTATTTGCAGATCTAAAACAATGAATAATCAATTAGACAGTGCCTTATTATAATTAACTGAAAGAAACGAATAAATCAGTCAAGTACTATTGACAACGCCTTTCTATTGAACGTTGAAGAGGGTTAAAAATTTCAATGAAAAGTTGAATATCTAAGTAATCTATCTAAGTATCTATCTAAGTAACTGTATAATAAATAGAGTTAGTTATGTGTATGAGAATTTAATTTAATTTACCAATCTGCGAGTCTGATTTTTCAAACAGACACGAGTTTTATTTATATGTACGAGTATAGCCGAACTATTACAAATTACTAAAATAGGAAGGAAATTTAGAAGAGCAAAAACATTACATTAATGCTAATTACTTTCTAAAGGCACTCTTAGTTTTAGGAAAATAAAAAAATACTTAAATATGTTTTTAATTATAATTTGTACATACCCGAAACCCAAATACCGACAAATATGAGTAGCTGATTCCTCCTGTTGTTCAAGTGAAAGATTATCGTCACAAACAACATGCCAATCGTTATTATGTCTGCTGGTAAGATAGCCTTCTAAATTAACCGTTGGTCTTTCGTCGATGCCATATGTCACTTCTTTCCCATCTGATAAAGTGACTGAAACATAAATTTATTGGTAAATAACAGTTTAAATGTGCAGTTTTGTCCTTATTTCAATAGTTATTTGTTTTCTTTTAAAAGAATATCATGTATTGAATTGTAATGCAATATGAGTAAAGGCGTCATACAATATGCATAAATAAAACTTACAGCAATCCAGCTCGTCTTCACCTTGAGGACAATGGTGTGTACCATCACATACGTGTTTCAAAGGCAAACATTGTTGACTTTGCTTACATAAAAACTGATCTTCATTGCATCTGTCTATGAAAATGAAATATATATTATTCACATAGAAAGTGACTGTTTTGTCAGGGCGTAAAGCTCTCATAAATTTAATATACACATCAGCATACGTAGTGTAGGACCCCCCCAGATAGGTGAACCAACGACCTCAAAAATATAACACTCAGAACTTAATGCTTGTATCATTAACGTTGTTCCTTTTTTGTAATTATGAAATAACAGCACTTACAACAATTTGCTTCATCTTGACCATCGGCACAGTCAAAAACGCCGTCACAGATTAGTTTATCATCAAATGATTCTAAATAATCTGTGCATGTGCAGTCTAACTCATCAGTGCCATCTTCACAATTGGCTTTACGATCACAGCGGTAACGATGTGGTATTATTTGAAATATTCTGAAATATTTATAATATTATTAATTTCACTATTTTGAATTCTTAAATGATATGTCTCGATAACATACATCTATGTATGTAGGCTTTTAACGGCATGTTTAAAAAAACCTGTGTTAAGTTTATGACTAACATAGGTAATCACTTTTATTTGTTTCAGAAGTAAACTTAATATTTAAATTGTTAATTTTAATTCTTACCGGCGACATTGAAAATCTTTGGGCATATGATGTTTTTTCCTTAGTTTTGCAGGCTCAATTGGGTTTTCTTCTTTTTCAACTAAGGTATCGTGAAAGTTAGGCAGTTTGTTTGATTCCAGATTTTTAATATGACTGTCACTAGATCTTAAACTTACTACTTCTGAAAGAGTTTCTAACATAGTTTGATCATTATTGTCTGTTTGAGAGCTTGGAGTATCTTTTTTGGTTTCATTTGATTTACCGTCGGAACTAATATTATCTGAAAGAATATTTTCTGACATAATTTTATCATTCTTTTGAGAGCTTGGGGTATCTTTTTTTGTTTCATTAGATATATTTTCAGAACTCATATTATCTGAAAGAATATTTTCTGACATAATTTTATCATTCTTTTGAGAGCTTGGGGTATCTTTTTTTGTTTCATTAGCTATATTTTCAGAACTCATATTTTCTGAAAGAATACTTTCTGACATATTTTGATCATTATTGTCTGCTTGAGAGCTTGGGATATCTTTTTTGGTTTCATTTGATATATCTTCAGAACTCATATTTTGTGAAAGAATATTTTCCGACATATTTTGATCATTTTTGTCTGTTTGAGAGCTTGAGGTCTCTTTTTTGCTTTCATGCGATTTATCGTCAGAACTTATATTATCCGAAAAGTTATTTTCTGACATATTTTTATCATTATTGTCTGTTTGAGAGCTTTGGGTATTTTTTTTGGTTTCATTCGACATATCTTCTGAACTCATATTATCTGAAAAAGTATTTGCTGACATATCTTTATCACCACTGTCTGTTTTAGAGCTTGGGGTTTCTTTTCTGGTGTTATTATTTTCAATTTCTTTTATTTCTTTTGTTTTATTTTTATTTACCGACAATATCTCCTTTGTTTGATCTGTTAATTGAGCCAACATTGATTCCGAATCTAAATCTTGTTGTGAAAAATCTACGTCGATGATTTCAACTTCTTTATTAGTTGTAACATCAGTAGGGTATGAAGTGACGTGTTCTCCAGAAGAAAATAAGTTTTCTGTACTACTAACGATCGAAATTTCAAGTGTTGATGCCTTACTAAAGTCGATTGGTGAAGAGTCTAAAAAAAAGCAAATAATTAGACACTTTTTAAATAAACTAAACTACTACTATTAGCATCAAGATAAAAATACTTGAAAAGTTAGTTCGATTTATTCATATTTTAATTTGGAAGTGTCTTGATTAGTAGGTACTTAATTGTCTTCATTAACAAAATATTTGTTTTTGAAAGTCAATCCCGCACTAGAAATGCTACGGATATTTTAAGGGACATGAAATAAACGGACGTGATGCTCTTACATCTAGAATTATTACAATGATATTTTGTGTATCACACACATTATTATTACCTTGCGTAGAATTTGCACCTGGGACCACAGGCACAGTACAAAATTGAAAAAAAATTTGAATAATATAGAAAAAAAAACAACAAACAAAGCTAGTATTAGTTTTAACCACTAAATTTTATTAAAGCCGTAAAATCACAACAGACGCTTAAGAAGAGTTTTATGTCGCGTTTTCACAGCGTTCCATCTCGTGTCTCCCTTATCCATAGAGCTCCTCCTTTGTAAATGCATATTTATACAAAAAAGCATTACTAACTGTTTTTGTTTATAAGTAAACTGACCCGTTTGCGCAGAAGAAGATTTAAGAGCTGGTAAGTAACTTAATTATTTTTTTCAAAAATAATAAAACAATTCATTTACCGTTTAGTTTTTTTGAATCTGTTTTGCCACTTGTATTTGAACTATTGTGAGGCGCAATTGTAGTTGTAACATTTACAGCAGGCTTAACGTTAGTAGTGTTCACATTTGTAACTTCTCTGGCTAAATTTACTTTATTGGCGTTTAGCTCTGAAGATGTCAAAGTTTCAGCCGACAATGTGATCGGTGAACTAGCAAAGTCACAATTCATTTCGTCTTCTCCGTCTAAGCAATCTATGATTTTGTCACATTTTCTTTTAATTGGAAGACATTTTAATATTCCTGATGCACATTTGAACCCAGGACATTCTTGCATTGGTTGAATTACGGGTAGGTAGTTTTGAGCTAGAAAATAGGAGACAAGATACTGTTTTAGTATGCATTGTAGATAGTACAATGAGGTATTGCTCATTTGTGTTAAAACAAATACTTACAAATATGATATTTAATCCATTTTAGAAATATACTGACTCGCGTATAAACTCCAGGTTCACCTTTTCGCCCACATCCGTCTCCATGGCTTACGATACCTGCTATGTACCATTGTTGAGAATTCAATGGATTCCTACATAAAAGAGGTCCGCCACTATCCCCCTAAAATAATTGTACTCTTTATACGATTGTATAATTACCAAATCATGAAGATTAATATAACTTAGGTAACAAAATAATCTAGAAAAACAACAATGTTAGCGAGATTGATACTATGAAAACAAATTTTTAAATAGGATTAAATAGATTAAATATTATATTTCTTTAAGCTGCTTACCTGGCATGCATCTTTGCCACCTTCTCTTAAGCCTGCACATATTTCATTACCAGCTCTATCTTCTTTATGCTTACATTTATTCCAAATAGGTACTTCAACTTCCCGCATATGATCCGCTTAAAATTAATAGTCAATTAGATAAATATTCTTTATGTTTTCAAAGCAGTTACTTAATGTATTTGTATAAATTGTTTGTTTCGTACTGAGTACATACCTAACTTTTTATGTATTGTCAATAACAAATCTAGTAATATCTGATTTCAGAAACAATAAAGCAAAAGAAAACAATTATCAAAGGGTACAAATATTTGTTTTTAATGGTATAGACGATGATTGTAAAACAAATTTCATTCATCAATCTTGTAACTTCATATTATTATGTTGATACCAATTTACTTACGATCAGGTCCGTGTTCTTGAGTAGCTCCCCAGCCAACTGCTACACAAGTCATTCCTGGTGATGGGCCCGACATCCAGTCTGGGCCAGCAGTATCCGGACTCGGTAAACAAATCGGTCGGACCCAACGGCTAAAGCGAATAGCAGGTGCCACTTTCAAGAGAGAAAGATCGTTTTTCATGTCATGTTGACTATAATGTTGATTGGCGATGACATGAGTAACCCGAAGGCTTTGTTCTTGCGGTGAGAATGAAAATCGTCGGAGCATCCCAACTTGTACTTCATAGTAGTGATTCCAAAATCTGTAAAAAGTGTTTTTATTTCTATAATGAAGTTAGCAATATTAGTTGAATTAATAAATATAGAACTAATTAACACTTGTAAGAAATAAAATTTGAATCTCACTTCAAAAAATCATTTGGTTAATTCTACGACAAACTTAAACTTCGCTATGCTTAGTGTGTGCTGTGACATTATTGGGATTTTTAGAGCAATGATTAAATTGTAAGGTGTATTGTAAAAAAGCCTCCTTAAGGCATTACGTTATGGATTAACATTAGGCTTGTAGTTAGTTCTGCTTCGTTATACACTAAAATTGTCGAAAATATTCCTTATTTACGTAAAAGAGTCATCACCGCTCGGAAAACGCATGGCATGAATCAGGTTAAATGTAGAAGCTGCTCTGTTACTAATGCATACGAAACTTACTTCTGAACACAATGAGCTGCAGATAAAATCCAGCTTTGGGTTATAACTACGCCTCCGCAATGGAACATTCCATCCCTGTATATTGCTACCATCCAAGGCCAGGCTGCTGGTTGACTCGGTTTTCCTCCAACTACTCTACTCTCAGTTCTCTTATCCCTTATTTTATCAGAATTATCTTCTGTTACGTCAAAGTCTGAATCTGTTTCAGTTTTAGAGTCAGCATTTCTTTTCCAACGATTATTATAGAGCATAAAAGGAAGTCTTCGATTTAAATGAGAATATCTTTTGTTTCTGCCGTATAAACGATTTTCATCTGCAATATTCTGGAAGACAAAATGATAAGCGAATGCACTTTAAACTGACAATAGTAACGGTAAAACTATAAAATTTACTATTAGGGACGATAACAAGAAAAAAACCCTTAACGAATGAATTTCCTTATAAAAGAATAGTCATCATCTCTTTACCAGGAAAAGGAAAAATAACTCATTAATTGCGTAATTTGAAGATCATCCCAAATAAGTTTATATAAGTAAGTAATTCAAGCGAAATAAAACGACCATTGGTTGTACTAAATCTTGACTAAATAAATCGAAAGACTATCTTAAACTATTACGATTAATAGCTTTTTTACTTACCTCTCTTAAAAAGTTTAATGAAGACGGCACTCTGGTTCCACATAATAAATCAGGGCATGTGACGTATACAGCAGAAGAATTATAGCAAAGTCCGGTTGTTTCCAAAACTCCTTTGTTATTATTTATGTACTTGATCTTTAGCATTGGATCTATTGGTACTAACTGCATAAGCGGTGGCCTGAAATAAATATTTAGTTTTTGGTGTTTTAATTTATTTTACAATAATATTATTAATTATTTAGATATTCATTTCATGTAGTACCAATACTGACCTCACATACAAAATATACTTAATAAATTAGGGCATGATACATGAACGTAACAAACTGAATTATGAAGTAGAACAATATTATTAAAATAAGAATAACCTTCCAGAAGTCAATTCAATCAAGTATTATGTGTTAAAATAAAAAAATAAAATAAAATACCTTATAATTAGTCCTGTTTCGCGTCGACATGCATCATGAGCCCACATGTATGGATTTTTACAAACAGCATACCACTCGCCTTTGAAATTCTTGTGCAAGAAACCTTCTGTACTAGATACAGCAAACAACTGAAAGTGTAAAAAAGAAAGAAATAATTACTTCGTTAATTATCAGTAATTGCCTTTTTGGTAGCTAAGAAAGCTATTAAGATATTTAATGATAAAAACATAAAATTGTTTTAACTTCCGCTTACTCATTAGTTGAGAATTAAAAGCATTAAAATCTCAAAATTTACCACTGCACTTTAATTAATCAGCTAAACAAGCCGGCAGATTAAACATCAAATCATTATACACTTCGAAAGTTATTAATAAATATAACATCAAAGCAGCTATGATCAATAAACGCAAACAATTTAATTCCCTTTCCAAAAAAATAAACAATATTACTGGAGAAGTAATAAAAAAATAATAGCTTTATTTGTTTTTTTAAGATTTGGTAAATTATAAATTTAATTTTAAATAAATAAATTATTTATTTTAAATTCCCTCTAGATGTGAATTTACAGAAGACATCATTCAAATGTCAATATTTTAAGTAGTACCTACCGGTTTTTGAAAAAGAGTGGATGACAGCATGTTACACTCTGTTTCATCCTTGTTATTTGGACAGTTTAATATACCATTACACCGTTGCTCTTTGGTAAAACACGTACTTTGAGAACCCATGTAAAAGTCTTCACAACTAAATGAATCTTCATTGCACCCTAAAACCAGGAAGTAAATTTAATAAGAATGAGTGTAAAATAATTTTAATACAACTTCATCAATTAAATTTAATAAAAACGGTTACAAGTTTTTGGGCCACAGCAATAACCGCGTAATGTTATTGTATTGTGGTTATTTGGTGTAGGGATTATAACAAGTAATTTAAATAAAATATGAATTATATTTACTTTTATACATCATCAAAAAAATACCATACCGTGACAACCCATTTCATCTTCTCCGAAAGGACAATCATAGTATCCATCACACAGTCGTGTTTTATCGACACGGGACTTACAGCTGCAACTGGCTTCATCACTTACATCAGCACAATCAACATTGCCATCGCACCATTGACTTTCATCTATGCAGTCAACTCCGTTAGAACATGACAATGTTCCTGTCGGACATGGAAACAGAGAGGGAGTTGAATTTGTCTCACGTTTAGGAACCAGCTCATCCGATCTGAAATTAATAAATGATAAGGTTTAAGTTAAGTAATTCGTCTTTAATTTTTACTTCTTTTGTAGATGCTAACGCTAATAATCTTAGATAATGGATATCAGTATCCATAGATCAAGGCTGCAATTGGCGTAATTTATATTATTATTATGATAAAAGTCTGTCTTCACAAGCTCATGAGTAGTGAATGTGAGCTATCATAAAACTAAAAGAAGGACGCGATTTCCTATACGAGTATGTATGTTCTAATGTTCTTTTAAATAGCATAATATGAGACTAATCATTAACTTACTTAGGCATTAGATATTGCAACATTATGTTAATATCTTGGGGATGACTTCTCCATTTGTTCATACTTTCTCTATCTTCAGAATAAGGTGACATGAACGTTGGAATGTTGTACCTACACAAAATAATAGATATTTAAACAATAAAGTTCTGCTTCATTAAGAAAAATGTTTAATATTGACGTAATGTTTTGTTTATAGACCTGCCCTGAGTGGATGCGTGTTCGAAATGAGGTGATACTGACTCTGGATCTTCTTGTGGTAAAGAGTAGCTACTGAAATCCCATGGATCTGAAAATAAATTTTAAGTGTAAACTAAAAATTCACTACAAATGTTTCCATAAATATAAACATTCAAATAATGAATTATTACTTTTTACTTTAGAAAATTTTCTTAAAAATTTCACGACACATTCGTCTTTTACGGCATCACTACCTGTTGCTGAACTTTTTTCACCTTTATTATCTTGACATGGTTTAGGCAATGCTTCACGTTTCGTTATATCTGTGGTGGTTTTTTCATTGTAATAATCCTTGTCTAAATTTGATAAAACCGTTTTCTTAAATTTGTTGTCACCACTTTTATGGGTGATCATTATCAACTTTTTCATGAGATCTTTACAAATTCTTTGCCTGTGTTCATTACTGCAAATAATGTCGTAATTCAATATAAGGGATCTAGCTTTCTCAAGTGTTTCGTCGTTAAAACTGTGAAGATCATCTTCCCAGTCAAATATATCGCTATCTTGAACATCTGTATGAAGGTTGAAACTTCTTTTTTGTCTGTTAACATTATAACTAGTATCTGGTAGTATTTCAAATGCAGGTTCAAGGTCTATTGTATTTGTTGATTCTTGCTCACTATTTTGTTTAATGATTATTATTCGAGCATTGTTACGCAATTCTAAAATAAACAAATTCAATTATTATTCAAACACGACAGAGTATGTATTTAAAGTTACATCTGATTTAGTTTAAAAAAATGTTTATGTCAATTATTCAAAAATAATACGTACCAAATGTACCTAAAACGTATGATAGTAATAAATATGCACCGCTACTAATTATAATGAGTATTAAAATAGTTAAAATCTTTAGTGATAGGCGAAGAAGACATTTACATACGCCAGCGTTGTTATTACCTAAAATAAAAATAAACCATATTTAAAAAAATACACATTGACTTAAAATCAAATCATACATTATAGAACAAGCTTTGTTTAGTTTGGGCTAGATGGCAGGAAAAAAAAAAATCTTAAAAGTTAACGTAAACCTTAACAGAGTTAGAGTAAGCATGATGACAGTTTAATTAAATTAGAGACATAGTAAAAATGTGTTTCCACTAACTGGATTTTATTTGCCATGCATTTTTAAAACACGTTTTCTTACTATTTGCTGATGATTCTGCTAACTCCATTGGAGGAAGACCCAGTTGATCGAAACGTTCTTTCTTTGTGTTGGCTGTCATCTATAAATGAAAACATAAGCGACAATTAAAAATACTCTTAAATGTATAATATTATTAGGTAAAAGGCTTATAAATTGTAAAAACTTAAGTAACAGAGTTTAGAAGATTTTCTCTATGTTTGCATTATGCATATACTTTATTATTATCTGCCTAAAATATAAAATTTTAAATACCTATTCATTCAAACCTTGTTCGTAGGTTACTTAATCTTCAAAACTGTAGCTTTATATTGTATTCCTATATAAACCTAATATTAAATTTAATTTCTATGTAATAAGTCCTAGAGAACAAATAAAGCAACATATTAAATACGGATAAATTCTAAGGCGTCAGACAATATCGTTATATTAAGCGAGAAGTGTGTCTCCATACCATCGTTTTATTGGAATAATAAAAGTGAATGTTCATCGACACGCGCTATCTAATATAAGTAATGGCAATATAATAATACCGATCGATAATTATTTATTACATTTCATACTTATTTATTGTGCCGCGTAGTAAAACAAAATATCATCACTTCTCCTCGTTCCATACTTAGGTGATGTTAAAGTCAACAGAGAGCAATTCATCGAACATGATTTCGTTTCTAAAGATGTACCTATATTAAAAAAACATTACAAAAAAAAGGAACTTAGGGGACACTCACGTCTAAATTAGCGAAATTCTTCTTGCAATTACTGTTTTTGTCTATATTGCGATGAAATATAACCTTAACCCATTTGGACCCAAATACAAACCAGAGAATTTTTTTTGAAAAAATCTTTATTAATATGTGTAATAGGGCTTACAGAAACATTAAAGAAGAAAAAAAAATTTAAAAAAAATGTCCATATATGAAAAAAAACCCCGTCCTTAAACGGGGCCAATGGGCTTAAGTGTGGTAATTTTCGAAACATCCTTTTTCTATGTATAATGTTTTAATACACTTTTTACACTGCTAAAGTCCTTCCATGTGGCATACGGCACATCCCAGTTGACTTGGCAGTTTCTGAGGGAAGTTTCCAACGCTATCTAAATTCATTTCTGGCACCTCAGAAGCTGGTTTGCGACGCCTTCTATCGGTTCTCTTTGTACCAGCAGTTCGCAAATACGACCTTGCAATACATTGCCGAAATTGGAGCTGATCTTGATTTTCATCAGCAACGAAAACATGAACACTCCAAGCATTTGCTACCGCCAAATCTAACATGTAGGTGAATAAAACCCACCACCATTTTTTGCCTTCTATAGCTGTCGACATTGACTGTCTCACATTGCTTTCGAAACAATAGAAACGTGGCAATCCCCACCTAAGGACTAGTACAGCCATTCTTGTGCATTTGTATGTCAAAAGAAGAATACCGAAGAATAATTTGAGGTCTTCGACGATTTTCTGCAAATCATGAATGTTATGTTGTGCAGTGTATTTTTTCGGATTCATAAAAGTCATGTCATAGATCTCCGCCTCCAATTTTTTCAAAAATTGTAAATGGTCCCTTACCTTTCAACTCTTTTATAATGATCTCTTAGCCTTTCTCAACATTGATTTCTCTTGAAGCCATGTCCACATATGAACTGACACATTATGTACGCCAACATATTTCCTGGGTGTCAATACGCCTCCTTTTTTATAACGGTTTGTCGTCACTGCTGGCCCATTCTTCATTATTTCTGAACTGGATAACTTCAACTCTTCTTGGAATATTTCGGGGAAGAATGTTACGTTGGACATAGTATTTATCACCCTCTTCACCATCGGTAATACGCTTGGATCTGGAGTAATGGCTACTAGATCATAACTTACATCAGAGTCTTCCTTCCCATTCAAGATACTTTCGATGGCCTCCTCGAGTCCTAGGAAGTCGTCATTGACACTAAAAACTATTTTAGCCATAATTAGGCACTATCTAAACCTGTAAATAAATTAAAAAAATTGAGTAAATAATATATCGTTTAGCCCATTGGACCCGTTTGGGGACACCATACTAAACTAACTGTAATGATAGTCAAATCCTACAAAACATCTAAACAAAAAGCGTTATATTACAGTCTATACTATAATAAATCATAACATAGAGAGTTTGGAATAAAAAAAAACGTGTTAATTATAAAAATCATGACTTACCTTAGCTGAAGTATGCATTTGCGGAAAGCAATAATCAAAATCACTGAATAGTCCACTTTATCCAAAAAACCACAATATTTTAATTTCCATTAGAAATCCACAACGTTTGACACTACGAATTCGTATCATAATGAACATTGGCCAATTAGTATTAAAAATTGTGGGTACTTATAGGCATGTACCCAAATGAGGACGGCGGGTTTAAATGGGTTAAACCATTTAATCAGGGTGGAAACGTTTGGAGGAGGCCTATGTCAAGCGGTGGGCGTCTATAAGCTGATATGATGATGATGATTTAATCCTGTAACTACACAGGCGGTCGCAAAAGTACTCGGCCTGACCTAGAGACTGATAGCGATAAAAAGTGCATAGTGTTACTGTAATTATTATTATGTTTCAAATTTGAAGTTTTCATGTTGTTAGATATTTATTTGGCGGGCATCAAAAGTGAACGTTTTGGAGTGAATTTGAAATCATGAAAAAATTTTTCAATGTTATGTGAGACATTAGTTTTATTTAAAAGACCTCAGCCCAACTAGTGTAAAACCTTAACTAGATCCTACTCTGGGTGAGACTGGTCCTTCGTTTACAACAGATTGGGTAGCAGAGTTTACACGAGGCCGTTGGAGGTGTCAAGAAGAGCATTGCAGTGGTCGTCCAAATAAGGTAGTGAATGATCATCGACTGAAAGAGTGCGAGCTGGCAGACAAAGTAGGTATTTCAAAAAGTGCATAATAACTAAAAATTTGGACACGAGAAAGCCGTTCGCAAGATAACTGCCGCGTTTGCTAACAACGAAACAAGAAAACAATATCGCCATGATGATTCCATCGAGTATTTGGCAAAGATTTACACAAATAAAGCCAATTTTTTGCGCCTTTTCATAACCATGGACATAACATGGGTTTATCACTTTTCTTTCGTAGCAAGAGAACAATCAAAACAATGGACTGGCAAGGAAGAACTGGTCGCCTTAATTTTGCTGACCTGATCACTCGTATACACTAAGTATCCACGGATTAATTCGAGACGGTATTCTATTTGACATTACATTTGAATAAGGTGGTCGCTTTTCAGGTGGTCATTGACCTACCACTGCAACTCTCTTTAGTATAGAAACGAAAAGAGTTGTCATCTACAGCCATTTCTTTTATTTATAGCCCCTCGGCCTACTATTGACCCAATTTGATACTGTCTATTGAAGATTCTCTATCTTCGTAAGTTGTTACTGGTTTTATGTTAAGCAAATTAAGCTTGAGAAGAATTGTTTATGGATGTGATTTGGTGCTCCCACTTTTATGTACTACCTGCATGACGCTACCTTTATCATTTTATAATAAAATCCTACGTTGTATGGATATGTATGGTATACAATGGTTGTAGCGCCTGATTACAGTTATCTACAATGTAAAAAAATTGACGTCAAGAAAAGCAGTAGAGTTTGTTTCGCCGCTTCTTCTCTACTAGCGCTTTGGAGGAGGTGGTAAAGTTTGCTAAACTTTTAAATGTATTTAAACTTAGATTAAGTAGTTTAAAGGACGTCAAGAAATATATAATGAGAATTGTATTTATCTTGATTAAAGAGATTTTGACTTTTGACTTTTGGCTAAACATGTAAATGCAGCACTTTTAAAACAAAGCCGTGATTATAGTGAGATGAAGTTTCTTTCGCATAAATATAAAAATACTTATTGATAATAAATATACTAAATAAAAACGATTGAAATGTTACAATTATTGTACTTATAAAGCTTAGGTATACCCATAAATTACGAACAAGCCAATAAAAAAATTTGAGGCTCGTGTACACGCATCTATGGCCGGAGTATTTCTTTGATGAGCACCAGCATATCATAAAAAAATGTTTTTTTTACATTCCAAATTTTTAAGTCACAACAGCTATTCTACCTTTTTTATATTAACTTATAAAATAATGATACATGATAAAACTTACATTATTTTGTAATATAAAACCACTTATAAGTCACAACAACACATTTCTTCGAACAAATCACCACCTTGAGCATGCACTGCTATCGTCACACTAAAGTCAGCTCATTGACACGGACGCAAATTTGCTGATCAGCAATTTTGGCTAAAATCGCATTTGCGAATATGACAATTTTAAACCACGTAACATGTTTGGTCTCACATTTAAATATTTGTTTTAAAGTTTTGAAATTTATAAATAGTCTTACAAATAACAAATTAAATTTGTTTAATTTTTTTATATTTAGTATGTGTGTATTTTATTAAAGGATAAATATTTAATTTGTTAAATTATTTTCGTTATAAACTTTCTTTAATAATTATCGTTATTTATTACTAACACTTAGCACTTTTATTTTAAGTCATGAGCTACAATTATCATGTCCCTTTACCAAGCCGCCGTAACTGTCAATAATGATATAATCGGATCTAGACTCACGATGATCTAATCACTGTAATATCAGAATGGCATAACATCTATAAGATTCAAGACAATAAACAGATGTGAATTTTGCATTGAGAATTAATATAAACATTAAAAGAAAAAAAACCGGACAAGTGCGATTCGTACTCGCGCACCAAGGGTCCGTACAAATAAAAACACGTATGATGCAACAAAAATTTAAGGTTTTCAGAATATGACATGTCAAATTTCAAGATTATAGGTAGACTGGGAGCAATCTGTAGGTTTTTGTTGAACTTGCTGGTGGTGAAAATTTGTGCCACAAACAGCTGTATCTTTTGATTGCGTTGACTAAGAGGTTTGATTTTTTTGCTTGTCTAATGTGCAGTAGACTTAAGCATTTGGTATACATTTTAGGTTAATACCTCCACCAGTTCTTGCAAAAAAGGGTCTTGACAGACAGACGGACAACAAAGACTTAAAGGGAGAGGAAAAGTGATCCTATAAGGGTTCTGTTTTTATTTTTACGGAATCCTAAAAACACCGTTTTATGACTAATTGCGTATGAGAATTGAATGTTATACGCCCAATAACCCTTCTGTCAATTGTAATTATTATTAATAATAGACTAATTGTCAACAAGATAATCCTACTAACATTAGTAAGGCGAAAGTGTGTAAGTATGAATGATTGTGTTACTCAATCACGTAACAATTTTTAATGGATTTTAATGCAACTTTCGAATAATATAGCTTATACATAAGAACAACACATAAGCTACAATGTAGAAAAATTGCTTTCCCAAGCGATGTGCTTGGTCCTTTAAAGACAGAGTAAGTATCCATCGACCAGAGGCAAATATATGCTGAAATAGAAAACCTTCAAACCTTGCCGGCGACTTTAGTTGTAGAATATTAAAGTGCATGCCTATGTGCCTATGTGCATGTATATGTAACAGATTTCTACATTAAAATAAATAAAAATCAACTTAAGCATCTTTTAAATTCACAATAAATCTTTCATTTTTCAAAACCAATAAAATTCATAATTTATATTACAAGCGAACTAATAAAAGTTACATTCTATTGCTACAAAGCCTTATTTTGCTAAATCATCAGAATGTTATACCTTACAACATCGGATGTTTATTTCGAAACATCGTCTGCACCTACTTTAATCAGCTTCTTCTGCGTATTTATTAATATTAATGTTATGCAGAAAAGATATTTATTTATTTTGTTGACACATATTTCTACTAATCTATTATAGTAAGCGTTACAGATTTTAAAGACAAAATACCTTATAAGGGTTTAAAAAAATGTCTTAAAAGATAGACATAATTCATACATATGAATAAAATCTGTCTGTTTATAAAATTAAACTTAAGGTTTTTGTACTATTGCATATTATGAACATGGCTTTTCCGGGAAAATGTTATAAAGTAAATTTAGCTATTTTTGTTATACAGGGTGACATTAGGTGTGTCAAAGAAAGTCCTTACTGCCCACAAAGCTGCACAGAGAAAGATCTTATGGACGCCACTGACAGGGCAGTCACTGTGGCCAAAATCTGGGCTGGTTATGTTTAAGGGAAAAAAAAAGTACCTAATTGTATATCTACGACTCGAGAGAAGAAGAAGAAGATGTCAAAGAAAAAAAGAATAAAGTACGTAATCAATGTAACGCTTCCAAAATATTATATAAATGCGTATATTATGTACATTGATTTAATTATGTATGAAATAAAAATACGTAACACGAAGTTTATTTATAACAAAATGTGATTAAAATAATTAATTAAAAACAAGTAAAATTAGACAGTTTAGCAAATAGACAATAGTATTTTTCTATTCTTTTTTGTCTTTTAATTTAACATGGCAACGATATTAAACACATCACTCGTGCAACAAACCCTTAGATTGATGGTAAGCGTTACATTCCTACTTATGCGAAAGAACTCTGTATTTCACAAAAAAAAAAACCAAAGCCCAACTTCATTGCGCACGTTACAGACCCTCCTCTTCTTCCACAGATTCATAAAACAAACTCTTATTACAATTACGTGATGGGTAATAATTACAGGAGCCCAAAACGAATCAAAAGAAGTTATTATCGATAGTGAAAACACAAAAAGTCTTTAATAGAAATTCCTTGACGCATGTAAACATTAACAGGAACTTGTTTTTTAATAAATAATACTTATGGGAGACACGCCTAATCACTCGACAATTTACTAGATGGATGAATAATTGGTTATTGAATCTCTCTCATTTGACTTTTAGAACACCCACGACATGACAAAACGGGTGATGACATTTCGAAGACTTCGTTCGTGACTACTTAAGGGGGATAAATACATTAATAATATACTTATAATAGCTTAGTAGATTACCTAAGTCATTAGACCCTACGTTATCTTAAATAGACAACACGAGACGACACCAGTCTTCTCATAAATCACTAAGTACACAAAGGGTTCTAAGGGATAAAGATCAATTAACTAATGGATCGGACATGTCTGGGATTATTAGTAATTGATTTGTTTTAGATGTGCTCGTCTTTGTGTCTAAACAATATACGTTTAAGTACCTGAACATTTGTAGTGATTTTAAATCAATGTTTTTTAATATAGATAACTTTACTAACATTAACATACCCAACAAAATTATCCTATTATGGAGCACGTTATCTTTAAAAGTAATGCTTATCATTCTAAATGCGAAGAATTGAAGAACAAATCTTATATACTTATAGTTGATTCAAAGCCGAAATAAATATCATCATACAAATGTTCCTTTATCATCAAATGTTTTTCACGAATTTCTTTATTGTTCGTAACCTCAAAGTATTTTCAAGCAGAGACATTAAATTTGACCATCGATTTTTCGTAGCAAAAACTATTAAAACGTTCCTGCCATTCAAGAAAATGAGGACAACATTTAATACACTTAAAAACATGTCAGTGTATGCGTAGGCACCAAATATCCTACGTCCCTGCGGGATACTTTTATCACCATATGAAACATACACACCTCTTATGTGTATATATTTATAGATTAAAGTAATAAATTATTTTGGTAACATAATTAAGCTCTTGATGCAGTCAATAAACGTTAAGGTGTGTTAATTAAAAATCAGAAATATAGACCGCTTCGCTAGTGGACCAACAAATATTTAAGTCTTCTTTAAAAGTCACAGGATGGGGAGACCTCTCGCACGGTGGACATACGACCTAGTTAGAACGCCAATTGCCTAATATGACGATGTATTTTAGGTAGAAGTAAAGTCTTTGATAAAGGTCAAGAAAGATAAGTACTTTGATTTCACATAAACATAGTTTGGAAATACTCCACTTTAGAAATCTTTTTACTTCCAACAAAATCATCACATTATATTTACTCAGAAGACTAAATAAGAACTTTGCATTATTAATATAAATACCGTATTATTTACCATTATCCCGTTACACTGATTATGAAAAGAGAAACAACATAATTTTCCTTTGGCACAACATGCAATAAAGATATCGAATAAACATGGTAGTGTCAGGCATCGTCATGGTCAATGCATAGTGATGCCTACGTTTACTCCTTCATTAACATGATTTGGTTTGTGATCGCGTAGAAAATCGTTCGCTTTCTATCAGTCATGTGCATATAACGTAAGGGGGTCATTTTGTCAATCCATTTATCGTTTGACCTTGTAGGCAAGCAGGTGACTGTGTATTTTGAACTAAAATCAAAGTGTTAGCAACCAACGTTGTGTGTTGTTCCTGTGATCTTTGCAGGTGAGTTGGATGTTTTGTTGTAAGTCATTTGAATTGCTAATTAGCAAACCCTTGTTGTCTAGTGTCGCTTCTAGAAGCTTTAGTACGAAACCCTTATCTATGAGGGTTTTCAGATAGTTTACGTCATTAAAGTTGTGACTATATTAGTAAAGTATTATTATATCTTAGAAATTATAACGATGACAAACATCTTGTATCAGCAACCATACTATATTGTAGTCACCTTTTTTAAACGTCTACGAATTCTGAAAGGACTTTATGACTCTGCGTCAAATGCATGTTTGTCTCGAACTAACAAATACCACACGTTATTCTTTGTAGTTGTGTGTGCGAAGGTTCTAAGTAAGACCTCGAAATGATAAATCATAGAGACATCCGGCGGACATTGATCGCGTAATTGCTTCTGCGATCTCATCACGGGGATCGAGCTGGTTAAACCCCGTGTGTATTGGGCAAGTTATATACGTGAGAAAATGGAAATGTCTATAGCACACAGTTACACGGGCAAAATTTATGATTACAATAACATTAGTAAATATTTTAAATAGACCATTGGTAAATATTTATACTTAAATACAATACAGTCAAATTCGTCATTTTCATTCTTGTAGTTGTAACAATGGTAGCAGTATAATAGTGTAGTATTCACACACACAGGGCTTGTACTATGGGTACTAGACAACAGAAAGATATACGTATTGTTTTGTAAATAAATACAGAATATACAATACAAACAATCGTGTTCATGCAGACAACGACTTGCATTAACCGGGAATCGTACCCGAGACCTCTGCTTTCAAGCTATGGGCTTTAGCCACTAAACCACAGATGTCGTCAGGAATATTTAAAAACTTTTGAAGAGCAAAATAAGGCATAAGAATAAGAAACACGTTCAAAATTTTGGAATATGGTCACGAAGCTGTTGGCATTTAAAACTTTTACATTATTGACGCTTGTTTGTAATTTTTCCTTTTAAAACTTATAACAAAATTGTTTATTAAAAGTTTTATGCGTCAAATTACGAAATATAAGTAATTGGAGATCATTTATTGTTAAATTTTTAAACGTATATTTTAACGATTTTGAGCTTTTCCAGAAAAGTATGAACTTAATTTTATGACCTGGTTGGTTGTAATCAAACACGAATAGTATACTTTAATCTAAGTAGTTACAATTTAAGTTTATATTAGTCCACATTTTAGCTATTTGAAAGGCATATTTACAATCCTTTAGTTAACTTTTTATTTAAAAGTTAACTCTACTTACTTAGTAAAAGGTAAATTTATTTGCCTTGAAAAAAATCAAACTTACAAAATGTTTACCGAAAAATCTTTTTTCAGAATTATTTATTTATGAACATCGTAACGTAAGCACTTGAGACTTGATGCTTTCAACATTTTATCACATATTCATAAGTAAAAGGCAATGTTATATTTGTTGCGTAAGTGTCATAAGGTAACCGTGTACCTAAATCGTTCACCTTGAAATAAAATATACCGAAATATTTAACAATACTTAGGTTACAGGAAAAAATATTCTTAAAAACCGACTCTAAGCTCAGATTAATTTCTTTTGAATATGCAATTTCGTTAACTTGTATAATTTTAACGCAGTATTAGTATTTATAGGAAATAATAACCTTCTTTTCTTTTACTAGTGAATTAAAATGTACTTAAGAACAGACAAGATAACATCTACATTAGAGGCAAAGATCTGTTCTATGGTAGGCAGATATATTTTTATAAGCTTAGCTACCTTATGATTTGTTTTAGTTGAAAGCCCACTGGGCATAAGATAGATAGACAGTCTCCTGTATTTTTACGGTGTAGAAATATTACTTTTTTAAACTTTGATAAATTTCTACCATGAAAACTTGTAATAAAACTACCAGCGTTATTAGAGTTCCTAAAGATGAACTAAAAAGTAATATAGTAAATAGCATAGCAACTAATATAAGTATGTAAAACAAAATAATTCTTTATAGTTATTGTCTTGAATATAATTATATTATTAGTTTGTTTATTATTTGTTTGACTTTGCAGGGCTGCTTTTTATGACAAAACTGTAGCAAAAAATTCCAAGTTCAATGGCTTGTACAGTATGTGAATGTGCGTTTATCTTTATAGCCACATAAACAAAACAATTTTCTCTTGTTTTAGATTGGAAACTATTACAAAGGCGTTCAAGAAATGGAAAAGTTGTGGATATAAATTACGTTACAATGTATTCCTCTCAACTTACTTTTATTGCTTTAGCTTTATTTTCAATCTCCGGATGTCTTGGAGAATTCAATGAGACTGATCCTGATACTTACATGAGTAGGTTTATTGCGGACTTATGGTTGGAAGGCGCTGATGTTATACGAATCATTTGGAGAGATTGTTCTAAAAAAGTAAGTACAAATAGTTGTGAAGTTTAACTCATTGATATGTTTGTAGCAGCGTAAGCTGTTATGCAGAATGGGTAGTGTACCGAACACCTGGTTAACGTAGTGGAAGTAAAATTATGAGGTGAACAAAAAATAGCGCGCGGTGGAAATAGTTGAAACGGACCATTAGCAAGGACGTTAAGCTGTCGACAATTTTTGACTGATATAATAAAGCGGTTACGACGGGTTTCGGTCTACTTTGTTAAATTATATATAAACAAATCCTTCTATTTCATATACTTACTAATAAACTTTCTTTTTTTAATTTAAGTTATTAGTTAACAGATCTATGTACAGAAGGATGCAAAGTTACTTCACCTTATTTCTCTGTCACGATAAAAGGTATTGCATAATCATTCCAAGAGAAGTTATAATCGATAATAATTCTATAGGTACTGTACTATCTGTTTGACTATTGTTATATGCTAACTATTTATACATCACTTCAAAAGGCTTATCTTTGTATTAATTTTTCCCCAGCTGAGTATAAGACAACAGTACAAGTAATCAATCAACATAATATGAATATATAATAACAGTAATATAAATATAATAACAGTACATAATATTATATAAAGCACAATTCTTCTTTCGATACACCTGACACAAACATAGTTTTTATTACATAATACCCTAGGGATCATCAACTTAAATAGCTATACCTATATATACTATAAGAAGTATGTATAACGTTTATAATATTATTGTATTAAGCTAACAATCCTCTTTGGCCTTCAATGTACTTGCTCTCCTTGAAAAAAAGGACATCATTATATCCATATACTCGTACCTATTCAGGTTGACTATCTTAAGTGTACCTTATCCATTGAATCTATTTATGGATAATAAACAAAGTACTTGCTTTGTTCGTGGATATGGCTCGAATAAGCCTACAATATAAACCGCTTAAAATCTCAGTAATCGTTACTACCAACAAGCGTTTTTAACGCGTATTATGCCGCTACGAAAAAATATAAAGTTTATGATTTACGCATTCACAAACCAAAATAAAGATTTTTTATTTAGCACTTGTATTTGTAAGATTTTTGTAAAAATCATGACGTCAATTATATTAATGTTTTTTTATTGCTCTTAAATGTACTTAAAAGAAATATGTAGGAAAAAATTAAAAGTATTTTATTCAGTCATTCCATTTTTTGTCCTATTACTTAGGTAGGTGCTAATACAAGCACTGCATAGACTTTGACCCCCCATTTCGAGCATACTAATCGTATCCCGAAGTCTACAGAAACACTAACGTAGATATCAATAATTAATTCATCATAGCTTTAAATCGTTTATAATATTTTGTAAATACTGAAACCAGCTTAAATGCAATCCGATAGAATATTACTCATTGACTATGACGTCATAAAGGGTTTAAATTAATCCTACTTTGGGTTTACGTCGAATACAAAGTTAAAACAGGGTAGTTTGTACGTTAAAATCTTTTTCAAGGTTATCTATTAGTCGACTTACTATTTTACCAACCTTGAATTAGAAAATCCCGTTGTGAAGCCAAGGGGTCCGGGACTATCTGCCCACAGGCCACATCAAACAGAAATCATGTTGAACTCTGTGAATTACTAAACGAATAGTTCATGAATATTCGTACCATTGATGTTGTACCGGCCACAAGCTGCAAACCTCAGGAGTAGTAGACTTGCTACAGTGTGCTCAACATATAAGACTATGTACGAGTATATTATGATGGAGCTTGTAGAATTTAAGATTAGGGATTGCGTTCCAGAAAGCAATGACCTGGTCTAGGTCTCATATGGCAAATTCTGATTTATAAATTAGTTTTATAATTCGTCTTTTTTTAAAGAAAATAATAACTAACGGCTCATAGTTTTTCCTTTGTGTAACTATTTGTATACGTCTAAACCATTAACCTATTTTAAAAAAGTAAACTGCAAGGACCGTAAAGATGATCTATACAAATATCTTTCCAAGCAGTAAAACACTTTATGGATACCAATTTGGCAAAGATCATACGCGGTGGAAATATTTGGAGGGCGCCCATATCCAGCACTGGACCTTTTAATGACTGCTATGATGAAGATTATTACGTGCCATTATTTTGTTGAATAAAAGCTTTTTGTTATTAGCAAAAATAATTTGTTACATTCTTTCATTAGCGTCAGTTAATTACGACACGTGATTATATCAGTGACCCACATTTATTCTACTCTCGCTGACGAATAACAACAATTTATTATTTGTATAGTTACTATTGTTTCTTTTTGTACTAAAGGCACATTATGGCATATTATTTCTTTACTTAGTAATTTTTAAGTCATGTTATTTAATTATTTATAATTAGACAACCCTTAAATGTCCAATTGCAGGGATGGACCCTTTCTAGTTATGATGGAAATCATAATATTATGCCTGTTAAATTTGGAGAATTTAGTCGCTTTATGACTCCCTTATGTACACATTTTGTATTCTCAGTCCGTCAACGGAATGGTTAGTTGAGTGTACCGAAATGTTTTTTTTTCATAATCTACAGTACTGTAGTCTATAAATTATATTATTTATGGTATGGTTAATGGCAAACCTGGTGTCAGCATGTGTTTAAGCCGTATGTTGGCATGCCTGCTTTCAATACAAACGGGACCAACGACGCGACATTTACGTGCATGCACGAATACGCTCGAGATGATATACAACTGAACCGCCATCACCATCTATGTGACCTTGTTGCTTAAAATTCCTTAACCTTCACGAAGCCATAGTTGCAAATGACTGAGACCTCCTCAGAATACCTGCTGTCCTGTTTACTTACAATACTTTATTTAAAGGTTTTACCCTTAGGCATTTTTCTTGTATTTTTAATTTTCAGTAAGAACAGTAAAGCACGTCTATATGACAGGTAAGAAGATTTATCTATAAAAGGTGTGGAGGTCGCGGTGACGTAACAGCACCACGCCTCCAACGAAAAGGGAGAACCCTCCAACCAGGCGAAGGTGATCGCGCCTGGCGGGCCAACTGCCCAACAGTTGTTCGTTGGACGTTGTATATATGCGGAATCGCTGTGCGAATGTTGATATCGCGATTCAGGATGTAGTGTAGGTGTTCGCTTGAGTTGTCGGTAGATGACGCTACAAAGGTAATTTCATAGTGAATGCCTCCACGTTATCTCGGCGAGAATATCAAGAGTGAAAATTCTTCTTGAAATAATATTTTCACAAGTGATTTCTATCTTAAACACTGTTTTAAATTCTACGTTGTATTAAATTTAAATATATTTTTGGAACAGAACGGTTGTTAAGTAATAGTAGATTTTTTATTGTAGGAAACCTTTTAGAGTAGGAGGCCACTAAAAGGCAGGCAGGTGTGTTGTAGTAAAAAAAAACAGTGGCTCATTGTTTCTCTCTCTCAACTATAAATGGCCAGGACGGCGAGAAGACTGGCATTACTTAAGCTGTAGCTCTAGTAATGACAGTCTTCTTGCCAGTATGCCAAGGGGCTGTAATTGTACAAGTCCCTATAATAAGATAATTTGTATTTTTATCTCAGTTCTTTGTTATTTAAGGCTCGAGTAAAAATACATTTCATTGTCATTTACTTACATTATTTTTGTATAACGATTATAGAATTTTTAGTAATATTTATGCATTTTTTAACACACAGTAATATAAAATAAATAAATACCGCTAGAAACGGTAATAATTCATCTTCATAGCAGCCCATTAATATTGAATAATTTTATCTTAAATTTTAATTTTTTACAGTTAATCGACGTAAAAGATGTAATAGACCACAAAGAATATTTTCCGAAGTTTGTAAGGTGTATGAAACGTAAAACTCTACGAGCGCTCGATCGCTCATTGACCCCTGACGTCGTGCCTGTAGCCGATGGTATCAACTTGGTTCGCTTTGAGCTCGTCGATAGATCAGGAAATATAATGCCGGAGAATGAAACCAGGTAAATATTCTATATAATATGTCTTTACAACAAATTAAGAATGATAGAGCCATATTATTTTTACATTTGAACTATGAAGCAAACATTTGCTGTCATACTAAAAAAACTGAACTAAAAAAATCTTTTTAATCATACAAATTTGCCTAGTTGGATTCGAACCCAACGCAAGATACCTAATTGCTTGTGTAATGCCAGGTTCATGTGCGAGTAAAGACTACTTTTTAACGGAAACGAGACTTGTGTTGTGTTTGGAGGAGGCCCATGTCAAGAAATTTTTGTTAGGCTATTTGTGATTTTTGTTAATATGATAATAAATTAAGTCTAAATTATAAAGTATAGAATTGTATAATTTAAATACATAATAGTAAATTGTATTAATATTAAGAGAATCAACGATCTCACAGTTAAACTGCGCAATCAGTTTTGTGAGGCAATGTATTAATTGAACTTTTTATGCAAAAAATGATCCATCCATCAATCTAGCAGTGGACGTTAATTGTCTGTTAAGATGATAAGACTTGTGTATGTCGCACAAGCACTGTGCTGTTCCTGGGCCGGAAATACAATTGTGGCATTAGACTTAAAAAAACGGAAACCTACTGTTACCTGCTTAAACTATTTATTTATCAAAATTATATTTAATGATTATAAAGAAGGGTATTCCCCTGTTATAATTACTTATAACTCTTTATTAGTTATAAAAGCATAACTGTCACAGCCACATAACGCCGCAAAGTTGCAAGTAAAAATTAAACAGAATTGTTTGTTTGACAATAACAATTGCTACCTTATAGTACAGAGAAAAATACATAAAATCAACTAACATTGCAAAAATTCGAGGTACAAACCATTGAGTTCAGGGTAATGACCGCAGAACAATTCGTCAATGTCGCATCTAAAACGAATGTCGTATAAAATTGCGCAATACGCTCTGATTACGTGCGAGTGTCGAAATAATAAAGTAAAGTAACATCACATAATACGATAATATCTTTTTAAGAACGTAACTTATTTTCTATCGCACAGCGCTTGTCTAAAGATATTTTAATATTTAGACCTCAATATGATCAGCTTTTGAGAAAGTTTAACTAAGATTTTCTTAATTAATTCCAAAAAATAATTCAATGCTTTTGGTTGGTTAGGTTTCCAATTTTTTTTCCGTTTCACTTATTTGACTTAAGAAAATAGAAAAATTGACGCTGGAAAACGTGACCATGCCCATGTTGGACAGACTGTTATTTTTGATTTTTTTTTACATCTTTCTTAATAATACTTGAAACCAATTCTAAGCCGCCTAACCAGCGAGCATAGCGTAATTCTTAAAGAGTCTAGTCCTAGCAAAAAATAATATCTTCTTTATGGAATGTGTATACTCGACTTAGCGATCTAGGCTATAAAATTAATGATAAATCAATAATAATTATTGCTTGAATCGAATAAAGAAAAACTTTATTTATTTCCCTTAGCACGTGGACAGAGAAAGAACTTGAAGAAGGTGAATGGCGTACACTTGCACTCCAAAGAATGGCTAAAGTTCTCAAAACACATGTAATCAAGTTTGATTTCGAAAATGGAAAAACTTTGGAAAAAGGTAATCAAAATTAATTTATGGATTATTAATGGCTACTGTCTACACCTACAGAACACATGACAGCTTTAATAACTTTTTAGTTAGTTAAATATTTTAAAAAAGGTTAAGGTAAATAATTCATTTTTGTTTTTTTTTATATTTTTTGTTTTTTTTTATATTTTTTGTATTTTTTATTTTATATATATTTTTGTTGCTAACATAGAATCTTTATCTTCTTTCCCAAGGAGCAGTTATATTATCTTGCTAATAATATCAGTTCCAGACCGGGTAGGACAAATTAGGTGACCATCATGGTATAGAAGGCAGAATAAAGTGGATTGGCCTAGATTGTAATTGCCCATACTGAACGTCAAAATTCATTAAACTGATTTCTTTTAACTCTTGATTAACTGAATATTTTTTGCTCTATCTCAATTTTAATTATTACTTCAAACTAATGCTTAATGAAACTGACACCTATGTTTTTATTTCAGTTGAGTATCGAGGTCGTAGAAAACAACATATGATGACCATGATGATGTTTGGTGTCGTATCTATTGGCATGGTAATGATTCCAATGGGCTTCCAATTCCTCGCTGTACTGGGAGGCAAAGCATTGTTGTTAGCCAAAATGGCACTAATCCTTGCATCTATTCAAGGACTGAAAAAGGTAAGCATTCTAAGATTGTACATTTGTTAAATAATAATAATATTAGACAAGACTTTAACAATGTCAAAAACGTTGCTTGAAAAATACTAACCTAAAAAGAAATAGTAAATTTAAATCATACTTTGTTAACCAAATTTATGGATTCTTGGAATCCTGTTGAAAATCAGGATACTAATGAGCCATTTAACATTATTAACTCCTTAAAATAAACTAACGACTAACACCGTTAAAAAACTAAAATTTTCAGGTAGACCTAAGTCATGATGATAGAATATATCATGAGAGAGGAAAGGTATGAGTTTCTGTAATAGATATAACTTTTTCCTTTAAAATACGTCTAATAATAATATCTAACAAAAGAGCAGATGTTCCGCCTAACTAAAGTTTTATTATTAATGCAATATTTAAATTGATTTTATGTCAAAATCTTAAAAAAAATGTTTAATTAATTAAATACAAAACGTAGTCAACAATATTAGGTATTATTAATTTATTAATAAATTAATGACGTAAATGATAAAACTGTAGTCAGGTTCAAGGTCATGTCATAGTATAACTTGTAAGAAATAGTAATTATAATCCACACACAAGTTTAGGCTTTACAGCACTTTTACTAAAATTACCCGGGGTAACCGGTTAACAGATGTTCTGTTCCAGATCGCTACAAGTCCGGTAAACTACGGCTTCTACCACTATCCTTACGACTACCCTTACGAGAAGAGAAGCAGAGATGACCGTGACTGGCCGCCATCCGGTGTCATGGCCGCGACACCACCTCCATCAATGTCGATACATAACCCATGGACGGATTCCGAGATGATAAAATCTGACAGAATACAAATAACCCAAGATAAGAAAGAAAGAAGAGATAGCCAGTCTGTTGACATCGTTACTTGGAAGCCTGAGCTGACAAAAACTGTGAAACCGAACTCTGAACCAAGACTTTATCCTATTTATGCAGGACCATCTGACGTTCCTGGACCTATATTCACCGCTATTGATGCACCTGCTCCTCTAGTGGACTTAACTACAAGACCAGGAGATGTACAAGCAGACTACTCGTTAGATCTGCCGTACAATAGATTTCATTTTCAAAGTCCCACTACTGTCATTTCAACTTGATGTTTTCATACAATTATTTTATGCATTGTATCAAGTTGTTACTGCTATATATTCATATGTAGCCCAAGTGCTTTATCCCACTAGACATGTTATTTATTCTAGTTATTGAAAATTTTAGTTTAATGTTATCTAGTTAGTATAATTTGTTGAATAAATGTAGATTTTACTGCCTTGTTTGTTTCATTATTATAATAGATAAGTCCTCCCTCAATTAATCAATGCACAGACCTCGTTAAGAATATCACCAAATGGTATTCGTTTATGGCGCTATAAAATATCATGGAGTTAGTATCAAACTTTTCAAAACTTTTTTATCTAATCTTTTTAATAATAAGATGTCTCGCACTAAGGATCAACATCACAGGGATATTAACAGATGTGTATTTCATGAACACAAGGAACATCTGGAGTAAGTATTATGAATTGTAAATTACACAAATAATTGTCCTCAGTGACTCGAACCTGAGACTTGGTGCATTGTAGCTGAAAAGTCAAACTAAATGAATGTAGAGTTTAGCCCGTGCCTTGGCACAGCTTTAATTACATGCTTAGATTATTTGCTAGCTGACTTGAGATACTATAGAATGGTTTATATTATGTATTCCTATTACACTATAAACCGCGGTAGAGAATACTATATACGTTATTAGTCAGTATTAAACGACGAATATAAAATGTGTTTACTCTTTGTCATCCAGAGGATTTCAACTAAGTTCTCTTAAAGTTTATTAAATAAATATTCCTCATACATTCACACAACGTCATCTAGTCCTAAACTAAGCAGAGCTTGTACTATAAATATCAATGGACTTTTTTTTTGAAAATATTTACATATAATACATAGATACACTCAGACCAATGCAAGCAATCATGTTCATGCACACAAAGATTGGCATTGAGCGGGAATCGAACCTGAGGCCTCTGCGTAGCAGTCATGTTATATGACCACTACGCCACAAAGTTTGTCGGTCGAGTTAAATAGGGAGGTTTGATTAAATATAATCAATTAAATTATAAGAAAACCTAGACACAAATTCAATTCACATCAAGCTATTTGTATGGTATAATTAGGGAAATATTTCTATTACATTTAAAGGTGGACCATCCAGCAATACGACATTCAAGAGGTGGTAAGGTTTGTGTTAGACTAGCAGCCTAATCACTCATAGTAATTAAAAACAAGGTATTAAATTTAAAGAGTCAGAATGACTGAATTTATAAACAACGTCTCTTTGCCCTGTAGTGTATTCGCACATGCATGGAAGACGCAAGGTCTTCGATGATAATGACATATTCCTTTATTAGCGCTTAAATTATTCTAAAAAGAAATTATTAGATAAAAATCTGAAGGGATAAGTCTTATTTAACTTCTTTACATAAAAGTATTTGGTTAAGCACGAATATTATTGATCTAGCTTTTACAAATTTACTTCAATGTTCAGTTGTTTAAGAATCAGAATGTTTGTACGAGTACATACCTGGAAAACATGATTCATTATCACAAATTTTAATTGCAGAATGTGCATAATGTTAATTATTAATTTTAAACAAAGACTTTAAGGACTAAGGTAAAAGCTCCTATTACGGAGGTATTTCGCAACATTTCAAAGTAAGAAACAAAAATAAGCATTTGTAAATATTTTTGACTGTCCAAAAAAATTTCATCGTCAAAAGTGGAATTTATATTTTGTATTACCGTCGAGTTTGTTTCTTTTAATGATATCCTTTATTTAAAAAAAAAGATTTAAATAGTCGGGTCGATTTTCCCTAATTCGGAGGTATTTTTTTCGTCAGAGCCTATTACTGCGGTAGACGATTCCTAATACGGAGGGTCAGAAATTATATTCATCCAAGTTCCGTACAAATAATATTTATCAAATAATTTAAATGTATTAGTAAAGTAATTTGTATTTTTGGTATTCATTGACCATTGATTTGTATCTTTTTTAATGAAATTATTTTTTACTAGCTGACCCGTGCCCACTTCCATGGGCGGCGAAAATAACGCGTCACTTTTTTAAACATGATTCATTATTGCTCCTCTCCTATTCGTCATAGCGTGATACTATATAGCCTATGACACTCCCCGATAAATGTACTATTCAACACAGAAATAATTTTTAAAATCAGTTTATTAGATCCAGAGATTACCTCCTACAACGTCTCAAACTTTACCTCTTTATAATATTATATATTAGTAATAAGTATAGATAGAAATACACGTTCTAAAAAGAGTTTTGTGTTATTAAAATAAGGTTAACTTTTCTTTTTATGCTTAGTAAAATATAAAAAGAAATATAAAATTATATAGATTGCATAACTTTACATAAAAAGAATATGTATATTTAAAAGTTTTAATCGCTTTTGGTTTTATACAAAACAAAAAAACTTACGTATCACATAACAATTCTATTCTCAGAATCAATAATCACGGTACCCTAAAACTTGTAATTTTATGATCTATGAATAGGGCCGTAATAGGAACTCATAGATCCTAACACAGACTTACTTGGAAATAATTACCACCGCAATAGGAAAACTACTCCTGTTTTTAATAATTCTAATTCGGACCTATCAAAACTTCGATAAATGGAACAATGTAAATGTTTAATGAAACTATTACAGTTTTTTGGCTCATATGTGTAATCAGTAGTCAACAGTTATACAAAGTAAATGATTTATGATAAGTTAAAATACACCTTCCTATTTTTACCCTTTCTAAGAAATCCACATTTTGTACTCATCAATTTTCGTATTTAATTCGATTTCTAACTACGAATACATACCGCAGAATATGGTTTTTAGTTTATGAGATTAATAATTATTTCAAAAAACCTTGAAACAAGTTCAATCAGTTAATAAATTGAAAGTTACAAGCAATTAAACATGCCCAGTATATTTTCTATTACGGAGTTATACCGCCGTATTAGGACGAATCTAAAAAAAACGTGTCGTATTACGGCGCTATTTTATTTCTTATTTTTTGGATATAAAACGAGTTACAAATATAAAACAAGCTATTGAAATAGTGAGTATAATAGTAAGAAAATGCCATGAATAAGAAATAAACCATCTTAAACGGCTTATTAATACGAAAAACTTAGTTTCTAAATATTAGTGTACCTAATTTTGTTGTTCAGCGTTTGTATGGAAATCCCTTTCACGTCGATGCCGTTACACAGATTGATTGATTTTGATTAGTTATCTATGTTATTTACTTGCAAACGTCAGGTAAATCATAAAGCAATAGATGTAGAATAAACTGATTTCGTTTTGGTGTACGTAAACTGAATGAAACCAGAATAAAAGGCGAAAATAGAAATACCTCCGTAATAGGACGCGATTTTGACTACCGCCGTAATAGGAGCTTTTACCTTAGTTTGACAAGAAATGCAATTACTTTGAAAGGTTTGTTAATGAATATTAAACTTCGTTATTGTGTTATCGTAAGGAAGATAACAGCATCAACTTGCAAAGTTTGCGTCCCAGATTAAGATCGAAAAATGAGCCTTGTCTTCCAATTATAATTTTCATTTTAAAGTTCAAGCTAGTAATTTATTGTTAAGGTATAAAACGTCCAAAATTTTATTAATTGCCATGTGAATTATTATGACTAAATTTTTATTTTATTTTTACCAACTAACTGGCTCAGGTTGTTGCGCGTATTCGCTTTCTCGCTCCTAAGCATTTTTAATAAATAATAATGATTAAGTAATAATACTTATTACATCATCATATCAGCCAATCGACGTCCAATAATATTACATAATGCATTTTTACTACGGTAAATTACAATTACATTTGGTTCCATGTTCTATGGTCCTTAATAGTCTCAAATCATCATCAAATTCTATCTACATGAAGAACATTAGCTATCACACAAACATGATTGTTATAGCCTAAATTATAACAATCATGTACAATGTTTTATCCAATTAAGTTTTCTCAGCAAGCTTACCTTCCTATACTTTGTATAAAGCAAGTTAATTTATTTAATATGATTCTAAACATTCTTGTGACATTTACAACAGTATGTGAAGAAATATGGAAATGCTTGCAAATATGCCTTGGCTACGATTAATTATTAGTCTCATGAACTGAAATCTAACGCGTGATAATTATTATGTCAACGAAACATCATGTTAACTATACTTAAACTGTGTTATTTAATAACTATCAGTTTTGTTTACAGCAGTTTTGTCTAATGGACTGTCCCTTCCTAAATGTCATAAACTTCGTCCACTTACCGATAAATATATTAACATGTTAAGTGCATGAGTGTATTAGATTATGTTATAAAACAGTTATAGTTAGAATTAAATGTATATATTTATATAATTACTTCTGTATGAATCATCTTAGGATAAAAGGAGGCGGACACTGGAAGTCAGTCTCTTTAGTATTAGTGAATAATCTATGCCGGTCTCTCGGTGGTTGTCATGGTAATTATGTAATAACATCGGAATGGAAAAGGTACGATATTGTATTGAATATTATTAAATATTATTATAATGTAATTACTTAAATGTCTTAATGGCTATTAATGGTTGTTATAGCCGAATACCTCTTGAATATATAATATACAAAGTTAAGATGTTGTCTTATTACACAAATATATATAAATCTAACATCAGAAGTGGGATAGATTCTTCGCCTACATTGCTAACACAATTAATTTCGAGTTCCAGAACGAATTCCTCAACCTTGGACCTGCTCAACGCGATTCGCGATGCTATCTCTGGAAATCACCGATCGGATGACGACATAGCCCGATCCTCGACCCTGCCACGAGTGACAACGGTGCTGAAAGTTGATGTCACAACATCGAAAACTATCTAAGGAATTGAGATGGATTGCGTAAAAACTGTGACTAAATCAGGTAACGGACAAGTAGAACGTTACGTAGGTATCTACTGTAACTGGTATGCCTAGCACTATGTATAATGAACAGTCAGATTGGCCGAACGTTATTGTAAAATTAATTACATAAAAAAATGTACTTACATTAATGTTATTGTTAAGATCAATGATGAGGAACTGGGAATAATTAACACTACAGTATTCCTAGGAATTACTTACCTAGTCAGTTTACAGATATAGACACAGCTAGGCTAGTTTATTTTAGTTATTGTATTCTGTTGTTTGGTAATGCGGCTGATATTACTCGAAACACAATATTTGTTTGCAAAAAAGAGCGATACGTTGTATATATAATAAGGGCCCAAGAGAGTCTCTTAAAGATAAATTTAAAATGATTAAGATTGTGACTGTGCATTGCCAGTATATATTTGATAATCTAATGTACAAAAAAATGAGCTGTATACATAATGTTAACACTAGAAATAAAATTGCTTCATAAAATAAGTAATTCTTTCGCTGGTAATGGTATTCGTTTTTATAATAAGCTCCTTAGTGAAGTTAAAGAATTAAAGAATTTTCAGATAATAAATTTAGATCTTTTATTATACATAAGTTAATATCGAAATACTATTTTATAGTGTAAAGGATTACTATAACGATAAAAAATGCTTGGATATGAATTGTCCTGTTTAATAAACAAAGTAATATTTGTGAAGTGATCAACCAAAAGAGCGATAGGAACCCAGCAGAGTTTCTTGTGGGTGTCTTCTCTGACATGGTCGTGTTCCGAACCCTCAGTAAACTTAGCCGTTAAGTTAGATGTGATCACTATAAAACGACTATCACAAGCAATATCGTTATATCTTATGTAAATGAATGATATTTTGTTTGATTGATTTTATTTTACTTATATGGTAAAAAAAAAAAATGTAAAACGGTTTGTAATATCAGTTGTGAAAATTAATGCACAAGTCACATTGAATGAAAAAAAAAATATAAAAAAAATATACGTTTCCAAAAAAATAATAAAAAAATGTTATCCAGCTCTGACCAACTGATTACTTGGCGTTGACGTAAATGAAATTGGACGAATGAAAGACTTGACGAAAAGAGAATTTGTCATAAAATGTAATTTGACCTTAAGAGAACTTGTCATAAAGTGTAATTTGACCATAAGAGAACTTGACAGTGCAATGACTAGACGAATTGAGATTTTGACGTATGTAACTAGACCCAAAAAAAATATATGTTTCCGCTGGTCGGCCAATTGTTTGGTGCAAGTCCGTGCCACAAGCAGCGGGTGGAAGGCTTGTATGTCGAGGCAATTGGCAAACATAAGAAAAAAAAATAGTAAAAAAAATATATGTTTCCGCTGGTCGGCCAATTGTTTGGTGCAAGTCCGTGCCACAAGCAGCGGGTGGAAGGCTTGTATGTCGAGGCAATTGGCAAACATAAATAAAAAAAAAATAGTAAAAAAAAAAAAGATATGTTTCCGCTGGTCGGCCAATTGTTTGGTGCAAGTCCGTGCCACAAGCAGCGGGTGGAAGGCTTGTATGTCGAGGCAATTGGCAAACATAAATAAAAAAAAAAAAAGAAAAAAAAAATATGTTTCCGCTGGTCGGTCAATTGTTTGGTGCAAGTCCGTGCCACAAGCAGCGGGTGGAAGGCTTGTATGTCGAGGCAATTGGCAAACATAAATAAAAAAAAAAAAATAGTAAAAAAACATATGTTTCCGCTGGTCGGCCAATTGTTTGGTGCAAGTCCGTGCCACAAGCAGCGGGTGGAAGGCTTGTATGTCGAGGCAATTGGCAAACATAAAAAATAAAAAAAAAAAAAATAAAAAATATGTTTCCGCTGGTCGGCCAATTGTTTGGTGCAAGTCAGTGCCACAAGCAGCGGGTGGAAGGCTTGTATGTCGAGGCAATTGGCAAACATAAATAACAAAATAATAAAAAAAAAAATATGTTGTGGCAAATGGCAAACATAAGTAAAAACGAAAAATAATAATAAAATTACACAGAAAATAAATACAGAATACAATACAAAATATGTACGTACTTCGAGAGCGAAGTAATAATCAGAATGGCCGTATTAGATTATGTTATAAAACAGTTAGTTAGAATTAAATGTATATTTATTTTTATTATTTATTATTTTTAGAAAATAATCACAGAATACAATACAAAATATTATGTATGTACTTCGAGAGCGAAGTACTTATCAGAATGGCCGTATTAGATTATGTTATAAAACAGTTATAGTTAGAATTAAATGTATATATTTATATAATTACTTCTGTATGAATCATCTTAGGATAAAAGGAGGCGGACACTGGAAGTCAGTCTCTTTAGTATTAGTGAATAATCTATGCCGGTCTCTCGGTGGTTGTCATGGTAATTATGTAATAACATCGGAATGGAAAAGGTACGATATTGTATTGAATATTATTAAATATTATTATAATGTAATTACTTAAATGTCTTAATGGCTATTAATGGTTGTTATAGCCGAATACCTCTTGAATATATAATATACAAAGTTAAGATGTTGTCTTATTACACAAATATACATAAATCTAACATCAGAAGTGGGATTATGTTATAAAACAGTTAGTTAGAATTAAATGTATATTTATTTTTATTATTTATTATTTTTAGAAAATAATCACAGAATACAATACAAAATATTATGTATGTACTTCGAGAGCGAAGTACTTATCAGAATGGCCGTATTAGATTATGTTATAAAACAGTTATAGTTAGAATTAAATGTATATATTTATATAATTACTTCTGTATGAATCATCTTAGGATAAAAGGAGGCGGACACTGGAAGTCAGTCTCTTTAGTATTAGTGAATAATCTATGCCGGTCTCTCGGTGGTTGTCATGGTAATTATGTAATAACATCGGAATGAAAAAGGTACGATATTGTATTGAACATTATTAAATATTATTATAATGTAATTACTTTAATGTCTTAATGGCTATTAATGTGTTAATACTTATTTCACTGCTTTATACACATAAATACCTAGTTGTTATTGCCGAATACCTCTTGAATATATAATATACAAAGTTAAGATGTTGTCTTATTACACAAATATACATAAATCTAACAAGTGCTTGTACCTAACGTCAAATTATTTGTAGCCAAGGTTGGCCTTCTAGACTTTTATACTTTTGTTCATAATTATTTAGTAAAAAAATATGGATTGGTCATCTATTCTGTTAGGTTATAGGTGCTTGTCTATCAAATACGAAATTATGTTGTTTAATTCTTCTAACTATTGTTCCAGAAACTATGCTTTGTGTTGTATTATAAACAAATAAATGAATACAAAATATAACTCTGACAGAGAAAAATAACAATAAAAATAGTGGAACAACACAACAAAGTAAAATCCAAAATCATAATTTAGGGAAACACAAATAAAATGTACCTATAAAACCCTTGGTGCGCGTAAACAGACATTATTTATAAAAACTGAACAACCGCCTACAGGGGCAAAACATCTTGGTAATATGAACTCAATGCCTACGTAACGTAAAAATAACCGCCGTTTTTGCTAACTCTGACTACTCATATTATTATAAATGCTAGCAACTAAACATAGTAAGTAATAAGTGTATATACCTAATCTCTATATACCATAGGGTTTAAATCTGATTTACCTCAATTACAGCAGGAGACCCGTTTATGCAGTGGAATATAAAAATAGAACAAGATAGCTATTTTAATTTAATTAAACGAATAAAATAAACTCGAAAGTTAAACATTAAAGCAAAGCGCATAAATAGGAATTTGTTGAAAGATAAAGATAGCTTTAAATAACTTATTCCTTTTCAGTAAGTCAACCTTTTATAACTTATTCCTTTACTTGCTTTAAATAACTTAATCCTATTCAGTAGTCAATCTTTTTCGTTTCTACAGTAACGTATTTGCGCCATGTGATGGTATTACTGCACAAACTAGTTTAATCAAGCAATTTTACGCAGAAATAAACATTGAATGAAGTCTTTGAGATAGTTTTCGTTTAATTAACTCACTTACGTGTGTTATTTCTAATTGATGTTCACTAAAATAACTTTGAATTATAATGAAAAACATACTTTGTTAATCATGTACTTTGTTTAATTAAATAGGGTGTCAATACGCAGATAACCTAATTAGCGTCTAGTACGTATAAATAAATAAATTACTTATTTCAATAAGTTTTAATCTCAGGATTAAAAGCAATTTATTAACAACCTAACTCGAAGATAATAAAAATAATGTATAAATAGTACTGCAACAGGGATTAAGTTTCCTGAATATTGAAAACATTTGATCGCGTTAATCTCTCTCACATTACTCGGAAGCTCGTTTATGTAAGTGACAATTTCAGACAAGGAAGATAAATGACGTAACGTTTCACATGAGGAGATTGCGTCTGTGGAAATATGTGAAGGTGTCATCTTTAAGGGATCTCGACATTAGTTTCGTAAAAAATAAGAATCCACGAGTTATTTTGTTACAAATAAAAAAGTGTGTATGAGATAAGTGTTGTTTTACAAAGATATTATACTCGTATACCTACAGATATCAATTTTTTTCCATAATTTATCAATTTTTGTTAAATAGTGTGCAAGTAACAAGCGTTGCTTAGTTATTACTTTTTTATCCTCTCCATATACTTTTTTTCAATACCATCCTACGTCAGTATTGAATTGCCGTAACTTCGTAGAAGAAACATTATCAGAAAATAATAAACCCACGCAAGCGCCTTTTACGTGGGAGCTCAGTCTATTGTACCTTTTAATAAAGTTTTAATCGTACTAGACATTAAATGAACTATTGCAATTCAAGGCGTTTTAATCTGCTCGTGCGTAATATTATTAAACCTTTTATGCTGAGCTGACGTTTAGTTCATAATTCGGTATAGTTATATTTTTCATGTTCTGAGATTGCCTTTGTATTTAGTTATACATATATGGGCTATGTATTTGCCCTTGTTAGATTAGTAAGGTTTTTAAGATAAAGATTAGTCAGGTTTTAATTGAGATTAGTCAAGTTGGTGGAATTACGTTCAATACATTTTCATCCAAACAAATAGTGGGCCAAGTAAAGTACACTAAAGGCCAGGTCTCTCAAAATGTCAAGTTGTTCGTCTTTTCCTTTCGTCAGCCCTCATTTATATCCGTGACTCGTTGCCTGGACCAACTTCATGACTTTGCAAAAAGCAACCGAACCCTCTTAGACTTCCGTGAATTTTGTAAGAAGAAACCAGAGCAGCCGAAAATGTCATTTCCATTCTGGCTATTTAAGGTTTAAATGCAAATAGGCTACATAAATAAAGAATAATAAAGAACTACAAAAATGTTTTTGAGGACAATACCAACAAGATTGTTTAATATTTAAAAAAATACTAAGTAACTTCCTACTTATTTTAACACTTTTTATCGCTGCTATTTCTTAGATTAATTAAAAAAGAATGTAATCATACATTATATAACTTATCATACGCTAATAAAATATCAGGGCTATCACAGGCGTAATGGAATAAACTGTCCTACAAGTAGGGCAGCGGAATTATTATCAAGGTGGTGCGATTACGACGAAGTAAAAAACAATAACAAGAGCAAAATACTCTTAGTTATTATACTTATTATAATTATAAACATTTAATACAATTACTTTATTTCACATTCATGTTATCAAATCATAACAGGTTCCCTGTGCTGCCGATAGACATAATAGTAATTAATACTTGTATAATCAGGTCAATTTAAACATCAGAAACGGTTTATCACCAGCTGTATCATACTGAAATGTTATAATTGCCATTAATTAATGTAGTCAAACATCGCCTCTTCCTACAGCTCTCTATAGCTGCCATAACAATTCTCTTACTCTCATCTACTTAGGGTCAATTCACACGTTTTTATTGTCATATTGACTACTTATATTGTTTGTCATAATCGTCCTTAGTAGGTATATAATATTAGGTATATAATATTATTATACATGTTATAGTCAAAACTCATAACCGGTCAAAACCACTTTTGAACGAAAAAATCAGTCAATAGTGGTTTTGACCGACGTGCTTAGTCAAAACCCTTATTGACTGTTTTTTGCAGTCAAAAGTGGTTTTGACCATCGATGTTAGTCAAAACTCATTGAAAATTGATCTTTAATACATATTAAGGTAAAAGTCCGAAACAGTTGGTTAGGTTAGGTTAGTATGGTGACCAAAGGACGCACGAGCCGAGCGAGTGAAGCGAGCGTGCCGCGGTAGCGGCCGGCGAGTGCTAGAATATAATAATACTATATTCTAGTTTTACATTAAAAAAAATGTTTATAGCACTCGCCGGCCGCTACCGCGCGCGCAATGAGTTTTGACTAACATCAAGGGTCAAAACCACTTTTGACTGCAAAAAACAGTCAATAAGGGTTTTGACTAAGCACGTCGGTCAAAATCACTATTGACTGTTTTAAGCAGTTAAAAAGGGTTTTGACCGGCCATGAGTTTTGACTGTAACATATATATATTTGCAGTAATAAAAAAGCATTGCAATCTAAAAAGAAGAAAAACATTCAAACAACGTCAATAGGTATCCGAAATAAGAAGTAGGTACTCCAATAAAATAAGCATTCAACCTCGGAATGGAAGCGAATAAGCTGTAAATTTGCATAAACCTTTGTTTTGGTGTACTAATGACTGGTAGAAAAGTCTCATATGATCACGTGTCTGCGTCATAAGTTATTCAAGGTCAAAGGTCACGAAAATCAGTTTTTTCCCATTATCTCGTTTTCTATGGGAAATACACATTTAACGTCGTTATAAATATTGTAGATCATAAAATTGTCTACAAAAAATATCTAAACACTTTTCTCCTAAAAAGCATCGCTTTCGAGATATCGTGACTTTAGAGCGCAGGAAAGTCCTATTTTCGACTATATGCACACACTAGCTTTTTCCCGTGATTTCGCTCGCGTTTATAAATATTATGAAAAATAAGGCTCATTTCAATATATAGTAGCATATGCATGCTTGGTCTCAGCCTAATCGGTTTGAAATTGACAAAGTTACATACAAACTTCCATCCCCTATCTTATCCCTTTAGGGGTAGAATTTATCAAAATCCTTTCTTAGCGGGTGCCTAACGGGAAAAAACTAACTTTCGTGACCTTTGACCTTGAATAACTTATGACGCAGACACGTGATCATATGAGACTTTTTCACCAGTCATCAGAACATCAAAACAAAGGATTATACGAATTTACAGCTTATTCGCTTCCGTTCCGAGGTTTGCCCCTATTTAAGCCTTATTTGACTGTACTAAAGGGATTTTACTAGGATTACTAGATAACTACCTAATATCACACACTACTACTTACGGATGTAGTCCAAAAATTCTTCTCTCTCTGTTTAAATTATATTATTATCTAAATCACAAAACACATACGAGTACTAATAAAGTCAAGTGCTTTATATCTTCAACGAGTACGTTTGCTTGTCTCTCTACAACCTCTTTTCATTTCCCTTTAATAACTAACTTCGAGAGACTGAAGACCGCTCGTCTTTTAAAAGGTTAAGGATAAGGAGTATAAAACTTTGCCAATGTGTATGTTTTATATGTAATCACGGGATATGAACTTGTTGTAAAGTTTTATTAACAAAATCTCAAGATGTTTGATACGCTGGGAAAGCAAACATAACCAAATATGTTTTTACAAATTGGCCTCGAGCAAAAAGACTAAAATAGATGCTTAAAATATGTTTACCAATTTTGATACACTGATATCAAAGTTTTCAACATTGTATTGTATAAAAATAGCAACAAATAGCAACTTTTAAATTAATGTTAACATAATTTTCTAAATAAAAAACCGACTTCAACGATGAACTTGATTATAATACCTACTTACCAAATGATATTATGTTATAAAGACGTAGATAATTGTCATATGCTCACATAATAATAATTATGTCTTAAGTAATATGTTAGTGCTGTGTTTATAAGCACACTAGTGCATTTTAATTGGTTTTTCTCAACGTTCTACCTTTGTTTTCTCTACGTTTCGACCAGCTTGAAAGTTGCAGTTGTCTTCTTTGGATTTTCATGACGCTTATAACATCTCTACCTACATCTTTTATTGAACTAAATAAAGAACCTCCTCCTATTTTGAAGTCGGATAAAAATATACAAATAAAGAACACTTAACTAGGTCTCAAGTGTGGCCTTAGGAATAGAAGAGGCCAAAGGCAGGCGCTCCTTTGCTTTACAAAAAATAATAAAATACAGTATCTCATACAGATGTGCAGATTTACAAGGAAAATCCAATCCAAAACATAAACAATTGCCTTGATTTATTTTATTTAATTAGCAACTGAAGACTCGTTGATCATAACACCAATCTTCATAAATTATATCGGTTACTTTTTTCTATAAACGACGACATTTTTTCTTTACTCGTGTACTTAGTCTATTTTATATCTATTTTCATTAAATATGATATATTTTATGTAAAAGGAATTTTATGTATCAATTACAAAAAAAAATACAAAAACAAACCTTTGTTACAAAATAGGGTTTTGTCAAATACTAATAAATTATATTACAGGCAATTTTACTTTCAAAGACCGCATTCTAGATCTTGCGGTCTAAATTTAATTTTAAAACTAATTGATTCATCCCTAACCCAATGTTAAATCAATTAAAGTCTGTTACCCATTTTAAGACTAAAAAGTATGCTACCCATTTTATTGTCTTTTAATAAAATTAATCTCCCTTGCAATCTAGTGTAAACATATTAAGCTCTGTAAGACCTTATCAAAATTATTTTTATACTAATGTAAACATATAGGTATGCTACAAAAATGGCAATCTTCCCACTCAAATAGAATGTTGACAAACAAAAATCAGTTCTCAATTTTTACAAAACCATAAATTACAGCGCGTTTTATTATGTGACAGACACATAGACACATACGTGAGGAACATATAGCCTGATGCACTCTGTGTATTATATTTGTAAATCAAATTTAGATCTGACATCTTGTTTTCCTAATCACTTTGGAAAACGTAAATAACGAATTATAACGTCTACTCACTCCTAGCTTGGTTATAGAACATTACTAGGGTGGAACAAAACCTTATTCGAAGGTTCAACATGCACGGAACGTAGCGCGCTGTTTAACTTTGCCGTACATGTTGCATTTTGCGCGTCAATTGTTTTCTAGTAGATGAGGCTTTTGCACAACACTGCGGAACGACCATTAAAATCTCTACGAAATTTGTTAAGTCAGGTATTTTTACAGCGTAGACAAACAATTACAAACAACTTCTAGAAAGCGTTTTTTAAGAAAATGTTGGTTGGCTTCTATTTAGACAACGTCTAGTAAATTTCACATTCAAACACAACCAGACCCTGAATTTTGAAATACTTACTATTCGGTCCTTTTGTAATTTTAGTTGATTAGCATATTACAAATTCCAAGACCATCCACTCCTGTCAGATATCAACAATGAAATGAAATGAAATGCGCTGGAATAACAAACCTATCTCGACAAGTCAAAATGGAGATTAACGAGAAATCATTAAAGTAAACAGTGAATTACTTTCAAATGCGGAACGTGAAATTGTTTCTTATTACAAGTAGATAAAGAGCTATTAATATTTAGTATTCTTAGGAGATAACGCCACCCAACTGAAAAATGTGTAATAGAAGCTTTATGTAGTACCAAGGAGGAGGTCGTAAAGTAAGAAGTAATCTTAATTATTTACTCACACGATTTTTTATTGATTACCTACTTTAAGTATAATAAAACATTGTCCACAATTAAATGATTGTCAAGGCCCTAATTTAAAACGAATTATTATAAAATTTAGTATAAGTAGGCATGCAGCAAAATAATTGTTTAAATTTTGTTATGAGAACTTTATTTTTCAATTCTTTAGATAACACAGTAAATTACAAAACATAAAATCAAATTAAAACTTAACTTAAAGAATGTATTCTTTGAAATTAATTAATACGAACTCTATAAATTACGTAGTTCCATTTCTTTATTACACATAATTTGGAGTAACACATTTCAGGACAGAATTTTTCTGACATAAACTTTTACAACACGAACTCTCTTTCGTAGTTTCACCTTAATTGTATTAATCCTATACAAGTAGGACATTACAGAACTTCTTGCTTTTATCCCTGTATTTTTGTATAATGTAATAAAATGTCTCATTTTCCTAATAAACTATTGTCCACGACTGAAAGTATAACATTTGTTGTAAATTTCATGATTCGCTTGATTCGTAAATGGTTTTTTAAAAATTAGATCTTATTTTGCAATTAGGGTGAAATCAGCGTGTGACATAATTGATTTTGTTGAAATTTCCTTCCTCTAAATAGGAAAATTGTAAAACGTTAAGTTTTTAAACGATTGTAATAAGCACAAAATAATCAAAACATCAGGAATAATTTATGTCGTCCTTATTTCTGAGGTCTCAATTTAGGTAAATGCTCAATAATACATAGATAACGTGGGTTTAAGAGGAGGTGGTAGAGCCGCTGCGTCACTATTCAATACCAAAATAAATGAAAATAACTTTGTAAGTTAAAAATAAAAACTTATACCATATAACTTTTGAAAGTAATCAGGGTTCTTTCATTGTAATATTTTGGATATTCGCTATCAAAAAAATATCGATAGAATCCTAGAGTAATACATTAACCGAATAATGCTGGTAACCTTAGTTATGACTCTTTCAAAGTAAAGTGAATCAGCAAAGCGTAGGCGTACTGCGTCATTTTCGTTCACTTTAACACTATTGTAAAGTGTACCCCACACATTTTGGATGACTATGCGTGGGCTCCATGTAAGTTATTTTTTTCTTGAATTCGTAGAAGAGCTTTATGTTCATAATTAAAATTGGGGGACGGTGTTTTTGCTTGTTATGTTCTATGAATTCAAATCTGATCGTACAAATACAAGCAAATAAAGTAAACGGGACAGGACAGGTGTTACTAGTATAAATTGACTACTTTCTGTATTTAAGTAGAGGTGTATCTTTAGGCAACTTTTAAAAAAGAGTTTGATGTGATAGCAGGGCGTCATTTTGTATTCTTAATTGTTTGTCACTATACGGATTGTTAGATATAAAAATGTTAAATTAAAGACAGTTACGCTAGATATGGCCAGGTCCTGCAGCGGACTTTAACTGTGTAATAAATGTTTCTGTTTGTTTATATTAAAGTCTGGATTTTCTGAGGTACAAAGTTTGATCTAACTTAAATATCTTCTAAAAATAAAGTACAATTTGTAAGCAGTACAACATATTACTTGGCTTTCTATTACCTTAAAGTATAAAACTAAGTACAAAATTTGAAGTAACTTTGTATGTAATTATTTTAGACCCTAATTACCTAACTTGCTTATAATAATATTTCCAACAAGAAGTTTCCTTTGGTTACATTTAGAATACAGTTGGAGTTTCTCTGTACATAGTCAATTATTTTAAAGTTATTTCAAAAAGGAAATTAACATTTACATTTCTTGGCTTATAAAGTTCATAAAATAAAACAAAAAAAAGTAACAACCAAGAGTTTTTGTATATCAAATTATCTATTAATAAGATACAATTATTATTTAATTTAAAACTTAATGACATTCTACAAAGATAGAGCGAAATAGATAAAAATAAATAAAAATCAACTCCTAATACACTTCTCATCAAAAAAATCGAAACAGTCTGCAAGTTTGTGTTTTGTAAGGATTATCTAAAAATGTGTATATTTAGAAATATGTTGTATATATCATTTAATAGGGAATTTAATGAGGTTTTCAAGTAATGATGTTAATGTTCTAAATTTAAATTAAATTTTCATTGATTTCGTATTCTGTTTAACAAGTTGTTTTTACCCTCTACGTAGTTTGACAAGAATTGATAAAATTAGGCACGTGAATGAAAAAAAAAGCTAGAAAACGTTTATTTAATAACTCGTATCGCGCACCCAGAGTTTCTTTACTCCTCTTATTACTGCGTTCATGTAATGTTTATCCGCAAGAACCGCCAAGTGGTGGCATTGCTGAATTCTGGACTTAGTCAGGTTATTACGACTGAAAGATTGCATCTTAGCCTGTCGTCTTTTCATAGAATCCGCAAACGCTATCAAGAGACTGGTTTGTTCACGCGCCGTTAAGGATTTGGCAGAAAACAGGTAATTTCTGACCGAGTAGATCGATTTATAGTAACACCTTTCTTACAAGATCTACGCCTTAATGTCTTTCAACCGCAGAAACAGCTTTATGATGGACCTATGGTGGCTGTAAGTGACTCTACAATTAGAAGAAGGTTAAAGAAACGTCGACTAGTACTGTACAAGTGTTTAACAATCCTATGAAACAATTAAGTTCGTTAAAAGTAAGTTAATGTTGGTTAAGCAGTTGTCTTGCTTTTCAGCAAGTTTCAAAACAATTAATAACAAAAAAAAGAATTGAATTTTAAATGATTGTCATTTTGTCTAGTAGTAATTAAAAAACACCATTTAATTTAAAGAATTTCACTAAATTTTCTACCTACAATAGTTTAACATTTAGAAAGACCAGTTAATACAATGAAACTAAAAATCTTGAGTAAAATAAACACTGTTTTATCAAATCTTATTTCATCCCTGTTTGTGACAAGTGTTAGAAATGCTTTGTGCAAGTAGAATTATAAAGTTTTAATCAAAAACTAATTAAGTGAAATAAAGATTTTACGCCCACTGTACCTAATCAAATTGTTGCCTGTTGTATTTTTTGTTAGATTCGAAAATAAAACTCCTGTAAGCGCTTTAGGAATAGTGGCAGTTCTAGTGTTGCAAGGTAATTTTACCTACCACTATATAGCGAGGGTCATACGTGTTAATGTAAGATTTGTGACGAACTTTGCGTCATTACCTACTAAGAAAGGTAAATAAGAAGTTACTAATTTTTAAAAATTTTCAATTGTCTCTTACAATATCCACTGGAACAAGAAAGGGTAGCAGTGTTTTTACTTATCAAGTCTACAAAAACATTAGGAGATTCCTAATTCACCTAATTCAGCTCGATTCCGCTTTGTCATTTCGCCTGAGACGCATGTCTCGGCGCTCGCATCGCTCACGCATTTTTCGAAGTATCGAGTTTCGCGAAGTGTCCGCGTCGCCCCGGTCGCGCTGCCTTCGTGCCCGTTTTACCGAACTGCCGTCGCGACTTCGTGGCGCATCGGTCGAGGCTGTTTCGTCGGACCGCCGCTTGGGCGGTAAGTACACTTTGCACGCTTCCGTGTGTTATCATTTAAACGTTTAGCGTCTGTGTTCTTTTAAGAACGCAGACTAACGTTTAAACGGTAAATTTTAAGAAGTGTTTGGCCCCTTCCGGGTAATTGGTGGAAACCTAACGGTGTCAACGAAGCCGATTGAGCCCCAGGTAGCTCGTCCCCGGCCCCTCAGGTCTGGGACTAATACCGAGAGTCCGGACCCCACTGCACTGGGACTCGCCCAGGGGGAAGGAAGGCCCGCGACCAATAGGGCGCCGGTCATTGTTCGTTCCCTTTTTACTCCCCGTAAGCGCTCCCTGCTCGCGCAGGGGGACGCAGGTTTACAGCATGGCCGACCTCACTTTGTTGTTGGCCACTGAGGTAAACAATCTAGGCATTAGTATGTCTGAGGACCGTTCACTCTTTTTACGTGAAATCACACCAATGTTTGACAACATAATCCAGCAAAGAATAGATGAAACACTCGCAAAACTCAACTTAGGTACTCAATCCTCAACACCCGCGACACCCGCACTCGTGTTCACACCCGCGCCCGTGACCCTCTCACCCGCGACCGTGGCACCTGCACCCGCGACACCCGCACTCACACTCGCGCGCGCACAAACACCCGCGCCCGTACACACTCCCACGACCGTACACTCCGAGGATGACATGGACTTCGAGTCCATCGTCCCCTCCGCTAAAAGGACCGCTTCGCAGCGCTCCGCCTCCCCCTCTCCCGCGTCCACGCTCGTCGACAGCGACAGCGACGGACTCTTCACAACAGTGAAGAAAAGCAGGAAGGCGCGTCGTAAAGGACGCAAATCTGCCAGGGCCGCCAGCTCTGAGGAGGAGCCCACGACCTCCCCCCCATCTGGGACTAAGCCCACCCCGCCCCCTGTGATTGCTGCATTTATGCAACTATCGCAGTCATCTCAGCCCGCGCAGGACACCGTCGCCCCGCCGACACCCGCCCTTGCAGCGCCCTCCACTTCAGGGAAGCCAGCCTCACGCTGTGCCCCCCTCCCGACAAAGGTCAAGCCCCCCCCACCGGTCTTCCTCAGGGACAAGACCAAGTGGGATGCGCTCTCCCGCACCCTCGCGGAGAAGAAAATTAACTTCTCCCGCGCCTCCAACACAGGGGAGGCTATAAAAATCCACGTCCCCACAGTCGACGACTTCCGTCGTCTCACCCAGCATCTGGCTGTTTCCCACATGCCGTATCACACCTACGCCCTCCCCGAGGAGCGTAAAGTGAGGGCAGTGATTCGCGGTATCCCGCAAGAACTGGCTAACGAGGCCGTCCTCAACGACCTCGTTAATCAAGGTTTTCCCGTCGAGGCTGTGCATAAAATGCAGAGCCGCTCCGGCCGTCCCGTTTCGCTCGTCATGGTCATCATGACAAGTGGCATCGAGCACAAGGCGCGAGACATCTTCCGCCTTGAAAAGTCTTTAGTCGTGTGCGGACTCTCCGGCCTCAAGGTCGAGGTACCGCACCGACGCGGCTCCCCGGGGCAGTGCCACCGCTGCCAAATGTACGGACATGCTTCGGCTAACTGTACGGCTCCCCCCAGGTGTGTGAAGTGCCTAGACCCGCACTTCACAAAGGAGTGCGCCCGCACAAGGGACTCTCCCTCTCCCCCCGCCTGTGTGCTGTGTCTCCAAACCGGGCACACAGCCAACTACATGGGCTGCCCCCGCGCCCCCCAGCGCAAGACCCCCGTTAGGAAATCTAGGGCATCTAGGTCCAAACCCGTCCCTCCCCCCGCGACGGAAAGGAACTTTCCGAGCCTCCCGGCAAAGGAAAGCACCCCTGCCGCTGCGGGTACTAGGCCCGCCTTAGCATGGGGCCCAAAGAAGGTGGCACCAGTGCCGCCCAAACCGGCGCTCCTCCCCACTCCCATCCCATCCTCCCAGCCCGGCTTAGGCTCAGGAGGCCCCTCCAACCCACTAGGTGCAATCCGTAGTGCACTAAACGGCATCAGCATCGCGGAGGTGCAAATAATATTTGCACGCAAGTACCGCGAGATCACTGACCCACTCGCTCTGGCGCTCTTGCTAGACGAGCACGCAACTCTACTCTACAAGTTAGGTTTCCAATAGGTAGTTAGGTACACACACATACTAACACTAACATGGACACCATGGGATGCGCTGGCGAGATCGAACACAGCGTACTGCTAAAGGCTCCACCGCTATAATAACGGCAACAAACAACATACAAATTAGACCATATAAAGTTGCCCAAATAAACCTCCAAAGAAAGCAGCTTGCCACAGTAGAACTTATGTTGCTTGCAGAGAAAAGAAACCTTGCATTTGCACTGCTGCAGGAGCCCTATGTCGGAGGGATAGGAAGAATGAAGGACTACTCTGGGGCGCGCAACTTCCAGGGTGAAAAACAAGGTGACGGTCACATTAAAGCAGCAATCGCTGTCTTTGATAACCACCTGACAGTCAGCCAATGCACAGATCTCACCACAAACAACTTTGCTGTCGCAAAAATTCGGTCTGGGAGGTGGGAGCTCGGGGTGGTGTCATTTTATTTTGAACCCGACCTTATGATCGGGCCATATCTGGAGCAGCTAAAAGACATCGTAGCTAGGATAAACTGTGGCAAGGTGCTTGTAGGCGGCGATGGCAATGCCAAAAATACATGGTGGGGTGGTCCAAAAGTCGATGCCAGAGGCGAAGAACTATCAGGTACTATAGACGAAATGGGCTTACACGTGCTGAACGTAGGCAATACTCCAACGTTTGACACCGTTAGGGGAAACAAGTTATATACGAGCTATGTGGACCTAACGGTGTGCTCAGATGATCTATTAGGTCAAATTGAGGACTGGATGGTGGAGGATGGAGAGATTAACTCGGACCATAACCTATAACATAAATTTAGTAAGGACACGAATTGTAAATAATAATAATAAAACGACACGAAAATATAATACAAAAAAAGTAGATTAAGTTCAGTTTAGAGAAAAAATTGGTCACATAACAAAGATGGGAAACATAAACAAAAATACAATAGACAAAATTAAAACAGAAAAAGAATTAGATATAGTATTGGAAAAATATATAAAGGCTATAGATACTGTATGTAGTGAAAATATACCTAAGAAAGGAAATAAGAAAAAATACAACTTACCTTGGTGGTCCGAGGAACTCGCCAAACTCCAAAGGCTGGTGAAGACCCGCCGCCGCAGAATCCGATGCGCCGCACCCGTGCGTCGAGACAGTGTCGTAGAAGAATACCTGAAAGCAAAAAACGATTATGAGTCCAAAGCAAGGGAGGCCCAGATTCAAGGCTGGAAGGAGTTTTGTGGAAAGCAAGAAAAGGAAACAATGTGGGAAGGTATATACAGAACTACTATAGGAAGAACTACTAAAAAGAGCGAGGATGTACCGTTGGTTTGGGAAAATAGGACACTGAACGAGGAGGAATCGGCAAAAGTCTTGTGCGAAATTTTTTATCCTGAGGACAAGGAAGACACCGAGGATGAGGAGCATAGAGAAGTTCGTAAAAAAGCCAATGCAGTAAATAAGTGGGTGCAAAATGAACATTTGGACCCACTCTTTACAATCGCAGAACTAAAAACCGCTCTATGCTCCTTCAAACCTAAAAAAGCCCCCGGAGAAGACGGCTTTACGGCCGACATATGCCAAAACGCCATCATGTGCGACCCCGAGGCTTACCTATCACTGGCAAACAAATGCCTAGACTTGGGATACTTTCCCACTGTGTGGAAAAGAGCAGCAGTAGTCGTCCTACGCAAGCCGGGTAAGGACGATTACACAAATCCCAAGTCCTATAGACCAATAGGACTGTTGCCAGTGATGGGTAAGGTATTCGAGAAGATGGTCATGACAAGAGTAAAATGGCACATCATTCCGAAACTTAGTCCGAAACAGTTTGGGTTTATGCCTCAAAAGTGTACCGAGGACGCCCTCTATGTCTTAGTAAACCATATAAGAAAAAAGGTAAAGGAACGGAAAATAGTAGTAGTAGTGTCCTTGGACATAGAGGGCGCCTTCGATAGCGCCTGGTGGCCTGCGATCAGGGTGCGTCTTGCTGAAGATGGGTGCCCAGTAAACCTTAGACGAGTGGACAGCTATCTTCAGCAAAGACAAGTTAAATTAAAATACGCCGGTAAAGAATGTGCAAAGGCAACCAACAAAGGCTGCGTGCAAGGTTCTGTTGGGGGCCCGATACTTTGGAACCTGTTGCTGGACCCGCTGCTGAGGGAACTCGAGAGCTGCGGAGAGTATTGTCAGGCCTTTGCCGACGACGTGCTCCTCGTAGTGGACGGCGACACGGCGGCAGAAGTCCAGGAGCGTGCCAATGCTGTCTTATGCCGTGTTCAGAGGTGGGGTGAACAAAATAAGCTTGGTTTTGATGCTCACAAGACAAAAGCAATGCTTGTGACCAACAAAATCAAGTATGACACACCGCGGCTGACCATGGGTGGGGTTAGCATTGGCATGTTCTCAGAGATCAAGGTGTTGGGTCTTACAATAGACAACAGACTTAGTTTTAACAAGCACGTGGATAACACAATGATAAGAGCGCAGGGGATTTACAAAAACCTTTCGCGGGCTGCAAAGGTAAGCTGGGGTCTCCAACCAGAGATCATAAGAAATATATACCTTGCAGTTGTCGAGCCAGTGATCCTATATGCAGCCAGCTCATGGGCCCCTGCAGCATCTAGAAAGGGGGTACAGAAGCAGCTCAATAACATCCAGAGAGGGTTTGCGCAAAAACTGTCCAAAGCTTACCGTACCGTGTCGCTGAACGCTTCCCTGGCTCTGGCAGGGATACTGCCTCTTGACCTCAGGATCCGCGAAGCCGCGGCCCTATATGAGCTCAAAATTGGCGTACCTCTGCCGGAGCTGGTGAGGTGCGAGGTGGAGCGAAGGGTGGCTTATACAGTGGCTCCCCATCCAGCAGAACGTGAGAGCTTGGAATTTAAAACTTTACTGCACCAGGACGAGGTATTGGCCCATAGCGATCAAGCGGTGCGCATTTATACAGACGGGAGTAGGCTTGAGGGCAAGGTCGGAGCGGCTCTATCTATATGGAAAGAAGCAAGCGAAGACCGTGCACTCAAGCTTAGGCTCTCAGCGCACTGCTCAGTTTACCAGGCCGAGCTTCTGGCCATCCAAAGAGCAGTAAGGGAGATAGCTGATCGTCCCGAGAAAAGTTTCGGTATATTTAGCGATTCGCGTGCGGCTCTCGAAACAGTGGTGAACTGGAATTTTTTCCATCCGCTCGCAGTTGAGGCTCGGAAAAGCTTACGTGCGGCGGTGATCCAAAACAAGGAAATTTCCTTGTTCTGGATCAAAGCTCACGCTGGTCACGAGGGCAACGAGCGGGCGGACGAGCTAGCTAGAGAAGCCGCAGCTAAGCTGAAAGTAAAGCCGCATTATGACGGATGCCCGGTCTCATTCCTTAAGCGAAGCATCAGAAAGGGGTCGCTTGAGGAGTGGAATCGTCGCTATCGGAACGGCGAAACGGCTTCTGTGACGAAACTTTATCTCCCGGATATAGACGTGGCCTACAGAACAATGAAAAAGATAACTATAACACCTTACTTAACACAAGCCCTGACTGGGCACGGTGGATTCTCCGAATACTTGCATCGGTTCAAGTGTAAGGAGAGTCCATCGTGTCTTTGCGACGGTAGCAGTAAACAGACAGTAGTCCAAGTCTTGTGCGAATGCCCCATGTACGAGAGACTTCGATGGGAGGCGGAGCAAACAATTGAGAGCAAAATAACAGCATGTAATTTTAAAAATATTATGGAACAGAAAAGGCAGAGGACTGTATTTCTAAATTATTGCGTAATGATTGTAAAGAAAGTCTGTGAAATGAACAAGAGTAGCAGAAAATAGTGTAAAGTATATTGTGCACTATATATAAATTTATAGAACAACAATATAGAGGGAAAGTTAAACAAGAAGGAAAGCAATAATTTATAAATACAAACACTTAAAAGAAAGGATTGAGTTAAAAAATTATATATACAATAAAATGAAAAAAATTAAATATAAAAAAGGATATTAAAAAATTAAAATGAAAAGAATGTCTCTGAAATATATCAGAGGGACTAGTGATTTAAATTAAAAAAAAAAAAAAAAAAAAAAAACATGGACACCAACACACACACATCACACACACATAACACGCCAGCTACACTCGCACTCACCACGGGGCGCATCAAGCCTAAGGGACTGTCGTTGGTTTCTTTCAACGCCCGAAGCCTCAGACCACAGGTCAACGAGCTCAGAGAGTTCGTCAAGAATCTTGGGGTTGACCTACTCCTTATCCAGGAAACGTGGCTCAAACCCACTTCCCTGAAAGGATTGTCAATTCCCAAGTTCTCCTTACTCAGAAATGATAGAACCACAGGCCATAATGGCGGTGGCACAGCTATTTATTTCCGAAGGGAGCTACACTGTTCACCCATGGACACTCCGTCACTCACCAACATGGAGGCAACTATATGTAGGTTGTCTATGATAGGTCACCAAACCCTAGTCATAGCGTCCGTTTATATACCGTCGGGTAACCTCCCCCTGAGAAGTGATTTTGAAGCACTCCTCTCGCTAGGTAATCACGTTATCTTGTTTGGAGATTTCAACTCTAAACACAAAGATTTTAATTGTAGGACCACAAACACAAACGGTCGAGCCTTATTAGAGATTGCGGAAGCATTTGAGCTGGAGGTTATCAGCCCATATGACTGCACGCACTATCCTAGCGCTAACGCTTACGCACCCGACGTCTTAGATTTTGCTATGACGAAAGGTGTTTATCTACCTTTAAGGTCTGTAGAAACCCTACACGACCTGGGCTCAGACCACCGACCTGTACACATAGTATTAGGCCCGCTCGAACCGTCAGCCCCTCCCACCAAGTCTTTTGTTAACTGGGATAAGGTCACTAGGTCTCTCGCCTCTGCGATTGACGAGCCCGACTCTCCTTTTGATTTCTCTCCTGACTCGCTGAATAGCGGGGAGAAGATCGACGAAGCAGTAAATTCATTCACACGCTTAGTCACCAAGTCTGTGGAAGATAATACGAAGGTGGTCAACCTGCCTAGGCGGGCACAGCTGCCGGCGGATATCCGAAACACGATAAAGGCTAAGAACGCAGCGCTTAGAAGGGCTGCGCGTTACCCCACTCCCTCTAACCGAGCCGACGCGAACTATCTGCAGAGGCTGGTTAGATCCAAACTCTCAGACCTGAGGAACGCTAAATGGGGCAATCTCATGCAAGAAATATCTCCGTCGCACCAAGCGTTTTACAAAGTGGCGAAAGCCCTTCGTAGTGACGTAGTGCAAACAATCCCCCCTTTATCTCGTCCAGATGGCACTATAGCCTTCGAAGACGAGGAAAAAGCCGAATGTTTCGCTGACAGCATCTCTGATCAGTGCTCCCCCCCCTCTAAACAACCATGCGACCCAGCGCATCTCCGGTCAGTAGAGAAAGAACTCCGTAACAGGAACTCTCTCCCTCTCACGGCCCCTCCCATAACGGTTACGACGGACGAACTTGTTTCGCACGTCAAGAAGCTACAGGTTAGAAAGGCCGCGGGTGCCGATGGCATTTCTAACAAGACGCTCAAGCACTTTCCCATCCAAGTGCTAACCGTTCTCACAGTCATCTTCAACGCTTGTTACGATCTATGTCACTTTCCCACTGCGTGGAAAGAGGCTATCGTAATAGGCATACCAAAGCCTGGTAAACCCCTCAACGTCCCTAGTAGCCACAGACCAATTAGCCTACTCAAGGCAATGGGCAAGCTATTCGAGCGAACGATGCAATCTCGTTTGAGAGATCATCTGTTCGACAGCGGCATAGCTATCCCCCATCAATTCGGCTTCCGACCCGCCCACTCATGTACTCAACAGGTACACCGTATAGTGGAATATGCACTAGACGGATTCTACCCCAAAAGGAGGAAGACAGTGGCAGTCTTTTTTGATGTCGCCAAGGCCTTTGACAAGGTCTGGCACGACGGGCTGGTATACAAGTTATACTTGTTAGGCCTGCCCGATCGGATGGTTCGACTAATTACCTCCTTCCTTAGCGGTAGGACCTTTCGTTTCAGGCACGAAGGTACCCTATCGACATCTCGGTCTATCACGGCCGGCGTACCTCAGGGCTCCCCCCTGTCCCCCCTCTTATACATATCATACACAAATGATATACCAGTACCTTCGCTCAGAAGCGGGGTACAGATGTCGTTATTCGCAGACGACACCGCCTTGTACTGTAATAGTGTTACTATTGCAGCGGCGGTGCGTAAGCTTCAACCATCTATCAACAGATTGGGCGCGTGGTTTCGCAAGTGGCGCATAGATGTGAATGCAGACAAGAGCGCTGCGGTTCGCTTCGATGTAAAACGGCGGAATTCACTATTACGTAGGCCCGACGACCCCCCGCGACTGCTAGGTTCACGTATACCCTGGCGGCGCGAAGTCAAGTATCTTGGAGTCACACTGGACGAAACCCTCTCGTTCAGGCCGCACATACGGCGAGTGACCAGGAACGCACGCTCCTATCTCGGCCGGCTACACCACATGGTTGGCAGGCACAGTAGAATGTCACTACGAAACAAGCGAACTATCTTCAAGGTTTGCATACGCCCAGTACTCACATACGCATCACCAGTATTCGCACACGCGAGCCCAATCCTTATGGAGAAGCTCCAGACAGTACAAAACATATTCATACGCCGGGCGGCCGACGCACCGTGGTATGTTCGCAACGCGGACCTGCACTGGGACATCGGAATGCCCACTATACAGACATTCATAAAACAGGCCTCTGATAGATTCTTCAAATCTGCAGAGGAGCACACAAATCACCTCATAAGGGAGGCGGTGGCCTACACCCCCGTTCTCCCTAACCCCACTACTCCTCATGTCATACGAAGGCCTCGTAATGTCCTACTGGACTCACCGGACACCCTGTCCTCCGATCTGGAAAGGCTTGTCAAAGCTCAGATCCCTTAGGTCCCCCCTAAGCTCTCTGTTAGTTTATACATGACCTGAACGCAGTGCGCGCTCAATCATGACTCTCTAAGTAGGATTCTCTTAGGGAAAATCAAGTGGGCGTCCCTTCAATGGGGCGACGCTTATCTAAGAAACGCTTCCCCGGACCCCAGTCTGGGGGGGACGTTCCGATTCGCTTAGCAGCCCATAGGGCAACCGAGTAGTAGGTCTGGTGGTTTTTAGCCGGTAAGAGTCTCGGCATAACCCGCAGGGACATAGGGCCTCCCTCGGTGTACTCATGAGAGTTTTCCACCCCCTCCCAAGTATAGACCGGAGGTAGTCTGGGCGAGTTCTGCCCAGGCGACGTCATTCGTGGCGTTAAAAAAAAAAAAAAAAAACCTAATTCAGCTGATTTTTTTAAATCGTTTATATAAATGATCTACCGAGTTTCGTTAATCATGAAATGGTACTATTCGCAGATGATAGCACGGTAATGTTCACAAGCACTTGTAAAGATCAATTAGAAACAGATATTAGTAAAGCATTATTTATTTTATTTTATTTATTCGGAAAACAAACAGTTATTTACATCTATATACAAGAACTAATTATATAACATAAAACCAGTTACATGTTTTCACATATGCATTACAAATTGAATACGAGAAATAAAAGTACACGATAAAAAGTCTTAAAACGATTTACATAGAGCTTACTTACAAACTAATATGAAAATATACTATAAATTATAACTAAATACTACTTGAACATTATACAAAAATTATACAAGTATACCTGTAGATATTACTGAAGGTTAATTGGAGAGAAACCACTTGCTAGCAATCGTACGTCTATATATTGAGGTACTTGAATTAAATATGTCCAGTTCGTTTCTCGGGTCCTCTACCTTATTAATGGAATTAGCAGATCTTATAAAGAAGGAACCGCTTCTATATTTCGTCGTGCTTTGGGGAACATAAAGTGGGTAGGGAATACGCACAGATCTGGTGGGAACTCGGACGTGTATATTCTCAAGTAGGTGAGGCGAGTCAATTCTAGATTGAGCTATACCCACCAGTAAAGTTATATCGGCTATTTTCCTTCGCTCACAGAGGGGTAGCAAGTGGTGTCTTTTACATCTCGCCTCGTAGCTTGTATCATAGGTTCTACATTTAAATTGTAGATATCTAATAAATTTACGTTGAACAATTTCCAACCTCGCTATATGAACATCGTACTGCGGGTTCCATATCTGTGAGCAGTATTCAAGGACGCTACGAACATAAGCACAGTATAATATTTTTATGGGTTTGATGCTACTGAATTGGGAGCAAGTTCTCATTACAAAGCCTAGCATTTTATTGGCCTTGGTGACTATATGATCAACGTGTTTCTCATAAGTTAGCTTCGAATCGAGGATTACACCCAAGTCGCGAATCTCACTAACTCGTTTTAGTTTCGTCCCTTTCAATGAGTAATCGAATTGTACTATATTGGGTTTACGGGAGAAAGTTATTGCAAAACATTTCGATGTGTTAAGTTCCAGTTGGTTGCTTAGACAGTAACTCTCAAAGCGCTGAAGATCTTGTTGTAACAATAGACAATCTGAATAATTAGTAACATTTATGTAAATTTTCATGTCATCGGCAAACAAAAGAAATTGTGAATGCAAAAAACAAGAACTAATATCGTTAATAAATATGTTAAACAAAAGCGGTCCTAGGAGGGATCCTTGAGGAACGCCAGAAGGAACGCTTAGCCATCTAGATACACAACCGTTCACCGCAACTGCTTGGGACCTGTTCTCAATGTAGGAGCGAAACCATCTGAACAAGTTGCCATGTATTCCAGCGCTCAACAGTTTTTGATAAAGTATTTGGTGATCGATGCGATCGAAGGCTTTACTATAATCGGTGTAGATAGAGTCAACCTGCCCACCCGCTTCCATATTGGATGTTGTAAAGTCGGTAAAAGTTAGTAGATTGGTAGTGGTTGACTTGTTTTTCATAAATCCGTGTTGTTGTGGAATAAAAAACTGGCGTAAAGTACTGTAAACTTGGGTGTATACAATACGTTCTAATAGCTTTGCAAAAATACATAATTTAGATATAGGCCTATAATTAGCAATGTCACTCCTATCACCCTTTTTGTGAATAGGGGTGATAAATGCGGATTTCCAAATATTTGGCACTATGCTTTCCTCTATAGAACGCCTGTATAGAATGAGGAGTGGCTTAGCTAATGATTCCGCACAGTTAACGATAAACAGAGGTGGTACATTGTCAGGGCCAGCGCCTTTAGAAGTGTCTACTGTTTGGAGTAACTTTAAAACTGTACTGGGAAGTATTTCAATATCTCCTATCGTATAGGAGAAGTTCTGGCTCCTATCACTACTGGTGCAGGGGGAAGACAGACTTAATACGGCGGGGGCTTGAAAAGTTGACTGGAAATATAAGGCAAAAGTATTACAAATTGCATCGTTTGTATCTACTACTGAGCTTCCAAGAATCATAGTAGAAGGCAGCGAATTAGAGCCCTTTTTGATACCGTTAACGAATTTCCAGAACATTTTAGGATTAACGGTAATAGAGTTCTCAGTGTTGGCTATATAATCTCTGTAACACTGGTCTTCAATTCGTTTGGCTCTCTGTCTTAGAAGATTAAATTCAAAAAGGTCATTGGAATTACCATATGTTTTATATTTCTTTCTGCATTTATCTTTTTCTTTTAGAATTTTTTTAAGGCTGGCACTATACCATGGCGGGAATGAAGAGGGAAAGATGGTCTTATGGGGGATGAATTTGTCAATTAACTCGTATAAGTATGTATAAAACCTTTCTACCGCTGCTTCCAATGATGTGCCAGACAGGTAATCGTTCCATGACACCGTTGAGAAATCAGATTGAATGGCGTCGTAGTCACCGCGCTCGTAATAATACTTGGTTCTAGGACTGGATTTAAGGGGCTCAAAATTGATGTTATTAATTGTGATGCAGAGTGCTTTATGGTGGGCATCTTCCTGGACAAGGGGAGGCTCACATGCTTTAACCGACAGTTCACTGTTGCTCAATATCAGATCTAACAATCTATTATTTATATTTCGACACGAATTAAATTGATTTAAGTCACATACGGCAACAGTATCGAAGAAAGAGACCTGTGCCCCGCCAAGAACGCCCCTAGGTAATAAACGATTGCCACTAGGGCACCAATCTACGTTACTCATATTAAAATCACCCATAACTAGAAAAACATCATTTGGGTGCGAGTTGACGATTGATGACAAATTATTTGTAAAGTTAATTAGCATTAAAGCATTAGACATAATAGTTCAGTGGTTATCTCATAACAATTTATTAATCAATTTTGATAAAACTAATATTATGACATTTAGAAATAGGAATAATGATTTATTTAATATTGATATGAATTTTAAAGACGAAAAAATTGGGGAAGTTGATAATGTAAAATTTTTAGGTTTAAATCTTGACTCTAGCTTGAATTGGAGATTCCAGGTAGAAACCATATGTGCTAGGTTGAGTCAGTTTTCCTATGCACTATCAATGCTCATAAAAATTGTGAATCAGTCTACTGCGATTACCGCGTATTATGGTTGTGTTGACTCTATATTGAGGTATGGCGTCATCTTTTGGGGTAACTCGGTGGACAAGGACATAGTATTTAGAGCCCAAAAGAAATGTGTGAGAGCTATTTGCAAGATAAAGCCACCAGAATCTTGTAAACCATTTTTTATTCATTTAAAGCTACTTACCTTGCCATGTATTTACATTTATGAGGTGACCATGTTTGTAATCTCACATATATCTATGTTTGAGCACCTCAAGAGCAAAAGAAATAATTATAAAATTTCGTTTCCGTCAAATAGGACAGCACTGTATAATAATAGTATATTTTGTATGGCACCACGCATTTACAATCATTTACCAAAAAATATATTAAAATGTTCCAACATAGACAAGCTTAAATTTCATTTGAAACAATTTCTACTTAAAAAAGCATACTATAATGTGAAAGAATATTTAGATGATAATTTTGACTCTTTGACATATTATAATACATAATTATTTAGTTTTACTTTGACTAGTCCTTAATTCTGGTTTTGATTTGATGAGACATTAGAAATTATTAATATATTGATGATTTTATTTGAAATTATAATATATAAATGTCGTTATTTTAAAATTTACAATTTAATTTATTTCAATTTTCTGTGTGTTTGTATTTTGTATTTGAAATTTTTATTAGAATGAATTAATCTTTATATTTCAATCCATTGTACTAATAAGATAAATTTGTATGCCCAAGTGGCAGATCATGGAATGAACAAAATTGTAATATATTTAATAAGACCTGTATGTATATAACCCATGTATCACAAATAAACGATTTGATTTGATTTGATTTGAAATATTATATACTTCAATTAATTTAATTAAGTACACATATTTTGTTTGAAAGGTTACATACTTTTTTAAGTTGATATACATATCTTTAATTATACCTTTATTATAAATAATGTTCTACCTACGTGTAATTATTACAAACAATATAATGAGATAGGTAATAAGTAAGACGAACAGTGTGACTTATTTTTGTAATTTCCACCTGCCTTGATAAATTAGATAATTAATATTATTTTTGTAGTTTGTTCTATGTTTTAGAAATATTCTACTTTTAATGGTCTGATCTATTTTGAACCCTGAATAACATCCATACGTCTAATTGGTATAAGATTCTTAGAAGTCAAGTTTGGAAAAAATATTTCTAAACAAATTATGGTTAGAGATATTTTATGACTTTTTCTATAATTAATCAAGCTCTCTCTCTCCTCTGATTAGGTTAATACAGGTTTTTAAGTTAAGTTTTCCTCCGTAGATATTGATTGATGACTCTACTCCAAAGAGTCTTCTAAAAGCCTTATATAGTTACCTGCCATAGTAATACTACTGTAGGCTTACTTCAAAGGTACAATTACCTGCTTAATTATTAATCATGCTAATAATAGTCCCTAAGCAATTAAACAAACTTTGCGACGTACGACCTGTTTATTGCACGCAAAGCTGCTAAGGTAATTAATACTGACAACGGTACGTAAGCACATTGAGTTCCATGTGTTAATGGCTGTTCTTATCTATGTACCTATACGTAGAATATGTAAGCACATCTTTTTGTTCGATATTTGGGCCTATTATTAGCATCGCACTTGTGTTTTGTAAAACGTGTATCGATGTGTTAACGTCTAGCGAATATAACAGAGACTAGAATGTCTCGTAGTAAAATCCGTTAGTAATTTACATGCATCGGTAATACGTAGGTATAGTAAATTCGCTACCAACTTTAAGGTATGCAGTGCTGGTCACATACTAAACGTTATACTGCCTGCGGTCTTTATTTCTCTCTTTCATCTGTCTTTCGTTACCTTTAACCTTTAACTATGGACGTGCGGTCTCACAGAGCGCTTGCAGTTTCCGAATTGCGTTTCCTTGTCCTTCCGCGGACTCCACATGGCTGCTGGCTTCAGTAGCTTCGGTTTTAGTGGCAAAACGACTGTTGAGAGTAATAATTGCATCGCCAGCTGCATATTGCGTAAGTAATTTCAATTTATATTTTAGTGCGGTCTGGTAGACCGCACGTCCATGGTAACAAAAATATGACGTCCTTAGTTAAAGGTAAAGAAGTGGCAAATTAATTAAGTGACGGCTGAATCAGACCTTACCTCTGCAAATGAAGAAAAACTTGGTGCAAAAGCGTATTTAAAGTACTACAATAAATAGCTCTAGTTTCTCTACATGGTTGAAAGAGACTACACTGATACTGTAGTCAATTTCATTTTATAAGGCGTAAAATTAACTCTTATGTTTCGTATGAAGACAGCTGAGACTACCAATATGTACTCGCCTCGTTATCTAACTGTGAGATTTAGTTCCTATTATTATTAAACTAGTAAGGTTGTACCCATGTTGATGTATCTTGTACTGGCAAACTGATCCTAATTTTTATATTTTTCCTTAGGCTATAACTGCTGTATTATGAATTTTGAAAGTACTACAAATCAAGATGAAGATCTAGGTACACATACTCGTACATAAGATACACACTTCTTGTACCTACTTAAGAAATATTTTGAAATGAAAATGTACAGCTTTATTTCGTAGAGTTAAAATACTAAGTAAGTTAATTATGTTTGTACCAATCATTCTACAAACTTAATCAAATCGTTATTGCACTCCATAAGTATTAACAATTGTGTAATAAATAAAACATAAGAACTATTTATGGACCCTGTTATTATAAAGTATGTTACTCATTTAAGGTTATGAACCAACAAAAATACTGTTGAGTTTGATGACTACTCTTAAATTCCTTTTTTAATGTACATGCTTATTTTTATGGTATTTAAAGATAACCTTAAGTCTATGGATTTAATGCGTAGGTATTAGTGTTTACACTGTTTCCACTAGTTCAGTGCGTGATACATGTAACGTAATCTTACGTAAAACTAAAACTACGGTAGTTGGGTTCTTTGTACTCTTATGTATACTTAGTTGCAACTTATTAATCGTACATCACCAAGTCAGCTAACGCATAAATATACCTAAATAACTGACAGTATTTAGGCAAAACTAAAGTGAACTTTACCTTAAAATATAATACATATTACCATATAACCAAACGTGATTTGCCTAGCGCTATTGAAGAAACGCAACTTCATTTTTCCTATCAATTACTGAGTCTTCACTATTGAACAATTCATGCGAGCGTGCCTCTCCTTGCCTTTGAATGAAAGTTCTGCTTTTGTGAGGATCATAGAAAAATGGAACATAGTTGGCTATTAAAATTGGCATGTTTTATAAGAAAATCTAAAAAAAAATATGATATAAATAGTTTGTTAAATTTCTTCGATTGTGTTCCAACGCGTGAAAGTCTAGAACATTGATGTGGTACGTTTTTAAAGATATTGATTTAAAGAACATGATCTCAAGCTGTGTATCAGATTTACAAAGGCTTTCCAGCCTCACAGTCTTGCATGTTATTTGAAACTATGGCCTTGCGCTTGACACCGAGACTATTTTTATAAAACCAAAAACCTACTACTTGTTCTAAGGAGTATTACAGTAAGAGGAGAAATAGTTAAATTAAAATACGCATGTTTGCTATATTTATATTGTCAAATTAAGTTTTTCTCCTTTAAAACAGGATGATCGTAACGTTGCTCTGCAGTAGAAAGTCTAATAACATAATAACAAAAACCAATATATCTTTCAATAAAAATACTATTACATAGGTAAATGATACACATAGATGAGCACCAAGAAAAAAATATTAATTATTTAAATAACGTCAACAGATAATAATTGATTACAGTCATCATATTTTAATTATGGTACTACATACAAATTTTGGTTAAATTTAATATTTGTTTTGTTATATACAATCTCTATTCCAACTAATCATTTTAATTGGGTACGCAATTAAATAGAATAATTAATTAATGTTAAACATACTGATCTACTCTACAATAAAACTGTGTGTCTAGTACGTTCAAAATATTTACACAAGTATACAAATAGTAGGCTCTGATAAACCCGCTCGTGCTGCAAATAGTTATCACTTTGCATTCAAATTTGAACCGACAACGTTTGTACTATCACCATTAAAATGTTCATTCATATTATGTGTGACTATATGCCTTTAGGGTATTTCCTAAATTTGAAAACTATGAATTGGAAAGGTTTATTTAAATAAAGAACTGATTTGTTAACATTTTAATTACTAATAGTGTGGTATTTTTAGAAAACTAAGTAATACGGAAGTACTAGGTTGTGTAAAAAGTAGCGAGCGCAGTACTGGCTGCGCAGTAACTCTTACTAGCTCTATAAAGGGAAGGGAGTACTCGTTCCATTCACAAGTTATTCGACGTCGACGTCACAGCAAAGTTGGGTAAAACAGCCTGTCTCAACTTTCAGTTACGTTACAAAAAAATATTTCGTGAAGTGAGTTATTTTGTGTTGAACAACAATATGAAGTCGTTCCTGTATTTATTTGCGGTGATTTTGGCGTGTGATGCTGTCAACTCATTGTTTCTGCCGGTAAGTAGCTTTTATGATAATTACATTTAAAAGTCAGATATTTATACTTTCATTATTTTACTTAGTTTTGTTTGAACACTAATGAGTTTCAACTGGTCACATTACCTGGTATACATTTTTAGGAGTGGCGCAGTCAAGTAAAAAAAAGTTAGTTAAAAAAATGACCAAAAGTAATTTGCTGAACTTTTAACCGTTTTGAAATATAAATTGTACGAAATAATATTAATATATCGTTTAAGTTTTTTATAAATATTATTTATAGCGTGTTTTGGCTGCCATTACTATCTATTTATTAAGGATTATTATTAATAATTTATGAATAAAATTAAATAATTTTTTTAATACCGCATAGAGTCTAGTTTGTCAGCTCTAGAGTAAAAAAAATAACTGATTTGGTTTTATTGACGTACCTTTTTTAAAAACTTTTTTATTATTTTGTGTTTAATATAAATCATGGTGTTACTATTCCGTCTCATGCGTTAGGCTAAATGTCGTAACAGAAAACAATGTGGCAAAAAGTTTACGTTTACCTCTACAAAAACCCCAAACTAAACTGCCTGGTCAGCGTAGCAGCGTATTAATACGCTTAATTTTCTTGAGGCACTGAACAAGGTACGTTCCACCATCGGGATATTAAGAGGTTGTCGTGATGCTAATTTTATACCTATGACATTATTTAATTTAACATAATTCATATTTTACCACAACAATATTCGTATTTTACAAGTCCAGTAAAACACTTAGTACCTAAGTTTAAAATTAATGATTGCGACGGGTAGTCCTTGAGATATTCTTAATTATCTGATGCCCGCGGCTTTACCCGCGTTGTACAGGTAGCTTAAATGTTATTCTGCACCCTAAACTACCTATATTCCAAATTTCATCAAAACCAATTTAGTAGTTTTTGTGTGAAATAGTAACATACATCCATCCATCTATCCAGTCATCATTCATATTACTTAGCCTACTAAGTAATATTATAAATACGAAAGTTTAAGTACATAATGAACTTTATCCTAATTAAGCTCATTATGTAATCTAACCCTTAACGCAACGTAAGAGAAGATATGATATTGGTCTTTGGATTTTCTGTCCTTCTTTCTCTCCTTCTCTGACTAAATAAAAAACGACCAAAATCTGGCATAATTATCAAACCAGCATGGCGGCATCACAAAACTTGTACTTAACCCCGCAACGCCATTTCAATGATAAGATAAGAATACTACATAGAGAAAGGTACACATACAACATAAATTATATTATAGACACTGGTAGTAAGGCAATCTGACAATACTAATATAATTATGTCGGAAATATCTTGTTTATTTTATTTGACGTAAGATGTACTCGTAGTCGTGGGTAGTAACAACAAGGTAAATATATTTTTACAGTTCCTTAGACGAGTTAAGATAACAGGGTAAACTTCTAGGGCTATTAGCTAGAAATTTTAATATAAGAAACAATTAATTGCTCAATGTCCATCGGAGCTCTCTGGAGTCATCCTTTCGAGGGCTTACATAGAGTCCCCGACACTTACCAACAGGGACAGACGTGGTTTTTTAGTCAGTCCAAGTCAGACATGCCAATGAGTTTGACAGCCCTCGGTGTCATGAAGTCCATTAGCCACTCAAAAGGCTGGCTTACATAGCGTTAGACCAATTATAAAATTTATTATTCCTGGCTACATCTTTGGCAATGAAATGTTTTTATTTCATTCTATTTACCGTAGCGCCTAATAATTTTCCATCGACATACGACGTTATGAGATAACTAACCTTGTCATTAACTATTCATTAACGCTCTATTATTTGGACTAGCGTGTAGATTACGATCCTTAGGGACTAGAACTAGGTATTCCATTTATTATAGTTAAATCACTTATAAGTAACGACCTCCATAACTTTGTTTTTTTTCTCTTAATTAAGAACCTGTGATCATTAATCTAGACGGTAATCAGTTGTGGTTTTAATGTTAGTGCCACTTTTTTTTCTTACCACAGGTCTCATAAAGCTTACGCGTTTGCTGGATTGTAGACAAACAATCGGTTTTTATCGTTGACTAAATATATTGTTATTGCTTCGGATATCCAAGTACTCATGAATTTCTAAATTAGGAAAACACCGTATTGAGTAATGTGTTCTAAGAATGTTATTTTGAGCTCACTGAAGGCATATAATGTCAGATTAATGATTGTTTGATGGCAATCGGATACCGTAGGTATCCTTATCCTATTCAGATCAGATTGGTTCTATTAAATAATAATCAACAATACACAGATAGTGCTTGCTTTTACCGCCTCTCGTGTCTTAAATAAAATATCTGACCCCTCTTTAGCCGTAAGAAGAATGTAAGATTGATATAAGATTTTGAGTATAATATTTCTCAGGCATCCCAAAAAACGGTCGCTTAATTAATTTGGTCGGAGGCTGTCTGTAAAATATAGTTGACACCTTGTTATTTCATTAACTTTACCTGATGAGCTTTTACTTTAATTGTATTAACAATACGTCATTTTACATGGAAAATACTTATTAAAATTAACCAATATAAAATAATTTATAATCTATACTAATATATAAATGCGAAAGTAACTCTGTCTGTCTGTCTGTCTGTCTGTCTGTCTGTCTGTCTGTCTGTCTATCTGTCTGTCTGTCTGTCTGTCTGTCTGTTACTCTTTCACGCCTAAACGGCTGAACGGATTTCGATGAAATTTGGTACAGACAATCTTTAGACCCTGAGAAAGAACATAGGCTACTTTTTATTAGCAATCATATTATATTTTGATTTCATAGAATTTTGGCGGGAAAGCTGTGTCACGTGACCTGTGACGTCATAGGTCACGTGACCTGTGACGTCATAGGTCACGTGACCCGTGACGTCATAGGTCACGTGACCCGTGACGTCATAGAATTTTGACAGATGAGTCGTGACGTCACAGAATTTTGGCGGGAAAATATTTTTTGACAGTTGAGTCGTGACGTCATTGAATTTTTGACAGATGAGTCGTGACGTCACAGAATTTTTGACAGATGATTTGTGACGTCATATTATTTTGGCGGGAAAATATTTTATAACTCTGTCACTTTTGACAGCTGTCAATTTTGACAGATAGGCGTGACGTCATAGAATTTTTGACAGATGAGTCGTGACGTCACAGAATTTTGGCAGGAAAATATATTTTGACAGCTAAGTCGTGACGTCATTAAATTTTGGCGGGAAAAATAGTATTTAAACAGCTGAATCCTGACGTTATCACAATTTGGCGGGAAAATAAATAGGTTTGTACAGGACCCTCGGTGCGCGAGTCAGACTCGCACTTGACCGGTTTTTTAGCTGTGGGTCTGATATATCTAGAGAGCTTAAATTCGTAATTGTCAACTTATTTCATCATAACAGCCCATTAATGTCCCACTACAGGGACGGGCCTCCTTCCTTGACGAAGGGATACTTGGCCTACTAATACCACGCTTGCAGACGGATTGGTATAGGGTTTAATTTCAATTTTTTTTTTCGCCCAACGAAGTGGGCACGGGTCAGCTAGTATTATATATCAATTATAACGTCAGGATTCAGCTGTTTAAATACTATTTTTCCCGCCAAAATTTAATGACGTCACGACTTAGCTGTCAAAATATATTTTCCTGCCAAAATTCTGTGACGTCACGACTCATCTGTCAAAAATTCTATGACGTCACGCCTATCTGTCAAAATTGACAGCTGTCAAAAGTGACAGAGTTATAAAATATTTTCCCGCCAAAATAATATGACGTCACAAATCATCTGTCAAAAATTCTGTGACGTCACGACTCATCTGTCAAAAATTCAATGACGTCACGACTCAACTGTCAAAAAATATTTTCCCGCCAAAATTCTGTGACGTCACGACTCATCTGTCAAAATTCTATGACGTCACGGGTCACGTGACCTATGACGTCACGGGTCACGTGACCTATGACGTCACAGGTCACGTGACCTATGACGTCACAGGTCACGTGACACAGCTTTCCCGCCAAAATTCTATGAAATCAAAATATAATATGATTGCTAATAAAAAGTAGCCTATGTTCTTTCTCAGGGTCTAAAGATTGTCTGTACCAAATTTCATCGAAATCCGTTCAGCCGTTTAGGCGTGAAAGAGTAACAGACAGACAGACAGACAGACAGACAGATAGACAGACAGACAGACAGACAGACAGACAGACAGACAGACAGACAGAGTTACTTTCGCATTTATATATTAGTATAGATAAATTGGGTTCACGGTTTTATATAATTGAAGTTGCCATATTTCAAGGCTAATATAAATAATGAAGTGTAATTTATTGACTACGACGTGCAGAATATTTTTTTAAATAAGTAACACCTCCTGCGATAGTAACCATGACCTGCGTCGTGAGAACTTTATAAACGTCAACTTAACGGACACAAAGAACATCCAGACGTAGAACAATTTGTAGATCGCTTACAGAATTTTTCTGTGTCAGATTCAAACCTACTACCTTGTACACGGTAGCATCACTATTCCTTTTATTTTTGAATTCTACGCTAAATATTCGACAAATTTCGATAACGAGAGCAGCGATTGAGGTCTAGGTCACCCCTGCCCTTGTCTCTTCTGAAATGCATCTCTTACTTTAATTTCTGAATCTACAGATTTCGTTACTAGATTACGAAAAGTATTTGGTCTTATCCCCAGCAACAACCAGACTCGTAGTCTCTGTTTATTGAAAAGAAAAAGGAGGAGAACTTATACCCACATCCTCTGGGTCTTTTTAGATTACTGATGATATACTGGTGACTAGATTCTGATGGTTATCTTAGATACTTCCTAATTAGGTCATAAAAGTTTAGGTATACTAATTTAACCACCAGTTACCTATAAGTATAAAACCTTTTTGCCTGTGCATTAATCAGAAAATCCCAAGTACTCTGTCTCATGGTTTAAAATGTAACTTAGAATAATTAAACTTCTAATTTATTACCAATCTTAATTTAAGTCCAAATTTTATTTCATTCTGTAACAGTCCTACATATAACTAGCTGTTAAGTCTCATATTTTATTTTACTAGACTATTATTTATCCATAACTATCTATTTTATTGTTTTTTGTTGGAAGTGCCCTCTTACATTGAAGACTTAAAACGCTGTCATGATGAGCTATTCCCCGCGACTTTGTCAAAAAAAAGGGTTTTAAAAAGGTATTTTTTTCATGGTTGCTATTTTTACTCCGAAACCGTGATCGGAATCATGATTTGTTGAAAAAAACCTTATTGGTTTAGTTATCTGCCAGTAAAGGTCTTATCATTTGTTTTATTGTAGGTCATAACATTAAATAAGGGCCCAAAAAAACTTCATGTATTACATTCTTCAAATTTTGCATGGTTTTGAAGTTCCAAACAAGCACTTTAATTTGTTATTCATATCAATATAAAAGTACACTACTGCTCCGTTTTTGTAGTTTTTTACTTTACGTCAATTAAAAAACAGTATACCTATTTATTTTTGAAATACACAACGCTTTAAAACGAATGCGATTCAATCTTCTATTTCTATTCAGGGTAAAATTAATTCAATTGAGTGCTCCAGGCGTGGGACAGTAAAAATATTATAATTACTTACTTGTCTGAATAAAATATATTTTTGTCATTTACTTGGAGACAAGGTTCTTTCAATTTATTTTTCCTTCTCATTAGCATTTACACATTTAATTTAAGAGCAAGCTTTTCTCTTATATTTATTAACTTCAGAGGACAGACCCTTCTGCCGCTGCGCTGGATAAAAGTTAAGGGACTACGGCACAAGATCACGTCAAGGGGAAACATTGAAAGGAGATTTATATTTGCAGTGGACTAAGAATAAGCATAATATCAGCATATTATTGCAGTCCAACTAACAAATTATGTTACTGTTTTACTAATTTAGTAGTTAGTAAAACTATTAGTAGCAGAACATATTTTTAATCGTAGGTATATCACAAAGGACCTGAGTGGAAGTGTGACTTGTCACGTATGCCATCGCCTCAGAAAGTTTACAACATACGAGAAATATAAACCACTCAGATATCATTTTTGTTGTGTAGTTTGAAAAACGTCAGCCTGAACAAATGGTTTACTAAGTTTGTAGTAAGAGAGCGCAGTAACAGAGAATATTGCTAGGACAGCTGGAAACCACAATAAACTGAATTGAAGATAATATTTTGGGAACTGTAATATAAGATATTATGATAGAAATTTTAGAGAGTTTGCTACATGATTTTTTATTTTAACAGACGCTTATTAGGTCGCAAGTCTTTCTAATATGAAGTTATCATTTTAGGTTTCCTAACTTAGGGGCAAAAATACGATTGGAAATTAACGATGGATTAAAAAACAACAAAAATATCAAAGGCCGCACTTTATATGATTAAGCGAGTCAATGCTAAGTCATGCTAACGTGTAAATTATGAGCTTGCATTTGACAATGTTTTTATTAATATAGGCTTGCATATTTCAGTTGTTTGGTACCTAATATGAGGAAAAGAATTTACTTTATGACGTTAAAAATATCGTCGTGATTAATAAAATAAATGTACCTGCACCCAAATCGAAATAGCAGCATATATTTATAAAGTCACATAATGTTATTTCTTGCTATCGAGTAGGCGTATTTATTTTAATAATAGATCAAAATGCTTACTTCAGTGTTAACCCTTTTGTTTGTTGACCTTTTACTCAAAGGATAAACTTTTTTAATTTGTTTTTTTATACTTTTGGTACACTCTTTTGTCTAATTTAATATAATAATCTACTTTTGTCATTAGGAATATTTTGCAATATACTTTAAGACATTAAAGTTAAGGGCTAGTTAAACTAAATATAAAATCTAGTTCAATTTGGGTTATATATCTTCATTTATTTAATTAGTAGCTGATGCCCGCGTTGCACAGGTAGTTTGAATTACATACATAAACTCAAGCCTTATCCCGTCCGGGGTAGGCATAGACGACAGAATGCCACTTGTCACGATCCTGGCAAATACAAATACAAATACAAATTCCTTTATTCACAATAAATAGGGTATGTACATACAATGTAGGTGACATAATGTGGTTATAATCAGTGCTTTGCCTATTTAGCTGTCAATTGGAACAGCGTGTGATATAAAACTATAAAAATAAAATAAAAAAACTATGAACTTATAAACTAGACAACTACTAAAACTAAATGAAAATAATTTATTTAAGTTTTTATTCTACATTCTCCATACAAACAGATTAGTTTGAATTCTACAACCTAAATTCTAAAATTTATCAAAATCCATTCAGTGTTTTTGCGTGAAAGAGTAACAAACATCCGTCCATCTATCTATCCATCCATCCTCACAAACTTTCGCATTTATAATATGTATTAGTAGGATAAGTAATTAAATATTAAAAACATTTTTTTTTCCAAATATGTAATCAGTTTTTCGTCGTCAATAACTTTAATCGATACTAAGTACTGCGATTTGCTTAGCAGACTGTTTTTAGATGGAGGATACGAAAACCGCCCCCCGTGAGCTTACTCTGGTAACCTCTCTAGAGAGGTTACTCTGGTTGCAAGTCGTTTGCATTAATGTCGTATGCACGTACTTTAATATGCTTGTTTTTATTAAGTATTGATTAAAGTGCCTACACATCGCGGGCTGCGTGGCTGTGCTCGTATACTCCCTCCAAAACACTCTTTTTAGCAAAAGTTTTTTTTTCTGTGTCTATAATTATGCAGTCTCATTCTTTTATTTTTATTAAAGTATAAGTAGGGTCAGTTATTTTTCCATAACTGCAAAAGACCCTGCAGTGGAAAAATAAGGAAATAATTATTATAGTGTATACTTTTTTTAACCTATAATAATACCGAACGGCCTTTGCAACTCTGGTCAGCTTGGTATTAGTAGACTAAAATGAAGAAGCCCGGTTCTGGCTGCGTCCTAATATCCAATACACATTAACAAGTAGTTGTTTATTTAAGTAGTGACGTCATATCATAAAAACCCGAACAATACGTAACACAGTGAACGATATACTACATTACCACTTATAAAGCACTTACGCTTTTTATGTCCTCCTGTCGTACCCCCTGAGAAGATCAGGGCTACTTACCCTATTTTTGTGTAAAGGACACGCTTTTTCTCATGCTTAAACATTATTGTTGTTGTCACAACTTACATTATGCCATAAACATTAATCTTATAACATTAGGTATATTGTGAGAAAATAAATCCATGTTACATGGTAATGCTACAAGAAATATTTTAATTGTGATTGATGAGGGTGTTATGAAAACTGTGAAATAATAGACAAGCTTATATAGAATTCTTGGGTCTTTAATGACCTAAATACTTTATTACAAAAACACAATTTACCGAGTTGATTAAAAATCTTTGCGATTAATTTTATGTTCGCAAGTAGCCATGTTATAGCATAGAATTATGGAGTTAGTACATAAAAATAATCTAAAACTAATTTAAATTTATTGTTAAAATTAAACTATTCATTTTCATTTGTCTGTTACATTAAAATTTTGTTACAATTATAAAACTTTGAAATGCGTGTTTCTTTCTTATGAAGTATACACGAACCTTTGCCAAAAGTGACACCTGATAATTATAAATGTTATGCGTCGACCACAAGAGAGCTGATGTGGTTGAGTCTCCTTACATGAAGGTAAGAAAAGGAGAAAACTGACATCAAAGACCTAATTGTTCTTTACGGTTAATTCACACGCGTTATGTTTTTCTTCAACAACATAATATTTTTACCAACTTCAAAAAGGGGTAGAGTTTTCATTTCAGTTGTATTTTTTTACGTTAGAACCAGTTAGAATCAATTATTTATTTATTTATTGCAGCGGTTTTTTCTTTTGAAATGGTTTCCTACTTGACACTTTTTATTAATATAAGTAACTAGCGGCCTGTCCCGGCTTCGTACGGACATTATTTTCCCGCTTTTCTGTTGTAATTTTTCCAGAACTTTCTGTGCTATAAATCTTGCAGAGCCTGAGACCTTTCCAACGAATGCAAAACCGTGGAAATCGGTTCGTGCGTTCTGGAGTTATAGCGTCAGGAAGGAAAATCCGACTTATTTTTATAGTAGACTAGCGGCCCATCTCGGCTTCGCATGGGCATTATTTTTCCGCTTTTCTGTTGAAATTTTTTCCGAATTTTCTTTGCTATAAACCTCACGGAGCCGACATTATTTTCCCGCTTTTCTGTTGTAATTTTTCCAGAACTTTCTTTACTATAAATCTTGCAGAGCCTGAGACCTTTCCAACGGATGCAAAACCGTGGAAATCGGTTCGTGCGTTCTGGAGTTATAGCGTCAGGTAGGAAAACCTGACTTATTTTTATATAGTAGATTTGGCAAAAATATATCGACGGTGGAAAGGCAAAACGAATGATACGCCATTTGGCTAATTGTTCAGGAGAGCTGTTTAAAGTTTAAATTTTAACAAAAATGATCATAACTTCTTTGTTTATTAACCAATTTTTTTGAAATTTTATAAGTAAATCAAGTTTTATGTGCTCTTTGTTTTGTATTCAATATAAATTAATTAAAGTCAATAAGGCAAGAAAAAAGTGGCGTATCATGTTTCTGACATTTTGAGTGAGTTGGGAAAAACACTTCATAAACCATCAATAAAAAAAAGTTGGTAGGACAAATTAATTCATTCACAAAACCTCCACAAAAACAGGAGGGCGAAATTAGTTTAAATGCCAAATGAAAAAAAAAGGCGTAGAAGGAAAAATGCTTCATTTCCCTTTGATGAAACAAAAATAAAATGGAAGAATGTTTTATGAGTGATGTCTCTTATATTTTTAGGTCGTTAAAATGAATTAATGACCATACGCGGTTATGTAGTTTACATGATGTGCATTTCTCGGATAGGGGCTTAAGTTGATCTCGTGGTAAAGGAATAGACAATTTAATTAATTATAAACTTTTTATTTAGTTTCTTAATTAAAAAGTACGATAGGAATAACAACTGAAACGCCGTAGCTGTTACTTTACTCTCGAGGAAGAAAACGTGTAACGACATGTCAAAATATAACTTAGCGGGGAAAAAGTATTGAAAGACCAAATTAAAAAATTATTTGGAAGAGCGAATTGCATGATGTGGCATCTTCGTAAAAAAATAAGTTTGGTCAGTAATTTAAAAGGCACCTTCAATATTTTCATATCAATTTATTGACATTGTTAAAAAAAGGTATCGAAAAACGGTCGTTTAAGGGGAGGGTATTTTTGAAATACCCCCTTTTATACCTTAAATGAAACGCCAAAAAATGCGTCAGAATGACTTCTAACCTAGACAGATCGATAGAGAATCCAAAACTCTATCGAACTGCATATAAAACTCATTTTCGACTAAAGTGGCGTTTCATTCGTTTTGCCTTTCCACCGTCGATATATTATTTCTGTGAATCATTGTTAACCAAATTGTGATAATAGTAATCGGTATGAAAGTAGAACAGGTATTCAGATAAGTAGAATTTAATTATCTCCTCGACACTCCTTGCGTCGAGTTCTGTGATGTGTAGCAAAATGAGTCAAATATTAAAAGGTTTCTTTTAATGTACTTTTTCCAATCCATTACATCTCATAACATCCCTTACACGTTCACACAACGCCGTCTAAACACAAATTAAGGAGTGATTTTTCTACCTACTTGACAACAGAATGATGTCATACGACGAGACATATTATTTAATCTGTTTTTGTAAATACATACATATTATTTATAGGTACCTACATAGATAACACCTAGACCATATCTAACAGCCATGTTTAAGCAAACGTTCCTCGAACCTTACCAGATTCGAAAACCGTTTAGTAATCATGTACTGTTGTAACCACTACGCCATAAAGGGCATCATTAACAGTAAAAGAAAAATAATACCACTGTTCATGAATACGAATGGAATGCATTCTATTATAATTTTATACATTTCTATTTTCACTTCGAATCCAGTAATAATTCGCAATCACAGCGATGAGGTATGTGATTATGCAGCTCGCAAGCAGGTGTTGGCTACCGATTTATGAGAATACGATGCAAAAGCGAAACATATCGTTGCCGTAAAATTAACATATTTATTGAATACTCCTTTCAGCCGTAGAAACTACTTATGAAACCTTTGATGTACGGTTACATAAATTCTTATACTAAGAAGCTTTTTAGTTCGTATTATTTTTTTAACGCGGGAATGATTTTAGAGATTGTATTTAAGGTTATAAACCTTTGGACATAGCGGACAGATGAGTCGGATTCCCAAGACAAAAACCATGGTATTTCTTTTCCACCCATAAAGGGGTCCAGAATGGTTACCCTTACTAGATGTAAGTGTAAGTTTAAGATAAATACAAATGGACCTCGGTCTAAAAGTTAACTGAACAAAGTTTATCAGAGTGTTTATATTAGTTTACGTCGTCGCACTTGTAAGAGAGTAGACAACTTTTCAACTCAGTTATCGCCAGCTTCGCTAACTAGCTCAGAACCAGAGACGCTAGATTGAATACACGTGCTTCTGAGCTATCACATGTGAATGTGACTGTGTGATGAGATGTGAGTGTGAATACAACCACGCTGTAAAATTATAGTCGAGCTTCTTTTTCTTTTTCTTCTTTTAAATCTTTTAATGTTTCACTTGTCTCTTCAAGTGCCTCTTTTCTCTCTCTTTAGAGAGATTATTAGAGAGAGAGTCTAACAATTGCTAGGCATATGGTGTGTATAGTATTTATATATTATTTTACAATTTACCACAGGAATATCCGCTTAGCACGTAGAAATTAACTACACCTTTTGAATGAAAGCATCGTTACGATACACAATATCAGTTATCTCTACATTCTGATATTGCCTAATTACACAAACAGACTAAAGATGCATAAGTTGCTTACATCTCAAAATGTGACCGCACTCAAAAAACACATTTCATTTTTCTACTTGGACTATGTTTCTCTGACAACTGAGCTAAGCCGTAAGATAAGTAGGTTTGCCATGGGGCGCATTATCTGCAAAAAGGGAAACCTTATATAATTTCAACGTGCTTTGTATTCTACCTGTTTAGATAAACTTGCTACATTGAGCCTGATGTCCACAAGATATGTGTGTTCTTTGTATTAGTCGTCGTTTCATGGACAGTCGTGGTAACAAAATATCAAGTTAAAGTATAGTTGTGTAGTTTTAACTCGTCATCTTGGTTAGATTGGATATCATAGTCTTTAAGTCTAATTTAACTTTATATAGCTTACTTATTTTTAAAATATTTATGTTATAATTTGAGTACAGTAAACGCAAAATTGCAGTAGTGTGAAAGAGTAAGCAATAAGATTGAAGTAACACAATAACGTTGATCATTTATTCATAGATTTCTAGAAAGAAACCTAAGAATAATATTCTTAGATTTCTTTCACGAGTCTGAGAACAAAATGTAAGGTATCGTGTAAAAAAGTATCATAATTTATTTTAAAAGAGATTTAAAAAATATATGAATACTATCGCAGTTTAATCCTTCCAATAAGAGTTAAAATGCCAGCATTCGATAAAAGAATAAGATTTTATTCTATCTTACGAAGCACCAATAAACTGTGCAAGGTTTTTGTACTACTACTAAACAATTCAGAAAAGTTTTATGTGGTAAATCGTTTCACTGACTAACCTCTATGTATTAACTAATTTACTATTCTTTGTAAACCAAGTTTAGGGCAGAATAGATCAGTGCAAATATTTGACGTGTGCAAAGATAAGTATTTGTTCAGGTCAAGTTTGTAGTATTTGTGTTGTCTTTGAACCGTAGTTCACCTAATTTTCTTTTAGTCTCCAGAGAACTATGGAATAAATTGTTCTTGTATACAAAGATTGTAACTAGATACATTACACCTACGATAATCTTTCCATATTTCCTAAGGGATGACAGCGTATTGTTATAATGAGGGCTTCGTAATACAATAGTGAAAAGGGTTTTAGTATATGTTTATTAAATTTAGAAGATTCAATTTCATGTAATACCTACGTATAAATGAAATAACCTATAGACTTTAGTTTTGTTAATCGAAATTAATTAAAAAAGACCTAACGTCACCATCCAACCGAGCTCTGAAAGCAGACTATCCTTCAAAAGAACAAAATGTTTCTGATGTGATTATGTTTAAAAATAGCCTAGCAATATTAATATTACCAAAGAATTAAAGTCAAATCGATACATAAACTTAATCGCTTGTAGTAAAAAAATACCAAACATAAATCATTCTTTACCAGCGATCAACCCTTTAGTTTCCCCAATGTAATTGTTATGAATCTGATATGTATTCGAGATACGTCGAATAGACGGTTATTGGATATTTTAGCGATTGAACAATTGCTAAATGTACCATTAATATCATTGTTTTACTCGAAATTACTTACTACTAATAAAAACAAGTCCGAGTGAAAGAAGGAATTAAATATACTTATTGTATCGCCACACGATCTTATCCCATTGGTTTGAAGCATAATATTCTTCATTATAGGACAGCTGTGAAAGAAAAGTTCTGGTGGCTCTTATGAATACTTAATATCTAAGCGTAATTTATTTTACAGTACGTAAACTGAGGCGATCGAAGAAATAGACTACGGAAATTATGAAACCTGGAATGAATCGGTTAAAAATAACTTTTAAATATTCGTGAAAATTACAATCATGTCGTTAAAAATTATTAAAAAGTCCCCAAAAAGACGTTAAAAAGTAAAATGATCTGTGCAGATTTGCATTGCATTTACTTTTTACATGACCTGGAAACAGATACCAAAACAGAACATGTCCTTTGCGAAATTTATCCTAAAAAAATTTTATTGACTTGTGTGACGAAATATATGAATTCTGAAGGCTTAGTTTGACAAGTGTCATTCCTTTTTAACGTAGGTATAATAATGCGACATTATATTCAATATGGAACGAAGATACGTAACACTTTCGAGTAGGAAAATATTATCTATTTTGATATTTCATTTCTCATTATGACAGCAAATCTTTCTGTAGGCGTATATTTTAGTAAAATTTGAGATGCTTCGCAGCAATAATACGAAACGGGTGTATTTCAGAAATTCCTCTATAATGAGGCTATTTTTAGGATAAAATAACACTATATTCACTATAGTTACACTATATTCTATTTTATTAAAATGATTGAGATTTGTTATTTACATCATATATCTCTTAATGTAACTAGAATATAGTATGAATTTGTTTTTTTATTAATCATGACAATGTGGTAAACCGGCTACTTGGGCAAGGTTGTGGGAGGCCGAGGAATGAAGAAGATACAGTGTCGCACGTTGGAAACAGTTGCAGGCCTAGTCCCAGCACTGAAAGACTTTTAGCTGATATTATGATGATATACATAATTCGTTTCTAGAATACCAATAACAAGTATAAAATTCAATTCAACAAAGACAAATATCAATACAGTAAAATATTTTGTGTCATTAAAAAAATATCGAAGAACAGTAGAATACATTTGTATAGATTATACGCGCCGCATTTCCTTTCAAATGGAACTGGTTCAACTTTTCGATTACGTTCAAACGCTCTAACGGGTATTCTTTCGTCAAAGTAGTCTACTCCAAAAACAATAACACTTTTCATTCAATCGTTTGAAAAGACCTTTTTTCAGTTTCGAACTTTTTGCAGTTAAAAAGCTTTTAGAAGCTGTTGCTAGTATTTTAAAATTGAAAGACTTAAAAGTAAAAAACACATTCAGAAAAATTCATTTTTATCTATCTTTATCAATCTTTATTGCTTAAAAAGTTTTAGAGACTTAAACAGTTTTTTTATCTAATCTGCGTCCAGTTTTTTTTTGTGCAAATGAGTTTTTTATATCTTTTTTTTGTCGAATAATGCGACGAGACGATCAAGAGCGGCCGCATTTTTTAATATTCGGCATCATGATAATCATCACACGTCAATCTTTGGCCTAGCTTACCCATCGACTTTCCGCCAATACTCAACATGAGTCTATCGCGCTCATTTTATATTTATTTATTTATTTATTAATAATGGCACACCAACGGCGCAATCACCAATACATGCTTAATACATTGTTAATTTCTTAAAAACTAGAGTGAAATTGCCACAGGTGTGCACAGCACTTACAAATTCAAATGGTCATACACACATTTCAAAAATTAGGGAAATATTAATAAATGAATTCAAGTTATTCGTGAATTAAGTTACGAATATACAAAATAAAAAAAATTGAAATTGAAATAATTGAAAATAAATACTGAATATAATTTTTCATAAATTATCTTCACTTGAGAATTAGATAAAGAAAAATAAAATAATTAACACCAAATTAAATAGTTGATATAAAATAAATATATAATGTAAATAGAGTCTATGAAATATATAATAGAATAATAGTCCTTTCAAGCTCTGTCAGCTAATGTTTTAGGCCTAATCTATATGTTACACAATCAATCAACTACTATGAGTAGCCACATTGACAATTACTCGTACTGTGTACAATGACATAACTTACTCATAATAAGATTAGCTAAAATTAAAGGCAGATACTGCTGTTCAATAAATATGACTTTGATTGCACACTTATTTTTAATAAAGTTGTTAATAATAAATATAAAAGAAGAAGGAGAAAAAATTGTGTGTTGCTGACTACATATGGTATGCTTTTTACAAATATATAATTAGAATATTTTTATCAGCTCTAGTTTTTGAGTTTCAGCTATGTAGAAATAAAACCGCCATAGTGGAGACATTCATGCCTCTACAATTATTGTAGCTGGCATGGTGCTCGCCATTTTTGGACTCTAATGGATGCTTAACATCAGGCACCTTAGAGTCATTTTGGTAGGCCTTTTTAAAAAAAAAAAAAAAAAACCCAAAAAACATGCATTTGCGAAGGAAAACTTTACAAAAAAATAATTAATCATTTAATTTTAAAAAACTACGTTTTAAAGCTCTTCTCTGATGTGTAGTCTTTGGAAAATGACGTATCAGAGACCAACAATAGTCAGACATCATATTCTATCCCAGAAACCCTGATAGCGCTCTTCCATGACACGTAAGTACTGTTGCGTACGCTCTCCCTACTCTTCGCTCATATCTCCGAAATTTTCTAGATGACCAATAGAAAGTGAAGTTTTGTACTCATATTACACCCCATATGTTTTAATTGTAGCAAAAGGTCTTCTACAAGTTCAACATAATTTCCGGATATTTTATTTTCGAGGTAATATTGGATCACAGAGATAAAAGCAGTTCAAGTTTCAGGATACAAACTGATTTGAATACTAGAGGAAAGCAAGTTCATCTTACTCATTTTGAGAAAAGCATTTTGACTCATTTGAGGTACCTTCGTAATCAGCATCATTGTTTGATGAGCTTGGTCCTTCAATGTCTTGTTCTAAGGGTTCACCTATGTTTTTAGGCACTGAAGAGTTAGATAAACGTTGCTGCACTGGAAACTGAACACAACTATTATTTATTTATTTATTTAACACTTTAAATACATTTGTATAAAGGCGGACTTAATGCCTAAGGCATTTTCTTCCAGTCAACCTTGGGTGATACAGAGATAGATGTGGTAGGTGTTAAAACAGATTAAAGAAAGAAATATAAAAATGAAGTATGATGTAATATAAACTAAATACTTAAAATATATAAATAATAAACATACTAACTAATGGGTACACAAATAAACAACTTATAAATATATATATACAATATACAAATACTTAAATGATAAATTTATATATAAATATATAGAGTCCAATGACATACTAGCTAAACAATAATTTTGCTATGGTTTGCTTAACAAGAGTTGACGAACTTTATTCTTAAATACTTGCCGACTTGTGGACATCCTGATATCGAGAGGCAGGGCATTCCAAAGGAGAATAGATTGGATAGGGAAAGAAGAATGAATGAAGTCAGTGTTGTGAGAGGGACATAATAGAACAAGATTATTAGAAGATCGCAGATTACGGTCGTGAGTAGAACAGAGGTACTGAAAGTAGTTAGTTAAATAGGCCGGGGGAGTAGGAGAAGTAAGAAAAGAGTAGAGAGTAGTGAGGGCACGCATGCTGCGTCTCTGACGAATGGGTAACCATTGCAGCTCAGAGCGAGAAGCAGACACATGGTCGTACTTACGAAGATTGTATATGAAACGAATGCAGTTATTGAGAAGCCGGTCGAGATTGTTGAGAAGGTCTGCATTCAGGTCATAGTAGCACACATCACCATAGTCAATAATAGGGAAAATCAAAGACTGCACAAGCATTACCTTGGTTTTCGTGGGAAGAAAGTTTTTTAAGCGGTAAAAGGCTCGCAGGATACCAGTGACTTTTCTACACAAATTTGTTACTTGAGTATGCCAGCTCAGAGTCGTGTCGATGTACAATCCAAGATCTTTTACAGATGCACATAGATCTATTACTGTTCCATTTAATTTAATGGGCGGGAGAGACGATACGTCAGTTCTGGCTAACATGCGCTGACTTCCGACAACGATGGCCTGACATTTGTTTGGGTTAACCGATAATCCGTACTCCTGTGACCAGTTTTGTATGTGTTCAAGGTCTCGGTTAATCTTGTTGACTGCAGATGGTAGAGAATCAACGTCGGCCTGTGCGTAAATCTGCAGGTCATCGGCATACAGGTGATACGAACATTGAAGATTAGGGGTAATGAGGTTAATAAAAATTGAAAACAGCAAAGGAGAAAGAATACCGCCTTGAGGAACACCAGAGCCGATGTCACACCAACATGAAAGAGATTCATCGTTGCGCACCGACTGCTGGCGTCCCTGAAGATAACTTGAAAACCATTCCAGTGCTTCTGAGGAGATCATGCTGTAGGAGAGTATAGCAAGCAAGATGTCGTGATTAATTGTATTAAATGCGTTGGAGAAATCAATTAAAACTAAAACGGTGACTTTTGTATCCTCCATACCCTGTCTAATATCCTCGGTTACTTTTAAAAGCGCCGAGACAGTACTATGTCCTGGTCTGAAACCTGATTGAAAGGGACTTAAAAGATTATTTTGCTGGACAAAAAAGGAAAGCTGTTTATGTACACAGGCTTCTAGGACTTTGGATAGAAAAGGAAGAATAGAAATAGGACGAAAATCATTAGGAAGAGAAGGGTTTTGAGTTTTAGGTAAGGCGATTATGAATGCTTTGCGCCATAAGGATGGGTAAGTTCTGTTAAACAAAGAATAATTGACAATGTGAGTTAGTATTGGAAGAATGCTGTCAAGGATCATGACTATCATGCGACGGCTAATGGTATCGTAACCGATGGAGTTGGATTTAATTGCACAAATTATTTTCTTGATCTCCTCATTAGCAACTGGAGAAAAGTGGAAGGACTCAATGTTAGGGCGAGGCAGATCAGCCAGGTCATGGACTGTCTGAATCACGGTTTGGGGATCAAGCGCAACTGAAGTGGAGAAATGACGATTGAGATCGTCCAAACTAATTGATCCAGGAAAGTCAGCATGCCGCTGTTTACCGATACCTAATGTTCCTAAAAACTTCCAGATATCGGCTGGTGAAGAAGAACTGATGTTATTAAGGATGTCACGGCGTTTAGAGTTACGTATCACCTGATTACACCTGTTCCTCGCTGATTTATACAGAGCCCAGTTTTCATCACTTCGATTCTTCTTGTATTTACTGAGAGCACGATCCCTACACCTCATCACAATACGAACCTCATTTGTGATCCATCCCGCAGGAGCGCGTTTCAATTTTACCTTTTTTAGAGGTGCATATTTGTCGAATAAGGCAAGAATGTTTTTATTAAATATTTCGACCTTGGCATCCACTGTATCCGCCTTAATCAAGTTATCCCACGATATGTTAGCGGCATCCCTACAAATCTCCTCTTTATCGATCTGTGCAAAACAACGCATGTGCAGAAGTTTAGGTGGAAGTTTAGGAGGCTTAAGAGTGTAGGAAAGGTATAAAAGATCATGGTGGGAAAAACCAGGAGCAAGAAACTGGCCATGAGTTGAAACAAAAGAAGGGGAAGAGATAAGAATTAGATCTAGCCACGTAACATTACCGCTGTTGTTGTGATGAGTTGCCTGCAAAGGTAATACGTGAAGACTGGCTGATTCAATTATTTGTAAGAGTTTACGGGAACGTGAGGAACTAATAGATAAAAGATCGGTATTGAAGCCACCCATGATGATAGTGTGTGCATACTCTGACCCTAAAGTTTCCAGTATTGGTTCAATACTGGAGAAGTAGTTAACAGAAGGGGGACAATATACGACGCCCAGAGCTACCTTGGCTCCTCTAACATCAACCTCCAAAAACAAGAATTCTGCAGTCGCAGATGCGCCAGATGTTAAAAGAATTTTATAAGAAAGATCACTGCGAATATAAATAGCTACACCACCCCCTCTCCTACCAACACGATCATTTCGTACTAAAATGAAGTTGGGAAGAGGATACGTAGTAGAAAGAAGGTGTGGTTGGAGCCAGCTCTCGGAAATCAGGATGGCATGAATGTTTGCACTAGAAAAAGTGGTATACAGGTCGGTATAATGACTAGCAATGCTTTGCGCATTAATATGACAAACATTAAATAGATTGCGTGAGCCTCCGTCAAATACCATACGCACAGAATCCTCTAGCGACCTATCGTCCGCGGAGCAAAAACTATCTTCATTTGTTGAACAATTAGAGTCATTGGCAGATAAATAACTGTCATCATCAGACATGTATAAATATCAGAATTAAAAAAATAAAAATATGTATGAATAAATATATGACTATATATATATTATATTATTTAATTTTATATATAAATATGTAAGTACTGAGTTAAAAAGAAAAAACAACTAAAAACAAAAAAAAAAAGAAACCTTGTATAAATGCAAGAATATCTCTGCACCACCCGCCAGCAATCACATGAAAGAAATGTAAAACGGAACGTAAATACACAACTTTAGAACGCACCTTACGTCAATATAAAAAGTAAGAAAAATACAGATTCTATAACAAATCAACGTAAAATTAGTTTGTAAAATACAATTTCAGAACGCAACCCAAGTAAATTTGACATTGACATAATAGTGTGATAAACAATAAAGTTGAAGTAACTTAACCCTCAATATTATTATAAGAAATGATAAAATATAACTATGACTAATTGTAACAGAGTTGAGGGTAACAAAATGTAACTAGACAAATAGAAACAATGAAAACATTAAAGATTTGTTATGCATGAAGAAGAAAACTTAAAATATGAGAACTTATCATTTACGGGTCCGTAATGTTCGCCGGTAACCGCAGCCGCACCATTGTTGTTCACGGTAGACACTTTGGAATACTTATTTATGAGGGGATTAAGCTCGTCGATAGTGGTGATTCTGTGTCGGCTACCATCAGCAGCTTTCACATTGATAGCGCCGTCCTGCGTCCAACATGACCGCATCCCGAAATGATGCCGGGCTTTACTGAAGACTTCCTGTCGGGATCTTGTCAGAAACTCCCTCACCGATACCTTCGTGCTCTTAAGTCTGGGCTTGGCCTTCCAGACTGCCATCCTGTTTTCTAGGTTAGAAAACCTAACTAGTAAGGGGCGGTTGTAATTACTAGAAGGCATGCCGATGCGATGACAAGTACTAATGTCAGCTGAGGTGATGTTCCTGACATCCATGTTTTGGGCTATCTTACTGATTATAGCCTTGCAGTCCTCATGTGTCCTATTACTTGGGTACCGCCATTTAGCTCCATTTTTAGTGTTTAAACCGTTTATGTTAACGCTACAAAAATAACAGTCTTCGAGATGATTTTGTGGTTCTCGCCAAATAGTAGCTGTTCCAAATTTAAAGACATTTCTTTTACCACTTTTCCATAATCTTAAAAATTTCACCCACGATTTAAAAACACAATTGGGCGCCCAAGACTCCTCGTTTTTATTTAAGAGCATCTCAAAGTACTCAAAATAGGCATTATTATATTATATATTATATTATTACATTCAAATACAATTTTTAAACACATATTCTCCACATATATAGCAAAACTGATCTGGATTGTTTAATCAACGTCTCCTTGAACTGCTCATGATGAAAAAACTTTTGATACCAATCTTAACACGGTAAAATACGCCTGTTATCGAGTAATATTTACTATTAAATAAAAAATTAAAAACAAAGAAAATGGAGCTGCAGAAAAAAAATTGAGGGCAGATTTGATAAAAACAAGTCATAAGTAAACATTATCAACCACAAAATTCGCAGCAACAGACAAAAAGTTAAATTTTGTAAACTAGTGTAATGATTCTCTCTCTACTCCGGGCTATAAGCACCGTGGTGGGGTAAGCCTTTTCCGCCCCTCCACAGTCCGTGTAAAGTAGTAATAGTCCCAGGCGACCAACAAAAACAACCAACAAATAAAAATAGGTAAAAAAACTTTTTAAGTTAAACGGTTTTATGTTAAACATACATTGCAATGTTTAAGATAAATGTACTAAAAACCAAAAAATAATAAAATAGATACAGTCGTGGGAATTATAAACATATGCATAGACTAGACTAAAATAAAACCGTGGGGCACGTCAATTGTCTACAATCGTTGATTAAAATGTTTGTTTTGTAATGTTACACTATAATAATTAGGTAGTTGTTCAACCGACAACGATGGACGTGTGATAAGTAGAGCTAGAATGTGGAAACAAGCTAGCAAACTCGATTATAAGCGAGTTTTAGGGTTTCATAGTGGTGAGCGAGTAGTACTTTTATCATATGTTTTGTCGATTAAAGACAAACTACGAGCAGTGAAACGTTTCCTCGCCAGCCAGCAGTGTGAACGTACAACGATAAACTAGTTGAAACATCTCTTTTATTTACATGGAGTGTATAACTATTGGAATTTCCATGAGCAAGAAAATAGTAAGTAATTTCCTCACCGTCTGCGGGCCAACTGCCTAACGACGAATTAAACGATTCTTCTATCGCACATTAAGTAGATAATTTGTAGACAATTGACGTGCCCCACGGTTTTATTTTAGTCTAGTCTATGCATATGTTTATAATTCCCACGACTGTATCTATTTTATTATTTTTTGGTTTTTAGTACATTTATCTTAAACATTGCAATGTATGTTTAACATAAAACCGTTTAACTTAAAAAGTTTTTTTACCTATTTTTATTTTCTAGTTTTTTAGTTTTTATTTCGCATTCTGTTTAATTCATTTAGTGCTTCATTATTGCAAGGTTTCTTGCCCGTTAGTTTATTGCAGTCCAACTCCTCTATACGTAGTCCCTTCAAAGATCTTACCCTACTAAGAGCCACGTAGGCTTGACCTTCTTCAAACAGTTTCGCACCTAAGTATACGACTGCGTGATCCACAGTGCTTTTATGTATTGTACGTATACGTTCTAAAGTTCAATCTCACTCAATTATGCCACAATTTGAGACTAAAAAGACTTCCCAGTACATAGCCAAAACTAAGGATTTTTACGAGTTTTTCTTTTTTATTCATTTTGTTTTTTAAATTTCATACCTTATTTATTTAAATTTTTTTCTAAATAAAGATTCTAATTTAAAGATCTAGTATTTACTATTACCATTCTGCTAAAAACATTCAATATTAGCTTTCATTTACATTTTGTACAATAGTAAATGTTACGAAAAATTTAGTCACATTACTGTAACTTTAAACTATGGCGGACGTACCGCAACCTCCTCCATCCCGGTGGCGAGCAGGGGTGACAGGTGCGGGGCACCTTTCATCCCATTGCACGACTCACCACCACCGTGTGGGTGAGAACGGCTGGAGCACTCACGGCCGTTTTCAAGAAGAGAAGGGCCCGCCTGTAATGGCGGGCATCGCCGGAGGGGGACTGGACGCAAAGGCTCTGCCGGTTTCCCAGGCCCCCTCCAAGTAAGGCGATGAAGGAGTGCCGCTGGGGACTTTTAGTCACTGAGGGGTCACCCCTGGGAGCCCCACAAACCCCTCCCGTCCCCCGACGAGAGGGGATGCATTTTACCCCAGCGAAACCAAAAAAAAGGGTAGAGGGCTAAAAAATATGTCTAAATGGTAAAATTTTAATATATTTACTTATAATTTAAGTAGATACAACTTTTTGCGGGTCTTCGAAATCGATTGGATAACATTTTTTTTTCATACATTGACGATCCACCCTATTGTATAATGCACTGTATTCTTATTGTCAAGCCCTTTTATTTGATACCCATATTGGTCGGATTGATAAAAAATTGTTATCAGCCATTTGGTAGCGGCGGCCATCTTAGATTTCAATTTTGCATAGTAAATTGTATTCTACTTGTTGAGACCTTTCATTTGATACCCATATTGATGGGATTGATTAAACCTACGTTATCCGACATTTTGTAGCGGCCGCCATCTTGGATGTATAATGATAATGAATAAACATAATTGTATTGTCACCAAAATCCAAAGTGTATACAAAATTTCAGATTAATCAATTGACAGGAAGAGGGTGAAATTTGAATTACTAAATTTGACCCAAGAAAACAAACGGGGTGAGCTACTAAAACCGTTTAAAAAGGGTCTTTTGCATGTTCAATGCAATATAATAGGTATACAAGTAATGATTTCGAGTACAAAAAGGAAATAACTCATTGCTAAAATGATTTTAGTAGAAAAATATTTATTTAATATGGCGGTGAAATGGTGGAACCATCAAAGTCATTTGGTGGGATGGTTTCATATTGATAAGCTAAGCTTCCTATTTAAATAGTAGTCTACCAAAATAGGAACAATGATTCACAACTCTGAACTTAGCTTACATGCCTCTAAGTTAGTTTTAATGACTACGTTACATTTATTAAACGGAACGGTGACTAATTCATGACACATAAAGAAATATTTAATTATAAATAACAATTGACGTATCCAATTACTTGGATAACTAATTCTGATTATGTCACACAAATATACATGCTTTATAATATATTAGCAATAATGCTGATAAACAAAACTAAAATAAACATTACAATACCAAGTATTTTTTTTGTGATTTTAATATTTCGCGCCACAGGCATTTCAGCTATAGGGGTGTAATATGTGACTTCAGATTATTAAAATATATAATACTTATCGTAATTATGTATCAACAAAAATATGTATATGATAACTATAAAATAAAAATTGTCTGCCTAAACTTCCCCTATTAGATAAATTGCTGTCTCCCAGGATGTTTATATTTCGATAGACGATAATACCTTAATACGATTCTAATGAAATAGACTTTTAAATTCTGTTAGCGCGTTTTAAATCAGTTTCGGAACTATAAACCCGATTATTGGGCCTCGTTTCAATCGAGACAAGGATAAGCCGATTTATGTCATTTACGAAAAGTTTAGCCATTTTAATAGGAAAGGGTAGGTATAATATGCCTCATTTAGAGTAGATATCATTTATTGTATCTAAAAATAGAAAGCAGTGATTTAAGTTGCTTAGCTGTTTTTTTGTGCTTCGCATGATCTTTTCGCCAACTCGCAACTCCTGTGGGATACCAGGTAGCATATAATATTTTCAGCAAGGTCGTTACAGGTTAATTCGCCGCCAAGCAGAAAAAAGTGTTTTTCTGAGTTATGTCAAAAGGTACAATAGCTAACGAAATTATAGGGCTGTATGACTAAACTGCTTACGTATCCTAGGATAGACATCGGCTTGGTTCTGTCATTGCTGAGGTTCATGAGGAGAGGTTACCATTTACCATAATGTGCGCTACTTTGATGATCTCTGATTTGTATTCCACTCTCGGCTATAAAGACGGCACCATAAGCCAGCTATATCTACTAAGCTCGCAAACATCTGGCGCTTCACGCTCCTGCAATGGCTCTTCACAGTGGCTCTACATGGTGAATACGTCCGGGCTCGGTTTGTACTCCGGGAGCATTTCCTTCTAAAAACTAAATAGTTATAAATCGTCTCTTGAGATACCAAATTGAAAAGCGACACCTACCAATACAGCTACTGTTAAGGATTATGTATGGTTATTACCTCTATGTTTTGTATCATTTACACTATTTAATATCCTTTAGAAAAATAGAGTTATTGACGTGCAATGAAAATGTGTAGTTTTGTGTCACACACAACCTGCAGTGACGTGTTCAATGAGTTAACACGCAGATGCAATGCACGGTACATTAACTTCATTAATATTTATCATTGGCAATATTATGACGATCAATTTGCCCATCATTATTCAAAATAAAGACTTTTGTAAACAATAAAACGTTGATTTACTTTTATAAAGCTAAAAACTTTGTTGAATACGAAATAGATATGAAAGAAAGAAATCTTTGAATAATAAAAAAGATCAATGTTACTTGAAAGAATATCAAATTTACATCGCTTTTGGCATTTACTGTCCAAAATTGTGATGTATACAAAGTTGAGGTCAACTTGGAGCTCCTGTCAATCGAGAAAATTACTAAAAAGAATTTGTGATAAAAAATGCGATTGACATGGACAAGGGTAAACGTATTCGGTCTTGTTCGATGAATAATCTTAAATTCGAGAATACCACTTACTACAAAGCTTTGATATAATACTACGTGATTAATAATCGCCCACATAGTTCTATATACCTACTTATTTAAACACTTTTTTAAAGTAAAAGTATAAAGCTGATACATCAAAAGCATATTTTATTATAGTGGCAAACGGCAAATATATCATAATCAATTCTTTTGTAATATTTATACATTATTTTATTTTTGTTTTATAAGAAATATAGCAAAACCGTAGATCTTTTTTGTAATAAAATACAGGTGTTGCTTCTAATATATTACTGATAACTAAACAATAAGAATACTTATACGATATAAGATTCGATTTCCAGAAACACTTTCTGCCGTGGACAGTTACTGACAGCTGTAAGCAATTATTTACACTATCAGTAAATACTATTTCATTGTACTTCTCGGAAAAAATATATTTACCGTTTTGTTTGTATAAGATATCCTTTGACTTTTATCTTTACCAACGAAAGCTTCATACGATACCAAGAATGGTCTTTCATTCATAAGTGATAGTTATATTATCATTATTTCTAATTCCAAAGGTATATTAATAATACTTTTTGTTACAAAATAAAGAGCTCCTTTTCTATATATTAGATCTTCTTACCATCGTTTAAATGTCCAATGATACGGTCCTTTATTATAATGGGAATCTGGGCATACATTTACAGACATATTAGTATACAATTTTTCCCTCATTCGTTCTTTACCGGACAAAAAGAGGCATAGAAATGGACATCCTCTACTTTTATTTTGTTACTACACTGACTAGAAGTAAATCCCATACTTGTAGTTAAAATACCTACATTACTGTGCAAAAAAGTAACAGTGTTTAGATATTATTTATTTTTACTTTACTTTATAGATTTAATTAAAACTTCTCTGATGCTTAAATATCGAAGCAGAGAACAGATTAGTCTTGTGTAAATGAAAATTAAAACATTCTAAAATAAAAATGCACTTTGTAAAGCAATCTCGTAATAATATAATACTATATATAGTATAAAATACTGGTTAAATTCATTTTCGCCTAGTTAAGTTGTGTTATTAAAAGCCGAGATGTAAAGGATTTACCTGTATCTAATCCCGCAGATTTGTAATTAAAACATTATGAACACGAAGCTACGGAATATTCTTAGCTAACTTCATACGCAACTTGCTGTCTAAGCGATACACAAAGTTCTCTATTCAACAAGGCATCTTATTAACTTATTAATTAACTTAAAATCACTAAGTACACTGTAAACTTGCTACGAGAATATACTTCTTAGGATTTTTAAAGCTTCTAGTTTAATTAAAGTTTGTGAAAGAGCTGGAGACTTTACTATTTATATTATGTTAAAAATATCTTTGAATTCTCAGAATCTTCTACACCTTTTCAGTGTCGCCTTTCGCCTTTTTTTTATGAAATCATATAAGGTCTAGGGAATCTAACCCAAGAACCGAGAGATTGCTAATTGATTTTTTATTTTCGTACATCTGCCAAGTACATATAATCAAATAAAAAGCACCGTTGTATATTATGGGCAGCTTGTATTTTATTGGAATTAATTCAGTAAAAATGTATATGTTACAGCCAAAGTAATAAATATGAATATTATACATAATAACTAGCCATTATGTATAAGGGCTACTCAATTTTGATAAAGTGATTAACCCATTAAATTTTACCTTTTAACTGGCAAAAGTCAGAAACAGTTGGTTAGGTTAGGTTAGTATGGTGACCAAAGGACGAAGCATTTTTTTTATGTAAAACTAGAATATATTACATATTACCAGATTCTAGCACTAACCTAACCTAACCAACTGTTTCTGACTTTTGCCTTTATATTGTATTTTTGCCAGTTAAAAGGTAAAATTTCAATGAGTTTTGACTAACATCGATGGTCAAAACCACTTTTGACTGAAAAAACCAGTCAAAAGTGGTTATGAGTTTTGACTATAACATATATTGGCTAGTTAACACGTTCACTGCGTTACGGGGTTTTTTAAACCTCGTGCAGTGCCGTCATTCAGTGCGGACGAAAAAAACTAGAGTATACTCGCTGGTGCGGGAGCTGTATCTATGGAATTATTTACTGTATGAGGGAGATAAATATATATTTAACATGTACGCTTATTAAAGACACAGTTAAAATTATAAAATTATACGGGGTCTTACAAACCCCGTTACGACCAGAGAACAAAAATTACCTTCCAGTGCGATACGGGGTTAAAAAATCCCGTATTAATTATTGTGCTCCCGTACGGGGTAGTGACCTCATTATCATTAGTGTTGTTAGTAGCGCAAGATGTTGTGTTTAACTATCGATAATGTAGCGATCGCGACGTATGTTAGAACTGTCAAATACTAAAAAGGATGATGAAATTTCGTCGTCTCTAAGTTCATCCCAACGGCAGTCTGCATCCTCAACAATTCACCGCAAGGTTTTTCAACGGCATCAGCAACGCGCAACAGATGAGTTTGATATTAACACTAGTCCTAGTACTAGTCATACCTATCACGAGCTACGTAATGTTCATGTGATTTTTTCTAGTTGTTCAAACAAGAAAAAACCAAAGATCATAATTTTAGACAATGTTACTACTACACAACTACTAAAACTACTACTAAATAAGCGGATGCAAATTTTAAGTCAATTGATCTCTGTCAAAGGTCCCAATTGCCGTTAAGGTCAGATGAAAATGTTTTAAAACATACATGTTCAAAAAAAAGTAATTTTGGATCATCGATCCTCTCCTCCCTAAGTTCTTAAATAAAGTTCCTAAGCCGAAATAAATATTTTAAATTAAAAATTATCGTTTGTCTTATTTCCCAACACTATAATTTTATCGACACAATTGAGTTCTGTGCGTTACGGGGCAATAAAATCCCGTATTTTATTATATCAAGTGCGGTACGGGGTTTCCCAGGCCCCGTACAATTGGTTTTCTTTGTATTTTCGTAATTTTTTGTCAAATTTACTGGCGAAAGGACTATAACATAGCCCATTTCATAATCTATCTGACTATAAAATAAAACAAAACCAAACATTAATTTTCAGTAAGTTAAAGATTAAAAAAGCAATAAGGGTGTACGGGGCACTTTTATACCCGTAACGCACTATGAAGGTAACACTTCACGGGGCTCATTATATCTCGTAACGCACTCAAATTCGAGACGCTTTTTGAGCTCCCGCAGTGAACGTGTTAATGTGATTAATTCTGCGACATTTATCACTTTATCAAAATTGAGTAGCCCTTATACATAATGGCTAGTTATTATGTATAATATTCATATTTATTACTTTGGCTGTAACATATACAATGGCAACTCGCTTAAAACGATTGAATGTCTAATAAAACGTTTGGCTTATATGTACACACAATACTTAGTTCAAAAATAGAATAAAAACTCAAGCTCCTATTGAATGGGATGAATGGGTCCTATTCTTGAACTCTCCCTATTCTTGAGAGAAACTTGGTAATACAACTATCAAAACATTTCCTATTTCAGAATATCGTCATCTTTATTTCCTTTAAGTAATGAAATTGTACACTTATTCAGAATTTAGTTCACGTAAATTTACTGTACAAACGGTGTTCCCTGGACTGTTGTTACGTCAGTTTGTGGTGAACGCCAAATTGTTCACGTCAATCAGTTGAACTAAAACACTCATCTTTCAGTTGACCAATGGTATTTGATTCTCTGAAACTGACAACCTTGATTGACGTGTATTTTAATTATTATCTAGACCAGGCTGTCACACGCGTTATCGCTGTTAGAAATAGTAGTACTAGATTAATTGAAGTACTGGACAAAGTACTAAAAAATTTGATGGTATAGATTTTTTTTACTTCATATTAAGCCTCTAAAAATAGCATTTATTAACTATGTTAATTAGCATTAAATCCCAAGTGTATAAAACTTAATTAAAAAGAGGACCCTAGTTAAGTGTTCGTGGAATCGGTAGCTTTTTCAACCTTTAGCCGTGTCTCTTAATAGTTTGTAGTTTCCGCAAAGAATTTCAATTTTTTCTTAATTAGTAGGTATCTTTAATTATTTTATAGTTTTATTTTTAATGAATAATGTTAGTAAATTTATAAAATATTTTATGTAATAGTAGGTATAGTAGGTAAAAAGACACTTTATACTTATGTACACTCGTATAGAGGTTATAAAATGTTCCCTAGTTAACATAGTTATATACACAGGATACTGTCCTTACTGTGGGACATTCAAGAATTGGTCTAATTAAAGGTTAGGTTAGGTCCACGATTTTTTAATTTTATACAAATTTAAAAATTTTACACACTTCAACTTCCCGTACATTTTAGTTGAAAAAGATAGCCATGATTCCTGAATAATTTAAACAGCTCATAATTTATTTATAAGAGTAACCTTGATATGCATTTCAGAATTATAAGGAACTTTAAAAAAGTTGTAATTCATTTCAAAATATGTTTACCTTATACCTACGACATTTTAGTAGAGGCACCCAAAAACGTAAGTAATCAGGAATTATAACTATAATAAATAGTTAAGTTTGATAATGTAATCTGAGGATGGCTTACCGTATATCCAAAATATGTACTTAAGATTTAATATTTTAACTATATGATAAGCATATATAAGTATCTTAAAATGCGTTACCACGAAAAAGTGATAACTATTATAATTTACACAGTTTAATATTATGTCACGACTAATAATAACGTAAGCTAAAGAACTACGAGTATTCAACAATACATGGAATAAAGAATAGAGCTAATTTTCTTTTGTTCGTGGTAAAAACGGAAGAGAAATATTGAAGGTTAGCCAGTAGCTCAAAGTTAGTAGCTAATTCTATAGAATAATTTTCTACCTGTAACATCCCAGGAGATTATAAAGGAACTAGATTTTATTTTTATAATTGAATTTTAATTCATTGAACCAATTATTTTTTTTGCGTGGTTGCCACTTGGCCTATCGACGAATCAAAATACGCTATCAAATTTGACTCTTCTAATATTTTATTTTAATACTGCAAATATAGGTAAGAACCGCTTGTTTATTTATTTGAATTTGTTTTGTAACTTTGTTTCCAAGGATCGTTGAAAGTTTTTAGCAACGTAAGCATATTACCTTAATTACATGGTATGACTTTTAAACAAATAACTCTCTTAAGTTGACTCTTCAACTTTTTCAATTCTGTGAAAAAGTAAAGTTTTAAATAAATTAACAATTTAAATAATATAATAAATAAGTATAGTTATTTTCTTAGTTATTTGTAAATACTTGTAAGTTAAAATTGATCAATTGGGACCCCAATTGGCCTAGAAAAGGAAGCTAAAAGGCCCAGTAAGTTTTATAATTAGTATACATTATATTAATATATGAAACTCTCTAAGTGTTTCGCTTTTTATTTCTCTTGCAGTGAAATATCTTATAATCTCAAGCCACTTTTACGATACACTTGTAGAATAATTCCACAACGGCAAGTATTCTTTCATTCTACATTATTGTTACCTTCTACATAAAGCCTAAATTATAAATAAGCTTGCCTATGACGTGTAAGGTAAGGTCAAATTAAATCTATATAACTTTCTCATGAACACACACCGATGTATTTAGCAAGGTTCCCTAAGTAAAACAGTAACACAACTAAATTCCCGTAGCTCAAACTCCTGAACCGAGGCTTACATTTATATTATTCAAGAACATTTCTAATATAAACAAGCCCAATGCAAACAGTTAATATAAAAGGAATTCATCTGTTCAATTTTACGTTGAACAATACATTTTTTAATTCGTTTTTAAGAGCTATTGTAGGTATATTCAAGGGCACAGGTAAATCCCAAATTGATTAATGTTATAACATCGACATTATGTTCTTTACGCTGTATGAAAACAGTAAAAAGCCCTGTTTATCCAATAACGTGTAAAAAATAAAGAATGAGGAATAACGATTTTAAATTTCCAAAATGTTAGATACTACCTCGCCTCTAACCTTTTTAGTAGTGCACCTGCATATTTTTAAGTAGGTATATTAACAATCAAAAGTCTAGAGAAACTGCCCAGTATTAATTGTATTTATACGAATAACATTATGCTGTAATAAATAAATTGTTAGGTATTACTTGAAGTTTCGATTTTTCAATAAGACAGCAGGTAATTATGTACAATTAGCAATGTCAGGTCTGTAGTAGTCAATGCCTGCAGTACGAATGATTATGAAAACGTAAGTTATTGTAAAATTTCCTTTAAGCCAAAAATCGTTAAGAGAAAATAGGGAGGTGTTTGAAAGACACAGATAAACTTTAAACGATGAAATTTTTAATTACAATAATGTAGGTGCTGGCCTAATTAAGTCTTATAAACCCACAATGCGTAAAAAGTTACCTACATAAAGTGAAAAAATATAAAAGTACCATCTCCGCAATATTTTCATTGCATCCGTAAAGAACATGAAGCATTGTTACCATTGTGATGTTGAAAAGATCTTTCTCACAATATGATCGTTTGTGTGTCGTCCACGTACTAAGAAGCGGCACCTAAAGTGCACGGTAACATTAAAAGTCACTCAGGAAATTTAATAATAACATAGGATATCTTAATGATTTAAATATGAAAAGAACTTAACCATAATTTCTTTCAAATTAATTCAATCAAACCATTGATTGAATTGATTTAAAAGAATAATATATCGGTAAGTTTTATTAACCTTTGATTCTTTAAATTTGAGATAACATGTAATCTTTGCAAAATGAATGAATTACTCTTGGCATGTTAGTACTACACCTACTGTATCCCACTGACCCTGTAGTGGCTAACCATATTAGGTGCCACAATGTTTTAAGAGAGCTCTATATCTCAATCTGGATTGTACTTAAGTCAAAGTTAAAAGTCTAGATACTGCCAAAGTCCCAAATGTTATTTCCTTAATGTCACGTTAATCCGGCAAAAGCTCACAGAATCCATGTAATGCTAAGAATCAGGTCTCTCAATCAAACATTTATTTCTTCGAGTCAGTTGTCCACGACATTGACACATCAATCATTTTTGCTCATAAATTCAACATAGATATTTTACTTATTCTCTCATTTATACTATACTACTATAATAAATTTAAGTAAGAGACAATTTTTTTTCTTTTTAAGCGTCTAAGATTTTTAAATCTGTATTACTTATGGTTTTTTATTGTTAGTAAATGCTTAATCTTAAATTATTCAAATTTAACTATTCATTAACTTAAAGCACCATTCATTACAATACAGTTTCATTCCAAAAATATCTCTTGTATATATTACTAAAGTATTTAAAATATTTGCTGCTAAGGTTTTATAATATATTTAGGTACATAGATACTCGAAGACCAAATCGTTTTAACACGCAATCTATTGAACGAGAGATAATACATAACCTACGCAATAATAGTAAAAATAACATTAAATTCTTAGAAAATAACAGCTTTTATGTAAGAAAAGCAAATATTTAAATATTTATTTACAATATTTACAAATGTCATCTTTGTCACCAGGGTAAAGACTACGGACAAAGGAGTCCAACACCGGCGCTGTCATGGTTCTCACGAGTTCGCCGGTTGACGCGGCCGACACATCGCATCATAAATCCTGACGAAGGTACTTACATTAAAAGTATTTTATAAATAAATTTCATGTTATTGACAGCTTGGTTAGTTTTGAAAAGAAAAATTGCGTTAGTGTTGCTTCTTTTATCATAAATGTAGTCCCATATAACAAAATAAATTATATTCGTAAAATTATCATTAAAGTGCAAAGTTTTTCCATAGTCCTTTGTGTTCTAAAAATTCCTAAACTAAACTAGTTAAAACTTACGATGATGTAACAGGTTAGAAGTAAAACTAAAGTATCTTTCTTTTTATTATAGAAAACAACTTGCTAATTTATTAGCATTTAATATAGGTATAGGTACAAGTACTAATATAGTACTCATTAGTTTGGTAGGAGATAGTAGGTCCACTACTAATACATTTATTAAACCATCTAATAGTTTAAACTATTAGATAAGACAAAGGGTAGCCTTAATCTTTGTTTAGTTCATCAAAACATACAAGGTCTATCTGGCAAAGAACTAGAAATAGAACTGTTTTTAAACAAACATAATGTACAAATCTTTTGTGTTACCGAGCATTGGTTACAGTCACATGAATTATTATTTAATAATGCACACTTTACATTGGCAAGTGCGTTTGTAAGAAAGAAGGCTATACGCGGTGGCTCTCTAATATTTATAAGTAATAAAGTTGAATTTAAAGAAAGAAAAGACATAGCAAATCTTTCTATCGAGCGCACAGTCGAAATCTCTTGTGTGGAGCTTGAGCAACATGTCGTAGCTTGTGTGTACCGACCACCGCAGAGTGATTATAGTCTATTCGAGGGTGTTATGGAGAAACTGTTAGAAAGACTATGCTCAGGAAATAAATTTATTATAGTATGCGGGGACTTTAATGTAAATCTACTTGAAAAATCTTCAACTAGTGCTAGATTAATTTGTTTGTTTCAGTCTTATAATTTACAGTTTTTATTTAAAGAAGCCACTAGGATTACATCTCATTCTGCTACATGCTTAGATAATGTATTTTGCAACTGTGAATATGTTAATAAGGATATCTTAAGTGATTTAACATCTGACCACTGTGGGCAAAGGGTAGTATTTCCATCTATTACTACTCCCACAGAGAACAAAATCACATGCAGGCCAATTACCATAAACCGCCTGAATCAATTTAGTGATAATGTTGCAATCAAAGTGACTAGAATTAATCTTAATCAGTATAGCCCAGATGATATTTATAAAGATTTATTAGACATTATCAAGCTTGAATATGATAATATTTTTAAAACTAAGACTTTTGTTAGTAACTCTAAAACTAAATTCTGTGATTGGGCAACAACAGGTATATATAAAAGTAGAGCTCGCTTGTATGAATTGTATGGTATGAAACAATATAATACTCAACCAGATTTCATTCAATATGTCAGGAACTACTCGAAAACTTTTAAGAGGGCTTGTGCCATAGCAAAGTCTTCTTATTTGAGTAATAAGATAAAGGAATCAAACAACAAAATTAAAAGTACATGGGACATTATTAATGCAGAGACCGGCCGGATGAAAATTCGTGATACTAATTATGTACTAAAAACTCAAGATAAGGTTCTCACCAATAATGCTGACATTGCACATGCTTTTAATAATTTCTTTGTCAATGTTCCTATTCATACAACAACCTCCTTAAATTTCTCTCCAAACCAAGCAGAATTTTTACTAAAAGATAAAGTAATTGAATGTAAGAACCGCTTCAGTTTTAGGTCTATTAACCATAATGATATCATAAAAGCTTTCAAAAGTCTCAATTCCAAGAAATCTGCTGATTTATGGGGTATGTCTGTCAAGCTTCTTCAGGGTATTATATTTAATATATCTCCACATTTATCTATTATATTTAATAAGTGTATTGCCATAGGTGTATTTCCTTATCTAATGAAACACAGTAAGATTATTCCTTTGTTCAAGAATGGATCAAAAAGCGACCCTGGTAACTTTAGACCAATTTCAATACTACCTGTGATTAGTAAAATCTATGAGAAAATTATCTTATGCCAATTGGAGAGTCACTTTCATTTAAATAATATTTTTCATAGACAGCAATACGGTTTTAGGAAGGGTAGCTCAACGATTGATGCGGGTGTTTCTCTTCTGAAATATATCTATGAAGCTTGGGAAAATTCTATGGATGCAATAGGCGTCTTCTGTGATCTTTCTAAAGCTTTTGACTGCGTTGATCATGGGACACTTCTGTGCAAGCTTAGACATTATGGAATTAGGGATGCTTCTCTTGATTTATTATCTTCGTATTTAAGCAATAGGGTTCAGTATGTCGAAGTAAATGGTAGTAGGTCCTCTGGTCTTCCGCCAAGTATGGGCGTGCCTCAAGGATCCATTCTAGGTCCGTTTCTATTTTTAGTTTATGTCAATGACTTGCCGTTTCTTGCTCAGGGTTTGTGCGACATTGTTTTATTTGCAGATGATACTTCACTCGTTTTCAAAGTAAACCGTAAGCAAACTAATTTAGATGAAGTTAACGAATCTCTCGCACAAGTCCTGAACTGGTTTACTGCTAACAATTTGCTTTTAAATGCTGCCAAAACAAAATGCTTAAAATTCTCTATGCCCAATGTTAAAAGCCTTAGTAATAATCTGATTTTAAACGGTGAGGTCCTTCGTTTTGTAGACACTACTGTATTTTTAGGAATAACGTTGGATAGTAAGCTGCAATGGGGTGCTCATATATTAGCTCTAGCAGGAAAACTAAGTTCAGCTGCTTATGCAGTTAAAAAAGTGAGGCAGCTAACGAATATAGAGACAGCAAGATTGGTATACTTTAGTTACTTTCACAGCTTAATGTCCTATGGTGTTCTTTTGTGGGGTAGGGCTGCAGACATCGAATCTATTTTTATTCTTCAGAAGCGTGCAGTTCGAGCTATTTACAATCTTGAATCGAATGTTTCATTGAGAGATCGTTTTAAGGAAATAGGTATTTTAACAGTTGCTTCACAATATATATATGCTAATATAATATATATTAAGCAAAATATTGAACAGTATGATAGAAATGGCGACATTCATAGCATTGGTACGAGGAATAGGCATAAGTTGATAGGTCCACAACATCGCCTACATAAGGTACATAACACTTTTGCGGGACTCGGTATACGTTTATTCAATAAACTGCCTAAGCATGTAATGGATCTACCTTTACTAAACTTTAAAGCATTTGTAAAAAATCAGCTATTATCGAAAGGCTATTATACAATAAACGATTATATTAATGACAAAAACTCATGGGCTTAGATTTCAATTATCGTGATTTCATGTTGCTTGTTCCATGGTGTAGATTGTGGCTTAACCTAGGTAGTTGTGCGGATGTTATGTTACTACCTTATTACTTTCTTTTACAGTTTTATTTGTTATTGTAACGATAGAAATACTTCACTTGCATTTGTAAATGTATTTAATTATATTATCTAAATGGTATTCTATTCCATTCTCAACTACTTAAAGATTAACAAAATCAACTTGACGACACAAATGCTTGTGTGTTAATTTCTGTCGGATATCGCAGTGACGAGATGACTGATGAACGTGCCATGCAATTAAAGCTTTTTTAAATCAATTTATTAACAATGAAATTTTTTTTATCAATTAAACTTTAAATTGCTATGCATGTAAGATTTGCTTGCACACATCATTCTTCACGCTGCTGTTGGTAATTGTAACAAAGTCAAATTATTATTTTTGAAAAGAGTGGCCTGAGTTTCTTGGCCACATTCTTCTCAGAGCTCTACTATAGTCGTCTGCGAAAGTGGTAGTAGTTTGGCAGACATTTTTCTCTATACTATTCTACTACATGTATAACGATTTGCATGTGTTACTTTGTAACCTAAGTGAATAAAGCTATTTGACTTTGACTTTGAAACATAACCTACCTATGGCTATGAAAACTATATTTTGTACAGCTCCCACGCTGTAAAACTTAGTCTTTAATGTCGCTGTTTATACACAATGTTAAGGCCAAAATTTATACTAAAATAAAAACGTTCGTGCTCTTGCTTTAAATGAGGTGTATCACTGTTGGTTAAGAGATTACTGAAGTTTTAGTGTCAATGAAAGGCGTTTAAAAGCTTTAGTAACAGTGTAGAAATAATGCTTTTAAAAGCTACTAGTATCATAATACAGAGTTTAGTGAGCACTTAATTTAAGCTTTAATTCACCTTAAAAATACTATAAAACAAGGCCTGTAACGTATAATCAAAGCTTGTTTTTTAGAAGAAAATACAACGATAACAACCTTTGATTACAATGAAAATTGCGGTACCTATTTATTTACGAAATTACTACCTATTAAGCAATCATAAAAATTCACAAACCTGCTAAGACGAGTGTTAATTACCACCACAAAAGCCCCCGACACTTAATTAACTGTAAATTAGGAAGTTATGTGGGATCTTTTAATGTATTCCTTTTAACCTTTTTCGTGAATAATTTTGCCTACCGGCATTGGCTTCATTTACCTTTTAGTTGACTCAATAGCATTGTTGAAATAAGTATGCCTTTTTCTGGGATAAAGAATCTGCAAAAGGTTTGGTATTTAATGAAGAATTTTTACAGATTGTTTCCTCGTGACGTCAGAGGAAGGGGAACTGTTTTTCAAGTCGCCGACAGACGATCCGGTAGTGTGTGGAATATACATGATCGCCGAACCTGACAAAAGAATTGAGGTCATATTCAATTACCTGGACGTACCATGCGACAATGGTGGATTGGTTGCGGTAAATGAAATACATTAAATACCTATGTTCAATAATAAACATGTTTCTTTTTTCTTTATCTTTAAAACTTGGTGCTAAAATTATTAAGTAGATTACATGCCGTTTGTTTAACATTACTCTTTCAAAATATTTTTTTGTTGTTTAATATTTTGAATTAAGTCTAAACTGTAAAAACTAAAAAGATTTCTTTGAAAATCGTTACAGAATTTGAATTATTTTCCATTGTTTCTGAATTTATATCCACTTAAAAAGCGCTTTTCTTATCATTTAATATAATTAGCGGCAGGCGTGAAACTCAAACAGAGTTTGTTTTCCAATTAGACTCAGCTTACTGTGAGATTAGCGGTAATGAAATTAGAAACAAAAGATTAATAGAATTTTTCAAGAAAGTAAAGCAAAAGAAAATATTCAGATTAAAATTGATTGCTTGATAGAGTTCAATTTAAAATTCTTATAGATTTGTATCAATTAATGTAATTGCCACAGACTAGTTGCATATATTACAAATAAATTAGTGTTATAAAGATTAATTATAACTAATCATGAATCTATAAGTAAGTGGCAATAATATAATTACAAATTTCCAGTGGGTGGATGGCTGGGAGCTGAATGGTCAAGTATGGCCAGCTGACTCATGGGATGATGATCGCGTAGTGGAATCTTGTGACCAAAGGCCAAAGCGTAAACTTGTTTCAAGGCAAAACGCAGCACTAGTGCAGTATCGAGTACCCGCAAGAGGAAAAGGATTCGCAGTTACTATAAGACATTTGAAGAATTCAAGACGTAAGTTCGTTTATATGTTATTGTATAATATTTTTAAAGCAAAGGTTTCATGCATAAAAAGAAATAGTCATTACTAGCGTTGCAATATTTTTTTAAACACTAAATAACTATTGATTTCAAAGTAAACTAAACGTAAACGGAGTTAAATGTACTTGCGGCAGATACAAAAACATGGAAGAAAAAGTACATATTGTTCCATCTTATCGACCCAACAAATGGAAACAAAGCAGGTCCAAGAAATTTTAATTTGTATTTATATCATGTTTTATTTCGGCTCAAAGAAACGCTGACATGAGCTTAGTAAAATATAACTTTATCATGTGCGACACACGAAACCTGTAGGTTTTAATTTAGAACCTAATTACACAGACGCTCGTTATTTTAATATAAAGCTTAGATTACAACTTTATATATAGCAACGTTTCCGAGACGAGCTGAATCACAAATTGGTTTTCTATAAAGGCAGCTTCAAAACAGCTTTGCGTAAATCTCTGGACTTGAGAACTTCAGTTCAACTTAAGTAATAACTAAGTCACAAGCTTAAGCTAAACTTGAGTTTGACGCGAGGAAATTGTATGCGTTAGGGATAATAATCAACTATTAACATAATACGTGTTTATTAGTGGAGTATACTTTAAATACAATTTACCATAGTATGAACTAACAAAAGATAGGGCTTTGTCATGAATATTATGAACATCTTTACTAAGTAAAAAATACCATAGACACACTGGAAATTTGTGTGTGCATAAACATGTATTTCAATTCTGTATTAATGTTAACTTAGCTGTATTTAGTTTAAAGATATACTCGTAGGTGTTATATGAATAAGTGCCGATTATTAATGTATATTTTATAGTACATTCAATTACATTTTTCTACTTTGTTCGGTGTCGTGTTCTTCCCCACCCATCTTACGCTTTAAAAAATCTTTAAACTTAAAGCTCTTATTTATCCCTGTTTGTATCCAAATTGTGATACAGACAATTCTCAATTGTTCCTGTTGTGGTTTCAGAACATTTAAGATAATTTTGAAAGAGGGCACCTCTAACAAACATTATTGTTCATCTTGTTGTTGTGGTTTTTCCAGAGCTAAAAGCTCTTATTCCTACAAATTAGATTACCATATATGACTCCTCAATTTACGAAAATTGAATAGACGTAGCCGAGATTTACTTTACGAATATGTTTATTGTATTTCTAAGTAAGATCAAACTATGAAAAACAAAATTAATGACTTGGAATACAATTCTAAACTAAGCAAGGTACGTACTAAGTATTAGAATAGAATAGAATAGAATATTTATTGGTATAAAATTACAAATAACTTACAAAATGTATCAGTACAATCATACAAAATAAATCTTAAATTAACATTCGCATCTGCCTGAACTAGGTTATTTAACCTGTGTGTCAGGTCTTTGCCTTACGCGTCACAGAAATTGATGAATCAGTTTATATGTAATTACAATAAAATGTTCAATTATTTAATGAATAATAAATAAAACTATTATACAACTTATTGCTAAAGTGTGCAAAAACAAAGCTAGGTCACGTAACAACTCGAATCAGTTGTTCGGTTTCGTAATAATTAAGTGTATTTAAATAATCTAGTAAATTTATGCTACAATTCTTATGATTTACATTGTATATGTCTAATAATTTGTTTAATTTATTATACAAATAAGGGCCCAAATACAAATAAAATCTCTTAACACATGCATGTCGGGTAGTTGGCATAGTACATACTATGTCTTTTCTCCTTTTATTTGTGGGCACAGGACTATACATAAGCTCAGTATGTTGTAATAGAACAGTGTTTTGAATAAATAATTGACGGACAGTGAGAACCTTACAAGAAGCGTATAGTTGATGTGTAGGAAATAAAATTAGTCTAAAAGTGGCTACCTTTGATTGATCGGCACCACCCCATGAAGTTATACAGTAGCCAATTATGGACTGACACAATGCTAAGTAGACTTGTTTTATAAGTTTATAATCCGTTACATTACGAAGATATTTAAAGATATAAATTAGTTTACGCACTCTAGTACATAGTGAGCCTATATGATTAGAAAAATTTAAATCAAGCGTGATACCTAAATATTTTATGTGGTCCGTTTTAACTAGAGTAGGGCAAGTGCATGCAAAGTCAGCAGGAGTTTTACATCTATGTACATGAATGTTTAAGTTAGTGTTAGATATTATGTTAGTTTCCCTCATTGTAAACGTAACATATTTAGTTTTCTCTGCATTTAGGGTTAGTAAATTTTGATTAAGCCAATTACATACCGTATTAAATCCAAGCTGTGCATAACTATAGACTTCTTCCCGCGATTCACCCGAGGCCAGAATGACGGTGTCATCGGCATAGGATATTACTATACTATTTTTGAATGTAATACCACAAAGATCGTTAATGTAAATGGTGAAGAGTGTGGGGCCCAAAATACTACCTTGGGGCACTGAAAAACAGCCTGCTTTTGTTTCAGAACTTACATGCGGTCCTAGTTTAACTGTTTGAAATCGTTCCCTCAGATAGTCAGTGAAAAGCTGTAGCTGTGTTCCCCTGATCCCGATTTTTTCTAGTTTACTTAAAAGTAAACTACATGAAACGGTGTCGAATGCCTTGGCTAGATCCAGGAAGATTCCTATTGTGCGCTTACCCTTGTACAGGTTGTTAGTTACATAATCCGTAAGCCGACGTACCGCTTGTGAAGTTGATCTATTTGGCCTAAAGCCATATTGATTATTTGATAAGAGATTGTTATCCTCTAGATATTTAATTAACCTACTATTTATTATTCTTTCTAAAAGTCTTGATAAACCTGGCAAGACGGAAATAGGTCTATAATTTTTGACACAAGTTTTATCACCTGATTTGAATACTGGGGTTACTAAAGCTTTTTTAAGTAAGCTTGGGAACACACCTTGTGATAAACATACATTGAATATATGAGTTAAAGGACGGGCCAGATAGTTTTTACATCTTTTTATTACTGTATTTGGGATGTTATCCCAACCAACCGCAGAACTATCCTTTGAATCTGTAATTAATCTTAGCACCTCCTCAACATCTGTGCTTAACATAACAAAAGATTTTAACATAGACGAAGAAGAAATTACGACCGTGTTTGATGACTGGGGATTACTTGAGTTTAATAACTTTTCTGCTAGATTTTTACCAACGTTTGCAAAATAAGTATTTACACTATTTAAGGCAAGCTGGGGACTTGTCTCCGTTAACAGTAAGTCCATTGGTGGCTCATAATTTTTTGTCCTAAATGTGTTGGTTTTTATAAATTTCTATATAAGCTTGCTATTTTTTCCCGCACGTTGTAATTGATCTTTATCATACTATAACTTTATTTTTTTAACCCAGTTGTTACTGAAACTATTTTTTATTCGATATCTTCCTAAGTTTTTAATATTGTTACCTTGATACATATAGTAAACATGGAAAAATTAAAAAAAAAATCTAGGTTTTCCAGAAATCTGGGAAAATGAGGATCGTTATAACGATCAGTAGTAATAAGCGGGTAGGTTAACGGTGACACAAGTACCAATTTATATATTGTATCCCATTTGTAGTAAAAACACTGTTGGTATTACAAAACGTTTTTATTGGATGCAAGGGAACCTTACACTTTTGACAAGCAAAGTTTGTGTCTTTTTTTTAGGAAGGGAATACTGAAGTAGTGAGTCATTGTATTCCACTAACTGATCAATTATATCGTAGCGAGAGGTTTCCCTATAATTTCTGGGAGTTGGACTCAGTTCTTTTATGTGTTTCCAAAATACCTCTGGCAAAGTTCTCCGAGGTACGTAAGAACGTAAGGTAATCGTAGTCTCCTCCATTATTTTTGTAAAAGGTTGTCAAAGCAGCAGAAAAATTATGAGGAAAATATTTTTTCTGCTGCTTTGACAAACTTTAGCTTTACGTAAGGGCTCGATGGTTTTTGAATTAGATGCTATGTCACCACGCTGTTATCATTCCACTTCCAAACTAAAATATGCTCTGGATGACTTATCTAGTACTTGAAATTGCCTCTTGCAATTTTCTTGAATTCGTTGTTGTATGGCAAAGGACATTTTTAGTACGGTCTTCACGAATTGTTCCAGTAGCTTTGAGTCTTCTATTACCCAATTCGTGAAAAACTTCAATGGAAGAAAAGAAATTGTCAAAGAACAGGTGACAAGGAGCACCTGGGAAACGAAATTGTAAATGATCAGCAAAATAAGCTAATAAATAAGGCCCTCATCACCAGAATCTTTATCTGTGTGATCGGCATTAGCGTTATCCGGCGGAAAAATAGTTCTACATCTTAGGAACGTAGAATCATCATCCACTTTTTCCAATTTGTCAATGATTTTATTGAGAAACAATGGTTTAGTATGATCCATTGATCTGAAAATAAAATATCCCTATATTACTACTGATCGTTATAACGATCATAAAATATAACACGTAATTTTTAATAAAAATAGTATGTAAAAGGTCTAAATTCACTTCACATTTTGTAAGGCAGGTAACAAATTTATAAAAAATAATTATAAAATAAGTTTAACTCACAGAAACTTTGTGAAAACTTACCGTTTTGCAAACATAATGAAAGTTAATTTCACTTGTATAAATGAAAATCCAAATATAATTCAAAATTAATATTATAGGATAAGGAAATACGCCCAGAAACACAGCTAAAGGATCACTGAAACTATTAATAGACAAAACGCAAAACATTTCGGTAGTCACATATTTTTAAATTGAGGGTATTTTAAATACAGTTATGTGATCGTCATAACGATCGGTCGCTGTAAATGGGTAGATTATTACAATAGTTTCTGTATCTTTTATATGTCAGTGAAAGGATTTGATTGTGTGGATGTTAGCTTGTCTCTATGCCGTATACAACGGACGAGACCGGGCGTAATCCAAGGCTTTATTATTTTAAATTTCATCAGCAAATTTTTTGCGTGCGTGTTTTTCTGTATAGCAGTTTGTAATGACGTAATAAGATAATTTAATGACATATTTGCATCATAAAGATTCATAAATAGGTAGGATCATAAAGAATTATAAATAGGTTCAAAATTAATTTTAGAAATATCATATTCAAGACTTCTCATATTTAATTTATTATAATTACGTACTTATTCTTTTCTGTGTAAGGTTAGTTGAAGTGTTATTATAACAGCTTGATGATCAGTAAGGGTAGAGTTAGTTATTAAGGCTAATTAGGTTTACTCGTTTTTAGAATGAAATGATCCAGTCAAGATCCACTTTTATGGGTAGAGTGATAATGAGCTGGTAATAGACCATGAGATGAGCACATATTCAAATAGTTGTTTGCGTGTGTGTCAGTTTTTCCCGGATAAATATTTATGTTTATGTCACCTGTTAGTATTATTGTTTTTAAAGTAAAAGTTTTGAAAGTAATGAGAGATGACAATGAAGTGATTCTAAAAACTTATCTACACTTAGCGACAGGGGCCTATAAATGGCTACAACTACGATGTCAGGTTTTAATTTAATAACTAAGCAATTACTGTCGTGAAAAAGAAGTTCCTCTACAGTTACCTTCAATTGATTTCTAATGTAAACAATAAGTCCATCGTTTTGGTTATAGGTCTTTTCTGTTTTGTATAGAATGTAATTTTCAAGTGTAGGTAAATTATGATTATGCTTAGAGAGCCAACATTCTGTTAAGACTATTATATCACATGTAATGTCAAGTCTTTGTAGTAATACTTCTAATCTATTAAAATTACGACTTATACTACGGATATTTTGGGTAAGCAAAGTTAAAGATTGGTCACAGACTGCTATGTGAAGTTTACATTCTTCAACATCACACAGCTTTGTTTTTGACACAGAAAAATTATCTAATTCATTAATTAACAAATTAGTCATTATACTTACTAATAAAATTATATACTAAGCTAGTAAAAGTTAAAATAGAAATTAAGATTAAAGTATAAAGATTAAGGAGACTTAACTATAGGCCGACCGTTTAACTCGCGTATCGCCTGCGCGGTAAGAAGGGAGCGGGGGCGGGTAACACTACACACGGAGCCAATAATCCAAAGATTAATCTCGAGATAGACATTGTTGGTAAATAATAAAATAATAGGTATCTTTTTTTAAGTATTTATTTTTAAGTTTTACAAATATGTTATTAGCTTCTTAGGTACAAAAGCATAAAAACAATAATTAACTCCGTTTAAGAAATATTTAATCACAGATAATAGTTGTATAGGACTACTCATCACTAATATCCATATCGCTTGAATCATCATCACTGTCTGTGTAGCTTGAGGAGTCAGAATCTTGCAAATTAATAATAAATCGGTCCATCTCTTCATCAACGATACGATCGTGCAGACAATATTCATTTTCAATAGTTTGTACATGTTTATCGCAGTTAACCCATTTTTCTACAGAGAATTCGGCAAATAACTGTTCCAATGTATTTTTTCTTTTTGTCTAAATTAGAATCAATTTCAATTTTTGCGAGCTGTCCTTTGATATCCCCCCAAACTAATTCGATTGGGTTCAAGTCTGGGTGATATGAAGGCAGTCGTAAGACTTCATGACCTGCCGCCTTTAAAATTTCATCTATTTTGTAAATATTTTCTGTCGCGTGTTGTTTAATTAAATTCAATAAATCACATTTTCTTAAAGACGTATCAAATTCAACATTGTGTCTTTGCAGCCAGGTCTGCATGATGGCTTTTGTGGATGTCATTGTAGACTTTTTATCCTCTTGTACCGAGTGGTATGCGGCATTATCCATAACAATAACTGACCTTGGCGGTAAATTTGGCAATAACTTTTCTCTAGTCCATTTGCTAAAGTTTACAAAATTCATATCGCTATGATAATCTCCGGTTTTGCTTTTGGATTTAAAAATTAAAAGAGCTTCATCGATAAATCCGGCTTGTCCACCAGCATGTACAATAATTAAACGTGGCCCTTTGCCAATATACGACAGCACCCCTCGTTCTTCATTGGATTGCCAACAAGCCGGTACATTTAATGACGAATTGACATATGTTTCATCGAAGTAAACAATGTTTTTTTGATCTCTTCTGTGCTTTTTTATCGCATTAAGATAACGCCACCGCCACGATACGATGTTTGGTTGTTCAATCAGTAATTTTCTTTTTGATTGACATTTCTTAAATCTAAAGCCAAGTTTATGAATCAATGTTCTCAAATATGCTCGGCCACAATTTAAAATTCCTTCTTCTTTGAGTTTTTCATTCAAAATTTTTAATGTAGGAACCTTCTTATAAACCTTATAAAATTGAGTTATTTTTCTTCTAACAACGCCCCCTGTAAAACTGTCAACTTCAATTTTTAGGGTTCCGTACCAGTTTTGAAAAAACGGAACCCTTATAGGATCACTTTGTTGTCCGTCTGTCCGTCTGTCCGTCTGTCCGTCTGTCCGTCTGTCTGTCAAGATCATTTATCTCAGAAACGCGTGAAGGTATCTAGCTGAAATTTTCACCAAATACTAAGGCTTGTTGCCTCTTAGTGCTGTAAAAAATTCAAAGTGCTAATCCAACGCAATCAAGAGATATAGCCGTTTTTGTTGCAAAATTTAGAGGGGTAAGGGCAAAAACCTACAGGGTACTTCCAGTCTACCTACAAACTTGAAATTTGGCATGGAGCAAGGTCTTGTAGTACATGTAATGGGAAAATTCCGAAAACCTTAAATTTTTACTACAATCACATTATATTTTGATTTCATAGAATTTTGGCGGGAAAGCTGAGTCACGTGACCTGTGACGTCATAGAATTTTGACAGCTGTCAAAGTGACAGCTGTCACTTTTGACAGATGGGACGTGACGTCATAGAATTTTTGACAGATGGGTCGTGACGTCACAGAATTTTGGCGGGGAAACATTTTGTGACAGTTGAGTCATGACGTCATTGAATTTTTGACAGATGAGTCGTGACGACACAGAATTTTTGACAGATGAGTTGTGACGTCATATTATTTTGGCGGGAAAATATTTTAGACACCAGTCACTTTGACAGCTATCACTTTTGACAGATGTGCGTGACGTCATAGAATTTTTGACAGATGAGTCGTGACGTCACAGAATTTTGGCGGGAAAATATATTTTGACAGATGAGTCGTGACGTCACAGAATTTTATACAGATGAGTTGTGACGTCATATTATTTTGGCGGGAAAATATTTTAGACACCCGTCACTATGACAGCTGTCACTTTTGACAGATGTGCGTGACGTCATAGAATTTTTGACAGATGAGTCGTGAAGTTACAGAATTTTGGCGAAAAAATATTTTATGACAGCTGAGTCGTGACGTCATTGAATTTTTGACACATGAGTCGTGACGTCACATAATTTTTGACAGATGAGTTGTGACGTCATAGTAATTTGGCGGGAAAATATTTTTTAACAGAGCTGAGTCGTGCCGTCATTGAATTTTGGCTACAGAATATCCTTAAATAACTTTTAAGTACAGCTTCATTAGAAATCTCTAAATTTATATGGGTTTCTCCACTATATTATGGCATGTGATTTACATAATAAACCTTCCTCGTAAATCACTCTATCTATTAAAAATAAAACCGGTCAAGTGCGAGTCTGACTCGCGCACCGAGGGTTCCGTACAAACCTATTTGCCAATTGGGATAACGTCAGGACTCGGCTGTTTAAATATTAATATTAATAAAATACTTATTTAAACAGCCGAGTCCTGACGTTATTCCAATTGGCAAATAGGTTTGTACGGAACCCTCGGTGCGCGAGTCAGACTCGCACTTGACCGGATTTTTTTCTTTCGGATCTGTTTATTTATTTTTGGTGATTTAAAATTTACATTATTTTGTTCATCTTTTAGTTCATTTCCTTCTTTTATTATTTTACATATGGTAGTCACCGAGAGTCTTGTAGCTTTAGCAACAAGTTTGTTTAGGTTTACGTCTTCAAGATACTCTGTAGAATTATAATCTTGTTTTCTGGCTTTAAAAAAGGAATATACATTGTATGCTATTTGTTTAGCTTGCTTGTTAATTTTGTTCGCAAAACTGCTAGAGCGATTCATCTTGAGATTTATCTTGGCAAGTCGTATACCTTGTGCGTTTAAGTCCAAGCGTCCGTAACAAAAATACCAACCGCGCGCTGCGAGCTCAGCCAGCGCACTGTCTCACCTGACGTAAGTTCTCTGCTCCGCGCACCCCTTTCACCCACCCGCTAACATCTTCCCCCGCTCCCTTCTTACCGCGCAGGCGATACGCGAGTTAAACGGTCGGCCTATAGTGCACTCGAAGATTGACGAATAGCCGGCGCTCTTAGGCGCCCTCATAATCAATCGAGTTTATATAGTTGCTCTCAGCGTACATACGGGCAGGACAGCTTGAATCGCCAGTTTGGTGGTCACATTTCCTTTTGAAACGTTTACAGGTCGCACAGTTTGGGGCAGCATCTTTGGGCGCCTTCAAATTTGCCGCTAAGTGTCGCGCGGAGGCAGCGCGACTGCAGCGCTGCGGTCGCGCTGTTTTGTAAATTCATAGAGATAAAAAACGCGCGACTGCAGCGCGACTGCAGCGCGACTGCAGCGCTACGCCCGCGCTGCGTCTCCGCATTCGTTCATCGATCGACTAGTGTTGTTTAGAATACTTTTTCTTTTTAATAGTAACACTACGAGCAGTGTATTTTCGTCTGAGTCCATCGTAAAACTAAAACACAACACTACCATTCTCAAACCTAGCGACGGCAGCGCGACCGCAGCGCGACCGCAGCGCTGCAGTCGCGCTGCCTCCGCGCGACACTTAGCGGCAAATTTGAAGGCGCCCTTTGGTTTTGCAGTCCGATATATTGTGTCCTGAATCTCCACAGTGATTGCAAGTAGGGTTAGTTTCCCTACAAAATTTAGCAGTATGTCCGTATTGCTGGCAATTAAAGCACCTGGTCACAAAAGTGAAGTCACGAACGGGGCAGGATGTCCAGTTGATATAAAGTCGTCCTTGGTTTATTAACGTCTTTCTGACGTTAGCGGGCACTTCAAGGATGTAATTGCATGTATTAAGATTTCTCCTACCTGACTTGTGACTTAGCCTAACAGTTGAAGTAAACATCTCGCGGGTATAATTAGGTAATTTGTCCGATAAGTTTTGTTCGTAAATACAATCGAACACTTCTTTTTCCTGAAGGGAAACCGGCACTCCAACAACTGCAATTCTAGGGCGGCGTTTTGTGGGCTCTTCTATGGTAAGGCCGGATGCAGTTAGTTCAGTGTTGTTTCTGAGCTTGCTTATATCTTCTCTACTCTCTGTGCTAATAAGTACACCCCCGTGTCTCACCTTCTTCAGTCCTCGTAAACGGAGTTTCAACTCCTCAGGAGAAATTATTTTCTGTACTAGGGTCTTTGTTTCGTCGCTAGATTTGGTCTTGTCGTTGGGATAAATGGCCACAGAGGTAAGTTTAGATGGACGAACATAATTTCCGGCGCCCTTCTTTACCATGTCGGCAAATGTTGAGCTAACTGATGGCCTATTATTTATCGACTCATTAGATCATTCATCACTCATTAGACAAATGATAAAATACCTCTGTCTTTTTTTTGTGAACGCAATATGTTCTTTAGACAGACCAATTGCAAACATTCATGCTAATGCACTCAAAGATTAAAATTGATTAGAAATTGAACCCGATATTCCTACATAGCAACCTTGGACTACAACGAAAATGTCACAGAGATCGTTTATTGGAACACTGTACCTATCAATGTATGTAGTTTAAATTTAACATACTAGAAGTTCGTAAACGAACAACAAAATTCATTTATGTGCTGCTACTAAACTAATTTCGATTAGTAATCAAATAGGCATGGAACTCGGTCAAACAAACATGACACGTGCAAGTTTACAGTTAGTCAATTACAGTCCATAATGTTACATGTCAATGTATAACTAGCGGTTTTACTTGATGGCATTTATATTACCAGAACAATGCATATTATTTTATAAAGAAAAATTTAAGCGGATATGAGTGACATAAACTAGTTATAAATAGACAATTAAACAACCTTGCGTAATCTAGTCCAAGACTGATAACTCTTTTCTGCCTTTTAACACCTTTTTTCCTTTCCTTGCTAAGGGAAAAGGTGTATCACATTATATTTATCACATATTCCTCGTATGAAAGAAAATACCTAGTCTATTTTAATACTAATTACTTACAAAAGCTATTCACAAAAGAGTTTTATAGAAAAGTGCTTCGTTTTCTAACGTAGAAAGTTGCTATCAAGTTAAAATTGTAAAGAAACTAAAATTGTCGACGCTTTTAATACCTCTACTGTTGAGTAAGTTAATTAGCATTAAATATTCTTTATAATATAAAGAAATGATCAGATATTCTATCGTGAATTAAAACAAGGGGGAGTGTTAGGAAGGACGCAATATGTCGTATTGCTATAACAGTCATTATAGGTCACCACTCCAATGAGTTGCAATCAGATCATCCGCTGCAATTAGTAGCGTAATACCACCTTATGTAGCTTCCGTTTTATACCTGTTGAGAAATTATGTGGAGATGATGTTTGAGTATTAGTTGAATGATAATCAAACTGCAAATAGCAACTAGGTACTAGAGAGACGTCATAAGTGGTGCGCGAAAAATTAAGAATCAGCTTATTTAAAAACTGAGCACGCCAGTCAAATGCTGAATTACTAGTTCATTGACGCCACTATGTCATCATTATCAAAGATTGGTTTACAATGTAAATAAATCTCTATTGAATTCAATATGAATGTCATTGAATACAAGGTAAAACATAATTCCTCGAGAAATGTGCAATGTTGTATTCCGTGCGACAAGATAACAAGCAATACGTCACGCATAATCTAAATATACGGTTATGTGTAAACGTAGACGATCGCTCCTCTACCGTGTCGAGGGAAATTTAATCGGATGTCCAAATTTTCAAGCTACAGAGCCTTGGGGCATTTACACAATTTGACACAATTTAGATAAACATGAATTTGTAATCATAAATTAATAAATAATACAATGATTTAACTAAACTAAACTACCTAGCAATTTGTCGGCAGAAATACCATTTGATGTTAGATAATTATTTATCAAACTTCTCTGCGTAGTATTGCGTTTTCTATTAGGTTGGACATAGCTTTGCCAATAAAAAGGTAATAAAACAACTTTTGTTGTGCCTCCAGGAAGAGATCCTGAGGTCATAAATATTATTATGAAAGAAAGAAAGAAAGAAAGAAAAAATGTTTTTATTTTACACACAATACACAAATTAAATTTCAATTTTAATATATTGTAATACAGTATAAATATTGAGGCCAATTGCTAATGTCCCCTTGGATTATAAATATTTATAGATTTTAAAACCATAATAAAAAAATTAAAAAAAAAAGGAATAACAATAAATAATTCAAAGTCATACATAAAATATGGAACATTAGCAAAGGTCATGAAATTAAGTACAAAAAAGTTGTAACATACTACCTCCAGGCATAGCATTGTGTGAAAAATAAAGGCCACAGCTCAGCATATGCTGCAAAAGTATTTGCCGCGCTGATTTTCAGCTGGGGCCTTGGAGGCTGGTGATATAATATATGTAGGTACCTATTTAAAAGTACCTATTATCTTAGCAAACATTAATTTAGTGTCAGAATAAAAGGAAGGTCAGTGTAAAAGGAAAAAAAATAAATAAAGCGGAAATAAATAAGACGACGTAAAAAAGTATACTAGTATTAAAAAAAAAAAAAAAAAAAGTTACCAACTACTTCTGAGATAAGAAGTCTGTTACAGGAAAAAATATATATATACTTATTGCAATGTCTGACGTAAGATTATAAAATATTTAAATATTATAAAAATGTACTTAATACGTTATGAACATAATGCAAAATACAAACAAAAATGAACATGTCAAGGAATTATTTACAAAAAGCAAAAATGAAATCACAATAATTAATAATAATTTAAAAATCACAATAATTAATAATAATATAAATTTCAATCTGAGTAATAATTAGAATGGGGCAGTAAAGGCATAATAATAATTAAATCATTTTAGCAAGGATTTTAGCAGTTTAAGGTGTCGGATTTTTGACTTTCTAAAAAGATCAATTTTAATTTATTCTTGAGGCTATAAACAGTCTATGATATCAATGAATATGTTTTTAAATATTTATTTCACAAAGATCCAGTTTAAGATTCAAACTTCCTTATGATCTAACAGTCCCTAATCCCAAATCCCCAATAGATTCGAATCAGACAAACAAAAAGCTATCGGATGATTTATCTCAACTTTTTCATTTCCGATTTATACTTAAATTATTACTTAACTTTTTCTATTTATAAAATGTGCCATTTTTATCTGTGTAATGTCTTAATTTCAGTTTCAATATTTTAAGAAGTGCGAAATTTTATCAAATTTCAACTTGAGACAATACAGATCGTATTGTATTGTCTTGATTAGGTAATTTATCGGTATAGTTTAAAACTTTTCTTTTTGGAAAAAAAGGATTAAAAGAGACCGTGAGGTTTAAAAGTACATGTTCTTTACACTTTATCACCTGAGTCATAGGGCCATGTCATTTCTCTATATCTATCTCGCTTGCACTTACGGGTCTTTTATTCTTAATTATATAATATCTTACTCTTTTGGAGTACTTATGATAACATGTCAGTTAATAATAATAGTTTAATAAAATATTCTACGGCTTTAAAATTTTAAGTAATTAAAAATATATTGTTATTATAAATGTTATTTCTTTTCAGCATGCAACGTAATGCTCTTTGGATCTGAAGGTGTGTACACACTTCGCAATCACGGCGAGACAGGCAACTGCTCTGTGCTTGCCGTCTCTCCGGCCACTGTCCACGTACTCGATTTGAACGTCGGTCAGACTGTGAAGAAAGGTCGCCTCATCGAAATGGAAACTGGTACTATTCACCATGTGAGTACTAACTTTTTGCGATAAATACCTACAGGAAAACCATAATAATATTTTAGTAAGTTAGGTTACCTGCTTATACATGTAACCTTTTTCTTCCCTAAACTAAAATTAAAGTCAGATTAGTAGAAGATTTACCGAAATGTATCTACGTGATTACTAAAAAGACAGCTGTGCAGTAATTCAGCCTGATTTAATTGTTCTACATAATATCCTTATGATTTCATGCCTTACCGAAAATAATATTTTAAATATTTTCTTAAAATAATATTTATTACACGAGATGAGTTTTAACTAAAATAATTGTAGAATAGTTTTATTTATTAATTGCTTATCACAGTCTCGGTAATTAAAACTAGACAACCAACAAATTCTATGGATAACTTAGTTAAACTGAGACGAAGTAATGATAACCAGACTTTATTAATTTATTACTCCATAAACTAAATCTAAGTAAACCCACATTAATACAATAATTCTGAGATGAAACTATTCTTTAGACGTTGTTTACGCAGGCACCTTAACATTGTTTAAATATCGTTTGAGATATTATTTACATAATTAAAGTATCCCGAGATTGTTTTTACTTCATTAAAACAATTTAATCAATTTAAAATACAATCAAAGTTCTGAAGAAGACTGAAGGACTCAAAATTAAACAAATTATTTTCGAAGTAAAGGATTTTCTTATAATTTTTCCTGGAAACAGGTTATTATTGTTGATCTTTTTTGTTAAAATTCTATTATTAGTTAATGAGAAAAACAGAAGAATGCTGAAATATTTTGCGGGTACAAATTATCCCTTTCGTAATACTTTATTCAAAGGAGCATAAGTTCGTAGAATGTATTGATATTTTTGAAATAACTACTATTCTATACTTCACTCTAGTTCCTGACTTTCTCTTGTTAATATGTAAAGTTTTAAACAAACAGCGTATTATTAACCAGCATATTGCGAAGCAGTATTGATTGTTCCGAACTTCTCTCTTGCATTAAATTCCCTAAGACGCAAACTAGAGACACTAACATGTTTCAGATCCCGTTACACAAACAAAACTCTATACAATACTTATATTATTATCTTTTAACAATGTCTAATGACTTTCTGGATTTTCTATGGTTGCGAGAACATAAGTTTATTATTAGTTAGATTTTATGATTTACTTAAACCAACATGTACGAAATTTTCCTCTAGTTATTCCTTTTTATTATTGATCTTTAAAAGTTCTAATTAATAATATTTTCTGTATATTTTCAAATAGATCTATAATTTTAAATTTAAATTGAGTAATAATATCTTGATGTTTTTCTTTGAATGCTCATTTCGTGGTATAGACGGAAAAAATAAATATTTTTTTAATTCATGTGGTATTTTGACCGTATGTTTTTCACAATTTTGCCTAAAATTATGCATAACTCAACTTACATAATGTTTTTCCAGTTCCTACATAATTTATAACTGAAAATCGTCGTAAGCAAGATAAAATGAGGGACCTATAATAAATTTAAATAACATTTAAATACATTTTACCTAGTAGGGATTGGAATCAAGATGGTAACTGAGCCAAGCACAGTTGAATTTAGATTGACAGCCTTTAACACCCGGTTCTATCATCGCAATAAACACCTTTTAGCTGATTATTGCGTGCTTTATAAATCAAAAGAACAAACTTGATATTTTTTTGTATCTTGACTGAATATCGCAAAATTATCATTTGTTTTAGATTTTGTTTGTTGGTTATATAATTAAAATCCTTTAAAATGCTAGATATTATTTTCTCTGAATCACTAGCTACGTGTATCATTTATGATTGAAGGACGTCAATTTACCTATTTTATATTTAAAACGTTTAATATAATTTTACTTTTGTAATTAAAAATATACCGTACACTTTCACCTCTATTGCACCATTTTTGCTTTTGAAGTACGCTCAAAATAATAAGCCTTTTGTGACTATAATGTAACTGTAATAACTAAGCATTTGATATTAAACCAAGAACTACAAAGCGACTATTTAAACAGTTGTATCTTACTATCTCATAGAAGTCGTATTGTATTTAATTTACAATAAATTAAACTTCTAGTTGCCTATATTAGAACACTCAAACATCTTCAACATCAATCCAATAATGAACAAATTTAATATCAGAGACAGGAGTCTTGCAAACAAATAGTATTTTATGAGCGCTACTGTTAAGACAAATAAAACGGAAAACTTAATGTGTGTATGACTAGATGATTACAACAAAGTTGAGCTTTATTTATAGTCAAGGTCTGTGTGGTTACAAATTACGCACACAATGTATTATACGTGTTCAGGAATATTTTAATATACTTTCTTTTCTTTAAATTATTGCTATATTCCACTTTCTCATAACTTCTTTTATTGCACCTCATTAGTTTTCTTTCTTCGCGACTGACGGTTGACTTTTAGAGAATGAGTTTTATATAAATAAATACATAAAATGCTACCCCATCTAATGCTAAACACTGTGCTGCAGTCTTTACCTTGCTGTACTTTTACTGTTGACATTATTTTTCACATACGAAGCTTAAAAAAGTCTTACTTTCAGGGTAAACAGCAACGTGGCTGATCTTTATCACTTTCATCTCTATACTAAAACATTATGTATCTAAATTCAGTGAATATCGAAATTCATAAATATAATGAAGATAACTTTTAAATTACTAAGTTTATTACTAAACCTTTATAAAAACCGTATGTATTTTGTTACAACGATTTAAGATGCATGTTTTAAGCATATTCGAATTGAAAAGAATATTATTTACATCACTTTCTTTACTTATTTATTGTGTTTAAAGGTGATACTAACATTTTATTTCATGAAATTGTATTTTTGCACCTTATATTATGTCGAACAATACACTTACCTTAAATATTTTCTGCAGAAAATTTAAAGCCATGTACACGTGTCTCAACAATGACATTGCATCGTCTGTTTTCACAGTGCACAAAGCGAGGTCTACCTGATTATATTGACATTGGTGGCGCAAACGGGCTTGATCATACCAAAATGGAGGTCCTTGACAGTGTTTGCGGCCTTGACTCTACGGAAGGTAAACTATTTCTCACTTTGATACTATGTCCTAACTTCAATTATACCAAATTGGTTTACAGCGTTACCACGAGAAAACGGTAACTTTATTCAACCCGTTTCATGTTATCAAAGTACCAGATTCATCATGATAAATTGTAATCTTTTAGAGTGCTTAATAAGCGTAATATAGACTCTTTAAAACAGTACATTAGGGGTTTCTACTAACTCACAGCTTAAATTCTTATTCTTTCCACAATGGTAGACAATGTTATGTTTTAAATTTAACCACCTTACAAATCTCCACATTGAAATATAATATTCTCTTATAAAACAACTTCGATTCTTACGATATTTCCTCAATGTTAATCATTCAGAAGGTTTAAGAAAATACCCCAGTAGGGTATTATTGGGCATTCTGTGCCACTTTCGTCCAGTCGCTCAGCGAAACAAGTTTCGCTCTCGCTCAGGACTCGTGACCCAGAATGCCCAATAATATAAATTCGATATAACCAGCGATTACATCGTTATGCAATGCAACCTTACGTTTTTTGCAAGTTCGAACAGCAAGCTGTATCTATTCATGATCATCATTATAACTTTTCGTTATTAATTGCAACCAACATTTCTGTCGGGTGGCTAACATTTGTATGTGAGATGCGATCAATGCAGTTATCGATCGACTTTATCAATTGCAAACAACATTTCTGTTGTGTGACTTACAATTACAACCAACATTTCTGTCGGGTGTGAGATGCGATCAATACAGTTATCAATCGGTTTTATTATTGCAAACAACATTTCTGTTGTGTGACTAACAATGCAACCAACATTTCTGTCGGGTGGCTAACATTTAGGTGTGAGATGCGATTAATAGAGTAATCAATCGACTTTATCATTGCATACAACGTTTCTGTTGTGTGACTAACAATGCAACCAACATTTCTGTCGGGTGGCTAACATTTGGATGTGAGATGCGATCAATACAGTTATCAATCGACTTTATCATTGCATACAACGTTTCTGTTGTGTGACTAACAATGCAACCAACATTTCTGTCGGGTGGCTAACATTTGGATGTGAGATGCGATCAATACAGTTATCAATCGACTTTATCATTGCAAACAACATTTCTGTTGTGTGACTAACAATGCAACCAACATTTCTGTCGGGTGGCTAACATTTGGATGTGAGATGCGATCAATACAGTTATCAATCGGTTTTATTATTGCAAACAACATTTCTGTTGTGTGACTAACAATGCAACCAACATTTCTGTCGGGTGGCTAACATTTAGGTGTGAGATGCGATCAATACAGTTATCAATCGACTTTATCATTGCAAACAACATTTCTGTTGTGTGACTAACAATGCAACCAACATTTCTGTCGGGTGGCTAACAATGCAACCAACATTTCTGTTGGGTGGCTAACATTTGCATGAAAAACACAATAAACTAGACAAGTCTTTATTAATAACACAATTACTTAATACATACTAAATGTAGGTGGCTTATCGAATAGCGCATCAGCGGATGACACGAAAGCTTGAAGTTTGCGCCACTGGGTTGAGTCATCGTCTGTATGGAATTTTATTCTCACCAATGCCTTCTTCCAGAGCTCTTGAGATTCGGTTTCACGAGCGTCAGCCGCGTGATAAACTTTAAGATCGATGTAGAAATCGCCTTTGGTGTTGGTCGTGCGACGCTCGTTGCCATTTGCCACCTTGTTCGCGAAGAACGATAACAGTTCAGGCGGTGAATTCATACTTTTCTCTGCTTGACCATGACTGATGCTAAATATATCCGTAGACTTGGCTATTTTTCTGAAACAAATAATACTTAGTTTTAGTTCATCCTTACCTCTTTATGTAGGTATAATACAACATTTGCATTTGAAGATAGGTCAAATACAATTGTTGCAACAACACTACAATTGTTTTATAAAGGGATATCACATCGAATTAATGATTATTTTTAAATCTATTGTTAGTTTGTAAATAGTGTACCTTAGATAAATACATAAATAAAATTAATTAATTATTAATTCAGTAATGAAACATAATGGCTGTCTATATCGGTTTAGAACCCACTGCACTAGTAAAGTTTGGTAGAGTAAATTAAGAGACAGGTTTTCAGTTTTAAGCATAATAATGAACACATTATTATGCTTAAAACTGAAAACCTGTTAGTTAGACGTATGTACACTGTTACATAAACTGCGTATTATAGATAAGTAACATAATATAATTACCTGGTACAGACTGGTGATTTTTTCTTTGAAGTAGTTCTGCGTTTGATCGAAATATTGGAGTGTTTACGGTTTGGTACGACATTATTTTCATCGCTTTTATCGAAGTATTGATCACATTCAAACTCTGACCTGCAAAAAATAAAAAAACATTAATTTAATGGTTAATCAATTGTATTTGGGGGGCACTCAGAAACAAAGTAAGTGTGGAAATTATGATCAATCTCATGGATTGCTTGTATCTAAATTGCTCGGATAAAATAAACAAATTGCTGTCACCATTCTTAGAGTAACAAAAGATAATAGTTAAATTAAAGAATAAGTAACTATTATAAACATGAAAAAATAAAAATCATAATTAATTAACTGCATAAAGCTTTGTGCATAGAGCACGCACAAATAAACTAAACTGTGGAAATCATAATTAAATAATATTAATAGAAAAAAAATCTAAAATAATTAAATTTAAATATAAACACTTACATTATATATGGTGAGGGTCCCTTACTTCAATATTGGAGAGACTGAGTTATTCTTGCACTACTTTCAGTGTGACTTCACTGGATGATAAATAATATTAACGAGTTCGTTGAAGCTTATAACTCACAATTGGTAATAAAGTATCATAATTTAAAATTTATATAATCAACAAAGAAAATAGACAGATTATTGACTTTTTTAGTTGTAAGTATTATACTTGTTTGAAAAGTGAAGACGTAGTTAAAGTTTCGTAATCGACTGTAATTGTCACCGCTGCAAAACGGTTCAGGGCTACCCAACATGTGGGCGTGATATTTAACTAAAATGTTGTTTTATTAAATTTGGTTAAAATAACTACAATAATAATAATTATTATAAAGTACATTTAAATTAAAATATTACAAAAAAAACCGATCATATCAAATATCTATCATGACGATTAAGGTTAGGGTTAAAAATGTTAGTAGGTTTTTTTTCTTTTTAATAACTGTTACAAATTACATTATTGTAAATTAGTGACCATTTCATAAAAATAAAGTTACCATAAACATCTTATTCCCCACAATACATTACTTAACTTAAGTATTTAATATCAGTTTTTATGATAGGATATAACAATATGATAATATAATTCGATTTAGCATTGTTCATTATGTAATATTATCATGGAATAAAATAATATTAGGAAGCATGATGTTTGTTAGCCCTGCTTAAAATTGCTTACATTAAAAGTGTTGAAATGACGCAATTTCACCGCTGCAAAACGGTTCAGGGCTACCCAACATGTGGGCATGATATTTAACTAAAATGTTGTTTTATTAAATTTGGTTAAAATAACTACAATAATAATAATTATTATAAAGTACATTTAAATTAAAATATTACAAAAAAAACCGATCATATCAAATATCTATCATGACGATTAAGGTTAGGGTTAAAATGTTAGTATGTTTTTTTTTCTTTTTAATAACTGTTACAAATTACATTATTGTAAATTAGTGACCATTTCATAAAAATAAAGTTACCATAAACATCTTATTCCCCACAATACATTACTTAACTTAAGTATTTAATATCAGTTTTTGTGATAGGATATAACAATATGATAATATAATTCGATTTAGCATTGTTCATTATGTAATATTATCATGGAATAAAATAATATTAGGAAGCATGATGTTTGTTAGCCCTGCTTAAAATTGCTTACATTAAAAGTGTTGAAATGACGCAATTGCAACGTGAAACTTTTGTTTTCGTAAATTTTATAAACGGAAAAACAAAAATATCTTGTTACATACAAGGTATTATGTTAATTAGAGATGGGCGTTGTCGGCTATTTGTGGCAACGGTTGTCTAACCGTTATTTCGTTTCAATATCGGTATTGACAACCGTTGCCGAATACCGGTGTCATAGCATAATGTAAACTAAGTTGTCGGTTTCCGTTTAAGATATTAACTGAGCTAGCTGTAATATCGATACTGTACCTAACTAAATAAAGTTTTTACACGATTATTATCTTATATAGGTATAATTATATATTAACACGATTATTTTAAAAGTTTTGTTCAACACTATTAATAATTAAAACTATTTACACTTTTTACACCTATACTTATAACTAATCAAAATATTACACTATATAACACTTAATTTATCACTTTTATAAAGTTTACTCATCAATATCATAGCAATTAATGCAATTACAAAAAAATACAAAAAACTTTGAACAAAACCCGGCTCCCGGCTCGGCTCATGCAAAAGTTTTTGAATAACATAATAGATAATAAACAAGTGTCGTACTAAACAAAGAAACACGACACCTGTAAACGCATGTTTCCTTAATTCGTGTATATTGTAATAGCGACTTTATGTACATAACCGCAAAGTACAATTTTAGTTTATCTATGATATTCATTCGAAGGTCAAACTATAGTGATCGGTTTCGCGCATGCGCTCACGTCTACCGATCCAAATAGCCAAATATCGATTACATTCCATATTAAACTTTATGGCGCTAATTATAAGATCGTCTTTGGCTTATACGTAACGCAATATCGTAATATTCGCTCGTTCTCTGTCTTGTATGCGAGGAATCGCTTAGAAAAAGTGAGAAAGCATAATTATTTTAGTTATTGTTCGGATAGCGGCTAGCGGGAAGGCAACCAAACCAACGCATTTTAGATACCTACCTAACTTTGGCAGCGTTGAGCGTTTGTCAGTAGATAGCCTACCTAACCTACCTAGACAACCGATAGCCGTTGCTAGCCATTTCAATAGCGCTACGATACGTTAGTGGCATGGCAACGGTTTTTAGTTACGTTACGGTATAACGGACGCATCGCTAATGTTAATCAGTAGCGTGCCGCCATATAGACAAAAAAGCAATACCTACTTTTATTAAAAACTTATACTATATTAATATAAAATAATTTATAATTATTGTGTTAATTATTCAATTAAATAAATTATAAAACTAATTGGATAAAACTGCTTTCAATGTCACAAGGTAAATATTTTAATATTACTTATATATTTTTATGGTTTATTATATTTATTTTAAAGATTTATATATTTATTTGATAACATTTTTTATTTTCAGAATACTGATACCTTCCAAGTAAATAAACAATGGTGCTGTTTTGAATACTTAGACACTTTTGAAGAAAGCGTACTTACTACCTATATCGATTAATCTACGTATTAAAAATATAAAATCTTATAAAGACAGTAAAAGTCGGAGACAGATTCGTTGTGGATAATAACTAAGGTAACGTTAAAATAACATTGAAATATTTTAGTTTGGACTGCAGTTTGCAGCTATTATGTAAAATACATATTTTACAAGTCTATCCAAGCTGTTAAATAAAATATTAATTAATTTTTCAGGCTCGTAAGAAGTAGATAAGTTTTAAAGGGGAAGATAACAATACTGATTTATAGTTGAAAACAAGATAACTAAGAGGAGCTGATTTCATCATTCCGTGCTGCACCTAAATTAAGGTTTTGTGTTTTATATTAATTTTTATTTTAAGTTTTATTTATATTAATTGTACCTACTTTACCTTGAGAAATGCCTTTATGTTCGGTTTGCAACATTGAAGTGGGTTCACGTTATTGGACTAGTCATTTACGATCTAATAGACATAAAAATAATAGCGCTGTTCTTATTGATGATAACGTAGAAATTATAAATTCGAGTTTTAAAGGACGTATTTCAAGTTATCGTATCACTGTATGCAAAAATGATGTAAATATTACTCCGAAATCTTTTTTTTACAATATTCGTACGCAAGTTAAATCTTTATTATATAATTCCCTGCAAAAACATACATCAGTTAAACTTAACCTCGAGTATTATGCATATTTTTTAATGTTTAAAAATGACTTACAAGAGCTAAAATCATTTGCTACGAAAAATTTTATTTTTCATTTTAATTATAATTTTGATTCTACATAAATATGAAAGTATTGTATCTCTGTTGTTAAAAAAAGTTGAAGAATTCGAAGAACGATGATTATTGTTTTTTGTGGTGCATAGTTGCAGCCTTATACCCAACAACTCAACATTCTGCAAGAGTAACTTCTTATCCTTGTATGTCAGCCATTGAACCCCGATCAGGGGATAGTCCAGAATTATCGTCAATGATGTTGTAGGATGTTGGTATACGGGGTGGTCTTTGTATGTGCTCCCATCGCTATGCAAAATTTTGAATAATTCTAAGCGAAAAATGGTGCATATACCTACCTAATTATCTGTATAATAGAACTCTCATTGTTTTGTGTAATAATTAATATACAATCGACCACATAATTGCTTAACATTTTTTGATAAAAATTCTATTATAATATAAATTCATTCTTTCATTATTTATTCTAATTAAACTGATATGTCAAAGCAACGATATGTCAAGCTTCAACTACTTTTTTGTTATACGATATTGAACCTAATAGTTTTTAACATTAACTCTAAAGGTGGTAAAGCAATTATAAAGTCGACTATATTAAGCTTGAGAATAATGTATGTAGTAAATAAACAAGCATACTTTGTTTTTATGAATGTACTACTTACGTACGTTACGTATTATAAGCCAAGTAATTTTATCTGAAGCTAGCTGTACTACATAATAATAAATGAACAAAGTATTAAATGTAAAATTTTGTTATTCGTTAAAATAATAATAGAAAATATAGTTTTAAGAAATACCCTGTACAATATTGTAAAGTTTATTTTATAAAGAGATTTTGTTGAAAATAAAATAATAATATGATCAATTCTAAATAAATCGTATTTGTTTTATTCATATTTGTTTTATTTATGTTTTATCCTGTTGTTACCTGCTTTTAATCATATAATAATTACATGAATATATTTATTAAAAAAACATTATTAAATTAAAGCATAATAATATCATATCAATATAAATCAAGTGTGCATAATGTTGCGTAAGTATAGTAGGTATCAATTTCACATTTTATTAACAAACATGCACAAATGTAACATGAGTAGATATTAAATTTAATTTCCAAGTAGCTGGAGATTTATGTGTTGGTTTTTAGAATTTATTTTGTTATTGCAATTATTTCACAAAATTAGTGCTTCACAATTTATGAGTAAGGTTCCGTACTTGACATAAATTAATGTTTTGCTTATCAATTTCATTTCAATTACTTATTTTAGTAATGATGACATGTAAAAACTATGTTTATTTTGAAATTATTACACCCATAATTATTTTCAACTAATGAACCCTACTTTTGTCCCACTTTCCTCTATTTTTTTAATCTATAGTAATATTTTGTGGTTGCTGAGTTTGTTTGTATGTTTGTGTGAACGTCATAATTTCACAAGAATTATTTTGTAAGTTTAAGTCAATTTATCAAGGAAACCTATAAAATCATGAAACTAGTCATGTTTAATTATAACACAGGTGTAGCCGCGGTGCAAATATAAGTGTTCTCAGCCTTAACAACAAATGCTTAGCTAACATTTTTGTGTTCAACGTGACCAAACTTGTATAATTATTTCGTAACTTAAATATGTTGTTTTTGATATTTAATTTATTCATCATTTACCAATAAGTCTTTAGCTCGAGAACTTGTACGTACATCAAGTCTACGTCTTCATTATGTCGACTGTAAGTATCTTATTATTAAAAAAACATTTTATTATTTGTATGATTCTGATGAGCCTGATTGTTAATTTATTTTTTTAAATTGTTCTAGGTTTCTGACTCCGAGATCGTGTTGAGCCAATACGCTCAGGACCCCCTCCAAGAATACTATGAGATGCTTCGAAATGAATCAGATCCTGTTGTAAATAGCAAACAAAGTATAAAGAAAAAGAAACCTACGCAACGATGCAGAGAAACACCAAAAAAACAAATTCCCACAAAATCATTCGTAATGAGTCGACTGCAGAGAAAAGGGATAAAGTTAATAAAGATTTCAGTCATAGATCTGTGTAATAGTGATGTTCAAACAAGCGATGTTGACAGTGACAGTGAGAACGTTGTTTTAAGTGCACAATATATAGTTAAGGACGCTATGGATAGTGTCATGGACGAGACAGAATTATTAGTTAAGAAAATATCAAAATCATTAATTGATACTGATTTCTAATATTAAACTAGATGTTCCTTTTTTCTGTTTATTTTTAAGGTTTGTAACTAATATTAAATTGATGTATTTTTAGGTTTAAAAATAAAACAATAAAATATTTTGTAAGTTATAAAGCTTTTTATTTATTACCTACTCCAAAAAATAACATATATTTTTATATAAGTACATAACATTTTTTGAAATTCACATGCTTTGTGCTTAATACAATTGAAATTACTATCACAGTATTTTTTATGCAAAATAGAAAGTTTAGTCACTCATCTTCACTGAGCGCTACTACCTAGAAATTGCTCGTATACACCGTTTTTGGGCTAAAAATACTTTATTTATATCTGTACCATTTCCCCATAAAAGTAACCCATATCGTAACACAGACTCAACATAAGCAAAATATGCTGTACAGTTAAGTGATTTCATTTATTCCTCAATCGATGACTAATACTTTTTAAACTATTTAGGGTTTTCAAATTAAAATACATTTTGTATAAGTTGTACTATGATATTTTATTTTCAAAAAACACCTCATGATAATATTTTCCTAATTTTATAAATAACATTTGATCGACAGACACATTTTATCACCAATTCAAATACATTTTTAGACATAACACATTTTTAAGCGCACAATGCTTCAAATGTTTAACACAATTTAATTTAGTAGTTCCATAACAGTATTTTTTATGCAATAATGATAAATTAGGACACTGTTCATCATCTAGTGTCATCACATTACAATTCTCACACAGTTGCATAACCCACTTCACTTTCTCCAAACCTTTTACAATAATAGATTTATTTTCCAAATACGGTACGATTATGCGATGGAATTCTCTGTAGTCGATGAATCCTTCATTCCAATAGATACCTCTGTTTTTTTCTATCCATTTAGTTTGCTTCTTTTCATCGCTTGTTAGCTGATTAAACAAGTATGGAGGTTTAATTAAAAATGTTTGAGTATAATCATGAGTGACCAAAGCTAATTCCTTAATAATGAAATTATTATATAGGTCTTTAAATCCTTGAACATCTACTATAATCGTATCTGGATTCATGATATTTTCTTCACTGTGTTACTCAGTGGTTTATATTCAATTATACAATCGTTCAGAATGAGACAATATGCTGCAGTTTGATCTGGTATATCCGAATCGCTTTCAATTTCCACTCTCACGTCCACAACAGGACCTGTCTTTAGATTATCTGCTTGCCTGGAACAGTCGATAATGAAAAGCGGTGCCAAGTCTTTAAATTGTTTCTCACTTAATAACGGTTGCGACCGACATCCGTAATACGACTGTTGAAATCTAGTGTATTGTTCATATAATAAAGCAACTTTATTATTAGCAAAACTTATGTTTAGATTTTCATATGGAAAGTAGGTTGAATTTAGGTACACTCTAATATCACGAATATGACAATGATCGAACTGAGACATGTCAGAACTTGCATTGTTTTTCCTGTCTGTTTGTAGACCAATGATTACATATCTAGGCTTTTCAATTTGTGACGAAGTTTTGATAGACCAAGTATGTTTTGTAGTTTTTGGTAAAGCTGGATATTCATATAGATCCCAATTTCTGAAAATCATCTGGAGCGGTCTGTCTTTTTCTAACACTTTTAGCAAATTTATTTTTTCTTTATCTGATACTTTGACGTGCGGTACGCGCCATACAATTTTGTTTATAACAACATCTTCTATGATTTCTCCTGTGTTAAGTTTTACAGCGTTCAGGTTGGTATTGCTTCGTAACAATATCAGTTCGTGTCTACTATTAATCACGACTTTTTTGAAGTCTTCTGCAAAACCTAGGATATTGCAAAGTGGTATAGAAGCAGAAAATCTACCTCCGTTAATATTCTTTATACCCTCAACATTCCATCCCCATGCATTGGATATCTTTGACTCACTTTCATTCATTGATATTAAAGATTTCATGGTAGTAGTAACACCAGCATTTTTTATTTTATCAATTTCCACTCCATTTAATTCATATCTTATATCTTGGAACAAGTAAAGTAACCCATTGTTCGTAAAATGAACAGTATTAACAGGATCCTTCGATGTACTTTTGCTAACGATAACTGATCCTTCCAAATACAAGGTGCTTGCTGATGGTAATATATACAGGTCTTGTTGGTTGATAGGGATGCGGATTTCATCGTTTCTGTTGAAAGTTGTTATGTACGGCTTGTAAGAGTGAAACTCAATACCTTCAACGGTGTTGTCATAAGTTGGAGCAGATAAAACATCTAAGATATTCATTTTAGCAGTCCAATCGCTTTAAGGAATGCTTTATTGTCTTTAGTTAATTTAATTTTCGTTTTAGAGTAAGCTCGTATCGTGTTGAAAGCTCGAGTAGAACTGATATTTCCTTTTTCTGTCTGTGTATATTTATTGTAGTTAATCATTTTTGCTTCTTAGATGTAAATACAGTTGCACTTCTTCACCACGTAAATTTATTAAGTGGTTATTTATATTTAATAGTCTTATATGTATGGAGCTAATATTGTTTTGATTTATTGGAAAATATATCACGTTTGTTGGGATTTCAATAATTCTGTATCCGGGTGGGACGTTGAGCGCGAATTCGTGCACAATGTGACTGGGTTCTCCATTTATGTACGAGCCACTAACAATATCACATTCAATCCTGATCACGGTTGTAGATAGAATGTTGACAGGATACTCTGACTCATGCCATTTATTTGCTTCCAAGATCTGCTTCTTAAACCCTAATAAACTGTGAATAGAGTCTTCCTTATTAAAATTTACATTTTTTGTGCAGTATATACAAGTTTTTAATGTGTTGTTATTGCACTGTAATTTAAATAAAGCATCCTTTACTTCAGATTTTAAATAATCGCCAATGTCTTGTAATTCGTAAGTGCCTTCCGGTATTTCAATAACTTCATCGGAGCCATAATATAACTTATTACTGCTTTTGTCAATGTTTGGAATAGAGTTAAATGTTGAGAAATGCAACAAAGCACACTCATACTGTCCAGATAATTGTAGTGTGTTAGTATAGTACACAGATAATTCTGACGAGTTTCCAGTTATCGACAAAGTGAGCGACATCTTGAAAATGATTCAAATAAAAAAAACGCATTACATTTATAAGTTTTTATTCCAATAATTCCGTAAATATTTTAAACATAAGTGTCCACAATTTACAGTATTAAATTTCTGATATCTTGTATAGTTATAAAAAACATTATAATTTTTAAAATACTTTATTAATTCCCTGGGGGGTTTTAAATCACCAAAGCTGTCAAAATATTCACAGTAATTATTTACTTTAACATAAGCTACCCAATGTGTTCCTTCGTTTTTTGCATCATCCAAGTTCACTATACCACACTCAATCCGTTTTGGTGAAATTGGTAACTGATCCTTCATGTAGACTCCTCGAAAGTGAGGGATGTCTCGTGCATGTTTTTCAATATCCAAATTAGTTAAAGGTCGATTAGGTAGCTTCCAATTCAGTTTTTTGGAGATTTTATATATAATCCTTTGCCATTTTTATGTTGTTTTATGTATAGACCCTTGCCTAGGGCTAATGTCTCCATAGATCTGTTATGTCGCTCTGTTTCTTGTAAATTCTTCTGGGCTGCTTTATATTCGTTCACCGTTTTGGCTATACCTGCTGCGCCACCAGCTAAAGAGCCTAAAGCTGATAAACCAGCAAAAATTGGAATTAAAGGTAGAATTCCCCCAGTTTTGGGTATTGGTATAACTCGTGGTATTCGAATATTTGGAGTGCATGGAAATAGTTTCTTTGCAACTGAGTATGCAGTGTTTATTAATGTTTTACTGTTTTTGGGTTTCAATTTCTTAACCACAGATTTAATTTTTGATATAAAACTATTAAACGCCTTAACGCCACCACCAGATTTTAATTTAGCTTTCATAACTTTGCTCACTAACCAGGAACTAAGTTTTTCTCCTTTTCTTGCGTCTTTAGATTTAAGTCTTTTTTTAGCCATATCTAGTAGTTGTAAGTCAGCTTTATGTCTATTGGGTAAGTCTTTATGGTTATCGTATGCAATATCGTGTTGCATACAAGCTTCGTCTAGCTTATTTACACCTCGATCACCTCGGAGTAACCTTTTTTTGAGTTTTGTTCCTGGTCCGCAATAGTTGTAACCAGGCAGGTGAAGTTCAAACGGTAGATTATCAATAATAGTGTTAAGCAGTCCACCTCCTTGCATTGCTTAAAGCAAAGTAAATAATAAATATGTAATGAATGTGGTTATATAATTTGTATTTCAATCTGTTATTGCAGTTTTATCAATCCAACTGTTGTCATCATTGCTTAATCCCAGCCATTTCACGAATAATTTCGTTCCTTTTCTTTTCAATACTTTTTCAATCAAATACACACCAGGATGATGAGATTTTTGGAGTTCTTGTTCGTAAAACGTACCTAATATTGGTTGTTTTCGCTGATCTTCTATGTAATATGTTGTTGGTATGGTTTTATTGATCTTTTTTATAATAAACAGCTCAGTAGACCAATTTGGAGTATAGCCCTTTTCAAAGATATGTTTGTATTTACTAATGCGTACATTATCACCAACTTTAAATTTAGGTTTAGACCGAATAGATAAATGTTTATGTGATTTACTAATTTTATTTTTTATTAATAACTCATTTAATTTATTCACATTGGAAGGTCTGCATTGAATAGTACGATGATTTGTATTGTTATATGTCTTCAATATATTTGTCAATATCGATCCTAACCAATTATAGTTTCCATTTAAACTAAAACATTTGTATAGTTTATTTTTTATCGTTTTTATTAATCTCTCTACAATTGAAGCTTTCTTAGTAGAAAAAGTAGAGTAGTGGTTAATATTAAACCTCTTCATAAGGTTTTTGAAAGTTGTATTATAAAACTCTTTCCCAGAATCAGTTTGTAAGTTGATTGGTCTGCGAGGGCTACTACGTAATATTTCTTCAAAAGCATGTGTAACATCGGTCATGTTTTTAGATTTCAATGGTTCAGCCCAAGCGTATTTAGAAAAGCAATCAATCACTAATAAAATATAATTATATCCTTTATTACTTTTTCTCAAAGTCTGCATATCTATCAGATCAGCTTGCCATAAATCATCGATTCCTTTCAATATTACAGGTCGTCGAAGAAAGTTTTTTCGTGCTGCTTTGTGTATTTCATTAACAATTTGTTGCTTTGTCATTATGATTTTATTGATTGAATTAACTTGTCCACAGTGGTTTTTGTATAAAATTTGTCTTCTAAATGAAGCAAAGTATTTGTAAACTTTGTATTTAAAATACTTTGAACGTGTAGCGATTTATTAACTTCTTGTAATATTTCTGATTTAATTTTATCTACGTATTCCTTATTTACCACATCATCAGCTTCCTCAGGCAGTCTAATTCCTCTTAGCCGTGATGCTTTCAAATCAAAATCACCGTTTTCAGATTTATACAAAGCGTTATTATTAATCTCGAATAACTCAGATAAACGCATTCGTTTATGAATATAATGACCGAATTTGTCTACATTCATGTTAAGTGTGTTGTACTGTAAGGTTGGAAATAAAATGAACATTCTATACAAACAACTTTTATTTATTAATAATTTTATTTTCACGTAATTCCTCAATAATAGAGATAATTTCATTATCTAATCCTGTATTGCCAGCATCTCGAGATGCTATTAACAACTTTAATCTATCAACCAATTCGTTTGGATCATCCCAATAAATGTAATCCACATTTTGTCTCCACATTTTTTTCATTGACATTCCTTTACCTTTAGATTGCTTACCAGGAATTGTACTTTGTAGTGAGAAAAGCGGTTTAATAACTTGTAAATATTTCATTCCCTTATTACTTTTTATTGGTTTATTTGGTTCGAAATCTCTACGATGTGCATTTGTATCAAGCAACATCGATTTATAATTTTGCATGTCACTCTCTGTAACTACGCTTAAATCTACATTCTTTTTTAATAACAATTGTTTCAAACCAGGTGTATTACGATATTTACAACCAGATACTACAATAAATTCATCACCAACTGTTATATTAGCAGACCCTAACATAAATTTCCCTTGATCTACTCGAACGCCAAACGGGATGTCTCGTAGGGCTTCTGAAGATAACGACCAGGATGAAGTGTCGTGCTCTTTATTATTAACATCATCAACCAATGATTGAAAAGAACTTTCACTGTCATTGTCAGATTCATCACTGTCATTTTTACTCTTTGAATTTTCATTCTGCATAGTTTGTTTATTCAATGGACCTTCGATTTGATTATTAGCGTTGGAAAGCAGGTTGAGAGATTCTGTTACAGGCCTGAAAACTGATTCCAATGCTTGTTTATTGCTAATCTCAATATCTCGCATGTTCCGTACTTTTCTCTTTACAGCTTCTGCGGCATCAACAATTTGTCTTTTTAATGATTTTTCCATGCTTGTTATCGGTTGAAAGTCGTATAAAGAATAATAATAATACAAAGATGACAACCTTAAATATTCGAAATTTTAATCAAAGATTACAAAGGTATCAAATTTAGTTCTATAGCATCCATTATTTTTAGAACAATCTTTATTAATTACAACATAGTTGAAGGGTTCACTCCATATCTTGGAACACATTTCACGGAATTCAAACCAAGTCATATCGGTATTAACATGTTCATCATAAACATGTCTTAAATTAATGTCATCTTGTTTAAAAAGTACTATCAGGTTAGCATTATCTCTTACTAATTGTTTTGGGATTTTACTGTATGTTTGATTTAGGTAAAAACAATCGATGTATTTGTGTCTACCCATAGCAAAGTAATCACGCATATTATTTTGATTCTCACACGCCACGTCATCAAAAATAATTATAGAGTTTGGTTTCGCATCCTCAACTTTTAACACTTCTTCATTTCCTTGAAATTTTTGTAATGATATACATGGTACTTGCTGTAAAACCTTTTCTAAAAACACATATTTTGGTTGGTGTAAAGTTTTTGAATATATGTATATGTTCTGAAAGTTTAATCCATTTTCATGTAGGAGTAAACCGATTAATAAGTTTGTTTTACCACAGTTTGATGGTCCGCAAATAAGGCATCGTATGGTATTAGGTAATAATTTTCCATGACGTGATTCAGTCTTACAAGAATCATTGCAAATTATATTTAATTGCAAAGATTGTGGTTGTTTGACGAATTTCATGTTAAATACATGTTACAGCTTAATTAATAATGATTAAATTTAAAGATTGTTAATCTTTATAAACACTATCGATGTTGAATATACTCAAGTTCATTTAAGTACTGGAACAAATTTTACCACACTAATCTCCTCCTTACAATATATGTTTATTAATTCTATGTCTGTAATGACACATTGGTACACTAAAATTCAAACAGGTAAGTATTCACGCATTCATCATTATTGATATTCTGTCCGATTGATTATGATCATGATTAAATCACACGTTTGCTGGTTATATAGAATTTATATTATTGGGCATTCTGGGTCACGAGTCCTGAGCGAGAGCGAAACTTGTTTCGCTGAGCGACTGGACGAAAGTGGCACAGAATGCCCAATAATACCCTACTTACCCCACTGAATTTTAACAATGAAAACACTGATATTTATAAGTGTTTCATTTTATTATAAGAGATTTGCTTTATTGTTTTTATCAGTGCAAACAATTGGAATAAGCCTTGGTATTAAATTAATAAAATGAAATAACATTTTATCGTATTTTGTTTTTAAAAATGTTGAATATTTTTATCACTTTACGTTGATTTAAGTAACTGTGTTTTATTCTTACTTCTAAGATTTATACTGTGATGAATGAATACCTATAATGTCCAAAACGAAACTTCTTACGTACCTATTCAACATATACATGAAAGAGTTTAATCTTTCTCTAGGCAATCTATTTCCCTTGTGGCATTTAAATGAGAATGTAGGTATGCATTACGTGAAAACAAAGCTTTTGTATTTAGTTTTGTTCGACAAAAGGATAAAGTTGTTTTCAATAGAAGACCCTTTTATGTATATGCAAAACCTTATTGATCATTTCGGTTTAATTAAAATAACTATTTCCTTATTAATACAGATGGTTTTAAAACGAAATGACTTTTAGTTAAATTGTTTTGTTTAAAAGTCAAATTAAAGTACTCGTAGTACTAATGAGTTTATAAAAGCCTTGCATTGTTCTAAAAAATTCAAAGGGATAATTAAAGTTCAACACATTTTCGTTTTTCTCCTTCATTTTGAAATGGTCGACAAAAGCCTTTACTTTTATTGTTCACTCTACCGTTACTTAAAAGGACTAGATTGCTTATTGCTGCGACTAAACGTTGTAAAATGGAAATTTATGCACAAATGTTAATACAAACGTAATATTTTTAGCTCGTCGTCCTGCGTTCATCGCTTGTGAAGACACGGTCGTACGGCTGGTGTCAAGCGGCCGGTACCACAACTCTGCGACCCTCGCCTTCGCCCCTCTCCCTGTGGAGGACATCGAGCACGCTGACCTGATATGCGGACTGAACGACCTTTAAATGACACGTATCGCGCTATTCAACATAGCTCCTCGACTTTGGCTTCAGGGATAATCTTGGATTGTAACTTATTTGTTTAAACTTTCACGTTACGGGTTTAGTATTTTATCAGTGTATTGTAGGTACATTATGGATATCCAATTACGTCAATTTTTATTTTGTTTGTGTTACTTGTTATTGTATTTAAAATCAATGTCGATAGAAAAATTATTTTTAACAAAATTGTTGTGTATCAATGTTCTATACTTACCTTATTGGCGGTAGATTACTTGTACTAGTAAATAAGTACTGTATTATTAATCAGTCAAATATGTTTCGGCAAATTTCGACCATCGTAGAGTTTGTTATTAAGACTATTTTCAAGTAAAACATCATCTGAATAAAGCTAGCACTCTACTGTTGATGACAGATTTACTTGGTTTAGTTGGCTCGTGTCCTCGCATTCAATTCGTGGATCAGCGCCGAATGACGTCACGTTACAGACGCTTAGGTCTGAACCATTACCGAACTTTATTGAAACTGTCAACATAGTTAATAAGTTAATATAACTACCACACAAAAATGCATCTTAAGAAGTAGTAATTAAGACACTAAATTGGTAATATGATTTTCTATAATTTTACGTAAGTAGTACTTGTACGATAAATTATTAAATAAAGTTTATTACCAAATTCAGTATCTGTATCTAGTCATGAATTTAAGATAACAGCGTGCTATGCGCACTAGCTATTTGTCAATAAATAAATGTACCTGTTGATTTGTTTTATTTTCAATCCTAGATAATGGATATTAGGAAGCAATAAAATTCACCACATGATTTAAACGCTCGAAGATACCTTGATGCAATAAAAAATTCCTTGATAAACTTAATTTAAACCCAAGTGGCTAGCAAGCCCCTCTCCAATTTTATGGCTGCCTAGATCCACCGCGTAAGGGCCAGGCCACACGGCGCGGCACCGCACCGCACCGCATTACTCCGCACTGCACTACCGGCCACACGAGCAGTGCGGCGTCGCATTATTCTTACGTCGCCGCTGCGGCACCGCAACAGGCTTGGCTTGGCTTGCCCAGTTGACGACAGTCTACAATAAACAATGGATCTAACTAACTGAGCGGCGCCGCTGCGGCACCACACTGCTTGCACCCCTCCCCGCCTCGTCTGCCTCGCGCCGTTGTCCGGTGCGCCTGCGGTATGGCGCCGGAGCGGTGCCGGACGTACCGTATGGCATACCATACATTTTTATATGTAGGAAACCGTTGCGACACGGCTCAGGCGCCGCGTCGGAGCCGCACCGCACCGTGTGGCCTGGCCCTAAGACTTTTTGTAGGACCGAAGAATCGTTTTTTATTCTATCAGAACGTTCTGTTTTTTTTTCTTACAAGAAATCGGTCACCGACTGTCGGTCGACGTGGGCGAGCAGCCTTGAACTTGTAGTGCGTCGATAGTGGGTTGTTTTTTTAATGATTTTCTGATTACTATTATTAAAAAATAATTATTTTACTTTTGTCGTTACTTTTATAATATTGAAAAGGAATAAAAGAAAATGTTTCTTTAATTACATTCCTTAGTAAATTCTTGGAATACTATATAAATGAATTTCACATTTTTTCTACTAGAAGGACACGCAAAACTAATGTTTTTGCGATCTACAAGATGTTGTCTAAAGTCCGAATGTACTACTTTGTTGGTTTTTGATATTTGTAAAAGTCGTAGGCACAATTACGACTATTAGTTGACTATGGATGGCATTATGGACTTTAGTAACAATATAATTAAGTTATTGTATATTTGAATTTTCTATTTATTCCCGAATAATATGTTACTTCTTATTAATATCTAATATTAAGGAATTATCACATTAAAGTCTTAGTAACTAGAATGGAAAGGAATATGATACTCATTTCATAGCATATTCTTAGTCAGTGCATTAGGCAAGACATGCAATTTCATGGAAGCATTTTATTTAAAAACACGACCTCTGTGGCGCGGCGGTAGCGCAAGCGGCTGCCGTGCACGAGGTTGTGGGTTCGATCCCAACGCTGGAGGTGGGTGTTCTTTGTGTCCGTTAATTGATGTTTGTAAAAAGTCCCCGCGACACAGGGCATGATCCCTAGTGCGGGAGTTGTCTTTAAAAAAAAACCTTAAAATCCCTTAGTTTTTAATATTATTGTAGTTTAATTGTGGTAGTCTAGAAGGTATTGTAATACCAAATGTCATACAGACATATTAAGTAGTTTAACCATCACATGATATTATTCCAATCCATAAGTGAGAAACTAGCCCACTTGATCTTAGCTTTATTAACCTCAGAGGCATAGGGTAGTGGGTAGTCGAAAAGTTTGGAGAATACTTATGTCTAGCAGTGGACTGTCCTTTAGAAACTTATTAAAAAGCCTCTTAATTTCCTTAATAACTTTGTAAATAGCAAACAACGTAAAATGTTTACTTATCCAGAATACTTGAAAATATTGCTTTAAAATGTACCTACATAACTTGAAATTTCAAAGTACCTACATCAAAGAATTTTGAGGATCGTGTAGATAAGCTGATTCCAGTAATACGTAAGTAAGATAATCAGGTAATGCTGTGGCATGTTTTATAATAAGTACCTAGTATTTAACTTACAGACATTACAAAAATTAAAAACACATTTTTAATTAAACTTTATTGAGTAATTTTTCGGATAGATTTAATAAACAAATATCTATTTAAAAGCAAAATAACATCTATTGTTTATTAATTTACACACAAAAATATTATTTTTATTTCCACTACAATAAAATTAATCACCGTGCAACTGTACAAACGAATTTACAATTTCATAAGTTCTAATAATAATAAAATCTCTTTCGATTTAAAAATGTCTATGATAATAAAACTAATTCTGATATCAATAATAGCTATGAACGATTATTTAGCGCGTGGAAGAATGAACATTGCGTTATTATAAAACATTGATGCTCCATCTACAGAAAGCACACGACACCTGAGTATTCATAGAACATATATTGTCGACGTCATTCGCATTTCAGTAATAATAAATGAATAAGTGCACACCCATGTATACATACATTAAAATTAGCACCTAATTTGTAAAGCAGTAACTACTATAATCGTTTGCGTAACAGATAAAAGCTTTTACATAAATAACATTAAACATTTATTTTATCTAACAAATAATACCATTGTAGAATTACCTAATTGACTATACATTCAAGAGCTGTATTATATAAAATACATTGTGTATACTTGTATTTCTACACTTATATAACATTTAAGTTATTACAGATGATAGAATCGGAATTATGAGTTTCTAATAGTATTTGCAGTTAGGTGACAAATAAAACGTACGATTTAGTTACATAAAACTCTAATGGCAATCACATCAAATCTAAGTCTTAATAATAATATACCTACTATCCACTACACCTAATAAGTAATCTAATAAAGAAATCAGAGAAAAGTAATCGATGTCAGTTGTGAATAATCTGTGAAAAATATAAATAATTTAAAATGAAAATTAGGCCCATTTAAAACAAGAAGTTAAAAGTATTTTTTTAAGAAACAGGTAATATTTTCAAGAAGTACAGAATCTATTTCTTCAAATTAGTATCTGCTTGTATCTTGTGGGTTGGCTGAATGTAATTTTATAACAATGATTTTATAGATGCCTTCGTAAAACTAAATTATTGGGAAAGTTTAACGCTCATGAGTAAAATTTCATGTTTCTTGAAAGTTTATGAATAATAGTTATCTTTCTTAATAGAACTAAGCTTAAAAATACGACAAAAATAAAGAAACAAACTACAGCTTAGCCGTAGTATCCACATCTAAGTATAGTTATTTTGTTTATAATATACGCCTTATATTTAAATGACTATTTTAATAATTTATATTGTGTATAATATTTGATATGTTAATGACAATTGTACGACAATGATATGCATTATTTCAGTTTATAATTACGTAAATTACTCTTTAGTTTAAACAAACGTTTATCTTGATATGTAACGGTTAATATACTACAACATTGAAATATAACTGGGATTTATAAATCGAAGTCAAGATAAATATAATACTGGTGAGAGAGAGCAGATGCTCTCCGCAATATTAAAAATTATGAATAAAATAGTAAATTATAACATTGTTAAAGCCATAATATCTTTTCTATTATTTATTTTGTCTTAAACAATGTCTTTTATTGAAATTTGGTTTTTTCGACGACGCTAAGTTCAAAAACTAACAGTTGCTCTTTAAACCCATGTCGTCCTCCAGAATCAATAACTTGAGTGTTTTAGAAACAAAAATATTAAAATGTAAATTCTCCATTTTCTAAAGTAAAAGTCCAAGAAGTATATTAAGTATACTTAATTATATTTCTATAAAATATAATATTTCTTTACAAGTTTTATATATGTTGAAGCATTACATAACAATATTATGTCCGATAACAATTACTTGGTTACAGATCTTATTGTTATTTGAAATGGCTACTTATTTTACAATTCTTATTTAGATCACTTTACATCTTATTTTTACTAATTAAAGCTATCCCATACAACTTCTCAAATTGTGCTTAATCAACAAGAAAGCGAGTGTTGTGCAAGTTCTTTACAATAAATATAAAATATTCTCTATGATTTGGTTTACTTAATACTCTGTAGGATTACAAAGTTAAATTAGGAGGCAGGTGATAAATTAGGAAACTACTGAGTGCTGGGAAAGGTGCGTTTAGTAATGAGGGTTGAACATAGTTATGGAGAGGGTGAATTGCATAAATTAATAGTGTTTTAATTTATATAGTATGGAGTCACTTTCTTTCATGATATCTCACCGCTTTGAACTTGTTCAAGGATAGTAATTGACGATCGCATATAGGTATAAATATTTATTACCGCTAACTTTCTTTAGTACAAATATTATGTTAAAAGTATAAAAATTGTTACTAAGTTCATAAGATAATTTTTCACTTAAAGCATTATTAAGCTACGAATTACGTACTGATTTTGAATTCACTGCTATTGTGAGACGTTAGATTCCTGTATTTATCCCATTATTATTGAAATGTTTACATTTTTAAGGTTCAAATATTTTATTATACAAGAGAAAATTATAACGCTATGAATATCAGAACGGTGTGACTTATTGTATAAAATAGATTGACAGTAGGTATAATATATTGTGCTTCGCCTAACAATTATATTTATTTTATAAATAAGGTACATAGATAAGTCTACACAGCATTCAGAATATCGCATTCTATACTTAAGAAGGGACTATTCACAAAATATACTATTATCTGTTCGAAGTCATAAGAATTTGTAGTTCATAAGATCCTCAAGTGGTACGAATTATTAGCATTCTAAATACAATTAGTAGTAAATATATTGATAAAAATTCATCTCACAGTATACACACAACTTCTATAATCCATTATCAATATAAAATCGTAAAATTTTGCTACGATAAAGATATTTTGTTTGCTATTTAAGCAGAGGCACACTTTGATATGTATAGTGATATTATCAAACTGTCATGTGAGAAAGCATCGCTTTAACAATCAAAGCCGACGACGTATAAGTATTTATCTCTAAACACATTTACCTTACACACAGGTACAGGCGGGTCTTATAGATAAATAGGTACAGGTACCTATTTATCTATAAGACCCGCCCACATTAATACTTTCATACTCATGACATTTATTACATATTTAAACTAAACATACAACATCAAACTTAATAAAGAACTAGTCACAGGAACATTTTAAACTAAATTATTTAACATTCAACATACTTTTCCTACAATATGTAATATTATTAAGATACAGAAAAATAAATTAATTATATCCAGATTTCAGTTCATCCATCTTTTGCGTTGTTGAGGTTCCTTAAATTCACTTTTTAAAAGTTCCTTTCAATCACTTCGTAAAACGTCCACTTTAATCACATTCTAAACCAGTTCCTTATAGATTGTGAAAAAGTTTAATAATGTAGATATAAATTACAACAATTAAATTACTTTATGTAGGCAATAATAAAATTCGAGATGCGATATTATTATAACCGATGAATACTATTCAAACTAACTTGTAATCTGCCAGTAATATCATAGCCTACAATAGGTCTAGCACGTTCTCTTTAATTTGACAGTTTAAAAGTTCAGTTTGAAGTTTAACATTTATTTGCATTTTTTTTCTTCTAATAATTTGTATAAATAATTTATCTACGTTTTTATAATATGTTGATAATAACAGTTGCTAGTTTACAAAGCAACAGTGGTGGCGAGCGTCGTTAGAAGCACGATGGGCAGAGTTGTGCCAGCAACGCTGCTGTATGGACCAGTTACTGCGCCATCACATGGCGCGTGATCCAGTTCTGAAAATAAAGAAATGTTTATTAAATAAGTTGTTTAAAAAAAGTTTTATTGACATAGATAATAAGTATACAATTGGTACTGTAACAGGTAATCTTCTTTTCACTTAATTATTCACAAATAAGAATCTAAAGAAAATAGAGTTGGGTAGGGAAAGACGGTGTAACAATGTATAGCACACAACCAGAGAAAGCTACAGTTTATTTTGTTTGTTATCTTATAATCGTTTCTACAAGCTTATCATCTAAAAATCGTTATTGAAATCGTCAAACAAAAGACTTTATTACATACATTTTTCTTTGATACGTACTAAATAGAACAGTTTCTAAAAACACATGCACCATTCGTTACTCTATGTGATGTAAATAAATAACCGCTTATTTAACATTTCAATTCTTCTAATTACGTTCATGTTTTGATAGTTTCACAATGAAACTTAAGTAAAACATTTTAAAGGACGCAACAAGCTCTTAAGTGAATATCACAAGTTTAGTTAACTTAGTTTTAACTTTCCGCGTCTATTTACTAATATTCAATTTTCCTAACAACTTGATAGTTTAACACCTAAAGTTTTAGACTTTGTCTATAGTTTCGTGTAAACCAGTTGAGATATTAAATTCATGTGAGAAATTTCGATAAAGTTTTAATTTTGTTATTAATAAATTATTTATCAATTGCCTAAATGTTACAGAAACTACCTTACTTATAGTTGTACAGTAAAAAATGTCAAAAATCATTAAGTTGTCAAATCGATAATATCCTTATCAAATTTATTTTCTTTTATATGTCAGTTAAATTAACCGTATGGTAATATAATAAATATAATTAATGAAATCTACTGAACTACAAACAATTCATGTTGATAAGATAACTATTGCTTTTATAGTTAGGTCGGTTTTTTGAGTTGTGTTTTAGCAGCGAGCCTCCTGAGCATTCTGTAAAACAAAGCCAAAAAATATCGAAATTATCTTTAATCAGACCAATTAAGGAGAGTAGGAACCGTACGATTTGAAGAACTCTCTAATCGCAAGCTCTACACCTTGTCTCAGTCACACAGCCTCGCCACTGTAAAACTGTTTTGGCTTAATTTCATTTATGTTAAAGATTCACACGTGTTGTCGCAACTAATTAATATTAACAAGGGTTTCTTTGTGGTCACGAAACTTGATGACCCTATGAAAATTTAAAGCTGAATAAGCGAGTTTCCGAACTACCTCCAACATTAATCAGAAACTTGTAAATTGATCGATCGAGAAAAGTTGGTCACTCTCTAAGTATTTTTACTGACCTTGTCTAACTTCCTTATCATGTAGTTTATGTCTGGCGTATGTATAGGGTGATGCTACCAATTATCAGCACTTTAAGAGTTAGTCTTACTTTAATATCGTTTATCTTTAATGATAAAACTGATAACGCCCTTAACAACATGCTTTCTCGGTTCACTATTAAATAAGTAATTGATTTTTATTATAAAAAATTGTCTTTATGCATACTCATTTTATTTAGATGAGTTTGTCTAAATAATTACCTAAACACCAATTATTGGCACCATCATCACCAATTACTGGCATCGACCGAGCCAATTATCAGCACCTTAAAATTAGACATAAAATTAGGTAGATAAATGAAATAATCCAATGTTTATATAAATATAAAAAAATCCAAAAAATTATAGACATTCTTTTGATCATAATATCAACACTATGAAAATAACTAGCAATGTTAGTTTCAGCACCATGCCAGGATTTGAAATTCGAAATCATAGAGTACTTTTTCCAAGAATATTGAATTCTAGGCATAAAATAATCACGCTTTACAATAAAACATATGGATTAACAATTTTACATACCACTTTGTCATGTAACAGTACCAGTGCCGATAATTAGCAATTCGCAAAAAAATTTAACCCAGATGTCAGCACCTCATTTATGAACATAAAATCAAGATAACGTTCATTTCCATTGTCAGATAAGCCTTACAAAACATTTTATACATGAATAAAACCTAAAGGTTCAGTAAAAAATATCTAAAAGATCTAAAATAAAGTAAAATAAAAAAACCTGAACTTACCTACGATCATAAGAAACTGTCAAAACAAAGTAATTTGAAGGACATGTTCCCGCGTTTTAAAAAAAAAATGGCTTTTTTTTAATCGAAGAATGTAGTTTGGCCCAGTTTATAATTCCAAAAGGATCTTATTTTTCATTTCTTTAAACGGAATCCCAAATTAATTAATGGTAAGCTTATAATTTGAGTTTTAGTTGGGGGTGCTGATAATCTGGTGCAGTGCCAACATTAGGACGTGTGCCCCTATATTTGTATTAAAATAAACTATCTTATTTGGGAATTTTATAAACATAGTCATAAATATCTCAGAAATAGAGTGTAATTAAGAGGATGTACACTCAAGCTTGTTTGACGTATTCTGTCTTATCCGGCGATTACCACTAACGGAATAATGTAAAAACGAATTCAGGATAATTGCTTTTAATAAACAATTAGTAGTCCGCGGCATTTGTCGCAAAATGCGAACGCCACTTATCGGTTTCGTTTTTCCGTAACTTCGTAAGACGGTAAGACATAATTTGAATATTCTACGTAATATATTCAAGTCCAACATGTTTATAACCCATAACATACACACAACAACATGCACGAATAACACTACACATGCTGTTGGACTGCTAATAAATTGAAGGAACAAACTTAGCACATTGTTCTCTGCACGTAATCTTTTACAGTTTTAGTAGTGTCTCGTTTAAGTGTTGATACCACATAGAATTTGCTAGTCTTATCATTATTACTACTCTACTGTACCATTTTTAAAGTCGGTATAAAGTAAGGTATTTCTCAAGTCCAGTGGTGAAAGTCATCGTGGAAAATGCAATGTTTATCCGAGAAATTTAAAAAATCATTGCAGAATGTAGTTAACATTGTGCCATTTCAATAATCTATGAATACACTATTGTCTACGCAAATCATAACGTTGTAAAGGAGCTAATCGAATCATAGGTAAGCGTCAAAGCTAAGAGGTTAGTATGAGATGATCAAAGGATATGTTTCCGCACCGTTGAGCTTATTGAGAAAATCATTCCAGAAGGCGCAGGCCGACGCCCTCGGACCGCGCGGACCGGCCGGCCCACTGGGCCCGTCAGCCGTGTAGGTGTAATAATGTGGAGATGAGCGGGAGTACAGCGGCCATTTCTCGTCAGGCTTGTGTGGTTTTCTGAAAAATTAAATAAAATAATATTATTTTTTTGGCTTCTGTTAAAAGTTTTATTTGATCGTTCATTATTCATTATTTGCACACATTGAACAATTAATTTGTATGTACTGAGCTACGCACTATCAAACCCTCTGTCCTGTCCTTTATAGAAGCACACGAGGATATTTATCCATGCACGAGCCTTGTACGAGACTAGATGAAGTATATCGGGCCCGTTACACCTCAAAGTCTGTTTTTAATGAATTTATAACTGTAGTAAGTCAATCAAATGTTTATTTTTGCATAGACTGTGACCTAGACTGGGCTATATGTGTACTACGAGTATAAATGGAATTAAAATTAGTCAAACCAATCGAGCTGACGCTACTAGTTTATTCCAATTAAAAAACTTTTGTTTTTTTTTTAATCTTAATTTAAAGAGCTTTGTATAATATGACTATGTAGGTACAACATAAACTTATTTAATAAAGTATATCGAGCTTTAATTAGCTACATCGGACATCGTGTATGATAGACCACTATAATAAACCCTTATTATATTTATAAGAAAATAAAATCGACAAGCTTACCCAGTGAGCGCAAATCTAGTAAATGACTGCATTATATGAGCAGCTAGATCTCGTTCCCTGGTGTGATACTGAAGGGACATGTTTAACGGATGCCCGAAGACGTACTCCATTTCATCCCCATGCATGACTCCCATCCACTCACCCCATAGACTGGTGCTCGTACGCTGGAATCAAAAATTACACACTTAAGGTACTAGACAACTAATAAGTAATTTTAAATTACAAAAACCCATAATCCACTACAGGAACCATAACCTTCATTAGAAAAAATTAGGATACAAATACAACGACGGATATTTCCGATTTTTTTCCGCCGCGCCGTGATCATGGGTAAACTTCTACATGATGAGCCGGGTGATTAAGATTTATTAACCCACTACCACACATACTGCATGCAAACCCCTTTTTCATACTATTGTACTTATTCAATCATACAATACAGACCGACATCAACATGACAAGTCCCAGATTTCAATACTACACGGGATGATTGTTAGTTTCCACAAAAATGATTGATTAGTTTTATACCAACTATCTGTTGAAACCAGAACCATGTTTTAATTAATATTTGTTTTTCAGCGCCTAACGTCAAAACACTATAAAAGTAGATAATAATTCAGCAATACTCCAGGCTGTAGGTAATAGGCACTTAATATCACTAGAAGTTAAAATGAATAAGATTTTGTTGTCGCTTACGGTGAAATACTTTAATCGTGCTAAGGGAATTATATATTGATATGCTTCTTCTTAAAAAGATAATGAATAAGGTTACATATTATTTTAGCGTGTGGGTGGCATCTGTTGTTATTTTGCCCGGAAAGAAACAAAGAGTTACGTATTTGTACTACATAATGATAATACAAACAATGACATCTGTTATTTTATAAGCAATCGTTGTTTTGACGCCTTTTGTATTCAGCAGAACAACAAAGTTCTGTCTTTAAGAACTAATCTTATAATTTCCTAGATTGTACAACCTTTCTCGGATCAATTAGTGAAAAAGTGCTTAAATTAGCGCATAATTATAATAACTATAAGCAGCTCTTATATATTTTAGAATATTTATAGGTATAACTCTTGAAAAATTCTCACTTCAAATTATCTGTCCAGGGTTATTTATAGTTCAAGGTCACTCTATAACTGGAAGACGTCTCCACGACTCAACAATAAAACTTTATAACATCTAAATAATATAAACTTTCAACAAATTTAATTTGACATGAGACTGACATCTATGATAATAACAACTAAAGTTACTTTCAGGAACTCTAAATATTTTGTGTTGACAACGATTATTATAATATTTATTGTAAAGAAGGCCATCGAACAATTAGTTCGCAAAAACTTCGTATGGTGACCTACTAGGAGTTTTAAACTTCACCACCCAGAACGGGTCTCGTAGTAGATATTAGACGGAAACCCTTTCCAAAAACTAAAGAAAAAAAACTAAACTTACTCTAAAGCAATATCGAGGTATTCGTAGACCTAGTTTTTATGTATCGCTGAAAGAAACCCCGGATAGAGGTACAATTTAAGAGTTCATAAACTACCTGTTGTTAACGAGTAATAGTTCATTTCTGGTTGACACACTACGCCATGCCGCTCCAGTAAGGCTATTATTTTGCTATTATTTCTATCAGGTCTGAAATTGGGGGGTTATATAAGCGATTCAATGATTGTGATTTTTTTTATCTATCCCCTAATAATTGCACTTCTCCAGTTAGACAATCTAATCCAATACTCTAAGTTACTGATGGAGTAAAATTTAGAATACTTATACAATATTGGCTAGACATGTTAAGACGGGATTTCTATTCCATTGGTCGGCTTTTGCGATACCCACGTGAATCTCAATAGTTTGGAGATACACGTCAACAAACAGAGACCATTCTACTTAACTAAATATAGGGTTTTCCAATAAGAGTGTTTTTTTCAATACCATATTATTCTAGTAAATATCACTATTTATGCTGTAATTTTCTGACATTTAAATTGTTATGCTCGAATATCTGTCCATTAATCTAAGAAGAAACAACTTTGCTTTGAATATCAAAATAAAACCTCTTATTGGAAAACCCAGTACAATGGTATTCAGTTTTATTGTTTAAAAACCCTGTACTACTTATCAACCCCATATTATATTAGACTAATAATACTACATTTAAAGTCATACTATGCATTATGTTAGTTTCCCATAGATTATATCAAGGGTAATAAATTAATATTATAGATTATCATGACCACAATTTGTACGATACTCGCAATAATACTGATACAATAATAGCAGGTTTCAGTCCACGCTGACGAAGGTCTTTAATTGTTGCTACATTAGTTTAACCGTAATCGGAAGCTCCATATCCGCGATACGTACCTCAATAAAGCGTTTAAACACAAAACCTTGAAAATAATTCCCTCGTGTTCACTAAAGTTTTTAGACATTAAATTAAAAGCGGCCATTTGGTGGCCGAGGCCTTTAATAATGCACACAGTCGGTGGCTACCGTTATGCGTTATCATGCATAAGCTGAACGTGACGTACGTAGTCCCCTAAATCCATCTACGTATCTGTGGAAAGGTCAGCCAGCTTATAAATGACATTATATGTAACTTACAAAACACGACGTGTATCATCTAAATTTATACCTGGACAGATCTTTTTCCAAACAGGACGAAAATAGGTACCTACATGGTATTCACGTTACCGACATTTAGATACGACATGAGCACGTGGGATTTAGTCAATGAAAAAGGTTCAGTTTGTGACAAGGTCTAGCTGTACCTATATCATCTATTATATCACTGGTACTTATATATTTCGATCTATTTAGGATTATTAATAAAATAATGCGAAATATTGGTCCATTCAAAGTTCTTGTACATCGCGACTTCATGCTTTTATCTATGAGTTTTGCCGTTCTATTGTAACTCAGTTGCTTTTGAAACTATTTATATATTTTCTCTCATTTCTTTTGGTTGTTATTTGTTAATATGGTACCTTAGTTTTAAACAAAATGGTTTAAAAATCCCAAGTGATTGAATAATCCAACGTTGGCGAATCCACGTGGGCAATGTAAGCATCACATAGGATTTATCAAAATAATGTATGTAAAAAACGACATTTCTTATACTTGTAACTACATATTATTATTTATGTTAATGATGAACACATGCATTTAAGGACTTATAATAATAAATGCTCGTAGCAATAACACTAACTACACGTCTTATTTAGTTCTTGTGATTTGTATATTTATAATTGATTTTTATAATTGCCAAGCATTTTGAAGAACCTTGACACAAAAACAGCAAATACAACTTCTTGCCCCAAATAAAAGTTTTATAGAGACACTGAATAATCGTATATTTATTTATTGCTAAAGAAACCTTAGAAATACTCAGTAATGCTTCTAATGCATATATTTAATACATAGAACAATGCTTGGCTCTGCCAATGGGTGTTGCTTTGTCTATTCGATCTTTCATAAAAAAAAATAACTAAATTAAATTAAAATTTCGTTAAAATCGACAAAAATAATGTCAAAATGAACCTTCAGTAATTGTGAGAAAGATTGTCTGCTGTTACAGTATCTACATCTACACAATTTTCGTCTGTTAAGATCTCCTTTGTAATTTGTAAAGGTAAAATAACAATGCAACCTGCTCATCAGAATACAATGCAAATCGTCTTTATTAGACTGCAATTACTCAATAACTTTGTTTAATTGTAAATATTAACCAACTCTAGAAGAGAAACTTTATGAATAGGCGTCAATTCCCGTACTACTGAGCGTTGTAACGGCCATCAACAAAGATGATGATGATACATAGCAATATTTTTACTTTATAATATTATTTTAGAGTAACACATGGTATTGCTTAAAAACATAACTGTCAATCTGTACGTAGAATAGTAGCTACTATGTACAAAAATGCTTAAATGATTTAAGTATGCCAATCAATAGAAATAATAAAACTACTGTTATACACAATTTTGTATCTTTAAAGTTATAATATTTGGTTGGGGAAACTGTTTTAAAAGTAATTAAAGTTTGAGCTCTAACTTTTAGAATTGCTTGTGTTTAAAGAAAGAAATAATTGGAACTAATAATTACATTTTATAAAAACAAACACTCCATCTAACATCTTCAAAGGTTCAGCGGCTACTCAAAAGTCCGCCACGCTGAAAAGTCCCCTTTTATGCTTTTTTTTTGTGAAAAATGTAGGCCAAGGTGAGAACCAAATTGAGTAACATAAAACAAATTTACACATGTATTTTAAATTTGTTGGTTTGATAAATTAGGAAATTTACACATTTAAAATAGTCAGTTGTTTTTGTCATGAAAGGCACACGCAGATTAGGTACTAAATTAAATATAATTCTAAGGTTTACAGAAGTATTCGTCACCGCTATTGTTTGACCTTTAAAGTTATGACTTTAAGTAAGTATGCCTATAATCAAGATTATCAAACAATATCAAAACGTTTCATACAAATTCAACCCCTATTAACTAAATAATGGTAGAAACTTAAGATAAAATCGATTAACAGTCACCGACTTCGAGATTAATAGGCAATTTAGTCGTCACTCTACTTATTGAAGCGTACAACACGAATCGATTGTTGTAATGATTCTATCAAAGACATAGAGGAAATAAAGGTACTATAATAAACTAGACGCAGTGTCGGGAGCAGAAATGGAACGGCGACGGGTCACAACCCGAAATAGCTCGTTGTTAATCTGTGACCTTTGGCCCCGCCAACCAGGGCTGACCCATGCCTAATTTATTAAAACTGGCTACAGTCGTTTGTTACAGGCATAGTCCCCACTTATAATTTTGTTGGATAATCTTAAAAATAGATACTAATCTTAGTACTCAAACTCTTTTAAGTTCGTTAAAAGTCATCGTAGAGTGCCTGACATGCTTTTTATACTATCGCCATCTGTACCTATTTGTTTCAAACTTTTATTAAGAACCAGATAATAAACCAATTACTTGAAACCAAGTGGAAATATTTAAATTGGTACTTCAATGTCCTTTTTTAATAGGTATTTTTGAGTATATTTTCCACTTTTATGAGTTTAGTGACCAAAATTAAAAAAAGTTTGTATATCTACAGTTATTATACAATTGGGTACCACACGGTATTATAATGTGACTTATAAAGAACTTTAGTTATTAGTGGCCAATATGACCTATAAACTTAATTCAATAGCAGCACAGCCTATCAAATCGTTTATTCGACGACAAAATGTCAATTCACTGTGAGACGCCGACGTTGGCTATACTCGTACTTCCTGATTTTACCATTTCTCTCATTTTTTGTATCATGTTCTGAATATAGAACGGCATAATAAAAAGTAATTTCTTTTGTCATTTGGATAATAATAGACTTTAGATCTTTTTGGGGACAAATTTACCTAGATCAGAATTCATTGCTATTAAAATTTTAATGTTATTTATTTATTTACTTTTCACTCTCATGTTTATTACCCTATCTTTATAAATATCTGATAATATTCGGAACTGCCAAAACCCTTATAGTAAAGTCTTTCCTGATCCTGTACATAAAGTGCGTATACCCTCTGTCACTAATACAATATTAATGAATACGGTCTTACCTTCATTTGCCTTCGTTGTTTAGCTAAATTTTATGTGACCATGAAGTATACTTGCAAGGTCTGCATTATAGTTTATGTGTTACCGGTCACGTACAATGAATTTTACATCTCTTTTACAAATTTGTACTAAATAAAATGTATGCATTTGTTTTGCTTATTATACTCGTAGTAGTTACTTTTAATAGTAGAGACAATTTTCTACTTTACTGAATAATTATAATTATCAACAAATCTTTGAGGTGATTGATACACAATGTTAACACCCCTATTTCACCTTGAGGCTGACATAAAAAAACTATTAAGGACTGATATTATCTCTGTACACAAAAGAAGGAGCACTTGACTCAAAAGCTGTACTAAATCGACGGGATCGTATAGTATTTTTAGGTCAAGTTTACTTCAAACACTGAACAAATCGTCCAGTGTACAGTGTACCTATGAAGAATGCTGAAGTAAGTTTTCATGAGTCATAACTTAGTGATAAAAGTATTATAATGGCATAAACCTCCGCAATGACGTGGGGTATAGCTAATAATCAGTTAAGTTAATTAATTGAGTTAAAATTCAAATCAACTAATAATCAAATGGCAATTTAGGACTAATCTTCTATTTTTTACAGATGAAATTGATTTTGTTAATAAAAACTAAAATAATACCTAGTGTGGGAAACAGTCACTAATATCTATATCCATTGATATTTTAAGAAGCCGTGGGATCATTTTAATATTGATCACAAGAAGCAACTAAATTGAATGACAAAGGGCGTAAAAGTATACAAGAGTGAAGGGAGATGAGCGGACAATAGACTGCTCTGGAATAGAATAAGGTACTTGACGTGTCCATGAATTATGTATCACATTCTTTCGTTTTGCCTTTTAAGAATAAAACCATTTTCATGTAGCTGTTGAGTACTTGACAGTAAACTGAGCCTCTAGCCTAAGAGGGTTAATTTTATTTATATGTTTTAATAGGCAAAAGTTTGATCATAGTTTCATTTTCAATGACCTGCCTTTTTATGTCAGTCCTCATTAACTTTTATAAATTCTTCGGTTTAAACATTCCAAATATATACGTAACATACTTAGTTATAGGCCAACTATTTGTGAAGTGATCCGCAAAAGAGCGATAGGAACACAGCAGAGTTTCTTGTGGGTGTCTTCTCTGACATGGTCGTGTTCCGAACCCTCAGTAAACTTAGCCGTTAAGTTAGACGTGATCACTACGATTGTGATCACTATAACACGCAGACTTTTATAAATGCTACAACTGTGTCTAATATGAAAAAATAAACCAAGTTTTGGTTTGGATTTTATATTATAAACTATACTTTATTAAAGTAGTTGTTTTTAGGGCAAATTTAATTAAGCTTTATTCATCAATAGCCATATAAAAAAATATAGAACAGTAAGTTTATTCCCTGCACAATATGTAGTAAAATATCTCACGTTTATGTACAGGGAGACTGTGTTCCATGTTTAAGCCGAGCGGTGTGGTGAAGCCTTTACTTAAAGCAAAAAGCAAATGTTGGTGGCAGGCTCTCTGTAAGGGCCCTCGTGTCCGGTTCGTTAGCCAAATTAACGTGTTAGCTCAGACCGGTTTGCTGTTTCAAGTATGTCTTCGTCACAGGAATGCTTTTGAATGTCTGCTTACATGACGTCAGGTGTTAGCCACTCCACTTTGAAGATTACGAATTAGTTAAATACTGGTTTATTTTGTTAGTGTTTGTATGACAAACTTTGTTGTAATAGAGAAAAATAAATAGTAGTAAAACAAGCATACTTAATCAGATTGTGATATATTACTATACAGAATGTATAGTAATGTAACTTATTCAAAAGTTAGCTTAGCGCTTAAACACAACGTCCGATGTTAATCTCATCTGATCCCGTTAAAATTTGGATAAGTAGGTATGTCTATTGTATCGTATTCGGGTATGACTATTGCACTAAGAAGAAAAGAACTCGTAATTAGTTAAATTAAGAGTTCTTTCAATGTTGCATAGAAAACTAATTAGTTACGATGCCCTGCCTCTCTGGTTATACGCAGCTTAGATTTGAAATTAAATGATTTTTTATTGCCATCACAGTCCGAGGCTGTGGAAATAATGTCTTAACTAGTCGTAGAACAATTTTCATGGTAGTTTACGCACTGGATCGGATCAATTACGAGTGGACGGATGAAGTGATAATATCATTGTTTATATCGATGCAAGACTACTAACTATGTCAAATGTAACTGATTTCAAATTGGTTAATCAAATTTGGTCATATTTTTATTTATATTCGTGTTAGTTTTTAAAAATTTACCAAAATTCGTTATGTGACTTGATTTTAATTTTAAGAAATGGTAAATTGTAATAATCCAAGTAAAAAAAATTGCGTTAGAGTTATTATTCGTACCAATGCAGCATACAAATTACTTATTAAAAAACCTTTTTAATTTAGTAAATTTTGTTATTAATCACTGACTTGTGTTATCATTTCTAACAACGCTAAAAAGTTCCCGAGTGTAAAATCAAATATCTTGTAATGTAATGAATTAATTAATCAAGTTAATTTATTAATACTGTAGATAATGACAACCATAAAAAGTCTTGAAATTAGTAATGGAGACGCTATCTTGAAAGCAATGGCAATATTTAAACATCTTGTACTACTTGCCATCTACGTAACCGTACCGTGAATTGTACAGTTAACTACAAGAGAAGATTAACATATCTAACATTACATAATATCTCAACGCTAAAAGCTTTTCATAAGTAAGTGTCTTGACGAGAAGACAAAATAGTATTTTCATTAGTGATGTCCAATAAGCACTGAACATAAATTTTTCATAATTGGCTGAACACAATAACGACCTGGTAATAATGAATGTGTTAATCAACTTTTGTAGTAGAATGTACCAGAGAAGTTAAAGTCGTTTGGGGTCGGGGTAAAATCCCGCTCTGTGTATTAACAAGTATTAACTTATCCGTAGTAATTTACTCTACTAGGTAGGTAAATCATGACTTTATCTGGTTCATACTATGACTGAAAATGTAAAAGCAAGTCTAGCAAAAGATATGTTATAAATTTCTGCTTCAAGTCTAGCTAAGGGTCGTAACAAACATATCAAAACGGAATGGGATCGTCAACGTATCAACTCGAGCTGTTTAGTATTATTTGTATGAAACTCTTTACTGCAACGCACACTAATCGGAATCGTAACCTAATCGGATTTTTGACGTTTGACACCGAGGAAAAAGGCGAGGCGGTGCCGATCCCTTTACGTTTCGATATGTGTGCTATGACCCTAAGGCTGAAATCTGTGCGCAAAATTTCTGTTCTTCTTATATTCAAATATGTGCTTATGTAATGTTAAATATTATAACGATTGAAATATAATATTATTTAATATTTTTAATTTTAATATTTCATTATTTGGTTTTTATATTTTGTTCCAGGAAACCGATTGTGACATTTTAGTAAGGGCGGTAAAATCTCGATCACTTACGTTTTACGGGTAATGGCGACTACTCTGGGATGAAATTTGACTTGATACTTACATGAGTGAAATAGTAGTAGTAAACATCGACTCCGGAATCAGCCAAAATCTCAGCAAAGTAATTGGTCGGGCAAACGAAGAAATAGTCGCCAACCACGTCGGCAATCATTTTCTGATTCAGATAACCATCGGTAATTTCCTCCCAGTCGGTATACTGCAAACAAGACACCTTATTACAACTAATAAAACAAAACAAATTAAAACGGTCTAATTGGTTCCGACATAAATATTTTTGTATGATTAACATCGTAATTTGGTTGACTTAGTAAAACACCTATCGTTCAATTTCCAGGAGTTTGTTACAAAGCGTAGGAAGAAAATGTATAAAGTCTATTAAGAATTAATTGCTTTCATATTATATTCATATATATTCATCAGTAAATGCTGCCAAAGAATGTTTTTATCTTGGTAAAATGAGCTGATTGACGTCGATATTTCCTTGATAGGAAAATTACGAAATAACTGCAGTAATCAGAAAAACATTCGTTCATTACTCGCAGTAGAGAAGGACATCCTATTTAGTTTTTGAGAGGTCAAATCACTTCATATTTGACCGCATGTATAGCGCAGTTGTTAGCTTTGTTCTTTTTCAGTGCAATGAATATCTGTGTGCTAAATGAATATGGAAAAAAAGAACATAGTGTTCCTATCTCATCGTATGGCTTAAGAAAATGTTTCTAATATAATCTTCAGAGTAGGTAAATTTGTTTTCTAGAATCTGTAATACAAGTTCTACTTAGTTTTTATATCTATTTAGAACGCACTGGGTGATAGCAATTATCACGTACTTTTATTATATTCTTTACATATTAGCATTTTCTTATATTTCATTAGAAATAAAACATTTACATCCCTTTTATATACTACCTATTATACACAAGACTGCGGATTTGTTGGATTTCAAAGGTATTATTCATTTTTCTTAATTACATATGGTGCTAAAGGTCTTAGACCCACGTCAAAATAAAATAACCTAATGTATAAATGAACGTGCACGGAATATTAAGGTTAATCGTTAACACATACCTATAAAGAGTTAGACTAAGTATTATAAGCCTTCTTCATGGGAAGGGAAACTTACGCTCTATAGATATACCAATATTGCCATGGGTCAGTATCAGGCTTAATGTCACGGTAGAATACCGCTCGAACCTCACTAAAGAGACGATAAGAAGATTTTTTATGTCTTTGTGTCTTAAAATTACTTATTGCTGTTAGAATAATTTCGCCTGGTATGTAATTCTCACTCTAGGGATCACGCCTTAAGTCTTTCACAAATAACCAGGGACGCAAACAAAAAATTTTAAGACATCAATTTCGTAAAAAATCCATAATATATCGTTATTTAAGGATTTTTGGACATTCCTTCGAAGGGTTTAGAACCCAATAATCATGGTCAATTATCATCGTGTGCAACAGACACGTGCGGCCGATTTCTAAAACGCCAATACTTTTGCTTACACTAAAAGTTTTTGCAACAGCCGCGAGCGTCAGACGCATATGTAAATTCGCACGCAGCTGCAATAAATAAACCAATACATTTTATTTAACTCGTGAGAGACTCTCAAGAAGATTGTAATCACAAATATTGTGTAACATTTACATAAAATCTTACACTTTGTTCGTACAACTTACTTGAAACACAATAGCATCCCTTTTGATTTTAGTGAAATCCTTGAATATTGTATCAACAATCTCCAGAAATTTTTCTCTCTGCAGAAAGCTCGGTCCGTCCTTTTCAAAGTAGTCAAGGAAATCGTACAGCAAGAAATAAGTTCCTGAAATGAATACATAATTTATTATGATAATGTTGTATACAAAATTAATGTAAATGGTGAAGATGGGATATTGTGAAATCATCAGCTGCGAGTAAAGCAGACTTAGTAATACTTTAGAATAAACAATGTTTTTATTGTTATGTTTAGGCTTTTTTTTATAATTTTTAATGCTAATGTATTTGTGTTTTGTTGTTGTGACTGTGTCTCATAAATGTTTTTACTGTGGTCTGGGTGTCTTTGTACGTATAACATTGTATGCAGGTATTAAACTATTTTTCCTGCAGTTGTCTAGTACAATCTCGGCTTTAATGGACTAGGTGGCGTTGTCTGAATGTGTCACTATTATATATATTTTTTAGTTTAGAAAATAAGCATATACTCGTATGTTTATGAACTCCATTGATGGTTAAGTAATACTTATTAAGTAATATAACCCTGGGTTGGATAAATGAGTATGTTATTTTCTGGATTCCTTTTCTTGCACAAATCTGCTGTAGTATTTTTTTCTTATACTTATTTTCTTATGATAATAATGGGTGATGATTTTGTGAATCATGTCCCCTAGAAACCTTTAATAGCCGTTTTATATTATGACAACATAAATAAAAAACCGCCATGTAAAAGTGAGTAGGGAGAAAGAATGTAAACGGAAAATGCAAGCGTAGTGGAGTTTGGTTTAGTCTTTATCCAGATTGGTGCCAGCTTTTAATGTATTTAATACAGTGAGACTATACAAAAAGAACGTCCCGGTTCCTTTATTTATGTAATATTATGTCCTTTGTGTGTACAGTTTGTTTTGCCTTTGTTCCACGAATCATATTATACTTGATACATTACTACGGACCACGAACTCTTTCCTACGACTATTCCTACATAAAAACCTTGCTTTGTACTCAAGTGGACCAGGATATATAAAGCTATAACTCTGGAACTACGGATTTTATAATACATTTATGAGGTACAGCTACACAAGTTCATAGGTTAAATATTTAAAATGGTTACTACCTACAATATACAAATATTTACGATTCAAAATATTGAATGTCAAAACAGTACCTTGCTCATAAATGAATCAAAACACCATTAAACACAACCAGAAAAAAAAGGAACACGTTATTTTTTTGATTTCATACAAATATTCCTTAAAATCCTGAAGCAAACACTCGAGTCCTTACCTGTACCAGAGTAAAATCTTAATGAATCCCAGCTTGGTCACTCCAAGTCAAATACTAATTATGAGCACCCAGTTTATGTAATGTTCTTGTAAAGGCCAGTTCTAACAAAATACCTTCTCAAAATTTAAAGAGCAACTTGACGTACCTACATACGGGTTCTAGTGCGGTAACAGTTATCAATTATTTAAGCATTACGGTTCATAATTATGAAGTAAACATACACATCTTTCATTAAAGATAATTTTTGTGCTGACAATAATGATGAAAACATAAATAGCTGCAAAAGGTAGATTCATTTTATGAATAAGACTTTTAGCCGTGAGGTGACGACTCCAGAACACAAGTGGCTACCAAGAATCTAGAGTGGCTATTTTCCATATTATGAGATTGCTGCTAGGTCACCTAAATTAATGACCGCCTTGGTACCGACGACTGTTTATTCGAACAAAAAGCGCAATTGCGTGGTATGTTGCATTGCATGTCGATGTACATCCTGTGAACTCCTTTGCAGAGATAAAGACAGCTTAATAGTACTGTTTTTTTATGTAATGGGAGGCAAACGAGCCAGCAGGTCACCTGATGGTAGGTAAGTCACCGCCGCCCATGGACACTCGCAACACCAGAGGAGTCACAGATGCGTTGCCGACCTTTCTTGAAGCTCCCCAAGTCTAAAAGTTAATTTTTAATTTTTTCTATTTACTTACGCGAAACCCGAAATGAAGACCATAATCCAATTACAAGCTATCACTATACGATTACACTATAATAATTAACCCATTTATTATTTCCCTCTCACAAAATTACAACACTCTTTTCCTTATAAATATTAGAACTTAAACATGAAAAGCTCTTAAAGTTTCAAAATACGATAATTATAAGCTTGTGTTAACCTTGGCTTATTTACAATAATAATTGTGGCTAATAATCTGTGGAATATGAAATGGTTGAACTCAACTTAGTTCGAGTCATTAAGTAAAAGCTAGTATTATTAGTTTTCAGGGTTTCGGTAAGTAGTAAAATACCTTTTAACTTAGCCTGTAATTTAGTAAATAAATTGCCTGTTTACTGTTGGCGATTTTTGTATAGTGATAATTTAATCACTATTAAGTCTCAAAGTCAGTTTAGAAAGAACGACCAATAGTCAAGGTCTGTATAATAAAAGCTGTAATTAATAAATACTACATAGATTCCTCGTATGATGCTAGAAGAAGTTTAGAAAATAATATTTTTTTAGAAACGAGGAAAAGTACCTGTGCGGTTTATATGTACCGCGTGGAGAAGGAAGGAACATGATTGCATGTCATGATAAATAAGTTTATCTAACTATTGACTGCAGATCTACAAACAATAATAATTACTTACGTACCTAGGTACTATACGCAATAAAACCTCACCAACCTATTAAACAGTAAGAACTCCTTGTTAATAATATAAGAACCTACACAATGACACCTGAAACTAATAAATAATGTGAAATAAGCTTGTCACAGCGACGTGAGGTAAAGAATAAACGAACTATCCGATACGAGCACCCAACAAACCGGAACAAGACTTGTTAGACTGAAACGAAAAATACTCGGCGCTCGCGAGAAATGTTACAGAAATATGAACTGTTGTTAAATTAAAGAATTCGGTGTCAACACGAGCTAAAATATTTTGTTTTACTAGTGGCGCAATAAGACTATTCACGTTGTTAAAGTATTTTTTCTGTCATAGGCTTTTAGATTTGAGCACTATTTATTTTAAGCTTCAATCATGGCTTTCGTATCATGACATCATGTCGACACCAACAATTTATACTACGCTAACTCGAATTTTAGGAAAACTAGTTTTTTATGCTAAAGTGCTTAAAATGTGCTATTTTATTTGTAATAAAAAAATCATGAAGTAATATACAAAAATAACGAAGTTACAAATTTTACACAACGCTAAGTACAGGTAATTTTTAGAATCGCTCGATTTAGTTTACGCTAACTTCACTTGTCGCATTATAAGATTGATGGAAGTGCGCGGTTTGAAACACTTTATAATATAATGCTAATTAATGGAGCTATTGTTACAAGTTAGTCTAATTATTAATAGTGTTAGTGTATTTTTACAAAACTGACACGATAAAGAGCTAAATATTTAGTGAAATTTACCAAAAAGGTAAAATATTCATTGAGGAGTATTGATAAAAAGGATGAGGTTCCGCTTTATACTGCTAAAAAAGGTAAGTTTAATGTGCTATTAAATATTATATTCTATGTTAAAGTATATAAAATATGGTTTATAGAATTTACTATATTATTTTGTAAGTTTTAGCTGCTTTGCTTAAAGTTCGTGTAACACTACGCTAAATGTTACTTGGCGTAATGTAGCCCGATCGGATTTCGTTCTTCGATTGGCCATGCACTAGTTAGCGACTGTATGTTTTATACAATTACTCGTATAAAACTATGTTAAATACTTTATAGACAGCATATTTGACATTTTTAAATGTAGGCGTAAGTTTAAATGAATGCATAATATATTTTAGAGTAAGCAATGTAAAGCAATAAAAATCACACTTGTTTAGTACTGTGACCGCCCGTAATACACTACGCTGACTACTAGTTAGACGTATTTTGTGCGTAAAATAATATTGTGGAATTAGGGGTATATACGGCTAACTTGCACTAAATTAAAAAATATACACAATTAAGGAAAAATAAAAATAAGAGATAACTATAAATAAATCAAATATTAATCATACAAAATTTCAAATCAATATCCTTATTAATATAAAGTTCACTTTTATGAGTTAGCTTAGTATAAATTGTTGGTGTCGATGTATTGTGCAGCGAGCTTTTTTACACACATTAATTTTAAGGACACAAAGAACGTTTTAGATGCACGACAATCATATCTGAATCGCATTAATAATTGCCAAAAACAGAAATTTAATTAACTATTTTTCGAAATCGAAGAATCTCAACCCTCCTTTTAAAACAAAAAAAAACTAATTTTAGAACACTTAGGTACAATTATTTTACGCCATCATTGGTTTGGCTTAGCTGAACATATATTAATATATAAACTGAGTTATCAAGCAAGACCTAGCCACTCTTTGCTTGTATTACTGCTTACGTAAGTGTAGCATATTTCGACGAAAATCACAATGTAAATCTTTTTTTTAATACACATAGCAACACTGTGACAGCAAATTTCTATCAGAGAATCCATCAAAGGAACGTATGCTATATTTTATTACATTTCAGCGAAAATAATGTTACCGTTTTCCATGTATAAAAAAAAGGAAAACACTTAATCGAATTACAAAAAGAATCGTTGCGTGAAGTCGAACAATTTACTTGAATTTCTGTATAAGGACGTAGTAGCAGCTTCCTCGTTACCATAGAAAGATGCCTGTGGCCGTAGAAGCATATAATGATACAATTACTTGAAGCTATTCAACACCTGAAATACTAAATAGATTGGAGTCAAATTGACAACATTAATTTTTACTTTATAATAATACTAAGACATCAAATCAACTAGCCTAATTGCAGTTCACAGCTGGGCATAGGCCTCTCCCAACTAAGATAACTACTTGTAAATTTATATTGTTATAAGTCCTGGAACCAAATACTTTGTATTATCCTTTATGCCTTGCTTTTTTCCCTTTTAAGAAATGGCTCTTTACAGACTAAGTATACTAAAATACAGACATTAACTATAAAAAATCATTCAGGTGACATTGAAAGTTTACTAATAATTTGCCTAGATGGCGCATTATAAAATGAAAGATTGGAAAGAATTGGCTTTTATACCCCTTCCAACGTAAGTTTAGCTTTTTGACAGTTCACGTCCATGAAGTTTCGTAATATTTCTGCTTATTTTTCAAACAAATAATATTGTATTTCATGGACGTACCCATGTTTTTTTCAGTTACCATGGTTACTTAGTGATGGACACTCATAACGATTACCCCCATTATGAAACAAATTACAAATAATCGGTAGAAATAAATGCTATGAATAAACCGGAAATCTTCTTAATACGTTTATAAAATGTAATATGATATTTTAGATTAGCTATAACCCGCGAGTGTGTCACGATAAATTATGTATTTTAAATAATACCTAAGCTAACTATAACTTTATCATTTTAAGCTATAGGCTAATTCTCTTAACATAGATAAAGAAAGAAACAGTAATAAAATGATAATGTAAGTTGATGTAAGGATCCAAATGTGTAAAATAAAGTAATTTGAAAAATCACGAAATCGCTTACAATCGAATGGCATTACATTCGAGATACTGCTGAACGTCACTAACGTCAACCTGTCAAATGTCGTTAAATATAGTGGAAAGGGTATAGTCTACGCAATGCAATAGACAAGTTTCGATGACGTTGAGGCGAGCATTTAGTAGATGCAGGTTTGGTTTTTATGCCTATGTGATTTTTACAAGCAAAAGCAACTTTTGCTTTAAAGTTAATTTCATTAGTTATTCTTGAGGTAAGTTTCTCAGGGAGAATATCTGTAAAGTTTCATCCTAAGTCGACTTTTACGACACTCATAATGATTAGATGAATGAATTAGTCACTGAACCAAATAATAATGTGTCATTAGGTAACATTCATGTGACTTAGTAACAACAGAAATAAGTAAAATATTTCCTTAATAATTAATAATAAACACGTAAAATATCTAGCAAGTTCTCATTCGTATAGAGCGAGTGACATTGAAACTTCGCAATCCATGTTTCTTGGGTCAAGGCCAAGTTGGAGTGGGCACGGGGGATGAAATATTTCTACAAAAATATGTTTTATCGTGCAATTCACACATCGTATACGAGTTGATAAATTCTTTTAAAACTTTGTTACTAGAAAATCGGTATTAGGCTGAGAGTTCCGATGCAAATTATTATACAATAGTGACTTTAAAGTCACCCCTGTATCATGTCGAAGAAAAATACATTTGAGAGACAAACAAAGTGCCTTTAATTGCCATTTTAAGTTGGTAGAATAGAATTAAGTTTTGCTCAATCTAACCTATTAGTATAAAAGTAATTAAGTCTATGTGTTTATAAGACGTAATCTTTAAAACGGCCGAGATAATTTTGAAGGGATTTCTCTTGGTAGATTGCTGGTTTTTGGGACGTTACTTAGACATACTTTAATTAATGCAAAATATTTCGTATTCAGAAAAAAAAATCAACGACTAGTTTGAACCAAAAGTACGACTATGAAAAATATGAATAGGTACTTATTCTACTTTCATAAAGATAACGTCAACTATGTAATATCTACATTTATTTATAGAAACTATAAATAAATGTAGATATTACATTGCTGCATTCTTAATTCGTCCAATTTCCTAATCATGCGTTTTATATCGAATCTGAACCCTTATATTCAAATGAAAAAATAATACTTCCCATACAAAAACTCTCTGTATTCAAATTTATAGTTCATATGCATAAATATAGCTAGCACGGGTTTCAATATATTGTATTTAAGGTATAGACCGATATTTTACCATACAAACGTCGAAGGTAAGTAAATTATTCCACTGTTTGATGTTATATATTTCTTTTATATCAGAAAAAATGGAATTTTGATCTGAAATTAAATAAGTACCTAGTCTTAAAATATAATATCATTTTGTAATATGAACCTTTGAATATTGGGCGCCGCCGCAGACGAATGTAATAAGTTGTGTAAGATCTTTATTGAAATGAAAAATATTTCAAAGTTTATCGTTACAAGTACACGAGTTGTTTTTCTTCATTGATTTTTTTAAAGTTGTTATTTGAATACTTGCTTTTCGTTTTAATAAATGGCATCTCAGCCATCTCTCATGTTTTAACGACAGGTAAATAACGTTCAAACCGCTGACAAAGTTGGCAAGCAAAAGAAAAGATAATGGAAAAGTACTCACTTGTAAATTTACCAAAACACATTCTGATTTTTCTTCGTGTTTAAATAAAGTTAGGTAAGTTCATAGGACGACATTTTAAGCAAAGCCTTTGGAGCTAATTATACGGCATAAAGCCTTCGTTAATTCGTAGGTACTTCTACACTAAAGAAATTTAGTAATAATGACCTTTACAAAATGTAATCATTATCTGGCGGTAATTAGAAACATTTTAAAAATTAGAGACACAAAATTTTAACAATGTTTAACCCTTAGATTTCACTAAACTTAAGCTTTTAAGCGTCGTCGGCAAGATCAGCACCTTAGTGTGGGCTGTAATTTGTATGAGTCTCCATGGCCATAATCTCCGTGCATTTTGTGGAATATCATAAAGAAGCTTTTAGCAACAGTTACACATAAATATATTTAATACTTACATGACATTTCTAACTTGAATTTTCATGTTGGTGCCATATCAAAGAATAATGCCATATCACTTATGTTCGTAAAGGCACCTTTTACGGCAAACTGACCAGTGCGCGACACAGGATATCATGCAGAGTCTACCGTCGCCCGGGGTAAAGTTTTGAGGTGAAGGACAGTTTGTGTTCGCTCTCATTCCCTTTACACCGCCGCGTAAGCCCGTCAGACCCTCTTCACAATATGAATTGTGAGAAATATTTCTTATTATAACAAAACTTCGCAGATGTTTCAAAATTCCTTTCAGGTGCCCCCGGTTTCTATGGAAATTACTGATATTATCTAAGTACTTCCTTATTCAATTACTCAAACCGATTATTTATAATATGAAAACAAAAGATACAAACTCCCTTTATAGCTATGTTTTCTAACATAAACGGTAAGCCGTGAGAGAGAGAGAGAGAGAGAGAAAGCCTTATTTACTCGGATATAACATTCAAGACACGTGTGGAGCATTCTGGAGCGCGCGAGCAGGTGAAGCAAACCACGGTTTGTGGTATAAAAATTACATGTATGTGTGGACTGAGGGCCCATTTTTTTTTCTGCGGCTTTTTGTAGATTAATCAACAAAAGTGCATAGTTAAAGAGTTTGTTAAACGAATATCAGAGTTTGTTAAGACTTCATTCAAAAGATATATCGCTTTAAGTGGGTCCCTCAGTTCAAACACAAAATCTCCCATAATTAGATAGGTAATGAATTAAACAACAATTTTTTGTTAAAAATCCTTAGTTAAACATGTATAAAAGTATAAAAAGCATTGAAAAGCCTAATATGAGTAGATAATAAAAAATAACAAACGTTTTAAAAGGTCCCTGAGGGCCCACTTGAATTTATCTCATAATTAATAAATTATAGCATGAACATTAAATATTCCTAAGCCAACCATTTGTTAAAAGGGCAAGGATAAATTTAAAATTAAAGAAAGATCACAAACAGTGATAATTATTGTTATTTTTAAGTTTTTAAGTGGTCCCTCAGTCCACACACTATGCAAATGCTAATTGTTAAATATATAATTAAATACAACAATTACGAAAATGGGGAACCTTTCAGTGCATAGTTAATTTTGTATTTTATCGATCTGTATTTATCTTATCACTGGTTTTATAATTATTTTACGAAAAATTTACAAAATATGTTTTTCGTACAAGTAGAGTGTCCATGCAGTCAAGAGATAATCAAGAACCATTACATACATTAATAATGTTACATTACGTTTTAAAGTTTCTGCATAGTCATAAAGTGTGAGATAAAAGTAAATAGTTGTAATTGTGTTGGGCCGTTTGCGGACCGAATTGAGTGCTATTTGATGCAAACGTAAACAAACAATAAAAAAATACATGTTCATTAGTAAATGAAAAAAATTCAATGTTATGATGATAACTGTAGTAGAATTTCGGAAAGCAGTAAGGAGAAAATGTTTTTACATGTAATTTCATAATTATAGTCTCATTGATGACAAATCACAGTCGTTCTGTCTGTGATTTTAGAACAATAAGTCATAATTAATTTAGTTTTATTTTCAACTTGCTGTAGCCCGCAACTTCATCACGATAAAATAATTTATGTAGTACTAACTCTCGCCTATTCTTTTTCCTGGAGATCCTAAATATTTTTCAAAATCTAAAGTATCCTAGTTTACGCGCCGTAATATTTACAATTTTTTTTTGTATTAAATTACAAATATTTTTTTACCTATAAAACTTAGGTATAACTAGAAAAATCCGAAAAGAAGAAAGACAGTGGAAAAAATTGGTACTCGAAGCCGGACTCAAACCCGCGTGTCTGGACTAAACGCGTCCAGCGCCATGACCAATTAGGCCACCCGAGTATCCGTCTCGACCCCCAAATTTAACCATTGCTTTATACGACGCCGGGCCACAACTTACAAACTGTACAACGCCATCTAGGCACGATGGCGTTGTACAGTTGAGTTCGAGTTTGGTGGGCGAGATGGATGCTCGCGTGGCCTAGTTGGTCATGGCGCTGGACGCGTATAGTTCAGAGACGCGGGTTCAAGTCCCGCCTCGAGTAACAATTTCTTCCATTGTCTTTCTTTTTCGGATTTACAAACTTTGTTCTATTTTATGTGTTTGACAAATAAATAGATTTTCTGTCTTTCTTTCAATAAGTAAATAAACCGTGCAAGTGCGAGTCTGACTCGTGCACCGAGGGTTCCGTACAAACCAATATTTATATATTTATTTTCGCGCCAGAATGCGATGACTTCACGACTCATCTTTTAGAAATTTTACGACGTGACTTAGCTGTCAAAAATTATTTTTCCGATATAAAATAAATAACCCTTAAATATTTATTTTATTTTGTTTTTAGTATTTGTTGTTATAACGGCAACTAAAATACATAATCTGTGAAAGTTTCAACTTTCTAACTGCCATGGTTCATGAGATACAGCCTCGTGACATACAGATGGACGGACGGACGGCGGAGCTTTAGTAATTGGGGTTCCGTTTTTACCCTTTGAGTACGGAACCTTAAAAACTGTGGATTTCGTGTTACAATCAGACACTCCAATTTTATTTATATGTATAGACATACAGATATGTATTACGATTGTAGCTAATTAATAATATAACCTGTCACTTGTCTAAAACTTAAAATTTTATTACATTTTAATTTTACTGTATTGCAAATTTTATTGTTTTATTTTTTACATTTAAAAAATGATTGCAATTTAGATTTAATTGATTAATATTAATATTGTGTAATGTTTTGCTTGCCGTGGCAACTTGTAATGGAATCAGCACTGTTGCTTGAGCTACTTAAATATTGTATTATTTCTGATTGACTTTGTGTATGTTTCGTGGGTTATCCTAATTATAAATAAATAAATATCTAAATTAATAATAAATGACATTAAAAACTAATATACAGTCGTTTTCTTAAAACGTGGACACCCCACACCAGACTTAGTATGAAAATTAATAAAACAGTTAAAATGACAAAAAATATAAATAAACCAGACACAAGATAAATACAGATCGATAAAATACAAAATTAACTATGCACTGAAAGGCTCCCCATTTTCGTAATTGTTGTATTTAATTATATATTTAACAATTAGCATTTGCATAGTGTGTGGACTGAGGGACCACTTAAAAACTTAAAAATAACAATTATTATCACTGTTTGTGATCTTTCTTTAATCTTAAATTTATCCTTGCCCTTTTAACAAATGTTTGGCTTAGGAATATTTAATGTTCATGCTATAATTTATTAATTATGAGATAAATTCAAGTGGGCCCTCGGGGACCTTTTAAAACGTTTGTTATTTTTTATTATCTACTCATATTAGGCTTTTCAATGCTTTTTATACTTTTATACATGTTTAACTAAGAATTTTTAACAAAAAATTTTTGTTTAATTCATTACCTATCTAATTATGGGAGATTTTGTGTTTGAACTGAGGGACCCACTTAAAGCGATATATCTTTTGAATGAAGTCTTAACAAACTCTGATATTCGTTTAACAAACTCTTTAACAACTTTAACTATGCACTTTTGTTGATTAATCTGCAAAAAACCGCAAAAAAAAAATGGGCCCTCAGTCCACACATACCTACATAAAATTACCAATTAATTTATTGGAAAGTAACCTTAAATATATGTTTTGATTTTTAGATGATCGATAGTTAGCTAAAATTATAATCGTCTAAAACTAAATAATAAAAAATTCATTTTAAAGTTTAATAGATAGACTATATGAGACTAAAATTTGTAGTGATCGTTACAAAAAATATTGAATAGAATGTTTGTTTAATTTAATTGTGCACTTAAACTGAAATCTCTAAGACAGTCTTAATTTTTCAGACGTTACTTTAATACTAATCTAAATCTCAATGCATTGGCTGATGCTCTTGTATTGTGACTGATTATGAATATGTCGCCAGGTGGCTATCTGTATCAGTTTCAGACTTCTTCAAGTAAGTAAAGGCTCGAGGTATTTTGGAAATAAATAGGCATAACTCTATTAAGTTACATTTTATAATCTCTTTTCTTATTCAATTACAAATTTAGGTACTTAAACAGCACTAGTACACGGACACTATAGCAGTCCGTCACACTTATATTCAGGATCGACCACCAGCCTCCCGGGTTCGGTGGTTTCTTCCCGTTTTTATGACGTTCTGCTAGAATGACGACTCCTTGTCATTCTCGTCCGAACATTTTGAATGTTTGTTTCATAAACCAGTATTAACGTCTAAGAAGGTTTGACGCCGTCTAAGGAAAAAGGCTGGTTTAATTTCACGGCGCCAGGGATGCGCCTTCAAATACATAATAACATACCACATCAAGCTATCTCTAAAATCCAGGCCTCCAAATAAGGGAAAAGCTTCGCAAAAAACACTAAGTACCAAAAGATGGTATCAAAAAACTTTACACCGAAACGTATCCTAAAATCCGTCAATATTGTTAAACTTTTCATGGTTTATTCTTTTCTCCGGTGCCCTAATACTATTGTGTCGTGTAAAATAGTAAAAAAAACGGTGATTTTTTTATTTCCAATAGAGACTTCAATTTAATACATAAATGTAGGTATCGATGAGAAAACCATAAAAAAAACATTGTCTTGCACTTTATGATAAAAACATGACCTAGTTTCTGAAACATCTGCTGTTGTAAGCATAAACAGTCTTTCAAAAGATTTCTAGTTCCCGAGGAGTTCTAGGAAATCCTTTAAAGACTCAACACGTGTCCGCTGCATTCTTAGTTCTAAGTACTAGATGCAAACAAAATGCATTATGGCAATAGTATCGTATAGAGTTTTTGTACCCAGTTAGCATTTAATGTATTTTTTTTACTTTTAATGTATTCGATAGATACTGAATTTTTTTAAAGTCACTACACCGTGTTTACTAAAGTTAAAGTAGTAAAGAAGACGTGGAGAAAACCTAAAATCTGGTTGATCTAAACTTTGCTGGTATTAAGAGAGAGAGAGTTAATAAGAAAACTACATAAGGATGAAAAAATTTAGCATTCCTGCTCGAAATACGCTCGGCCTTAAAAATAAGTAAGTATCTTACTATTAGTAGTATTATTATTGAAAATTAAAGATAATCACTAGTCAACGTCCAAAATTTTACTTCAATACTGAAGTAAAATTTTCGATCTTTAAACCGGCAAGACGTAAAAAGACAGACATTCTGACAAACTGTACCTTTTCAATTCGTATGACACTCTGAAAAAACAGGATTTTAATATAACGTAGGTATCCTTGTTACGTCACTACACAGCCCCAATAATACTATAATACCTCTATAAACCGCTTTAGGTTACCTAGCGACCTACTCAATAATAAGAAATCAAGTCGATTGCCAAAGGGGATTTAAATTCACAATCTTTTATTGCTAGTTCTACACGGGCGCCACTTTCCTTTTTCCCATTACGTTTGTGTGTTGAACGCTCTTTAAGCCTACAAACGAAGTCCTTCAAATAATTTACCGCTTCAATTACTAATTCGTGTACACTATGTATTAGTTTAACCCCGTACTGGTGGTCGTATCATATGTATGCCGTCATCACACATAAATGTACCCGGCGTATAATACGCAAGCTTAGTTAGCATACTAAACCGGACGGTACAGTCGATGTAGTTAGGATCTCAGTGTATGTTTAGTAATTTACTACGTTTAATATACTAGTGTTTTACTATTTTTCCTTATATTGGAAAACTTAACGGCTTCTTAAACTACATCCAACTGATGCTGACAAAAAGATCAGTGATGGAAAGACATTCATTTAATAAAATTACACGTACGCAAAATAGTACGTAGAAACACCGATCCAAACACCCATACGTAGTGCAGAGTGCCAAAGAATCTCTGGCGTGGCAGCCAGATCATTTTACAGCTTCGCCATTCGTCAAAATATTTAAATAAATGCCATTATCAACTTTATTATCTTTTCCTTTCCTAACTACATCAACAGCATTCCAGTTGTTAGAGAAAAGACTCGTACGAGTATGTAAGTAGTGTTTGTCTCAATAACATTCTAATAGTTAATAATATTGTATGGTAAGAAGTCAATCAAATCAATGAAACACAAAAAAGTATGTGTGTTAGAGTCAAAACCCTTATTAAAACCCATTTATAGACGAACGCTTGTATTATTGAAACGATATTCAAACTTTGATGCCAAGAAATTACATCAATATCTAATTTGTTTACGAACTCTTCTTATTAATTAAATTTTAACTGAATATACTTTGGTAGTAAAACAAATTGCGCAGTAAATTATTTCTGCCTAAGTAATTTAGTACGAGTTCATGTTTATCAGTTACTTAGTGGGCATCTTATGAATTTTATTTACGGGTATTGTTACAAACAATGGCGACCGGTTATTAAATACAAACTGTCTTACTAATAAAAATTTTCTTATACAGTCGTTATACACATGAATACTTATTCATTGAATAGGAGCGTAATAGCTGTTTATACACTACTTGACTAATAAACCAGGTATAAGCATTGGGTAACTATTAAATAGTTATGACACTGACCACTGGCAATACTGTCAGAAACATTCTAAAAAGTAATATATTAAAAAATGTCATTAAATTAGTTTCATATTTTTACCTATTAATTCTTATTGTAAAAATATTAAATAAATTAATATGTCATAAAGAATATTAATATAATACCCTAATGTTGAAATTCGACTTAGAAATCGTAATAAACGCATAATTTTACACACTTTTACATATTTTTACTTTAGCAGATTTTGACATTACTTTTGAACGTCTCTTAAAATATGTCAAAACGGTTGAGTATTTGAGACTTCATTTCGTATTCTGTTTGCGCGGTTTATTTTGATTTACAATCTCCTAAAAATAACCATTAAATGGAATCAAGTGATTATAGATATATAGCAAAGAAGAGGAAGCCTTTTTGCAAATTGGGATTTATTAGAAAAGGTATTTAGTTGACCTCGAAAACTAAATAGTGACAATATCGATAGGCGAATGTATGGTGTGATTTTGTAACAAAACAAGCTTTAAAAATGGATTAATGTGATACCACACAGTCCCACGAGTGGGCCGAAGAAGAACACTTACTCCAAGGCAAAGATCAGCAGTTAAAAATGAAAAATTTTGAACTGGAAAATGTAATACGTACAGCGAAAATAAATAAAATTGATAACTAAAATGTATTTTATTTAAAATAATTAATGATATTACAAAACATAATTCATAAATAATTGCCTTGCAACTTATCCAGTTGCATTATTTTGAGTTCTTGTGGTCTATGTCCCTAACGGGGTCACCGGGCGTTATGTCCATTATTTCTGTATTTTGCCCTATTTTTATTGCAATATTGTGCAGAACTGCAAGTGCAACTAAATACAGTTTAACATTTTCTAATGATACACTGAATCCGTGTAATAGGCATCGAAATCTCTGTTTCCATACACCAAAGCATCTTTCTACAGGGTTTCTAGTCAGTATATGAATCTTACTGTAGGCCTCCTGCTTAATATTAGCAGGATTTTGTACAGGTGTAAACAAATTACCTGTTAGTCCATAACCTGCATTACCCAAAAACGACCATTAAATTCTCCATTTTCAAATCTCTGCCGTATTGGGCTTTCTCTGAAAATTCGGGAATCATGAGTACGTTCTCCAGTGTACTACAATGTCCTTTATTAATAGGCTGGAATCGCATACCCCTTATACGTTTATTGAAGACACTCCTTTTCTATTGATATAGTATTGTCACTACCAACCTTTTTGATCTTAATATGTGTGCAATCAGGCAATAGCATCTGTTACGTTTCTTAAGCCTTATATTACGAAATTCTGCTATGACTTCCTCTTCCTCTTCAAGAGTTCGTGGCATATGAATAAAATGGTAAGCTTTCCTTGCTAGTGCAATAGCTACTCGTGTCGGCATACATTCGTCACGGATTGTTGACTCCTGCCGTGAATGTCTGCAGCATCATCTTCCACTTTCTGTCGCGCCCATCGCGCCCCTTAATGCTGTACAAACTTGAAGTTCTCTTGAATAGACACGACCTCTATCTAGTACTCTGTTCCATTTCACCACGGATTAAATCTACCACTTCCTTTGCATACGCCTTCGTAAATCTTTATTTGGTTTTAAACTCACAATCATCTAAAATAAACGGATTATAGCGAGATTAGTAGTTTTTACTTTCTTGGTGGTTCTTCACTCTGCATTCCGTCAAAAATGTCAAAATAATGTAAATAATCCATAATTAGAGATAAATCAACACAATATTGTAAGTTATGCACTTGTTATACGAAGTCTGTCGACTGAATAACAGTTGTATAAAGTGACGTACAACTTACACCACCGCTATAACAGGCGTATAGCTAGAGTGTGTTTATTAGTAACGTTTTTCTTATAACCTTGTTATAACGAGTGTGTAAATGTTTATTAGTAAGACGGTATATAATTATATTTGGTATACCTAATGGATTTATTAAATGTTAAAATTGACGTTTTACTGTTTTGTTAAAAATATACCTACATAATGATGTCTTGAAGACTTTATTAGAATTAGGAATTCTTCCATTGCTTGGCATTATGTAAAAAACGCTGATCCACATGATTGACAGAGGCCATCAAGGTTTTTTTGCATAGAGATCATTTGTGCATAACTTTTACCTTTTTCAACGGCAACAGGAGAGCAAGGGTGAATAATGAACTCGATATATTATAATGATTATTGTCACAAAGAGAAAGGATGCTTGATGACGGTTTTTGTATATTTTGCAGTACCTTAATCATTCACGCAGTAATATTCAAAATCACCAATTTTATTAAAGATTTTTTCTTTACGTTGCCAAGCTTTCAGTTTACCTATATTGTAAACATTATAACGATGTTGTTATACCCAATTACAAGTTTGCCCGGTAAACATTTATATTATATACTGCACAGGGAAAATTAATGTAAATAAACATAATGTAAGCAACAGAAATTAAATACAATCATAAAACTAAACTGAATATTCGCGTTTCTATTTCTCCACTATTAAATGTTGAGATTTATTTGAATACTTTAATAAACAAAGATCCAGAACCTAATAAAATATTTCATTTACTACAAGTTGTCCTTTGCTGAACCTGGTCCGCTCGTAAGGCGGGGTGCTTAGCAACAGCTTGGGGGTGAGTAGTGAGGCGGCGACAGGGGGAGCGCGGAGGTACGTGGGCGAGTCTGTAGTACCTGGTAGTACGGCTAGAAACCTACAGCGTGTTGTTGTTATGTCTACATGGATTTGCGCAGGCGCGTCACCCTGCTACATCTCCGATAACTGTACGGATCCTAGACATAAACGACCTCGACTTGTTAGAACACATATTGATAAAGTAAATCCTTTTTACTCATTCGTTTTTATAACTAAGCTCGTCTCATCTGCTTTAAGTAATATTGTCTTATATTTTTGTATAGCTAAAACTTTAAACTAATTTCAACCTATGTAAAAAGGTAAAATCATTATAGCAGTAGGTTTTAATTTTTATAGAAGACCGTTTTATAAAACTTTACCTAGACTTATTAACTTAATTTACTCACTCGCTAGCTGATGGTTTTCACAATAGTCCTTAAACTGTGTGCTTGCTTGTGAAATATGTGTGTATGTTTGAAACTTACCTTCATCTTGGTTGCTTCCCAGGAGAACTTCGGTATTGTGAAAATTGCCTTCTTTCATCATCGTATCGGGATCTTTTGGCAAAAACACTCCATCTACAGTTGGTGCAGAAGGAAATCCTAAAATACCTCCATATGAATTCCACTGTTGCACTGATATAGTTTTGGCGTCTACTCCCCGCATACAATCCATTACTAAACTTGGATCAGCTGCTAAAAGACTGCTATTGCAATTACAGTCATCAACCAATACTTTTCCAATGTCTTGTGCCCTCTCTCCTGTCATCCAGCTCCAAGGAGCGTTCAAAGTTCCTGATTGCAAAATACCCCTTTTAAACAATCCCTTCATTTCTGGAGAAAGCATATGTAAGCTAACGCTTCCACCGCCAGCCGACTCACCAAACAACGTTATTAATTCCGGATCACCTCCAAACGCTCGAGCATTATCTTTAATCCAACGAATAGCTAACTGTTGATCCCAAAGACCCATGTTTCCTGGCGCTTCTTCACTTCCAGGGGAAAAATATTTGTTCAAATATAAAAATCCAAATGCACCAACCCTATATTGCATGGAAGCAACTATTACATCACTGGAAGAAGCCATTATATCCGCTTTATATAGGTCGAGTGTTGCTGTTCCGCTCATATAACCTCCACCGTAAATCCACACTAGTATTGGCACTTTCGGTCTCTCCGTAAGAGGCTTATCTTGATGGTGGCGGACTCGTAAATGCTGGGGTACCCAAATGTTTAGATACAAGCAATCTTCAGAAATGTTAGTGTTAGGATTCCACATTTCTTCTCCTTCAAAGCCAGGGAAGTATTCATATCGCTCTTGATAACAACTATTTGGCATTGCTGTAGCTTCAAGCACTCCATGCCACGGATCAATCGGTACTGGTTTACGAAATCTTAAAGGTCCCAAAGGAGCTTTTGCAAATGGAATACCGGTGAAGATGTGCACTTCTCGGCCCATAACCGTTTTAGCGTAACCTTTAACAAGACCACTTTTGGTCTCGACGATAAGTGGATCATTATGGAAATTTTTAGGTACCGGAGTAGTGGTGGGGGTAGTTTGAGTCGTCGATGTAGTTGTGTCGTGATGATTTGCCCATGATCGTCCCCATGCGTTGGAAACGAAAACACAAAGTAAGAGCTTGGTAAAAACGATCTTCGTGTTACTAATCATCTCGAATGATGTTGTTCTCGCAATTTTTAACGAGATGTTGCTAAGTACAATCTGAAGTAATCCGCCAGCTTGATTAGATACTTATTGAAACACATTTCAAGCGCTACTCAATATACGGCTGTGGTCGTACCTGTAACAAAACAATTACAACTTTAAACTATACCAAATATTAAAATAATGTCCTAATAATTAAATTTTCTTATGTGTAAACATCTACCGGCAAATTATTCTAATTGTTATTTATCACAATACCTTAGATTTTATTGCACGAATGATCTTAACCAAAAACATAATGTACTAAGTGTAGCTTGTTGTCCAATCATGCTTTAGAATGCAATATTGTCTAGTTTAATATTCGTCGCAAGAAAAACTTTTTATTGTTATTATAAACTTGCTTTTAGTTTCACATCATCTTAATAGCCTAGAAGCAGTACTACTATCAGGTTTCCTATCTTAGTTGCAAGTTTTACTATGATTCTACCTAGCTGCTCCTTTGCTGGATGTTTATTATACCTTCGGGAGAAGAAGAGCTGACAACATTATATAGTCTTACTATATTATTATACACACACTTGCATAAAACTGTTTAAGTATTATACTTTTGCTAATTGTGATTCTTTCGGGTTAATTTAAATTTATGAAGTGCTAACGTCATAGAGTTGGCTTCATAAATTTAAATTAACATTCTAAGACAATTTGCAAGGAACACACAGTGTCGCGTAAATGATTAAGTTATTTTTAGAAATAAAGATAAACAGAAGATGGTGAATATTATCAAGTACATTGCTCGTATTTATAGGAATACTAATTGATATAAACATTTATTTCTCAAGCATATTTATTCAATATTTTTCACTTTATAACCTGTCTTATCGAAGAAAAAAATGATTCACGGGCATCTATGCTGGATGTGTATCATTTAGTATGTGATATCAACAATATTTTTTTAACCTCAAAGCAGTAGCAGTAGTACCGTTAACTTATTCGAGCTGCAATAATCATTATTCTTAGACCAAAACTTATTACTCCGTAATTTACCTACTACACACCTAGATTATAAATGGTTAATGTATGTTTACCTATGTAGCAACATATCCATAGGCCGGTTTGATTATTATAATAACTGGGGTAAAAATATATCTAAATTTAACACTTACTTCCTTTTATTATTTGACCTCAAATTTAAAAAAAGTTATATTAAATACCGAGTTCAGATGATTAAAAAAGAAATTAACTATAAAAAATATTCAAAGATTGTTACATTTTATTGCATGTACGATTTCAACATATTAAACTACATTCGTATATTTGCATTGCGGTCTATAAAAGCTGTAAAGCAGCGTTTCGTTTTGAGTAAAATAAAATATTAGCGAGTAGTAAATATTTCATGCGGTACTGAAACGCTTTACAAACGATTGAAACTTCTAACAAAATGTAGGTATTCGAAATGTATGTAAATGATATTGTAAATATTATACTGTCTGTCATACGTGTATATTCAGTGTTGTTCAGTGAAAGTGCCGGTTTGGCCAAAACAGTAGTTTGATTAAGTTTGGAGTAGTTTAATTAGTGATGTGTTTTTTATCACTTGAACCTGTTGGTTCACTAAAAAAATCGAGCTAGTTTATCGGGTCAAACTGCCATAGCAACGTATATAAAAAACTCATACACATTGTTACAATTCCATCTCGTTCATAGTGTTTTGTCTTTATTTGACGGATTAATCAAAACAATCATTATGTCGACTTTATTGAACATTTATATATTAACAAGCTACCAAAGTACTGTGGTAAAATCAGGTAAAATCATATTACTCAGATTTTTGCAGTTTATGGATAAAGGATAAGCCAACAAGGGAACATTTTGGGATTAGGCCTAAACAACGCCTAAAGTGAGCTTTGCAAACACATTCCTTAATGCCAAGATCACGACTAAATCGAAAATCTAAACGTCTAAAAAAGATTAGATTCGATTTTTAAAAAATAAAATGTTAAAAACCCATAATAATAAATATTTATTTTACAAAAAACATTTGATTTTTTGACGTGTCTGTTTATTTCTTTAAATCTTTAGTTATAAAAATAACTATTAACATGGTACAATAACTAATTACGATCTGTTGAAAGAGATACAACAGACTAGTAAACATGATAAATTATAAATGGGAAGACCATTAACAATATTAAAATGGCGCTCGTTTGTATGTCATAGAAATAAACATCACGCGATATCGCCTGCATCGTTGCGGTAATCAGATCTATAACAACCGGGAAATCAAAGTGACAATCTGATCTAATGCTTATTATATCTATGTATAGTTTTTATATAAGGTATAGCGTGCTATTAATGTTACTCAGCCTCGTTTGATAAATTGTGGGCGTGCGTTCTCCTATTAAGATCAAACTTGGTTGGGTAATAGTTTTTTTACGACGAAGTATGGAATTTCTGCAGGAAAATCAAGAACCTAAAATAGCCGAACAAGTATTCACATGGGTGATAGCTGATAGTGATAAGTATTTGTAGTAAGCGTAGATTTACTACATTACAACAAAATTCATCCATCGTAGTGACGTAATTAAATTTATCCAAAACCAAGCATCCATACCTCTATTCTTAATAATTTTCATAATTCTAATAAAACATTTACAAAGAAACCAGTTGTAATAGTAGTAAGACAAATAAAAACATAATTTAACAGACAAAATGAAAATAATAAATGGTAGGTAAAAGCTGAGACAACAACGTACCGACCATCGTGTAAGAAAGCTGGTTACGCTAAAAGCCCAATCACATTACCATCAAAGAACCACAGATAACTTGATAAGGGCATAAAGAGTCGCACTTATGTATAAAAAGAGGTCTGTCTCAGACATTTTGTCTCCGGGAAAAAGACACTTTTCATATAATTTCTTCAAAAGGCTCATGATTTTTTAAATACTGTTTTTTAATTTCCTACTTTTAAACTTTACAATACATTTTTACTTTTTGACATTTAGTCTGGAATTGTTTACAACCAATTATTAATTTAGAACGGTACTAAAAGTATTTTCCTTTTACATTTTTAAATTAAAAATTCCTCGTTTAGCGTTTACCTGTTGCAGGTGTACGAGGCTCATGTTGGCCGGGTTAGTTGCGATTTCAATGCTATTCCTATCGATTTTCTCTTCTATAATGCTAGGCCTATTCTCTAAACAACTGTTGTGTTATAATACCTAAACGACTCACCAAGGAGAAGATATGCTGGTAAGTTGACTTACTACACTAGTACTTCTGATTTCGTTCACAAGGACTAATCGTCGAAATTAACGGTTCAAAATAAATTATAATATCTAAACTTTCTGGAGTTAGTTTAGATTTTGTAATAAATTTTAAGTTTTACACAAGCGCTTTTATAGTTACAAAAGACTAAACTATTAGATAGACTAAGTGACAGTCTTTACAGAGTACACCATAATGTATAAATAAAACTTTGTGTTACTTAGTATAACTAAGTATATAGGTAATCTCTAATCTAGAATAACACAAACTGCTATGAAATCAGTGTTCAACTCTGTAGAGTTTTCCTTATTCCTATTTTCAAAATGATTACTAGGTCAATTTCCTTCTACGAGTACGAAAGATAACTAGCTTCAGGGAATAGCATCGTATTCGACTATCTACGTTTGCCCCAATCGTATTTTATACTGCTAAATGAACCTCACGTACTAGGAAGATAAATTATAACTATTTTCTTACAAGGAACAGACCACTGAGTTCTCGGATCATCCCTTCTATTAATCAAATTGTTTGATGTTTGTTTAAAAAGAATTAGAAACGAAATTTCTCTTCATAATATAAATTAATCGGCTTTTTCAATTTAGCCGTTTCTTGCCGTACGGCTGTCGCTTAACACTATAAATACTGCCGTACGGCACTAAACGGCTGTCGCACGGCAAGATTTGTATGAAAACATTTTAACGTTGCTTTTGCCGTCCGAAAAAAGCAGCCGTAGGGCATGAGACGGCTAAATTGAAAGAGCCGTAAAATCTACATGACGCACAAATATGTTTTTAATATTACGTACGCTAAGTTTGTTATTTTTAAACAAATGTTTTCTTTTAAAACAATTAATAGGTTAAGTAACTAACTAAACGTTGAGTATCCAACATATTTAATCAAACTATGTTTAATTTAATAAGTTTAATAAAGACGAACGTTATTAAGTAAGTAATCATCACAAAAGTAGTAAAAATATTCTGATATCACACATCTCATCCCACTATCTGGTAACGATATCATGATCATCTCATACAAAAGGTACTCAATAAGTGTTACTTTACTGTTATACTATACAGTCTCCAAAACCTTTGTATACAATTGTCTATCGGTAAATACAAGACAGAATCTTCGGTGAAATTCGGTGTTTTTAAATTGACATAGAATTGTTACCTTTATCGGAACATTTGTATGCTCGTAAGCACGTACGGCCTTCGATTTATTCAATGGTATTGAATAAAAGAAACTGATTGAAGAGTGTTCTTAGTACCCGCAATATTGGTTTGGAAAAAAAGAGTGACATTAAACTTTTGCTTGTCTTTATTACCTTTTTCTTAATTGCTGTAAACTTTATTGTCATTATCAGAGTAATCGAAAACTTGCAAGGGTATACCTAGCATGATTATTGCATCACAATCTGTTTTTGAACTTTTATAACGATATAACATTGTAGTAAGACCAGTGTGTTTGTGAGAGAAGTTCTCTCAGAAAAATGGTATAGAGAATTTACAAAATCTATTAAACTAAAAAGTAATGCTACTAAGATATCGAGTCTAAACAAACAACCTCCCTTCTTAATAATAAGTATATTGATGATAGCAATAGTAAACCAATCACAATGAAAGCCTGCAATGGGTGGATTGTAAAGGTAATGATGTTATCCACGAGATTGGCTCGCGTAGGGCTGTCTTATCGTATTTCAAAAGTAAAGAAAATAATCTCACAATGACTTCTAGTACATACTCAGCTAATAGATGATAAAGATATTACTTTGTCAAAACATACTCATCCTGTTCAACAAAATAATATAAGTGTAATTATATTTAATCTAAGCAAAAGAGATTTGGCCCTGTGTAGAGCTGTATTGTGGCTGACTTAGTACGGATTGTCAAAGACATAATATATTAAGATTTCATAGCCACCAGATGTATTACGATTATGATAATACGATAAGCTTTATAATAATTGCTGTTTACATATTCACACAACGGCATCCTGGTAACAAACTAAGAGCTTGTACTGCAGCTAATAAATATTTTTTCTAAATAATTCACAGATATAGAATACACAATGACCATACAAATATTCACATTCATGCACAGAAAGACTTGAATTGAGCGGAAATTGAACCCGAGACTTTTGCGCAACAGCTATGATATAAAAGGACGTAACAGCTATTTATTTATTAACATAGTCTAAGCTAACGTTAAAAACTTAAAATTCACTGTAAGAAATATAAATCTATAAATATCTAGAAATATTGACTACTTCAACATGAAATTATAACAATGAAAAGTTTTCCTCATAACGATCATACCTAGCACCCTCCTAAGTCATACTTCGATCAACAGATAGTCAATAAAGGGTTATTTTCTATTCACCTGTCGACAAGGTCTCCCTTATCCTTGATCGTGGTTGCGATCCTGTGATCATTATTTCATCGGCCGCGTGAATCGTCGCCAAGGGACACATAACTGTGAGTTTCAGGTACCGACCGCTCTGGAGTGAAAAATAACGGTCGGTAATAATGTTTGTTTGATGGCAAATGTTATTGTCACCCTGTGTAACGTGTTTTTGAATTGATTACAATGGCTACCTTGAAGAAATATTGTCTGTACAAATTGTAGTCTAACAATAGCATCAAATTCAGTTTTTTTACATATTAGGTCTTTACCTATGAAATTGCCATTTTGTATGAACAAAATTAAACGATTTTTTTTTAAGTATTTTTTATTTGTATTAATCGTAGTAGGCACCCATGCAATCAATGCATCTTTGCCAACGCAGCGGCAGTTTATTTATGCCCTTCTTAAAAAAATCAGCTGGACGGGAGGCAACAAATTCTTCAAAGGCATTTTGTACTGCCTCTTGGATATTGAATTTTTTTCCAGCCAAAAGGTTATCCAAATTTTGGAAAAAGTAGTAGTCTGAAGGCGCAAGGTCTGGAGGGTAACGGAGAGCTTCCAACCCTAGTTCTTGCAACTTGGAGATCGTCTGCTGTGCAGTATAAAGTCTTGCAGTAGCAGCGAAGATGAGCAATTGACCAATGCTGGATGGAGATGTGTCAGCTTCTCCATTATTGTGTTCAGTTCTTCACAGTACACATCTGCAGTAATGCGCACCCCGTTTTGTAAGAAGCTGTGATGAATCACACCGGCGCTAGACCACCAAACAGTGACCATCACTTATTTAAGGGTAAGTTTTCGTTTAGGGCATTGTTTAGGTGCTGAACCAGGATCCAACCAACTTGCTGAGCGCTTACGATTATCAAACAAAATCCATTTTTCGTCGCTAGTAATAATGCGGGTTAAAATTTCTTCATTTGTGTGACTGTTGAGCAGTGAAAGGCATGTCTCGACGCGTACCTCGCGCTGGCAATCATTTAGTTTGTGGGGCACCCATTTGTCAAGCTTTTTTACCTTGCCAATTTGACGCAAATGGACCAATATTGTTTTGACGTTAACGTCGAAAGCTGCTGCTAATTCAGCCGTAGATTGTGTATCATCGGCTTCCACAATCGCCTTTAATTCGTCATTGTCGACCAAAGTCTTCGGACGACTACGAGGTTCTTTTTCAGGTCAACTTTTCCAGAACGGAAGCGAGCAAACCAATAACAAACGGTGCGTTTGTTTGTAGTGTTAGCTCCGTAAACGTTGTTGATGTTGCGTGCCGCTTGTGCCGCGTTGCTGCCACGACGATACTCATATTCCAAAATTACTCGATTTTTTAACGTATCCATAACAACGAAAACGTTTGAATGGCGATGAAAACGTAACACTAATCAATAAACAAATGACTACTTTTGGAAAAAGAATTCCATGTTTTTAGAATAAAATTGATTTGAAATTAGAATTCTTAGCCAAAAAAATATATTTTGATTTGAAATGTCCAGTACTGAAAAAGGGCAATTTCATAGGTAAAGACCTATTATTATACATGGCAATTTTACCATACGGCAATTTTACCATACGGCAATTTTGGCATATTACCATATCGGACATAATGGCCGAAGCGTCATTACAGTACCTACGTTTGAAGGACCCGAGACCATACGAATATAATAATATGTCATATTCGTTTAGCTTTAGTTCTGCGCTGTACCCGGCTTTAGTTATACATATTTGTACGAATCGTTTGTTTCCAGGAAACGAAAGGTAAATAGAGCCCTTCGAAATGAACGTAACGACAACAAATCAGAGGTACAAAACAAGGGGTGATTAACTCAACGATATCATTTTGAGGGTTGTGACTGCTTAACCTATTTTACGGAGCAGAAAAATAAAAAGGAAATTGTAGAAGCTATTTGTCGAAGCCGGAGTCGTTTGTAAACAAAACTGATTGTCTGTTTATAAAACGTACTAATTATTAGGGAATTTACTTTGCACGCGGAATTTAACTTGGAATTTTGATTTAGAATGCTTTTTTATGTGGTTCTATTATTTTTAGGAACAAAATTTTAATTTAATAATAATATGCATACAACTCTGTTTTATATTATAATATAATAACAATAGTATTCCACGCTATTAAGTCCTAAACTAATGTAAGCTACTAAAGGATAAAAATACTTAAACACTTTTATTTTGTAAATGAATATAATATCCATAGAAAGCACTCAAACCAACGTAAATGTGCACATAAAGATTTGCATTGAGCTGGAATTTAACCCCAGATCACTGCGAAACCATGAATTCTAATAACTAAGCCGCATATCGTCAATATCTTGAACTAGGATTCTTTAAGTGACGTCATAAGTCAGTTAGTTTGTATTTATTACACCTATACAAACAGCCGGCAGCTCAGACGTATAAGTTTTAAATTTTCAAAGTTCTATTATTCTATTGCTATCTATTTATTTACAACGTTCCCTGAATATAAAGAGCACGTAAACTTGTAAGGCAATTTACAAACGATAATAATATGTGGGCGTACCCAGAAACCATCTTATTGAATTTCTAGACAAAAATTACCAACATGAAGTACAACTTTTCCGATAACTTTTACTTGTGCCTGTCTTGAATCGATAATGTTGTCAGTGATGTCTTTTAGAAAGGACGTCAATTTATATTTTGTACATGTTTAAGTAAATCTATTCCTCTCAGAATGGAGTAATATACAAAGCAGGTTATCTATTTTGTTGACTACAAAACGCCTGTAATTTCCAAGTTCAATTTAGAAGCTCTTTGTTTGCATACTCTGACGTAATTAATATCCAACGGTAGACAACGAGTATTTGTATTGTTACTATGTAAAACAAATGAGTCAATTCATAACAAACTGTTCATTTTTAAATTCTTATAGATACCTATAAACTATTTAAAGCTGTCGCCTGTCAATCATAACAAGAGATAATTTCATCCGTTATTACAGGCTCACATCAAAGTTCGTTTGAGATCAGTGACAGTCTCGCGGGAGAAGTCCATACTCTAAATTAACTTAGAGCTACTCAGTATGCAGACTGTCGCGTCGTCTAACGAGGTCCGAGACCCTATGGAACCTCGTCGGCCCCTACATTCTGTACAAGTTTACAAAATGACAATGTTTCGTCGCTAACTTCTACAACCATGTAACACAGTTAAATTTTCGGATCCCAAAGGAACGAGTTGCGAGTCCTCTTGTGAATAAACGTTTGCTCGTATTACACTATCAAAATGTAAGTTGACTTCATTTCTCTTTGAATTTAGAGCTGATAAATAATGAGAAACAAATAAACTACAAGTAATGAGCTACATAAAATTAAAAATATATACGTATAGTGTGTTTTTTTCATGCGAGACACGTTATAAGCTAATAGTATTTGATGACAGGAACCTTATAAGTTACTACGTAATAAGTAAATCTATACGTTATTACAAAAACCTTATTCATAACTGATAAAAAATTAAATAATTCTATCTTCACAAAAAAATATTCACCATAGTTCCAATTTGTTATTCTAAATATTCATATTATACGAACAAGGTATAATAATTCCATTTAAACTTAGTCGTTATGAAGTTACAGAAACAAGCATTACCTCCCAAATATTTTTTCTTCGTAGCGAATCCAACGAGCTCATTATTCAGTGTTGACTTCTGTTTGATGCTTTCTTTTTCCTTAAAAGTTCGCGTAATCCGTTTTGAAATTATTTCTCGCATTGCTTTGCCGCGGTGAATTTTCTTTACATTTTCATATATGAATTTTCATAAAGAAATAATCAATGATCCCAGCGACGTATGTCAAGTTACTAAGTAAAATGAATACCAAAAGTTATTTAACTTTTAAACAATAGTCATTTAAAACTTCTACCTAATACTTTTAAAACTTCTTGAAAAATAGTTTTCAAAACTTTGATTTTATCATCAATCAAAAGTCGATTGCCAATAAAGTTCTCAAAATTTAATAAGATTTAATGAGGTGGATGACATGGAAACTTATTTATGAATTAAAAACTTTTCAAATAAATATTTTAAGTCATACTTATCGCAAATTAGCCGGTGCTTTATCTTCTACAATAAGCAGTCTAATTTACAAACTCATTTTAATACCGAGTGCCATTTTTCTTGAGCTCGCGATCGCTCTAGCTGTGTCTTCTACCTTACGGTGGGGTAAAAAGGTGGCCGGAGGGGGACGGGAGGAGACGAAGAGGCCGGCGCGCGCCGCTCGATAAATCGATGTGGGTAATACAATGCTATGCGGTGGGACGGCCTTGAGCTCGTGCAGCCTGCAAGACACACCCCCGCTCCATTTGCCAAGTTCATTGCCAACACAACGTCTTCATTTCTTAACGAACTTATATGACGGCTGATCTAATTTGTGTACGTTGTAATGAGTGACTAAGTGGTAGAGTACATCGCCCACGCATGCAGCGCACGAGTTGATCTAGTTTGATATCAGAAACGATTTCAAGATGAAAATAGAGAAGTAAAAGATATTTTTGTTGGAATTTATGCAAGTGTATATATTAAAAAAAAAATTATTAGGCCTAATCAATGGTACTTAACATATTTTGTATGAAATCTTAACATATTTATGGTAAATAAAAATTAAGTTATATTTGTTATCCCAAAAACAAAAAAAATACATTAATATTCTCCAGAAAGTTATTAGTATATCTAGGTTAATTTAAATGTAATACTTAGTCGTTAATAGTAATAGAATAAAAGAGTAATATTTATTGTATCATACCTAATTATTACTAGTTACTTTACGTATTACTAATACCTACTCATTATTTCTTTGTAAACATGGCTCTTTGGTTAGGTCTGAGTCTTTCTATGTAACAAAACAAAATGTAACAAGAATTGTATTTACAAATAAACATTACAGTGAACGTATTATCAGTTTCTTAGTATTCATTTCCTTGAGGAACAACAGAACTTAATGAAACAAGTCATTTCCAGTCTCTATTACTGCCGTAGATACAGGCAACAAGTAATGTAATAAAATGATAAAGTTGTCACAGCGTATTACAACAATTATGTCGTCATACTCGAGATTATGAACTAATTAAAAACTTCGCTTATTATGTCAGGGTTTTAATTTTTGTTCAGCTAGATACGGAAAAGAGAAATTATAAAGTAATTTAATTTTAGTATGATCTTGAAGTCTTTATCATGTGGAAAACCTTTTAGAGACCTACCCACCTGCCTTTGTCTCAGACGAGCTGGTGTGTCGGAGTCCTAAAAAGAAGGTTCAACGGTGTTCCGCTCTCTCCCAATGGTCAGTACATCAGGACGGTAAAAAAGACTGACATTCTTGAGTATTTCAGAATTTTCAACCACTTTCTAAAAAAATCTAATCCATACTAATATTATAAATGCGAAAGTAACTCTGTCTGTCTGTCTGTCTGTCTGTTACTCTTTCACGCCTAAACGGCTGAACGGATTTTGATGAAATTTGGTACAGACAATCTTTAGACCCTGAGAAAGAAAATAGGCTACTTTTTATTAGCAATCATATTATATTTTGATTTCATAGAATTTTGGCGGGAAAGCTGTGTCACGTGACCTGTGACGTCATAGAATTTTGGTCACGTGACCCGTGACGTCATAGAATTTTGACAGATGAGTCGTGACGTCACAGAATTTTTGACAGATGATTCGTGACGTCATAGAATTTTGGCGGGTAAATATATTTTGACAGCTGAGCCGTGACGTTTATGAATTTTTGACAGATGAGTCGTGACGTCACAGAATTTTTGACAGATGATTTGTGACGTCATATTATTTTGGCGGGAAAATATTTGATACCTGTCACTTTTGACAGCTGTCACTTTTGACAGCTGTCTATTTTGACAGATAGGCGTGACGTCATAGAATTTTTGACAGATGGGTCGTGACGTCACAGAATTTGGCAGGAAAATATATTTTGACAGCTAAGTCGTGACGTCATTGAATTTTGGCGGGAAAAATAGTATTTAAACAGCTGAATCCTGACGTTATCACAATTTGGCGGGAAAATAAATAGGCTTGTACAGGACCCTCGGTGCGCGAGTCAGACTCGCACTTGACCGGTTTTTTAAGCTGTGGGTCTGATATATCTAGAGAGCTTAAATTCGTAATTGTCAACTTATTTCATCATAACAGCCCATTAATGTCCCACTACAGGGACGGGCCTCCTTCCTTGACGGAGGGATACTTGGCCTACTAATACCACGCTTGCAGACGGATTGGTATAGGGTTTAATTTCAAGTTTTCCTTCTTTTTATTTAGTGAAGATAATATTCACCTTATTTGTTAGGCACTAAAGTGACACACCTTTGCTTATCCTATCCTACAAATATTATAAATGCAAAAGTTTGTGAGGATGGATGGATGTTTGTTATCCTTTCATGCAAAAACTACTAAATGGATTTTGATGAAATTTGGAATATAGGTAGTTTATGGTGTAAAATAACAATTAAGCGGGTAATACCGCGGGCATCAGGTAGTACTAAATAAACTGAAAATTCATTTTGATGATGCCCTTTTTTACTACATTAGCTAATCAAAAAGTTATAGACACTTTTAATTATGTTTATAATAAGAAAAAACTTGTAAATAAGATCATGCTGATCAAGCCGACCATGTTTATACACAAAATATTGGTAGTAGTATGTCTGTTTTGTGAGAGATTTAAGGCCGCTCCGTTCTACGCACGAAAGCAAAACTTACCACTTTGCCTTGTCATTGTCAACGGATCAATATGACATAATTTATAAATCAATAAACTAAAGTGAAGATAACGATTTCAAAGAGGAACACATTTAAAGTGGCCTAGTTATACGTTTATTCGTGTCTATAATTTCGATCGTTGAGTCCTAAATTGGTCTTTTACGTAATTTCTAATTTGGTACAAAATTAGTGGGTCAATTGTTTTTTTAATCGTACATTTACGAATAGTAGTACCTAAGTAGATGGTTATTTAAGTTGATCTGCGTCAGTTAAGATCTCTAAGATTATGTCTAGAGTATTCTTCACTACCCTAAAAATTGTATAGGAGCTCTCTAATAGCTAACCTTATTATAAAAATTAATAACATAATCGTAGTAGGTAACCACCAAAGCCAGATGGTTGAGTTGAATGGTATTCCTCGGCAGCTTTAATTTTGCTTTGATTATGGTTATATTTTCTTTTGATTGTGATAACATCTGAGTGTTTTTCCATAGTCAGATTTTAATATGACATTCATTGAATGAGATAGGGTATTGACATATGTAATTATATTATAACTCAGCTCTTTTTTACGTGAATTGTAAAATTATATAATCTGTGTATAATAATAATATAATATGATACTAAAAATAACGTTCAACAAAAATTACACATTACATTTTGTTTTCCAAATCGTATTCTACGTAGAAGCATCAGTTTTCATAACGTGTCATAGCTGTTCATAATAGCAGTAATACTCATACATAAAACTCAAGTATCATAAACGTCACGAAACGAAATTCACTTTGAAGTCATTCCGAGTTTAACAAAACAGCTTGTGGCTTTATTTCTGAAGTGCTATTATATCCTCTTTGAAAAAGCACATGTAGACATATTTTGAAACAATAATCTCAGATTTTTTTACAATAATAATAACACGATTATTGCCAAGAAGGTTCAGGCAGAGGTAGGATACAATAATATGCCTAAACTAAAATTAAGAGCTATTAAGTTCTATACTAAGAAACTATTTGCACAACTTTGATCTGTTGGGTCTTACGATAACCTTATGATAGCCTAACAAGGTAACAATAGGATGTAATAAGGTTTTGACACTTTGGAAAAAGATAAAAATATTTACTCGGCTTGCAATACAATTATTCTTTTAAAATCCAATTAATGTCGTCAATATTTTTTCTTGTTATTTCATCTTCTTATTTCTAAACTACTAAACCTATTTCGAAAAAGGTGATAATTCACCATCACAATAATCATGAATAATCTTGTAACTTATCTCTCCCAGTAGTAAAACTACCAAGATCTACGATTTTGTAATGATATTTATTCTAATTATATAAATGGTAATAAGCAAATAAGCACGCCCCTACTTTTGACATTGACTGAACAAATAGTTACTTGAAGCACATTGTCCGCACCTTGTTTTGAAATCAAATCAATACCTTATAGCAGCTGACAATCTTTCTGTATTAAACTAAAACCTAATCAGTCAAAAATTTATAAAGAAATTGTCAAGGAATAAAATGTAGTTTACATTTTCCTCTGTCGTAGCGGGTGCAATAAGCCCAGAGATGGACTTTACTTTCAATAGTTCAGACAATTGTTGAACTACAGAAGAGTTCACGCCGATGAACGTCGAGTTACAGTGGTTTAAAACTTTACCTTTGAATTGAAATCGTGTAAGAGAAAAACTATTTCAACTTAGAAAATATAGATACTTTTCTTTAGCAAAACTTCCAAATGCTTTAGCCGAATTATTGAGTATAAGTTGCATTTAGACTTTAAAATCCCCTTACGAAATATCTACTTCCAAAGGACTCAAATACTTACTATTGTTTCAACATTGGATAAAAGAATACATATTTCACCAAATTTATATCATTATTTTTATTTTAGAGAATCAAGGGAGAGATCAAACTGTAAGTGCTCAGAGTAATCACCCAAGCAATAAATCCAGCAGTTGACAAAGCCTTAAGAAATAAGTATCGTAAAATAAGACTAGGAAATTAAAGGTTTCTTGTGAACTCAGTATTTCGTCGTAGATGACCTATCACTTATGTCACTTTCGAGCCATAAGTGGGAAGCACACAGTTGGGAAGCTGGGCAAAGTAAAATGGAGAAGACTAGCACCCAACACTAAGGGGATGAATAACATGAAACAAGGAAAGGTTTTCTTTGACTCAGTAGGGGGAGCAACGAATTTTGATATAAAGTTTTTTAAACAGGCGAACAAAAGGTAAAACAAATTCGATAGTAAATTAAGTTACTTCGGTAACTAGCAACGGTGTTTATATGAAGTGCCGACCTCGTAGGTACTCGTATGTGTTTTAGTCCGTCCCAACATTCACAACATTAGATTGCATATTAACTAGCATTCTATTATGTACTAAGTACTAGGACAAAATGAAATAGATTTTTAACTACAAGCGAGTGCTTTGTTCTACAAAGGAAAATAAGCAAAACGCATACAGAGGCAAAAATAAAATAATTAAAGCGGTTTTGATTTATGCATGACACGTTCGCTCGTCGACCCAAACTCAGAAATTCTCTGGGCTTTGCTGACTACAGTGAGTTCTCCCTACTTGATATTAGAATGTTGTAAAGTTCAAGGTTAATTTAAGTTTTATTACTCTGATATTTACAGTATAAAGTAATGCAAGAACACTTCAAAGCGATCGATAGTTCACTGATTGTCACGAAAGAGATATAAAGTTACCCATCGACTTTTACAGAGTTGGGATTAGTTTTTTCTACTTTTCAAAGCATAAACAGAACACGGAGAAAAACTTTTAGACCCTGTTTCGATCCCATTTCATTACGATATTGAGAAAGATGTTCTTTTAAAGAAATAAATGTCTACTTAAAACCTCGAGTAAGTACTTATAATAAAAAAAACGTTCTTTGTAAGTAAGTTTAAAAGTTACATCTTGTTTAAAAGCTCTGAAAATTGTGATGTCAGTTAACTGCCAAAACTACGAACTTTCTTTGAGATTGCATATCGAGGTAAACAATTTGATATTTTAATAATGTTATACTTTCTTATGGAAATATTATGAAATATTGACAAGTTAAAATAATTGATGTTGTAGAAAAAAAAAATCAACATTCATATACATATTAAATTCAGTCCTTTATGTACATGATCTCAATTCTTAGAATTGACTCGTAGTAAGAAATGAAATCATACGTTTTTCTTTCAAACTTCCATTATTTTCAAGTGAATTTACCTAAGTAGATGAAATAAACATAAACTTAAGTATAACATCAAATAAAAATTTCATTTCGTTGAAATAATTTTACTAAATCAATATTATTATTTAAATGCATATGCTTTATGATTTATTCATTGAATACGTAACCTCTCTATATTTCACATTCACCACCGACCAAGATAAACTTCACAAAGCAAACCCTTGTAGAAGCGATCGGTCAGATAATAAACAAATCTCTTTACTGTAATATTAAATTAACCTAAAATGCACCTTGACCGTAGCGGGGTACTACAAACATGAAAGTCATGACTTGATAATAAGATAGATTACATTTGCCCTTTTACATCTGTCCTGCGAGGGAGGGATATTGTACCTTTGAAAGAAGTTTCGCATAAGAAAAAACGGCCAAGTTCTTTTTAATGTATAACAAATTGAGTTGAATGTTTCTGTCTCTCAGTAACAGTGTGCTATAGGTTTTATTACTTTTGTTTTAAGGTCATGAAAATGTTTCTTAAGATGATTTTATAGCACTGTAGGTTCTTTATTATCTGCAATAAAAATACGTGCATAAACTGACGAAGGAAAACAGGTCAAAAAATACTTATTGTTTTATTTGTTTAAATCCATGCCGGGCAGTCAGTTGTGCTGTCCTTAAATAATTTTCATGAGTCTGAATGTTCTTTGTGTTCCTTAAATTGATGTAGTTTGTTTAAAATTCCGCGCAAGTGAGGGCATAATCGCTAGTGCAGGAGTTTAGTTTTTAATATACAAGGAAAAGGTGACCCGTGTGTACGCAAAGTTAATCTCATTTCACTCGATCAAACTTGCATCTCAACTTCGACATTGCTGCACAACTTAACTTGTAAGCTGCATCAAAAACTAATTAATATTAACTAACAAGGTAATGTCAAGCTTGACAAGGTTCATGGTTTTAAATCAAGATGTTAATAAATTACGCCCTGAGAAAATGAACACGCCCGGTAAAGCGCAACTACTAGGTACTAATTTATAATCTAATCTACTTGTATCTTTTATACATTGTAGTTTAAGTTAGAGTAGCGTAGTAAAGTTGTAGTTAGATTACTAGTTAGGAGCCAGTTTTCCCAGAAGCTATTGAAACCTACATGGAAGCACCATGAAGCTTAGAGATAATTTACCTTATGCTTGTAAGTCTTATTTTTCAGAGAAATATCGTGTTTTGTTTTGTAACAAACATTAACGCGGTGACCTACGTAGGCGACGAAAGCGACGCGACGCGACGCGATTCTACACGCGACAAGTGTCCTACATGATTACGTCGCTTCTCGTCGCAGACGGTCACATAGGACACAAGTAGGGTACGCCGCCCGTTGCTTTGATCTCGTACGTCGAGTTCGTCGCGTCGCGTCGCATTTGTTGCCTACGCAAGACATCCCGGTATATCTGTACATACTTTAATTCATTTTAGACTACTAGGTATCTATGTTAGAAGTAAAATAAACACATCGATAGTTTCAAATTATTTGAGCGTAAGTAAATTGTTTTCGCCTAAAGTTATTTTTTTAAATGCTGCAGCTTTGTTATTTTTTTAATAGAATATATATATAAAATATTGTCCATCCAACAATTCAGTGAGCACACATTTTTATTTCTATTGCAATTGAATTTCATTTGACGCTTCGGTATCTAACAACAATTTATTTAAATACGAGTATAGGCACAAAAACTCAGTAAATTTTTCTGAACAATGTCAGTAGATCCATAATACAGCCTCGGGCATAAACAACAAAGCAATGCATGCACATTTTGAAAATAACCATATTTGCATTTAGATCAGATATTTTGAGCTGAAAACGTCCTTCGAAGACTGACTTCGTTAGAAATAGAAGCGAGGCCGGGTGAAGCCGAGGCCGCAATGTCACTTATAACTTGCCTTTGTTTTACCTAATAATACCACTCAATTACCTTGTAGATAATTAAAGTATATAAAAATATACACACATATTATTTTTTTAACTAACCACTTATTGAGGGTTTGTGTTTGAAAGGTTTCAAATATAAAACATATTTTTTTCTTTACTCATTATACCGTTTTAGGGGTCCGTAGTCAAATGGCAAAACACGGAACCCTTATCTATAGATTCGTCATGTCTGTTTTTTTTAGTATAAATCGTAAGCCGTTTCATTAAATCAACTCAAATATCAAAATAAACAAAAGGCCTTTAATTTCATAAATCAATGGTACGGAACCCTTTGTGAGTGAGTCCGACACACACTTGGCCGGTTTTTCCCTTTCAGATGGTGACACTCAAAAACTGCTGAAGCGTACTCCAGTAACGTCTGATCATTCTGCAGTCAAAAAACGGAACTCTTTTTTTTAAATGTAAACGATTTTAGTTGTTAAGTATTTGCCATTCGATTTTACTCCTACTGCTTTTTGTTTATCAAATTGCATTTCCCAGATTGAAGGACAGCCTGGTATGGGCTAATGGCACGCAATTTGATTACTTACATCTTTCTCATCAGTCCTTTCATGCTAGGTGGCAGGGACGACCTTTCATAAGTAAAGCAGGGTAAATTTGTGAACAACACACGGTACAGACATCATGTTAGTTTACTTTCTTTTTCATTTACGCGACTAGGTGGTGATGTTTTTTATAATTTTTCAGTCACTATAAACTTGAAGTCTGTATGTAAAAAGTATCTTATGTAGGTTTTCCAACATGGTAAGGACGCTACTTAGTATTTTCGTCCCGTTTGTAGGGTATATAAAATTCCTATCACGAACTTTGGAGGGTCCTACTCACTGCTTATCTTAATACTATAACAGGCTCATAAAGAAAATGTTTACTGAATACATAGATGCCAACGATGGTGTTTTAATGATAACAATATGGCTATGGGGTAGCTTTGAGACATCAACAAGTTTTAAATACATATTTATTTTAAAGGCAGAATAGTCAAGTACAACCTAAACAACCAATTTTAAAATAGAGTTAGTGGTTTTATTTTTTATTAAGAATTTTTTTAATATTATATAAATTGACTATAATATAGTAATATATAGATAATAAGGTAAACCGATATATTAAAACCCAATCAATAAACTTTTTTTTTTTTCATTCATTTCAGTTTGAGCTATTAAGTATATAAAGTCTTTAGGTGGAGTTAAATAAAAGCAAAATGGGAATAATTCAAAAATTCATAAAATCCTTACACCGTCAAAAAAGCACTCCTTGACATTATTTACAATCAGATCCAATAAAAGTCAATAACAAATACCAAAAGGGAATATAAAGAATCAAATAAATCACTATAAATTAACAAGCGGAGGTTATAAAGTCGACCTTGATAAAATATTTCCCATGGCATTAATAGGGTTGTTCAGATTTGAATTGTGTACTGGAAACAGTGTGCCGACATGAATAGTGTCGTCAAGTCACGGAAAGCGGAACTAAAATATGTAATTGTTTAATAACTTGTTTATTTGAACTTTATTTTAAACGTTTATTAGGTTTAATGACATATTACATAGCTAGTTATAAAATTGAATGGAGATTGAGCATGTATGTTGAACAATTTGACAGAGCATTAGATTTCATCACTCGATCTCGTCGTAAAAAGACGGTTAAGAGAAAAACATTGTACATGTTAATATTATGTGAAAAGGAAAAAGGAAAGCTTTATAAAATTCAATAGATGACAAGGCCTGATGTTTCCACCCAGATAAAACAATGTAAAACACCTGTGACAGAGAGTTATTATGTTTACAATTATATTTTAAATTTTATTTTTTTCTAAGTTGATAATATTATTGATATGAAAAACTTTTGCAATACCTACCTATCTTAGCTGAGTAAATAATAATTTAAATTTATAAATCATGTTAAATTTTTCCTTAACATTGTGCACATTCTGGATAAAATAGGACCCCTGTTACGAAATTTAATTTCACTCTAGATACCTTATTTGTAACATACCTTATATAATTTATAAGTATGGTAACTCTTCTCTCTTAAGTTTATGAATTTTGTGACAGACGTCACAAAATTCATAAACTTAAGAACTTCAATCATCATCCATTAACTGTTAAAAAGCCCTTCTTATTATGCTAATCCTTAACAATTAATAAATTTTGGAAATGGTAAATTTGAAATGTCTTATGGTAACTAATTTATTTAAAGTGAGACCCAGCACCCGACTCAATTTATGTAGGTCATAATTAATGTGTTCCAGTTCATATAATATAATGTTTGTTCATTTTGTTCACTCTTAGAATATCAATATGTTCGTATTAAAATATATGTATTTTCATATATGAATATTAATTTAGATCTGCTTGTAAATCCTAGATATAAAAAATATGTAATAGATTTTAGTTAGTGCATACGCCGAATTAGTTGCGAGAATTTACGCAACTATTAATTATTTTGCTGTCCTTTTACTTCGGTAACCTGCCTTCATGTATGGACAATGGACATTGGTTACGCTGATCACTTATCATCAAATAATCTATGAAAACAATCATAATGTAGGCTATTAGTTAGAAGCCAATAACACCATCGATTGAAATAGATACTAATTTTACGTTTATCTTACCTAGGTAGTATTAGTTTTAATATTGTAGTCTTAATGTCAAACAGCAATGCTTTCGCTGAATAAAATAGTTTCCAAATACATATAAATCTCCAAACTTAATTAATATCTTTTGACATCGTATTTTATGTCTGCGCAATAGTAATCGTGACAAGATAAAATGAATCTATGGCGACAATAATTTGATTAACAGTCATCGATTTTTGTAGTGAAATGGTCTTCGTATTTAATTATGACCCCATTAATTAAACAGAATTACATTAAACTAAGCCTATTTACTATAAAGTTCAAGTATTTCCCAAGTACTGAATTGGTTAATATAAAGTATAAGACATACTTTCTTTACTTATTTGAAACATAAAAATAACATTTGGCTTCGAATGATTAGAGAATGAAATACGTTAAACTTACTTGACAAGTTAACCTAAATTAAAGGATTATCCTGAGATAAGCTTAATTTGTGGAGTTCCTTAATTAAATCAAGTAAACCTCTAGGTGTGCCAATGACATCACAAATCGCCGTGATAATGGCTCCGTTTGTTTTGAAAGTAGTATCGAACGAAAGTCCGATAACACTCCAAAGCGCTTAAAAGGTTACAGTAAACTGTATATTTAGGTTTTCTATTATGTCTAGATATTAGGCCGTTCTGATAGATTCTAGTATCACGTATGTTTTGTAGATTATTCATTATCAAGTATTATGATATTATGACTCACGGTTGGTGGTATAAATATCCCTAAGCCCACCACAAGCCCACAAGGTTGCGGTTTCAGGAAGCATAGATTTAAAATATTGATCTGGTTTGAATTAAAAAAATAACATGAGCACAATAGGTAAACTCAAATGTAACGGAAGAAGTTTGAAAGACGTTTACTAAAAGAATTCAGCTTTATTTTGATTTTGCTCTATCTATCTATATTATCTATGGTTTGTCTCTATCTAACAATTAAACAAAAGAACACTTTTAGTATGTAAGTTAGTAGATTTTTTATAGACAAAGATTTGTGTGGCACCTTTCTTACAAAACCAAAAAAAACAAAAATACCTTACATTGAAAGATTAAAGCAGTTTCGGATGATCAAGTTATCAGATCGTAGGGACCTTAATGACAGCATGTTTATGTACAAGATCGTACATAACATTTTTAACAGTCCTCAAATATTAAGCAGGATCAAAATACGTGTGCCTGCAAGATACCCACGTAACCGTATCACCCCCTTCTACCCGCCTCTACGTAGAACAGTTTTCGGAGCAAATTCACCTATACCAAGACTTGTTAGGTTGGCAAATGAATGTAGTGACCTGGTGGATATCCACGCAGACTCGTTTAACAAGTTTCGGTCCACACTATTGAAATGTTACAAGGCCAAATGCCAATAATTCTAAACTCTCTTTTTAACCTCTTTTTCATCTCTTGTTTTTTTTGTTTTTCCTGGTTCCTTTAATACTCATGTTTGTCAATTAAGACATTATGCTATTATTATGGTTATTAAAAGTTATATTTAATTTAGTATTTAAGTAAGTATAAGGCAGTGATTATTAAGAGCATGTTGTATTTGCCTATAATTATTTGTTACATTTTGTTTAATTTTATAATAAGAATGTGTTCCTACTGCTTGTAACAGTGTAAACAAATGTTGGCAACTCTTAATAAATAAATAAATAAATAAATAGACGCTTTGATATTAATGTAACATGTAATCAGGTGAGTATTTTCTCAAGAAACTTGTATGATTTTTCTACAAGTGCTCAAACTCTACATTATTAAAATGTAAAGGCCAAAATATAAAAGGTTTTTTTATTTTCACAATCAAATCGACGGGCCCCAAGAACAAAAGCGTATCTGCAATATTATCGATTTCGAGTATGAGCGTTTGAAATTCTGTGTACGCATGATCATTTTTTACTAACGCACATATAAACGTATTGCAAAAAATCTTGGCAAAAGCTAATGAAGTGGTTAATATCTTTATTATCATGTTTTTTTAAAAGGGTTTAATTATTATTTCGAATAAAATGAATTCTTATAATACAATAAGGTTTTGTTCCCTGTAACGATCTAGCACATATATTAATATATGACTTTGTTTTTCGGAATGATCTAGTATATATCTTAACATACAACTTTGTTTTAGGGAATTGATGTCTTGTTTTGCTATCTTAAAATACATTATCTGTAATGTTTTAATTCATAAAAGAAACAATTACAATAAAATTATTTTGTAGATGTACAGAACATTTTTATCGAAGGTTTTTTTGTTTATAAAGTAACATAACGGGTGCCGTTATGTCCATCGTTATAGGACGGAATCCTTCGGATAATAGCGTCTAGGACTTACAACCTAGATGAAGGCTTAAGGAGGCCCCCTTACAACGCGTTAGCGGTCACCTTCACTATCTGCTATTTTCCGTCCTCAGCATATTCACTTTTGGTAGGAGTCTAAAAATGTCGTTTTGGACATTTGTGATAGTAGAGAGCTTACTGGAGTTCTCGGCAGTCCTAATCCTTTAAACAAATTGTAGAGGGGTTTAGCGGGACTACCCCTCGCAGCTATATCAACGGCATATAGAGGAACTATGTAGCCATTTCTGGTTATCTAATTTGTCAAGTCAAAATATTTTTTGTCTTAATTGCGTGATCTTTAAGGATGTTTGTTTTCCACGGTACCGTGAGCTTATTAGGCACTACAAGCTTTTTTAAATTTGAGTAGAGGAATATGTCTGGTCTCAACGGCGACACGCAGATATCCTCCGGGATGTTGTGTGTCCACCAGTATTGTCCAATCGTCTGCCGAACTCAGAACAAATTAAGGTAAATGCACCAGTGGATGACTCTATAAGGAAGGAATTTACACATTTTTGCACATATCTCCTTAATTATCAATTTGATCGACTTCTAACAAACGTGAATGCATGAACTGGTTCTTCATCCATGATATACGAATAAAACATTGTATAATAATATTTCTAATATTGAGCTATTTCAGTTTTTCACAACCTCTGAAATTGTACTAGTGGATGACAGACAAAATCTCGAATGCCCCAATGTATGACTATGAAAAAACAAAATCGGTGACCCAGTATATGACAGGATGTTTTAGGGATTTCCATAGGTATCTAACTAGTTATAGAGCAATGTATGAATAGGTCAACTATTGGAGATCGTCTTCGGTGGCAACCTACAGTCATGTGGGTAAGAAGTATGAGGAATTTTGATCCATCATCAAGTAGCTTGTAGGTCCCATGCGCCGTTCGATTGGGTGTTTACCTTTTACTTTGTACAACAAAGTAATATGTAAGACATCATACTTCTTTGCTACCGCAGCCACAGACATGCCCTTCGATACCTCGACTAATGCCCCTAATGGGTAACGCAGACCTGGACGGCATGGCAAAGTATTTTAATTTTTACTAATGGAAATTCAACCGTACTGTTACAGAAATACGACATAAATTGCTATGCTTTAAAATGATGCCGCGGCATTGAAAGGGATTTTTGAATGCCGCGGCATCATTTTAAAGCATAGCAATTTATGTCGTATTTCTGTAACAGTACGGTTAAATTTCCATTATTAAAAATTAAAATACTTTGCCATGCCGTCCAGGTCTGCGTTAGCCATAACACGTCGTCCAGGCTATATTTATACGTCCTTGGAGGCATATTTGTATAGCAAAATATCTGAAACCAATGTATGACACTGTAGTCTTGCTCAATGAATGACACCTGTCATACATTGGTACTCCATAGAAAACCAGTCGATGACACCCCCTGTCAGACACTACTCAAACATCAAATAAAAGTTTTTTTGTTGACAGGGAAATTGAAATATAATGTTCTACTTCATTATAATTCAATAATAATGATGTTTTAAAAAATATTAATTTGTACGAGAGAATGACACAGGTGTCATCAACTACTAAACACATATAAGATTACCCAGTGAATGACACCCCTCTAAAATACTAAATTATTGAATAAAATCAATTTAAAACCGTTAATATTTGTCATTTGTTTAATTATGTAACAATTTCAATAATCACTTACCTATATAACATACAATCCTGGCTATAATATGCACTTTCACTAAACAGTTCCTTAACAAATCGATAAGTATCGCGATGCACGTCTTACTTAAAGCACTCGCGCCCTAAATTACATAATATTCTGTTTCATATTTAATAATTCATAATTACAAAAATAATGATCCCATCGATGCCAAATTTTGCAAAAATATCTTAGATAGTACTAGTAGTCTATTTAACTATTTTTTTTAGTAATATTATTATTTGTTGCCTTATTATTTTATGTTAACTGCAAAAAAGTCATTCATTGGTTACCTGTCAGCCACTGGTGCTTTTACCTTAAATATTTTGCCTTTCAGCTCTAGCAATCAATAGACTGACTGCCTCACGTATAATTCCTAGAGCTAGCTTACTACAACGTCTTGACAGACGTTGTAGTAATGACTCCTATCCAAAATCACTTTGCAGCCTACCAATATGTGTCTAGTCGTGCCAATTTCTTTACCACATTCCGTGCATTTTTGTCCGTCGCTTTTTCAATCATACAAGATTACTTTGATCGTTCAGAGTCAATTGAAAGGCGTTGAGGTAGAATTTAAGTAATGCTGCTAAACAGTCATAAATTAAAGTGCGCAACTTCAAAGCTAAAAGTATACAGCAGCCATCTAGAGTAGTCCATTCATTTTGCATTTCTAGGTTCATTGCGTGCACTCTGTAGCTATCATTCTCATCTTAGTTAAAAGATTTTGTAATTTCTATAACTGATTATCTTTCCGTGTTTCTAAAACCTTCTCTAATAGTTTGCGCCTATCTTGAACTTTTTGTGAAATTGTAACCGTAACTCTATTTATCAGTTGGGATGGATTTTAGTGGTCGTATATCCAGACTTTTTTACGTTATTTATCGGTTTTTGATCTACCTTTTCAATGTCATCTAAGACTATTGAATAAATCTTCTAGTACTAGAGAGCGATCTTTATTGTTTATCTTTCTACCAAGCAATTTAAAAGGCACTGTTTCTGATATTATTTAAACGTTTTCTCCGCCTATAATAAGCCCGGGGCCATATAAAGCATAATATGTCGTATCCACTTTCATTCCATCAGTCTACATACAGAATTTATCATCCTTTCGCAGTGGTTCTTGGCACTGCTTGGATTTCGAGTAAGTATCGCTAGGTCGCATCGTCTGCGAATGCTAGAATGGATTCTGTATATTTGACATTGGACTTAAGCCGATATCCCTACCTTTTTTCATCTATTTTTAAGCTATCTATTAGTGGATAAAGCGCCTCCAAACATAAAACAACATCAATATTTTCAGCTACAGGTGGTAGCGGAAAAACGTTACTGTATTTTGACAGCCAGTTTCTAACAGAAAGCAAAAAGGAAGGTATATGTCAAAGTGGAATTTATAGCTAAACGCTTATTGATAAACAAGAAAATCGTGCTAATTTACTAAAAAATACATTAAATCGGACACTTTTGTATTGAACAAACACGGATGATAAAATACTTTACAGAGAACAAAATCGCATCTTTACCTACGACATATTTTTTCATTCAAAGTTTCGTAAAACAAAATCGTATCAGCGCAACCGTTAAGTGACTTGGAATTCAGTTTTGTCGAACATAGACTTAATGTGAATAAAAAATGAAAATAATTGATTAAAAATCAACATCTTTTTTTAAATAAAGTCTTATTGTATATTAAACTAATTATAAAACTAAAATTATTATGTTTCATGTGAATTAATTATAAATTTAAATATATTGTCTTTAGATTTTTGTAGAACAATATAGTATATGCACAAACGATAGTAAATAACGCACCTGACTTTGACGAGTACAAACACGTAAATGACGTTAAGTCGCTACACACGCGGCATGAGTTCCAAGGTCATGTTTGTTGAAGTATAATTTCTGATACGACAATGTTCGATTGGTTATTTCAATATGCAAGAGAATATAAAAAAAATAAAAACGGTGTCGTATAGTTTTTAGTGTGTAGAATACGATTACACAATAAAATACATTTCGTCTTATTTTTCCATAAGCTTTTGTTCTTGGGGCCCGTCGAAATAAAGTAAATGATTTCCAATGGCTATAGTCTGTAACTTTCATGTCGAAAACTTACTTTTTGAAATATTGTTTTCTGCCATAAACTCCATCAGATTTATTTCTCGGATCAGATAACAACCCCTGACCCTTTTAAGATAATTGAATATTTCAATTCTTCTCGCTAAAGTTTTTGCTAGCCATATTATGTATAATTAGAATTCTTAAGTAACAGGTCAGAATCATTCTAGGGAATCATCATATTTAACTAAGTATTTTAAGAAAGAATATGTGTTTAATGAAATCTGGAATAAACCAATGTGATAAATCAAATTTACAAGATTACATTCGCCTGTCTCCTACTCGTTACATCACAGCGACCGAGGGAACACGTTAGGTATATATTTTAGTGTTTTATGACATAGTGTAACTTAGTAATAGGCTGTGTGTTTACATTATTTATGTGTGTTTATATTTCACGGTCATCTATACGTAATTTTATTTTATATGTCATCTTTTCAGTCAGAACAGAATTTTTTTACTCGATTGTATTTACCTACTATGAGTTTTATCAGGTCAAATTGTATATACGGATCTGATCAAGCACTCTTAAAAAATACCAACATAAAAAGGCATCGGTTAGTCTTATTAAGGTTTCTTTATACTTGAAAGAATCGACCGTAAGTTATATGAATAATTTGTTGACTGGCTGCTTTACCAAAAATACGGTAATTTGATCCCATTAACAGACTATTAAATGTACTACAAAATATAAGTATTAGACAGTCTACAAACATAATTGTTCCGTCGATTTGTAAATATTTAATGAAGAATGAATAAAAAATGCTGCCATTCATGTGTATAGTCCGAATGGTGACTGAGTGAGAATACTGACGCCGACGAGTCTTTCCAAAAATAGATAACGTAACACTGCCTGAGGCTACTATCTAAGCATTTTTAGTCAATAGAAGAAAAACTTTACATCATACCTTTTCAGCCAGGCAGGTAGTGTGCGAATACCCCTGCAAAATAAACGGAAATATTTTTGCAATGTCTTCGCTTTCGCAGATGCGCCTCAGGCTATACCAACTATAATTATGACTCTAACAACTCATATAGTTACAAAGCACCAGCCTAAATATACCTAGGTATAACTCGATATACACAACATTTGGTAGGTTCACCCAATCTAGGCAAGTTCTTCAATAAAGGGTAAATCTATACTAATGTTATAAAGAGGTAAAGTTTGTGTGTTTGTGACGTTGTAGGGGGTAATCTCTGGATCTACTAAACCGATTTTAAAAATTCTTTCTGTGTTGACTAGTCCATTTATCGGGGAGTGTCATAGGCTACTTATATAGTAATACGCTATGACTAATAAGAGTGGGGCAGTAATGAAATATGTTTAAAAAAGGGACGCGTTTTTTTCTCCGCCCAACGAAGTGGGCACGGGTCTGCTAGTAGATTTATAAAGTCAGGTGTTAACCATAGGCTATGGTAACCACTTACCATCAGGTGGACCGTATGTCTATTTGCCACTACCGTGGTATAAAAATAAAGATAGTGTCAAAAATACAATCTTAATAAACTGCCATTTTTATGGAATATTGATTTGGGTTTGGTTCATCTATGCACTTTTAACAATTATTACAAGAAATAAGTTCTTATTTGTTTCTTAGTTGTAACAGTAACATATAACAAATTTATTAAAACAGTAAGTAGTGTTAAATACATCAAGCACATAATATTATTTTGAAGCGGTAAACCGATGATTGCTTAGAGGTACTTTAACTGAGAATCTCCGTTCTTTGCATGGCATGTTAAAGATCCCGTTTGTTTTCCTTATGACTAGTCGTTAAGCAACCTCAGTAGCATGATTTCTTGGATAGCTTTTACTATACCTGATTGGCTACTAACTACGTGGTTGTAATAATAATTATCTGACTTACTAAACAGTTGGCCGCAAAGCATCTCTTTTATATAGGTATTCCATTTCTATATTCAATATCGTTACGCCGTAGAATGACCTATATATTGAAGATCGATAAGTGAAGATATGACGTCTCACATAGACATTAAAGTTGTGCTTATAATATTACTTTAAAAAAATTCTAGAAAATTATCTCACCTACTGTTTTGTAAGCCATATACAGCGTGACCTTTCAAACTGAGCTAAGTTCCAGATAACCGGCACAAACGAAATGTGACCCCAACAATTATTATAAATTATTAACTCTTTTTATTTTGAGATGTAAGTACTGAGATATATTCCCTAAATTCTCCGAATTGACAAAAATAGTTTCAAATATTTACAGTCATATTGCTTGTTTAACTAAATTTAGATTATCTATAACTTATCGAAATAGACAATTTGAAGCTAAATTCATACTTTCGTCTTTTCGAAGTTATAAAGCTCTTGTCACTATATCCAAATTTGTCCATTGCTTTACAGATATCATGAAATGATTATTACATGATAGGCAATTTTTTTTTCACTAACCAATTCCATTATAGTTACGAATCTTGCTTAGCTTTATTTGTTTTATGATTTTCGATTCCATAAATCAATAAAATGAATGAACAAAATTAAGTAAATTAAATAACTTACTGAACCTTATCATTGTTATAGACATTCTGCTTTTAGGCGTTCATTTTATGATGAAGCAAATGACAGTAAAGTATAACATCAGTCAAAAGTAGCCATCGTAAAAGAGACCGTTCACTCACGCAAATAAGGCGGTTGGAGGCTACAGTAGCTCATAAAACTAATAAATCACACTTAATTCTGATTCTGAGTCCCAGTCGTTGCTACCCCTCATTCGTGAACAGAATGTTTATCGACTTCTTTTTCAAAGAAAAAATGACATATTTTTCGTACCTACACTTGCAAAGAACTTAAGAATTATAAAGTATACTTTTACGGCATTTAGAACTTTTTGAAAACTAAAAAAATGTATTTTTTCATTGCGTCCTAAATATAATATAATAAACACTACATTTGCAAGTCAGGAAATCGGGTCTTATAGTCTTGTACAACTAAGCAACCATACTATAAATAATGGGGACCCATGATTATTATTTTAAAAGTATTGGTACTTGAAATAAAAGAAAGTTGTACGCAGTTTTGTGAACAATATTGATTTGTTCCCTGTACCTGCGAATATATGCCGATAAACCTTTTTTTACCGAACCACTTAAAGTTAGTTGGGAGTTAATACTTCTTCATAAGAAATCTCGTAAGCCCTCAGGGAATTGCGGCGCGGAATCTATCACCATTTTCCGTAATCTCCTCGCTGGTTTAGATAGGTACTGTGTAGGCGTAGGCGGGGAAATCCAAACAACATCAAAAGTCCTAACGTCAGACTGACATGTCTTTGAAGGAATTTGAATATTTTTACGATAAATGTTATGGTTCATAAATTTGTAAGTACTGAATTTCAATGTATTATATTGTCTTTCACTATAAAATCGTCCATTATTTTGAATTGATCATTTTAGACTTTCACAAAAAGTTAACTAAAGTAGGTTCTTTTTTAAAAAGATCACAACATTTTATCGGCTGTGCTTTTATGATGTTGACTATTATGGGTTAACATTTAACGGATTGATACTTTGTGTACATGAAATAAAACCGAATTTATAGTAAAGTACTCCTTTTACTACATATTACTTTGTGAAAATCACTCCCTTATTTTTCAACCTAACAAAAACTACTTACGACATGAAGCTATAATGACATCATTTTTACTTAATAAACTTCATGATTTTCCCTAGACAATAATAAATATTTATGCCGCGTATTATCGCTCACATAACATTCATTATGTCACGCTGATTAACATGTAGACTAATCACTATTGTGTATGTGGTTTCCCTACTAATGTTGACAATGTCTGATTCAGTACTGTAGACATAGATTAGGCTTTATACCTTACTACCAAATTGTTAGTTACTACAGTGACTCGCCTTGATTTTGTGTTTATTAAGGTATTGATTTTCAGTCTCTATTGATGATGTTGATGATATGAGGAATAACTTATTCTTTTTGAAATTTAATTTCTAGAGATATCACTTAATAAGAGCAGCGCAAATACGGCTAATTCGATTACCAAACAATGTTAGATATAGCCGAAAATAATGTCATCTTTTACGCACAAAAATATGAAACTCTTGATTTAATATCTTTGGTCTCAATTAACCAAATTTTATAAGAATAGTCAGGGGTAAAACTAATGTAACTACTACTTACTCCGTATGTTTAATTTAGAATCGAAACCGAAACTCGTCTTGCATGTGGTTACTAGCTCAAGGGCGATTGAGCCTTATAAGGATGATTATATGGTTGTTTCTGATATCAATCTATAAATGAAGTAAGTAATACCTACCTATTTCTTGGTGGAAATGGCAGTTACAGTTCGCTGATTGTGTTACGACCAATTTGATTAACGGCTAACGCAGACCTGGACGGCATGGCAAAGTATATAAAATATAATATAAAATGATGCCGCGGCATTGAAAAATCCCTTTCAATGCCGCGGCATCATTTTAAAGCATAGCAATTTATGTCGTATTTCTGTAACAGTACGGTTGAATTTCCATTAGTAAAAATTAAAATACTTTGCCATGCCGTCCAGGTCTGCGTTAGCCATAAACCGTTTAAACCAAGTAACTTACATCAGGGGCCAAATATGATACCTAACAACAAATAAATTACCACCTTACGGAGTTGGGTATTATACGACAACCTCGAGACAAATATAAAAGTCAGAGAAACAAACCGATAATTTCTCCTAATAGGGCTAAGTTTCCTCATTGCTTCAATAGGTATGTAACCCGTGGTAGAATAATATTTATGTTATGATAAACAGTTAACAGTAAATAATATATAATTCAAGTGATATGTATCTTGATAACTCACGACCTCACATCCGTAAATGTCGACGTACGTACATATCGTAAAACATGCTAAATTCTCGGAATACAACGAAACAAACTAATTTTTTATTAATATGAACCTGGCTTATTCTGATCTCGTAAATTCCTCATGTTTCTTCCAAAACAAATTTTGCTGTAGGTATCTCTGTGTAATACATTATACATTAACGGCCACATGGTGTAATGCACACATTACATATTTTTGGGTTAAATTAATTACAATGATTTACGAACCTGTGTGTAAGGTCACTGGTACTGTTTTAGCAATATTTTTACCTATACCAATCTGCCTTGCCAGGATAGCATGCCATACATGCCAGTTAAATCAGAATCATATTATAAGTTCTGAAAGCTTTGAATATCTAAATCGTCTTTAGTGCTTTCAAATAATAAATTCGAACAATCTGTAAACTAAACAACTAACTAAACTAAACAAACAAACATAGCTAGAGACTCTAGCTATCAACTCCTTTTTATAAATATAATAAAATAATAACTGGAAGGATCAACTTCAGTGATAGACAAAACTCCTTCCGAAATCACTACGTGACAAACAAGGGGCCCATCCTCATTTATCAGACTAGTTTACAGAATCACAAACACTATTCACACTTACTCAATCTTTGATTCGAAGTATTTTTTTATTTCCCATAAAAAAAGCGAGACGTAGTAAAAAAGCTTCCACAAGATTGTAAATTAAGATTATACAGTAATAACGCGTCTTGGTTTTAACATTTAATAAGATGTTGTAAGAAGTAATTGCTGTTAATCGCCTGTTATAGGATTACGCACGACTTTACGACGAGTTAATGGGGGAGAATAAAGGAATTAAAGAACAGAGAAAACGACTTAAACGATATGTTCTAACGCACAAATCATCTAAAACATGATTGTTGTTCTATCATTTGTGTTTGGTAGTTTTTTAGCAGACTTTCTGAGAACCTAGCCGTTAACGTCTTCATTAGAATGTATCAAGAACTGTTCGAAAATTATTTCAAGCAATTGTAACGCTTTCGTGAAGGGAATAACATGTGGGTGGAATGTTAAATAAATAATAAGCAATTGGATTTAATGAAGAATAATTAGAGTATACACTAGTAGCGAAGAACATCGATCTGTACTGCTATGAAAATACAAAGAGACGAGTCTAGTATTATTGAAGTTATTTGGTTAGGAATGTTATAATTTTAGAAATGTTATATTTAAGCAAATCTAGTGTAGAAATCAGTGGTTTAATGATAATAAACAAAAAAATTGTAAAACTGTTAACAGACCTCTTGCAATTTTATGTTTAGTTCTATTTGATTATCATCTTTCCACGTAACTTACGTGTTTTTAAAAATTACCAAAAAAACTATCATTCCGGTAAAGATAGTTGATAAACGTAATTATCATTCTATTTTTTTTTAATTAATTGAGCATGGTAATATAATTGCCATTTTTGGTCCCTTTGTAGTATAATGTCTCCTTATTAAAAATAATAATTATTCTCTGTTTGATTAACAATCCAATTTTAATTAACCACGGTATTCATTTATTGTGTTAACATTTTATATTAACTTTACCAGCGATCATGAACTCTAATTACAGTACAAAAATAAAGAGAGAGTAAGGCCCGGTTTCCACCAAAGCGGAGAGAAGAGAAGAAGAGAGAGAGAGGAGACGTGCTGCAAAGCTGGTAGGTTATTTCCACCAAAGCGAAGTGGCGTGGCGGAGGAGAGAACTGCCTACCTTCTCCGCTCCACCACGCCGCCGCTGGCTCGCTCGCCGCACAAAAGTCTATGGAAAAATCAGACATCTACTCTCTTCTCCGCTTGATCTATTTCCACCGAAACTAAGCGGAGAAGAGATGTTGAAATAACGAAATCTGATTGGTTTATTCCAATACATCTCCTCTCTTCTCCTCTTGGTGGAAACCGGGCCTAACTCAAACTAACTTTCGACGCAAACATTAGCCTAACCTTTAGATAAAATTTATCTACTACTTAGCCATGACAAGTCGGGATAAAGGGATTAATAGAAATGGTCACACTTGAGCTGGTACCTCCTTCATGATAATATTGATAAAGTTTAACTTTATGGAAGGCAAATATAGTGGATCAAAATGTAAAAGTTATAGTGGATATAATACAGTTTCCGCAGGAGCACGCTCGGCAAACATCTCGATTTAGATATACACGGTACTGTATGTGGGGGCTTCAAACAGAGGTAGACACACACCGCAACCTCAGAACATGATTGAGTATGTAATTTGTATTATACTAAAACAATACCCTAGATAAAATCAAACATCTTTGTTTGTGAATACTGAATTCCGTAATAGGTAGAGAGGTGAATATGTTTCCTGTTAGTATCCCTCCTCAAACACAACATCATTAATCATGTCATTAAACATCAAAGAAGCCCTTCTCGTCTTTTGGATATCCAAAATTTTGATTCAATTACGTATAGGTATTCAACAATAAGTGTAATACGGAGTAAGTAACATAGCAAGAAAAAATAATTTTATTGATGTTGCTAGCCAACGTTATATTAAAAGGCCAAGCTTTTCTTCATTTTTTAAGACTAGCTGTAGCCCGCGACTTCGTTCACAAAAAATGACACAATACAAACGTTTACAATTTTTTTACTCGTTTTAACCTTTTGTAAAATCCTATTGAATAAAATAATATAGAAATCAATAATTTTTTATGGTTTTTATATTTTCTGTGGAACCCTAAATATTTTTCAAAATCGAAAGTAGCATAGTTGACGCGCCGTAAAATTTATAATCCAATAGTGAAAGTCCCATCGAAATCGGTCAAGCGGCTTCGGAGATTAGCCTGTACAAACAAATATACAAACAGATTTTTTTTTTTTGGATTCGTGCTCTATTATTTTTTCTAAACCCCTCTCAATTTTTTTTTATATCTTCAATATACAGACACAGTTTTTTTACTGTTTTATTATATGTAAGTATAGATGACTCTACTCTGAATCTCTACTGTGAATTGTTGATGATACTATTCAGAATTCTCAGAAAGAACCTGTTAGCGCATAAAAATCTTAGTAAGAGACCAGTAATATAAATAAACAATCGTAAGTCATAGTGCTTCCCCCGTGATCAAGTTGATTTGTATAAATATTTATTCTTAATTTGACAATGCCTGCAAAGGAAACAAGCGTACCTAATTTGAATAGTAGTAACTTCTATTCAATTTCTATCGATAATACAATTTATTCATAGGCACCCAGAAATCAATCAGTTTTGAATGGCATGTACCGATACTGTATCAATTACGGTATTATCTCAAATTTCTGACAACCTAGTAAGTATTCAAAAATATTTATAGAATTTACCTAGAAATATATAAATAGCCTTTGCTAGGCCACGTGTTAGCTGTTCCAAAAATAGATTTGTTTTTCTTTTAAGTCATAATCTCATTTAAACTTAAAATAATAATTTGGATAACCACATCTTTAAGGTGTTCTTCGGATGGCAAATATAATTTAGATTTCGCGGAATTATCACAAAGGTACCTTGGTACTTGGGCAATGGTTCTCAGAAAAGTAGGTACATACCATGGATCAAATATGTATGAACCTATATCATGATATTAACATTGAGGGAATAATTCATCAAAAAATGTGAAGCGGCTTGAATTATTTGTTTTTTTTAGAAAATATTCTACTATGAGTATTTCATTGTATATGTTGATTGATCGTTGCATAGTACAGCAACAAACTGCAGTGTGGTCGATTCCACTGAATGATAAAACAATATTTATCCGAGAGCGCTGTTGTCTGACCTCATTGGAAACCCGACAGCCTATTAATAACACCGTATTCCCATTTTTCAGATGATTACCCCTGACAAGTTTATGCAATGCTTTTCTTGCAGCTTATTATGAATATTATGTTACCTGCCTGCATACTGATAAGCCTAGATATGATAGACTGAAAAAACTTAGTAAAGAAATATTTGCAATAGTTGTTGAAAATTATAGATCAAGGAAGTTTAGGTATGTCCAACAAGAAGAATTTCATTGTAGAGCAACTTGATAAACTTGATACTTTTTGGTTACCGTGACTCGTTTTCCTTTTTTTAGTCATTGTCTTTTTTTCAATTAACAGAGCCAACAATTAATTAAATTTAATGCAAGAAACACCTATAAATTAAGTTATTCTTAGTCGCTCGAGTGTTAGTTTCAGTTTTGCCTGGTTTCGAACCCTTGATGAATAGTAATTCTTTAAAGATTTAATTGCGTATCTAATGTGCAGCTAGAACTCACATAAATACAGAATTGCTCTTTGTGATTAGAGAAGAGCTGTCCATATAATGGGTCATTATAATTATATTGTCAGTCAACAGTTTTACATTTACAACACAAAACATAAATTATCACAGCTTGCCCGATTACCATTAGATTTATAATACCTACATAATAATATAAATTACGTTGTTACAATTTAAATGACTTTTTCCCACAATAAGGGCAATTACAAATAAATATAAGAAGTAAAATCAAGATAATAATTATGCAAAGTTCATCCTCATTATTTCAATAAAGTCCCCTCGTATTGTAACTCATACTAATGGGTTTTCTAGAACTCGCGTGGAGACGTATTAATGTGTCTGAAATGGCATGTCGCGAGAGTAGGGCTGACTCCGGCTGACTCATAATTTATTATGACAAATCCAAACAAAATATGTCTAAAAGAAAAAGGAATTGGCTAGATATAATAAATAATAAGGTTATTCTTTAGGGTTGATACCTGTGAGGTACCTTTAACTTTATAAAGGTTATATAAAAAAGTATGTAGCGACTAGGATGTCTGTTAACTCCTCCTTATTGTGTGACACAAATCACTTCACGTTTTTGTAATTCTATATTTCTATAAACATAGAATTACAGAATTGCATAAGCATTCGACATCTAAACACCATTTACTTTGGTACTTAACAAGTCATAAGAAAAAGCAACGGATACTTTTTTATATCTATGAAATAGAAGATAAGCCCTGCAACAATGTATATAAAGTGACAGTTTCCGGTGTTAGTAGAGTGGTTGAGTATCAAATTTACGATCAACACTAAGAGCTTACCTTCACATTTCAATTCTTTTTATTGTTTCTACATATTTAAGGTAAAAACAAGAACAATATCTAAATATGATTTTCAAATCAACATTAAAAGAATCACGTAAATATAAGTACAAAAAGTATTTCTTATAAAGATGAAATAATAAAATAGCAATCTTTTATTTTTTTCTTTACGACCGTGAACTTCTTTTGTTATTGATAGCGTAACTCGAAAAGACGCTAATGGGATAAGATCGTTTGAAGTGGAAACATAAGAAGCTATAAGTAAGTAATAAATTGGAGGTTAGCCTTTTAGTTCGTAATAAGGGCCCAGTTACGCCACCCCTCATAATATCGATTATCCTTTATAACACGACCTGTCGAATCGCGGATCGTTGAAATTTTGGTAATACTTCGACGTGTTTTAATGACTAAATGAAAGCCACGAATGAAATTGAATTCAAACAGAACATTTTGCCCAGATAATATTGAAAACTCATGTTAACTGTCCGATATTGAATTTATAGCGAATTACAATTAAAATAATAAAAGTTTTCTTTTCTTATAAATACAATAACATTAACTGATAATAAAGTCCATGACCTTTTGGACATTGTTAAAGACGCCTTACAAACAAAACGGTCCTTGAAATATTTGCATAGCCGCAAAACCCTAAGGTACGGCCATGAGCAAAGGTAATTCTTGGTTATTGTGGTAAGTTTACTATGACAAACACTTGACTAAAATATCTGTATTAAACCTTCAGTAGAAGATTGACACCTTCATGCCTGAAATTTTGTCCCAAAAATATACAAAGTTTTAAAAAGGGAGAAAGGTCATTTTGTAAGAAATTGTTAGCGGTCAACCCTCTCCTATAAAGTATATATTGACCTTACTCAAAATAACAAAACAAGAATAGAATATGGTAAATGCATGGTTAACAATAAGAAATACTGGGATATTTACGTTAATAATGATACACTACGTAAATTCTGTTTTATTGCAGTTTTCTTCGGACGAAAACTGCATACAACTGGTAGGACTTGTATTGCGCACAATAGGATTAAGTACTACGATGCTCGTCGTATACACAAGTAACACAGGAAAACTAGTAAATTTCTTGTTTTCCGTTGAGTTATTGGGCTAAATTTGTTCTCTTGTTGAATCAACTCTTACTTAACCAAGATCGACGAGGTATGCTAAATGTTGTCGTTTTTTACTTTTTTTTAATCATTCACACGGGGACCTTTAATTTTTTTCTAAACATCATGTATAACAGAATCTAAGATGCGCTAAGTAAATAAAAAATTATCAAACATATTTTTATAAATCTCATTGTTTAGTTAGTGCTAAAGACCATTACGAACTCTGTACAATGTTAGAATTTGCAAAGTCAACAAAATCAAACTACAATTTACCTTTTATATTACATTAACCTAAAACCTCTCTATCCCGGTGTCTATACGAATAACAACAGTAATCTAATAAATAAGGGAACAAAAATAAGTTTACAATTTATCAGGGGCTCAACTAACCCGTAATAAAGTGTTGTGTCTACTTCAGTTTTACTGAAAAGTTAAATCAGCGAAATCCCTTGGACAGTATTGAACAAATTAGTTTGCTCTCGTCGTTCAGGCCGCTCGGCTCATGTTGCATTTTTAATTGATTGCTTAACACAATTTCGGAGGAGAGATATTTTACAGATTTATAGAGGCTGATAGGTTAATACTCAATTTACTAATTTAAGAAACTTTAACAAATAGTGGGTTAATCGTCGTTCCACTTTTACATAACAAGCAAGCGTTTACTGGTTAATAAACTTATAACTTTAGGGATATGATAGTTTATTTGTTGTATGTATAACGGTGACGACATATAGCCAGATTTTTTTCTGATCACTTACTAACAATGATGTTATACAAATACATTACAATAATTAAAATAGACAAGAAACTAGAACTTATTCACAATAATTAATGAAAAGACACGGAACAAAAGCAAAGACAAATATCATAAAGAAGAGATATAATGTAGCGTAAGCGTATGGATAAAATATTGCAAGAACAATTAAGCGATCTGTAACTATTAAATCACAATACCTTGACAAGTAATGATGATAGAATGCAGTGATTTATAAAATTTATCGATTATACCTGTCCAAGACTCAAGTAAGTGAAATTAATGAGTGCACTACGTCTCTAGACTAATACACTTTATGCTACTCAATCGTGTTTAGTTTTTGTTCAATGAAATCCCGCGAGGTGAAAACGACAGAGCACTCAGATTCTAACTTAATTATAGTTAAATTATCATTTTACTTTTATTGCTTTTTTGTATTGTATTTACAAGCTAAGTTTTATTTTTCAGTAGCTATCATGTAGCCAATCTCGGAATTAATTTAAGTGATATTTTCTTTCTATTCAACACTGGTAAAAAGTAATATTAATTTATATGTTTTTTTTTCTTAAAAATCCAACTTTCTAATTAGGACTAAGTCCCGTGACACCGTGTTTAATATTAACATTTGTGAATCTTATAAAATAAATATTTGTTTTACTTGGAATTCACATCCACGTGCAGGATAACCGCGCATTTCTGTCTCTATCTCTATATATTCTATCGGAATCAAATACTAAATTGCTTTTAATTTTATCATTTGTGATTAAAAAAAACGTATTAAAAATATAATGAGTTAACAGTTTATAGTAGGTCCCTACTCTCAACCAATAAACACCACTCATTTATTTATTTTTAATTTCATTAGTTTTTCTTGTCCAATGAAAATGTACAACGGCGAGAAACTAAAAAACAGAAAATTATTAAGTAAAATTGCATTAGATAGCAGCAAAAAATATCCTAATACTATTAGTTCAGAGCAGTATTTCCCATTTCCCCGCTCTTTATCTTTGTTAGCGTAAACGAATAGTAAGCCTTTATAATATACCAACTAATTAAGTTCATCCTTTCAGCTGTAAAGTCACCTCCAATTTAAAAAGAAATTACAAGCGGACTTGTGAAGTTGCAATTCTTAAATAAATTACAGTAAGTAAGTATAGTAATAAGTAGTTAAGTATAGTAAGTGAATGAGTCAGTGTTTCTATAAAATAAGAATTGTGTGTACATGAACGTAGTAATAACAATACTGGCTAGGCTTATTAATAGAATAATATAATTATGTTGTAAACATTATTAAGAAATACCTTGTATGTACTGATTTTGAGATTCTCATAGGTATTACATATTCTCACACCAATTTGTCATCAAAATTGCCCATGGGCAGAGACTTATAAACGCCATGTACTAAGAGTACGATCCTTACACCTTATCGTTTTTGAGATGATTTTGTAAAATTAAATGATATTTTATTTAATTTTGTTTTATTTCATTTCTATATTGTCAAAGTTCAAATCTTTCACATGATATTATGTGCAAGTGAAAAAAGAAAATGTTTTCCTTTGAGGCTGAGTCTTTGTGTGTCGCTCGTAAAGTTAATTTAATTATGTTGTTGGATACCACACTCAAACAGAACGTGGGCCTAACACATTTACTCTAAAGCATATTAAAATTTAGTTCATTGTAAGGTCTAACAAAATCATTATTACATACGTATTCTGGACCAAATGCAGTTGCAGATGACGCTTTCAACTTTTTACATTCATGTATTTTAATAACAATCATCTAGAAAAGTTTTTGAAAGTCGAAGTACTTCAAAGCAGCAGGGTTGTATGAATAGCTTAAATACTCTAAACAATCTACTATATAAAAATAAGTCGGGTTTTCCTTCCTGACGCTATAACTCCAGAACGCACAAACCGATTTTCACGGTTTTGCATTCGTTGGAAAGGTCTCGGGCTCCGTGAGGTTTATAGCAAAGAAAATTTAGGAAAAATTTCAAAATTAAAGCGGTAAAATAATGCCCGTGCGAAGCCGGGGTGGGCCGCTAGTAAGCGTATAATTATGATTTCATGAATATTAGTAGCATCGTAGTCGTAGTCGCACTATAGTCATTCAAAAACCAATTCATTGAAACTTTACAGGTATTCGTTAGAAGCGTAATAGGAGCAAATGTTGGCCGGTAGTTGCTTCGTGTCTCTCATAATAATCAGTAGATTTATTGTTTGGTTGGAATGCTTAAAAACTGTCGTATAATATCACCTGTGTTGTGTGTTATTTTATTCATTGGGTCACCTTAGAAGGCTTTGCCCTAATCTGATCATACCAAACTCGATTTTACAAAGAGAAATAACTAAATAATTTGCAACGTTTTTAAAGAAGTTACGCTTTGAGTAAAATTACGCTCTAGTTCCCCAAAAGTACAGATATAACAAAAATTCAATAGATTGGATTGTATTGGTCCCAGTACCTAGATAAAGGAAGGTAAAAATATAAATCTAGCTCGTCATTCTAAAAAGAGATCCCGCTTCGAAAAGTTTTGATACTAACGATCGATCCCGGTCACTATTCCTGGTAACTGTCGAAACACGAACCATATATGTCGCTTTTTTTCAAATTCTAAAACTTTGACACTAGAACTGTTAGAAACTAACGATAAAAAAGAAATCATTAGACAATATTGTTTGCTGTAAAAAAAAAATTCACGCCGGATGCGTAGGATCAGTAATGGCAATAATAAATGGAGAAAGAGTCAAGCGCCTATATGCGGCTGACGACGAAAGACGTAACCCAGAAGACTGATCCTAAGTAAAAAGAAAAGCAAAGAAATATGTGATCATAACATTACGCAGAAGCCATGTTTCTTTTCAAAACTGTATAGTACAGTCAAATAAGGCTAAAATAGGGGCAAACCTCGGAATGGAAGCGAATAAGCTGTAAATTTGCATAAACCTTTGTTTTGGTGTACTAATGACTGGTAGAAAAGTCTCATATGATCACGTGTCTGCGTCACAAGTTATTCAAGGTCAAAGGTCACGAAAACCAGTTTTTCCAATTATCTCGTTTTCTATGGGAAATACGCCATTTACGTCATTATAAATATTGTAGATCACAAAATGGTCTACAATTTTTGTTCAAAACATTTTTCCGTATCACCTACCGTTTTCGAGATATAGCGCAACGAGTGGCGGGCGCGCATTCGTACAAAAATAAAAAAATAAATAATATAAATTAATAATAATAATTGTATCCAAATAATATCAATTTTTCATAGTTATCTCAACTATACAAACTAGCACCGCATTTCACATGACTTCTTTATGTACAGGTGCGTGCACTCTACTCTTTGAGCTATATCTCGAAAACGGTACATGATTCAAAATAATGCTTGAGATAAAAATTGTAGACAATTTTATGATCTACAATATTTATAATGACGTAAATGGCGTTTTTCCCATAGAAAACGAGATAATTGGAAAAAACTGATTTTCGTGACCTTTGACCTTGAATAACTTGTGACGCAGACACGTGATCATATGAGACTTTTCTACCAGTCATTAGTACACCAAAACAAAGGTTTATGCAAATTTACAGCTTATTCGCTTCCATTCCGAGGTTGAATAATGCTTATTTTACTGGAGTAGTAGTAGATCTGTCACTTGTAATATAAACTTAAAGATAACAGAATGATTTACTTATAACACAAACATATTACTATTCACGTACTAATGAACTCAACAATAAACTCATTACATAATACTAAAATGTGCATGTATTATACACGGTATTTTGTACCTACAACATTGTTCATTGCACTGAAACCGCAAGTTTAATCAGAGCACGAGCAAACGTTAGCCTTTGTTACGGGGAACACGAAATATTCAGCTTACTGACAGAAGAACGTCCCACAGCGAGTTCACGAGGTGTTGATGCATTTCTGTCAACCTCACTATGTGTCTCGGTCACGTTCTAGTTGGATAAATTCAGATAGTGAAGGGGTATAGTCGATACAATTTAAATCGAAGCAATTTAATTAAATGAAGCAAGTTCGGTTTTATATGTTTTAAACTAGAGTACTTAATTTGGTCATGAATTAAGTTACAAATGTAACAATGATTTCTAACTTTCGACTAATGGAAATAGAACTATCATAATGTTAATAAAACAGACGTGTTTCAAACCTAAGCATATATTTATTAACCTGGGCTATCATTAATAGTAAAGCATATGGAATTGAACTATTAAATATAATACAATTTTGCACATATTACCTACTTTAATTGACGATCGGCTATACATGTACGGCTATAAGTATTATTGAACGGCCGAGCCAAAAACTAAAAAGAAAACAATCTGTTAAAGTGCGAAATGTGTATGACAATTTTAGTATGCACGAAAAACCATGAACATACAACAGAATGTTAAGTAATTAATGATTATCATGATTCAATTCCCTATCATTTTAAATCATTGTGTGGTTAAAAAAGCTATTTTCAAACTACGATCCTCCTAGATTTTCGTGAAAATTTATTTGATAGAAAAAATATGTAATATAATTTATACAATATGATTTTATTTTTCTTTTCAATCCTTCCCGAAAGGTGTTGCTTGAACCTTTTTCTCTCAGAAAAAGCTTTATATTCAATAGGGGTGAGCTGAACGGAATTTATTGAAGTTGGCTTTCATTAATGGAATCAATTTATCAGTGACTAGGAAAACATTATGGGATACCTGTAAGCTTGTGAAGAAAATATCCTTTTCGAATAGTGTAACTAATTACTCCATTAGCAAATTGCTTAGTAATTTAACATTCAACTAAGGTGTAGAGGCGAATTTAATATTATACTACAAATATTTTAAACTTTTCACATTTTTTTTTACGTAATACATACAGTATATTGTGTAAATCTTGTTACAATTATTTTCTAGAGAAAAAAAAAATGGTTTGTTTGAACCTAGAGTACGCTGTGTGTAAAGTGTTACAACTTCTTTATATACTATATAAATTAAATACAAGTATTCAGTCTCTTGTACGTTTTGCTTGTTCTCGTTAAGTCTAAAGTGTACTCAGCTACCGTATTCAGTGTATTTAATAGTAATTATATTTTATTTATTAAAAGTAATTTAAGATCTTATTTTATGGTGATTTAACGTAAGTTTATGAAAGATTTAATTTAAAATTTATATGCCAATGCCCCATGCATTGGCAAGCTTTTTAAAAAGCTATTTTCAAACTACGATCCTCCTAGATTTTCGTGAAAATTTATTTGATAGAAAAAATATGTAATATAATTTATACAATATGATTTTATTTTTCTTTTCAATCCTTCCCGAAAGGTGTTGCTTGAACCTTTTTCTCTCAGAAAAAGCTTTATATTCAATAGGGGTGAGCTGAACGGAATTTATTGAAGTTGGCTTTCATTAATGGAATCAATTTATCAGTGACTAGGAAAACATTATGGGATACCTGTAAGCTTGTGAAGAAAATATCCTTTTCGAATAGTGTAACTAAGTACTCCATTAGCAAATTGCTTAGTAATTTAACATTCAACTAAGGTGTAGAGGCGAATTTAATATTATACTACAAATATTTTAAACTTTTCACATTTTTTTTTACGTAATACATACAGTATATTGTGTAAATCTTGTTACAATTATTTTCTAGAGAAAAAAAAATGGTTTGTATGAACCTAGAGTACGCTGTGTGTAAAGTGTTACAACTTCTTTATATACTATATAAATTAAATACAAGTATTCAGTCTCTTGTACGTTTTGCTTGTTCTCGTTAAGTCTAAAGTGTACTCAGCTACCGTATTCAGTGCATTTAATAGTAATTATATTTTATTTATTAAAAGTAATTTAAGATCTTATTTTATGGTGATTTAACGTAAGTTTATGAAAGATTTAATTTAAAATTTATATGCCAATGCATGGGCGCACTCCCATAAAACATAATATATTTAAACTGTAGTTTTTATCGAACTTGTCATACTCTATACAGTTCTCATACATAAGCTCCTGATACTACCGCATTGAAGCATGACAGACGTTTCAATTGATTGCTTCTGTGCTGTGTCCTGTTGTAGATACCTATAATATATTGATGTGTCACATAAAACTGAACGGTAAGGAAACGGTTTAAAATAAATAATAGCTTTCATCTGCTTTTGGTAGAGCTTTTTCGCATTTTAACAACATCATAAATATTTATAAAAATGCGAATTCCAATTAGGTAAATCAAAAATTAACAAAAACATTGGGTAAAATCTAATGAATACTGTGAAACAATCCAAAACCTTAAAACTTCAAGCAGAACTAGAACCTGCAACTCTTGCAAAAACACTCCTTTCAAGCTTAACCATTACACCATGCATACATTCACTAAGTGGTAAGTTACTTTAAAACAAAAGAATCTCCAAAACCTCAAGAAGTGCGCAACGAAACAAAATGAAATATGAAAATATTTGACAAATGGAACAAAGTCATAAGAAAGCTTAAATCCGTATCTTTCTATGTTTCGCGAAGCAGATGACAATAAACGACTGCTCAGAAAATCAGATCAAAAAAAGAAAAAACACTAAGTACCATTAATAAAATTAAAATGACATGTTTAATTTTTACCGGAAATTTTCCTAAGCGTTGACTTATTTCTGACAAAAGTTACAAATTTTGAAGTACCATTAATAAAATTAAACTGACATGTTTAATTTTTACCGGAAATTTTCCTAAGCGTTGACTTATTTCTGACAAAAGTTACAAATTTTGATTTGTTACGTAGTAAATTGTTTTTTAAAAAGTTCTCCAATGTAATTTTGTATTACGCAGTATAAACAGTAAAGTGGCATTTTAATAGCTAATGTACTAATTGTAACTAGTAATTAGTTAGTTGTACCTTTATTTACTCGGTTATCTTGATAGCAAGTTTTAATTTTATACAGCTTAGTACAACAAAAGAACTCTCCAAGGTAAAATATTTGCATAGAGTACATATTTATAAATAGAATATTACAATAATAACATTCACACAACGCCATCTAGCCCCAAACTAAGCTGAGCTTGGCTATGGGTACATGACATTAATAGGTAAACGACATTTAAAAACGTCTAAATTAAGTAAAATTTAATGACGTGTTTAAATATAGAAGACATCCCTATTTCGATTTGCTGCCGTGAAGTGAGACTGCCCTCTGAGCACGAGATTTAATTGAATTATTTGAATGAGCTCGAAGCTTCCGCCGGGCGAGCCGGTCTCGTCCAACTGTGCAGGATATACCAATTGCCACTTTAAAATATGTATTTCTGTTTATTTATACTGTAAACGATACCAAAGTATGACTTATGTTTTATGTAGACTGCATTTATAAGCTGCTGAGATTACTTCAAATGAAATAGTTTGCTAATGAGCTAAAGAATAGCCTGTATTGTAATTGTAACCACGCGATATTGTTTAGGGGATAAATAAAAAAAGAGAAAAAGCTGAGACAGATTTGGTCATTCATATATTATAGTTAAAGCCTATGTGGGCTGTATTACTAAGACTACATCACAAGACAAATTATAAGAAATACGAACATAAAATTTTGGTTTTATTTTAAGTTGTAGTGCACTTTAAGTGAGTCATTTGTTACGTCCACGATAAAAATACTGTAATAATTTGTTCCAAAATTGAAATAGGTTAATTAATACCCATTTCTACCATTCCCGTTCCTTAGTTGGTATGGTACCGATATTTTGAATCAAAGAGAAATAGATATATAATATTTCCTCAAGTACTGTATATTGGTTACACTGAAACTAATTAATAACAGACTGGTTGCTTTCCGAGGTTTCAACGTTTCATAGTTGGTAGAGAACATTCCTGGAATTATTTTAATTGCAATAATTAATGTTCTCTTGCAATAATGTAGGGCGGACAAATATTTATAATTCATATTGTATAATCGCAATCTAAAAATTTAATTTCATTTTAAACAAAAGAATAGTAGGTAATCAGTTATTATTTCTTTATGTTTTCCTACTTAGCTATAAAAAGGATTGGGTTTCATACCGTGGGATATTAGGTTTCATACCGAAGAGGACAAATTTTTGAAAACAGTTTTCCCGTTAGATAAGAATTTGGTCTATTCATTTTTATCGGCATGAATATTATGGTTTGTAAACACATTACTAGAATTATGTTTTTATAAGGCTAAGTCTAAAAGAAGTAAATATAATAAGATATAAAAAGCTCTAGGTTCTTTATAAACACTTCTATATAAAGATTATAAAAGCGAGAGTAGATGTATTGTTGGGACTAAGAGCCTCTTAGTATCGAATCGTCAAATTTAAGGGTTCTCTGTACTTACTTCAACTATAGTTGTGACGACCTCTGTGGCGTAGTGGTTATTTGACTGCTACGCAGAGGTCTCGGGTTCGATTCAAATCTTTGTGTGCATGAACATGATTTTTTGCATTGGTCTGGGTGTTTTCTATGTATGTATTTACAAAAAAAAGTATTTAAGTATGTTTGTACGTTGTCTAGTACCCATATTACAAACTCTGCTTAGTTTGGGACTAGATGGCGTTGTGTGAAAGAGTGAGGAATATTTTATATTTATTTTATAAATACACACATCAAAAAAGTCTAAGCAACATGCATGATATTACAAATTTACCATTTATATTAATTAATTTCTAAGTATTTACTCACTCAAAGTGTATAGGTAAGTAAACTTTTTTGTTATTGATGACATACTGGCTGGTTGTAAAAAAAAAATTTCGATTATGTTTTGTTTTTTTTCATAAAATTCAAATGACTGCGAATTTGTTTGAATTTGAGTGCATGTTAATTGCTACGTTTTAGTCTTGATTTTATAATTTTACCAACCATTTAAATACAGTTGGCGACAAAATTGAATTGTTAGATATTCTTTACGTCATGGAGCGACGTCATTTGACGGCAGATGAAATGCAAAGAGCTGTAGGGATGTTGCAAGCGGGAAGTAATCAATCTCAGGTATCTCGACATTTTGGTATTCATAGAAGTGTTATTTGTCGTCTTTGGCAGCGCTACAATAATACAGGGGAACCCGCTGAACAGCATCCAGGCCGTAAAAGGAGTACAACCACTCGGCAAGACCGGTACATACAACTGACTGCAAGACGCCAGCCGATGTTAACCGCTCGAGAGATAAGTTTGAGGCTACAAAATTCAAGTGGTGTTGATGTAAGTCCCCAAACTGTGCGAAATCGACTGCATGAGTACGGCCTACGAGCTCGACGCCCTATCAGGTGCCCACCGATACGTCACGGGAATCGCGCTCGTCGAAATGAATGGTGTAGAGAACGCATAACATGGACCCAGGAACAATGGGATAAAATTATGTTTTCCGATGAGTCGCGATTCGGGCTTAGGCCTGATACAAGAAGGGTGCGAGTGTACCGTCGACCCGGAAATACTGAAAGACTCAGGTGCGTTCAGGAAGTTCATCCATACAGCGGCTCAACAGTTATGGTATGGGCGGGTATTATGAAGAACAGGCGAACTGAGCTCGTTTTTGTAAATGGAAACATGAACGCTGAAAATTACGTTGAGGATATTCTCAGACCTTATGTCCATCCATTTGCACAAACCTTTGGCTCCGATTTTACGTTAATGCATGACAATGCGCGTTCACATACAGCTCGGCGAACCAGTGAATACTTGGCAACGGAGAACATCCAGGTATTGCCCTGGCCTGCACAATCGCCAGACCTCAACCCCATCGAGCACGCATGGGACATGCTCCAGAGACGTGTTTTGAAGGACTTGACGTGACTGAAGGATTTGCTACAATTCCATTGGGAGCGAATACCGCAAGATGACATAAACAGTCTCATTAATTCAATGAATAATCGTTGCCGACAAGTTCTGAATAGCAGAGGAGGCCATACTTTGTATTAAATTGTCCTATTCTTTCACAATAAATTCATTTTCTTAAGAAATTTCAATTTGTAAAAAAAAAGTTTAGTTTCTTATGTACCTGTATATTCTAATATTGTTAATTTCTGTTATTAAAAGAACTTATAAAGAAAACAGCTGTTATTTTTACATCATAGAACCCTAAAAATATTATTTTAAAAATAAAATACAACGTTATAATTAAAATAAATGGTAAAATAAATTAATATAAATGGTAAATTTGTAATATCATGCATGTTGCTTAGACTTTTTTGATGTGTGTAGTAGGTAAAATCTTAATATAGTAAAACAAAATGAATAATAGAATTGTTTAAATGAATAGGTACTTTTAGTATTATGTAAATTAGTTCAATTAAGTTTCATGGTCACTAATCGGCTGATACAATTATGTTCTTAAATGTGTAGTATTGATATAATCCGAAATATTATCCCTAAGAATTGGTCAGTCTTTATGGAATTCATGACGTATCTTTAAATAATATGTATGAAAATATAGTTCTCAATTAAGCCGACCCAACAAACTACCATTTTTTTTTGTAAATACATATTAATTGTGCATAGAAAACACCTAGACCGATGTATGTCTACGTCATGCAGACAAAAAAGCAGCATTTGCATTGAGTGGGTCTTGAACCCGAAACCATTGCGTTGTAGTCATGGTACTATAACCACTACGCCTCAAAAAGCGTAGAAAAAAGACGGATGTTTACGAAAACTTCTCTGTGTAGTGGCGAAATAAGAATACATAATGTCACCAGCACATCTCAATTTATAATCGTCTAAAAATTCGATTAAAAAAGAGTATACTATCCATTAATTATCTTAATTAATTAATTCTTCTTTACTTTAATTAATTACAAACCGAAATGGACATAAAACATAACATAACATCTGTGTGCCATGTGGTAACGGAGTAAGAATAGGTACACAGTATTACCACCCCATCTCATCCCCCTGGGTTTTGTAAAATTCGATTAAGAAAATAGTCCACCGAAAACAAAAGAAATAGACTAAAATGACTCTATAGCTGAACAGCGTGATACTTGAACTCCAAGCTACCCTCTTTAACTGGAACGCGCCAATCCCTGCAGCGGGACAGTAATAGGCTGTAATTAATTAAGGCCTACGCAGACCGGGACGGCATGGCAAGGGATTTTGCCGTGAGTCAGCGCACACTGGCCGCTTAGATGCCGGGGCATCCCACGGGCGGCGCGGCGTGCCGTGGCACAACAAAGCACGCCTCAGCGACTCCTGCTGCCTGATACACTTTTAGTCTTCAGTTGCGTTTGATCATGCCGTTGCCTACCGCAGCATGCCACGGCATCCCGCCGCGGGAGCCTGTAGTGCGTCTTTTAATGCCGTGCGATAAAATCCCTTTCAATGCCACGGCATCATTTTAAAGCATAGCAATTTATGTCGTATTTCTGTAATAGTACGATTGAATGGCCATTAGTAAAAATTAAAATCCCTTGCCATGCCGTCCCGGTCTGCGTAGGCCTTTAGGTAGTCTTTTTTAATAACAACTCGTTAAACCTCATACAAATTCGCGTAACTGGACTGGTTTTTAAGCCAGGGTTTCCTGCATCACTAGAGTTTATAAGCTCCAATTCAAAATAAATTTTGATTAAAAAAATAAGTTTTTTTTTTTTTTTTTTTTTAAAAGACAACTCCCGCACTAGGGATCATGCCCTGTGTCGCGGGGACTTTTACAAACATCAATTAACGGACACATATAACACCCAGACTCAGGACAATAATTTGTGGATCTCACAAATTATTGTCCTGCGTGGGGATCGAACCCACAACCTCATGCGCGGCAGCCGCTGGCTTTACCGGCGCGCCACCGAGGTCGTCAATTATCAGTTATTTAGCCATGACGAAAAATAACTTAAAATTTAAAATGCACCAACTAATGAACCTATCCCAGCAGTTGGACATCAAATGATTATTAAAATAAAGCAAAAGTATAATAATTTAAAATCGTCATACTTGTCGTTAAAAAAATCCATATAAAATAAATCGTAGGTAAAAAACAAAGTAATTACAACCGGCAAACTATAATAAAACTCTACAATTTGAAGCAAATAAATTAATTAAGCACTAATTAATTGAGCATGTGACACATCTAAAACACGAGCAGTATGTTGCAATTAAACCTTATTAATAAAGCGTGAAATTATCTAAACATCAAACAAATCATACTATAAAATTATGTCACTACAAAATATTAGTGTTTATTTAATAACTTTATACAATTACGTACATACATATAGTATACAAACACAACAGGTGTCAAATTGCTGAAAGACGACCTTGACTGGACAGTTCGTAGAGCGGAGGAGGGGTGTAACCGACACTTAAGTTGGTATAAGGTTCACACACACTCACTCGCGGTTTGTATGGTAATAAAGTAATAATTGGGTGGGCGAAAACGTCGGCCGCGATGTGTCTCTATCAACGTGACAGAGTAGACTGAGCGGCGAAGTAAAATCGGGCCGGTGGCTCACAGGGTTGCCAGCCCCACACTCTTATTTTCCACACTTTAGGTAAATAATAAATAGTGGCTCTAACCTTTGAAGCATATTACTTACACCTTGAAATTTGTAAAGTAACTATATTTTTGTATTTTCATTATACTCGCTCGTAGAACATTATGGGGCTACAATCTCAAGAATTAAATGAGACGGGAAGAAGGGATTTATTTTAGCGATATATCAATTATATAGACTCTATATGATATTCAAACAATATACTTCTATTCATAATCTGGTACTGTGTGAAAAATAATATAAAATATAAAAATTTGATGTTTCTGTGAATAAAATAAAAAGAACAAAATGAAAAAAATGTGTTATAAATTATAAATATTAGCTCGATAACAATAACATCCAATTAAGTATTAAAAAATTTATAACAATTATCTTCTCCTTCTTTTTAAAATGTCAAACTTGTATGTAGGCATACAAGTTTAATGTCATTACCAACTATAGAAGTATCATTAGAACCTAAAAAAAGCATAATTTATCATTAAAATATTCTACATTGATTTGAGGTAATATTTTTTCGCCGTCCTCACTCGCCGTGGATGATCACTCTTCCCCGACCGGTATCGCGCCCGGGGCACCCCATACGATGAACTCTACTACTTGTTTCATATATAACGTTCGATCCGTTCGTTTCTATTCTATTGCTTGCTTAAAGAACTCAAAGGGCCATCGGTCCTTAATATAACCGCCAGTGTATAACAAACCGTTAGGAAAATCTACATGGGATTGCCGATAATGTTATGAATCCACAGTTTCCGTGGAGCAACACCTCGAAAACGATTAAATAATTGCAGATTCGCGGTTGTGGTTCGGCTCTTTCGTGAATTTTCAACGAAATTGGGGCATTCAGTGGGAAGTTCTTGATTACACTGAACCTAATGAATAAATAATGGTGGTTTTGTTAAAGGGTTTATTTTCAAGGATTCCTTTTAAAATACCTATTGATTTAAAAAAATATTTGATATGGATTGAAATATTTTCTATAATCAAATAAGTGAATAGAAAAGTGTAGAGTTACACGACTCTAATAAAAGCATTAAAAGAGTTGGTATTTCACTTTGTGTAAATATTTTCTTAGAAATGGATGAACGTTAAATTTAAATTTGCTAGTTGCAAGCCACGCGCTGAGTATCATTGTAAGAGCCGGTGTACGTGCAGAAGTAGGTGTGCGCTATACTATCCTGCACTTAGACTATATACGTGTATTCATATTCATGTATATTTTGTATTTATACTCATTTTCATAGGCTTAATTTACTCGTCACAACTTTTTTCTAAGCTTATTTAATTCTTAGATCTAAAAGGCACTTAGAGGTAAGGTACATTTTGGAAGCTTATCTTCAATCAAAGAAAATATTAATGAAAGAAAATGGGCGTACGTGGGAGGCTTAGCGGTGACATGCTACTCTTAGTTCTAATAATTTTAATATGCCTATGCGGTGCCTAGAATATTTATTATCAAAGAGTCTTCGTGCGACAACGACGTTTCTTAAAATGTTTAGTGAGAAGAGAATGAGAATAATGACTTTCAATGGGAGTGTCCCTTTTTACGTAAATATATTGAAGGGAAGAAACCTTTTCTTGATAAACCCACCACAAATGCAGAATGACAATGTACATAGTTACGCAATCGGCGTTACACGTTACGCAACAATAACTAATTCAATTACTTAAAATTTAACTTATCGATATATCGGCATAGTATAAAATAAATAACAAAATAGTAAATGAATTCTGTTTTATCCGTTATTTTTCAGACCGCAACCAAATAAGGTCTTTGTGGCTCATATCAAATGCGAATGCAAGCGCGGATATCATGCGTTCTGGGCCGAGGTATGCTTTGTCATAAAGTGCCGAGGAAGCACATTATAATTTAAGAGTTCACAGGCAATACTTATCAAACTACATCTTCAGATTGCATTTCTATTAATGATGCAACTTTCTAGATTGGTCGAGTTTATCCACTTCAATGTCATTATTAGAAGTTTGAAATTATCGTGAAATCGCTGCATTTATCTTCACCCCATGTAACCTATTAACCCATAATACAGAAGATAACCAGTATATTATATTTACCCTAATCTACAGAACCCAATTTGCATTGTCCTATTTTTATTTCTTAGCTCTCTTTGTCATGCGACATCACTCTAGCTTATATTTGCTTTTGTGAAAGAATTAGATATCTCAGTCGCTGCTGTCTTAGCATTACTGATAAAAGATATTTGTTTACACGGTGAATTTATTTGAAGTACTTATTTAAGTGTCTAATTTAAAAATACATTTTGATGATAACAATATTAATGGTATAATTACATAAATGTGCATTATGTATACAATGTCTAAATACCTTATTGCGTTATTTATACACTGATATACTTTTTTCAATAACAAAGAAAATGGTAAACAAGCCTTCTTTATCTTCTGAAAATACTGTTTTAGCAACAATAATAGCAGCGTTTAAGATATGACAAGGGAAAAAGAACTACAAACAGTAAATGTAGCCTAAAAGTACTTATACAATCTTTTACCCGGGCTTATAATACAATACGAGTGGTCTATTTCTGAAAAAAGGATGTAAGGGACAAATTGAAATAACTTTATTTACAGAATTTTCTATAATTTTGGTGAATGCTTTTCCTACATGATAGTGATAAATATAGAATGATTGGTACAATTTTGATATTATTTTTGGTCGGAATATTGTCTGCAAAGGTGCTGCTAACACGTATTAATAAAAAACGAGTGTTCGTGATGACTGATTTTAATTACATAAATATCGAACTAGACAGATTGGTAAAAGATTTTTTATTTTTAGGTATATATTTCGTAGAGATAATATTTGTGATTTTTTATTTGCCGGCTTTTACGACAATAATGATATAAAACGGTCTGGAATGCCGTCTATTTTGATCGTCACCAGACGAAGAGTTGGAATAATGTCACCCAATGGTTTTACATAGGTAGGTACATATTGAGGAAGCAACAAAAACGTTAAAATGAGTTTTATAAAAAACTATACAAATATAATTACAACTTAAATACTTTTCTCCTCCAATTTTCGTCTTTACTGAATATTTTATAAACAATGCCGTTATTAATATAACTCAGTAGCTCCACGGTTGCCTGCCTACTTAATAGTAACTTAATTAATCTTCTAAGGCAAGGGTATTAAGGCTGGATAAAATTAATTAAGGATCATTAATTAAAGTTAACAAAATTTTGGTAAGAAAGTATTCCTTCTTATGGAAGCCGACAGCCATTAAGAAAAGTTTTCCGATATCGTAATACATCTATGTGTCGACGTAAGCTTATGGTGGCACGTTCTACGTATACATCGGTCAACTCGAACTAACACTTTTACTACACGTAACACTTTTACTACATTCGAAATAAAACTTGGTTTGAAATCTCACGTGTTACTATGTTACTCTAATAACATTTAACTTGATAATAAGCTATCCTAGCTCGGATCTAAACGGATTACTTTGGAACGTGGTGAAGTCTGTACTCGGTTGACAACACGACCGCACGACTTGGTGTCTCGTTTACAACTGCCATGCCCCGCCAATATACTTACTAACAAAACTACTTTGACAGTGGACTCCGACTGACGTCTTCTATGATATGCTGCCAATCCAATAACAAACGCACCCAAGACCGTTCGGGCTTGTCGTTCCGTTCGGCAGTCCACGACATAAAATAAAATAAAAATAAAATAAGCCTTTATTGCTGTAACTTACATCATTAGTAAAACAATTATAGAGAAAAAAACTATTTACATTACTTAACTACCTACTAATATTATGTTTAACAAATTACGATTCGATTAACTACTTCTTTCGAAAACCGGTTTTTATTTTACAGCTTGTCCTTCGACAAAGGCCTCCTCTTAACTTTTCCATTTTATCCTGTCTTTTGCGGTTCGTGTCCATTTTGGAACAGCTATCTTTTTTATGTCGTCTTCCCAGCGTTTAGTTTGTCTGCCTTTATTCCTTTTACTATCGGGCGGGTACCATTCTGTTATTATTCTCGTCCACTTCTCTGTTCTTTCCCTTAGCATGTGTCCTGTCCATCTCCATTTCAGGCGTTTATAGATAGTGCAAATACTTTTAAATTTAGTTCTTCTCTGTAATTTCACTTTGTCTCTTCTTTTAACTCCAATTACGATTCTTTCGATTCCATTTTGGCATACTTGAATTTTTTTGAATTGCTGTTCTGTAAGTGCCCAAGTTTGACATCCATATGACAGACATGGAAGGATACATGTTTCATATATTTTTCGTTTTTCTTTCATAGGCATGTCTCTGTCCTTCATACCTTCGCTCAGAGACCAAAATCTTTTCCAGCAGTTTGCTATCCTTCTATCTATTTCTTTTTTCATTGTGTCTTCTGTTGATATTAGTTGACCCAAATATATTATGTAGTCAGTGACATATTCTATTGCACTACCGTTTACTTTGATATCCCTTTTGGTTGAGTTTGTCATTACTTTAGTTTTTGATGTGTTCATTGTTAGGCCTACCTTAGCGCTCTCATCTGATAGCTGTTGTAGCATGATTTCTAAATTTTGTGGAGTCTCACAAAAGATGATGATATCATCTGCGAAACGTAGATGGTTCAGTTTGTTTCCGTTAATGTCAAGTCCATTTGTTTCCCAATTTAAGTTTCTGAATATCATTTCCAGGACCGCAGAAAATAACTTTGGCGAAATAGGGTCACCTTGGCGGACACCTCTTTCTAAAGGAAATTCTTCTCCTATTGTTTCTAGTTTGACTTGGGCCGTACACTTTGAGTATATGTTCTTGATTATTCGAACGTATTTGGCGTCAACGCCTTGGATTTCTAAGGCACTCCAGATGCTATCGTGATCTAGAGAATCAAAAGCTTTAATAAAATCCACGAATGCTAAATAATAGGTCCTATTGTATTCTTTATACTTTTGAAGCACCTGTCTCAATACGTGAATATGGTCTATTGTTGAGAACTTACTTCGGAAGCCAGCCTGTTCTTTTGGTTGGTTTTCATCTAGAGTGACAGCAATCGTGATAGTATTATCTTTGAGAATATCTTATAATAATATATATTTGACATTAAACTGATTGGTCTGTAATTGTTGATATTTTGTTTATCCCCCTTTTTGTGTAGCAGTATTATAGTTGACTTTGTCCATTCAATAGGAACAATTTCAGTTTGTAGGATGTCGTTAAATAGTTCTGTTAGTATATGTGCAGTCACTGGTATTGTATATTTTAGTAGTTCATTAAATATTTGATCTGAACCCGGCGCTTTCTCTAGTTTCTGTGTGTTAATGGCTTTTATAGTTTCTTCCTGTATAATTATTGTTATTGATTCTGACACTGTTGCTATTTGTTTTTGTTTTCCTACTAGTTCCTTTGTTTGGTTTTTGTATAGTACTCTAAAATAATCTGTCGCTATTTTCAGTATTTCTTGTCTTTTGCTTGTAAGATCTCCATCTTTAGTTTTTAAGTTTGGCATCCAATTTTTCTTTTGATTTAGTTCTTTTAAGGTTTTTTTAATACCTCCCGTTTTTTCAATAAAATGTTTTATAGTTTTATGCCTTTTTATCTTCTTGTCCCTTCTTATATGTTCATTAATCTTTTTACTTAATTCAGATATCTTATGACGTATTTGTTTATTTTTTATTTTATAAGTTCCTTTCTCTCGTTAATTAATTGTTTAGTTTCTATCGATATTGTATTTTCAGTTTCTTTGTTTGTTTTTCTTACTTCTGTTTTAAATGTATGTAATATGTTATCGTATCTTTCTTGAATTAATTTGTAATTTATAACTTTATTTTTATTCATAGCAGTATTTAGATTATCAAGAAGTATATCTTTATTTCCAGTAAATGTAAGGGTGGTTTCTTTTATATTATTGTAACAGTATCTTCTTTTTGGTCCTTGTTTTCCTGATAACGAAGTTCTTAACATTCTGTGATCTGTATTAAAGTTAAACTTGTTTAAGGTACATACATCTATAAAAGCTTTTCGGTTGTTGGTTAGAATAAAGTCAATTTCATTCTTGTACTTGCCATTGTGTGACATCCATGTCCATTTTCTTGATTTCTTTTTCTTAAAGAAGCTGTTTAATATACTCAGCTTATTTTCTAGTGCAAATGTTACTAATCTTTTTCCGTTTCCGCTTCTCTGGCCATGTCCATGTTTTCCAACTGTATATTCTTCTCCTTTTCTACATTTTCCTATTTGACCATGAAAGTCTTCCAGCACAATTAGGTTTTTATATGAACATTGTGACGTCGTGCTTCGTCCTCTCGCCTCACGGCAGCGGCGCGAGCGCGCCGTGAAGGGGACTACCCAGCGGCCGCTATATAAGGAGGACGCGGGGCGCGGGCCCTTCCCTTTTTGTTCCGGCTTACTGAAGATAAGTGTCTGCCTTTCTATAGGGCAGCCTTCGAACCTCGTGCTTTCAAATCCCCTAAAAATCCTTCTGATTAGACCGGCTTGCTTATTTTATCTATTATTGTTAACGTAGTGATTTCTAAATTATAAAACTAGTAATATTGTATAGACTCAATTATTTACGGAATAATACTATATTGTCGTACTTGAGTTGTTTGCATTTATCTCCCTATACCACCCCACTACGTCACAACATTGCACGGCTATTTGTAGATCTTCGTAGAATTTGTCTGTTATTAAGCTGTCTTTTTTATTATTTGATTCAGTCGGTGAATAGACTTGAATTATGGTCCAAATTTCTTCCTCATCTTTGTGTGAGGGCAATTTAATGTTAAGCAGTGCTATTCTTTCGTTAATTCTTCTAATTTCTATTATTTTGTTTGCTAGTTGTTTTTTAATTAGGAAACCAACTCCATGTAATCCTGGAGTCTCGCCAATGTAATGCAGAATGTACTTGCCATTATGGTCTTCAATTCCTTCACCAAACCGTCTCATTTCACTGATTCCAATTATGTCCCATTTTATGTTTTCTATAGCCATTTCGAGCTCAATTAGTTTTTCGTCAGTTCTTAGTGATCGTGCGTTCAAGGTCGCGATGTGTATGCTTAGGGTTGCTTTGTTAAGTTTTGAGTTGTTCCTTAATTCTCGTGTTGTTTCGTTTAGAGGGTCGTGGTCATTTTCTCCCACGAGGACCAGTCGGCTTGGAAGATTGTTTTGCGTTTTTCCTTTTTCGTTATTAGTGTTAAGTTTAGTATTCCGGTTTCCGTTTATTAGTTGCTATTGATTGTTATTTCTTGAGTAGTTAGAAAAAGAGCTAGATCTATTTCTCATTAAATCGAAGGCGTTGGTCCTGTTGTCTTTTGACGTTCGCGTGAATTGTTTTCTTGGTTGGATATTTGTTTGAGGTGACAAAGACAGTTCCCTTTTTCGATTTTCTTTATTTGTATTTTCCTTTATAACAAGTTTGTCATGCTTAAGATACGCAATATTTCCCTTCTTCCTTTCCTCTTCCAACTTTGGGAGCAGCTCCTTCCTTTTTTCTAAAACTTCTTTTGAAAAATCTTCTTTTACGTACATGTCTTTTAAGTTCTTCTTATTTTTCATGATTTCAATTTTCCTCCATGCACTAACGAAGGACAACAGAATTGGCCTGGGTTTATCGTCTTTTATTTTTCCAAGTCGGTATACTTTGTTTACCTCCCAATCTTCTATGTATATCCTAAGGTCATCCTTAAATGTCTTCTTAATTTTGTCAAGAATTTGGGTTGGAGATTTTTCTCCCTCTTTCAAGCCGAATATATGATAATATTATTGTTTTTCTTTTCTCTTTTCAGATATTCTATCTCTTCTTCTAATTTTTGTAATTTAGTTTTTAAATGTTTATTTTCTGTTATGATTGGTTGCAGTTTTACTTCTATTTTTTCCATTCGTGTTTGTTACTGACTCAGTTATTGACTTTGTTTGGTTGGCAAACTCAATTTTCATTTTATCAAATAATAGTTGAAATTGTTCTTCCATTTTCTACCAAGGTATTTGTTATGAGTAGAACGGAACGTCTTGATCGAAAAATATTTATTTTCACTGGCAACTCTGTTGTTATGTCAGTTGTCAAAATAAAACTTTTTCTTTGCTTCGGACTAACCTTAAATTGTTGTTATTACTTTTCTTGTGTACTGAAGATTAATTAACTGGATCTATTTACTCCTTTGCTTAAAAGCACTTTAATAACTTGAATGTTGATGTTGAAAACTTCCGATACGACTTCTTGCTATTATTAACACAATTAAATTACAGAGTGACTCCAAAGTGATGTTTGTCAAAAAAAACCTATTCCTTCTTATGGAAGCCGACAGCCATTAAGAAAAGTTTTCCGATATCGTAATACAACGTAAGCTTATGGTGGCACGTTCTACGTATACATCGGTCAACTCGAACTAACACTTTTACTACACGTAACACTTTTACTACATTCGAAATAAAACTTGGTTTGAAATCTCACGTTTTACTATGTTACTCTAATAACATTTAACTTGATAATAAGCTATCCAAGCTCGAATCTAAACGGATTACTTTGGAACGTGGTGAAGTCTGTACTCGGTTGACAACACGACCGCACGACTTGGTGTCTCGTTTACAACTGCCATGCCCCGCCAATATACTTACTAACAAAACAACTTTGACAGTGGACTCCGACTGACGTCTTCTATGATATGCTGCCAATCCAATAACAAACGCACCCAAGACCGTTCGGGCTTGTCGTTCCGTTCGGCAGTCCACTACATAATGTATGTTTAACAATACTAGCAGTGCTTTCGGTTTCACCTTTTAATGTTAAGAATTATTTTACCATTTACATCTAATCATGAATAGTCTGCTCTCCTTTTAACAGTGCCGTAATTTGTTTTCTTTACATACCTTCTTTGTTAAATTAATACAAAACCAATAATAATATACTTTATCACAACAAATAGTTCGTAAACTAAATAAGCTTGCAATTGCTAACATCTACATCGTTATTATAATTTAGTCGAAAAAAGTTTAAGGCTAAAATAATAAGAAGAAAAACAGGAATCCGTTTGATTCAATTTAATTAGTAGCTACAGAATGTTTATTAAAACTTTTTTTATTTTCTTGATCCAATTTCACTAGTTTGTATTGTATCAGACTGTAATTATTACTGAAATTAAAGCCTTATATACAAAGCATACTGTTCTTCTTTATAATAAATTGTAATTGAGCTGTTTAATTATTAATCAATTACTATAGGTAACCATAATGTAAGAATCTTTTTAATATTAATAGTAGGTATAATGTAGCAATGTAAAAAGTAGCTGCAAATTATTATCCATGAATGGATAAGTAATTTAAAGAGAAAAAATCAACTGGTTTTAACACTACATCGTACATCTAATTAATACCTGACATGTTTTTTTAATTGAAATTTTAATATCTCTAAGAACTAATCGTAAAAACTTTTTCCATTTATGTTCATTTTTTACTTTAGTTTGTTGTGCTAAGTTTTTTTAATCATTAATTTCACTCCATGCGCCTTAGTATTCGGCTTCTTCATAAAGAGAGCTTTGACGTGGTAGATGACATCGCGATCTAGAAGATTTTCTCAAAAACTCGAATGAGGCTACTATGAAATTTTTATTTGGTAGACTGATATGATACCCGTGGGAATCCGACATGACCTTCTCGCTTAACCTCCACGGCCACGTAGAAAAACAGCCTTGTGTTATTATAACAACAACATTATATACGTAACCGACATTGATTTCACAATTATGTCCCTAATCGCTATTCACGGGCCACTGTATTTAGTGAAGGAAGGTATGAAATTGTTTCGTAAAGATCGGCTAAGAATTACATTTTACCTACTAATAATTATACCTACATAGGTACATGTAATTCTTAACGGCCAAATAAGTATGTGGTTTACCAGTATTGACAAAAATTTCAATGATACCTAAGAACTAATCTTTACGTTTGCACTCTACACATTTTACTATGGTAGTCTAATAACAATTAACAACAATAACTTTACCATGTCACCCATATCGCCGTCACCTCTTGAACAACTTATAAGTTGCAGTTACGGCTACAGACAATTGCGTGTAGTTTAACCAAAATAACCATTGCGTGATCTCCATTTACTGGTCGAGGCTCCTTCTACTCTGTCAGCAGCACCAGGAACCACGCCAATACCATGGTCACCGCCCTAAACACCAATCAGACGGACAGAAAGTACCTAGGACAACAATTCGCACAAAGTGCAGCCTCGCGCGGGAGCCGAACCCGCGACCCTGCACACCGCAGTCGCCACCGCAACCGCCGCCCACCGCAACCGCCGCCCACCAAGGCAGTCAATATTATTCAAAATAAATCCATCTCTTGGGGATATCATACAAAGGCGACATTCGTGAGTGATCGTAATCGTATTTGTAGGTTCTGTTACACCTCAAAAAGAGTAAACGTAATTTTACGTTAACCCATCAAGCGAAATAACACAGTCAAACCAAAAACAAAACATTTGTCATTTACTTATTCAGAATAAATATCATTATCTTCTGCAGTCTTTACTTTTGAGTAAATTAATGAATAATGTTCAACTGATGTGCGCATACTTAGTTAAAATTGCATCTCAACCCGTATAAACGTAAAACCTCGAACATTTTTGTTATTTTGATGCTTTCAAACGTCTCGTCAATGCTAGTCGTGTTCCATATTTCCTGTGAGTTATATGAGTTCCAGGAAAAGCCATGAGTGAATATTTTTATGCATATAATAATATTCAAAACACCCAAAGCAATGTAATCACGTTTCGAGTGACAATTTTTATTTATTTTCTATTATTATGAATACCTACAATTGGTATAGATTTTTATTGATAGCTTACTGGGAACTAATGTGGTATGTTAAGCAGTAAATACGGGTACTGTGAGAAGTGGGACCTCTGTTCTCTTCAGTACGAAGTATCGTGGCCTCTCGCTCTAGGGTACGTCGGGTCACTAGTCAGCGTTTTAAATAATCTTTATTCAAGATTTTCCAATTACACTCCTACTAATTGATTCAATTACTTGTATGATGTTACTTAGTAAATTCAACTACTTACTTTATTCAAATATACAGTGAAATTCAAGTAGAAATTGCACTCATAGAGACAGCTGTAACTTAGTTACAACGAACTCTATATAGCTCTCCGAGTCACGTTGGAAAATTTAAAATCATTTCAACTCAGCGAAATGTACTCGCTTTAAACTTCTTTAAACAAGTTAAGCCAGGTAGAACATTTTAAGCGTTTTATTTCTTATTCTGTACTATAATAAAAGCCTAGAGATTTTATGAAGAACCTCAATTAATTAATTATTAGAGGATTTATTATTATTCTATTTTCTATTTATTTACAGTATTCATTTTAACAGTTTAAAGTCATTTACATTCGCGAACCTATTAATTATTACATTGTTTAATAAACCTTCAGTTTAGGCTCTACTTGACAAAACGTAACGTACACGTGACCATCACAACGTAGGTACTGAAATCAGAAATGTGTAACTGTATAGAAACGCAATTGAATAGGGCCTTTGTCTTTCTCATGAATTATAAATACTGTTGACTAGGTACAAAATCGTCGCAAACTCCGCTGCTAACAAAAGCTAAGGTTTCTAAATAAAGACAGCTCTCAAAATAGAAAAGGTTGGGTATGCAGGCAAACCCTTGCATTGACCTAAAAAGTCACGGCAAATAAATTTACCAAAAATAGTTTATTACCTAATATACCCAATATACATTAGTAAGTTACTATGACGTAGATAAACAAAGTTAATAAAAAATATACTAGATAATTGAGTCATAACTACAAACTTTTCACACGCGAGACTAGGAAAAGACAGTTGTGTAAATGTAAACCATTTTTCATCATTTCCATTTTCAATTTACGAAGTTTTGTTGACTACCTACAGACTGCAGTATTTTTAAGTCATAGGAAAAGAGAAAAAAATGCTATCGGGATCAAGCATTGTATTGTTACTGACATGGAACAATAAAAACACCAATTGTCGCTCCATTCGACATTGTACTTACAGACTCGTTGAATATTTTGTATTAATTATAGGGTTTTTGTTCTCCATCCTTAAGAACCTTTCCAATCAATCATGTAGTTGTATAAAGTACGTAATTAGTTACTAATTATATTATCGATCGATGAGGCGCTACGTATCACATGGACAAAACTTGTTTATGGTAAGCGTTTCATAATATTTTTTTTACTCCACGCTTCCAGCTAGATAGAAAATATAATGTGGATGTATGTAATGGTCCAGAAGGATATCGCGAGCTCTGATTCTGCTTGAATGGGTCTAAAAGTAATATTACTAATATTATAAATGCAAAAGTTTGTGAGGATGTACAGTGGGTGACCGAAAACGTCCGCCAGTTTTCTTTTTCATTCGTTTGTGAAGCCTAAAACTCTTAGTACCTTTTGAAACTAAAGCATTGTATAGACAAAACACATAAAACTATACTCACACAGTATGATAATAAGGGTCAAATTCATTTTCACCTTTGTCTACGTCTAGTTACATGTCAACATCAAACCTTTTTAATGAACTATTTAGTCTGTTCTGTTCTATTTTTTAATAATGGCTCCTAAGTTAATCGATAATTCTGCCAACAGGCCTGTTTAGTCATTACAAACTTTTAATTTGCTGTGTTATCCTCTGTTTCATTGTCAATGTCTATTACTGTTTAAATAATAATTTATTATACCTTTAGCCACAGAATATAAAATTTGAATATTAAATAAGTAATATTAAATAATAATAAATATTATTTCCGATTCACGAGCTGTCACGAAGGACTAATTTTGTAGCCTAGGTAACCAATATTGTATTGTCATCCCTACTAGTGACAGCCGACCATTGACTGCAATATTATGTCATATTCAATTGGTAAAGCAGAGTATCGCTCATACTGCATAAGCACACGAAAATAGGCCTTAAGGTGGCGGACCTTTAAATACCATGACTGTACCTATGAATGACGGATGGATGAATGTTTGTTACTCTTTCACGCATGACATTTAGAATATAGGTAGTTCAGGTTGTAGAATAACATTAAGGCTACCTTTACCACGCGGGTAAAGCCGCGGGCATAAGCTAGGCGTCTATGCAGGGAATCGCTTAATGCAACACCAAGTATCAATTTTATTTAAACTATTAAAAAAAATTTGAGCGTCCTTGATTGATTTTGCGCCTTAAGATTCCGCTGCTTTCACTTTGTTGAACATAATATTATTTTTTAGGTACCTACCTATTCCGAAGTCATATTTAACTTTCGGGCTCAAAACAAGATTACTTATTGTTTAATGGCGTATACAAGGCCAAGACTTTGTAAATGTCCTTGTATGTATTACCCACTCCTTCTTTTCCACTCCGGTTTTATTAGAGACTAAACTCGATGTTCTTGACGATTACCTTCATCATCATCATATCAGCCAATCAACGTCCACTGCTGGACATAGGCCTCCTCCAAGTATTGCCACCTTGTGCGGTCCTGTCCGATTACCTTGATCTGGTTTCAATTACTAGGTCCAGATATGTTAATCAAAATTAGAGAAATCCAGCTCGGTTGGGTGGCATTCGTAAAGCTAAAACATGTCTTCTCTCTTAAACCGCAGGGTAGTTGTTGAAGTTTACTTTAATCAATTCGTCTTCACAGTGTATTCCACTATTTAAGTCTCTTCAAAAGAGAAGAAACGTAAGTCTGTAATTAAATACGGGACCTGTACGTGGGGAAACCACAGGCAATAAGTCACAGCAAAGGTTTATCGAGATCGTACTATGCTTGCTGCATCTGTGCTGCAAAATTCATAAAATTTATTTTAGGGTAAACGAAGATATGGATCAGCAAGACCTGAAGGATCCTCATTGCCTACAGAAAGGAGAATGAAACCTTCACTAAAAGTTTTGGGCCAAGATTAAACAGAAATGAGAGTATTATCAATTTATAGCTTCACACTTATTAGTCTCGTGCTAAATCTTTTGTTAGTTTTGGCAATCTGAAATCCAAGATATTTTTTTTTTGAAGGAGATGGAAACTTCTGGGCTATAGCCTGTACATTACTGTACACAGTAAGGATATGCCCTAAAAATCTTTTCTATTTTTTTCAAGTTCGAATCTTAATAAAATTGAGTAATTTTATTATTATTTTATTAAAAAATAGGAAAGATTTTTAGGGCATATCCTTACTCTGTACAGTAATGTACAGGCTTTAGCCCAAAAGTTTCCATCTCCTTTATCACATCGGCGGTATCAGAGATTGTGTTTGCTTTTTCAAGCTAAAGATTTATCGTCTTTTTCCTTCCGAATTAGTCACTATTCATCATCGTCTAATGATCCAATGGACATCCACTAATGACTTCTCTCAAATATTTCCATTTTGCGGTGTCCTTTGACGTTTGTAAAACAGGTACCCTCGACAACAAAAGCGTGAGCCCTAATGCGGGAGTTCTCCAATGTCCTGGCCACAGATGGTGTAGGAAATTCGGTAAATTCTTAGGTTATTTAACTTTAGAAGGAAAGGTACATAAATAAAATAACAGCAATTAATGAAACAAATATATTTCATTATGAAATTAATTACCAACAAATCCATTTTCAACACGTTTTCAAACCATTTTCAATATGATAGGGAAATGTGCCTTTTTTAAAAGTGCCAAATATTCATTTAATATGCTGTTCAAGTGTAGTTACTACTGTGGTAGTCTGAGATCATTGCAATATTAAACAAATAATGTGAGCGGCGCGTGATCACGGCGCTCGTGAGTACCAGTAGTAAACACACTTGAAAAGCTAAAATTTTACGCCTAATGGTAACACTACAACACACATATTTATTGCACATTTAGAAATTTCGTAAAGTGTTTTTGTCTTTTTTTTTCTTATTTTTAGAGATCCAAGACATTTACTATAATTTTGCACATCGATATTAAAATGAAATAATATACACAATAGCATTTAAATTTAGATTGTGGTATAATACACATCCAAAATATGGAACTATGCCTAAGTTAGTTTGGACAATGGACAAGATATTATAAATTAAATGGACTATTATTATAGACGAATAGTCATATTGCAAAATAAAAATCTTGAAAACAAGTAATAGTTAATCACGATAAAAATATAAAACGATCTGTATAACAATAATAATTATCTGAAATATACAAGTAAAAAAAATATATTATGTAACAGTATGTATGTATGTACTACCAACTACCTAGTTTTTTGACCCATGACATAAAATTATCAACAAAAACCTTTCGCCGATATACATAATATTTTTGGTGTCCTCATAGAAGGCTCTACGAAGATCATGAAAAAGTAAGTAATAAATAAATGAAATTAAACAAAAAAAAACTTCTTCACCCGGATTCTCAATACTAAGTTTATCACGGTAAAAAAGTTTTTTTAAATATTATTACTATACATACAATTAATTCCGAGATAATTTTATATTAATAAGGCCATAAAACAATTTACACAAATTCTAGTATTGTTTTTTCAATACTTCTGATCAGACAAAACCTAATGAAAATTTACTAGCTAGCTTTTCTGCATTATGTTTACATACATTAACGATTCGCCTTATTATGAATGGTTATAAGACTTGGACGTATTTATGAAATAATTAATAAAAACCTACAATTTTAAACTCGCATTACCTTTCCAATGGTATTTGGTCGATTAAAATCTCATAGAAATAAATTACACGTGAAAGTTATAATATTAAAATTGTGGAATGGTTACACCATCAAAGTCTTAAGAACACAATTTACTTACATAAATGGATACTTTGGTTTCTAAGAGACACATTCGACCAACCTCATGACATCATTAAAAATACTGGACAAAATGAATCCTTATTTAATTTCCTAAACCAAATTATTGCTGATGTGGGTATATTATAGTGTAATGTGACTATATTTATTATCTATGGAAGCTTCAATAAATAAAATGTCTCTGAAGAACAGTTTCTATCACATATCATTACACATTGTAGCACCACGCGGTTAATAGACCCATCTATGTCTACGCTTACCTCTATTCATTGTTGTATATGGAGATGTATAAAAATCAATACATCTGAAAAATAATTTAAGATTGGTATATAAAAGATTCTGTATAATTATGTTTAAAAATTAAATAAACTCTCTTATTGTTTTATGTCGTAAGCTATTGAGACTGTGTTTTGGCTTTTAAAACATTTTTAAATCAACACCTATTTATAAATATTACTTATTGACTGCGAAACTTCTGGCCTACTTTACTTCTACCCGAAAATCAGTCTATCTATGTTCCATCATCGTTGGCTCGTGGATACTTATGCCTATTCACTGTTTCAATTTTTTCACAAAATATATCACATTCTTTATCTCCGCATAGTTTTAAAAGCTACACTCAATATCTTAACCAGTTATCGCCTACTAGTATTGAAAAGATTTTTTTCAATAACTCAGCCTCCGCATTGGCTTCAACTCTCGCTTCCATTAAATAAATTACGATAAAGACAAGATAAACGCGACGATCGTTTCCTTCGTATTTTATTAAAATTAACTTTCTACTACACAAGATCATCAGAGTTCTATCATATAACCTATTTCAGTACACAAATGTGTTATACTTGTCATAAATAACTGTTGTATTAGTAATTGCTTTCAATATTCATATTGGTATCTATTGCATTCTAGACGTAAAAATTATAATATTAAATTGAACAGATAGTAATCTGTTTTTGACACTAAGGTGTCATCAGTCGGTAAAAATCATGAAATAAGATACACAATATTTAGTGGACGGAGATAATATATAAAACGTTTAAAAAGTGTTAAAATTGTGCGTCATGAGACACTGCACGTTCTAACGTTGCTCCAGACTGTCACATATCTTATATACTTCTAGCATTCCTTAAAGTACCTATCTTATTCATACTTTGCCGTCAAGGTAGTCCTCCTAGAGTTGAAAGTCTATTAAAATAAGAAGTTAAATAAAATATAATGCCCGTTTAGTTCACAGTCGACGTTAAAAATAGGTAGTCATAATAACGTTAAAACAAAATATAGATATTAAATATTATACGCCCATTTATAACACGACAACTAAAGATATGATAATTTTGACTAATGAAATGGTAAATTTTGTCAGTTGAACTTTTACGTTAACAAAAAAAGATTACTTAAATCCTAATTTATCACATTTGTCCTGGGTAGCACACGCATATTTACAGAATGTTTGCCGTGCTCGCTATATTTTAGAATCTGATTTAAAATTAAATTATCTATAATATAATATTAGAGTTAAAATGTATGTTACAAGAACAGATATAAAGAATACCACACCAATTTTAACACTACGAGAATTCAAAATAATGAACCACTCAAAGTAGGCCATTTGTATGAGTTTATCATAACAAATGTTTATATTCTAAACTGGCCGCGAGCACACCGCATCGATCATGACTATAAGTACTTTGAGTGGTTTATGACCTTAAACCTATAAGACACTAAATTACGCCACAACATCAAGTAACTACCGCTGATATACTTATAAAAACAGTCAACATCAATTTTGAATAATTTTTATATTATAAATTTGAAGTAATGGCAAAATATCTACATTATACACAATGTCAATATAATAGCTGAAATTATTGTAAAATTCTTTTCAGAGTGAATACAAAGACAGTTTACCAAGATCACACATGGATGGCAATAGTTAACACTGACAGCTACACATATAAAATCCATATATTTGTATCCATTGTATAGTGAAAAGACTAGTCTCCGTATTCGCTCTGACTGCAGTTAGAGTATTTCGGTAGTAAAAATAAACATTCAGAGTATTGCTTCTCGTTTATACTAAACGTTTTCAACTACCTAACTTATTATATCCCTCTGGCAATGTTACTATTATATTTTATACATTTTATTTTCAACTGTATTTTGTATAACAATGAACAAATAAAAACATTAAAAAAAGTTAATATCTTCAGCTAAAACCAGCTTACTTTAACAGTACTAACTAAATCAATTATTCTATATTAAAATGTTTCGATAACACTTCCTGTACCTGAATATTTCGTTGCATTGACTACTTATTTAAAGTGGTAAAATGTAGTAAAATTCTATGGATTACAAATCGTTCAAAATCTAACCCGCATTGGAAATATTCGCCTGTAAGTTTCGTAAAAATTTTACTTCGATTTATTTGACTTATCCTATACTTAATTGACAGTACTTTTTAAAACTTGAATATCTTTAAAATAGTAGATGTAATATGCTCTTTTCCGGAAAAATATTAAGATATAATACGTAAAATAATTATGTACCTCCCTCCTTGTTCATTACACAATAAAGCTCATTGTTGTACATTAGAAACTGATGTTCAAAATATTTTAAAATAATTTACATAAGTAAAAGATTACTCAGAATTAATTTTGATATTGAAAATTTAAATTTTCCAAACAAGATGAAAACAGAAAATTAAATAATCTTGTTTAAGTGTGAAGAATTCTCTTTATAAGTAAATATAACATAAATAATAACAAGTAGCATTTAGAGAAGTAGTTATTATTATTAATATGTACTTACTTATTTAATATTTCTTTAAATATTTTAAATATATTTTCTCTATACAAATGAAATTTGTGTGGAAGAAACAGATGATTTAGTATAATATCACAATATCGGCAGTTAACATTCGTCTTATGAAAAGATGTATAATAATTATGTATAAATAATTGAATTATAATTAACTTTGCTGCATTGTACTCATTTATATTGAAACATAAATGAGTGACAACTTTAATATTATTCTTAAAAGAGAACCACATCATTGCAACGGCACTTATTGAAAGTTATAGGCGAATATTTTACAACCCTAACAAATTCATTGGACAGTATTAGGTATTTCTAAGCATTAGGCTCGTTTAGTTCTGCGGTCGACAGAGACAATCAGTTTACCTATATATCAAATCTAAACAAAATGTGTACAAACAAAATATTGACAATTTATTTATCTACTTCACTGTTTATTTAATGAGGTACATATTTTGGCACAGAGAGATTACTTAAAACTATAGTTTATTTAATGTAAGTTTATTTACTTGTTAGATATAACGTTATTTTAAATTACATAAAACATTTTTTCGATGTTCTAAAACTTGTTTGACTGGTCTTAATCGTACGAATCACAGTTTTTGCATTCTCCTAATTACCTATCGTCACTGCTACCAATTTTCTAGTTCCTCTTCAATGGAATGAGTTCGTTAAAAAATCTTAATATAAGAAGGCATATAAAAATATGGCAATAGTAACTATTGAAGCAATCAATACGCAAATTGTGACTCGCGTTGTCACCTAACTTATATAAATAAGGCAACAAACCAAGCTAAAGAAAACAAAATGTGTCCTTTTACAAAGGATTAAGATACAGTTTGGCGTGCCGCCACGTATACTTTCACAAAAATTTAACTTGAAAAAAGTATTTCAATTTTAAATGTTTGCCCGTTTCGTGACATATGCAAAGTAAGATGTATTTTATAATAACATAGTAAATATAATTCTAAATTATTATGAAAAACAAGAAAAAACATAAACAATATCATTATAACAAAATCTACCTACTGCGTTACCTAAATAAAACCACAATCAATATTACATATTAATAAAGTACATTCTACCTCGCCTTATATAGTTGCTCTAGATATCAAGGACGGATTGTTATCTTAGCTATGTAAAATAAATATTAATATAGACACAGAACCCAATGGTTAAAATACTTGTAACCAACTAGGTACAGGTAGAAAAAAATAAAAGGATATAATATAATAATCCCACGTGTTGCGATGAGGTGGTAAATGGCTGTACTAATTATGCTGATTTAATAAGGAAGCTCAAACGATTTATTCTGCTAAAAATTTCCTTAGCTGGCCTCGCTCTAATCTCCCCTTCTCACGAAAGAAGCAAACATTTAAAATTATAAAACGGAATTTATTATATTATAGAGAATGACAAAATTAACATGTACTTTAGTCAATTGTTCATGCTTAACGGATAAAATAGGTACTTGGCCCCTCATCATTACAGCTTTTTGCGTTATGATTTTTGAGGTTAAGAAATAATGTGACAAAATGAAAAAAATAATCACTAGAATTCACAACTTACCAAAATAATGGGAGACAATATACATTAATTTATAATAAAATTAACATTAAGTGTGACTTAAGATTAATTTTATGGTAAAACTATTCAATAGTTTACATTTGCCAAAGCAAAAAAAAAATGAACTTTCATATTATTGCTTTGCAATTAATAGTAATATATTTCATTCACTATTTGTTAAGAGTAATATAGAAAATTATTTCATAAATATACATAAACCACTCCAAAACGAAAATAGTCCTGTAAAAATCTAATTAAACCTGCTTATTCAATAATTATGTTGTAAAGTTTAAAAACTTTTAAAAAATATTCCATTTTACTGTTACAATAAATGACCGGGTCATTGTTTAGAAAGTATTCTTCAGCGCGTATTGTGTACGTGCGTGGTGAGGTGCTTGGACAGGTAATCGGCCCGGGCGAAGCATTTTCCGCACGCCTCGCAGTGGTACGGTCGCTCGCCTGTGTGAATACGCAGATGGCGCGTGAGGTCGCTCTTACCTCCGAAGGCGCGCCCGCAGAACAGGCACACGAAGGGCCGCTCGCCTGTGTGCTTGCGAACATGCAGCTTTAGGTTCTCCTTTGAGCGAACACACTTTCCGCAAAAAGGACACGCAAACCTTCTCTCCTTGTCTCTTTGTCTGTCGTCATTTTGCATAAATCCGAGCAGACCCGAGTGGGAACTAGAGCTTTCATGTTTAACGCTGTCAGTTCGGGACTCGTTTTCGGAACTGTCAGCCATAGAGCTTATGCTGGCGAAAGATACGGGAACTCGTCTTTGCCCTTCGGATGCTGTATCGTCGTCTCTTCTGCTCTCGCTTTCAGCACCTGACGTGCGACATTCGGTGGAATCGTCGACCGTTACGACCGAGTCAGTTGCCCCATTTGAATCGACAGTGCTATCTTGCTCGGCTTCCCTGATCATTTCAGTCGTTGGGGTTCTTGCTGCGTCGTTTCTGTTTCTCTTCTTTATAGACAAATCCATTTCCCCACACTGACCGATCAAAGCCTCGTTGGTGCTAGAGACTTGATCAATGCCTTCAGGGGTGTCAGTATTTTTAGTATGGAGCCTCTCCAGTGTGTGGTTAAGTCGGTGCTTTTTGAAAGACTTTAAGTAACGAAATTGCATACCGCAAACGTCGCAAGTAAACAGCTTATCAGCCGGAAGTCGAGCGCGATGGTTCTGTTCCCGATGTTTGACATAAGCTGACCTGTATCGATAACTTTGTCCGCACTGTTCACAGACAAAAGGTTTATCGTCACAGGGTGTTTGAGAAGCATGTTGTAGAGCAGCATGACGTTCAAGTAGCCAAGCGGAAGGGAAGGAGGCAAGGCAAACCCCACAGCGACGTCGCTCGGAGTGCAGCATATGTCGGTTGTGGTAGAGCATGCAGTCGTCGCTTAGGTAACGCCGCAAGCGGCAGGCTTGTAGCGCCAGCAGCGGCGACCACAGCGGCAGGGCGGTCGGGCTGCGCGCTGGTATCGGGCTTGGGATGCTCGGGGAACTGCATGTCATGTCCAAACACATCTGGAACGCAATATAAAATTGTATTACTTGGATGAATGATTGTATGTAGGTACGTACATGTGAAAATATTATTGTTTTATAAGTACCTGCTAATTGGATCCACAGAAGATACACATTTAGGAAAATAAGGAGGGCCAGTTTTCTTAATACCTGTTTAAACGTAAAATGGGCTATGACATTAATAAAAGAATATTTCTGTAATGATTGTAGAGCTTTTATTTGTCAAAATTGTATTTTTACAGCTATGATATGCTTATATTTGTTTCAAAAGTTACAATGATCAACAGTGTTGGGTCTCTGTTTAAGATAGTTGCACAATTGACAAAACATTACACCGTTTGATCCTCGTTCCGTTCTGATATACTGTAACACTTTTTCAACAAAACTGTACTGCTCTTTGTTACAACATTATGAACTATTAATAATGTTAAGGCAAAACAGATTTTCTCTAATCTAAAATGTCAACAATGTATGTTAAATAAAACAGCTTAAGAAAAAAGTAGTCATCGTTTTATCCGTGATATAAACGATAACTAGGTATATGAAGCTCTATAAATAAAGTGGACCTACGTTATTTGAACTTGTGCTGAAAATATTTAATGCTGGCATAATATACGTTAAGTATTGTATAAGACATTCTAAGTCCAAACTTTAAAAACAGCGGTGATTACAATTTAAAAACGTTACTACTTAAAGAGCCGGCTAAATTCTAAATACGTATACTATGCCAACACAAATATTAGTCACGAAAGTTTAAACCTAAATAATTTATAGTAAACACATTATAATTATTAAAACAAATTGTACCAATATACAATAATTAATACACCTACAGGAACTTAGGAAAATTGCAATATAAGTTCTATATTTAGGTATGCCACTTAAAAAAATGGTAAGTTAAATTACAAGTAACCAGTTCACGCTTCAGCGACCTCTAACTCGATCATGTTCGACCGAAACTTAACGATAATAACTAACACTATACAAAATAATTTTATGGTAAAATTGGTCATCAAAATAATTTTGCACAGATTGTTCGTAGTATAACATCACAAGATTGGAATGCGCTAGCTACGGAGACGCCGGCCGAGGTGCTTTGCTACGTACCAGTGTTAGCAACGCGGACAGAAGAGAGTGTAAGTTACATATCATAACGCAACTTACAATTTTCACCATAAAATTACAGTTTTTTCTCTATCTGCTACATATACTATGTATAATCCGTGATTTGCAGCCTTTATATAAGTCTTGTATAGGCAAGAGGCACTCTAAATATAAAACTGTGGTCACAATTTATTATAATATAAAAATGAATCTACGTCGTATCTATTTCAACACATGAAATATTTCGTGCTAGTGTTTTCTTAAAGTTATCATGCTCTGTAAGTAGGTCATTAAATATACCTACGTCAATTTAAAATATAGATATAATAAAGTTTATTAATATATATTTAATATTTTATTTATTTGTGCTAACGGCGTGAACTCTGCAGGGACGTGGCAACATATGGCAAATGTTAAAATTTGAATAACTGCACTTGGGGGAGTATAATCTATTGTTAATGTACCTACTTTATATTTCACTAACAACATTCACCATTGCCTATATACACGTAAATACATAGATATATAAATCTATATCATTATTTTATTAATAAATATTACCTCTGAAAGTTAGGAAACAAAATAGTATTTTAAACTGCATTCTGTATTATAAAAACTATTTCGATAAAAACTCGTACAAATTTGTTAATTCGCATCACTATTAACCATTTATTTATTGCTATTAAGTATTTGTGTAAATTGTAAATATTTAATCTGTCTTAAAATAAGAAGAGGAACATTAATCAAGGTTTCAATATTGCTATAAAGTTTGGTAACGTTCGACTCTGATAAAATAAAACGAGTGCAGCTTTTCAAATAGCAACATTCATGTGTGGGTATTTTTTTATTATTTTAATTTATTTTTCTTTTCTGTATTTTAGCTCCGGAAAGTAGCGCATCTACCAATCTATTATCTAAAATGCATTTTATATACTGTGTGACTTTTAACAATAAGACCAACATCCAGTTTACTTTCCCACATTATGTTCATAGTAAATTCGCTAAAACTTTAGACAGGAGTGTACAAACTCATTCCTATACAAACAAGTAACATCATCAATTATATTATGAAATGTTTAAATTCACTTAACATGGACCGCAACAAAAACACATTAATTAATACATTTTTAAACTATATAAGTAAATTTAAACATTTACAGGTTTATGGAATGTAAATTATATTGCTAGCAATTTTTCAAATTACTTTAATCAATATAAACCACACATTCTCATCAACCCATTTGTAAAAAAAAGAAACAAATTACATAATACTTGGAAAATAATTGTCAGTAGATCTAGTAGGTATAATATTAATTAATTACCAGGTGCTTCTGGAAGAGCTTCCTAAGAAAACTACGACATCATTTAATTCATTACCTATTACCGTAACATTCCATTCAAAACAAAATAAACAAAGTTTGAAATGCCCCGGTACTCACGGCGATCGAATCATAAATCAGAATTTTGACTTTATTACATAGTTAGACCTACCTAAATATTATCGGTGGCATTATATACACAGTGTAGTTATATACACTGAAATAATTTCGGAATGTTAGACGTTTGCAATCCAAATTATCATCATCGTTTATTTATATTATATATATATTTAAAATAAGTACTTCAATGATACCAAATTAATATCAAAAATAAATTTACCAATAGCATACTGGCCTTAAATTCTACATAACGGCTAAGAACTTATAAAATGTTGTACCAAATTTTAATTTGTGCCTGTGTTTTGGGAATGAACTTTCATTTTATGTAAGTAATAATTACTTATACCTACAATAAAAAAACAATTTTTAAACGAAAATCATTGAAATTTGTTGTTGTCTATTTTACAATTTAAAATTGCGTTATTTGATTATGATAAAACAAAATAACGACACACAACTTTTTAGTAGTCGTCAAGAAAGTAAATAATATTAATTACTTGGCCTAAAATCTTAAATATTTGAAATCACATTCTGAGATCGCAACTTTTACTCCCAGATGTAATACCTTACTTGTATTAGACATATATCACAGATCTTTATCTATATTACCATAATACTTTCATTTGAGAAAACCCAAAATTATGAAACACTAAACACCTAATTTAAAAGATTATTTAAACGCCTACATTCAAATTTGAAACACTTACAAAGAAATTTTTAATATCCTATTCAATATAAATAAATACATTTATGTATTTTAAAATAATTGCGGTGTCACTAACTCTACATTTTTCCATGAAATATTACTCTTTTCTATATAAATGATATGTCCCATGACCAAAAGATTATGAAATGATTAGGCAATTGGGTCTATCACCTACCTAGTACAATTAAAATCATTTAGGTACTTTAAGATAAAGATATTAATTCCTACAAGAATATTAGTATGCTCTAGCCAGAGAGTACCGTGGGCAATTCAACAGTATGTACTTATATAAGTAATTTTTCATTGAACTTACGGACTATATGAGCCAACATCCAATCAGTTCCAAATCAAAGCTTTAATTTTATCGGTTGTGATGTCAAACTATGAAAATTGTTCATAGAGTAACAAATTATATAGGTTAGTAATTTATTCTATAAGGACCAAGCCTCAAAAAACAAAGTAGGTACTTTATGTATATTACGTATTTTAAACAGAACTATGGAGGTGTTGAAAAATAATTAATCTTACAATCCATAAAATATCCCTGTATTTGACTCTGTTGAATTTATTGAACACAGCGATTATCGCGAAGAGTTCCAAACTCTGTGCACACATTTGTTGTACAATCAAATAATATTGTTATCTATCTCAATTAGTACTAAAGGTTAGCTATAGCTTTCGTAATAAATGAAGTATGTACCCAGTGTTTGAAACCATCTAAATAATAATAAAAATAACACGTTTTTGCAGTATGAAAATAGATAGAAAATTTATATATAGTTATAGATAGATACCATGCCTTTTAAATCATGTGAGTTTATTTACAGATTCTGCCAATAACACTGAAAAATAATGAATTTAAACGTTTACATGCGGAATAAAAGGCATAGTATTCGGACAGAACAGAAATGGCGGTTAAAGCTTTGATTCCCATGATCACACATCCACCACTCTCCCCGTGTTTACCGAATACAGAACTACCGAAGCGTTTACATTCTAATAAATTTCCTAAAAATCCGATATTATCAAACTATATGTTATTTACATTTATATGTCATAATATTGCTTTTGAATTACCTCAGGGGAGCGTGCGTCGTTAACTTCGAAAGACATAAAATTAGTAAAAATCTCAAATCTCTAACTTCTTAATTGTTACCAACTATGTTGAGTGCTTTATTCGTATGATCTCTAATAATAATAATTAAAGCACTCATAATAAATCTTAAATTTTGTTAATAAATCAACTCTCGACTTGATTCTACTTTTATAAATATGAAAGTCTCTAAAGATTATGCCAGCTCTAAATTAATATGATATTTTACAATTTCCTCATTATTCAAAGTTCAAAATAGCTTACTAAAAGAATTATTTTGTAAGCAAATTAAGCTAAGCATTTTTTCTATTTTGATTTAGGAAATCAAAGGATATTAAAGTATTCATACTTCTCTAGCTAACTTTGGCTATGCCGTCTAATCACCAATAGAGATAAACGAGTTCATTTTAATTTAACTAAAGCATAATGAAAGCACCTAACTTTCGAATTTTTATATAAAAATAAGCAAACAAAATCGGAACAACTGAAAAGCTTATCAACAAATACATTTAAAAAGTATCAACTTTAGTGTGTCAATTATCTATTAGTGAATTATCAAATATTATTCATATCATTCAGATCACAGTTGCGGCGTTTAAATCACATTCTTAACTAATTACAACATATTGTCCTCCATTTGTTCATTCAATTATCACTTCTTGCTCACCATTGACTATTTCCAGTAATACTTAACATTACTGAGAAATGCACGGTCGAAGGTTAGTTGCACACTGCTGCGGTCCCTATCTCATTGATGCGGACTTTCTTCTTCTGTGTCGACTGGACTAGGCGACAGAAATTTACGAGCATATTTTGGATAGTGAGTTTTCTCGTGTGCTTTCAGTATAGTCGATCGTGAGAATGTTTTTCCGCAGAGACCACAACGAAATGGCCGTTCACCTGTAATATGATAATTTGTGTTCATATTTAATCATTTAACCATGCTCATCATTTCTTTAAATCAAGATTTAAGTTCATTAGAATCTACTTTAAGATGATAAAAGTAAGTGCTTACCTGTGTGAACTCTACAATGGTCTTTCATGTGGTGTCTTAACTTGAATGCCTTCCCACAGAATTCACATTTAAACGGCCTATCACCTGTGTGCACTGGCAAGTGTGTTATTAATGAAGAAACATCTGGAAAACTCTTGCCACAAAACTTGCATAAAACTACATTTCCAGGTTCAACAGGTCCTATGTCCAGTTCAATAGGAGATTCTTCTGTATGCATACTCATATATGTGGGGTCACTGAATTGTCCTATCATGGGTAAGCCCAGAGGCCTACCCAATATGGCATCTCGGTACTTCAGAGTGTCGAGCGTGTGAGTCGTCAATATATGCCTGGTTAGTTTGCTCTGATGTGGAAACGCCGCACCGCAGTGTATGCAAGGATAACCTCTGTCTCCCTCGTCAATTCGCACCCTAGCGGACCCATCGTACTCCTGCAACCACAAAAAAGAACATCAACTTCTTTTTTCTTGTTCCATTTTTACACGGATCAAATTGTGTGCATTATCTCTACCACTACTTTCTAAATTGAGATGCAGTCTCTGTATATTTTTATTTCCACTATCTAAGTAAGAAGTTGACGCTCATTTTTGCCCAATAATGTGCAGGAGTGACCCGGAAACCGACTACGCGTAACGCCTTGTTGATTAGCAACGCGTACAGAATCAAAGATTCGTACTATAACGTATGCATGTATATGGCCAAAATTTAAAATAAAAACTGGCCAGAATATATATCAAACAAAATGAATGGATATAAAAATGATGGCCAACAAAATGAAGGTCAACTTCTTGACAGCAAGGCATAATACTCGATGTTCAAAAATAGCGCAGCATATCAAACAAGCATGCATGTAACATATCAATTTCCACATTTAGATCAACTCAATAATACTTATTGGTACAGACTTCAAAATTAAAGGGAAAAGCCATTTACTCAGTTACCGAGTAAGCATCAAAATATTTTTTTTTTCGCAGGTTGTAAAAGCATTTACAGAACAATTACTTTATTTCTACATAAAATTATATTATATTGAATGATTATTCTTCATTTAACCTTTGCCAGAAAGTTTGAATTTCAGAAATAACATCTAGGTTGGCTTTTATACAGTTAACTAACAATAATGTGGAAATAATAATGAAACATGCAAAACAAAAAAAGTAAAAATTAACTTTAAATTATTTACTCATGCTTGTTAAGTAACAAATATATATAACCTCGTTTCTTTAGGCATGAAAATAGTACTTATACATAATATACATAAAAATGTGCCATTTGTGAAAAATTAATCTAAGTAAATTACTTTTTATACAAAAATTTGCAGTACAATTATTTGTTTTATTCACTGAAGATATTGCTGACCTTTCTTTTTATATTAAGCATCTACAAAAGCTTTATGTAACAATGTAATATAAGCCATATCTTATGGTCTCAGCAACTAGCAATATTACTATTTTAAGAGGAATACTATTCACAATAATTTGTTACTTAGGGTCATAGCACATACATTGAAACGTAAACAGACCGGCACCGCCTCACCTTTTCCCTCGGTGTCAAACGTCAAAAATCCGATTATGTCACGATTCTGATTAGTGTGCGTTGCAGTAAGGAGTTTCCTACATATAATAATTAATGGCTCAAGTTGATACGGTGCTGATCCCTTTACGTTGTGATAAATGTGCTACGACCCTTAAAGAAGTACATAATAAAAAATATTGTACTTACTGTTTCATGTGGAATTCTATAATCATTTAATGTTTCAGCACTCTTCTCCTCATTACCTCTGTCCCAATCTACTTCCTTCTTTAGAGACTGAAACATTTAAATCACAATGGTCAATAAATAATGTAGTAAATAATTGATAATTTTAAAAACAGAAAATATGAGATATTCAATTAAAACAATTTATCATCTTTTACAAAGCTTCTTAGAATTAATGACAATTGCAAATGATCTTTTGTAAATGAGCAATGCCTCCAATGGTTTTATAAGGAATAAAGCGATGTCGTTTTTTTACCTACCTAATAGTGTTCCTCACCAGGGTTATTCATAGTTGTGGTAATTTATGAACAGTGATTAAGATTAATAACTATTCAGAACAAAGAGGCTAGACTCTTTTTGAGACAGAAAGCTCTGACCATTTTAAATAATTATGTAAACAAAACATACCAGTGGAACTTGTTGAACTGGAGGCAATCCTGATGGACCAGCTATGGGCTCAACTCCGCTCCTCGGACTAGGTAATGACGGATGAGAAGGATGAGGCAGCCCTGCATGAGCTATTGTGTTTAGTACACTTAGCCTTTGATCCACTGGAGAATAGTGTGCAGCAAGGACACTACTACTATGACTGTTTATAGTCATGTTTAAGCCTGTAACAAATAAAATGAAAAATTCCATATCATGATGCTTAAAACTGCCTGCGAAAACATAGATCATTTAAAATTCTGATAACATTTTTTTTAAAACAAGGACAATAGACTCAAAGGTCACCCTAATCTAGTACTTACTTAGTAGTTATTTACCTCTTGTGTAGTTAAAGATCTTTGATTACATATTTATAGTAAACTTTTCTAATAATGATGTAAACGGTTATTAAGTAATTACATAATTTACAGTACCTGTTCAAGTGGCTTCAAATTCTTTAATATAAAACTGTTTTATCTTATCATGTATTTTTACAAATGAATACCTTGTAGCAACTAAATAAAATTCAACCCAAATGTACTTATATATCGTGAAAATCATTTTAAAGCGTTAACTGGCTACAATAATTTTATTTTATGTACTTAATTATTTCAATTCAATGTGTTTATTGTTTACCAATTTGATATTTTTGACAGAAGATACTGAAACTGACTCATGTCAAAACTGTCACTTAATCTGTCTGACATGCCAAATAGAGGTGGCACACATGAAAAAAAACCGGGCAAGTGCGTGTCGGACTCTCGCACAAAGGGTTCTGTACCATTGATTTATGAAATTAAAAGCATTTTTTTTTTAATTTAAGTTATTTTGTATGAAAGATTACGCGTTAATAAGCGCTTTACGATTTACGAAGTATTAAAAAAAATCTAGATCTCGTTCAAAACAATTTTTGTTGGTAGTTTTTACAGTAATGTTACATTACTGTAAAAACTATTAACAACAATCAACAACAATTATTTATATTATGATGTAGGTACATTACTAATGTACCTACATCATAATATAAATAATTATGTTTTCTTTAGATTTTTCATTTTCTTATTTTAGAAGTTAGAGGGACCAACTTTTTTCCACTTTGGAAGCGCCTGTCACGCAAACTATTATGTTTAGAAAAGAAATATTTTAAAAACCTCGATATCATTGTTGAAGACCTATTTATAGCTACCTCAAACGTATGTGTTTGATGAAAAAAAAAATTGAGTTTCAGTTCTAAGTATGGGGAAGTCCCCAATATTTATTATTGTTGCATCAAAATCATAATGCGGTTCACACAATACATTTACCTACCCCAAGTTTCAACAGTATAGCTCTTATAGATTAAAAAATGCCTATGATATACGGACGGACAGACAGACATGACGACTCTATAAGGGTTCCGCTTTTTGCCATGTGGCTACGGAACCCTAAAACCGAGTTTACAAGTGTGCGATAAGTAGGTAATCAAATTTATGTATATTTACAAAAATGTATTATTACATTTTGTACATGAAATTAGTGTGTTTTTAGCTACTTAAACAAAATTTGTGATTTACTATCAAACTGACCATAATCAGCCTGGATGGATAGTTGATGATAGTTATAAATAAGTTCACAACATGATCCTACTTCCTGTGCTTCTTAATAACTTTACGTAAATAAGTTCATTTAGTTTAGTAAGATAAGTAGGTACTTATTATTGCTCACTGCTAATAACTCACTGCTAATAACTTTTAAAAAGTCGGAATTATTATTGAAAGATATTATTAGCCAATGATAAGATTTTTAAATGAGTATGGTGGTATATGAATATTTAATTGAAATAAAACTCACCGATATTATCGTTTTGTGCTCCATTTGATCTAATCGATATAGTATCGTCTTCCGGTGATGAAGACCGCATAGGTTCGTCAGGTGGCTCATCTTTTGGTATTGGTGGATGTGTAGGAGCTAAAGATTCGGGCCCAATTTCGGACCTAAATCGTCGCACTGAAAGTAATGGAGATACTCTGGGTGGTGAAGCTTCGGGCATTTCTCTTTGATCACGTGGTTCTCGCGGTTCACGTATTTCTCGAGAGTCTCGGACTTCTCTTAAATCACGGGGTATATCTCTTGACTCCCGTGGCTCTCTGTGTTCTCTGGCTTCCCTCGGGTCTCTTATATCACGAGGATCTCTAGTCTCTCTCGAATCTCTTAAATCACGAGCTTCCCTTGGTTCTCTTTCTCTATGTTCTCTTGAATCCCTTGACTCTCGAGAGTCTCTCGTATGACTTTCCCGAGCTTCTTTATTTTCCCGTTCACGGATTTCGCGTGTGTCTTTTAATTCCCGCCTTTCTTCTTTGTCTCTGTGTTCTCGCCCGTCAATTTTTTCATGCGATTCTGAAGCTTCCCTTATATCTTGCGGTTGGCACTCTTCCATTGGTTCCGGTACTTTCCTTGTGTCAATGCCAGCAGCGCTTAAAGTAGTCATTTCAGCTAATCCTTTTACCTATAATGCAAAAATAATTATATAATAATATTCATATTATTAGTGGTAAAACGTGTTAGTTGACGTTGAAATTTAATAAACCTAATCTTATGGAAAAGTGACAAGATAACCTGACTCTAGAACCGAAAAAAAGACCTTTGTTACAACAACATTAGGCTTCGACGGTTCTATGAATTCGAATTGGTATAGAGTTTTATTATTATTATTAAATATTTCTCGTTTTGTTTTCTGTCTTGTTTTTTTCTTACAATGGCCCTATCGTTTACCAGTGATTCTTGTTTTGTTTTGATAGAGCTCGAACTTACTTCAAATACATTTTAATTTGTTGGCTATAAGACACTCATAGAATGAAATAGGTAGGCGGTGACTACTTAATATACCTAAGTATTCTTACTTCGTCTCAAAATGATTACAGATTACCATAATTTACTAATAATTTATGATATTTCTGTTCTTTAATACCTACTTACTACACTCTGCGCTACTGCATCAGCTTTGAGACAGAAGTTTTTTATCGTCAGGCTCTTTATTTTGATCTTAATGATCTCTGAATCTACTACGGCAGCGAGAAAATTTCAGTAACCAGAGAATGTTGCTTTTATTTATTTTTGTGGTACAGGTACCTACATAATTATATTTTTCAATTCATTGTAAAACATCGACCCTGTAACGGTCATATTTGTAAAAAACACTAGATACACTCCTGTCGCACGACATTCCTCCAAACACATATCTTATACATACAAAGGTCATCTAAGCTTAAGGTAATTATTTTGTAGAGCACACTTATGATTCCCATGCAGGAGCGCGGGATCCAATTCCTTGGGAACGGTAGCCGTTTACGCTATTATTTGCTATTTAGAGATAAGTTTTTCATTAAGGAGGTTAGTAGATCTAGTTAATTTTTTAGCGTTCCTTTAATGGGGTAATCATTTCTTCACACTATTAAATTGATTTAAAGAAAATCAAAGGATTAGTTATTTACCTGAAGGCTCTCAGCTGTTTTGAGGAGAGCAGGCAGTTGACAATATTGGACGTTGACCTCGCCCTTGTACATGAAGTCGACGAGGGTCCTCAACTCTTCTAAGCCCACGTCTTTGAGTATCACAATGGGGTGACGCGACGGGTGGTCCACAAACAGTGACCGAAAGTACGATGAACACGCTGATAGCACTACCTGGAAATATTGTAACAAAATAAATTAATTGTTATACTTACTATTTGATTCTTACACCACACTTTTTGTACAAGTTCTCTTTGTAGATACCTACAAAGAGAATCTTTAGTACGTAGTGATAAAGTGTTTTATTCGATTTTTCGTTTCCTTCTATAACGCCAATAGTTAATCTTTGTACAGTATTCTTCATCATTATATCGGTATCCTCTAATATAACGTTAGGTACATTCAATATGAATGTTATTTCTGAACTTTGTAAAATCCTTTCTTACTTCTCTTTTAGACTTTTCCTCACAGTTTTTCTTTTTTTTTTCCGAGGTAGGCTAATAATACCTTGGTACTTAGTATTATGATTGTTTATTCCCAAGTAGGTAATATATGAAAAGAAAAGCTGCCAACTTGCTTCAACCATTACACGAACTAATGAAATGAAGCGTGATTCGTGAGGTTTCTACGAGTACACGTGCCATATTATATAAAAGTCATTAAACTTGTAAGGATTCACTATCGCTCAAGTAGATTGAGACAACTTTGACTTTGAACATCGAAAGTTACCCTTATACTTAGTTATTATGAAAGCTTCGTCGTGTTTTCACATTCCACATTTTGACTGTTGCGTAATTGTTTCTTGTATTTTTTTAACATTAATGGAAAAATACTCTTTTGTAAGGTCTTATTAAATTTTTATATTTTTTAACCTCTTCTCAGTAGATATGCGTATCAGAGGACCGAGGACGATATCTCAGGTGACCGATATAAGTAATCATTAGCCAAGAAAGTGTTAGATAAATTGTCCACACATCTATCTATACTATATAATAAAACTGTAGAGAGATCAATTCTGTACATTGAATATATGTTAAAAATTAATATTGGAGGATGAATGGTGATCGATACTAATGCCAAAAATGCAATCAATAAATTTTTTGTCTGTCTGTCTGTCTGTCTGTCTGTCTGTCTGTCTGTCTGTATGTGCACGCATGGGTCAAAAACTACTGAAGGCATTTTAATCAAACTTGGTACAATTGTAGTCCATACTCCCGGGCAGGTTATAGGCTGTATAACATAACGCTAAGACACATAGGAGCTGAGCAGTGACGAAATATTTGAAGCAAGTCGGTTGAAAAAACGCGCGTTCGAGCTCTTATCATCGCATACGTTGATCATACGCCAAAAATATGTATTACAAAAATAATGGTCTTAAAAAGATGTACAAAAAAGTCCTTAATAGTATATATCTATCTTTTATATATTAGCCACAATAACGTGTTTAATCGTTAGGGTTTTCTTCAAAGTGTATTAAACACATAAATATATAGTAATTTGCATAGACATATCTTTTTCAAACTCCCATATTTCAAAAGTACACTTTAATATCTTATTCATAATTTTTTTTTTATAGAAATCGGTTTTTAAACACACAAGATATAGATGAAAGAAAATTTCCAAATGTCGCTGCGCCAGTATGAGTACGGCTGTACGGTTGATTTTTGTTTAACGTCCGAAACGGCCAACTGGTACATCTATATAATTTCATTCACATTGACTCTTAATGCGAACGGACGTGGTTCTTATTGACTCTTCTCGGAATAAGCGCACTTTAGATATTAAAATACATAGATACGTAGTTTTTAGGTATTAGTTTTAAAGCAGGTAATCTATATCTATCTATCTTCTATCTTCTATACTATAATAAAACTGTAGAGGTCGAAATGTCTGTTCTTTTCGAAAATTCAGATAAAAATTATCTATAAAATCTAGAAAAAAGTCAAAAAGCAATAACACTACACACTTACAATTTTTAGAATTAATGTCTATCTGTCTGTCTGTCTGTTTGTTACCGCACATCTTTAAAACGAATTAAAATATAATCTTAAGACCAATACATTGTATTGTAGCCTTTCTTATTAGGCTTAAACTGAGGTATGTTTCATCAAAATCGGATAATATAGTCGAGTCTAAGTTTAGTCAAATATTTTTTGCTAGATAGTAAAAAGGTGTTGGGTACAATAATTTATTTCAGCATTTTTTTTACAAAAGACAAAACCTACACTAGCCTTTAAAAATATCAATTTAACGGACACAAAGAACATCCAGACTAAGGACAATAGTTTGTGTATCACAATTGTCCTCCATGGGAATCGAACTCATGCACGCCAGCCATGTAATGCGACCGCCGCGCCACCGAGGCAGGTAATTCTGCCGCACCATAACGTGGCGTGCAAATGTATGTGACGGTGTGGTGACGAAGTAAGAATACAATATGTCACCTCCGCATCTCATCCCATGGGTGGCGTAAAACCGACTAAGGGACAATCGGTGAATATTATCTTTACGAAATAAAAATGAAGGAAAACTTGAAATTAAACCATATACCAATCCGACTGGCCAGCGTGGTATTAGTAGGCCAAGTATCCCTCCGTCACGGGAGGAGGCGCGTCCTTGCAGTGGGACATTAATGGGCTGTCATTTATTTTAACTTACAAATTTGACAACAGATGGCATTGTGCCTGTGACGTCATTTTCAGTATCGCGGTGTTAAGATTTTCCTTGAAAGAATGACGTTCGCTCATGTCTTTCAGCATAAGTTTAGACGCAGTCTTCATAGATCTGTCTTTGTAAAGGTCTGTTTTTGAAAAGGTTTTGGTTCGTTCGTTAATTTAACAATTCGTTTGTAGGTATATCTGTTTGTTATAAGGTTTAAAAAACAATTTTTCAGTATTAAATCGAATTGCGAAGTAAGTAACATCCGCCACGCGAACGAAGTCGCGGGCACAGCAGCTAGTTTAAAATAAGAATAATTACCTAGTCTTATTTTAAATGTGGACAATTGGACTTATACATATACTTAAATAATTTAAAGCTTACTTTATGAGCCCTAATGGATGCACCTTCGGAGCAGGCAAGCGTGACGTCGACCAGACTCTCGTCGTGCAGCAACTGGCTGAATACTCCCAGCAGGTTGCTCTGATGATTGTTCCACCTTAGGCAATAGTGCTCACTTCCCATGTCTGAGCTAGCTCCCGCCGCTGTCGAACATAATAAAAAGTATTTTATTAAAAGTCTTCATCACTTTTGTATTGGTTTTATATTTTTGACATAATAACATTCTTTACATATTTATTTTATCTTTATTGCTTTATCAATGTCAACGAATTGATACAATGTATGCATTGAAGCTGCCAAGGCCCGTTTGGCATAGGCGTTTGTAATACGAAAGTTGATAGTTGGTCTCAATAATGCCAAGTTACTGTCACCTAATTCTCGGTGTTTATTTACTGCGCTTACTTTTATATCAACACTAGTTGACCCGTGCCCACTTAGTTGGGCGGCAAAAAAAACACGTCTCTTTTTTAAACATATTTCATTACCGCTCCACTCCTATTAGTCATAGCGTGATATTATATAGTCTATGACACTCCCCAATAAATTGCGTATTTAACACAGAAAGAATTTTTAAAATCGGTTTAGTAGATCCAGAGATTACCCCCTACAACCTCACAAACAAAAAAAACACACAAACTTTACCTCTTTTTAATATAAGTATAGACATTACTGCTCCACTCCTATTAGTCATAGCGTGATATTATATAGTTTACTGCGCTTACTTTTATATCAACACTAGTTGACCCGTGCCCACTTCGTTGGGCGGCGAAAAAAACACGGCCCTTTTTTAAACATATTTCATTACTGCTCCACTCCTATTAGTTATAGCGTGATAACACAGAAATATTTTTTAAAATCGGTTTAGTAGATCCAGAGATTACCCCCTACAACCTCACAAACAAAAAAAAAACACACAAACTTTACCTCTTTTTAATATAAGTATAGATAATTATTTGTCTTTGAAACAGTTTGGATTTCACTTTCGTATTTTTCTGGTCAAGAATGATGGTATATACTAAATACATGAAAGTTATGTAAAAATATTAGAAGTATGCATAACAAATCACAGATCGTGGAAACAAATTCTTTTCCTTATACTTATCGCTAGGTAAGTAACTAATGTATTATTGCAGTTAAAATTTTTTAGAGGATTTACGTTTGTGTCTATCTTTGTATACTTACAAGAAAAAGTCTTTCAATCTAATTGAAAGACTTTTTCTTTTATAGATTTAAATAACCGTCGACGTCATTATAATACTTATTTCATAAAAGCCCATTGATATCCCAGTGCATGGAAAGGTCACCTCCAATGATGTACGGAAACTAGCCGACAAACAACACGCTGATTAGACGTTCTGATTTTCATTTTTCGTAATAAATAGTAGTAGAGATAATAAAATAAATGTGTGAACTTTTTCTTAGACGCATTTTATGACGATGACGGCAACACTATGGTTTCTTATTCCTTCAATATTTAAGCACACAAAAATCGTCTTAGTTATTAGGTAGATACTTACACACTATTGACCATACTTACGCCGACATATTGTAGCGCTAAAAGATTTTAGATGCTAACTACGAGGTATAAAACATGCTGCATAATCTATTATTTTCACTGTGTAACGTAATGACAAAAACATTATATTCTCTCCTTCGATAGAAGTTATCAACATTAAGAGAGAATAAGAGTAAGAAATTGACAGTCATGCTTGTCAGTAAGTGTTTGTATTTATAAAAACGCAAGTAAGAGAAAACTTCAAATTCACTTCGACCTGACTAAGTGGAGCATAATGGAACTAGAAAACAAGTTTTCCTTCATTTTCCTTTGACCATTGACATTGAAATACATAATATTTGTACATCACCAAGTCTTTGTACCAATCAGTAAAATAGTACATAGGTTAACATGATAATTAATAAAAAATAATTTTTAATCTATTTTTTGTTTAAATATCTTTTCTGTTTTCTATACCTATCAAAATACACGATTTGTTTGGATACAAAACTTATAATTCGCAAGTTTTCCAAAATGACCTCGTAACATTGTTTATTAGATCAGTAAATTCAAAAGAGTATTAGTTTAGATAGTGAAAATGAGACGATAAGTTTAAAAGTCGTCCGTATTTCGTGGATTGTAGGTAAGTGGTTTTCATTTATTTATTTGAGTACAATCACGTATAAAAACTGGTTTACATTAAAATCTTTAATACTTATTAAGGTAAAAATGTTTTTTTTTCAAATTAACAGTTTAAGAAAAATGAATAGACGAAGACGAGAAACGAATTAGACTATACATTTGTATTATAGGTAAGTCCTAACCTTTTATATAAATTCCGTTAATTTTTAAAGATACTTCTTAAATCTTCATCACTTGAAAACAGTTAAAATATATTTTACTTTTTTAAATATATTATACCTTATACTTATTTTACTTTATTACACAAAAAATATAAACAAAATAAACAATGCGTAAGCAGTTTCTTCGAATTGTAGAACCTAGAAATTATTTTTAACATCTGAACATTACCAATATACCCAAGCATTGTTGACTTTGTCGTAGGCACCGCTAAAAATTTCCACAAGATGAGTAGGTAACTGCTTCAAAATATCTAGGCAAATATAAGTATAACTTAATAAGCTAATAACACCAAAGCGTAAACATAGTAACATCTACTTAATATTAATAATTTTCTAGTATTCCCATATAACTGTAAAAACTGTAGCAAATTGTTTAAAAAGTTGTTAAAATTACAATTTTACGACATTGTAAAACAATGCATTAATGTTACGATATGAATAAAATCAAAAATTTAAGATGTTTCCAAGGCGCTAATTACAGCATTTACTTACAAGCACATTTAACAACCGGAACCGTAAGATTAGTTAATAAGTACAAAACGCCACTTCAGTATTATTTTTTTTATCTGTGATTACTGATTACCGCTTCGCGCCTACATGCGCGAAGTTAAATATAGCTGCGACTGTACCTACTATTTAAACGTAGGTGTTTTGCGCACACGCGTGCGGCCGCGACGCAGTCAAGATCAAGGGCGTACGATTGCGCAAGAGTTGGCGGTCGCACCGCACTGCAACTCAGTGTGATGTCATCGGGCCGTCTGAGTTCCCCCGCCCCTCCTCCAATCTCGCATCAAATGCTCGTTGTAAAGGCCGCGGACGCGGAACATTCTATTTTTAATTTTGACCGTAGTGTTACGTAGAACTTTTTGAAAATTCCTTTTGGTTTTGCTTTTTATCCTTTATACATTTCGACAGATATAAAAACAGTTTTGAACCGTCAAGGTCGTGTTCAGGCTGGATCAATGATAGATCTACTCATAAATAGCAAATTGACGCAGGTTTCATAGAACGATGTACAATCTTTTACTTAATCTACAAGGTCATTGTGCGTTTTATGAGTCATAGTCTAGGTTCGACTAGATATATTATTTTGCAAACTCTCAAATAATATACTTCGGTAGATGTTCCAAGGTTACAAAATGACTGCAAATCATGATTTAATCTTGATAGTTGCAGATAATCCGGAATACATGATAACCTTCTGAAAATGCACTTGATAAACGCACTTTGTTGATATCACGTAGGTAACTTTTAATAATATTATCTCTTCGTTTTCTTTAGATAATAGGTGTGTTAAAATTACCTACTAGTATGTACCTATTCTACTGCCATTTTGATTAATTATAAAATGTATAGTAGGTATAGAGCAAATAATTGTAGGTACCTACTCTACCTAAGAGGCAGCTTACATAGAACTTTATCAGTCATCACTGTTCTAATTGCTCTACTGTTTTTTACGACTGCAACTACTGCGACTACGCCAGTCTTTGTCGTCCATTTAAGTATCTCAGTGTAAAAGCTGAACTGTACATTTTTTCAAGTAGGTAGGTATGTTTTATTTAACTCGTTGTCTATTTATGACCAAAATGAACTGTCCATTAACTATTCAATAATTTTAGGGTTTTCAATTAGAAATAATACAGGTAAAAAAGGAATTTATGCAATACCACTCTAGAGTAAAGCATTTTTGTTTATTTTATAATGTTGTAGATGTGTCTGTACTTGACGTTTTATCCTGTAATACATCTTAATTCATAAAATTTGATTGAGGAATAAAGGATAGCTTCTAGACTAAATATGTTTTATTAATAATTTTAGATATACCTAGCTATTTCTGGAATTTTGCTATCAAATATTTAATAGATAACTTTTAAAAAGGTATATTTATGACCAATTACAACAAGTATAGGAAGTTGCATTGAGGAGCGATATAGCTCAAATTAATACGGACGTGAAACTAGTCGTATATTACCTACCTATGTGTGACCTTCACTGCACAATAGTCTAGCTAACGTGTTTAAGGGAGTGGACACACAGACTCTACGATTTAAAAATATATATTTTATTATTGCCGGCTACCACAGAAATGTACATTGTTCAGATATCTGTGCCGGCTACCAAATGTAAATTAAAATTGATAATAAAACAGACTAATTCTAATTTGTTATCTTGTTTAATTAAATGCTAGTAGCAAGAAAAGAAAAAAATGTTAGACAGCTGATACAAAAATATAGAAGTATTCTTATTTAAATTGGATTTAACAACATTATAACGATGTATTAGGAAAACTCAGAAAAGTATTAAGTTTTGTGGGAGGTACAATATGCATTGCTGTTGATATCTTGGGCAGATACGATGATGGCCTTTATTTACTGACACGATAACGTATAAACAGAGATCTTTCAAAATTCAGGAAACTTTAAAATTGAATTACACAAAAAATAATAAAGAATTATAGCTGCTTAGTCAAAATTATATTTATACTCGTAGCTTAGATTAGACAATATTTATTTCACACTGTTTTTTTTTCTAAGTTAGTAAACTAATAAATTTCCTGTATATGTAGGTAGCTATACCTAGGTAGGTACATAGGAATGAAGAAATAATCCAAATACTCCAATACTCCTTAAGGCAATATTAACTCAATAAAATTATATTATAATGTATGGTGAACATTCTCCTTAAGTCGTAGGCCATAAGAGCGGCACTATGCTAATAAATGATCATCCATTTTGTATAGACTATTTCATCATGCGAGGACGTGGATGCAGGTGCGGGGAATCACCAATAAAATTAAATAACACTCGTAAAGTAAAAAATATCCATTGAAATGTATTCGCACATGTCATGGCAGTCACAGAATCATTAAGTGTATATTGGCATAGTGTTTGGTAGATAAAATTTACGCTGTTTAGTGTGTTTTGTGAAACACTATTTAATAAAATAAGGAAACACGTGTGGTGTGTGGGAGTTGGTATTAAAGTCGTTGTAAAAATTGTAGTAAATTGTTGCGTCTCTATCATTTATGTAATGAGTTAGACAAATTTTATCTCAAGGCATTTTAATCGCTGTTTTTACTTTATTTGACTAGACAATAACTCTAAAATTAACTTTAAGACTAATACAATTATTCAGTATTCATTATAGTTTTGAATTTTTTTTCTACCATTTGAAATGTAATAGATATTTAGATATTTTTATTTCTGCTCTCACAGACCTTTATTTTGATAAGTTCGCCAGTAAACTTTTATTCTTCTAGATCTTCTAAAAACATAATTATGAAAAACTGAAACTAAACCAAACTAATCGTATTTAAGGGTCACTAAAGACGTAGATAGTGTCTAGCAAGGTAGAGTTTTAAATTTCAATTAATATTTGATTGTGACAAATAGATCAAAAAACTATAAAGGAAAAAGTCTAAATAAAAAATATTACGACATAAAGAATGATTTCTTTATAATAATAAACATTAACACTTTCCTAACGATCTACTTATTATTTAAGATTCACTCCTGAGGTATCTGCAAAGTTACTCATAATAATAAAATTCCCATACAAGACAATTAATCACGTAATACTTAAGTCGATAGGAATTGTTTAACATAATATCCCATATTCAATAAAACAATTACTATTTATAATCTAAAACCGTCAATAAGGATGACGTAATGTATCCTGAAACTGCAATGTGTGGCAGTGGCCTTACGTAACACGCGTTGATCAGCGGACGCTGCGTGGGGATCAAGGTCGCGCGAAATAACGCATACGCTTAGTGCACGCCGCGCCGCTAACTAAATCTTCGTATTCGCCAAATGACTGCTATAATATTACTAGCGACAACGCATCGCCCGGCCTGGATGGACATCCGGTCGCACCCAAATCTATATACCTAGTATTATAAGCTGGCTTATTTAATATAACTTCACTTGATAATATCACTACCTTGACGTCACTAAACGATGTTTCAGGCACTATTTTGTCGCGTCGTGAATATTAAGCATATTTTTTTGGTACCTAGATGCTATTTTGTTTATGAATTTGTATATTTCAGTTTAAATATAAAATTTTATTACCTACTTGTGTCATGACTTAAGTTTCTATTTTGATCCTTGTTGTTCTTGTATTTTACGAACCGTAAAATTGTGGATATCCGATTAATACAAATGACGCGCCTTATCGAAGAACTATTAACGAGAACCTGCTCTAAGTATAAGCAAACGGACTAACAGAAGGCATAAGCTTGTACTCGTATATGTAGCTAAAAACAGCTGCTAGAAGCTAACGTAGGTATGAAAGATCCGTAAAGCTGTTTTTAAGTCTCTAGGTTGTAGTTTCGTTTCGTGTTGTGTATATTTTTCATGTTCTTAACTTAATACCACCATAGACGCCTTTCAAATTAGCATACAATAATTTCTGAGTTTCTTGTAATTTTTAAATCATTTGCTACTCAACATAGAGTTTTTACAAAAGAGACTTAAAAGCATGTATTGGTCTTAACTCAAGACAACCTTTGAATTGCTTACGTATGATATACTTAGATCCATGACAGTTTGGATGTCGGGTCGCGTTAATTGTAGATTTGAATTACACGCGCGATAATTGTTCGTTAACCGACTCCAATAAGGTCCCTTAGAAATTGGATAAGCAATTTGGTTTTTATCTCTGAATTATTAATCTTCGTGCGAGTAGTTAAGGGTTAAATTTGTAAATTGTCCATGTAAATTAAATTATGAACTATCCAAGAATTGCGTTCGAATTGTATTTTTGTGTAGTAAATAAATCGGTATCTATGCTGTAGGGTCGTTTTTTATAATAAGTAAATTAATTAATGTGCTTGCTCTTCTTGTCATTATTAGTAAATGGTCTTAACATTTTATTTACTTGATGGTAGCTAAACAATGATGAGAGGTACTGTGACATTGTACTTGCTAATACATACCATAAGCTTAACGTTCTGATAATTCTATACATATTGCTATAAAGATGTGTAACTCTATTCTACCTCTATATATATCTAACTCTATATATATTTTTTGTTAAACTAAATTAATTGTAAGAGAAAACAATAAACTTTATTTATTTATTATTCCACATCTTTAAATGGGTAATTATCGTATAACACTACTCGCATATAGGTATAATAGAAGTGCACTATAAAAAATAATCAATTAAATACGTATCTGGTCACGACATAGTAAACACACTCAGAATTACATGTTATAACTACATTTCAATATTTTTGCTGTTGCATTATTATTATTCCCATTGTAAAATTACGTAACAAAACACAGTTAATTTAAATGTTTGTATATCAATTTGAAAGGAGATCTTGGAACTAGACCAGTAATCAGAAGTTTAATTGCCTTTTTTTGAGGTAGGTTTAATATTATATTTTTAATAACAAAAAATAAAGTCGGTATGTATACTACTAATTAGATCAGTAGCAAGTTGAGTTAATTTGTAAGTTGAAGTACCTAACTTCTCAAAATACAGCATCATCATGTTATCAGATTAAATGTTCAGATAAATTATAAAAACACAATTACTTTAAATATACTAATTTGGGTATTAAAATAATAGTATAAAAATACAGATACCTCGTCTGTTTGGAGTCTCGACTGTGAAATACATAATATTTAAAAAAATAAAAAACAAATTTTGGCCTTGGGTCTAATCACGAGACAAACTTGATAGCCAACGAGTGACATGCAGCTATATTTGCATGTTTTGAAGGTTTTTATTTGATAGGTACCTAGTTTCAAAAATGAATAAACAAAAATACGAAAATATTAAGATTAGGATTTTTTGTTAAGTAATAGACTTAAAAGTAGTAATAAGTGACCCTATTAATCATTTTTAGTCTTTGAAAACGTGCATATTTTATTGTTAATTTGAAAAATAATAATTTACACAAATTGAAGAACATAATATTATTACAAGTTAATACAAACAAAATGAACAAAATTATTAAAGAAATATTATTTACATAATAAAAAAGTCCATTCAAGCATTTTTTAAACTGTTTTACTGTTCTAGATGTTAACTGTCGAACGCATATTGGTATTATCAAAATTAACCTAAACCAGATAAAGAACAGCAAGTTTATTACAAGCGCAATTTGAAAAGAATAAAACTGCGGGATACAAATAGTGAAAGGTTTTACTTATTTCTAGTATTTTTATAGTTCAGAAAACTTCTTACTGGTAATTTTAAATATATTTTGGTTTACATTCTGTCTAGTTTATGACAAATAAAATAAAAATTCCTTAGTAAAACACGTATGTAATATTTTTATAGTCCATCTAAGCGAAAGGTCAACACGCAAGGTCTAATACCGTGTGCTATTTATTTATATACATAATAAATGAATAAAATTCATAATTTTCGATTAGTATAGTCTTTCTGTAATACTTAAGTAGGCTAATAGAACTTCCTACTAGCGTTTAATTATGATAATTACATTTATATTTTACAATGCATTTCTGGATTATGCGTAATATGAATTATGAATTAAACTACATTATACTAAACTGAAAAAAACTACTATTAGCTAAAACTCGATTTAATTTACATAATTCCATATTTCACTGCAGCAGGATGTAACCAAATATTTTTTTTGGTTATACTTAGATACTTTTTTATATTAAACAGACTTAAACTGACTAACTTTGAAAAATAACATTGTGGGGAAAATGGAAGTTTTAAATGAAATTATTAGGCCTCGTAATACTACGCGCAAAATGAAGTAGTGCCTTAGTTCATCACTAGACAGCGCTCAAAATGTTGACAAAGTTGTGATAACTAATCAGTACTATATAGACTCCCATTATAGAAACTCACTTGCTACACTTTTTCTTTTAAAGTTTTCACGACGTCAAATAATTAGAAACACACTTACTGCGTTAGTTAGCTCAAAAATGATTAAAAAGTTAAAATAAAACTTAAGTAGATAATGTCGGACCCAATACCTCTGCTTATGATTTTATGAAGGATAAAGTAAATTTATTATTGTTTTACTTACTATAAAGTTAAATTTTTCATAAAAGAAATATAAAATATTTATCGACATAAAATGGAACGAAAATCAAAGCTTTTGAATTTAGATATAATTCGCATACGGATGAATTCAATGACAGGACACAAATAGCGCGGGTGGAGCATGTGTTCCACCTACGCAAGATTTTTGCACAAAATGCTCGCCTATCTTTGTTCAACGTCGCCTCAATAAATTCACTATTATTGTAGAAAACATTGTCACAAACCTGGGTGTGACATTTTAATACACTACATCCTATTTAAATGTGCCGCTTATCATTTATAACTCCATTGTTATGATCGATTGCTTGACAATAACACTGAGAAAGATAATAACATTTTAAACTTAATCTAGTGTTAAACGGTAGAAAATCGGTTTATAAAACCTAAATACATCGTAATTAAGGAGTATAGAAAAATGATAAGTAGATCGAAATTTTACGTCATTATCGTTCTCATTCATTACTGTTTTTATCATCCTCTATTTTGACTCTACAAAATACTTGTGTGCTCATTCTCTTATCTCATATTAAGTTACATACTACGGGAGGTGGCGACAAATTCACGAAAAACGGCAGCAGAGGGAAATTAAAGTGTAATATCGAGTATAACATTAATAAAATATAGTAAAAGTGGTCTCTACTATTTTTGATAGTTTCTGTACATTTCAGCCTTCCCAATGACTTATTTTAAGTTTGAATTTTCTACTGTAATTGTGTGAATTGTGTGTGTGACTTGCTGCAAAAAAGCGGCTTTACAAAAACAAAGCTAAAAGTGCTTCTGTCCGACGAGACCATCGCTACCCTTAAGCTCAAGCTGTTGTTACTCTGCAACTTCGCAAGGTTATCTACCCTTCCGCTTAAACACAGAAACATTTACACACTCCTGCTTAATAACCTTTAAATTGATTATTTATTATCATATATACTTAATTACCGTTCTTAATTCTAATTATCGCTATAAGGCGATCAATTTTATTGCCTTATATCATCATTAAATAATTATTTTAACCTCCCATGGCTTTTGTAATTTTAAAAACTTTAGTAAGTCAGCCTTTTAGTCTTGTGTCTCTCGTTCTACTACGAGCATCCTTTTAATCTCAAAAATGGGAGCTAATATTAAAATTGTAACTATTTTTACATTATTATTTAATATTCTATTTATTTTGAAAGCAATATTAATCTTCATAATAACTTCAAAGCAAACGACAGAATACACGTGTACTTTATCGGAGTAGCACGCGTTACTGCCGTCATGGATTCACACTAATGTATCATAATAGATGTATGTTGTTTCTTCCATTTCTAGCAGCTCTTGATAATATTTATTAATTTAAATAGAGTGTAGATTTAATTAACAAGATATTTACTATAAAATTAACATTAAATAATAATATTTACTAAAGAAAATGTGAACATTTTCTCTGCAATAATATGCTTTCATCATGCGACACGCAACATTTTGAAGCTAAGAATTATGTCCGTCTGTCACTAGTCAGAAATAGCTATTAAGTTTAAGCAATTAGTTCTATTTTAATAGTACTCTGTTACGACGCAAATCTGTACCTTGTATGAACAATTTGACTACACGTGCAGTTAATCAAAATGTACTACGCACACGATTATATTATCGTGTACCTACATACACGCGTACGTTTAGGCTAGATTGTTACTTCAGTTTGTTAGTTCTACCTTCCGTGTTTAGTTTATTACATACAATATGTTTCAATTTCTATCAATACCTATAAATTCAATTTAATTTCAAGGATAAGTATATTATATTAAATTTTTCCTTAACAGATCCTTAGCAGATGATTATTCCAATAGGTATTAAAATTTGGTTGGAGTTATAAAAGTACAACCAAATATTTATACGGTATCTAAATATGACATTTTAATAATAAACTATCTACTTACTTACAAAATCATATTTTAATGATCTTAGAGAAAGAGTCTAATTTGTACTAAAATAGTATTTATATAAAGCTTTAAAAACTAGTTTTAAAGTAATTAAATGAAGATCTGATTTTTCCATAACAATAATTATTTTCGGATCATTAATTATTTTTAATCTGTACTGTTACACATTATACATGATAAATACCATTTTGTAGATATGAATTTTAATATTCTTTTAGTGAACGTCTAATCATCGCTATGAACGACTGCAGCCTGTAATAAATAACAAAATGAACGCTCTACCTAAAACTACAATTTCTTCACTACGACTACAAGACAACTTTTTTTACAATAGTTCATCTATTAATTCAGATTATATCTCTAATTATTTTAATAATTAAAATTTGAAGCAATTGTTGAAGACAAAGTCAAGCCTTTGTTAGCGATGATGATGATAATTCCAAGTAAATTATAAAGTTTGGCTCTTTGACATCTGATTCTCATATATTGATATTAATAAATAAATTTTATTATCATAATTAAATACTCTATTTATATCACAATAGCAATACTAATTTTGAACAATCTGAACAAATTCATTATTGTTTTTTGTTTACAAAACTAGGGTACCTAATTGTAATATTAGCTGTAAGTCTTCCATATTGTTTAAATAAATAAATAACGACCCGTAACACAAAAACGTTAGTTACAGTAATTTTGCAAAAACTGCATTCTTATTAGTCGTATGAGAACGGGAAACTAGCTAAACGTTTAAATGATATAGCTACGCATATTTCGGCGGGTGATTTTTTGTTTTTTTATCTGTCTCGCAAAACCTGTCTAGCTAGTCGAGGCTTTAGGTATAGAGCGTCTGTTATTCCAATTTGAAATGCACTCAAAACACGATCAACTTATTCATTTTAGAAAATATTTGATATCTATATAGAACATAATATTTTGTAATTTATCTGAGTTGTAGTTGAGATGAATATATTATTACAGAGCATTGAAGGTTTATTAAAAATTTCCGAATTTGGAATATTTAAATTTAATAAATACTGAAACTTTAAAATGATAATGATAAAGTACGAAACAGACATTAAAGGTTTCGGCCCATCTCGAAAAAAAAAAAAAGGTTTCGGCCTAATCTACTGCTATTTCTACAAGAGCAAAAGGGACCTTTCGAAATTACCAAAACTTAGCTCATCATCGGCAAACACATATCTAAAGAATAAACTACGGTTCATGTGCTGTGCGTTATTATTTATAATTACATAAGTATCAACAGCAAAATATTCGGATTTCCCAAAACATAAAGAGCAAAAACTTGAGTTCGTAGAGCTGCGGTCATCGCGCCAGCTTCACTGTGGAGAATAAAAGCGTCTAATAATGTAATAACAACAAGTTATGGGCTTTTTAAAATGTATCTGATTTGTTGGCGAAGTAGGGATTCATAGAACAGATTAATGCAGCTCCAACAATTATAATATGCTATCATGTAAATGAACAAAATGGTTCTGGTTTTGGTATACTAGATATATGAAAATAATTTCTTTGTTAGGTCGACAAAAGTTCTAAAAGGCTTACATATTTTCTATCTATGACTTATTTGGCGTAATGTAAAAAGGTATAAATTACAAAATTCGTGCAATAAGGTTGATGATGTCCAACATATCCTAATGGAATGTGAAAAGAACAGAAGGGAGAGAGAACTAGTAATGCAAGCGTTAAAAGTTAACAATTATGACATAGGAGCATTTGTTAAAACATTATCTTTACCTGACTCTAATGAAGCAAAATTAATATACCAAATGGTTTTTGCATTACTAGCTCTCTTTTCTATTAATAATATTTAGTATTAGGATTATTTGTTGGTGGGATTATTTAATATTAGGATATGATGAGGCTGGCATACCTTTGTAAGGTAAAAGCCTCTAAATAAAAAAAAGAATAAAAAAAAAAAATCGTCCAAGGTGACTAAGGCACTTTTACATGATTTCCAGAGAAAGAATTTTCGGTATAAACCGCATAGCAGATAATAGCGTGATACGAGTATGTATTAGTTTGATAAGATTACGATTTTCATTGCAGTAGGGTGGACTTTGCAATGGAAAACAGGGCTGGAAAACTTATAGATCCAAGATCTATCTATGCTTTATATTTAGTGAAAGGAGGCTATCTACTTTAGTTATATTTATATTCCAAAACTGTACCCGAAACAAGCTATACAACTATTTTTATTAACTTCACAGAATTTTGTATTTCATTTATTTATGTTTTTATGTAATTTAAAAAATATATATGCATTGTGAGTAATAAAGTGTAGGACACATTAATTGTTAAATTTCTCTTTGTAAACCTTACATCTAACGTAATTGAAACTATTTTAGCGACGAAAATAAAATAAAATAATCTATTGTTCTTTAAATACACTGAATAAAGACTTTAAATTAGCTGTTTAAACATTAAAAAACATACCTATTTAATCAGTATTCGCACAACATTTTTAAGTAATTTCATTGCAAAAAACTTTAACGTCAATGCCATCGTACTCTTCCAAAACACATTTACAAATTGCGTACCTTTATATAAAACGTAATATATACTGGTATGGTGATAACATTAGGAAACATGGACTCTTATCGTGTATAGAAGGAGCTACGCAGACAATATTCAAAAGCAACTAGACTTTTAAACCTTATAGAACTCTATCTAAAAGTGTATTACTACCCTGCCACATTACAGACCCTTTATTTTGTGCCGAGTTAAGATAATTCGTCGCAAAGTTCAACCAAAAATCAACATACAAATATCCAACTGCTTGGAAGAATTCCTCAGGAAAACTCATCAACAAACACCATGCAGGTTTTAAATCAAGTTATACTTGTCTCGTAGTCGTATACATCTGCTGCGTAGTAGCGGCCGGACGCCATGCAATCCTTAGTTCATCATCATACCTATAAAACAATAGCAAGTAAAACAGAATTCATTTATTGTACGAAGCTGCAAATTGATTCTAATCATCTTATTATTAATTTAAGTTTTGTTTAAAAATTAATAATAATCCTATTTCAAAGATTCGACTCGCCACAAATGTAATTTTGAAAACATCACCCTTTCTTACGCATGGCAAAGTCATGTGCAGAATTATGTAACTATACTACAGATGTTAGCTGTTCTATGTGTGCGTCTAAGACTAGAAAAATATGGACTCGTGACTCACACACACATACAAAACATTATAATGGTGTTGTTACAGTGATGCGAATAGTCGTGGAAATAACAGTTATGGGTTTTTTATTACATAAATAGATAGTAGCATAAGGTTGACTATTGAACTTGGTTTGAAATAAAAGGGGAAGTGTATAGCGTGGCAGTTTTATTAATTCAAGGGTTGCTGTTAATTTTCCTGCAATTATTGTGATTATGTATTTTGAATTGAGTAGATAATCATGTAAGGAATTTTAAATGAAGGTGTTGGTGGTCAATCTAGTTATGTTTTGTTCTAGTAATCTATTTTGGTAAATAATTTTTTGCTTAAGTCCTATTTAATGAATTCAGAAAGAACTGATGATTTCTGTTTCTATAGCTTCTGTTTACATAATTAGACATATTTAATGCGTAGAATAGGTTCAACCTAGAATTTTGTAATAGTACTTCTCTTCGCTCAGTTTGAATTTCGGTAGCCGGCTTTGTTTTAACTTGTCAGATCTAAAAGGATGGCACTAGTTTTCACGCGTGTACATATACATAAATGTATGTCCGTTCTATTGTCACCTCCTATAGGCTAAAATCTTGTAGCTTATAGTTTACAAACTGACAGTGACTATCAACAAGAATTTAACTTTCTTGTCAATAGCAAGAAGAACATTATATGTCTTGGCTGCAGACGATGCTAATGAATGAAACAAAGTTCTTTATTAAACTATTTGAAAAGGTCAACATTACAGTGAGAGCCTGTCGTATAGTGCTCAACCACATTTACAAACTTCTATAATTACCTGCCACTTGTTTTGTACTAAAAGTTACCCAGGATTTTACTCATTGCTGTTTAACAATATAATGTGTAAGTACTCATTTCCTTTTCTGTCTTTACATATTATAATGGATCATCCAATGTCTTGTCTCATTAGCTAAGAAGTTAGAATTAATTGTATTAGTTGTTAAAGCTCACCTTCTAGAATGTATTTCTGGTAGAAGTTACATATCGAATTACTGGCATTCATTGTAGCGACGTGCTAAAAGTTACAGAGATAAACAGCTACATATTTAAAAGTCTTAACTTAACAATGTAAGTTAACTAGGTATAATTACTTAACCATTTTATTTATTATATGTCCGTCTTAAAAATGTATATCTTGAACTTTTATGGGCTGATATTACCTATTATCATGAAAATAAAAATAATTTCAACGTGTACGATTTTATGCACGTGGCCGTAAATCACGGAATGTAATTCCATTAAAAAATATTTCAGCAAATAGTCGAAAATTATTTTAGTAATATTTATTTTCTAAAAGAAATTAACAAAGTAAGAAATTATTGACAACAATTTTATTATTTTTAAACAATTTTTTTTTAAGTTTACTTAACTTTTCCATCGCTAAACCGCTATATTGAGAGCATATTTTAACAAACTAATCAATCACAAACTAAAAACAGTTAATTTAGTGTCAGTGTAGACAATGTAACATGTGAGTCGTAAAGCAAAAAGGTTGCATGCCGCAATGATTCCTGTTTTTATTTATATTTATAATTATAAAACGCAACAGTTTATGAAAATGTAAATATAAGATTAACTGGCAATGTGAACGCTTCACACTACTCCTACCTCACGCTTGTTTTTTTTTCTTTTACAATGATTATGCACGTACGTACGTGCGTGTATGGGTAATTTTATATAAGGGAAAGTATCATAATACTAATGATATGAATGATTTGATTGACAGTGCATTTAACAAATCGCGTTAATTTCCCCGGAATTTGGCGTCCGAAACTATATTCCACATTGCTTGCATAGTTTCATAACATATATGCTAACACCAAAATGTGTCTCAGATGTATATGTCCCACTTCATACAGAAAATAATATTAGGAAGACACAGTATTTTGTGTTAGCTTGCTTTTCTGGACAACGCATTCTTAATGATATCTCGTCTTAATTAACTCGGAAAATTCAATAAAAGCAAAAAAAAGCAGTTGATTGATCCAAGTATTACAACCCCAACACAAGTATTATGTAATTACTTACTGGGGATGCCTCATAACATAAAAACTATGTAACTATTTTGAGACCAATAAACATTTTTCATTTTTCATTTTTCAAGTATTGCGGTTCGGAGTTCTCCTATAAATTGCTTTATGTACGTCCGTTAATATTAATGTACCCTAATACTACCCTATTTATCAGAGGTTCAATAACAGTCAAATCAAATACTTTAATCACGACGCAAAGGCGGTCATTAAATTAGATAACGTCTTAGAAAAATATACATAGTATGAAACAGAGTAACAGAGTATAGACATGTATTAAAAAATACTGAGAATAAACGAATAGTGCTGTACTGTTTAGTGCTTAACGTCATAGGCTTTTGCCTAACCGCGTTCAAGTTGATATTCGACCTCTTAGCCTTGAAATATGTTTCACTAAAACAATACGGACAGGTTTCTCCGTACACCCATTTTTTGTTACACTATTTTTTGCCTATGGAGCGCCATTAAAAATATATGACGTGAATAGACTATTTGTCATTTTTTAGTGTCTGTGGTTTGGTAGTCGTCAGTATCATGTTTTGTGAAATAATTAAATACTTAATCATTTTATCGCACATCTGTATTATTGAAAACAGAACGGCCTTTTGTGACAAATAACTTCTTGTTTGCGGCTATTTTACAGGATTACATAAATATAAAGGCGAGTTGTTACAGAGCCATTAGTATCAGTTTTTATTAAGTTAATTGATTAATAATAATAAATAACAACTTGGTAAATGGATAGAGAGAATAGCGCGCGGTTAGAACTTTTGGAGAAAGCTTATTTACAAAAGTGCTCCTTTTTTGACCGATATGATGTTCAAAAATGAATAATAGTCAACTTTGTTATAAATATACTAAATACGATATACATAATACGAACAGGATAAAGAAATATTCATTCATCCTTTTATCGTAGGTTCTTCTTTATGTAACGATTTTGATGAAATTAGGAATGTTTCTCAAGAACTACATAATATCTTATTGCCTACTTCCTACCTTGTGGACGGTGAAAATACCGTGCGTTATTGGATAATAAGCATCTTAATGATCACAACAAGTAAAAAAAGAAAACAAAAAAAAAAAGTAAACAACAAAGAAAAAGTAAAAAAAAATTAAAATTTCGTAAAGCTTTCCGCTTCCGCTTGTTGCTTTTAACGTAGCATTAGTTTAGTTAAAGGGACAAAGCCCTTCAATAGACATCAACGAGTGCTCTACTAAAATAAACCATTGTATGTTTTAAAGAAGATATCATCTTCCTGTTATAACTACGGCTGTATATTAAGATATTCAATTACTAGCTTCTATTGATATGCTTACTTTACTGTCCTCAGATTCGAAAAAGTTAGTGCCATCTACGTTCTTAGAAAATACTGTACAAGTATGTTATAAGGGCAAGTTTTTACAAATATAGCCTAATTTAAAAAAACAAATTTAATAAAATTAAAAAGGTTACTTTAAATATACATTTTTAATTTAAAGGACAACTACTAGAAGATTTAAGAATAATTAATTATAAAACAGTAAATGTGATACGACCGTCATAGGATTAAACATAGAATTATTATAATACTTGAAATGTCAACGCAATGCTAATGTCTTTAGGCTTTTGGTAGTCAAATGAGATTATATTGAGGCAGGTCAGTGTTAAAAATCACATTGAAGGCATGTCATTATTATGTTCATTTATGCTAAATCTTATTAAGAGTACGTCTTCCTTATACGACAATCTACAACTGGCAATAAGAATCGGTTATTGTAAACTTTTGAGCAATGAGCACCAGATAATAGAGAAATTTAAATTACAGATTTAACGTTTTTGCTTGTTGTAATGACTGCCCATGTTTCCCTTTGCAATGAAGGAGGCTAGTCCCTATAGTAAAATAAATATAGGTTGTTTTGAGGATGAGGTCACCAAGCAATCATGTGAACATATTTTTAATACAATACAGTAACTGGACATCTTATTTTTTAGCGTAGAAAATGACTCCTACGCTAATTGATTTTCCTTTTAACTCAGAAACAATAACATGACTTATACAGTAGTTATAGATCTAACTATAGTCAAATTCAAATTGTTAAGCCCCGTGACTTTAATTGTTACAATCCAAATTCTGAATGTTTTGGACTATCAATTAAATATATCTATTATCCTAAATGCCACGCAATAAAAACTTGTATGAAAACGAAAATGTTTGAATACGTTTTTCATTATGACATAATCTAAGAAGGGCGACGTAATTGTTTATGCACTACGTTCGTGTTCATATGAAGATTGAGTTTCTATTCAAACTCGTCGTTTATACGTCATATGCCATTATAGATATCTAACTAGGAACTATATTGTACCTAATAGTTTAAACTACTCAAGCAGAACCAAACTCTATTTCCAAATTAATGTTCAAACGTTTTTTAGGAAGTCACTTAAGTAATTACAATTTTGTTTTAGTTTTATATTAAAACAATTGTAGAATTATTTTTATGATCAAAAAGTTTAGTAGTTTGTTAATTTATCACGTTATAATATTGATTAAAATGCTACTGTCTAGTGTGCTCAATAGCTTGAGATCGCAACCAATTAGTCCAAATAATAATTGAAACCAATTAAAGTATCAATCAAAATTGCTACAAGTTTTTATCTGCAAAAATAGTTTTTGGAACTTCACAAAATGCCATCGCTCGACTAAACATGGTTATAAACTTACATCTCTCAGACTTATGCAATAAAACTAAAATTAATATAATATTTTTGTGCAAAAAATATTTTTTATGAAACCTACGACGGTTTATTCAGGTTATCATTTTTTTATCAATGCACCAATTCGGCGTGGAATTATCTAGCGTTTCGCATGCGTTCAAGGGTAAAGTCTGCGGCTGAACGCACACACGTGTCATAGCTATGTCTGTGTGTAGACTTGTGTGTAGCCTAGGCCTATTGTGCGCTGTATGCACACGTGTGTTGGTGCTGGGTTGTGTGTGTGCGTCGCCGACGACGCCGACTAACTTTTTCACTTGCAGATATACATAGTTGCCATGCCCGAAATATAACACGGATGAATTTCGCATCAATGTTAATTGCTAGGCATTATACGAGCGGCGGATAGCGGCGCCACTCAGACAGTAGGCAGTGTACTGTTTATATGCAGCCACTAAATTAACGTGCACACTTTAGAATCAATCTTGACTATTTAATATTGTCGCACTACTTTGTTGCGTATTTTTAAACAAGTATTTATTATCAGTAATTGTTTTTGAGAACACGATGAGTACATTCTTTTCGTTGTAGCGTTACGACTATTATGATAAATGTATTAAGACTAAACCTACAGAAATAACTATAAGTCTATACTGTATAGGTAAAACTTGAAATTAGGCCTATTTTATGAAGTTTAAAGCAATAATTCTGCCGGTGTATGCTTACGTTCTTACAGCCTAAAATTTATTTTTTACGTGTTTTTTCACTAATTAAATTTCGCTTGTCTAGGTCCTAAATTAAGCTGAGCTTGTACGAAGTGCACAATATACTGTCTGGATACATTACAGAACGTTAACTCATGCATTTGTTCGGACTGTGCAGTATTTAAAACTACGCCTACAGATGTAGCAAGCATTTATCCATTATCACAGTGCCACTTGGTCGTCATTATATTCGATGAGCGGTCTAATTAGTACGTACAGAATGAAAATTGTAATGTCAATCTAATGTAATATGAGCAGCTAGTTGAATTAGAAGAATCTAATCAGTGTATCCAACTCTCTTGTAGTACAATTTATTTGTTTGAGAAAAATCATCTGTGACGATAGTATTGGATGCACATTGTTGAGTTTTGAAAAATAAAATAATAATAAAGATATCATGTTAGCAAGAGGATGGTATGACTTCACTCTAAGTAGGGCCATAAGTATTTTTCGTTTGTCAGACTTTTAAAATTAGAATTATGCTGTATAAAATGTAATGGATTTTAGTAATAGGTAGCAATTTAATTAAGTATTTACAAAGTTTCGTTAATATTGACATCTAAATATTCAAAGGAGCCGTGTGGACGGAAGAGACGGCATTTTCAGGATAGTTATTCTGATTGGGCTAACGAATATTTGTTTATTAAATATAATCTTTAATGTATCACAAACTCTATGCAACCGTCTTTATAGCGTTTAATGTGATTTGATTTCTACTGCGTTAGAATTATTTAAGTAAAAAGATGCATAAATCAAGCTTTAATGTGATTTATAAAGTAAATGACATAATAATTATAGGTATGTAGGTATTTATAGATACACTATGCACTTGTGTATATAATAAGTGTTTCTGTTAGCGGACGGATCACATGTTTGTTTTCGTTCGAACCTTTCCTGTCCCACGGCATAGGCTGTGATATAATATATATTATGTGTTGTTCTATCATTTATTTACTACAACTACAACCATAGCCGGATAGTCTTATCCGGTTATTACTTGAAAAATAACTAATTAATTCATTTCGGTTATCAAAACAGCCTTTGAAAGTCAGTGCATGTTTTATTATCTCGATCTTATGAGCGACGGTGACTAAAGTTTTCTGTACATCCCAGTATCTTTCTACTCTGAACTGTTTCAGATGTAACGAGTCATAAGTGATCTAACCAATAGATGAACTATTGGTTAGATCACTAATGACCTTGTATTCTAATAACGCCTTTATACACAAATTAAACAGTCTATTTTTCTTTGAACACTGCCTGAAGGGTTTTAAAATAACAGTATTTAGTAGATATTTACCTAGGTAAATATCTACTAAATACTAAGTAGTTTGTACTTTTTTGGTGACTAAGTTGTAACTATAGATGCTAGCGTGAAAAAATCCGAATAATTTAGGCCGAATATTTCGGAATAATACCGAAATATACCGTAACTTTGGGATTTTTTCAACTGATCGCACTGTCACGTGATATATTTATATTTATGTGCTATAAAATTTATATTATCATGTTTTTATTTAGTATGTGTATAATTATAATTAGTAGGTATAAATAATTGTAAATAAACTATTTATGCCTTTTGTCTGGTACCGATAGAACAAGCTCTGCTTTAGTTTGGGACCAGTCAACATTGATAAATTTATATTATTATACTTTATGGCAGTCGTGGATCGACGATCGATGCAAAATACCATTTTTCAACAAATAAAACAAAAAAATATTAATTAAATCAATTTTGAATAGATTAGATTTTATGAAATTTTCCCTGAAGTATTCCGGTATTATTCCGTATTATTCAGAAGTTTTGCAACTATATATATATATATATATATATAACTATATATAGTTGTAACCAGTATAATAGAAGTCAAGTAAGTTATGAATATTTTGAATAAAGGTTTCTACAACGTAGTCGTCGTAAGTAACGTCTTTTGATTAAATAATCTATGGATTTCCCTAACTTTTTGTACCACCTTAGACATTCGACGTCCTGAAAAATTGGAACAAAAACTAGAGTAAGTTTAACTCGACACTGAAAAAAATGGAATGTCAAAGGAACGTCGGATAGGTGCTATAGTAAACGGCATTATTGTGATTGTGACTTTATCTTATTGGTTTATAATCATAAAACGCGTTATGAGAGAAGCAAAGAAGACCTCCATGCAATATAATAATAATATAATATTTACACTTACATCAAACAAGTAGTTAATTTAAAAGTAACATTGAAATAATGCGTAAAGTTGTTGACATTGATAATATAATTGTATGACGAAGTCGTTATCTTAAGTATCAATTTCTAAAGATAATCAAAGTAACCAAGTAAAATCACTTTTAGTTTATTATACAATAGCTGTATAAGGTAAAAGCTCCTATTACGGCGGTAGTCAAAATCGCGTCCTATTACGGAGGTATTTCTATTTTCGTGTTTTATTCTGGTTTTATTCAGTTTGCGTACAACAAAACGAAATCAGTTTATTCTACATCTATTACTTCATGATTTACCTGACGTTTGCAAGTAAAGAACATAGATAACTAATCAAAATCAATCAATCTGTGTAACGGCATCGACGTGAAAGGGATTTCCATACAAACGCTGAACAACAAAATTAGGTACACTAATATTAAGAAACTAAGTTTTTTGTATTATTAACCCGTTTAAGATGGTTTATTTCTTATTCATAGCATTTTCTTACTATTATACTTACTATTTCAATAGCTTGTTTTATATTTGTAACTCGTTTTATATCCAAAAAATTAGAAATAAAATAGCGCCGAAATACGACACGATTTTTTTAGATTCGTCCTAATACGGTGGTATAACTCCGTAATAGAAAAAATACTGGGCATGTTTAATTGCTTGTAACTTTCAATTTATTAACTTATTGAACTTGTTTCAAGGTTTTTTGAAATAATTATTAATCTCATAAACTAAAAACCATATTCTGAGGTATGTATTCGTAGTTAGAAATCGAATTAAATACGAAAATTGTTGAGTACAAAATGTGGATTTCTTAGAAAGGGTAAAAATAGGAAGGTGTATTTTAACTTATCATAAATCATTTATTTTGTATAACTGTTGACTACTGTTTACACATATGAGCCAAAAAACTGTTATAGTTTCATTAAACATTTACATTGTTCCATTTATCGAAGTTTTGATAGGTCCGAATTAGGATTATTAAAAACAGAAGTAGTTTTCCTATTGCGGTGGTAATTATTTCCAAGTAAGTCTGTGTTAGGATCTATGATTTCCTATTACGGCCCTATTTATAGAACATAAAATTACAAGTTTTAGGGTACCGTGATTATTGATTCTGAGAATAGAATTGTTATGTGATACGTAAGTTTTTTTGTTTTGTATAAAACCAAAAGCGATAAAAACTTTTAAATATACATACTTATTCTTTTTATGTAAAGTTATGCAATCTATGTAATTTTTATATTTCTGTTTTTATTTTACTAAGCATGAAAAGAAAAGTTAACCATATTTTAATAACACAAAACTCTTTTTAGAACGTGTATTTCTATCTATACTTATTACTTATATATAATATTATAAAGAGGTAAAGTTTGTGACGTTGTAGGAGGTACTCTCTGGATCTAATAAACCGATTTTACAAATTATTTCTGTGTTGAATAGTACATTTATCGGGGAGTGTCATAGGCTATATAGTATCACGCTATGACGAAAAGGAGAGGAGCAATAATGAAACATGTTTAAAAAAGTGACACGTTATTTTCGCCGCCTAACGAAGTGGGCACGGGTCAGCTAGTAAAAAATAATTTCATTAAAAAAGATACAAATCAATGGCCAATGAATACCAAAAATACAACTTACTTTACTAATACATTTAAATTATTTGATAAATATTATTTTTACGGAACTTGGATGAATATAATTTCTGACCCTCCGTATTAGGAATCGTCTACCGCAGTAATAGGCTCTGACGAAAAAAATACCTCCGAATTAGGGAAAATCGACCCGACTATTTTAATCTTTTTTTAAAAATAACTAATATCTTTAAAAGAAACAAACTCGACAGTAATACAAAATATAAATTCCACTTTTAACGATGACATTTTTTTGCACAATTAAAAATATTTACAAATGCTTATTTTTGTTTCTTACTTTGAAATGTTGCGAAATACCTCCGTAATAGGAGCTTTTACCTTAACAGTCTTACGATATATTTCAAATCAGAACACGTGCATCTATCTGGTTCACACGTGGATCGGTGGAAACAGATTACAAGGATTAAATTTGGAAGGTTATTCAAAGGGCAATGGAGAGAGTCAGAAATGTATTTGTGTTACCAAGTCAGTCACATGTGCAATGCCCTAGAGATATCATATCACCAACATCGTTTAATTAATGTAGCCCCGAGTAGGTATAATCCAAAACACGCTTTAATGAAGGAAGTCGCCTTGTAGTGTGATCAACACTAAAAAGTATTTTTGCAAGACTCAGTGTTTTCTGACAGTGTTATCTTTGATTTTATTTTTATTTTATGTACTTTTTATCATTTCAGACTATTATGTACGTAAAAATATGCATTTTAATAATATTTTTCTTTTGTCCTAAGATTTTGTATTACCCATTATAGATCATTAATCTAAATATTGTCAAGTACAAATATTAACACTGGGTTTTTAATTGTACGGGCGGGTGTAGTTACAAAACTTTTGTCCCGTATAATGTGTGCTACTTGTTACTTTTATTTTTTTTTACTTTTTAAAGACAACTGCACTAAAGATTAACTCTGTGTCATGGAAATCTTGTAAACATGCCATAACGGAAACAAAAATTTTAGGCCCAAGATAATAATTTGAGGATACGGATCTAAGCGCAAATATTAAAGTAAAAAAAACTAATAGTAACAGAGCACTTATTAAAATTAACACTTAAATTACCTTCCGCCACTTTGTGATTTATTAGTTAACTGTTTTTACTTGCTCAAAATAAAATTAAAGTGGTATTAAATTGAGAATTAGCTATATTATTATCAAAACTGCACTAAAACTGCATTTAACAGAATAACAAAATTATTTAGTAATTTTATATTGTGTAATAGTAAATAAAATGAAATTCAAGTATCGACTTTGTGTTAAAAAGTTAAATGACCATTGGCACGGATATTATCGTGATGAAGACGTATTGTTTGTAACGCAGGGAGACGAGTAAAAAACCAGTTCAATGCAATGTTCTACATGAATAAGTTGTACTCAGCCTTGCAGATTGCATAACTTTTGTTTACAATGTGTGCGTGCATTATGCGAAGTCCCTTGCGATAATTGAGTTTTTTTTCTTGGTTTATGTTAATTTTAACTGACTGAACGTAGCTTCAGTTGTAAACAAAGTATTTGCAATGTCATGACAGTGAGTGATAAGACAACAACAATAAAAGAATATGCTTACAATAATAAAACGTAGCTTTAGGAGGAACAGGTGCAAGTAATAAGTTGGATAATTGATGAAAAGTTAATATAATATTTTTAACAAATACAAAACAATATTTAGCTTGTTAATTAGGTTTTCTTTTATTGAATTAAATAATTTGAACAAATTACTTATCTAAAATAAGTCAAACACTAAAAAATTATATTCTATATCATAAAATTAACTTACTACAAAGGAAGCTTTTTCAGAAATGGCTAAAAATACCCGTGTCATTTTTTTTGTACTCATATTCTGAGTATTTCTTATTAAGTTGTTTCTATTAAGCCGTTATAGTGGCGTTTATACACGATTGATAAAAAGTATTTATACACCTGCCGGCGTTATCTTGGCAAGAGCTAAAAATAAACGAATGTAATAAATAAAGTTTGTCTTAACGTAAGAATTGTAAGAAGGTTAATAAATTATGGTATTTTTTTTTTAAAAAGTACTTTCTCTGTTGATTAATCTACCTTAAAATTATTATTTGGCAATTAAAAAGAAAAAAAGAAAACCGTAAAGATTGTAGAAAACCCCACCTACAAAAGAAGCGGATAATATTTATGCATTATTAATATAATTACTTATTAAATTTTCTTTGTTTTGAGAGTAAAACTTTGAAACTGAAAATTAATTCGAAATTAGGTAGGTATACGGTAAAATTATCGATAAAGTAATTACACCATTAAAGCAATCGACTACTGTCCTACTGCAGCATTGAAGGACCTTTCCTGCTAAAGTTTATCTACAACCTAGGAAGGAGGTGCTCCAAGTATGTAGTGAAACTTGGCTAACAAAACGATGATGATAATAATACAAATAAACCTACCTAGGCGCTAAAACTACATTAATCTAATTCTGAATTCAGTCATTATATACCTATATTTAAAATAGATTATATGTAGACCTTGTCTGCACAAAAGGTTACTGGATCGCATTGACTGGCAAAAGAAGAAAATAAAACCTTCTATTTTACTACTTTGATGACAAGTTGTAAAGCAATTTCATTAATTTTTCCATATTTAAAAACAAAGCTTTTAGTGGGAGATAAAAAAAAAGAGTTGGTGTAATTTAATCCGGAATGAATGACAATTTTTAGTATTATTAGAAGTAAAATTATGTTTTAATTTTTTATAATTAAATGTTTAAAGTTTTAAAAACAAATATATATTAATTTTTAATAGAAGCCACCTTTGTACAAGTACTTTTATAACTTACTATAAAGATATCATAAAGAAGAGATGTATCTGATCTGTGTTTATTGTAATAAACAATTTCTTTATTATTTGTAGCCTCTTTTAGTAAAAGCTCCTCTAAAACAGCTTAAGGCTATAATTTTACAGGAACCGCTTTTTTTATTAGATAAAGTTGACTTTAGGTGACGACTTAGGGCCAGATTCAGAGACCGCACTTTGACTTTACTTTAGCAAAGTCTAGTTATTATCTCTGAATTTGAACAACATTAAAGTAATCTTTTCGCATGAAAAGTTTACTTTGTAGTAATAAATAATGAAAGTAAACTTTTTCATGCGAAAAATTACTTTAATCTTGTTCAAATTCAGAGATAATAACTAGACTTTGCTAAAGTAAAGTCAAAGTGCGGTCTCTGAATATGGCCCTTAAAAAACACAAAATGTCACTTAATGTTTTGTTGTCTAGGAAATATCGATATCATACTTTTGCAATTCCTAGAGACGAGAAATTAAAAACAAAACTTCCACTAATCAGCTAATCAATTTTGCAACATTATTACTTTAGTTTTTCCGGTGAAAATATCATAAAAATATTAATTTGTAGTTTGTTTAGAATAGGATTATGTATATTGTCACGTGTCAATAAATCATTACGTATGATAAATGTACTTTTGTGAAGATTTATGTAACTTTAAATCCAATGAGCGATAAGTCTTAACTGATTGATATGATAGCTGCAATGTTCATGTTGTTCGCGGCTAGTTTTTGCCAAGAAAGTTTGGGTACATTAAACACAGTCATAAGAAAGTAATATAAAGATACCGACCGTAGCAACAAATATTAATGAATAATGTACAAGAAATTATAGGGTAAGTTAATAGCTTTATACTGTAATCTCGCCATTACGATATGTTTTCGTTTAATACTTAGTTGCTTTAATTTCTAACTTCTGTTACCTCTCCTTATTTTACATTCATAAAGTAAAGAGGTTTTACATTTCACAATGCGTTAAAAGTACTGTTATTCTGATAGCCAAAAGTATGATTGAGAATTATTTTACTGTTTACCAACCTTTTCAAATATAGTGGCAATACTGGTTATATAAAAAGTAAACTGTTAAATTAAGGTTTTTATTTGAGCTGATAAATTTAAAAAGTAAGAAATAACTTCATAGTTACGAAAGCATAAATTAACAATAGTTAGTAATGTTTTAAATCCATTTGATGCACCAATTTATATGCATGACTTGATATGGTAATCCATGCGAGGGCTTTTCTTTAGCTACGTATGAAAACTAATATAGATTTTTAGTCTCTGATTTTGATTAGAAAGCTGGAGCTTTTTAATGAAAATAATTAATTTAAACTAATTATAAACTAAATATTTTAAAATTAAAAATATACTAAATATTAAAAAATCACGAAAAGCACAATTAAATCTTTATAATAACTAATTAATAATTACTTTGACTGGTTAGTTTAACTGTAATGCAAACAACGATATAAGTAAACAAAACATACACAAGAAGTTACATACATACAATTTACCGGATTAGATAAAATAAGTAAAAGCTATTAACACAAAACAAAAAGAAATACCAAGTACATACACTAAATAAATACCGTCGTAAACTCATTTCAGTAGCTTGAAAAATCGCAAAAAAACTAAACACGGATTTGTAAATATAAAAAAAAAATTAAGTAAGTACCTAATAAGAAAGTGTAGAAATAGTTTTTAGATAAATTACCAAAAAACAAAAAAGAAATTAAAAACAACTACTTACAAAGTTTATTTAAGTTTGTCAGCACGTGCCGTACTCAAAAAGTTATTTCAATTTCTGTGTTTACAAATTCTTGAATGTTCATTACTATTAACTCATATTTGAAACAACCCTTCTAAATTATTAAAAAAAACTATCTAGACAACAAGCCATTGACAAAAGCTTGTAAACTCAACTCAATTATCAAACTAATTATTAACTCAACGTACTCTTATGAAACACATAGCCAGGTCTTATTCCACATACCAAGTATCACTTACACATTTCGTTCTTGTTTTTATAATTCAATTACGCATCCACTCAAAATGCGTTTTGGTTCAGTAACAAAAACTAGTCGAATTAAATTTTAACCAGACTGCTATACAATATTAAAACTAAATTACAAATAGTTAAATACATACTTAAGCAAAGTCTAGTGTTTATTCGTGCTAATAAAAAAACTAAAATCCTCACCAATTCAATCATGCGAAGGATAACAAAACCTGTTTGGTGCTAAATATACAAAGGCGGGAAAACGAATAGAATATCTACAAAACATACTACATCTAACGTTCTTCAGAATTCAAATATTTTTGAATTATTCTGTTTTTATTATATCTGAAGTGTAAGCCAGCAGGACACCTAAGGAAATGAATATGCGTGTTGAGGAATTTTACGTGAGTCACTGGCGACTTCCCTCTCACGTGTTTCAGACCTACCTATAATGTTACGTTGTGTAGTTTGCGCGTACAGCTGAAGTACCGGGTTGCGCTAGGGCGCGCTGGATCGTCGGCGGGCGGCGCACAAACACTCACATTCATATATTCGTCTAACCTTGATGCGAATCGGCGCACTCCGGGTTCCATCCGACGACTGTCGTCAATACAGACGGGCTGAAGGGCTTGCTTCAGGTGTAACAGTGAAAGCGACACTGGTCGTGAGGATTTTGTGCGTAACGCGAAGGAAGGAATCGCGGCGCGGGCGTCGGCGCTGGCCGGACGGCAGGCGCATCGGCGCGCCGCCACCGGCGGTGAAGTCGCGGGGCTGCGGCGCGGTGGCCGCGCTACATGTCACTGTGCGGCGAGCGCGCTCTTCGCGCCGTGGTCACCGACTCTCAGTGGCGTCGCCGTCCTACTGTCTGCCCGACGGCCGGGACGGCGGCGCGCGTTGCACCGCCCCGCTGCACCGCCTGCCCCCCAGGCGCTATGCCCCCCTCACTTGGCCCCCCTCCTCCCGTCGCACTACACCCGCCCCGCCCCGAAGAATTTTCCGCATCGGGCGGGAAAAATCGATTGTGCAGCGAGCCCCGAATAATTTCGGCAAGACGCACGGCGCCCTTGCGTCCTCTTCGACGGCGGTCGCTGTCGGTGAGCCGGTCTCCGCGACGGTCAAGCGCATCGCCTTTCTCTCTACGACCATACTTACATACTTTTAACTCGTAGCTCTGACACTTTGTTGCATTACTATCTTTTCAAACCGTCCATATATTTATCCACTGATATTATAAATATGATATTGTCAAGGTGAGATAATCACAATTTTATTACATAGCTACAAAAATTTAAAGATAGTTTATCTTTAGTTGTTGCATGTGCATAGAGTATGCATAGATAATTCGGTAATTTGTACGTGTGTTGGTTTTTTAAAGTTTTATATATAAATATTATATTCACTAGGTGTCTGTAAATTGCTAACGGATAAATTTTTACAATGCGTCATGATATCCAAATTATGTTAATCGTTTATTTCATATTCATTTTTATTACGCAATAGTCAAATATATTCATGAATTTTACATGATATGTATAACCAAAATAATGCAACATAGTAACACTATTTATATACTTAAATAAATATTTTCAAGGACAATGTGTAAGATGTAATTTTGGTTTATAATAGGTACGAATGCATTCATTAACATTGATAAAAGTTAAACTGTATCATACCACATATTTTGACCTTCAAACTCATCATTGAGAACAATCAGACAAACAAGTGTAGTAGTAGGTTTTCTGTCATCATTGTTTTGATTAATTAGATTTCACTGGAAAACTATGAACAGCTGATAATTATAGTTATTAACGCACAATCTATAATAATAATAAGTATTTATTGTTCATTATTATGTGCAGCTATGTATGTTATAAATAGATTTGTAACTAACCATCTCTACATAGAATTATCATTGAAATATTAAACTTTATAAGACTCGTTATATTTTGAAATATAACAAAGATATAAGTACTAACTTGAAACTGACCGGTATCTACTATTTCAGTGTTTAGTAATTTTCTAATTAACACAAGTTAGCAATACTAAATTGCGCAGGGGCATGTCGAACCCGAATAATTGCAACGATGTCACCTTGTTTACCAGTGTTGTCGTCTATACTGCATTTCCTAAGAAACATATATTTTTATAGATTTTGTAGTTATGAATAATCTCGTCTTTTGACTTGGTAGGTCAACAACAGGTCGCCTGGGAGGCGACCACCGTATACTCGAGCGAAAACAACCCAAAACGGTTAGCACTTGGATACCGCGTTCGGGATTTAGCCGGTGTACATCCAGTGCACCATACATTGCAACAGAGCTTTTTATGACTCTCATACGTTGCTATAATTCCCTTACTGTATTCGCGCTTACCTGATGGAAACAGTCGCTTTATTATGGTCGTGTCCTATACATACATATACATACATAAACTCACGCCTTAACTCGTCCGGGGTAGGCAGAGACGACAGAACGCCACTTGTCACGATCCTGGCAAACAGATTGGGCCTCGTGCACATTCATTAAGCGAGTCATACATGCGCGTCGGTTACGAGTATGTGGAATAAAAATATAAAAATCTAAATTAGAAACCATGTACTGGCTATAAAATTCATAAATCACTTCTAATTTATTACACATAATTAGTCTAATTCTTGCTAATTGTACTAAATTTGCATTTTATATCATCATTTTACATGGTGGCCCTTTCCCATTGATTGAAGTAAAGTCGACTTAATAACACCACTCAAGCCAGACAGATAGTTGTGGGGTTCTGCATTTCTTCCGTTTATTTTCCCCCTTGACCAAGTGGTGTCTTAATATCTACTCCCTTAGTCAAACATTCGAAATTAAATATTTACTAACAATTGCTATGTTAATAACTACAGGTAACCTGCATGTTACTATTATGATACTTAAGATAATTAGCAAAAACCGTAAACTGCTTTAATTAAAATAAAAATACTAACAATAACAAATATAATACGTAAGTTTTTCAGCGTTGCTTCAGTTTTGTTTCTTTTAAAGTGGACGTCAAGAAAAATAAAATAAAATTAATAATTTTATAATATTTATTTTTTGTAATCTGCCACACATTTTACAAACATTCTGGTAAAATATTTACAAATATTGTCTTTTTTTTTCAGTTTTACTAATTAACAATTAGATACGTAATTCGTAGAAGTTAGCTTTTCTATTCCTTGGAGGGGAAATATAATTATGGTATGATCTTTTTTTATAACTTATACCACACAGAAGAAAGTGTATACAGGTGTTAAAAAGTTTTTAATTAATCACAGAGCGGTATCTCATCATACTTTATAAATAAGTATACTTATAGAGAGTTAAGTGGAAATAAACAAGCCGTTAATATTATGAGAGACTTATGCACCTTTTTATCTAGCCATATCGAGCCAATATTGTGTGAAACTATAAACTTATTATTAGTTGGTGCAAGTGCAAAGCAACTTGTACTTCGTGATTTTGTTGATAGATTGTTTTCATACAGACTTTTTGTAAGAACAAATTATGTTGTTACATCTACCAACATCCAGTTAAGGGAATACGCCTCTTCATTGAAGAAGGGAGAGTTTGAGAGAACGTGCATCATATAGCACGTTACATGGTATTAATCCATCTGTTAATTTTTTATGACATATTTGGACGAGGTGAAAACTAGTATGTGCCCATTTTTCTGTGATATGTAAGATGTTTTGACTATTTGTTATATGAATTAACAAGAATGTTAATGACACATCGGGGTGGTTTTTAATCCTATTTCTATTAATCGTGGTAAAATATTTGTGCCTGTGTATGTTAGGCCCAAAATTGTAAGAGCCTTATATTATCTCAGTTAAATAACAGTTCGGTGCATTCTTCACTTTTTTTAAAATACAACTTCTGCATTGAGGGTGGATTCCTTTGTTAGCGGGGTCTTTATGTATGTCGAGGTTCATGACAATCATTCGTGGATAGCACAAATAATTATTTTGCGTAAAATTTGAATCCACGACCTCGCCCACACCAGCTGTTCTTTGCTAGCTTTGGAGCTGCAAATAAAAAAATATTTTTAATTTTAGGTGAACCTATTACTATCCCTCTATAAAACAAAGTAAATTAAACCTTAAAATTTCAGTGCATCAGAAAATTTATATTTTTGTTTATGACTTTCTTATGCACTGTACCTATAGCAACAGATGAATAGTAGGGGCAAGGCCCCAAACCCTGGCACTGCACCAGATTATCAGCACCCCCAACAAAAACTCAAATTATAAACTTACCATTAATTAATTTGGGATTCCGTTTAAAGAAATGAAAAATAAGATCCTTTTGGAATTATAAACTAGGTCACACTACATTCTTCGATTAAGAAAAAGCGATTTTTTTTATAAACGCGGGAACATGTCTTTCAAATTACTTTGTTTTGACAGTTTCTTATGATCGTAGGTAAGTTCAGGTTTTTTTATTTTACTTTATTTTAGATCTTTTAGATATTTTTTACTGAACCTTTAGGTTTTTTTCATGTATAAAATGTTTTATAAGGCTTATCTGACAATGAAATGAACGTTATATTGATTTTATGTTCATAAATGAGGTGCTGACATCTGGGTTCAATTTTTTTGCGAATTGCTAATTATCGGCTCTGGTACTGTATGACAAAGTGGTATGTAAAATTGTTAATCCATATTTTTTATTATAAAGCGTGATTATTTTATGCCTAGAATTCAATATTATTGGAAAAAGTACTCTATGATTTCGGATTTCATATCCTGGCATGGTGCTGAAACTAACATTGCTAGTTATTTTCATAGTGTTGATATTATGATCAAAAGAATGATTATAATTTTTTGGAGTTTTTTATTTTTATGTATTTTTTTTCTGAAACTTCGGTTGTTAGGCTAGGTATAAATAAAAGAGATTTATCTATAAACATTAGATTATTTCATTTATCTACCTAATTTTATGTCTAATTTTAAGGTGCTGATAATTCGGTATGTAAAGTAAAAGTTTACCTATGTCGAATCCAAAACCATTTAGAGATTTTAGATCGATAAGTAATAAAATCATATTTTTAGCGCAAAAAAACGCAAGATTGTGTTTATTTTTACAATTATTACATAAATTACTTTGTTTTTCATTTGACGTCTAAATGACATCATGTCGCCCGGCTCAACAGAAGTTTGTTTCTGCTTTCATTGCTCAATAACTAAAACAACTAATTTGAGCATTTTTGCCCTCCCACCTATAGCCCATCTGCAGTAAACAGCCAAAGTAAGCAATTCGACCGCATCTATGACGTCATACATGCGGTCCAATTGCTCACTTTGGCTGTTTACTACAAATAAACTATAAGTAGGAAAGCAAAATTACTCAAATTAGTTGTTTATAATTAATAAACCTTTATAATAAAAATATTAAAAAAAATACCAAAAAAAATCTTTACATACCGAATTGGCTCGGTCGGTGCTAGTAATTGGTGATGATGGTGCCAATAATTAGTGTTAGGGTAATTACTTAGTCAAACTCATCTAAATAAAATGTGTATGCATAAAGACAATTTTTTTTAATAAAAATCAATTACTTATTTAATAGTAAACCGAGAAAGCATGTTGTTAAAGTCGTTATCAGTATTATCACTAAGATAAACGATATTAAAGTAAGACTAACTCTTAAAGTACTGATAATTAGTAGCATCACCCTACTTAGTAAAATTAAATAAAATATACATGTGTATGAGTAACATTCAAATGCAAGTTCTATCTTGACACGTGTTAATTAAAATATCGTATTGTCTACAAAAATATAGGCAAATTAAATTTATAACATTTACATCTAAGCATTAAAATAATTACCTCCGTGTGGTGACGGAGTAAGAATACAATATGTCACCACCCCATCTATTCCCATGGGTGTCGTAGAAACCGACTAAGAGGCCATCCGTAAATATTATCTTTACGAAATAAAAAGAAGGAAAACTTGAAATTAAACTCTATACCAATCCGTCTGGCCAGCGTGGTATTAGTAGGCCAAGTATCCCTCCGTCACGGAAGGAGGCCCATCCCTGCAGTGGGACATTAAGGCTTATATGATGATGATGATTAAAATAATGATTAAAATAATTTTGATTTATTTTCGTTTTTGATATTATTTATTTACAAATGACGGCATGGGTTTAATATTTCTAATTACGGAGTAAAATTCGTCATAATAAATTATCTCTTTTGTTTTAATTACCAATTTGAGTACTACTTACTTACTTTAAGTAAGTTTTAATATTCACAAAGTTCTTAGTCAGCTACCACGTTACGCGTTATTATAAAATGGCGTTCAGTCACACGATGTCATATCTTCCGCCACCTACGGAGAATCGTTAAGCAGACCAAAATATCATCATATTTCAAACAAATTTTATTCATTCCGTATCTGCGGGGTACTACTACTTTTTTAATTCAAGTATACATTCTTGTCTTTATTAAAAAGTCGTAGTAAAATCGTATTCGTAGGTTACGCCAATTTCAGCTTATAAATATCACCGTGCGTGGGATAGAACTGTACAGAAACAAAGAAACTTGGCTAGATAATACTATTACTAGATACTAAGCGCCTCACTACTGGTAAGGGCCTGTTACAGTGGAGGACGGATTCCACTTATCTTATCAAGCTATGATATTATCATAATTACAGTGTAAATCTTTTTTGTTTCCCATCATAATGTTCATAGAGCACCGGAATTGAAAATTTCAAAAAGTTTTATTTATTCAAACATTTTGAATTAAAAAATGCTGGGATAAATAATGGTGGAATATTTTTAGACTAGATTAAATTTATTCTAGATCTTAAACATATTTAAAAAATAATTAATTCACCAGTAGCGAGTAGAAAATGGTTTAGACAAAGAAAGGAAATTCCTCAAAATACATGCCGAAGTAATGCGGGCTGCATATATTATAATTATTAGCTGTCTTTTATATTCCTGAGAAATATATTGTTTTGATAGTTATTTGTTACTGTTCACAATAAATGCTAACTTTTTTTCTCATACCTAGAAATCATAGTTAATATCTACTAAGTCATAATAATTGTTTTTGCGTCACAACGAGTAACGTTAAAAATTTAACATAGATACAAATTTTAAGGCAAGCACATTTGAAATTCTAAGAATATTACAACAGTTGTGTGGTGTTATGTTTCTCTTTTATAGGTAATAAGGTGTTTGTTCGTGCAATAAAATAATTTGTACTACGTATAGAATAGTTTACAGCTATTTCTATGATGAGAAAAATATTGTAACCTAACCTCAATTATCGAAATCAAAATCTTTCAATAAGTAAACTACTACGAGTATTATCATTCTACTATTGTCATTCTGATCAGTATTTCTAGTTTAAGAATCACTGGAGCAACAAATGTTATGTTCAATTTCTATAACTTTTGGATGGCCTCTGTGACGCAGCTCGTATTTGTGGCTAATATGCAAGAAGTCGCGTGTGAATAGCCCACGCATGAGAAATATTTGTGCGATTCAGAAATAATTGCCTTAGGCCTAGATGTTCTATGTATCCATTAAATCTTTCCTATCTGTCTAAAAGTTACCACGAACCAGCGCATTTTTTATCATGCGTTGTTTTTTCCAACCGTTAGTACATTAACACAAGTATACACATTACGAAACAGAATAGAAATTTAAATTGTAGTAATCTAAAACTCTTTATTAAGGCCTCAAACAAAAATATACCTATTCTAATATTAAAAATAGCTCTAGGAAAATTTTTAACTCATAATACGATGTAATAAAAAACAGCTAGACTTACGGGTCGATGATCGCAATGTTATGATCTTTTTCTGGTTAAATTTTCTGTCAGTAAGTACGCACTTTTATTATGGTTAACTATTGATTTATTTACAAAACCTTGACCTGTTAGTAATTCTTATTTCAGGGTTCAGGCCGAATTACATGGTACAAAAAAAATTTAAACTTTAAGTTTTTAAAGACTGAAGTGTTTTAATTCTATTACAATATTCTAAGGTGATCCTTAGTCGTAGTTTTACCTAATCGCTCCCCCTCGCCCCACCTCTACACAGATCTGAGTACATCTCCACGTCATGGCAATGTGGTCCTTTATTGAATGTTCATTACGTTCATTAAAGGAATAGTTATTTAATATACTCTTTAGATAAAAATTATGAGTTTCAGTCATTAGTATCGTTGAAATACTTTGACTAAAATATTTTATCGTTAATGATCAATATAACTAAGTAGCTAAAGTGTTCCTATAAAAAGAATTATTAGATTAACATTTAGAAACTCTATCTCAACACTTTTAACCCAGTTATTTTATAAGCGATCTGGATTTTTTTTAAATATAATATGATTTTTTAGCCTTTAGCGTCATACTACAGACTGTTTCTATTTATGAATAATCTGACTGAATACCAAAAATAAAATGAACATTTATAAGAGGACCTTATTTAGTAATTTTATTTTAAGTTATATTATTTTTATTTATTATAATGACTTGAAGCCTACTTTTGGTATCCAAAGCTTTGATTATAAATGTAATACTATTCAATAATTATAAACATTAATAATAGCTGAAGAATAATAATGTAAAAAATAAGAATAATAATCGTTAAAAATAGTGAAACGTGTATCATTACGCAGTAGATACTAGTAGACAAATATGCATGACTTAATAATGACATATCACTTGATATTATTATGTCTGTAGTAAAGTCTAGGGTATATACGGTAGTAAAAGAAGCGCTTGACAGAAACCGGTGGAGACAATATCCAGCTCCAGCTGCCACCCTGGCGCTGACCACGATACTCAGACAAGTGGGACCGACTTTAGAGAGATAGAGAGTAGACAAAAGTTTTGAAATAACAACTACTCGAAGACACAGGGAGAACAGACACCTCACATAGTCGATTGAATACCTTATTAAGTTAATTAGCAAACGGGCGATAGATAAGTAATAAGTGGTAGTCATGTGTTCAGCAGTAAATATGGTTTCTCTGTTAAATTGATAATAATAACAAAAAAAACGACATTTATTTATGCATAAATAACCTTGCAAGGATTCTAACTCAAGTTATTTAGTAGTAGTAAATTGTATTAGTATTAATAGTATTGTGTTAGTCACTAATAAGCTTTACGGGACTAAGAGGTAATCTCTTCAAAGTTTAAGTCTAATATTGCCACGTATGTAACTAGGTAATACTTTTAAAGATGACGTAAAGAAGCTAAACAGATTATTTGATTTACCTAGTAAGCAGAATCCTCGATCAATCCTCGTTTAGGGGCTAATACCTATACAGGTGGGTTTAGCAAAATTGCTTCACTTTTTTATCAGAATTTGTTCAGTTATACAAACTTACATTGATGAGAAATACAATATAGTCTTTCATTTTCCTTCCTGTATTTTTGCGTTTTCATTTCTAGTACCCAAAGTAAAAGCGCTGTTTAGTTTGGGATTCGATGCCGTTGTGTAAATGTGTGAGAAGTATTATATAATAATTATAATTAACTATAAAAATTAAGCGCAGCCTTTATAAAAAATTTACAAAAGTTTCATTAAAAGTGATACAAATACCAGGGTAAGCTAAAAGTTCTTAGACATTGCAACTACAAATAGGCGGATGCATTTGATTTGCTATTAAAGGAATCGGAACCTGATAATATCATGTAGCACAGTTCTTTGTTTTGTTAGTCAATGAACGTAATCTCGGAATAAAGTAAAATTACACCTGGGTAGTATTTCACAAGGAAATAATTATATTGTAACAAAACTCTTTCATTGACTAATGTTATTTGACTTAAACGAGACTTTATTTAATTGTTAATTGAATAGATATATTTTCCGTGTTGTGACCAAAATCTGTAGTGCCTAAGAATGTAAGTTTTCAACCTACATTCTTAACTTATGGATCTTGTAAAAGGTAGCTAAAAAATATTAGGTCAGCTTAATTAATAACCCGTCTGGCCATCGTTGTTTTGGTAAGCCAAGTTGTCCTTAAGACCATCCTGGCAGTATAACTTCTTAAGGACTGGTATAGGAATAAAACTTATTTCTTTCTTTCTGTTTTTTGATAAATAAATTATTTTTTTCTTCTTCTTCTTAAAGAACCCTGAGCAGGCACCACGCATAAGTACTGTTTAAACATGCTCGTTGTGTTCTCATGGAATAAGAACACCTTGTGCAAAAAAATAGTTTTCTCGACAAAGCTAACAGAGATAAACTATAAAAAGCAGTAAATAAAATTACTTTGGCTATGATTTTCTATTAATATAATATTCTTTTCTTTAATATAATATTAAGTATTACAGGGTGGCTCATTCAAATCGGTCAGTATGGGAAAGTCTTAAACTAAAGTCATACGAAGATTTGTTCTTAGGAACCATGTCACCGATTTTGATAAAAATAATAACTGCATTCATACATTTTAAAAAGATACTGTACCCAGCCGCGAATTGAACTTGGTTGTTTTGCAAAAATAAACTTATACTTTTTCTATTTAAATATCGATTCTGTAGGTCTTAAGCAGTAAATATTTCAATGAAACATTATGTCTAAAATAAATAAAATGCACTGTTTTCACATACTACTATTTGAAGTACATTTACCTATTCTTGATATTATTTATATACCTAATCTTTTCAATAATTATTTTTAATAATTATTGTATACTAAACTCTTAATTTTGAGTAGTCAGAGCGCGCTGGACCACCCAATTAAAGGAATTAACCATTTAGGTTTCAATGGGAATGTGTTACAATACAATCAAAGCGTGCTTTTTTAAAAAGCACTAAATTAAACTGGACTTAATTAGTCCAGTTAAAATAGACATTCCAGTTTGCATTAATTCCCAACTAGCTGAATTTTTGTGCAGGCCTTGAATACGTCATTACAAATGATATGTCAAAAGTCCCCATCGATCCCGCTTGTGCGTTGTTTTTTATGCGAGGTCAAAGGTCACAAATTTGCGTTTTTTGCGTATATCTTTGTAACAACGAGAGCTATCGAAAAATGGTTTAGACAAAGTTTGTAGATCGTAAAATTGTCTACATAAAAGCATGTTGTTAAAAGTGTAAAAATAACGTGAATGTTACGTATGTTATACGTAACATTTAAGTTATTATTACATTTTTAACAACATGCTTTACAATTAAGATGTAAAAAACAACAAAATTATTAAGTAGGTAAACACTATAAAAAATAAAATTAAAATTAAATTTATTCAATAAAATATGTTTGGTAAATCTCGCCTTAAAAATTATAAAAGTATTATGAAATATATAGTTGAAAATTATTAGTGTGACACAATTACAGTTGCGTAACATACACTTAACTAGAATTCATTCTCAATTTGCTATATCGGCAAGTACGTTTCTAAGAAGTAACGTTGTGGGATTCTGCCGAGATAAGCATTCGGTTAAAAGTTATCAGATCATCAAGAATTAGTTTCGAAATTTAGTTTAGATTTCAAGATGAATATTTTTTTTATCTTATTTCATATTTGTTTGAGTTAGTACAAATTTATAGGACCCCTTGTTGGTGCAATATCGTCCTCTAACTATCTCATACAATGGTCTGTGAAAAAAGAGAAATGGTGGTGTGGTTTGCTCACTACTCATTATTGAGCAATCCACACCACCAAACTCCAGAAAATTGGTCCTAGAAATGACATTGCATTCTAATTGGAATTACTGTTACTACTTAGGTCTCATTATTTCATGTTATTCTTATTACTTCTATAAAAATATCTAGTAACTTGTGTCAGATAGATTAATGTGTTTTTGATGTTTAGATCAACATAACATTAAAATATCATAAAACCCAGGATTATTGCAAATGGTCATTGGTATTGGTAATATGGTTATAACATTCACATAAAACCGTTTAACAAATAATCGATTTTACTCTTGCACATCCTTAAAGTGCCTGTGAGTCTACTTTTATATGCACATAATTACATTTTAGACGATAACGTATTAAAAATATATTCAAAACTAAACAGTCCGAAACGCTTGGTTTATTTTCATGCATTACATTAAAAGTTATTTTTGTGTTATTTTTCTAGTTTCTCGCGTTTTATAAATTGTGTAACGTTTAATTAATCCAAGACACTGAAAGCTCTTAGTGTCATGAACAAGTAGGACTCAAACTGACTTACACTGTGTTCCTCCCAATTCTAATGTGGCCCTGGCGAAAATGAGGGCTACCGCACGTTGCCTCTCAAATACCACCTTTGATTTCAAAAGCTAATTTCCTTCCAGATAAATGGGTGTCCTTCATATCTAACGTTGTCTTGTTTAGCAAAATCTTAATCAAGCTTGCTTAAAGCTATACTGACCTACTCGCTATTGTACTTGACTTATCAAAAGTGCCTTGCTTCCAATTAATCTTATTTTAAACGACCTGCTTACAGACAGACCTCCTTCAATGCAATAGGGAAAATTGACTTATTGGTAATTATAGTGCTAGCCAAAAAGTGGTTACAAGGTTTGCTTGTATTTTTTTATAATGATGCTACAAAGTCAGTTCTACATAACCTAATGTTATGCACGTGTAGGGGAACGTCCCGTTGTCGCTATCATCTTGACGGTCATACCATATTCTACTTATTATTACGCAAAAAAAAAAATGTTATCCTCGCTATCTTGTTGCTTGGTATAGGAATAAGTTGCCAACTTTTCCATTTTACAAACTTCTTGACATTATCCCTAGGTACATTTTCACTACATGCATGACAGGTAGACCTTAATAAAATTTTGTATTCTTAGTCTGTCATCACTCGGACAACAAAGTTTACATTAGAGATACTATTGTATTATACTCATACACTTCTTGTACTAATTTAGCTTGTGACTAAGCAAACGAATACAACCTAGGCGAATAAGAATAAAGTTAATCATTTTCGTCTGCTTTAGTCGTATGTGTAGGTCACTTCCTTGAGTGCTAGTTGCAGAGCCCGCCGCACTGACGACGTCGGAATCATTTTTTGCGAAGCGTCTACTTTTTACCGCTAAAAAGCGTGTTAGGCATCGTTTTTTCTACAAGCCAGTCGCGTTGTGACCTCGGCTGACATTAAGAATGGTTATGCTTTGCGCCCACGTACCACTTTCTGCTGAAATTAATTTAATGCTCCTTATCTCTGATATCTCTCATTCGTATTCTTATTGAAGCAATGTTACTGAAAGATGTTTTCTAAAAAGGGTTTTCTTGAAAAAAATTAATAATTTGTAAATAAATTATTTAAATGAGATCAAAAGCTGCCGTTCTAAACTCGTGTTAATATTTTAGCAAGACAAATGTTTTTACTGGTTATGTAACGTGTCTAACCAAACCGCAATACAACCTTGCTCTACGGTAGCTGATTATCTTTAGGCTAAATTGATAAAGTGTTCTTATCAAGTTTCCGTAGTGGTAGAGACACTATGTATTCTTACCACACTTAAATGTCTTAAAATTAATGGTATAAACTGTAGAAAAACATAAAAAAAAAAAAATACCCAAAGAGAGAAGTAAGCATAAAAGACCAAAGGGGTCGAAAGAATAAATAAATAAATATGATTTTATTTTTTCTTAACAATATAAGCATTTATTTCTCTCAAGAAGGTTTACAAATAAAACTTACTTAATAAATTAAATAACCTTAGTGAGAGCTGGAGTCTATAATGGGTGCTAGACCTGTGTGACGGATCTCCAGCCTCTCAATACAAACTTACAGAATTATATGAAAGAAATAAGATATAAAAGATTATGTGAAGAATAAAAGAAAGCTACAAAAAATACGCATAACACTGCAAATTGACAAAAATAGGTTTTTTCTTGTTAAGCCGCACACGGTTAATTAATGCAAACAACTACAAAGGTTTAAAGGTTTAAACCATGTTTAAACATTAATTTTTATTCGTGACCTTATATGTAGACAATGTCGGAATATCCTGGCAAAGTGATTGTACATTTGACAGCCATACGCGAGATCACGGGTTCGACTAACACTCGCTAAATCATATATTTTTTTACCTAGCTTAGGTATAACTAGAAAAATCCGAAAAAAAGAAGAACAATGGAAAAAATTGGTACTCGAGGCGCGACTCGAACCCGTCCAGAGATGCGTATAGTCCAGAGACGCGGGTTCAAGCCACGCCTCGAGTTCCAATTTTTTCCATTGTCTTTCTTCTTTTCGCTAAATCTCCCCAAATTACATTATATTTGCGTACCTACTAGGCAGGTATACCGATCCAGTTAGCTGTAAACTGTTTAACATCAAACTGCATTAATTCTGCCAAAATACACTCCTATACTATTTTCATAGTTTCCTCTTGAAGTTGCCATGCCTGAGAAACTAGGTGACACAGTGACCCACCTCCAACAACGAGTATGTCCTATCAATCCTTACACAAACGGATTCATAAAATTAATTGAGGATTTTCAAAGAAGTTGCTTTCGCCTAAAATGACTCCTTTGCATTTTTATTTAGTAGTAAGTGCATAGTCGCCGTAGGGTTTAATCAATATAAGTAATTATGTAAGCTCTTAACTTAAAATTGTAGAGTCGCCAACCTTACTGTTATCACAGAATTAGCTAAACGATCTAATTTTTGTTACATTTATGTCAAAGACTAATTACTAGGGCCCGTCTGGAGATAAACAAGAAGTCATTGACATATTGAGGAAAAGACTCAACATTTTACTATAAAGAGCGTAAAATCTACGTGACGAATAAATCTAATGATTTTGCAATACGCTTTCAATTGGTTCATCAGGACTCAGATTTCGTAAATTTACATTAAACAATAGTTCATACATTTAATCGAGTACAAATATAATCGACAACATGCGTACTTATTTGTATCATAATGTACCTAGATATTTTATATTCCAAAACGTGTATAGATAGTACTAGACGAATTCATAGACATTACAGACACACAAGGCCAGACTATCTTTAGTGGTCAATGAACTCGTGTTTCGACGTCTGTAAAGCAACAGCCGTTAAGCAAAAAAAAAAAATTAAAAGCGCAAGTTTGTAAAATGTCTCCGTTGAACCTAAAATTATTTATGTGCTCTAAATGTCTTTAACGGTTATGGTAAATATTTTAATAAGAAGCAAAGTTTTAATCGCTTTTTATTATTTTTACTGAAATTTTGTCATTAATAGCTGTTAACACTAATATAATATTATAATTAATAATATTGGTTATTAGCTAAAAACAGTTTGTTTCAACGCATATTTTGTCTATTAACTTATAACCACCGGGCTGTTCCAAATCTTATTATAACTACTGGCTATATTGGCACTTATTGAATTTTTTTAAATTATTATATATTTAAAAACTAGTACAGTAGACAATATAAATAAAATAAAAATGTGTTTATTAATAAAAAGTTTACAATACAATACGCCCTGTCCCATGGCCCTACACTAGGCAAAACTTATTCTGTGGGTACCTTGTAACGATTACCAATATCTTAAAATAACACTCGGCAGAATCATACAATCTTAATTTAACTTAACTAAATTAGCAATGCATTAAATAAGGGTATACATTCACATTGCAGAGAATACACACACATTCGTAGATAATTAAATATAGTTATTTAAAGATAATATATTATATTATGTAAATATTATTATTAATTATAAGCTAATTATAAGCTCAATTAATTGTTGGTATTTTGCTCAATTAATTGTTGGTGTACAAATATAAGTAAGCAGTGTATGGAAAAATGTTATCATGTAAGTAATTATCACCGAACCTAATATGATTATGTATTGCTTAAAAAGTTGAAATAGTTCAAGCTACTCGTAGCTTGAACTTTGATGCACGCACCAAAAGTTGTTCAGTCCTGTCATAGGTCAAAGAGCCAGCCAGTTAATATTATTATGTATTATATTTGTTAAAATAGCCTCTTTTAAATTAATGACTGTTGAACTTTGGTTCGAACGTTCATAAGTTTTATTCTCTTGGAACAAACTGTTTAGAACATTGGGTTTTAAAAATCATAGGTACCTAAGTAGTATTAGATATCACACAAAGGAGACGGTTTTTTTTGTTCGGCGAATAGGCCCAATCACAAATTGTGCGAGTGTACGAATGAAATGCATACAGTTTATTCCTTATAATCTCTAGATAGACAGTCTGCATATACCAAAACTCCCTCAAGAGGGAATACTCTGAAATAGGACAATCAAAACATGACTCTAGTGATAACCTAAAATCTCACAACAGCGATTGTCTAATGAATATACACTAATAAGGCAACCAAGACCTCTCGAAATAACGCAGTTTTTGCTGGCTATTGCTTGTAGATCTAAAATAATAAGGTAGTTAAAGAGAAACAATACACTATATATATGACACAAGAAATATTTATTACTGATCACAATTATAATTAACACAGTCATCTCTTAAAGCAGTATTTCATCTTAAATCGACGCAGCTGGCTCTAGCTCACTTAAAAGCAGAGACCAAGATAAAAACCACACTTTACACATCACATATGCACAGCAGCTAACAGTGACTGTGCCTCTGCTCAATAAGCAATAACAACAGTATCCAGGAAGAGCACCTTTAGTGTGTATTATGCACTCTATCTAAAGATGCCATTTTTATAAAATATAAAAGTACATATAAATCATGCATTCATCTAATAAAATCTGAAACAATAACAATGTTGTCTGTCAGTGTCAAACTGATTGAAACTGTACTACAGAGTATCTGCTATGGGCTGTTATTTACGTTTCGTTCTACGATTATTTTTAAAGTACGTTAATTGATAATTTGTATTAACCATTAAAAAAAACCTAAGAACGTTCCAAAACAAGCATTTTTAGGTGTACTTAATCCTTTTTTACCATTATTTCATTATTCCCTCTTCGTTTAAGTATAATTTGTGATCGGTTAACTATATTAAGATAATAACTATTTTTGTGAGTAATATGAAAAATAAACATTACTGTTTAGGGTGGTGCGAAAAAAAACCGTCTCCTTTCAACTACAACGGTGGCACAGTGGTTATCAATGCTGTAGTGCACCACGTTCCAGGGTCGAGCTCGACCTAGGAAGTACAAAAACTCTACGTGTAGTTTGTACCAATTATTTAATAATTAATTTAGCGAAACGACTCCGCATAGACTCATGCTATCGACATTATTGCAGTTACAAAATAATACATCAGGCTCATTATATTATCATATTTCTACATTTAGCAGAGCTTAATAATCAAATACGTACATTAAATAGAGTCCAATAATTTATTTATGTTACTAACTCATGAAACTTGAACTACGAACTGAAGGCGATGGCTTCATTTCAATTATTATTGGTTTCGATACTATTGATTTGTATATAAAGATCAAATTCTCTAGTTACAATTGCTACAGGTATCTTCAAATGGCATTACTGAAACATTCACTTCTCAAAATATGAAACCAATATGTGTACTTGTAAATAAGTCTTTGTTGAAACATGCGACACTTACTAACATAAAATAAAATCAATGACACATAGAACTTTATCAGTCTGCCTACAACACGCAACGGGCTGTAGGCCCTCGTGTCGATGCCCAGACGAAATATTGTCGGTTCAAATGTGTCGGTTATTGCCCGGGCTGCGCTAGACCGACCAATAAATTTTAAACGACCTAATAAATTCATAGTGCTTCAAATTTGATAAAAAGGTTTACTTTAAAGTTAGTACTACTTATAATAAATATTTGCTCTGCGTACACTTGCCTTATCAAATGTTTAAGCATGTTTTTTTTTTCGAATTCCCACAAAACACATTTTTCCGCATCAGTTTATAATTATAATATTGATACATCTTGTTTAATACTTACACATTTTTAAATAAAAAATGTTCAGCACATTATTACGAGTTATGTGTTAAAAATTTTATGCATAAAGCTGAAACTTACTTTACTTTCTACTGAACGTACTAGATACTTAGACAACTTTATTTCACATATTGATCTGGGCAGTTACAGTAATTTAAAATACCAAATTATGTTAGGTATATACTTCTTAAAGCAAACGAGGTAGGACTTCGCCACATAACTCACTATCTTTTTCATAGGAAAAGTTTTAGCGGATAGACTAGTACTTTCCTTTCACTCAATGTCGTCGAAAGTTTGGCTGATGCTTTGTAACTGTTACTAACTAAGCACCACGTTGTGAATTAATTCATTTATAAACATGGCAAAATCTTAAAAATAGAGAACCTATGCCAGATTCTCTATTTTTATTTCTATGATTTTATGTCATAATTTACCATTGCATAATGTTTCTTGTCCTAACGTTAGTTACGCATAATACTCATGTCATAACTTTTTAATCCTAGTAATCTTTTGCCATAATTTTTAATGCCATAATTTCCTTATACCATACTGATATTTGCCATAATTTCATTAGACATAACGCGGAATAAGCTCGACGGAGCACCGCTTCGCGGGTTTCCTCCTACCACTGGGTGGTTCAAAGAATAAACCTAGCCCAGTCTTGGTATCGTAACTACAATTTAAGATATTTTAATTCTATATAACCAGTAAACGGGTGATTCTTCGAGCCCAACATTTTCGATGTCTGGAGGTTTTTCTTTGTAACTAACAGACCAACCAAACTGCAATTATTTTTTAAACATAGTATAGACAGTTACCTATCTTGCACACGTTATTGTTTTTTAATAATAGTTTTTTATATATTAAAAAAAATAAATTAAAAAGCGTTCTTCTGATTAATATGGAACGTTAGTAACAGTAACATTTTTTCTTATTAACGAATTGATGTGCGTTATAAATATTACGATAGAATATTAGTTGTTTCTTTACACAAAAAAAATGGTACTAATATTTGCGATAGTTTTTTAATAAAAAAATAAATTGTGAGTGTCCGGCACAAAAGTCTGATTCATATTCGCGCGCTTTACTCGAACGTACCTAGCTAAGTACGGAACATCAGGAGATCCCTTCTAGTGCTGGTGGTAGCCAGGGACTCTGCTGACGTGGTCACAACGTTACATGCGGCTGGTTCGTGTTGTTGCGGAGTTATAAATGTAAATATCTGATTCATATTACTTTGGTTCACCTGTGTTTCTGATTACTATGTTGGCTGTTATAATTAACTTAAATGGTTTTCAAACTTGAATCTGTTGGAAATATAATTCAATTGGGGACTAAAAGCCTATGTATAAATAGCAATCCTTAATTGTATACGTGTAGTGATTAACCGATGTTAAAAGGCAAAATTTTGATTTATATGTACCTGATTCATACGGTAAAAATACTATATTAATCAGAATTTCACACATATTGTTAATATGGCGGCACGGATAATGATAGATATTGTCAAATTGTCAATGCTTCTAATAACTAGATTTAGGTGTGGTGATAATCATTGTGATTATCAACTGTGATTTTAATAAATAAATGACTGATTTTTATAACTAGAATTTCATTTTTGTTCCTAATTCTGATTTATATGACCTCAAAAAATTTTAAGTTAATTATCTCGAAAACCATTTCATAAAAAAGTGTGCCTTTTTCAGACATTGGTTATCATCTTTGACAAAAACATCTTTTATAAGCCAAAATGTGAAAACAAAATTTGCCCATATGAATCAGACAAAGAATCAAATTTCGAAGAAACACCCAAACCATTTTAAACAGTTTCATTTAATAGCGTTAAAATAAATAACAGCAAAAGCTATGTAGTTGTTCTTGTAATTTCTCCAAAAAAAAAGATAGAGCCTCCAAATACCAATCCGTTTGACCAGCTAGTTATTTGTTGGCCACGTTTTCTATTGGTTGTGGGTACTCCCTACAGTAGAATGTCTGCCGACACATGTAAACAATTACTAAAGAATTAATGGTTTTAAATTTTCAATTAAGTTCTATTAAAGACCTACATGAATGATGCAGTTTTTAATAGAAAAGACTGTACAAAAATATTTAATATTCATAATATGCTTTACCATTAAATTAAATAAATGTAAAAGCATTAAAATTAATTAAACTGAAGTAGGTGCATAACAGGTTCTGTACAAAGTTTCTACTAATATTAAGTTCATTCGACCCACGCTGCAGAGACGTCGACGACACCGGCGCATCTAATAGACAGTATTATTAAATAATTTTTAGGTAACGTCCGAGTGGCCGCAAATGTATTCAAGTGGGTCGCCAGACGCATTAGCGCGAATTCCTAAAACCGACTAGACGTGTTCATATGGCTTCTTTTGTTAGATGTTTTTCGGGCTGTCTGGCCGGCTACAAAGCCTTGAGGTCGACTCACACATCAGCGACCCGCTAAGAAAAGCTTGCCTTTTTGTAGTGGTAGAAATAACATAATTATAATAGGTAAAGTTGATTCATACTAACGGTCGTCGCGTCGTAGACTGGTTTACTGAGCTTAGACAGAAGATGCAAATTATTTTATTGCACGATGTCTGTCTCTATGGATTAATTCATTTACGACAATGATCTAAATTTATATAGCTTGCTTGAAATAATTTAAATGTTACATTTGGTGTTAATTGCTGATATTTGAAAACATTTTGTATATTAAAATATTGTTTATAATTTTATTATCACAAATTTCATTTATAGCACAACTGTCCGTATTCAAAAGCGGAAGTCCTTCGTTATGTACGGAAACAGTGATGAGCGGATACTTACCTTAAGCTGGCCAGTTCTTCTTCTCAAATATTACAGTTCTCTTCTATTTGCAAATACAACCATTAATTACAAAATCTTAAATAGGGCTAAAATAATACAGATTCTTCAATTGATATCCTCGTCAATGCCACTTAAAGTACTTATGACTTTTTTAGATGCTGCAATGAGTTAGACGTATTTCTTCAAGACAAGAAAAGTGAAAAATATTCTTACAAATTACTTATATAATGGCATATTTTCAAAACTAATCAAACTAAATTTAGATTAATATGCTATAATGTTTTGTTTTTGCACATTCAGCATATAAAACCTCATTAGTTTTTTATGTAGTCTTAAAGCCACACACAAGAAATCAAGTAATTAGAAGGTATGCTCAATCTTCTCTCTAGCTTTCAAATCTTAGAAAATCGTTATTTTTTGTGTTGCAAATAAATATTGTGTAAGCCTCAGGGGCACAATATTTCAAAGAATGTTACAGACGAGACCTAGACGGAAATCATTAGATAGATTTTTTTCCAACACATTTTATTTGCTATATTGTTGGCATTGTAAATAATAAAGGGCAATAACCTCAATAAATTATTTTGCATTAAAAGCGTATTAATTTGTTTTCTTTTTTCTTTTATCTATTAGCTTAGACAATGGTCATTAAATAAATTAATTTAACTAGCAACTATTTGTTTATATACTATACCTATCAGGAATCTTAAAATACGACGGCCTAGTGGTCTCACACACAACCTTTGATTTGTAAGGATAACGAACCTAGAACCTCTAGCAAAGCAGACAGAAACACCATACATCAGATCATCGATACATAACAGACATAATATCCGTGTCACCGTATCGCCAATATCAACCTTGACATTAAATTCTTTAATCAACGCTTTTGGTCAACTTCATTAGCAAATTCCCGTTACTACATTGTAATATTTAACGTTCCGTTTATTTCATTGTTATATTTTTTTTTATTTTTTTTTTTATTTTTATTTTTTTTTTATGTTTATAATAGGTTAAATTATTCTTGTCAGTGTTATGCACACCGTAATTGTCATATATATCAGATAAAATACTTTGTATTTTTTATTATTTTTTATAAAATATGTTTTTAATATATATGATGTGGTAGTGCTTTTAAAATAAATAAATAAATAAAATAAATATTTATTTATTTTGTGCAAAATGGTGCAATTTTCAGGTTAATAAAAAAAGTGCGATAAAACCCTGGGTATTGTTTCAAACTTTAGCTTCATATAATGTTTATAATAACATGCCTAAAAATAACTGCTACTTTTTAAGGTATTTCGATGACGTATAACCAGTCCAGCTGAACATAGGCTTCCAGCAATTTCTAATTGTTTTAATTGGTTTTCGGAGGTGGCTGTAGCTAGGATTTGATCTGACTACAGCATAGCTCTGCACAATTTAAAATCGTTATATTCAAAGGATTTTGATCGTTATCTGGATGTACCGCTTATCAATATGCACGTGAAATTTAGACCATATCGTTTGGATGTTGTCGTTAAGCTAGACTTGACAGTCACTAAAATAGCCACACGTATGATAAGAATATCGTGACACCTGCATTCACGAATTATGTTAAGTAATCGTCCATATTATATTATGTAAAATATAGCGACTTGTTTGAACAAATTAGACCTTCAGTAACAAAATGTTAAACACGTCCGTGGCAGACGGTTTACTTTTACTTTTAAATAACACCTAAATAATGACAGCTGTTCAAAGAGAATGTTATGGGAATAGATTATAGCCTTGAATGAAAATATGCGTACGCATTTAAAAGAACTCCAATCTTTATCAATCTACATACAAACCAGATTCTAAATACCCCCCGATAATTCATAAAAATATCACGTTCCTTTAGCCACATATAAACTAACAATGAAACTGTTCTGCCTTCCTATCCTTACAGAAGCTGGTAAAGACAGCAGCATAACGTGTTCACAAGCATGTCTCTGAAGAAGCAGGGCAACAAGTAATGAGACCCATCCGAATAGGTACAACACGAAACTTCTACCAAAAAACCTTAATCTTCATTATGACTCTACCTCTTTAACCTACTTATGATCTTTCACTGCCCGACACATTACACTATAATACAACTCTATGATTTAACAGTGACGTTTCTGTTTCCTTACATTTTGCATAATGTATGTGATTTGAATATTTTAATATATTGGATCTAAATATGTCAATATTATTCTAAAACTGCATCCTTAATGCCATGACCTATGACGTCATAGGAGAAAAAGCGGGAAACAAAATGCAAAGCTGCGAACATGTGAGTGGCTCGTATGGAAAACGAAAGTCTTTCGCCGCGAGTTTCATTCAGGCAAAGTTGGCTCGCTCGCGGCTGCTGTGAAACTACAATGTTGGAAGCAACTGAGCACACTATTTACTTAGACTCGTCTTCATTACAACTTAACTACAGTAAAATAATTTTCATTGCAAATGTTGATGTTAGCCATAGTGTGTAATGTGCAATAGTCAAAGAATCAGATAAATGTCTTGCTTAATCTCAGCAAAAGTGTGTCAATTTGCGTCTTATCACATTTGATTTATCACACTAGGCCCTACTCTATTTTTGATATACCTGAACGATTTATGTAATATGCCTATAAACAACGCGGAAATTGTCTCGTACTGCGATGATACTGCGATCGTCTTTACTGGTACGACTTGGGCTGAAACGAAAACAAACACAGAAAAGGGTATGATGCAAGTAGCTTCATGGCTAAAAACTAATCTCCTTACGTTAAATACAATCAAAACCAACTATATGTGCTTTACAATCTATAAAAACGCCCAACCAAAACCAGAATTTAATATTAAAATACATGAATGTGGGAGTGTCAATGACTACAACTGCAACTGTCCGTCCATCGATAAAGTTAATCACCTAAAATATTTAGGGATTATGTTAGACCAACATCTGTCCTGGTATCCCCAAGTCGAGCAAATTTCTGCAAGAATACGAAAGTTTATTTGGATTTTTAAATCATTAAGACACATTGTCCCAAAGACAGACCCTTCGAAAAATCTTTTAAATGAAATCTATATCTCACTCGTTCAATCTGTAATAGTATATTGTATTTCAATATGGGGGGGCGCGCGGAAAACACGTTTTATTGAAGTTGAAAGAGCGCAACGAACATTAATTAAAGTCATGTACTTTAAAAAAAGAACCTATCCCACCTATGAGTTATACCAAATAAGTAATCTTTTATCAGTCCGTAAGTTATATATAATACAAATAGTTTTAAAAAAACATAAAAAAATACCCTTAGATACCAGTATATCTTCTAGAAGAAGGAAACGCTACTTTGCTCTTACCCCAAATACAAAAACAGAATTTGCTAATATCCAGTTCGACAAGCGCTCATCTTACTTATATAATAAAATAAACAAACAGATAGATATACATACAAAACCCTTCAAAGAATGCAAGTTGATGCTGATTAAGTGGATTGAGAAGTTGTGCTACGATGAAGCTGAAAATTTTCTCATAACTATAAAGTAAACTATTTTAGACCTTTTATCTTTAATCTTTACTCAAACCATTTCCATAGAAAACAATCTTACTTACTTACTCACTAACAAACACCACACACCTTGTAACACACACACCCACACCTACACACACGCACACACACACACACACGCACTCATACACACACACACGCACTCATACACACACACATGCACTCATACATACACACACGCACTCATACACACACACACGCACTCATACACACACACAGACTAATTATAAATTAAATCTATTACTACTTAAAAAAAAGAATTTTTGTTAATGTTTAATTTTCTTTTGTTGCACTTTAATACATTGTAACATCGTGAGATTTAAAGAGAGCGGCGTCTCCTGGCACAGGCATCTATATGCTTAAAAGGAGACACCACCAACTGTTTATTGTATACTATAAGTGTAATAACGAAATAAAGCATTTTTGATTTTTGATTTTGATTTGATTTGGTTATCAGGTTCATAAGAAGTGCTCATAAGAACAAATATTTTTATGGAAGTCCCCAGTTTGTCGACTTTAAAGTAGCGTTTGAATTTGACAAGCTAATCAAACAGTAGTCTACGTCAGTTACGCCCAAATGAGGCATTGATGCGTAATATTGAGAGCAATGACAACACAGCAAAGGAGGGGAATGAGATCTTCTAAAATTACTTTCATTTTATGAGAACCTAGACGAATTAACGGTTTTTGCTACTCTAGCATTTCTTGAAAATTTTGCACTCTTTCTAAGAATTTTATAAAGTAGCTTTGTACGTAAAAGCTATTATGTGAATAAAATTATGAACAAGACAATTCACGCTCAGTGTTATGGTTATTTTCACATGTAAATAACCATATTATCAATTGCATCTTTTTAAATAATAGTTGAAACTTATAAAGTTAGGTAGGCTTATTCGATTATGGCCTAAACCACGTCCATGGACCCGTATCTATTGTAAATTATTTTTATATATTTTAAAGTTACTTCCACCTAAGCAGACTATGTTCAGTTCAGTTATTTTATTTTAATTTGAGTCTATCAACCTGTTGCTCTTGATATTAATATTCGTTAAAATTTATTCATAACTTACTGCTTCCCAATTATTTTTTTTGTCAAAGTAAGCAGATAGCATTTAAATCCAAGAGAAAAAACAATAACGGCCTTATTACAAAATACGGTCTAACTATAAACCACGTTTTATTACGTCACAAAACCACTGTTTTTGAAATTTGTTATTGCAAAATCCGTCTTAATGCTAAAATGTTAAAACTGATTTTGTATTAACAAATTTATGATTTAGTATTTGTTAATACAAAATCAGTTTTAACACTTTAGCGTTAAGACTGATTTTACAATAACAAATTTCAAAAACAGTGGTTTTGTGACGTAATAAATCGTGGTTTAAATTTAGACCGTATTTTGTAATAAGGCCGTAAGATGTTCAATAATACGGACTTGTCACACTAAATACGTTCTGAGTTCTGTGGTCATGTCGAAGTGAACTTTGGCACCATTATAAAGAACATTGCAACCGTAAAGTGGTCGCCGATATTACCCGGTGCGATTTGCGTTATTTACTAGTGATAGAACGTCAAAAAATTTTGGTGTGATATTTCCAATAATAAATTACCTACATTATGCTCTCACTTTTCTACAAAAGGCAAGATTAGATTTTTACTCGAGTTTTGATGCATTTTTTTATATTATAGATAAACAAATTTTAATATAAAGACAAGTCCATTGTTTCTTACATCCTTGCCGCTAAACTTTGCCAGACCTTAACTTAGTGTGTAATAACGCTTCCAACAAATTATACTTGTGGATGTTGTGTATTGCCCCACTGCACTGCTCTACTTAAAGAAAAATATTATAAGTACAAGTTTTGTTTAACAACATTGAACGGGATGAAGTATTAGCAGATATTTTGGTACAATTTTTTTTACAAGATAGTTGTTTTAAGCTTCTCCCTTATGCATAGCATACAACAAGAATGGGAAAAGGTATGGGTATAGGACGAAGCATTATAGATTAACAACCAATTTACGTTTACGGTTCTTAAAATTAGTTTTATCATATTTGATATATTATTTTTAAATAAAAAACTATTTACGTCTTTTTAAATATAATAGGACAAATTATATTTATATTTTTAGTTAATGACCTTGGTCAGTTAGACCATGGTTAGAGTTTTAAATAATTTAAGTCTAATTTGTAACAAAGTAAATATAAAAGAAAGAACAAAGGAAATCAAAGATTTTTTTAAATTTATGTCCCTGTATTAAGATGCAAAGTACTAAGATATTTTATAATTAGCTTGCAGTAGAATCAATATTTTGGGTAGATGCATCAATATTAATAAAACAATACTGCGTTTACTTTGGTATTAGGGTCAGGCTTGTAATAGATATTAGTCACAGATAGTACGGTAAAGTTTCAATGTCACGAATTGGGGGCTCCCCATATATTATGTACTCAAACAGTATATAAGTGTACATAGACAAGCACATAGCACTATTTCTATGAGCGCACCCCACCGATTGTAATCTGGGTGAGGGGCGAGCGGTTGAGGCGAACGGACCAATCGCTGTGCTCCCGTGACCAGAAAAGGGGGAGGAGTTTCGCACCCCTAGTTTTCTAGGGGTTAGTGTGCTTCCGCGGCCAACCTAGTTTACCGTAACCCTCCGCGCGCCGCTCGTTCCCCGCACCCACTAATTTAGGGTTGATCAATCGGCCGCACCGCCGGTGTTACGTAAGCGACACCAGACAAATTTCGCTACCGTACTTCGTATCTTTAGCAAAGAGAATTTGGTGAGCGGACATATTCCCATCCTAACAAAAATCACTACTTACATGACTCACTAAACATAACTACAACAGTATATTTTCTTTTATTTTATATTTATTAAATTTAATACTAAAAAAATAACTGATGATTAGAACAGCCATTTATATTTTCAACAGCCTTTTACTTTTTTTTTTATTATTTTAATTTTTTTGGGGTTTTTATCCTACAGGATACAAGGCAAGAAGGTACGATTGGATTAACCCCATCGTACCTTCTTTCAGTATAGTTTACATTTAACTAAACACTAATAGGTAACTAAATATATTAGGTTGGGGAAAAAGTCTTTTCGTATTTTTGTATGAAAAGTCAAGACATTTTTTTCAAAGTTTATTTACATTTATTTACAATATATATGTACCGTTTTGTTGAACAACTTTCTGCCATTTTGTGGGCAGAGACATTATCCCGTTACTGTAGAAACTTTGGGACTTCTGATCAAAAAAACGGGACAAATAGTTTTGGCAGTCCTCTCTTGAGGTCAACCTTACAGAACCTAAAGAATTCTGAAGAGACCGAAACAGGTGAAAATCTGAAGGCGCAAGGTCAGGGCTATATGTTGGATGCACTAGGACCTCCCAGTCGAACTCTCTTAATTTTTGCTGAGTGGCTAAAGATGTGTGTGGTCTAGCGTTATCGTGATGAAAGACCACACCCTTCCTGTTGATCAATTCCGGCCGTTTTTTCTCGACTGCTTCCTTTAATCTCATCAGTTGCTGGCAGTAAAGATCAGAATCTATGGTTTTGCCGGGCGGTAAAAGCTCATAATGAACAATGCCCTTCCAATCCCACCATACACAGAGCATCACCTTATTTCGTGTTAGGCCAGGTTTGGCCACAGTCTGTGAAGCCTGGCCAACTTTCGACCACGACCTTTTTCGCACGTTCTTGTCGTACGTGATCCACTTTTCATCGCCAGTTATCAATCTCTTCAAAAACGGCTCGGTTTCATTACGTCTCAATAATGAATCGCAAATGAGTACACGGTTCATTAAGTTTCTTTGAGTGAGCTCGTGTGGCACCCAAATATCGAGCTTTTTTGTATAACCAGCTTTCTTCAAATGGGTCAAAACTGTTTTGTGGTCAATTCCCAGTTCTTCAGCTACATCGTAACTACTAATATGCCGATCTTGCTCCACTCTTTCAAAAATGGCGTCCATTTTATTCGTAACAGGGCGACCAGAGCGAGGTGCATCTTTAACATCAAAATTTCCGGACTGAAAACGTTTGAACCAAAGAACAATGCTCAAAAATGTATGGACACCGTCCCCACTTTGTAGCACTTTAAGATATATGTTAATCGAAAGGTATTAGTCATCTCTTCATTTTATTGTATGACAGCAAAGCTCAAATGTGTATCCGAAAAAAGTTATATCGACATAAAGAAACCGAAATCAGTCACAATGATAATTATATTAGTGTCCATGATGCTCCTTTTATTTTAATTAATACTGTGGAATGAACTTATTCCGAGTTTTAAAATGACTCCCGCTTTTTGTAAAGTGGCCATGGACGGTTTTAAGAATTTTTCAAATATAAATATCTTCATAATCGCAACTTTTTATAACATTAATCAGTATTTTCAGTGTCTATTACAATATTGTCCCAGGCACTGGCTGGCCCATTGAAATTGTCTAAATCCCTTCCAATACCAAAGTAGCACACGATACTGACGACATGCGCGCAAGCACCAGCTGTTCTTATAGCAGTTAAGCATGAACAATAACATGCCTGAATGGCGTTTATATCCTGTGCGTCGCATTTGACCTATGTTTGGATAAAATTCGACCCCTCAAAAGAGTGCAATCTGCCGTGTTTATACCGTATTGGTTCATAATTGGACTTGGAGTAGCACAAACTTCTATGTTGCAGACGCCGCCACGTAAATGTTCGCTAACATAGGAAGCTGCTAGTTTTAAGTGTCATATGTCCCCAAACTAAACAAAATAATATCCTCGTTTGACAATTCAGGGAACGGTCTATTTATGGACTCATCAATCAATGTTCTGAACGTACCCCGCTGCCTGTAACGTAGTTACCCAAGTCATTGTTGATGTGAATTCTGCAATGAATTCATTCAACGAAGTCTGTGGCATAGACACTGTCATAAAAAGGCTCCCTGAATGTATTGAGAAGCGCTCCAGCAATTCGGAAGTCTGTGAAGAGATGAAAAAGTGTATTATTGAATACTACATTCCTGAATATTTTAAAATCACCTTTAAATGTCCCGTTTATGGCCTCAATGACCCAACGGACAAATTGTTACTAGACGGGATTTATTTGGTTATTCATTCATAAATCTGCGTCCAACGCCCTCAGCGAGTGGTTCTAGAAATGGAGGATAACAGTCAACCCCGAAAAGAGCCAAGCGTTGATGTTTCACAAGAAAAGGAGCCACAAAACTCTCTCGGCAGAGACACCGCTCTCACCTCTGGGATGGCTTTGCACAGTACCTTCTAGATGCTCTTGATCGGTTACAGCGGCGAGCTGTGCGTATAATTGGGTGCCCAGAAGTATCCAAATCCCTAGAGCCTTTACAGCTGCGTAGGGACATCGCCGGATTGGCGGCCTTCTATCGCCTGTACCACGGCGAGTGTTCTGATGAACTTTTCCAACTGATTCCACCCTCTCCTTTCTTATCCAGAACAACACGTTAGACTTAAGTGCCACCGCTACGATGTAGAAACCATACAAGTCCGAACAAAGCGGTTCAGCACTTCGTACATGTGCAAAACCACCAAACAGTGGAACTCTTTGCCAGCCCACGTGACGTGCTTCAAACTACGATCCTGGTTGCTTCAAGCGTGGCGTGAAAAAGCATCTTCTGAAGCCGCCATAGTTGAGACATTCATGCCTCTACAAATATTGTAGCTGGCATGGTGCTCGCCATTCTTGGACTCTAATGGATGCTTAACACCAGGCACCATAGAGTCATTCTGGTAGGTCAAATTAAAAAAAAAAACAAAAAGTCAAGATGTTCAGCTCCCCGATCCCTTGGGCGAGGGAAGCCAAATACATTGGAGTCATACTCTCTCATACGATAAGCTCTCGCTCCGTCCCCACCTAAACATGGTTCGCAAGCGGAGCTCGTTTGTGATGGGACGGCTGCACTTACTCCTTAGGAAGGAGTCTAAGACGTCAATCCGCAATAAAGTTAGGATATACGAGACTTGTATTAGGCCAATCATGACGTACGCGTGCGTAGTTTTCGCCCACCTTGGGCCACACAGCAGGATCCATAGGTTACAAACAATTCAGAATAGGTTCATGCGCAAAGCGACGGGAGCACCGTGGTTCACGCGTAACGAGGATCGCCACATCGACTTCGAGTTGCCGACCAGCCAGCAACACATGAAACTCTGTTCCCGTCGCTACTTTGAAACGGCTGCCACTCACCCCAACCAACTAGTGGTTGAGGCATCTGGGTACATCCCCTCTTGAATATCCAAAACTGGAAGACCTAGACATGCTCTCGAAGAACCGGGTGATTGGATCGCGATCGCTCAACGTAGAGCTCATACGGCTCGCGAAGCCACAACAACACGTCCGCGGTTCCGTCCTCGCCGACGAGGCAGGAATACGCGCCGCGTTTGCTTGACACTTAAATGTCGTAGGGCCATCCGCCCCACAGCCAGCGTGAAGTACCTAGTAAATGTCCCAGGAGACAAACTACTCGTGCTCACAAAAAAGAAAAAATCGGGTCATTGGGCATATACGGCGCGTAATAATAAATAAATAAATAATCTTTTATATTTTTCTTATTTTCTACACTGTTAACTATGTATTTTATTGGCTATCATTTCGAAAAAGTACAATAACCAGCAACAAAATTGTGACTCATTTCAGTTTCTTTATAGCGATATAACTTTTTTCGGATACACATTTGAGATTTGCTGTCATACAATAAAATGATGAAAATACTAAGGCCTTTCGATTAACATAGGTTTTAAAGTGCTACAAGCTGGGGACGTTTTGAGCATTGTTCTTTGTGCTACTCTTACTGACACTGCATCAGGTCCATAAACATCACAAATTTTTTTCACTGCTTGAGTTGCATTTTTGCCTTTTTTATAATAAAATTTTAAAATGTATCGAATTTCTTCATTAGATTCACTCATTTTTACGGAGAGAAAAACAAATGAAAAATAGCGGGAAACAACTTTTTTTTTTTTTTTTCTTTTCTTTATAATGTAACCTTTTTAATGTTACCAAAACCAGCCAGACCCAAGTAGTACAGTCAAAGAAATTTTATAATAAATATGTTTATACCTACGTTATGCGAAAAGACTTTTTCCCCGACCTATTATATCTTCTTTTAGTACATTTAACTTAAAACTAATACTGTATTTCTACTAAACGACAATTTTTTTTTGCAATATTGCTCCTAGGACTAGCCAAAATTGAAAAAACAAGCCTTTTACTTGTTCATATATTTTACATACCTCTAATTATAATATATTGATATTATAATATTTGATTTTGAAATATAATGTTTTTTTTTATGCAATCCAAATGTTGTGTATGACCGTTACTGTACTACGGTAATAATCAAATTAGCAACTTTGTCAATAACACATATCAGCAATTTCTTATAGTGTCAAATAATAACGAGTGATATATAATATTAACTACTGACCTGATGTAGGGACGGGACGCGTCCATATGTGGAGCGAAACTTGACCTAAAGATACACTAAACTGTCTAGTCGGATTGGCATTTAATATCAAATAAATGTTTCTTATTAGCTACAAATATTAAGAGTTATGACTGTATGACACCATGTATTCTTAGTCCTTCACTTCATAGACATTGTACATAATTATATTGTTATTGATCATTATGGTTCATAGATGTCCTATTGCAACGACAGGTATCCCTTACTTCAGACTTATTAAGTATACTTAAGTTACCCATGTGGGTTGCTAAACCGTTTTGTATGAAGTATACTAGGTATCAATGGTTAAGATATAAATTTCTAGTTTTAAACTCGTTCCTCTGTTGTATTTTCTGCGTTCACAGTAAAAGTTATGAATTCTTAACACGTCACCACAGAAATTACCACGTAAAATTTATTAAAAAAATTAAGTTTCTTTTTTCGCATTATAAATGTTAAAATAAAACTACATTTGCCAAAAACTAACTATGTGATATGCAAAATAAATTAAAAACCAAGGATTATCAACCATTTTGTACAAAGTTACACAAAACTCTGCTTTAAATTCAATAACAATCATATTATTATTGTATGAATTAAATGCATGTTTAGTTCTGCACCTAGATGGGCCTGTGTACATAATTCAAAGCACTATTATAGGGACATTTATTAACAGGAGTTAAAAAGTTTATTATTATAATCGTTAAAAGTTGCAGATAACGTTATCCTCAATATCCAAATACGTAATTGAATATAAGTTTTATTTCGTAAAGTAAACTTATAGGTACTTGAATAAACAACATTATTTAAAAATAGCAAAGTAATTGAAGTCTAACTGATTTTGAAATAAATAAAAAAAATTAACACTACACAAAAATAAAGAGACTTCCAGTTTTGTTCGTGGGCTTTTCCCAGACAATCACTGAAAATCTGTGTCATCTAACAAACATAGCTTTTTATAACAAACTAAATTAACCAATAAAATAAGATATTTAAAAGTAACAATGAAATCTAATAAAAGATAAAGTTGATTCTTGAGACAAAGTAATTGTGTTTTAAAATACAAAGTACATTAATATTTTTACTTATATAGTTAGGAAATTCAATTCTCAAAATGCTTTATTTCATAAAAGGACAATGAGCAGAAGTGGTCCAAATTTCCACCACTATTGGGGGCTATGTAAGCTTAAAGTCGACTAAATACCATACAATTTTGATTACTAGGTGACAAAAATATATTCACTCAGAAAAAAGTTATGACTGTTTTAAAAATACGTATTTTTAGTTATTTAACCGTTAATTTTTTCGCACATAGCCACGTTTTAAGCAGTAAAAACATGGTAGACGGATTCCCCCTGTTCTGTAATGTGCTCAAATCTTCTGCAAAGTATACAATGATAACCTTAGCGCACCTACTGATATAAAAATGTAATCGGGACGGTTCGCAATCGTGCTAAAAGTATTTTTCGCACGTGCAAGACAACACTAGACGTATGTAATGATCCATAATCGAAAAACCATTTCGAACTACTACTGTTCTTGTCTTTCTGGAATGCGAACTGTGGGGTGCTGTGCCCATGTCATGGTAATTATTTGTTATTTTGGATGGGCGAGACACCAACCCAAAATTCTACTTCCAGCTGCGAATTTGGACAATGTTATTGTGGGTGAAGACATGAGATGTATTCTTATAAGGACAGACTCCACACTGTGAGACAGCAATAAATAAAACTTGTGTGATATTTTTGTGTTTACATTCTTCCCAGTATTACAAATATTTTAAAATAAACATAAGCATTGTAAAGATAGCTATAAGTCCTTTCATTTGATTTGATACCCCACATGATAGGGTTTGATTTTTTTGACGTAGCGAGGTACCTACCGCGACCGCCACATTGTTTATATTTTGGCTCTTAAAGCTTATATCAACCAGAATACCGTATGAATTACAAAGAAATGTAATACACCTAAATCAATCGAGTAGTTTAAAAGATATAGTGAAATAATTAAGCAAAGGTTTTTAAATTGCAAGTTCTCATGGGGTCATAACTTTTTACTGACTAAATATTTTGGGTTGCGGTCTTCTGATAATGATTCAGAACGCAGTGTTCCATCGTATGTCATAGTTCTTATTGATGGTGGAAATCCATATATTTTTGCCCATTCTCCTTTATCACAAATTGTTTGAAATTGTCTTTTACACTGAGTTTACAATTTACTTGAAATTGAAGCTACAGTTAAAATTATAGATCGACACAGACAAACACTACAGCACTAAAAAAACCGCGTTGTATTGTCCAATGTAAATTAGAGGAGAAAAATAAAACCAATCTACTACTCAAATCTACTTGTCTGTCTGTGTTGATCCATAAATTTCAGTTTCTAAATGCGATGGAGCCAATGAGAAGAAACCTGACAAAGAAACTCATGGTAACTCTTTTGAAATTCAATTGTGTTTACAAAATTTTTATTTACATTTATCATTTAAATCCAATCAAAATATTTGATAATACCAGACACGGATAATACACCATTTACACACTGTCATAAAAAATAATGATCAAAGAAAAGAAAAATAGATGACAAGCATGAGAACAAGGAAGACAGAAGAAAAAAAGATAGAAAGGAAATCAAAATGTTTTCTGTGCTTTTTAGCGACGACATAGTACATCCTACTGTTATTCCATGATAGCGGTATTATTACGTCACAAAGTTCTTGTAAATTAGAGCATACTTTTAAAGATTCCAAAAGCTTCTCAAGTAAACTGTTCATTGAAAACTAGTAAGCTGGTCTTTATTTCTTGATATCTGTTTAACTACCACTGCTATTATTAAAAAATATGCAAGTTTAATTCGAAAATTCCACAATACAATTCACACCCCTATGATAATGATTGATCAGATTTGTGTAGAAAGAAATCAGAGAAAGGGCAAATGTCTTACTTTCGCAGACATGTTGCAAAAACATAAAGCTAAACTGGGTTTTCTAAGTTTGTTAGATCAAATCTATAGAAAGAAAAAAATAAGAACAAAAGTAAAACATCAGATCTTTGCTTATATTGTAGTCATTTTCCTTAAACGAGAACCGCTAATGTTACAAAAACTTTTTTGTTAAGATGTAACAAGAACAACCATTGTTACTTGACGCCGTATTAGATCTTTAAAAAATAAACAGACAACCGTGAGCCGAAATCAAAGAGGATGTAGATGTTACAACTAAATTTCGGTAGTTACTCTACTCGACACGCCAATTTGATGACCTACATAGTTGCTAAAATACAATCAAATCACTTTTTTTTCCTTAGTTTTCTAGTTCTGTCCATAACAAATACTTATAAAGGAATTTAATTTAATCATTGATTAAGTGGGACCTTTTAAACTCAATTTCTACAAATTTACGATGTGTATTTTTCTTTAAGTCATATAGATGAATAAGAGAAGTTGGTGATCCAGGGATTAACAGTGACACTGATTTCCATTTGAATATGTGTTTTAAAACTTTTTACTGTATTTTGTTATTTTCACCAGATTTAGATTTTATAAGTCACACATAAGTTTTTAAACAGCGTAAGGTACCTTTCAACGTATACGTGTAATGTGAGCCTAGGTACGTTTTCCTGTAAGAGATCAATTTACTACGAGATACAATTCTTAGAAAGCTTTTCCTTTATTTTTATGAAGTATCTGATATTTGGATAAAATATTATATTATTACATAAGAAAAGTGAAAACACAGTGAAGCGGCCTAAATCTTATGTGTTTACATTTATGAAGTCTTTTGAATTATTAACTAATTTACAGGCATTTGTTTGTTTTGATAGCGATAGAAAAGTCCGTGTTCGTACGTTAAATAACTGATATTTACCTAATCGATTCGATATACATTATTCGATAATAAGTTTATTGTAATGTGTGGTGACGTCGATATCCATCTAATCCGTCATGCTAGCAACATTTATAGAGTACATCATAAAACCATATTTGTAGTGTGACATTTTTAAGGTGTCAACTGTCAACATAAAATTATTACGATATAATTCATTCAAATTCTTAACACATTATTAAAAAAAAACATCATTACTGTTTTTGTACTTGGTGTTAAATACTTAATTTATAATGTCATTAGACTATAGTTAAAGTAACATGTCCCAATAGACGTCCAATTTATTACATGACTTATTACTTTGGTAACCATAAAAGGCAACTCATCGAACATTATCCTACACCCTCACGATAACAATTCCATTAGCACATTTCCAAGAATAAAACTTAAGCTCGTTTTCTTAAGAATACTACGAATATTTATAAGGAATACGCGCCAATGCTTGAAACAGCATTACTAAAATGGAATGAAAAAAAGTTCTGTATTAATTAATCAATATTCTTAAGTTTTAAGTCAACGACTCATATCCGCGTGAAAAATATTAAGCCCGTATTATTTGTAATAAGAGTTTTGTGTAAAAAATTTCAAGTCACAACATCTGCCTAGGTTTCCCTAGTCGCCTTTTTTAATATTGTCTTCTTTTCCATAAACCATTCGTTGTTATAATAATAATATTTACTCTCTCTATTATTTTTACAGTTTGCCATAATATTCTATTAAGCATAACTTTCATTTCCCATAACAAAAAATTCCATAACAATATGTGTTGTTATAATATGTAGTTGTTTTATATTACATAAGCTACAGTTAACATAACTCTCATGTAAGTTAGAAAATGGTAATTCTACCCGAATAAATAAAATATTTAAAAAAAGTATTCTACAAAAATAATATCTTATATATTTAAAATTGAAAATAAATGTGAATAAAATAATTTACTTAATCAACTTGTTTTCAAAATGCAATGTCACTCGTAAAAAATATTGTCATGTAGGTACGTAATATTTTTATATTAAAAAAATCATTAAATATTATCCCTAATTTGATAATGTATTTAATTAAATTAATTATATATTTATGTCACAGTTAGGTTAGTTGCAAATACAAATTATTTATTTAGTAGGAATTAAAATAGCAAAAAAGACTATTGTGAACTGCATTTCCGGTCCGGTTGCTATGATGTTTTGTTTGTTATAAACACACAAAGTACACATAAACCATATATATAAACCACAATGTACATTTATAAATATGTTGTAACGTTTACTATGCACTCGTATGTATTCTTTGTTTTTAATTTTTGCGTATTTTGTAAAGATGGAATCCAAAAATCATTGCATCTACATCTATTATTTAGGTTCAGCAATTTATGCCTAATATTTTAAGTATTTTTTTCACATTAAGACGCCTGTTTTGAGTAGGTACTATATAAAACAATGTGTCATTCTTAGGATTATTATGTTTTCTATTTCCTGTAATGTACTGAAACTTTTATACTTTAATACGTATGTTCATTTAATTGTCTATGTACGTTATGCTTTCGCTCTTAAAACTTTCATTATTTGTGGTTCAAACTTTCTCTCTGAAGTCAATCAATCTGTCTGGGTCTTCACAACTCTGTCTCAAATAGAACATAAGCTATAGATTCGTTTTACTCTTGACTATTTTCAGTCATTAAGTGAGTTTTTACAAGACAAAATAATTCCGCTCTGTTGAATAGGATTTCCCCTGATCAAATTAAGACTAGGTCATTGACCGTCTACAAGTAAGCCGACTAAACTACTCTCATTGATAATATCTTCTTTTCGACATGAGAGCGAAGGTTAAGGCTCTTTTTTTTCGAAGTCTCTAGTGGTCATTAATGTAAAAATGCATTTATTTTCCACCATTAACAAAGTGTTACAAAAACATAACTTATTTCTAGGTATTGGTGGTGGACTGGAGCCTAAACTAGGGAAACCCTGTATTTCAGGTCATTGTTTTAATATTGCTTGATAACTTTGTTGTTTTAGTTTCTTGATAAGAATTTGACTGTACGTTGGAAGCTTTAGATAAATATTACGTTGATGTTCAGAGATTGCTTATGCAATCAAACGCAAGCAGCTTTTATACATATAATATCGAGTAAGAGGGTAATACTTCTCCTGTCGTATTTGTACTTGCATTGACACTTAATGAAAACAGCACGGTTGCTGTAATCCAGTTCTTCAAAATTATTAACATAATGCAAACATTACCTACACAAAGAAAATGTTTAGTTAGAATTGTCTATGCTACTTAACTAATAATTTTATCTGTTTCTAAAGTTCCAGATTACTCGACAGATGATTTTCGAACGTATAATTTAAGTTTTAGTCTTTGTAGACATGTTAACTATACTTATTCACTAATTATAAATTTAATTATGTTTTTTGCCTATTTTAGGAATTCTACAATATTATGCTATTTTCCTGTATTTGCTATATTTTTCAGTCATTCTCTCTTTCTATTAATAACAGTGTGATATTATTTAAGCAGATTAATAGAGTAGTAAGCACAACTGTTGGGCGCGATCAAAATGCTAAGCAGTATATAATACCTAATATACACCATTTTGCGCAGTAAGCACATTTTATTAACTATAGCTAACTAAACAAGAGACTCAAAAACATAATGGAAAATTAAGCTAATTTACCCAGTTCTTTAAAGCACATTGCCATTTAAAGCGGAAATATTTAGAAAAGTCCATTCTAGTGACTAGGAGTGGACTTACACTAGCTGTAATATATAACATAATATATTACTCAGGAAGATATATTGTATTAGCCTGGTGTATGTTTGATGGTAAATTGAACTGTGATATAAACCTTATAAATATATAAAAGTCTACTCAATCATTTTATATTATCATTACAAAAAAAGTGCATAATCATGTGACGGTATCAATCATCCCTCTATAATGTATCATATTTTATACTTTAATTGCGTTACGATTAATGTAGCTAATTGCATTTAAGACGTGACTTAATAATCACAAAGTATAATTAATCACAGTAGCAATTACGAAGTAACGTTAAGAAGTATCTATGTTAAATTCCGGTGCAGGTGCATAGATAAAAATAAAAGTAAAATAAAAATGTCAGTAACAAGGAATAACTCATCTTTTCGTAATGATAAATCGTTTAGTAGGTCTTATTTATATTTTCGATAGAAATCTCTCATGAAAATAGTTTGTTATGGATTAGTAACGATAGAACTTCATCAATTAACTGTTTTAACCCATTTTCCCGTTCATTGAGAAAGGACTGACTTGATATTTAACTGAAGTATCCGCTATTTGATGAGTATTATCTTCCTCCTAAGGGGCAGGTTGCACATTTGACTTTCCTCTTAGCTGTGACCTCGTGAGATTTTATATTTCTAACAAGGTACAAAAAAGAACCTACAACCGTTCAACCAGGCATTAATTACTACGCCCGCCACTGTTTCTTACGTCACGAACGATAGAGTATGAAGACATCACAATGTGCGTCAAATCAGCCATTTATACTGTGTTACCCTGAACTTAATTTCTTTAATAATATATTTTGATAACAAAGTATTGATATGTGCGTCATCAGTTGTTGCAAAGCTGTCATCTAACTTAATTAACATTGAGCTTAATTTAATTTCTTTACTATTATAAGTAAATATAAATTTATTTGCGTCAATGCTTGTTGCAAATCTGGCATAAATCATCATTTAGATTGACTCTGTTGTAATTTTTAAAAAAAGACAGTATTTAATACATATTATACAGGGTGTCCCAAAACTCGACGTTAATTCGAAACCGGGTGATAAGGCAACTCACGCTGGTTATCAGAAAAATATAAAAAAAAATCTAAGTCGCATGGTTGTAAAGTTATAGGCATTTGAAAAAAAACGCAAAAATTCCCACTTTGTGACAGTCTTTGCCCTCCTGTTGTCACAAATCTTAACTTTTTCCAACTTTTTTTACTGCTGTGTTACCCTGAATAGTGCCTCTTTAAACTCTAATAAATAATTTAAAACCAGCTGGTCTAGTTTTCATATCAATAGGACTTATTTCTTAGAATAAAATTTATAATGAAAAAAATGTCCAGTTTGAACTGACTGTAGTGAAAAAAAAATGTACTACGCGAGTTTGGCAAGTTACGCCAAAAGTTGGCGCATTTAGTAAGGATTCGAAAATGGTATAATACTTGGTAAATTGTCGCTGCTATCATGGACAAAAAAATGCTTTTTAGTAAAATTTAGGAGCCGATTCCAATGCTGAATAAGTACAACCGCTAAGTAGTTGAACCGGAAGGAGTCACCATATCAAGTGAAAAGTAGTAGAAACCGTGGTATTAGTTGAAAGTGTCAAAAAATACCATACCCATCGTATTTTAAAAACACACGAATTTCTCCCGTACCACCTTAGTACTGCGAGTACAATCGTTAGTATCCGGAGACTACCAACATCGAGTAATTTTTTCCCGGACAATATTGAAGAGGTATTGAAATAACTCGCTTTTAAAAAAAACAGTTTTAGCCTAATAATTTAACATTAAAAAAGACAGCAACATGAACATGCATAATTTGCATGAATGTAATGAGTGTAATTCGTGACTTTTTAAAATTGCGATTGGCTGTACTTTTTGGCACTTTCAACTAATACCACAGTTTCTACTACTTTTCACTTGATTTGGTGACTCCTTCTGGCTCAACTACTTAGCCGTTTAACTTATACAGCATTGGAATCGGCTCCGAAATTTTACTAAAAAGCATTTTTTTGTCCATGGTAGCAGCGACAATTTACCAAGTATTATACCATTTTCGAATCCTTACTAAATGCGCCAACTTTTGGCGTAATTTGCCAAACTCGCGTAGTACATTTTTTTTTCACTACAGTCAGTTCAAACTGGACATTTTTTTCATTATAAATTTTATTCTAAGAAATAAGTCCTATTGATATGAAAACTAGACCAGCTGGTTTTAAATTATTTATTAGAGTTTAAAGAGGCACTATTCAGGGTAACACAGCAGAAAAAAAAGTTGGTAAAAGTTAAGATTTGTGACAACAGGAGGGAAAAGACTGTCACAAAGTGGGAATTTTTGCGTTTTTTTTCAAATGCCTATAACTTTACAACCATGCGACTTGGATTTCTTTATATATTTTTCTGATGACCAGCGTGAGTTGCCTTATCACCCGGTTTCGAATTAACGTCGAGTTTTGGGACACCCTGTATATGCAACTTAAATAAAGGTCATCAAACTTATATTACGTACCTAGTGTCGTGTTACGGGCTAAGATGTTTTGAGTTATAGAAAAAGGAAATAGAATAACAAACTAAAAACTGGTGTGTAGGTTATTAGGCCGGTTGATATGAAGCGTTAAAAACCCAACGACATTCATTGGTATTAACAAAAAAAATTAGTAGTCTAGTACATACTTATCGAATACTACAAGCTCTGCTTACTTTGAGACTAGATGACCTTGGGTGAATGTGAAAGAAACATTGTATATTTACTATTCAACGTAGTTTAGTTATTATAATAATGTGACCCTTAAACTCGTACGCTTTTGTAAACAGATTATTTGGTCGCAGGTATGAAGCATAACTTAGCTACGTTGAGCTGAGTCTGATCAAAGAGAGAAACGTCATTACGTAATACGCGGCGTCTAGACACGTCTATGGCTGACTTGTCTAGACGGCCTTTCGTTCTAATACCTCACAAATAATAATGCTACTCAAAATTATGTAGGCAGCAATACTTAGACAGTGAAGGCTTAATAGATTAATATATTTATGACAAATATCACAATTTCATATTAATAAAAACAAATTTAACGCTTATTTACGCTTTTTTCAGTTACACTTTTTGGTATATTTTATTTAAGAAATAGCGTCGCGATATATTGTATGGATATTGCAGAAAAAAATAAAAGAGCCAAACAAAGTCAAGACGATTTTTTTTTGTGATAGAAGTAAATTGTTTTGTTAGGTTCAAGACCAAAAATCAGGAACGTGTACTTCCTGCTACTAATATGCCTAAAAGAAAAAAATATTATTATTATTTGACGACCTCTGTGGCGTAGTGGTTGTATAACATGACTGCTACGCAGAGGTCTCGGGTTCGATTCCCGCTCAATGCAAATCTTTGTGTGCATGAATATGATTGTTTGCATTGGTCTGAGTGTTTCTATGTATAATATGTATGTATTTACAAAAAAAAAGCATTTCAGTATGTTTATCTGTTCTCTAGTACCCATAGTACAAGCTTTGCTTAGTTTGGGACTAGATGGCGTTGTGTGAATGTGTGAGGATTGTTGTTGTTGTTGTTGTTATATAATAATTCTAATAAAATGTGTATTGTAATTCAAATGTATCATAGGTATGTAGGTCGCAGTCCGTCCAGAAACATTCATTTACCAGACTCCAATAAAAATAGACTTGTGTTTGTAGTCACAGTAGAGACACTAGAAAGCATCCTTGTTCATCTTGGGCCTAGGCACTTTGAACAAAACCCTACTTACCTTTTACCAAACATTTATTTTAGTAACTAAGTATGTTGTATGTTTTACAAAGTCATTGGTACTCGGAAATGTGTATAATTTGACTAGATAACTGTACAAATATTTTGACCCGGAAGTAGTAACCACTGGTGGTATGCATTTATGTTTGCAAAATGTTGCAATTCCATCTTTCAAATTGGTTTCTAAAATTCGTTTTTTAAATGAATTTACTTAGTGATTTTGATAAAAAAATAGAGTTTGTTTTCTCGTAAAACAAAAAAACATTTTGCTCTACAAAACTTCGTTGATATACATCTTACCTTTAATACTAAAGTGCATTAGCGCTTACTTTCTTTAAAAATATGTGCATTGGCGCTTACTATCCTTAAAAATATTTTCCGTTGGGATAATACAGTGAATTCTTAAATGACATTGTGATAACATTCCGATATCTTATAGGTACCGGTCGGTCACAACACAGTTCCAGTTTCCTCTATCATTTTTTAGTACAAAATCATAGAAGTAATTTTGCATTAGGTCAACAGTCTTTTCATATAGTGTGCAGTGGGGTTGTATTTAATAATATTTTAGTTCCAATATCGGCATCGGGAGATAGCGGAGATCGTGACGCGGCGACTGCGACGCGCCTTATCGCCGCATCGGCTTCGTGGCCGTCGTAAATAATGTGCAACTTTTCCCGCCACGCCCCCTCCAATGCTAGAACAAAAAATACTATGCAGTCGCTAATAAGCGTTTTCATGCGTAACATAACATGTTGTCCTTGCTTAAAACATAAATGATGCATGCAAGACTGTCTGAAGGCTAATAAACATTTTTTTGTCTTCACGACGCTAGGTGTTAAACTAGCATAATTATGTGTTGCATAATTATATGCTGTCATTATAACGTCCTCCTGTTCTATTTGCATTATTTTGATGGTACCTACAGACAAAAGTTTATTATATTTTAAAAGTATTATGATGATAACTATATTTTAAAATTATCAAGATGATTTTTTTGAGTGAATTTAATGTTTAACACGTTCACTGCGTTACGGGGTTTTTTAAACCTCGTGCAGTGTCGTCATTCAGTGCGGACGAAAAAAACTAGAGTATACTCGCTGGTGCGGGAGCTGTATCTATGGAATTACTTACTGTATGAGAGAGATAAATATATATTTTTGATGTACGCTTATTAAAGAAACAGTTAAAATTATATAATTATACGGGGTCTTACAAACCCCGTTACGACCAGAGAACAAAAATTACCTTCCAGTGCGATACGGGGTTAAAAAATCCCGTATTAATTATTGTGCTTCCGTACGGGGTAGTGAGCTTATTACCATTAGTGTTGTTATTAGCGAAAGACGTAGTGTTTAACTATCGATAATGAAGCGATCGCGACGTATGTTAGAACTGTCAAATATTAAAAATGATGATGAAATTCCGTCGTCTCCAAGTTCATCCCAACGGCAGCCTGCATCCTCAACAATTTACCGCAAGGTTTTTCAGCGACAGATGAGTTTGATATTATCACTAGTCCTAGTACTAGTCATACCTATCACGAGCTACGTAATGTTAATGTGATTTTTTCTAGTTGTTCAAACAAGAAAAAACCAAAGAAAGATCACAATTTTGGACAATGTTACTACTACACTACTACTAAAACTTCTACTAAATAAGCGGATGCAAATTTTAAGTCAATTGATCTCTGTCAAAGTTCCCAATTGCCGTTGAGGTCGGATGAAAATGTTTTAAAAGTAACATGCTCAAAAAAAAGTAATTTTGGATCATCGATCCTCTCCCCTAAGTTCTTAAATTAAGTTCCTAAGCCGAAATAAATATTTTAAATTAAAAATTATCGTTTGTCTTATTTCCCAACACTATAATTTTATCGACATAATTGAGTTCTGTGCGTTACGGGGCAGTAGAATCCCGTATTTTATTATATCAAGTGCAGTACGGGGTTACCAGACCCCGGACAGTTGGTTTTCTTTGTATTTTCGTATTTTTTTGTCAAATCTACTGGCGAAAAGACTATAACATAGCCCATTTCATAATCTATCAGACTATAAAATAAAATAAAATCAAACATAAATTTTCAGTAAGTTAAAGATTAAAAAATAAATAAAGGTGTACGGGGCACTTTTATACCCGTAACGCACTATGAAGGTAACACTTCACGGGGCTCATTATATCTCGTAACGCACTCAAATTCGAGACGGTTTTTGAGCTCCCGCAGTGAACGTGTTAATGTTAACAAAGAAAGTAATTTTACATGTGAAGTTATAATTACTAACTCCTCATCATACTTAATAATGTCTATACAAAACAGTATATTACAAATTTTTTGGTACAGAAAATCCTTCATAATATTCAATGTTCCAAATACAAATTCCTCTTACAGTACGTAAGACTGCATATTGTAGCAATCCAAAGAGTCTAGTAGCTTTTTTTTTACGTCTTGGGTACTGGCCATGTAGAATCATTACGAGGCGCTGAAAAGAAAAAAGAACATGATCGTCTTTTATTTTATAGTTTTAGTTCTGTAATTTTATTATCCAATGTAGTTAATTAAAGTTATAGTTATTAATATTATTTCTTGATAGTTATAAATTAATTGCTAAAAATGTTTTATTTTATTACTTGTGTTGACTAATAGTACTTTATGTTTTAATGAAGCAGATTCGAAGACTTTCTTTTCTTTTAAAAAAAAAAAGACAACTCCCGCACTAGGGATCATACCCTGTGTCGCGGGGACTTTTACAAACATCAATTAACGGACACATAGAACACCCAGACTCAGGACAATAATTTGTGGATCTCACAAATTCTTGTCCTGCGTGGGGATCGAACCCACAACCTCATGCGCGGCAGCCGCTGGCTCTACCGGCGCGCCACCGAAGACTAGACTTTACTTGGGTAAGTGATAGAATTAACTTCATAACTAATACTTACTGAGCATTGGAGATATTGTGTTTGTTTAACAGTGTATTTGTATGTTATTCACCTATGTGAATTAACAATAAAGGAAAACTGTTTAAGTTGAATATCATATAATTAGTAAGTATTATAAAAATTTAACACAAAAAGTGTTAAAATTAAAGTTTTACCACTTTCACGGAGGTAATAAGGTCGTTCAATTGTAGGATTTATCCTTTAAATGTAAACTTTAACATGATTAACCTCTTACGTTCAGATAAATGAAATTGGGTCAATCCTACACTAAAATTAGGATCTGCCTTGGACACACAAATATCGCTGTTGTTCATTCATAACAAGAAATATTCGTAGAATATGTGATATTTATGTACCACTATAATGAGAGAATATTCCAAATATACTAGGCATTGGTCGTCTCCATAGCATTGTTAGGCCACATGGCTGCCCGGCTAGGTAAGCGCGGTCGTTCGGCCAAACCGCGCCACATTCGTAGTCGTGGCCCTGACGTTGTTTTTGACTGAAAACGGTGCACGCGCGCTTCATGCTTTATAGCGAGCCAGTAAACTTAGACTTGATCAGCGAAATTGAACTACATTGTTGGCTAGTTGAATTGTTATGTACTTGGATTGGTGAATCGTTATTGAACGTAGGTTTAGAAAAAAATCACTAGATAAGACATTTAAGGTAGGTATTAACGTAACAACATTTAAGGTACGTAACATGCTTTACATTATGGTCATAAAAGGTTTTTTTAATGGACAGGTTGCAACCTGTCCATTAAAAAAACCATAATTTTAATTTAAGAAGAGAAAAGTTGGTAATTCTTTTGTCATGCGATATTTAAAGATAAAAACTATGTTTTTCCTTGGTTATGAGAATTTATTAAATTTATTATAGCAGTATTGAATTTATAATGGGTATCCATTATAAATTCAATACTAAATAGATAATTCTAACAGAAATATTTTTAGAGTTTCAACTCAAAAATTTATTAGTAGGTATTATACGAAAATTAAATAAGACATAATTCTTCGAAAATTTCTGTTCATGTCACAGGTAAGTAGACGTAAAATAACTGTTAGAAGCAACTGACTTAAATGTTTATGATGCGTTGTCTTGTACGTTATGGCCACACAAGCAACCTGCAACGCTCACGAATGCATTGTAGTCGTGGTTTAACTAAACGCGCTGTTTACTCGAGATACTGACCACTAGCCTACGGGGTAAGAACAAATTATTCTAAGCGGATATTAAATTTATATCGGCCATACGTACACCTTATCTAACACTAGTGCTGTGTAGATTGTGCACTAATAATTCACCAAACCTGTTATTATATCAAACAATATTACGATTTATTTAATTTTGGTTACAAAATTCAAAACAATTTGGTAATCTTATAATGCAACGTTAATAAAATTTGAAAAGTTTTAAAACTTTTTTTTGTTAATCGTTTTATTTTAGAAATAAATGTTTTTTTATCACCTAAATAATTGTCTTTATTATTCACTATAACTAACTAAAACTAAGTGTTTGCATTTTTTAGTTGGCTCAAGGCCTAAGTCAGAGCTGTCACTATATCTACCTCTTCACTTACTTTATTTTCGTTTTTACCTATATGCATAGTATTGTTATTTGTCTGGTAGGCACCATAGTTTACAATTTTACATACATACATAAACTTACGCCTTATCCCGTCCGGGGTAGGCAGAGACGACAGATCGCCACTTGTCACGATCCTGGCAAACAGATTGGGCCTCGTCATTTGTCATAGGCAGATTTGTATATATTATTTCAAATTTTTCTTTTGTTCTTGTGTTAGCGCTTATATAGGTTTTCTAATGTTTACCGCCACCGGGACGGCACCTAAGTAATATAGTAAGTAGTGACACTAAGTAGGTACAGGTAATTCCATCAACACTTATATAACCAAATAAATATATAATTTTTTTAGTAGTAGGTAAAAAGTCATGTCTACCATGATTTAATTAAAGTATTGTTACTAAGTTTACACTTGTAACTTCACTTGAAGATAAAGAAGATGAAATAAAAGTGTGATAAACACGTTTAATATCTAGTTAGTTACACAAAAGTCAACGAGTACATTACATACATTTTATTATCTACACATTTAAACCTGTTCACATGTCTAACGCATTACAAAAATAAATGTTTTTGATAGTTGTAACTGAATATTTTGTTTCTATCGCGAGTTAAAGGAACCTTGAAAATAGAGACATTTTAAAATGCAAATTAGTGTCTGGCTTTTGCTAATAATTAATTAAGTAGGTACAAAACAGTCTAAATTTATTTTATAAAGTCATAATCTATTACATATTAGCTTTTTTTGGACATCCGCATGATTTTAATATGGTTAGAGCCGTCACTACTTTGTACACGTAGGTATATGAATACATCACTTTATGATTTCATTTGTTAGTTACTACTCTAACAAATCATTTGTTTTCCTATCAAATTGTATGAATTATTATTTTTACTACGATGTTGCTTTTTCCTTTATATTTCATCATAACAGCCCATTAATGTCCCACTGTAGGGACGGGCCTCCTTCCGTAAGTGAGGGAAACTGGATTGGTATAGGGTTTAATTTCAAGTTTTCCTTCTTTTTATTTCGTATAGTTAATATTGACGGATAGTCCCTAAGTCGGTTTTTACGACACCCGTGGGATGAGATGGGGTGGTGACATATTGTATTCTTACTCCGTCACCACACGGAAAATACTTTTCCTTTAGGTATATTTAATACTTCGTATTAAACAGCAAAGGGTGGAGATGAACATTTACTGGCATTTTAGTAGACTGTATATATAATTCGAAAAATCAACTTGCCCTGTACAAGTGTGAAATAATAGTGTTGAAATACTAGCCGAGTTATCTAAATAAAATCAAAACTTGGTGTGATATTAATGGTAATTAAACTTCAGCAAAATAATTATAACATTGTCCATCGTCTGTTTTAGTTTTGATACAATATATGTGTCTTTTATCTACATTTTTAATTCACATACAATTAGGTTTAATTTTTTAATTAAATGTAAATTAATTAAAAAAATAATTTACATTTAATAAATTATTTTTTTAATTATTTATATGCATTACTGAATTATAGTAGATATTAGTAAATATTATTCTTTTAAAAAGACAATTACTTCACTATTCTAGTTGAAATGTTTTTTTTATTCATCGGATATAATGTACACACATCAAAAAAGTCTAAGCAACATGCATGATATTACAAATTTACCATTTATATTAATTAATTTCTAAGTATTTACTCAGTCAAAGTGTATAGGTAAGTAAACTTTTTTGTTATTGATGACATACTGGCTGGTTGTAAAAAAAAAAATTCGATTATGTTTTGTTTTTTTTCATAAAATTCAAATGACTGCGAATTTGTTTGAATTTGAGTGCATGTTAATTGCTACGTTTTAGTGTTGATTTTATAATTTTACCAACCATTTAAATACAGTTGGCGACAAAATTGAATTGTTAGATATTCTTTACGTCATGGAGCGACGTCATTTGACGGCAGATGAAATGCAAAGAGCTGTAGGGATGTTGCAAGCGGGAAGTAATCAATCTCAGGTATCTCGACATTTTGGTATTCATAGAAGTGTTATTTGTCGTCTTTGGCAGCGCTACAATAATACAGGGGAACCCGCTGAACAGCATCCAGGCCGTAAAAGGAGTACAACCACTCGGCAAGACCGGTACATACAACTGACTGCAAGACGCCAGCCGATGTTAACCGCTCGAGAGATAAGTTTGAGGCTACAAAATTCAAGTGGTGTTGATGTAAGTCCCCAAACTGTGCGAAATCGACTGCATGAGTACGGCCTACGAGCTCGACGCCCTATCAGGTGCCCACCGATACGTCACGGGAATCGCGCTCGTCGAAATGAATGGTGTAGAGAACGCATAACATGGACCCAGGAACAATGGGATAAAATTATGTTTTCCGATGAGTCGCGATTCGGGTTTAGGCCTGATACAAGAAGGGTGCGAGTGTACCGTCGACCCGGAAATACTGAAAGACTCAGGTGCGTTCAGGAAGTTCATCCATACAGCGGCTCAACAGTTATGGTATGGGCGGGTATTATGAAGAACAGGCGAACTGAGCTCGTTTTTGTAAATGGAAACATGAACGCTGAAAATTACGTTGAGGATATTCTCAGACCTTATGTCCATCCATTTGCACAAACCTTTGGCTCCGATTTTACGTTAATGCATGACAATGCGCGTTCACATACAGCTCGGCGAACCAGTGAATACTTGGCAACGGAGAACATCCAGGTATTGCCCTGGCCTGCACAATCGCCAGACCTCAACCCCATCGAGCACGCATGGGACATGCTCCAGAGACGTGTTTTGAAGGACTTGGACGGAGTGACAACAACCCAACAGCTGAAGGATTTGCTACAATTCCATTGGGAGCGAATACCGCAAGATGACATAAACAGTCTCATTAATTCAATGAATAATCGTTGCCGACAAGTTCTGAATAGCAGAGGAGGCCATACTTTGTATTAAATTGTCCTATTCTTTCACAATAAATTCATTTTCTTAAGAAATTTCAATTTGTAAAAAAAAAGTTTAGTTTCTTATGTACCTGTATATTCTAATATTGTTAATTTCTGTTATTAAAAGAACTTATAAAGAAAACAGCTGTTATTTTTACATCATAGAACCCTAAAAATATTATTTTAAAAATAAAATACAACGTTATAATTAAAATAAATGGTAAAATAAATTAATATAAATGGTAAATTTGTAATATCATGCATGTTGCTTAGACTTTTTTGATGTGTGTATATTAAAGCTAATTATAGACTGACTTCTTGAATATCTCGTGCACAGAAGCTGCTTATCTCGTCTTCCAGCGAGGCCATTACAGAAACAAACAGTTGACACCAATTAATCCTATAGGTACAAGTAATCGTTGATATTTATATAAAACATACATAAGTACTTATTAAAATACTGTATTTCACTAAAGAAGTGGCGAACAAAATATGGTCTTTTTTTAAATATTTTCCATTGCAGTGCCTTTTAAGTTGTTCTTACATGAATTTTCTATATAGCTACAATATACGTTATAATATTACTATTTCCATTGTACTCCAATGTAATGCGTTATTTGCATTTAGTTTATCATTTAGTCGTTATACACTCAATGACCTTCTACCACGAACAATTATGCAGTAAGACATAGACAATTAAAATAGTATGGATTCAAACTGCATAGACGGCCTTAGTAATATATTAGGTTGACTAAGGAAGCATCTATGCATAATATAATACCGGCAAAAAAAGACAATTTATATTTAAAAACTTGAAAATAAAATAGAATGTTTTTTTGAGTATTTCCATTTAACTTATCTACTACACTACATAGTCATCAATGATGCAAAACAATTTGTTGCTGCGCTCTGATAAATAAACGAGTTCGGAATTACTACCCGAAAGTAGTCGAAACTTGAATAATAAAATACATGATACTTTTTAAACTGGTCTTCTAATGTCACTTAAAATGCAGACAAGCCAAAGTTACCGAACATTTATTACATTTTAATTACATGTAAACACTATTTTCTGGAACAAAACATTTAGTATAAAAAAGTAATTCACAGACATCTCATATTTCTTTCGTACACCATATAGAAATAACAACTACTATTGTCATTATTGCATGTATGTTTACACATTACGTGCCTAATGACATAATTTAGGATTCCTCAGTTGGCATTTGCCATGCATTGGAAGTACAATCGAACACTCAATGTAATAGCTTTTTTGTAACTTTCGTAAAGAGCAGATGTTAGCAAAGGCCACTGGACTAGATGTAAAGACGATTAACGGTTAACGCTTTTGTTCGAAATGTTTCAATTATTACAAACAGTCGTGTTAGCAGCCATATCAGGATTGCTTTTATTGTGAAATAATTTAATAAGTGTAACATTTTTAGAAAAGCTCCCTTATTCCTAAGAATAATGGCGATAATGATAGGAATAACGATTGTTTGATTTTTGCCGGCACTTTTTGTTACCGATTTATCCCTACTATATTACTTATAAGTACAACCGTATAAAAAGTAAAAACACTGGCAAGAGTTTGTAAGTGTTTTGTGTGTATTACCTACATATTATTATCCTAGTTCTTTACGCTGACGCTAATGGGAATAAAATTAAGTTACCACATAAGCTTTATATCGTGCAACTGAGGCGTTCTAGTGAGATGAGCTAGGAATTTCAATATGTTGATTATCATGATTATAAGACGGACAAAAATATAGTATTTTAATTAATGATATTCAGGTTGTTTATGCAAAAGTTGTTGAAAACATTTTCATTGACAGTCAGTTTATTTTTCATTTAAATAGGGTGTCTTTACTCGAATCAACTGTAATGTTTAGACAGCAAGAAGTATGTTGGCTTAAAGCCAGTAATACTTAATATCTATTTTAATTTTTAAACTTCGCGAATAAACGAAGCAAGCGATCTTTATATTACAAATAGTTCATGCTTCGTTAAGCTGTAGTAAAATTATGCTGTACTATAAAACATATTAAACTTAACGCAGTAAAAAGATACAAGTTGTGAATAATAAATAAAAACTAATGACATTTTTACTCACGAACTAAAGGGAAAGTAATGAATTTACTGTCTGGACATATGGAAAGCTTGACAGTAACAGTTCTTTTTCTTTACATCTACATACTTACTTATTGTGTGGTTAACTCTAAAATGTAAATTTACTCGTTTTATTTTTATCGTAACATTAGTACCTACGTTTAGACAATCGTATAATTTTGTCAATTTAAGTCTGTGGATAATCTATTTATGTGTTGGCGGGAATATTTGAATTAGGCCTATGTCAGCTGTGCCTGCCAATTGGCTGATTTGATGATGATGCTGTCTGTGGCTTCGTACTCTAAGTAGCGTTTTAATAATAAGCATCTCCAAACATAATTATAGTAAACTCTCCTGATTTTGTAAAAAAAACTGTCGAATTCTAATGTTTTCTTACACTAAAGTATAGAAAGTTACTAAGGCAACTCACGCAAGCCTTACAGACAAACAACAAAAATAAGGAAAATTTTGTAATTTTTAATACCACCAAAATTATTTATATATTAATACATTTAATTTTATTTTAGAAAAAAACTGCAGGAACCAACCTTGTTTTTAAGGTTATATGACATCATAAACAAAACAAAACTGCAAAGCAACTAACCTACGCTAACAAACTTTGAGTTATTATGGCTGAGAGAAAACTAAAAGTTAAAGAAAGATAAAAAATTATCATACAAATAAGGTCATGAGAATTCAGACAGTAACTTCCTTACACTGTAATCATATTCGAGCTTATTTGATATTTTTTAATTTTATATTTATATTTTTTTGTATCATTGTTAACTTTTTTACTTCTACACTACAATATAATTTTTAATACAATAATATATTTTTAAATAGGTGCTAGCGGCACCCATTTAAAAATATATTACACAGCGCTTGGACAGAGTGTTATAAGTAAATCTTTGCCTTCATTAATAGCTAGAGCTACATAACTATTTCAATGGTTGATGGGTTAAGTCTAGCATGGACAATCATAATGGACAAGCAGTGTCCTACACAAATACTACTTAGATAACAGACAGCTTCGATGTTCAATGACAATTAAAACAATAACAAAGCTTAAATTTTAAAAATCAGTAAAATTAATTTGGCATTATAATAAACGAGTTTAACAAAGTGAATTGAAAACCTAACCTATGACAACAAATTTAAATTTAATAAGGTCGAGGTGTTAATGTAAACTAGCTTAGACAATTATATGACACGGAATAAAAATATTTATTTAACGAAGTGTACAAATACGTATTCATGCGACCTTCGGTCAGATTTATTGTATAGACCTTGCCAAAATTAGCAGGTTTTTATTTTATATTTTTATATAGTGTAAAACATGAAAATGCTGCGAGAAGGAAATTAGTAGAATTAATTTTAACCGACTCTAAAAGAGGAGGAAGTTTTTAATACAGTTGTGTATTTTAAAATTTAATTTAAGTTTTTTTAACGTTTGTCTTTTCTGAACTCTCAGTAATTTGCAATGGTTAGCAGTAGCTAGCTAAGGCTAGTATCTAGCTCTACTTTTAAATATCATACCGAGCTCTAGTTATCCGTCCTACTTACCACTTTGAATCATAATTAAGGAAATTCGATCAATCTTGAACCATAGCTTACTCTTTTGCCCACTGTATCTTCAACACCACTCAACCTTCCAAGGGAGCTTAGGGTCAGCAATCACGTCTCTGCTATACCTATGTTAAACAACACTGGCCAAATAACTTCACCTTGGCTGCGCATTATATAAAAATACAACCGAATTGAATGAAACCCTCCTCCTTTTTTTGAAGTCTGTTAAAAATATGTATTATTCGTAGTTATATCTCATTAAGCTTAGGTTCCTGCTGCCCTTTTTATCTGGTGGATGTGCCAAGAGTACATACTCTTGCCACATCCACCAGATAAAAAGGGCAGTGACGACATTCTGTATTCTTAATCCCGTCACCACATGGGGTGTAACTGTTACTTTCAACCTAAAACTTATTATAATTTTCCAATTAAAAATGTTTCGTTTACGTCTTCGCTTCTCTTATACTTATTCTATAAAATGCCATTTAGTTTTTTTTTAACTAAATGTGACGCTTACTGCCAATACTACTTGTCTGATTACGTTTAACTTATCAAGAAAAAAACAACTGCATCATTGAGTGAAGTTTCAATGGTGTAAGTATTCAAATTACGTAACTAGGTAATCGTTTTTTTACGTACGTTTCCGTTTATGACGTCAATCCTATAAAATTATTACTAAGTTGAATGTAAAATATGGTATTAATAGCGTGTAATCTTGTGAGCTCTTATCGATTCATAATTACGTAACAGTATTAAGTACATATTGATTTTTTATTGCGTTCAGTTGACTTTGTTACACGGTGATACCACCTCATTACCATTCCCCAAAGATCCAGTAAAATATAATTAAGAAAAAATTCAAATGTATGATATTTTAATATGATGAATAGATAACAGGGCTTGCGTCAAATATCACCAATTTATTCATGCGGCCAGTATAGTACTTAATAGTATACCAAGTTTCTCTCCGACCCTAGAGGAGGCTCGTCTCTGCAGGGATGTGTGATTAGTAGTTTGTTATAATTCTGTTAATGAGTGGGTGAAAAAAGTGAGGGAAAAAAACATTTTAAAAATAAAACTGCATGCACACAAAAATAACGCAAATCAAATTAACTGCAAGATCAATAAGGCAATCTGTCAGTCAATACTGACCTGAAAGCGTTGGACACCTATGCCATAATAAATATTTTTTCATAATTATGGTATAAGTAATTAGTAATTGCGCTTCTTTTATGCCGTATGACCGCGTTAGGTGTTTTAACGGGTTGCATGCTAGTGGCTAACACGCAGTGCCCACTAACGCCGTAACTTGCGTGTCCCTAATGTTTGTATTTAGGTTGCAGTTAGGTCAAAGATGGATTTTTATATGAGGTAATTATTCATTGCGATGCCATTTACGATTATTATAATAGCTTACCTGTGACAATAAGTCAATTAACAATATCTAATGTTATACCTATACTACGAGTATGTTCCAATGCAGTGTTGTACAGTATATAATATTACTACATAATATACTGCATCTTTTTATTTTTGTCCCTAACATAATTCTCTAAATGTTTAAGTGATGATAGCGCTTTTTGTTAAAAATAATGGCAAATTTAGAATACAGTACCAGATAGATCCTTTTCCCTAAGTTCTTCTACCTTTTTTTCTTAGTTTAAATTATCATGAACGTTTAGTTAAAACAAAACAGGAATTGTATAGATATAGATAATCTAAAATACACATAAAAAAAGCAAAAACGACTTTATTTTGTACTAAGTAATGTGAAATGTAGTTAATGTCCATGTCCCTTGTCGCAAAAGCCACCATTTTATTCCTTGTAATTGAATGTGTCTAGTTAAAATATTTAAACTACACGCATGACTACATCACAAGAATGGTCGTAAATAATTTAAAATAAAACCGTTATTATATACTAATCATTTGTAATTTCAACATAGATACAACATAGTCATTATGCTTAACTTTTAACTTAATTACAAACTTAATATATATTTAAAACTAATTTACTTATTATAAAACTAAACAAAAAATGAGTACAATATCCGTACTATTGTTCTGTTCATTTTAATAATGTTAAACTTATAATAATATCATAATAATCTAAGAGTGTTTTGCACCTGCTAACAATACCTATTAGGATGTTATCTGTCGTAGCTTTTTTGTTCGCATGTGTTAAAATATAATTGTCTTTATTTAGATTATATATTTGACTAATTTTAGAAATATTTTGAAAACAATAAGTACTTACATTTTTTATAGATATCTTGTAAATTACGGTTAGCATACTGTAATACAACAAATACGGTTGGCATACTGTAAATTATATACAGTAGGTTTCGCCCACCAACTAGTGCTCGACGACTTCACGAAGGCAATGACCATATTCTCTTGCATGTACGAATTGTAGTTTAATAATGGTTTTTAAGTTGCTAACTTTAGTACCTACACGGAGAGAGTATATAAGTAATATGGCTAACATTGAACAGGCCACTCGAGTTTTTTTTAAGCATGGTCTATGATAATGTCCTAGTGATGTCCCTAGCTTCTGTTTTAGAAATATCAATCTTTTACTTTGCATAAGTTGCTACAATATTCAAAAAATTTAAAAAATATATTTTGATTATGTACTTAGTACAAAATTTATAATAAAATAACATACTCAATAACTTTTAAACCAAATCCTTCTAAATTTACTCCTCAATTGTGTCGTCCTTTGGCGACTGTTTTATACGTCATAAAATAAATGAATAAAACGCATTCACAAGATGTGCGCAAAATGACGTTCATTATTGGCTCGCGTTACATCCCCAATCCGAAGTGATCCGTAGCACAGAGTGGTGTTGCGCAGTTCCCATGGGGCATGCCAGCCATGCACGTCCGCGGCCATTATCAATTAGGCGGTGCGCGCGCGTGCGGCCTGTCATTACTGCCAGCGCACGACCACGCACTCGGACGCATCAATACGAAATATTGCTGTGAACAAGTGCTGCGTTAAAACAAGTATTATAATACCATTTCAGTTCGTCTAAGAATGTAATGATTTGGTTAACATCATTCAATACAAATTAAAGTTGACTATCGTGGTAATTAGGTATAAGTACAATAAGCATGTTTGCTTCCGTATCCAACATTTCAAACGTATTCCTTTTCATAAAAAATGGCTAGAAAAAAAAGCAGAGCATTTTCTGAAAAGAAGTATAATTACATTCAGAGCAGCACATTGGTAGTTGAATGTCGCTACCGAGACGTTGGATGCAAATGGTGAGATCGCTAGATACTACGCGCGACCCGTGTGCATTCAGCCACAATCGTGTGCGGTGGCCCTTAAAGAGTTTACGCGACGATCTGATAAAATGTTTTCTTGCCATTTAAATTAAAACGTTATTACAGATATTAAGGCAACTTTTTGTAAAATAAATAAACGCACGTATTTATGATGTGAACAATTAACGTAGCTTTGGCTTGACGCGAGAACTGTATGTAAAATGTAACAAAAATTATTTGGGATGAATATTGTAAAACCTTAAACCACTAAAAGGTAGAAAACGGGCAGTTTAATTTTCAAAAACCGTTTTGAGTTCGAATCCCAAGAGCAAGATGTTTACTGTATGATCTACAAATCTACAAACTGTCTATCTTGCCCCTGGGTATTCTTTCTTTCTGTTAATTTGATTTATGTAAGTTTCCGCGATACAGAGCTTAAAAAAATATGGAGATGTTTAAAAAAGGGTTATGTAAGATCAGAAATAAGATAACCTAACTCTTTTCTATTCATTACGCAGAATAAGTAAAGAAGATGAAGTAAATAAGGAAAAGAACAACTTTTGGTAAAAGCAATCTTTTTTCATAAGCATTATTCTGAAAGTTTTTAAGGAACGTAAGTAATGTTTAGTTAAATGTCCTTATATAGGGAAGTACGAGTACTTATAAGATTTAGTAATAAATTATGAGTATTGTAAGACATAAGATTAGATATCTTTGGAGAAAGTAACTACCTATACAATGTAAAATCCTTACTTTTAAGTTGAAGTTTTATAGGTACTTGACTTGCTGCTAACATTGGCAACAATTTATTCCTAACAGCTCGTTAATGTCATACTGCATGGCCGATCACGAGACGAAGGGCAACTTGCATTAACAGCAAAATCTTTTTAATCGACTTTAACTACATCCACGAGATTAGCTGGGTTATCTTCAAAATTCTCACTCCGTCACAACGAAGAACTTATTACTCCTTAATAGTTTAATATAAACAAGTCAACTGACTTCTGCTAATCTATTACTTCGTGTAATATTTTTTAAAACTACTTCCTGTATCTAGTGTTACTCGTAGTTTGACAAATATAAATGTACCTTCAAGAATAGGTTTCAGGTCCCTTGAGCCTTTTTTATTCTAATTAATTTAATAATTCTAAAAATGTCCTGAAGTACAATCTACGATCAATGTAAAACTACGTAATAATCTTACTAAACAGCAAGTACCATTACATATTATGCGAAACGACTACGCGACTGATAATATCAATGTCAAACACAACAAGAAAAGCGTGAGAGAGCTCAACGCATTGAAGACGCAAACGTTTACATTTTATGGTCTACGTGATTTATGTTTTTTTTGTATTAATAAAGTCCATGTCATGTGCACTTTAATTAAACTTATGTTTTATGAAGCTTATAATCAATTTGTATTTCCATGACTATGTACATATTGTAAACTCAGTAGTAGGTAATACTTTTAATGGTGGAGTTATGGTCTAAATGAAATATAATCCCTTTAGGCCTTAATTGTGGATATACGAGTAGAAGCGTAGATAATAAACCGTTGTGCCATGTACTAAGTGTACCATCAAACCGACATGACATAGGTTAATTTTACCGTACACACATTATTATACCACTGCCATATGGTCTCTGTCAATTATCTTAAATCACAATACAACAATCTTCTATATTTCATTCATTACGAGCGATTACGCGTTACATCGTCACAAATATGAGTTATCTGGCAGAGAAAGTTTTAGGACTTTCCTAAAACAATTAAATACAAGTGCTTCGAGTTTTGTAGCTGTCTATTGCTGTCAGATGACCTGTATATTTATATTCTCTTTTTCACTCGACAAAGACTTATTTCTTACCAAATTCTAAACGTTTTTATTTGTAGGCCAAAAGATTTTTTACACTCCTAATTACCTACTTAGACGTTTTCGACTTAAACATGGTTCTTCACCTGCCTGGGCTCCTAATAGGGTTCAGTTTTACAAACAAACTCATGTTTTTATCCAAGATTATAAAAAGAAGTTTTAATTGCATTTCATTACACGGTAGTTAACTATACAAATATATAAAATTACAACCTTTTATTTGGTCACTAATTTAAGTTAACTATTTTACATCGTATGTAAAGACTATTATCTAATTAAGTACTATAAACGCAATTAGCTAATAAACAAAGGGGAACTTTAAGGTCTAATACACAAAACAGTCGTCGCACAAATAGTCGCCATAGCAGGCAGGGATGGTCGTGCAGTGCGGCTGCGTGGTCGTGAGAGCGCGAGAGATAAGTGCGAGGTCGTAGGACGTCACGAACGAGCAAGACCAGCCTACAATACGTACCTACTTAGTACATGAACACTCATCCGTTAACTTATTAATTTAAGACTTTGCAAACACGCAACGAAGTCGCGCGCGTCTCTGTGAAGTCGGAAACACCTGTTTCTTTTGTATATACCTTAGAAATTTCTAATCGAATGCGTCTTGTTTTTTTACAGTTTTAGTACATTACTTTCTAAATTGGAGTTTTTATAAAACATTACATACTAAACAAAACATTTATTTTTAATTATTTTGGTACATCCTTGACAGATTAGCTAGGTAAACAGTTAACCTTCTTTCTGTTTCTGTACAGTATCACAATAGTCTCATGAAAGGGGTAACCTATATTCTAACGGATGATGCAAATGTTTAACCATCACGACCACAGAGATCGCAGTGGCATTGAGACAATCAAAATAAGTTCTTCGGAGGACAAGCCTGTCGAGGGTTTATCTGGACTCCTCCGCCACATGATAGACGATAAAAACACAGCGGATTTTGATTGATTCAAGTCTGACATGCCCAGGATCGTGGAGTCAATTCTGGATAATATGCACTTGTAAAAGCTTCAGCAAGAAGAATTTTATTTACTGCGTTTACTGCTAGACCTTTATCCCGGAAATGTTTTGAAGATTATCTATCGAGCTAATTTCATGAAATTTAGTTTTTCTCGATCTCCTCCTTTTGCGACAATGAGGTGGTGTAATTAATATTCTTGGCCACATAGACATGAAAACGAATTTATAAGTAATTAAATATAAAATATGCTACTGACATGGCTAATCAAACAAACTCAGCATTGCAAAACCATTCGTTCGTCATTCTTGAAAAAGCGTGAGAGCAATTAATTTTTTACATGGCGTTAGCTATATGTTTAATTCATAACATACAAAGACCATTTCCCTCGATGAATGTGGTTACGTTTGTCTTGAAAATTATAAAACATATACAATTATCTAATAAAAAAATATCCCCGACATGTTATTGTTCTTTCCCATACAAATCTAGAATGTACAATGCATATTTCTCAATTAAAAGGTAGAAAAGCATTTGTAAGCACAATGGGCAATTACTAATGTTTGTAAAAACATCAGTCCATCCGTCCTGATGTACGTTCATCGTACTTCGTCGACATTTTACATCTAAATTGGAGTGTAATTTGCGATCCTTTCCTCGATGACAATTTTGTAATTAGACCGAGCTGTTTATTTTCTCTTCTAGTCTTATTAGCTTATTCGGCATAAGAAATGACAATTGATGCTACTGCAATGGTAACCTTAGTTAATTCCTATGCACCAATCAACAATACAAATTTTTGATCTATAGTAATATTATAGAGCTGACAGATTTTATTTGTTTGTTGGTATAGTTGAATGACAGAAATTATAAAACCTTTATAATTCCCGTGTCCCCCATAACCTCCAAGCTTTTTCGTGTTATGATGATAGGTAAAGTTACCAGGGTGGCTAGACGGTTGGTATTGGGTTTTGTGTCAAGCGTTTCTTTTTTTATATACAAACATTAGCAACAGAGTAAAACTTGATTAGGTACTAATACTAAAGAAATAATTTGCGTTTCTACTCAAAAAAATAATTGTTTTTTTTGTTTTCACTGATAAACAGTATGCGATTATATCACGCAAAATGGTTATCTATTAAAAAACAAGTTACCGAAAAAATAAAAACAGGATGTTTTTATAACACAAGTATTTACAAAAAACCTAGAACTAGTTAAGTTAAGCATAACATGTATACAAAACTTCATCTATGTAAGTAATTTAAATAGACTTCTCGTCTATTCAAATTACTTATACTTAGGTAGAGGTGAAATTTTCATTACGTAAATCTAATTTTGGAGAAGGAAATTGTCGAGAACCTAACCTCGAATTTTTTATTTGCCATATTCAGCTCAAGTTGCAATTATTGCCCCTATGCACGTTATCTATAGGCTTAGCACCAAATCACGACGGTAACATTTTTTATAATACCTTATATCGGCCCTCAGCACGCTCCTAAGGAAAATGTTTTGTGCTGTGTTTAGAACAAAAATAATTTCAGTTATTCCACAAGCTCTACTCACAGCTCATGTTTAATACTTAACCTTTGACTACCTACTTGCTAATTCCACTATTGTACATTTTACGAGTATGTTTCAAGTAACTTGCGACGCGTTGCTTTGAATAATAGATATCACTTATATCTACGAATTATCTAATTATATTATAATTACTTGCAATTAAACATACATTGTGTAGTTATTTTTACAATGTCTAACTACATTACTTAGGCGCCGTAAAAAAAGGGTCGCTTAGACCTCCTGTATCGCCTGCATAGGCTAGTTTAATTATAAAAGACGTGTGTGAGTTAAAGGTCATATTTTTTCAAAGTAATTCGCAATTATGCGTAAGCGCCTCTGCTTATACAAAAGCAATTAAAAAAATTAGTGCTATTACGTTTTAATGCACACGCTAAAGATTATGATAATAAAAATGTTTCCGTTCAGTAAAGCGTTAAAGTTACCGACATAACTTATAGAATACTAACTACTTACTGATTAATAACTAAGATTTCTTTAACTTTACTTAGTCACCACCATTGATAATAATTATTATTACAGTCATTGTGACAATATTATCATTTACCATGTGGTAGGTAATATAGCTTTTATAATGTCGTTTGTATACGGGCCACCGCAGCTCCGCTGTGCAAAATGTTAAAAGAAAATTTGGACTAGGTACATACTGGCCAGAGTCTTTTGGATTGTAGAAGAGGTGACATGTATACGTAATAGAAACCCTTATTATTAAAAGAAAATGTTTCTAATAAGTTTATAACTAATTCTTTTAGTCGTATACCTACAAAGTAACAAAATGAAAATATTGAACTATTTATTGTATGTTTGTTAGTTTGCTGCAAATATTTTTGCACTTTTTGCTACTTTGTGAAAACTATCGCATGTCAGAGCATTATTATTTCACCATTACTAAGCTTTATTTTAAAAATATAAAATAAAGTAACATTATTTTGAAGAAGGTTAATAGTTCTCTTAACATTTTCACATACTAACAATTACTGAATAATGTTTTAATTAAAACTTCTGAGTACGTATTTGTATAAGTATTAAGTAAGTGTTGTAAAACAAATAGATATTATACATTTGAGAAATTGGTTTAAAAATTAAGAAAGTCCGATGCAGAAATTATAGAAAGAATATACTTAAGTCAAAGCTTAACACCTGGTTCTGGTATGAGTTATAACCTCATACGTAAGAATAGAACAACAACGTTAAACGTTCCTTACATTTAGTGCTTTTATAGATACACATTTATATCACAATAAACTAATGTATTTTTAGCGTCATAACTTTAATGTCTCACTGTCTTTCTCCTCCTTCTTTACATTCACGTATAAAAATGACTAAGGCTTATTATAAGACACCATAAGTAAACCAGATTGATATTGAGCTTTGCTTTAAGTTTTCTTTTCCATGTACAAGAATCTAGTTGTAGAAATGATATGTATTATACAATAAGCGGCAAGGGTAGCGCCTTCTGTGTCATTTAATTAATGCCAATCATGGTAGAGTGATTACGTCTTCTTAATTCATTACAAAAGGAACATAACTATTATTATACACGGTATATCACATAAGGTACTGTATGTTAATATATTTAATAGTTCCGTATTGTAATAAATACGTTATAGTTTTAAATATTGCCATTCATTATGGTACATAAGACGCAAGAAGCAGAAAGTTACAGTATGTAATATATGCAACATTTACATTTCCTAAACACAATCGCGTGAACTGTCGTTCACTACAACGGCGACGTTAATAACGACACTAAATAGAATATAAACGACATCCTTGTTAATATTGTATTCTTCTATTAGAAATATATTGCTGCTAATGTACTTAAAATATTTCAAGTGTTAATGTTTTATGGTCAATGGAAGGTAAGATCATGAAAGTTAAAAGTTTGTGTTCGATTTCAATTTATAGTGTCGCATAACTCGCTTACTATGCCGCATTGGTACCATGAATCGATTGTCCACTGCAGTTGCGACCTCGACCACCCTACGAGCATGCAATCGTCTCGTTTTGTAACGGCTAATGATTACAAGAACACCATTTTTAAATCATAAACAAAAGAATACCAATAGCTCTATAAAACTGCCTTGGCGGTGCGACGGTCGCGGAAGGGGCTACCATGCACGAGGTAGCGGGTTGCACAAATGCACAAATTATTGTCCTAAGTCTGCATTGTCTCTGTGTCCGTTAAATTGATATTTGGAAAGTCCCTGGGACACTGGGCATGATATTTAGTGCGGCAGTTGTTTTTTTTTAAATAAATAATCAAAATAATTTAGTTTATAACAGCATCGATATCCGATAATTCTCGTTATCACATATTGGCTTACACATAAACTTGCATTGTATTTGTTTTTGATATGAAGTGCAGTAGCTAATTAGTAATCGGAGTGTGTCTTTTAATAATAGTTCTTTGAATACTCTATTGCTTATATTTACTCTATCGCTTATATACGTTACTAACTGAATACTATATATGTTTACTAACTGAAATGTTATTAAAATAAAATCATTTGGACAGCAACGCTCCGTTTTTATATTATCTCTGAGTTGATTTTAATAAATTTGTTTTAATATCATAAATTCCATTAAAAAATATAATATACTTATTGCTGCGATAACCGATATAGACACAGGAGGAGTAACCGGCGAAAGTTAGTAACTTTTTACAACAAAAACTACAATGCAAGTAAAGTATGTTGGTATAGTCAACTACAAAAATGGTTTCTTCTGGGAAAAGAAGGCAATCTGCTCTAAATTCATCGCTATAACAATGAATGCCTCAATTCTAAATAAAGCAGGACATCAAAGAAAACATAAAATTTATCTGAATTCTACCAATGATGAATATTAAATAGAAACTTTATGCTATAAGATATTTTGTTAACATTATCGTGTTATTTATAAGGTTTTGGAGTTGACTGTACGTAAATGGAAACAAGTTTTCACAACGAGTTATTAAAAGTGTTAAGCTAACAATATCTTATATCTGTGTAGTTCTTATCTCTGGCGACAAAATAATGATATCATAACATCGTTATGCCGCTCCATGTAAGTGAGGAGAAATTTATTATTTACCTGAGGGCGTTAAAGTTAACGCTTTTAAGAAAAGAAAATCTGCATACAATACATGAGACACACGATTATGTTTGGGCTTAGCTCGAACACTACGGGACTACATGTTATGTATGTAAATAAATAATTAAATTCTTACACCTGCTACAAAACAATGTGTAAAATTATTCAAAACTTAATATATTTAATACTATTTCTGTTCAACAACTCACAACATCTTATGTTAAATATATACTGAACATTTTTTTGACATCGAACAAAATAGTTATTGATGACAGGCACGACGTATACAGTGTGTATGCAGCTTGTTGCTATGATTTTAACCGAGTAATAGGGAAGGATTTATTTACTCTGATAATAAGTTAATTATTTTTTTAAGAAAGGAGTTTCGTTCTGGGACAATATAGCCTGTGATAAGTAAAACTATCACAAGATAAACTAACCAACCCAACCAATTTTTATTTTGCCTAATGTAGTTGCTGATTTTTATATTAATTAATCTTATGATTAGTAGCCGTTAATCGAAACTATTAATTGGAAAGCAATCCGAACCTTACCCTCTGAACTTATCCTGTTTTATCATTTACCGATCATTAATTCATTTGACTGATAAAACAATTGTAACATTACAACATCTACAAAAAATTAAGCGCATTTACCTAATATAGTAACACAATCTTCACACGAATGAGAATGAGTCATTGGTGACAATTACAATGTGCGGTCGCGTTCACATACGACACGGCTCCGTTCTCGATACCGAGATGCTGACTGCGTACATTCTCGCATAGCCGGGAATCAAGTGACATAACACCTGCGTTTAATTCATTGTATTAACAACCGATGTCAATGGTCACGAACACAGCGGTTTTTTTAATAAGTACATTTCCACCTGGCTCGCAACTTTGTGTAAATGATGTATAGAGTAAATTGTAGAGCTTAATCTGTTTTCTGGATATAAGTACAAATTCATTTTAATATTACTAAAGTAGATGCAGTTATCTACAAATGGGCGACTTGTGGTGTGGGCATTAACATCAAACATGTGCCATCTTTTAATTTTGTTATAATAGAATGATATGTTAACAGTTATGCTAACTCTCATTTGGGAGAGTGTTAACACACAAAAATAAACATGATTCTCAATACCAGATTATATTAACTTACCAACTTTTTTAAACACTAGTAGCTACCCAGTTAGGCGAAAATTAAGAGTTTCATGGTACCAGTAAGAGAGTCATGCTTATGACCTTGAATATTGAAATTATTTATAACAAATATTAAATTACTACAACAATAAGTACCTTTTCTACTTACACTGAATTTGCTGTTGAATTAGCAATTTATGCCAGCCTGACTGTTAAGAGACTCGGAGAATAAGCTTAATATATGAATAATCAGATAAATAGCTCCAATTTATTATGGCAGTATTGAAGGTAGACTTTTTGATCCCCGATATCAAGAAAAAAACATCTCACAGCCCCATCAACCAGTTTGCTCATTCTTAAAAGTTGTCTTCAATCAATTTAAGCGTAATTGCTTCTTCAATATTCATTGTAACTTGTGAGAAAAGGAGACGGTTTTTTTTGTTCGGCGAATTGCCCCACCACAAATTGTGGCGTATAGCAATGAAATGCATATCAGTTTATTCCTTATTATCTCTAGATTACAGTCGGCATATAACAAAGCTTTATGTAACGGGAATACTCTAAAATACGACAGTCAAAACATGACTCTTGTGATAACCTAAAATCTCACAGCGATTGTCTAATAAATATACACTCGTAAGGCAACCAAGACCTTTCGAAATAACGCAGTTTTGCTGGCTATTGCTTGTAGATCTAAAATAATAAGGTAATGTGTTATAAGTTGGTTTATGAAGAGAGAAAAACACAAGAAATATGTATTACTGTTCACAATTATAATTAACACAGTCATCTCTTAAAGCAGTATTTTATCTTAAATGGACGCAGGTGGCTCAAGCTCACCTAAAAGCACAGGGCCCAAGATAAAAACCACACTTTACACATAACATGTGCACAGCAGCCAACAGTGACTGTGTCTATGCTCAGTAAGCAATTAATTGATAAAAAACAGTCTCATTTAAGTAAACAGTTTGAATTTCAATACTTCTTTTATCTTGTCAATTTAGCCTCACTGTCTCTCTAAGTATAAGTATAATGTTAAATGCTCTATTTTTCCGTAAAATTACGGTAAAGTATAATATAGTTTATACACTCTAGGCCAAACATTTTAACGCAACCTGTCAATCAAAAGAAAATAAGTATACGTTATCATGTTTTTACGCTTCATACGCACAACAAAGTTCTACTGCTAGCTTACAATAATCAATCTTGAAGCTAAAGAACTATTTACAACAATAAGAAATAGTAATGTACTTTCAATTACTTTTTGTTATACCGCGATGTATCGTCCATAAATCTATAATTAAGACTCGCGAATGATTGAAAGGCGTTAAGTAAACGCCCGCGCCGCGCCGCCTGCACGGGGCGGCGCGTGCGCTTGTTCACGCAACTAGTCGTACATCGAGAAAACAAGCATCTACATAACAACTGCTATACTTCCTGTAATAAGTATGTGTTACTAATTGAAGATTCATCACTGCTGCATTTGTAAGGATTTTTTTGTGTTTGTAATATTAGTTAGTGGTAAATTTACAGTTGTAATATAACATTAGAATTTTTTAATTAAACATAATACTTATTACATATTCTGTATATTGCTCCTTTGGAAGGTCATCTATAAAAGTTCTTTGACGAAAACAAATATATTTTTTTTTAATAATTTTGGTTTTGGAATATTTTATATAAGTAAAAACTAAAGGAGAAAGGACAAATAAAATAATATTCAATACAAAATAACAAAAATCTCGATACAAATCGGACTCCAATCCACTTAGCTGGACTGGTGTTAGTAGGCCAACTTTCCATCCGTATCATTGGAAAAGTTATATCGTTACAGTTAACTAAATAAAGGATCTTTAAAAATATACTTTTACTATAATGTTCACTAAAACCAATATGTAATGTTCCTTTAAACCAAGTTATAAGTACTTTATGGTTTAATTCATGTTTTCTATATTCTGTATATTGTTTATAATAAGTTTCCGACGGCTATAAACAAGCGTATGTAAATTCCAGAACTAGTCATACACTACTTTTGGTTAGATTCTGCTTACGATATATATCTAATTTTGTGTTCGGATATTAAAAAGAGGACAGTAATTAAATACTACTAAAAAGGCAAGGAACTCTTCCAGGTCACTGCAGGTGGCAGTGTAGGTAACTACTTCAGATCTTTATTGCGCCACTTAAACTTATTATAACAATTAACTAATTTACTCGTAGTAATCACCTTTAGTATATAATACAAGTAGTTAAAGAGAAAAAAATAGTCTTTATGACACTGTATGTTGTTTTTATTATTTTAATTTATACCTTTGAGCAAATAAATGCTGCTCTACTTTATTTTCATAGAGGATGTTATAATAAAAATATAACATGTAAATGTATGTTTCATTAAGAAAAGTACAGGTATATAGTTAATTAATATTATTATTTTTAAATGATTTGACGACATGAATATTCATGTTCATTTTATTATACTATCATAAACCTGTTTGTTATGATGATTTTTTAAGACATTTATGATGACAGTACATCATAAATGTCTTAAAAATAAGTCTTATGATTAATTCATGAAATAATTACTTTTTTATAGGTGAGGCCAGGAAAAACGCCGTAAGTTTTGTATCTGGACAAGGTCAGGCCTATGGCCTAGTTTCGGGCATCGCTTAGGGCACCAAGTCTCGCCAAGGCAGTTTTAAAGTAATGCTTAAGTACTTGGCTTACAATTCCTTAACTTATGAGAGACCTCTCATGGCTTATAGTTAATAAACCATAACTTCACTGAGCCATTAGGGGTATTCAAAAAATTTACCACTTTAAAAAACTCTTATTTTTTATTTTTCTATAACATGGTTATTAATGACAAACTCGTGAAGTCTCGTCATAACAATGAAGTGATGCAAGTAGCAGCTGTCATTACACTCGTGATAATGTTTTATTCGCATACTTTTCGACAATGTGTGCGTGAATTTAAGCAGCTATTAAACTAGAGATAATGCTGTATACCTTAGTACGTGGATGAGCTAAGGGTGCGTGTGCGCAACATTTAATTGCGTTTATGGTGAAATTCGAAAGGTTAAGCCTATTAGAGCGAACCATTTTGTTTTTGTAACATTTTAAGCATAGTTGTAAGCAAACCGCCTTTCTAGTAATCATTGTAATTAAAGTTCATTTTGATTTACGTATTATCCTTATACGCAAACGCATTAATGTTTTAACATGATTATGTATTTTAATTGCTTCTTTAATGGCAAGAAAAAATGGATCATGTAGTCTCATTTATGTTAGTCGGTGCATTGTAGACATTAAAAAACATTAAATTAGATTTCGATCTTTTTAAAATGTACCATGAGTATGAGCGTTTCTAAACGATAAAACGTTCAATCAAACATTAGTTTGATAGTTCTTGATTGCATCCAGAGGCGAAAAAAATTACAACTTACTTCAGAGTACCACACGAATGCGTTAAATGAAATGTAAATATAACAGTCAGTCCTATATGAAAATGCATTCAGCATTGTGATAACTGTCGGACCTAGCCTACCTTGCCAAAATTAACCGAGACCGTTAGCAAATCAATAAACAGACTCTACCGCTGACCCAGTGCAATGAAACTGGAACGAAACTATCTATAAATAAAACAGTATCGTCTGCAAATTTTATACAAACTCCAATTTGAGTTTTAGTTTTTATCCGATGGTACATGGAAAGGCTTTTATTGTTTGATGTTTTAGTTGTTACATAGAGCTTTATTTTTAAATTAGTTTGTCATATAATTAGGACAATAAAATAAAAAAATAAAATTTTTATTCGAATAATAATATTTTTATTCGTTGTTATTTGTTTTGTTGAACTGTTTTAGTACAAATCAATATAGAATATAATAACTCATTACATTTCAATGAGATGATGTTTTTTCTTAAAACCTTCTGAGAGATGGCAGCAGTACATCCTTAGCCTTTGATAGAAATATTTATGTTTTCAGGTACTTTGTCATTTGTTTTTCTTTTCATCAATAAATATTTTGACAAAAATTACAACTTAATTTATTACCTTGGCATAAAGTGACACTAAAGCGAACAGTTTTCATATTAAGTTTTGCGAATACAAATGACTGAACTGTTTATTAAAATAATTTTAATTCGTATTAATATTATATAAATTACTTATATTACTTAATCATGGTTAATTTGGTATTTATGAGTATAAATAGTTATATTAGTGTATTTACTCTTTTGAACTAAATAATTACATTCTAATGAACACGCGGAGAACAAGTGACCTATTATCACTATGTGGTCTAACCCAATTAAACATCGATCCTGATCAAAACAAATGAACTCACCGGTCGCGTGTGTCCGTTGAGGGTGTCCGTAAATTTGCTCCACCGCGTGAATACTATGAAAGCGGCGATCCGGCTCATGCATTATTAAACACATCAAAGGAGAAAAATCGAAATGTGCATCGGCTAGTGAAGCGGTTTTCCGGCCGATTAGAGGCACACGGATGTATCAATTATCATGTGCAATCTCGCCTCCAACATTATACAGCACCCGATTTATAATATTAATAAATTTTAATTTCGAGATTATATAAGGTAAATTTTTCTTCTTGTTAATTTTCTAAATAATTATGTAATTGACAAACTAAATTAACCAACACGAAATTCACAATCAAGTGACAATGAACAATGTATTGTTATCAATTATTAAAAATGTACACAGTTTTTGACTCAAAATGTTACAAAACCATTACCACAGATGCATAAGTGACAGAATCCATTATTTGTAACAAAAATAAAAGCGATTAATGCCTGGTAAATACTCACCTTTACCATAATATGGCAAGACTGATGGCAAAATTAATTATTCTGATTATTCTATGAAAAATAAAACGCTTCAAACCATGCAGCAGCCGCTGACGCCGTTCTAGACGCCACCTCAGACCCAATTTAAGACGCCACTCAGGCAGCTCATCCTATAGCTATTGAGATGCCTCTTTGGACAAAGCTCCAGATCCCACTCCAGACACCACACACTAGGCCATAATTCAGACGTCTGTAAAGACAGCCGCCATTGTAGGCGCCATGCAAGACAGAACTCCAGACGCCATGCGAGACCGCACTCTAAGACCTACTCTAAACGCCACTACATTCACTTTTTCAAACTCTACTGTCGATGCTACTCCAGATCCTAACGCCACACCAGGTGCTACTTCAGGCGTAAGAACCTAAATCAGGGCTTAGTTCAAAAGCTTAGAGATTAGAGTCCAAAAGGTTAAAGTGTAAATCGCTTACCCAAGGCTCGATTAGACTACTTAACTGCTAATTACTATGTTTTCGTCAATACAGTTTTTACTTATTCTACTTTACTACTGAATTAAAACATTTATTAAAAATAGAAATAGACAATCAAGACTACTACTCATATTTTTTCATTATTTTATTACTAATTAAAAATAAGATTATTCTATAGAATAATAAATTATCGTTATAAATTAAAACATTAAATTATTATGCAAAAGAAGATATTAAAATTTCTAAGTAATTTATTGTAAATTACATGTCTGTATAGTAAGAGAATCCACTTTATAAAGCAACTATCTATCACTTTACCCGTCAAAAGGTGTGAAATAAAGTACTCAAGACTTAATTATTAATAATGTTCTAATGAAAAAGTTTTTACATTGCGATGGCCTATTGGCAATGTCTGTTACTTTTTGTGAGACAATAATAACATATATCTTCATAGTTAAGCTAGTTATCTCTGCATATTCTGCTAACGACTTGTCTATTGAAGCAAGAAAATGGAATGTTTTAATAGAGGGCTATAATTAATTACCATGTTATTGCTATTACTATAGTTGTACTAAAACTTGAAAACAATGAAAACATTCGCGATTTTTTTATCGTACAGCATTAGAAGGGTATTTTTACATATTGTAATGTAGGGAAATGTGGAGTAACCAGCCGTCCGCATCGTACGCGGACTGAATTAAGTTAATAGAGTAACTTATTAATTCATCGAAATTGATCAGTTTTTGCTATCTTTTTAAACGGTTTCATATAATTGTGTATATATAAATTTTACTACTCTACTTCCTTGTTTCTATAAAGTTTTACAACAACACTTTAAAGATAAACTATTAACTTACAATTTTTTCTTCCCATCATCATTCCCCTGCCCTTATCCCAATTTTATTTGGGGCCGGCGCAGCATGCCTTCGTCTTCCTTACTTTCCTATCGGACGTAATCTCACAAGTATCGCTCTTCGCTGCCATATCGTCTTTCACACAATCCATCCATCGTTTCTTTGGTCGTTTCTTCCCCTAATACATGTTCGCACCTTCCTCACCACATGGTTCTTATTCCTCCGCATAACATGCCCATACTATGACAGGTTGCCATTTAGTTTTTCTGCCACCGGTGCCACTTTCAAACTTCCTCTTAACATTTTCATCTCTGCTACATGCAAGTGTCTTTCATTCATCCCTTTTGTGGCCCAACCACCAACTCTCTGATCCATACATACATACATTTTCTTTTTCCTATTAACATAAATCTGTTTAAATATAATGGATGTTAGCAATATGGATGTTTATTTGCTCAACTTTCATATAAAGTAACTAAAACGCATTAAAGAAGTTTAGTCTTATACCTTTAGCACAAGTGATTTATGTTCCTTTTATGCAATTAATTGAAATAAACTCAACCGTGCGTCTGCTTCGTGCGTGATAATTCCAATGTCAACTTACTGTTTTTATGGGAGATGAGTATTTTTATCATAATATTATGAGTTAATCGCTCGCGTGCGTTTAGAAGGTGCGTGCGAGCGTTCGCAACGAGCACGCCTATTCAATTACAGAAAGGTCACGCCGTTTGTAGGCGCAGGCGCAAGATTATCGGAGCTCACCTGTCGGTGCTCGAGCATTGGATTAATAGGCGCAAAGCGGCATCGGCGTCAGCGCAAATGGCACGTTTGGTTATTAAAATATATTCTCGTTAGAAGGAAAAAACTACATTTGCAAGTATTGCTATGCGTGTATGCAGACTATATCAGATGCATTCATCTTTTATTTTTTTCACCGCTCATATTAATTTATAGTAAATTTTCATAGATTTCTCTTTTATAAGCAAATGCTTCATAATCGTTTTTAAAATTAAATGAGTACTTCATTTATTTACGTGATCTACATATCATATCCGGAAGACTACGTACGATCAGATTATTCTTAATAGCATTAAGGACATAAATTACCGTATGATAATTTCAATTGAACACTTAAGGTTTAAAAAAAAGTAACTAGTCTTTATTGTTAGACTATGTTTGGAAAAATAAAAATATAATCAGTACATTGGATCAGAATTTATCATCCTTACAAACAAGATCATTTAGAATGGTACAATATTTTTCTTGGGATCATTATATAAATTGAAAGTTTTCATGCCCATTTAGCATCGAGGACGATAACACTCACTAGATGAACAATGCTTTTTACTCAATTTACACTCAGAAGAAAATTAGTCAAAAACAAATTCTTTCATCTTCTTGCATCTTGGTATGTATCACCAAGAAGTACAAGATTAAGGAAAATGTTCAGGTACGTGCATCAGGTATCGAATAACAAAATTGCCTTGTTAATACCAAATTTAATGCCTAATTAATGCTCATAAAAACATGTTTATGACACTATTATTATAATAATAACATTAATGCAATGTTTAAAATAGCCTTGAATGTCTACTACCTGTGTTGGAGATACGAAAAATAAATTAGAATAGTTTTGCATAGAAAGTACACGTTTAGTCGGTTATCTGTAAGATGCAGTTACAAAAATAATTATGTAAAGTAATAATTTTATTAAAATATTGTTCTTTGTTTAAATACTGGTACAAAAAACAAAGACCTCGTGTCATCAGACAAAAGACTACTAGTCATAAGCTTCCATCAAAAGTCTCCTTTCTCTATCCTATCCCTCCCCTTTCCTTCAATAATTGGTTGCAACATTTGCCAGATCGTTGGCCCACCTTGTAAAGGATCAGCCCATCCTGCATCCAGTTCTGGTCGCCATTCCAGAACCATTACTTCTTAGAGGCCGTCGTCGGCCCCTTGCATACAACTCTAAATACGTATGTACTTTATAAACAGACATATTTTGTCTTTATTAGCCCCATATTAGAGAAATGCTAGTTAAACCCATTCTTACCACAAATATCTAAATTTAGTACAAAAACAATTTAAAAATGATAGTTTATAATTAAATTTTTGACCGACAAAGTCTTGATTATAAAGTCTTGAGTAGTATTTGAGGTAAAGGAGGATTGCTTGTTTCCCAGCATTTTACAGTGCAAAGTCACGTACAAATAGTTATAACATTCAACATTAAAATTACAAATCCTACGCCACTTGCGTTACATAAATAAAATTAGAAGAATAGTGTTCATCAATACGTTCAAAAACCAATATTCGGCACATGAAAGACGCAAATCCGCCGTCATTTGTTTTCATTAGATACTTCAAAGCAATACACGTTATTATTATTAAGACTACTGGAAAGATTAAAGTGTTAATGAGGAACGTTGTTGAATTTGTAAATACATTTTGAAAGCCCATTTAGATAAAACTACTTAATTGTTATAAACTTTGTGTTTCTCTCATAAAAATACGATATGTACGTGTACGCTGACGTTTTAATTACCTAATTACATTTTGTGTACGTGTTCAGGAATATGGTTCCACTGAGAAGTATGAAAAAACGCACTTTACGTTTGGCCGAACCTGGTATATTTTGAATTTATCATATTATTTGCATATAACATAAAGTGTATTATGTGCAACTGCGAAGCCCTCATCGGACAAAGGATAAAGCTACAAGAAGTGGGATATCCCACGCCTAGTGATTTTTCGACAAGCTGCTGCTAGGCTTACTTATCTCCTTCGCGAAGGTTATTGAGGAAGCTGTAGGGTGGTGAATGGGGGACCAGCACAAAAGATGGGGTCGAAGTGCATCCTGGAGGTCCCCGAAAAGGAGGAGAAGAAGATAACTTCTTATCTTCTTCTCCTCCTTTTCGGGGCTTTGACTATGATACCAATGAATTTCTTTAATTTTCAATAAATGAATATACATAAAACAAACCTTACACAATGTGTACTGAATAACAATAACTCCCACACAAACCCAAGTAAATACTCATAAACACATAAGTCCATGCACGCATGCACATAGTACTTTCCCATAAATTTACATTCTGCATTATTTTGAAGGGTTCCTACCTATTACTTTTTCACATATTTACATTTTCTCTATAAGGGTTCAGGGCCTAGTACGAGTAATCTACGTGACGGGTTCTTTCTTAGTACAAAGACGAGTTTCCAACAAAGGATTTTTATAACTCGGTACTTATGGATACGTAGAATTAAACCACCTTAGTGGAAGATAAATAAAAACTATAACTAAATTACAATTAATCTGGTACATACAATTATTTTTTCCCTGTCTATCATTTAAAACTATTATAAAAACATTCATGGTTAATATTTAGATTATAAAATAATACACATGTATTATCAGAGATCTATTATATAGATATATTATAGTTTTTCTTGGAGGTCCAACACGCTCATATTTACTTAAGAAACAATTGAATGTCGTGTTGTGTTTAGGTCATTAATGTCAAGTGTCTAGCCTTTTTTTTTAATTGAATTAATTTTTAATGTGAAAGAAATATAAATACAATAGAATTGAAAACTTAAATTACTTATATTATGTTTGTCCTTATACGTTGTTAAAAGTTTTGTAGTGTTGGAGATTTCGGAGCTTATAGCCGACTTTCGCACTTTGCCGTTTTTTGTAATATTCAATGTATGAAACAGCGGAGTGCCAAAATTAAAAAAATTCTATGTATTGTTTGCTGATTGCCGACTTATTAAAAAATTACATATATTTATATTTACGGGTGAGCAATAAAACTGTTGACTACCATGTACCTAATTTAAATTGCATATACATACATAGTACTGGTAAACCTAGACGCAGACCGAAGGCGTTTGAGTTATGAAGTTTTTAAATAGATGCATGTAATAAAACAGGAGCTTCTCTTGGAATTAGTGTAATCTAACATTTTGATAAAATTAATAATCCAAGATGAAAACTCCATTTTACAAGACGGTTCACGCTGCGTTCGCTGCTTGCCGGGTCGGGCTCGATGACCCGAAATAAGGCTCTGGGGGGTGGTATTGCATCCCCACCCCAATGCACCTGACTTCCCCCCCACCCGTTGGGCCCGTACGCCGACCTCTCATTCATTACGCAATAAAAGTGTTCCGTTAACTTCTATACACAGAGACTTGGGACCTTATTACAACTACAACTTTACTGTTTTTGAGTCATTTCGTTATACAAATAATAGACTCGTGTATTCATAATACATTTATAATGGACCTATCTGTAATTGGGGTAACTCAATAACCACCCGCGATCTTATCGTTAATTAAGAAACCAAAACAAGAAATTCAAACAATAGCTTAATAAAATGAATCGTAATCGATTCTATCTTTAGTTCATTATTAGTTGTTTAAGGACCCGTAAAAGATTGCACGATTATAAAATTGGGAATAATACATAATATAGTAAATACTTAAATAAAAATATATTCATGCCTACGTACGCACCCATATTATTATAAGCTTGCACACATGCAAGCAAACAGGTACGCATGCAAACGTTCATGTATTTTATATAGCTAGACGGTCATTATTACGGGACGCCAACGACAATGAAACGTAGGCGTGTGAAGTTAACGCGCTTTGACGGAGTCTGACGTAAGTTGGTTTGAGTCAACAAAACGAACGACGGCGTAGGAGCGCTCACTGCTTATTTTCCGTCTCCGAAAAGATAACTCACAAAACTGTCTCTACATCTTGCTGTGTACCTGCCTTTTTATATAATTAAATTGTGGTAGAAGGCAGATTGGTCTCAAACCATTGAACCAATATACGAAACTATACCAACTTACTTCCTCGTAAGTGGCATGCTTATTAGTGTGCATAAAATAAACGTATTCGGCAATCTGACAAATTTGCTTTTGTTGAACATCCTCAATGATATTTCGTAAACAAAGAGTTATAAAGTTTTTGTAATATGTATAAGGAGCATCTCCTTTTACTTAATCGCGACCGACTCTTCTCGATCAAACAGACAGTTAGTGTGTTCTATTTCTTCTATAGTCTATGTTTACAGCGCAGCGCTCGAAATTATTGAAAATTTTACGAGTAAATCGTGTTACTGAAACTTCTTATTGACAGAGTATTGCACATTTCATTATCATTCTACGAACTATAGTGTGTCATTAGTACGGGACGTCAACGAAAACGAAAAACAAGCGTGCGAAGTTGGCGCGCTTCGACGGAGTCTGACGTAAAGTAGGTACCTTCGAGCCAACGAAAGGAGAGACAGTATAAGAGCACTCATTACTTCTTTTTTGGGATTCTGAACTAACAAAACAAGATGACAAACTGTCTTTACCTTTTATTAAGTACCTGTCGTAGGTACTATGCAATTACTTTGGGGTAGAAGTCAATATGGTCTAAAATTATTATTATTCCTTTAATGTAGTTGGTGAAGATACCAACTTGTCCTTGTAAAAATTAGGATAAGAGAACGAGGCAAGAAATAAATATGCCTTTTTAGAATACTACTTAGGCTTGTAAACGTTTACTTTGCTGACTGCAAAATAATACTTACTTAATCAAGTTACATATTTCCATACAAGGTTTCCGAAGCTTATATTCATGTTCTTTATTCGATTAAATATGTTTCCGATACCTAAATGCGACAAATTTAATAATCGTGTAGTGGTGGCCAGGTCACCGACACAACACACACATGCTCTCTTAGCGGTTTAAGCCTCGATAGCGATATCTTCACTGATTGAGTTATGTGGGTCTGGCGTCACTGAGTCTGGGAACGTATAAATACCAGTAATTGGTTGTATCGTGTTAGGTTAAAGGTAATTGGTATAAAGTATTAGTTTGGTTTTGGGTTCAGATTTAAGAAAGTATAGTATATATAACATAATAAGTAAATCTGTACCAAAGAGAAAACAATTATTGACTTTTTTAATACTATAATGAGGGATAAAGATTATAAAGCCGTTACATGACGTGTTTGTGAGTTTTGTTGAAGACGCTTATATCAAGAAAAGAATAAGTTTAGGAGGGTTGGAATATATGAGGTATTTAAACTATTAAATATCATGCTTTGGATATACAGTAACATAATAGTAGGTATTATAAAAATAAGTAGGTAACGATGGTGGAGGGAGGTCGATGGGTAAAGGAGGTACAGGATCGCGCGCTTTGGTAACTCTAAGAGAAGGAGAAGGAGAAGATAACCTATGTCCAGCCGTGGACATCGGTCTTCTTTTGTCTTGGTAATATAATATATTATTTACAGTTTTAATATATTGTTTTTATATTTAGTGTAACATAATGAGACCAACTTAATTAAAGTGACCAAAACTTTTTTTCCACACTTCTGTTTCACTAAAATATTTTTATTATAAAAAAATACTTTCAAAAGTGTATATTACGTATGCTGAGTATGAGTTTTACATAATAAGTTATACTAATCAAATAAATATGACAAATTCATCCACATTCTCAATAAAAAAAATTAATAGATTAGGTACTCATTCACTATACATCATAATCTGAGTAGCGGTGGCATTTAAAGATGTATTTAACTGACACCAAAAATATCCAGATAAGACTGTAGTATTCTGTAGATCGCACAATAAAATCAATGTTCGTGAGATTCGAAACCACGACCTTGTGTACGCCAGCCTCTACCATAACCACTAAACCATCTATCTACAATTTTACATAGTAGATGTCTGAACAGAGCATGTCTAAGCACATCTCACAAAGCCTCGGGTCAAACGTTAGGCCAGTTACGCAGCCTTCTAATAAAATCACGGTGAGGCGCCGTTCTGAACCTCAAGCCCTGTAATTTGTTGCGATTCAATCATGGATATACCTATCTTGTTTAAAGAATCTAATGCCTACGCAATGAATTATAATTATTATAAATCATTAAGTATATATTCATTTGTATTTAAGATAAATTAAAAAGATTGGCTGTAACTCAGGACTCGATCAAACAGAGGAAGCTCATATTCTATGAACTTAGAAAACCTAGTACAGCTTACAAGCTGTCGGACCTATATTATTATTTAATACAATCGAAGATATATATCAGGGTTCTGGCGTCACATTGGACAGTTGCAGAACACTAGTCCAAAAAGTATCTAAGATGACTTTATGACTAGCATTTACCTACTTATTAGCACTTTATACCCTCTTGGAAAAGAGTAGACACATACTCGATATTTCCAATTTTACTTCATGTTTGTATGTATACCGTATTTATCCTTACTTGCTTATAAAGGTAAACAGCTATGGCGTCCTGTCAACCACAGATTAAAGATTTTAGTCTTTGATCTTTATGAAATGTATGGGAATCAATTCTAGAATCTAGAAATGTCAAATGGTGAAAATAATTTTTATCTGTGAAATTTGACGTTGGAAAAAATTACATTTATTTAAAATTTAATAAAAATAGTGGTTAAATCAAAGTAATTTACGTGTTTTCTATTGCATAAACGTTAAATGCTACTTTCCAGAAATTTTCATCCATATCAGAGTGTGCGATTGATGTAAAACTAGTGAATTTGCAATATGTGGTGTTTGTTTACAAAGTTAATCAAATAAAGATCAATACCCTATATTTAGTATTTATCAAGCATCTACTATCAAATATCTCAAGCAGACATTCCACCATCTACTACGAAACATTAATTAATTAATAGAACAAACCATACGAATAAAACATTGGTTAAATAGCCGTTCCACGTATTTCTTCAAAACTAAACGAATAAATTCCATTCTGTCTACGTTACCAATATAGGTACAACCCAACGTTGTATAATCATATAGATGTCAACTTGCCTAAAACGTACCTTCGTCCGTCCGTTCACCTTGCACACGCAACTCGGATCGGGTGGTATCATAGCCTTTGTTCACCCCACATGCAGAAATTTTGAAACACCCTTTATGTCAATGCCTTTAGGATTCGAGAACATCGCCCCAATTGCATACTGGTCAATGAACTTAAAACAACGCGTATTATCGTCAACTCATTTATTTAAAAAGCTTGGTATTGCATCGTTGTCGTAAAGAAAAATGTTGGAAGTAAAATATTATGAAATTACATGCATCCTTTGAAATGTTAAGGCGACTTTTTTGCTTTATTTATACTGAATAATAAAATTCAACCGATTCAACAAGGTGAATAATTAACTGATATGGTACCAAGGAGAGCGTTCTTATTAATTCACTGAAATTGTATCTTGACAAAGCACGTCACGAGTTAGTCTGATGTCGTGCACTGCATCGTATCCAATCTTATCTCAAGTTTAATGACAACACTCACCTCGCTTTTTAAAATTCATGTAAATCTTGACTAAAATGGAAAATTGCAACATAGCTGGTAGATACATTTTTCAGATTATATTTTAATGTTAAACTCGTAACTAGAAGAAATGAAGCAGCATTGAAAATTTAAGTAACTATATTATTGAAAACATAAAATAATATCCAATTAATATTTTTTGTATTCGTGTTCGCAAGAGTTTTTGCAGAAAAAAGTAACTTGTATTACATCCATACAAAGTATTGTTAAAATGATGAATACAGTTGTCCCATTATGCTATTATTATTATTCACTATATAAATATTGTATTAATCTTAAAATAAGTAGAAAATGATAAAAAAAATTATACACACCTAGGGAAAAAAAACTTTAGCGTTGCTACCTACTCGCATTCTACTGATGCATTTTAACACATTTAAAAGCCTAAACGGCAAAGCATCTACAAAGTTGCCTCAACGCTTAGGGCACCTGATTGTATGGCTCGATATCCAAATATCTCCACCGCTTACGCTGTAATGCAGTTATAATACCATCTACGCCATCTATACTCTTAAATCCATGAACAGAAATGAAACAGGACCTACTTACTACATTTCTTAAAGAACACAAAAATCTACTTATGTAATATTTTATTATTGATATATTTTTCTAGGAAAACTTTTTTAAATTTACATAACACCTCATAAGTTATTGAACTATCTGTGCTACGATTTGAATCCCTTGTCGTTAAAGTTGAGGGTAGTAAGGTTCAAATTGAGTGCGATCGTGCAGCAGGGTCCACGACCCTGCGCCCTCGCTCCCGATCCAGGTTATCAACATCTAACCCCCCACACCTCTGCACAATACCCCACCCTTTAGAACGCTGCAGGGATTTTCTAGAACATTATGTGGAAGACGTTTCTAACATAAGAGTGCGTTGACTTCTACCTACGAAGCTCTGAAAATATCAGCGGTAAGTTTTATACTTTTTTACTTTCATGTTTAAATTATTCAAACACGAAGCTTTAAAATGAATTACTTTTTTTATTAAAAAATGAAACATTTAAATTACTTTCACTTTGGTTTAATAAATAAAAATTCTGATGGTTAGAAACGAAGTTGTGAGTTCAAGTAGACTTACCTGGGTATATTTTTTCGATTCTTCCAAAAAGACATACCTGAAATTGAATAGACTTGGGTGTTTTATTGAACGAAAATTAATCATCATCATCTCACCCAGGATATGTGATTGCTGGTCAAAAACCTGCTTCAAATAATGTTCTGCCTTCCCAATCTATCGTCTTCAGGATGTAAAGGACAGAAGACCAAATAAAAGGTCTTTGAAGTGGGGTCTGTCTTTTCTGGTAAGTCGTCGTCGTTTCAGAACTTGTCTACCCCAACGTTAGTAGATTCTGCGCACCATGTGCCCTGTCCCCTATCACTATAATCTTACACAAACACCTAAATCGGTCACTTATTATTCACTGATGATTATCTGACTGCAAATCCTTCCTTTTAATGCACTACGGCGATGTTGATGAGGATTTCCTCGTACTAATATATTTATATTGAAGCTTTCCGAACGCTATCCTTTCTCGAAGTTAGGCATACTATATAGCTGTACTTATTTGCTTTTGTAAAATACTTAAATGTATCGTCTTAGAACTTTTAGTATAGAACATACAACCTTAATAAGAGAGTTAGCTTTGTTAAAAAAACAATAGCTTATAGGTACTTACTTTTAGTTTTCAAAACATATCTCTACCTAATTTCAAAACGATCAGTTCAAAGGTTTAATCGTGACAAGATAACTATCGGACAGGCATTTAGACTTAAGAATTTTCTATTTGTATACTTACTACATATTATATACAATTCATACTTATTAATGCAGTTATATGATAATCTACTTAGTATTGATTTAGAATAGCTATACAAATTCAAACTGCGTCATCTCACAAAAAATATTACTAACAGTCTTATTCTGCTGACGTGTGACGTACGGTTATAATACGATCGGTTTAAATGTAAGTACGTCAATCGTTGACCTCACTAGACAAGTGCAATATGTTTTTATTGAAACATTTTCAAAGGTGTTTATAATTCTGTCAATGTTTGATAAGTGCCTATACGAGTATAAGCTGGGCTGTGTGGTCCTAGATAGAATTGTGTTTTTGAGTGTAACGTTTGTATTGAGAGTAAGAAAATACTTTTTCTATAAACTGTCGATTTGGCGATATTTTACGTTGATTCCTACGCGAAAATCGAAGCTGCGTAAGGGATGACCATTTGTTTTTATAATTGCAATTAGAATTTATGCAAGGAAATTTGGCTAACTTAACCCTTAATCGGTTTTTTACGATACTTACGCGGTGAGTTAGACTGGTGACGCTATATAGTCTCACTAAGCCAACTCATAAAAAAATACCAGTACATATTCTTTAAACTATAATAGACCGTTAGAACCTTTTATTATTTCTACATTAATTACTATTATCAATCATAGTGTTTTTATGTGTAGTCCTTTCCGCATGCAAGCGTGCACATTTAAATTGCGATATTGCATGGCAATCGCTGGAAACCGCGTGCCATTGCGTCGTCCATAATGCGTTAACGACATACTGGTTTATTAAAAATAAAAACTTTTTGTCATTAAATATCTATTGATTATTTTTACGTTCTATTAAAAAGAAATTATTATCACGACGTTAAAGTACAAAGGCTTAAGCTAAAAAATTACAATCGCTAAAAGTCAATGATTTTTTTAACTAGGACTAAGAATATTAGGAAAAGAAAATTAGGTAATATTTAATTAATAAGGTAAAATAACTGAAAACAAAAATTAATATTTAACTGGTTGGTATCTGCCACGCAGTTTCGAAAAAGTATTTTTCAATTACTTTTCAATGTATTCAATTCGCACAAAGAATACACATAGAACTTTTAAGCCCAGGGAAATTAAAAGTCAATATAAACAAAAAGAAATATAAAGCTACTGGTCGTTTGTAAAAATTATCCAGATTTATATTTAAGCCCGCAACCCCAGCCACGACAGCCACATGAACGACCGTTGCGTCTCCGAAGCTCTTTAATTGTATCTGACTGTTTCTATGTAGGCAATTATGTATAATAAAAGTATAGGTATGTTTACCTGTACTAAAAGTACAAGCACTGCCTAACTTATGACTAGATAGTGGTGTGTAAGTGTGTACTATTACATCATAGTTTAAAGGTGTCAAGTTTGACACTGCTTACATTCGCAGCTCTTATATATTATGTTTGAGTTTTGTTTTACGGCTCTCTCAAGTTAAAATAGGACAATGATTTCTTGGTTGGTTCTCTCACGGACTAAGACCGAGTAGCTACCATTATCATCTTTCTAAGCAAGTACCTACTCATGTCTGTAGTGATGTCGGGTAGCTATTGATTTTGATTTTCATGAAATAATGAATTCATTTTAATTGTTTTAAAGAGACGTAAATTTTAATTGCCTTAGACTTATAGTTAAAGTATAATTTAATTCTTATTTAGGTACGAACAAACCCATCGAGACGTTTTTGTCTGGCGAGGTCATTGGCAGCCGATCGATTAATTCTAAAATGTATAAATAGAAATTATTAGCTACAGCTCCTGAAATTTAATACCTGTGGCATTGTCAGTCACGTGACAACAACTGTATTGCGTGCCAGTATCCAAAGTCTGCGTGACTCACTCGCCGAATGCACCTAATGCACACAAAAGTTGGACGATTTTCAGTTGCTTTTTTATTTATTTTAATGGCCACGCCATTGTGAAAATTGCACCTTAACATATCTGGATAAGCTGTGTTGTTTACCCATATAAATTATTTATGTACTTTTTTTAAATTAGTACCTAAGTATAATGCTTTATTAGTTAGGTATATATTTCTCCGGAAAAGAGAAAATGTAAGCGTGAGAAATTAGGATTTTTCCCATCGACACAATGACATTATGGCACTGTCACGTGCAAAATTATTTAATTTATATTATCAACATTGATTAGCGTTTATTATGAAACTTTTATTTCCTTAGCCAATGGTATTCTCCCCGTGGGCACCTCGAACCTATACTACTACACTTGTAAATATGTATTAGTAAATACCAACTGTTAACGTAATCCTCCACCCCCTCCTCCAGTTATACATTTCAAATAAAGTTTATTTTTTACATCGAGGCATTTGATTTTGTCAAATATTCAAATCCTTGAAATACTCGTAACTAAGTAGTTTACTTTTTATTGCATCTATCTAATAAAATTCCTTATGTAGGATCCTAAAAAGTTTTCTGAAAATATATATCCATTGTGTGTGTTTTCGAGGACAGAAAGAATGCTGGTTGCATTGCACGCTATGATTGCAGTATTGCATGACAAACCACCGACACCCCTCACCCGCTTAATGTGACGACAAAGGGACACGTACCCACTAGTTTTAGAAATCCGTTGTTAAACCTAACACTTATCTCAAACTGAAACCATATTATTTTTATACGTTTTACTGTCAGCTTGTCATAGACTAAAAATAATAAAACAGTTTATTCAAGTGGGTATGTTAATCTGCAACAATGTTGTTCTGTACCGGTAACACTTATAAAAATTTAATATGGTAACATTATTTTATGAGATTTGTTTTTTCTCATGCCTTCGGCGGTTGCTGGTGTACAAATATCAGCATACTAAGTTTTTTGTTTTAAAATGCTTATAATGAGTAATGCGATGGTCCATTTTTAAATGAATATATAATTTATATAATATTATAAAAATCAATAAACCTTGTTACATTCGTAAGTTATGTTTAAAATATTTTTACATTAATAATCTTACATTTTAAAAACATACAAAATACGTCATGATAATGTCTTAAAATTAAAGCACAGCTATAAAGATTACCTTCAATACTGTTTTTTCTGCATGCCCCATCAATGAGGCTGGCCCTCAGGATCATAACAAAAGAAGTATAGACAAAAGGTTTTTATTATTAAAAATACAGGATAAACTTTCATGAACTTAATTTGTGGTCATTAAATCCTATATAGCACTACAGAAGGCCTTTAACCCATCTGTCATATTCCTAGACTTTAGTCTGCTCTCTCACAAGCTTACCATAAACTTAAAATAAACAGAAAGAAAAAGAATTATAAATATGTAAAAATACAATAAAATAGGTTGATATATTTTATAGTACTACATACATTAATATTCTTTCTAGCTAAAGAAATATTCTGTTTTTACGTTTTAAATATTTATTACACTACCATACTGGGTGGTTATACCTACCAACCTCGATGTTTATTTAAAAATTTTCTTTATCTATTTAGCTTTAAGTAAAAAGTTATTAAATTATAATGTATTCATGAGACTTATCTTATTCAATAAGCAAATACACTTAGCCGTCATTTTTTAATAAAACTTATTTTTACGTAGAGCACGTATTTAAAACTTACAAGACAAACTTGTAAGGTTATTCACGTAGTATAACATACATGTAATTGTATAAAAAACAAGCTCGTGATTACAACATACATAATTTTGTATGCTCTAATATAATAATAATATAAACATCTATCCAAATATTATTTACATGAAATAGAGTCTTCGTATTTATAAATAAAATTAAGTGAATTAATACGCATTGTCCGTTAGTAATTTTTACTTAGAATGGTTTTCAGCGCGAGAAATCAATAACTTACTAAAACAAGTCGAGTAGTCTCCATATCATTGAAACTTCCATGTTCATCGCTGGAGCTACAGTGATCCTAAACACAGTAACCGTAAACCCAATTTCTAGACCAAACTCGTGACTCGTTCATCTTTGTGAGAAAAATTGTTCTCCTCTTGGACTTATTTCGTAGTTTAATTTTTTGTACTATGTCTATAGAAGTGAACTACAGTGTTATAATACTGTAGTCGTTTAGGACGAGGTCGCTTTAAACAGCTTTAGATACGCTTGGAATTGAAATGATGACCACAATCGGTGTAAGGGGAGTGAGATACATGACCTACGCTATTCATACTTTCATGTCAAGGACAGAGCTTTCCAAGTCTGATAAAAACGTACTAAGTTACATACGAATGAATAAATTAAATAATACCTACAAGTTATAAATATAATAAATAACCAGTTGCAATAGTGTCTGTGTGTATCGTAATTCGTGTAAATGCCCTGTTACACCGTGATGAATTTTGTTTGGGTGGGAATTAATTTAAGTAAGCATTCATGCAGACGTCTAGATGGCGGCGCTGTGTACAAGTTATCCCTATATTTACAAAGCTTCTCCGCTCTCACATTGCATATTTCAATGTAATATTTGATGCCATGCTTAGACACTACAACTGGGAAAATGATTCTTTTTAATAATGAAATTAATTAAGTGAATAAATAACTATGGTTTACATTCGCTTTGAAATATTTATGTTTTTAATTAATCGTGATTTTCATCTCTACATAATTATCTGAACATAGACAGATATTAAATAAGTTAAATAAGGGAACGTTTTACATAAAGTATTTTTATATCACTTGTTTAGTGTTTAGTTTATTCAAGCGACTCCTTTCTATAGGCCGACCGTTTATCTCAGTCCCCGCCTGCGGTATGAAAGGGACGAGGGGGCGGGGTAGCGGTGTCCGTTATGGTAGCGTACACAAGAGCTATATCAAGTTGGTTACTATGCCAAATAAAATAAGTTTTTACAAAAAAATCCCACTTCAAAGACAAAAATTGCACTAAAAATTAAAAAATAATTAGTTGTATTTTGGTTTTGCACATTAAATCAGACATTCTTTTTTGTTAATTATAATCTAAAGAATAGATTCTTTTAATTATTGTAAAAAGTATTGTTAAGGGTATTTCTTGAAGAGTCTAAAAATATATTTATTTGTAGATTCTTTAAAATATAATCAAATTATTACAAATAATGTAATATTATTGTTATTTTTGGAGTCGGTGTCAGCCACGATAATTATATTCTATTTTATATTCCTGACTTAAAATTTAAAGAAATATGGCGTCGTGTTATACACAGACTAAAGGCTAAGATGAGAAAGTACTACGAATCATAGACAATTACTTAATATTAAAAACCATTTAAAGTGATCAGAATGTGTTATACAAAACTTTATTGCCTTTTCTAACGATTTTGTAGACAACATTTTGCATTATTGATTCTATTTGCGAATTACGATTTTTTTCAATTGACGGTGCTGGTTAAATTTTCCCAAAGTTATGGAAAGCTTTAATCAGTTACTAAATAGGTATATTAAAAAATTTGAACGTGACACAGGTGTTTTAAAATATATTAATTTTAAATATGATAAAAATAGTTATTTAATATTTGATTAATTTTTAAACTAATCCATAAACAATCAACAACTTAATGTCATAATGTCGAAGTCATATAATAATATAATCTGTAATTCGTGGCCGCCATTCTATTTGCTTAGGTATTATCGTATTTCGTTGGCTGACACCGACTCCAAAAATAGCAATAAAATTACATAATTATTTTTACCTAAAAATGAAAAACCATTTCTTTTGAAATAAAATAATTTTAAAAATAATTGCCTTTTTTATTTTGTGTCTTATTTACAATTTTATTGCCTAGCACCTTCCTAGTTCAAAATAGTGATTGCTTCAAAACCCTCTGAAACGGTATCGGTTACTTTCAAATTTCACTGAAACCTAAAGTTAACTTCAAAGTCCCCTAAAACGAATCTATTTTTGCAAATAACCTCGTTTTTCAAATTGTTTTTATTAAAAAAAGATGTTTGTTGGGATTGCTAGATTACAATATTATTATTGTAATCTAGCAATCCCAACAAACATAATTGATAATGATAATATAATGATATAATGTTAAAAATCGTACAGAATTAAGGTTGTTAGTAAGTTTAAGACGTTTTTCATGAATTGTCGACATTTAAGAAAAAGCACTTTAGGGGGTTTTGAAATTATATGACTCATGTATACATTACTGTTTTAATGTATACATGAATGTATATAATATGATTTAAACATATTAATTTGTAAGAATCAATCTTAGAAAATATTTACAGATAATAAGAACAATAATAAGAGCTTTTTTTATTTTTACACACTACCATAACGGACACCTAGTCAGTATGTCAGTATGACACTAGTGCAGTAAGCTAGTCCGTCTTCTATACAATTTACAAATGTCAAAGATGGTGGCGTCATCTTGCCATTAAAACTCGTACTTTCTTAGAGAAAATATGCAATCTAAATTATTACACAATTTAAAGCCTGACCAGAAAAATAAAAAACCTCTCCAGGTATTTCGATTGGTTTAGGGTATAATTTCAATATTTCCTTCTTTTTATTTCATAACAATAAGCTAGCTAAAAATTAGAGCTGTGATGTGATGTAGTTCGGGTCACAGTATCTAGATGGCGCCGTTTTGCCAAAAATCAAAAGATAGCTCTCTCCTCTGTCCTCGCCCCTCGCGCACCCCTATTACCGCAGGCGGGGTCTGAGTTAAACGGTCAGCCTATAATATTTAATAGCTTTGAATTTCGTTAAATTTATCATAGAGTTGTTTCAAAATTTGCTACTGCATTTTATTGCGCGGAGCCTAGGTTTAAAGATATTGGGTAAGTACCTACTAAAACTGGCATGTTACATTTTCAACAACACGGGCTATTATAGAAATTGATCACGCATGTCATAACGAAGGTACAATTATTTAAAGTGTACCTATAAAAAGTCCTTGTTTAAAAGTGTACCAAGGAAACATTTTAGATAGTTTGCGTATGTTTTTTATAGCTACTTTTCAGTTTCACAGGTTAAAGGAAGGCTATGTAGGTTATGTATGCATGGAATTTAGCTATTGAACAGAAGACTTAATCGTAATCTTAATTCGTCGCGGCTTTTTTAGTGAATCCTTCGTCATACAGGGTATGGGCCTCCATTGAGCCGTTTTGATATTCGGAAGTATTAACAGCATAATCTGTTATCTGTTCCAATAATATAACATTAAGCACTGTCACCATGCTACACGTGTGATGTTCTACAATGTATAACAAAAGATCATTTTTGTAATTACGACTCACGAACATAATGCACGTCTTTTTTTCAAACATTGTATGCAGTTGTAGGCAAATCACACTTTAAGTTATTACTACTCAAACTATTAACGTAGCCTACACGTATTACTTGCTTGTGTAAGATAACGCTTGAACGTTGCCAAGGTTAAGTTGCTATGGAAATAAGTTAGAAATAATCTTTTATCCTACGACAGAAAAATAAATGTTTAGGAAAAATATAAAAATAGTCAAGCGGTGTAATTGGGAAAGAGAATAAATTGGACAATTGGTATGATTACGTATGACGACGACGCGACGTTATAATCACAATTTATTACAAATATCATAAACTATTAAAAATTTAATTAAAATCTCTATTTGTTTTTGATAATTACAATGGTCAAAAAAACAAGACACTCCATCGAATAAATTCAATCAAGATAGATTACCACTAAATCACTGACCTTAAAGGAACATCTTTTTCTCTAGCATACAGAGTTGTGTTAGATTGGCAGTGATGTGATGTCGTAGCAGATCTGCTACTCTGGTTAAATACGAAACGCCTTCATATCTTCAATATATTTCCAAATGCTCCTTAGTTAGCCTTTAAAATACTATTTAGGCGTGAACTTATTAGGTGAAACATAATAAAGTACTTTGTTCGCTTCTACGAGTATTATAACTTCAAACTTCTGCTTTTAAACTTATTAAGACATAGGTGCTATTATAAAACACTTCTATTTATCGTTTAAATATGACTTTAGCTTATCTTTTCTGTTGTAATAATCTTGTCAAGGTTACTTATTAACCACCCTTACGATTACTTTTTGCGCAGCTATAGAACGTACATGGTTTCAAGATCACACGATTAACTATTGAACTAACCAGACTAACTAATAAAAACATAAGTGTGATAATTTGTGAACAAACAAATAAATACACTATGCATTCAGCTTTCATTAGCTTAGCAAAAAACTTTGCAGGCAAAATGATTAACGATGGAATGCCCTTTCTTACATAGTTCCATTTAATTTGCATTACTATCTGATATTCGCAAGTTGGCAATAGAAAATAATTGTATCGACCATATTTTATTTACGAAGCTCGGCAACCGACGACGGTAATTAGCGATTTGCATGTAGTCGATGGTCAATTAGTTGTCTCCGCTCCACTTGCCTTAACTCCCCTTTGCGACTACGCCGAACGTTCAAATTAAGCTACCGTTCTTCCACAGAGTAAACTACATTTACCTTACATTGTGTGAAAGAAGCAGTGTGACAAAATTTTGCGAGGAATTTTCCTACTCTGGGATAGAATTATTATAATAAAGATGGTGCCTGCCTCGGCTAAGTATCGTAGTCAGGACATTTGGAAAACCACCGGATTTTACGAGCACTTGCGACTTCTAACGACATTCGTCTCCCATTAAGTAGGGAAATAGGAAGGATAATACCAAATGCGCTGCAGTTTGTGGATTTAACTTTGGTACGTACATAATTGATGGTAGCTTTAGACAACGACCAGCACGATAGGAAGAAGGGGTAGGTAAATAATGCTTTATGCGGGAACTATGCAAAGATTCATTTGATTACTAATCTATGTATTACTGGATTTTACCTTGCACTATATACAATGTGTATTGTTTCTATCGCCGAGGCATGATGCCGCCTTAAAGTCATGTCTACAGTCACTAAGATTACATAAGTCCTTTACCGCTGTCGAAAATAGTAGACGGCAGCTTTTATGTTCCGACAGACATTCGAACTGGTTCGAGTATTTCTTGAGACAAGATGAAGGATATTATGTATTGTATAATTTACTTTAGTATGCTTTTTTAGATAAGCTTTATTGAATATGACAATCTACACGTCTTAGGCGCTGACTCCACGAGCGATAAAATCGCGGCGATATAATCGTCGTGCCATGTATTTCTATACACTCTGTATGAAGGTGTCTCCACACGGCGATTTTTGTTCAGACTCGTCGCGATTCTATCGCTCGTGGAGTCAGCGCCTTATGCTTACATAGAGTTAACTTATAAAAACGAAAGCCTAAGGTTATTGTAAAAGAAAGTCGGCTTATAAGTAAGTCGAGTATTTATTTATTTTATTTACAAATTGTTCAACTCCATTCATTCCTAATTTAGCCGAGCTTGTTCTGCTAGACAAGTAGAGCGTCGTTGCTTAAAAAATGACCTTTTTTATTAATTACCGTTTTTTAAACAATACATTGTAATAAAGAATAACATAAATTAGACTGCTGTCAGTTAAATTAATAAATACGTTAAGAAAAAAACACATAGTTCCTACGCTGGATTTGTAGCCACATAATATGTGTTTAATTGTTCTTAATTGTGACGATTAAGAGGTCTTCTATACCAGACGTCCCACATGTGTGGATACAAGAAATACCTCAAGACTGTAAGCGTTACTAATGTATATTATTCGAGAATCGCATGAAGTAATGTTTTCACAGAATACTTTTTTGTTCCTATTGCACTTATTAATTACTGGCGCCGGTAGCTTGCTTGGAAATAGTAACGATAAAATAACAACAGTTATTAAATGTTATCATTCGAAATCTCTACAATATTCAATGTAAAAAACTAGAAAATACTATTGTTGTTATAATTGCTAATGTATAAAGTCTAGTAATAAGGGTCGTAGGGGAGCGAGGGGCTTGTTGTAACAGGGGTAAGTAGTAACAGGCTCTTTTCACTTGGATCTTAAACGCAATTGACCTACTTCTTTGACTAGATTTAACCTATAAACCACGCCGTATCATGTTACCATAGATAGTGTCCTGCCCGGCTGGCGCAATGGGCGGAAGTGTGCATGCGCTTCATTTTTGCCAGGTGACATAAAATTGTACTCTCGTACAATTTCGGTTTGCGTTATTATTATCGACTAATTTCAAATTTTCTGTATCTTATTTGCATTCAAATTGATCAATCTCTGATAATGTGTAACAGTTTTTATGATTCCTAAATTCTTTAAATAGTTATCTTGATAAATGATAAAAATCATACCATGGGGTCAGTTGTAACGAAATTCGGGGGCTTGTTGTAACATGTTACAACATGCCCCAAGTTGCTAAATGTATGAGGAAAAGATGAAATAAAAAAAAAGATGTCAAAATTAAAGAAAAAGTCAATGGAAAGGGGTAGGGTAGGGTAAGTTAACAAAAAATAAAGATTTCAAAGTGACATGATCATTAAAAGTAGTGTTTAACTAAATAAGACTGCTAATTACTTAATTTTTAATTGTTGATTACTAAAAAAGTGTATTGACGTTGATTTTTAATAAGAATTATATAATACTTACTTTAGAGAGATGTAAATTTTGTTAAAAACAAGCAAATAATAAATGATTAGAGGTATTATTGTCGGTTTTTTTTGGCGTTACTACTTGCCCCTGTAGATGTTACAACTTGCCCCAAGCACGAGGTAAGTTGTAACACCGCACTTCTTCTAGAAAATAATTTATTGTAAAATAATGACGAATAGTTATGGTATTATTTTTACTTGATTTGGTACAGGAAGAGTTACAGCATCCATCCATATTTATTTAGTAGACATTTAATCAATAGATCTCAAGATATATTAGTTTTAATGAAAACTGTTACAACAAGCCCCTCGCTCCCCTACTAGGTATGTGGCCAGAAAACATAAAAGAGTTGTGGGATAAAATTCAAACAGGGTAAAATACGTGCGGTGTAAAAAAAAAGATATTTTGTGCACATAGAAAAAGATTTCTTCGGATGTTGACATTTTTGAAAATGGTTCTCTACAAAAAGACTAATTAGGCTTACCTGCCTCGTACATACCACGCTAGACAAAAGAATTAGTAAAAGATTTAAAACTTTATAAACAATGATAGTTTAAATATTACCCTCCAAGACTCAAGTCGAAAACTCTCCTATTATTGCAGTCTTCCTAATATAAGTGTATTCTACATGCGGCTCAAATAAGTCGGCACCCACGCCAGAAAATCCAACGACTCTTGCCTTATCTCAAGATAACGAAGTTGTATTTATCAACTCAATAATGAAAGGCGTCTCGGTCTAAATGAAGTATCCTTTACCCAAGAGTAAACTCCGCAAGTCTATAAACCCACTCGATTGCTTTAAGGCATTAGCCAAGCACCGTCCTCATCTGGTCGCTTAAGGTTACTAAAGAGATCATTCCCCACAACTATTCCTAGGTACACTACATAATATCATTATACCCCTGTATAATGATATTATGTAGTAAAGAACCTTCTTTCTTTACTTGTGCACACACATAAAAGTGAACTAGCTGAACATTTCAGTTTTTTCCTGATTATGCACTTAATTCAATTATTTAATGATCATCCATATATCCATATCAGCCTATGGACGTCCACTGCTGGACAGAGGCCTCCTCCAAAAGTATCCACTCTGCGCGGTCTTTTGCCTCCTTCATCCATCGGCTAATAATGATGTTAAGTAGTAATTAGTGACAAGCTAAATAACATTTACCCCTTTAGCTAGACTTTTGCTATTGTATTATATGTATAAAAGTTTTAGATCATTATCTTCTTGAACTTTAATCTCAAGAAGATCTTTCGATACTGTCTAGAGGCCTCCTGCCTATAAAATATTAAAGCAGATGTTGTTCCTTAATTCACAGGTACAAAAAAAGTATTTTTCGAAGGTTTATACATTTATATATTTTCTCAATAACGAACAATTCTTTAAACATATTATTTAGCTTTGTAGCACTACAAATTGTTTCAGGTGTTTTACCTGTTTTACTTTAAGCTTGAGAAAATGTTGCTCTTTTTGTATTAAACATAAATCATTAACGCTCCGGTCTGATGAGTCACAGCGTGATGTTATAATTTATAACCCCTTTCCCGACAAATACACTATTCAACACAAAAATAATTATTACAAATGAATTAAACAAGGTTAGTACACGCATTAAATTATATTTCAGAGGGATTAGGTACAGTCAGCCCCAAAAGTCGCTGAACACATTTTAAATTCCAAAACTGCTGAACAATAAAAATTTCATAAGTCAGTGTCGCAACAAGAGTACAGAATGAGCTTTACATACGAAACGACCATAACACGCTGAACACGGTTATTACAAAAGTAGCTGAACCCTAGTATTTTTAAAAGTAACTGAACACTAGTATTCCCAAAAGTATTTGAACACTAGTATTCCAAAAGTAGCTGAACATCATTAAATACAAAAGTAGGTTAATAAATCATAGTTTCAATGTTATTGCCTGTCAATCTACTTTTGGTGTTCTTTATGTAAAGCGAATTTTGGTCTATTGACATGTAAAATAATTTGACAAATGTATACCTAGGTCATAACCAAGATAAAAATCCGTTGTAATTAAACCTCTTTTAACAAAACTTATCTGTTCTAAAAGTTTTTATTTTTTTAAAGATGCTTATAGTATAATACCCAAAAAGTAGGTTTTAATACAAATTGACGCGTATGTACAGCTATTTTTGGAATCTTAGGCGTTCAGTTACTTTTAAAAATACTAGGGTTCAGCTACTTTTGTAATAACCGTGTTCAGCGTGTTATGGTCGTTTCGTATGTAAAGCTCATTCTGTGCTCTTGTTGCGACACTGACTTTTAGTGTTCAGCAGTTTTGGAATTTAAAATGTGTTCAGCGACTTTTGGGGCTGACTGTACATAGTAATAAGGGTAATGTCAAAAATAACTCTGTCGTTACATTACAATCATGTTATCTTAATTATTGGTATACTTTGTGGAATAATTATGATTCTTATATCTATCGAGATCAAAACATCAATTACAGATAACGCAACCAAGAATCCGACATAGATACATCCAAACCAACCTATACTGTATTTTTATGACTTAAATTAGGTAAACAAATACTTAAAGGTAAACAAATATGGCATCGTGTTAACCACAGACTAAAGACTAAGATAAGAAATGTACAATTCTATAATCTACAAATGTCAAATGGTGAAGTTAATTTTTATCTGTGTAATTTTATAATTATATAATTTTAATCCAAATCAAATATCCAAATAAAAAAATTGATGTAAAAACTAGTGAATTTGCTAAATGTGGTGTTTGTTTACAAAGATAATCAAGTATAGAAAAATGTACAGCTTTACGTATGCTTCTTGTCACCGTGCGTCGTGTTGTAGAATAGTGCACCTTTACCTGCCGTTATAACTATAATTTATGACCATATTGATAAAATGCATAGTTTCTTTAGCGTTACTCAAGCAGTTTTATATGATGAAAAATAAATTAGTTTCCAGACTACTAAGACACTTTTATCTTAGCTACAACAACAGTGACATTTCCAACTTACCCAATATTCGTGTCAGTTATCTCACACGCTACGAGGCGTTTTAACGTAGGAAGTAAGAGGGGAGGCGGGGTGTTGTAAAGTGCGCCGCTTGGTGAGGTGCTCAGTGCCGCCATCTAGACGTCTACATTGGCGCCCTTACTCGCCACCCGTTAAATTAATCTCACGAGAGTCTACAAAGTAAACTGTCACCAGGGTAGACAAGACACTATCTACCAACTGCAAGAATTTGTTGTTTTTTGTGTCCTAATACATTTGTTATAAGCTTGAAGACTGAAAATTCAACATTCATATGTATGTGAAAAGTGTAAAGATATGACACAAATACTTATATTAATACCGTGGCTCATCAATTTATTAAAGGTAGACATGAGTCGATATAGCCTCTTCTGTTTAAAAGGGAAACCAATACACCATACATACATTGGACAGAGGATATAATGAGATACTACAATAAATAATTTAGAAAGTAGAGCAAAATCTTATTATGTTTTTATAAGAAAAAACCTAGTGATCATTTTAAGCCGTTGTTGATGTCAAAAAGGTTACCCGATTTTTACTCGTATTACCAAATCATACTGACGTAGGTACGTACAGCAGTGTAACACAATCAACTTATATGGAAATGGCTTTTGCGAAAATAGACTTCTTCTGAATAACTATACCAACTCGATGAATGACAAGTCAGTCAAGTACGCGCATCGCTTATAAACTAAAATGCCTACAGCTATTACTAAACTTCAAAATTTAAATTAATCTCCAAAATTGTAACTTGGTAAAAATACATAAATTGGATAAATTGGAACCTGTAGTAGATTACATCAACAATTTGTTAATAAAAGCTTCAATTTTTTTTCTCCGATAGACACTTGTATCTGTCTTTAATAGAGTAGGTACTCTATTAATTTATGTACATTAAATAACAGTTTTGCCTTACTACAGTTGGTTTTAGTAAATTTCGTCGTTCAAGCTATACCTGTGTTATCCGTAACTTTTTAATTAGACCAGAGCATTTAAAAATAAAAACCTAACAAAATGTTATGCACGTTTAAACATCATGAGAATAGGCAACAAATTACACATATAAAACAAAGTCATAGTTATTGCTAACAATACTCATGTCATTATCAGTGACTGAGTACTATAAACAAAACCTTTAAAACGCATATAGACACATATTTACGAAGCTACAATTATATTAACATGTACGTTACGTGAAGTACTAACGTTACACGTGTTTCCAATAAAATTTTATACCCACGCCTGTATTCTATCGAACTATAACTCTAAAATATATAGGCGATTTATATAAATGTATGCGTCCGTACGTTGACATTACAATGCAAGTTATAATAAAGTATTGTGTCATTGAGGATGTAACTGCACTGTTCATAGTCACGTTGTATAGAATACGTACTTCGATATGTAACATATTTTCAACAGAAAATTTTCTTGGTAATTGATTTTCATTCAGCTTAGTTTTATAAGAATTTTGTTTTAAGGTTTTACATAGGTAAATTATAGATGAAGCTTTGAGTCTGTTTCATAGACCTGTTCTATGAAACCGACACGAAGCTTCAGCAGACTTGTTTAAATATACGTTAGAGTCTTTCTTTCTACATGCTTCAATTATTTAAGCTATGCATCGGATTTTAATGCAGTTTTCTCAATAGAATAAATGATTTATAGAGGGAATTTACTATACTCCTAAGAATCTACGAGATTTTATAATCCTTTTTTATGCCCCGTGCAGTTACTGGCCATTGGATAGATTATTTTAAACAACTGATAAAATATAATTATATATTTTTGAAAGCATTCTTAATATACTTACTTAAGAAAACAATATTGTTCATGAGCACCACACATGGGTAATTTTTGATTAATGCAGAAAAGAAGTCTCTATCTGAGAATAATTCAAACTCAATTCTTTTATTGTTTTCTCTGTAGGTCTTCCTGTAGCTTTTCTTGTATTTTATACATAATAAATTATATTTAATAAGAGTGCTAGTTATATCAATAATATATTGGTATCAATTTAGATATAATATTTAATAAATCTTACAACTTTGAAATAAGCCAGTTTCGACGTCAACTCAAGTTATAACAATATTCAGTGTAGTACGACAGAGTAATATAACGTAATGCCCGATTTACACATCGATAAGTACAGTGGCGAGTTAAGTAGTATTTTAAAATTAAGTTGATTTAAATAGATCTCCATCCTATATTTTGGCAAGTTAAGTACGAATTAGCCCCCTCTCTCGCGTCTCGCCAACTTAACTTGCCAAAAAATAGGATGAAGATCTATTTAAATCAACTTAATCAGCAACTTACTACTTAACTCGCTACTGTACTTGTCGATGTGTAAATCGGGCATAATATCAAGTGCAGATAGAGCCTTGATCAAAACCTGACGAGATCTGAAGTTATTCGCATACAAATCATGCACTAACTTGACACTGCGCCAGATTGCAAACGGTTTGACGACCCTATTCCGATTTCCTAGGGTCAGACCAAATGTAGAAGAATTTAGATAATACGAATTTATTTTATTCCGTTTATTTCTATGTAAAGTATTTTTAAACTGCGTTGTACTTAGTTTGAAACGCCTAATTTATCACAAAGGTTGGCTTTTTGCCAATCAGGGCATAAAGTAACATCGTAAAGACCCACAGTGACCAAGATGACATAATGAATTTTTGTGTTTTTTACACATTAATTATTTACATTTTTAATTACATTTTTGTTTGGCGCATAACTTGCGGTTAATTCCAAATGAAATTTTTGAGTACGTAAATATGACAATAATAATATCCCACTAAATCCACGCATTACGCTATAGCATAATAAATTACACAACAAAACTCTTGTGTTTTGTACATAAATAAACGAACATTCCCAAGTAGAGCGTACATTTATGAAGATTTGCGTGAAACATGGTCAGTGAATAAGGTGCATCTGCTCAAGTGAAACCCAGACTCGAAAAACGCAGCACCGCTCTTTCAAGATTAATGCTGTTTGGAGAAGGCATTTGTTCCTTGTCTAGTCACTAAGAACAATTTTGCACGAGAAATCGGAACAAAAAGTAGAGAATTTCAAAGTAATCATACTTACCGATGAAGTTAAATGTATTATTAGAGTTATTTTTTGTTAAATTCACTAAATTATACGTATTTGTATTACTAAGAAATAAAACGTCGCTTTGCTGCGTTTAAGCTCCTATTTTAGTATTTCATGTTGCAATATCGATACATCCTGATAAGGAAATGATTTTTCAAAATTTTAATTTAAGAATTAATAGCATTTTCTTAAGGATTTCAATGGACATGGTTAATAAAAATGGTTTTCATTCTCTTTCATATTTAAATAGTCAGTTCAGTAAATCGTTAAAAAAACACACTTCGATTTCAACTTTCGAATTATTTAAGTGTCGTTACGGGTAAGGACCTTTCCCGACATTGGAAGGTTTTAGGGTAGGTATGGAACAAAACAAATAAAAAACTATGACACCCTAGGCCAGGTAGTCTCTTTTCTGATAGGAACACATCGGGTAAGTGTACAACAGACAAGATTATTAATAAATCAGTGATATAAATTTAACCTTGTAATAACAAAGTATTACGCAAAGTTATGACGTAATACAAATTTTACTACTTCTTATCCATCACACACTCATATCAAACAAAACAATTTAATTTGTATTATTACTTATTGTCAAGAGTTGTCATAATATAAGTGAACGAGACGCTTATTATTATATATTTTTATAAATATCTTGTGATTTTTAACATTCTATTCAATTTACCTTAAAATTCCCAAAAAGTGTTGCTGACGTGACGTTACAAAAATCTATCATAGAACTACCACACACATTTATTTTGTATATATCTTTATGATAAGTTTAACATCAACGAATAGTTATTACAAAAGATATAATAACAGTAGTAAAAAGATCGTTAATTCAAGCATTACATGGATAGGAACATTTCTAAAGGAAAATCCGAGCGTACTTTTTCCTCCATAATCTCCTTTCTGTCGTGAGACCGACGACGTTGATGGATGCAGGTGCAGCAAGAAACCTTCACACTCCAGGCTAAACGAGCAACTTTAAAACTCTTCACGTTAAAATGTTTTAGCTTTAGTTTTTAGTGCGATCAGTGAGCCGATCAAGTTTTAGCTTTGAGTTAGCGATAAAAAAGTTATTACTTTTTTTGTGTCTCTTAGAGTTACGATATTTATTTCTTAAACGTATGAAAGGGAAAGGATGATATATACACATTGATTTACAAAAAACCAAAGATACACACTCCACTTCCCAAAAACGTCCGCAACAAATAGGCGCATTGTGCACTTTTTTTTAAATTAGTATCGCGTTGTTCTACTGGCAAACGTCAATCATTAAATTTTATTGCTTTATGTGCATTACTTTTTAAATACAACTTTATGTCATGCGTGTAAGATTGAATTTGAAAAAAAAAATATGTTTACGATATTACTATACGTATTTATTGCGTATGTTTAATTTGGTGACACTTTTGGCTGTTAGTTTTGTTTGAAAATGTGCATCTAGGGTTTTTATAAATCAATGTATATACAGCATTTAATGGATGTTGTTAAAGTAGAGTAGGCACACAAATATTATAAAACATCACTTGTTTTTGTTTTTTTGTTTTTTTTTTAAAAAGACAACTCCCGCACTAGGGATCATGCCCTGTGTCGCGGGGACCTTTTACAAACATCAATTAACGGACACAAAGAACACCCAGACCAGGACAAGAATTTGTGAGAAACACAAATTATTGTCCTGGTCTGCGTGGGGATCGAACCCACAACCTCTTGCACGGCAGCCGCTTGCGCTACCGTCGCGCCACCGAGGTCGTCATATCACTTATTTTTTATATAATTTACATAAGATTTTAAATATTAAATATGCAATAATAATATATTCTTTCTTTTAGTTTTATTCTGAGTTATAATGCCAATTTAATTTAATCTAATGTTTTGTTTTATTTATAACTATTTCAAATAATTAAATTGTTTTAATTTAATGTTTATCTTTTCGCTATTTATTAAGTAGGTACCTTTCTTTTAATGAGAAAGTGACATCTATGTAAAATAATATTAAACCAATGCAATTTTACACTCTGGGGGCTACATCTGCAGATGTAACAGAACGTCATAAATATGTATTATTAATGTGAATAAAAACTTTTTCATTTTTTTTTTATTTTCATTTTCCATTTTTCATTTAAGATGATACTTTTGCAACCATAAAGCTGCACTCCAACACTCTTTGCACCTGGCGGGAATCATCTCTAGATCCAGTGTTTATATTGTGTGTGGTTAGAGATCTTACCCGATAAAAATAAATATGCCTTTTAGATTTTTAGGATCGATGCATACCTTCTAAAGACCAATAATAAATACAACAATAATAAACTTAGTTACGAGTATAATTTTTACGCGCAGAGCAATATTTCACTCAAATTCAATCACTTGAAATTCGAATACCGAAGAGAAATTCGAACATTGCTTGTGGCGCCCGTAGTCTGTTGAAAAGTGAACCAAAGTGTGTTTGTTGAGCAAGACCGCCGAGGAAATAACTGACGCGCCGTAGATGTCAAGCTGTCGAAATATTGAACTGAAAAAGTAAACTAATACAAGGTTTAAGTTTTTTTATCTTTATTAAATAAAAAAGGGCTTGTTCACTTTGTAAACACGTTAACAAGTTTTAAGTTTAGATAACTTTATTAGTTAATATCTCAAAAAAACTAAAACTGTAATTGAGAATGTTTACATGATGCTGATAACATTGATACAGTAACAATAGTTTTTGGCTACCTGAAACGTCTTGACTGCATTGATTTATAAAAAACCCTAGATGCACATTTTCAAACAAAACTAACAGCCAAAAGTGTCACCAAATTAAACATACGCAATAAATACGTATAGTAATATCGTAAACATATTTCTTTTTTCAAATTCAATCTTACACGCATGACATAAAGTTGTATTTAAAAAGTAATGCACATAAAGCAATAAAATTTAATGATTGACGTATGCCGGTAGAACAACGCGATACTAATTTGAAAAGAGTGCACAATGCGCCCATTTGTTGCGGACGGTTTTGGGAAGTGGAGTGTGTATCTTTGGTTTTTTGTAAATCAATGCTTGACTGACAGTTACTTAGTACTAGTTTCTGTATAGTTTATTCCTTCATGATTTAATTACTATATTATGTATGTCTGAGCAAAAAGTACCTATGTATGTGATAATCGTATTGTAATATACGGGTACGGTAAAAATAATGGATACCTATACCTACTTTTTGTGTTTAATATTCAATTGTTTAAATATATTTATATCTAACTCTTCGGCAAAATTTATAAGGTCACTTAATAGGTCAAGTTACCTTCTTGTATTATAGATCTTTACCATGAATGTTGTTTATTAATCTTACAAAATTTTAGTATCAGGCATGAAAGTTTGTGTGTTAGGGTGCAACAAGCCTAAAGCGAAATTTACTTAACTTCCTTTTAGCATCCTTTTTTAATTTCCCTTCTCCCGTCTAGACTGGGTCGGCAACGCAACCGCGAAATATTGGTGTTTGTGAATTACGAGTAAAACTCTCTCCAAATATATTTAATAATTAAAAGAGCTTGCAAGTTCTTATACCCCACAACATTTGCTTGTGTTAAATTATTTATTACTTCAGTCTATCTGAGCACCAAAAGCGAAATACTCGGTATCCCTTTCCCCTATAAACTTAATTCCTATTCACTTTATCAACTAAGCAAATCGTTTTAAAGCTTCCAAGCTTCCACTCGTACATAAAGGCGCAGCCAAACTGGACAACCCCGTGAGAAATCGTTTTAATACTCAAAATCCGCTTGCAGTTTCAGCGTTTAATGAATTACGTCGGGTGCAGCCTCCGGCGCAAGACGTGCATCGATCAACGTCGGACCCCCTCCTCTCGTGGTGCACTCTCTCCCCACGCCCCCAGCCCCATCACCCTCGTGCCCCCACATAGGCGCAGGGAGACTACGACGTCCCCGTACTGCCCAAATAAAATATTCGCACGAACGTCGCACTCCAAGCTTATATGTGACACTAACTGTCATATGTCAACTTGAACTATGAGAAATTGTATGTCATGTAGGTATACCATCAAACATTATAGCTTCTACGATTAATTACATTTGTGTTTTGTTTATTAAAGTGTCGTGAGTTATAGGAATGCTAATACTGAGAATAGTTTTATTGATGTCAGTAGGTTTGTTTATTGGAATTATTAATTTAGCAATGTTTCTTTGTTATTACGAAGAACGCTTCTATATTACCTTACTTGAACAGAATTTTGTGGGTGAAACACATTTTATTGCTTTTTTGTCATTTATTTGAATTAACTAGAAATATATTAAAGTAATCTTAGCTATGCAGATATTTTACTTCGCATAACTCATAATAATATTAAGATTGATCAAATACTAATTTAAAAAATAGTAAGTCTGAAAATATAAAAAAAGTATGTTTTAAAGTTTTATTCATCCAATTTTCTCTCCCACTTTATAGGTTCGGGAGTAAGATAAAAAAGAGGTAACTGCAAATTCGCTTGCGTTCTTGTGTAGCTGGGCTTTCGCCCGGGGCTCTACGTACTGGCTACGTGACGCTTCTGAATTATAAGAAAATGCATTTACGACGTTGCACCGCAGAGCAGACGCCGGCGTGTTTTCGTGCCTAGCACTACGTAAGTTTACATTATGATTCACATGAATTCTGTATTATACGGCCGGGAACTACTTAGGGGATTAGTTCACTTTTAAATTAACTACGCCACGGTATATCAGTCTTCAATATACGGAAAGTACGCGTATTTTGTATTACCGAAAACAGTTCAATGCTAAAAAGATTTAACATGTATCATGAGACATTAATAAAAATTACGTAAAAGTTACACGTAGAATAATTGCCATCAAAACAACTTAAGCAAGGGATTTTTCGAGAAGGTGTATGTAACAAAGAAATGGATTTTTATGTGGGCAACTAGAAAATCTGTAAATGAATTGCATGTTTCTAATTCAGTTTATGAAATAAAAAAATACGTTAGTGATAAAGAGTTTAAAAATGCATATAAAAAAATAAGCATTTATAAAAAACCTTCCTGGTATCTAGTATCATAACCAATAATTAAATTATTAAACAAGATTTAATCAGAATTTATAATTATTAAAAAAAACAAATTATTACCTTTAATGGCTAACGCAGACCTGGACGGCATGACAAAGGATTTTAATTTTTACTAATGGAAATTCAACCGTACTGTTACAGAAAAACGACCTAAATTGCTATGCTTTAAAATCAGGTCTGCGTTAGCCATAACTCTTTGAATCATGATCAAAATTACACCTGTATACACATGTAATCATGATCAAAATTGCACCTTACACCTTATTAGTAAAGTGTTTGGCTTATTCACCGTCACATAATTAACCGAAAATTTTAGTAAACAGTAAACTTTTCCAGTAATATCTCTTTCTCTCTTAATCAACTTTTCAATAATATCTTGAATTAGTAACATTTTCATATCTTTTCGATCTAACAATAACAACAGTGTCATATTTTTAGTTCTCAGAATAATTAGACAATTTGTATAAACGAATAGATTATACTTTACCGAGAAACTGTAGCAAGAAATGTATGCAGTTTACTTGCATCCGAGCTTATCGCATCTATCAACGTCCGAAGGCTTTCACGGAAGGCTTTGTTCGCACGGCGTGGGCCTCCCCCCTCCCGGCGCGCACCGCCCGCCCTCAGACGTTACAAACAACTTCAGCTAACTCCGACAGCCGCCCAACTTTCTTTGTGGGTTGATAGCCCACCGAAATGTTACCCATTTATTAGTTTAAGGTAATTATAAATCAGATATCAAACTTTCAATAAATATTGTTTACTATTCGTTTCACTGATTATGTTAGTTGTTACAAGAGGAGCATAAAAATGCGTATCCAAAGACCGCCATAACAGAAATCACGTATTATGTTTGTAATTATTCTATATCCATATTCATACTGATTTATTACCATCAGACATGATAGAGTCTAGTCCGGTAATTAAAATTGAATTAAAGTTTATCTAAGTTAAAATTAACAAAGAACTCTAATTTCACAGTATATGGTGATATTAACTCTGTCATTTTATCTTTAAGATATTCTTATACAGTAGAACCTCGATAAGTAAAAGTCCAAGGGAAACACAAAATATTTTGAGTTATCGAGATTTTTAGTTACCGAGGGTGTAGGTTAATATGCATAGAGGTAGGTATGTACATGTGTATGTATGACCCCTTGTTCCTACTTTCCACCACCGCAAAGCTTTATAGAATTTCGAAGAAGCAAACAATAGGTGACATATGTATTGTTTACGTTATAAATTTAATTATGTAGTGAACACGTGCAAGCCATAAATACCGAAAACTTTTGTTTTGCACACTCATTCAAAATGACTCATTGATAAACAATTGTATGTTATAGAGGTTGTGGAAATATTTCTTTTAGTTACTGAGGGCCAATACAGAGATTACTTATTTGACTTATAGAGGTTGCGAATTTTGAGTTATAGTGGTTTTGGGCTCTGAAGGGAAGGGATCATATTATTTTTTTAAGTTATAGAGTTTTTTAAGTTACCAAGGTTTGAGTTATCGAGGTTCTACTGTATAATCAAAAAGCTTATAAAAAATTTACCTACCATTTGAGATTATTATTATTTATTATATTGTAATTGTTGCATGCTGTTTTTAGTGTCTTAATACTAATTAGTTACTTGATGTATTAAAATAAAAATTTAAAATATGCTGTATTCATAGAAATAATGCTGTTACTAAAAATGAAAATTCTAAAAAACTTAATACACCAATGCCGTCTTCTAACCGCCCTGGCCCTTAACGGATGAAAGAGTAACGCCATGGGTTTTAGTAGTTAAACTATATTTCCAACGTACCAGGACTCCAGCTGTGTCAAAAGCGGGTGGAGGTCCTGTTTTAGGTTTCCCGGGGAACGTCGCGGTCATTTTTTTTCTCCATACGAACTATCATAACAATAATTGCAACCTATTTGTTATTATAGCATTAATGAATTAAAATAAGTTCATCTATATGCAACAAGAAAAAGTAGTCGAATTAAAAAAAATATTTCGCTGTAAATGCTTATTACATTAACATTTACAATAACAACCTAATTGTGTGATGTAATTACTCTGTTATATCACTGTGTTAACAATGGCATCATAGGCTAGTGTATAATTAAACTGTACAGTTTTTACTTGAAAGTTTTTTCATAGACTATGTATCCGTAGGTTGTGCTAAGTAGTGGGGTGCATCTGTGCCGTGAGGGCGCCACATCGATCAACGTCGTCGCGCCGACCGATACTAATGGGAACTGCGACCAGGCAAGCCCAGAATACCTAGATGCCTTCAACCAACTGGAACTTACACATGAGATCATTTTTCTTCTAAATGATACTAAGATAGTTGGCATTGTTCTACTTAGATACACGGGGCTTTGCCACTAATTGACACAGTAATATTAATTTAAGATAACTGTATAATATTATTTAATACTGCTTTGAAGAGTCAAAGTGGCCCTGATTAGTTGTGTTGAATTTCAGAAGAAAACAATATAAAATTTAGTAATAATCCTATAATCATTTTAAACATCACTAAAGTATAATATCCTCCGGTTATTTTATTTATTTTATTTTATGAAAGTTTTGTGTTATAAGTTGTGGGCAAAATAATAATGAAGCTTCATTATAATTTAGGCAAAATATAGAGCAATGTGCAGACAACATAAGCAACTAAAACAATAACGTTGTATGGTTTTAGACACTCCACAAAATCTGACTCTATTTTCTTACTTTGAAACTATATAGTGTTGGATGTTTATAAATATTAAACGGAAACAGAAGCTTAACGTGGTTGTTATTTAACATTATTTCTGAACTGAAGCTCAATCAGTATCTACAGGCAGTGTAACTTTTAATAAACTAAGCTTCTATGTACAGTCATGGTATTTAAAGGTCCGCCACCTTAAGGCCTATTTTCGTGTGCTTATGCAGTGTGAGCGATACTCTGCTTTACCGATTGAATATGACATAATATTGCAGTCAATGGTCGCCTGTCACTAGTAGGGATGACAATACAATATCGGTTACCTAGGCTACAAAATTAGTCCTTCGTGAATGCTCGTGAATCGGAAGTAATATTTATTATTATTTTATATTACTTATTTAATATTCAAGTTTTATATTCTGTGACTATAGGTATAATAAATTATTTTTGAAACAGTAATAAACAAACAGTAATGGACATTGACAATGAAACAGAGGATATCACAGCAAATTAAAAGTTTGTAATGACTAAACAGGCCTGTTGGCAGAATTATCGATTATTTTAGGAGCCATTATAAAAAAATAGAACAGAACAGACTAAATAGTTTATTAAAAAGGTTTGATGTTGACATGTAACTAGACGTAGACCAAAGGTGAAAATGAATTTGACCCTTATTATCATACTGTCTGAGTATAGTTTTATGTGTTTTGTCTATACAATGCTTTAGTTTCAAAAGGTACTAAGAGTTTTAGGCTTCACAAACGAATGAAAAAGAAAACTGGCGGACGTTTTCGGTCACCCACTGTACATGGAACATGAAAGCTTAGTTTACATTCACATGCAAAGTCGTTAACCAGCGCATTTATCTTTGACAGGTATGTAACGCGACATTGCAAGTGAACCTATATCTAGTAGATTCAGGCCTCGTTACAGTAATAAAGCTAATGCGCCTGCGCCTTGCTAAAACCGTTTGGATGCGATGCGATGCGAGCGACGTTGCGCCGTACACGAAGCTGTGACGTTGCGCCCGCATCGATCACCTCAAAGATACGATCACCACCCCACGGGAACGCTACCCAAACTGGAAAATAACAAAGGTACATATAATATTATCTTGTTGTATAACGTGTACTTACCAGTTTATGTAGTTCTAAAGTTCTCTTCATTATCCCGTAAACTAAGCGGAGCTTTGATCTACAATTACTTAGTATGTTATGTGGGATTACTACTAGTAATCCCACATAACATACTAAGTAATTTAAAACTCATAAAAGAAGTATACCACTTTTGGTGGATATAATCGCGTGTTATTATTGAATTCATACAGACTTTTTAACATAAAGCTATACTCGTATAATTTTATCATTATAATCATTATTTGTTATCCCTTAGTTACTTAAGCCATTAAAGGTCACATAAAGACATGGACAAAGATTTACTTAAGTACTCTACAGTAAACTACATAGGTACTTTTTTTTGTTCAATGCTATTTAAAACACCCTTTTGTACCATTCCTTTTTTGATTATTTTGACATTTTCTCTCAGCATTTAAGTAAATGGATTGCTGCATTTGTTAGTTGCGTTTTTCAATTTACAAACTCTGAACCTATATTGCAGAGCAGATGTTACTGAGTTCTTATTTTTAATAGATTTAAGAAATACTCAGTACTATTTAAGTATTTAAAATCAAATTCCGTGGCTTAATAAGTCATCAAAGACAGATGACTTTAAAATATCTTTTTCAAAATGAAATTGGTGCTAGGATAAGGACGCAGACTGATCGGGAACTCTCCGTCAAAGGGATCACCCGATCCGCGCGAACGCTTCATCCTTCTACGTCGAGCGGGCGTTTAATATCCGAACCTCCGAACGGTTGCGGCCGTCTCTACCGTCTTTTTACTGCACACGGAGCGAAAAATAATTGATCGATTCCACCATTCCACAGTGCAGCTTAATGGCAGTATGACGTAAAAGGAACGCGCCGCGTATCCTGCTTCGAAATTTCCTAAATGTATCATGGAAAAACCAATTTGGTTGTAAGCCAATTTTACTTTCAGTGCGGATACAAAATGCTTTTCGTTTACTCGTTAAATCCTAGATAATATGTTTACAAAATTTATTATATCAAACACACCATGAAAATATACCTACTCGGAAAAACTCTTCGTTGGAAAGCCGAATTTACTAAGTAACAAAAGTACCTAATTCATAATACGAAACATATTTATAAATATTTTACCAAAGTCTAGATCGTATTGACATAAATTCTGATCAACATAACCAACAAATTTCCTCAGCAATATTAAATTCCGTACAGCCATTAGATAAAAGCATGATGTAAAATTACCTCTAACACATGCTTGCAATGCCATAACGAACACGCCTAGTAATGTAGACAGAAAAGAATGCGAGCCGCCGATTTAGCTGTACCTACCTTAGTCCGAGAAAGAGTAAGGCTATTCTAATATTCTAGGTATCATACCAGTACACCCTGTATTCTTTGTCCGAGGTTGTCATTCTGAGAAGTCAGTGGAAAAACTGTCTTTCTTCTAGTATTGAAACAAGTAAGAACAGACAGCAATTAAGTTGCTGTTGAACACCAAATAGTTTCATTTTTTGCTGTTCATGCATGTGACACAGAAGTTTTGTTTATACCGTTGTATTGTATAGCAAACGTATATATAAGCTTCATGTGGGTACATGGTACGGATGAGACGGGATCCATACTAATATTATAAATAGGAAAGTGAGTCTGTTTGTCTTTCTTGACGATTTTTTGAAAATTGACGTATTTTTTAAGTGGAGATAGTTAAAGGGATGGAGAGTAACATAGTCAACTTTTTTTTTGTGTCCAGGAAAGGGGAACAGTGATAACCCGAATTTAACGCGAGCAAAGCCGCGGGCAAAAGCTAGTATATAATACAACATTAGTTCTTAACTACAAAGACTATCCAAGAAAAACTACCAATAATCTTTGATATACGTACGTGCATGTAGATTTCATTAACATTGCAAAACATCTGGTATATTATAATATTGGCAAAATACTCTACTATAAAACGGCAAGCTAACATCATTAACCATTTTATTTATAATTAAACGTGAATCTTATTTCCATACTATAAGCATAAAACAAAGGTTTCCATATATATTTATTGGCATCGTTACTAGCAAAAGCTTGAAGCACGATAGCGTAGTAAGCAAGATACACGGGACCTAGGTCGGGAGCTCGCGGCCTTTTGAGAGATACGGAGCCATTGTCGGTCCATTGTCAGCGAAACAATGGCCATTTCAACACCTCACAATAGCACGAGTTAGCTTCGTGAAAAATTAACGCGCCCAACCTGCGTGCGATGAACGTTTCAAACTAGCTACCGAGCATAAACTAGGTAGAGTACAATAGTTGTTTGCTTTGCTATATCCATTTTATACGATATTACTCAGAATTGGAGTACTCGAAAAGTGTGTCAAGCTATATAAACCTTGAAACTTAGCTAACATACTTCTTGTAAAATTAAATGTGCTCTCATCAAAAAATTTCCAGTAAACTATAAATTATAATATAAGCGCATTTTGTCTGTTTGTGAATATTACAAACATGTAATAATAATATAAGTGGATATAAAATACATATAGGTAGAACTTGATAACTAGATACAAGTTAAATATTTTTTTATTTAACTATTTTAATATATTCGATACAGTTTTAATAAGATTATTGAACCGTACCTATAAATGGACTCGTACAAAAAATTAAATTACAGTCCGTCGAGAATTAATTTAAGAGACTGATCATCGATTTCAGCAAATTAAATAAGTATCGAACAAAAGCTGAAATATCGATACGATAGTGCTCCGTTGCGGTCTCAATACAGCCCAATTAGTCAGCACAGACTTCCGCACGTTTTTGCCCGACCACTAATAGGCAAGATCTCACACCAATGACATTTACAATGTACGATTATGATACGTATACGTAAAAAGAAAGAATTCGTTTTTGTTTATCATGTACTAAACATAGTAACTCAAAAACATAATCTCCTTTTACATAAAGATGCATAGTAGAACCTTACTTCACCTATTATATTGTATAATATTGTCTTGCACATCCTGCGCCTCTAGGTAAACATTAAATTAAAGAACTTTCAATGTTGGTTAAATCGTATACTTCTTTTATAATTTTTTCCTCAATTTTAATGTATTTATTACCCCGTCCGATATTAGTCGCGTGGTGTAAAGTATCTCAGAGAGCAGTAAGGGATTATAGGCTCGGCTCAGCACACAATTACGCAGGTCAAGCGTGCACTCGCCTCGTACTGCCACAATTCACAAAGCTAACGCCAGACTACTCTATACCATATAACTACATATTGATGTATTTATCGTAAATCCTTTGTACTTGGAGGTGCTTAAAAATGCCACGTTGGTTTAATTTATACCAAGTTTAATTATGATATTATGTGTCATTTTCGTGATGTAAGCTATTTTAATGAACTCTATGCGGTGTTGTCTGGTAGTCATGGCTTCATGAAGTTAAATAATTGTCAATTCTGTCAATGCGATTAAAGTTTGTTTTTTTTTTTTTTTTTTTTTAATGGCGATTCTAAGATTACGCCAATGACCAGTTAAAACAGTACTTTTAGTAGACGAGCAAGGTAATCAAAATTTGTTGTTATACATAAATACGTGTTATTCTGTGCTGTACTAAAAAGGTAGATATTAATATAAGAATAAGAACAAAAAATTAAAATGACAAAACCATTACAGTTTTATGTTGTTTATCTCTATATAGTTACATAAAACATATATAAACGGTGAATTAGAATACGTAAGAATATTATTAAAATTAACAGGACGGGGTATACGAGAGGGAATGTAATCATAGAATGAAGAACGCATTAACGGACATTGGAAAAAAATATGATCAGGGGAACCTTCATCCAAACCACACTCACACATCGAGCTGTCTTTGATCCGTAATTTAGCAAGATGAACGTTGGTACAAGCATGACCTAACCTCAATCTACACACAACTGATGTAGATGTTTTATTAGCTTCTCTAAATTTATAAAACCAAGGCTTCATTGGTATGTCCTGCTGAATGGAAGCATAGTGTCGACCTTTATATATCTAAGTTTTAACCCACACAGCTTTCCATTGAGATGTTAACCTTAATTTTGATAGATTTACAAGATCTTGTGAGTAAGTCTTATATTGACTGAGACAGCCCAACGCAACAGCGTCTTTTGCAAAGGAATCAGCAATTTTATTACCAGTAATGCCCTTATGACTAGGTATCCATACTAAAACAATCTGCTGATTGTTTAAAGCACATCTCCAAAGAATATGCCTAATATTTAAAATTAAAGGTGATACATTTTTTGCACGAATTAAGTTTGAGAGAACAGACAATAAGCAGCTTTTCGAGTCAGTGAAGACAACAGCTTTGTTGATATTATGCGATTCGATATAAAGTAAAGCCTCTAAAATGGCTATTGCTTCGCCCGTGAAAATAGAATTAACACAAGGACTTTTAAAGTTTAAAATGATCTTATATTTTGGAATCCACACCGCAGATCCAACGTTTTCATTATCTGACATTTTAGAGGCATCAGTGTAAAAAATAAGACTATCATTCCATGTTTCACTAATTATTTTAAGGAGTTGGTTATTGATGAGAAGGGGATCATCACTTAGATTTAGATTAAAAACTATATTTGGTTGATACAAAATGGCCTCAAAAGGAATTTCATAAATAGGTAACATTTTAGATGTAAAGTTTTGAAAAGGCAGGCTTAAATAAAAAGAAAAACTATTAAATAAGGGAGGATAGTTCTTACGCACCCAATATCCACCTGCAGAGATACAATCCGCAAGACAGTGTAATCTCGCGATGAGCGGGTGATTAATATTAAAAGTTAATTTAAGAAAAAACCTATCAGCTAAGTACTGTCTTCTTAACGATAACGGAGGGTCAACACACTCTACTTGGAGACCATTAATAGGAGAAGATTTCATGGCACCAATAATTAATCGCAAACACTTTGCTTGAATTTTATCTAACAACATCAATCCAGATTTGTTACAAGGTTCTAGTAAAAAGCTACCATAGTCCAAATGACTTCTAACTATAGCGTTGTATAACAATTTTTGACAGTAAGGGTGGGCACCCCACCAAACACCAGAAAGAGATCGTAAAATATTTATACTTTTTTCACACTTTTGAACAACATATTGAATGTGATCAACACCCGAAAGTTTAGAGTCTAAAATAAAACCTAGAAATTTAATTTTTTCTTTAACAGGAATAGTTTGATTCCCAAGAGATATAGTGATAGCTGGAACAGTTCGTCGACGGCTAAAAATAACAACTGAACTCTTAGGAATGGACAGTTCTAAGCCATTGCCTAGAAGCCATTCTTGAAGATAACGTAGAGCAGAATTTAGTCTAGATACAGCTTCAGACAATTTATCAGCCAGAACATACAGACTCAGATCATCAGCAAATTGTAGAATCTGACAGAAAGAATTCACAGACAATTCTAAATCATAAGTATATAAATTATATAAAAGGGGACTAAGAACTGACCCTTGAGGAAGAACCCTCCAAACCCGTCGAGCTGGGAGACAACCATTATTAAAAGAATTGACAATAATAGACCTGCCACAAAATAAATTAAAAATATAGTTGGCTATTTTCATTGGGATGTTCAGTCGTAGTAATTTCTGACGTAAAACTGACAATAATACATTATCATAAGCTGCTGCGACATCCAAAAATACCCCAACGCAATACTGATTATTGGACATTGCTACGCGTATATCAGACGTGATAATACTAAGACTATCCATTGTACCCATGCCTTTACGAAATCCAAACTGAAATTTTGATAGTAAACCCTGACTTTCCAAAATATATTCTAGTCTATTTTTAATCAAATGTTCCATAATTTTGCCCATTGTACATGACAAAGCTATGGGACGGTAGCTTGCAGGATTCAACTTTGGTTTACCGGGTTTCAAGATAGGGACTACTATGTGGGATTTCCAGTCCTCTGGAGGGATTCCAGAGTCGAAAATCAAATTAATAATGTTTAAAAAGTATAATTTTGTTTTTGATCCAGCCTTTACCATAAAAGAGTAAGGGATGCCGTCAATGCTAGGAGAAGAGTCCTTTAAGTAATTTAAAACTTGCGAGAGCTCATCAGAAGTAAAAGGACCGCTAAAGGGACCCGAAGAAAAAGGATCATCCGAAGTAAAAACTGTTGCCTCATACAGCGATGGAGCTATGGGAGGGGCAAGCCTTTCTGAAAATTCATGAATCCATATATTGTCATCTTGTGATGGATATGGATGTAATGGAGCCATGACTTTGCGAAATCTTTTAATATTGTTCCAAACAAGGGACACTGGAGTGCGTGGGCTAATATTCTCACAAAATTTACGCCATCCATCTTTTTTTTTCTTGGCCAATAACTGTACTGTCTGCGCAGCAACTTTTTGGTATTTTGAATAATTATCCAGGGACATAGTAGAGGAATATGCCTTTTCAGCCTGTTTTCTCTCTATACACGCATCAGAACACTGTTGGTCCCACCATGGGGGAAAATATAATTTCTTCCTTGGGGGTTTTTTACGAAGAATACTCCTTTCAGCTGAAGAAATAAGAGCATTTTTAAGAGAGGTATATGAATTATCTACATTTGATGGATAAGGTATGGGAAGATTACTGATTTCTTGATCAGTAAAGACTGAATACATTGGCCAATTTGCTTTATTTACATTATATTTAAGTCTAGGGTTGAATGTGAGTTGAGAATGACAGAATGAATTAGAAGAGTGGATGAAAATAGGAAAATGATCACTACCAAAGGTGAACGGCAAAGTTTGCCAACTAATTAGGGAAGAAAAATTAGGCGAACACAGAGAAATATCAACGGCACTAGCAATATTGCAAGTAGGACGCACTCTTCGAGTGGGAGAGCCGTCATTTAAAACGCAAAGGTTAAGTGAATCAATTATTTCAAGAAGTCGTACCGAAAGTGAGTCAGATATGTGCGATCCCCACATTTCGTTATGGATATTAAAATCCCCCAAAATTACGATGGGGCTTTGAATGTTGGAAAAAAGATTAAATAAAACATTTAAAATATGCAAAGAAGGTTTGGGAATATATACAGAGACGAATGAAATACCCATGACTTGAACCGCAATGATATTAAATTCACTACAATTATGTGTCAAAGGTATGTGAGAACAGGAGACAGACCTTGAAACCAAGAGACAGACTCCTGCATGACCATCATCCCTATCATCCCGGAAACAAGCAAAACCAGGAACTCTAAATAAAGAACCAGGCTTAAGCCATGTTTCCTGGATTGCGATGACGGAAGGCATGTATTTATTTACTAAATATATAAGTTCCGATTTTTTATGTTTAATGCTACGACAGTTCCATTGAACTATTCTGGGAAACGAGAATGTTAAAAGGCATCAAAAGCTGAGTAAGTTGAGACCTGAAGTGGTCTGAGAGCTGAGAGTCATTTAAAAGAGGAAGAATTTTCGTTAAAATAGATAATAAGCTATGAAGAAGATTATTAGTATCAGAATTTTGATCTATTGGAGGATAACATGACCCATTATTAAAAGAAGACGTAGGAGTTTGTGTGATGTTATTATGAGCTATTCTATCAAACCCATGAGTAGAAGCTGGAGAAGGAGGGGACCGAGTAATGAAGGAAGTTTTTCTGTAAGAAGAAGTTATAGGGCTTGAGCGAGGGGAAGACGAGTTTACAAAGTTTGAAGAAGTTTGAATTGGCGATCTTGTGACATCAGCAAAAGACTTCCTTACTTGAGGAAGCCTAGCCGATGCCTCCAAATATGATATATTGTCTTGAGACATAACAATTTTGATTGACTTTTGTCTAGAATGTTCAGGACAGGATCTTTAGAAGTGTGCGGTCCTAAACATAAGAGACAGGTAGGGGGACTTTTAGAACAAGTATTTCCCTCATGGGTTTGAGCACATATGTAACAGCGCGGACTTGAACGGCACTGTGCAGTGACATGGCCAAACCTACAGCACTTAAGGCACTGAATAGTTGGTTATATATATTTTTCAATTGGCATAGAATTAAAAAAACAGTAAATATTGTTAGGCAACCTTTGGCCACTAAATGTGAGAATTACTGTAGAGGTAGGAGTATAAACTGGAGATCCTTCTCTTGTAGATCGTCGTGAAATTCTTCGCGCCTTTATAACCTTACCAAACCCCTGAGGAACCTCGATGGCTTCGACGAATTCCTCCAGGGACCACTCCGTAGGGACATGCCTCACCACTCCCATGCGAGAAATCGAAAAACTTGGAATAATAGCCTTAAATTTTTGAATAGTAAGGGCCGGGTGCACTAAAAAATTATTGGCCGCATTAGCAGTTTTAAATTGAATGGATACGCGGTTTCTTCCTACGCGTTTTATACAATCTTTACAAATTTCCTTAACTTTATTACCAAATAAGAATTTTCCAAAGGTTACTGGCTTTAAAACTGCTGCAATATCCTCAGAAGCCTTGGATACATGCACAATAAAAGGACCTTAATCAGTGTCCGAATATGTGAGTGGGTATTGTTCGAAGTTAGGATGTATATAATGGTTTTGAATTGAAGAAGAAGGAGAAGAGATTAATTTTTTAGACGGAGATGATGAATCATCACAAGATTCCGCCTCAATATTCCTCTTACGTGTCGTCGTAGTCGAAGGTTGGTTAAAACCTCCCCCCCCCCCGGGTCGGGGTCGTCCATAGCGTCGAAATACACTATGAAATAAAGTTAAAAAAACTTACTCAGTGCAGGGAAAAATACTCTGAACCTTTTAAGTAAAAAAATTAGCACAAATAACACGAAAAATTCAATAATTTAAATGTCAATTTAAATTCAAATGAAAAAACGCTTGTGTCGCCACCAGTCAAGTCTCAAAAAAAATCTTAAAGTTTGTTATAAACCTTTGTTATAAAATTTCTAATGTCAAAATTAGTGTTTTTAAACGTTATTACTTATTCAAGAGAACATAACCGTAAAAAGACTAAGTCTGTAAGTTACATATAAAATAGGTTTTTATCAAACAAAAATCGTTTGGTCAATAATCAAAAGAACAATGGGCAAAACGTCCCCACCCTTGTAACACTTTCAGCTATACATCAAATGAAAGCCCTTGAAAAGTGAAGCATTTTATTGTATGACAGCAAAACTGTCAGTCATGGGAGAACAGAGTTATTGAGGAGAAGAAAATAAAAATAATGAACGATAATATTACATACTTTATGCTAATGTTTCCTATGTAAGCACGATAGAGTCAAAGGCTATCTTACTAGTAGAGGGACCCGCCGTCCTAACTAGGTCGTGGGACCACCGAGTGAGGGGTCTCTCCACCCTGCGCTTTCTGATAGGCGGTCGCCATTCCAGAACCTTTCAACCCCAACGGCTGTCGGTTCTCCGCGCTATGTCCTCTGCCCACCGCCACTTTAACCGGTCAATTCCGAGCGCTATGTTCGTATGCACAGTTGGGTATATTAGAAAGATAACTGGACCTGACGCAGTACTTCCAATGCAACAGTAACGAGCTAATGCTAATCATTAATGAAAACCACGCACCTATTTATTATTTATTGCATGAAACTGATGCATTCATACTACCACCCCGACACCGACTCCGGTCATATCCCCACAAAGGTGATCACTGATTGGAAGAGCCTCGAGGAGAAACTTGCGTCTGTCGAATCCGCCCAACTAGATAGTAGTCCCTACAGTTCGGATACTGTAGTGGACACTGAGGCGGCGATCGGTGCCCTGACAGGTCGTGTCATTAATTAACAATTGCTCTTAGACAGTGGCTATGCTGGAAGACCTCCGCATGCAATTACCTGGAGAACTGCGTGATCTGTTAAGCCGCAAGATCCCTGCCACACGTGCCTACGACAGGGCCCTCAGCGAGTCTAATAGGGTTAGAATTAGACAGCTTCAATGGGCTGTTAAAGTACGCATAAATGAGTTTTGTCAGTCACGATGGTATGCGCAATTGAGTGAGATCGAACCTTTTTATCAGGTAGGTATACCTGCTAGAAAGCGAGTTCATTAAAGAAGGACGTATACTCTACTATACTTCCTTTGGTAGGCCTGATAGGAGGCTAGCGTTCGAGTATGATGACAAGGCCGAATGCCTGGCCAAGAACCTCGAGGCCCAATACGCAGTTCTCCTCAGGGTAACAATCACGATATAATATCAATCACATACACCAATTTCAAATATTTGTCAACAGCGAAGTAAAACGGTGAACTTCTCTCCAGGAGTCACCGCTCAAGGCAGACAACGACGATATACCGTTAGTTACACCTACCGAGTGGAACCGTTAAATAAACTTCTCGCCCCTAAAAAGGCACCAGGCTCAGAAAGAATAACAAAAATAGTCATTAATTTATTCCCCGAACGTATTTTGGTCCTTGACATGCATCTGCAATGTCGCAATATCAAATTGTGTCTTCCCACAACAGTGGAAAGACGCCGTGGTTATCGGAATACCGAAACCCGATAAAAAAATTCCGACCTGTTAGTCTGAGTCGAGCCGTTTCCGAGCCTGAGGAACATAAATTCTGTCGTTTACTATTTCTGCAATGGTTGCTGAATAAAGAACATGTCCTAATGGTTCTCTAAATGTTTATATTAGCAAAGCTAGCTATCCGAAAGTCAGGAAAATGCTGTAGATGATTTTCTGGATGATGTAGAATGAGCTAGATGTATAGTCCGTAAGATAGCCTATGTTTAGTTTAGCAAAGCTAGCTATCCGAAAGTCAGGAAAATTCTGTGGATGATTTTCTGGATGATGTAGGATGAGCTAGATGTATAGACCGTTTACTAGTAAGATAGCCTGTCACTTTATCGTGATTATAGTAAATATTAACATAAAGTATGAAATATTATCGTTTATTATTTTTATTCTCTTATCCTCAATAACTCTGTTCTCCCATGACTGACAGATTAGTTTCATACAGTAAAATTCTTCACTTTTCAAGGGCTTTCATTTGATGTATAGGTGTAAGTGTTACAAGGGTGGGGACGGCTTCCATACAAAAATGCCCATTCTTCTTTAAAGATATTTCATAGAACAAAAGTGCTTTTGGAATGAAACGTCAGCCATAATAATACAGACTGATAATCAAGTAAACTGCCGCGAGTCACTGCCATAAGTTAATTATAAAATAATTTGTGAAGTTTAAACCTTTTTGAGTTAAAACTATACGATGCATTCGAAATTATTCAGGCGTATTGCGGTTAAAGTTTTATAGACTATCCGAAGCATTACAGGGATGGGGAATAAATCCCACATTATTGGCTTCTAGTGATGTAAAGTCGTTTTAAGAAAATTAAAACAGCCGCAATACTTTCTCCAGTTAAAAAAGGATGAATTGTTATTTAAGTTATTAAAACTGCAGGTTATTTTGTAGGTAATACGAGATCAAATAAGGCGATTACATTATTTCATTATTGATTATCCGGTCAACACCTGAAATTACTTCGTTATTACGAGTGACCGAATACGAAGCCGATGCTTGAATGTGCACCAGTGATTGAGTCCCGAACGTTTTTAGGCCATCACCTATACAAGAAAAAGAAGCGACATTGTAAACACTTCTTACGTACAACCAGTGAAATATATCATACCAAATGCAAGCATTCCTATTTGTAGAACAGTTAAAATTTCGAGTGCAACCCACAAATCAAGTACCGCAAACTGTGATGAATTTCAAGGAAGCTGGGTAAAACGTTCGTGAGAAAGTTATTCCCACAGTTACAAAGCCGTTACTGTCATAAACGTCGATCTATTTCACTTAACTGTAGTGTACAAAGTGTACGCATATAGCCGATGTAGTTGAAATATGCAAAGCGCACTCACGACCTGCGCCCGAGTATGTAATACCGCGTGAGATGTTCTACCAACATATCTAGCTTTAAGCTTCAGATACAAATATCTGATATCGCGTTAAACGCGTATATTATTAGTTGGTTGCTGATAAAAATAAACGTTCTTTCAGTATCTTTTGGTGTTGTCACCAATCTTATCCTATTGGTGTGATAAAGTTATAATTGGTTAAAGAAAAAGCTACGCAATTAACTCTATTAATAATTATCTTATTAAAAAGCTTTGATTTTAATTAAAATACCTATTCAGGTGTTTTTGTTTAAATGTGGGATTCACATAAAATCATTATTTTTTTAGACTAATTCCTGTTGCGTAATTTTCATATTGAAATTGGATGAGGCTGATAAAACTGAGAGGCTGAGTATTACCTTTCAAAGTAAGGTATTTGAGCATATAAACATTAATGAAATACAACCGAATTTAGAACCTCGTTCCTATTTTAGAATCGCTTAAAAATATAGACCATTAGACGCGTGTGAAGGAATATAAGGAACTCTTTTCTCAGAAAGTCTAAGCACTGACTGAAATAATGTTTATATTATTTTAAAATTTACTATACTACAATTAGTTTGGTCATTATTTTCCCATCTGTTAAATATCAAAATACAAGTGTTTTCCTTTTTTTACTTCCGGAAAAAACTGCATCGTTGGACCCATTGAAGTGTTGCACATACACATATTATATGTAACTAAGAAACTGGCTAGTGGAAGTACAATAAATCGTTACACATAAATAAAAGGGGGTCAGTTCTCTAGTTGGTATCACGCACGGCGCGGCGGCGTGGGTGCCTCTCACCGATATGTCTCAGTATAAAACAAACGAGACGCTACGATGCGATGCGCTGCGTGAATCGTGACAGGCCCGCACACTCTGCGCGGGACCTTCGTGGTTCTACTATACCTACCTACCATATATACTACCTATACCTATTAAAAAGCTCTATGAACACGTCCTAATAGTTCCTTGATGTTATTTATTTATTTATATTATTTACTTTACCAAGTCTTTGAATGGTGTTGGTATCAGCCCTGAATACTTAAGTCAGCAGCAGATAATATAGATCTTCAATATTGTGCGATTAATTAAATTGTAAGAGTATGTACATTATTAAAATTCATATACGAAGTAGTAGAGGTAATTTGTCTTAAAATTATATTACATACCTTGTTTTTGTGGAGCAATAGCTCAGCATTGGTAGTTGCAGTACATATTAAAATAGCTGAGGAAAAAACAATTTTAGTCAAAAACTACCTAAAAATTACAACGCAAAAAATTTGCGAAACACCTGTATAAAGTTAGTAACAAAGTGGTAATACGTTGGTCATCTTAAATGTTTTTCTTGATGATTTTCGCATTGTTATTACATAAAACGATATAATAACATAAATAAGATAGCAAGCTCTCGTCTATAAAGTATGTTATTATTGGGCTAAGTAACAGCTAAGTTACAGCTGTTGTAAATCATACAAATTAATAAGCTAACCACTCGGTAGTTAGGATTGTCTTATCGTTCTGCGCTTGCGCAGGAATTACGACTGAGTACCAGCCACGACGCCTCGGGCCCAAATGAATAATATTTATTTAATTTACTAAGATGTTTATCTGTTATCCCTATTGTTCTCTATAGTATTAGTTTTAGTATATCTTTATGGGTAAAAATAAAAAGGAGATCATGATTGATTAAAAACCCCTATATTTGGCTAAAATAACTTTGGAACTACACATTGCTTAGAAATTATTTTATTTTGGAGCTGGAAATGAGAATGTGGGCATCTTGTTGTTAGTTATTACATATACACACCTCAACAAAGTCTAGGGATATTTGGTATTTACTCAATTAACTCCAAAATTATTGAAGATAACATACAACATGTTTATATTTTTATAAAGGTAATTTATCAGGCTCCAATCCAGAATTAAATAAAAGTATTATTTTTGCGTAAATAATTTTTTATTCAAATAAATAAAAAAATTGGAAAATTAGTAAAACTAACAATGAATTTGTTTCTTAAGCAAAAGTGAAAATAATCGAAAATTAAACTGTTTTTAACTGTTCTGTGAGTAATAAGTAGTCAGTACCTTAAAACGGTCCTGCAACGGTTTTTCATGCTTGGTTTAAGTTATCCAGGTCTTGATGCGGTATAATGTTACAGGTCCGACTAGGATACAAAAAAAGTTGCTCTTCCATCGCCAGTTTATGCAGGAAAATTCATCAAAGCCCTTCTTTTGAACATGTCCTACGCGTATTTAATGGTTTTGAGGTTAGGCGATTGAGTGGTTCAGCATAAAATTGATATGTCGTGCTCCTGCAACCAGCTCGTCATCACTCTCGCTTTATGCGAACGGGTGTTATCGTTCATGAGCTTAAACATTTGGTCCAATTGTAGTCTACGGGGGTAGATTATTAGTTCTAGCACCTCGTTAACTTATTTTTTAGCCGTCATGGTGTTTCTGATCAAAACGCGCTCTGTTCTTAGACCGACACAAATTTCCGTCCAAATCATAATTGTTCTATCGTGGTATGAATAGTTTTTCTGAGGATGTTGTAGACGGCTATCACAACCAGGAACTCGCCAAGCACGTCCTCTACGTGAATCCGAGTGGAAACCGAACCGGGACTCATGTGTAAACACCACTACAGATAACAGGTCATCTTTGCAGAGCAAATGTTCACGACCTCACTCTAGTCATCGTGCGCGATTTGCTCAACGTATTGCTGGAGTTCAAAGCGGTATGCGAGCATAAAGGTGGGCTTTATGCCGACTTCTTCTGACAGTTTGGTCACCCGCAAAAGGCTCCACCAAGATCTGGGAGCCTCTAAGCCAGCTGCATGGTAGTAACATTTGGCTGTCTTTTCGCGGGAACTTGCAAAAATCGATCATGTCTTTGAGTGGTGATAGACTTTTTGCTGTGGTATCTTTCAGCCACTTCACCAGTAGCACGATAACGTGACCATAACCTTGATTTCATATTTTGTATTGTTCCAATCTCTTCAGCAATACCACGCTTAGTAACCGCAGCTAGGAGCATGCCTCAGTAGGCATGCACTGTTAAGGGCAGTCCCTTAACAGTTCCTCTATGATGAAATGGCGCCGCTGCTTGATGCACACAATATTAATCATTTGAAATAAACGTTTAAATTCTTATAAAACTTAAATTTTACACAAAAAAGCAGTCAAAACTTACTGTTGGTAAAGGAAATTTTCGAACTTGACTACGTTCAAGCCGCGTAAATCTTTTATTTTCAATTTTATTTTTCAAATTCAAATTTAGAATGGTTGAAAAAGGTTAACAAAGTAAGTTTTCATCAAAAGAATTAAAAACAAACCATTTTTTTTTGAGATTCACAACATAATACAAAATATCGTGAAAATATCCCTAGACTTTGTTGAGGTGTGTATATGAATATTTAAGTATCTCACTCTTATATCCCCGGTTTGTAAAATAAGACTTTCGACAATATCACACTCCAATCGAAACAAAGCAAATCCAATCGAAATAATATTACATGCCAATTGAAAAGATCTTTTAAACATAGCTGCTGCAGTACTCTGCAATGTAATAGATAATTTTACACAAAACACGCCTTAACTATTGTCCTTATATATAAAAGCTTTGAACAGTACTTAATATAATTAAATTCTTCGTCCGTCTACAGGATTTTAAAAATATGAATATCAATGTTATTTACCTATTAAAAATGACAATTTATACAATTTCTGCCATTTTCAAAGGTTCTAACTCGTCTATGTACAATTAAAAGCTCTTGCGTAGATTTATGCGCACGAGTAGAGGTCCGATAGCGCAAGGCGGGGAGGGCGGTCCGCACGCAAACCTTCTGCCCACATTGAAGCCCACGCACGACGCTCAGTTCAGTTAGACACGGCTATGGACGCGCCTTTGGCTCAACACATAGTATACTTATTTATAATTAACATGACTATTTTACAGATCCAGCAATGCCTATTACTTAAAAAAAAATAAGGCATAATACAGACATTGATTGTCCTTGAAATATACAAAATTGCAAATATACCTACAAAAAAAAACTAACAAAAAACTATTAAATATCTACTGAAAATAAAAAACAAAATGTATGCACATATTTTCAAAGATTGTCGAGAAATATATTTACAGTGAAATTAATGTGTGACGAACAAAAGGGCTTCCGACAAAACAAAACCATCAATTTAGCCGTATATGAGTTTATTAAAAATGTCTTAATTAATGTTGATAGGAAGGTTCCAGTATGTGCTATTTACTGTGATATGTCACAAGCTTTTGACCATGTGGAGCATAATATACTATTCGATAAACTTAAAGCTTATGGAATAAGAGGCAATGTGTTCAATCTGATCAAATCTTATTTAACCCATAGACAACAAATTACTCAGATTACCAGAGTGAACCCTAAAACAAAAAGTGAAGAAGTTTTCACCTCCAGAAAGCGTTACATTTCATATGGTGTCCCACAGGGCAGCGTTCTCGGGCCACTTTTGTTTATCTTATATATAAACGATCTCCCTAAAGTGACAGCTCACCCATTAACATTGTTTGCTGATGACAGCACGGTTACAGTATCATGCAGGGACATTAATGACTATGAGTTTGACATTAATAAATCATTAGCATCTATTACTTCATGGCTTACTAAAAATAATCTGAAAATTAATTTGACAAGTATAATGCATTTTAATCAGACTATGAAAAATCCTTTAAACGTTAATTTAGTACAGGACAATTACACAATAAAAGAGGAAACCACTGCTAGATTTCTTGGTCTCATTATAGACAGTAAATTAAATTGGAAAGATCATACTGAATCACTTACTAAAAAAATCAGCAGCCGATCATATGCTCTGTTTAAGCTTGCCCCAATAATAACTACGGATGTACTTCTTTCGGCATACTACGGTTTTGTTGAATCAGTCTTGCGATATGGCGTAATTTTCTGGGGAATTTCGACAAACGTGGACAGGGTGTTTATAGCGCAAAAGCGATGCATTCGAGCTATGTTCGGTCTGCAGAGTACTGATAGTTGTAAGCCTTTATTCAAAAAACATAAAATTCTTACTCTACCTTCTCTATACATCCTAGAGGTAGCTGTATTTGTCAAAATTAACCCAAATTTATTTCCACGCCTATCAGACAATGTAAAACGTAATCGCCGTAATGATAGACTTTGTGTTCATCCAGCAAGAACAGCACTCTTACATAAAAGTGTTGTATGTAAGGCACCATTGATATTTAATAAAATTCCAGAAAATATAAAGATACTAGACATAGTCAATTTTAAGAAGGCATTAAAAGCATTATTAACTAATAATTGTTATTACAAACTTGAAGAATTTTTAAATGAAAATAATTTATGAATTGTACCACTAATTTGCTATTAATTTAATTATAACTCATTGACATTGTAAATTGGTTATATTTTTAATTATTTTTTGTACACCAGCAATGGTCAAACATGTTGATCAAAACCTAGTTTAAGTACCATCTGTCATGTAATAATAAGTATTTTGTATTATTATGTACCTACACATGTTTATGCAAATAAAGTATCTTGTATCTTGTATCACATCTTATCCTTCACTAAGCGTGCTGTGCATCACAGCGTTTTGGGTTTTTTCATGTCCATAATTTATAAGCTTAAAGTAAAAAATAAAAATAAACAAAGGCAACTACAGGACACTATATTTACTAATATCCAGCGCAACAATAAAATAAAATCATTTTAGACTTAGTGAAGTAAATACGAGACTTGCGTTCATTCAACTTAAATATACTCAACTTGAAATTTTCATGTTTAAATATTTTAGATTAGGGTGGTAAATTCGTCAAATTTGGCTCAAGACTGAGATTGGTTTTAATAAATGTAAATAAAGAATCAATGACACTGACATTGTTCCTGTACCTGTATATATACCTATGTCGCACAATATTTTTATATTTTTATGAATTAGACTAGGAAGTCAATGAATACCAGAAGTATTAAAATTAATAAGCCGAATCATTGTGTAACGTAAATAATATAATTATGTACATTACGTAATTAAATATTTATACAAACTTATCTTATTGTAATTTAGAAGTCCTAATGCTTCGAGAATATAGATTTAAGTAATGCTAACAATTAGATATTACTTATTTAATATCTAATTGTTAGCATTACTTTTTATACTACTCACTAAAGTTATCTTAATAGCTGAAATATGAGATCAACCCAAATGGCTAAACATTATACATAATTTAATTATAAAAGTAAAAGACATAAAGACATTTAGAATACTTTTAACTTCTTAAATATCATTCTTTGAATAGACGGAGACGTTGGGAAGTGCAATGGACAAAATACCGGACTACGAACATGGTCTGTAGTGCAACTGCTGATTATATTAATTTTATGAAAATGAAATGAAAATGAAAATGAAAATAATTTATTTGCATTAAAACACGGTATTTAAAGATGGTACAATACAGTATACATTGTTCATACATGTTTAGCTAATGTTTTAAGTTCCATTAATTCCTTAATACTATAAAAATTATGCTCCATTAACCAAGTCCGCAGACTAATTGAAAATAATTTTACATTTAATAATTTGATAGAATTAGGTACTTTATTATAAATTCGTACACACATTGCTAAGCAGTTCTTATTATATTTGGTGGACCTTGGAATGTCTTTTAAAACAAGTCTAAATTGATCTCGTCGATTTCGACAGCATACATCCTTTGCGCTCATAAAATATTCATTATGCTTACGTACAAACATACAAACTTCGTAAATATAGAGCGATGGTAAAGGTAACAAACCATATCTTTTAAATATTGGTCTACAGGATTCCTCTTGTTGCATACCATGGATAGCCCTAATGCATTTTTTTTGCGCCACAAACGCTCTATTTATGTCAGTACCGTTGCCCCATGTAATGAGCCCATATCGAAGTATAGATTCTATATAAGCTCGGTATGACATAATAGCTGTATCTATATTTGTAATATTTTTTACATGTTTTAAGGCGTACACAAATTTATTTATTTTACCGCAAACACTATCTACATGTGTTTTCCAGTTTAGGTCCTCATCTATAAACACACCTAAAAAATTTGTATCAGTAACTTGCTTAAGTTTTGGTATATTTAACTTGAAATTGTATTTATTATTATGCGATTTATTAAATTGTATGTAAAAGCATTTATCTAGATTAATTACTAAATTATGTTCATTAAGCCATTCTATAAGTTTGTTAATTGTACTATTAATGTCACTTTCATGATTATGTATAGTATTATCTTTTTTATTTGTTTTTACTATGATAGATATGTCATCTGCAAATAGGGTGCATTTATGATTTGTTATATCTGTTATATCATTTATATATAGCAAGAATAACACTGGACCTAGAACGCTTCCTTGTGGGACGCCTCGTTTATTTATTTGATAATCTGAGTGGAATGATGTGATATTCTGATTTTCATCAATTCTATTTATTATAACCCTTTGTTGCCTGTTACTTAGGTAAGAGGATATCCATTGCAAAGCTAAACCTCTAATTCCAAGCGTTTCCAATTTCTTGGTCAAGGTGTTATGTGACACAAGGTCAAACGCCTTGGAAAGGTCGAAAAATAACCCGGTAGTGTAGTGGTTATCATTAATACCTGTCAATATTTCGTCTACAAGCGTGTACATTGCCAGTGTTGTTGATTTATGTTTTTGGAATCCAAATTGAGAGCTGTTAAATATGTCGTATTTGTTACAATAATTTACTAACCTTTTGTGCATGCATTTTTCATAAATTTTTGATATTATAGGTATCAAAGTTATTGGGCGATAATTGTTGATATCGTCAAGATCTCCCTTTTTATACAGCGGTTTTATAATAGACGATTTCAAAGCCTCTGGGAAAGTTCCTGTGCAGAAAGACTGATTTATTAAGTGTGTCATTATTTGGATTATTTCTTTAGTACATGCTTTATATCTGGCATCTTGATAAAATACCTATATAAATTTTAATCGAAAGTGAATTTCACGCGGAAGAATTGGTATTTTTCGTATACAATTTTTAATCATTGACGTTAGTGTATTTTTTTTAATTTTAACTAAGTAGGTAACTACAGTTGTAACAAATAATTAATTCTTCATTTTACTTATTACAGGAATATCAATTTTGAAGTCCGTTGCAATTTTTTTTTCCTTTTATTGACCAAATACTAAGAGTAAATATGTTGATGGATAAATAATAGTACAACCGTAATTAGTTTTGGTGCTTAAAGAAAACTGAAGCTTAAAGTTCATAAAAACTAAACAGTAAAGTTACAGTTTTGTTCTTAAATGAAAATACATACAATACTGTACATAACTACATTTTGCTTTTATCTCATTTGGTACCAATTAGTTTATCACGGTTTCTCGTTTGTAGTGGCCATTTAAGCGCAGTTTTAATCCTACAGTTTTCGTAATCTAAATTCTTTTTCTGGTTTACTTAACAACATATTGCAAGGATGTTTTTTAACACAAACGTGTATTTATTTACAGTAAAATATGATGTATTAGCTGAGTACATTATACATTGTAACTGCGTAATTAACTGCTTATTTTAACGAATTTTCATTAAATAATTATATTATAAGAATATTACCTAGAAGATAAAAAATATCAAAAAATAAATGTACTTACCTACTTAAATAATGTTTATAATTAATATGTTTATTTTAAACATAATATCTATGCACGTTAGATGGTCAAGGACTTATATGTATTATTATACAATAATAGACATCATACATATTACGTATTTAACTATTTGATAATAATTATAATCAAAAGATATAAAAAGTAAATATAAGAGTCACAAGCAGAAAATGTTTTGTTAAAGACACACGTAGGAAACATCCAACATGATCAAGTAAAACTGTAACCTCATTATGATTACAAATTTTTTTTCAAAAGAATAACTAAAAATTCATTAATATATTGCAGTTTATTTAAACTTTTAAACAAGTTTTGTTTTATTCAGATCATTATTATTATGTATTAATAACCTACTGGAGTTTTATCTTAACGTAATATACAGGTAAAACCTTACTATTTGCTGGGTATATAGACACTAATTGTGAAAAGTTTGCCTTTTAAAAGTAGTTATTTCCAGATTTTGAATAATATTATATTTACGTTCAAATTCTGTACCACGCGACTTGGCACCATTGAGTCTAATCTCCCATATAGTTACTCACAATTTGTGGTACATTTTGACGTTTCAAAATTGTCCGATTGTTATTGTACATTTATGGCTTCTTATCATATCTATCTATCTTTTTATCTTAAATAATAGTAAGTAGGCAGATCTTTTTTTATAGTAGGTAAATACGAGGAATTTCATGCGCGGTTGCCGTGTACAAAACACAATGAACTTAATAATAACTTAGCAAAGCATTTAGTTGAAAAAAGGAACAAAATAGATATAAAATAAAGCTTCATTATAAGCTTGTTACAGAAAGATACATGCGGACCATAAAAGTCGTTAACGGTTAAATTGCGAAGCGACTGCACCGACCGAGAGTACCATTATCCACGTTTGTACCATTCTGCAACAATTAGCTGATCTATGAGCCGGTTTATGTTTCTCGCGCTTTTATTCCACTACATCTAATACTGTTATTGCCCATAAATGCTCACCATTGTTCAAACGTTCACGTTAAAGGTAAAGTAAACTATTAACGACTATGATTTATTGTTCCACATTATCACGAAAGCTATCTAAAAATCCTAACACGTTAGACCTCGGTGGGAAATATTACCTGCCATCTCAGGCTCTAAGCAGAGTCTCTGAGCCTCGTAACTATCAAGACATCACGTTTTAGTATGTGCTGTGGAAATTGTTGTAGATTTACAGTTGATTTTCCAAACATAATACATCGCCAAACAGTATCAGATTCATACAGATTAATATAGGATTCTGGGTGATACCTCCAAGTCTAATAATGATTATTATTCACCTTATATATTTCCACTACTAGTCCCAAACTAAGCAGAAGCTACGATACGATAGATTAAAAAAAACTGGTGTTATTTTTATGTCTCTCATGCTGTATTAAACTTAGTTCTTTTTGCCTGGCCAATGTTTTGTTATTACATAGTCATAGAACAATATATTGCTGTCGCGTAGAATACTAAATAGCCCAATAGTGTTAATGAACCTATTGTTAAAGCATGAAACAGGCAAAATAAAGAAGTGAATTACATTATAAAACACATAACCCAACTGCATATACAATACATACCTACTCTTATATAAGGGCTCTTTCAATTTAGCCGTTTCGTGCCGTACAGCCAGCACCAAAAACGCACGGCAGCTGTAGGACACGAAACGGCTAAATTGAAAGAGCCCTAAGGGATAATTCTTGAGTTGATTTCAGCATATTTAAGCATTTGGGTTTAATATGTAAAAATAAATAGTTACAAATCAAAAAGTATACATGCACCAAAAACATCATCACTGTTCTAACGCAGTCGGTTATAAACCGTTACCGGATCTAGTACTATAGTAGGCTTAACAACTTCGTTACACAAATACCTTGTATTATTTTCGATTTTGTATCGGTGTCTGTAATAGCGGTTATTGGATCATGGTGCGTCGGAAAATATAAGCTACGAATTACCGTTGCGCCAGAAGTTTTGAACATTCGAATCTTTTCTAGGAGGAAGTTGAATCATCTCTTGTGTCTTTACAAAGTACTTATAAAAAGTCTCTTCCACTTTCTGTATGTTTGTGTTTTTTGTATAAATATCATCTATCTATGTAGGTTTGTAGATTATATCTATGTGGATCTTTTGCACAACACATTTGATGTAGTGGGGTTTTACTTGAAGGTTATATAAGAAAGAGAATCTCTTCCTTATGAAACCTTCAAGTAATCACATCTGATGTGATTGTCGATAGCGAAGAAAACTATTAGAACATAATGATGTATAACAATTTCAAGGAACTTATTTATCTTAATAAGTAGGGTTTCATATTCTACGGTATGACGTAGGTTAGGGGCATAATTTATGCTTACTCCGTCACCCAACACAACACATCATTACTTGCAAACTTTATTCAAGCCTACTAGTACTTTAGTATATTCTGTAAATATACACAACTGGAATACAAAACATTTTGAATTATTAAATTCAGATATTCCTTTCATAGATATCTATAATTTAAAATCCTGAAAAGACAACGTATAAAATGTTGACGGCCTCTGTAAGATAAGATTGCCATCAAGATTTGGAATAGCTTTCCAATTGAAGTAAGAACTTCTTCATTTTGTTTTTATGTTCTTTAAGAGCAGTTCATGTATTTTAAATACTATTATAAATTAGTGAACACAACTTAATTATACGGCACATAAATATGTTCTTACGAATGTCGGAAAGTTTGATACTAAAGTCCTCACTAAGTTGAAAAAGCATCCGTCAAACACAAAAAACTATGTAAAATTTGTCTGACCAGCCAGTTTAGTATTAGATCACATCACTCCCCAGAAAGGAAAGGCACTTTCCTGCAGTGGAAAAGAATTGTGGTAGTGGAGTTAAGAAATTATAAATAAAGTAACGAAGAAGAAAGGTTATGAAAGACACACTTAGTATCCAAAAATCCCATCTTATTTACGTGAAAGTTATCAGGGGGCATTTAAAAAAAAAATAGAACAGTGGCTCGTATTCTCAAATTTCAAATAATGAGTCTCGGTTCACTTTGTACCGCTTTTTTACTCGTAATACCAATTTTAATATTTATATGAAAAAGAAAAGAAGGCTAAGAGCAATGGTTGATACTTATGTGAATAGCACGATGTCAAATCTTAAGGGCCTTCTTTGAAAATTTGACGGCTTAACATAAAACAATGCTTAAATTCCTAATAGTTTCTGAGTAGCTCGGTTAAACGAATAAACTCGGCAGCTTTATTAGTAACTTAATATAATTTGCAACATTTGTTCGGACAATTCCAAACAATGTATTTTGTGAAAATAAAACAATTAGACAACTTTTAAAAATATTTCTAAAATAAACTAACTAAAGTAAAAATGTAGTATTATTTTATATATTTTCTGTAATATGAAACACAAAGCGGAAATATGGCGGCATCGTGCTAAAACAAACTCGGCCCGCAGCTGTGGGCGTGTCCGGTGCGATGGTAAGGCACGCGCCGATCTCTCCAGATTATTTTCTATAGCAATCGATGCGACTTCATAAGTAACGATTATACTCGAGGTTCTTACGAAGCTTTCCTGGGTTCTTTCAAACATAATGCTACATCTTTTCTATATTACTAGCTTGGGCCCACGTATAATTCTTAGGCTTCCTTGGGGTTATTATTTATTTTATTACATAGGATTGAAAATTAGTGATACAAAGTCATCATTGACAATTTTATGTAACCGATAGTATGTAATAACCAAATTTCACCCATTCAGTATAACTTTTGACTATTACAAGCATACAAACAGACGCAGCGACAAATCTTATGTACTCATAGATACTATTGGAATCATCAAACTAGATCTATATGAAAATAATAAAATTAAGGGAAAAGAAGTTATGTGTTTTAATAATAAATAAATAAAACACTGACATTGCGATAAAGGTATTTTTTTAACTATCTGTAAATTTAATAAAAAACACAAAAGTAATTTATTTATCCTATGCAATTCGCCACAATGCTCTTATAATTTTAAGTACTTTAATAACTGTTCTCAAATAAGTCATGTGGTATACAGTTTATATTTCTTCCCCATTCTAGATTATGAATACTTAATCATTCATTAAACCAAATGAGCAGGTGCTTGTATGTACGCTCATATTAGACGTAATATTCCTGAGAGTAAATAAGTAATAAATAATGTAGTTTCGTTGCACTCTTATTAGGGTGATGCTACCAATTATCAGCACTTTAAGAGTTAGTCCTACTTTAACATCGTTTATCACAGTGATGATAATGATAACAACTATAACAATATGCTTTCTTGGTTCATTATTTAATAAATAATTGATTTTTGTTATAAAAAATAGTTATTATTCATACACATTTTATTTAGATGAGTCTGACTAAATAATGACCCTGGCGCCAATTATTGGCACCATCATCGCCAATTATTGGCATTGACTGAGCCAATTATCAGCACCTTAAAATTAGACATAAAATTAGGTAGATAAATGAAATAATCCAATGTTTATAGTAAAATCTCTTTTATTTATACCTAGCCTAACAACCGAAGTTTCAGAAAAATAATTACATAAATATAAAAAATTCCAATAAATAATAGACATTATTTTGATCATAATATCAACACTATGAAAATAACTAGCAATGTTAGTTTCAGTACCATGCCAGGATATGAAATCCGAAATCATAGAGTACTTTTTCCAAGAATATTGAATTCTAGGCATAAAATAATCACGCTTTACAATAAAAAATATGGATTAACAATTTTAAATACCACTTTGTCATGTAACAGTACCAGTGCCGATAATTAGCAATTCGCAAAAAAATTGAACCCAGATGTCAGCACCTCATTTATGAACATAAAATCAAGATAAAGGTCATTTCCATTGTCAGATAAGCCTTATAAAACATTTTATACATGAATAAAACCTAAAGGTTCAGTCAAAAATATCTAAAAGATCTAAAATAAAGTAAAATAAAAAAACCTGAACTTACCTACGATCTTAAGAAACTGTCAAAACAAAGTAATGTGAAGGACATGTTCCCGCGTTTTTGAAAATATCGCTGTTTTTTTCCAAAAAGTGTCGTGTTTGGATCAGTTTATAATTCCAAAAGGATCTTATTTTAATGTTTGTTAAATGGTAGCCGAAATTAATTAATAGAAAGCTTATAATTTGAGTTTTAGTTTAGGGGTGCAGATAATCTGGTGCAGTGCCAACATTAGGACGCGTGCCCCTAATTAAAAAAAACAAATAGGGGCACACGTCCTAATGTTGGCACTGCACCAGATTATCAGCACCCCCAACTAAAACTCAAATTATAAGCTTACCATTAATTAATTTGGGATTCCGTTTAAAGAAATGAAAAATAAGATCCTTTTGGAATTATAAACTGGGCCAAACTACATTCTTCGATTAAAAAAAAGCCATTTTTTTAAAAAACGCGGTAACATGTCTTTCAAATTACTTTGTTTTGACAGTTTCTTATGATCGTAGGTAAGTTCAGGTTTTTTATTTTACTTTATTTTAGATCTTTTAGATATTTTTTACTGAACCTTTAGGTTTTATTCATGTATAAAATGTTTTGTAAGGCTTATCTGACAATGGTAATGAACGTTATCTTGATTTTATGTTCATAAATGAGGTGCACACATCTGGGTTTAATTTTTTTGCGAATTGCTAATTATCGGCACTGGTACTGTTACATGACAAAGTGGTATGTAAAATTGTTAATCCATATGTTTTATTGTAAAGCGTGATTATTTTATGCCTAGAATTCAATATTCTTGGAAAAAGTACTCTATGATTTCGGATTTCATATCCTGGCATGGTGCTGAAACTAACATTGCTAGTTATTTTCATAGTGTTGATATTATGATCAAAAGAATGTCTATTATTTTTTGGAATTTTTTATATTTATGTATTTATTTTTCTGAAACTTCGGTTGTTAGGCTAGGTATAAATAAAAGAGATTTTGATATAAACATTGGATTATTTCATTTATCTACCTAATTTTATGTCTAATTTTAAGGTGCTGATAATTGGCTCAGTCAATGCCAATAATTGGCGATGATGGTGCCAATAATTGGCGCTAGGGTCATTATTTAGTCAGACTCATCTAAATAAAATGTGTATGAATAATAACTATTTTTTATAACAGTAATCAATTATTTATTAAATAATGAACCAAGAAAGCATATTGTTATAGTTGTTATCATTATCATCACTGTTATAAACGATGTTAAAGTAGGACTAACTCTTAAAGTGCTGATAATTGGTAGCGTCACCCTACTGACTTCGAGTAGAAAATAAAACATATTAGATTAAATTATGTAAGCAAGGTGTTATTCTAGTGTTAATAGAGTAGTAATGTAAAAAGACTCTATACCTTTTGATTGCGTGGTTGTTGTTGTTAAAGTCGAATAGACAATTTTAGTATTATTGAAGAATAACACTAGACTACGTTTACTGACATCATTGCTAGTGACCCGACTCTACGTGAGAATGTATTTAAAGACCGGTTAATGTTAATCTTCATCTGAAATGAAACTACCTGCTCTCTTCTTTTGTATTAAGTATGACTTAAGTAAAATTATTTATCTTCTAAATAAAAGTATTAATAAAAAAAAACAAGGAACTAATTGAGTTATGCTGCAGCCAAAGACATCAATAAGCAATCTAGTAACCATTATCAGAGAAATGCCTTACACATGAAAAACTCCACAATTATTATAAAACAAATTAATAGATTAAATTAGTTATTAAGGTGCGTAAACCGTAAAATTGATACTATTTTATGTGTATTTTAATAGCATAATATACGAGTATGAGTACTTGTATAAAAGTGACGGTTGCGATAATAATCGTTCACATAGGCCACTCGAGTGAACCTTGCGTAGTCATTTAATTAATTAAAACCTCATACATGCTGATACGCGCGTATTAATCCAAAGTGTCAAGTAAAAGGAGCTAAGTGCAATCACTAATCAAGATGCAGGTGCTTCCCAGGTGCGTTCCGACACTCATTTAGTTAAGTGCATCTAGTTTGTACGCCGTATCACCAGTGGAAGTAAACAAAATTAGTGTTTTGAACACTGTTTGCTTGTTAATTAGCAATCTGTCAACGTCTAACGTTAACCCGACGCGTCGCCTTGTATAAATACGTATAATTTAACACTGTAATATCTTGCACTACTTACAAATGTAATGACTATTTACAAACGTATATAAACAAGAATAATGTAGAATTATCACCTGCTTCGTAGAACACAAACATTTAGTTTGATCTGAATATAATGAATGTCAATCAGTCAAAGTGATGTCCCGTTAATTATGTATTTCAAGTATGTTTTTTATTTAAATATATTTAATAACTTTAGTAAGTTCTAGCACAGGTAAGCGACCGAATAAGACCGCTAAGCGCTTAGCAAATGCAATGGAGATAATGAGTCTATCATCTCGGTCGTTAAACGGCCTGCCACATGGTAAACCTCTTACCGGGATTGTCATATACCTTTAGAGGTTGGTATAAGCTGTTTTCACTAAAAGAAATCATGTCTGAGTACCTAATAATAACTAAGGCCACTTTTACGACATCCTCGAGATGATGGGAAAATGACATAGGTTAGTCATTGCACGAAACGTAATAAGATATTCCAAATACTCAGATTTACCCATTTTTAATTTACATTAAATACAAATATCTAACAAACATAATATCTGCGATCATCATTTCCCTGCCCCTATCCCATTGTTTTTTTTTTGTTGCGTTCTTCCATATGGTGCTAAAAGTTTTAGCTATATATTACGGCCGGCCGCCTGCCTGACGCCAACCCTCTTTGGGAATGCTGTTGTTGGTGGTTTACTCGCCTCCTGGGGGTTGACGTTGACGATTGGTGGACTGCTATGATGAACAAAAAACTTCTTTCTTTCATTTTATGTGGGCGTGAAACAACCTTGTAAACATTCAATTCACACACAAATTTAATTTAAGACAGGGACACCTGAGGTCATTTTAAAAGAGTGTTCGAAGTAAGACAGGAAGAAGGGAAAAATTACATGTTATTTGATTTAGCACTGAGAACCAACTTGAAAAGAATTTCAAAATTAAGCCGTCTCGAAACGAGTGATGAAGACGTTCAATAATACGTCAGTTGCGAGTCGTGAGGAAATCGAATTAAATCAGTCACTGGCTGAAAAGAATCGTTTCTTGGCACGAATGGACAACAATGCCTGTTATTAAAAAAAAGAATGGTGATAAAGAACGTATAATTTGTTCTGTAATTAATGCGAGGCGGTGTGACGGGGCGTGAGTAAAGCTTCTCATTTCGCATGTAGAAAGCCGCGTCTGATCATGTTACTGGTTCTGAAGTTACGTTGATAATACTGCGATAAGAACACGCTCATTTGTATAATTAATTGTGACTAATTGAGAATTATTTAAGTGCACAAAATGTGTATGTAAATTATTTTAGCGGAGGTTAAGCAATCAAGGGGTGAATATTAAGATTTGTATGAGTAAAGATTTTTGTAACGTATTTAAAGAACAATTTACAGTTATGGCAGGAGGACATGCGAGAATGACCGGTGGCGAAAATCTCATCACGAATGCAGCCACATGCTGGCATGTGAATTGAATTGCGCTGTCAAGTGTCACAAAACGCATTCAGTATGCTGACATAACCGATATATCTTCATCGATATCTTGTTTTAGAATGGTTCATAGTTATTAGTTTTGTGTGAGCAACTTAATGAGCTGTCAGAAAATAAAATTTGTGTTCATTATAGAGGTACGCGTACGCATAGCTAGTCGTCAGTAGAGCCTGTGGGACAGACAGCATGCCGCATTAGTTACCTCGAGTGACGTCCCAATAGCGGGGCCTTGTTTGAAGCGAACCGGCCAGCTGTCTGCAACTGGCCTTATGGTCACATTCGTATAATTCGTACTTTATGAATGAATGTGTACCTACTCTTGTACTCAGCTAATGAATGACAGCTTCGGAGACTCTACGATTTATCTTGTTTGCATTATTTGGATAACTATATTAGTTATTTATATTAAATTATTTTAATATGTATAGGATAGCATTCTCTCTATAAGAAGAGTGAAAAGAACTGTCTCTGCAAAAGAACGTTTAAGGACTGATACGATTAGGTACTATAATATTTATTATTTTTAACTGTTTTATTGGTGTGGCAGTCGCGGTAAACGGCTGCTCTTTCCGAACCTTTGAGTTTCAATCCGAAGTTTTCGTAGAATTGATATACCTAAATCTCCGTGTCACATGTTTCCCAGTAGCTACAGAAATTATTTTATTTTGTCTTATCCCACATACCTATCATTCGCATCATAACGAGAATTATATATTTTTAATGGTGATAGTATAAACAAAACTTAGCACTATGGTTGTACGTCATCTCATTACGTAATAGTTTAGGCTGAACGTTGTGATTACGTCGCTGCAATTGCTTTTTCGTAAAGTCAGAAGCTAAGAAAAAATTACACTACATTCACTATTTAAAGATTAAAAATTACCTTATCATTATACTCTACACCTTCGCTTAAAAAACCAATCTGATTCTATTGCCACAATATTTATTTGCATTTTGTTTTATGCAACAAGGATCAACCATGCATTTTTTTTAATAATTCTCAAGACTATATGGAGTTTAAGTTAGAGCCCTATTTTAACTTGTTTCAGGCTCAAATCTGGAATAACTTTGCATAGCATGAATCACAAAAAGAGCTCGTACGTAAAAGATGCATGCACAGACCGGGCAGCGCGTCCTGATTTAATAGAATAGGGGCATAGATGTAGAGTCATGCTGCTCTTACTCACGCCTATTTCCGTTTATTTTGTTTAACTGATTCTGTTTATGTTGTTCAAATCGTTTTTTACTGAATAATTGCTATTTTTGTAGTTACATTGCGTACGTAAACAATGTCGTTTGTTAAATTAATGTTCGAAACGTAGTCGGACGTTATTGCGGATTTTGTTTGAAGTAGTTAATTCTCTATTTTAATATTTCACCCTTAAATTTTTTTTTACTTATAGGCTTACATTACTACATGCCATTTTCATTGTAAGAACGGACCTTCTGTTACTACATAGAGAAATAATTTATATAAACATAGTAACTTAAATAGTACCAGCTTTTTGTAGTAGTAATAGTACCAGTAGTGTTGTGCAAAAGGAAACACTTAACATTTGCCATAGACATAAGACTAAAAAGTCTGATTTTCAGTGCCCTCCTAAGGAGTATACAATCAGTAATTTAATTGTTTACTTAACACTTCATCAAACAATTACAATACTTATAACATTTGCATACGGTATTAAATTAACATATGGATAACTAACACGGTGGCGAAGCAGTCTTTGTATGCGGTTTTTGTACACGACGTCACGGGTTCGATTTTAAACCACACAAGATTATTCAATGTGTTGTTAAAATTATACAAATATAAAATAAAAATATAAAATTCACCTCGACAAGTTTTTAAGTTTTTAAAAGAAAGAGGAGACAAATCAAACATTCAATATTTGTGCCAATGTCAGGCAACTTTTACGTCATCCTACAAAAAGAGAGAGAGAGAGAAGTTTTAGCTATGTAATAAATAGCTAAGTCGCTTTACTTTACTTTATCGTGTCTTAGTTTAATGTCACACTGGTGCATTTAATTTATAGATCAGTTGACGTGATTGAAATTACATACTTAAACAAAAAAATAAAAAACAAGTCCAAGTAAATGTTTAAATCACGACTTGAAACGGGACAGGAAATGTGTCTTTACATGAGAGTTGTAGGTTCTCATGACCCATTTTTTCTTTCTTTTATTTATTAAAGTTATGCACCTTGTCGCTTTTTATCACCAATCAATAACACTCATAGCGAATTAAGAATACATAATGTCACACATGTCACATAAGAATGAGCTAGCAATATCAATTGAGAAGTTTTATCAATAAGAGAAGTTCTAATATTAATAATATTCCTCACACTAGTCCCAAGCTGAGCAGAGATTTTACTATGGGTACTAGAGAAAGGATAAACGCACATAGGAACTCTTTTCTTTACTTATTGCAAACATTCACGCATAGGTACCTACAAAGATTCGCAATGAGTGGAAATCTTCATGTACTATAACAACTAAGCTTCAGAGTTACTCAATAATGATAATGATAACTCTTCATAGAACACTATTTTTTTATTTTAAAACCACCAGTAACTCATAAGAGACGATTTGCAACCAGGTTTATGTATCGATAATTCTGATGAAGTTTAAGATGCGTTAATTATCATGTGCAAATGATGAGTATTTCTAAAAAATCTGTTTGTTTATAGTATAAATGCATAGTTTTTCTAAACAATATATGAGTGTGTATTGTATAGTAGTGGCGGGGTCGCGCGTGCGGGCTCTGTGGTCGTTTTGCTTCGCGCATGCGTCGTGACCGCTCGCGCGCGCTCGTCACGCGCCGCGATCTGCGCCCAGGCAAGCCCGAACCACTATTTTATCGCATTAATTATTTGGAAAAGGATTCTCGTAGAGCCAACATTCTTGTGAGCTTGTCAGCTGTGGGAACCTGCCTCTTGGATTAGTTTTTATTGAGACTTCTTTACTAACTTCACGTGAAAGCTTTTACATTTTACAATTATGTACAAGTAAAATAAAATAATCAACGTACCTAACATGGGAAGGATGTATGCGAATCTTCGTTTAAATATCCTTATTTTTATTATCCTTTATTATGCCTTGATTACTCATCGCTCCAATAACTTTATAATCCAATAATTTATTAAAATAATTTTTTTTTTAGAAGATTAGCAAAAGTTTACATAGTACAATATTATTATTACACCTATTTAAGATAATCTGACATTTATACTTTAATTACAAAAACATGCGAATATACAAGCGAATTAGTATACTTTACTAATATTTTAAACCTGCGTTATCAAAATCGGTTCATAAAATAACTACAACATCCACGAACATATTGATTGTATCAGACTTACATTACTAGTTCATTGTTTTATACGTAAGTACAAGCTTTATCTGTTCTCCGTAAGTGATAACAGTGGAGTTATTGTGCTCACGAAAACATAATATAATATGATGACGATGTTTATACAATAAAATTATAATTATACCTATCTATATGCCTTACACATTTACACAACACAATATCTATTCCTGAACTAATCAGAGCTTGTACCTACTCGACAAAGGATAACTATATTTAATGCTTTTTATGTAAACAGATAAATATTATAAAAAAAAGAAAACACACGGACCAATGCAAACATTCATTTACACAAACATTTGCAAAATAACAGCGAACTGCATTAATAAGGTAGTGTATCTATAGAAATACATATAGACATTTTAGAAGACGTCTAGGCACAAGCTTATTAATGGTTCTGCAGACTATGAAATTTGGAGCTTCCCCTTCTATTCACTTCCTTGGGGGTGGTAAGGAAAAAATAAAAAAGATACTGCAAGGAAAGTCAAGAGGTCGGTTTTTGTGTATATTTTATACCGTTAGATTTAGACTCTGGGTACTGGTTGAAATAGAGTTTTGTCAAGTTTTATTTCTTTTGTGTGGCTAAAAAATAATTACTACATTCTTTTCCTTACTAGTTTTTTACTAAATCCAGGGTCAGATGGGCTAGTGACACATTGTATTCTTACTCCGTTACACACAGAGGTTCAAGGTTCAATATTACTTATTCATTTGCTGAAATATCAAAAAGTTTAAATGAATTTATAAGGCAAGTGTTTACTTTAAAATTGCGTACCTACCTATCTCTATGTACCTATTTCCTGGGAAAATGATCCATTATTTCTACATTATTTAAATTGTTTTTCTTCTATAATAGCACCGGTGTGGTATTTACTAAAGTTTTTGCGGTAGTTCAACAAGTTTCCCATAGTCTATGATAATATAGGGTAAAGGCTCCAGTGAATGAACACTTAAGCAATTTACAAACTTCAAAAAATAAAAACATATGTTTTTCTTTATGCATAGGTCCTCAGAGCTAGTTTTTAGTTTAGAAGATTTATTCAAAAATATGTTTCATGCTCGTTTTACCTTTTAGGATACACAGTTTGTAAGATATTTAGCAATATATAGAAGAATACCCCAAAACCCCAGTAAATGAACGCAAATTTCCAGTAAATGAACACAAAAAAACCCAGTAAATGAACACGATTTGGTTTTTATTAATTATGCTATAAAACAGTTATTATTGCAGCAAAATAAATAAAAAAATCTACCTATTGTTCAAAATTATTAACTTTAGCATAGGTAGAAAGAAAGAAAAACAAGATACATGGGCAAGAGCAGAAAAAAAGTATTTAATATTATTAACCTAAAGAATGGCAAAGCCTCAAATTAAACACCTTGGCCCTGCTGCGGTCTCATGGCTGTTGTGCCAATTTAACGTCTACCTGGAATCCGCTTCAGTCCCCTGTCTCTGGAGAAAATCCAAGGTCATAGCCATCCTCAAGCCGGGGAAACCAGCTGACAATCCTAGAAACTATCTGCCCATAAGTCTTCTGTGCCACACATACAAGCTATTCGATAGATTGTTGCTGACCCGGCTCACAAAGGGTATAGACCCGAATGGGATCAGGTCTCAGAGCATTTAGGTTTCAGGCCGGTGAAATCGTGCTGCAACCAGACACTTAAACTTACGTAGCACTTTGAAGATGGTTTTGAGATGGTAAGAGTAACCAGTGCTGTATTCGTGGACCTATCGGCGGCCTATGACACAGTGAGCCTCTGGCAACTGTTATGGAAAGTGGAAACCATGACCCTTGACCATAAATTCATCGCAATACTTCGAGAGCTCCTCCACAATGGCCGCTTTCCGGTCCTCCTTCTCTCAGACAAAAGTCGCTGGAGATAACAGAAGAATGCCAAACCACAAGGTAGCGTTCTGGCTCCCCTTCTTTTTACCATTTAGTGCTTCTTCCGCTTCCTATACGCTGACTATCTCGCGCTAACTTCCCCAGCAACAAACTTCATCGAAGTTGAGTCCAATCTCACCTCAGCTCTTAACAATCTGACCCGTAACTATGAGGCAAACTCGTTTAAGCCTAATCCTTTTAAGACTGAATCCTGTTCCTTCCACCTTTGGAACCAGGAAACGGGCCGTAAGCTAAATATCAAATGGCAAGGTATCCCGATAGCTCATAATGACTCCCTCAAATATCTCGGAATCCCCCTGGACAGGTCACTGTCATTCAAAAACACTGTCAGAATGTTAAACAGAAGGTGCATTCTCGCAACAACTCGTAGCAACGGCTCATTTCCAGAAAATGGGGAACCTCGCCCGCGGTAATGCGGACTTCTGGGCTGGCGCTTGCTTTCTCGGCTGAAGAATACGCGTGCGCAGTCTGAAACCGATCAGCTCATGGTAGGTTAGTGGATACAGCTTTGAACGAAAACTCCCGGATTATTACAGGTTGCCTTAAACCTACACCGGTCAGACTGCTGTACTCACTGGCTGGCAATGCCCCCCTGTCCGTAGGGATGTGGCGGCCTCCCTTGAAAGGAGCAAAATTGATGACGACCATCGGCACCCAATGCACGGCTATGTTCCAGTGCAGCAAAGGCTGCGTAGCTAAAAGATCTTCATAAAGTACGTCTACCTTTTAAGTACCGACTCAGCACACGGGAGGGGCAACTTTTCGACCCAGCACACGGGAGGGGCAACTTTTCGCGCGAAAATAGCGTCACTACCAGAACCATTTGTGTCACTCTCTGTGAGGCTTTCGCCCGGACATGATTACCATGGGCTACCTGGAAGTCCTTAAAAACATTGCGATACCAGTTAGGACGAAGCAAGGAGAACATGCTCCGGTGGGGCCTTACAAATATTGGCGGACTGAGTTGCCTGTGCGGTGTTCCCCAAACTATGGCCCACCTCTCATCATGTCCTGGATGCCCTAACACCTGCACTCATGAAGAGCTTAAAGATTTGAAGGATTTTAATGTACAATTTAGTTTCAAAAATATAATGTTCATTTACTGGTTAATAACCAGCAAACAGTAAACACCAACCAATGAATTTAATCTTTACACTTTTGAATATAAGACTCATTTTCGAGTGTTATAATTATGTCTTCTTACTTAAAACTAGCAAATGAACACAATGGAAATTGTTGGTTCATTTACTAGATTTTGAAAACCAATAAATGAACACGACAGGGGTGTTCATTTATTGGCCAAAAGATCAGAATTCGATTTATGAAATGACTTGGAAAATGTGAACTTAACAGCATTCAAATAAAATACATTTTTTTACGAAAATGTAAAATCGTCAATACCCAATGAATGAACGGCCGTTCATTAATTGGGTTTTACAAGATTTTGAGTTCCAATGCTGGGACACTTAATATTATACTGTACCAGAATATATACATGTTTAAATTGATTTAAAATGCATTATTTAGCTATTCTATTATATTTATAAACAAATATCTTGACGAAAATACCGCAGGTTTGGTTATAATATCGAATCATAAACGGTTCGTAATACCTGTAACGTAAATTCCGGCTCGAACAAATTCCCAGTGTCACGTTGCCTACCACTTTAGATGCTCGCCGTTTTGAAATGAACAGTGATTTTAGAAATCAATGTTTCTAATAATATTAGGAATATCGTTACTATTACTAAAAAAAATACTCTATTTGGTAAAAATTTTGTTCATTCACTGGGGGGTGTTCATTCACTGGAGCCATTACCCTATTCCGGGTTCCTAAACATAAGATTCAGAAAGTTAAAAACAAATAGCTGTGTAGAACGTGCGTGTAATTCCCTTATTATTGATTGTAAGAATCAATAAAGGTGTGTCCACATTGAAGTACTTTTTAGCTTCCAAGACTGTTTAATAGGTTTGTTTAATGATATAATGAAAGTATCAAAAACACAGGGTGTTTGGTACATCGTTTGCCAAATTGAAATAGCTGATAGAAGAGGTCATTACCCGTCTTTCCTCACTTACCTAGCCGGCTTTAACCTCAACATATTTTAGATATCGATGCAAAGCTATTTTTAAAAGAAAAACCCAATATTTACCATGAACACTTACACTAACACCCTGTATAAGGTAGTTTTTAACAAATCATATTTTAACGCAGGTTAGATAATAAATATAAACAGAGAAAATATTAAATAGATTCGTAATTTTAAACATTATTTGTTTATTTATTTATTAGGTATATAAACATACATCATTTCAGTTAAGTAAATAGATGACAAAAAGATCAATAGATTCCTTACATAGATGTATTCATATGCTGGATGACAGATAATGATAGATGTACATGTTAAACTACTTTATTTTCTTAATTTTAAAATATACAGAAGAATGATAACATGTAAGTAACAAAGTAGACAACAGAATTACAGGTATTGATATCGGCCAATTACACAAACGTAAATGTAAGGTTTTAAAGTCAGACAGAAAACAGAAAAAGTACAATTGACAAATATAGAATTAGTAACTACTATAAACTATGAGTAGAAATTCCTATTTGCTGTTCACATTATTTATAAGTATTAATGGCTACTTTAAACGAAATCTCGCATAGGTTAGGGTTAATTTACTGTCAAATGTTTTTACGAAAGATAATAAACAGTTATAACAGCTTTTTAACAACAACTTTAGTTGTAATTTTAGCATTATTATTTAAAAAACTTTGACTTTTTCTTATGTATCAGACCACTAGCAAGGAAGCACTTCTTCTGCCTGCTAAAAAAATGTGCGTAAACTTAGTATATGAATACCAATCCACCAATTAGTGGTTGGTATAAAAATTTGCAACAAGTTTTCTTTTCTCGCAGCCCTTTGATGGACATGAACTTTTACCTTATCTCTTGAAAAACAGGGAGATTATTTAGACTTCAATAATCTAAAGTACCATAATGCTCTATTTACAAATCGATTCATACAATAAAAGTTCACTTTTCAAATATGTGGTGGTACCTTTCGACGACCTTGGTGGCGCGACGGTAGCGCAAGTGGCTGCCGTGCACGAGTTTGTGGGTTCGATCCCCACGCAGGACAATAATTTGTGAGATCCACTAATTATTGTCCTGAGTCTGGGTGTTCTCTGTGTCTGTTAATTGATGTTTGTAAAAAGTCCCCGCGACAAAGGGCATGATCCATAGTGCGGGAGTTGTCTTTTAAAAAAATAAAAAAAAGGATATAAAATTATATCAAATATTATTAAATAATTTTGTCAAAATATTACATCTTATTTTATTATTGCCAAGTTTAAAACCTCAAAATCGTATTTACTTCTACAACCGATAAAAGTTCTACAGCGCCATTATGAAATAGGCCTTACAATGATTACACGAGTTTCATGCAAAAACGAACAAGTATGTAGGCTGGTAAAGTGGCCGCAAAGTGGAAGCTTACACACAATGCAAATCGCTTATTGCATTGTACTGTTCACTTAGTTTAACTTCATGTGTTTCTTAGTTTATGACTTGATGAGACATTAACTAAGTTTAATTACGTTTTTTTACATTATTCAGGTAGGTACTAAGTATTATGTATCATTCGACAATAATATTTACTTCGTTTTCTCTACTCATAATCGTTCTTCTTAGTCCTTTAGCGTATGAATGAATTAATCAATATTTTATTAACTTGCTGTACAATGGTCTAACTGTCATAGGAAATATAAAATAAATATTAGAAATAGTCAAAGTAAAATAACATTGTGAGAGACTGGTGCATGCTACATTTGTAGTATAACCTTCCAGTATTTGTATAGAGATCGATAATAGCAATACTTAGTAATATGTCTGAAATAATAAACAATAATCTACTGTTTTAAAATACCAATATAATTTCAAAAAAATAACGTAGTTATGTAACCTTAATAAAGAAAATAGAATCAAATTAAACATTATTAAGCTAGATCAAGAGTGACATTACCTTTATTTTCTCGTCTTAAGAAAAGGTTTGAATGATTAAACCAATAAAATATCCTTCAGTAATGCTTCACCACTTGTAGAGTCACTATATTCTCAATATAGAAAGGTATAGAGTTCGGTATAGGACTTAAAGTCACGTTTTACTTCTTTTGTTTTCGAAGAGGTAATATCTGAGAAAGATTATACATTAACATTTATTTTTAAGACTAGGCAGTTCCTTTCTTGTATATTTATAATTATTAATATTGTTATTATATCACAAAACAACAAAACAGATAAGGTAAAGTATTCAGGATAAAATCTTATTATGTTATTCTGTCACGAAAGCCTCAGTAGTCTCTCGAAAGTCTGGAACTGAGCCAAGTAGATTAAACAAAACTGGATAAATATGCTTGTAATACAACTCTACTTAATCCTGTTGGGAGGCACTGGATGGCGTGAATTTCGCTATCAAATAGTTGCAAGTTGTCGTATATAACGGCGATAAAAGCTCATTACACGGTAGGAGTGTCACTTTGTTATTAGACAATAAAAATCTCATTGGCAGACATACCTAGTTGTCATCAGATTTATAATAGGTCTTTACCTATGAAATCGCCATTTTTTTTCGCCGCAGTCTTTAGCCTCTATATTCTTGTAAAACATAGTTTACTTGTATTATTTTTGTAATTTCGTAAATACAGGACATTACCAACAACTAGCGAAAGGTAATTAAGAATTATTCTCTTTATTTATATTAATCACATTTAATTACATTTTTAAATATAGATATAAAAAATAAAAACATTTAAAAATATAAAAAAAAGGTAAACCCACCGGCATCGGGTACAGGAACCAAGCTACCGGTGGTTAGGGTTCCAGAGATAGGAACCTCCTCACAAAGCGTGCCGTGTCAAGCAGTACTGCCTTCTGCATCAGACCTATGATCCAACTGTCAAGCGAGAGTCTCCGTAGATGTTGATAGAGACTCTTTGGAATAAGTCCATTAACCGAAAGTATTATCGGAACAATGATTTTTATTCGTAATATAGGTCCAATTTAAACTAGCGGATTTCACCATTTAAACAAATGTAACTTCTTCCGTTATAATTTTTTTCTTATGATTAAAATGCTGTAAGTTAGCTAAGATGTGCGCTACTAATTATACCAAATTTCATTCTATTATGTTTATTAATTATTGAAAAAACTAGCAAAACGTTAGTATGATAAATCAAACTTCGCATTAAATGTCCATACAAAACGGCAATTTCATAGGTAAAGACCTATTATATAGAAATTGTTCTACTTCACATTGTTGTCCAGACAAATTTGTGTAGAGAACATCATCCGTGAACGGGACTCCAGCCCTCGGAAGGGAACCTAACTCAAGTCCTATGACGGACATTGAACGCCACACCCCAGCGACCTCTATATGGGGGTTATCTGAACACATTAATTTGGCATTAATCGAATAACTTGTATAGTTTTATTTACTTGTGTGATAACTAGAGGAGACAAAGGATAAAAATAGGACAACAAACAGTTGTTTATAGCACAAAAAAGTAGGCACTTGAGTGAGTATAAAAACCAGTTATCATACATAGTATTATACAATTTAATGTTCTACAGGGAAAAGAACAAAAGCGCATCGTATCTAACCATGTAAAAAATATTCAATAACCATAATTTAAAAAGCTGACCTGTTTGGCAGAAGTCTTACTATCGACGTGGTATGCTTTGCTTGGCACTTTTCCACTTAAGAGCGAATCTTCTTTAACTCCGTAAATATTTTATTACACGTACCATTTGTATAAAAAAGTATACTTTTTCAACAAATACAACTCATTGTTGAAATAGAATACCCTTTATGAAACTTAATTAATATAATCACCGTCTTTACGGAAACCCCTTGTTTTTCCCTTCATGGATATAAAGTACCTTTCCCCAAGGAAGTTATATTGTAAGTATACGAAAAGCGATGGAAGCCTAACAACCCTAGACAAGCTCACAAAGGTTTATTGTAATGTAAACAGGGCTCAGCTTTTCACAGCCCGCAACAATGTTGCACCCCGGTATCCTATAAGATAGAAATAGCAACTATTACACTTGCACCTTTTTACTATTTTAACTTTAAATATAATTTAAATAACTTAATCGAGCAAGAAGTTATAATATTAACATTTGTTTAAATAAAAACAAAATTCGATGCAATGTGTGATATCGCTGGCAAAAACTAGAGATTCAAGATAACCCAAGGTGGTTGAACTAAGAGTGATCGTCCTTCTTGGTTGTTATAATTGCAGAAGCAGTGTAAAGTGTCTCATTTAACTTATAGAAATAGCTTGCAGAGCAGAGTGCATATTTCAGTTACTGCAATTCACAAAGTTTCAAAATATAATGTAATAAGAAAGTGTTAGAATACTAAATGAAAGACACTAATGTAAGGTTCGGTTTGAAGTCTATACTCCGAACCGAACCTTGCATTCATCCACAACAATAAATCAGTAATTAAAAAACCGACAATAGCCAGAACGTTGATACCGAGATGATTTGCAGTAGCAGCCTGATAAAAATATAATACAAAATAAATTTAAATTTGATGAAATATCTATGGGACTATATTCAAGAACATGCTTTTAAACAAAGATTTACACACACATAATTAAAATAAAATCAATTTATATAAAATAACTTCAAAATTGTACCTACGTATCTTAACGTACTATTTTCCACGCCACGCCTTTGTCGCTTATGCCGAACGTAGTTTAATACTAGTTTGTAACACAAACACGTGCCTGAAATATCTACTCAATGTTCAGATAGCACACAGGAACGGAACGTGGTGGGACGACGTCCTACAATATTATCTTTACATGAAAGCTGACGCCTTGCGATCTGATTGTCCTTACATAACAACATTTATTTGTACTATTTTGAAACTTACTTTTTATTTAGTATAATTTTATATTTATTATAACAATTCTTACAATAATGATAACAGCCCGTATAAGGATTAAGTAAATTGAATAGATAAATAAGTCCAATCCCAGTTACAGCCCTGTTCCACTGATTTAGTTAATAGGTACTAACGCTGACTGAGTTGATACAAGATTTTAGTTATGTTCCAGATTTCGTGTAGACATCGTCTTTTAAGCCAACTGCACAACAACGTCGAAATGAGACCTGAAATTTCCCGTGTATTGCCCAATTCTAAGCCCATTACTGTGACAGTTCTTACACTCCAGTATGATGAATGGTATGAATATGTTTGAAAACGAAAAAATACAAGTACCTATAAACTACTTTTATACCAATAAGAACATTCGACAGTAATATAAAAGGCCAGTAAGTAATTAAAAAGTTTATGAAACCATAACAATTTCAAAGTTTTCCAATAAAAATGTTGACGTCACTCGTATTGTTTGTACTTCGGTTTCTTAAAAAGTTAACTAAAACAAACAAGCATATAGAAATAAAATAGAGGTATTACAACTTAAACAGACGAGCTTTAATAAAATGCGTTCAGGTTTACTAGTAGTAACACAAAGCTATTATCAGACAACGGATCTTTTCCCGTAACGTAGTCTCCCCGCAATTTATCTTAAAATATCGCTATGCAAAACCACCCAGGCCATCTATCTTCAAATAGCACTGAGTCGCGACGATAATCATAAACTTGGGACACTCGACTAGTTTTATGAAGCACCTAAAGCATTGCTCTCGACTTCCTCAGTATTATAATATTTTATATTTCTTGGTATTGTAAAAATGTGTGATATGCATGATCCTGTGTGTTTTATTTAAAGCACAAAATCAAGTTATAGAAACTGCCAATTAAATCTTAGTTAAAAGATCTCAATGGTGTAGTGGATGTAAAGCGCACTTTGCATCCACTACACCATTGAGATCTTTGTGTGAAAAAAATACCTAAGTTATAATTCACCTGACTCTAATTTCTGATTTCATTAAATTAACATGTCAATGTTAAACACAAGTGTGTTTTGGCATTTGCACCCTCCTACTTTCCTACACTCCCTTAATTATTCACTTTTCTATTGCCTTTACACACTGAACAAACAAAAACCGATACGTTAGCCAGGCGCATAGGTACAGGGCTTAAACTTGAAAACATCTCTTACTACGTTAATACTTTCTGAATTTGCATGACAATTTTGGAGCGATATTAAAAGTAATTAGAATTTAATTTTATCGTTAGTAAAATTTTAAAAATAATTCACCATAGCTGCAACATGAAATGAGATAATAAAATTAAGTATAAATAGTTACGAGCCACACGATTAGAGCATAGCAGAGTACTATTAATTAATTAATCTTTGATACTAATCATAATTGGATGGCAACAGCGCTGCATTATTTGAGCTTCAACCTGTTAGCGTTGAATATGTAAATTAAGACGTCAATGCACTCGTTGGTCTAGCAGCCGCAGAAATTTGTCTCGCTTATATAAAAACACGGTTCTCTAATGAGCTTTCGTAAGTATGGACTATATCTAAGGTTCACACGTCTGTATATATATTGTAGTCTCTTACTGTAAAGATATTTTGTTAATTTTCATGTTTCTACACTGTGTAAGTTGTAAAAATTTGGATTATTTAATTTTTTAAATTTTACTTATACTTACTTTATAAGCATACTTATTTCTATTAAAACTTATACTTAAAATTAACTAAAATTTTAAATACTAGTCTGTCACGGTGGCAAAGCGTTCGTGTACTCAGCGACATACAATACATACGACAACATAATAATAATTTTTGTGTGATCCACAAATTACCGATCGCACAAGACAACTGTTGGAGTTATCTTTTATAAAGAATAAAAATACTTTGTAATAGCTGTCAACCCTATCTGTATGATACATTTAACATAATACATCAAAGTAGTCGGATGATCACTCAATTCTGTGTCACAATACTGTGATAATAATTAATCATGTATTTTAATTGTAAAGGTCAAAACACCTGAATTATAATGATATATGTAAGCCAAGATAAAGTAACTTAGTAAAGCTAAGGTAAATGATATATGAGATAAAATAACCCTATTACAGAACAGATACATTCGAAATTATTTCCTTTAATCCCAATCTATTAAGACCCAATCCAATAAGTAGGGTAAAAAGTAGTATTACTAAAACAGACAATCATCATACCATGTCACAGTCCCATTACGATTGTGTATTTTATATTGACAAATGAGAGGAACAGGCTAAGGTGTTTTTTACAGGTAGCTTTACCCATACCTTACCTTCACCCTTAGGGCTCTTTCAATTTAGCCGTTTCGTGCCGTACGGCTGCTGTTCTTTTTCGAACGGCAAAAGCAACGTTCGTTTGTTTTCATACAAATCTTGAAGCGGCTAAATTGAAAGAGCCCATAAAGCTACCTTAGTTAAATTTTAATAAAATGTAATATTCTGTCAAGAATTTCCTAAACTGATGAAAAATATCCAAAACCGTCATGTAAAGATAGAAACAAAAGACAAGTAGTTTTTGTACTAATTACCTTACAAGCAAAATGAAAATCGGACGAAATCTAAAAAACTAATTGTATTGCATTACAACAGAAAAAAAATGTATAGTTTTTGATTGAAGCATCCACTAAAATTCCGGAGATACTCGATAATGAATAAATCTTAAACTGCTTGCACGAACAAAGTACCTATTCAAATAACTTGGAAAACCAGGTAATTTTATAAAACAAATCTTAGTTTTAAAATGCAACCATATTAATGCTTACATCTTTTTTTCATAAACATAGATAATATATATTTAAATACACTTTCATCACAAAGTATGTACAGATATTAGTTTAATCCAGTATTATGTAAGCAATCTATAGTAAACGAAACTCACTTTCAGTCGAGCTTTCCTACATCCTATTAGTATAATGAATAGCGAGACGAAATCAGTGAATGTACGATAAGCCTTAACACGTCTGTACTTCGCACAGGAGCTAATGGTCTACGCCGTAGCTCCAGGTCTACGTCCGGGCGTTGAACTCGACGTGACGCCGCCGAATTCGCATGCACCCTTCTGAACTTAGAACCTCAACTTAGACAGGTCAAAGAGTAACGCACCCAATCATAGCCCTATTACGTTTCATTTTATTATTATAAAGAAATACTCATCTATTCAGCATATTTTAAACAAACACCTGAGGGAAAATAGATTTGAACGAACACTTTTAGTATTTAATTAATTGTTAATTAGATTATGGACGGTAACAAAGTACTCTCTATGTATTCACAACGCTTCATTTGTTTTCTTATTATGTATATGACATTAGTGCTTATGATGTCAAAATGGCGGACCTATTCGCAACAAATTCGACTTTACAATGAAATTATTAAATCATCTACAGAATTTTGAACTCTGAATATTATTTTCCAGTCAAATCTATTAGAAGTAGAAAGGCTAATTATGTATTACGTAAGGACACAGAAAATGAGTGCGAATGTTGTCTAGAAATACAGACAACGAATGACAAGTGAAGTTATTTTATGAATACTTATGAAATAACTTCACTCCGTCGCTATCACTTTGTCTGGCTGGCTAAATACCTCTACACACTACGCTTGACGGACCCTTTGTCATATAAGGCTCACACATTAGTCGCAAGACGTTCATGCATACGTTGTAAGACGTTTGTGCTAGTAAGACATTATGTATTTAAAAAATTAATTAGTTTTCTTACTAAAATTGGATACTGCTACTGGTAAACGTATCGACCGGTTGAAATTTAAACAAAGAACCAGGTTGACAAACATAACTTGTAGGTAACTACTGTTCCGAAACCATCGATTGTGAGTGTGTTCTAATCGTTCATTTTTATCGAGTCGGGCCTCGGGCGTGATAGATTATCCTTTAGCTTCCTTTTTCCTTTTAGAGAGCGTCGACCGTCGGCTACGAGGGGGGAGGGGGCGGTGTGAGACGTGGGGGAGGGGTCTGCACGAACCGCTGCTGCACTGAACCGCCAACGTCATTGCCCTGTCAACTCAACAATACTAAGCAGACGATGTTACGTATACCAACCAATACGGAATAGGTGCTAAACTCAAGCGGGATCAATGAACTCTTTTGTTCAACATAAGACTTAATTTATTAGATTATATTATTATAACTTACCACAAATCGGAGATCATTACGAAGTTTTTTTATCCAACTTTTTAAACATCGACGCTATAAAAAGAAAAGCTTGTGCATTTGATGCGTATATTTTTTGTATGAACACATTAAAACCCAAGTAGGGGCACGCGTCCTAATGTTGGCACTGCACCAGATTATCAGCACCCCCAACTAAAACTCAAATTATAAGCTTACCATTAATTAATTTGGGATTCCGTTTAAAGAAATGAAAAATAAGATCCTTTTGGAATTATAAACTGGGCTAAACTACATTCTTCGATTAAAAAAAAGCCATTTTCTTTAAAAAACGCGGGAACATGTCCTTCAAGTTACTTTGTTTTGACAGTTTCTTATGATCGTAGGTAAGTTCAGGTTTTTTTTTATTTTACTTTATTTTAGATCTTTTAGATATTTTTTACTGAACCTTTAGGTTTTATTCATGTATAAAATGTTTTATAAGGCTTATCTGACAATGGAAATGAACGTTATCTTGATTTTATGTTCATAAATGAGGTGCTGACATCTGGGTTCAATTTTTTTGCGAAGTGCTAATTATCGGCACTGGTACTGTTACATGACAAAGTGGTATGTAAAATTGTTAATCCATATTTTTTATTGTAAAGCGTGATTATTTTATGCCTAGAATTCAATATTCTTGGAAAAAGTACTCTATGATTTCGTATTTCATATCCTGCCAGGATATGGAATGCAAAACGATGTGGTGCTGAAACTAACATTGCTAGTTATTTTCATAGTGTTGATATTATGATCAAAAGAATGTCTATTATTTTTTGGAATTTTTTATATTTATGTATTTATTTTTCTGAAACTTCGGTTGTTAGGCTAGGTATAAATAAAAGAGATTTTGCTATAAACATTGGATTATTTCATTTATCTACCTATTTTTATGTCTAATTTTAAGGTGCTGATAATTGGCTCGGTCGATGCCAGTAATTGGTGATGATGGTGCCAATAATTGGAGTTTGGGTAATTATTTAGTCAAACTCATCTAAATAAAATGTGTATGCATAAAGACAATTTTTTATAATAAAAATCAATTACTTATTTAATAGTGAACCAACCAAGAAAGCATGTTGTTAAAGTCGTTATCAGTATTATCACTAAAGATAAACGATATTAAAGTAAGACTCTTAAAGTGCTGATAATTGGTAGCATCACCCTACTTGTACTATGTACACAGTATAGTCACTACGATTTGATTTGTGGTTATTTTTAAATTTTCAGCGTAATTTTTTAAGATCTCATTTAACAATTAATTCTAAAAAACCTTTAGCAAATGTAAATATAAGTATAATTAGGGTTAAATACATTTGGAACATTAGCTATACATGTGTGTGTAATTACATTATAAAAGGAGATGATATCTAGATATATTTTTCAAACATCTTGATATCTTTTCATCCGTTTTATAAATTGCTCCAAATACGGGATCGAATTTCAGGTCGTATTCATATGTCAACATTTTAATTGAACTCAAATTGTAGATTATTATTATCATTGCATTAGTCTATAAATACACAGTTTACATAGATATTTAGACTATCACAGATGACTTGATAAACACATCAGTCAATAGACTTTCACAGTTACACATAGGCCTCCTTCAAATATGTCCTGCCTTATTCTTTGACCTTCCTCTACCATTATCAGGTCGTCGATTCATCATTCTATAAGGGGTCAGCTCACTCTGCGTCAGAATATTTCTGCCTATTAGGCCTGCTAATTAAATATCTGTCTATTGCCTAGATTCTTGAAAAAAATAGAAAAGAGTTTTTCTTTTTTAACATTCGTTTAAACATTGTAGCAGGAGTACCTACTTTTTCCCTTAATAGATTCCCACGACAATCTTTATGAAAACACTCAATTAGAAACACATATTTTGTGTTTTAAATCCCATCGTTTTAACATAAAATACACAGATAAAATACTGCATCTAATGTGAAAAACTAAATGTTTGAAAAAGGTACAATTACGTCGTGATAAACAATTAATTAGTGGTTCGTGTTAATGTGGTAAATAAGTAACAGCTGCGGGGTGCAATGAGGCGGCGCAGCAACTAGCTACACTTATAGTAATATAATGTCTAGACTATAGAGTACAGGGTATGCGTCACCCCCAGTTCACACGCAACGCGCTTTCAAAACAACCGCTCTACACCTTTTATGCTGTAACTGTAAAAATAAATTATTTTTATCATACTGTATGTATGTTTGTACTTCTACTAACAACGTCTGCATATAAAGACGAAGCGGGAAAATGAATATTCGTACTTAGTTTTAGAATACCGTTGCAACTTTTTCACGGAATCTTTTTCTTTGAGGATTCAAAGATAAATAAATTTCATTAATTTGGGATACTATCTTCTTTAAACTTTCTTATTTCAAACATTTCATTAATAACCTTTACCTTTATGTTCATAACACTTAAAATATACCTAACTACTGCTGAATCTAAAAATTTACTTAATTTCGCACTGGTGCATTTCCGCAGTTAGTTCAGTCCGGGCCACACTTTACCTTTATCAAGTCATTCAGTTATCTGCACAAGAACTCTACCCACGTAACCTATTCATGTACCTAGTCGCTTTGCAGTTCTACGTGCTGCTAATGTGTTGCAAATACATGTAAATGCTATGTCAACCATCATATGCCTCATAATTAATTAGTTACAGTCTATCTATTGGATAGAAACAATATCGAATATTATTACGCCAACCAGATTTAGGAACACTTTCGCTTCCAGGTTTAAGAAAGATAATTCAAAGGAGATTTTTGGCCAAGGCGGGTAAACCTTGGAGTCCCGAAATGATGGTGATACCGTGTACCGATTTAAACCCACACTGGCTGAAGCTGACATTACTGAAGCCGCCCCGTGCTGGATCGCAACAACGGGCTCTGGGAAAAGTCTACATTTGCGCGCAGAACCAAATTAGTTTGTCATAGGCTATATTTCATTTAAAAAAAATTGGGATCCTTACTTAAATTAACAAATCTAAATATGCCCGTGCGAAGCCGGGACGGGCCACTAGTGATATTATAAATATACAGCGATATACCTATCTATCTCATGTCATATCTTTGATCTCACCCGATAAATGATAAGAATTGGCGACTATAAATAGTTCTCATTTTAGAGAGTTCCCGCCCATTCGTCCCAAATACAACATTAGATACTACTTAAAAAAGCAAAATTAAATTATAAATGTGAAATACCGTTGCATTTATTCATAAATCATAAATTCTATATTACAAAACATGTTTCTTATTCATTTGTTTTTAGATGTTTATTAAACCCGTTAGGATTATTGCTTTTTCTATTAATGCAATTTATTTTGTTTAAACCTTTACACAAAAATGAAGAGGAGGCTTTTATTCTCAACTTGTGATCAAATCTCATCAAACTTCCATCCTTCTAAAAGGAAGCTGGCCAGACGGATTAGTAAACGGTTTTGTGCCAATCTTTCCGTTACATAATTATTTTTCGGTCATAAATGAACGTAGTTTCTTATTTAATCGGCTTTTATACTCTTATTCAGTCACTACAAGTACGATAATTAAAAACAACAATTACCACTGTCCTTGGTTTAACTTTTTAAATCTGAATGTACACCACATCGTATAGATTTTTACTGCGAAGGCTAAATTCTCTTCATAAAAGCTTACAACGCACCCCTTTGTGCATAATATATCGCTGGTGACTATAAGTAGGTAGTCAGCAATATCCATCTATCATCACATGACTCAGTGTTTGTTTGTTCGTACCTTAAAAACACAAGTGCTGTCGGGTTTTTTTCCGACTTGTTTTTATCGACGATCGAATCTCTATAAACGAAGCTCTATGTTACACTTTAGTTTGTAATGTTGGAACTTCTTTTTAACCAATTTGAAAAAAATATATGTTTTGTTAGAAATTATTGACTTTCAAGTCCCATCTTATTTATTTAATAATAGTTTCATCATAACAGCACATTAATGTCCCACTGCAGGAACGGGCTTTTTCCCGTGACGGAGGGATAATTGACCTACTAATACCAGACGGATTGGTATAGGGTTTATTCAAGTTTTCTTTCTTTTTTATTTCGTAAAAATAATATTCACGGATAGTCCCTTAGTCGGTTTTTACGACACCTTTGGGATGAGACAGGGTGGTGACATATAGTATTCTTACTCCGTCACCACACAGAGAAAATAGTTTAAATAATACAAAATTTATTATTGTTTAAAAATCATCCACGTAAAGAAATTGCCTTTTATACTCGTAGTCGCTATCAATGCTCTAATTTTGTATTTTAACCCTTTGACACTGCTGCCAGCAGACGCTATTAACATGAAATAATGAAAATGAACTCCATATACCTAGTAGACTGCACTGTGAAAATGTTAATTAGAAAATTATCTTGCAATGATATGCTTGTCGAATCTCTTATACCTCATCGTCGTAAAAGACGCCTTAGGTAAAGCTTGATCACATCAACTCTACGAACACAAAATAGGGAAACTGAATATAAAAGCAATCGGTCTTACCAGCGTAGTATTACTAAGCCAACGTTACCTTTGTCACTAGAGGAAACCTGCCCCAGTAGTGGAATATTAATGGGATGTACTAAAATTGAAACGTCTTCATAATTTACTCATTTCCCTTTTTTTTAACGCATATTACCGCTATCACTAAAACAAGTCTTCTACGCTCTTTTAATCTTTAAATATCCTATAAATATATATTACATAATACATAATTAAGTACACCTGAAACCGTTTGAAAACTCTTCTCTCTCTCATCACCATTATCTAAAAATATTTTCCAAGTCTTTCTTATAAAACTCTTTAAAATTTATGTATGAAAACAAGAAAACCAAAATTCGTAAGCTCTACCCATAAATATTCGAAAGCATTGTTAATTAAACCAATCTAGGTACGCTCATATGAGTATGTGCTTAGTTACCTAAGTCCGTAATACTACCTCTATTAAAATGGTAGACAAAACCGAATGCGTCATAACAAATTTCTGGAGCCAGAGCTTAGTTCGTGCAAGCCCACGAGACCGATGCTAGGGGGGCACGCCCGCGCCACCCCCTATTTCCCACGCAACGACCTTTGTGCCTCGGCGATGCACTTTGACAGACTTTACTAATTCAATAGATGGACGCTGTGCGCCTCGGATCTTTCCGTTACATAATTATATACTTATGTGGCTTTCACATTTGAAACTCTATATACAAGGACAGAGGTAAACGAAGATAATTAAATGTTCAGTTTGTGGAAATTGTGTACCTAAGTTTAAACAAAGAATTTAATTTATTTGTAAAGGTTTTTTGTGTCTGATAGGTTAAATTTAAAGTAAAGGTCTGCCTAGTTGGTGCAGCAGTTGTGTTTTCCTTTTTTCACGATGTCTCGAGGTCGAACCCTAACTTGTCCTATCTTCAAAGAATTTAATGAAATGATATAAAATCATATAGCATGCCTCTTAAATATAATTCGGTAGAGCATCTAGTATATCTCTCACACATTCTCACTTTGTGTTCACAAAGAATTGAATCGAGTGAAAATCGAACCCGATACCTTTACATAACAGCTATGGAATAAAACCACTGCACCACAGAGTTCGTCAATGGTTACTGCTATTTCATCCGTAATTCAAATGATTAGATAATAAATATTTTAGTTGATCTGATATAAAGGTAGAGCTTCTGAATAATATGTCTCACTCCACTCCGCTCGCAGTTACAGCAATTTGCTTGTACAAATACACACAGCGCTGAGGACTTGTGACAAACTGATTACTTATTTTATACATTTATGTTATAAATGCTAGGTGTAATTAAACGCTATATTTATAATTATAGTTTTTTTTACAGTACTTAGTTTAGATTTATATAAACGATTGTTTTAACAAACGACCCAAAAAAACATCGGGTTTGTACAAGTACCACATATACATTAATTCGACCATATTTTCTAATGTTGTTAAGAGTCACAACTTACTCCTGGTAGGACTTAAGATTCCTTTTCTTAAGAAGGGAAAAAAATATAAACTACATCTTTCATGCCATACGTAAATAATTATATCCGTGTATTGATGAAGTAAGAATTTATATCTTTACTTCAAGGTATCTTTACTCCCTACCTAATTCCATCCTTTTACTAAACCGAAACTTTTGATTTTGACTTTCAAGGGCATTCGCGCTTGGTTTGGTATGTTGCCCTAGGACGGCATCAAAACTTCTTTGTCTACTGGCTATGGTGACTTGTTACTATGAACTACGAACTACCATCATTCCTGTTGTATAAAAGGCTAGACATCTTTTATTACATAAAAAAAAACACACGTTATGTAAAGAAATAAACAGCTTTTCAATTTTTACAGCCCACACGAATGATAACGTTGCTATAAACTACGAAATGGGATACGTACAGACGTATCACATTTCGTAGTAATGAAGTAGAGATAGAATTGATCACAAGAGGTACACAGGTACCTCTTGTGATCAATTCTATCTCTACTTCATTTCCTTTTTGAGATTGAATTCTTTCGTGCATCACTGGACTCAACTGCGAAATTATAAAATTGAAACTTATATGTAGGTATTAACTATAAAACTAAAATACGGGAAATAAACCATTATAATGCAACCACCGTGAATTAATTGATATAACTACATTTCAAGAGTTTGTTTTGCTTTCATTTCGTTTCTGTTTATGTGTATTCTTTTTCTACTAGCGACTAAATCAATAACATAGTTTCAAGCCCTAGGATTAATGACGATTTTTTTTGTTAAAAGAGCAACTTTCTTAGCTAGTGTTAGGCTTTCCCAGTTTTGCGGGGACTTTACAGATATCAATTTAACGGAGATAAAGTACTTTTGGGCCCAAAACAATCATTGGTAAATCTCACAAAAAATCTTGCGTGGGATTCGAACCCGCGAATACGTTTACCTACAGCAACTTTTCCAACAAAGCATAATTATATAGAAATTACATTATATCGTACAAAGAAATCGATTACCTAAATAAACGGTAACTTTTAATTAAGTATGTATGTAGGTACCTATGTACTAAGTATCAAAAGGAATACTCAGAATACGTAAAATTTTCTGAAATCAAATAGATAGTCAGTCGACGTACGACACTTTTACCAATATTGGTTAAAATAAAATGATATTTGCAATAATTGAGAACGTCCCTGGTGGCAGTAGAGTACCACAGAACAAGGTACCGACAAGCGGTCGGCGTCGGGTGAGCTTCGTTCGTTAGGGAGGCAGGCTTGTTTTGGTCTGTTTGGCCCGAGGACGGCCGCCACACAAAGACGACGAACGATCCGCGCACTAATTCAAAGGAGATCGATAGTGCACCCACCCAATGTGCCCTTTCATGCCCACCTCATCATGCAGCGATAATTAAAATGTTTTGGTGTAAGTAAATACTCTCCGGTTACAGACCGTAATTACAGCCCGTTTAGAATTTTACGTTATAAGTACCTATTATACGTTTATTTACCTACTGAAATTCTTTACAATTTTTTAAATAAACTTGTAATTCGGTATGTAAAGATTTTTTTTGGGTTTTTTTAGCTGGACGATAATGCCTTAAGGCATTAAGCTTACCATTGTAGATCAGTTTATTTGTGTGCATGAATTACAAATAACTAAATAAATTAAGACGTTTAATACTAGGAGTGATCAACGACTTGTTCGAAGCAGACTAATCTACTCTTAGACGAATGGGAGATACCATTAACCGGAAGATCCAGAAACTGGTGCGACGTGACCTCAGATATTCCAACACCCCCGCCGATGCGACTGCGATCGAACAGAATACAGGCACCAAAGTATTCGCGCGCAAGCTTGGTAGAACCCATCTAACGAAACTCAATACTGCGGACCGCAGAACTGTGACCTCCGAGTTCGAGATACTCGAGAAAATATAGAGTTTCTAGAAATGCCTGCACGCATCACGGATGACATAGGACCTAGATGACCACATAGCCCCACTCACACGGAGGACATCCCCGATGTCAACCGGGGCGAGGTCAGAGTTGCTCTCGAGCAACTAAAGAACAATAAGTGTCCAGGGCATGACGGAATCACCACAGAGCTATTAAAACTAGCGGAACACATAATCAAAAAGAGCTAAAAACACTTGTGAGGTGTTTTTAGCTCCGTCATCCACCAGGGCCTAACGACTAGGACTAGGATAGGCCCATATCACTCCTGAGCCACATCTATCTTGTTCGGCAGATTGTACAGAATACTGAAGAGTACAATCAGCCGCTGTTCATAGCATTCGTGGATTACGTAAAAACCTTCGACTCAATTGAAACCTGGGTGGTCTGCAATGATGTGGCATCGTTGGTCATACATCAATGTGTGTAGATCTTTATATGAAACTGCCACTATAACTGTCCAGCTCCAGGACAAAACTACCCCATTTAGTGAGTTGCGTCACGTCAAGGGTTCAGGCAAGGGGATGTAATTTCTCCAAAACTCTTTACCAACGCGCTCGAAGACGTCTTTAAGACGTTGTAGTGGACTAGACGGGGCATAAACATTAACGGCAAGTACGAGTACATCTCACACCTTCGGTTTACTGACGACATCGTCATCGTGGCAGAGTCACTGGAACAGCTTGACGGGAAGCCACAAAGCCTAAATTTGGAGCCTGTTGATTTATACCGAGTTCAACACTCGGTATAAATCTAAACAAAACAAAGATCATGTTACACAATCATGTCACACTGAGGTCGATCTAATGTCGAACGATTGATGCTCGAAGTTGTTCAAGAGTATGTTTACAAGTTGTTCAACTTGGTAGAAAAAACTTCAAGAAAGAAATCGATCGCAGGCTCCAGATGGACAGGATTCAGCAAGCTACGTCGGGCCCTTACCGCAATGCCTAAAGACGAAAGTCTTCAACCAATGCGTCCTACCAGTAATGAAGTATGGTGCCGAGACCTGGAGACTTGCGAGTAGGACTAGTCCATAAGCTTAAAATCGCGCAGCGAGCTATGCTCGGCGTCTCCTTAAAGGATAAAGTTCGGAACGAGGTTATCCGACAAAGAACCAAAGTTACCGACATAACTCGTAGAATTAGCAACCTGAAGTGGCAATGGGCTGATCGTATCTGTCGAAGGACCGATGGTCGTCAGAACAAAGGTATCCTAGAGTGGAGACCGCGACTCGGAAAACGTAGTGTAGGACTTCCCCCAGCTAGGTGGACCGACGACCTAAGATAGGTCTCTGGGTCAGACTGGATGCGAAAGATGCAGGACAGTGTTCTGTGGCGCGGGTTGGGAGAGGCCTATGTCCATCACTGAACTGCGATAGGCTAATTGATTGATTACTCTTTGCCAGTACGTTTTGTTTTAAAATAATCAACGAAAAAAAAAATACTAATAAATTATCGCATCGACACATTCACACTTATGTCCCCTCTGCCTACTCACGCGCCGCTGTATCAAATCTTACGTCTCGGTGCAATGAAAATATTCTAGTGGAAGAAAAAAGTAATTATTCTTATTTTACAGCCTCGCTGCAATATGTTTTTGCGTAAAGAAAAGTTTTTAGTGGAAGAAAGCAGTAACCGTGTATACAAAACTAACGATGTAAAAAAACCAAACGCATTTAAATCATAATATTTGTTACTATTTATTTTCTACATTTAAATAAAGGGATAAATGTGATATTAAGTAATACGCCATATTTCTCAATTTATTCTTTGCGTAATATCACATATTCTAATAATCCTTAAGAAAAAATGTGATGGAATAAAAATTCTCAAAACTAATTTCTTGTATAAATTCGTCAAATTTAACAAGAAAAATATGAAAAAAATATAGCATACGTATCTTTAGACGTACTTTCCGAATATGATAAAATCGATGATTCAACGTAAAATCACTTATGCCTATTTTCCACTGAGGGTACGACATGCGGTCGAATTACTTACTTTGGCTGTTTACTGCAAACAAACTGTAGGTGGGAGGGCAAAAGTACTCAAATTAGTTGTTTTAGTTATTGGGCAATGAAAGCAGAAACAAACTTCTGTAGAACCGGGCGACATGATGTCATTTAGTAGTCAAATGAAAGAAAAAGTAATTTATGTAATAATTGTAAAAATAAACACAATCTTGCGTTTTTTTGCACTAAAAATATGATTTTATTACTTATCGATCTAAAATCTCTAAATGGTTTTGGATTCAACATAGGTAAACTTTTACTTTACATAGGTACCGAATTACTACTATACAGACGAACTAAGAGTTTAAAATAATATAATATTAAAATATTATCTCAGTAAGAGAAAGAAAGTTGAACATATAACCTTACGCTAATCTTTATGACTTACGGGCTATTAATTATGATAAGGATGAACTAATATTCTTTATAAATTTTGCAGTACCTAAGTACTTAATTATTAGTGTAAAGCATTATTAGTTCGTTGCCCCTTGTAGATGTCGCGTATCGACCTGAACCACGGTCTTGATTTCATTTACAAATTCTTTTTGAGACTTTAAATCAAAGTACGATATTATTTTTTATTAATTAAAGCATTAGTTGCTTTTTTAAATCAAAACGTGTAAAATTACGTGGAAGGTACCTATTTAAATCTCAAAAGCTAATATATAAGATTCATAATTAAGAAGTCATGAAGTAGGTACTACTGATATGAAAAGTGCACACGCTCTTTAAGCAAACATTTTCTTGCATCAACCAGCGAGGGTTCAAAAGGTTATATTTCCAACTTACACCGACGTATCTATATATTTTATACTTGTATATTAAGAAAGTAGTATGAGAAAGAAAGTAGGTATAAATAGAAATACCTACTTTCTTAATAAACATAAGTAAAGGTTAGTAGATAATTTAGATATAAAAAATATAAGACAAATAAAAACACTTGAGTTATGTAAACACTTGACGTAATGAATACTTGTATAATATAACATAAAACGAATACTAAATGAAAGTGTTTCGGTGCAGCAGATTCATTTCTTCTGAGAACTTTGAACGACCTTCGAGGAGGGTGGTTGTTTAAGTTTCAGTTTCAGTTGCAGAGGGCGCCTCCCACCCATCTTGGAAAATTTGCATGATTAAACGCGCTGTCTGATATATAAAGTAAAAGTACATAGATAAAACGGATAGAGGAAAATTACATAGCTATGTTATATTAAGCTTCACACTAAAGTAACTGAGTAGATTGTAGTACCTACCATACCGCATGAATGAAATATCGCACTTACCTATATACCTATACCAATTATATTGTGAAATATTTCTACTAAATACTCTACTAAAACACTTTTGTTAAATAAATACTTACAGTAACTTTAAGAGTTGAATAAATGTTATATTAGGTATAAGAATAGTTAAAACAAAGTTTGTGTTTTAATCGTAATGTACATTTTAATATTTTCAAACTGTAGACCTGGCATATAAGAACTTAAATTAAAGGCAATATCGACAACATTTCGGTACGTTCCAAAATTGGAATCCACAACAAAGGGTTGTCAAAGAAACTAGCAAGTGCACGCGTGCAAGCCGGTATAAAGAGCGAGCGCTGCACGGCCGAGGAGCCTCATGCGTCCATTACCCCCTCTCGGTGGGGGAGGTGGCTGCCGAAAGTGTGGGGTGGCAAGTGTCTCGCTCACACCCAAAGATGCATCGAGTTTCTGGACGAAACCGCACTGCCGCTGCATATAATGGTAATGAATTTCGTCTCCATTTTATTTAATACATAGAGACCTTATTGATTCTTGTAATACAAAATGTCTTTTATAACACAAAGAAAACTTTTCATTAAGCTATTACTTAAAACATAACAAATAACTTCCACATTCACCGTCTCCCAATTAAATTTACCTACACGTAAAAGCTTAATTTATTTGGGCAAAGCTGTTCACTTAAAATATTAACAATTCCGACAATAATTACAATATACTTAAACAAGAACAACAACAACGTGTAAAGTAAGTGCATAATTATGAGTAATTAGGTATGTAAGAAATATCTATCGTCATAAGCCTTTTTATAGTTCCACACAATGACACATATGACTTAGATACATTTAGTAGAAACTACCTACCCTAGTCACGACATGCCCGACATGCCTGCACCGATAAATCGCATTATGGCCCACGTGTAGGGAATACATTTTTAATCTTGTTTCCTCTATATTACCCGGCTTAGAAAAGCTGCAATGTACATACACAGAGAGACACAAACAACAATGGTAAAGTATGGCAAAATAGTAAAAAAAATAAACAGGCATATTCAACGATTTCTTTTTAATAATAGAAAATACAAAGTACTACGTTCATCATGTAAGCATATCATCGTTTCCAAAAACAAACACATCAAAACAGCGAGGTAACGTTAATAACGCTCACGTTGCCATCCATACCTCTTTTCATTCGGCACGAGCCGGTGCAGCCTGTGTCAAAGCACGTAATTAGTATTTAGGAAGGTGGTAAGAAAGGCGAGGTCGTGGGCCAGACGTCGGGTATCGATCCGACGACCTTCCCCACGCTCAGCCCCCCAAAAGGGTGGGAAGTGGGGGCCACGCACATCGAGCCACCAATTGACACACTTAAGGTAATACTTGGCACTTACGATGTCGCCTCGCTTACTGTTGGTCAGCTATTCTAGACATGACTTTGGAATGTAATATCCTAGATTTAGAACCTACATTATTTACTTCTAAAAGGACTTGAAAGTGCAAACAAAGAATTATGAACTAAATAATAATCCTTTAAAAATATATTGCATTCTCGATTATTGTAACTAGACTAACAAAAGTAACTGAAAATTACAGAATACTCGACCCACTTGGCTCTGAGCCCGACGGTTGATCGCAATGTGCACTTACCTACATTCATACATAGAGAATGTAGTTCTGTATTTTATTCAACCTTGAATAATCTTACTATACAATAAAATATGCTATAAGATTTAGATTTGATCTTCTGAAATGTTTTTATTTTCATTGAATAGGGTGTTAATGCAGAAAGTAGAAGCGCTACTCTAGAAAACATTCATAGAACGCATAAGTTTATTACAAGCATTGTAATTATCCCTCCGTCACAGGAGAAGGCCCGTCCCTGCAGTAGGACATTAATGGGCTGTTATGATGATGATGATTGTAATTATGACTATATACCTACAACTAATTCCCGCAGGTTTTGTATTGGCTGATATGATGATAAATAGAGTCTAAGTTATGTTTTAGCGTTACGTTAATGTTGAGAGGAACCCGGTTCCTTATTAAACAAACTAAGTTTTATAGTGTGTTATTAGTATTTGTAAGACTTACAAGTTTATGCACTATTGTTGTGCTTTCTTTAATTATAATAAAAAATCAAACAGAAACTGACGATAAGTACAGTCAGAGTCAAAAATATGTAAATACCACAAAGTCTCATAAAACGTCACCATTAACAAGAACATAAACATGCATTCAAATAAGTGTTCATATTATGTACACATTTTATTGTTAATAAATATGTATTCATCAAAAGAAGCATGAACATGTACACTACCAGCGATGTTGCCAACTCGTCCAGTGTACGGGAGCTGCGCATGACTGAACGGCAACGTCGCCCGCTGCGTCGCTCATCTGCGGTCTCGAGTTTTAGTGTAGTTGTAGTGAGTGATTATGAAAGTATACAAATGTCAATGCCAATTTTAAAGCGCAATACTAGATTGACAATTTGATCAAAACTGTCGTCAACACGATAGCTTTGCTTGTATAGAGCTTGGCTGAAAAGAAAACAGCTCTGGTTCGATCCTGAGGAAGGGATTACTTTTTGTGTTTTTTATTTTTTCTTATTTTGTTTTCTACTATACAGGGTGTTTTTTGAGTCATCGGCAATAATTAAGGAGGTGACTCTGTACGTGATTCTAATCCGAATTATGTAATAAAATTAGGTACTTAATTTTTGACGAAAAAATCCCAAAAATTAACTAAGTGTGGACACGTTCCCGCTGCGCTAAAATATTGTTCAAGACTCGGTGCATTGACCCGCGCCGCGCGTCGTAGGTATGTACCTAACTCAGCTGGCGAACCAATCGCTCGCTGCGTCCGCGCGGTGTCCATGATTAGTAAAATTCATGGCTAAGCTTTACACGTCGTTTATTATGTAGTAATTTAATGTTTATTTATTTTGTATTTTTTTCCCTTCATTAAATAACGTTATCTATCATGCCTTAAAGTATTGCCTATGTCTCACTTTACATACTGTATATATTCAATACGAGCTGTAACCCGCGACTTCGTTTACGAAAAAAAGTTATAGTCGTCAATTAAATGGCTTTTTTTATATTTGATTAAACTTAGACTGGACCATATTATTATCTATAGATAAACTGCATGCAGTATTTTTTAATTACTTAATAAAATAAACACAAACACATTGAACAATAATTAAATATTTTGTGTGTTTTAATATTTTTTTCTTATAAGCAATTGGTAGTGTACATGTTTATGCTATCATCATCATCATTGTATACATATTTATTTGCTCAAGAACGTACCCATGATTATTAGCAGTTGGCGGTGTACATGTTTATGCTATCATCATCATCATTGTATACATATTTATTTGCTCAAGAACGTACCCATGATTATTAGTAGTTGGCGGTGTACATGTTTATGCTTCTTTTGCTGAATACATATTATTTTACCTATTGAATACATATTTATTAACAATACAATGTGTACATAATATGAACACTTATTTCAATACATGTTTTTGTTCTTGTTAATGGTGACGTTTTATGAGACTTTGTGGTATTTACATATTTTTGCCTCTGACTGTACCTACCAGATCCCATCAATGTCTACGATGACAAAAAGGGTAAAAAGCAATTAGGTAAAATTGATGTGACTTATACTTAAGTAATATTATTTCTTTGCTAAGTAATGGCACTTATCTAAACTATTTTCTTTTAAAATATGATTAAAATTACCATAATGAAAGTCGGTAATTATTATTTCGCCAGGAAACATTATTTCAAAATATAAGTAGGTATAATGTTAATTATATTTGTGTACCTATATAAAACGAACGTATTCTGAGATAGTCTGACTTATGACTACACCAAGAAGACTGCTATACTGATATTACTAGGTAGGTATAGCTACAAGCCTTCAATGTACGTAAAAGATTTTATACAAAGCTAAATAATATAATAACGTTATTGCTCGTGACTATACCTAGTGTTTCTATCTATTATTTTCCTTTTGTTTTCTGAAAACTTTTTCTCCAAAACTAAATTCTCTGTTCTTTATAAAGGCAATTTCCGCAAAAGGAATTACGGGTGAAAATAAGCAGAGCACGCAGATTGTCCGGAGCGACGTCGCGTCGGCGCTGCACTTTGGGTGGCTCCAGGGTGGGTTAGACATTGGGGAGGCGAACGGGTGGTGTAAAATCACCCGCAATCATTTATAGCCGAACTGCCTGCGAAATTACTAGCCGTCACTAAATTCACGACACCACCCTCTTGCACAACTTATTTTACAGCTTGCTCTTACTAATGAAATAAAAGTAACTATAAATGCACCAAAGGTAATAAAAAGTAAATATAATTTAAAGTTGCATTTTATTTGATACAATCTGTTTAAGTATTTGTTTAATGTCAAATTAGATTATTTCACTTACTTAGTTTAAAACCAGATCGAAGGACATTATGAAATTCATTTCATTTCTGTAAAGCTTCGTTATACAACATAAATATTAAGCATCATAACTTTTATAACGTCGCTTTCATCAGCATAATAAACTAACCATAATGACAAGCAGAAAAGCTTTACAAGTTTTAAGAACAGACATGTTGTTTCTATTTTGTGATAGGTTATGTCTCCAAGTAAAGTTAATAACTTCATGGGTAATACTAGCACGTACGTAAGTAGATACATTGACGGTATTTGAGAGGCAACTCGAGGCCACGTGGCAAGATGCGACGTTGCTATTTGTGTCAGGAGCTTGTATCCGTGACCCACTTCGCAAACACCCCTACCCGGACTCGGTACCCGACACTGCCGTATATTTTGGTCTAGGTTATGGCAAGTTATATTGTCGCTATTATAGTGTTTTATGTTATCCTTTAGTAACTTGCCTTTACTATTATTGCGAGTATGCACAGTAGAGTAAACAATACAAATGGTAAGTGCACTTTAGCAAAATATAATTTAATTAATAGTTTTATGCATACTTAATAAATTTTAAATAATTTAGCACAATTTAATTAAAGATAAACGACGGCGACGTTACATATTATTGATGACATTGCTACTTTTAGTTATTGTAGTTTGATTTAATATGAAGGTTGTTAAAGTATAAAAGTGGACTGTAGACCGGCGCTCCTAAGTACCAAAACGCGCTGTTTGGACTGTCGATGATACTGTTCTCACAATGGAGTTGGGGCAGCGGCTCTGAAAAAAAACAAAGTTTCAAGTAGGTAGACAAATGAGAGATAAAACTGCATATTGGTAAATAAACAAGGAACTGTAATTTGGTGTTTATTTGGTCGTCGTAAAAGAGGTAATACCATATTTATCTTTAAATAAGGTATTATTATCAATAAAGGCCTACGCAGACCGGGACGGCATGGCAAGGGATTTTAATTTTTACTAATGGACATTCAACCGTACTTTTACAGAAATACGACATAAATTGCTATGCTTTAAAATGATGCCGTGGCATTGAAAGGGATTTTATCGCACGGCATTAAAAGACGCGCCTCAGGCTCCCGTGGCAGGATGCCGTGGCATACTGCGGTAGGCAACGGCATGATCAAACGCAACTGAAGACTAAAAGTGTATCAGGCAGTAGGAGTCGCTGAGGCGTGCTTTGTCGTGGCCGCTTAGATGCCGCGGCATGCCACGTCATGCCTGAACGTCAAAAATACCAGAGGCTACCTACATGTTTTTTTAAAATGTCGTTTTAAGAAGGACAAGCCATAGCGTTCAGAAAACAACGCGGTTGGTAGGTACTCTACGACCCTACCAGACGAGTTCGGTCGCAGGTGCCTCAACTGCTGTATCTCTTGTTGATACAAGGAATACCTTATTTAAAGATGAATAATGGTATTCCTTTTAATCTTTTACGACCAAATAAGCAACAAATTATTTCCTTTTTATATACCAATATGCAGTTTTTATCTCTCATATTTATCGATCTACCTACTTGAAACTTTGGTTTTCTTTTAATATAAACGACCAACACAACTCATTACCTATTTAAATTAGCATTAAGTACTGCCGGCTAACTAGTCTATCAAAGCGGTAAGTTAAACACACTTAAACATTAATCTGTAATTATCTAATTATAATTAAAATGAATGGTATCTATCCTAACTATAGAAAACATGTTATCATCTGAGTACTCCAAAAAGAGATAGAAGATAATGCATAAGAATAGAAGACCCGTAAGTAGTTACAAGCGATATATATATAGAGAAATTTATATTTATTTATTTATTTCTCTCTTCACAAATGATGCCTTATGATCTATTTCATACAATATATTATGGATACCTTTAGCTTCCATTTGTGAAGGACTGCTGCCAGAAATAGGCAAGTTATGCCTGTACTACTAGTCACCAGGCCCCCTACAATTTCTGCTGCGCTATACATTAGGTGTGAGAGCGATATTATTCTAACTTACTATTATTACTGTTATGTTACAATCAAATTACGGTGTGCATTTGCGTTGGTGTTTAATACCTTATTGTGTGTTTGTGTGTGTGTACTGGGTGAATGAAGGGTAAGTTGTGTTCGTTCGTGTATTAAAGTGTGTTTGTGTTAGTAGTGTCTTTGGAATTTGTGGTGTTTTTAACTTTTTGTTTAGCGAGGTGGATGAAGTAGGTTTTCTGTATCTATGTAGTCCAAAGGAAGCAGGAATGTAATGATGGTATCTTTGCAGTTATATTTGTTCATTGGGTATATCTTTAACGATTTATTTATCTTAAGAAATGATATTTCTTTAAGACTCAGATGTATATGCAATATCTATAGTACTTAATCCTTTAATTTTTACATCATTCGTCAATCAGTCAGTTCCAAACGTTCGTATTTTCAGAAAATCAGCCATTTTGAAGTCAGAATGGCTGGTGACACTGATTTTTATATACCTTCACACAGAATTAAAATTAAATTTCTAGTTAATAAATTTTTTGGTTAAAAGGATTCCAAACGATGTCTATAGCGGTGGGCCGAATTTTTTGCACGCAAGTCTATTATGTACTTACCTAAATTGTTTATTTTACTAAACTTTAACTTTATTTTTGTGTTATACTTTCATCTGTAATGTTCACGTATTCGTGTTTCTTTTCCAACTGTACGGTCAAACAGTCGAAACACAGAAACAAAAAGATACCTACACACAACAATATGGAGGTTGCTAAATGACGTCTTTATTTTATGGTTAGCGTGGTGGACCGTATACCGACTAGTACATCGACAATACATCCCAAGGGTCGACGAAGGACGTGGATTATTAAATGGAACAGATTTCTATATTACATTACTTAGGTATATGTAATGTTAATATGCTTTTTTTTATGTAATAGGCAAACGAGCCAGCAGGTCACCTGATGGTAAGTGATCACCGCCGCCCATGGACACCCGCAACACCAGAGGAATCACAGATGCGTTGCCGACCTTTAAAAAGGGAGGTGTGCGTACGCCCAGCGGAATGTTGTTGAATTTAAAGATTTTAAGTATGCAGATATTTAGTGTGATACGTAGCGTAATTGTGTATGGTAAAAAAAATTTGTGTGCGCAGCCATTGTGGAGAAATTTCGTCAAAACCTGGTTCCGCTGGGCGAACGTTGTAAACGTTGTCCTGGCGGCACTTTTTTTGAATCCATGGACTTAGAAGAAAAGAAATGTGTCTAAAAATTAGTTTAAATTTGTGTACGATTGTGTATGTATGAATAAAATTAGTGTATGCATAAACTTCGGAGATATTCAAGTTTCCGCTGCGCGAACGTTTGGCCATTTGCTAGTTTTCATATAAAGCGCTTATTTATAGAGATGTAGATTTTTACATACGTTGTTTTGAATTTGTTTACATAAGCGCATAAAACAGATTTAGAAAAAAGCGTAGGCTTTAAAAGATAAAAATATAAACGTAAAATACGCTTATTAGGTCCTAGTTCGTATAGTATGCACTTTGGGGTTTAGATTTTCACGTTTATACAAACCTTGTAAGTGTCTGCAACATGTTGCCAAGTATCAGTGATTTTCCGTTAGTAATTAAAAAGTTATAGGACTATTCACCATAAACAGAGCACTGTTTACAAAGCAGTCAAATAGCACGATGTTCTGAAAGTTCTATAAAGAATTGCATAGTAAGATGTATTCCAATTATCAGTGTAATAATTCAACTACGCACATGCAAAATTTCATCTCATTAAATTCAGTAATTAAAGAGAAATAATTAAAATACTGACAGAGCTTTGAAAACCTACATAACCCGACCACGTTCGGATGGTTATAAAAAAGCGGCCGTGCCATATATTTAGGTACCATTTTAATATTTACAGTATAATACCGGTTTTGAATTGGTACAGGTGATAACAAAATTAATTATTGTTTCGATATAATCTAAGTAGGTATATTATTTATGACAAATAAAAATCATACAGCTAATTTTTACTCAATATTCCACGGATTAGGATTCTAATTATAGACCTTAGATAAATTAAATAACTACCACGTGTTACTGTTACTGTTTAGGTAAATAGTTTTTATTAATGGAATCGGTACAATTCGGAAACAATAAATAGTTGTGTGTTCTAAAATAATGCCTTCTTGTCGTGCTGTAAATAGCTGTTAGAAACGGTCTCCAAACTGTAATTTGCAAAACGCCGGCATGACATTTCATGTAAGTGTTTTTATTTCTATTTTATTACATTTTTATCAAAAAATCTGTTAAATTCATATTATTTCTCAGTATCAATTAAGATTTATAGCGACCGTACATGATATTACCGTTGTCCTGTTAGTGTCGTATGTATGTGAGCGTGTTCCCCTGCACCACACCAAAATACCTATGCAGAATTATTATGTTCGGTTAAGGTTAAAACTACAATATTATAACTACAAGTTATGAATTGCATAAAAATATTCAGAATACAGAAAATAGGCAGACTCAAATCTGAACAACTGAATAGTCTAGTAATGTGATCTGTGATTTTAATTAAGTTAGAAATATTATACTTACCTACCTTCATAATCGTTTATTGACCTTTGTATTTTAGTTAAAACTCATATTAGGTTTGTTGCAATATCTAACCATTGACAGTATGATTAGCCATTTCGCAAATTTTTTTGTCTAAATACATAAATATTATGTGTGATTAAAAATATTTTTGTTTCATTAGAGAATTACTTGTTAATTAAAGATTTTTTTATCGTAGTTAGTGTCGTTTTTATTAAAAAATATATATTTATTAAAGAAATAAAATTGTTTTATTTTTTTCTAACGCTTGTGTACGCAACTGTACCATATTAATAAATACTATACTGGAAGCTTAGGAACGTTACTTAGATGTATGGTACGGCCGCTTTTTTATAACCATCCGAACGTGGTCGGGTTATGTAGGTTTTCAAAGCTCTGTCAGTATTTTAATTATTTCTCTTTAATTACTGAATTTAATGAGATGAAATTTTGCATGTGCGTAGTTGAATTATTACACTGATAATTGCAATACATCTTACAATGCAATTCCTTATAGAACTTTCAGAACATCGTGCTATTTGACTGCTTTGTAAACAGTGCTCTGTTTATGGTGAATAGTCCTATAACTTTTTAATTACTAACGGAAAATCACTGATACTTGGCAACATGTTGCAGACACTTACAAGGTTTGTATAAACGTGAAAATCTAAACCCCAAAGTGCATACTATACGAACTAGGACCTAATAAGCGTATTTTACGTTTATATTTTTATCTTTTAAAGCCTACGCTTTTTTCTAAATCTGTTTTATGCGCTTATGTAAACAAATTCAAAACAACGTATGTAAAAATCTACATCTCTATAAATAAGCGCTTTATATGAAAACTAGCAAATGGCCAAACGTTCGCGCAGCGGAAACTTGAATATCTCCGAAGTTTATGCATACACTAATTTTATTCATACATACACAATCGTACACAAATTTAAACTAATTTTTAGACACATTTCTTTTCTTCTAAGTCCATGGATTCAAAAAAAGTGCCGCCAGGACAACGTTTACAACGTTCGCCCAGCGGAACCAGGTTTTGACGAAATTTCTCCACAATGGCTGCGCACACAAATTTTTTTTTACCATACACAATTACGCTACGTATCACACTAAATATCTGCATACTTAAAATCATTAAATTCAACAACATTCCGCTGGGCGTACGCACACAAAAGGGAGTACGCTTAGAGAAACTTAATACCTTTAAGAAGCTTGTATAAGCTAGTGGTCATCACTGCATGAACATAGGAGTTTAGATCATACTTGGCATTGTATTGACAAGTACCTTGGAGTTTTTTTCGAATTGACAAACTCTGATAAATGCCCTGATAAGTGTGTTTTATATTTATACTAACGGGGCGATCAACAAAATAACATAAGAAAAGTAGCCTTTTTCCTAACTAGTCACTGCTACATCAACCGTATCGTCAGGAAAAAGAACCTAGGATGTGACCCCATAAGTAACTGTGATATGGTACAAAAGCATTCATGTAGACTTGCCAATTTATTTTCATCATGACCGAAATACCTACCCTTAAGTGAAATAAAAACCGCGTTTTTCGATTACCTTAAGACACTATCCCCCGGTTTCAAGTCAAAATCAACTAATCAAGTGTCAAAAATGTCATTTTAGTTCCTGAAAAATATAGTTTTGACACTTAATTAGTTGATTTTGACTTGATCAGTCATTCAGAAACCGGGGGTAAGTCGAACGTACGCGACCGAAGTTAAGCATGATTACGCCTGCAATGTTATCTGTATTACTGACGGCACATTACGCCAAAGTTACATTGCGTCATAAACGCAACGTAATTTCGGTCGGGCGTAAGTTCAGCGTACCGTTCAGCTGTAATTCTCAGTCTAAGCGAACTTCGGTCGCATTATATGCGACCGAAGTTCGCTTAGACTATATACGATAGCGCTCGAAAGACTGAATGTACACACAACACACGCATCAAGACGCAACTGAATTTCTGCCGCACAAATTCGGCACTTATTATGTCATATCAGCCGAACACGTCGGAACGTAATATCAGCCGCGCAACTTCGGACATGTAACTTTGGCATAGTGTGTTTAGACACTAAGACTCCTCAATTAGATACGCTTCTAGCAGGATTGTTACGTAATGATTAGCCTTTCTTATAAGAACAGGCAACTTTGTGTTCTCCTATATAAAAAAAAAAGTAAAGTGTGTAAAATACTTTTTTAATCATAAACATGGTCATATTGTGTCTGGCACATACATTGATTAAAATAAACTTAAAAATGAGCTATACAATTAGACTGAACTTAATATGTACATTATGTGTTTGACACATATAAACTACGCTTTATAACAGAACTTTATTAACACACAATCAATAACACTTCCCCCCTTACTCATAAACGCCTCTTAAATTTAGTCACAGTTTAGAGAGATTTTTATTAGCAAAACCAACCTTATGCCAAACAAACCCCTAAGAATTTAAGCTAATCAATTGACTAAAATTTAAGAGGCGTTTATGAGTAAGGGGGTTCATCACTAATTTCTAGTCAATACGATAGGTATAACAACTATGGATCTTACTAAGTCCCATGTAACTTTTTCAATACTGATTCAATATCAATGTTTTGTATATTTGTAGAATTAAATAAATACTGAGCTTCTGGTTTTTTGTTGCTCTCATTTAAAGATTCATCAGAACTACTACTAGTATGTAAGCGTTTTCTCTTTTTTGTGTCTTTGATATCAACTTTCTCTTCTTCTACAACAATTTCTATTTCTGTAGTTTCAAGCACTTTTTCCTTAGGGCTGGCTAACTTTAAGGGTGTGTCTAGACTTGTCAGAGTTGAATCGAATATTTCATAACACTGTGTCCGACGGTCTTTGAGAGGAGTGTACAATTTGTCGATATTTGATATTGAACTTACGGCTATTTCCGTTTCTCTGAGACTATCACCAGTTGGTACATCCTGTGGTTCGTTTTCAAATAAAGTCTGAAAAGCAGTTGCCCTTAATCTAATAGACATTCCATCATCTATGCAGATCTCCATACTCCAGGAATCTTTTAACGCCACAGGTTCGCAATTTGGAGCGTCATGAGATTCACTGAAGCATGTATTAATGTAATTATCATGCTCTTCATTGCATTCGTAAACAGACAACTCCGGTTCGTCTTCCTCTTCGTCATCATGTACAATGGGCAAATCAGCTGCTACTTTTTCTGGTTCTTTTATTTCAGGTTCACTACTTTCCTTATCTAAGCTTATCATCTCTTTCTCAGTTACAGTAATTTGAACATATGACTGACGTTTTTCATCTATATCAGGTGGCGTATCTAACAAATCACGTTCTATTATTTTTGCGGTTTCAGCATCAAAGCCTCTTTTTATTAAATCAACCTGCAAAGTACCTTTACCGTCATTATAATCAATTTTGTTATATGTTGTGTTCTCAATATATTCCTTTATTTTGGATATGTCTTCACATTCGCTTACTCTAGGTTTAGCGTCTTGAGAACCATCATCAGACCACCGTAGAGCTAATTGTTCTGTATCTGAATCTTGGCAAATAGCTGTACTCTGTTCTCTAATGTCACTTATTTTAGTATTTGTTATATTAATGTCAGGAGAATCAGCTGAACTTTCAGAATTAAATTGCTTAGTACAATGTATTTTTCTCGGTGTTGATGATTTCCTCCGCGATTTGGTAGGAGCACATGACACAGTTGGGGTTACATGATTACTTTTCTCTTTTCCACTAACTTTCTTATTTCCTGGTACTCTCGGAGAACTTTTTAATCCTACTGATTTCCTTTTTGTCCTTTTATTGTCTTTTATTGGCGTTGGACGTCTCGGCTTAATTTTCATAAACACATTTATTTTATCTTTTTTCACAGGAGTTTTTCGTTTTTTAGGCGATTTAGATTCAAGTTTTTTCTTGCTTTTTGAATGTAGTTTAGATGTATTAGACTTAGGAGTCTTTGGACTAATCGTCATTTCTTTACTATTATACAACGAACTGTTGGCGCTAGCTGAGTCACTGCAATTTGAAGCAATTTCAACCTTATCATCTGTTGCTTTCACTTTTGTTTTACGAGCTTTATACGACACATTCTTTGTACATTTTCTCACAGGCCTTAAACTAGTCTTAATTTCACACTCTTTTTGTTTTAATACATCTTTATTAGGATCTGCTTTGGTTGATGTTACAATACACTCTAAATCAGGAATTCTCAGATAATCTTGTTCATCCGGTTTATAATATGATCCGCCACTTGAATAATCCGTAGGACGTGATGAGTAAGGTGTAGTTTGTGTCGGTTTAGGTGTATCAAAAAATCTAGGAGTAGGAATATTCATAATTTTTATGTCTGATATTGGCTCATCAGGCAGTACAGACCCTAAAAATTTTGGTGTTTCCATTTGGATATCATAAAGTGCTTGCTTGTAAGGGGTTTCCAATAAGTCTGAGATATTAAGTTTTACGCCTATTTCATTCTGCAATGATATTCTTTCTGATTCTGGAGTTTCAATGGGCTCTTCATTATTACTGTTGTTTTGAATCTCAACTACTTTAGAGTTTTCTGTTTTTTTATGAATGTCAGCAGGAACAATATTAAAAGTGGGTTTCACTGCAACATTAGACTCCTTGCCCTGGATAGAGGCATTATACTGTTCCTCTTCTTCCTCTAACTTTCTCCTTTTTAGGTTTTTACCCTTAGGAGATAATTTCCTTTTAGCACGCTTCTTTTTGTTACTATCTGATGTATCATCTGTTTGTTTGCTATTTTGCTTTGTACCATCTTTTTTGTCTAATTTTTTCTTAGATTTTGTTTTAGATTTGCTCGATACTTCTACTGGGTTGGTGTTTGATACTGCTAACATACGCAAATCTGCGTCCCAATTAATCCTTTTCTTTAATTTAAGGTCACTACTATCTTTCAAATGAGACATTTGACAAGTATCTATTTTATGCACTTTTACATTACTCATATCAACCATATTGTTTGTAGAATTATCAGTTTCAGTGAATACTACATTCGGACTTCTACTGACAATAATTTCAATGGGTTGTTTATTAGATTCTGTGGATTCTTCGTTAGTTTCATGCAATATTCTTCTGGGTGTAGTGAAATCTAATACGCGGATATGAGAATTTCTCCGCGGCGTAGATGATGACTTTCGCAATGGTGGGAGGACCTGGGGAGTGCTAGATTGAGTTAAACCTGGTATAATATTATCTTTCGGCACAGATGCGTTTTTGGTAACATCTACCGTCTTCACCAAACCCGTGTCATGTCCTACATGTGATAATTTGGATGAAGGCACATCGCCTACTCTGTTCTTGTCAGTCATTGCCGCAGGGCTTGATGAAACATCTATAACAAGAGGTCCAAGAAGTTTAGTTGACGAAGGTTTTTTAGTTTTAACTTTTTTAATTTTCTTTGATAATGTAGGATGCTTCTGAGCTAAAGATTTAGTTGGATCTGAAAACAAAACAACATTAAGTAACTCTAAAATACAAATACTTTACGATAACTAAAGCTGTAATAATTACCTGATGTTGGAACAACAATAATAGTAGGCATCGCCATAATTTCGTCTTTTGTATAATTGTTATTTGTAGGAACTTTTGGTTTATAAGCGGGTGTACCATTAATGACAATAGTCTGCATTAATGGCGTTGAGGTGGCAGTACTCATGTTTGCAAATGGACTGTCTACTTTTATATCAGAAATAATTTTTATCTTCTCTTTAGATTTAATTTTAGGATACGGATAAAGAGTGCTAGGTTGAATTCCAGAGTGTTCATTACTAATTTTTGAAGCCTCATTGGTAGTATTCTTATCATCTCTAACAAATGTTCTGAAAATAAATCAAAAATGATTATTTGGCAAATAATCTTCTTGTGTTACATTTACCCGACTTATAAATATGACTGACTAAAGATTAAATACAGTCCATCAAATCTAAGAGGTACCCCATTTGATATTTCATATTTTTCAAAAAGAAACAACTTTCTTATTCAGTCTATTTAAAGAAGTTGTATATTGTATAAATATAGTCATAATGATTATGACAACCTTATCTACATCAACAGCTATGTAGAGAAAAATGCGATGAGTATTTTTATTTTGTTAACCTCAACTCTATAACGCATTTTTCAGGCCTTATTGAATGATAGGCAGCAGATTTCCAAGTACCAGTGGAGTACCAATAAGAGATTTTCATTTCACATTCATTTTCACATAATTATATATTTTTAACTGTGTTCTTATTAATAACTGTCTAAACTAACGATTACCGACTGTAAATACTCTATTATAAGTGGAATAAGTATGTGTCACATAATGTAAAAAGGTATATTAAAGCATTATTTAATACAAAAAATATTTTATCATTTACAGCTCAGTACTTTTGACCTGCACACAATTATAATATAAAAAAAATGTCTTTATAGTAAAGAAACTTAGGTGAACATGTTTATGCTAGTCGCAACATGTTACGAAGGTTGGGACGCTGCTCGTAGTGTTGCGACTCTTTGGATACACTTCTTGTATGCAAAAAAATCGTTTACATATACGAAAAATCGAATGTATTACTTTCAAATTATAAATTAACGACACGTTACTGCGCGACCGCATAATGCACTAAAACATAGGTACCCCAAAATAAATTAATTTAATTATTTTTTTTTAAATATGGGCCTTCGGGGAGTGACAGTAAGGTACTACACACGCCAAAAAAACGGAAAAGAACTAAACCTGTGACAGGTATCGGTGAATTCGATAGTCATGCTATTAGAAACCATTTAAATGGTTATTTTTACAACATTGACAAAGTTATGTCCAACTTTGTATCATATTATACGTATCTTCTCTTCCACATTGCCGCAGTGTCTGAAGACAAAGGTCTTCGACTAATGTGTGTTGCCAGTGATGACCTACGGAACTGAAACGTGGTCGCTGACTAAGGGCCTTCTTAGAAGGCTTACTGTCACTCAGAGGGCAATCAGAAACGAGGAGATCCGCAGGAGAACCAAAGTGACCTACATCGCTCTGGATTGACCTGCTGTTAAGTGGCGGTGGGCAAGGCACTCAGCGCGGAGAACTGATAGGCGTTGGGGCAGAAAAGTCTTATAATGGCTACCGCGCACCGGGAAGCGCTGAGTGGGGAGACCCCTCACACCGACGACCTGGTTAAGATGGCGGGAAGCCGATGGATGAGGGAGGCACAAGACCACACAGTGTGGAAACGTTTAGAGGAGGCCTATGTCCAGCAGTGGGCGTCTATAGGCTGATATGGATTGTATATTTTTTATATTTTTTATGAATTAGTGATTAAAAAAATTAAACTAAACATTACTTTTATTTAATTATAATATGTAATCGATCTGTTAAAGTTCGGATATTATAGTTATCGATCTCTTAAAGTTCGGATATTATAGTAATAGATTTTTTTATCTCAACCCTATTATTCAATTTACCAGAACTATCAAACGGTAGGTACTTCTTAGATTTGATGGACTGTAATTCTTAGTGACAGATTTAAAGTGTCAGGCATATTTTATCATAAAGTGTCTTAAAAGTCTTTTTTTAATAGATACCATAATACCATACCAAGATAGGTTAAAAAAAAGTGTTCCAGTCAGCATGGTATAAGCAGGTGTACTTGTAGGATATGTGTTTTTTGAAAATGGGGCATAAAAAGTTTATGTGGTTGGTTTTCGTAAGTTTTGCATTGATGCAGACATAAAATTCTTCTTTGAAGGAAGGCTTTCATTACACAACCTGAAGTCGCGATTATGATTACGTACCACTGTGCTTACGCGCATATATGTTATCATATTCTGCAAAAAATTACTAGTGTGCACACGCGGTCACTGTTTACATAAATCGCGGCTCAGTTTTAAAGAATTTGAAAAAATTAAAATAAGCGTTTTCACGTAACTTTGGACGCTTCGGCCGCCTACGAAACCAAAGCTACGTAACCAGTTACGTGCGAAGATTTTTTTTCTTACAACGAAACTAGTTACGGATATTATCCACGTAAGGTTGTTATTAGACTAATCGATCTATCGTCGATCGATGGCAGATTGGTCGAAGTCGTTGGTGTGTTAGAAATTATCGATCGACGTCGACTGAACCATTCTGCCATCGAACGAGACCATCGATCGATTAGTCTAATAACACCCTAAGGCTATGTAGTACTGTAATCATAGTTTAATATTCAATAAAAACTACACTTACGGCGCAATCGAGTTTTCCGAAGTACTTGAATCAGGCACAGGTGCATTTCTTATTTCTTGTCCTGAAATTAGAACAATATTGTGATTGTGGACAATGAAAAATACTTATTTCTTAATTACTGACAATCCTAACACAATCCCAAGCCATGTTAACTGATTAAATAAAACAAGTTGTTTTAAACTGATAGATAAACAATTATAAGATTATATTTAAATCAATATTTTTATAAGCATTAAATAAAAGTTTATAATATAATTTTTAAGACACCCACCACCACTAACTTCTGAACCAGAATTCAAATTTGTTCCATTTGATGTTTCAGATTGAGGTATAGTAAATAGTCTTGAATCACTATGAGATTTATTGCAAACTTTATGTAAAATATTGTTGAACTCTTCAATTTTCTCTCTACATTCTGGGTTATCAGCAGCTTTTACCTGTGGTACAAATAATTTAATACTTATTTATTTACTTTTTTAATCACAAAGGTAGTATTGCAACCCAAAATGTTTTGGGATACAATACTAAAAGATAAAGATAATAATATTTTTAGACAGTAAATCTTTTTATGTGTATCCTCCCCTGTATCCTTAACCACATATTATTATGACGATGATAACTTATGTGAAATTCAAACTTTAATAATTATGGTTCTAGAATAAACTTAAATAAACTTTTTGTGACATTTACCCTAAGCTTCACAACATACAATACGGTAAAAATACTTACTGCATTATTAATGGCATTCAGTGAATTCTCATTTGTCCTTGAATGATATATATGGCTATAACAATTTTGTCCAGTATCACTAGTGCTAAGAGCAGCTGCTGAATGTCTGTTATTTTCACTTGAATTTAAATTGGATTCGGAAGTTGAATCTCTACCATATTTCTTTCTAGATGAATGACTTCCTGCAAAAACAGATTGAAACATATTATTAACAAACTAGTTATTTAATAAACAAACCAAAAAAACTTTTAACAGATATAAATTTATTAAAATATTTTTATACTTAATATTGAGTAACCCAATGTTCACCATAAATTGCATAATAAGTATTTTAGCAAATTTCTCTAGCACAGTAAAAATTACCTCAGTTGTGTTCTTAAGAAGACCTTAAAACTACATCTGGGTCCTCTACTCATTATGGCAAAAACTCCTTTCTTCATACCACAATACTCACATAACCCTACTTTTGATATAGGTGAGAAAGTTATGTGAATATGATAATAAATATAAAGCCTTGCTAGTTTGAGACTAGATGGTGTTGTGTTTGTGTGAATCACAGCATTCTATTTAATTTTTTAAGCAGAAAATCTATGTCTAGACATGTTTTTTCACATACCAGGTAAATCTTCCAAAGCAGTTGTCTCCACAGAGTTCTCAAAGCTACTGGTCTCCACATGACTTGTCTGTACACTACATTTACCCTCTTCAGAAACATTATGTTTTGATTGTGTTGAAGTACTTTTCTTTAATAAACTGTAAATTAACCATAAAATAATAATGAAAAATTGCATAATTATGATTACCGATTGACCTAATGCATTAAACCAGAAATTATCATTGACCTAGGCTCATACAAAGTCTGACAACCTTTAACTTAAAATGTTTGTATCTACAGTATTAGTATTGTACATTATTAGGCTAATATTATTTTCACCAAAATTAACAAACATTCCAATATTATCTATACAAAAAGATACATTTACTATGCCAATGTATATTCTGCCCAAAACATAAAAAGGCAGTGTATTGCAATTTATTTATCCATAACCTAAAATATAAAGCATTAATAATATACAAGCTTTGTTGCAATGGCTGTGTAGAAACAGTGCTAAGGCAATGTAACAAAATATCATTGTCACAGTTCAGTCTAAACTAATAATATGATATGTAAAATCAATACTAAATTTTGTTTATTACACTGGGCCTCTTTAAAAGTGGACCCACAGTATTATCCTGCAAATGGAATGATACATCATTCAATATAGTGACTATTATTACTATTATTATACTACACAAGTATAAATAAAAGCATAAGCATACTAGCTTGTGCCCATAACTTATTCTGGGTGTTTTAGACAATTCAAACAATATCTCTGTAAATTGTAGCCTATGTGTTATTCTGATGTATATGATATAATAATGTAAACTTTTAATGTGAAAGTGTAACAAACATCCTTACAAACTTTCTTGTTTATAATATTGATAGGATTATAAAGGCACAAAAAATAAATTATGTTACCTAATCTTATCAGTACATGTATCTTGCAGCTGCAGTTTATTAACATCAGCATAGGTTACAAGGAGCTTTACAACATCAATAAGGTTAGTGCATTGCACTAGTCTTCTCCTGAGCACAAAAGGCTTGCAGGTTTCCACTGAAAATACAAAAAAACCTGTGTGTAAAACTTTAAGTATATATTTTTTACAAACACAAAATATAAAAAGTAAATTATGTTATTGCCAAGAAACTGGAACTTAATTTAAATAAAAAATCAGCACTACCCAACTATTAATGAGCTTTTCATTATGTCAATGTTTATTTACGAGAAATAGTAAGACTGATTTTCAAGTTTAAATAAAGCAACATGCACATTATTTCACAGGTACATTTTAAGCAAGAGGTGTGATTTCAGTCATACTAGAAAAATGGTAAACAAACCAAATCTGCAAAATATATTTATTTATAATCTAATTATAATGGTCACATAATCACAATAAAAATTCAGGACTATTGAACTAACCATATATTTTAACAGCTCTATATTCCGCAAGAATATTTTTCAGTGATGTCATAAATATCCTATCATATTCATTTTTAAGAACATCCAAATATGGGCTTGCTTGAAGAAACTCATCATAAGCTGTCATAAGCTGCTCCTCAGCAAGATATCCTAAAATATCAAACAAAGGATAATAACATCACGCAAGTTCGTTACTTGAGGTAATACAGTTCCCGCCAAAGAGTACTTACCAAGAACAAGCTTGGCCAGATCTTGAGAAGGAAAGGGTGGTATCGTCATTATTTAATTAGATATCACTTGCACCATTTAAATCGGGAATCATAAGACTTATAAATAAAAGGAAAATTTAATTAATACACTTCCACAAATACACAAAACGCTCCAATCATTCCAACCAACAAACAGTAAATTTTTCAATCAACAACTGTGAAGTGTGAACAGAGTACACAACTGACAACAGACAACACATAGACCACAGAACATTTATACTTAGTAGAGTGGATAGAAAGTCAAAGAGCACAGAGTACACTCTGTCTATAAAGTCCTGAAAATAAATGAGGCCGCCACTGTGCTACACGTAGCAACCCTATTTAGTCTGAGAAAATAGTTTTCATACTAGTAATTTATTGAAATAAAATAAGTAATTTTGAAACACATTATATCTAGTACTCAAGTAAGAAATTCACACAACTCATAATGAGATATTCATTTCATTAGTTGAAACCCTAAGTGATTGAAAATTTGAATAATTGTTATAACATGACCTATAGAAGTAAAGTACCTAGTGTTAGCCCTTTAAACATTTTAGATGACGATGTTTTATTTCTGTTTTTTATGCACTATAGTCAAGCCATTTTTAATTTTTTGACAGTTGTTTTGAGCCATAGAATGTAACATAATTTAGTGTAAGAATTATGAGCCATAACGTAATTTTTGACTTCTGCAAAACAATTATGTTCTATGGTTTTAATTTTAGTGCTGCTACTATATAGTAGCAGTAAAATTGGTATATATATAAATTGGTATACATGTCTGATTCAATCCGTTAATTTATTATATATGTGGCAGCAGCCACATGTATACCAAACTTAAAAAACTAAACTATAAATAATAATCGATTATCGATTAATCGCTTGTTATCTAAATCGATAAATCTCTTAATCGATTTTATACACCAACCCTAAACTACATGGGTCAAAATTCACCTATTAGAATGGTATGGGTATTAGAATAAATTAACGGATTGAATCAGAATAATAAAAACGCATGTACACAGTTAACAAGGAGATTTATTCATCGCTTTCATCATAGGATTTTTTAAATATTCGATGTTGAGATAACTTTCGTTGCCATCTTCATCGTCATCACTAAAGCTTTCTTTGCTGCTGCTATTATCGTCAGTATTTGCCTCTTCTCTTGTAGTATTCTGATTCGAGCTTCTCGACGCGATGGCAACTGTTTTTCCAAGTTTCAGCTGTGATGCTGCTGAAGGCCCTTTTTAGAAATTGCCTACATTTTGTGACCTGCGGGAACATAAATAGTTACTTGTTAGTGATGATTTTATAAAATTTTCTGTTATCTTATATATCAATTCATCATCATCATAACTGGATACTTGGCCTACTGGTACCACGCTGGCCAGACGTATTGGTATAGGGTTTTATTTCAAGTTTTATTTCTTTTTATTTCATAAAGATAATATTCACGGACAGTCCCTTAGTCGGTTTTTACGACACCCATGGGATGAGATGGGGTGGTGATATATTGTATTCTTCCTTCGTCACTACACGGATACTACTGATTTACTAACTATACTAATACTATTATTAAAAAAGATTTAATTATTGGTTTATTTGGAGGGGCGTATAAGGGGCAAAGAGGAGTAGAAAGGGAAAATAGGCTAGAAACTATTACATATTTTAACTGTTTTATACAGTTAATAATGAGAAAAATTACTATACAAAAGAATATGCTTTATTATACAGGTTACCTTGTATGAAGAATGATAAATAATGTCTTTCCTTAGTTCTTCAGGCAAATCTCGATTTTTATATTACTAGGGCATTTCTTGTAGGCCTATTGCATTTAAAATTTTGCGTAGAACTTCAAGACTACAATTAAAATCCATCACAGTTCTAGCTATCACCTGCAACTATCTGAGGGTTGGTTGGAGCCTGAAATTTTACAAAAGTTATGTTGATTTAACATTTGATTATACTTTTACAATAAATTTAGACATACCTAGACACAAAATACAGGCAAAGAATGGGATGGAAAGAATAACTGTAATACCTAACTAAAATTTTTTCAGTGTTAAATATTAACTAACAAGATATCATTTAACATGGAGTTACTAAGAACTACATAAATAATAAAAAAAATAATAAAATATTGCAATTAATTATTCATTGTCGACAGAACAGTTGATGCGAAAGTGACATACTTAGGGCCAGATTCAGAGACCGCACTTTGACTTTACTTTAGCAAAGTCTAGTTATTATCTCTGAATTTGAACAACATTAAAGTAATCTTTTCGCATGAAAAGTTTACTTTGTAGTAATAAATAATGAAAGTAAACTTTTTCATGCGAAAAATTACTTTAATGTTGTTCAAATTCAGAGATAATAACTAGACTTTGCTAAAGTAAAGACAAAGAGCGGTCTCTGAATCTGGCCCTTAGTTTAGTTATCAACCGTAATATAGACATAAAGCAATTAATTCAAATTCAAAATTGAGATAAATCTTGACTGAATTATACTAATGCAACTGATAATGTATCAACAGAATAGGTCGTACTACAATATTTCTTACTTTCTATGACAATCTTACCTAAAAATATGCTATGTACGCAATGCCTGTTTTTGGTCTCTAAATCGCAAATGGAGTGAATATATTACTTGAGACAGATTACAAAACACAGTAACACGATTACATACCCATCAAAGTTGCAGTTCGCCCATAAACATCCTCCAAATCACATAAAATTTGAGCAGCTTCGTGCTCCGTCAAACATCGCCATAGAACTTTAAAAATCACTTCCCACGTGCCACTTTGATTTACTCTACTCATTCTTTATGTTGTTCTTCGTAAGTCAGTATTAGTTTATTGTAGATTATTGAACTTATAAAAATCACAAAATGAAAACCGTTCCGCAACTTCTACTCGATGACAGCTCATGTACAAGTCTATTTTGAATTTCAGTGTTGCCAGACACATGAACAATTTAGTTCCTCAAACTTTAATTTCTTGACTTTATAGACAATCTATAACTCATACGTAATTTAAAATTAATTTTGTATCTAAAATATACAATTATATTATTGAGTTTTAGTTTTGTAAACTAATTAACCTAATTGTATAAGAAAATATGAGTATATGGAACTAATACAATATTGAATAGTCACTCGCGTCGCGCGCAACCGCCCCAGCTGAAAACAAGTATGTAAGGTATAGGTGTACCTTGATAACGCACCGCTGTAACGTGTATCTAGATTGTGGTGCCACTCTTCGGATCAGCGAAACTGGCAGCACGTACAGCCAGCCCAAAAAGTCGCTGAACACATTTTAAATTCCAAAACTGCTGAACACTAAAAATGCCATAAGTCAGTGTCGCAACAAGAGTACAGAATAAGCTTTACATACAAAACGACCATAATACGCTGAACAGGGTTATTCCAAAAGTAGCTTTCCCCTAGTATTTTTAAAAGTAACTATACACTGGTTATTCCAAAAGTAGCTGTACACATGCATCAATCGTATTAAAACCTACTTTTGGATATTATACTATAACCATCTTTAAAAAATAAATTAAAAACTTTTAGAACAAATTTAATAAGTTTTGTCCACAGAAATTATTCACAAATTATTTTACATGTCAAAGGACCAAAATTCGCTTTACATTAAGAACACCAAATGTAGGTTGACAGGCAGTAACATCAATAATATGATTTGTTAATCTACATAAGTATTTAATTATGTCCAGGTACTTTTGGAATACTAGTGTTCAGCTACTTTTGGAATAACTAGTGTTCTGTTACTTTTAAAAATACTAGGGTAAAGCTACTTTTGGAATAACGGTGTTTAGCGTGTTACGGTCGTTTTGTATGTAAAGCTTATTCTATACTCTTGTTGCGACACTAACTTATGGCATTTTTAGTGTTCAGCAGTTTTGGAATTTAAAATGTGTTCAGCGACTTTTGGGGCTGACTGTACCATGTAGGTACATTTGCATTGTGTTTTTTTTCCATTATTTCCATCATTACGTAATAATTTCATAATATTTGTCGGAGTTAGCTTATGATGGCTCGTTCTACGATAGATCGGTCAACTCGCAGTATCACCTTTAATACACGTAACACTTTAACTACACTAAACACTACACCATATTCGAAATAACACTACTCAAACAAAACGGGTAACGGTTCCTAAGGAGCACCGATCACGACCGAAGTCAAACTGTAACTGACTGGCGTCTCCCTCCGGCGCACCCCACCTAGGCTCCGTTGTAGCACGAAGCTAGCTATACACGTATAGACGTCATTGCGACAGTGTCGCCTCTACCAGCATTCGTTTTTTTTGCAGCATTGTTTATTAATAACACAAAATTACACAACCTGACGTTTAAGTAAATCGATAATTCCTGGCAATGAAATTAATATCAAATTAAACTACACTAAAAAATCAACGCTCTGTTATAGAGCACACTATAAAATCTATACTAAATGTGGTCCAATATGTGACAATAAAACGTTTCCTTAATTAAAAATCACAATATTGTGTATTGTGAATGACAAATACATGATTTCTTTCAAATAAAAAACATAAAACAGTAAAATTAACTTCCAAATGTTATAAGAACAGGTATATAAAAGCGACCAATCATATCTTATTACGTAACGTCTTATTCTAAATAAATAATTTCTAATCTGTTTTCTTTAAAATTTAACGACTTTTAAAAATAAAGCGCTAGTAAACCACGTGAATAGCACTTAGATGTTTACTACATGGACATCAAACTATTATTTTTATTTTTCATTTCATTAACCAAATTATTTTTGAATAATCACAACATAAATCACTTAAGTGTGGTAGATGCAAATAACATTTGAAAAGTAATCCTAGATAAAGCGACGTTCTAATATGTTAACCGACCTACGACGGTTTATTACAACTCAACCAAATACAATTCTTTTTATCACCATCATTTTTATTGTCACCGTATCAAACTTAGGGCTTAAAGGTCCTATCTTCTCACAAATTATAGTCAGATTAAAACAGTAAAAAGATGTCAAAACCTACTCGTCAATTTAAATAATAGCCAAAATTTAAATACCAGACAAAAAACCATTATATGGACACTTTACAATACACCCTGGACAATGTTATTACACAGCAGGTACTACATTATTACTGTACTGCTAAAATTATCAGCAGCAGTACTCTTAAACAGTGAGCACTCTGCTCAAAGCTCATTATAATGGAAAGATCTTACTTGATCGGTACAGAATACCAGGAAGCTCGTTAACTACGCAGCCTGTGGGCTGGCTGGCGTTCATCCCAATTCTGAAGTCGGCGTTAGCTTATGATGGCACGTTCTACGATAGATCGCTTAACTCGAAGTAACACTTTTAATACACGTAACACTTTAACTACACCATATTCGAAATAACACTACTCAAACAAAAAGAAGAAAAACAAAAGTAAGGAGCACCGATCACTACCGAAGTCAAACTGTAACTCCCTCCTATACACATATAGACGTCATTGCGACTGTGTCGCCTCTACCGGAATTCGTGCTGCGCTTTGTATATGAATCAAATTAAGTACTGTTTCCGACATATTCATTTTAATAATTTACAAATGTATATATTAATACACAATATTATACACAATTATGATTTTTTCGACTTTTTAATGAACCTCTAAAGGATTTGGTGTAACAGGACGTCATGTCAGTACAATGTTAAGCGCTAACGGCCATCATTCGGCGTGAGAAGAATTTTATTATTTATTTATTTATTTCTCTTCACAAAGATATAACGTTCTTAAGTATGACGCATAATGTCCTGATTTTTTTGACAGTCGATACAATACTAAATTAGTATTGTATCGACTGTGTATATCAAAACCCGCTCGTATAGTGTTGTATTATCAAAACCCGCTAAAACGTCTTTATAGAAATTTTTAGTTAGGACCTACTTTAAAAATGGTTTATTGATAGGTTCTATTATCGCTGATCGTTTAACTTCTAATGCCACTCTAACCCGACTAAAAATTAATCATAAAATCGAGTTTAGTTTCAAAAGACCCTAAAAAACTGCTTGTGTGTTTCAAAATCCTCTAAAACGGTATCGGTTACTTTCAAATGTCACTAAACTTCAAAGTCCCTTAGAACAAATCTATTTTTGCAAATAACCTCGTTTTTCAAATTGTTTTTAATAAAGAAAGATGTTTGTTGGGATTGCTAGATTACAATAATAATATAATGTTTAAAATCGTACAGAATTAAAGTTGTTAGTAAGTTTAAGACGTTTTTCATGAATTGTCGACATTTAAGAAAAAGCACTTTAGGGGGTTTTGAAATTATATGACATTGTCATATTTTATGGGCATGTCGACCTTATTCTTTTAATTGATGTATTATTGTTACTAGACTCCACGCTATCGATACTTATTTCGTTCCCATCCTTACTCCCTACTTGCCTTTTTTGTTACATCTTTTGTATATTGATTTAAAACAAACCATAACCAGCATAAATAAAATTGGGCAGGTATAAGTATTTGAATTTGTGTAGTTGTTTATGTATTATGTATTTAAGCCTGGGTAAGCTCCGGGGTAGGATTCTTTTGTTAGCCCGTGAATTACGTTGTATGCAATTTGGTAATTTAAAGGTCATAAGACACTTAACATACGGTTTAATTTAAATATCACTCTTCCGTACTATTTTCGAATAAAATATAATTACTTTTAATGCATATCGGTCGCATGGATATTATAAGCATATTAACATTTTGAATTGAAACTAATAATAATTATGGACAACCCTAAGAATGTCAGTTTGACATACATCGCGTAGGACATGCAATAATCTTTTAAACTCCATTTCATGAAAGAAGTCCCACGGCATTTTGTGGAACTAAATTTGACAGCACGGCCATGTTGGCGATTGTCGATGTTATCAAGGGTGTTATTTGTGGTAAATACTTTTTAGGGTTGCTATACGAGGATTTTTTGCCGTTGGGATGGGAATTTGTTGTGTTATTAATAGGAAAATATTTTTAAAGTTATTAATACGTTATTAATATTTTATCAAACTTAAATATAAGAATAGTATAATTACACAAGACATAAAATACCAAAAAAAATTTTTTTTAATGCTAATTTGTTCATAATATTGGTGGGTTAGGTGATTTTTTAAATAATAAATTGATTATAATTGATTTTTGTTAGATTTGATCAAGAATCGAACCCGAGACCTCTACCTCTCTCTATCTCAAACACACTAGCCATTAAGCCATGGAGGTCGCCATAGCATTACCTAAAATTAGTGCATTTTTTTCATGAGTATAGAACTTTTATTACGTATTTTAATAATTAGGGAGTTTTTTGGTAAACTTGGCAACATTGTATCTCGCGAATACAGCGCCGCACCAAAGGGACTTCTTCTTTCGTGAAATGGAGTCTAGTACAAAGTTATATTCTTATTTTAAAATAACTCTTATTTATAGTGCAATATTTAAGACTTATTAAGTCAACACTCACCCTAATTAATAAAAATTTGTATTGCTGTAACAAAGGTTTATTGAGAATAACAAATTAGTTAACTTGCTTGCGTTTAGTTCGTTCCGTTAAAAGTAAGAGGTACTTTTTGTTGCGCACGCAGCGCAGACTAAAAATTGCATGGTAGCCATTTTTCCCATCCCCAACAATCATTAATCATTTTCATTACCGAAGGTTTGGTTAATCGTCGCGTCAAATCTAATGTTGTAGATTAAAATTTATTCAGAGTCAGCAAACTTGGATCTCATTTTGAGTAACTAATTTGTGCCAGATCAGTATAATTTGTGATACTTATAATTATTTACAATGAGTACTGCAGCTTCTACTCCACTTTTTGCATGTTCTCGTTGTTTTTCGCGACATCCTTTTGAAGAATTGTCAACCGGAGAACAGCTTTGTAAGGTATTTATGTTTAACCGTAATTAGGCAATGCTTTTGAGTTACGGAATACTTTTCACTTCAATTCGTAACATTTTGTATGCGTCTTAATTTACTGTTATTTTGACGTCAATAATGACGCGTATATTGAATGATATTTCAGGAATGTCGCGGCTCTTTCCCCGTCGTCAAGTGCACGTATTGCCGTTCTGAATTTCAACAAACAAGGTCAGTGTGAGTTTACGACGTACGTATGCAATTATCAGAATTTCACTATGATACATAAGTTATCAATGTATGTTTTAATGAAAATAATAAAAAGTTTAAAATGTCAATTGCACCTCTATTATTACTCTTTACCTAAGATTACTCTATTTGTTTTATTTATACAGCTATTAATATGATATGAACAAAATAGTAAATTAAACTTAGGTAACTTCTGTTTCCTGTTAATTTGTATAGCTTAGACTTAATCATTAAAAACTATTAATAATAGGTAATAAAATTTATTAGTAAAGTAAGAATTAAGCAGTTTCAACCTTCCTTTATTATAGGTTGCTTGCTACTAGTTCCAACAGGTTTTATGCCGAAATGAGGTAAAAAAGCAAAAATTGTAATGGTCATACCTACCTACTAAACGGATGGAACTTATTCAATGTTTTTTTTGTTTCAACCTAGTAAAATAAGCCTTATCTTGTGTTAAAATTTATGCGCCATTCTCATGTACACCCTGTAGGTATATTTTTTGTTTTTGTGTTCAACAAAATAAATGTTTTTTTCCTTTATTTCTACATTTTAAATAATAAATTCATAGGTAAACTGTGTATGTTCAATTACATTTTAAACAAATTCAATATAAAAAATATAATAAAAAAAAAATATATACAAATAAGTTGAAATAATCAATCATAAATTTTGCACATTAACCCCCTTACTTATAAACGCCTCTTAAATTTAATCACTGTTCAGCGAGATTTGTTATTAGGAAAACCAACCTTATACCAAACAACGTAAGAGCTTAGGCTAATTAATCAATTGACTAAAATTTGAGAATTTTTTTATGAGTAAGGGGGTAACTGCATAATAGGTTATTAAGTGCATTTTAGCAACTAATGATACCTCGAAAACATTGATGCTTTAGGTACCTTTCCAATTTTGTACTTTTTTTAAACCTGAGAGTACAAAATATTTGCCATCTTGTATCCTACAGGAAAAATATTTATTGTGACTAACTTCTAGGAAAAGATGTGCTAAGTTTAAACATTGTTTAACAATGTTTAAAAACAATTTGTTGTTAAACATTTAAAACAGTTTTTATACTATTGTAAGTTCAACTATAAAATTAATCATATATATATTCAATCAAAGATTACCAAGAGTCCGCCAAGGTTAAATAACATTTTTTATTTTTTAGCAAGTCTAACACATCATCTATTTGCAAGAAATGTGAAGCAAATGTAAAGGCATATGGAAAACCCACAGCATGTGAATACTGTAATATCATAGCTGCTTTTATTGGTATGAAACTTAGATTAGGAATACTGTTTTTAATAAGTAGTTTTGTCAATTTTATTAAATGAATTATTGATTTCAGGTAACAAATGCCAACGCTGTGCAAATTCTGAAAGGAAATATGGTCCTGCGGTCACATGCGAACAATGTAAACAACGCTGTGCTTTTGACCGTCATGACGACAGTAAAAAGGTATTCTTTTTTGTTATTTTTGGTGATATTAATGTTATCTCTCTACATAATTAATTCTGTAATTCTGGCTTAGTACTTTGGCAATTCTTATCTATAATTAACAATATTTCATCCCAACGTTAGAATTTTTTATCTAGTCAATTAGTAGGGTACAATTATTATTATTTTGTTATTTATGATTTTTGTTTATTATTAATTCTTTCAATGTTACACCAAATCTTGTTACGTATAATATAGGTCATTCAATTTGATTTATTTACACTAGAAGTAAGAAAAATAACAAGTATTCTTTTATTTTCAGGTTGATGGCAAATTGTTATGTTGGTTGTGTACACAGTCTCTCAAAAGAGCTTTGGCCAGAACCAAACAACATCTTTCCTCGGTTGACAAGCATAAGCACAGGAGTCACAAGTTAGTTTTTATTAGTATGATTTTATGTATTTTATCTATATTACTACTACTATAATTTTTCTACTTTAATTTTTACCTTCATGAACACAATCAAACAAGTCATACATTAATTATTTTTCAGGTCGAAAAATAGTCACAAAGAGAAGCGTAAATCAGACATGATGAAATCAATCAACTCAAATGATTCGTCTCTTAATGATTCCCAGCCTCTGGAGAAGAAATCAAAGATGAATCCGTTGCAAGGTAATAGAGGTAAATAAAACAAACCATTACTTAAAAACTGGTGGTGGTTGTAGATAGTTTAATTAGACTTTATTCCAGGTTGTGGCAAATAATAGAGACTCAGTGATTGTGCAAGTTTTCAATATTTGCCTTTTTTAGGAAATACTGATGCAAGTTGATACATTTGATTACCTTTTTGATCAAAGGATCCTAAGCCCAATAGTACTCTATCACAAGACTACCTTGGTACTATAGTTGGTATATTTATGGTGCAGGTAAAATGTAATTTAATTTTCAGGTGAATTAGATCCAAACAGCTCAGATCATGTTGTTGCTATGACTCAACTCAAAGAGACAATTGCCAGTCTTCAGAAAAAGGTGCAGCAAAAAGATAATGAGCTACTTTCCAAAGATAAATTGGTATGTTTCTGTTTACTTAAATATGTATTAAATTAATACATCAGTTGTGCATATTCTACAATATTGGTCTGTGTTTCAGATAACTGAACTAAAAGCTCAACACATGAATAACACTCAAGATCTTCGTAACGAAATGAAAAACAAAGACCGCCTCAATGAGACAAAGTTTAACCTCATGAATACAAAAATTCAGAATTTATTGAAAGAGGTTGCAACCTTAAGCAAGTCTGCTAAAAAAAACAAAAATACCACTAAATCAGTTTTAGCAAACACGGAGCACACTAATAGTGGCAGTGGTACCGACAGTCCTAGCACTAATTAGAACAATTTATTTAGTCATTCATATTACTTGACAAAACAATGGAAAATATTTTCCTCTTATTTTTTTACTCTACAAATGATTTTATTTGTAGGTTTTTTATAAAAATAAGTGTAAGTAGGTTTCAATTAAATGACATCCTAGTTTTTATTTATTAATGCAACATTAATTTTTTACCTTTTCTTTAAAAGTACATTAATCTATGTAATTTATTGTATAGCATACAATTGAATGTTAATGTTCTGTGTATAAACCGATGCGGGTTTGAAAGGTATTAAGTTACTACTACTATTGATTTATCAAAGAGTAATTTTGGAGATTATATTTTGTACTTATAGTATTTCAATTTTTTTAAGCATCTGTTATTTCGAATTTTAGCGTTTTACCGGTATATGTAGAAAGAACATTTAGGTTGTGGTTATAATACCACATTAACTAATTTATAATTGTTTTGTAGAGTTAAGTTATTGTAAAATATGCGTCATACTGTTATATTTAATTTTCTAATATTTTTTATAAAGTTATGAATCCTCCAAGTAGATTTAGGGATTTTTTTATGACGATTAAGTTAAATACTGTGTAAAAACTAGTGGTCATATTGTGTAATACATTCTTTTACGAGTATAAACTCTGTAGGTGAAAAATTAGTATGTCTTTATGTTGTTGAATGAATTTAAAGTTGATATTAGTGTGTTAGGTAACAGCTTATTCCCTAGTGATGGAGCATAACCCGACTGAATCAAATTTATGTCATATCAGTGTAAACATTAATTTGAGTTATTATGTTTGAATGTGTGACGGATGAAACAAATATTAATTAATCAGAAGCGGCGGTAACCGAATGGGTAATACGAATAAAGATACCGCTGTATTGAGTCCTACCTGATGACGTGTTCTCTTACGAGTACAATGTTACTTTGATTGGAGGGGATATAATAAATGTTTGTCTTGAGCTAATAAGCAAAAAGAAAAAAAAAACAAATTTGACAAAAATGTTATTTTGAAGGTAGCAAAGAATACAAGATTCTGTGTCAGAGCACTTGTAAATCATGTACCATTAGTCTCGATAACGAGCATAAGGTTAAACAATCAATAAAGTAAAATTTCGAAACATTTATGATTTTATTTATATTAAACCCTTAAAAATAATGACATTCAAAATGTACGATGTAGAGCGGGGCTAATCTAGAACCTAAAACAATGCTCTAGCACACAGCAGAGATTTTTGAATGTCGAGTGAACTATTAGGCCTCCCTCACAGCGTATTTCTCTTTCCGTGTTCAGTTGGCGACAAAAACCAGCACGGTTTTGTATTACCATTCAACTCGCCAAACCCGTGCTGAATTGGCGTCAACTGAACACGCTTTTGCGATCAAGCAACATTATAAACAAGCAATATTACAAAACAGCGTACAGCTGAATCAAACACGGTTTTTTATTACTATGGAATGCAACTAACCCGTGTTCAATTCGCATCACCTGTCTTTGTAACGAGTGGCGCTAGGTGATGTTTTACTAATAGTATCGCCTCGGGTTCGATTCCCGCTCAGTGCATGAACATGATTGTTTGCATTGGTCTGAGTGTTTTTTTTTTCTTTATTTAAGGAGTTTTAGTCTTTGTAGACTACGTCACTCCATTTGATCAACATTACATAATTATATATGTTACAGCCAAAGTAATTAAATACGTCCGTATGGATTGAGGAGCCACTTCAGATTATAAAAGGAAACCCTCCCCCTTATTTAGTAGGGAAGTAAATAATTATGTAGGCGGTATTCTGAAATTTGTAGTAAAATATGTCCAAAGTTATATCAATGTGAATGTGGCTCCTCAATCCAAACGTCTGAACTGAGGAGCCACCTGAAACACGGAAAGTATATCACGTACATATTTGAAAATGTTGTATCATTATGTAGCAATTGTGTATAGGTAGTGTCTACTAGAAATCTGAGCCCAGTACTGTTTATTTTAAAGAATATACAACACTTTGAATGTGGCTCCTCAATCCATACACAAGAGCGTGAATTGTCATGAAAGTAATTGGTAAATTTAAATACCCCTTTCAAAGACATTTAGTAGGTAGTGTGTCCGAATTTATACCAAATGGACAAAGTAGTAGAACTGAGTGAATTTAGTAAATTAACGCATTTTAGTTGGCTCCTCAATCCTGACGTCTGCTTAATAAATAATTGACTGTACCTACCTGAGATCACAACGGAATAGAATACCAAAGACACTAACGTTTAGTATAAATGTCTACTATATACTTATGTACAGTTCAACATTGTATATGATCGGAATCTGAAAAACAAATTACTTCTCAATATTCCTTACGAATTCGCTATTAAGGGTGACCATGTTTATATCAATAAAACCGGGATGGTTCATTTCTGATATGTTATACAGTGTGTAAAAAAACCCTGTCCGATCCGTAAAGGGGTGATACAGTATCGAAAGGTGATCAGGTTGGCAGTGTTATTTCATGGAAATTAATTAAAAAAAATTTTGATAATATTTCGTGAGCTATAGGGAAATCGTAACAGTTACCACTAGGCACACCGGCTGGTAGTACATCAATACCTAGATAGATATTCACTTAGAATGCCGACGCGCGAGACACTTTTGCCTAATCCCTTTGATAAAAGCCGCCAGCCCGCGCGGCTGTTGAACCTATCTACTTGCTAAAGACGGCCTGTAAACTTTACCTACGAGTAAGTCAGCTGTTTTTTATACTTATACGGATTGTTGAATTGCATTTCATTTATTTTGAACTTATTCTTTAAAGATAACAAATTCATAATGATAACGCTATGCACAATAAATTGGTATAATTTTAATACGTTTAGGAGTAAATATTTTAAATAAAATTACTTATCAATCTTATGCCTAAGTACTTACATACCTTTAGTTGATAAAAATATCAACTTGCTGTTGTAGGGTCTGTAGATCATGCTCCACATAGGCACATTCCCTTTGTACACCACGTAAGGCACCTTTTTTTTTAAGTTTTCGCGAACACATAGTAACACGGTAGGGTTTGCCCTTATAGCTTCAAAAGCACTCACTATTCGATTTCGCATTTCCAGTTCCGTTTCACAATTATTGTTTAGATTATTTGTTTTACGTGGGGCCCCTCAAATAAAAGGCTAACGGAGTCGAGAGTTGGCGATCTGTTATCTGTTATCTTTGCGGGCGGCGGCGCGGCGGGTTCTCCCGGCGGCGTCTATGCAATGGCCTACCACCCCACTGACACTGCCGGTGGTGTACCTACACGCGGTAGTATAGCCTCTGAAAGGCACGCACTGATGGTACAGGCAAACCTTGAGGAATAGAGAACCTTTCCTCATACTCCCTACGTGCAGCTCCACATACTTTCACATAAACACATCAACATTTGAATATGGCAAGGACTAATCGTAACGTAATACTCGTATTATGTACAATAGGTCACAATCACAATCCCGGAACGTCTAAACTGTTGAAGTTATTTCGCGAGACTGCGACAAATAAATAATAAATAGTCCTCATTCAAAATATTAGGCAAAGAACTATGAAGTAGGTTTTTAAAGGAATAGGGATGTGGCCGAAACTTTGTTGAAGTAACATTTTCATTAATATCGATAGTGAGTGCATGACAACCAATAATTATTTAAATACAAGCATACTTACAATGTAAAAAAGACAATGTCTCCGTGTGGTGACGGAGTAAGAATACAATATGTCACCACCCCATCTCATCTCATGGGTGTCGTAAAAACCGACTAAAGGACTATCCGTGAATATTATCTTTACGAAATAAAAAGAAGGAAAACTTGAAATTAAACCCTATACCAATCCGTCAGGCCAGCGTGGTATTAGTAGGCCAAGTATCCCTCCTTCATAGGAGGAGGCCCGTCCCTGCAGTGGGACATTATTGGGCGGTTATAATAATACTTACAATGATAAAATCAGTTAACATTAATTAGCTATTTTAATTTTACAGTTTGTTTTTACTGTACCTGACTGACAAATTCGCAGTTTCAAGTAAAATTTTTATGAGAATAGTACACAATTCGGTATGTAAAGATTTTTTTTGGTATTTTTTTTATATTTTTTTTTTAAAGATTTATTAATTTTAAACAACTAATTTGAGTATTTTTTGTGCTGCAAAAACCAATGTTTTCGCATTTGGGAGCCTCAACATCATCATCATCATGCAATGAAACATCACCTGTACCATCACTTTATGGCTGCACATCTGATACAGAATCCACAGCTTCGTTAAACAAAGCCCTGCCAGATTATAGTGCAAGAAAGCAAATGTTTAAGTTTATTTCTGACAATCCAAAGGCATACATAGGTTTGCCAAAACAATACTTTTGGCTGCTTAAATATATAGTAACACAAAGTGTTACAAAAATAAGTGAACTCTATGTAATGATTGTCCTATTTAAAATTAAATTAAATGATTCTATTAACAGAATTTGTGATCAATTTCAGATTTCAAGAGTCACATATTCTCAAATCATGCATATGGGTATCCAAGTTTTAGCCAACTTTTTCCAAAATTTAATTTATGTTCCCAGCTTGCTACAAATTAAGCAGAATCTACCACTCTCATTTAAAATAAGGTATTCAAATGTATCTATATTACTAGATGCATTTGAAATTGAAATTCAGAAACCTCATGACCCCTATGTCAAGCACAAACTTGGTCCCAATATAAAAATGCAAACACTGTAAAATATTTGATTGGCAGTACCCCTAATGGTTTCGTAGCCTATGTCTCTAAGGGGTATGGTGGTAGAATATCAGATAAAGCATTAGTAGAAAAGAGTGGTTTTATTGAATGTTTACCACACAATGCAGTTATAATGGCTGATAGGGGCTTCAAGGAAGTTGAAGCTCTTCTAATAACCAAAGGCATTAAGCTTCTGCACCCTCCAAGTGTTTATGCTTCAAATAAGCCCACAAAAGAAGAAGTTTTACAAACTAAGGTTATTGCAAGTCTTAGAGTGCACATAGAAAGAGTTATAAGGAGAGTTAGAGAGTTTCGATTTTTAAAACCTCATTCAGTTGTGAGTCACAAACATGTTGGCTATCTAGATCATGCAGTATTGATTGCATGTGGTTTAATAAATTTACAAAACGAAATAATAAAAACTGATTAAAAATAACTTGTTTTATTGTCTCATAGCACTATTAACAATCTTATTATATATATGCATTTTCCAAAATATGACAGCTTTATTAATTAAATTACTTGTATATTGTGAGTCATAATTTATCCAATACAGTGATATTTTTTTATTTTCTTCATATTTTGGATCAGCTACACAGAATACTCCTTTTTTTTTATTTGCTGCATGCATTTGGGTCTGCATTTGAGCTATATATCTGTTTTGGATTATGCCACCGTCCACATAGCTTTTAAAAGATTTTTTTGAAGCAGGACATTTTACTTCTATTATAAAGTCCTCTGCAACACCATCAGGGGAAGCATCTACTATTCCATTTATTAGGATGAAACCTGATTTTTCAATTTTTATATTAAGTTCCTTTTCTGCTTCTTGAATCACACTTAGCTCCAATTTTTTTCCTCTTTTTATGAATTCTGTTTCAGGAACTTTGTATCCTCCCAGAATTTGTTGGACTAATGTCCCATCCGTAGTACATCTTGAGGCTTCATATATTTTGATGCTGTTATTCGTCCCTGCCTAATATTGTGCCATAGTTTTGAATTTACTTGCATTTTTGTTGAGTTTTCAATGTCTTTGATAACATCTGGGGTTATTTTATTATTTAAGTATGTCATGTACTTATTAAAATCTTTATTATCATTTTCCAAATATTCAACTGTCAAGTCAAACACATTATAACTGATCCTTCTATTTTTAAAGCATGTTGCAAGTGAATGAGCAACATTCTGCTTTTCACATTCTATAAGGAATTTCGTTAAGACACTGGGATCCTTAGAACTTAACTTTACCTTTTTAGATTTAGGGAAAATGTCTTCACATTTTATTGGATCTGATCTTACACTGGATAATTTTGGTTTTCTGCAGTAACATTGAACAGAGGTAGATGCTGGTTCAGTACTTCTTTTAGCTAGCCAAAATAGGAAGACAAGTGTGTGCTTGCAACCACCGGCAGATGCAGAACAACCGTCACAAGTAGCATTAACTATTTCATCACCTTTTTCATCTAAGGCTATATTTACACTATATTGTTTATTGGACACTCTGTGTTCTGGTACCACTTTTGCTCTTACAATACACTCTACTTGATTTCTCTTGATTTCCACATAACCGACAGCAGAGTCTACGTAAGAATCGCGGGATGACCTGAAACAATACATACATCTCAGTTAAGTACTTGTCTAGTATAAAGTTAATCAAATTCTAACCTAAATATTGGAAAAACGCTATTACTTAAATTAGGGCCTTAGCTCCTCGAATTTCAGCAATATTGTATTTGTCATTATTGTTTGTGAACTCTAGGATCATAATATTGTCCAATTTGGGCAAGTTGGTAGAGTCGCAACGTACAAACTGGTCCATTATTCAACAAATCCGAACGGCAGGCAGGCAGTTCCTTGTAGCGAGCAGAGGTCAATGTAGCAGTAAGTATTAAAGTCCGAGGGGAAAGCAAGGGTTGTCGTAAAGCGAATTAAATAAACAAGAAAAGACGAAACTCAACAACTTCTAAGCGCAAACTTGACGTAGTTTAGTTGACAGTGACACTTGACAGGTCACAGAGTGATACAGACAATACCATACAATGCATGATTTAAAATATATTTTTATGTTTTTCACTTAGGTATGTATATAGATGATTTATTTTACTTAGAATAATTTAACTTTCTACTGATGACTTACCAAGCTTCATTTTAATTAAATTTATTTTTTGTTTTAGTAATAGAAATCAGACTAACCTTTGTATTTTCAGTTTTTATTAGGGACCGGGCATTTTTCTTTTTTATACTTTTATTCTCTCCACCTTGACGTTGGCAGAATCATCGGGGAACGATGGGGGCCATTGTATTAAAAAAACAGAACAGAACAGAATGCCATACAACTTTTCTAAAGAGCAATGAAGGCAGTGACAAACTTCAGTTCAGCCTCATGTGTGACGTCATTTAGAAGTCAAATGGAGGACAAAGTAATTCATGTTTTATTGTAAAAATAAACACAATCTTGAGGTTTTTTGCGCTAAAAATGTGATTTTATTCCATACCGATCTAAAACCTCTAAATGGTTTTGGAATCGACATATGTTAACTTTTACTTTACATACCGAATTCTAAATATCGTACTGTACATACGATATGTAGCCTTTCCTAAGTTCAGGAAAGTTTAATAGGAAAATAAATTGTAGGTAAGTAAGTAGTAGTAGTAGTAAATAGGTTATTTTAAAAAATCGATATTTTTTTTTGGTTCAATGTGTTTATCATAGCTACGTCACTAGGGCGGTGCATTGATTGGTGTAGCACACTGAAAGCGGTGTCCTTTGTCGGCACGGATTAAATTTGTCGGTGCATTATTTATTACCTTTATTCAAAGTCAAAGAAACCGCCTTTGACCTAAGTGTTCATGGCTCAAGAAAATTTCCCAATTTCAGGGTAATTTTTGCAGGGGAAAATGTATAAAAAAAATTTTTTTTAAAGGATTTTTCATTTTTAAAATTATTTTTAGAATGTTTGTCAGGTATACAATGCCCCCGTTACGGATCGGACAGGGTTTTTTTTACACACTGTATATGTACAAATATAAAACTTTTTGTTTACGATTTTGTCACAGTATAAGAAGATTAAAGACAAATCTATACTACGGTACGAAGTTATCATCTCATTTGTTGTTAATTTAGTTTAATTTGCGTTTTAAAGTGTGTTAGTAACTTTGTGGGGAATATGTGTGTGTGTATATTGTACTGGGTGTCTTGTAGAAGCAGTTGGTAAGATTTTACAAGTTTAAACATTACCCATGCAAAGTATTTTTTTCCAATGACTTATGTTTACATTTAGCTGCACAAACATTGCCTTCCGGAACGTTAGGTCCTATTACCGGAATGTCCCTCCCCCGAACGTCCACTTCCTCGATAGTCTACTTCACTGAATGTCCACTTACCTGAACGTCCATAACCTAACGTGCCCAAAGGACCGGAGAGGCTATTTACATTTAAATATTTAGGGATTAAGATATAGGGTTTTTTAAATGAACACATAAGAAAGAAAGCAACAGCAAGATAAACGCGCACAGTTATTTACAAGTAGGTGAAGGTAACGATTTTGATTCTAATGACAGTAAAAAAAGAAAAAAAAGTTTTCATATGAAATGGACTTGTACGATTGGAAATAAATTCAGCCCCTGTATACGTACCAGAGAAGAACTTATTATTATTATTTTTATTTAAGGGGTCATTTGGCTGAGCGACGTCTTTACTACTGGATAGTTGTTTATGAATGTGATTTGGTGCTCCCACTTTTATGTAGGTACTACCTACATCACGACGCTACCTTTATCATTTAATGTCCGGCCGTTCAGAGAATGCGTTCCTGACACTTATCAGTTAGTCACGACTAGTGATGGACACAACATTATACCGAGTTCGTTACCGTTACTCCAAAATGAACCGCCGCGTTATTTTTATGATTAGATTTAGACCGTTTTAAATTGGCGGAATCATTTAAAATTTATATTTTAGTTCTTTACGTGGAAACAATAAAAGGGAATATTAATATAATAAAATTGTTTTATTTATTATTTTTTACAAAGTTACAATCTGTATTTCTATGGAATAAAGTACATTGAACTAAATGTGCGTACAGAATATTAATCAGACTCCGATTCGCTTGAGGAGGTGGTGTCTTCATCATCATCTTCGCCTACATGTATAATTATATTATTATCAATTACAGAATCAATCCTGATATCTCGGTCAAAATGTTCCATAATCAGGTTTTTAGTCTTTTCGACAACCTTTGCCCAGTCATCTCTTGTGACTTTCCCGCAGGCTTCTTTTAACAGGGTCATCATCTTTTTCGTGCTGAATGGCGGGGAAGTATTGTGGCGGGCGGCGTAACCTTTTATTTGAGCCCAGATTAGCTCAATCGCGTTATATTGGCAATGATACGGTGGAATTCTTAGAACGCGATGACCGTACTCCAAAGCCATTTCATCGATTTCGTATCGCACATTTGCCGCTTTATTTTCTTTCACTAACTTAATTAGCTCTGCTTTTAGCATCTGCATATTTGCGTCAATGCCTTTTGCTTGTAACCAAGCAACCATTTCTTCTTTTTTATTAGCTTGGGTAGGTGGTTTCTGTATTTGAAACGAGTGATAGGAGGCATTATCCATCAATATTACAGAAGGCTCTGGTAGGCTGGGCAAAAGCACGTTCTGGAACCACTCTTTAAATGTACTGGCATTCATTTCCTCGTGGTAGTCATTTGTGGTTTTTGATTGAAATGCCAGTAAAGCGTTCTCCACAAAGCCGTATTTTGCAGTACCTGCGTGGCATATTATCAGACGAGCCCCCTTACCCATTGGTACTTTCGACGTCGACGCTTGTGTATCATCCGTCCAAGAACGGGAAACCGTGTGATTGGCGTTTAGCCATGTCTCGTCAATGAACACGACATTATCCCAGTTATCAATTTTTTTTGCTTCTCTCAAGAAACTTATCCGTTTCAAAATGATGTCGTATCGTTCTAATAAAATTTTTCTTTTGTCTGTTTTTTTATACGAAAAACCAATATCTTTTAAGATTTTCGTTAAAGCAGTTTTACCCCCGCTAAACAGTCCAGCTTCTCTTAACGACGCCAAAAGCTTCATCCTGTTGAGATATTCATTTCTGGAATAGTAACCATATATATGATTTCTGATTGCATCGGCGTCAAAGGTATCAATATCTGTCACGGGTTTAGTTCTACGTTTCTTCTTCGGAGTACGTAAAATATTATCTTCCATGCCAGTAGAGCCGAACTTTTCTTTATTAATATTTGTAATCGTTCGTTTGCTAACTCCAAGCGCCTGAGAGACGCGTTCTTGTACTTTTTCGACAGGAACCAGGGGTCCGCCATTTTGCCGCTCCCGCTCAAAGTAATCTTGCAGCTTGATAATTAACTCACGGGCTCCAGTTTTCAATGTTTGTCCACGTTTAGGCATTATTATGCACCAAAAGTAAAAAGAACGCAATATAAGACACAATCAAAGTCAAATAACAACAGATCGCAAACACTTGAAGAACGTGGTCTATGCGCACGAAACGACAACAGACGACTGTTTCAGCGTCACAAAATGGCGGCCCATAACGCCATTTGGGGTTACCATTTTCAACCTAAATATAAAAATGCTACTTTGTATTTAATGTACTTTTATTTTTATATTTAATAAAAGTTATTCTAAAGTCCATTATTTTCAAATTCTTGAAAAGAAAAACAAAACGTATTATTTTATAAAGTATAACTGTATCGATAAGAACAGATTACGATACTATTATTCACTGTTATTGTTGGCACAGCACTACAAATATAAAGCGCTGACATAACCTTGTAATAGCGCAGTGTAGATTTAGAAAAATATTGTTTACCAAGTTATTTGACACTCAGTTTGACACAACATTATAACATTCATTAATTATTGATATAATAATGTTGTTTTAATGCTCATCAATAGTTAAAACGATAAACAACCAGCAAAAATATTTTTATCGTAACTGCAACGCCATTACAAAGTTACTGCGTCAGTTCAATCGCGACGTGTCAGGAACGCATTCTCTGAACGGCCGAAGATTAATAATCCTTGGTTATGGGTTATGTATGGTATACAATGGTTGCAGCGCCTAAATTTTTGTTGCGCCGCTTCTTCTCTACTAGCGCTTTGGAGGCGGTGGTAAAGTTTTCTAACCTTTGAAATGTTTATAAACTTAGATTAAGTAGTGTTAGATGACGTAAAAAAGATACAATATTACTGTACTACTTTGAATAAATAAATGAATATGACTAGGTATTAAATAAGAAGAATCTTTAGCTTTATACCGAATATTGTGTGAATATTTTTGAAAATTAAATTTCAAGAATTAGTAATCCTAGTTTGATTCGTATAACATGGTCACCCTTAATAGCGAATTCGTAAGGAATATTGAGAAGTAATTTGTTTTTCAGATTCCGATCATATACAATGTTGAACTGTACATAAGTATATAGTAGACATTTATACTAAACGTTAGTGTCTTTGGTATTCTATTCCGTTGTGATCTCAGGTAGGTACAGTCAATTATTTATTAAGCAGACGTCAGGATTGAGGAGCCAACTAAAATGCGTTAATTTACTAAATTCACTCAGTTCTACTACTTTGTCCATTTGGTATAAATTCGGACACACTACCTACTAAATGTCTTTGAAAGGGGAATTTAAATTTACCAATTACTTTCATGACAATTCACGCTCTTGTGTATGGATTGAGGAGCCACATTCAAAGTGTTGTATATTTTTTAAAATAAACAGTACTGGGCTCAGATTTCTAGTAGACACTATACACAATTGCTACTTAATGATACAACATTTTCAAATATGTACCTACGTGATATCAAGTCAAGTCAAGTCAAAGTCAAAAACGCTTTAATCAAGATAAATACAATTCTCATTATATATTTCTTGACGTCCTTTAAACTACTTAATCTAAGTTTAAATACATGTAAAAGTTTAGCAAACTTTACCACCGCCTCCAAAGCGCTAGTAGAGAAGAAGCGGCGAAACAAACTCTACTGCTGCATTTTCTTGACGTCAATTTTTTTACATTGTAGATAACTGTAATCAGGCGCTGCAACCATTGTATACCATACATATCCATACAACGAAGGATTTTATTATAAAATGATAAAGGTAGCGTCATGCAGGTAGTACATAAAAGTGGGAGCACCAAATCACATCCATAAACAATTCAGTAATAAAGACGTCGCTCAGCCAAATAACCCTTTAGGTAAATTATTAGAAGTGAACCAAAATGTAAATTGATTAATGTCAAGGTCGACCAGTCACCCCAAGTAGCACCCGTTCACGAGTATAACACAGAGGTCAGCCATCAACCCCCTCGCCATATTGTAGGGAAGGGATTGACCCGGCCCCCACGCCACCACAAGCAATGACATTTTAGTGAGCATGACGAGTCCTGACAATAATATCAACAAAAAAGAAATAAGATAAAAATGGCAGAGGGACGCCTCCATTTAACATCGACCAAAGTAATTTTCCGCGAGTCTTAATTCATAAAGGTACATTATTTTTAGAGGTACATTATATTACTCTAAAACTTATATTGTAATCTTACGACTAGGAGCATCATCATATCCATGGGTTCTTATCATTAAGGTAACTAGATGTATCATAGTAAGCTTTTTTGCACAATTTAGGCTTGATATAATTCTTGAACTTATTAATGGACATGTTACAAACATCTTTTGGTAGTTTATTATAAAAGCGTACACACGTGCTACAGAACGACCTACCTATTTTTCGGAGTCTGCTGCTGGGCACAGCTAAGTCATCTTTATTTCTCAAATTAAGATTATGAAAATCGCTATTTTTATGAAATTTATCACGATTTTTATGAACATAAAGCAGATTTTCGTAAATATATTGTGCATAGATAGTTAAAATACCTATTTCTTTAAATTTCTCCCTAAGTGATTCTCTGGGTCCCATTTTGTAAATAGCTCTGACAGCTCTTTTCTGCAATATAAAGATGGTCTCAATATCAGCAGCACATCCCCACAATAGTATGCCATAAGACATTATACTGTGAAAATAGCTGAAGTAGACTAGGCGGGCAGTCTCAACGTCCGTATATGCGCGAATTTTCTTAACCGCGTAGGCGGCAGAACTAAGTTTGTTGGACAGAGCTACCACATGTGGGCCCCATTGAAGCTTAGCGTCTAAAGTTATGCCCAGAAATACTGTCTTATCTACTAATTCAATTTCCTCATTGTTTACTTTAACTATAGTTTTAGCCTGCCTTACATTGGGAAGTGTAAATCTAACTAACTTTGTTTTTAATCTATTAAGTAGCAAATTGTTTGTACTAAACCAATTGACTATTCTATCAAGAGCATTGTTCACATCGTCAATATTAGATTGCTGTCTCTTAACCTTAAATATTAAGGATGTGTCATCTGCAAACAATACTATACCATGATTGTCCCTTACCATATATGGTAAGTCATTTATGTAAACCAAAAATAAAAAAGGCCCTAATATGGATCCCTGGGGTACCCCTATGTCTACAATTGATCCAGGGGAACGTATTCCATTTATATCTACACTATGCACCCGGCCACTAAGGTAGGATGAAATTAAATTGAGTGCCACATCCCTTACACCGTAGTGGTAAAGTTTCATTATTAATGTGTTATGTAAAACGCAATCAAACGCCTTGGATAAGTCACAAAATACGCCGTACGCATCATGCGACTCCTCCCAGGCTTCAAATATGTTTTCTATCAGGGCTACACCCGCATCAGTTGTCGATCGGCTTTTAGTGAAACCGAATTGTTTGTTATGTAACAGATTGCTATCATGAAAGTGTTTGAGTAGTTGATTTAAAATAAGTTTTTCAAACACTTTACTTAATATTGGTAGAACAGATATTGGCCTAAAATTGGAGGGATCTAATGAACTACCTGATTTAAACAAAGGAATCACTTTACTAATTTTCATTAAATCAGGAAACACTCCACAATCTAAACAACTATTAAATATAACAACAAGCTGAGGTATAATAACTTCAATTATAGATTTAACAATAGGTACAGAAATCCCCCAAATGTCTTTAGTTTTCTTGGGATTGATTTCTTTAAGCACTCTACGAATATCTTGTGCGCTAACATGCCTAAATATAAATACTTTATCAAATCTAGCTACATTTGCTTTCAACAAATTTTCTGATAGGGAGGTAGAAGAACCAAGTGTTTTTGTCAAGAGAATTGGAGCACTAGTAAAGAAGGTCTCAAATTGGTGTGCTACCTCTGGTTCCTTTGTAATTATATTTCCACCAATGCTCAGTTTAAATTCAGTAACCTTGGAGCGGAGTCTTCCTGTTTCAGCATTGATAACATTCCAAGTTGCTTTGATTTTGTTATGACTTGATGTTATCTTCGACCTAATATAAAAAGATTTTGCCTGAATGCACACTTTTTTAAAAATCTTTGAATAATTCCTAACATACCTATGAAACTCTTCTGAAGTATTACTCTGCTTCTGTGCATATAATTCATATAGTTTTATTCTACTTAGATTAATTCCAACCGTTGCCCAGTCAGCAAACTCTCGTTTGTTAGATACCATCAAAGATCTAGATGTAAATATAGATTGAAATTGGTCATTTAAAACCTTAAAGAAGTTATCGTATAGTACATTTGGGTCCTTGTCAGAAGGAAGAAATGGCAAGATGTTTGTTAAGTTATCTTTCAACTTTTCAATACGGTTAGATGTTACTGGTACATACGATATCCTCCTTCGGGGTGTTGGTGTATTTTCAATAGTAAAATTGACCAATTGACCGCAGTGGTCAGATTCTAACTTACTGATCATGGATTTGTTAATTGGTGTTATGTTATCGGTAACAAAGATATTATCTATACATGTTGCAGAAGTTTCTGTTATTCTAGTTGGCTCTAGAAACAAGGGAGACAAATTGTGTGACTTATACAGATTCAGAAGTCTAGTTGTACAAGCATTTACCTTTAGTATATTTACATTAAAATCTCCGCAGACCAATAGCTGCTTTTTTGACTTAGTTAATTTTGTTAACATTTCATCCAGAATCTGCAAAAAATCATCAAAATTCCTCTCTACAGGCCGTCTGTACACACTTGCTACTATAAATTGCTCTAGTTCTATACAGGCTATTTCAGTTACACATTCCACAGACATAGATACAACATCATTTCTTACTTTATACTTTAACTTTTTATTTATAAGTATCAGAGAGCCTCCTTTAGTCCTATTTACCCTGCAGAATGCGCTACCAACTTGGTGGTTACTAAAATTGAACATGAGCTGCTGTGCCCTAAGATGGTGTTCGGTTAGGCATATGATATCAATATTTTCCATGTTCATATACAATTCTAGTGTTAGTATTTTGCCCTCCGTTAGATTATATATATTCTGATGCACTAGGTTAATATTACCTTTTGTATTGGTTTTATTTCTTAAGGGGCAGTTACTGTTGTAAGCTCTATGATTAGATTCCCTCGATAAAGCAATCAATTGTTGACTAATATCTTTATTTTGTAAATTTATATTATTTTGAATGACAGAGGGATAATTAATATAATTATTATGATCTGAATTAAAATTATTAAATGTAAATGTGTCAATGCAAGAGATTGCCTCTTTTGTCTTATAATCTAATTTAAATTATTTGGATATAGACTATCCTGACTAGATTCACTCATACTGTTATTAGACTGCTCAAATAAAGCAGTTTGAGTAGCCAAGTTCTTGGCTGAAATGTCAATACAATAATGTAGCGAGGATGCTACTTGTCTTTTGTAATAGTTGGAAAGCCTATGCTTACCTTTTGTCAGATAATAATTGTTTTTAAAAATAGAATTAATATCAATTATATTAATTTTATCATTATAGCATGCAATAGTATGTAGTGTTAAATTCAAATTATATCTAATTTTGTTTTCCGCATCTGGCAAGTTGTTGCAATAGGGCAGTGTATACAAAACAATCTTATTTACATTTAAATTACTTAATGATTCACAGTATTTTATGAGCTCCTGTTTTGTTACACTTCCCCTATCCCCTATTAAAATAACTAAATTATCATCCTTCACAAAATTATGATTACTTACTTGTTTCATAATGTCACAATAGGATGCTGAAGGAGTACAATAGTTTATAAATGATTGTCCCTTCATGTAAAAACTTAACTTAGAGCCCATATCTCTTCCTATTTCATCACTAAATATGTATGTTTGACTCAAAACATCACAACCTATAGTATCGAAACTATCACACAAGTGATTAGATATACATAGATTCGACACCTCAGGACTATTCAATGACAATGGCAAAGTGCAGCGGTTGCAGTTATAATTAGTTTTGTCTTCAAGTGAGGCAAAACGGTCAGCATAGTGTGATGTTGATTCAATGAGTTTGTCCATTGCCAGTGAATACTCCCTAATCATAAGTTGTGATTTGTCATACATACTTGTCACTGAATTAAGAGAATCTTGTAATTTTTGTAACTTTGTGTTCAGTAATTGTGTTTCAGCTTCATGCTGTTTTTGTGAATTTTCTAACTCTAATGTGTACAAACTTAATTCTTTGACAGACTCCATTCTATGTTTACAATTCTTAATGTTTTTGTTAATACTTCTACAATTTTTAATTAAGTTTTGATTTTTCCTAATAAATTTATTAATTTTTATATATTTTTTTAGTTTGTTATTGCTGCAATTGCTTAAATGAACCATGTCTGACACTATATGGCGTTGAGGAGTGTCTTTGGTGAGATCTATGATGTCAGTACATTTAGGCTTTTTTTTTTTTTTTTTTTTTATTCTAATTTTTTTTTTTGAGGCTTTAAGCACATATTATGCCTATGTCAGCCTCATGGGATGATGCATATAAAAATTCTGGTATAAACAATGTTCCAGTTCATATATCCGTCCCAGCTATAGGGATAGCTGGGACAAGTACATAAACCTGAACATCATTACTGCTTCCACACTTAAAGGGTCAGAGAGCCAACAATTTATCTGTCCATTGGACATTCCACCACTACCTCCAAAGACTCTGATGACTGACTCAAACTCTGACTTGACTCAAAAGCTGTACTAAATCGACGGGATCGTATAGTATTTTTGGGTCAAGTTTACTTCAAACACTGAACAAATCGTCCAGTGTACAGTGTACCTATGAAGAATGCTGAAGTAAGTTTTCATGAGTCATAACTAGTGATAAAAGTATTATAATGGCATAAACCTCCGCAATAACGTGGGGTATAGCTAATAATCAGTTAAGTTAATTAATTGAGTTAAAATTCAAATCAACTAATAATTAAATGGCAATTTAGGACTAATCTTCTATTTTTTACAGATGAAATTGATTTTGTTAATAAAAACTAAAATAATACCTAGTGTGGGAAACAGTCACTAATATCTATATCCATTGATATTTTAAGAAGCCGTGGGATCATTTCAATATTGATCACAAGAAGCAACTAAATTGAATGACAAAGGGCGTAAAAGTATACAAGAGTGAAGGGAGATGAGCGGACAATAGACTGCTCTGGAATAGAATAAGGTACTTGACGTGTCCATGAATTATGTATCACATTCTTTCGTTTTTCCTTTTAAGAATAAAACCATTTTCATGTAGCTGTTGAGTACTTGACAGTAAACTGAGCCTCTAGCCTAAGAGGGTTAATTTTATTTATATGTTTTAATAGGCAAAAGTTTGATAATAGTTTCATTTTCAATGACCTGCCTTTTTATGTCAGTCCTCATTAACTTTTATAAATTCTTCGGTTTAAACATTCCAAATATATACGTAACATACTTAGTTATAGGCCAACTATTTGTGAAGTGATCCGCAAAAGAGCTATAGGAACACAGCAGAGTTTCTTGTGGGTGTCTTCTCTGACATGGTCGTGTTCCGAACCCTCAGTAAACTTAGCCGTTAAGTTAGACGTGATCACTACGATTGTGATCACTATAACACGCAGACTTTTATAAATGCTACAACTGTGTCTAATATGAAAAAATAAACCAAGTTTTGGTTTGGATTTTATATTATAAACTATACTTTATTAAAGTAGTTGTTTTTAGGGCAAATTTAATTAAGCTTTATTCATCAATAGCCATATGAAAAAATATAGAACAGTAAGTTTATTCCCTGCACAATATGTAGTAAAATATCTCACGTTTATGTACAGGGAGACTGTGTTCCATGTTTAAGCCGAGCGGTGTTAAAGGCTTAAAGCAAAAAGCAAATGTTGGTGGCAGGCTCTCTGTAAGGGCCCTCGTGTCCGGTTCGTTAGCCAAATTAACGTGTTAGCTCAGACCGGTTTGCTGTTTCAAGTATGTCTTCGTCACAGGAATGCTTTTGAATGTCTGCTTACATGACGTCAGGTGTTAGCCACTCCACTTTGAAGATTACGAATTAGTTAAATACTGGTTTATTTTGTTAGTGTTTGTATGACAAACTTTGTTGTAATAGAGAAAAATAAATAGTAGTAAAACAAGCATACTTAATCAGATTGTGATATATTACTATACAGAATGTATAGTAATGTAACTTATTCAAAAGTTAGCTTAGCGCTTCAACACAACGTCCGATGTTAATCTCATCCGATCCCGTTAAAATTTGGATAAGTAGGTATGTCTATTGTATCGTATTCGGGTATGACTATTGTACTAAGAAGAAAAGAACTCGTAATTAGTTAAATTAAGAGTTCTTTCAATGTTGCATAGAAAACTAATTAGTTATAACATTACGATGCCCTGCCTCTCTGGTTATACGCAGCTTAGATTTGAAATTAAATGATTTTTTATTGCCATCACAGTCCGAGGCTGTGGAAATAATGTCTTAACTAGTCGTAGAACAATTTTCATGGTAGTTTACGCACTGGATCGGATCAATTACGAGTGGACGGATGAAGTGATAATATCATTGTTTATATCGATGCAAGACTACCTACTAACTATGTCAAATGTAACTGATTTCAAATTGGTTAATCAAATTTGGTCATATTTTTATTTATATTCGTGTTAGTTTTTAAAAAATTACCAAAATTCGTTATGTGACTTGGTTTTAATTTTAAGAAATGGTAAATTGTAAATAATCCAAGTAAAAAAATTGCGTAAGAGTTATTATTCGTACCAATGCAGCATACAAATTACTTATTAAAAAACCTTTTTAATTTAGTAAATTTTGTTCACTGACTTGTGTTATCATTTCTAACAACGCTAAAAAGTTCCCGAGTGTAAAATCAAATATCTTGTAATGTAATGAATTAATTAATCAAGTTAATTTATTAATACTGTAGATAATGACAACCATTAAAAGTCTTGAAATTAGTAATGGAGACGCTATCTTGAAAGCAATGGCAATATTTAAACATCTTGTACTCCTTGCCATCTACGTAACCGTACCGTGAATTGTACAGTTAGTTACAAGAGAAGATTAACATATCTAACATTACAAAATATCTCAACGCTAAAAGCTTTTCATAAGTAAGTCCAATAAGCACTGAACATAAATTTTTCATAATTGGCTGAACACAATAACGACCTGGTAATAATGAATGTGTTAATCAACTTTTGTAGTAGAATGTACCAGAGAAGTTAAAGTCGTTTGGGGTCGGGGTAAAATCCCGCTCTGTGTATTAACAAGTATTAACTTATCCGTAGTAATTTACTCTACTAGGTAGGTAAATCATGACTTTATCTGGTTCATACTATGACTGAAAATGTAAAAGCAAGTCTAGCAAAAAATATGTTATAAATTTCTGCTTCAAGTCTAGCTAAGGGTCGTAACAAACATATCAAAACGGAATGGGATCGTCAACTCGAGCTGTTTAGTATTATTTGTATGAAACTCTTTACTGCAACGCACACTAATCGGAATCGTAACCTAATCGGATTTTTGACGTTTGACACCGAGGAAAAAGGCGAGGCGGTGCCGATCCCTTTACGTTTCGATATGTGTGCTATGACCCTAAGGCTGAAATCTGTGCGCAAAATTTCTGTTCTTCTTATATTCAAATATGTGCTTATGTAATGTTAAATATTATAACGATTGAAATATAATATTATTTAATATTTTTTATTTTAATATTTCATTATTTGGTTTTTATATTTTGTTCCAGGAAACCGATTGTGACATTTTAGTAAGGGCGGTAAAATCTCGATCACTTACGTTTTACGGGTAATGGCGACTACTCTGGGATGAAATTTGACTTGATACTTACATGAGTGAAATAGTAGTAGTAAACATCGACTCCGGAATCAGCCAAAATCTCAGCAAAGTAATTGGTCGGGCAAACGAAGAAATAGTCGCCAACCACGTCGGCAATCATTTTCTGATTCAGATAACCATCGGTAATTTCCTCCCAGTCGGTATACTGCAAACAAAACACCTTATTACAACTAATAAAACAAAACAAATTAAAACGGTCTAATTGGTTCCGACATGAATATTTTTGTATGATTAACATCGTAATTTGGTTGACTTAGTAAAACACCTATCGTTCAATTTCCCAGAGTTTGTTACAAAGCGTAGGAAGAAAATGTATAAAGTCTATTAAGAATTAATTGCTTTCATTAAGTAAATGCTGCCAAAGAATGTTTTTATCTTGGTAAAATGAGCTGATTGACGTCGATATTTCCTTGATAGGAAAATTACGAAATAACTGCAGTAATCAGAAAAACATTCGTTCATTACTCGCAGTAGAGAAGGACATCCTATTTAGTTTTTGAGAGGTCAAATCACTTCATATTTGACCGCATGTATAGCGCAGTTGTTAGCTTTGTTCTTTTTCAGTGCAATGAATATGTGCTAAAAATGAATATGGAAAAAAAGAACATAGTGTTCCTATCTCATCGTATGGCTTAAGAAAATGTTTCTAATATAATCTTCAGAGTAGGTAAATTTGTTTTCTAGAATCTGTAATACAAGTTCTACTTAGTTTTTATATCTATTTAGAACGCACTGGGTGATAGCAATTATCACGTACTTTTATTATATTCTTTACATATTAGCATTTTCTTATATTTCATTAGAAATAAAACATTTACATCCCTTTTATATACTACCTATTATACACAAGACTGCGGATTTGTTGGATTTCAAAGGTATTATTCATTTTTCTTAATTACATATGGTGCTAAAGGTCTTAGACCCACGTCAAAATAAAATAACCTAATGTATAAATGAACGTGCACGGAATATTAAGGTTAATCGTTAACACATACCTATAAAGAGTTAGACTAAGTATTATAAGCCTTCTTCATGGGAAGGGAAACTTACGCTCTATAGATATACCAATATTGCCATGGGTCAGTATCAGGCTTAATGTCACGGTAGAATACCGCTCGAACCTCACTAAAGAGACGATAAGAAGATTTTTTATGTCTTTGTGTCTTAAAATTACTTATTGCTGTTAGAATAATTTCGCCTGGTATGTAATTCTCACTCTAGGGATCACGCCTTAAGTAAGTCTTTCACAAATAACCAGGGACGCAAACAAAAAATTTTAAGACATCAATTTCGTAAAAAATCCATAATATATCGTTATTTAAGGATTTTTGGACATTCCTTCGAAGGGTTTAGAACCCAATAATCATGGTCAATTATCATCGTGTGCAACAGACACGTGCGGCCGATTTCTAAAACGCCAATACTTTTGCTTACACTAAAAGTTTTTGCAACAGCCGCGAGCGTCAGACGCATATGTAAATTCGCACGCAGCTGCAATAAATAAACCAATACATTTTATTTAACTCGTGAGAGACTCTCAAGAAGATTGTAATCACAAATATTGTGTAACATTTACATAAAATCTTACACTTTGTTCGTACAACTTACTTGAAACACAATAGCATCCCTTTTGATTTTAGTGAAATCCTTGAATATTGTATCAACAATCTCCAGAAATTTTTCTCTCTGCAGAAAGCTCGGTCCGTCCTTTTCAAAGTAGTCAAGGAAATCGTACAGCAAGAAATAAGTTCCTGAAATGAATACATAATTTATTATGATAATGTTGTATACAAAATTAATGTAAATGGTGAAGATGGGATATTGTGAAATCATCAGCTGCGAGTAAAGCAGACTTAGTAATACTTTAGAATAAACAATGTTTTTATTGTTATGTTCAGGCTTTTTTTTATAATTTTTAATGCTAATGTATTTGTGTTTTGTTGTTGTGACTGTGTCTCATAAATGTTTTTACTGTGGTCTGGGTGTCTTTGTACGTATAACATTGTATGCAGGTATTAAACTATTTTTCCTGCAGTTGTCTAGTACAATCTAGGCTTTAATGGACTAGGTGGCGTTGTCTGAATGTGTCACTATTATATATATTTTTTAGTTTAGAAAATAAGCATATACTCGTATGTTTATGAACTCCATTGATGGTTAAGTAATACTTATTAAGTAATATAACCCTGGGTTGGATAAATGAGTATGTTCTTTTCTGGATTCCTTTTCTTGCACAAATCTGCTGTAGTATTTTTTTCTTATACTTATTTTCTTATGATAATAATGGGTGATGATTTTGTGAATTATGTCCCCTAGAAACCTTTAATAGCCGTTTTATATTATGACAACATGAATAAAAAACCGCCATGTAAAAGTGAGTAAGGAGAAAGAATGTACTTAAACGGAAAATGCAAGCGTAGTGGAGTTTGGTTTAGTCTTTATCCAGATTGGTGCCAGCTTTTAATGTATTTAATACAGTGAGACTATACAAAAAGAACGTCCCGGTTCCTTTATTTATGTAATATTATGTCCTTTGTGTGTACAGTTTGTTTTGCCTTTGTTCCACGAATCATATTATACTTGATACATTACTACGGACCACGAACTCTTTCCTACGACTATTCCTACATAAAAACCTTGCTTTGTACTCAAGTGGACCAGGATATATAAAGCTATAACTCTGGAACTACGGATTTTATAATACATTTATGAGGTACAGCTACACAAGTTCATAGGTTAAATATTTAAAATGGTTACTACCTACAATATACAAATATTTACGATTCAAAATATTGAATGTCAAAACAGTACCTTGCTCATAAATGAATCAAAACACCATTAAACACAACCAGAAAAAAAAGGAACACGTTATTTTTTTGATTTCATACAAATATTCCTTAAAATCCTGAAGCAAACACTCGAGTCCTTACCTGTACCAGAGTAAAATCTTAATGAATCCCAGCTTGGTCACTCCAAGTCAAATACTAATTATGAGCACCCAGTTTATGTAATGTTCTTGTAAAGGCCAGTTCTAACAAAATACCTTCTCAAAATTTAAAGAGCAACTTGACGTACCTACATACGGGTTCTAGTGCGGTAACAGTTATCAATTATTTAAGCATTACGGTTCATAATTATGAAGTAAACATACACATCTTTCATTAAAGATAAGTTTTGTGCTGACAATAATGATGAAAACATAAATAGCTGCAAAAGGTAGATTCATTTTATGAATAAGACCTTTAGCCGTGAGGTGACGACTCTAGAATACAAGTGGCTACCAAGAATCTAGAGTGGCTATTTTCCATATTATGAGATTGCTGCTAGGTCACCTAAATTAATGACCACCTTGGTACCGACGACTGTTTATTCGAACAAAAAGCGCAATTGCGTGGTATGTTGCATTGCATGTCGATGTACATCCTGTGAACTCCTTTGCAGAGATAAAGACAGCTTAATAGTACTGTTTTTTTATATAATGGGAGGCAAACGAGCCAGCAGGTCACCTGATGGTAGGTAAGTCACCGCCGCCCATGGACACTCGCAACACCAGAGGAGTCACAGATACGTTGCCGACCTTTCTTGAAGCTCCCCAAGTCTAAAAGTTAATTTTTAATTTTTTCTATTTACTTACGCGAAACCCGAAATGAAGACCATAATCCAATTACAAGCTATCACTATACGATTACACTATAATAATTAACCCATTTATTATTTCCCTCTCACAAAATTACAACACTCTTTTCCTTATAAATATTAGAACTTAAACATGAAAAGCTCTTAAAGTTTCAAAATACGATAATTATAAGCTTGTGTTAACCTTGGCTTATTTACAATAATAATTGTGGCTAATAATCTGTGGAATATGAAATGGTTGAACTCAACTTAGTTCGAGTCATTAAGTAAAAGCTAGTATTATTAGTTTTCAGGGTTTCGGTAAGTAGTAAAATACCTTTTAACTTAGCCTGTAATTTAGTAAATAAATTGCCTGTTTACTGTTGGCGATTTTTGTATAGTGATAATTTAATCACTATTAAGTCTCAAAGTCAGTTTAGAAAGAACGACCAATAGTCAAGGTCTGTATAATAAAAGCTGTAATTAATAAATACTACATAGATTCCTCGTATGATGCTAGAAGAAGTTTAGAAAGTAATATTTTTTTAGAAACGAGGAAAAGTACCAGTGCGGTTTATATGTACCGCGTGGAGAAGGAAGGAACATGATTGCATGTCATGATAAATAAGTTTATCTAACTATTGACTGCAGATCTACAAACAATAATAATTACTTACGTACCTAGGTACTATACGCAATAAAACCTCACCAACCTATTAAACAGTAAGAACTCCTTGTTAATAATATAAGAACCTACACAATGACACCTGAAACTAATAAATAATGTGAAATAAGCTTGTCACAGCGACGTGAGGTAAAGAATAAACGAACTATCCGATACGAGCACCCAACAAACCGGAACAAGACTTGTTAGACTGAAACGAAAAATACTCGGCGCTCGCGAGAAATGTTACAGAAATATGAACTATTGTTAAATTAAAGAATTCGGTTTCAACACGAGCTAAAATATTTTGTTTTACTAGTGGCGCAATAAGACTATTCACGTTGTTAAAGTATTTTTTCTGTCATAGGCTTTTAGATTTGAGCACTATTTATTTTAAGCTTCAATCATGGCTTTCGTATCATGACATCATGTCGACACCAACAATTTATACTACGCTAACTCGAATTTTAGGAAAACTAGTTTTTTATGCTAAAGTGCTTAAAATGTGCTATTTTATTTGTAATAAAAAAATCATGAAGTAATATACAAAAATAACGAAGTTACAAATTTTACACAACGCTAAGTACAGGTAATTTTTAGAATCGCTCGATTTAGTTTACGCTAACTTCACTTGTCGCATTATAAGATTGATGGAAGTGCGCGGTTTGAAACACTTTATAATATAATGCTAATTAATGGAGCTATTGTTACAAGTTAGTCTAATTATTAATAGTGTTAGTGTATTTTTACAAAACTGACACGATAAAGAGCTAAATATTTAGTAAAATTTACCAAAAAGGTAAAATATTCATTGAGGAGTGTTGATAAAAAGGATGAGATTCCGCTTTATACTGCTAAAAAAGGTAAGTTTAATGTGCTATTAAATATTATATTCTATGTTAAAGTATATAAAATATGGTTTATAGAATTTACTATATTATTTTGTAAGTTTTAGCTGCTTTGCTTAAAGTTCGTGTAACACTACGCTAAATGTTACTTGGCGTAATGTAGCCCGATCGGATTTCGTTCTTCGATTGGCCATGCACTAGTTAGCGACTGTATGTTTTATACAATTACTCGTATAAAACTATGTTAAATACTTTATAGACAGCATATTTGACATTTTTAAATGTAGGCGTAAGTTTAAATGAATGCATATATTTTAGAGTAAGCAATGTAAAGCAATAAAAATCACACTTGTTTAGTACTGTGACCGCCCGTAATACACTACGCTGACTACTAGTTAGACGTATTTTGTGCGTAAAATAATATTGTGGAATTAGGGGTATATACGGCTAACTTGCACTAAATTAAAAAATATACACAAAAAATAAAAATAAGAGATAACTATAAATAAATCAAATATTAATCATACAAAATTTCAAATCAATATCCTTATTAATATAAAGTTCACTTTTATGAGTTAGCTTAGTATAAATTGTTGGTGTCGATGTATTGTGCAGCGAGCTTTTTTACACACATTAATTTTAAGGACACAAAGAACGTTTTAGATGCAGGACAATCATATCTGAATCGCATTAATAATTGCCAAAAACAGAAATTTAATTAACTATTTTTCGAAATCGAAGAATCTCAACGCTCCTTTTAAAACAAAAAAAAACTAATTTTAGAACACTTAGGTACAATTATTTTACGCCATCATTGGTTTGGCTTAGCTGAACATATATTAATATATAAACTGAGTTATCAAGCAAGACCTAGCCACTCTTTGCTTGTATTACTGCTTACGTAAGTGTAGCATATTTCGACGAAAATCACAATGTAAATCTTTTTTTTAATACACATAGCAACACTGTGACAGCAAATTTCTATCAGAGAATCCATCAAAGGAACGTATGCTATATTTTATTACATTTCAGCGAAAATAATGTTACCGTTTTCCATGTATAAAAAAAAGGAAAACACTTAATCGAATTACAAAAAGAATCGTTGCGTGAAGTCGAACAATTGAATTTCTGTATAAGGACGTAGTAGCAGCTTCCTCGTTACCATAGAAAGATGCCTGTGGGCGTAGAAGCATATAATGATACAATTACTTGAAGCTATTCAACACCTGAAATACTAAATAGATTGGAGTCAAATTGACAACATTAATTTTTACTTTATAATAATACTAAGACATCAAATCAACTAGCTGGGCATAGGCCTCTCCCAACTAAGATAACTACTTGTAAATTTATATTGTAATAAGTCCTGGAACCAAATACTTTGTATTATCCTTTATGCCTTGCTTTTTTCCCTTTTAAGAAATGGCTCTTTACAGACTAAGTACTTATACTAAAATACAGACATTAACTATAAAAAATCATTCAGGTGACATTGAAAGTTTACTAATAATTTGCCTAGATGGCGCATTATAAAATTAAAGATTGGAAAGAATTGGCTTTTAGTCTACGCAACGCAATAGACAAGTTTCGATGACGTTGAGGCGAGCATTTAGTAGATGCAGGTTTGGTTTTTATGCCTATGTGATTTTTACAAGCAAAAGCAACTTTTGCTTTAAAGTTAATTTTATTAGTTATTCTTGAGGTAAGTTTCTCAGGGAGAATATCTGTAAAGTTTCATCCTAAGTCGACTTTTACGACACTCATAATGATTAGATGAATGAATTAGTCACTGAACCAAATAATAATGTGTCATTAGGTAACATTCATGTGACTTAGTAACAACAGAAATAAGTAAAATATTTCCTTAATAATTAATATGATAAACACGTAAAATATCTAGCAAGTTTTCATTCGTATAGAGCGAGTGACATTGAAACTTCGCAATCCATGTTTCTTGGGTCAAGGCCAAGTTGGAGTGGGCACGGGGGATGAAATATTTCTACAAAAATATGTTTTATCGTGCAATTCACACATCGTATACGAGTTGATAAATTTTTTTTAAAACTTTGTTACTAGAAAATCGGTATTAGGCTGAGAGTTCCGATGCAAATTATTATACAATAGTGACTTTAAAGTCACCCCTGTATCATGTCGAAGAAAAATACATTTGAGAGACAAACAAAGTGCCTTTAATTGCCATTTTAAGTTGGTAGAATAGAATTAAGTTTTGCTCAATCTAACCTATTAGTATAAAAGTAATTAAGTCTATGTGTTTATAAGACGTAATCTTTAAAACGGCCGAGATAATTTTGAAGGGATTTCTCTTGGTAGATTGCTGGTTTTTGGGACGTTACTTAGACATACTTTAATTAATGCAAAATATTTTGAAAGAAAGAAAGAAAGAAAATAATTTATTTTGTTGCAAACAATATACAGTAACTAATTATCAATTAACAAGATATTACAATAATGCACACAAAATAGGACCTAACTCAGCCGATTGCTGTAGTGTCATAGACACTACAGCGCTGATATTCTGTTAGGCCCTTATACAGAAGGTATTCTGAATCATCAATTCATAATTATTTCGTATTCAGAAAAAAAAATCAACGACTAGTTTGAACCAAAAGTACGACTATGAAAAATATGAATAGGTACTTATTCTACTTTCATAAAGATAACGTCAACTATGTAATATCTACATTTATTTATATAAACTATAAATAAATGTAGATATTACATTGCTGCATTCTTAATTCGTCCAATTTCCTAATCATGCGTTTTATATCGAATCTGAAACCTTATATTCAAATGAAAAAATAATACTTCCCATACAAAAACTCTCTGTATTCAAATTTATAGTTCATACGCATAAATATAGCTAGCACGGGTTTCAATATATTGTATTTAAGGTATAGACCGATATTTTACCATACAAACGTCGAAGGTAAGTAAATTATTCCACTGTTTGATGTTATATATTTCTTTTATATCAGAAAAAATGGAATTTTGATCTGAAAGGAAATAAGTACCTAGTCTTAAAATATAATATCATTTTGTAATATGAACCTTTGAATATTGGGCGCCGCCGCAGACGAATGTAATAAGTTGTGTAAGATCTTTATTGAAATGAAAAATATTTCAAAGTTTATCGTTACAAGTACACGAGTTGTTTTTCTTCTTTGATTTTTTTAAAGTTGTTATTTGAATACTTGCTTTTCGTTTTAATAAATGGCATCTCAGCCATCTCTCATGTTTTAACGACAGGTAAATAACGTTCAAACCGCTGACAAAGTTGGCAAGCAAAAGAAAAGATAATGGAAAAGTACTCACTTGTAAATTTACCAAAACACATTCTGATTTTTCTTCGTGTTTAAATAAAGTTAGGTAAGTTCATAGGACGACATTTTAAGCAAAGCCTTTGGAGCTAATTATACGGCATAAAGCCTTCATTAATTCGTAGGTACTTCTACACTAAAGAAATTTAGTAATAATGACCTTTACAAAATGTAATCATTATCTGGCGGTAATTAGAAACATTTTAAAAATTAGAGACACAAAATGTTAACAATGTTTAACCCTTAGATTTCACTAAACTTAAGCTTTTAAGCGTGTCGTCGGCAAGATCAGCACCTTAGTGTGGGCTGTAATTTGTATGAGTCTCTATGGCCATAATCTCCGTGCATTTTGTGGAATATCATAAAGAAGCTTTTAGCAACAGTTACACATATATTTAATACTTACATGACATTTCTAACTTGAATTTTCATGTTGGTGCCATATCAAAGAATAATGCCATATCACTTATGTTCGTAAAGGCACCTTTTACGGCAAACTGACCAGTGCGCGACACAGGATATCATGCAGAGTCTACCGTCGCCCGGGGTAAAGTTTTGAGGTGAAGGACAGTTTGTGTTCGCTCTCATTCCCTTTACACCGCCGCGTAAGCCCGTCAGACCCTCTTCACAATATGAATTGTGAGAAATATTTGTTATTATAACAAAACTTCGCAGATGTTTCAAAATTCCTTTCAGGCGCCCCCGGTTTCTATGGAAATTACTGATATTATCTAAGTACTTCCTTATTCAATTACTCAAACCGATTATTTATAATATGAAAACAAAAGATACAAACTCCCTTTATAGCTATGTTTTCTAACATAAACGGTAAGCCGTGAGAGAGAGAGAGAGAAAGCCTTATTTACTCGGATATAATATTCAAGACACATGTGGAGCATTCTGGAGCGCGCGAGCAGGTGAAGCAAACCACGGTTTGTGGTATAAAAATTAGCAATTAATTTATTGGAAAGTAACCTTAAATATATGTTTTGATTGTTAGATGATCGATAGTTAGCTAAAATTATAATCGTCGTAAAACTAAATAATAAAAAATTTATTTTAAAGTTTAATATATAGACTATATCAGACTAAAATTTGTAGTGATCGTTACAAAAAATATTGAATAGAATGTATTGTTTAATTTAATTGTGCACTTAAACTGAAATCTCTAAGACAGTCTTAATTTTTTCAGACGTTACTTTAATACTAATCTAAATCTCAATGCTTTGGCTGATGCTCTTGTATTGTGACTGATTATGAATACATAATAACATACCACTTCAAGCTATCTCTAAAATCCAGGCCTCCAAATAAGGGAAAAGCTTCGCAAAAAACACTAAGTACCAAATAAAGATGGTATCAAAAAACTTTACACCGAAACGTATCCTAAAATTCCGTCAATATTGTTAAACTTTTCATGGTTTATTCTTTTCTCCGGTGCCCTAATACTATTGTGTCGTGTAAAATAGTAAAAAAAAACGGTGATTTTTTTATTTCCAGTAGAGACTTCAATTTAATACATAAATGTAGGTATCGATGAGAAAACCATAAAAAAAACATTGTCTTGCACTTTATGATAAAAACATGACCTAGTTTCTGAAACATCTGCTGTTGTAAGCATAAACAGTCTTTCAAGAGATTTCTAGTTCCCGAGGAGTTCTAGGAAATCCTTTAAAGACTCAACACGTGTCCGCTGCATTCTTAGTTCTAAGTACTAGATGCAAACAAAATGCATTATGGCAATAGTATCGTATAGAGTTTTTGTACCCAGTTAGCATTTAATGTATTTTTTTTTACTTTTAATGTATTCGATAGATACTGAATTTTTTTAAAGTCACTACACCGTGTTTACTAAAGTTAAAGTAGTAAAGAAGACGTGGAGAAAACCTAAAATCTGGTTGATCTAAACTTTGCTGGTATTAAGAGAGAGAGAGTTAATAAGAAAACTACATAAGGATGAAAAAATTTAGCATTCCTGCTCGAAATACGCTCGGCCTTAAAAATAAGTAAGTATCTTACTATTAGTCGTAATATTATTGAAAATTAAAGATAATCACTAGTCAACGTCCAAAATTTTACTCCAATGCTGAAGTACACCGATCTTTAAACCGGCAAGACGTAAAAAGACAGACATTCTGACAAACTGTACCTTTTCAATTCGTATGACACTCTGAAAAAAAAGGATTTTAATATAACGTAGGTATCCTTGTTACGTCACTACACAGCCCCAATAATACTATAATACCTCTATAAACCGCTTTAGCTTACCTAGCGACCTACTCAATAATAAGAAATCAAGTCGATTGCCAAAGGGGATTTAAATTCACAATCTTTTATTGTTAGTTCTACACGGGCGCCACTTTCCTTTTTCCCATTACGTTTGTGCGTTGAACGCTCTTTAAGCCTACAAACGAAGTCCTTCAAATAATTTACCGCTTCAATTACTAATTCGTGTACACTATGTATTAATTTAACCCCGTACTGGTGGTCGTATCATATGTATGACGTCATCACACATAAATGTACCCGGCGTATAATACGCAAGCTTAGTTAGCATACTAAACCGGACGGTACAGTCGATGTAGTTAGGATCTCAGTGTATGTTTAGTAATTTACTACGTTTAATTACTAGTGTTTTACTATTTTTCCTTATATTGGAAAACTTAACGGCTTCTTAAACTACATCCAACTGATGCTGACAAAAAGATCAGTGATGGAAAGACATTCATTTAATAAAATTACACGTACGCAAAATAGTACGTAGAAACACCGATCCAAACACTATACGTAGTGCATAGTGCCAAAGAATCTCTGGCGTGGCAGCCAGATCATTTTACAGCTTCGCCATTCGTCAAAATATTTAAATAAATGCCATTATCAACTTTATTATCTTTTCCTTTCCTAACTACATCAACAGCATTCCAGTTGTTAGAGAAAAGACTCGTACGAGTATGTAAGTAGTGTTTGTCTCAATAACATTCTAATAGTTAATAATATTGTATGGTAAGAAGTCAATCAAATCAATGAAACACAAAAAAGTATGTGTGTTAGAGTCAAAACCCTTATTAAAACCCATTTATAGACGAACGCTTGTATTATTGAAACGATATTCAAACTTTGATGCCAAGAAATTACATCAATATCTAATTTGTTTACGAACTCTTCTTATTAATTAAATTTTAACTGAATATACTTTGGTAGTAAAACAAATTGCGCAGTAAATTATTTCTGCCTAAGTAATTTAGTACGAGTTCATGTTTATCAGTTACTTAGTGGGCATCTTATGAATTTTATTTACGGGTATTGTTACAAACAATGGCGACCGGTTATTAAATACAAACTGTCTTACTAATAAAAATTTTCTTATACAGTCGTTATACACATGAATACTTATTCATTGAATAGGAGCGTAATAGCTGTTTATACACTACTTGACTAATAAACCAGGTATAAGCATTGGGTAACTATTAAATAGTTATGACACTGACCACTGGCAATACTGTCAGAAACATTCTAAAAAGTAATATATTAAAAAATGTCATTAAATTAGTTTCATATTTTTACCTATTAATTCTTATTGTAAAAATATTAAATAAATTAATATGTCATAAAGAATATTAATATAATACCCTAATGTTGAAATTCGACTTAGAAATCGTAATAAACGCATAATTTTACACACTTTTACATATTTTTACTTTAGCAGATTTTGACATTACTTTTGAACGTCTCTTAAAATATGTCAAAACGGTTGAGTATTTGAGACTTCATTTCGTATTCTGTTTGCGCGGTTTATTTTGATTTACAATCTCCTAAAAATAACCATTAAATGGAATCAAGTGATTATAGATATATAGCAAAGAAGAGGAAGCCTTTTTGCAAATTGGGATTTATTAGAAAAGGTATTTAGTTGACCTCGAAAACTAAATAGTGACAATATCGATAGGCGAATGTATGGTGTGATTTTGTAACAAAACAAGCTTTAAAAATGGATTAATGTGATACCACACAGTCCCACGAGTGGGCCGAAGAAGAACACTTACTCCAAGGCAAAGATCAGCAGTTAAAAATGAAAAATTTTGAACTGGAAAATGTAATACGTACAGCGAAAATAAATAAAATTGATAACTAAAATGTATTTTATTTAAAATAATTAATGATATTACAAAACATAATTCATAAATAATTGCCTTGCAACTTATCCAGTTGCATTATTTTGAGTTCTTGTGGTCTATGTCCCTAACGGGGTCACCGGGCGTTATGTCCATTATTTCTGTATTTTGCCCTATTTTTATTGCAATATTGTGCAGAACTGCAAGTGCAACTAAATACAGTTTAACATTTTCTAATGATACACTGAATCCGTGTAATAGGCATCGAAATCTCTGTTTCCATACACCAAAGCATCTTTCTACAGGGTTTCTAGTCAGTATATGAATCTTACTGTAGGCCTCCTGCTTAATATTAGCAGGATTTTGTACAGGTGTAAACAAATTACCTGTTAGTCCATAACCTGCATTACCCAAAAACGACCATTAAATTCTCCATTTTCAAATCTCTGCCGTATTGGGCTTTCTCTGAAAATTCGGGAATCATGAGTACGTTCTCCAGTGTACTACAATGTCCTTTATTAATAGGCTGGAATCGCATACCCCTTATACGTTTATTGAAGACACTCCTTTTCTATTGATATAGTATTGTCACTACCAACCTTTTTGATCTTAATATGTGTGCAATCAGGCAATAGCATCTGTTACGTTTCTTAAGCCTTATATTACGAAATTCTGCTATGACTTCCTCTTCCTCTTCAAGAGTTCGTGGCATATGAATAAAATGGTAAGCTTTCCTTGCTAGTGCAATAGCTACTCGTGTCGGCATACATTCGTCACGGATTGTTGACTCCTGCCGTGAATGTCTGCAGCATCATCTTCCACTTTCTGTCGCGCCCATCGCGCCCCTTAATGCTGTACAAACTTGAAGTTCTCTTGAATAGACACGACCTCTATCTAGTACTCTGTTCCATTTCACCACGGATTAAATCTACCACTTCCTTTGCATACGCCTTCGTAAATCTTTATTTGGTTTTAAACTCACAATCATCTAAAATAAACGGATTATAGCGAGATTAGTAGTTTTTACTTTCTTGGTGGTTCTTCACTCTCCATTCCGTCAAAAATGTCAAAATAATGTAAATAATCCATAATTAGAGATAAATCAACACAATATTGTAAGTTATGCACTTGTTATACGAAGTCTGTCGACTGAATAACAGTTGTATAAAGTGACGTACAACTTACACCACCGCTATAACAGGCGTATAGCTAGAGTGTGTTTATTAGTAACGTTTTTCTTATAACCTTGTTATAACGAGTGTGTAAATGTTTATTAGTAAGACGGTTATTGTGTAAGCTCACCTATTATTTTTAATAATATTATTGTGTATATCTCGTATGTACTCTTCGTAAATTATTGTTTTTGCCAATGATGACGTTGTGTTGATCGAAGCAACAGGAAGGAAACAATAGAGAAAGTTGTTGATAGTTAATGTATTTATTCAAGTAGTAAACTGTTATTATAAATAGTACTTTGTTACAAATGTATTGTAGAATTTATTTAAATAGATAAATCATGATGTTAAGAATTCAGATGTAAAATTGGTTAGTGTATTGTCATCCGTATTGTATCCGAATCGGAGCGGGAAAGACAAACAGTTGTATTTTTGCAATAATTATGGAAAAGTGATAATAAACAATGTTAAAGTAAACCGGATTTTATTCCCACACCCTGCATAACTAAATTAGACCATAGTTCAGAAGTGGGATCGACAAAAAGAATATTCTTTTTGATCTACGCATAAAGAAGACAAAATAAAACGAGTCGATGTACTTGTACAAGTTTATAAAAGTAATTATTGGTATAAGATTGGCTGACTTCTTGTTAAGGCAAGTTATTTACTTTTTATTAGTATTTTGGTTCCCTAAAGTGTTTTTTTTTTCTCATTGTTTAATCACAGTTTTTAACTTAAAATGTGTATGTTAATGTAATTTTTGTTCCAAATTCAAAATTAAAACTGTATTATGCCAAAAGACAGGAGTTAAAAACTGTGTATCAGTACAGACTAAGTTATCTGAAATTCTAAAAGGAAAAATGACAACGTTAAGGCTGGCCAACGTTTTCTGTATTCGTTTTCCGAATGCGTAATTTCGAATTGGAATTCCGTGAGACTAGCGCAAACGTTCGTTTTTCTTCATTCGGAATGTATTCACGTTAGTACGGATAGTAGTCATGCGCAAAACAGTGTATTTTAAAGTAATGTGATATGGCATTACATTTCATATCAAGTAATATTACATTACACTATCACATATCACTCCAAATATCACCTGAGATAACGGTGTCACGCAAATAGCCTTTCATCTCACTTTTGATTTAGGACAATAAGTGATGCGATTGATACCTACATTACGCGTAATATATGCGATTATGTGCATGGACTCCGAACTGTGTGATGTGGAATGTTGTTGTGGTATAGATAAAATTGATTTCCCTTCATACTTAAACCCAACATAGAAAAAAGGTTATTCCAGGCTTAGGACTGGCAACATACATGCATTTAGAAGATTAACTGTATGGTTCATCATGAATATTGGCGTATTTAAAAATCAATTTTATTTACATTGATTGACTGATTGTCTTTTTTTTTATAAGTTTAATTTTTTTTGTTTTTTTTTTGGTTTTTTAATTTTTTTTTAATTTACAACTCCTAATTACAAATTACAACTGATAAACAGTAATTGCGAAAGTTTTTTTGTCTTAAGACGAGTCCTCCTTTCGTTCAAAATTAGGCCCGCCTTCGAAAAAACACGTTCGCAAGGCACAGACGTAGCCGTTATGTTGAGGCGTTTGAGCATGTATGTGTATAAACGTGGGTAGACTCCTTTGCGCTCTTTCCACCAGAGAAGAGGATCGTCCGTTCTCTTGATAAGAGGTTCTTGAACATATTTGTCGAACTCAACTATGCCGGCCGCCGTAATATTTTGGGGAACGAGCTCTGACACTTCTGCGTCAAATTCATCCCAAATGGAGCCAGATTGGGTAGACGATGGTTGTGGAACTGGTACTTCCTGAACTCGTTCCAAAGTAGAGGCATTTCCAATTTTCCAAAAAAAAAAAAAAGTTTTTTTTTTTTTTTTTTTTTTTACTTTTAGTTTTTTGAACAGCTGATATCTAGATTTCTGTGGGACGAATTTTGTTGGTTCCACAGAAGAAAATGTTGTTTACGTATCAATCTTTGTAATAGACCTAGTTGGTGACCTGGGGAAAGACTGGCTTGTTAGTAAATAACTTTTGCATGGAGTGCCACCGGGCTTTTAGTTTTTTGAACAGCTGATATCTAGATTTCTGTGGGGCGAATTTTGTTGATTCCTTAGAAGAAATGTTGCTTATGTGTCAATCTTTTTAATGAACCTAGTTGGTGACCTGGGGACAGACTGACTTTTAAGTAGATAACTGCTTGGAATGCCACAGGGCTTTTCATTTTTTGAACCGCTGATATCTAGATTTCTGTGGGACGAATTTTGTAGATTCCATAGAAGAAAATGTTGTTTACGTATCAATCTTTGTAATAGACCTAGTTGTTGACCTGGGGAAAGACTGGCTTGTTAGTAAATAACTTTTGCACGGAGTGCCACAGGGCTTTTAGTTTTTTGAACAGCTGATATCTAGATTTCTGTGGGGCGAATTTTGTTAATTCCTTAGAAGAAATGTTGCTTATGTATCAATCTTTGTAATGAACCTAGTTGGTGACCTGGGGACAGACTGACTTTTAAGTAGATAACTGCTTGGAGTGCCACAGGGCTTTTCATTTTTTGAACCGCTGATATCTAGATTTCTGTGGGACGAATTTTGTTGATTCCATAGAAGAAAATGTTGTTTACGTATCAATCTTTGTAATAGACCTAGTTGTTGACCTGGGGAAAGACTGGCTTGTTAGTAAATAACTTTTGCACGGAGTGCCACAGGGCTTTTAGTTTTTTGAACAGCTGATATCTAGATTTCTGTGCGACGAATTTTGTTGGTTCCATAGAAGAAAATGTTGTTTACGTATCAATCTTTGTAATAGACCTAGTTGGTGACCTGGGGACAGAGTGGCTTGTTAGTAAATAACTTTTGCATGGAGTGCTACAGGGCTTTTAGTTTTTTGAACAGCTGATATCTAGATTTCTGTGGGGCGAATTTTGTAGATTCCATAGAAGAAAATGTTGCTTACGTATCAATCTTTGTAATGAACCTAGTTGGTACCTGGGGACAGACTGACTTTTTAGTAGATAACTGCTTGGAGTGCCACAGGGCTTTTAATTTTTTTGAACAGCTGATATCTAGATTTCTGTGGGGCGAATTTTGTTAATTCTTTAAACATGTAATAAGCTCAATGGTATAAGTCAATGTACAATGGTTACAAACGTGGGGGCAGCAATTTTTATTTTAGCCCAAAGCTCCTAGTAAAAAAAACATTCTCCTTTCAGAATTCCGCCTACATAATTATTTACTTCCCTACTAAATAAGGGGGAGGGTTTCCTTTTATAATCTGAAGTGGCTCCTCAATCCAAACGGACGTAATTAAATAGATACTATACATAAGGACTGGTAATTATAAATAATATCCAAATTGACTAGACAATGTGATAAATTAATCACATCATCTAGTATTAGGTACTATATTCTAGCACTCCCCGGCCGCTACCGCGGCACGCTCGCTTCGCTCGCTCGGCTCGTGCGTCCTTTAGTCGCCATACTAACCTAACATAACCAACTGTTTCTGACTTTTGCCTTAATATTTTATTTTAGGACATATTACTTTATAGCAAGAAAAAAATAGGACATTTAAACAATGATAGTACCCTACTTTATGACACACAAGTATTATAGGTAAAGACGATTAGGTAATGTACGATTTCGTATATTATAGTAAATATATTCTTATATAAATAGTAACCACAGATAAATCAACCGCTCCGTATCATATATATAAGTAAAGAAAACACGTTTGATGAATAAGCAAAGGTAAATTTACTAGCTATAATTGCTATAATTGATTCATTCTAGCGTACTTACCTAGTTACTTTAGCTTTTTTTGTCACTGCAGTGGGTCTACCTTATCACATTAGAGTTAATTTTAATATAATAAAAGAAAAAAAAAATCATCATTTACTATAGCGTCAATAATTACGATAAATGTTATGCATCAAACGTGTTTTCTTTACTTCGAATTATGTATTACACATGTTTTGTAGAAAAACTATTTACTATTTTATAACATGTTGTATACCAATGGAAAGAGGATAAATTAAGGCATTTATTTAGAAAATGGAAGAACTCTCTCTCTTTTATTTATTTTTTTATTGTACTGTGAAGTTGATCATACCTTTAAATTTTACCTGTCTCTATAGTTATAATAAGTCAATAAACAAAAAGTTGAAGTTTTTGGTGAGCTATTATGAATTTATATGATGCTCCTAGTATTAAACTTTAAAACAAAACATAATTATGAGGACTCACGGAAAAAAAATTATTTTAATTTAAGTGTTCATGGTAAATATTGGGTTTTTCTTTTAAAAATAGCTTTACATCGATATCTAAAATATGTTGAGATTAAAACCGGCTAGGGGAGTGAGGAAAGACAGGTAATGACCTCTTCTATCAGCTATTTCAATTTGGCAAACGATGTACCAAACACCCTGTATATTGCCTTGGCTGCCTCAGAGAGAGGGTAAGACAAGGCAACATTACAGTTGACAGTATCTTTTACATACACAATATCATTAAAATCAACTCTTATGTTTTCGTTTCGAACACACTCCACTACAATGTGTAATGGATCTTCTATAATGCCGCACTCTGAACAAAGGGGCGATGCAACTTTTTTCATTAAATAATCAAATTTATTAAGTGGAATGTGTCCGGAACGTAATCTAAAAGCAGTAACCAAGGTATTTCTTTTCAAAAGACATTCATTAAACCAAGGGGTCTTCCTAGGCTCGCTCTGTACCGTCCTATACCATATACCCTTTTCCAACGATCTTTCATCGAAATGTACCTTCCATAGATTATAACAATGTTGTCTTATCAGAAAAACACAATCACTAAAAAAAGGCATAAGATGCAAGAACACGCCATCGTCACAGGCTTGCCTCGCCAATACATCTGCCTCTTCGTTACCATTTAAACCAATGTGTGACGGAATCCATTGCAAAATAACTGTTTTAGACATTCCAATTAACTAAACAATGGCTTTAATTATGTCATATGCAATCGGAGTTCCTCTTCAACAAGAGGTACACCTAGCCACCTGTTGTAGGGCGCTTTTGGAGTCGGTTAAAATAATTAATTTATTAACTTCTATCGATTTTATATACACTAAGGCTTTATATATAGATATTAACTCTAAAGATGTTATACAAATATTTTGTGTTACTTAAAATTTCAAGTTATGATTTGTTTGGGGATCATAAAACGCACCACCCATACTAGTAGTACTTTCTTTAGACCCGTCGGTATATATTTTATAGTAATCTATATAGTTGGTGGTAAGATAGGAAGAACAGTATTGGCGAAGCAAATCTGTGTCGTACTCTTTCTTAGCACAGGATATGTTGGTTACATTATATTTTATAATATTACTAAGATCATACCAGTTGATCCAATAATCTAAAGAGAACATGCCTAAAACTTGTTGTGAATCAATATTTATAGTATTAAATTTAGAATGAATTGTAATAAGAGTAGGAATTTTTTTACGTCGCCAGTATTTTCGTGAAACAAGTAAGTTAAGCTCTTGTATCACGTTGATAGTAGGATTTGAAGCTAACGATCTTGATTTAAGCCAAAATTTACCTCCGAGAAATGTACGTCAAATTTGTAAAGGTATAATGCATAATTCACTCTCCATTACATGAATAGGAGTAGTTCTAACAAAACCACCTACTATCCGCATTGCCTCATTCTGAACCTTATCTAATTTAAATAATTTTGATTTACATGCACTGTCGTAAAGAAAGTTACCGTAATCCAAGCGACTCCTAATTATCGAAATATATCTCAAATGTTTAGGGTGTACACACCATCCAGGACCTGCTAGTACTTTTAAGACGTTCAAATATTTTTGTGATTTTTCATATAACTCATTGATATGTTTATTCCATCCCAGAGAGCAGTCTAGCCACATTCCCAAATATTTCACGTTGGGAACTTCTTGTATAAGTAGGTATATTATTAATTGATACAGAGCAATTCATTCTATTAATACCTTTTTTAAATACACAAACGCTGCTTTTTGACGGTGAAATACTCAATCCTAAATTTCCTAATGATTCAACTACAAAATTTAATGAACTCTGTAGACAGTTGCTAGCTTCTTCAATATGTTTTTTTGATGTATACAATGCAAAGTCATCTGCGTACTGAGAAATGAAAACCCTGGTCACTGAGTTACAAATATTATATGTAGCAATGTTAAATAATAATGGCGAAAGTGGGTCGCCTTGGGCTAGACCTTGCGCAGTAGTTCGACTAATAAAACTATGATCCTGTTTAATTTTTAAATTTCTTTCAGTAAGAAAGTTCCACAGATAGTTACATATATTGGAACCTGATCCAATTTGATCCAATATACCTAACAAGGAGTTTATATTTATATTATTATAAGCATTATCTACATCCAAGAAACACGCTACAGTAATTAAATCTTTTGAGAAACCTGATTGAATCCTTGTTACTAAACGTGTGAGACTATCTAAACTAGACTTCGTTTTCCTAAATCCTACTGTTTCTTCGGAAAACAAACCTTGTTTTTCGCAGAACCACTCTAATCTTCTATTTAAAATTGTATGAAATATTTTACAGACACATGACATCAAACTAATAGGATGGATAGATGTTAACAGGTTGGGATCGCGTCCTGGCTTAGGGATTGGAACGATACAAATATCTCGCCACTGTGAGGGAGTAAAACCCGTGGACAAACATATATTATACAAGTGGAGTAATACTCTCTTGCCTACAGTAGGCAAGTTTTTTATCATAGAAAATGATATTTCATCACATCCCGGAGCCGTATCACTAGATTTAATACAAGATTCTAATTCGTTCATAGTAATTTGTGATTCTAACAAATCATTATGAGAACTAAATATTGGTTTAGAGGGTAATACATATAAGGGGCACAAACCTTTCAATAGCGACTCACTTTTTGTCGGATCTATGAATGAATGTTCGGTTCTGTTTCCTTTCAGCGATTTCATTTTACTCCACATTTCACTCGCAGAAGACACTTCATCTAGGCTGTCACAAAAATGTTGCCAACCCTTTTTAGCTGCTTTCTTTATAAGCTTTTGAGAATCTTTAACACAAGTATTTAAAGTTATTAAGTTTGAAGGTGTAGGGTTTTTTCTAAAATTAGATAAGGCTAGTCTTCTTTTAGCTACTGAATGAGACAGCTCAGCATTCCAATATGGTTTGGGGTGAATTTATTACTAGGGTTCAAACTGTATTTTATATTAGGAATGGTATCATTTGCCGCTAAATTGATATACTTACTTAATAAAATTATTATATACTTAAGCATTGAGGTTCATCTGAAGTACTAAAATAAGCTAGTTTGTTCTTTAGGTTAGTTTTATAAGAATTCCAATCGGCTAGTTTGAAATTACGCTTCTTTCCAAAACATGGATAGCAGCTGTATGTAGGTATAAGAAATATTTATAACAAGATGGTCACTGCCCAGAGACTCGTTAGTGACTCGCCAGTTAAAGTTACAAGCTATGTCTGTAGAGACAAATGAAACATCAGGTGAACTTTGTTGCAAAGATCCTGCTACTAACTTAATACGAGTATGACTGCCATCATTTAACGAAATGACATTACAATCATTTACATTCGTATATTTGAGAACCCTTTACATCTGTTTTGTACACACAGCAACACATCAAGTTAAACATTTTCATTTGAAATTGTGTCTTATTTCAAGGTATTAAGGTACATGAGTGTCTAGCTTGATTAGTTGCTGTGTGTACGACCATGTAAAATGATGAGCATTAAAATCACCCAAGAATAAGGTTCTGCTACTAAATTTAGAAAATAGCATATCCCAGTCATGTCGCCGTGTAGATACCCACTGTGGACAATATACTGCAATAATATCTATATCTATATATCTATATACTTATAATAAAACTGTAGAGAGATCAATTCTGTACATTGAATATATGTTAAAAATTAATATTGGAGGATGAATGGTGATCGATACTAATGCCAAAAATGCAATCAATAAATTTTTTGTCTGTCTGTCTGTCTGTCTGTCTGTCTGTCTGTCTGTCTGTCTGTATGTGCACGCATGGGTCAAAAACTACCGAAGGCATTTTAACCAAACTTGGTACAATTGTAGTCCATACTCCCGGGCAGGTTATAGGCTGTATAACATAACGCTAAGACACATAGGAGCTGAGCAGTGGCAAAAAATTTGAAGCAAGTCGGTTGAAAAAAAGCGCGTTCGAGCTCTTATCATCGCATACGTTGATCATACGCCAAAAATATGTATTACAAAAATAATGGTCTTCAAACGATGAACAAAAAAGTCCTGAATAGTATATATCTATCTTTTATATATTAGTCACAATAACCTGTTTAATCGTTAGGGTTTTCTTCAAAGTGTAATAAATACATAAATATATTGTAATTTGCATAGACATATCTTTTTCAAACTCCCATATTTCAAAAGTACACTTTAATACCTTATTCATAAAAAAAAAATTATAGAAATCGGTTTATAAACACACAAGATTTAGATGAAAGAAAATTTCCAAATGTCGCCGCGCCAGTATGAGTACGGCAGTACGGTTGATTTTTGTTTAACGTCCGAAACGGCCAACCGGTGCATCTATATAATTTCATTCACATTGACTCTTAACCCAGATACTCCTACCAGGTGTTATAACACCGATTAAATGACTTTAACAATACCATCAAATTAAATATACAAACAGCGAATAGTGATCAGCATTTCTCATTACATCTTATTTAGTGCATGTGCATAGTTATTTGCGTGCTGAAAAAATTGTTATATGAATTGAATTTTATGGATTTTTGCTCAATTAAAAAAAGATATGTGGATTTTTTTCAAAATCAAAACTAATAGCTACTTTCTCTGTAATTATTGTATAGTAACCTAATAATATCGTCCTGATTATGCAAACTAATGACTGTTAGCTATAAAATGGCAAACATATTTATATTGTATTTAAATTTGTTTATCTTTTATAAATAAAATTCTCAGAGGTGTTATAACACCTAGTAGGAGAATACACGTCTATATCGCTTTACTACTAAATGTTAGGTCACTGCCAGAAAAATCATTATGTTTTCAGGAAATATAAGATAAATTAGAAAAAATGAATGATGCAACACATTTTCGACGAAGTATAGTCATTTTTGGGTTCCAGGTGGTCAATTAGGGGTTAACGCTGAAGTACATTATAAAGAAACTACTTCTGACTACTATAAATATAACGTCTTATATCCAGTTTCTTATATAAGAGAAGTCGTACAGAATCTCCGTCCCACCTATAAAATTCTACTGTACCTCATTCAGCTCCTGTAGTCTTTCTTTCAACAAGTGGTACTGCCTTTGCAGCGAGAATATCAAAGAAACAGAATTATCCAAATTCTTACCCAGAATGGCAAACTTTGAGGGTCCGAATAAACTACAGCCACCAGTATAATATTATTCTGATGCCATGTTTGGTGATGATGTCGTTGATATGCTGTTTTTGTTGGTATGTCGTTTGTACATTTAGTATACAAACTTATACACTTGCCAACAGAGAAGTAGAATATTGTCACAAGCAATGCATTGAAATGATTCCTGGCTATCTTTTTGTTTAGTTGATGTGGTCCATCGAAGAGGCATGTACTGGGAAAGTTATCAGATACTATTTTTGCACATATAAGTAACGCTCTTTCACGAGATCGATTACGTAAACATATTCACTGCTGTGATAATAGACCAAGTGGTGACAAGTAATGGCTAATTGTTGAAAGTGAGACCTTAGTTTGGTGTATGGAACAAAAATTTCTTACCTATAGCTTTTATAGAATTATAGTATCAATGAAGTAGTAGTGTCTTATTATGGGAGCCATTGTTACACGCAATTTATACACCCTATGGCCCTAACTTGTAAAATTTGCAAACACAAATCTATTTTGTGTAAAAAATGTTAGGTTTATTTTCACCCTAAGAGCTGCTTCATAACTAAATTAAGGTAAATATGAACTACTTTTATTCTACCCACAATATAAAACTGTATAAAAGTCTAACAAAGATTAAAAAATAAATCAAGTGTATAATTTTGTCCAAAATATTTCCCATAGTTCCCTACTAGCCATAGTAGCCCATTCTCCTACCAGGTGTTATAACACCGATCATTTTCCAGATTTCCCAGAGGAGTAGGATTTTTTTTTGTATTTTTCCTGAAAAGTTAGTGACACTAATACCAACATATCAAAAAATTACAAAGATCTGAGACCCTAAATAGTTTCAGGAGTATCTGGGTTAATGCGAACGGACGTGGTTCTTATTGACTCTTCTCGGAATAAGCGCGCTTTAGATATTAAAATACATAGATACGTAGTATTTAGGTATTAAGTTTAAAGTAGGTATCTATCTATACTATAATAAAACAATCGGAATCGGATAAGTAATACTCGAGATTTCGCTAGATCTCTCTTTATTAGAACAGTCCAATACAAATCAGGGGTGAAATGAAAAATGGATTTGGTTCAATGTTGAATGAATTTAAATTTCGTTTCTTTTGTTCACGAGATGGCGTTACCAGTAGTAATCATAAAATAAATGAGTTTTTAAATAATATATAACTATTTTATTATTAAGTGCTATTAATAAGTTATTCCTTTTAAATGTTAATAAAATTAACCATGAATCGTATGTGTAATATCAATTATTATAAGTCTTCACACTAGCCTTTAAAAATATCAATTTAACGGACACAAAGAACATCCAGACTAAGGACAATAGTTTGTGTATCACAATTGTCCTCCATGGGAATCGAACCCGCGACCTCATGCACGCCAGCCATGTAACGCGACCGCCGCGCCACCGAGGCAGGTAATTCTGCCGCACCATAACGTGGCGTGCAAATGTATTCATTCATAATTAATTAGCGATTATCCGTGTGGTGACGGAGCAAGAATACAATATGTCACCTCCCCATCTCATCCCATGGGTGGCGTAAAACCGACTAAGGGACTATCGGTGAATATTATCTTTACGAAATAAAAATGAAGGAAAACTTGAAATTAAACCCTATACCAATCCGACTGGCCAACGTGGTATTAGTAGGCCAAGTATCCCTCCGTCACGGGAGGAGGCGCGTCCTTGCAGTGGGACATTAATGGGCTGTTATGATGAAAAAAGCGATGTCATTTATTTTAACTTACAAATTTGACAACAGATGGCATTGTGCCTGTGACGTCATTTTCAGTATCGCGGTATTAAGATTTTACTTGAAAGAATGACGTTCGCTCATGTCTTTCAGTATAAGTTTAGACACAGTCTTCATAGATCTGTCTTTGTAAAGATCTGTTTTTGAAAAGGTTTTGGTTCGTTCGTTAATTTTACAATTCGTGTGTAGGTATATCTGTTTGTTATAAGGTTTAAAAAACGATTTTTCAGTAAATCGAATTGCGAAGTAAGTAACATCCGCCACGCGAACGAAGTCGCGGGCACAGCAGCTAGTTATTAATATCTTTACAATTGTAAACGTTAACTTGACAAATCTGAATGTCGTCATTTGGATGAGAGAAATAACAAGAATTCGCCTGGATAGAATTATGAATAACTATACAAATACCGCCGTAGCCGTCTCCTCTGTCTGCTCTAAAGATTTTATAATTCTGAAGTTTAAAATTACTATTAGGTTCCAACCCTTTATTCGCATAAGGGCAACTTCTCAGAATGGCAATTTCTCATGACGGCAACTTCTCAAAAGGGCAAGTTCGCATAAAGGCAAAAGTATAATGTAAACGAAAAGTGTTTCAAATAAAAACTTTTACTGCAACAAACTACTACAATAATATTAAAAAAATTATGGTACCGGCATGTATGGAAAGTGACCATTGTTCTTTATTACTAGAATACAATCAGACGTTCCAAACATTCCATAACTGTAGAGGAACCATTTATAAAATTATCGATATTTTTGTTTGTTAATATAAATTTGCCGATTTTCGTTTTTTGTCACCATAGTTAAAACCCTTTTGGTACATTTTGGTATCTTGTACGAACGTTATTATTATTTTATTTATTTTTAAGAAAACCCCTTTACAACCTCGGGCTCTGAACATTACATACCCTCTTTATCTATACAAATAAATAATATTGGAGTGTCTGTTTGTAACATTAAAATAACGGTTTTTTAATAGATGCATATGGATGTATACACGATACATATACCAAAACCACATTTTTTTGTATTTTTGTCTGTTTGTCTGACGGATTTTGACAGGACTTTCACTGGCAGACAGCTGATGTAGTAAGGAATAACATAATAATATGTGAAATTAAATTTGGATCAATTCGTTCAGAAACAAATAAGTAACTCACATTTTTCAAAATTAAGCTCTAAACCTATTGTACTAAATTAATTTTTTATTTGTAATAAATCTTCTAAGACAGTTTTATATTCTCCTCCAATTAGTAACTTATTTATTATACCTAAGAGTAGGGAATGCAAATCCGTTCTGTTTTAAAATCCGGATATTTAAGAACGGATTTTTGGTCCGATCCGGATTATCCGGATTTTACGGATTTTTATAAAATTAAACAAATTCACTTAAATCAGTTTCTAAATGTGATGTTTCTTATACTTGTGTAAATGGATTATAATGAAAACACTGGAAAATCAAAACATGTTAATATAATCGATTTTATTTTAATTTTGTTATTTGTAATTATTCAATTTCAAATCAAAATAATAAGTACAAATTAAAATAAAACTTTGGAGATCAAAAATAAGACTATCAAAACTTCTCCTCAAATTAATAAAGATGATTACACACGGAAATAATCCGCATTATTAAAATAATCTGTGTATAACTCGTGAACTGCCAGCTGAGCAACGTTACTAAAACAATTAAAAGTTAAAATAAATAGAAATTCAGGTAGGTAAACATAAATAATTGACTTCTTGAAAAATTAATAACATAACAAAAGTAACAAAATAATTTAACCTCTTTTTATTTAACTTAATTTTAAAAAGACTATTATTTTATAAGACATAAAATCGATGGCGGCCAAGTTAATGCGGACAACTACATTTCTGCAAATATCTTTGTTTTACGAAAATGAGCCTTATATAAGGCTAACTAAAGCCAACCTAACCTAACCTAAAGTTCTGCATTATATTTATTTTAGTTAAATTTATATTTTATTTATAAATAAAAATAAAAAAAAGAAATTACTTTGGAGCAGCCACAGATGATTGTAACCTAAATAAAGACAACAGTCACTTGTCTTGCTTTTGCGCTTACCGTTTTGTTGTCTTTTAAATGAATTTATTTTGTTTAAAGTTCTTACTTACCTAAGTACCTACTTTACATAAATATAAATGTTATATGCAATGTAAATGAAGACATCTACAATATTTTTGTTGACAAATCTAATATTGTTTTGTTTTAGAACATCAATGGAATGTTTATGTCGCTTTTATAACATTAAATATCCATAAAAGAAAGTCTCAGAACTTATTACTCAGTTTATCTATACTTATAATAAAACTGTAGAGAGATCAATTCTGTACATTGAATATATGTTAAAAATTAATATTGGAGGATGAATGGTGATCGATACTAATGCCAAAAACGCAATCAATAAATTTTTTGTCTGTCTGTCTGTCTGTCTGTCTGTCTGTCTGTCTGTCTGTATGTGCACGCATGGGTCAAAAACTACTGAAGGCATTTTAACCAAACTTGGTACAATTGTAGTCCATACTCCCGGGCAGGTTATAGGCTGTATAACATAACGCTAAGACACATAGGAGCTGAGCAGTGACGATAAATTTGAAGCAAGTCGGTTGAAAAAAAGCGCGTTCGAGCTCTTATCATCGCGTACGTTGATCATACGCCAAAAATATGTATTACAAAAATAATGGTCTTCAAAAGATGTACAAAAAAGTCTTGAATAGTATATATCTATCTTTTATATATTAGCCACAATAACCTGTTTAATCGTTAGGGTTTTCTTCAAAGTGTATTAAATACATAAATATATTGTAATTTGCATAGACATATCTTTTTCAAACTCCCATATTTCAAAAGTACACTTTAAAACCTTATTCATAAAAAAAATTTATAGAAATCGGTTTATAAACACACAAGATTTAGATGAAAGAAAATTTCCAAATGTCGCCGCGCCAGTATGAGTACGGCTGTACGGTTGATTTTTGTTTAACGTCCGAAACGGCCAACCGATGCATCTATATAATTTCATTCACATTGACTCTTAATGCGAACGGACGTGGTTCTTATTGACTCTTCTCGGAATAAGCGCGCTTTAGATATTAAAATACATAGATACGTAGTTTTTAGGTATTAAGTTTAAAGTAGGTATTTATCTATATACTACAATAAAACAATCGGAATCGGATAAGTAATACTCGAGATCTAGATCTCTTTATTAGAACAGTCCAATACAAATCAGGGGTCATGAAAAATGGATTTGGTTCAATGTTGAATGAATTTAAATTTCGTTTCTTTTGTTCACGAGATGGCGTTACCAGTAGTAATCATAAAATAAAAGAGGTTTTAAATAATATATAACTATTTTATTATTAAGTGCTATTAATAAGTTATTTCTTTTAAATGTTAATAAAATTAACCATGAATCGTATGTGTAATATCAATTATAAGTCTTCACACTAGCCTTTAAAAATATCAATTTAACGGACACAAAGAACATCCAGACTAAGGACAATAGTTTGTGTATCACAATTGTCCTCCATGGGAATCGAACCCCCGACCTCATGCACGCCAGCCATGTAATGCGACCGCCGCGCCACCGAGGCAGGTAATTCTGCCGCACCATAACGTGGCGTGCAAATGTATTCATTCATAATTAATTAGCGATTATCCGTGTGGTGACGGAGCAAGAATACAATATGTCACCTCCCCATCTCATCCCATGGGTGGCGTAAAACCGACTAAGGGACTATCGGTGAATATTATCTTTACGAAATAAAAATGAAGGAAAACTTGAAATTAAACCCTATACCAATCCGACTGGCCAACGTGGTATTAGTAGGCCAAGTATCCCTCCGTCACGGGAGGAGGCGCGTCCTTGCAGTGGGACATTAATGGGCTGTTATGATGAAAAAAGCGATGTCATTTATTTTAACTTACAAATTTGACAACAGATGGCATTGTGCCTGTGACGTCATTTTCAGTATCGCGGTATTAAGATTTTACTTGAAAGAATGACGTTCGCTCATGTCTTTCAGTATAAGTTTAGACACAGTCTTCATAGATCTGTCTTTGTAAAGATCTGTTTTTGAAAAGGTTTTGATTCGTTCGTTAATTTTACAATTCGTGTGTAGGTATATCTGTTTGTTATAAGGTTTAAAAAACGATTTTTCAGTATTAAAGCGAATTGCGAAGTAAGTAACATCCGCCACGCGAACGAAGTCGCGGGCACAGCAGCTAGTACTACAATAAAACAATCGGAATCGGATAAGTAATACTCGAGATATCGCTAGATCTCTTTATTAGAACAGTCCAATACAAATCAGGGGTCATGAAAAATGGATTTGGTTCAATGTTGAATGAATTTAAATTTCGTTTCTTTTGTTCACGAGATGGCGTTACCAGTAGTAATCATAAAATAAAAGAGGTTTTAAATAATATATAACTATTTTATTATTAAGTGCTATTAATAAGTTATTTCTTTTAAATGTTAATAAAATTAACCATGAATCGTATGTGTAATATCAATTATAAGTCTTCACACTAGCCTTTAAAAATATCAATTTAACGGACACAAAGAACATCCAGACTAAGGACAATAGTTTGTGTATCACAATTGTCCTCCATGGGAATCGAACCCCCGACCTCATGCACGCCAGCCATGTAATGCGACCGCCGCGCCACCGAGGCAGGTAATTCTGCCGCACCATAACGTGGCGTGCAAATGTATTCATTCATAATTAATTAGCGATTATCCGTGTGGTGACGGAGCAAGAATACAATATGTCACCTCCCCATCTCATCCCATGGGTGGCGTAAAACCGACTAAGGGACTATCGGTGAATATTATCTTTACGAAATAAAAATGAAGGAAAACTTGAAATTAAACCCTATACCAATCCGACTGGCCAACGTGGTATTAGTAGGCCAAGTATCCCTCCGTCACGGGAGGAGGCGCGTCCTTGCAGTGGGACATTAATGGGCTGTTATGATGAAAAAAGCGATGTCATTTATTTTAACTTACAAATTTGACAACAGATGGCATTGTGCCTGTGACGTCATTTTCAGTATCGCGGTATTAAGATTTTACTTGAAAGAATGACGTTCGCTCATGTCTTTCAGTATAAGTTTAGACACAGTCTTCATAGATCTGTCTTTGTAAAGATCTGTTTTTGAAAAGGTTTTGATTCGTTCGTTAATTTTACAATTCGTGTGTAGGTATATCTGTTTGTTATAAGGTTTAAAAAACGATTTTTCAGTATTAAAGCGAATTGCGAAGTAAGTAACATCCGCCACGCGAACGAAGTCGCGGGCACAGCAGCTAGTATTATAATATTTTATATCGAAATGACCTCTTTTGTGGCGACTAATGACGTATGTACGATTATTAGGTAGATGCCTTCTTCCACGTAAGATATCTTTCTATGTATAAAAAGACATATACATATATCCTATTCTATAGAATGCAGTGACAGCCCCGCCGTCTAAATTGTATTTTAAAAGATTTGATTGGTTAGACGGCGGGGCTAGGTCGGTGGACAATGACAACTCACTGCATTCTAAACGCGAATAAAATATAGGTACATTATTTCAGTAAAATGACAACATAGGGATAAAACTCTTTATATAATAGGTATATAAAAAAAGGTATTTTAATTCATTCTGCCAACTTTAATTTTAATTGGTTCATAATTCTCAAATTTTTTTTTACTAAAAATGCTCTCCTGTAAAGTTGCTATGTTGTAGATGTCTGTATTAACTTTGCTGCCATCAAAATGTGACCTCAAAAATAATAAATCATCTAAAGTTTTGTAACCTGCTGCGAATTCGGTTACACATAATTCCTGCTGTAGAAAAAGCACGCTCTGTTTCAACGCTTGTAGAGGGAATGCATTGTAGATGCTTGTAAGCGGCCTCCTAATAACGTCCTGGTGAACTACTATCCTCGAATAACGCCATATCCACTCTAACATTACAATTTATTATTATTCAGAAAATCCGCGGATTTAATTCTCGAATCCGGATTTACAATCCGAGTAAAAATGGGCGGATATCCGGATTACGGATAGTCCGGATTGCATTCGCTACTTAAGAGCAAAACTGTACCTAAATTGCCTTTATGCGAACTTGCCCTTTTGAGAAGTTGCCGTCATGAGAAGTTGCCCTTATGCGAATAAAGGGTTCCAACCAGCATGTCAATTCTGGTACCTTAAATTCGATTAAGTTAACTTTTAGTTGTCAAATGTCTTGTTTTTTGCTATTGCAATTGTAATCTATTGTGATAGTGTTAAAGTTTTATTTAGAGTGTGACAATTTGCCAACTAAAAGTTAACTTAACCGAATTTAAGGTACGAGAATTGACATGCAGGTCTCACATACCTACAACAGCAATATGAATTTTATTTTGAATTAATAATTGTTCAAACTCCAAACGTTTCGGCCTTACATAGGTACTTACTTTGTGCGTTCCACTGAATTATATTAATTTTGTTATTATCCATTAAAACAATTTAAAACCATTTCTAATATTTTGTTACATAAAGGCATATCAGTAAATTTATTCATTAAAGTAGATAAAACCCATTCTATACAATTACTTAATATTAATTTAATTTTTTCAGCCCAATCATACGTCTTATTTACTATTATTTGCATAATGTTATTAATTAACGATTGAAACGACTTTAATGTCGTAGTTACTACTTCTTTGTTGAAAGGATTAAGATGTTAATCAAACTCCGTAATTATCACGTATGTTAGTAAGTTTAATGTTCTTTAATTTTAACAATGTATCACACCTTATATATCGATACCTCCTAAGTATAATGAGTCAACTGACATTATAGTGATTTTACAGGAGAGCGATTTAAAGGCAAATCGTTTATATTTTAATGAAATTAAAATAATTCGAACTAAAGTAAATGTTTTTTTAATAAAAATTGTAAGCTCTTCCTTTGGTATAAAAAGATTTTGCTTATTTTTGTTTTTAAATGACATTTTATGTAGGTACTTACATGACTGGGTATACGCCGGCGAGAATCAATAGTGAAATGGTTTAACTACCAGTTGTATTCATGTACGTCGTTCATCAAAATCTATCGTTTAGGGTAAGTTGTCCAACAATGAACCATGTAAAATTTGAAGGCGCATAACTCTCTCGTTTAAGCTTCGAAATGATTCAAATTTTGTACAAAGATAGGTAATTTATCTAGCTTTAAAAGAGCATTGACAAATTTTCAATATTATTTATACTTTTAAAAATAAAAACATAAATATAAAAATAAATATGTATTTGGATCAATGTGTACTCTAGGGTGTGCACATTGAACCGGGTTAATTTTAACATTGAACCACTTAATTATGAAAAAGAAATGTTATCAATAATTAATTAAGGTAAAAGTAAAACGTCCATTTCTTATGTAATTAGTCTTGACTTGTAATAGAGTAGTCTTTAAATCATAATTTAGTATATTATACTTCTTGTTAGCAAGATCATCTTTACGTGTGTGTAAATACTGTGCTACATAGCGGCGCAAAGTAGGATATAATGCAGCTTTTCTGATGATTACACCTTCTCTATTTAATTTGAAAGCTCTTAACATATTGGAAGCAGTGTGGCCCCCTTTTTTCTTTGACTTAATTTCATCATCATCATAAATATCAGCCTATAGACTATTATTCTGCTGGACATAGGCCTCCTCCAAACGTTTCCACCCTGCGCGGTCTTATGCCTCCCTCTTCCATCGGCTTCCCGCCCTCCTAACCAGGTCGTCGGTCCATTGTGTAAGGGGCTCCCCACCCTGACTTCCCTATTCTGACTTACTTTATTCCGTGCCATTCTGTAACAGATAGAAATATTGACCAAAGGAAGTAAATAAAGTAATATTAATAATGATAATATGAACAGCTAGGTAAAAGAATATCATGTAGTTTGAAAGTTTCAATACATTATCTAACAACACTAGCAAAATGAACCACGTTTTGTTTAATGTGTACGCCAAGGCAATTCTTGGGGTACACAATCCGTGATTCATTGAGTACCACCTCAACATGGTTCAATGTGAGACATAGCACCTTTTTATAACTAACCTTAAAAATTTAAACTGAAAGAAATATAATTATGAAATAAATTACAGTGCATAGATAAGCTAAATAACTATATAATTCGGTGTAGAAATAAAATAGTCGATATTTCTTAAAGGAAAATACTAAAAAAGATAGTAAAATTTATTTAAAACTTACTTTTGTGACAGTGTTTTAAAAAAAGGTTCGCATACATACACCTCTGGCGCGATCTGCTCGCTAACTACTGAGCGGAAGAGACACGTCTGTACCTATCTTTTGCACAAATTAACACGATCTGGCCACGTCGAATTTTGGAAATATAGCGCTGGTTAAGTGTAGCTGCATGGTTCATTGTGAGACAGTCGACCCTACACTAAAATCACATGAAATATGATTGTAATTTCATTAATATAATTTTACTTTTGTTTGTTTACGGGGTTTTCTGTTTCACTTAATAATAAAATTTTGAAATTATATCACTTGACTCATTATACTAGGAATGTGTTTAGCAATGTTAACATTTAAAACCTCAACGTATACTGGACCAGTGTAATTTACCGAGGGTTTTTTATTAGTATTTTATGTGTAATACCTTACGATATGTAGGATTATTAAAAGCTAGGAGGAAGAACAAGAATCATAAAACAAAAACAGCTCATTTTGAAGAATCAGAATGTATTTTTCACCATAATTAAGTAGGAATGTCTTTTTAACCTATTAGCTTTGCATCTACGACGTAAAACACTTGAAAAAAAAATTTTTTTCATCATTAAAGTTTCATAAAATACAACTAACAATCAATCAAAATAAAACAAGAAAACACATTTCTAATGCTTTAGAGATATTAATAAGGTTTAACATATTAGAGATCAGTCAGAATCGCTGTCGTTAGCTGCATTAGAGTTCGTTGAATTTTTTTTTTTGAAAATAATGGATACTCCTTAGGAAAAACAGACTAGCGTCTTACAAAAATCCATCAAGTCTTTGTGTTTATTTTGGTCAATATAAATGGGTGTCTGATAAGCTAAAGAAATATTATCTAACTAAGTATATCAATATTTAATTCTTTTCAATTTCGTGTAGCTTTAGGTTTCTTTACACAATGTATCCACTTGTAAGCATCATCTTGATCACTCGTTTTATAAAACTGCCTAAATGGATATTCCGCTATAACTATTGCTTTTGTTACTTTATTCCAAGGCATTTTTGATCCATTGTTGGTAGTTGTCCAGTTGTTTATAAGTTTAAGGTTGGATTTAAAGTCTTTAATTAAATCCTGGGACACTTCATTAACAATGTATAGCTTATCATCGGATTTGGCAAATCTAAAAGCTGTATACCATTGATCAGGCGTATAAAACATCTTATCTTTCGTCTGTCTTTCAAATAAAGCGTGCATACTCCCACTACTAGAAAGCGATGACTAATATCTACAACAAACTTGGAACTAGCTAAAATTATCCATTAGGAATACAATTCTGTTTCTGTTTTGGCTTCCACAGTTGTCTGACCAAAACTGGTAATCTTTGACACCATTACCCACCGTGAGGATACGGTGGGTAATGGTGTCAAAGATTACCAGTTTTTATTAAATTAAAAAACACAGATGGAAATTTCATTAGCGCCTCACTTTGCTGTTTGTTGAAGCCATGAAAAACAATAACCCTGACGAGATCCCTGATTGGATATTGTGAAATTCTGTAAAGAAAGCTTCCGTTTGTAATAAAAAGTACTAACGTTTACGTGAGGTACATTAATTAAGCCATTTTTGAAGATATAGAGACTCGCCGCCATTTTTTTTTTTTTTTTTTAAATCTTTTATTTTACAAAATTTAGTACAGTGGTTACTTAACACATAGGTACAGTCACGAGCAACAATATGTACACATTTTCAAATTTTCTAAACTATCTGCACGTTTATCTAGACATTACAATATCAAAATGAATTCGTAATTTAGAAGAGGTTCCGTACAGTTTTGAATTAATCTTCGAATTTTCAATTTTGGATTGGCAGAACTTTAGATAACTGGTTTACAAAATGCGAAAATGTGTACATACTACTGCTCGTGACTGTACATAATATGATAAAATTAAATACTATAAGATTACATTGTCTCTGGGCCCCACACTAGGATAACCTGTGTCGTGGGGTCCAGTTTCTCCCTTTAGTACATTTACAAATTGCGTTGCTAACTACAATTGAGTTAAGTATCTTAGTTACAAATAGTTTTGGATATAATACAAAATGCAAATAAGAGAAAAAAAAGAAACAAAGAACGGAGGTAAATTATTTAATTATGCGTGCGTGTGTGTGTGTGTGTGTGTGTGTGTGTGGTGTGTGTGTGTGTGAGTGTAGTGTATACTATATATAGATATATAAATTTTAGAAAGATTATATTCCAACTTTAACTACTTTTTCGGTTTCAGTGTAGTTTTGGACTGATAACCATTTATGTATAGCAATTTTAAGTTTGTACTGTGTATATTTATTATGTCACGGTTAGTCCCAAAGAATCTACTATAAAGAAAGGGTCCCATGAATGCAAATCGCTTTCGTGCAAATGATGTACGTACTCTGGGTCGATCCCATTTGAGGGTTCTGTATGATTGTCGAGCAAGGATCCTGGCATGCTTGTGGAAACGCATCAACAATGAAGCTATGTACAGTTGCCTGACGCGTAAAAGATTACAGTCCGCATAAAGACAGTCGGTAGAGTAACGCCACGGTTTTCTCCAGGCAATTTTTAAGATACAGCGTTGTGCTCTTTCAAGCTTGATCAAAAGCGTTTTTCCTATGGATCCCCAAGCCGACACACAATATGTCAAAATTGACTGACAGAGGCTAAAATATATCATACGGCTGAGCTTAGGGTCATTCATGGATTTAATTTTCTTAAATATATGTCCTAGTTTCCTCACTCGTTTAGTCACGGCATCAATTTGTGGTTTCCATGATAAATGCTCATCTATTATTACACCCAAGTATTTGATGCACGGAACCTGTTCAATAATTGAGCATTGGCAAACAGTACTAGGGTTGTTTCGAGAGCCACATGTATGAAGCCGTATTTGAAGGGGCTGATTAGGTGCTGATCGTTTGGATACGCTAAAAGCTAAAAGTTTTGTTTTGCTGGTATTAATTGTGAGGAGATGATTTTGTAGCCATCGTGCAGTTCTTTCTAGACCCTCTTGAGCTACATCAATGGCCTCAGTCCAAGTTTTTGCATGAAATATTATTGCGGTATCATCTGCGAAAGTAAAGATGCTAGCTTTCGAGAGTTTAAGTTGGCAGAGGTCATTAATGTAGACCAAGAAAAGCGTTGGGCCCAGGATGCTACCTTGTGGCACGCCATAAGCAATATTTTCGTAGGTACTTGTGTAGTCTCCTATACGTATACGTTGTTTACGTTCCTCAAGATATGATCCAAACCATTTCAAAGCCACGCCTCTAATCCCTAGCATTTCTAGTTTTCTCAGTAGTATTGGTCGAGAAACTGTATCGAAAGCTTTAGCCAGGTCCAGAAAGACGCCGACACATTTCTGGCCTTCGTCTATTTTACCTGTTACCATGTCAACAAGGCCCGTGACAGCATCTTCCGTGGACCTAGCTGCTCGAAAGCCAAACTGATTTTCAGCCAATACTTTGTTAATCTCAAGATATTTGAGCAATCTGATGTTAACTACCTTTTCAATTACTTTGGACACTGCACTTAAAAGAGATATTGGCCTATAGTTAGCTGGAAGAGCTGAATCACCTGATTTATATATTGGGATCACGTCAGCAACCTTAAAGCAGTTAGGAACCACACCTGATGATATACTAAGATTGCAGATGTAAGTTAAAGGTGCTGCTATCTCACATTTAGTACGTTTCAGTATATCATTACTAATATTATCATTTCCTAATGCTTGACTGGATTTAACTGAGTTTATTAATTTTATAACTTCAGAGTCATCAGTAGGTGTAAAAAAGAGTGAGTGTGCCGAAACATTTGGAGAAGAGATACTTGTGATGTTTGTTAACTCATACTCTGTCATTCCAAGTTTTTTCATTATTTCTTCTGCCAGATGATTTCCAACTGTGCTAAAATACTGATTAACTGTATTTAGTGATTCGTTAGTATCAGCGCTCAAATACAAAAGTTTGTCGTTAGTATTTAGGGGACTATTTAAATTACAAATGTTTTTAATTGACTTCCAGGTTTGTTTAATATTATTACTACAGTTAGTTAAAAGGTTGTTTTCATAATATGTTTTTTTTTGATTGTGTATTATGTTTATGCAAGTGTTTCTGTAAGATTTATATTTTTGTTGTATTAAAACATCATGTGGGTTTTTCCTAGCGTCCATATGAAGTTGATCTCTAATTCTTATTGATTTTAAAAGCCCCGGAGTAATCCATTTCTTAACTATAATATTAGAGCTACGAATAGAGTGAGTAGATTTATTTTTGTCGATAATTGTTTTTAGTTTAGTTAGAAAATACCCGGCTGCCAAATTAACGTCTGTTATCTCGTAGAGGTCTGACCAATTGGTTTCAGATAAGTCTTTTTGTAGGTTTTCATAGTTTATTTTGGTATATGTTTTTTTGGTATTTTCTCCAGGTGCCGGGGAACCCATACTGCATACGACAGTACTGTGGTCTGTGATATCAGAATGACATACTATGATAGAAGAGGCTAAGTTAGATTTAATCATACAATGATCTAGGCAGTTAGGTCCGCGCGTGGGTATATTATGTCCAGGCACATAGCCGTAGTGAGCAGTCAAACCCAAATATTCTTCAGATCTATGGTCAGTATAGTTTTCTTTAATATCTAAGTTAATGTCACCTACCAATACGCAGTGCTGACCATTACAGTTTTTAAAAATATTTTCTAGAGACAATAAGAAGTTTTCAATGTTATATATAGATGGAGACCTGTAGATTGCTAATATAGTATAAATTGAGTCAATATCAATACGCAGACAGTTGGCATCACATATCAATGGCTCAGACACAGCTACATGGATACCTAGCTTTGAGAAAATTACTATGCCATCGTTTTGGTTAATGTATGTTTTAGAGTAGTATAAGTTATAACCTTCTAAATCAATTCCTTGAAATAAATCATCGAGCCAGCACTCTGTCAAAACAATAATATCAGGTTTGAAGTTTAAACGATGTAAAAATATTAACAAAGAATCAAAGTTTTTATTAATGCTTCGTATATTCTGAGACAAAATTGTCAATCCATTCCTAAATTTACCTAAGTGTTTGCTACAATTGTCCGGGCTATCAATTTCAATAGAGTGAGTAAGTTTCGTGCTGTCAATATCCTCAAGAAGTGTGTCTTTATCAAACATTGAAACAATCTGAAAAATTCGAGTACTGAAGCTCATAGTTCTTTATACTAAAAATTTGAACATTGTAGAAATTTTTTGCAAAGAGTATTTTTTTACATAACAATAATACGAAAAGTTTATGTTTTGTTAAGTAAGATGTTTGTAATTTAAAAATAGTTTTCTGTATATATTGGAAATTAATTAAAATGTTGTTAGGTATGAATGTTTGTATGTGTAATGAGTGTGGAATTATAATAATTATTATATTTTGTATATTTGCATATTCTAGTATGCAAGGTGTGAGAGTGTAATTGTGTATTTTTAGATTTAATGTATGTTGAATGTGTGAAAATGTGTAATTAGGTTTAAGTAGTATTTTTATGTTGCTACGCATGATACTAACAGTATAAAAAGTTCTATTAAATAAAAAAATGATGGTATTTAAAAACATGAACGATCCTAGTCATTCTGACTTTTTCAAGTTTTTTAGTTGTAGTTCATCCTTAACTAAAATGTATTGAGAACCTTCCTGTTTTCTAATATAAATATTTCCATTTGAGATCCAACAGAATTTGTAATTTTCTGATCTAGTAAAGTCTCGTGCAAGAAAATGAAGTCGTCTCGTTTTAGAAGTCAATGATTCAGAGACAAACAGAGCAGATGAGTCATTCTCTATGCCCAGATTTAAGACTTTTAGTTCTTCTTTATTATTTTTGTTGTACTGTCTGACTGAGTTCAAAATTTTCATTTTTATTAGAGTATTAGAAAATTCAGTGATAACAGTTGACTTTGCAGGATCTTTCCTGTTAGGTATGCGATATACATCGCGAATATCGCTCGGCTGCAGGGTAATGTTCAATGTTTTCGAGAGGTTGGATATATAGTTGAAGAGTACATCTTTGTCTTCTTTCTGCACCCTAGGAATATATCTCAACTCAATACTTGTTTTTTTTAATGATTTCTCCAATGAGTCGCACTTGTCATCTATATTGGTAATTTGAGATAACAAAGTCTTCCGCTGGTTCTCTAATCCATCAATTTTAGATTGCATAGAACTGAGTTGATGTGACATATCTTCAAGAGAATGTTCTATCTCCTGATTGGTAGTAAAAATTGATGAATTTTGTGTCTTTACTTCCTCGAGATGTTTGTTTAATACATCAAATTTTTTGGTCTGTGAGTCTATAAAGTTTTGTAGCATTTCACGCATTTCCATTTTAAATGCGGTGAGTTCATCATATCTCTCAGATGAAGAGGTACGACGGCGTTTGTCTCTCGTAGTGATATTTGGATTGCTATCCTCAATATTACGAGATGATAACATAATATTAGTATCAGATGAGGATTGATTCTTTTTTAGTGGTGATCGCAACATATTGTTCATATTAGTTATATTTTAATGCGAATGCTACTATACTATAACAAATAAAAACAAAACAAAAAAAAAAAAAAAAAAAAAAAAAGCACAAAAAGTGATCTGTACGTCAGGATCGAACCGGAGTCTCATTCACGTCAGCCGAGCTATATACCAGCAAGGCTATCTTGTAATTAATAGCACTGACCAAAATGTCAATCTAGTATTGCAATAAAAAGTTCTTGAGTAAAGGAATGCAAACGTTGACCTTGATGTTGATTTATGGTATACTGAGCCACAATAAACTTGTATCGATGCGTCTACCCTCAAGCCCCGCGTACACGGGTACAACGTTATTTAGATCAGTTTACAAAGTACGATTTTAACTAAAGTTGTAATTGATTTAGTATACGTGAAATTATCTCGGTAATTAATGTACTTTTTTATTTTTTTTTGACATAAACGTTAAGATCATGATTTATTATGTACGTTTATATAAAAATATGAAAATACCTTTTGTTAGTTGGTTCAGTATACTTAGGAGGTATCGATATATTCTTAAATAACTCTGAACACTTTTTAAAAGACACTACTAACAATAGTAAATTACTTTGAAGTTATTAGAATACAAATATCGTTCACGTATACTTTTGGCGCGTAGCAACTGACTGGCGAGAGGCGAGGCGACGCCGACGCCGACCGCGCATGCGCGACCGCACACCGAGCGTGGCGCTCGCGTCGGCGGCCAGTCATTGGCCGCCCGAACCCCTCGCAGATTTCAAATATTATTATGTCTTTATTATAGTTGCAAAGATACATTACATTTTTAACTTACATTTAATCCTTAAATCTAAATGCAGAAAACTATTCATTTTTAAGTACATACATCTTCTAATGATATGAAATAATTAATATCCATAATTAGGTATTTGGTTACTGTCTTACAGGATAAACTTTACATTATTAAGTGGCGTACGAAGTAGGCCACACGACCTTACTTTATTGGACCTCGAATCCGGACTGGACTATTTGTTATGTTTTCTTTTCTCGCCAATATTGATTTGTGAATCAGTAGTACCTGGTATGCTCTTCCCGTCATCACTACTATCATCTTCACAGGTTGCGTTTTGCACTTGAAACGGCCGACGCGGCTCCAAATTCTCCTCCTCATTAGTAATATTGGGTTTATCTGCGACTGTTGACGTTTTACTATTTCTTTTACTAGTTGTTTCTATAACTGACTCTGATGATGAATTAAGCTGTGTAACGTTAACTCTTTAGATGCATTACAGTGTTTCCTTTTTAATGTCTTGGTATTGTTATGCTTAATATTTGTATATTTGTGTGTCTTAGCCGTAATTTCTGCGTACGATAAAGGACTCGACTCTCGACATTTCATTATGTGATATAGGCCCCTTGTTATTATTAACGCTAATGCCCGATTTACACATCGACAAGTACAGTTAGCGAGTTAACTTGCATCATTGGCGAGTTAAGTCACTTTTTGCGTGTGGACGGCAAAAGCGAGTGATTTGAATACAGCTCGATCCTATTTTTCGGCGAGTTAAGAACGAAGTAGCCCCCTCTCTCGCGTCTCCCTCACCCCGCCGGCTCGGCGCTCGCAGCGCCCGCGCCGTGTAGACGGGCGAGTTACAGTTCACAAGTTCTAATATGTATGTACTTATTTATTTTTATTTTTGTCTGTTTTTCTATGTATAATGTGTACGTATTTACAAAAGTATTTAAGTATATTTATGCGTTGTCTAGTACCCATAGTACAAGATCTGGTTAGTTTGGGACTAAATGGTGTAGTGTAAAAGTGTGAGGAATACTTTTTATTTTTTTATTATTCTATACTTTTCTATTAAAATTTTATTTTCAATGTGTTGTGTAAGTGTTAATATTATTTCTCGTATAATAGCGCGTAAATTGGTATTCAATTGTTCAATGTCCATTTTATCGATTAAAATAACCGTACCTAAACAATCTCAGGCGACGCACGCCGGCACGCACGACGCGACTGGTCTTCGTCTCTGATCGGCAACTTATGAGCTGTACTCGCCTACGTGACGTGTGAACTGTACTTACTACTTATTACTTACTACTTAACTGTCTATTTTTTTAATTCGCTACTGTAGGTTGTAACTTGTCGATGTGTAAATCGGGCATAACAGTGCCATAACTTGGATTATGTATTGGTGGTGGTGAGTATGGAGGTACATACATAGTTAATGCACGCCTGTATATGTACAATTAAATTCAGACATTAAGCTTCTAATTCTTTTTTCTTTAATAAATGCTGGACATGTTTTATCTAGGGACAAATGATTTCCCTTGCAATTGACACATTTAAAGGTAGTTTTTTCACAGTTCTCGTGGTCTTGTCCACACTTTGGACAAATAATTTTTATAGAAGGACAGAACTTTAATAGATGACCGAAGCGCCAACATCGGGAACACTGTGTAACAGGGAATATAAAAGGTTCAACTTTTACACGTACCTATATTAATCATTTTTATATATTCAGGCCGGGAACTTCCTTTAAAACATATTCTCACTGATTCAGTTGGTATCCAATTTTTATCGGGTCCTCTCCTGTTCTGTCTCATAACCGAAATAATATTACAATCATTACCATTTTTAATAGAAGATAATAATTCATCGTCTGATAGTTCCACGTCTATATCTCTTAAAATACCATACAACATTTCTACTTCCCACGTCTTATACATTTTCCATCCTTTTTCTTTAAACAACTGACTGGATATTAATTTTTCTGACATGGATATATTCTCAAATGTTGCAATTATTTTATACGCATTTACATATTTATTACGATTGATACCCGATATGTTCGCCTCTTGAAATAATTTTGCTAAAGCAAATTGCTTTGGTAACTGTTCATTATGTGAAATACAGATATCAATTTTTTCATTTTTACGTCTTTTCTCACCTGTGCATAAAAACCACTGCTCTTCCTTCTGCTTATGTATGTTCTGACTTTGTATAATATCTTCTTCTTCCATGCTACTACCATCCAATTCCATATTTTCCATAATACACATCACTCCTTGGTTATCATTTCCACTTTCGCTCATTTCGCGCTTGAGCGCGCCTTTTACAACCGAAAATATCGCACTCCCCACCGAATAAAGTCGTAAGATTAAAATATCAACTTTTCAGGAAAAATAAAAAACCGTTTTTAGTGAATAACTTAAGAACTACACGTCCTATAAACATGATTGACATGTCAATTAAAACCTAATTTTTTTTGTGCTTAGTTTGAATATTTTTTATATCAATATTGATGAAGTTCTATTAGATATTAAATAAAACGTGTAATACCACAAATTAAAAGGATTATTTTTGTGGTAAACATCTATTACCACTGTATTCGTGGCAAAAAGTACACCTCGCGATTAGCGTATTAACCTATAGTCGGTAAAACTTGCTGGTTTATAATTTAAAATAAGACAATGCCTATTTCTGTAACATTGAATTACCGAAAATCGGCGTTCATTACTTCACGCGAATAAAGTGGTAACCGCGCCTTACAAATTTATTTTATTCCGATGTATACAGTCGCAATGGCGTATTACAAGTTCGTTCAATACTTGCCTGAAATGTAAGTGTTTACGGGAACCTGGGGACACTTGATCCCCCCTTTTGTTTTTCATCCCTAATTTCCTTAGTGACTATCCATTTTAAAAGATATTGGTACCGAAATACGTGAAATTTATTGGCCTATAATTGACGTAAGACCCAAAGATATAAGTGCCTAAATTTAATAGTTATTTGACTAAAAGTAAAAATAGGGAATGGTATCAAGTGTCCCGTATATACGGGAGACTTGATCCAGGGGGATAAAGTCTCCTATATCTAGGTTTACATGATACTATTACTAAGGAAATAAATAAAAAATGTTTTTAGAATATGATAATCTTTTTTATATTGTTTTCAAAATCACATAACATAGGCATATCACACCGTCTCCATACATAAATCCATTGCTAAATGTGAAATTTCCGTTTCGTATTAAAAAAACAAAAACAAACTCAAAACAAAATTATGTCTTGCTCTCTCTTACTCTTCATCGATTGGTACTCTTTTTCTGGCACCTTCTCTTGTTTTGTATACTCTGGGCATATCGGTAATCTGAAATTAATTGAAAAATAAAACTAAGTGTACCAAGTGTACCCTGAGCAGTTTGAGGTTATAAACAAGAATATTTTCAGACGTCTATTAGATTTCCACTTTTCTACGCTACAAATCGATAACGCCTCGAATTAAATTCATGCACACCTAAAAGCCATATTTACATTTATGTTTAATCAAAATGTAAACTTACGGAAATTTTCTCTAGGCAACAACAAACACTCGGTCGTCCGCCATTTACAAACGCGTCAAATTTGACAGGTGTACCAACTTTAGAAAGTTAGCGGGTACCATAGACAACCGATATCGCCATTATAAAATTTAATATTACCCATACAAGTTCTGAAAATCTCGTGTACCTAGTCTCCCTTAAGGATCATGTGTCCCCAGGTTCCCCTACTAAGTCTTTATTCGATGGTGAAACGTATTTTTTTCATGGGATGAATAAAGAATTTTTGTTATTATTATTATCAATATATTAAAAAAAAATCTGAAAAAAATCTGGGAGATGTATTTGACCTTGAAGATCACGAAAATGAAAAAACCTTAAAAAGGTGGTAACCGCGTTTACGACTTTATTTGGTGGGGGGTGCGATATGTACAATATTCGTAATTATAATTGTCTGGAATTTTCACAAACGACTTTTTCACTATTAAAATCCGAGCGCTAAATGTATATCAATAACTTAATTATCGAAAACTCACAAAAATTATTATTTTAAACAAAAAAATAATTCCCGCCATTTTTACACATCTTGACACTCAAAGGTCATTCTGCCGAGTGAAAGTGGTCTGAGTGTTTTCTATGTATAGTAGGTATGTATCTATTTACAAAAAAAACAGTATTTAAGTAGGTATGTTTATCCGTTGTCTAGTACCCATAGGACATACAAGCTTTGCTTAGTTTGGGACTAGGTGGCTATGTGTGAGGATTATTTATTATTTATTTTATTAAAGTAAAGTTTTTGGTAAAAATCAAGTGTTTTTGCATACCCTATAGGCCGTATATTATGGTACGCCCCCCCCCCCCCCCTATGCTCCCCCTTTTATTGGACATTTTTTTTAGGTTTCTGAAGTGTCTTTTAGCAAGGTTTTGTTGAAAAATTACAAAATATTTACAATTAAAAATAATTATCGATCTAAATGCGTTAAAACAATAACAAACACGTAAACGTTGACAAGCGCGTTTAGACGACGAATTGCGCGCCAAGTGCCTGCTAGGCTAGCGAACATTCCGAACATTCCCGAACAATCCGAATATTCTCTTAAAATGCACACGGTTTTGTAAAAAAACGTTTGTTAGGCGTAGCTTGATCGCAAAACGGTGTTCAGTTGACGCCAATTCAGCACGGGTTTGGCGAGTTGAATGGTAATACAAAACCGTGCTGGTTTTTGTCGCCAACTGAACACGGAAAGGGAAATATTTGACGTCGGCGGCGTTTCTCGGCGGGCGTATGAGCGACGTTTACGCGGCGTAATCGTCGCGTGTACCTTTGGGGCGCTCACTTCATGTTGAACTTCAGTCAAGTTTTTTTTTTTAAATCATGCTGTGACTGATCAAAACATGCGGGTAGTGGTCGAAGAGCCAAGAAAGACATGCTAAGGCCCTGTCAACATCACCACGGCACGACGACGTTGTTGTGGAATGGTCCTGTGCCGTGACGTGTGAAGTTACGTTGCGGTACCGTAAAAATGTACGTAACGACGCACTGTGGTATATTTTTAAATGTTAGCGGTACGAAATTAACTTTATCAATGTGAAGGTTTTTCGAAAAAATTATCATATTTTTACTTGAGGGTAAGTCATTTACATTATCAAGAAATATTATTACTGTACTGTTATCGGTTCATAAGAGTTTTTAATTTTAAAGTGATCTATCAGCAACTTGCAGTGCTATTATTTTTTGTTTCACTAATTTCTGAGTGCATTCTATTATTATTTATTGATTATACATCGATAATTGAGTTTTGTAAAAAATTGTGTGTATCAGTGAAGGTCAGTAGGTAGGTACATTCTATTTTCATATAAATAATTTAATATTTTGTAGTTTTATATGTCACAAATAAATAGTGAACCTGACTATGGTTTTTAGGCATATTTAATAAAAACAAAAGAACATACGTTTCTAGGAAATGTTTAAAAATAAATTTTATTGTTATATTCTTATAGGTTGAAGTGTTACCTATTTAGTTATAATAGTTTTATTTGCGGAAATTACCGGTTTTATTATTATTTTTTCTGTTGTCTTAGGCAATGGCACATCTATCAAAAATAAGAAACTACCTATTTGAGTTATTGTTAAAAAACCCTTCTATAAAGCCGATGACACAGAATAGTAAAGATCTTTTGTTTAACTATGTATTAGGCTGTATTGGACTGTCAGAATTGAACAAAGAGTACCAAAATAGTATTCAAAATGCAATTCACAATTTTTGTTCTATTACTTGGAAGTTGTGGCTTAAATCTGATCGAAACAGTAGAAAATTTCAAAATAAAAACAATATATGGCTTAATAAAATAATCATATCAAGCGGAAGTACACCTTCTAGCTAAACAGCTGCATCTGCACACCCAGGAAAAAAGAAAAATGCTATCCAGAAAACATTCAAGTTACAGAGACCTCAGCAGAAATCCCTCTTCAAGATCTCGTTGACCATACGGCCTCGCGTATTTTACATTCCCAAAGTGAAGTTTTAAATAATGAAGACACTCATTTAGAGGGGGTTTATAAGTGGGGTGCTGATGGTAGCGGTAGCCAAAAAAATTATAAGCAAAAGTTTGAGCCAGCAGATTCGGATGATTCTCATTTATTTATGAGTTCTTTAGTTCCTATACGTGTCTATTCGATCAATAATCGAGAAAAAATCGTCGCTGTACGTCTAATATTACTGGCATTGATAAAGATGTGATAGAGAGGTTCAGTATTATTTTAAAAACTCTATCACACAAACCATACATAAGGTTTTGGTACACGGCAAGAACATCATAGAATTTTTTTTAATACCTATAGGCATGCTCGGAGAAGATGCGCAAGAAAGTCGCCACAAAGATGTGCGGTACTATAGAGAACATAACACCAGAAAAATGTCCAGGAAACTAACCAATGAGGATCTCATTAAAATACTACTTGTATCAGATCCCATTATGTCAAATATGAGATCAATATCTATTAGTAATTAGAACGCCGTGCCATCAAAGGTTATAAATTTGTTACAAGAACCTGAAGCCATAATAATTGAATATTGACCTTCATTTACTTTTACACATCTAAATTAATATATAAAGCATAATAATTTTATGATTAAACATGGTATTTGACATTATATAATTAAGTACCCCTAACTTTCAAAATTTGACCACTGTGCGACGCCGCAAAGTTACACATTGGAATTTGCAATAGTAAAGTCTTATACTTACATATTTTAATAAAACAACCATAACGTATAAATAGCTCTAGGTCTGTCTCTTGATAGCTTTTTGTTTTTTATATGGTGTCATATAATTTGTACAGTCAGCTCCTTATAAAAAGTGACATCTAACGTATTCTTTTAAGTAACTCTCAAAGTGATCAAAATGTGTGAAACCAAATAACATCGTCAAATATATGGGTTCATTCAAGACGTCATAGTAATAGTAACAAACACAGAGCCAAAGGTATCTAAGCATCCAAAGTATCCAAAAATATGAAGCACTAGGTATATGAAAATGAACTCTATAGTTACACCTATACCTATAGTGCCCTTTGATGGGGATATCGTCGTATAAACAAAATGAAGGAGATAAAACATTGGTTGTTCCTTTCATTTTGAACGTGACGTCACTGGCATGTGTTTTGTTTTGAAATTGTTTATTTCTGTAATTTTTGATTATGAGATTCATTACGATACATATATTTTTAATATCGATCACTTTGGGAGTTGCTTTAAATTTGAATATGTTACATGTCACTTTTTATAAGGAGCTGACTGTACCACAATGTAATTGAATAAACTAGCTAGACCTGTATTGTGTGAAAAAACTAATAAATTATGTCTCATCAGCTGTCTTCTTATTGTAACTTAAACCTAATAATAGATACCAGCACAATGACTGTTAGAAAAAGGTGTTTTAAGTACCTATAATAAACAATCATTAAAAACAAAATATTGCATTTAATTTTTTTATTACGAATGCGTAATTTAACTAATTTATAAACATTTAAAGTGTTGAGAGTGTGTTATACAAATACTTTATTACCTTTTCTAAAGACTGAGTAGACGACATTTTGGATTATTGATCCTATTTGCGATTTATGATTTTTTTTCAATTGGCAGCGCTAATGAGCCCTATAAACGCTCTTAAATATAAAAACTGAACAGTATTTTAATTACAAACTTATTGTACCTAGCTCACTTATTACTATTATCATTATTATTGCTACAAATGCATACCTACTTAAAAAGCCTTAGGAGGAACGAGTCTCTTCTAATGATGGAGAAAAGCTTGGCCGACTAATAAACACACTGTCCAGGCAGGTTGGTAGGAATTGAGTTATGAGTCCAGTTTTACTTTACTTAGAGATACATTAATATAGGTACAGGTATAGGTAGCTGCTCGCTTGGTCGTCTTTTGTTACATCCATTGGATGAGATGGGATGTCGTAAAAGACAATTTCGACTTCCTTCATCACCTCTCGAAGTGTATTGAGTTATTGACACTGGCGCTACATTACCTCTAGTTATAATGTAATGTGTTATTTTAGTTTATTTTTATATAGGTACTTACCTACTTACGTACCTAGAGTCAGAATTAAAAAATAACGTGTTTAAGTAACGTAAAATATTTATGTTAATACGTACATACACAAAAAAAAAGAAAAAAATGTGTTCTATGACGATAACTAAAAGTAGAATTCTATACATTCTATACACTACAAGTGATTTTAAATTTACATAGCTTGTGTTTTAATAAGAGGAGAGGGGGCGTGGTGCTAACAAAGGCAGGTATTAACAAGCAGTTTTACGGCTAAATAATCAAAAATCGTCTATGATGGGTTACTTAGCATTATGACGAATCTAATAAAAACTACTTACCAACTCTCGTTTGAATTGATTTCGGTGGAAGTTTTCATGGTATTATAGGTACAGTCACGAGCAATAATATGTACACATTTTCAAATTTTCTAAACTATCTGCACGTTTATCTAGACATTACAATATCAAAATGAATTCGTAATTTAGAAGAGGTTCCGTAAAGTTTTGAATTAATCTTCGAATTTTCAATTTTGGATTGGCAGAACTTTAGATAACTGGTTTACAAAATGCGAAAATGTGTACATATTATTGCTCGTGACTGTACCTACATCATTATAATTATATTTTTTAAGTTTTATCATTCTCGTATTTTATCAATTAATTTAGAATTGTCTCTTGTGCAAACTATTTTTTTTTAAGAAAAAAGATTTATCAATTTTTAATGCCTGATCCATCCATAGATACTTTAACCCACACGTAGGTATGAGTTTCATAAAAAATGTAGATTTAGCTAAGTACAACCCCGACTATTTTTTTTTAATATTTAAGAAAATGTAAATGCTGTTTATCTAGGTTACTACTACTTACCAAGTTGCAACGGTATAGCTCTTATAGTTTTGCCAAGGAGCAGCTTTGACGTATGGACTTGGAATCTTTATGGGTTTCATGTTTTGCCAGTAGTAGTAGGTAGCACAGTGTGTTTCTAACGGCACCTAATGGTTGGTAACGTTAGAAACAAGGAATACTTATAAGTAGGAATATTATTATGTGGGTTCGATCCCCACGCAGGACAATAATTTGTGAGATCCACAAATTATTGTCCTGAGTCTGGGTGTTCTTTGTGTCCGTTAATTGATGTTTGTAAAAGTCCCCGCGACACAGGGCTTTTCTTTTTAGCAATCATTCTGTATATCGTCGTTGGGGCTTTAATATTGTACCTATTTACTTGTAGAACATAACATTGTTTAAAAAAAATAAAAGCTACATTAAAAAATAATGAACTCGCTTTACATTATCCTGATGTTAGTTGCATGCACAGGTTGGTTTATGTTTATGTTTATGTTGGCTTGTCCTGCTGGTCCTCTGCCCGTCTTATCCACCCATAACCTGCCACTCTTCTCAGATCGTCGGTCCACGGGGCCGCCGGGGGCGCTTGGTGGACCGACGACTAATTTTAATGTGCATAATATATTAATGTATTAACTATGTCTATTACTTACGTATTAACTATGTCTTGTGTTTTATGTTAACTATGATGATGACGTAGGCGCAGTGAATAAAATAATTTTACTTTTTATTATTCAGCATTATTATTAATTTATTTTTTAGTTCATTATGTATTTAGATTGTGCTGTTATGTTGAGGCTATCTCCAAAAATAGTGCTTACCAGTGAGGAATTTAAAGCCCTCATTGCTGAACTTACATCAGTTACATCACGGGTACCAAAATTGATTCCTGACAACACCAACCCTTTGAACATATTATCGCCAATGGTAAGAAAGATTTCTATTATCACCCTACGATTTTAAAATGATCTTATCCAGTACTCTTCGCTTCCAGTTTCCTTTTCTCCACGTACGTGCAGGGTCAGGAATGAACTATAGCTGCTACGGTATTCCCGAAACGCTATGATTTGTCCTTCTTCAAACGAGGTATAAAGAGAGTACTAATTCCAATGTAGGCAGTGGCGAATTATTCCACTATGCCCCACCAAGCGCCCCACTGGTGTGGCAAAGTGGAATGACTATAATTTTGGAGTGGAATAATTCGGCAGTGGCTTGGTTGTTTCCTGGCATTTCTGGAGTCCATGACCAGCGATTACCACTTTCACTAACAATGACATTGACCAAACTATAACAATAGGTTTTTGTTACTGGATGAGAATGGAAACATCGGGAAGGCAACTGAAAGCGTCTTCATCGCTTTTTAATTACGTGATTCTCAAAGAGCATTAGGAAACAATTTTTTTTTTCAAACTGTTTCAGTACCTTGACGACGATTTAATAATTACAGATGATGTGTTGACTATAGAAGAGCAATACGAAATAGCCATAATGAGATTTGTGAGTACATGCCTATCATACATTTTACTCATAAGTACCTACCTATGTAGTTTCTTATTCTGATTACTTCAAGGGTTTCAGTTTACACGTTAAGGTTGTTCACTTTAACCCTAGATAACTAACCTTCGTCTATTCGACGACGCGTTTTGAAAAACCGGCGGCAATTTTTATGCGCGCGATATCACTACATTCGGCTATTCTCAGATGGCCCATCATCCATGGCACTAAATATGGATGATGGCAATTTTTTGCTTATAGGACCCGTGAGTGGCATTTCAATAGCTATGCCTCGTCGTCGTAACGACGAGGGTTTGTATTAACGTTATATCTTGAGTGCAATATTTTATGTATTGTTTTAGTTTTTTTTTATAGATGTATTTCTTTATTTTACATGTTATTTTATTTTCTGTTATGGATATAATCCGTTAAATATTGTCCTAAGACAACAATAATGACGTAAATGAATAAAAGTAGTTGCACCAAGTGTAATAAATTCTTAGGCGGAAGGCACAAACTTGACTTTCATTGTATAAGTAGCTAGACTTTCACTTTTTTTTTAATTTATTAGTTTTTTTCTTTTATTACTTTTTAAGATTTTAAGTTTGTTTTTCATGTTTTTATTCATATTAATTTAATTGTAAGACCTTTAAAAATGATACTATTTTTGATTTTGCTAATAATCTCATTCGCAAGGCTGTTTGAATAATAAATACTTACTTAATACATTGTTAGTTACTAGAAACTTAATAAAATACATAAATAAATAGGTAGGTACTGTATAATAAATATAAAACATAACCTATGGATATTTTATACGTATAGTAGAAAGAACCTTTTAAGGCCCTTTATCTAATAGCGTAGTCTCGAAACGAGCGACGCACGGGTTTGGTTCAAAAAATAGGGTTAGTGATCTAGGGTTAAGTAACAATCGGTGATATAAAAAAACGTTTGTATACCTACTTAATAAAATGGATTTATTTATCGCTATTTTTTTAGTAGGTAAGTACCTACATATTTTTATAATAGGTACTTGTTTGCATTACTTACCTGGATAAACGTATTTACTTATTCTTTTTCAGGAAATAGGAGCTCAGCCATTGATTTATAAAAAACCCTAGATGCACATTTTCAAACAAAACTAACAGCCAAAAGTGTCACCAAATTAAACATACGCAATAAATACGTATAGTAATATCGTAAACATATTTCTTTTTTCAAATTCAATCTTACACGCATGACATAAAGTTGTATTTAAAAAGTAATGCACTTAGAGCAATAAAATTTAATGATTGACGTTTGCCGGTAGAACAACGCGATACTAATTTAAAAAAAGTGCACAATGCGCCCATTTGTTGCGGACGTTTTTGGGAAGTGGAGTGTGTATCTTTGGTTTTTTGTAAATCAATGAGCTCAGCAACTTGAACTGAAATTTCTACTTATTAATAACATACCGAATGAAACTTTAAGAAAAGTATTTAATTTGTCTATGTAACAGCTATAATTTCGGTTTAGCTAGTTATTTATTTATTAATAGACATGCCAACAGTACCTGTACAGTCTCGCACTGTACATTTTAGCTGACCAACCTTTTTACGATATAATATAAATTAAATTACAACATAATTTTAGTTAGTGTGCAAATACTGCAACGCGGTAAACAACATTAGAGAAAGAAAACACTTAGTCATACCTACTTGTTTTTACTACGTAAATAAAGTGGATATAAAAACGAAGTTATCTTTCATCTCAGCACTCCCTACAACTACAACCTCAAGCTCAACGAGCACAAGTGTACAAACCGTACATTTTTTGGTCCTTCGAGCAAACAAGTAAGTCTCCTGTGCTTTTCTCACGTTAGCGAATCGGTTTGACCGGTCTCCCACAAGCGGGTCGCCCCGGTTAGATTGAGAAGTCGCAGAAAAACGTTAGCGAAGCGCATCTGAGACGCAACAGCAAAACAGCGACCATTTCAAATCGAAGAATTGTGAAGATTATTAGCAACGCAGAAGTTTTCACAAGGCCGTCCTGTTATCGTCAACGACGTAGATTTTACTAAATCTAACAACAACTAACAACTACGAACATGAGTATTCTAGAACAACAGGCAGCTAGTTTTGAAAACATCAAAACGATATGCAGAAACTATCGCAAGGATTCATCTGAGAGGAAAACTGTGGAATATTTGAATAAACGTACCACTTTACTGGAAAATGAGTGGGAAGTTTTCAACAACAATCACGCTCAACTCCTGTTGGAAATCGAGGATAAAAATATTCCATACTTCGTGGAGGACATTTATGAGAAGACTAGAGAAATGTACTCTACAACTATGAAGGACATGTCCCTTAGATTGAAGACCATCGGAGATCAACTACAACGTGATGTGAAATTCGATTTAAGCGAAACGTCAGATGATGAAGATAGTAACGTGCAGATTTTGCTTAACAAACAAGAATGCAACTTTAACGCCATACTGCGCGTTATTTCAAAGATAAAAGTTTCGTCTATAACAGACAAATGGGAACTCGAAGATCACTTATCAACTTTGAAAGCAAAGTGGGATGCCATTGATAAGCTACATTGGGGCATTGACTTCCAATTACATGGGTCAAATCATCATTATTATCAAACATTCGCAGACATCGAGCAACAATATGACAACTTAAAAAAAGAAATGAACACAAAAATCTGGTCTACGGTGCACTATTACAAATCTGCACCAAAGATTGAAATTCCTGAATTTTCAGGAAACTACAGTCAATGGGTATCCTTTAAGGACCTTTTTATTGAAGCGATCCACAAAAACCCTATGATCAACAACGTCCAAAAAATGCAACACCTAAAGTCAAAATTAAGAGGTGAAGCGGAGCGCTTATTGCAGCATCTTACTATCAGCACGGACAACTACGACTGCTGCTGGGATATTTTGATACAGCGATATGACAATAGACGTCTCCAATTCGCGTCATACATAAATACAATGTTAAACCTACCGGTAATACAACACCCGGACGGCTTTAACTTGAAAAGGATGCATGACGTCATAACAGAATGTTTAAATGGGATATCTAACATTGGGATCGATACGTCATCATGGGATCCTATTATTGTTCATATTATGTCACAAAAGCTGGATGCCGCTACCCTTGGAGACAACATGAAAGAAATACAGAATCATCGTGAATTACAAAGCCTAAAGGACTTTTTGTATTTCTTAGAAACTCAATTTATGGCCCACGAAACAATGAAATCTACAAAAAAGGGTATTACTACTACTTCAGAAAAAATACCTAACTGGAAACCATTTAACAAGCAAACCCAGATGAAGAAAGGTGCATTTGGATATAATAAAACAAACAACTTTGTAACCTTACACGGAAGATGTCCAAACTGTAGCGGAAATCATGTATTACGTCAATGTAATAAATTTATGTCATTGAACTATGACAAACGCAATCAAGTCGTATCAAAACTGCGACTTTGCAAAAATTGTTTATACTCGCATGGAAGCAACGAATGCACTTCTACAAAAACGTGCAACGAGTGTAATCAAAAACATCACACGTTGTTACACAATCCTGAAAAACAAAACGTGATCTCGCAAGCCAGAACAAGCCACATTGAACAACCATCATCTTCGTCGGCATCCCAACAACAAACGTCGAATCACTTGTCAAACAATAACGTTGAAGTTTTATTAACAACTGTACTACTGAGAGTGAAGTCCATAAACGGGACTTATATAACGTTACGTGCACTACTTGATCAAGGCTCGCAAGTAAACTTGATCTCAGAATACGCAGCTCAAGCACTTCGACTAAATAGACAAGGAGTAAACGCGTCTATAACGGGAATCGGCTCTGTTTCGAGAGAATGTAGGGGAAAGGTGAACATCTCCTGCCGATCCATTCACTCAGATTATAGTTTTGATTCGCAAGCTCTTATTATGACAAAACTTACAAACAACTTGCCTACAAAAACATTTGAAAAGGGAAAATGGGCGCATCTTGAAAATTTGAAGCTGGCTGACCCAGATTTTAATATTTCACGAAAAATAGACCTTTTACTTGGAGCGGATGTCTATTCTGAAATTATCCTAGATGGGGTCCTGAAAGACGATTCCCTGTCCCCGGTTGCACAACAAACACAAATCGGGTGGATTCTTTGCGGTAAAACAAAACAAACGTTTGAGTGTCACGTTACCACATTTGACATTACCGAGTTAACAAAATTTTGGGAAAATGAAGAAATTCAATACAAGAACGATACTCCCAAGGACGAACAATGTGAACTATTTTATAAGGACAACGTCCGCCGATCAGCTGATGGTAAATACATTGTTAGAATGCCTCTTATCCCAGACTATAGAGAAAAACTAGGTCAGTCGAAACAAGCGGCTGTATCTCAGTTTCTTCAGTTGGAAAAACGGCTAGATAAAAACAAAAAACTTGCAACAATGTATAAACAATTTATACAAGAATACGCCGAACTGGGTCATCTGAAACCTGCATACAATATACGAGCTGACAGCTATTTTATGCCACATCACGGCGTCCTTCGTGAACACTCGACCACCACCAAACTGAGAGTGGTGTTCAACGCTTCACAGAAGACTACGACTGGCTACAGTTTAAACAACTTAATGGAAAAGGGAGCCAATCTTCAAAAGGATATTCAGGCGCTTATACTCAAGTGGCGTACATACAGATACGTTTTCACGGCAGACATAGAAAAAATGTATCGTTGTACATGGTTAGAGGAAGACCAGCAACATCTTCAAACCATAGTATGGAGAGACTCACGAGATAAACGTCTGCGTGACTACCACCTATGTACATTGACCTACGGTACAAAGAGCGCACCGTGGCTGGCCCTGAGAACTCTTAAACAGTTAGCCATGGACGACGGTCATAAATACCCGGTAGCTGCCAAGATTCTTCTAGAAGAATGTTTCGTCGACGACGTCATAAGCGGTCATGACGATCTCTTACAAGCTAAAGAAATACAACATTCTTTAATACAATTATTGAAAGGAGGCGGAATGAACCTGCGAAAGTGGACAAGCAACCACCAAGCCATAGTAGAAAATCTTAACAAAGATCAAATATCAACACAGAGTACTTTTGATTTCAAAGGCGACGAATACAACAAAACATTAGGACTGGGTTGGAGTCCCAGTTCTGACACTTTTCACTTTAACTGGCCTTTAACTACAACTAAACGGTTAACAAAGAGGTCTTTACTATCAGCAATATCAAAATTCTACGACCCCCTGGGGTGGCTTTCGCCGATAACTATCAAAGCAAAACTATTGTTCCAAAGAATTTGGATTAGTACTATTAACTGGGATGATGTGGTACCCATAAATATCGAAGAAGAATGGCTGAGTCTACAAAAAGAGCTTCCACTTATAAATAACATAAGTTTATCGAGATGGATTGGATCCAACATAAAAAAGGTGGATTTATTAGGATTTTGCGACGCAAGCGAGAAGGCTTACGCTTGTGTAATATATAGCCGAGTGTTCAACGAACATGGCCTTCCTAAAATAACCTTACTTGCTGCCAAGACAAGAGTGGCGCCTCTAGCACAGAAAACTACTCTACCAAGACTAGAACTATGTGGTGCACTATTACTGGCCGAATTAATGGAAAAAACGTTACAAGTTTTTCCTGGATATAACGTATCTATATCGGCCTGGTCGGACTCACAAGTAGTCCTGGCGTGGATTCAAGGAGATACTGCAAGATGGGAAAAGTACGTGGCCAATAGAGTTACAAGAATCCTATGTGTCATTCCCGCGGTGAACTGGAACTATGTAAAATCAGAATTGAATTCCGCAGACTGCGCTTCAAGAGGTGTTTTACCAAAAACGCTAATTAACTTCAACTTATGGTGGAAAGGTCCGCAGTTTCTAACAAACCAGCTTGAAACAAAACCTTGTGTATTTCAAACGAATTTTGGCACGATTCATTGTACAGAAACGGAACAAGAATTAGAAGAAAATAATTTTATTATTGACCTACTAAATAAATGCAGTTCGTTGACTTATATAAACCGTGTCATTGCTTGGACTTTGCGCGTCATAACAAACATGCGCAATAAAACGAAATCTGAAACCGAATACCTCACAACTTATGAACTAAGCGCAGCGAATAAATGCATTATAAGGAACGTGCAACGATCTAACTTCGAATCCGAGTACAAACAACTTAAGAACAAGTTATTAGTTTCTCAGAAGAGTGTCATATTCAAACTAAACCCCTTCATCAACGAAGAAGGAATTATATGTGTGGGAGGACGTCTCAAGAATTCAAGTTTACCAGAAAATATGAAATGTCCTATTATTATTCACCACAAGAGTCGCTACACACAATTATTAATTGAACAAGCTCATTTGAACACAATGCACGGAGGAGCACGACTGACGTTAACCCTTTTGAGACAAAGATTTTGGATAATTGGGGGCAATCGCGCAGTTAAAACTCAACTGAGAAAATGCGTACGTTGCCATCGATTCAGCAAAACAGATAGCCATCAAATAATGGGTGATCTTCCACAGCATAGAATTACCCCGTGTAGGCCTTTCACGCATACGGGTGTAGATTTTACCGGTCACGTGGACGTAAAGCACAATAAAGGCAGAGGAGTAAAGACGTCGAGAGGCTACATAGCTATCTTTATCTGTATGGTGACCAAAGCCGTCCACATAGAACTAGTTTCGGATCTCAGCACAGAAACATTCATGGCAGCATTCCAGCGACTGTGCTCCAGGCGGGGCTCTCCTCGTCACATGTACTCTGATTGTGGTACCAACTTCGTTGGTGCGGCAAAGATGTTACGTCATGAATACGAACAATTTAAACAATTATTGAATCCGGATCTATTCAACGAGCTAGCAAAGCTGGAAGTGGAGTGGCATTTCAACGCTCCAGCATGGCCCACTGCAGGCGGTCTATGGGAAGCAGCGGTCAAGGCAATGAAACACCACCTCAAGCGAGTACTGGGCGACCAAAAACTCACTTACGAGGAGTTTTCGACACTTTTAACAAAAATAGAAGCATGTTTAAATTCAAGACCTCTCTGCCCTTTAACAGAAGACCCAGAAGAGTTTTATAACTGTCTTACTCCCGGCCACTTTCTAACAGGAAGCCCAATCTTGTCTATGCCAATCTCAGATTACAAAGATACAAACAACATCGATTTACGGCGTAGATGGCAGCTCATCGAGCACATATTTCAAGTTTATTGGAAGAACTGGTCAAACGATTACCTTACTACGTTACAAACGCGTAGTAAATGGAATAAGCCCACTAAGAACATACAAGAAGGTGATATAGTATTACTAAAGGAGGATAACTTGCCACCTGCAAAATGGGCCCTGGGTCGGGTGCTACAAACTTATCCTGGTCAAGATGGATATGTCAGAGTTACTTCAATCAAGACTCAATCAGGAATAATTAAGCGTCCAGTAACGAAATTATCTCCTTTACCATTGGAACCATCTGAAGTAGAGAAACTAAAGAAAGATAATTATAACGAAAACCTTAAACAAAAGTCTATTAATAACTCACATACAAATGTAATTGGATCAATCTCAACAATGTTATTAATGTTACTATCATTGTTTACATTTGTAACCGGAGAACATAGCGCCATGAACGGCACGCGACTAGCACCAGGTGCGCATGCTCAGATTACAAGCTTAGAACGCGAGCGCCCAATGTATTACGACACCGTGGGAAAATTACAAGTAGTGCACGATGAGTGGATATTACTTATGTACTATAATTTAACTAATTATTGGGAAGGAACGCGTCGCACTCAAGTTTACTTCGAAAACATTAAAACTTTATGCTTCAAAACAAAATTATACCAATGTCAAACCACTATGGAACAACTTTCCCACGAGATGGAACTTTTGAATTATTACAACGTCATATTAATAAACCCGCACAAACACCTTAGTAACAGGAAGAAACGAGGGTTAATTGACGGAGTAGGTTCCATAGCAAATAGCTTGTTTGGAATATTAGATCAAAGCTTCGCAGACAAGTATCAAGATGACATCAAATCACTTCAAAATAATGAAAATTACTTGTTACATCTAATCAAGAACCAAACCACAATTGTTGAGTTAGAAAATCAGGTTTTAAAACGGAGTGAAGACAACATCCAGCGTCAATTTACCTACATTGACAGCTTTATCAACGAAACCAACATGAATCTCGCATCTATTGAAACAGAATTACAAATAATATCAGCCACAACTTATATCAATTCGGCTGCTCTAACAACATACCTACTAATTAACAGCTTACGAACATTTCAAGAAATGCTGTTCAATACGCTAACAAACGTCTACCAAGGACACGTGGATTCACATTTGATCACTCCTGTACGAATGATGCAAAAACTTACCGAAATTTCGAGTAGTATACCGAAAACTTTATCATTACCAGTTAAAAATTATCAAGAGAACATCAAGGATGTTTACAGGTTGATAAATGTAAAGGCACGCATCACAGAAAATTATTTCTTATTTGAAGCCCATATCCCATTGGTTTCGAACGAAGAATATATGTTATACCAAGCAATTCCTTTACCAATTAGCACTTCTACGAGATCAACATATGTGAAGATATCAAATAAGTACATCGCTATTAATTTTCACAAAAATTTGTACGTTTCTCTCTCTGAAGATGACCTCAAACGATGTATACAACAAACATCAACAAACTTTATTTGCAAGAAAAACTTATTGTCATTTGATCTACACAGCAGGAGAGCTCCTTGCGAAGCAAAACTTCTATCACATGTCAATACTCAACCATGTGATACTGAGCAGATGACGTGCAAGGACGCTTGGATAGAATTACAAACACCTAACAGCTGGCTTGCAATTTGTTGCGAAACTTGTACTATGCGAATCATATGTGAGAATGACGTCACGTCACAAACCATTTCTTCATCGAGCATCGTATCTCTATCAGAAGGGTGTATACTTCAATCTACTGATATGACTCATCTATCAACAAAATAGTGAACTTAACACATCACTACACTCATCCTTCATTGAAGCTCACAGACAAGAATACCGAAGTTTCTACGATTGACGAAAAACTTGCCTTTCAAAAGAATAATGAAGTTGCAATGCCTCCCATGACAAGTCACGACATTCATCAATATGCCCTCAGTTATTCCCTGTTGGCAACTGGAGTTTTAATTCTTCTTGTGGTGGTTGGGAGGAAATATTGCAGTCCCTGTCGTAACAGCAATACGAAAGAGAGAATTAAAAATAACAAACCTGAGGAAATTGAACTACAGATCATACGCAAACCAGAGTACCAGCGGGAGGTCACCGCAGCCCCATCAACACGAGATATGGAGCAGCAACCAGCATCACGCCGTGACATGAAAAACGGAACTCAAAATATTTCTTTTTCCTTTGAATAATTATTATTTAACTTTTGTAATTTTACATTATTTTCCTTAACTTTGGTACTTTTGTATTTATATTAGGTTTTAATGGTGTTTGCTTTCTCTTTTGGGGTTGCCAAGATGTACAGTCTCGCACTGTACATTTTAGCTGACCAACCTTTTTACGATATAATATAAATTAAATTACAACATAATTTTAGTTAGTGTGCAAATACTGCAACGCGGTAAACAACATTAGAGAAAGAAAACACTTAGTCATACCTACTTGTTTTTACTACGTAAATAAAGTGGATATAAAAACGAAGTTATCTTTCATCTCAGCACTCCCTACAACTACAACCTCAAGCTCAACGAGCACAAGTGTACAAACCGTACAGTACCTATAATGTAGGTATACCTACAGTATGTTTTTTTTACACACTGTATAGGTATATAAACATTCAATAAAAATACAAATTAATAAGTAGGTACATAGTTCTTATACTTATAGGTAATGGGTATACACCTATAAGAGGCATGTTCAACATTCTCAAGAGTAAAAAAGAAAATAAGTATGTAGGTAGGTACTTATAATAAACTAATTTTTTTAAATTTGGGACTTATTACTATGAGATTTAATGGTTTTTTTTATTTTTCCTAAATGAAAACCTTTTACATAAAAAATAATCATAATTTTATATGGTTAAACGTAGGTACAGTTACTTAAAAGGTAAGTACTTATTATTCCGCAACAATAAAAGTGGGCTCTCAGTACATACCATGACATGCCTTCACATTGATAAAATGTTAAAAACCTCTTGTCGTAAAAACGTTACGTACGAACAACGCAAATATTGGTTATGTTTTGTTATTATCAGGACCTAAGAATGGTCTAGAATAGTCTAGATCATTAAGTACCCAGGCTGGTTGCGGTAATCTACCAGTTCTACCACCTATACCTAAGTACTATTTAATCAGTTAGTCTAAACTCGAGACCGAAGGCATGACACGGAATAAATGAGCAACGAGGAATTTTATGTTAGATAATGTAGATAGTATTTTGTAACCGTGTGGTGACGGAGTAAGAATATAATATGTCACACACAGTCACCACCCCGTCTCATCCCATGGGTGTCGTAAAAACCGACTAAGAGACTATCGCCTTATATATTATTTTTACGAAATAAAAAGAAGGAAAACTTGAAATTAAATCCTATACCAATCCGTCTGGCCAGCGTGGTATTACTATGCCAAGTATCCCTCCGTTACGGGAGGAGGCCCATCCCTGCAGTGGGACATTAATGGGCTGTTATGATGATGATTAATATATGTCTATATTTATGTCTCTAATATAAATACACACCTCAACAAAGTCTAGGGATATTTGGTATTTACTCAATTAACTTCAAAATTATTGAAGATAGCATAAAACATGTTTACATTTTTATAAAGACAATTTATCAGACTACAATCCAGATTTAAATAAAAGTATTATTTTTGCATAAATAATTTTTTTTTCAAATAAATAAAAAACTTGGAATATTACTAAAATTAACAATGAATGTGTTTCTTAAGCAAAAGTGAAAATAAGCAAAAATTAATCTGTTTTTAACTGTTGACTATCACTGGATTGGTGGGAAATAGAAATAAAACGAACTGTTGATTCTTCCTGAATATAACTGGACTATTTATTCTTCCTTGTTCCTTATTACTATTACACTTGTTGTTCCCTTGACTGTTGCTTGCCGACTGAGGTACCGTGCCAATCGAAGGTCGTCACAACGTCCCGCGCTGGGTCCCTTTGTAGATTGAGTCCCAGGGGGCGTGTGGATCAAGATCGGGGCGTAGGCCCCCTGCATGAGGTGTCGTATGCGCGTAGCCCACGAAAGGAGCTACGGTCGTGTGGTTTCTCTTATAGAGTTGTGGCGTCATCTTTTTCTTGTTTCTTGGCCGCCGGCGAGTCAGCCCGCCGAGTGGGACCCCGTTGGGGGAGGCCCAGCGAGCGACTACAAGCACGGCGGCCGTGGTCTATTCCGGTGGTGCGGGTCGCCAGCGAGGTCAGCCCTTGCGGGCCTCCGTCGAGCTGGCGGCCGGGTCTGGTCCTTGTAGGTCTGCGGCGAGGGTGCATATGTTAGCGATCCCTCGCCGCACGGTCTCGACGACGTCCGCGCCGCTATCCATCGCTTGGAGCACCTCGTTGAGGGTCTCCAGGCAACGTTTAACGACGCGGAGTGTTGTTGTGGTGGCAGCAGTGTCACTCTCCCCCCGCTTCGCCTTCTTCCCCTGTGTGGGGGCGGCGACCGCTTGGGCTGGGGCTGACTGGGCAGCGGTGGTGGTGGTGGCGGCCTCTGTTGGCTGCGGCTTCTTCTTCCGGCGTCTTCTCCGGCGCTTGCTCGCCCCGGGCGCGTTAGCGTCCGCCATGAGCGAGCCGGGTGCATCTACTTCAGCTTCGCTAGCGGGAGCGGGTGTCTTCTTGACGGGGCGCGCGGAGTACGTGCGTGCCACCGTGCTGGCCTTCTTGTTCCGCACCTCCCTGCGGAACACGGAGCAGCTGGTGTGGTTCGAGGGGTGCCCCCCCCCGCAGTTCACGCAGGTCGGTGGGTCCTCTAGGGGTCGAGGGCAGTCCGAGGCGCGATGTTCCTCGCCACACCTCACGCACGCAAGCTTGCGGCGGCATTGGTGTGACGAGTGCCTGAACTGCTGGCAGCGGTGGCATTGCGCGGGTCCGCGCTTGCCCCGCCAGGCTTCGATGGTGATGCCGGGCATGCACAGCAAGTCCGTGATGCCGTACACGCCCGGCAGCAGGGTCGGCGTTCGTTGTAGCTGGGCGAAGTATATGCACCCGGGTCGTCCGGAGCGGGCGCGGATGGGGCGCACGAAATCCGCTACTATGCCGCGCTCCCTAAGGGCGTCGGCGATGTCGATGGGTGGGGTATTCACGGGTAGCCCTCTGATGGCCACCTTGAAAGCTTGCTCTTGGGGAAGGGAGTAGCTAAACCACTCAACCTTCTCGGGCCCCTCCAGCTCGGCGAGGTAGCGTTGGATAACGCGGTATTCGTCGGCGTTGGTGGGGAGGAAGCGCACGCCCTTACCGAAGGGGCGGGCCGGTGGTAGGTGGCCTAGGGCGCGGTTAAGAGCTGCGAAATGCTTACCCCAGTTTGGGAACCGCTCCACTACGATGGGAGGGTAGCGGGGTTCCTTCTTCTGGGTGGCGGCTGCGGTGGTCCCCGTAGGTGTTGTGGGGGAGGCGGCGGTGGCGGCGGCGGCCGCGTACGACGGCGGCGTTGTACGCATCGGCGACGCGGGCACACTCGCACTTTCGTAGTCACAGTCACTATCACTTTCACTGGTGGTGACGGGGGCGGCGGCGCGTGCGGCCCGCTTCGGTGGTGGTGAAGCGGGTGCAGCGGTATCACGCGGTGGTGGCACGGCACGCGGTGGTGGCACGGCGCAGGAGGCGGCAGCGCGTGGCTCGACACGTGGTGCGCTCGGGCCGGGAGCGGGCGGCGCTCGAACCGGCGGAGGCGCGACGCGGAGCGAGGGCGCGAGTGGCGGTGGTGGTGGCGGCGGCGGTACCGAGGCGCTGGGTGGCGCTGGGTTCGCGTCGGGGCGGCGGCGTGGGTCCGTCGGTGGGGACGCGCGCGGCCTCGGTATCTTAGACCGAGGCGACGGGGGCGGCGGTGGTGGTGGTGGCGTCGTGGTGGTGGTCCGCGGAGCGACAGGGAATTGCCATTCCCCACCCCCTGTGGGGGTGCTCGACGCGGACGACCCGGTCATGGCGGCCTGAACAGCGGCGGCTCTAAGCGCTGCAAATTCGGCGGGCGTCAGAGGCTTCCGGCGACGAAATGTCCTCGTCGGAGGCTTCAGGCGTAGTTGTGGTGGTGGCGGAGGTGGCATCGTGCGGCGCGGCAGACGGCACGCGGCCGCACGATGTTATTTGTTAAGAAAACGAAAGAAAAATCTTCGGTAATGTCGACGCGCACTGCCCTAACCTACATGTGCACGGCACGTGGCGCCGTGCACACAAAATAGTGGACGTCCGTACACTGCGCGACGGTTCCTGCGACTGAGGAGCGCGGCGAGTATTGAGAGGCACGAGTGCTCTGAGCGGCGACAGACGACTCCAAGGCGGACGACTCCTGAGGTACCGTGAACAAACGGCTACCCCTTTTATACAAATTTCTTACATTATTTTGGCGCTGTCTCATTAGTCGGCCAATTAAGGTAACTACTTTTTAACCAATAGGAATTCAGCAAGCAATCCGTTTACTGTAGCTTAGGTAGCGCGCAGTATTACCGGAACGTGGGACCTTATTTTTTGCTTGTTGAAATCCTACTGCAAGTTTATACATTTTTATTTAAAAACCTATTATTTTTCTTTATTAATATAAAAACATGATATAATTTGAATATTTAACAACTTTATAACTTAATCTAACATTTTAAAATATTCTAAAAGTGCCGTCGGGCGTAAACTGTGAGAAATCTTTATTTAAATGCTAATAAACCACTAAAAACTTATGTTAAAATAGTATTTACACAGTATTATTGCTATATAATTGTAATTAATTATTTAATTACTATAAAATAACTATAAAAACACTATTTTAAAGACTATTTAACAAAAATACCACTAATTAAAAACTGTCCCGCTCAATTTCTATATAAAGACATTATTTACAAAAAACTAATTAAAACAGATATATTCACTTATTATTTTAAAACTGTCTTGTACACAAATTCACTGTAAAAGTCTATCTCGCACATTTCTCCCGCCGTGCAGACTATGTTGCATCTTCTCTCGGTGCGAGCTCGACGTCTGTAGTCACGGGCATGATCACCAGCTTCCTCACAGGTCTCCGCAGCACTCCTCCTTTGGTCTGGATGTCCACTGTTCGCACGATGTCATCTGGGCCTGGATACGTCGCTATCACTCGACCTCTGATCCAGACATTGCGGGGTAGGTTGGCATCGACTACTTGCACGAGGTCGTTGATCTTCACAGCTGGTCCTTTTCCATGAGGCTCCCGCCGGTATGAAGCTCCGGGAGATACTCCTTTACCCAGCGGTTCCAAAAGATGTCCGCTAGGCGTTGCGCAGATCGCCAGCTACCTCGGGAAATAGTGTCCTTTTCATCGAATGTTCCCGGTTGTGGTACTCTTCCATTTCCTCCCAATAAGAAGTGATTAGGAGTTAGGGCTTCAGGGTCTTCCGCACTGACAGAGACATGTGTTAGTGGTCGGCTGTTCACTGTGTACTCCACTTCGGCTAACAGCGTTGAGAGTACTTCTTCTGTCGGATATAGTTCGTGTAGAGTCGCTGATAATGCTGTCTTAACTGAGCGAACCATACGTTCCCATGCACCTCCCATAAATGGTGCTCCAGGTGGAATGTAGCGCCAAGAGATTGTTCTCTTAACTGCTTCTTCTGTTGTCGCCTCGTCGATGGCTTGTCGAAGTTCTTTGTCCGCTGCCTTCAGGTTGGTGCCGTTGTCAGACCAGATTTCAGTTGGGCACCCGCGTCGTGCTATCATTCTTCTTAGTGCCATCACTGCAGAGTCCGCGGTGAGTGAACCGGCGATCTCGAGGTGAATGGCTCGAGTGGTGAGACATGTGAATATTGCAACATATCTCTTCTGTCGAGCGCGTCCCACTGTCACAGTCAAAGGTCCGAAGTAGTCGACCCCTGTATAGGTGAAGGGTCGTCTATGGTGAGCTAGACGGCATGCAGGTAAGTCCCCTGTCCTGGGAAGCGGCGGTGTCTGTGTCTTCATTCGGCAGAAAAGACATGCACGAAGTAATGTACGCGTGATGGGTCGTAGGCGTAATACCCAATACTGTTGTCTGCACTCGTTGACTGTAGCCTCGACACCAGCGTGATGTAGTTCGCGATGTATTGCTTGAATCCACATTTTCACCACTTTATGTTCACCGTCAAGTATCATAGGGCTTTTAATGCTATTTGTCACTTCTTGAACTGCTTGGATTCTACTTCTAAGTCTGATGACTCCGTTGATGTGCTCGATGCTCAGCTGACGTAGTCGACTCTCTTTGTTAATTGGCTTCTGTCTTTTCAGTAATTCTATTTCTTCTGTAAAGGAGTCTTCTTGAGTCGATTGCATCAGAAGCCTTTCTGCCTGTTTGAGCTGCTCCGCGGATACTGGGATGAACTTCTTCCCCTGTGACGGTGAGGTTTTCTTGACAGCTGATTGTGGCTTCTTCTCTGTTGGTTTAGCCACTCTGTTCCAGCTAGGATCCTTTTCTGTATTCTTCTTGGTTTTTCTATAGTTGACACTTTGCTTTAGTGTTCTGCACAACTCTATAAACTGTAGAACCCTTGCTGTCGTATGTCGTAGTCTTGTCCAGTTGGAAAATCGTGACGCGTCTGGTAATCCTTCTGATAGATTTGGTCCCGATCTGTTTGTCACGTTATTTATTCTTTCTTCACCAGAAGGTTCTTCTGTAACTATTGTTGATGTTTCTGTAGGCCAGAGCTCTTCTGCTTGACATAAGAAGTCAGGTCCTTTATACCAACGGTGATCCTTGTTGAAGTTCAATGGGACATCTCGTGTTGCGTCATCTGCTATGTTCATTTTTGTGGGAATCCATCTCCACTCGTTCACTTTTGTGCTGTCTTCTATGGCTGCTAGACGATGCGCTACATATGGTTTATATGAGCGTGAACCAGTACGTATCCATGTGAGAACTGTCTTACTGTCGGTCCAAAACACTTTGCTGTCAGGTTTCCTTTCGTGTTCTTCAACTATTGTTTCTGCAAGTCTGGTCCCCATAACTGCGGCTTGAAGCTCCAGTCTTGGTATGGAGGTCAACTTCAATGGTGCAACTTTCGCTTTCGCCATAATGAGTGATAAATTGATCTCGCCGCTTGGTGTCACTGTTCTCCAATACAACACTGCAGAATAGGCTGATTCGCTTGCGTCGGTGAAAATATGTAGTTGTATATTGTCGGCATTGCTGTAGTTGATATATCTTCGTGGGATCGTCGTGTTGCGGAGATTTTCCAGATGATTCATCCAGATCTTCCACTGTTCTGCCAGGTCTTCGTCGATCATGTCGTCCCATGGAGTGCCTCTGCGCCATACTTCTTGTAAAAGTTGTTTCGCCTTTATGGTGACTGGTGATGCCAAGCCAAGTGGGTCAAATAATGACATCACGATGCGCAGCGCTTCCCTCTTCGTTGGTGTCTTTCCTTCTTTAAGTGTCTGCGGGATACGAGCCAAATTCAGGTTGAAGGTAAGCTCGTCACTGTTGATACTCCAGACAACACCAAGGACTCGTTCTGTCTTCTCTTCTGGCTTGTATAGATCCACGTAGTCATTTTGAACATCTTCCCCAAGAGCTTCTAATAGTAGCGGAGAGTTGGATTTCCATTGCTTCAATTCAAATTTGGCCTTAGCGTGCACTTCACGCACACTCTTCGTGATGCGTATGGCGTCTTCAATGTTTTCAAAGCTGTCTAAGTAGTCGTCAACATAGTGTTTCTGTATGATCGCTGCCACGGCTTCAGGATGAGTATCTTCATGCTGCTTGGCGTTCAGGTTCTTGACGTATATTGCTGTAGACGGGGAACTTGATGCACCAAATATCAACGAGGTCATTCTGTATTCTTCTGGAGGTTGGTCATCTCGTCGGTTTCCTCGCCAGAGATATCGAAGGGAGTCTCGGTCTTCTTCTCGTAATTTGACTTGCATAAACATTTCCTTTATGTCTGCAGTCACTGCTATCTCATGTTGCCGGAAGCGCATGATCACTCCGGGTAATGATTGAAGAAGATCGGATCCTTTCAGCAACATGTCGTTGAGTGCGATTCCTCTTGTCTTGGCTGCAGCGTCATGGACTACTCTGATTTTGTCAGGCTTCATCGGGTTGATTACAGCGAAGTGTGGTAGATACCAAATCCTTTCTGGTGTCTTCTGTTTAGGTGCAGGTTCGCTGTATCCCTTTGTTATAAGAGCTTCCATCTGTTCTGTATATTTTTTCTTCAATTCAGAGTCACGATCTATCTTCTTTTCTATGTTCAGGAGTCTGTTCAGCGTATTCCCGTAGTTATCTGGGAAGCTAATGTCTTCTTTGCGCCAGAGAAGTCCTGTCTCATATCTTCCTTCTTCTGTCTTCTTAGTTGTTTTTTCCAATATGCGTAGTGCTTGTTCTTCTGGATCTGACTTCGGTCTTCTGTTATTCAAGCATAGCGAATCCATTTCGAAGTACTGCTTCACGAGGGCTTCTAAGTCATCTGTGGTTTCTTCTGTGACGTGTGACACATAGTCGACGGTGTGTCCGATGGTCCTTGTTTGACTGCCATGTAGTACCCAACCGAGAGGCGTAAGGGAAGCCACTGGTTGGTTCTTGTCTCCTTTTCTTACTTCAGTTGTCAGCAGAAGATGCCAGTTGTCTTGTCCTATCAGCACTTGTGGTTTCACGCTGGCGTATGTGAGATGATGCTGAATATCTTCTAAGTGTTTGCAGCCTTCAATCACTTCTTTTGGCACTTGTTGCGATGAGACTTGCAAGTTCTTCACTGTGCGCGCTTGTATCCGTTTCTCTTGATTGTTCACTCCTTTAATTTCAATGGTGACTCTTCTTGATGTTAACTCTGACGTCTTCATGGCGTTGATGCTTTCTATCTTCAGTGGATCGATAGGTCCTGTGGCTCCGACACGCTTGGCCATGTCGTTGTCTATAAGTGTGACTGTTGACCCATCATCCAGTAGTGCGAAAGTGTCGGCTTTTCCTGCTGGCCCCTTTATTTGAATTGGAATGATCTTCAAATATGACTGTTTCTTCTTCAGGGTCCAGGCAGAGTTAATTGCTTCTGTTGCCATCGTTTCTTCTTTCGCCTGTGTCTTCTCTGTTGCCTTATTGTGGTGCAGCATTCTGTTGTGGAAGTATTTGCAGTTGTCCATGCCGCATGTCCTCGCTTTACATGTGTGTGTCTTGTTTCTATAGCGGAGACACCGGAAGCAGAGACGTTTTGACTTGGCCATGTCCCATCTTGCATTCACTTCCATGTTCTTGAATTGTTCACAGGCTGTTGTGGTATGTCCTGTCTCTTCACATACAGGACACTTGGCGACGTAAGTTTTCTCTGTTACGTTGTGTATCTTCTGTGGTCTTCTTTGTGCTGTACTCGTATGTGACGCCATTTGTTCTGGTAGAGCATAAGGTCCGCATAATTCAGCTTCTCTTCTGAGGAATTTTTCGAGCTTCAGTAGGTCAGCATCTTCTCTGGGTTGTACTGCAGCGAAGTCGTAGTATCTGTAGCGCAGGGTTGGTGTGAGCTTGTCTACCAGCGCCTTTGAAATTTCTGGATTGTACATATAGTTGATGCAGCTTAGTGTCTTCAGAGTTGCGACGACATTGGAGATCTTCGTTGAGAATATACAGATGTCCCGTGGAGATTCTGTGAGGCGAGGTAGTCCACGAAGCGTTTCCATTTCCATCATAGCAATGGATTCTGGTCTTCCAAATCTTGATTCCAACGTCTTCATGATTTCTGCGGGCTGTGCACTTGTGATGAGTAGACCTTCGACTGCCTCCTTTGCTTTTCCTTTGAGATTTCTTCTAAGTCTGTTGATGTTTTCCACTGAAGAGAACGTTTTTTCTGTTTCGAAGTATGCGGCACGGAAAGGCAGCCACTCTTGATGAGATCCATTGAAGATAGGCAGCTCTATAAACTTCGGTCGCTGAGCGGCTTTGATGGCTTGTGTGATAGCTGCGGCCAGTTCTGTAATGTCATTTTTCACTCCCGCCGGTGATGAATGAAGGCGCTGTGGCTGTTGATGAAGCTCTTCTGTTGTATTGGCAGCTGGTTGTTCTGTACGTCGTAGCGGCGCGGTGACTACCTCTGTTGTAGGTCCATCGGCTTGCTCTTCCAACCAGTTGACAACACGTTCATTGACTTCTGTCTTCGATACTATTGAAACTTCATCATTTTCTTCGTCTTCATCTTCGACTTCCAGCGAGGCGAGGCGCGCAGCTGCTAACTCGACTTGTAACTTCAGTAATTCTTCTTTAGCCTTCGCTAATTTGTAGGCCTTAGACTTGCTATGTGTTGACCCCCCCCTTCCCCCCTTCTTGCTGTGGGGACGGGAGAGCGTCGGTCCGGGTGGCACTGGTGGGGTTTTCTTCTTTATTGTCGAAGTTTCTGTTTCTTGATATTTGACGGCGGCGTTTCCCCCCTTGCCCCCCTGTGTTGGCGGCTTCATGGGTAGCGTAGGTGCGGCGGTCTGGCCCTCGGACGGCGTGATGACGGTGGAGACGACGGGTGAAGGCTCTGTCGTCGCGGAGGTGGCTGTAGTTTCGGTACACTCCGTGGCGGTGGTTCCCGTCTCTTCACTCGTACCAGTTGCCGAGGTTGTGCCAGTTGCCGACGTCGTGGCTGTGGCTTCGGAGGACGTCGGCGTCGGTTCCGTCGGTCGCTTGCGCCCTTTACCCTCTGAACGGGTGACCGGCATCGTAGGTCAAGCTTCTATATATATCAGGAACAATTCTTCAATATTCAGGAACAATTCTTCAATATTCAGGAACAATCTTCACTATTTCCCACGTAGTATCCGGCTCGAAGGACCATAAATGTTGACTATCACTGGATTGGTGGGAAATAGAAATAAAACGAACTGTTGATTCTTCCTGAATATAACTGGACTATTTATTCTTCCTTGTTCCTTATTACTATTACACTTGTTGTTCCCTTGACTGTTGCTTGCCGACTGAGGTACCGTGTCGAAGGTCGTCACAACGTCCCGCGCTGGGTCCCTTTGTGGATTGAGTCCCAGGGGGCGTGTGGATCAAGATCGGGGCGTTGGCCCCCTGCATGAGGTGTCGTATGCGCGTAGCCCACGAAAGGAGCTACGGTCGTTGGGTTTCTCATTATTGAGCTGTGGCGTCGTATTTTCTTGTTTCTTGGCCGCCGGCGAGTCAGCCCGCCGAGTGGGACCCCGTTGGGGGAGGCCCAGCGAGCGACTACAAGCACGGCGGCCGTGGTCATGTCCGGTGGTGCGGGTCGCCAGCGAGGTCAGCCCTTGCGGGCCTCCGTCGAGCTGGCGGCCGAGTCTGGTCCTTGTAGGTCTGCGGCGAGGGTGCATATATTAGCGATCCCTCGCCGCACGGTCTCGACGACGTCCGCGCCGCTATCCATCGCTTGGAGCACCTCGTTGAGGGTCTCCAGGCAACGTTTAACGACGCGGAGTGTTATTGTGGTGGCAGCAGTGTCACTCTCCCCCCGCTTCGCCTTCTTCCCCTGTGAGGGGGCGGCGACCGCTTGGGCTGGGGCTGACGGGGCAGCGGTGGTGGTGGTGGCGGCCTCTGTTGGCTGCGGCTTCTTCTTCCGGCGTCTTCTCCGGCGCTTGCTCGCCCCGGGCGCGTTGGCGTCCGCCATGAGCGAGCCGGGTGCATCCACTTCAGCTTCGCTAGCGGGAGCGGGTGTCTTCTTGACGGGGCGCGCGGAGTACGTGCGCGCCACTGTGCTGGCCTTCTTGTTCCGCACCTCCGTGCGGAACACGGAGCAGCTGGTGCGGTTCGAGGGGTGCCCCCCCCCGCAGTTCACGCAGGTCGGTGGGTCCTCTAGGGGTCGAGGGCAGTCCGAGGCGCGATGTTCCTCGCCACACCTCACGCACGCAAGCTTGCGGCGGCATTGGTGTGACGAGTGCCTGAACTGCTGGCAGCGGTGGCATTGCGCGGGTCCGCGCTTGCCCCGCCAGGCTTCGATGGTGATGCCGGGCATGCACAGCAAGTCCGTGATGCCGTACACACCCGGCAGCAGGGTCGGCGTTCGCTGTAGCTGGGCGAAGTATATGCACCCGGGTCGTCCTGAGCGGGCGCGGATGGGGCGCACGAAATCCGCTACTATGCCGCGCTCCCTAAGGGCGTCGGCGATGTCGATGGGTGGGGTGTTCACAGGTAGCCCTCTGATGGCCACCTTGAAAGCTTGCTCTTGGGGAAGGGAGTAGCTGAACCACTCAACCTTCTCGGGCCCCTCCAGCTCGGCGAGGTAGCGCTGTATAACGCGGTATTCGTCGGCGTTGGTGGGGAGGAAGCGCACGCCCTTACCGAAGGGGCGGGCCGGTGGTAGGTGGCCTAGGGCGCGGTTAAGAGCTGCGAAATGCTTACCCCAGTTTGGGAACCGCTCCACTACGATGGGAGGGTAGCGGGGTTCCTTCCTCTGGGTGGCGGCTGCGGTGGTCCCCGTAGGTGTTGTGGGGGAGGCGGCGGTGGCGGCGGCGGCCGCGTACGACGGCGGCGTTGTACGCATCGGCGACGCGGGCACACTCGCACTTTCATAGTCACAGTCACTTTCACTGGTGGTGACGGGGGCGGCGGCGCGTGCGGCCCGCTTCGATGGTGGTGAAGCGGGTGCAGCGGTATCACGCGGTGGTGGCACGGCACGGGAGGCGGCGGCGCGTGGCTTGGCACGTGGCTCGACACGTGGCGCGCTCGGGACGGGAGCGGGCGGCGCTCGAACCGGCGGAGGCGCGACGCGGAGCGAGGGCGCGAGTGGCGGTGGTGGTGACGGCGGCGGTACCGGGGCGCTGGGTGGCGCTGGGTTCGCGGCGGGGCGGCGGCGTGGGTCCGTCGGTGGGGACGCGCGCGGCCTCGGTATCTTAGACCGAGGCGACGGGGGCGGCGGTGGTGGTGGTGGTGTCGTGGTGGTGGCCCGCGGAGCGACAGGGAATTGCCATTCCCCACCCCCGGTGGGGGTGCTCGACGCGGACGACCCGGTCATGGCGGCCTGAACAGCGGCGGCTCGAAGCGCTGCAAACTCGGCGGGCGTCAGAGGCTTCCGGCGACGAAATGTCCTCGTCGGAGGCTTCAGGCGTAGTTGTGGTGGTGGCGGTGGTGGCATCGTGCGGCGCGGCAGACGGCACGCGGCCGCACGATGTTATTTGTAACGAAAAAACGAAAGAAAATCTGCGGTAATGTGTCGACGCGCACTGCCCTAACCTACATGTGCACGGCACGTGGCGCCGTGCACACAAAATGGTGGACGTCCGTACACTGCGCGACGGTTCCTGCGACTGAGGAGCGCGGCGAGTATTGAGAGGCACGAGTGCTCTGAGCGGCGACAGACGACTCCTTGAGGTACCGTGAACAAACGGCTACCCCTTTTATACAAATTTCTTACATTATTTTGGCGCTGTCTCATTAGTCGGCCAATTAAGGTAACTACTTTTTAACCAATAGGAATTCAGCAAGCAATCCGTTTACTGTAGCGCGCAGTATTACCGGAACGTGGGACCTTATTTTTTGCTTGTTGAAATCCTACTGCAAGTTTATACATTTTTATTTAAAAACCTATTATTTTTCTTTATTAATATAAAAACATGATATAATTTGAATATTTAACAACTTTATAACTTAATCTAACATTTTAAAATATTCTAAAAGTGCCGTCGGGCGTAAACTGTGAGAAATCTTTATTTAAATGCTAATAAACCACTAAAAACTTATGTTAAAATAGTATTTACACAGTATTATTGCTATATAATTGTAATTAATTATTTAATTAGGTACTATAAAAACTATAAAATAACTATAAAAACACTATTTTAAAGACTATTTAACAAAAATACCACTAATTAAAAACTGTCCCGCTCAATTTCTATATAAAGACATTATTTACAAAAAACTAATTAAAACAGATATATTCACTTATTATTTTAAAACTGTCTTGTACACAAATTCACTGTAAAAGTCTATCTCGCACATTAACTGTTATGTGAGTAATCAGTATTCAGCACATTAAAAAAACCATAAATAACGGTCCTGCAATGGTTTTTCATGCTTATATTATGTTATCCAGGTCTTGGTGCGGTATATTGTTCCAGGTCCGATTGAGTGGTTCAGCATAAAATCGATACGTCCGTGCTCCTGCAACCAGCTCGTCATCACTCTCGCTTTATGCGAACGGGTGTTATTGTCCATGAATTTGAACATTTGGCCCAATTGTAGTCTACGGGGGTAGATTATTAGTACTAGCACCTCGTTAAATTATTTTTCAGCCGTCATGGTGTTTCTGATCAAAACGCGCTCTGTTCTTCGACCGATACAAATTCCCGTCCAAATCATAATTTGTTCTATCGCGGTATGAATAGATTTCCTGAGGATGTTGTAGACGGCTATCACAACCAAGAACTCGCCAAGCACATTCTCTACGTGAATCCGAGTGGAAACCGAACCGGGACTCATTTATAAACACTACTACAGATCACAGGTTATCTTTGCAGAGCAAATGTTCACGAGCCCAGTCTAGTCGTCGTGCGCGATTCGCTCGGCGTAGTGCTGGAGTACAAAGCGGTATGCGAGCATAAAGGTGGGCTTCGTGGCGACTTCTTCTGACAGTTTGGTCACCCGCAAGAGGCTCCACCAAGAGCTGGAGCCTCTACACCAGCTGCATGGTAGTAACATTTGGCTGTCTTTTCGCGGGAACTTGCAAAAATCGATCATGTCGTTAAGTGGTGATAGACTTTTTGCCGTGGTATCTTTCAGCCACTTCACCAATAGCACGATAACGTGATCATAACTCTGATTTCATATTTTGTATTGTTCTAATCTCTTCAGCAATACTCCGTTTAGTATCCGCAGCTGGGAGCATGCCTACTGCCCATAACATTTTCTCTCTGATGAAATGGCGCCGCTACTTGATGCACACATTATCATTCATTCGAAATAAACGTTTAAATTGTTATAAAACTTAAATTTTACACAAAAAAGCAGTCAAAATTACTATTGGTCAATGAAATTTTCGAACTTGACTACGTTAAAGCCGCGTACATCTTTTATTTTTAATTTTATTTTTCAAATTCAAATTTAGAATGGTTGAAAAAGGTTAAAGTAAGTTTTCATCAAAAGAATTAAAAAAAAAACAAAATTACAAACCAATTTTTTTGAGTTTCACAACTTTATACAAAATATCCCTAGACTTTGTTGAGGTGTGTATGTATATTATTATTAGTACTTAGATTAAGACGTATACCTACCTATACATTGAAGTATGCTTTAAATCTTAAATTAAAGGGAAAACTCTTGAATAAAACGCAACTCATTGACAGAGACAACTTTAATATATTGTACACAGTATTTATGCATTAACGGTAACGAAACCATACCGCAATCTAGGAAACATGTACAACGCCATCTATTGCACGTATGGTAAAACATTTAAATATAAAAACTTAAGATTAAACATTCCGCCCACCATGGACACAGTATGTGTCCATCGTTCCGCCCACCATGAATATACCTCAACTTTCTTCGATTAAATGGACTGTATGTTGGTTATTCAGGTAAGTTATGCAAATGCAATTTTAAAGGTATAGGTTCATGGTGACCACAACTGTCTCATAGGTACATATAAAATAAACACAAATTATTTGAAACTATTAAACTAAATCACAATGAGGACATTTTACATTGTTGTGTAAACTTAAAAGTTAAACAATTTTCAGTTTTAAATCAAAAGTATTTGTTACAAATTATAAATTAAATAAGTAGTTTAAATTTTACTCTAAGTTACTACCAATTTGAGATTGAATAAACATAGATGTTGCTAAAGCAATTTAGTAAGATTGCACTAAACCTCATTAAAACACTCAATACATAAAAATATACTTAAACTAAAACACACATTTAACAGTTAAGATATATCTACTAGAATGAATATCATGTAGGTACTAAACTAAACTATGCAAAACAAAACTAAACTAAAACTAAAACTTACAAATTTGTTAACAGGTAACAGGTAATACACAAATTTTAGTTATTGGCCGTTTGAAATAAACACCTTTACATTTTATAGTAACGACTCTGGTAATTTTGTCCAATCCAGGATGTTTTTCAGTGACTATACCTAATAGCCATTGAGCAGGCGGCAAATTATCCTCCTTCACGAGTACAAGATTACCAATTTCAGGTTCTGGCATTCGGTTTGCCCATTTGTAGCGATGTAAAAAACTAGTTAAATACTCAGCCGACCATCGGCGCCAAAAATTTTGTAACATTTTCTGTGTTAGTTGCCATCGCTTCAATGACGATATTGATGACGTTTCATAGTTATTTTCAGGAACGAGAATTATAGGCTCACCCACTAAGAAATGAGCCGGAGTTAGTGGATTGAGATCTTGCGAGCTGGAGCTTATTTGAGAAATAGGTCTCGAATTTAAACAGGCTTCGATCTGGCATAATAACGTCGACAACTCTTCGTATGTTAGTGTTGCACTACCTATAACGCGACGAAGGTGGTGTTTGGTGGATTTTATTCCAGCCTCCCACAGTCCACCGAAATGTGGAGCGTGGGGTGGAATAAAATGCCATGTGGTGCCGTTGTTGGCCAAGCACTCAGCAATTTCCATTGTTAAGGTTGACTTCTCCTGCGCGAACAAAAGCTTTAATTCGCGAGCAGCGCCCACAAAATTGGTCCCATTATCGCTAAATAGGTCTGAGCAATGGCCACGTCTTGCAACAAATCGCTTGAAGGCCGCCAGAAATCCTGTTGACGTGAGGTCACTAACAACTTCCAAGTGTATTGCACGGGTTGCCATACAAATAAACAAACATATATACCCTTTGGAAGATTTGTTTCCTCTACCCTTTGAAGTTCGGACTTGGATTGGACCTGCGTAATCAACGCCACTTTTTAGAAATGGTCTAGTTGGTGTGACTCGAGCAGGTGGTAATTGTCCCATTAGCTGCGTTTTTGTTTCAGCTAAATGTCGAACACAGACTACACATTGTCTTACAACTTGTTTCACGCGGTTCTTTATATCCATGATCCAGTATTTTAAACGAATATAATTGATCATGAGTTGTGGGCCTCCATGTAACGTGTTTTTGTGAGCTTCATCTATAATTAAATTAGTCAAATGAGATTTTGAAGGTAAAATAATTGGATGTTTTCTTTCATAATTGATACTAGATCTCTCAAGGCGCCCACTCACTCTCAATATATTTGTTCCATCAAGATATGGGTTCAATGAGGTAAGCTTACTTTTACTGTTTACTGTTCCTTTTGCCTGAATAGCTTTAATTTCTGTCTGAAAATTAATGGCTTGACATTGTTTGATGCAAATATACAAAGCTTCATTTAATTCTTTGCTTGTTAAATAACTAGGCACATTGGTAAAGGGCATCCTCTTTGTACGATTTATGAATCTAATACAGTAAGCTAACACTCTAACCATTTTTTGAAGAGAAGAAAATTTGGTAAACAGGTCTAGGTTGTTGTTAACTTCAGTAAGAAGGCAAACCTTTGTCCTTTCTTCTAAATTGGTTTCTGTTATGCAACTAGTCTCAATCTTTATAATTTTATGTTTCAGCCATGGTGGTCCAGATCTCCATAAATGTAAGCTTGACAATTCCGAGGGTTTTACTCCTCGTGATGCACAATCTGCCGGGTTGTCAGCTGAGGTAACATGCGCCCATTGGTTTCTTTCAAGAACATTTAAGACTTCCGTCGTTCTGTTAGCGATAAATGTCTTCCACCGACTTGGATGGCTACTCAACCAAGCTAATACGACGGTAGAGTCAGTCCAGGCTCGTATTTTAGCCTTTGGGATATTCAGAATTGCCGAGACTTCTTGCAAAAGTTTTGTCAGCAACACTGCTCCGCATAACTCAAGTCTCGGTATTGAGACTTGTTTTATCGGTGCGACTTTGGTTTTTGACGTTATTAAATGAACATACACGTTACCCAATTTGTCTACTACACGGACATAGACTACAGCGGCATAAGCTTCTACAGATGCATCGCTGAAGCCGTGAAGCTCAACATTATCTACATCATCATCTTTTATATTCATCCATCTTGGTAATTGGTATTTGGTAAGTTCTGTTAACTGGTTACGGTAAGTAATCCATTCGTCTAATAGCTTTGATGGTAATTCACCATCCCATTCTATACCAGATAGCCAAAGCTTTTGAATCATAATTTTAGCCTTGATAATTACAGGGGACATCCACCCCATGGGATCAAATAGACTTGCAATATCTGATACAACTTTTCTTTTTGTTACAGGGATAGTGAGTGGCGTAAGCTGCACGGAGTATTCAAAGCTGTCGTTAGTTCGGTTCCAGGTAAGTCCTAGTATTTTAGTTATTTCATTCTTTTCCAGGTTTACAATCCCTTCGGATGACTTATTGTCTTCGCTGATCTCTTGGTTAAGTTCATTGTTGTTGGTAGACCATTTCTGAAGTTCAAAGCCTCCCTTGGCAAGTAAAGTTTTTAATTGTTCAACTATTTCCTTTCCTTGAGATGGCGTTTGACAGCCGGAAAGAAGGTCATCAACGTAGAAATCCTGAACTAGCCTTTCAGATGCCATTGGAAACTGTTTACCTTCGTCAAACGCCAGCTGATGGAGGGTCCTGATAGCCAAATATGGAGCAGACGCAGTTCCAAAGGTAAGTCGTACTAGGCGTAAATGTTGTAACTCGTTTGATGTTTCAGATCGCCATAGCAGACGCTGGTAATCGGCATCAGCAGCTACGCTTACCTGGCGATACATTTTAACTATATCTGCCACCAAGCAAATCGGATGAACTCTCCACTTCATCAAAAGATGTCTTAAACTTGGCTGTATAGTAGGACCTACCATTAGATCACTATTGAGAGATACACCATTGCAGTCACGGCTAGAAGCATTAAATACGACACGAAATTTTGTAGTGGTTTTCTCATTCTTGACAACTTCGTGGTATGGTAAGTAAACCGCTCCAGGTTTGGTAATTTCGTCTTTTGGTACTATTTCCATATGATCGAGAGTCATGTATTCTGAAATAACATCAGAATAATGACATTTCAGCGGCGGTGATTTTGCGAATCTAGTTTCCAGTGCACGGAAACGTTTGATAGCAATTTCCAGCGAATTGCCGTACTTGCATCTTGGGTCAGCATTCTTAAAGGGTAGCGATACAATGTACCTACCATTAGGTTCACGTTTGGTAGTTGCTTTATAAATCTGTTCACACATTTGTTCTTCAGGCGTGAATTGACTTTTAAGTTCAAATTTATCCAATTCTAATTCCCAAAATTGTTTCAGATCAAATTCTTCATTGGTGCTTGCCTTAACTTGGATTATAGAACTATGAAAGCTAAACTTAGAATTCATCGTATCGTTAGCCCCACCGACTTTACCAGACAAAATCCAGCCTAGCTGAGTATTTTGGGCAATCGGTGTTCCTGGTGGACCAGATATTAATCCGTCTGTTAAAATTTGACAATAAGCTTCCGCGCCCAGTACTAAATCGATTTTGTTCGGTATGTTAAATTTGGGGTCTGCTAATTTTATTTTAGGTAAATTGGACCATACATTTATTCCAACCTTTTTCTCAGGAAGAAATGATGTTAGTTTTTTAAGAACGTGAGCTTTAATATTAAAGGTAAACTGAGGGTTATGAATAGATTGTAGTGTCAAATTGACTACGTATTTAGAAGTGAGTGGTACGTGTTCCTCACCGCCTACACCTGATATAACGCATTTGCTTTGATTTTTCCTAAGCCCAAGTAGTTGAGCTGCAGACTCCGTGATGAATGAAGCCTGTGATCCCTGGTCTAATAAAGACCTGAGCGTTATATAACCCCCTGTGTTACTTTCTGCGTTAACTAACGCGGTAGCTAAAATAACTTGATAACTACTACTTGAAAAACAAGCCGTAATATGGTCTTCTTTGGTCTCGTCATGATATGTTGTTGCACTCACAACAACATTGTTATCAACTGATTTATTAGTTGACTCGTTATTTGTTGCTTGATTAGTGTTAACTGAATGTAGCAGTGAATGGTGTTTTCTTTTACATATCCTACACCTTGTAGGTAAACGACACACGGTTACTGAATGATTGGCACCTAAGCAGTTAAAGCATAATCCAGAAGATTGGACAAAATTACGTCGAGTGGATAATTCTTCTTTAGCGAATTTTTTACAACTTCCTAACTTGTGACTATTATCGGAACAATAACTACATGTTGATTTTAATTCGACATTATTATTAGTGACATGGTGGGATTTAGTAGCCTTAGTATGTTTGTTACTTAAAAATTCTAATGATCTAAATCTATGCTCTAAAAATTCTAAGAATTGATTTAAATTTGGTAATTCTTCGGTTAAGTTACACGTTTTGGCTTCCCATTGTTTACGTGACTCGTTGTCTAATTTTTGACTCAAAATATAAATTATAATAATGTCCCAATTCTCAATTTTTATTCCTAGATTTTTTAGAGCATTTAAGCATTCATTTGTTGTATCATAAAGTTCCCTTATACATGTTGAAGATTCATTAATAATATTTTTCTGACTAAAAAACCGTTTAAAAATACAATTTGAAATGAATTTCTTATTATTATACCGATGCTCCAAAAGTTCCCAACACGAAAGATAATTATCACTTGTAACGGGGAGGTGACGTAATAATTGCTCTGCCTCTCCGGAGATGTAGCCTTTTAAATAATGTAATTTCTGAACATTGGTCAAAGAATCATTGTTGTGAATGAGTGACAGAAAAAGGTCACGGAACGTCGTCCACTCAGAATAATGACCAGAAAATGTAGTAACTTCAATCCTAGGTAACTTGACATTTGAGATGACCTGGCCCTTGGTAATTAAATTTTGTTCTGATGATGACTGTGATGACTTTGGTAGTTTTGATAAAATGTCTTTTAAAGCCGTTTTGTAGTCAGTGTAAAGGTCCTCGGTCTGATAATAACATTCCTTCACATAATACTCAGAAGACTCGTACTCGTCCTTTCCGTAATCTGTTATTATTTCTAAATGTTTTTGTTCGTACTTTTTCCATTGTTTTTCTAAACTTTCCAATCGTGTTTCTATGTAATTAACCGTCAATCTATCCTTAGGTGACTTTTTCAAATTTATGAAACCTCGTTTTATTTGATTGTGACAGTCGTCTTGTATTCTGATTAATGAATCCATTCTTGATAAATTTACAAGTTTTTCTAAGTGTAAAATATTCTAAGTGTGATAGTCTGATTATATTGTTAAGTCAAAAGTTCTTCAAATATTCTAAGTTCAGTAAAATTTTTCAAAACTTTTCTAAGTTAAAAGTTCTTCAAATTATTCTAAGTCCAGTAAATTATTTTCAAAAATTTTCTAAGTGTTTTAAACTGTGACACTTGTAAAAAATCGGGCATGGATTCCCCGTCTCAACAGAGTTTGACTTAATATTTTACAAGTGTTTTAATAATGCAAAGTTACTCACAGTTTGTTCCAGGAAACACTTTTGATTTCTTACTTGTCACACTTTTCACTTTTACTTGTCATAATCTTCCGCTTGGTGTCGCCACTATAGTAGTTCCGCTGCTTCAATATGTTGTATCCGGTTCGTAGGCCATGAATAAAACGCAACTCATTGACAGAGACAACTTTAATAATATTGTACACAGTATTTATGCATTAACGGTAACGAAACCATACCGCAATCTAGGAAACATGTACAACGCCATCTATTGCACGTATGGTAAAACATTTAAATATAAAAACTTAAGATTAAACAACTCTTTATTTAAAAACTTTTTATTTTGCAAACTTTAATAGTAGGTAGGTAGATTGTATGAAAAGTAAACTTACTAACATAAAGATAGGTAAATAAGTAAAAAGAGTAGTTGCTTAATACGATACCTATACCTAAGTACTACCTATTTATTTAAGGACAACCAACAAAACATAAACAGGATTCATACATGATTCACATAACATAAATATAGCACATAACAATAGTGTTGCCTTAATTAAAGGCTGCCACGGCATGCAAATTAACTTGTTTGAATAACATAAAAAAAATTATAAATTATGTATACCAGCCAGTCTGTAAATAAACAATTTTAACATAAATAATTACTATCTGTTCATTATAGAGTACTTAGTTTGAGGCTAATAAATGTTTAAAAATACTTTAATAAACAGGCTCTAGAAAAGTTTCATATGAAAGCAGTAGATAATTTCCAGTGTGGTAATGTTCTAAGAATAAGTTACCACATACGTGTAATATTAGGATCACAACCTCACGAAACTGACCGTAGTACCTATACACAACACTGTACCTAAAGTAAAATTTTTGCATATACTCTACTGTAAGTACTATATTTTTATTTCTTTATTTATGTACTCTATACAAATGGACACATGGACCAACAATGAAGATTTAAAGCTTAGTTTCCTCTTAACGGTATAAGTTTTGATTCGCGTTGCCTTTAACTTGTAAAGATATCTATGTTACGGGCAATTTGATAAATCCGGGCACTATGAATAATGGCCGGTCTTTATTCATAATGCCCGACTCAATTGGGCAATGTGATAAAAACTGCATAATTAATCACTTTTCCCGGCCATTATTAATAATGCCCACCCTATCTTGGGCAAAGTAATAAAATAGGTGAACTTTAGTGTTTTTATTTATTAAATGAAATTAAACTTACAAAATTTTCATGAAAAGTTAACAAAAAATAAACTATTAGACATAGTAATTACAAAATTAAACATTTTATTATTTATTAAAAAAATGTTTCTTGCGCGTTGTGGTCGCCATACTAACCTAACCTAACCAACTGTTTCTGACTTTTGACTTTTTTTAAGCTATCTCAAACACTAACTTATTACATGGACCACGGGCCGTCGGCCATTATTAATAATGGCCGGTCAAAGTGAATAATTTATCACTTTGGCCGTCGTTATTGGGCATTATTAATAAAGACCGGTCCTTATTAATAATGCCCACTTAATCACGTTGCCCGTAACATCTCTCCTATATAAAACTCAAAGGTGACTGACATAGTGATCTATCAACGCACAGCCCAAACCACTGGACGGATCTGACTGAAATTTGGCATGCAGGTAGATATTATGACGTAGGCATCCGCTAAGAAAGGATTTCAATAAATTCTACCTCCAAGGGGATAAAATAGGGGATGAAAGTTTGTATTAAACTTTACGGTTAAGATATTTATTTTCTCAAAAGATTACATAAATCACTTAACGAGAAAATACAAAAAGAAATATTTACTTACAACTAGCGTAGTTAGTAGGGTAGTAACGCTAAATATAATAAAATTGTGGGTATATTTCAGTACTTTGAGTTTAAAAGTGTATGCTTAGAAAACAATACTTGTTTACTAAGGCTTATGACTTATTAACATAATACAACATAATTACAGAAATTATTTTTTAAAATATTTTGAGTTTATTGTGTATGGTAATTTAAATGTGATAGAAATGTTAAAGAAATGTTCTGTAGTGTACTTAAACTTTGTCAATCTTAAACCGATCGAGTTGAGGCTTTGCATGCAAATAGTTACTATGACGTAGGCATTCCCATAGAAAGGACTTTCTTAAATTCAACCCCTATAGGGATAAAATAGGAAACGAAAGTTAGTTTGAAATTTTGTCAAATTCAAACAGATCAGGCTGAGCCTTTGCATGCATAGTGTTACTATGACGTAGGCATCCGCTAAGAAAGGATTTCAATAAATTCTACCTCCAAGGGGATAAAATAGGGGATAAAAGTTTGTATTAAACTTTGTCTATTTTAAACCGATCGAGTTGAGGCTTTGCATGAAAATAGTTACTATGACGTAGGCATCCCCTTAAAAAGGATTTTATTAAATTCAACCCCTACAGGGATTAAATAGGGAACGAAAGTTTGATTGAAATTTTGTCAAATTTAAACCGATTAGGCTGAGGCTTTGCAGGCATAGAGTTACTATGACGTAGGCATCTGCTAAGAAAGTATTTCGATATATTTTACCCCCAAGGAGATAAAATAGGGGATGAAAGTTTGTATTAAACTTTATTAATTTTAAACTGATCGGGTTGAGGCTTTGCATGCAAATAGTTACTATGACGTAGGCATCCCCTTAAAAGGATTTTATTAAATTCAACCCTGATAGGGATGAAATAGGGAACGAAAGTTAATTTGAAATTTTGTCAAATTCAAACTGATCGGGCTGAGGATTTGCATACATATAGTTACTATGACGTAGCAGTCCTCTTAGAAAGGATATTTACAAATTCTTCCACCAAAGGGATGAAATAGGGGATTAAAGTTTTAATGAAACTTTGTCGATTTTAAACCAATCGGACTGAGACTTTGCATGCGTATAGTTACTATGACGTAGGCATCCCTTCAGAAATGATTTTGATAAATTCTACCCCTATGAGATCAAATAGGGGATGAAAGTTTGTATGAAACTTTGTCAATTTCAAACCGATCGGGCGGAGGCTCTGCATACATATAGCTACTATGACGTAGGCATCTCCTTAGAAAGGACTTTAAAAATTTTATACCCAAGGGGATAAAATAGGGGATGAAAGTTTGTATGAAACTTTGTCAGTTTTAAACCGATCGGGCTGAGACTTTGCATGCAGATAGCTACTATGAAGTAGGCATTTCCTTAAAAAGTACTTTGATAAATTCTACCCCTAAAAGGGTAAAATAGCATGAAAGTTTGTATAAATCTTCTTATATTTTTGAACGATTGAACTGAAATTAAAGAGTGGAGCTATGGTGAAGACGGTCGCTAATATAGGATTTTGATCAATTCATCCCCTATTGGGACGTCACGTCTCAGCTGCCAAAAATTCTTGACTTGACTTCTTCGTGAATGGCCTCATGTGAAACGTCACATATTTTGCCAGTGTCTTGTCGAGGGGCTCGTAATGTCATTAATCAAGAAGTGTCATGATCCATGCTATTAACCAAATAAATGGTAAACCAAAACAAATCACAAACAAATTGTTCAGGATGATTATTTTAAACAGAATAACATAATTATATACACGAAAATAAATAAATAAGATAACTAAATACAAAATTATTAAGCTAAAAGAAAAAAACACAAACTTACATAACTATCTACAATTTAATTTTATTAAACGCTATATATTTACATAAACATAAAGCAATATTAGGACTAAAGATACGGGAAAGGAGACATTTTAAGGAAACAGGACGAGGGATATTAGAAGGGAGAAAGTCGAAGAGGGAAAATCTATAAAGAGGGCAATTAAAAAAGATGTGATCTGCAGACCCTATGTCCAGACCACATTCGCACAATGAATTATCCCTAATCCTAAGTTTGGCCAGGTGGACAGGAGTGCATGAATGACCCAACCGGAGACGACAAATAGTGGACGTAGTTAATTTATTCGCATGTCGAAACTTACAAAACCAAGGAACTGATGGTAACTCCGGTTGGACCTCACCATAGAATCTGCCTTTTGTATGTTTTGAAGAAGCCCAATACTGAGCCCAAGACTTTTGAAGGATGGTTTTAGGAAGGAGGCATAAATCATGGGAATAAATTTTGAAAAGATCAAGGGATCCAATTTGGGACGCAGATTTAGCACAGGAATCAACAGTCTCATTGCCAGGAATACCAACATGGCTAGGGATCCATGCTAGAGCCACGAGAATATTGGAAGAATGACAATCATATAAGGATTCTCTAATTTTAAGGATTACAGGTTTGGAAGAGGAATGAAATGGGTTGGATAAGATGGCCTGGAGACAACTTTTAGAATCCGAAAAGATAATTGAGTTATTGAGACCATGAGATTTTATGTACAATATAGCTTCGAGAATAGCTAAAGCTTCCCCAGTAAAAACTGAGGAAAGAGGAGGGCATTTATAGCTTAAAAAAATTCTAGTAAAAGGGATCCATACAGCTACACCGACATTACTATTTACAGATTGTTTCGATGCATCAGTATAAAATGTAAACCAATCTTTAAAATTATTATCTACAATATTAGAGAATGCTGTATTAGGGGAGAGAGACGTTTTATCGACATCAAAATCTAAAATAATATTTGGCTGATAAATAAGCGCCTCATACGCAATACTAAATAGCGGATTTAAAGGGAATTGAACAATCGAATAAGGAATTTTGGAAAATTTAATATAACTAGTTAGGATAAAAGGGAGTTTGTCAGGGTTTGAATTTTGAAAAAGTTCTAATAGAATATTTAACTTAGGAATAAGAGGGTGACTAGAATTTTGAATAAGTTTAAAAATAAACCTGTCTGCAAGAAACTGTCTACGCAAATTTAAAGGGGGCTCTCAACTTTCAACCTGCATAGCATTAATTGGAGACGATTTCATTGCTCCTAAAATAATACGAAGGCACTTAGATTGAATTTTGGAAAGAGAATTTAGGCAAGATTTGTTACACAAGTTTAAAAGAAAAGAACCGTAATCCAAGTGACTACGAATTATTGCATTATATAATAATTTTTGAGAATAGGGATGAGAACCCCACCATACTCCTGACAAAGCTCGGAGAATGTTGAGGTTGCGTTCGGCTTTATTGGAAATATAATCAAAATGAAAAGAGCCAGAAAATTTATTGTCAAGAACGACGCCTAGAAATCTTGAGCTATTAGATTGGGGAATTAAATCCTCACCGATAAACAGATCAATAGGAGGAATCAATCTTTTTTTTGTAAAAACCATAGAAGAACTTTTAGATGAGGACACTGAGAGGCCATGATCCAACATCCAGGAATTAAGGTAACTTAAGGCAGAATTTAGATTATTTGACGCAATCTCAATAGAATCATCGAGCACATAAAGGCAGATATCATCTGCGTACTGAATTATGGAACAGAAGCATTGTACGCTCTGCTCCAAGTCATATGTGTAAATATTGTACAGGAGAGGACTCAACACCGAACCTTGGGGTAACCCACACCAGACAGTTTTAGGCGGGAGAAGAATGTTTTGGTACCTTACTACTACCGAACGTTCCATCAGAATGTTGCAGATGAAGCGGATAAGCTTGGGAGCAACACCAAGCTGACAAAGCTTATTTCTTAATATTGGAAGCTGGACATTGTCATAGGCACCTACCACATCAAGGAAAGCAGCCGCAAGATATTTTTTTTGTTTAAAGGCTGTTATAATGTCCACCGTTAGTAAGGACAAATTGTCCATTGTGCTGAGACCCTTTCTAAACCCGAACTGAGAATCCGCCAGAATTGATTTGTTTTCTACAAACCACTCTAAGCGGATTCTCAGCAAGTGTTCAGTAATTTTGCACAAGACTGAGGAAAGAGCAATCGGCCTGTAGCTATTGCCATCCGTGGGATCTTTACCAGGCTTAAGGATAGGGATAATTATTTGAGACTTCCATTGTAGTGGAACAATACCATAATCGAAAAAATAATTAATAAGGTTTAGAAACTTTTGTTTTGTGCGAACGGAAGATTTAGTGATAAATGAGTAAGGGATGCCATCTATTCCAGGGGAAGAGTCAGTCAAGGAATTGATAAGCAGATTTTTAATAAAAATATATTTATTTTATAAATCCGCGTTACAATAGTTGCCGTGCGATGGCTGAGTACAGAATAATAATTATTACAAACTTTCCTTAAAGTTAATTCTAACAAAGGGAGTCTTATTACCTATTGCACAATGAGTAAGTTGAAAGGTAAGCATAATTAGTTCTGGAACATTCTACACATGTATTAAGTAAATGCTGAGTCGAATAAATGCACCTGTGTGCTGTGTTGTTACTAAGAAGTACTTTGGCTGACAAAGCATATATCAACAGGGTGAGCACCCTTAACTCCTCCCCCTCTAAGAGAGAAATCAGCTGGGGATGATTCTGTCGTCTCCAGATGATTTCGTCGTAAAACAAAAAGTTTCTTATAGGCTTTAAATTTAGTAACAATAAGAACTAATGTAAATATAATCATTATTATTATAACACTTATTGTCCATACACTTATATCCTGGGTTACCGAAATTTCATTTTTATCGACACTTTCACTATTATACTTTGCACTGTTTAGGATTTCTTTGATGTCGTTAAGGTCCACGCCGCGAAGGTCGACTTGGTTGTCTTCTACCTCAATGTTACGTTGTATTTCAGGCATGTTTACTGGTTTCAACTGTAACCTTTCTTCTAATGCTTTTGTTTCAGTCTTCTTACTGATTATTTTGTTTCCAATTTGTGTCTCGCAGTTTTGATTAGGGATTACTAGAAATGTTCCTTTCAGGTTGTACTTCATGACTTCATTGTTGCAGTTCTCGGTAAGTACCATACTTACTATTTTTCGTAAAAAGTAACCATATTCCATCAGCTACGACATGGAGTCTCAGATCTTCTATCTGTATAAAAGTTTTACGGCATTCAGAATAGTTTTTCAGCAGCATTATTTGTTCTATGCACATTGTTTCAGCATACTGTACGATGTTATCTTCTTTGCAGAGGACTCGGTCATCATCAATCTGTTCACAAGGGTCAGATACAGGTCTGTATTTCAATCCATTCACTATAAGGTACGGGTGTTCAGGAATAATGATAGAGGTTTGTAAGGAACTAGGATTATATATAGGTATGGGGATAACCTTATAATAATTATATGTGACCGTGTCTAACAACGGAACTTCTAAAACAAATACTAACTTATCATTATCAGAGTAAGATTTAAGAACTATAGTACTTTCTAATCTAGTCAAATTATCCTTACCTACCGTGTATATTAATCTATACTGTTTTTCAATCTCTAATAAAATATTAAAAAGCTCTGTTGAATTTATTATAGACTAGCTGCTGTGCCCGCGACTTCGTTCGCGTGGCGGATGTTACTTACTTCGCAATTCGATTTACTGAAAAATCGTTTTTTAAACCTTATAACAAACAGATATACCTACACACGAATTGTAAAATTAACGAACGAACCAAAACCTTTTCAAAAACAGATCTTTACAAAGACAGATCTATGAAGACTGTGTCTAAACTTATACTGAAAGACATGAGCGAACGTCATTCTTTCAAGTAAAATCTTAATACCGCGATACTGAAAATGACGTCACAGGCACAATGCCATCTGTTGTCAAATTTGTAAGTTAAAATAAATGACATCGCTTTTTTCATCATAACAGCCCATTAATGTCCCACTGCAAGGACGCGCCTCCTCCCGTGACGGAGGGATACTTGGCCTACTAATACCACGTTGGCCAGTCGGATTGGTATAGGGTTTAATTTCAAGTTTTCCTTCATTTTTATTTCGTAAAGATAATATTCACCGATAGTCCCTTAGTCGGTTTTACGCCACCCATGGGATGAGATGGGGAGGTGACATATTGTATTCTTGCTCCGTCACCACACGGATAATCGCTAATTAATTATGAATGAATACATTTGCACGCCACGTTATGGTGCGGCAGAATTACCTGCCTCGGTGGCGCGGCGGTCGCGTTACATGGCTGGCGTGCATGAGGTCGCGGGTTCGATTCCCATGGAGGACAATTGTGATACACAAACTATTGTCCTTAGTCTGGATGTTCTTTGTGTCCGTTAAATTGATATTTTTAAAGGCTAGTGTGAAGACTTATAATAATTGATATTACACATACGATTCATGGTTAATTTTATTAACATTTAAAAGGAATAACTTATTAATAGCACTTAATAATAAAATAGTTATATATTATTTAAAAACTCATTTATTTTATGATTACTACTGGTAACGCCATCTCGTGAACAAAAGAAACGAAATTTAAATTCATTCAACATTGAACCAAATCCATTTTTCATTTCACCCCTGATTTGTATTGGACTGTTCTAATAAAGAGAGATCTAGCGAAATCTCGAGTATTACTTATCCGATTCCGATTGTTTTATTATAGTATAGATAGATACCTACTTTAAACTTAATACCTAAATACTACGTATCTATGTATTTTAATATCTAAAGCGCGCTTATTCCGAGAAGAGTCAATAAGAACCACGTCCGTTCGCATTAAGAGTCAATGTGAATGAAATTATATAGATGCACCGGTTGGCCGTTTCGGACGTTAAACAAAAATCAACCGTACTGCCGTACTCATACTGGCGCGGCGACATTTGGAAATTTTCTTTCATCTAAATCTTGTGTGTTTATAAACCGATTTCTATAATTTTTTTTTTATGAATAAGGTATTAAAGTGTACTTTTGAAATATGGGAGTTTGAAAAAGATATGTCTATGCAAATTACAATATATTTATGTATTTATTACACTTTGAAGAAAACCCTAACGATTAAACAGGTTATTGTGACTAATATATAAAAGATAGATATATACTATTCAGGACTTTTTTGTTCATCGTTTGAAGACCATTATTTTTGTAATACATATTTTTGGCGTATGATCAACGTATGCGATGATAAGAGCTCGAACGCGCTTTTTTTCAACCGACTTGCTTCAAATTTTTTGCCACTGCTCAGCTCCTATGTGTCTTAGCGTTATGTTATACAGCCTATAACCTGCCCGGGAGTATGGACTACAATTGTACCAAGTTTGGTTAAAATGCCTTCGGTAGTTTTTGACCCATGCGTGCACATACAGACAGACAGACAGACAGACAGACAGACAGACAGACAGACAGACAAAAAATTTATTGATTGCATTTTTGGCATTAGTATCGATCACCATTCATCCTCCAATATTAATTTTTAACATATATTCAATGTACAGAATTGATCTCTCTACAGTTTTATTATAAGTATAGATTGGTGTAGAATATGTATTCTACTGAAAGCTATTGCTGTCTCTGTTTCTTGAACTATATTGTAAATAGTACGAAAGTTATTTAAAATTTGGTACAGAGTATTCATTTCACTTACTATATTATGTATTTCAGTCTGATTGTACTGTAATCTCTGTAATTGTAAGGTTTTCCTATTCAATTGAATTAAGTTATATTTCAAATCGTCTGAAACATTAACCAATTTATCGAATGCTTTCTGCATAAGTGATAGTTTTCTTTCTACTGAATGTTCTCTATTTCTAAGTTGAATAATTTCCGAATTATATCTAATAGCGGCATCGTTATCTAGATTACCAGAGATTAATTTAACGATCGAACCTATTGGATTTATTAGACCTCTTTTAGATCTTTTATTAGGCATTATTTGGTTAAGTCTATCTGCCGTAAGTTGCATAAAAGAATCTATTTGTAAAACTAATCCTATAAGTTCGCTACGCGTTTCCTTTTGCGCTATAACCATGTCTTTAATTCTAAAATATTGATTAATATTCTTATCTAAATAGCTACCTAAAGTTTTTAAATCTAATGTCTTAAAAATAGTCCAGTGATTATTCTGAATCACTGCTGTACTTAACCGTATCGATGCTATTCCAGGATTTTTTTTTTTTTTTTTTTTTTTTTTTATTATGGCTTACAAAACTGGATACAATCAAAAATATACATAGTAAAAACATGGTTAAGAACTAATTCTAGATTGACCCTACTAGTTGTAAGCACAGCATGCTTAAAATAAAAATGTTTATAGGCTACCCGTAGGTAAAATGGAGTACGTATCTCAAATAAACTATTACTAAAATGAATACTAAAATGAATACCATAACTAATCGCAGATTAATTATGTATTTGAATAAACAATACTTTTAATATGTCGCTTGGCTGAGGCTAAAGAACCATGAAAAATATCAAATTGAAAACGCATGCTATTATAGGATTACTACAGGATTCTGAGTCATATCCTGCATGTTTACGCCGCTTGCCGATTCCGCTAGGACCAGGAGCGTCATGATTGCCTGCCACCACCTGCGGAGGGCGTTTTACATTTTTTATTGCCACTTTCGTATTTCTTTTTCTTAACTGTACTGGTACTATATTCCTACTTACGTCACCTATTACTTTTGCTTTTTCATATCGTGGCATTTCTTTAGATTTACGATTCCTAGTAGTTTTCATAAAAACTTCGTCACCTACCTTTATGTCTGGGGGTTTCTCACCACCCTTCTTTTCTACAACTTTATATTTATTTTCTATAATTTTATCACTAATGTATTCATATAAAACTTTTAGTCTTTTCCTATGATCTTGCACTAATTTCTGTACAAAGTTCTTATCCCTCTCAATATCGAAGGCATTTCCTGATTCTGTGTGCCCAAATACCATTTCAAAGGGTGTAAAGTTTGTTGTACTATGAATGGTATTATTATAAGCCATAATAGCATATGTCATTACAGATGCAGAATCTTGATCATTTTTCTCATATTTGGCTAACCTATAAATTTCTAGAATCGTTGAATGGAAACGTTCTACTATACTCATTGAATTAGGGTTATTTGGTGTCCCTACGTGCATCTCAATTTTGTACAGACTTAATAATTCTCTTACGAGGTTATTATTAAACTCAGTACCGGGATCACTATTTATTTTCTTAGGTAGTCCGTACATACTAAAATACTTAATTAGTGCTTTTACTATTTCTGGTGTACTTCTATTAGGAACATTAAAAGCCTGTGCTAACTTGCTAAAAGCATCTACTATAGTTAGATAATAATTATTTTCTACGTATAAAAGATCCATAAAAACTTCCTCAAATGGCATACTCTGTGTTTGAGTAAGATGAATCGGAGGTTTTATTGGTTTCCTATCGTATTTCATTTTCCTACACTGTTCACACGCATTAATAATTGCGACTATCGTCTCTTTCATATTAGGCCACCAATAATGTCTTTTAAGTTTAACGAGTGTTTCCCTAATACCACGGTGTACAGTTTTACCATCGTGATACTTCATAATAATCTCTTTTTGCTCATCTTCATTAGTTACAGCTACTACCCTTTCTGTACATTCAATTAAATTTTGCGTGCCTTTTTTATACAAGTCTGTTACTACTTTACTAAATACTTTTCTAAATTCTTCAGTTTCGAAGTAAATAAAATATTTCAGCTTAAAATCTGTATACTCTTTTAAGAACTGCTTAACTAAATGTTCATTATTATCAATAGGCATATGTACTTCTATAATTTTTTGGTTATTTTCAGAAATATCTTTCACAAGTATCTCATCTTTATACCAAATATAAACAAGTATTTGTCTAGGTTTTGTATCTATTGCTTCATTCAAAGTTGGTATTCCTTCGTGTTCCCTGTTTGATACAGAATGCGCAGTGACTCCGTCATCTGTATCAGATACATCTATCACAGGAATCTCTTTTCTATCTACGCTAAGTCTGTCAGAATCAGAATCTGATAGGCAAATTACTTCTTCTAACTTACTAATAGTTTCTGTATCATCTAAGTTTATTTGCATGGACTCATTATCATTATCTAAAATATTAACCTTTATTTCCCTATTACTACCATTTAAACTAACTATGATATTATCACTAATTTTGCTTAAATTATTTATTTTTATTCGTGATAATGCATCTGCATTTGAGTTTTGCGACCCTTTTTTGTAGTTTATTTCAAAATCATATTCCTCAAGCCTAAGGCGCCATCTTGTTAGTTTACTATTAGGTTCCATAAGTGAGTATAACCAGGCCAGAGGTCTATGGTCTGTATAAATATAAAACTTTTTACCCCATAAATAAGGTCTAAAGTGTTTTACGGCCCAGATTACGGCCAAAAGCTCTTTCTCTATGGTGCTATATCTCGTTTCCGTGTCGCTTAACGTTCTACTAGCATAGGCCACTGGCTTATCTGAGCCTATAGTGCCCTGCGAAAGTACTGCCCCGATTGCAAAATTTGATGCGTCCGTGGTCAATACGAAGGGTTTTTTAAAATCTGGGTACTGCAATAATGGAGCATTTGTAAGAAGTATTTTGCATGTATTAAAACTTTCTATATATTCATCGTTTAACTCTATATTTTTACCCTTCTTTAAACATGCTGTAAGTGGTCTAGTTATTTTTGCGAAATCTTTAATAAACTTCCTATAATAACCTATGAGACCGAGAAAACTTTTGATTTCTGTTACGGTTTTCGGTATAGGGTATTTTAATACTGCGTCTATTTTATCGTTGTTAGGTTTAAGACCGTCATTAGTTATAGTATGCCCTAAATAAAGTACTTCCTTTCGTAGGAAATGCGATTTTTCTAACTGAACTTTCAGGTTAGTTTCACGAAATCTCTCAAATACAGCCCTAAGTTTTTCATTATGTTCCTGAATACTTTTCGCGAATATGATGACGTCATCAAGATATATGAGGCAATGGATGCCCTGCAAGCCTCTGAGGACATTATCCATTGCGCGCTGAAAAGTAGCCGGAGCTGTCTTTAGTCCAAAAGGCATTCTGTTAAATTCATAATGTCCAAACGCTGTACTAAAGCCTGTTTTAACCCTATCCTCTTTTTCTACCTCAATCTGGTGATATCCGCTTGCTAAATCTAATGTTGTAAAGTACATACTATTTCCTAACATATCAAAAATATCATTGATATTAGGTAAAGGGTATTTATCATCTACGGTAATCTCGTTAAGACGTCTATAGTCTATTACCATCCGCCATTTCTTATTTCCAGCACTATCTGTTTTTTTGGTACCAGGTGAACTGGTGCACTCTAAGGTGAAAATGATTTTTGAATAACATTATCTCTAAGCATGTTTTCTACCTGATTTCTAATTTCTGCCGTTTGTACAGGCGGTAATCTATGAGCTTTAATGTATATAGGGTCTTCATTTTTAGTTCTAATTCTATGTTTAACCTCATTGGTAAACGAAAGAGGTACGTCCTCGCAATAAAAAATATCTTTAAACTCTTCACAAATATTAATTACAGACTGTTTCTCCTCCTCATTCATATCATCTACCCTTAACTTAGAAAGATTATCCGTTAAGAGTTGATCTAACCTATGGTTATTATCTATATCGGTATAATTCAAATTAACTCTATCATGAACTAAAGTTGATCCAAAATACGGTTCGACTTTAAAAGGACTGGTTATTAACAGTTCCATTTTTGTCGATGTAGAATTTTGAATTATTGTTGTTGCATATCCGTATGCACAATAAACTAAAGCTGTTGGCATCCTAACTCCATCAGTAAATTCTACAAAGTTAAGTATCGCCTCACCGTGTGACAAATTAACTGGAAGTTTGACCTTTAATTCACAACGCGGTGGTAACACATGCATCTCGCTAACTGGTGGAGTATAAAGAATTTGTATGCAAGTATCCTTAGTCAATAACCTTTTGTTTTTCATGTCAATATTCGCATGAAGCTGCGTTAATAAATCGCTACCTATTAACCCATCGTATTTATCGTCCACACAATAAACATAAAATTTGTGCCATTCATTACAATTAAACGTCCTAGGTAAGGGTATATATACCACTTCATTATGCTTGCTAGTAGCATGAGTACTGACTACCTCAAAGTTTTCGTTTCGCTTAAAGCGGCAAAAATATTGATTCGCTAACTTTGGGCTCAAAAACGAACGTTGACTTCCGGTATCAATCATAAAAGTCGCATTTAGTTCTGGTATAAATATATGCGGGAGATTTAATTTACTACAATTTAATTTTATACGCTCCAATGTGTGGAGGCCCTTATGCAAAAATTTCCTACTTGTTCATTACAATCATTAGAAGTACTTGGTACCGGTAATACATTATTTTCACACTCGTTATAATCGGTATAATTGACACGTCTTGAACTAGCCGTTCTCATCGTAACATCGGTATCGCAACCCGATACGAGCGGTGACGTCGGTTGCACCTGGTGCGACCCACGCTGTGCGCTATCAGCAAACTGCCGGCCTGGGAACCGCGAATTCTCTTGTTCCAATGCATTATAATTATTACGTTGAAAGTTTTGATGAGAATAATTATTTTGATATCTATTATAATTATTTCTAGGTGTGGAATAATTATTAGAAAAATTATTATTACGAACGTTATTCCTATTAGGCGTATTTACCACGACATTATTCGGTAAATTACTATAACGATTATAATTGTTATTAAATCGTTGAGTGTTCGGTGAACTACTACTTGCACCCGGCGACGCTTGTGAATAAAAATTATTATTAAAATTATTTTGAAAATTGTGTCTTCCCTGGAAGCTTTGATTGAATTTAGGGTACCGTGGTTGTTTCTGATCATAAACCTCTTGGAAATATTGTTCCTCTAACACGGCTTTCAATGCGTCTTCCAGTGTCGAAACATTTTTTGTCGTACTAATCTAACAAGATATTTTGGTAGATTATATAAGAAAACATCCATAGAAATACTAGTATATATATTCTGTTTGGTTAATCTTTCGGTGGCGTCGTCGATAGACTCATTAATTTTTGCTATTAAAACACTTCTAACTTGTTGTACTCTGTGACAAAAATCTAAATAACTTTCCCCTCTATTTGTATTGTATTGTATTGTATTTTTATTTTATTAAAAGTAAGTTACACATTTATTCTTAAGCTCTCTAACTCAAGGACTAAACACTCTTCTGTCCGTGGATCTCCAAAATGATCCTGTAGGACTCGCTTTAATTGTGCCCAAGAATGTATAGAATCTCTTTCGCCAATTAAATTTGCAGCTTCCCCGCTTAATCTACTCGTTATCGCATTAAAAAGATATTCGTTCTGTATGTCACTACCCCTATATAAAGTAATAATATATTCAGTCTTTCGGATAAATAACGATAATAGTCTCGTTTCTCCACTGAATAAAGGAATAATCTTCAAAACTCCGGGAGGTATAACTGCGATTCCTTCCATTTTATTTATTTATAATATTATATAAAACACTACTTAATTAAAATATAATTCGTGAAAAGTAAATCACTTTATTCCTAACCCTACGTGCCTGACGGGCGTTTTCTAATCCCTATAGGTACGAAGGATGATCACCAGGAAATATCAAAGGAAAGTTTAACAGGATAGTGAAAAGATCTACTCACATGACCTGCTGCTGTTCCGTTCTCCTTCTGTGATCGGTGACTCTGCTCAGCTTGTTCTACACCTTGGCTTCTCTTGACAAATTTGTTTGGTTCGCTGACCCGTTAAATCGTAGATACGAACGTTGGAGTCTACTCGGCACCCGAAAATATTATTCGCGATGGCACAGAGGACACTAACGACAAGGTCACTTACCGGCTGCGCCAGTCAAGGAATTGATAAGCAGATTGTTAATAAAAATATATTTATTTTATAAATCCGCGTTACAATAGTTGCCGTGCGATGGCTGAGTACAGAATAATAATTATTACAAACTTTCCTTAAAGTTAATTCTAACAAAGGGAGTCTTATTACCTATTGCACAATGAGTAAGTTGAAAGGTAAGCATAATTAGTTCTGGAACATTCTACACATGTATTAAGTAAATGCTGAGTCGAATAAATGCACCTGTGTGCTGTGTTGTTACTAAGAAGTACTTTGGCTGACAAAGCATATATCAACAGGGTGAGCACCCTTAACTAGTCCGACAAGTTACCTAGTACCAGAGACAATTCATCAAAGGAGAAGGAACGATCAAATGTATTAGTAGAGACAAGAAAAGAACACGGAGAAGGAAGGAAATCATCTGAAGGAACAAAACTAGGTGCTAGTTTGTCCGAAAATACCTCCAGCCAAGATGAAGAGTCAATGGAAGGCACATCCGTACTATTCATTGCTCCTCTAAAGCGCCTAATTTGGTTCCAAATTATAGTAGATGGAGTTTTTGGAGATAGATTTTCACAAAACTTTTGCCAACCAAGTCTTTTCTTAGATAAAACTAATCTTTTGAAACGAGCAGAAGCATTTTGAAAGTTGAAAAAATTTTGATCGTTCATGCACGAATTATATAATAATTCAGCTTCTTTTCGAGCACGAACGGCTTCTGTACATTCAGAATCCCACCACGGGGGGGAAATCCTAAAAGACTTGGAAGGTTTCTTTTTAGGAATATGGAGTAAAGCAGATGAAAGAATAGCATCAACGAAAGAGTTATATGATTCTAAGGGATCAACATTGACGGGATCAAAAACAACAGTTTGTAAATTTGAATCTAGGGTAGCCGAATAAGAGGGCCAATCAGCAGAAGATAGTTTGTATTTTAGAGAGGGATTAGAGTTACAAAAGGGAATTATACTGGTGGTAAGGGTGCTCAAAATCGGGAAATGGTCACTACCAAAAGTTAGAGGCAAGATGCTCCATGAAAAAAGAGGGGAAAGCGATGGCGAACATAATGTAAGATCCACCGCACTTTTAGGATTCTGGGAAGGATATACCCTGCGAGTAGGAGCACCATTATTCATAACACACAGACCAATTTCGTAGAAGGAATCTAGGAGAGAAAGACCAAATAAGTCAGAGTTCGCGGAACCCCAAAGAGTATGATGGGCGTTAAAGTCACCCATCACAACCATTGGGGGCGATATAGATGAGAGAAGTAACTGAATATCGGCTATAAGAGATGAATGAGGGCGAGAAATATACAAAGAAACAAAAGAGATATTTACAGTTCTCACGCCAACAATATTTATATTAGGAGGGTGAGAGGGAAAAGATATAGGAAGATAAGAAAGAGCGCGCTTTAAGAGCAAAGCACAACCCGCATACCCATCAGCCCTGTCATCCCGCAGGCAGAAGAAACCAGGCACCCGAAATCGGGAACCAGGTTTCAACCAAGTCTCCGAGATAGCAATGACTGAGGGATTAAATTGGGAAATAAGATCTAAAACTTCATGCTTCTTGCGACGCATGCTTTGGCAATTCCATTGCAGGAGATGAATTTGTTCCATTACTGGAAGAAAGAGAAACTAAATGTATAAGTTTGGATGCCACGTTGGACGGTAATGATTGAGAATTTGAAAGAATAAATTCGAGAAGAAGAGTGATCAGGGATTCCAACGTATTGGCACATTGGGGACCTGTTTCTGATTGCAAACTGTTATCAATTGCACAACCATTGTGCAGCTGAGAAGGGGGTGTTGATACAATATTTTGAAGAGCAACCCTATCATAAGATTTACCCAACGGAGCTCTGGATTTAGGTGAAAGGAACTTAGTGTTTCTGTACGTGAAAGAGGAAGACGAGGACTGAGATGGAGTTACAGGGGAAAAAGATGATCGAGGTCTACTGACCTCTTGAGTGACCGCAGCGTATGACCTATCAACTCTCGGGAATTGATGAGAAGCCTCAATATACGAAATATTGTTTTGTGACATTGACATTTTAATAGACTTTTGTCTTGCAAATTCTGGGCAGGAGTTTTTAGTAGCAAAGTGCCGTCCAGAACAATGTAAACAAGTAGAATCAGTTTCTTCTACATCACATGTGTCACCAAAGTGCTCCTTGGAACAACGAAAGCACCTGGGCTTTGATCGACATTGAGCCTTTGTGTGACCATATCTGCAACATGAGTGGCAAATAATGGTGGGGAAATAATACAATTCCACTGGTAACGCTGTGTAGTAGGAATATACTTTCGTAGGCAGCATTTGCCCACGAAAGGTGACAACAACTGTCTGTGTCGGGACCCAAGTAGTATTATTAGAACTGTCACAGACTTTTCTATTGAGACGTCGCGCCTTTAATATATTGCCACAACCTGTCGGTAAAACAAGTGACTGAACAAATTCAGTCATAGAGATGTCCGTAGGGACTTGTCTAATAAGACCCATTCGTGTAATGCTGAAAGTAGGAATAATTGCAGCGTATTTGTATGCAGCCAAAAGTGGAAGGGCTAAAAAATTGTTGGCCGCATCGGCAGTAGTAAATTGGACCGAAATTCTGTTTCTTCCAACCTTCCTAACGCCATCACGACAAATGTCAGTAACTTTATTAGATTTTAAAAACTGGCCAAACTTAATAGGTCTAATGGAAGAGCCTGCATCTTGATCAATTTTTGATACATGGATAATAAAGGGGCCGGCGTCAGATTGTGAGTAACTTAAAGCCCCCACAACCATCGCTGGATCCGTAAATTGAGTGTCGATAGAAGGAACATCATCAATAGATGATGACGGTTTTTTAGTAGGAACTTGAGAGCTAGGCTCAAGTCGACGTTTATTATTAGAAATAGAAACCTTACCGGGATCCGGAGGGTCTGGCGGTCGAGGAGGAATATCATCCTCCTCCATTTTAGTGAAACCACTTCCCACTATACTATAATTAACAAAAAAACTATACCTTAAATATGAATAATTATAAAATAAAATATATTAAAATAATCAAAGAAAAATGTCAAAAAATAAATCACACTCAATTTTTTTTTTTGACAGATCAATCGCTTCTAGAACTTTCCACCCCGACATTCGAAACAAGAATCCTGCCAAAAATTCTATGAAGTCACGACTCAGCTGTTAAAATTCTATGACGTTACGACGAAGTTGTCAAAAAAAGTTTTCGCCAAAATTCTATGACGTCACGTTTTATCTGTCAAAACTTCATGTCGTTAGGAATTATCTGTCAAAGACGTCACGTCTCAGCTTAGCCATCAAAATTATATGACGTAGCTGTCAAAAACAAAATTTCCCACCTAAACTTTATGACGTTACGACGTAGTTGTAAAATAAATTTTTCCCGCCACAATTTTATGACGTCACGACATAGCTGTAAAAAAAAAATCCCGCCAAAACTTTATGACGTCACGAGTTCACGACGTACGAAGTTGTCAAAAAAAAATTCCCGCCAACATTCTATGATGTCACGTCTCATCTGTCAGAATTTCTATGACGTCGCGACTTAACTGTCAAAAATTCTGTGACGTCACGAATCATCTTTCCAAAATTCTGTGACATTACGACTTAGCTACTCCACGCATTTCTTAGAAAAATGGTTGGTTTTGACATACAGGCAGACAGACGGACAACAAAGTGATCTCATAAGGGTTCCCGTTTTTTTTAAACATAGTTTATAATAATACTTTTTAACGCGAGCGAAGCCGCGGGCAAAAGCTAGTTAAGTATAAGATGTTTGTTTCTTTTCGAATTATCCTATAAAAAAAACTAAAACGTTATAGGATAGAGACGTTTTTATGGCTAAGAAAAGGTCACAACCATTGAGTACAGTAAAAAAAACAAAAGAAATATGTAGTTTAAAAAATAACTACTAAACTTAATTTTCCTTTTGTGGGACTTAACGCCTGCGAGTTTCCGCGTAACAATAGGGATGGCATTGCTAGCAGTGCTTGTAAGGCGCAAAGGATCTTTCAGATCCCAATGAAAACATACTAAGTATCTCTTTCTATCGTTTTTGTTGAAAACAGCTGAAAGGATCATCCCAATCAGGTCACAGCTGCATACTAGAACAAGGAAACAGGCTAGATGATGTAGAAAAACATAAGGAATAGTTTTTTTAGAGATAACTCCTGCACCTAACGACACACAGTTTGAACCCTAGTCAAACTCTTTGTCGCTGAAATATACGTGAATAGACAAAAAGAAGATCCAAGCCCAAACAAACATTTGTGGATCGCTCTAATTGTATTGCGTTTGGCACCAGCGACCTAGCTCTCGGCAGTCGTAAACAAGACTACTGATATGGGGCAGTTATATTTTGGGGAGATAGAATACTATCATCAGTTTTCGTTTTACCAACTAGGTAAATCACGTAACTTATTAAATGAAAATGAAAACTGCATTCATCACATGGTGCGTTTCTACCACATTACGTTTATACTGTATAGACGTAAAACAACAACAAACAAAACGAGATGTTTTGTAGTAATACAAATAGAGATAAATCCTTTATTAGAGCGTATGACACGTTTGGTACATTATGCACCGGTCATGCTGTCAGTCTCCATTCGGCGTCACTCATTCATTATCATTAACGTAACTTGTTATTGTTTCTAAATACTCATTATTAGAAGATAGCTCAGTCTCAGTGCTAGGGTTGCTTCAAAATATTGTCAAAGCTGCTCTCATTTTCCTTATTTTCATATTAATTTTCGTATTTGCTTCCTAGTTTTGCACTGTAAATTTCCATTGTTAATTTCCTAATTAACCATTTCCTTTTTTTTTAAAACCATCACAAACTAACAAAAGCAGACTTCTCTCGATCCTCGGTTTAAATGGTACTATGTACATCTTCTTTATTCATTCTTAGGTATGGGACGCTTTAAATAGACTTACCTACAGGGTCTAATTTGTAACATTCTTCACAAAAGCCAAGTTTGTAGCGCTCGGAATAGGCGGACATGTATGTATAAGATAATATGTACGAATGTGGAAAGCAAGGTAGGTTTGTAAGGATCGTCAGTCCGCACCCATAGAAACATGGCGTGAAACCATTTCTGAAAGGTTAAAATATTATTTCAGTAAGACATTTTATGTGATGATTAAATGTTTTATGTAATTTTCCTACCTAGAACATTATGAGTAGTAATATACTAATTTAAATTACATTAATACATACATACCTAGAGTGGCAATATAGAAAATAACCTATGTCTCAGACGTTTCGTTGTGTCTACTAGTAAGTATAGTAGATATAGCGTGCTGACAACCAGACAGAAGGCGGCTTCAGCACTTAGAAGACTTGATTCATTTAACCTCAGCAGCACTGCGTTGGCAGAGTTTCCGAACTTTGACAATAAAAATAATTACAATATAAATAAAATTTCATCAGTCTACTTAATTATTTGAGTGTTTTAATACTAAGTACTAACCTATGTCTTGTAAATAAGACATCATCATCATAACAGCCCATTAATGTCCCACTGCAGTGACGGGCCTCATCAAGTGTCGAAGGGATACTTGGCCTACTAATACCACGCTGGCCAAACGGATTGGTATAGGGTTTAATTTCAAGTTTTCCTTCTTTTTATTACGTAAAGATATATTCACGGATAGTCCATTAGTCGGTTTTTACGACACCCATGAGATGAGATGGGGTGGTGGTGACACACTGTATTCTTACTCCGTCACCACACGGAATTAGACATATGTACTTAGTTTTAAATATAATTCCTTTCACGACAAAATAATTATGGCTAGGTATAAGTAGATACTGTATAGATACCTAGGTATTTAAATCAAATTATTAAGTGAATTGCAGACTACTTTTGTGTTATTATTGTCATATTTACCGTGCTTCTGTTGACGTAACTTTGGGTTTACCTTACTAACTACATTTTGTAATTTTTAAGGAAATTGACATTAATTTTGAGGAAGCTAATTACTACAATAATTATTACGTAGGTATCTTGGTCATAGAAATATTACTAGAGTTCGCTATAATTATATAACTTCAAAACCTCAGTTTCCTTACCTAATCATAGTGTTTAGAATATTATTATAAATTAACTTAAATACTATTGTACTTATCTTTTGTTTTACTCGTTTTACTTAAAATATATTTTCTATTGTATAAACAACTTGTTACGAAACTATTACTGTCTGAAAATACGTAGACTCTAATAATGTTTTTTGCAGAAAATGCATTTTGATATCTTTTTACCAGCCAACTCTTAAAAATGCAATTACCGGAATAGGTACCCCTCGGCCACCCACTAATTAATTGATCTTCTAATAACACGCTGCTCTGGGGAAACGGATTTCGTTTTTATTTTGAATTATACCTACATACTTATGCATTACATTAAGTACAGTATATTGCTTTATTTACATATTATTATGCTTCTTGAACTAACCTTAGTTACTTACTACTAAGGGCGGTAATCGAGGTGCGTATTATTGGTGTTATGCAATGGAAGAATAAGCCGTAGAACATAATTAGTTTTTAGACTAGTTACATTGTTTAGAATCAATTGACGCTTACGCAAAAGGAGCCGAGCAGATGAGAGAGAAAATAAAGTTATCATAATTTATTTCAAGTAAGTTTCACTTGTTCTACTAAATGAGGTTTGAATTTTAACCACAATAAATAGATAATATTATTAAGTACACATATATTATAATATACTTTTAATGTTCAGAAAAAGAACACGCGCTAAACTAGAGATAACATACTTTACCGTATTATAATTTAATTAAAAAAGTAAAATGTTTGCCTATGTATCAATTAAATTACCATAAAACAATTGTTAATTAACACATTTATAAATACGTACGGAACCTTATTCTACTAACTTATTACTGTAATCATTGTTGGCTCTACATATATATTGTACGTTGAGGTATATAACACTGGTAGTAGTATTTCGCAATCAAATCGTACAGTCGAATTTACTCTTCACACTTGCACTGAAGTAAAGCAAACAATGGACGTGCTCTACATTGTTCTCATTTTTGCTTCATGCATAGGTTGGATTATTTAATGTACTTTTTATATTATTTAACTTGGTGTATTTAACTTAAATAAGAATCATGGTCTAAATTCTTTAACGGTTTGAATAAACTTATTTTAATGCCCTAATTTTTTTTCAGCTATAAGTTTTGCTCAAATTAGTCGTGAGGAAAGGCAAGCCTTTCTTACAGGACATAACACAAGGCGACAAATGGTTGCTGATGGCAATCTTGACGGTCAACCAGAAGCTAGTGATTTGAAACCTTTGGTAAGCATTGTTTGCTACTTAAGTATTAAAATATTTAATTTAGGGCAAAAGTTTACAACTGCCTGTAGTGGCGATGGCTGAGAGAAGGTTACGGGTTTGGCATCGGGTTTTATTAACTTGGGTTATTATTTGGGGCCTGAATTTTCTTTATGTCCGGTAATTCTATGTTTGTAACAGCTATCACGACACAACACTAGATCTCCAGTACAAAGAAGCATTTGAGACAGAAACGAAAATTGATACCTATCTAAATGTCTTCGTTTGAACAAAATAGTTTCTAAAGCCAGTTTAATTTAAGAAGACGATACTCCGTCTTATTGACAGAGACATTCCTACCAGGAGGGATGATTACTGAGTCTCCTACATGCAAGGCCGAAAGTATGGTTTAGTAGTCAAGTGGTATAAATACCGTCACACAGTTCAGTGACGGTTGAGCTGGTAGATAGGCTTTAGCAAGAGCCTGATTTCATCTACCTCCAGGTAATAGTGTGTACTTAAATGTTACTGTGTTTAGATGGAAGGGTACAGTAGCTTATAGTGACATTAAAGGGCTATGAAATTTAACATCGTCAGTTTAGGTTAGGCTGCGGCTGGCTAGACTGTGCTCTGGCATTTCTGACATTCATGAAGAATCTAATGTTATTATTACATTTTCTTAACTTAACCGCCAAAAAAGCAGGAGGTTTTTAAATGAAAAATAGTAAAATATACTTACTTACAGTTATTGTATCGGTGTTTTTGGAAAACATTTTACAGAAGATCATGATTTTATCCACATACCTACCTAAGTGAGTGTGCGTGTACCTATTTATATATGTGTGTGATATGTCTGTCGTTTTTGTGTATGTACCTACACGGCAGTTAGATAATATTTTTCTTTGTTTGTTGTTAATTAAAAAACCTGGACAATAAAAATACTCTGTGTTCATAATTAACACAAGTTTTAGTAAAGACTACTTATATTAATTAAATTTTAAGTACCTACATTCCTATTAGGTGCACGTTATGCTTAACAAGCTGCAAAGAGTAGTTAACATAAAGATAAAATATGAAAACTTGTGGTTTAAATTTTAAGTACGTAGATAAATTATGTATGTGTGGACTGAGGGCCCATTTTTTAGATAATATTTGACACAAAGAAGATACCCGTTTTAGGAAGCGAGCTCTATGCATTTACATGACATTAATGTACTCAAAGTTTACAAGGGTCAAGACAATAATTTGTGGATCGATATCTTAGTCTAAATCCCCAATCTATGAAGTTCTTCTGGAAGAAGAAGATACATACATAAACATATCCTTATCCGTCCGGGATAGGTAGAGACGCCAGAACGCCTAAGAAGATCAGTCAAGTAATTGGGATCATTGTTTCTTCTTTCAGAAATGGGACAATGAATTATATATCAAAGCAGCAGCATGGGCTGCCAGAAACCAGAACGAACACAATTCAGACGATACTGTTCGTAAGTATATTTTTTTCTGTCAATTCCGAAAAAAGGTGTTTATGAAATAACTTCGTCAAGAACTAAGCGTACCACTATCAGCGCACCTCATTGCGGAGGATTATTAATAAATAGGTACACATCTCTGCCAAAGAAGGAAATCTTGAAACACTTGACGCGAAGCTGCAAAAAATACTCTGGAATGTAAGGTTTATAATGCCAAGACCAGCGCTAGGGCGATCTAAGAACGCTGCTACTTTCATTTTTATCCTACACACTTTGTATGACGTCGAAGTGTTAATTAATTAAGTACATGTTATAAGTCATATATATTTTACTTTTCAGCGTCCGGTAGATTTTCCGTGGGAGAAAACTTACATCTCTTCTCTACTACTAATGACAATCATGAATTTGATCCAGATAACGCATTGGAAAATTGGTTTAGCGAAAATGTTAATTACAGATTCGGACCTATAAAGAAAGAAGATTTTAATTCGGAAAAGGAAATTGGTCATTATACTCAGGTCAGTAAAATTATAAAAAAACAACTTATTTCCCTAACCAACAAACTATGGGACTTTTATGGCTTACCATCTCTAGTGAAACCTAGACGTAAAACGTGTAGATATAGGGTTTAACCAAGTCAATATTGTTCGTCCCTTCAGTGGTTTATTAATGTGCTCTTATGAACGGATAAAAAATTAATACTCACATCATCCAGGCTCATTTGTTAATCCCACAAAAATAACTCCCTAGCTTGGGATTTGAATCCACGATCTCGGGATCGGGTTGAAAGGAATGATTAAACTTTTTTTTTGCTTCTGAGGTAGATATCCTATATGTTACGAGTAATGCTAGAAGATGGAGTAAATCTAGGTGTACCCGAGGTTTCTACTCGGGTTAACTTAGTACCCAAGCTTCTTCGGTAAAGTGCGAATAATAAGTAAAATTAATATATTTTAATTCGGGGTTTACCCATGCTCACCTAGATCTTCTCAAAAAACCCGACAAAAAAAAACAAAAAAAAAATAAAAAATAAAAAACTATAAAAAAAAAACTAACGTAAAACTAGGTGTTCCCGAGTATAAACCTCGGGTACACCTAGATTTACTCCATCTTCTAGCATTACTCGTAACACATAGGATATCTACCTCAGAAGCAAAAAAAAAGTTTAATCATTCCTTTCACTTCTCTTGACCAGCAGTTATTTTTTTTTCTCGCATTTCACTGTACCTAGTGTAGCAAACCAATGGGGCGCAAAACACTTGACCGATTTTGAAGTTTTCGATCAAAAGATCATTTGGTTAGGTTATGTTAGAATTGTGACAACCAACGCGCGAAGGCGAGCGAGCGAAGCGAGCAGGCCGCCGCCGTAGCGGCCGCCGAGCGCCACATTCTTAAAAAATAATATCTGCTGATCAAAAACGTTGGAATTTTATTTATTTTATCACTTTTACCAATATGTGTCGTGAATTATTAATAATTACTACTAAAAGTAATAAATTTCGATCGATTAATCACATTTACCAAAACATGTGGTAATTATTCAATTAATCACTTTTACCGTAACATATATAACAAGATTGCCCACTAACCAAACGATAGATAAAAAATGATTAATGTAAATCAATATACCTATACCTACAACATGTTTTCAGATGGTTTGGGCGAATACGGAGTATGTTGGCTGTGCAAAATCACAATACAGAGAGGGACAGTGGAATAGATTCTTTGTTGTGTGTAATTATGGACCTGCGTAAGTATCTGCTATTTTTTTTAACGTTAATTATTTTAATACTTTACTTGTATCTGGAGCTACGTGGCTCTGGTGATACAACACTAAAGGAATATTACAGAGCATTCAAGGCAGATGATGTGCTGTTTTGTTTTGGTCAAATCGCTCAACTCTATTGCAAAGGAAATAATTATACAGTTTCCATTCCCACCAATCGCTCTATTGTACTACTCTATTGTCCTTCTTAGTTCTTCGCGTCATAATGTTTTACGTAACTGTCACACATTGCTCCTTCGCGACCAAGATCACCTCTACATATAACTGAATAGCACAGTTGAGATTATATATTATGCTTACCTTAAGATGTGCTACATCTATAGTGTTTCTTATACTGAATTTATGTATAGAAACATAACTGTAAGAGTTAAACTACCTTACGCGCATTTTACGATAGTACTACAAGCTACAAGCATGTGCTATTCGAACAGCTTGGGTCTATCATCTTACCAGGACAATATTTTTTACGCAACTCAGTTATTAATAACGGTGAAAGGACATTTGACATAATCGACCCTTTCGTAAAAAGCAAATAAAAACGAATGCTGCTCATTTGTCTTTGTAGAGAAGTGGGAATACAAAATGTGACTATTCTTCAATGTTAATCTGAGCCAAATAAGAAAACCAAGTTTTGCTACACCATTAACCTATATTTTAGCATCGGTAGAAGGTTGAAAATCTTTTGAGGGCTTCTACGGCAAGTAGTTAATTATTTCAATAATTTTCTCTCATTATTGTTAATGTTTTATTTCAGAGGCAATGTCATTGGACAAGTACCTTATCAGCGCGAATAGAGCAAGTGATCTTTAGCAACATTTTACCTCTATAAAACATCGTAATAAATATTGCATTTGAAAACACCACTTCTTAATTTATTTAGAGGCTTGTGGTCATTTATGACCAAGTCAAACACCATTCTTAACTTTAGACAAAGTTACCTAGGTGCAGTTAGGTAATTTTGTCTAAACTTTGCTAAAGGGTTATTTTGTGAAACATTTGTATTTTTAGCTCTCTTATAGGAATAATTTATAAATTTTATTGTATTTGTTATTATGTAAATATGAGTTTTTAAATAAAATAATCAAAAATGTAAAAATGTTTCCTACTTATTATTTTGTTTTTTGCATGCGAGTATTTTACTAGCTCTTTTTTATCAATATTATTTATTACCTAATTGACCAAAATGGTTAAAAATCGCAAAATATATTCAGGTAATTACTGAGTACGTAGGTATATAGTCGCAGTGACTAATTAGAGCATTTATGAATGCCTTCATTTTCATTATTGACTTTTATGTATACCTAATTTACTATGAGACGGCAATTAATATCTTCATATGTTCAGGGTAAGTAATTGTTAAATAATCTTCCTTTTAATGTTTCTTCATAAAGATAAATAAGTAGGTATACTTTTCCTTGAAAAACTACGTAACATTCGGTAATAATAAGTATGGTAACTTTCAAATTTTCTTGGCAGTTTTAACTTAAAGTAAACATAAGAGCGACTGAAGCGAATCAAATTGTTGTTATTTAAACGAAAATCCTTGAAATTCTTTAGTAGGTATCTCTTTGTGGTTATTCTTTGTAAAAGTGAACAAATTTTTCTTAGCACAATCTGCATTCAAATGCTACGAGTACCTACCTACCTATATTTTTTACGCTAATTAAGTATGTTATTAAAAAAATAAATTATATATATATATATAGTATATCTATTCTCAACTTAAGCGCCGATTACACTAGCCTACATGTAGGGACAGTTGGGGCACAATGGTACGAAAAAAATATTTTTATTTATAGAAAAATCAGTGTTTATTCTTTATATAATTTTTGCTTACAAACATCAACAATATACTTTAACTTAATAATTGCACAGCAAAACTGAGCTCAATAATCAAACTTAAACCTACTTATCTTTGATTTTGTGAACCCTTTCCTGTGTTCCACTGTGCCCCAGGTCTGGAGTACAATGAAACAGGGTATGGGGCACATTGGAACACGACCTGTATTCATACGAAAAAATTAACCAATGGTATCAAATCTTTTTAATACCCTTTCAGGAAACGTGTAGATGCATTTTTGACGTTTACTTTTTCCAGATAAGGACGGGTTTGGCAAGACTAGTTGAATATCCTCAGCGGAAACCATTGCCATATCCGGCTCTAACGGAAAATAAAAACTGTTGTCAACTTTTGCGCTTCGTCGCAAATAACTTATCTCATATTCGTTGTTCTCATCTATATCAGACAGTATTTGACCAACGAAAAATTTGATTTGCTTCTTATCGGCAAATTTTACCACAATAAAATCGTTAGGTTTATTTATTTATTTTTTTATTTTGGTTAGCCAACAATTGTAAACAACAGTACATTTTACTCAGTAAAATAAACAAAACAATATTCAGTGTAACAACTACTTAAAGGCTAACACGGCATGCACATTAAATACGGTTTAACAATTCAAATTAACAATTAAATTTAACAAATTAACAATTCATCGCAACACTAGACTACTCGTAATAGGTATAATTGGTACATTCTTGTCATTATGATTGGCATAACGACAATGGCATTAAATAAAAAACGACACAACACAAGAATAACAACCAAAATGATTTAAATAACACCAATTTAAAATACCATAGCAATAAAATCTTATACATACAATCTGATTTAAATTCAATTATAAATTTTAAAATAAAATACAATTCGAAAATAAAATTCATTTAGACTTACCTATATTGAAATACATTTAGAACTTTGAAATAAAAATAAATTAAAATAAATTAAAAAAACAAAGGTTTAGGAAATTTAAAGCTGGACAGTGGAAGTTCCATATCGTCATCACTAGATTCGCACGAAGTTATATTATCATCTGGATCGAACCTTTTCTCAGGACTAGAAAATAGTGTCTTCATTACTTTTTCAGTTTTTAGTCTTTTTACAGTCTTCGTTATTTTTGTTCTCTTTATTTTTTTTCGTAATCTTTGTTGTTTGTTGTCTCTTTCACGTGCACGTTCATCTATTTCATTTTTTACAGGAGTGTCAGTTAATATCAAACTTTTTCCTTTCTTTCTGTTATTATTGTTCTTTCTAGGCCCTGCTCTCGGTAAGTCTCGCTGCCTCACCATTCTGGACTTGTGTAAAATCTGCCAAAAAAAATGAAGTTAAGTTACTGGGGTTCAATGGAACAGTGTTCCACTGTGCCCCGTTCCATAGTGCCCCATAGCGTGTACAAAATTTCAAACAAGTCTTCAAAAAAGTTAGGTTATGTTTTGAACTTAGCACGGTCTCGAATAGACAAAATAATTAAGATTTATGAAAAAAATATATCACTTACCTATTGTTTAAACTTTTTTACTAAAAACGTAATTACTTTGAAAAGAAATCTCAACTTTTGAACATTAAAAACAATATTTTTCTATTCACAGCTCCGTTGTTGTTGCGCCGCCATATTTCACTACGTCGTCGTATGGCGCAGGACGCGCTGCGATTGGTCGAAGCAGTAGCGCGCGAATTAGATTGAAATTCAAATTTTTATCGACATTGTTCCATAGTGCCCCGTGTTCCACTGTTCCCCAACTGTCCCTACACTACACTACATCTTGTAGGACTAAGTACATGATGTAGGACGGTCGGGACTCGCCAATCTCCGATATGTAGTGTCCTAACAGCCTACGTGTGATTACAGTAGACAACATGTAGTGCCCTACAAGATGTAGTGTCCTACATGTAAGCTAGTGTAATCGGCGCTTTAATTAAGTCTAAAGATCTTGAAGTAATCGTACCAGGGTGAATTAGTTCGATTCAGGTGTACAAGTTTGAATCAATATTGCCTAACAGAGCGTTTTAATCAATCAACTACCCTATTGCAGTCCACTGCTGGATATAGCCCTCTCCCAACACAAAAAAACAAACTCCTCTCCTAACAGAGCGTTTATTTTCTACTAACTCCGGTTGGGGTTTTATGATACAAAGTCAACCTTTCTTTTAAAAGAAGCTTGCTGTATAAAATCAAATATTTAAAAAAACAAATAAGTACCTACTTACCGACATAAAACCTTCTTATCAGAAGTTGTTTAAAAGTAACAACGAGAAACTCATTAGTAGCTACGATTACAATAAAGTTGAACCTGTGAAACACTTTGATCGGGGTTTCCAACACGTTTCATGATCACGTGTCCTATTACTAAAACGTGAGGACGTAGGCGTTTCAGTTGACGCATTCATATAATATGCCATTTAATTAAGAGGAATTTCAGCTCTTGTTCAAAAAATGGTTATTTAACTAAGTACATCATTGCCCTGTCTAGAAATTCCCCTGCTGAGCTTTGCACTTTTAATAGTGGAGAAAGAAAGTATTCATAAAATATTAATATCTCTATCATTATCACTTACTTCGTTAATGTACCTAAGTATAATTTTTTATGTTACATTTAGGCCAGGCGCGCACTACGAGTTTTTCGCCGCGCGGCAGAAAAGCGCAGCGGTATAATGTCGCACAGTAATACTGGTGGGCTGCGTGCGCGCAATACAATGTAAAACTGTTTGGTACAGAATTACAGTGCGACATTATACCGCTGCGCTTTTCTGCCGCGCGGCGAAAAACTCGTAGTGCGCGCCTGGCCTTAGGTCTTCATTATTGTTTTTTAAATTAGAGTAATTTTTTTTTATCGCATATTATGTTGTTTTATTATTACGACAACAAAAGAGGAAAAACTTGAATTAAAACCCAGTACGTCACCTACAAATCAATCTATTTAAAGTGGTATAAAAACCAAAGAAGAATGGGCATTTTTGTATGGAAGCCGTCCCCACCCTTGTAACACTTATAGTCATACATCAAATGAAAGTACTTGAAAAGTGAAGTATTTTATTGTATGAAACTAATCTGTCAGTCATGGGAGAACAGAGTTATTGAGGATAAGAGAATAAAAAAATTAAACGATAATATTACATACTTTATGTTAATATTTACTTTTTAAGCACGTTAAAGTCAAAGGCTATCTTACTAGTAGCCGGACCATACATCTAGATCATCCAGAAAATCATCCACAGCATTTTCCTGACTTTCGGATAGCTAGCCTTGCTAAACTAAACATTAAGAGAACCATTTAAGAAATATTCTTTATCCAGCAACCATTGCAGAAATAGTAAACGACAGAATTTAGGTTCCTCAGGCTCGGCAACGGCTCGACTCAGACTTATAGGTCGATAACCAGCCGGTTCGGAACTTCGGACTTCTTTTATCGGGTTTCGGAATTCCGATAACCACGGCGTCTTTCCACTGTTGTGGGAAGACACAATTTGATATCGCGACATTGAAGATGTATGTTAAGGATCAAGAGACGTTCGGGGAATAAATTGATGACTATATTTGTTATTCTTTCTGAGCCGGGTGCCTTTTTAGGGGGCGAATAGTTTAATGTCCGTATGGTGACGGACTAAGAATACATGATGTCACCATCCCCTTTCGTCCCGCGGGTGTCGTAAAAGCTGACTAAGGGAATCCTTACGCAGATGTTATCACTGCTAGAGAAGGAAAACTCTAAATAAACCCTTTACCAAACCCGTCTGACCAGCGTGGTAAAGTAGGCCAAATAACCCTCCAAAATGAATATTCCTGGTCAAGGTAGCGGCCATGGTAATGGTGGAGTAGGGGGTGCGAAGAATCTCCGGGGGAGGTCAGGTTACCAACACAACCTAGCTTTGGCCCTGGCAACATACAACGCGCGCACACTGCGGACCGACGAGAAGGTCGTAGAACTGGAGGAAGAATTGAGAAGGTAACGGTGGGACATTGTTGGCTTATCTAAAGTCCGAAGACAGGGGAGGACTCGATAACCATGATAGATTAAGTCTGGTAACCTGCTCTATTTCCGGGAGGGCGACCAACAGTCCTAGATAGGTGTCGGGTTTTTAAATCCACAAGTCTCTCGTGAACAACGTGGTGAAGATCGAGAGTGCCCTAGAAGCATCTGCGAAGTTGGGCTCTAGAAGTGGATGAGTGGAGAGTGAGATTCTTTGGATATGGACAAAGAAGTCAACGGGGCCAAATGCTTGCGGACTTCATGGAGAAAGGAGGTACTTTTTATGATGAACTCCTTCTTCAAGAAGCGTTACTGCCGCAAGTGGACTTGGATTAGTCCTGATAGTGTCACTAAAAATGAGATTGACTTCATCATGTCGACAAAACGCCATAATATATATTTAATGATGTCTCAGTGATCAATTCGGTATAAACCAGAAGCGATCACCGGATGGTGAGAGGCAAATTAAATATCAATCCTAGGCTGGAAAGAAGTCGGCTGATGAAGTCTATGCTCCGACCTACACCAGTCTACATCCCCGAGAATTTCCAACTCATATTACAGAACCGCTTTGAGAGCCTCAGCGAAGCATTACATTTGAAGTAGTTGCCGCGGCAGGTCTTTATACCCAACTTATCTTTCTAATATACCCAACTATGCATACGAACACAGTGCTCAGAATTGCCCGGTTAAAGTGGCGGTAGGCAGGGGACATAGCACGGAGAACCGATAGCCGTTGGGGTTGAAAGGTTTTGGAATGGCGACCGCCTATCAGTGGAGAGACCCCCCACCACGACCTAGTTAAGACGGCGGGAAACCGATGGATGAGGGTGCCACCCTCGCCATGTTTGGAGGAGGCCTATGTTCAGTAGTGGACATCAATTGGCTGATATGACGTACGAATTTTTATTTTTATAAAAGCTGTATGTTTTTTATTTGAAAAGCGAAATTCATGGTTTTCTGGATGATGTAGGATATTCTAGATGTATGGTCACTCTACTTGTAAGATAGCCTTTGTATCTATCGTGCTTATATAGTAAATATTAGCTTAAAGTATGTAATATTATCGTTTATTATTTTTGTTCTCTTCTCCTCAATAACTCTGTTCTCCCATGACTTACAAACTTGCTGTCATACAATAAAACGCTTAACTTTTCAAGGGCTTTCATTTGATGTACCTATAGATGAAAGTGTTACAAGGGGACGTTTCGCCCATTCTTCTTTAATTATATTTTCAGTTGCTCTGTGTTGTATGTAATACAGACTGAATATAATATCTTTTAACCAATCGATTTTAAATGAATGGGTATATGAAGATAGACGATGTATAGGTATAATTAATTAGTTTTATTGTTATACTCACTTCGGCTGCCTACGAAACCAGAGTTACGTAACCACTTACTTGTAAAGAATTACTTTCTTGCTACGAAACTAATAAGTTTAAAGGGCGGAAGGTTTTGTCAAACTTTAACGAAACCTTTTAGAAACATAAGTTTTCCATCCGCCTTCAGCCCAGGCAGGCAGAAAAAGATGGTCGGTACAGCAAGAATACAGGTAACTAGTTTCGTAGCAAAAGAAAAAAATCTTCACACGTAACTGGTTACGTAGGCGGCCGAAAGGGTGATACCGGGGACTTTGTCTGAAATAAATTAGGTATTTAAATAATATGACTCTAATAGTCATAGCTCTAGGCTTTCTATTGACCTAAACGATAGCTAATTAGGTCTGAAAAAGTTTATAATAAAGCTCTTATTTTTGTGAATTTATACCCTAAAGACTATGGCAAATGACTAGTACATGAGCCAACATACTAAAACCACATTGTATGTAATAAACCGTGGCGGTTCATGCTTACGCTGACATTTAGTTTTCATCAAACCTACTTGATTATGTCTTGATATCTTTTGCAATATAGTCTGACTATCTCGACTCACTCTGTACGCAAGATCATAAATGATTGGCAACATTATTTTACATAAATTCGTCTTAACGAAATTACGTTCCCTACATTAAATGAGGGGAGCAATTAAGGTAGCTAGAGACACGTGTTGATAACACGGAGAAAGGTAAGAAGTTCCTCAACAATAAAGGGACAAAAATATTGTGAATTTTGTCGACAGCAGTTTTGCAAATTAAAATTAACTTGAAAAAAAATAATAAAAAATGTTGTCGTTTCTCCTCTTTGAATAAGTATGTATTATTTTCTGTATATATCATTTATAGTAATCAGAGTGATAAGCGACCCACTTTATCATTACAATTTGATAATTATAGATTATTACAAAATTAGGCAAACTATAGTGATTGTTCAACGAATGATCAAGTAAAATGGTAAGTCTTAATTATTTTATTATTTATTTATTTTTAGTATTAGATTTATTTATTTATTTATTTATTAGATGCTTATTATTTTTTACTATAATTAAAAAATGAAGTCAATGGATTCGTTTTAGTCGTGTAGAAGGGTCATTGTTTTGATAGAGTTATCGATGGTGTTCAACTAGGACAGTATTCCTCGAATGTTAGTTCCCTCGGTATTCCTCGTATGCACGTAAAGATTCAGGATGGCTTTAAGTGAAGCATTACTCGAGCTTTCCCGACACGTTTTTCAATGCAATCCAGTATTTTCCGAGATTAGCGCATACAACCAAACAAGCACCACAGCTTTATAATAATACCTAACCTATCTAAATTCTAAATAGGTATAAAAAGGCTATTTTTTTTCAGATTTTACTTTTACTAGTTGGGGCTGTGCTATCTTCGTCATGGGCTATAGAACAAAGAACTCTGGTAGAGACAAGTCTGAGGGTAGACCTACAGCCACCCATAGAATACACACAAGACACAAGAAATGTATTCATTAGCTGGATAAACATGCCTCTTGATCACTTCGATCCACAAAATTCTGCCACATTTAATATGGTAAGGAAATACTTTTTATATTAAGACACATTTTTATGATGTGCGAAGGGAACATTCGAGGTCGTAATTAAGCGAACGCTCAACAATTAAATAAAAGTTAAAGTTTGAACTTTAGCCCAATGTTTTTCGAAATATACTTAATTTAATTAAAGTAGACTTTACAGAATGTTTAACTTGCGCGGGGATCGAATACGCGACATCTGCTTAGCAATCGTGTATTGTAACCACTACGACATAAGGTGTAGTGATTTTGTTAGATTAACTATCTTGCTTTATATTTTAAAGGGAATTTTGTCAAGACATTTATTGGTTTGTAAATCAAATTGTACCTTGTTTTATGCGCCATTAAAAGTTCACATCAACATTCCTGTAATCTTATTACATTACACACTCATTTCCCAGCGTTTTATGTACAATGAAGATTTCTTTGGCGGCGATGGCTCTCCCATTTTTATACTGGTTGGTGGAGAATGGGCGATCAATGCTGGTTGGTTGAGGGCTGGAAACATGTATGAGATGGCGAGAGAGAACAGAGGCTATCAGATTTATACCGAACATCGTTATTACGGCCAGACTTTACCATTCACGTAAGTTGATATTTTTTGTTATAATATTTCTGTACGTCTGTACCTTAATCTTCCTTAGTTTTTCTCTGTCGGAATATTCCAGATTGACTGATTACCTACTCCGTACTTTGAAATTCTTCTCTATGTTTATATTCCATGTTTCTTTCTGTGTTTCTTTTCCTTTTGTCCACGGCTTTTTCAAATGCAATCAAAGTATCTATTGTGAAAGTATAACTTTGTAATTATTTTTATAAATTGTTTACAGGGATTTCTCAACTGAAAACTTACGTTTTCTCAACATCGACCAAGCACTAGCCGATCTGGCGTATTTTATAAGCGATTTGAAGAAACAACCTCGTTTTGCCAACAGCAAAATTATAATGTACGGAGGGTCTTACGCAGCCAATATGGTGATGTGGTTCAAACAACGCTATCCACATTTAGTATTAGGAACGGTGGCTTCTAGTGGTCCTATATTGGCAGAAGTTGACTTTACTGGTATGTTCTCTTTCCTGAATGACAGTATTATTCGCGGCAGCAGCCACCACTCTTTATTTAATTACACGAATGGTAAATCTAGAATTTATAAGACGTAGTAGGTTAGACTGAAGCGAGATTGATACTGCATTCTGAATAACTCTCATTAAAAATATTAAAATGGCACCTTATAAATGTGATTTTCTGCAGTAGGCTAACAAAAAATATTGAAGCAACCCAGAAACAATTGTGTCCGCGATTATTAAATCGGTTGGTATACCTAACGTTTGGATACATAGCTAACTACCCGTAAGCCCGATTTACACATTGACAAGTACAGTAGCGAGTTAAGTAGTAAGTTGTTGATTAAGTTGATTTAAATAGATCTTTGAAGAAGAAAGTTGGCGAGAAGCGAGAGAGGGGGCTACTTCGTACTTAACTCGCCAAAAAATAGGATGGAGATCTTGAGTTGATTTAAATATCAACTTAATCAACAAGTTACTACTTAACTCGCTACTGTACTTGTCGATGTGTAAATCGGGCTTAAATAATATAAACAAGAAATCCGATACGTCCACGCTAGCTGTCGTTTAGGTAATGTTTTATCTAGGGTTACCTATGACTATTGACTACAGAGATGGTATATAGGTAGGTACGTAAATATATAGATTACTTTTTTATTGCTAACTCTTCGTATATTTCAGGTTATTTAGAGGTAGTACACGAAGCGTTCGCATTGGAAGGCGGTGAGCAATGTATAGCTACCATGAGGCAAGGTATTGAAGACACTGTTGCTGCCATGCGTACGGAAAGTGGGAGGCGTCTTGTAGAACAAAATTACAGGCATGTCTTAGAATTATTATTTATTTGTTTTTTTTTTTTCGTAAGAAAACATAATGTCGTCCTACAGGTACCTATATGACTATGAACGTTCGTGTAAGTACTATCTGTAGCTACATAAAGTTGTTTGTATTAATAGAATATTTTTATCTGAACTGTATAATATGAATATCTAGGTATTTTAATTCGTATGGTAGCGTAGTTTATTGAAACTATATAGGGTAGACCGGGTACGTTTGTAGCAGGGTACGGTAGTACCATCGCGAATATTATTATTTCAATAACTACGCATCGCACGCACATTCCCCTCCCCGCAGTCGACCCCTGTAACGCATGCCGAGTAACCGTCAATCGGCCGCGCGCGTGGCTCTACGCGGACACTTGTGGCAGAGAATAGAAATTCCCGAGCACTAAACGTAACTTTTTGATAAATTTTTAATGCCTCATAACAGCAAATCTAAGCTACTTTTTCACTCAATATTGGTTTTAATCGTTTCCGTAGTTTCAAATTCAGGAGGTATTTTACTTTTTTAATAAAATGATCCTGTGGGGACGATTGTAGCACTTATGCGGGGACGGTTGTACCGGTACAACTGTCCCCGTGGTAGAATTGACCCCAGAGCATTATTTCAAGAGAAAATTCAACGGATGAAGCTGTAGTATCAATGGGATACAAATCATCAAAAAAAGTGTTCACAGAAGACCAAGAGGCGACCATTGCACGTTAACTACAACGATAGGCAGATATTTACTGATTTTATTCCAATATTGAAGACTGATTAGCCAGTAGTAATAGTAAATGGTGATATTCTAGTTGGGGATAATTGTACCACGGGGACAGTCGTTCCAAATCTTTCGCCATATAAAAAGCTGTTTTGTGATTTTAGTTATTTTATGCTAATTCTAAGTACTACGAGTACAAGTGAATAGTCTGCAAGACTTAAAAAGCCTTGTTTTATAATCTTTGTCTTTATAATCTTCGTTATACTTTTTAAAGTCTAGAGAATTTCAGTTCTCTGTTTTTGATTTTTTTGTTAACAGTTATTAAGAAGTTTAGGTACTGTTTTTTGTTTGTGGTTCGCCTTAAGGCTAATTTTGTGAGGTTTTACCATTTTTAAATACATATTTTTCTAATTAAAGCACTGAGTTTTATTACTTCGAATTACTGGTACAATTGACCCAGGATCGGGGATATTTGTACCATTTCACCTGATCCTCTTGGAACCCAAATATCTAACTTTGTATGGTACTTACACGACTAAAGAAAACATAACGTTATAGCCGAATGAACTAAGTATAAGTACCACGGGGTATCAACACGATTGCCCTAATACTGTCGGTAAACTCAAAATAAAATATTTAACTAAAAATGCTACATCTGTCCCCGGTCTACCCTACTTAAGTAAATGTTTTTTTTATTTATTGACTTGGGTAAGTACTTTCTTTCTAACAAGTAAATAATAATATTTTTTTTCAGATTATGTAATGGGACCTTCAATTTTGACAACCGGTTTGACCTGGGCTACTTTTCGGGTCTTATTACCTGGTCATTCTCCGGTGCAGTTCAGGGTGCAGTGCCCGGCAGTCTTCTAAATATTTGTAACAATTTCAACAGAAATGCCTTTGGTATGATTCATACTTTATACTTTCTTTTGGAGCATTTTTCATTTATTCATTTACTTACGTACCTACCTTGATTTTAGCGGACAGGTTTTTGGTAGACCGTCCTGAATTGCGCTTTTTCTGTCCAATACGTTATTTAAAAAAAAAATTACATTGTGACTTTTCAGGAACAACTCCAATGGAACAGCTTGGTGGGTTTATAGCATCATATCAAGGATTGGGAAACCAGTGTTGGGTCCTCACGTATGAAAACTTCATCGCAAGCTATATGTTACCTACCACATGTAAGAAACTACCTATTCTCATTTCTTTAAAAATACTTACACTTTGTTTATATGACATCGCGTGGCTTTCGTAAAAGCCGAATATGAGATATTTCGCTAACGGAAATTTGATATCGACTGTACGAAAACATTAGAAGGAAATCTGGTCCCAAAATTTTACATAAGTTATCTTACTTAAGTTATTAATACGTTAACGACACAAGGATTTGGGTGACCTAGCGGGCAAAGGATCTGGAGTTTATTCTCAGAAGGGGAAGGTTCGAATCCTGGCATGTGCAAGAACTTTTTTCCTATCTCATTCCTTCTTTTTGAAATTTCCCAGTACCAAGAACTAAGTAAAAAAATATGCCTAGCCTTTTTAGGTAGGTACCTATATTTAATTATTTATTAAATATACCTATTTAACTTAATTAATTGTTGTTCAATAAAATAATTTTCAGCTCGTGCGTGGTATTACCAAACTTGTACAGAGTATGGCTTCTACCAGACTGCTCCACGATCCGGCACTGTATTCGATCCATTATCATGGCTAGATGTAGAGTTCTACGTAGACATTTGCAAAAGGATTTTTGATGAAAGGTAGGATCTACTTACTACACAATCAAGTAGCTATACGTAACTTTCTATTTTGAGGTTTAATCACTATTATCAGCTTTGTTTTAAGGTCCGTGTTATCAGCCTGATCTTTATTATTAAAATTTTGTTTGTGAGGTATTTTTTATTCTATCTTACTATATAATGAACTGAGAGAATAAAAATGTAAAATTATCTTTTCGTGTGTTGTTCTACGTTAATAGCTAAACTAACTTTATGTCTAGGTTCGACGAAGCTTTCGTATACGATGCAGCAGACCGAGTCAACTTAATATTCGGTGGTTTGTCACCTGACGTTAACAATACAATCAATATTCATGGTTACATCGATCCTTGGCGCGCTCTTGGTGTTTACCAAGAAGATATTGGTGAAACTTCACCCACATTTAATGTTCCAAGGTAAGAATATTATTTTTAATAAACAAATACTTATAAAAAATTTAATGGTTAACAAAATGTGCTTAGCTTTGATTATGAAAATTTAAAAAAAGTTATGCATAGGGTAAGTTGTCCAACAATGAACCATGTAAAATTTGAAGGCGCATAACTCTCTCGTTTAAGCTTCGAAATGATTCAAATTTTGTACAAAGATAGGTAATTTATCTAGCTTTAAAAGAGCATTGACAAATTTTCAATATTATTTATACTTTTAAAAATAAAAACATAAATATAAAAATAAATATTTGGATCAATGTGTACTCTAGGGTGTGCACATTGAACCGGGTTAATTTTAACATTGAACCACTTAATTATGAAAAAGAAATGTTATCAATAATTAATTAAGGTAAAAGTAAAACGTCCATTTCTTATGTAATTAGTCTTTACTTGTAATAGAGTAGTCTTTAAATCATAATTTAGTATATACTTCTTGTTAGCAAGATCATCTTTACGTGTGTGTAAATACTGTGCTACATAGCGGCGCAAAGTAGGATATAATGCAGCTTTTCTGATGATTACACCTTCTCTATTTAATTTGAAAGCTCTTAACATATTGGAAGCAGTGTGGCCCCCTTTTTTCTTTGACTTAATTTCATCATCATCATAAATATCAGCCTATAGACTATTATTCTGCTGGACATAGGCCTCCTCCAAACGTTTCCACCCTGCGCGGTCTTATGCCTCCCTCTTCCATCGGCTTCCCGCCGTCCTAACCAGGTCGTCGGTCCATCGTGTAAGGGGTCTCCCCACCCTGACTTCCCTATTCTGACTTACTTTATTCCGTGCCATTCTGTAACAGATAGAAATATTGACCAAAGGAAGTAAATAAAGTAATATTAATAATGATAATATGAACAGCTAGGTAAAAGAATATCATGTAGTTTGAAAGTTTCAATACATTATCTAACAACACTAGCAAAATGAACCACGTTTTGTTTAATGTGTACGCCAAGGCAATTCTTGGGGTACACAATCCGTGATTCATTGAGTACCACCTCAACATGGTTCAATGTGAGACATAGCACCTTTTTATAACTAACCTTAAAAATTTAAACTGAAAGAAATATAATTATGAAATAAATTACAGTGCATAGATAAGCTAAATAACTATATAATTCGGTGTAGAAATAAAATAGTCGATATTTCTTAAAGGAAAAATGCTAAAAAAGATAGTAAAATTTATTTAAAACTTACTTTTGTGACAGTTTTTTAAAAAAAGGTTCGCATACATACACCTCTCGCGCGATCTGCTCGCTAACTACTGAGCGGAAGAGACACGTCTGTACCTATCTTTTGCACAAATTAACACGATCTGGCCACGTCGAATTTTGGAAATATAGCGCTGGTTAAGTGTAGCTGCATGGTTCATTGTGAGACAGTCGACCCTAGGCATATTACTATCTCAATTATTATTCTCAGAGTTTACAAAATGATTTTTTTTATAATTTTTCTCTAGGGCATCACATTGTTTCGACATGAGAGCATGGATCTCTACGGATACTATCACAATGACAGCGGTGCAGCAGAGAGCACGCCGATTAGTAGCGTCGTGGCTTGCATCGTGAGAATACTTTTAAAAATTAATAAACAAAATTAATGTACCTACAGCAATAAATAAGATAAACTATAGCAATAACTATATTTCTTAAAATCACGGTTTGTTCCCAATAAACATATTCCGCCAGGCTAGAATGAAGGCGGGTAGAAAGCTGCACGGTATAAACATTTTTTGTTGCGGCCGTACCTTTTGAATTTACTACTAAAATTAATTGTCTTTGATACTTTTTCTTCAGGCGCTTTTCTAATGTAAACATAATAAACGTGTTTTTTTTATTGACATTACAATTTTCTAAGTATAACAATGATTCAAATGACAACTACATCGTATTAAAATTTGGTGTGGTTAGTTTAAGATCACGCCATGTTTTTCCTTTAATTTAATAATAGTCCCGCCATTATGACGTCAAAATAGTGGGACCACTTTTTTGTAGGATAATTGGTAATTTTATGGGTGTAGAATTTAACTATGAAAGTATGAAATAGTAAATAAAGTGTATTAAATCTTTATGGCACTATTTTCTCAAAATCTGGCGGGGTCCCACCATTTTGACGTTCATGGCTTGTAATTTAAGTACAGTCACCATCAACATTCACTGAGTAAACAGTCAATTTGTTTAATGTTCATATGTTATCTGAACATTAAACAAATTGACTAAGTTCTATAAGCTACAAGTGTAGCTTATAAAACTTGTTGACATTTTAAATTGTTCAGAAGTAGGGGCAAGGCCTCAAATACAAGGCACTGCACCAGATTATCAGCACCCCCAACAAAAACTCAAATTATAAGCTTACCATTAATTAATTGTGTGCGTACGCCCAGCGGAATGTTGTTGTAAGTATTTAAAGATTTTAAGTATGCAGATATTTAGTGTGATACGTAGCGTAATTGTGTATGGTAAAAAAAAAATTGTGTGCGCAGCCATTGTGGAGAAATTTTGTCAAAACCTGATTCCGCTGGGCGAACGTTGTCCTGGCGCATGGCGGCACTTTTTTTGAATCCATGGACTTAGAAGAAAAGAAATGTGTCTAAAAATTGTGTACGTATAAATAAAAGTAGTGTATGCATGAACTTCGGAGATATTTAAGTTTCCGCTGCGCGAACGTTTGGCCATTTGCTAGTTTTCATATAAAGCGCTTATATAGAGAGTTGTAGATTTTTACATACGTTGTTTTGAATTTGTTTACATAAGCGCATAAAACAGATTTAGAAAAAAACGTAGGCTTTAAAAGATAAAAATATAAACGTAAAATACGCAACAATACACAATTACGCTACGTATCACACTAAATATCTGCATACTTAAAATCTTTAAATTCAACAACATTCCACTGGGCGTACGCACACTAATTAATTTGGGATTCCGTTTTAAAAATTGAAAAATAAGATCCTTTTGGAATTATAAACTTCGATAAAAAAAAAGCGTTTTTTTTATGAACGCGGGAATATGTCCTTCAAATTACTTTGTTTTGACAGTTTCTTATGATCATTGGTAAGTTCAGGTTTTTCTTTATTTTAGATCTTTTTTACTGAACCTTTAGGTTTTATTCATGTATAAAATGTTTTATAGGGCTTATCTGACAATGGAAATGAACGTTATCTTGATTTTATGTTCATAAATGAGGTGCTGACATCTGGGTTCAATTTTTTTGCGAATTCCTAATTATCGGCACTGGTACTGTTACATAAAAAAGTGGTATGTATTATTGTAAAGCGTGATTATTTTATGCCTAGAATTCAATATTCTTGAAAAAAGTACTCTATGATTTCCGATTTCAAATCCTAGCATGGTGCTGAAACTAATCTTGCTAATTATTTTCATAGTGTTGATATTATGATCAAAAGAATGTTTTTTAATTTTTATGTGTATTTTTTTTCTGAAACTTCGGTTGTTAAGCTAGGTATAAATATAGGTGCCAATAATTGGTGTTAGGGTCATTATTTAGTCAAACTCATCTAAATAAAATGTGTATGCATAAAGACAAATTTTTATAATTAAAATCAATTACTTATTTAATAGTGAACCGAGAAAGCATGTGTTAATTCGTTATCAGTATTATCACTAAGATAAACGATATTAAAGTAGGACTAACAAAGTGCTGACAATTGGTAGCATCACCGTGAACGTCAAGATGGCGGGATCCCGCCAGATTTTGAGAATATCATGGCATAAAGATTTAATACACTTTATCTACTATTTCATACTTTCATAGTAAAATTACTAAATATCCTACAAAGAAAGTGGTCCCACTATTTTGACGTCATTATGGCGGGACCATTATTAAATTAATGAAAAAAACATGGCGTGATCTTAAACTAACCACACCAAATTTTAATACGATATAGTACAACTATATTTGAATCATTAATATACTTAGAAAATTGCAATTTCAATAAAAAAACACGTTTATTATGTTTACATTAGAAAAGCGCCTGAAGAAAAAGTATCAAGGACAATTAACATAAGTCCTATTTTATGCTGTTGTAATTTGTTTAGGCGTTTGAAACGTTTGGGCCTCATTTAATTTATTTTTTTAATATTTTATAATATTTAATTTACAAAGACTACATCTTGAATTTAAAAAAAATTAATACAGAAGGTACTGCTTACAATTAAAGCCCAAAAAGTTTGTATGTATCACTAAAACAAAATTATGATTATTTTTATGAGGGAGATTCTCCTACGAAATCACAAATTGAAGATATTGAAGAGATCGCCAGAAGTAAAGTAAATAGTTCTTCTTCTACGTCGTCGACAAAATTGAACCACGAGTATATTACTTTTTATTTAGATATTTATGCTTGGCAAAAAATTCAACCTATTGTTACCATTATGTAAAAAGGAATGACCCTAATAAATCGTCGAGTAAATATCGTAAAAAATGGTGCTTACCGAAACATACATGGGCGGAATTATTACGGGAAGAATTTTGAAAGGTTACAAAGAAACCGTGCACTTAGCGCTTTAAAACAGTTACAATAAAACCAAACGATTCTATAAAGTGACGTGGTAGCTGTAAAGAATGTAATGCCAATATAGAAGTACGTATACTTTTTCCGACAGACAAAATTGTAACCTGCAGATGCACAATAACGCAAAACAATAAGTCGTATTATGACATAAGTAATAGAGTAATAAATACTATTTTTCTTAAGTATATTTGTATTTTTATTGTAATATTCTTTATTTTAGGATAACCTGCTTAACTATATTAAACTAACTTAACTTACTTTATTTAATTAGCAATTACACAAATATTTCATTACTAATATAATGCATTTAGTCAGATTTTCGGAAAAAGGTAAATGAACCATTATTTTTCATAAAATAAATTATATTAATAAACAGTAATTAAATTGAAAGATATATTTATTTACTTTAATCACTCTGGTTTTTTGTTTAAATAACTTTTATTTTTTTAGGCAAATATGCACTATTATACATTCATTTTAGAATTACCCTTCCTAACCTTAACAATAAAAACGCCTATGCAAATAGTAAGAGCATAAATACTTATGTTAATTGTCCTTGATACTTTACTGTACGCGCTTTTCTAATGTAAACATAATAAACGTGTTTTTTTTATTGAAATTGCAATTTTCTAAGTATAATAATGATTCAAATGTAGTTGTACTATATCGTATTAAAATTTGGTGTGGTTAGTTTAAGATCACACCATGTTTTTTTCATTAATTTAATAATGGTCCCGCCATAATGGTGTGCGTACGCCCAGCGGAATGTTCTTGAATTTAAAGATTTTAAGTATGCAGATATTTAGTGTGATACGTAGCGTAATTGTGTATGGTAAAAAAAAATTTGTGTGCGCAGCCATTGTGGAGAAATTTCGTCAAAACCTGATTCCGCTGGGCGAACGTTGTAAACGTTGTCCTGGCGGCACTTTTTTTGAATCCATGGACTTAGAAGAAAAGAAATGTGTCTAAAAATTAGTTTGAATTTGTGTACGATTGTGTATGTATGAATAAAATTAGTGTATGCATAAACTTCGGAGATATTCAAGTTTCCGCTGCGCGAACGTTTGGCCATTTGCTAGTTTTCATATAAAGCGCTTATATAGAGAGCTGTAGATTTTTACATACGTTTTGAATTTGTTTACATAAGCGCATAAAACAGATTTAGAAAAAAGCGTAGGCTTTAAAAGATAAAAATATAAACGTAAAATACGCTTATTAGGTCCTAGTTCGTATAGTATGCACTTTGGGGTTAAGATTTTCCTTTTGGCGGAGTACGTCGAATTCGTAATAAGTCATTTTCTCAATAGGTCTGTTTCTCATTAGGTCGGATTCTGAGTAGGTCAGTTTTTTAAAACGTCAGCTATGCTTTAGTACACTTGTGTATATAATAGAATAGGCTACTTGACTCATGTGAAATTGTCCTACTAATATTATAAATGCGAAAGTTTGTGAGTGAGTGAGTGAGTTTGTTACTTCTTCACGCCTAAACCACTGGACCGACTTGGATGAAATTTGGTATACATGTATTCATATCGGTGGAACCTTGGATTAAACATATAGGCTAAAAAATGTAGTGTTCCCGTGGAATGAGCGATAAACGACATCCACGCGGGCGGAGTCGCGCCCGAGAGCTAGTATTTTATAAATGTATTATTTTATATATAGGTAGGTAATTTGTATATAAATTTTACTGTACCTATGTTGCGTGTAATTATTACTAATATTTTTTATATTTTCCTGCTTTGTAAGTACCTACATACTGGTCACTAATAAAACAATAATAAAATAATTTACCTAATGTCAATGTCACGGTGCTAGCTGCCAATAAATATACATAAAATCAGATTATAATTGAACAGCTTTTCATAATATTACATAGGTAATTATGGAAAGCGAAACTAACGATTTTAACGACGAATTTAAAGTTATAGAAACTCATAAGGGTAAACCCTGTATTTTATATAAAAATTACAAATATTGTTTTCAAATTAAAAACAAAAAATCAATTAACTTCAGGTGTTGTGAAAGAAAAGTGTGTAGTGCTTCATTGACAACAGATTTGAAAATAACTACAATATTGCGGGAACCCAAAGGTAATAAACAACATACATGCCTAATTCTGAAAGAAATGCAGTAGAGTCGGTAATGCATTCCTGCAAAAAGAAAGTAGCTGAAACTTTAGCTCCCGTGCAGCCCATATTTGAGGAATCAATACAGAACCTAAAAGGATTGTGTCGATCAATAAACTTACCATCGTATTCGTCCAAAAAAGATGCCCTGTATGCGGCTAGAAAACGAACGTTGGGTACTAATGCCTTACGTTTTAAAACATGCAAAAATGTTGTTTTTCCAAAATTAATAAGTGAAAACTTCTTAGTTTATGAGAATAAGGATGAAGAAATATTTGTTTTTTGCTCCGAATATTCAAGAAAAATAATAAAAAAATGTACTAGATTTTTCGGTGATGGTACTTTTAGGGTAGTACCGTTACCTTTCTACCAACTGTATACATTTCATGCAGTGTTTAATTATGAATCACAGTTTTGTCGCACTGTTATTCCCGTTATATATGTACTTCTGGGCAATAAGTTTGAAAACACATACATAAGACTTTTTGAAATATTGAAAACTGTACTTGAGATGGACATTAAACATTTCAAATCTGACTTTGAGATTGCTACAATGAATGCAGTATCAGTTATTTATCCTTCAGTAAAAAAATCTGGCTGTTATATACACTACGTTAAAGCTATTTACAGGAAAGCAAAATATTTAGGCTTATGCAAAGAAAGAGCTGAAAAAAAAATTATTAAGTTAATATCCTGTCTGCCGTTACTTCCTACTAAGTACATACCGGAGGGGTGGTTGCATATACTATCAAAGTCTGAGCACATAAATGATTTTGATAAATTTCAAAAATATTTTGAAAATTACTGGATAAGAATCATTACGCCGGACATTTTTGGCTGCTCTGATCAAAAATACAGGACAAACAATAATATTGAAGGTTGGCATAACAGACTGAACCGAAAATTAAACCAAAAACCAAATGTGTTACAATTTTTGTACACTTTAAAAAAAGAATCTAAACATTACGACATCGCAATTAAACAAGCTAGCGTACACAAAGAACGGAAAACGCCTCGACAAGTGGACCTTAAATATGATAAACGATTATATAATTTAACTAGTGATCTAAAAGATGGTAATATTGAAGGTGTCCAGTTCGACCGCGCGGCCATAGCGTTTTTTTTTAAAAAAAACCATGTCAATTTTTTGTAAAAATTTGTCAAAGTTGATTCCCAAAACCATAAATTTGTCAAAGATACGGTTAAAAAGTTATAAGGGTTTGAACATGGCCGCGCCATTGAAACGCGGCGAACCGCGCGGCCACTGAGATCTTTAAAACTAAGCCTTGTAGAGACCTGAAATTTACGCAAATGCAAGATTTAATTTGTAAAAAATTTGTAAAAATATAAAAAAAATACTCAGGTTTATAGTTTAAGAGCTATAACACTAAAACCGAATGGCCGCGCCATTGAAACGGTGGAGAAAACGCTATCGCCTGTATCTCGCTGAAAAAAAATCGCAGAGGTCTGGAGTTTTTTGTAATACCTAGATTTTAATTTGTCAAAACTAGTAAAAATACAATAAAAATTCTTAAGGTTATATTTCAGAAGCTGTAGAACATTATCAGTATGTGGTGCGATAGGGTGACCATGTCTTATTGTTTACAGAATACTTTCTACTTATTGTTACAGAAATTATAATTCAAGGATTCTAAATAAAATTAAAATGAAACCATAAATATAAAAACAATTATGTTTATTGCTTGAAAAGTCAATAATACAGTTACAGTCCGCGTGGACTTACGAAAAACTAGCCCTAAGATTGGTTTAAATGACGCAACTCCGCCCCTAAGCTATGTGATTGGTAATGCACACTATTGCATCTCACACGCGCCACCCCCGCGCGCCTCCGCAGGTCAGTGCGACGCGTACAGCCGTTAGTACTTATTATTCTGTGGTACAGCGACGTAAGCGTAAGAGTTTCGTTATCAGTGTGTCGTTGTGATGTTAACACGATAAAAAAGTGATCTACTGATTATTAAAATGTTCAGTTCGTGTGTAATTACGATTAAGTGTTGTACTGTGGTGTAACGTCAGTTCGGTAAATTATGTAAACAATTCAGCAGAAGTGATTAAGGTATGTTGCATTTAAATATTTTATGATTATGTTAGAGCTCTCTCTTTATTTGTATGGATGACCGTGTAGTTAAGATATTTTACTATGAAATATTTACAATCTTATGTATATGAACTTATATGAAATACTAAAAACTATCTAATAACTAACAAAAATAATAATAATATATAATGTTTGCCCTGCAGTGGGACAATAATAGGCTGGATTATTATTATTTAATGTTTTATTAAATCATATAGGTAATTAGAACTTAACTTAGAACATTTGAAATGATTGTAAATCATTTTGATTCCACATTTTTAAATAAGTACAATCATAACTAGCAGGGATGTAGATATTTGTTTTTACTTTAAGCGTAATATTATATGAATGGAAAAATTACTAAAAAAAACTAAAGTCAATCATTTGAAAGATATACACTTCCAAAGTCGTAAAATGAGTCCCCCCCGCCTCTAACTTTTGAAATAATAAAGTTGGAAAAAAAAATTAGTTTGGAAAAGTAAATTAGTAAATAATCTGTGATTTTTGATTATATCTTAGTGTAAGTAAAATATCTGTGATTTTTTATTATATTTTAGTGTAAGTAAACAATTTGTGATTTTTGATTATATCTTAGTGTAAGTAAACAATCTGTGATTTTTGAGTTTTTTTTTTTAATTTGTAACATTCTGTGATTTATGTGACTTTTAAACCAATAAACATAATTGTTTTTATATTTATGGTTTCATTTTAATTTTATTTAGAATCCTTGAATTATAATTTCTGTAACAATAAGTAGAAAGTATTCTGTAAACAATAAGACATGGTCACCCTATCGCACCACATACTGATAATGTTCTACAGCTTCTGAAATATAACCTTAAGAATTTTTATTGTATTTTTACTAGTTTTGACAAATTAAAATCTAGGTATTACAAAAAACTCCAGACCTCTGCGATGCTTTTTCAGCGAGATACAGGCGAAATAACGTTTTATTCACCGTTTCGATGGCGTGGCCATATCGTTTTAGTCTTATAGCTCCTGAAATATAAACCTAGGAATTTTTGTTGTATTTTTCCTAGTTTCGACAAATTCAAATCTGGGTAATTACAATAAACTACACACCTCTGCGATTTTTTTTCAGCGAGATACAGGCGATAGCGTTTTCTCCACCGTTTCAATGGCGCGGCCATTCGGTTTTAGTGTTATAGCTCTTAAACTGTAAACCTGAGTATTTTTTTTATATTTTTACAAATTTTTTACAAATTAAATCTTGCATTTGCGTAAATTTCAGGTCTCTACAAGGCTTAGTTTTAAAGATCTCAGTGGCCGCGCGGTTCGCCGCGTTTCAATGGCGCGGCCATGTTCAAACCCTTATAACTTTTTGACCGTATCTTTGACAAATTTATGGTTTTGGGAATCAACTTTGACAAATTATTACAAAAAATTGACATGGTTTTTTTAAAAAAAAAACGCTATGGCCGCGCGGTCGAACTGGACACATATTGAAGTACATGAATTTCTGAAAAGGGTTTCGTATTTAAGTTATAACCGACAATTCAAATCTTCAGAAACCGTTGAATCTGATTTAGAAACTGAAACCGTTGAATCCGATTTAGAAACTGATACGACTTCCGATGCGGTTTTTGAGAATGAATCTGAAAATTCTGACTCGGTTTCTGATGTAAATACATTGACTCTAATTAATATATTAGAATAGCTTTAAATATTTTTTGTTACTTAAATGCTGTTCCTGATAATTAAATAAATAAAAAAAAAATCATTTTACTTACCATATTTACGTACCTAGCATATTAAGTTAAAAGTATAAATAAACTATTTATGCTATAAACTGTACTTTTGCTTGACGTTTTAAAAAACTGACCTACATAGAATCCGACCTAATGAGAAACAGACCTATTGAGAAAATGACTTATTACGAATTCGACGTACTCCGCCAAAAGGAAGATTTTCACGGTTATACAAACCTTGTAAGTGTCTGCAACATGTTGCCAAGTATCAGTGATTTTCCGTTAGTAATTAAAAAGTTATAGGACTATTCACCATAAACAGAGCACTGTTTACAAAGTAGTCAAATAGCACGATGTTCTGAAAGTTCTCTAAGGAATTGCATAGTAAGATGTATTCCAATTATCAGTGTAATAATTCAACTACGCACATGCAAAATTTCATCTCATTAAATTCAGTAATTAAAGAGAAATAATTAAAATAATGACAGCTTTGAAAACCTACGTAACCCGACCACGTTCGGATGGTTATAAAAAAGCGGCCGTGCCATACATCTAAGTAACGTTCCTAAGCTTCCAGTATAGTATAATTTATTGATATGGTACAGTTGGGTACACAAGCGTTAGAAAAAAATAAAACAATTTTATTTCTTTAATAAATATATATTTTTTAATAAAAACGACACTAACTACGATAAAAAAATCTTTAATTAACAAGTAATTCTCTAATTAAACAAAAATACTTTTAATCACACATATAATATTTATGTATTTAGACAAAAAAATTGGCGAAATGGCTAATCATACTGTCATTGGTTAGATATTGCAACAAACCTAAAATGAGTTTTAACTAAAATACAAAGGTTAATAAACGATTATGATTATGAAGGTAGGTAAGTATAATATTTCTAACTTCATTTAAATTAAAATCACAGATCACATTACTAGACTATTCAGTTGTTCAGATTTGAGTCTGCCTATTTTCTGTATTCTGAATATTTTTATGCAATTCATAACTTGTAGTTAATTTTAACCTAAACCGAACATAATAATTCTGCATAGGTATTTTGGTGTGGTGCAGGGGAACACGCTCACATACATACGACACTAACAGGACAACGGTAATATCATGTACGGACGCTATAAATCTTAATTGATACTGAGAAATAATATGAATTTAACAGTTTTTTTGATAAAAATGTAATAAAATAGAAATAAAAACACTTACATGAAATGTCATGCCGGCGTTTTGCAAATTACAGATTGGAGACCGTTTCTAACAGCTATTTACAGCACGACAAGCAGGCATTATTTTAGAACACACAACTATTTATTGTTTCCGAGTTGTACCGACTCCATTAATAAAAACTATTTACCTAAACAGTAGTACTTACACGTGGTAGTTATTTAATTTACCTAAGGTCTATAATTAGAATCCTAATCCGTGGAATATTCAGTAAATATTAGCTGTATTATTTTTATTTGTCATAAATAATATACCTAGATTATATCGAAACAACAATTAATTGTGTTATCACCTGTACCAATTCAAAACCGGTATTATACTGTTAATGTTAAAATGGTATCTAAATATATGGCACGCCCGCTTTTTTATAACCATCCGAACGTGGTCGGGTTATGTAGGTTTTCAAAGCTCTGTCAGTATATTAATTATTTCTTTTTAATTACTGAATTTAATGAGATGAAATTTTGCATGTGCGTAGTTGAATTATTACACTGATAATTGAAATACATCTTACTATGCAATTCCTTAGAGAACTTTCAGAACATCGTGCTATTTGACTGCTTTGTAAACAGTGCTCTGTTTAAGCTGAATAGTCCTTTAACTTTTTAATTACTAACGGAAAATCACTGATACTTGGCAACATGTTGCAGACACTTCACAATCGTACACAAATTCAAACTAATTTTTAGACACATTTCTTTTCTTCTAAGTCCATGGATTCAAAAAAAGTGCCGCCAGGACAACGTTTACAACGTTCGCCCAGCGGAATCAGGTTTTGACGAAATTTCTCCACAATGGCTGCGCACACAAATTTTTTTTTACCATACACAATTACGCTACGTAACACACTAAATATCTGCATACTTAAAATCTTTAAATTCAACAACATTCCGCTGGGCGTACGCACACGCCATAATGACGTCAAAATAGCGGGACCACTTTCTTTGTAGGATATTTAGTAATTTAATGGGTGTAGAATTTTACTATGAAAGTATGAAATAGTAGATAGTGTATTAAATCTTTATGCCATTATATTCTCAAAATCAGGTGGGATCCCGCCATCTTGACGTTCATGCATCACCCTATTTGGATATCTTGTCTGCTTTGAAATATCTGATGGTGACTACCTACCCACATGCCTAAAATAAATTAGGTAGCTATAAGATACTATTGACAGATATGAGTCACTGTAAAGGCAAGCACGTTAATGAAATTACTAATTAAAATGTCGGGGGATATTGTTACGTACATTAAAAGGTAAGTGTCGAATTTGAAGTATAAAATGAAACACATATTTATGCTTCCGCAAATATATCGGAAGAACGTTATTTTATTTAGTTTAAATTCACAATCTGAGAAATCGATAATTCACAGAAGTTAAATAGAAACTTTAACAGGTCGAAGTTGAAACAGATCAAAAAATATAAGTAATCCGAAATACTCACTAACCGCCCTACTCAATAGTTAAAAACTAAGTTAATTCCTATATGTCAAGTGTACGGTTAGCATTTTGCCTAATTACAACTACCGGCGGAATTACAATTACAATAAAGATTAAATGCACAGTGCACTACTACCCTGGTCTAGTCGGTGTGTTTTCAAAATGGCTCTTTTCCACGTCGCTCCTTTTCAGAAACACAACACAAATTGTGCTGCGTGCGACAATTTGCGACATAATATACAAACTTATAATTCACAGAAAAAAGGCAGTATAAACATTTGCATTTCATTAAATTGAAAACGTAATAAAAACATTATACATATAAATATACACATAGAGGGTAGTATCGTCGCAGCACTATATTTGCAGTGGGATCAAGGTTAACGAAACAACAACAAGCTGTTTAACTCGCACCCGCCACCACTGTGACATGACCAGAGAAGTAGTCTACTCTACCGACGAGTCATAGGACTTATACCATAAAAGCACAGTGAAAAACATCTGAGAATGTTGGCAGTCCATAATTTAAGTCACAAAATTATATTTGATATTACTCGAAAATTCATTTAACTTATATAATAAAATAATGGGGCAGTGTATTTATCAAAACAATTTTAAGAAACAGAACATATATCTTAAAAAAGGACTGCCATTAGATCCCCTGAACTAACTCAAATTCAGAAATGACGGCACCGTATTAAACCTATGTGTCTAATATACTAGAGAATACTTAAAAATTACAGTGAACCCCGTAAATGCAACCGTCACGGGATGATGTCACTGTCGTAACACAGTTCCATTGGCGAGGTTCTGTCACATATAATAATAATGTTAAAAAGAGAGACTCCAGTTCTCTGTTCCTCGCTACAATTACCACACATAGATTAAGTGTTTATAACATACTGCTGAAAATATTTACAATGGTCTATAACTCAAGTTTGAAGTCAATCTACAACCAGCGGTTTGGGATTCTCCCAGGGAAATCCTTCTCGTCCAAAGTGACCATAAGTACTGGTTTTCTGGTAAATTGGTGCCCTCAGATTCAATTCTCTGAAAATAACAAAATATTAAAATTAAAATAAGTAAGTATATTTAAATTATCATAATTTTAAATTTCTTTATTACTAAGGGAGGCGAACCAGGAACTCATACAACAGATAAACCAATTTACCTAATGACGTCATAGATGCGGTCGAATTGCTTACTTTGGCTGTTTACTGCAGATGGGCTATAGGTGGGAGGGCAAACATACTCAAATTAGTTGTTTTAGTTATTGAGCAATGAAAGCAGAAACAAACTTCTGTTGAGCCAGGCAACATGATGTCATTTAGACGTCAATTGAAAAACAAAGTAATTTATGTAATAATTGTAAAAATAAACACAATTTTGCGTTTTTTTGCGCTAAAAATCTCAGACCAAATAAAAAATAAAGCCGTAGCGCTGCGAACACTCGATGGAAGTATTCAAAACTACGCCTCGCTCTATACATACAAGTCACACGCACACATTTAGTACCCAAACTACGCCTAATCGGTCAGTTGGCGCTAGTTTGTCAATAGAGTCTGTCATATAAACATTTTTCATTATTTATTCTGGAATAGCCTAATTGTGTCGTAAAAGGGTGCAAAAACCAATCTTCAAAAAATAAAAAGCCAGATGGAATCACATATCATACGTAAGTAAATATAAAAACTCATAATTTTAATTATTAATATTATTGACCTATGATGACAGCCTGAAACACAAAACCTCAACAAATGTTGGCACTAGTAGGCGTCAGAATTTTCCCCGTTTATGGGGTAAGTACTTGTAAGTAATGGAAAAGTAACATTAGGTATATTTATAAATAAAAAATAAAAGAAAAATATGGCAATGCATTTTCTTTTATATTCTCTTTTATCATAATAAAATATTTACAAGAAAATCCATTGACGTATTTTTCTATCACATTATTTGACAAGCCTCATGTCAGAGTCTCTTGTTTTAGAATAAACAGTGTTGTGTTGTGTAGTGTTTGCGCTATTAGCACTAAAAAGTCCCCCTTACTACCACTACCTTCTCTTCGGAGCACTATGCTGTCGCTGCAGACCAACTTAAACATCTTAGGGGTGAACCTTCGACATGATCTAAACAATCGTGACTATGTCGAAGGAGTGATCACCACAGTCTCACGCAAACTTGGCATCCTGAACAAAGTGCAGCGATACTTCACTCCGGAGCAGCGGTACCTGCTCTACAAAACGCAGGTTCGGAGCAGCATGGAGTACTGTTCGCATCTTTAGGATGGCTCTGCCAAGTACTCGTATCTCATAGAAACCCTAGCACGACTGCAGCGACATGCGTTCCGCATAGTTGATAACACCCAGGTCACGGAAACACTGTCTGGAAAGACTCCAGTTACTAACAAACGATTTGTTGTGAATATTCATTAATTAAATGTTTTTGGAAAAATAATTGTTTTATTTTTATGCAATCTGGTCGGAATAAACATACTATTATACCACCACTTAAAAGGAAAATACCTTTATACAATTTTAAAATTAAACTTATCTATGAACTCAATCAGTCTGCCAGTACTTAGACAAATATTAGGGTAATTAGTTTTCACTGCATGGCAGCACTCCTTAAATGCACACATGTTTATAAACCTGCTTAATTTTTCTGTTGACAGCGCTACGTCTTTATTTTTTATTTGGTCTGAGCTAAAAATATGATTTTATTACTTATCGATCTAAAATCTCTAAATGGTTTTCGTTTCGACATAGGTTAACTTTTACTTTACATACCGAATTGTGTAACATTTTTTAATATTTTACGACCTACCATGCAATCGGTCGTCAGACCATAAGCAGTTTTTTACAATGATAATGGCATGTAAGGTTTACTTTTCCAATGTGGAGTAGCCTTCCCGTGTCCCTCAAATGTAAACTAATTGAGAAGTATGTATAATAAATGGATATTAATGTTTAATTCTAAATTATATAATTGATAATCATATTGAAATAACATAATAGATAACTAGCGTCTGACATTACATCATCATCATATCAGCCAATTGAGGTCCACTGCTGGACATAGGCCTTCTCCAAATACTGCCACCTTGTGCGGTCCTGCGCCTCCCTCGTCCATCCCGTCGTCCTAACCAGGTCGGCGGTCCACCATGTGAGGGGTCTCCCCACCCTGCGTTTGCTGGCATTACAGGTTCCATAATATTGTGAGCCAGTTCCGATTTCACATACATTATGATGCCATCATTCTGGTTTTTAAGTTATTTATATAAATATTAAATAAATATATACTTACTTGACGATTTTTCCTGGTCTCAGATCAAAGTTCTTCTGTATAATTGATAGAAGTTGCTGTTGTGTTTTGTGTGAGGTGCCATAATCAAATACTGTGATGGACAAAGGCTCAGCTACTCCAATTGCGTAAGCAACCTGAAATTATACATTACTTATTAAAAAATGTCAAAAACTCAGGATAGGTTATGGATTAACAAGTTATTGCATAAAAAATTGAAATCTAATTGTGAAATATTAGTGACCAAGTAATAACACATTAGGTACATTAAAGAGATTTTATAATAGAAACATGTATTTTAAACACAAACATACCTGCACCATACATCTGCGGCACAATCCAGCTTTTACAAGTGACTTGGCGACCCAGCGTGCTGCATACGCTGCAGACCGGTCCACTTTAGTGAAGTCCTTACCCGAGAATGCGCCTCCACCATGAGCACCCCACCCGCCATACGTGTCCACTATTATCTTGCGTCCAGTCAAACCAGCGTCAGACTATAAACAACACGATGTTATAATATTGCTCTTTAATATCATTCACTTTACTTTTACTCTCACTTTTTTTCATCCAATTTATTTTAAAGACCAAGACTACTGATATTTTATATCAGTAGTCTTGATAAAATAACCAGCAACAAAATTGAATCAGACTAATAGGACTACTTTGCCTTTTATGTACTAATGTGTAGAGCTCCCAGCTTTGTAACAGGTATATAAGGAGGTTATCTTCAGACTTTGTTATAAGTTGTAAAACACCAGTATAACATTAAATGTACCAATAAACCAAATCATCTTAATTAATTACTATTCTAATTTTCAGCTTACCTGTGGTCCTCCAATTATAAAGTTTCCACAAGGGTTGATGTGCACAACAGTTTTGTCATCCAGATAATGACTAGGAATGACTTGTTTGATAACCTTTGCCTTGATCTCATCCCTCAAGGTCTCGAGTGTAATCTATAAAATTTAAGAAAAATACCAGTTAATATAATACTCATCATCATTATTACACCCCATTAATGTCCCACTGCAGGGACGGGCCTCCTCCCGTTACGGAGGGATACTTGGCCTACTTATACCACGCTGGCTAGACAGATTGGTGTAGGGTTTAATTTTAAGTTTTCCTTATTTCTATGTCAAGGTAATATTCACATATAGTCCCTTAGTCGGTTTCTACGACACCCATGGGATAAGATGAGGTGCTAACATATTGTATTCTTACTCCGTCACCACACGGAGAATATAATACTTATCAAAGGTAAATATGTAATTACTTCTGAAATAACAATGTCATTTACATAAAAAGATAATGGAAAATAGAAAAAACTACCAATCACTCACAGAACATTGATTATTTTTATGGTAATCTTGGCATAATTTTTACTTTATTTTTTCATATTTTGTACATCAAGTCAAATAGCAAATAAATAATTTTAGTATTGGGGCATGAGAAAGATAAAAAAGGTATTATACAAAATAATAATAATTTCATACAAATTTCTATAGGTAAATTATCTTTTTATTTATCTTGAACAGTTTACTTAATATGACAGTCAAAAATATTATTTAAGACTTTTTGTATTTAGTTAAAATTATTTGATAGCAGCTGTTTACATATCTCAAATTCACAAAAGCAATACTTATTTAAAAAAGCAGCTTCAATACATTGATAAGACTACCAAATGACCTTGAATCAAGAAATCAATATTAGGTATTTATCTGTAGCTACACACCTCAACAAAGTCTAGGGATATTTTGTATTAACTTGTGAAACTCAAAAAAAAATTGGTTTGTTTTTAATTCTTTTAATGAAAACTTACTTTGTTAACCTTTTTCAACCATTCTAAATTTGAATTTGAAAAATAAAATTAAAAATAAAAGATTTACGCGGCTTGAACGTCGTCAAGTTCGAAAATTTCATTTACCATCAGTAAGTTTTGACTGCTTTTTTGTGTAAAATTTAAGTTATATAACAATTTAAACGTTTATTTCGAATGATTAATATTGTGTGCATCAAGCAGCGGCGCCATTTCAACCTAGAGGAAATGTTAAGGGCAGTAGGCATGCTCCCAGCTGCGGGTACTGAGCATAGTATTGCTAAAGAGATTGGAACAGTACAAAATATGAAATCAAGGTTATGGTCACGTTATCATGCTACTGGTGAAGTGGCTGAAAGATATCACAGCAAAAAGTCTATCACCACTCAACGACATGATCGATTTTTGCAAGTTCCCGCGAAAAGGCAGACAAATGTTACTACCATGCAGCTGGCTTAGAGGCTCCAGCTCTTGGTGGAGCCTCTTGCGGGTGACCAAACTGTCAGAAGAAGTCGGCATGAAGCCCACCTTTACGCTCGCATACCGCTTTGAACTCCAGCAATACGTTGAAAAAATCGCGCACGATGACTAGAGTGAGTGTATCTGTAGTGGTGTTTACACATGAGTCCCGGTTAGGTTTCCACTCGGATTTACGTAGAGAACGTGCTTGGCGAGTTCCTGGTTGTGATAGCCGTCTACAACATCCTGAGAAAAACTATTCATACCACGATAGAACAATTATGATTTGGACGGGAATTTGTGTCGGTCGAAGAACAGAGCGCGTTTTAATCCGAAACACCATGACGGCTGAAAAATAACTTAACGAGGTGCTAGAACTAATAATCTACCCCCGTAGACTACAATTGGGCCAAATGTTTAAGCTCATGGAAGATAACACCCGTCCGAATAAAGCGAGAGTGATGACCAGCTGATTGCAGGAGTACGACGTATCAATTTTATGCTGAACCACTCAATCGCCTAACCTCAAAACCATAAAATACGCGTAGGACATGTTCAAAAGAAGGGCTTTGATGAATTTTCCTGCATAAACTTGCGATGGAAGAGCAACTTTTTTTGTATCCTAGTCGGACCTGTAACATTATACCGCATCAAGACCTGGATAACTTAATCCAAGCATGAAAAACCGTTGCAGGACCGTTATTTACAGTTTTTTAAATGTACTGACTACTGATTACTCACATAACAGTTAAAAACAGATTAATTTTTGATTATTTTCACTTTTGCTTAAGAAACAAATTCATTGTTAGTTTTACTAATTTTTCAATTTTTTAATTAAAAAAAAAAATTAAAAAATTATTTACTCAAAAATAATACTTTTTTTTAATTCTGAATTGTAGCCTGATTAATAACCTTTATAAAAATATAAACATGTTGTATGTTATCTTCAATAATTTCGGAGTTAATTGAGTAAATACCAAATATCCCTAGACTTTGTTGAGGTGTGTATATATAAGTTTTAATTATGAAATGTTTAAATACAAGATAATTTATAGTAATTCCCTTGGTCAATTTATATTTGTTGAGTAGAGGAAAATGAGCATTAAAATATTAATGTTAAATTAAAATGTGCTTACCTTCTCAGAATGCTGTAGAGATACTACAACAGTATGTACTCTTTGAGGCACAGTTGCTCCTCCAGCAAAGGTGTATTCACATGTTACCTATAATAATAATTAAATAATATGAATTACTTCAATCACTTATCATATATTTTTCTACTCTATTTGAGTTTATAACATTGTGTCTAATTACATACATTTTACCCTGAAGATTGGCGCATAGTAATCAATTCCTATTAAAACTTAGGTGTCCAACCAATCAGAATAAAGATCCATTATTACTAACTATTAACTCTACCTGGCTTTGCAGGGTTTTAAATTCTACCAGTAGTGTATTATCGTTATAGAATGAGTCGTAAAATACGAATGTTTGCTTAATTTTCATGTTATCATTTGAAAGGAATGTCTGATTTTGATCATTCATAAAGAAACATACAGGTATAGAAGAAAGGTTGAAAAGGAACTATGTATGGTCAGCAGGGTAAAAGAACATTGGTGTTGCCACCAAAACTTATCATGGGTACATCATACATAAAATACATAGACAAATACTATAATGTTTTAGTTTATATCAGGCCCCACATAAGATCCTTTTATTTCAATTTTCTAAATTCGAATATAAGTTGAATGCAAACAATAAACAAGTATTTGGCATATTTTCTAGCTACATCTACATTTGGATTACCAAGTTATGATTTACTTTTTCAATAAGTACAGTCACGAGCAATAATATATACGCATTCTAAAATTTTCTAAACTATCTAAACGTCTATCTAGACATTAGAATACCAAAATAAATTCATAATTTTGAAAACGTTCCGTACAGTTTTAAACTAATCTTCGTATATTTAATTTTAGATTAGCAGAACTTTAGATAACTGTTCTACAAAATGTGAATATGTGAACATGTTATTGCTCGTGACTGTACATATTTAAAAAAATCTAGTAGAATGCTACACAATTTTAATAGCTATACCTAAATGTAAGGGGTAATAACATTTTATGATGTAATAGGATTATGTGACCTATATTTCGTAAGACATAATATTATTTATAAATAAGAATTATGCTTTACTAAAGTAATTCACTACAAATAACAGTGTCAAGTTTTTTATGTCAAGCATCATATTAAACCAATGCATGACACTAATATTACTAAGTATTATGTTCTTAATGTATGACACCACTAAATACCCATACAATGAAATCAAGACATCTCAAATGTCAAATGGTATCATTTCCTGTTTCAATAAGCCAGTTTCCACTAAGAAATCATAAAAATAAGTTTGCAATGGTTACACATGACAATAGGAAACCAGCAAGAATATAATTCTCATGGGAATTTATGTATTGGCACCATGTATTGTTACTGTCATTATAATATACACAGATATTATTACATATTATGTATCTCAACACAATTTTAACATTTAGTGACTCAAATGTGGGATAGGATAATACTTATTATTATTTAGGATATAGGATAATACCACAAAATACAATTTTGGACTATAAATAGATTGATTAAAATGAAGAGTGGAACTTCATATTCATATAGATTTACACATCAAATTGTTTTTTTATTTTTGATGATAATTTAATGATTATAATTAAAAAAATATTTTATTTGATAATAATTCATTTTTAATAAAAGACAAAGTAGCTAAAACACAAAACTAATGTAATTTTGTTATTTACCTGGGTCTTTGAATCGGGCCGAGCCCACCAGAATTCCCCATTTCTTCGTAGTTCAGCAATTTTCTGATTTAGTTTGTGAGCAAGTACAACTGTCAGGGGCATGCATTCCTCAGTTTCATCTGTTGCATAGCCAAACATTAGTCCCTGGAAAAATTAAAACATTACAATCAGTATCATATTTACTATTTTGCAAATAAAATTTTTTTGTATATAAAGGTAAATGATATTCAATAATGAGGTTTTCAAGAAAAATCCCACATATAGTAAATGCATAAAATAAATCATTAATGCCCAGAACTCCCTTATAGAATAAGATGTATTTGAGTATTTGACTAGTGTAATTTGAAATCTTTATTGTATGTAGTGAAATGATAATGAACAAATTTCAAGAAGGCACCAAAAGTTGATTTGCTATAGTGACCAGGACATGCAAAAACAAGAAATAATGTATAAATGTTTATACAATACCTGATCACCGGCCCCTACTTCATCCTCATTTCTGTTTTCATGCACGCCGGCTGCAATATTAGGTGATTGCTGGTCCAGTGCTAGCATCACACAGCATGTCTTGTAATCAAACCCTGATCCCAACATGCTCACATTAGTAATTAAGAATGCTATGAGTACAGTTGAATCTTAAATTCTAAATTTTTATGTAAATATTTGATTCAGTGTGATAAGAATTCATGCACCATAATTATGCATGGTTCAGGATGAGTCCAAATGGTAAGTCATGCATATTTGTAACCCATTTTAATTATATATTTATAGCTGTTAGACCCAAGTATCTTCGTGCACCATAGTTTCATTTAGTTATACCTGGTCTCCAGCCCCAATATCTATTTCTGTCCTGTCTTGATGTACTCCATTAGCTATGTCTGGACTTTGTTGTTCAATAGCCACTAACAAATTTAGTGTACGCCAATCAAAACCTAGTGTATACAGAATATTCAATTATGATATATGCAGTTATCAAGACACAGTATTGGCTACAAGCCAAAACTATACACCTGTAGAACCTAATCTATGTTGCTAAAGTATTTTTTACGTACCTTTAGATGAATCATCATAACCAATGTGCTTTACTGTGTCCCTAACCACTTTTTGATAGTCAACATTGGCTTTGGACGTGATTTCACCGCACAATAACACCATCCCGGTTTTTGTCACAGTTTCTGTTGACATGAATAACATTATTTAGACTAAGAATTGGTTAGATACATTAAAAACTCTGTACTTAAAGTTTATTTATTCGCTGTCACTCACCGCATGCCACTTTTGCGTTAGGATCCTGCCTTAAATGTGCATCTAAAATAGCATCGCTTATTTGATCACACATTTTATCTGAAATGAAACGATAACAATTTAATTGTTTTTATCACATAATATGTAATTTCAACATTGTTTGGATCAGACCACGTGTTGCGAATATTTTGACAAATGTAAATTGCGAGGAACCGCTAGTTAAACCATGATGTAACCAAACATTGTTATTGAATAAATTGCGATGTATTCTAAACAATGTGCCATATATAATTTATGGTAAATTTGTAGCTTATAAATAACAATAATCTACTGCAAGGAAACTTATAAAAATATTATCTACGCACATGCTGAGGCGGCCATTTTTTGACGAACAATTCCCTGCAATCATAAATATTGGAAAAACTAACCTGGATGACCCTCGCCGACAGATTCCGATGTGAATAAAAATACTGATCCATCTTCCATGTCATAACTGTGTCCATTTGTTTTTGCGTATCCATTCATTTTAGCGGTCTCCGGCATTCTGAATTTAGAGTTAGCTCACGAAAATAACCCGAAAGAGTCCCCTCGTAATAGCACTGTGGAAAAGAGATCAGCTTTGAGATCGCGCCGATATTTATAAGGTCGGAGAGGCGCCACTCAGCACAGCATTTCCTCCAATGATAACACTTCGTCCCAAAGTCGCTGTGCACTGCTATTGGTTAAAATATATTGTTTTGATTTTGTGAATTGTACATCAAAGACGCGGCAGATTTGAAACACTGACCTATTTCATGCGAATCAATGTTAACTTGATTAGGTCGATATTTCAATAAATTACTGTATATTTTAAATGCATAGTACGTACACAAGTAAACCCCATTTAACTCGTTTTAAAATACAGTGTTTATAAGCTTTGTTACACTTAATTACTTCTTAATAAATTAATAGTATGGATGATAGGATATTTTATAAAAAAATATGGGCATACATTTCTTAGCTAATGTAACAGCTCTATAATTATGTAATCAGTCTAATAAAAACAGCAAAACAATTCAAATATACCCCAACAATTTACTTTTTAATTGTGAATATTATAAATTATTAAATAAAATGAAATATTTTTCGCTCTTTTAAAAAAAAAACTATTTAAATTTTTTTTTAAATTTAATTTTCAACTTTGTTTCATTTTGGCAAAATCCAGATATTTTTTATACAAACGGTTGCTTTTCATACAAAGCCCTGTCTTATGAGACAAAACGATTTAATTCGAAAGGAACATCTTGCATCCCGATTAGAGAAATTTTGTAGTACGCCCAAAATAAATTTACGAAATATAATAATTAATCTTAGAAAAGTCACAACGCATGATTATTAAAAATAGATATATAAAAAGATTTATGTTACTTATTTCAGTTGTAGTCAATGAATAGAATATAAATCCAGCTTTTTAGAATTTTTTGAAATGATTTATATTGTAAATATCTGTTATGATTAACCAAGAAAAGAGAATAAAAAAAACTTTTAATAATTTTTTACACATAATTATAATGATTGACTAATTTAAATTAGAAAGCTGTGCTAAAAAAAATATGATTGTATCAATACTTTAAGTTATATTGAAAAAAATAATGATTTCTATTACCTGCAGTTATAAGCCCAGAAGGCTGTTTTTTTATCAAGTCACGAATAAATATTGTGCACCACTTTAAAATATAAGTAATTGTAATAATTTAATAATTTATTAATCAATTAAATAATTGAGTGTTTATTTAGTGAGTAGTTAACGGGACCAGATCTTATAGTCAACTGAGGACAAGTGTGTTGATTCATGTTTACTTAAACACTAACGGCTGGGCCTTACTTGCACTTCAATCTCATATTCCAAACGCGATGTGTCACTCAAAAAAAACATGTGCCTTTGTGTACACATATTATTATGTGTAACAAAATCTTTCTGGTCTTAAAACATGCTTTCAAAGCCGAGCGCTCAGCAACTTTTCCAGATAAGTACTAACGTTCCTGTACCTGTCACGTAAATTACTTTACTATTTCAAGGAGAATCTAAACAACAAGGTATCATTCATTGCAGACATTTAAACACTCGTTTTTTAATTTCCTTGTAGACAATCAATTACAGCAAAAATCATAGGTAAGTAAAGTTGTTTGTTATTTTTTTCCAAAATACCTAGGTTGCACAAAACTTTTACTGTAGTTTTACAATCTCAGTATTATTAACCTGAGCTTTAAACACAAATTTCAAGACACGTTTATTTTATGCAGACTATGACATTTAATTTTTGATAGTAAGTAGACATCCAAGTGGCGTTTCTCTTTCTCAAACTATAATTAGTAAAAAGGTTACAAACTGCAGAGGCTTCTTATGTCTGTTTCATGTTAGGTAGCTCAGGCCAAAGTATTTTCGTATTTTTCATACAAACAAAAATATTTTCTTGTGGGTAGTGCCATTGTTATATTGCCGTAAAAAAACATTAAATTTTTAAAATTCAGACTGGTTGTTTTCACGGGTTTGATACTGAATCTCAACAATCATAATATCTACAATTAAAACATCAACACCGTAAGAGCTACGGTTCAAAATCTCAACACTTCAAAATGTCAACAGCTTAGTAGGTCAATAGTTTACAAGATCAAACTTTAAAATCTCAACATGGAAAAATTTTGGTTCCTGCTTATTGAAAGTAATCATCATAACAGCCCATTAATGTCACACTGCAGGGACGGGCCTCCTCCCGTGACGGAGGAATATTGGCCTACTAATACCACGCTGGCCAGACGGATTGGTATAGAGTTTAATTTCAAGGAATTATTTTGGAAGTAATACAAATCATCATATCAGCCAACAGACATCCACTGAAGGACGTAGGCCACCTCCAAAAATTGCCACTTTGCGCGGTCCTGTGCCTCCCTCATCTATCGGCTTCCTGCCGTCCTAACTAGGTCGTCCATATTTTTATGGCCAACTATTAGCACCTACCTATCAGAATTACTAATTATGAAAACTTTATATTTTCAGTGTCCTATATACCTATTCATACCGTTGAAGACGCCAGTCTGTGTGAAATAAGTATCTAATGCTCCTACAAGGCTTAATGAGATCGTGGTCGTACCTGAGACCGTAGAGGACCACAAAGTAATACTCAATGGCCTCTTTTTCTTATTAAAAAAACAAAATACATTTATAATATATAGGGTAAGGTTGCGACTATTGGACCACTTAATTTTAAACAGACCTGGTATCTAAAATAGAGCGTCAAATAAAACAAAATCTGTGTAAACGAGTAGTCTGTTTATTCAATTATTGGTAACTAACATAATTAAGTTAATTTTATTATGTATATAATCACAAAAGAAGAAAATAAAACTTTGTGATGGTTTTCTTGTTTGAACCACCGTCTCTTTCATCGGACCACTTAGTTGCTATAATTGGACTTAGGGGTTTTAGGTGGCTAGTCCATTCAAGGGGCATGTAAAAAAATTAATAAAGTAAAATATTTTTTTATCAAATTTCTTTTATTTTCGAAAATAAATAGTTAATTACATCAATTGGTCGTTTCTAATTATGTCTTTATTTGGCATGCAAAATCACAAAAATATTTTAGGTTGGTCAATTCTTCTCATTAACGTCGCTTTTGGCACTCGAAACATTCTGATTACCTTACTCAATCTAACTTCTTTTTTCCCTGAGCTAGTTTCATACACGCCTCTCTCTCCCCCTCTTTTTGCCATGCTAAAATAAAAAGATTTGGTTTTTAAATAACACACATTATAGAAGTTGCCATGATTGGACCGGTTCAATGAAAGAGCATAATGCCAGTCCATTGATAGAAACTCACTAACATCCACTGAAATATTGATTTAAAAAAAGCAGCACGTTACTCAATAAAAATAAACGATAGTAAGTATTCTTAATTAGTTTACTATACTAGTAAAAAAAAATCACATTAAAATAATGAATATAAAAGTACTTACATGCTATTATTTGCCGCGTAAAAATTATATTCGAGGTCCGAGAAACAAAGCGAAGTACGTCCATTCCTCATGCTGCCTACTGCAGTACTGTCGGTTGAAGCGCGGTGTGGGGGGTTGTAAAGCTATCGTTTTGATGCAAATATCGGGTTCAAATATGAATAGATCGCGAAATATTGAAGTGGTCCAAACAAAGCGCTAGTCCAATGATCGCAACCTTACCTACATTGCTCGTATCATTTTACACAATACCCTAAGATCCTTTATTTTATAAAATTTATGTTTTTCACTCTTCATGTCATTCATTGAAGGCTTGGTATTTTTCCGGTGTGTTTTTATCAATATATTTTACGTATCTCGGTAAGTAGTATTATATTTTACGGCTGGCTGCCTGCCTGACGTCATCCCCCTTTTAATTAAATTCAATTTTATTTATTGTTTTTCTAACACCTTTTCTCAGGATGGAGAAAACGGCACTTAAATACCTAAGTATTTTTTTTTGTTTTTAAAAAGACAACTCCCGCACTAGCGATAATGCCCTGTGTCGCGGGGACTTTTACAATCACAATCATCATGGACACAAAGAACATCCAGACTCAGGAAAATAATTTTTCGATCACATAAACAACTTTACTGCGTTGGAATAGAACCCGCGACCTCGTGCACGTCAGCTACTTACCGATGCCGATAAAAATAAGAGAAATATATAAATAAATATTATTTTGGTAGCCGTCTACAATATAATTTTAGTACCTTTATTGTAGGTACTATGTACATAGCAGCTTCAACTTTCAAACATTTAACACATGGGCGGACTTCGCATAGGTGTTATATCTTACTAAGTGTTGTTTTAATTGTTGTTTCTAATTATCCATTTGAAAACAGTGTGATTAGGTCAGAGTCAGGCAGTAAGAGACAGACAGTCTACTGTTGATCCAGTAGCTAAGTAAAGATTTTATCGCACCCCCACCGAATAAAGTCGTAAACGCGGTTACCACCTTTTTAAGGTTTTTTTCATTTTCGTGATCTTCAAGGTCAAATACACCTCTCAGATTTTTTTTAGATTTTTTTAAATATATTGATAATAATAATAACAAAAATTCTTTATGTTATAATCATCGCATGAAAAAAATGCGTTTCACCATCGAATAAAGACTTAGTAAACACTTACATTTCGGACAAGTATTGAACGAACTTGTAATACGCCATTGCGACTGTATACATCGGAATAAAATAAACTTGTAAGGCGCGGTTACCACTTTATTCGCGTGAAGTAATGAACGCCGATTTTCCGTAAGTCAATGTTACAGAAATAGGCATTGTCTTATTTTAAATTATAAACCAGCAAGATTTACCGACTATAGGTCTGCACGACCGTAGAAAGATTCGAGATCTTACCGTGTTGCATAAGATTCTAAACGGACAAATCGATGGCCAAAATATTATTGAAAAAATCTCACTGGTTGTACCATACAATATACCTAGACAGCCAGTAAAACGAATTTTGCGTGCTTCTTCCTGCAGAACAAATCTGGGCCAACATTCTCCGCTTCAAAGAATGTGTGGCTGTTATAATTTGATTAATTGTGAAAATTTAGACATATTTCACGACCAATTGTCAGCATTTATTACTAAAGTAAAGAAAAGCTTTGAGCGCAATAAGTAACATTAAAATGTTCTAGACTAAGTAAAATGTTGTTTTTAATTATTTTTACATACTTTTAATTTTGTAGTTAAGTTTATCTTATTTGTAAAATTAATATTAAGTTTTAGTTATTAGCATGTTGTCACCTTACAATCCACTGTGAATGTTGTGTACTCCTATAATTGGCATACATATCAGAACAGTTCATAAATTCATAGATTTATATAATATGTAAATATGTATAGCTGTTGGTGTACCATTATTAATTAAAAATAAAAATAAAAAAATAAATACGCTAATCACGAGGTGTACTTTTTGCCACGAATACAGTGGTAATAGATGTTTACCACAAAAATAATCCTTTTAATCAGTGGTATTACACGTTTTATTTAATATCTAATAGAACTTCATCAATATTTATATAAAAAAAATTCAAACTAAGCACAAAAAAAAATAGCTTTCAATTGACATGTCAATCATGTTTATAGGACGTGTAGTTCTTAAGTTATTAACTAAAAACGGTTTTTATTTTTCCTGAAAAGTTGATATTTTAATCTTACGACTTTATTCGGTGGGGAGTGCGTTATGTCTGTTATAAGTGAGGTGAATATGGGTAACGCAAGATAGTACTTCAGGGACCAACCCTTGCCCTGTAAAATTTTATAAAACGTATTCACCTTTTTCTGACTGTTCTTTATTCACTTACGCTTTGACAGAGATACAGCAATCGTGATAGGAGCATAGCAGGGATTGGGAGGAGTCTACAGCTATTTTTGAATACCAGACGCATAACCTTGCCGCGACGCGCGAGTCATCACTCGCGCTATACATATTAATCAGTCAATACTAGTAAATAAAGTTAAATAGGTAGGTAATAAGAAACCTTGGCAATTTTCAAATTTCCATTACTAATTAGCATAGTATTAACAGTTACGCGTAGTTCGTTGGACACACAATACTTATAAAAAGTAAACATAATTACCTTAATTACAAAACTAAGTAAATTTAATTAAATATTCGCCACTCTGTGGTTGCATACCACAGATTAATATTTAAAAAAATACTTTGATAACATAAATAATAAAAAAATCATGGGTAAGTAAATTAATTAATGGAGGAGTATATTTTAAAGTACCGCAGAAGTTTATAAAATTGAAATTAAAACGGGTAATAAACGGATTCTATTGATTTTCTCATGTGTGTGTTGAGTGCAAGTTGATCAGTGAGAGTGGGAACAGACTTCAATATTATCCTACTATCCTGGTTTAATTTTTTAACGTATTAGGTATTTAAAATAATCAAATTTTGAACATATCACTATTTCTTACACTGAAAAACATAATATAATATTTATCGATGAAAACCGGATTGAAGCTGTTTGTAATAAGAGCTGATGTAACCTCTGAGTTATTATGCTTTAATAAGGTCGCAAATTGATACCAGAATTGATAATGGTATGTTAACATTGAATAACATGATAATCGATTTACGAACTTTCAGAATACAGATTTTTACTGGTTACAAATTGTATATTTCATAGAAAAAAAAATAGACCCCATCGGACATGTATTACCAGTAACAGAGATTAAATATACAGACATAAGGCATCGAAAAACCCAGGACCAGTATTGCCGAAATGTGTCGAGTAGACTCGAAAGGCTAGGGGAAAAAAGAACATGTTAAAAATATATTAAACAAAGTAGATGGGTAGGTATCAACTTTTTTACTAAGTCGTCATAGGAGATCCCAACGTAGGTACTATTTCTGTTCACATATCTCACGATCTATTGACTTTTAAATTAGGGTAGATAGAAGTCTAATAGTGTATTCCCTGCTAATGCTAAATTTTTCTAAAAAAATGTTTGTGTAATACTCGTAACCGTAAGAGAGCAGTGCTTCGGACTGATTAAATCAAAACTATATTTCAAACTAAATCTAATCAAAACTATATCTCCGTGTGGTGACGGAGTAAGAATACAATACGCCACCACCCCATCTCATCCCATGGGTGTCGTAAAAACCGACTAAGGGACTATCCGTGAATATTATCTTTACGAAATAAAAGAAGGAAAACTTGCAATTAAACCTTTTACCAATCCGTTTGGCCAGCGTGGTATTAGTAGGTCAAGTAACCCTCCGTCGCAGGAGGAGGTCCGTTCCTGCAGTGGGACAATAATAAGCTGTTACGATGATGATTACTCTACTATCATTTTATCCGTGAGGTAAAGGAACATATAAGAATACATGGTGTCGTCTGGGTAGTGTAGAAACCGACTGAAGGAAAAGTTCGCATTTACTAGATATACCAAACCCCTACATCTACATCTACAAACATAACACAACCCCTAGATCTACAAACATAAATCCCTACTCCAATGCACCCAGTCAACGTGGTGTTAGAAGGCGTTTCCGTCCTTCACTAGAGGATGCTCCAGGTTCTGTATCTCACTTTTTGTTTTTTAAAAAGAGTAGAAAATATTATTCTATTTGACGTCACAGAAACAGTAAAGAATTTTCGATAAACAACAGATAAACTTTTAAACTTTCAAATACAGAACAGATGCGATAACATTATTTTGATTCTGACCATCTGACGCAATATTTACAAGGCAAGGATGATCTTTCTATAATAAAATAGGTATAATATTTATTAATCTTATATTGAACTACCGACCCTTCTTATAGTTCTTGTTTGTTCGATCGCTCGTCATTATTATTGCTATTCATAGTTTATTACAGAAGTAGGAAGCAAAAATTGGGGTCTACTATATAGTAGCTGTATCCAAGAAGATAATGAGTAGGAAAAGAAATATTACTGAAGGCAACAAAAATCACTGGCTACACAAACCTAGTACCAACCCTTCTAGATATCGTAGAGATGGCTACATCGCTGGAGAGCGAACAAACATAATTTAGGGTCAATGCATCAAAACAGTAATACCTAATCTATATTTCTTTTTAATTTATTTACTAGCTTAACTTTGTAGAAGTAGGTACCTACAGAATTGTAACTAGGTACCAACAAATTAAAAAAGTAATTATTTGCTACGGTGCGGTAGTGCTACGAGCTACGAAAATAACCTTATTGAAAATAATAGCGAAAGCTGTAGGGTAATAAGGTTCAAGCATTGAGCTACTCATATAGACAAACAGTGGACTTTTTAACGTAATACGTATATGGCACGTACTTAGGTGCTGTCTCGTTAGGGGCATCATTATTATTTTTCGTATAAAGGTTTACAAAAAAAGATGTTGAGTATCTCGTACTTGGCAGCCACTTATTACGACTTCTTCGCCACAGAGACATTTTTTTACATACTATACTATAGGGTCAGGCTTTTTTAAACTTGACCTACCTACTACGATTGCCAGACGGATTGGTAAAGGGTTTTGAGTCAAATTTCTCTTTTATTTTGGAGAGACAAATATCTACGTAGCTTCAATTTAGTCAGTTTTTGCGACACTTCAAGGGTTAGAGAGAATAACGTTATTAAAGATCGCTTCTTACTTTGTAATTTTCGGTTGTTCTGACAGTGAGTGACTAGAATTCGATAGAAAAAAATTTCCTTTTAGCAGATATTAGTAAGGGTCAAATAAACTTCATGCTTATGCTTGCAAATGACAAAAACTTCAATGTTTTTTCTATGAAGAGAAAATGTTATTTTCTTGGCTTTAAATACTTAGATTGGTATTTCGATATACTTATTTGCATATTTCGATAAAAGTCCGATCTAAAAAACGTAAGGATGGTATGCTATAGGTACTTACGTTAGCTTACGTAATTGTTACTAAAAAACAAACGATGGATCGGCTACAATTGAACTGTTACTATGTACAAATATGAAAATAACAAAATTATTAATGTAATACGTATGCGAATTATCATATTAATATTATTGTTTTACAACGTACGTATCTAGCAAATAATATAAATAAAGACATCAGTTTTGTGTTGCCAAGTGTTTTATTTCTTATGAGTTATTTGTCTTTTAATTCAAGTAATTATATATTTAATAATATTTTACAACATTATCATCTTACCACTAAATTTCCCAACTGTTGGGAATGGTCTATTTCAGTGACTGAAGTAAATTTGACGTACTAATACCACGTAAGCTAGACAGATGACTAGCGTATAGCTAATTGTACAATATAACAATATAGCACATGTTGTGTCGTTTAAATCAACTTAGCGAAAGCTTAACATGTATCTAAACGAAAACAAAGCAGAAAAACTTGACATTAAACCCTACCTCAATACTGTCTGGCCATGTGCCAAGTTTTTCCACGCCATTGGACAAGTTTCGCCCGTATCGTCAGTCAATAAAGGATGGTTAAGACAAAGCTGTATTTTACTGATACTGCTGTAACTGCTACTTGCCAATCTAGATATTGTGGCAAACTTTATAAGTACTCACATTTCTAGGCGCGCACTAGGCGCAATAAGCCTCGTTCTTTTAGAAGCCCTTGTAAATCAATGCCCTCTACAGATATTTTTTCATGTTACCTACGTTATTACTACATCGCATCGTCGCAATTAGTCCCTTAATTTTAAGTACATAAAATTGGTAACTAACTCAAATATTACTCAAGTATTACGTAAACAACTCAAATATTGTGTAATGGGATATTTTGTTCCTACGTGCGCGTTTTATTTTCTTAACTATTTTTCTTACGAAATAAATGATATCTATTACAAGTTTGTTTGTGTCGGATCTCTATCCTATCTCTATCCTCTTGCTCTAATAGCTCGAGTGCATAATTAGGTCGGTCATTCACGCTAGAAATCACTATGTAGGTACCTATTCATATTTTTTTATATGAACTTGTGATAAGATGCTTTCATTTCGTTTCGGAAAGGTCACTAATAATACTAAAATCATAATCAGACGTCCAAATATTTTCACATTGCATGGTGCTATGCCTCCGGTAAATTATTTTATTCCTAGATCCGACGAGTAACAAGCCATTGATCCACGAGATGTGTAGATCTTCTCTTTGATCTGCTTATCTGCCGTAATTTGACAGCAGCTATTCCTCCTATTTTTTTGCTTAGTTATACGTCATCAAAAGGTGCAAGGCCAACCATTTTCTCATGTCTTCCGTTCACCTTTGACTTCTGCGATAATATCGACCGCATTCTTTGTGATTTCGTCATACTTTGTCAGTTTATCTACACACTCAAGGGCGAAATCTTTATCACTGTAAAAATTGTTTTCATGAACCTTTTTCGGGTTGTTGCTAACTATTTTATTTCCAGGAATTCATAATAATTTGCGTACTCAAGTTGCGTAATCTACTTTTACTTAAAAGTAAAAAAATATCTAATTACTTCATAAAAATACCCTTTTTTGGCAACGACACTACCAGCCGCACTACCAGTAGTGTCGTTGCCAAATGAACGACACTACTGCCATTATTTTGGATCAATTGTACAGTCGAGTCGAATCACAAATGAAATTATGGAATGTAGCTCATTATTTTTAACTGATATCTGGGTAGAAGCCAGATCAGGGTCGATTTTGAATGATTCCATGAATATAGCTTCCTCTGTCTTTGACTTTTAGGAACAATCTGATAAAATATATCTCGAGAATTATTGTAGGTAAGTTGTTTAGGAGGGTTACGAACGAGGTACACCGACATAATGAGTTTATTTTTTGTGGTATAAATAATATTGAAGAATTAATTTTCAAATATTATTTTGAAGTAGAATTATTCATCTATCATAATAATATTGACATCCTACTAATTTCCGAGACACACATGACTGATGAAAAAACGACAGCTACGAGTATAAAAGGATGTAACATATTCTACACCAACCACCCTGATGGAACGTCCCATGCCGGTACTGCAATTATAATAAGGCAACATATAAAACATCACATGCTTCCTCACTTTAAGCAAACATATACAAGCTACTGCTATATCAATTGATGATTGGGAAGGTCCACTAAATATTGCTGCTGTGTACTGTAGTACAAATTTTTTTATCGAATTATGATTTATGTTTTAAGATAAAGAGTTTAAAATAATGAGTTATATTTCTTATTTTCATTTGTGATTCGACTCGACTGTACAATTGATCCAAAAAAATGGCAGTAGTGTCGTTCATTTGGCAACGACACTACTGGTAGTGCGGCTGGTAGTGTCGTTGCCAATAAATGAAAAATACATACTTATTTTTTTTTTCTTTTACATAGGTAGATTACAATACGAATTATTTTTTATAGCATCATCAATATTAAACTAGGTTTTTCTTTTTGTCACGATAAGTTTTTTGCTGAATTTTCCGACCTGCAAAGTTGTTATGGGTACATTATAATAATACCTAACAATAAATAAATCGTGTGAATATATAACAGCCTAATAAAGAATAGGTTATTTTTAGTCTGCTTTTCTTCATACGTCTGTAGAACACTCAACCTTTGTTCCCAAGCTAAGAAGATCTTGTACTATGATTACCACAGATGATTACTTACTAGACAACTAAGTAATAGACATAATTATGCATAAAACACCCAGACAAAATAAAATAACCATTGTTCTTGTACATAAATGTTTGACTATAACAAATAATACCTATAATATTTTATATAATAATTAACCATGGCTGTATAATTTTATTTTTCTTGTACCTAAGTATTTTTATTAGAGTTTAGATAAAGTTCGAAAGAAATAAAAGGTTAACCAAGTGTGAGAGCGCTGACCTACACTACTACAGTTTCATTCCTGCCAGAACTCAATGTAAATGTGTGTGAAACCATAATACTTAAATAACTTATTTTTTTCATTTTGATTTGTGCGGGGATCGAATCCGCTTTTTGCCGTATAAGTAATTCAGATAATTTTAGGGTTAGGGTTTTTGAAGGGTCGTCAATGGCGGTAATTAGATTCCTCTGGTGTTGCAGGAGTCCATATTCTACTTTGGTTCTAAGTAATGAGGAAGTTTGAGTTTTAGTTGTATTGTAATAACATAGCACGAATAGCAAAGAGTGAGTAATAAATAATAGCTTCGCAGAATTACCGTCATTGCTTACGAGCGACGTTATGAGTTAGCGGAGGTACTTACACACAGTACTTTTACATTAATATTTCCTATTACTATTTTTCCTGTTTTGCTGTGTATCTTGTGCGTTTTCTAATTGACGGTACATGTCATATTTATTCATGTTTATTAGTTAACAATTTATTTCGACAATATAACGGTGATAAAAAGGAAAACTCCACACTTACAGGGACGCGATGTCTTATAGCTGGTGGCTGCAATAATGTAGTATTTAAATAAAAATATGTAAAAGTTTTTCAAAAATACCGAAGTCACATAGTAAAAATAAATTATAAAAATTGGACTCTACCTAAGAAATCACGATCTCTATCAGGAACTACGAGGGTATTAATAAGTAAGTACCTAAGTAACCTGCACTAACAGGATAATAGTGATTTCCTTCCGTGTAGGCATATCAAACTGTACTTCATACAATCATTAGGTAGGTAAGTAAAAAGTTAAGAAAGAATAGTCAATACATTATCTTCCATTCTTTATCACTGTAAACGTCGCTTAAAATGCTCTACTTTTATATTAATTACCATCTAAAAGTAAGACAAATAAGATCATTTACTTGGATGTACTCTCAAAGTTTCTCCGTGCGCAACACATAATATAATAATAACATAAGTTATCACAGCACGAGTAGATATTATCAACATGACTAGTAATTATTACGTATTCAACAAATATAAACGTGTGCCAATTATGAGATAAATTTGTAACATTTGACCTCACTTAGCTGTTATTTATTATGCAGTAGATTTTAAGTACCTATCAATCAATTATAATCGAACCATTTATTCACATGGGATGCACAGTGCCAGTTTTGGAAGTCGAAAGGTTTGTCAGCAAAGTTGCGCGGCAGAATTGCAGATGGGGTAAAGAAGAATATGAAAAATAAGTATTTACAGCGACTCTTTTTAAAATAATCTTTATAAAGTAACATAATACTAATTATATTGTCTGTAATAAGGTGCTACGATTGTTTTTCAACCATAAGTAGCACCCTAAGTAAACACCAACTCACATATTAGTAAATTGCTTAGCTTAAAATATAATGTTAATATTATATAATGTTAATATAAAATAATGTTTAATTTTAATATAATGTTCGTACGGTGATACGAGTATGTTACGAATATTCAGGGGCTGAATTTCATTAGACATGTATAATGTCGCCAGACTCATCTCCTAAAAGTCGACTTATGGGAGATTTGTTAAGTATAGAAAAACCTGAAGAAACCCTGTGCTGGCATGTGGCCACACACGTCAGAGCCGTAGCCGTGCCGTGACCCGGCCGTATAAAGAAAAATATAGGTGCATACATTAAATATAGATTCGATCACACATATCCTAGTCCGTGCCGACAACAGAGCTTCTTTGGACGCCATTTTTCCAAAGAAATGATCAAATTTCAAGAATACTTTAATAAACACGCCCGGCCCTGACGTGTGTGGTTAGTCCTTAGTGGTGTGCAGCGACATTGTAGACCTACTTTTGCCTGAGAGCCTTATCGTTTACTAGCGACCTGCCCCAGCTCCGCACGGGCACAGATCTACTACAGAATGTCCTTAAACAGCTTTAAAATACAGCTTCATTAGCAATCACTAAATTTATATATCTATACTACATATATGCATGTGCTTTTAGGTATAAACCTTCCTCTTGAATCACTATATCTATTAAAAGAAACCGCATCAAAATCAGTTGCGTAGTTTTAAAGATTTAAGCATACAAAGGGACAGAACAAGTGACTTCATTTTATACTATGTATAGATAAATCAATGGTTTTAACTGGTCATGAGTCATGAGCATCTTAAAATAAATATTACGGTTTTAGAGAAAAATAAACACCATAAAATTTTACAGTAACTACATAAAAAAATAATTTAAAAGTACAGTTGTTTTCTGTTTTTAGCTTAACATTCGCACCTGCACTGTAAAACCCTATGGATTCTTCATGGCTATAATGAGTCACGAAAAGGTACTTAAATAAGTACCCAGTCGATTAATTGAGTAAGGATCTTTAATTCAATACTTACTTACATTTTTTTTGTTTGCAAAACATACATAGTACCATCTTATATGAGAGAATACTAGCTGTGTTTAAAATTGGACAATGCTGAGAAATGCGGGAATTACCAATTTAATTTAATAATAATAATGTAATAATTATTCTAATGAGAATATTTTTAGAAGCACTTTAAAAAAAACTACTAAGTAAGAAATGTGTGTAAGTTTTTAATAAACACCTAAAGGATTATTTACTGAATAATTATTATTGACACAAAAAAAATATTTTGGTGTCAATTTTGTGTCTGTGTCTTATAATAGGTAAACTAAGTAACATAGTCTATAAGTTATATTGTTACTAACACTATGGATCAATGGTCTGAAAATAATTATTATGGTGGGTCATTGATTTATAAAAAACCCAAGATGCACATTTTCAAACAAAACTAACAGCCAAAAGTGTCACCAAATTAAACATACGCAATAAATACGTATAGTAATATCGTAAACATATATTTTTTTCAAATTCAATCTTACACGCATGACATAAAGTTGTATTTAAAAAGTAATGCACATAAAGCAATAAAATTTAATGATTGACGTTTGACGGTAGAACAACGCGATACTAATTTAAAAAAAGTGCACAATGCGCCTATTTGTTGCGGACGGTTTTGGGAAGTGGAGTGTGTATCTTTGGTTTTTTGTAAATCAATGTGGTGGGTACCTACTCTTCTACACAATTCATATTAACAACTATTAACTACGATTTCGCAAAGAACCTACACACTTAATACATTATAAATTATACGTTTCTTTTAATGTGATTGAAAACTGTTTTCTTTTTTCATTATGTTCATTGCCACTGTACGTTAGTCAGACTAATTACATAAAGTGCTAAATATAGATTGGGTAACCAAGAATGCGCATTAAAATAATATCTTTTTCATAAATATTTAATTAGTATCAGTCGTAGGTCAGTCTGGTCATTTTAAATTATACGTTTCTTTTAATGTGATTGAAAACTGTTTTCTTTTTTCATTATGTTCATTGCCACTGTACGTTAGTCAGACTAATTACATGAAGTGCTAAATATAGATTGGGTAACCAAGAATGCGCATTAAAATAATATCTTTTTCATAAATATTTAATTAGTATCAGTCGTAGGTCAGTCTGGTCATTTTAATAAAGAAGGAAGTTCCTACATTAACTAAAAATTTTTTTGTTTTACTTGTTAGGCATTATTATTTGCGTCATAATATACAGGGTGGCTCATTCAAAAGGGTCAATAGGGGAAAGTCTTAAACTATAAGTCATACGAAGATTTGTTCTTAGGAACCATGTCACCGATTTTGATAAAAAGAAAAACTGCATACATTTCAAAAAGATACTGTACCCAGCTGGGGAATCGAACCCGGTTGTTTTGCAAAAATAAACTTATACTTTTTCTATTTACCTAAATATCGATTCTGTAGGTCTTAAGCAGTAAATATCTCTATGAAACATTATGTCTTAAATGAATAAAATGCATTGTTTTCACATAGTTTAATTTATCATAGTAGGTGTTCGAAGTGACCACCATTACAATATTCAACAAGTTCAGGCATGTAAAATTGTCCCTACGGTTGTTTGTACCCCTCTACTAGTTACATACACCGTGTTACATAATCATGTGGCATTGCATTAAACTTTTAAGGAAGTTTTGTTATCTACAGTAATATTATTATCATGCAACTACTTATTTCTATTAATCAAACACTAACAATCAATTAAAAAGCCCACATAAAGTATGTAGATATTGTAGATAGGTACAGAGACGTGTTAAGTTAAGCCTCATTTAAAAATGGAACGTTTCAGTATGACTGGCTGCATGAAGATACAAAATGCAATAAGAAGATCGTTACCTAAACGTGTTAATTTATTGTATTGAACAAAACGGTGGCCACTTCGAACACCTACTATAATAAATTTAAGTATGTGAAAAAAATGCATTTTATTCATTTAAGACATAATGTTTCATAGAGATATTTACTGCTTAAGACCTATAGAATCGATATTTAAATAGAAAAAGTATAAGTTTATTTTTGCAAAACAACCGGGTTCGATTCCCCAGCTGGGTACAGTATATTTATGAAATGTATGAATGCAGTTTTTCTTTTTATCAAAATCGGTGACATGGTTCCTAAGAACAAATCTTCGTATGACTTATAGTTTAAGACTTTCCCATACTGACCCTTTTGAATGAGCCACCCTGTATAGGGTAGTTCTTTTAAAATTCTCTGCTTTTCGTGAAAAGATTTTATTTACTTTATTATTTAATTAGATAAATGTGCATGGAACAATGTCTTGAAAAATGAATAAAAACAATACCAATAATTTTATCTGCAGATTTCTGCAAAGCAGTTAATCCTTCGAGTGGAGATCTAAGATTGATGCGTGATTGGGAGAGCGCTATCAGAAAGCAGCGCCGCGCCGAGGCTACGGGAACAGATCATAGGTTTGCCACTGCCTAATAAACAATTGGTGACCACAGGACCAGACCCACAACAGGTAAATGAGCTGCTGAAACGATCCTAAGAAGGGACGTTACCATTAAATACCGGGCAATAACATTCTTTAAGCAAGACTCTTTTGGCGAGCCTTGAGAGAGCAAGGCCGGAGTGACGGCTCTGATGTAGTTATTGGTTCCCGAGACTTGTCAAACAAGGAGAGGAAGTGTTCTTTATCTATCTTTTACGTCTGCTTAAAACCACCTCTAATGCTTATATAATTAGGTAACAGAGAGCAGCTCATTTGGCCACTAAAGTGTGGCGTAAATAAGCAGATTGTAGTGTAGCGAGTTGTAATCTTGCTTAAGCCTTCAAATCTTCAATTTATTGTCAGTTTATTTGAATAAGTTATAGTAATTCAGCTCAAGAGTTAAAAACTAAAAAGAATTATAGCTTATAAACCACGTTATAAACGATCACGAATTTTACAAACGCCTGAGCTGTGACACTGATCAAATTAACGGTAAAGTTATTCATTGCTCTACTATTATTGCTCGAAGGTGCAACAGGAGAGCCTTAGTTTTACATGCAAATAAAAAAAAATCAATCTTACATTTCTAATAACGATTAAGTAGTAACGTAAGATTATTTTTTCTGTTCTTCAGCTACCAACATCCAAATTCAAGGGTACTGTAACGGGTAACTGGAACAACGGGTAACTGAAGAAATTGTGATAGCTACAAGCATCAATTCGTTTCAAAAATAATTAAAAGATATAGACCTAAAACCAAATGTTCATCTGAATACAGGCTCTATCAGGTGTAAAACTGCTTGCCTACCTACCATGAAGCTATTACAGTTTTAATTAAATAATTTGAAATGTCTACCTTCCCGATATTCCGCAGAATGCGGGCAGAAAATATATACAGGTACACTGAACTAATTACTTAGATTATACACATAAATATTATATTATGTTTTTGTACTTAGGTCGTACTAAACATACACATTTAATTTTACTCAAGATCTTATGATTTTCATATGTTTTCAGCTATAAAATGAAACATCAAAGTGGCGGGACCAATGTTTTAATCGGTTAACTTTTATTCGGCACTTACAATTGTAATGAAAATTGAGTACATGTATGTACATATATAGTACTAAACCTTCGTGTGTGAATTTCCAGCCTCTGAGCAACGCTGCAGAAGGTCCAGCCACTTTGAAATCAAAGTAGCGGGTCCAGGTCAGTTTAGGCATACTTCCTTTACCCTAAGAGGTACAAATGTGTGGTTTATAGGGTACAATTAGTACATATGTAGTACAAAACCCTTAAAGTGCTATATTTTGAATCGGAGACTTAATCCCGCCATCTTGATGCTCTCGTACACTCGATATTGAGATAATTATCTCAGAAAATTATCGTTTTATTGCGGACCGTGGACTATGGGGAGAGTCGACTTTACAGCAGTTAAGCTTTAATACTTAGTTCAGTCATTTCAAGCATTTTAAACGACAATCTGCGGAATAAAAGCCCAGGTGAGTTGGTTTTTGTATAGACTTTTATTATGGTATTGCAATTAGCATCAGAAAAATCGCCATCGATATCGTGTTGACTAAAAAAGAAGTAACCTGACAAAAGAAAAAAAAGGGTAAAAAACTGATTATTGTGATAATCAGTTTTTCGGAGATCAACAGTCAATAAAAATTGTTCCTAAATTATCCACAAAAATGAATCGTGCATTTTTCTGTAACATCAACCGTTTCCGAAGTAGAGCGCTGAGAAAGCGAATGAGTAACATAGATCTATCTACTTTATGTTTACTTATTTTTCGTTGTCATTTACACTATAATAAGAATGAATAATATCAGGATTTATACCTCGTACCGTTTTGTGCCATGATCACGAATGAACATCTACTTATTAAGATACCTACTTTAGTATTTGTATACTCCGAACAATAATCTGCTCGTCACTTAGGTTTTAATCCCATGTGGGGTGGCGACAGCTTAATCACGGTATAAGTGCTGTCAAAGAAGCCATAACTCGGTGTGAATACCGTACCTATATATGCTGTTGTTAAAGAACATCTTCATACACAACATTTAAATTACTACCACTTGGTGCAAGGATGAGCAACTACTACTGGCGGCACTCTCTCTAGAATAGGCCACATAAAATTGTTCGTGTGAAAAACAGTTCTCTCTTAAATCTACCGTCTAATCCGTTAAATCTACTATAACCTATCTACCGGCCAGTTTCAATGACTGCCCCTGGGACTTATTTATGGGGGGAAATTGACAAGTGAATAAAATGGGAAATGTAAATTCGCTAAGCATTTTTTTGGGAAATGAAACTATGCGATAATTTTTTTGGGAAGTGAAATTTAACGGAACATATTTTGCCAAACGGCAGGATCCCATATTATGCTGTGCCCTGAAGGGTCTATAATTTGATCTAATGCTTATCTTATCCATCTTTTAAAAATATTGAGTGGGACGCAATAAATTATTGAGTAGATCCTTATTGAGAAAACAATGATCATGATGACTCTACATATCGATGTAGGGTAACTTCGCCTAATGATAAGTTGCAAGTGGCAAGAGGATGTCTGTGAAGGTCGATCATTTAACGCTGACATGGTGAAACCTGAGATCCTTTGCAGCCTACATGTTGCTACTAATCCTTCGTCTCTTTAAAAAGGACAGAAAAGCTCTCTAGCTTACAGAAGCCTAACTACCCTACTTCATAAGTAAGTTTTGCGGAACTTTGTAGACTTTAGCTGCTGTACCCTTTGCGCCTATTTCGACTGCTTATAAGTATTTAATGCATATTTATCTACGTAACTATGACGACCAATTTCGTTTTCATTATCACGTAATGTGGCTTCGGGTCAAATGTTATATGTTATCCACAAACTTTATGGTATGAACATACATTACAATAATATATTAGCATATCAAAACTTGAACTGATAGTTTTACATAATATTATTATTTATTTATTGCAACAAACGATAATAAATTTTACAGTGTTTTATATTTTATTATCATTGTGAACAGTGTGCAAAACTTTTTTATGTTTAGCTTGTTTTTGTAGTTTTCTTTGAATCTCGTCACAGAGGTCGTCAGAAATCTTACTGTACGTAAACATGAATGTTTATATTGGTCTGGGTATTTTCTAAGTGCAATATATAAAGGAAATTATACAAGTATTCTTATCTTTTGTCTAATAACCATCTACAAGCTCTACTAATTTTAGGATTAGATGGCGTTGTTTCGATGTGTGAGAAATATTATTAATTCTCTGTTGGCATTAAATCTGGACATGACAGGGAGACAATTAGGTAGGTGTGTATCTGCAACATATTTGCTAGGGTTTTCCTTAGCTTTTCCTTTTCTTATACTTTTACGACTTAGTCTTAGTCCGTCACCAAATAGACAGTATGGCGATCATAGTATTTGAAAACTTAACTAAATATCAACAATGGATATGATATGAACCTCTCCTTCTTTCTTCCGGTTTATCAATATTAAGTTCTTAACAATGACGAACATAATACATTTAAAGTTTTATAGGTACGTGCCTAAGTCATAGCGTTATTGATAAGTTTAAAAGTGGAAATAAAATAACTAAACCCTAAAATGTACTGATACGGAAGTAGGTACAGTCAGCCCCAAAAGTCGCTGAACACATTTTAAATTCCAAAACTGCTGAACACTAAAAATGTCATAAGTCAGTGTCGCAACAAGAGTACAGAATAAGCTTTACATACGAAACGACCATAACACGCTGAACACGGTTATTACAAAAGTAGCTGAACACTAGTATTCCAAAAGTAGCTGAACATCATTAAATACAAAAGTAGGTTAACAAATCATATTTTCAATGTTATTGCCTGTCAATCTACTTTTGGTGTTCTTGATGTAAAGCGAATTTTGGTCCATAAATAAAACAAATACTTTGACAAATGTATACCTAGGCCATAACCAAGAAAAAACAACATTGTAATTAAACCTCTTTGAACAAAACTTATCTGTTCTAAAAGTTTTTATTTTTTTTAAAGATGCTTGTAGTATAATACCCAAAAAGTAGGTTTTAATACGAATTGATGCGTATGTACAGCTATTTTTGGAATCTTAGGCGTTCAGTTACTTTTAAAAATACTAGGGTTCAGCTACTTTTGTAATAACCGTGTTCAGCGTGTTATGGTCGTTTCGTATGTAAAGCTTATTCTGTGCTCTTGTTGCGACACTGACTTTTGACATTTTTAGTGTTCAGCAGTTTTGGAATTTAAAATGTGTTCAGCGACTTTTGGGTCTGACTGTACATTACTCATACTCGTATTAATAATTTAATGTATACTTACTGGAAAATTTATTTATAATACACTTATAGACTTCCTAATATTTCAAAGATCGCCTATTTTCAAAGATCAGTCGAGTGAATCTGCTAAGATAAGGATATCGTCGATCTTTCTCATTTCTAATAGTACGTACATAGATCATTACATTATTCATCAATGAATGTTACTCTAAAAAGGCCCTAATCTATTTGTCATCTATTATCTCACACGATCTTGACAATTCTACTCTCTTTTATGTTGACAATGTAATGAATGAATGAGATAAGTAATATTGTTACACAATTGACCTTAGGCTTAAACTGTACCATTATTATGAAAATAGGTAGTTCATATATTAAGTTAATGTTCAAACTACATACGTATTATACGTTAGCTGATTTGTATCTGGTTCTAAATTTGTTAAAGGATAAGAATCGAGTTTTTTACTTATAGATTAAAATCTTTTATAAAAAAGTTTCTTATACCAAATAGCTTTTGTTACACTATATTTTGAAAGTAGCTAAAACATATTTGTGTCCTATTGAATAAGTCATCGAATCCTGTAATATTTAAACCATTAAATCCTAGTAATTTGAATTGTAAGCTAAAATGATCTAAGCATTACATTATTTCAAATTGACTATGAAATCGGTACAGTTACTGTACCCTGGGGTAGTTTTCTAGATTGTCAACATGTTTGTGATACGAACCTTCTGTCCACACTGTGACCTTTTGAGTGCAGTCTGCCCCAAAAAAGGTTGAGTCGTCAAAGCTCTTCAGCATCCTCTAAAGACCGCAGGATTATTTCAACTAATTTCTTAATTGGGTTAATGATTTAATGCATGAAGGTGGCAAACTAGCTAGTGGTCTATCTGATGGTAGGTGATAAACGAGGTCACCAATACCAGAACTGCCTTCAATTAGGGCTGTTAAGTCTTATCATAATTCATCTTCATTCAATATTCACCATATCAGCCAATGGATGTCAAGTGCGTAGGGCTCCTTCAAATATTTGCCTTTTTCGCGTTGCGCGCCTTGTCTCCCTTATCCATTACCTACTTTAAATACTGTTATAAATTACAATTTATAACAGTACATTTTTAAAGAGTGATAATCATCAATACTTTTCACTGTAAGTATATAGGTAAGTTTTGTAAAGATAATTTACATCTTTAAAATAATTAAATACCTAAATCCTTTTAGCCCTTATTTCACACGAGTACCTATCTGTTGAAAAAGATGAAGTGACCACGCAATATTACGAGTAGGTATCTGCTAAATTTGGCATGTCATTGTATTCTTATCTTCGCAATATCATGAAAGATGAGTGCCAATTTAATCATAATTTACATAATTGTTTGCAAAACAAAGTTTAATCCTTCACCCCTTATCTTGAAATGTATTAAAGATCTCGTCACGCATTTATCATTCATGAGGAATTCTATTTAAGATGTCAAGACATTGGCCTTAACTTGACTAGGTCACTGATTTGGTTGTATTGTAAACTAAAATGATAAAGAATTTAAATTAATTTATTTCCATGATAGAGTTACGTACGTGCACTAACAGAGTGTACGTTCTTTGCGACTTCTAGTCTTATGTATACAAGATATACTTAGTGATTGATCGTTGATCAGAAGTTTTATTTTAAAAATGTAGAAAGATAAAAAAGACGGGATGAAAAGTATGAGAAACATTAATTTGCACATCTAAATATTAGTCAAGAGTTTCAGAAAACGGTAACCATCTAGAGTGCATTCTTCTTACCTATATGTCGTGGTAGCTTGTGCTGTGTTAGAAATACTATCGTCATAAATTCACTAGAGTCACTCGAACTGCACTGATCACATCCTGGCAATTATCCTGCTTTTAGAATATATATGCCTACATCTATAGTTTTCATAGCAAGTGCCTACAAATGTTAATCAGTATTTTAACGTTCTTGGTAGCATTTATTAACCAATTTACAGATTATGCATGTAGCTCTATCAGATGACGCAATTTGCACGTACCTATTCGTTATTTTTATAATTAATTTAAAGATTAATAAGTATACTTAAAAAAAAAGCAATAAAATAATTTGAATGAGATTTGATAAACTATTCGTTTGCGCCTTTTGTGCTTACGAGACAAGCGGAGGTATGTGAATGACAAAATTAACTTGATAAATAGCTATTTAGTTGAATAATAATAAATTAGTAGATACCTCTAAAGTTATTGTTACTTGCGAGCAGTGTTCAAGACAAATACCTACGGGTAATTCCAACCTGATTCGTTTAAAGACTGCCATATGCCATACTCGTATTTACACTTGTGTGAAATTGACAATGGACATGTTTAAAAATAATAAGTAATAGGATTATTGTTTTTAGAGAGTCTTAATTGAACTAGAGAGGTAAACAGAGCCATTAAAGTCCATTAAATACGTCACGTATGTGACGTATTTAATGGACTAGGAATTATCACAAATCATAAATACTAACGATGTTAACAAACGCCGGGAATCTGGAATTTTACACCGTGGTAGAGTATGTATTTCTGATTCGCATCTTTGATATCACCTTAGGTTAGTATTCTACGAGGAAATTGCTTCTGAACTAGATAAGTAAGTATATAGTAACATTGATAATAATTACTTAGTAAAGATTTCTTAAAATGTGTACTATGTCATTAATGTAATACAATAATGTAGATATCAATTTGATTGTGAACGCAGATAATTTGTAAACAGTATGTTGTTAGTACAATAATTAGTACAGCAGTCGCTGCGAATGAAAATACATTGATTGACGAAGACAATCAACAAAGCTGTTATTGATTTTCGTTTGTCTGGAATGTTTAATGCTATTTTGTTTTCAAACAGTATCACGTCGCTCTCGGATCAGTAACAAATTTGAACTTGCATAGTTACTCTACCAGTGTTGTCTTCATTAGTGTAACTTACAGTGCTTAGTGAGAGTGCCACCTAATTACAGTGTCCATTATGTTCGGCAAATGCCAAGAAGACAACTCAATATTCGCGAACGTGAAATGTTCTTAAGATTTTTTTATTGCTTTACATGGATTCCTCTTTTTATTGGGTGTCAGGTATTTCTTTTATTTAAACTACCTATCTGCGATTAATATTTGAAATAAGTATATACGAGTATCGTCACTTGTGCGTTTGGCACATGTCGTTTTAAAATTTCTGTTTGATATTTTCTGTAACGAAAAATAATTCTCCCGCCTACGTCATATTAGGTATGACTAACTAAAACATTAAATTTAACAATATGATGTAAGTTTAATTTTATTAAAATATAGCACATACATAATTACTGGATTACTAAAGGTCATGCTTCCAATAGATTGAATTTTAAATATGGTTGTTGATTATGTAATGATGTAGTTACATGTTTTTTTGTTTTATTGGGAGTGTTGTCTGTGTGGAAAGACTTATGATATGATACATAAACATTGACGCTCTCCCTTAATATTAACATGGAGTAGCTTAAAACTGCGTCTGTCGTAAAAAGTAATAAGCAATACCCAGAAACTAGGTACCATTTATTTTATACCCTCATTATCTACATACGTCACAAATCAATTCTTACCATCACCGTATGAGATTGACATTATCCGTTTATGAGAATAATTATACAATTATCCTCATAAACGGATAATGTCCTCCAAAAACACGTTGAGTCATCAATACTGATGATGACTCAACGTGTTTTTGGAGTCTCTTCTTGTGTAAAACTTTAGTCCTCAACTTTTGTTATCTACTTAATTCTGCGTTTGAAGAAACAGCTTCGGGATTTCTTATACGTCTTCACTCTATTTTCCCAGTGTGATGCTCTTAGATACTGTTGTCCGGAAATAGGGAATAATAGAGAACAAATTTTACGCTGGATGGTCAATATATGATCAATCTATTTTTTACCAGTAAATAATGAGCAAAACATAGCAGAACGTAGTAAAAGTTTGACGGAATTTGTCAAAATCAAATCTTAACTCTACCCTATTTCGGCATCGTGATAATGCAATACCCAGAAACTAGGTACCAATGTGTCTTAAAGATTTTTATTGGATAATCAAAGGTTAAAGGAGACGGTTATTGGAGCCAACAGTTACAGTTCGTGTGGTTTATAAGTCGAAGGCTTTTTCCTATGTAAGCTTGAGAAAAGACTTATGAACAATCACGTGTGCGTAGTTAGCTATTACAGTAGCTAACTACGCACACGGTATTCAATATTTCCAATAGAGACGCAATAAAGCACACGCTTTTGTTCCACAATCTTTATTTATTATGAGTATATCTCTCATACACACATAGGTAATACTGGTTTTACCTGTCTGTACCAAAATTAACTTATCATGAGCGAGAATGATCTGCTTAAGTCTTAAAATTTATTTTACATTGGTATTTTCGATTCGTTGGGACAAGAGACCGTAATTGGTACCCGTGCGATTGTATATCTATTAGCCTAAAAACTTAATATTTAAAGGCTCATGCATTATTTTAGGTGAGTGCCATTGTTCACGACAATGTAATCGATCAACTAAACCCTGTGTTACAAAACGGAACTGTATGGCATCGTCGTGACGCTAGACTTGCTCTACCATCCACAAAACGACTTGGTTGCGAGAGACCTAACTTATATATATGTGAGGTAAGAATTATACTACATCATTATCTTCTAGCTATTACATTCATATTTGGACTTAGTTTAAATTCAAGGTCAAGTTTCTCACCAGAGATAGCCTGTTTTTACTGAGTAGGTACATTGAAAGTTTTTAAACAATAGAAGATAAACATAATACTTACTGTAGGTATTATGACATAATGGAATAAATAGAAAATATTCTTGTCTGCGCAAGACAAGACACGGCGAACGTTGTTGCGGAGGGGCGGGGAGCGGTGTAGTAGGGTATCATACTTTTTCGCTTTCTAGTTAACATTTTTACTAAAGGAAACTCACACTGATTATCACACTTGTTATTACTTGCGCGCCCTACGCCCGTCTGACGACTGCACGAAAAAAATCCTATCGTGTACACGTTTCGATTTGTCTTGTCTGCGGAAGACACGAAAAGTTTTCGTGTGCGAAAAAGACAAAATTCTTGACGTCTACACGAAGATTTGTCTTGTCTGGCGCAGACACGGCAAATTTTCTTAGCGTGTACAAGCGCCCTTAAGGGAAAGTCCATAGAAATTATAATTATCATTAAAAACCAGTAAGTAAAGTAAACCTTGACATAATACTTTATTATCATAAATAGGCTTTTGTGTCATATTCTACTTTACTAATTCTAATCGTCGATACAGATGTCAATTCCTCTTCATCAATGAACATGGCACACTAGGGGGCTGTTATGGTCAAATTGGTAATTTAACGCCTTGTGTAACACGCTCTGGGCAATGCGTAAAACATATTTTTCGAAAGGCGCGCTGTTATGTGGCACACTACGTAGAAAATGCCGCCATGTTAGTTTCCAATAATGAACAATATTTCATTAATTTTGTTTTTACATAAATTCCTTAGAAGATAACGGATGTTCACTATCAGATGACACGATAAAATTAAATCGACACTTAAGGCAAGGAAATTCCGTTCATTTACCAACAAAGCCAATGGCATACCTAATTGTAAAATGAAGTGAGTAATTCCACAGCTAGACCTGATAGAATAACAATAATAATTACAGAACTAAATAGATTTTAGCAATAGCACCGGTTCTTTTCGTATCTCTCAGTGAAGTAGGTAAAAAACTAATATAATCTTTATATGTACAGTCACGAGCAATAATATGTACACATTTTCGCATTTTGTAAACCAGTTATCTAAAGTTCTGCCAATCCAAAATTGGAAATTCGAAGATTAATTCAAAACTGTACGGAACCTCTTCTAAATTACGAATTCATTTTGATATTGTAATGTCTAGATAAACGTGCAGATAGTTTAGAAAATTTGAAAATGTGTACATATTATTGCTCGTGACTGTACCTACTTATATACATATAAATACACAGATACATATTGTAAAAGCGTTCTATGTAATGTAATTTTTAGGAACCACCGGGAACCATACCCCCTGACACAAAAAAGACCTGTAACTACCGTAATGTTCACTACCACGAGCAAGTCTTCAAATGGGTAGCAGGGCGAGGATGTATACTCTACACTCCTGATTTTCTCTTTGTCGAGGGAAGTAATCCTATCAACTTGAATGCTGGTTGCTTCTATGGACATTGGTTCGCCCCATGCTTGGAGATGGTTAGTTAATTTATTACTTACTGTAAGTTTAGTTTTCTAAGTCAGTTATTATTTATGTAAATTAAAACAATGACATTAATATGCATTAATTGCTTAAAACAAAATTTATAGTTTTTAGAGATTTCTTAAATAAGTTACCTAACTATTGTTGTTGCGACTTGTTTTTTGAGACAAAATTAATTTATTACTTTAATTGGGACAATAATGAGAACTTAGGTAATTTTTTTGTGTGATTCATAGGAGATTTTTTATCTACTTGATTTTGACTAAGAATGATTCATAACAATTTAGCAATAGTATAAAATATTAACTTTTTTATTAAACAAAATGTTTCTTTGGTAAGTCATTCAAAACCTCAAGCTCTCAAACAAGCTATCAATTTGTGAACTATGTAACATGAGTCTTATAGATTTTTATCAATTAAATTACTAAGAAAAACTTAGAAACCCATGGAAGATTTTTGTTTTATGAACGTATTTATTTTATTATCATGGGATCTAATCTCTAACGACTTTGAATAGTATCAAATTGTTATTGAAAATTTAATCAATTACTGATTATAGAGATGCCAATCTCGTGGATAACATCTAGGACATCAGTAATTTTTTAAGTGCTCAGTAGATGTTCATAATAGAGTTAAAACTAATGACCTCTATGGCTCATATAGGCCTTGTTAGCCATCAGCGCAAGTGCCAAAACCAAATCACTTGACACGGCTGTTGTTTCAAATCATTTTTCGTAGATGTTAAAGGCCACTGACCTGACCTATGACTTAATAGTCTATGGCTGCTTCGAGAAGCCTCGGGTTCGAATCCCGCTTAATGTAAGCTTGTATGTATTAACTTAAATAAAAGTTTGAAAGGATCTGACTGTTTTTTATGTGTTATATATACACATAAAAAACAGTCTGTATAAAAAAAAATAACGTATCTAGTACCCATAGTAAAACCTTAGCTTAGTTTGGGGGACTGATAGCATTATAGAATATAATTTATTTACTAATACACATAATTATACTTAATTTTATTAATAATTAATATAATAATTGTGCTAATGTGAGAATAATTTCTTTTAATTACTATTATATTAATTATAATGATTGTCTCTAGCCTAAGGATGATGGAACTTGTGGGTGCTACCCATTTGATCCTGGTTTAGAAGAAGTGGCAGCGGCAGTACGTGAGGCGTTGATACCGGCAGCGCATGCGCGTTGGGAAAGATGTTTTTATGCTGCGAGCGATTGCTGCAGCCATTATATGCGTGAAGAACACAACATTGAAGGTGAAGTATTATAACCATTCGTCTTGTAGAATATTTATTACAGTATGTTATGTATGTTTTACAGTAGAGTATATAAGACATATTATTATTTGCTTTTTAGAAACATGTGAGACCACTTTTGACGGGTGGACATGCTGGCAGGACATTGAAGGAGGAACTATAGCTACTGAAGTCTGTCCTGAATTCGCGTATTCCAGTGTAGGACCTTCCTGTAATCGTATGTTCACTTAACAATAAACATTGTAGTACACCTATACAGTTAGTAGTAGTAACAATAAAAGAAAATCTGAACATATTTTACTTATAAATTCACACAACCATCGTCATCTGCAACCAACCATTAGGTTATCACTTACCATCAGGTGACCTGCTGACTCGTTTGCCTCGCATCGTATAAAAAAAACATTTATTAATTCTTATTAGAAAAGATTTATGTCATAGAACTCCATTTCTCTACCGCAAACGCGGCTAAAAGAATCAAACTTTTCTTTTAGCCGCGTTTTCGTTCTCCGCTGCAAGATATGGATTGGTGACATTCTGTATTCTTATGTCGTCGTCGCACGAAGATTAATAAAATATATATCAGATGGGGTGTCACCGACCCCATGGGTGTCATAAAAGCTAACTACGGGAAAGTTAGCATACCTAATATTATATGCTAGTTTTACAATAATCAAAACAAAATACTTAAAATGTGTTTTTTTTTAGATTTTAGTCACAAGCATTGTCAGGAGAACGGCACATGGGAGCTTCAGACAGACTACAGCACATGTAGTATTACTCCACGACTATATCGTAGATATAGGTTTTACATCATAGTGTTGGCTTTTTCTATCGTATCATGTCTGCCAGCAGTATTCATATTTTTCTTCTACAAAAGACTGCGGATCACAAGAGTGATATTACATAGAAATTTATTGATTGCCATTATTATAAGGAATGTATTCGTGATAATCAGCAGAAATGAGGTAAGCAAAAGTCATTTTTGGATACATCAACTTATGCCGCTTTACCTTAATATTATGTAACATAATCGCTTGTAATAGTAAGATACAATTTCAAATGATAACGTTAACCTTGATAAGTCGCTATGCGGTCTACAGTTTAACTTTATACTTATTTCAAATTAATAACCCGACTGCAAAAACCAGAGCTTTGACACTGATTATAATAAGCTGTATTGAGATCCCCTTGTCTATTTGGAGTCCAAGAATTCTGCATGCACCATTTTCACCGCCATTTTACTCGTACTACTAATATACATAATAATATGCATACATTATAAGTACTCGTAGTAAAATGTTTCTTGGCATCGATGATCGAGTCTCCTTTAAAGATAAAGTGAAACTATAATCATACCGAGCTGGTGGATTGTTTTTTTGCAATGATAATATGCTAGTGGTGAACTATCCCTAAGTTGGAAAAAAATGGTGACTTCTTATTCTATCTCAATTGTATCACACACGGACAACTCCAAATAGTTACATTAATAGGTGTCCAAAACCCAAATTGCATTGTTAATTTTTGTAAGTAAAACATCTTATTTTTATACAGATATATATCGATGAACTGACGAATACCGGAGACACGGTGATGTCAGTCAATGGCGTATCTTGTAGAATACTCGCTTTTGCTGAACGATTTGCCGCAAACGCAGTTTTTGTCTGTATGCTAGTTGAAGGAATTTATTTGCACAGAAATATTGTTACAGTCTTCAGACAAAAGTTAAAGATTTCACTACTGTATGGGGTGGGATTTGGTACGTAACTTTTTGAAATTGAATTTTATATGAGCCTATTAAAGCAAGATTACTAATTGTGATGTAACCCGTTTTCCTTAATAAATACTAAATAGTAATAATATGTTTTTAATACATCATACTCAAATAAGGTGTGGACAGATTCATATGCATATCGGATTTAACCATTCAGCTTCATGCACTCAATACTCGTAAAACTTTTTGCAACACCTATGTTACTTTTCATTCAAGTTTAATTAGATGCTCATGGTCCAATTTTGTTGCAACAACGGCTACGTTGTGAAATACTTTTGAGTTCTTAGCAAAAGTAAGTGCTCTAAGAATTCCGAATGTGTTGTATTGATACACTTTGCTTTACGTGTTTTTGAGTCTTTAAATAGGAGTTACTTAATAGAAAAACGTTAATTATTAAATCTGAAAACCTTCTTTCAGTTGCGCAACAGAAGGATGCGTATTGTGTAAGGCCAAGAAGACATAGGCATTTTTGGCACAGGATATCTGTTATATAACTACAACAACACAACACTGAATGTTATACAACAAAATAACAGCGCTAAAATAAAATATTTAGACTAGTTATAACTAACCGATAAATTAAAAGGTATTTTTTTATCCAACAGCCATAGCCCTATTTCCAACGATTGCATGGGCTACTGTCATGGCACTACAAAATGATCATTCATGCTGGTTGGTATACACGGTGCCGCATATACAATGGATTTTGGATGCACCAAGACTCGCTATACTGCTGGTGAACACAGGTCTTTTTGTTGATGTTCTAAGAGTACTGCTCACGAAAATCCGAAACTCTGAAAATACTCATCAATTGTAAGTCTTTTACGTAAATACATAGATAAAATTTCGAAACTCGAAACAAACCCCAACCTACCATTCCCGTTTACCATCAAGTATTTCAACAATATTTTAAATTGCTTGCCAGGTATACTTGACAAGTAATTTATCGACCTATCCTTCTCGAGGAGACCAATGATATCTTCACTGGTCTCTCAAACTTCATCAGATTTCTTAAGTTGTTTTTTAAAGTGATTTGCGTCTTCTTATTTCCAACAATAACATAGTTTTCTTGTCGATTTTAGAAGCACAACAAAAGCCACACTGTTCCTAATGCCGCTTTTTGGAACACAATTTTTATTGACTGCTCTCCGACCGAACACTACAAATTGTACTGGAGAACAAATGTACTATTATGTGGCATACACAATGGAAGGACTACAAGGCTTTATAGTCGCGATGCTTTATTGTTACGTGAACAAAGAGGTAAAGTGTTATGTTTTATCCAAAAGCAATACAGTTTCTTATGAGATTATAAAAGTCTTACCTACTAGGGGACCATACATCAAGTAGGACGTTTATAGTAGTACAATGATCGAGGAAATCTTGGTTTAATAAATGCATGAGGACTACGTAAATTTGTGTTTTCGGAGCTTAAAGAAAAGTAGACTAAGTACTAAAAGTAGTTTTTAATTGACTCCGTTTTGACTCCAATTGTCTCTGTACAGACGGGACAGAAACAATACAGGGTCCCTAAAAAGAAAAGGAGAAACTCTCCGTTCTCGCATATCCCGCAAAAAGCGCAATTTGATGCTTCATGTCATTCTTTAGTGTGATTTAGCACCAATTAAGACTTATTTATAAGAAGTTATGCTTTTCAGGTTCATATGTTAATAAAAGCCACGTATAGGAGAACAGAAAATGCTGTAGTTTCTCGTATTCGTGGGGAATCGACCTATCCTAGAGGAAGTATGGGAACTAGTATTCCCAGAAGAATGACATACAGTACAGCCCTACCTAGTGACCAAGGTCATAGCACTAAAGACCAATACGCTACAATACGACCCAAGCTACACGTTGCCGAAATAATATCAATCCAAGCCAGTGAACGATTAGCTGAGATATTAGAACCAGTATATGAAACAATACAGAATGGCATCGCTAATGAAGGTTATGATTCGTTGGAGAGGTCTGACGGTGACAATGATTCAGGTTTTATACCAAACAAGAACAGTAAAGTCGAAGACGGGTATGGCTTCACAAACGTATCAAGTATTTCGATTGATTGCCAAGATTGGATACGATGTATTTCATCTCCCTCTAGCAGTATCTACAACAATTCTCTTAACGAATATGAAACCAAATACTTGGAGAAAAGAATTCAAAATCGTGAGGAAGCAACTAACGTTCAAACTGCTGAAGAAAGAAATAAATATCCGTCAGCTGTTAATCAGATATATCAGGTTCCTTTCGTGAATAATGTCGAATTTAAAGAATGCCAAAATATGCTAGAAGAGATAATGCAATGTATTGAAAGATCAGAAAAGCAAGAAGCTTTAGAAACTAAACGTCTGTCATTAAACCGGAAAGATAAAGATAAGATTGTGTTTGTTAATCGGTGATATTATTTTAATAGGACCTTACGTATACTACTTAGTATTATTTATTTAAAATGATAACGTAGAAATAAAATATTTAAAGATACGTCTTATCCAGCTTTCATTAAACGCTTAATTTATAAACAATGAAAGCCTGCAATATTTTGTTTTACCTTTATTTATTTTAGCTTAAGTGCCTAAATGATACGTTTTATTATAAAACAATATTTCCCCGTTTTATATATTGTTATTTTAATAAAATGTTTAAATTGAAATCTATTCTAAATATATGTAATTTAAATAAATCCGCAAAGTCATACATGCACTAATCAATTTCCGACCTAATATACCGACATACATTGATTGATATACTTAATATCTTTTTCACGAGAAACGAGATCTAGAACCTTTCCATCTGAGCGGACCAATGTTACAAAAGTGACTGCACCAACACACCGGCAACAGTTAACCGCGAGACCTTTGAGTGTTACTTACCTTCTAATATAAACCTACACACGTTAAGATGTTGTCCAAATTGGTTATGGGATTAATTGTGTGTTGGAGTGTCCAATGTTTCCCAGATGGAGCGCCAATAGATACATGTGTGAAGGATAGACCTAATGAACCTAGACATAGCCAACACAGGACGCAGCCCCTCTCCACACTACCCTACAGGGTAGTCGCATCATCATTAAATTATGCACCAAATTCTCCAGTCACAGGTAAACAATTTCTGTACTGTTTATAATATTATTTTCAAACTTTGAATGTTCAAGCAAAATGATATTTATAACAATATTATTATTTATCTTTCGATTTGTTTGTTATCATTGTATTCCAATGAAAATAATAGCATTGTCCAGATTTCATTGCACTACTTACTGGCTTTACTATGAATCAGATAACAAAACAGTGGCAATGGAAGAAAAAATAACATGTTTAAACAATAAAAAAAAATGGTATCTCTCTTTTTAGGGAATATTTCATGAATGAAATCAGTGCTTTATCATTTTAATAACACCATTTATCAATGTTACCTTTTAGCACTTAATATTTTTCATTACACAACACCTACTTGATCCATACTAAATTGAAAACTCAGCAAGTTTGTCTTCAATTACAAAACAACGGATACATTACTTATTTATGACTAGCTGAGCCCGCGACTTCGTCTGCGAGTTTTATAAAATTCACACAATATCCTTATAAACTGTAGCCTGTGATATTCTAATGTTTAAGCTTTAAATACGAGTATTGTCAAGTTTCATTAAACTCCATTCAATAGTTTTAACGTGAAAGAATAACAAACATTTTTAAATGGGTTTCGACTGTGACTTGGATATTAAATTTAACTTAGATTTTGACTTTTACTTTGACCTTTTTGATTTAGACTTTTTGAATTTCTCCTTTTTCATTTTGACTTTTAGATTTTTGACCTTTTTTAATTTTGACTTTTACTTTGGTTTTGACTCTTATTTTGAATGTCACTATGACTATTATTTTAATTCCGATATTGATATCTTTTTTGCGGAACAATTGGTGTACCTTATTAAATAAATAAATATTTAATAATAGAGAGTCTCGTTACTTACCGAAATTAAATTTATTTTCTACGGAACCCTATTAGATAAACGTAGTGTAAATTACTTCTTATACCATCCGTTGCCTCCCCGTAACCTTATAGAGCCTAATTTGTGAAAAAACCATTAATATGGTTAAAATTTTCAACGTTTTTATTTATATGTATAGATGAGATTTTCTTACAATTATAATAAAACCATCGAGTGTTTTGTTAATGCATATTCAAGTGTCATGATGAAACGTAGGTACTTTTTCAGGAATTCTGTAATCTCTTATCCGGTCGATATAGAACTGATTAGACGGTAATTAGTGTTCAGGTGCACATGGGTTTCTTTGTTAATATAAATTTAAAATAGACTTTAATGTTGCTTAAGTTATTATACGCAATAATATTGTAGATTATCAATTTATGTTATACTTACCTCAGAAAGGGCTCTTCGTTAATCATTATTTTTTATTATTTTCATAGAAAAACAACTAAACTAAAATAAATAATAGGTATTGATGATATTTGTTATTATTAAAATTTTTAAGGATCTTCTTTAAAATAAGCTGCTCTTTTTAGATGACTGTTATTGTGACTTTTGCCACACCCCCAGGTTCAATTGAGTGAAAACCACGAAACAATTTTTATTAGGAAATAGAACCTGAATTAAATATTACAATAGATTTCTTTCTAAAAGTTTAAAAAGATAAGTTCCATAGGTTTGTAGATTGTACTTTATATGAAAGTACTGGACAGATTTAGACAATTATTAAACTACGTCTTTCTTCGTATCTTTTCTGGGATTGTATACCTTCAATAAATCAAACGTTGATGTTTCACGTATGCATAACATTTTTATCATTTTAAAAATATTTTGTTATTTACTAAACACTGTTTTGCAGACGGTCTTATGTCTTATCAAATTGAAAACGTAACCTAGCCACCTACATTAAGCTGGCTGTTTATTTTCAAAGATATTACAGAATTATACATTTTTTCATAGCATCTCATCAACCATATTCACAACCGGGCTCACCTGGATATACTCGTAGGTAGGATAATACTTAGTAAGAAACTTGAGTTGGTATCTGTACCGTTTGCTGAAGCTTTTCTTCTTACTATACTAAACGCAAAGACTCGTGGCAGTCGGTGTCATACAACTTTATATGGCACCGACTGCCACGAGTCTTTGCGTTTAGTATAGTGATATCTCTCGATATAATAATATCTATCCAGGTACCTACTGTTACAGGTCGTGACATAGTAGTAAATTGTATAAGTAAAGATTTAATGAATAGTGAATTTCTTCGTAGTAGGTTTAGTCTTCTACGTGTACGAAAACATTATGCTGAGATATTGATATATAAATGAGTCCCCTTTATAACTACCTACGAGTATACCTGAGTATACCTAACGTTAATAGCTCTACGAATTCTGTTAAGGGTAAGTTAAATAATAAATAGATACTCAATTGTAACTTCATTGATAAAATCTAATAAACTGAATAAGTGTAGTAATACCTACTCACAAACTAGTTACGCAAGTCCAATGTACGAGTATGTTTGGTATTGTGGGTCACACGGCTTACGGCTGTCCAACCGGTTTAGTCCTATACTGATTGGGTGAAAAGTATTAACCTTCAAGATATTCTCAGAGATTTATAAAGGGGTTAGTTAATCATACGATAAGTAAGGGGACCTCCACGAACTTTTAGATTTTAATGATAGTTTGCGCAAAATTGTATATAAATGTAAAATCAACAATAAAGTAATACTTCTTATCGCTTATTATTTCCCACGCGTAATTTATTAAGTAACATGTTAAATTTTTATCACATGAAAATATATAAACTAAATACATACTCATAGGTACTTGTTGCTAAGTATAGTATAGTTTCAATATAAAAGCTAAACAGTATGGTCATTACTGATTTAAAAAAAATCTGCTTTTGAAATAAAGTGAATGTAGGCTAATTTAAGAAGGTGTACTTTTCAGCGCCATACACGAAAATAAAATAACCTATTTATAAGCTCTACTGAAGATTTCCCCCGGTTTGACGTAGGTAGTTTCGATCTATTAAACACCTCATTCCTAATTTGATTTAACAGGGTCACCAGATAATACCTAGTATTATAAGTACCACTAATAGTACTAAGGTTTTTCATATTCCAGTAACAATAGAAGGATCGGAACCATTCAAAGGTTTCTTCATACAAGCAAGATCAGTGGAGGATAACAACTGGATAGGTTCCTGGGAGCAGGCACCCAATACCACCATACATCCAGAATGCGCGTCCATCACTCACGCAGACCCTGAGTTCAAGATACGAGCAACGCTGTTATGGAAAGCACCAGCAGATACACACGGCAGAGTTTACTTCACGTAAGTTTTTTTTGTTATGTGCAAATAACGTCACGGTTCTATCTTTCCTCCGCTCCGTCCCAATTCTCTATTCGCTATCCCCATCGTGTCAGCTATCAAACAGAAATACGTTATTAATTCCTTTATTTAAAAGCGACTATCCCTCATACAGGCTGTATATATACTCGTACCTATATACGGTTGGAGGTCAAACCACCTTTGTTGCATTAAAATAAGTTTAACTAAAATAATTCAAGTGTCTTTAATATTTGTAAACATACAATTCAAAACATGTTTAGTTGGCTATTTCAGCTTTTGTAATGAATAAACTAAAAAACCCAGTAAATATTAGATCATATCACGTTTTAAATAATACCGTTGATGTCAGACCATGTGAGTTTAAAAGGTCTTTAACCGTTCTAAAGTACCTACCTAATTATAATTACCAATCTACATTTATTCTAAGCAGAAATAATTTCACAACCAGACGGGACTTAAAGCATAATATTGATCTAAAAATCTGATATTAAAAATATCCCCGAAGTAGGTCAGCTGTTACAACATTAGATACCTAATATAGTTAAGCTATTAAACTTAATTGCAGTTAAACGGTTCGCACGTCTGAACTTAGAGCCCAGATAATAAGGTTGTTGACCTGCGCCCTATCAAACCTATATTCCTTTCACTACAACTTGCATATGTACCAGTTGTGTAATATTAAGAGTTGTCGTGATCACACGTGCCTACGTAAAGTGACCTTTAAATACATTTTGGTTACACTCAATTTATTAAAGATATCATCAAGTTAATACTTTTACGCTAATCATTTCAATACGCGTCATTATCCTTGATTTTATTACATAATTACGTAACCGCGGTGTCTTTTATCCGATGCCTTGCACCTTTTAAATTAAATGTATCTCAGGCTGAAGTTTCGACATACTGCTATTGATTATTCGTTAGTGTAAATCAAGTTTCGTAAGCACGCTGTCAAATCTAAGGACATATTTCTGTCAAAATAAAGCAATAACTCATAGGTAGATTAAAGATTTACACACCAATGTCTATCGTAAAAGAATATTTTGCCAGACTGCACAAGCCTGTTGTGTTCTAGTAGGTTGAAGGAACCCTACAACAATGTGCCTATGCCAAGCCGCTGCCTACCCTAAAGTGTCAGGTCGTATAGCCCTCCCAACAAGCAAAGTAGCGATAACAGCGTCTAAATTTAAAGCTCTAAGTTATATAGTAGCTATGTAAGATATAAAATAATACTTTTATATGATAGTACGGATATAAGAGAGCTTGCTTAAGCACCAGCGATAGTAAGGTGATTTATAAGATATAGAAAAAATTCGCTGCAGCTTAAAGTTGTAATAAGGTGCTATAAGCTAGAACTTTACAGTTTTATTGCAGCTTTAAGTCGATTTTAACATTAAAAGCTCTTTTGGAGTGACTACTATCACTTGCTGATGTAAATGCTCTATTTAGGTGCTATGTATACCTTTAAGTGCTAAACATCACTTTTGATGTTAAAGTGGTTATAAGAAAACCCTCAAGCCGTTTGAGAGTTATAAAAATCAATCTTATAACTGTTAATAGTGCAGTGATAATGTAGTGTTATATTGGTGTTTTAGCGCTTGAGGTGCTAGGGAAGCTTGAAGCTTTATAGCCCTCTAAGAGTGCTAGTGTGAACATTATTCAGTCTTAAAGCGATATGCGAAATATAAAACCCTTCTATATCACCTTAACCTGTTTAACGAGGTTATTTATATTCATGAGCTTTTAAAGTCTACATTAGTTTTAATAATCACTTAATATGTTAAAAAATTCCGTTATATCGCTTATGTGGTAAATTTTAACGTCCATCTTGTATATTAGAGGAGGGTTCCGCCCATCAAAATATTGGAAATAAAGATTTTATAAAGATATATTAAGAGATTTGGAAATACATATATTACTATTTGACCCTCGCACTATTTCGAAAACATCGAAAAATAAATCTGTTAAAACAATGGATGGTGGGGATTATTGGCATCATGGGGTCACAAACAGTCTGACTAAAATACTGGCTAGTTGGGACAAACTCCCTGATAAAATTGAATTAAATATAAATTTGGATGGTTTACCTATTTACAAAAGTGCCAAGAAAGAGTTTTGGCTAATTTTAAACATAACATTAGTCCATTTATAATAGGAATTTATTACGGAACAGGGAAGCCCAAGAATCTAGAGTTCTTTTTGAATGATTTTGTTAGTGAAATGGGGGTATTACTGGAGCAAGGGGTTTTTGATTGGACGGGAAAACTGTTCCTATTAAAATACGGTGCTTTATTTGTGATTCAGCTACCAAGATATTTCATATTTTATACCCTTGATACATACGATATGAAGATAAATAAAATACAGTTTTAATCAATACCTTGTATTTATTTATACCTATTAGATAGGATCTAAGTTGCAACAATAAAAAGACATTAGAAACTAAAATGCAAAACAATAGTCATTCTCCTACAAAACAAAATGCTGAATTTATATTCTTCACATAATTTTAACTACTTTGAAAGCACATATCTATCTGACGCTGACTGTACTAACAGAAATTATATAAATCAATCAATATAAACCTCGCCAAAATTAATTAACAAATTCTACATACGAAATGCAGCATAAATGTGTAAAAATAGAGATCGCTCCTATTTGGCAAAGGTTAAATAAAAAGATTTTTGTACTTCACAAAACTACTGTGGCTTATTAATTAATAATGTACTAAGTAAGTAACCGAAAATAAATCAGTCAATATGAATCTCGTTTACATTACTAAAATTGAACATAAATATAATACAAATCGAAAATAATATGTGATCGCTCTTATTTGGCAAAGGAGTAAAAATAAGATCCTAAGGAAGGTCCAAAGGTTTTAGTGCAGTGTTTTTTGGACGGACGCTGGTTTCCTCTTCAGTATCAATTTGTGTATCTGTTACAGCCAAAGTAATAAACATGAATATTATACATAATAACTAGCCATTATGTATAAGGGCTACTCAATTTTGACCATCGATGTTAGACAAAACTCATTGAAATTTTACTTTTTAACTGACAAAAATACAATATTAAGGCAAAAGTCAGAAACAGTTGGTTAGGTTAGGTTAGTACGGTGACCAAAGGACGCACGAGCCGAGCGAGCGAAGCGAGCGTGCCGCGGTAGCGGCCGGCGAGTGCTAGAATATAGTAATATGTACTATATTCTAGTTTTGAATAAAAAAATGCTTCTTGCACTCGCCGGCCGCTACCGCGGCACGCTCGCTTCGCTCGCTAGGCTCGTGCGTCCTTTGGTCACCATACTAACCTAACCTAACCAACTGCTTCTGACTTTTGCCAGTTAAAAGGTAAAATTTAATGAGTTAATCACTTTATCAAAATTGAGTAGCCCTTATACATAATGGCTAGTTATTATGTATAATATTCATATTTATTACTTTGGCTGTAACATATCTTCAGCATAATAGTTATTTCTTTTTCTGCCGCCGCGTACTAAAAAAGATACAATAAACTTGATTAAAATCTTTTATGTTTTCATATTAGTGGTTTACGTATCTTACCAAGGAACCCAAATGTCTCAAATATCATAAAAAATCCTTTCAACGATATGACTTAAGGTGCTAATCGACGAAGTTGTTCAAACAGAAGAACTAATAAATAATTTTATAGCACCGTTTTAAACTTATGAGTTCTAAAAAAGATATATTTATCACTATTGCCGCTTGCCTTGCATTTAAATTGATAACTCCATTTTTGTTTACAAATTTAACCTAAAAATCTTGATATACGAGTATCTTTTAATAATAATGTTTACTTAAATCATTGTTGTTTTCTCACAATTAAAGATCTAACAATTTTTGATTAACCATTTGGAAGGAATTAGTACTATTAGCAAAATTACAAAAAAAAATCTCATATTTTTGCTATATTTTTGGTTTAATGATTTCTTAAAACGCCTTATTTTAAAGGCGCTTGAAAATTGAGATTAAAAATAGTATACATATTAACAGAAAAAATACAACCGCAATAGTATTTCACTTAAATAATCGCTAAATGTATAATATATTGTAAGACTTACCGTTTTTGTTTATCAACTGCCATTACGTACACATCACACTTAGTTAAAATACAGAAGGAATAGGTACATAAAACATTACAAAGCGCAAAGATTTTATTTACACTACTCCAGCGTTTTTGCATCACTTTAAGTGACATAATGATACCATCCTACACCTTTAACAGAACTTAAAGTAATAAATACCGTTTTTGCAACACTTTAAGCGATATAAAATAACATCTTATAAATAAAATAGAACCTTTTTATATAACTAAACTTTTGTCACACTGTAAGTGATATAAGACTGCATCTTATAACTTTTATAAATCTTTTGGTAATAAACACAGTATTTGCAACACTTAAAGTGATAGAAAATAGCATCTTATTACTTTAATAGTATCTTGGGTAATGAATACGGCTGTTTAACTCTTAACTATCGCCATTGGTAAGAAAATACCATATAGTAGCATTGTTATGCCACTTAGTTATCACTGTTGCATTTAATACGAGCTGCTGAAGAACTTACAAGTGCTAACACCGGTGCCTAATTCGGACTATAAGAGAGTTATAGCACGCTCTATCGCTAATTTTTAGGCCGCGCTATTGCTATTGGTGTTTAATTGAACAAATAACCGATTGTTATAGCGCTTATTTTATCGCTAAAGGCACCCTACCTTGCACCACCCTGGGCTTGCTGGAATGTCTAGACACGAACATCAAAGATACCAAGAGTTAAAATCAGTCCCATGTCCGTCCTACTAAATGGGGAAAACTATCTACTTATTCCTATAAAATATCCTACTAAGTAATCATTTAATGATTAAAAGCAGAATTGTAAATCAATCTGTCACGAAAACAAAAACAGGAAAACAAGATCTTTTGCAAAATACCTTTGACCTAAATAATCTGAGATGAAACCTAGGTCAACGGTGAAAGTGAGTAATATTTGTACGGTGTTAGTGATACTTAATTAATATTTAAGTTATTTAATATTTCACTTACAAACGCATACCGGACATGACCCATTCATAATGCAAAGGTATTGCCAATGTGTCAGGTTAATGAAATACAGCCTGGTGACAGACAGACGGACAGGCAGGGGAGTTTTAGTGATAGGGTCCCTACGGAACCCTAAAAATGACATCACTCAAAACTGTTGAGTACACCCATAAAAAATCAAACCATAACCCCTTTATTAGTTAAATACCTAAATCTAGGTTTTAGTTATCAAATAACATAATTAAGACTGTTTTAACCCAACAATATCGCAACCGATAATGTCAAATGTCAGGCTCATGAAAACGATAGGATTTCAAAAAAGTCCACAACGCACTTGATTATTCCGAACCGCCATTAACAAGGTAAAATCTATGCATCTGAAAATCAGACCATTTAAAAATCAGACCATCTGAAAAACGTATGTTAAAACAGGGCGGAAAGAGGAAATAAATAGTCTGCAATACTCTGATGAATATTTTATTTTGCCCGAACTTAGCCGATTAACTTAGCCCATCCTATTTTTGGCGAGTTAAGTTGGCGAGACGCGGAAGAGGGGTTACTTTTTCCCGCCAAAAAATAGGATGTAGATCAATTAAAATCAACTTAATCAACAACTTACTACTTAACTCGCTACTGTATCGATGTGTAAATCGGGCTTTACAATCAATTAAGTGACAATGTAATCCCACGTGCGTGTGAACTGAGGGACCAAACCGGGAATTCGGAAAATAAATTACCAAGGATTTAGTAGTAGATTAGAAACAATTGTAGAACGAATCTTGGAATTTGTACAAAAATGTATCAAAAACTACAGCCCTTTATATGTGGTCCCTCAGTTCTCACAGACCATTTAGCCAGCTCTCGGAAATTATCTTTAAAATAAAGATAATGTGATTACACACATTTAGTATAGAATTTGTAAGGTTCATTTACTAAATAACAGGCCACCCAAGCATTAAAGAAAAAACTGAAACAACGTCCAAACTGTGGTCCCTCAGTCCACACTAATATTATTTATATTTCAGTGAAAATTACTGAATCATATATCTAAATCCGTAAATTTTCCAGCTATGGTTATAGAAAAAGACTTTATACATTTTCTAAAAAAGAAATGGAGCAAAAATATTGGCGCAATTTCAAGACAATAAGTATTAAAACTGGTCCCTCAATCCACACGTCTATAATCATATTGCGTGTGCTACTGCTAACTGTTTAACCAAAGTAATATCAGAAACTCAAGTGGATGTACCTTTTAGTATAAAGTTTCTACTAAATTATCGAAAACTTAAATCGTATATTAATTACCTTTAAGATGAGATAATCATTTATTATTAACCCTAAGCTAATACACCGAGTAGTGTGACCAAACGATGAAACAAAATGAGAAAACAACAACACATGAGAAAGGAAATCATGTTATCTATGATTGTCAGTGTAACATCTTATACATATTTGAACACATACTTTTGAGATATTTTTCCAGTGCAACTTTTACAAAACAGTGTTTAAACGCATCCTGTCAATCAAACCAAATCAAAAGAGACGTTGCATTTTTGCCATTATATATAAGTTTTATTGAAATATTTGGTATTAGTATTTTAGAAGAGGCTATTAACATTGACGAAGAAAACAGGAACTGTGTTACTTGTAATGACCAAGTTAGTTATAATTACGAGTTGTCAAAAATAATATCGTTTGATTCAAATGGCATCGAAAAAGATTATCTAACTAATGTCCCTGTTACCATAACAGTAAAGAACAGAACCTACAAAATTATAGGAGCATCTGAATTCGTTCCAGCGTTAATCCCAGGCGGTCTTGGCCATTACCGATGTCACTGTTTCATGAATAAGCGCTTTTTTTTGCTATGATGACCTACAGTTGAAAATTATTGAAAGTACAAACCAACAAATATTCTTACATTCAGTAAGCTACATCCAAATTTTACCTAAATAAAAATATTTTAATCAATGATTTATATAATACACATTTGCTCCATTTATCACAATATTAAAAAATGTACCATGCAACCTTTACTTAATTCTGTCTAATGCTATATTATACGAAGTATAATAAAAGACATTGCAAACTGTATACATTTTGTTTCATCGTTTGGTCACACTACTCGGTGTATTTTCTTAGGGTTAATAATAAATGATTATCTCAGCTGAAAGGTAATTAATATACAATTTAAGTTTTCGATAATTTAGTAGAAACTTTATACTAAAATGTACAGTCGGGGTATTTGCCGCTCGACCACCCTTAGGCGAGAATAGCTTGGCACGCGGCGCATGCGATACGTGGCACGCCCACGTATCGCATGCGCCGCGTGCCAAGCGATTCTCGCCTAAGGGTGGTCGAGCGGCAAATACCCCGACCGTACATCCACTTGAGTTACTGATATTACTTTGGTTAAACAGTTAGCACACGCAATATGATAATAGACGTGTGGATTGAGGGACCAGTTTTAATACTCATTATCTTGAAATTGCGCCAATATTTTTGCTCCATTTCTTTTTTAGAAAATGTATAAAGACTTTTTCTATAACCATAGCTGGAAAATTTACGGATTTAGATATATGATTCAGTAATTTTCACTGAAATATAAATAATATTAGTGTGGACTGAGGGACCACAGTTAGGACGTTGTCTTAGTTTTTTCTTTAATGCTTGGGTGGCCTGTTATTTAGTAAATGAACCTTACAAATTCTATACTAAATGTGTGTAACCACATTATCTTCATTTTAAAGATAATTTCCGAGAGCTGGCTAAATGGTCTGTGAGAACTGAGGGACCACATATAAAGGGCTGTAGTTTTTGATACATTTTTGTACAAATTCCAAAATTCGTTCTACAATTGTTTCTAATCTACTACTAAATCCTTGGTAATTTATTTTCCGAATTCCCGGTTTGGTCCCTCAGTTCACACGCACGTGTTCCCGACAATGCTTCTAAAACAAAATCTAGAATATTTAAATCAAGAACTTCTATGCCAAACTAGGTACTATCAAATGAGTATTTAGTTACTACTGATTATTTGTGAGAAACTAGGTTAACTTAGACGAAGTTACGGTTTTCATTATATCGCGTGGAACGTGGTAGCCGCCACTGCAGTGACGTACTATCGGATGACGGAGTGGATAACACGTACCATTTGAAAATCTGAGCATCTATGTTATTAAAGAAGAAAATATAATGTGACGTTACGGGATGTGCGTGTGGTGTGAGTGTTCTTTTTAAAAAGTTAGTCCAAACATGACGAAATTTAAGAATGATTTAGGAAAAAATTGTGAAAAGACAACGGCGTAGATAAAAAAATTTTGAAAAGCATAGAAAAAAAGTTACGGTCAAATAATTAGAACACTCAATCCGGCGACCAGAAAAAATTCCTACACCTTGGATCTCAGAAATATAAGAACAATTTTGTTGTGAAATAATTGTACAGATTTAGTGAAATATATTTCCAATTATTCAAATGTTTTTGACTGTTTATTTCGATTTTATAAAGGTATTTGTAGAACACTCAATCCTCCTATAGCGCAGATTGAAGTATTAAAAAATCTTAAACTATGGCTTAATAATTTCCTGACTTTGTACTCTATTACACGAACACAATCTAGGATCAATTTGTGAGACACAAATCATCATAAAAAATATAATAGTTTAAGAGAAAATTAAACAAATACTTTCTATGGAATGTTCCGTGTAGTGATGTACGCTTGGGAATATTGCCACTGCCGGCAAATTTCCACTGCCAATGTGCCCGGGAAACTTCCGGGCGCATTGGCAATATTGCCGAAAATGCCCACTAAACAGATTGTTACTTTTAAAGTGTAAAATATGATTAATTTTTATCTCTTGTACCTGTAAACGCTTGCTATAGCTACCCCCCGACCCCCGCGCTCTCCCACCGCTCACGCGCCGCACGCGCCCCGATGTGCGCAGTATTTACGTGTTTGTTGCCGAGAATACTTAGTAAAATCTTGTTAAAGCACTGGGCGCATCGTTATATTACATTGTAATGCAAGAGAAATCAAAAGAACACGAATATTTAATAGAAGACAAGGATAATACGTGTCGTACAATTTTTAAATGCACATTCTTTGGCGACTGTTTTACTTTAAATATTATTGTATAACTAGCTGTTTCCCGCGACCTTCGTCCACGAAAGCACACATTCACCATTATTTGTTTTGCGGAACCATTTAAAAACCCTTTGACGTGACCAAACAACTACGAGAACGACAGTCAGGAGCCACGTTTTACGTGCCCTCCGAAGTACGGATATGTTCAAATAAAATACCACTGAGTGGTCACCCGTCTATGCAATGACCTCGGTGAAATTTTTCGCTTTTAAATCTGTGACCGCAACGGGCTGTGAGTGGCTGCCAGAGAAAATGCATTTTAAACAAAACCATTTTTTTTTCTGCGATGACCTGAAAAAGAAGCCTTGAGGTCATGGCACACTTTAATGACTGCTCCAACACCGTTCCCACCCAACACCGTTCCTATACTAAAATGACTGCTCATAGTCTACGCGGCGATAGCTACCAGGCACCCAGCAGTCCATGCCGTAACTGTTAGTAGACGGCCAGCTGTCCATAGATAGTTCATAGATACTGACCGACCGACAGCTAGCAGTGACCGCGCAGACACCGCACCGACCGCTCACCTGTAACGAGCGGTAAGCTAGGCCTTAACAGCAGCCTGGCGGCGGTAGACTCGTTGACAGCGAGCTGTCTGCTAATTTAGGATGCCAATGTAAAATATATTCAAAGAGCAATATTTATAGCCCTTACTTGAATCATATTCTTTTTGCCGGGTGGGAGCAAAGTCGTTTAGGTGTGCTATGACCTTAACCCCTAGTGCTTTGTTAAAACATCATCTATCTGCCTGAAAAAGCCCTGTAAAAAAACCTAAAATGTTACAATTTTCTTTTTTTTTCTGCAGAACCCTAACAATGTTTTTTTTGGTTATTTGTAAAATTACTTTTTTAATATAAACAGTAAAAGCTTCATCTAAAAAGCCAAACCCCTACCTACGACCAAGGTTTTGTAAAAAAAAACTGCGCAACCCTAAAAAAAGAAGCCTAAGTAACTCGTTTTAACCTTCCGTAAAATCCATATAGGTATATATTCATATAGGTATCATTGACATTTTTTGGTTTTTAATTATTTCTGCGGAACCCTAAATCTTTATAAAAATCGAAAGTAGCCAAGTTTACGCGCCGTAAAATTTACAAACCAATAGGAAAATTCCCATCAAAATCGGTCCAGCAGCCTCGGAGATTAGCCGGAACAAACAAACAGACAGACGGACAAAAAAAAATTAATTGTAATTTACGGCATTGGGATTGTGTACACATTGATATGCAATTAGTAAAAGTCGTGGATATCGTGTTACAAACAGACATTTCAATTTTATTTAACTATATGAATAGATGTATATATAAGAAAAGTACTTCTCAAAGTACTTTTCCTAATTTAATTCTATGCCTATAATCCAAGTTATAGTTCAATCAGAAGATTATGGTCTTGATTGTAGTATTCGTATCATAATAATTACAGATTTTCATTGTTTATAAAAGTAAACTAGTTGCATATTATTTATTATATATTTACTAGTTATATATGTTTTGTTATTTAAACACTATCTATCTGAAGAAAAACACTAGGTATCTATCTAAAACAGAGATTTTCTAAAATCTAATTTAAAGATCGAAAAAGAATAAATTATAAAACTTTTAACCCATTGGGAACATTGCCGGCAACAAACTGGAAATAATGCTGGGAATATTGCCGGGCACATTGCCAATGAACTGGGAATTTTCGTTAATTTTAAGTTTTATTGACATTTTTTTATAATAAGTCTATAGACCTGAATAAATTAAAGCGAATTTAATACAAATGTCATAAAATTTCTGAAAAATTAACCTAAATTCCCAGTAAATTCCCACTTTGGGAACATTGCCGGCAGCGCTGCCGGCAATATTTCCAGTCCTTGGCAGTGTGCCCGGGCACGGTACATCACTAGTTCCGTGTGAGTGTTCCATGTTTTGGCGTACATGAATTTAACCCAAACTTGTATGTCAACCCAGACTAAAAATGAAATTGTGAAAATATTTGTACTAAATTTTAAAACGTCTTCTGAACTTGATACGGTATTATTTTAATAATTATCAACTTAATTATAATTCTTAGCTAGAAAATGGACTAGGCTGACCATGAGTTACATTAAAATAAAAGTCTTTTTTTGTTATAAATAAAAATAAAAAATAAAAAACCATTTATTGTCAGTTTGATGTACAATTTTACAATTATATCCATCGGCCCCACACGCGTATTTCCCTTTCCGTGTTCAGTTGGCAACAAAAACCAGCACAGTTTTGTATTACCATTCAACTCGCCAAACCCGTGCTGAATTGGCGTCAACTGAACACCGTTTTGCGATCAAGCAACGCCTAACAAACGTTTTTTACAAAACCGTGTGCATTTTAAGAGAATATTCGGATTGTTCGGAATAAATCGCGGCACTCGAAGTAGGTACTTACTTAGGCTAGCCTAGCAGGCACTTGGCGCGCAATTCGTCGTCTAAACGCGCTTGTCAACGTTTACGCGTTATTGTTTTAACCCATTTAGACCGATAATTATTTTTGTAATTTATCAACAAAAGCTTGCTAAACGACACTTCAGTAACCTAAAAAAAAAATCCAATAAAAGGGGGAGCATAGGGGGGGGGGCGTACCATATACGGTAGAGTAGGCCTATAGGGTATGCAAAAACACTTGACTTTTACCAAAGACTTTACTTTAATAAAATAAATAATCCTCACACATTCACACATCGCCACCTAGTCCCAAACTAAGCAAAGCTTGTATGTACTATGGGTACTAGACAACGGATAAACATACTTAAATACTGTTTTTTTTTGTAAATAGATACATATTATACATAGAAAACACTCAGACCAATGCAAACAATCATGTTCATGCACTGAGCGGGAATCGAACTCGAGACCTGTGCGTAGCAGCTATGTAATGTACCGACTGCGCCACAGAGGTCGTCAATTGTGTTCATAATCACGTGTGGTGACGGAGTAGGATTACAATATGTCACCACCCATCTTATCCCATGGGTTTCGTATAAACTGACTACACCGACCGGACCCAATTATATTATTATTTTTCTCTTTTCTTTTACAAAGTATTCCATTTTTAAATATACCTAAATATAAAAAGGTAGACCCACCAGCAACGGGTACAAGGACCAAGCTGGTGGTTAGGGCGTGTCAAGGTATGCGTTTCGACTGCTCGGCCACGGCACGCAAACAGAAAAAAAATTAGTCAGGGATTCTGTCGAAATTTGTCGAAAACGACTGGCACAAACTAAAAATTTGTCGAAGTAGAAATAAAGAAGATAAAGGGGTCTAAACGTGGCCGCGCGAACGAAACGCGGAGGATTGCGCGGCCACGGAGATCTCAGCAACTACTTGAGCTAGAGAGCTAATTCTTTTTGTAAATGAATGACTGAATTTGTCAACAATTGTCGAAAAAAGAATCACAAGCCCTAGATCAATACTTTACTATAGGCCGACCGTTTATCTCAGTCCCCGCCTGCGGTATGAAAGGGACGAGGGGGCGGGGTAGCTGTGTCCGTTATGGTAGCGTACACAAGAGCTATATCGAGTTGATTACTATGCCAAATAAAATAAGTTTTTACAAAAAAAAAACGACTTCAAAGACAAAAATTGCACTAAAAAGTAAAAAATAATTAGTTGTATTTTGGTTTTGCAACATTAATCAGACATTCTTTTTACTTAATTATAATCTAAAGAATAGGTTCTTTTAATTATTGTAAAAAGTAGTGTTAAGGATATTTCTTGAAGAGTCTACAAATATATTTATTTGTAGATTCTTTAAAATATAATCAAATTATTACAAATAATGTAATATTATTGTTATTTTGGAGTCGGTGTCAGCCACGATAGTTATATTCTATTTTTTATTCCTGACTTAAAATTTGAAGAAATATGGCATCCTGTTATACATAGACTAAAGACTAAAATGAGAAATAAGTACTACAAATCAAAGACAATTACTTAAAACTCGCATGCTAAAATGAAACGGCCGTTTTTGTTTTAAATGCAATTTTTATCTAATTAAAAACCATTTAAAGTGATCAGAAAGGAATAGAATGGAATACAAAACTTTATTGCCTTTTCTAACGACTTTGTAGACAACATTTTGCATTACTGATTCTATTCGCGAATTACGATTTTTTTCAATTGACGGTGCTGGTTAGCCCCATAAACGCTCATAAGTTATGGAAAGCTTTAATCAGTTACTAAATAGGTATATTAAAACTTATTAACGGTATATTAAATCAGTTACTAAGTAGGTATATTAGAGCTTTTAGGTATATTAAAACGTTTGAACGTGACACAGGTATTTTGAAATATATTTATTTAAATCTGATAAAAATAGTTATTTAATATTTGTTTAATTTTTAAACCAATCCATAAACAATCATAATCAATGTAACTATGGGCCTTTTAAGAAGGCCCATGGTCACTCTCACAATGGAGAGAGCTATGTTGGGAGTTTCCCTGCGTGATCGAATCAGAAATGAGGAGATCCGCAAGAGAACCAAAGTAACCGACATAGCGCTCAGAATTGCCCGGTTAAAGTGGGGGGGGCAGGGCACATATCGCGGAGAACCGACAGCCGTTGGGGCAGAAAGGTTCTGGAATGGCAACCGCCTACCGGAAAGCGCAAGGTGGGGAGACCCCTCACACGGTGGACTAACGACCTAGTTGGGACGGCTGGTACCCTATGAATGAGGGAGGCACAGGACCGCGCAAGGTGGCAATACTTGGAAGAGGCCTATGTCCTGCAGTGGACGTCGATTGGCTGGTATAATGATAAACAATCAACAACTTTATGTCATAATGTCGAAATTGTAAATTGTAACAGACAGACAGACAGACAGACAGACAGACAGACAGAGCGACAGACAGACAGACAGACAGACAGACAGACAGACAGAGTTACTTTCGCATTTATAATATTAGTATAGATAATCTGTAATTCGCGGCCGTCATTCTATTTGCTTAGGTATTATAGTATTTCGTTGGCTGACACCGACTCCAAAAATAACAATAATATTACATAATTTGTAATAATTTGATTATATTTTAAAGAATACAAATATTTTTATTTGTAGACTCTTCAAGAAATATCCTTAACACTACTTTTTACAATAATTAAAAGAACCTATTCTTTAGATTATAATTAAAAAGTAAAAAGAATGTCTGATTTAAGGTTGTAAAACCAATATACAACTAATTATTTTTTATATATTATATATGTTACAGCCAAAGTAATATTTTTGCCATATATAATGGCTAGTTAATGTGATTAATTCTGCGACATTTATCACTTTATCTAAATTGAGTAGCCCTTATACATAATGGCTAGTTATTATGTACAATATTCATATTTATTACTTTGGCTGTAACATACATTAAAACAGGTATGATTTAAACATATTAATTTGTAAGAATCAATCTTAGAAAATAATTACAGATAATAAGAACAATAATAAGAGCTTTTTTATTTTTACACGCTACCATAACGGACACCTAGTCAGTATGTCAGTTTGACACTAGTGCAGTATGCTAGTCCGTCTTCTATACAATTTACAAATTTCAAAGATGGTGGCGTCATCTTCCCACTAAAAATCGTACTTTCTTAGAGAAAATTTATGCAATCTAAATTATTACACAATTTAAAGCCTGATCAGAAAAATAAAAAAAACCTCTCCAGGTATTTAGATTGGTTTAGGGTATAATTTCGATTTTCCTTCTTTTTATTTCATAAAAATAAGCTAGCTAAAAATTAGAGCTGTGTTGTGATGTGATGTAGTTCGGGTCACAATATCTAGATGGCGCCGTTTTGCCAAAAAATCAAGAGATAGCTCTCTCCTTTGTCCTCGCCCCCCGCGCACCCCTATTACCGCAGGCGGGGTCTGAGTTAAGCGGTCTGCCTATAGATATTCACCTCTGAAGTCATGGCCGCGCAATCCTGCACTTGTGATTTCTTTAATGTTGATTATTTCTTTCAACTTTTGCAAAACAAAGATGCATTAAATTATAAATTATATTTTATTGTAATAAAACACAAAGAGTACAGTTTTATTTTTATTGAATTTATGGTCAGCCTAATCAGCTTTATAGCATAAAATTTATGATTGAGATTTATTTAAGTTGATAAATTGTTAAAATAATACCGTATCAAGTTCAGAAGACGTTTTAAAATTTAGTACAAACTTTTTCACAATTTCAGTTATAGTCTGGGTTGACGTACAAGTTTGGGTTAAATTCATGTACCTACGCCAAAACATGGAACACTCACACGGAACATTCCATAGAAAGTATTTGTTTAATTTTCTCTTAAACTATTATATTTTTTATGATGATTTGTGTCTCACAAATTGATCCTAGATTGTGTTCGTGTAATAGAGTATCAAAGTCAGGAAATTATTAAGCCATAGTAAGATTCCCTATGTCCACTAAAATCCATTGAAAAGATCCATGGATCTTTTTCCACTCAAATCTCACACTTATGTCCACTTTAATCCATGATCCGAAAATATTTTAAAAATGGATCTTTTCAAAATCCATTATAAAGCTGCATCTACAGTAGCCATTTTCAATAAGTAAATAAAAATATAGAAAACCATTCAAAATTTTAATAGTAACATAAGTATAAATGTTTTTTTTATTTTAATTTATTTGAGATGGGGTGGTGATTGATTGATTGGTGTGAGCAATATTTGGTCCGTATTTGGTGAACGCCACCGGACAAACAATTTTGTTTGGAAGAGTGGCATACAAGACTTAATAAAAAATTGGGCAAGAGAAATATAAATATTTAGGTTATTTTAGAAACTATAAAGCGAGATGAAAAATACAAAAACGACATCTCCATAGTACTAAATCCTGCTCGTACGGCGCGGCGCGGCGGCGTTATCTTGTGGTATTTGAAGCCGTCGCATAATACCTACCGCTTTTTATTTTTGATATATGTATTTAAAATTGGATGGTTCCATAACGAAAAATAAAAACTTTAATTATTTATAAATTGGTTGTGATGATTCGACCGTGACGTTACATAGTTGTCTGAATGTCTAAAATTCTGCCAGTAAAGTTTTAAGGTTGATAAAGAAGATTGCATGTGTCACCCGCTTTATTTTTTACAATGGATTTTATTACACTCGTTAGTGCTAAAAGATCCATTTTTAAAATACTTTCGGATCATGGATTAAAGTGGACATAAGTGTGATTTTAAGTGTAAAAAGATCCATCAATGGATCTTTTCAATGGATCTTAGTGGACATAGGGGTAAGATTTTTTAATACTTCAATCTGCGCTATAGGAGGATTGAGTGTTCTACAAATACCTTTATAAAATCGAAATAAACAGTCAAAAACATTTGAATAATTGGGAATATATTTCACTAAATCTGTACAATTATTTCACAACAAAATTGTTCTTATATTTCTGAGATCCAAGGTGTAGGAATTTTTTCTGGTCGCCGGATTGAGTGTTCTAATTATTTGACCGTAACTTTTTTTCTATGCTTTTCACAATTTTTTTATCTACGCCGTTGTCTTTTCAAAATTTTTTCCTAAATCATTCTTAAATTTCGTCATGTTTGGACTAACTTTTTAAAAAGAACACTCACACCACACGCACATGTTACGGGGACTACAATATTAATTCACAATTATCTTCTTTTTCAGTGGCACAGTACTTAAGAACTACGGGACTTACTGGGCCAACCTGATAGCAGAAGCTCCGCAAGACCCATCGCAGTTGCAGTTACTGGGCTGAAAGAAGTTGCGCACGTTTTATATTTACGCTTGTAATTTGCTAAGTCGCCAGTCATCCGGCTATTAGCTACGACAAAAGCAGCCGCAGGTTATATCACAGCAAAATAAACCTTTTGCCCACTATCAATAACGTCTCCGTCTCCGTAATCCAACCCATAACGTCTACTTTCTAAAATGTCCACTTCTCAAATGGACCACACACCAGAATGTCCACTTCCCGTTATGACTATTCCTATATGGACCACATCGCAGAATGTCCACTAGCCACGTCGTCCACTTTCTAAACGGACCACTTCTCACATCGTCCACTTCTTAAAATGACCACTACATAGCGTTTTTTTATGTAATAAAAAGGCAAACGAACAGACATCCGCAACTTCAGGAGCTGCAAAAGCGCTGCTAGCCTTGGAATTGAGGATTATTGGCAAGGGAAAGAGAAGGGGGATTTAGGTCTCCATTATTATTCAGGGTGTACATGACAAGTGGCACGAGGAGGAATAACCCTAAATTTTAACACGACGCAGGGCATTATTTTACTAGGCAGAAAAAAAAACATCAAAAAGGTTCATCTGGAGTTTCGGCATAAAACCTTCTGGAATTTTTACAAAATTTATGCGCCATTGTCATGTACACCCCCCTGTATAACATAAGTAGCCTGTACTTAGTTAACCTTTAAAATACATTTATTTTTTATTCCACTCTTTTCACCTTGATTGACAATGTGGGAAGTGTAGTCGTCGTGTTAGGAAGTGGACCATGTGGGAAGTGGACAAAGTGAGAAATTGGTCATAACGGGAAGTGGACGATCTGCGATATTACCCGTGGACCCGGTAATTGGTAATGGGTCGACCTACCGGGTCCACGGGTAAAAACTGGTCGTATTAGAAAGTGGACAATGTGGGAAGTAGTCGTGTTAGGAAGTGGACCATGTGGGAAGTGGACACAGTGAGAAATTAGTCATAACGGAAACGATCTGCAAGTGGACATTCTGGTGTGTGGTCCATTTGAGAAGCATTATGGTACAAAAGAAAAGAAAATTCGTTACTTCACACTTTGGAGTCTTACCTAAAGTCTGTTTCCAAATCGTACACTTTTTGTCAAATACACCTAACCCCTCGGTCTGCTACCTAAAGAAGGTTTTTACGATTCCTACATACCTTATTAAAGAAATGCATAGCAAATGTTATTGTTAAACTTCCATGTCTAAAAATAAAAACCCACCTGATTTAAAAAAATTGTACCATTTGCAGTTTCGCTTATTTATAAGAAGCTGTTAAAGCTTCATTAAAATATAATTATAGGTTTATATTGTTTGTAAATAAATAAAACGTAGGTATAAATAAATAAGTATATTAGTAATACATGGAGTAAAATAAATGCATCATTTAACATCAACATCAATTCATTAGACAAGAGAATATCGCTGAAGTTATCAATAAATTGGCAAAACGTGTTTTTAATCGTTATCACTTTATGTATTAAAACGTTGTTATTATGGCAAAGGTCGTGACTCTGCTGATATGCCAATAAAAAATAAGTTGCTTAAACTTAAACACGTGTTTATCACATAAGCAGTTAAAAAAATATTGTTCAACGTTATATCATATCATATTAAACAGCGCTCTTATCCGCTGTTATTTTTGTTAAATAATCAAAGCTAATACAATTAGCAAGCACTTGTGTTAGTTTAATAAAGTAATGTTTAAATTACGAAGGTGTCTTTTGTTTCATAACTGGTCTCTTGATGTCCATCAGATCGCAGAGCTCGTTCCTTATAGGCCTGAGTTCTGAAACTTCCTTCTCCCAATCTGTTTCTGCGAGCACTGTCATTACCTTAAAGATAGGAAAAAACATAATTCCATACGGTTCATACAAGACATTGGCACAATTATTTTTAAATGCTCTGAGAAGGTGAAAATAACCCTTTATATAAACACTTTTTAGATATAATATATTTGCTGCATGTTCATTTACCTGGTCAATATTATCCTGTGGTACGGAGCAGACGTCGCCATACAGGGTGAGCGCTTCGTAGAACCTAGCAGCTGCACAGCGACGTACGTAGCGGTCCGCGTAGCACAGGTAGATCACGAGCTGGCCCAATGACTTACTACATACTACGCCACCAACCTAAAAAAATACGTTTTACTTTATGTACAGGGTGTTATATGGGAATGATTCATTAATTTGAACACTTTTTTCTTTTTTTATAATGACAACTCCCGCACTAGGGATCATGCCCTGTGTCGCGGTGACCTTTTACAAACATCAATTAACGGACACAAAGAAAACCCAGACCAGGACAATAATTTGTGGATCTCACAAATTATTGTCCTGCGTGGGGATCGAACCCACAACCTCTTGCACGGCAGCCGCTTGCGCTACCGCGTCGCGCCACCGAGGTCTTCTACACACTGTTTATAACTTTAACTTAGGAGAAATAAAAATAATTGTAAAAAGACTTAAAACCTCTACTACATTAACCCCCTTACTCATAAACGCCTCTTAAATTTTAGTCAATTGATTAATTAGCATAGACTCTTACATTGTTTGGTATAAGGTTGGTTTTCGTAATAAAAATCTCGCTAAACAGTGATTAAATTTAAGAGGCGTGTATGAGTAAGGGGATTAATGACTATATAAACAGGGTAATAAATCTGTTTTTAAATGTAAAATACAAATAGTTATTTGTTTAGGAGATATGACCATGTCAATTAAGAATTGTTGCAGTTTACTTCGCCATAAAACATATTAGTTCGAGTGCGGTTAAAAATAAAGTATGAAAGGGAAAAAAACATTTATAAATAATGATTAACATGGTTTTACAGCTTTATTGGCTAAGCTGGAAAAGCCGGTCCTTGCAGTAGATTAATACGCAGTTATGGCAATAATAACACACACTTCTGAAGATAACTTATGTTTTCGATCGTTGTTCCTATTCAGATATTTTGCACACTGAGACAACATCACGCATGATTTGCTAATGACGACAACAAAAGATAATAGTATTAATAATTAGCTAACTAATCGTTGCAAAACCGGAAATAATTAGAAGACGTGATTGTGCCCCACAATAAATATTAATTCTCCGAACATAATGGTTATGTCTACAATGGCAGATAAGATAAATGCTAATTATTTATTACGTTATACTTCTAGACCGCAGTAACACTGCCTGCACTTGGGCGAGAACTAAAACTATTGTAGTGAGTGTTGCGGTAGTTCAGTTTACAACCAGAACAATTGGGTTACGGCAAACAGGTAAAAACAAGTAACAAAATATACATTAATGCTAAAATGTGATAACCATTGTGAGTGACTGGTGCTTGAAATAGGTTTAGTAAAGCTGTGTTACAGGTCACCAGCAAAAACCAACATACTTTTCCTTCCCCGTATGAGTTGATGTAAGAAACGAGCCGAAACAACAGGAAAAGAGCCGAAGTTCTTTCGTTGCCTCAACAACTGTTAATGTTGAAACAGCGCGTTTTTGTAGGGAGTTGGGTCGAGGGAATATTTGGAGGCAGAGAGAGAAGAGGTCAGAGCAGAACGACAGATATGACTATATTTATACTGTAAAAGACGCTGGTTGGGTGTAAAATACGCTGCTTTGATCTATTCCGGACACCCAATATTTCCAAACATTTCTAAATTGCAATATGCTAAAAATTCAAACGCTGAAAATTCTCAACCCTGTCCACGTGGCGTATTTCCCTTTCCGTGTTCAGTTGGCGACAAAAATCAGCACGGTTTTGTATTACTATTTAACTTGCCAAACCCGTGCTTAATTGGCGCCCACTGAACACCGTTTTGCGATCAAGCAACGCCAACAAACGTTTTACAAAACCGTGTGCATTTTAAGAGAATATTCGGATTGTTCGGGAATGTTCGGAATAAATCGCGGCACTCGAAGTAGGTAGGTACTTAGGCTAGCCGGCACTTGGCGCGCAATTCGTCGTCTCAACGCGCTTGTTAACGTTTACGTGTTTGTTATTGTTTTAACCCATTTAGACCGATAATTATTTTTGTAAATATTTTGTAACTTTTCAACAAAAGCTTGCTAAAAGACACTTCAGAAACCTAAAAAAAAATATCCAATAAAAGGGGGAGCATAGGGGGGGGGCGTACCACATACGTTACAGTAGGCCTATAGGGTAGGTAGGCAAAAACACTTGATTTTTACCAGACTTTAATAAAATAAATAATAAATAATCCTCACACATTCACACATCGCCACCTAGTCCCAAACTAATCAAAGCTTGTACTATGGGTACTAGACAACGGATAAACATACTTAAATAGATTTGTTCCCAACGAGTAACACCCTCAAATGTCACACTGTTACTCGATGGGATTTTTTTCTGAAAAAATTCCCAACCGGTCACACTACCAGTCACACTGTTACTCTCCCAACCAGTCACACTGTTACTCGATGGGAACACACTGTTACCATTAGAACTTAATGAAAATAAGAATTAAATCGGTTTTTTAAATTTTTATTAAAATCAACAAAATAACAACATTGGTAAATACAGTTACTTAATTACGGACGTTATACGTTAACATTCGTCATATTGCTAGTAATTCTCATTTTAATGTTTTAGTCATAGTAACAATATCTAAACACAATCGGCCTTTATATAATATAACAGAGTAAATCATCACATTTTACAATAATTAACAGTCCTTATTTCTAATATTCATTTGAACCTTTAAAGAAGAATTTTCTAAATATAATCAGCCTTATGTTTGTACCTATATGCATGTATCACAGTAAATCATCACATTTTACAACAATTAACAGTTATTAATTCTAATGTTAATTTGAACTTTAAAGAACAATTTTCTAAATATAATCAACCTTATGTTTGTACCTATATGTATGTAACAGTATTGTAATTTTATTTAATTACTAGCTGTGCCCGCGACTTCGTCCGCGTGGAATAGTTATTTTGGGCATCATATTTATTTTTGCAAACAACCTCCTCAGCTTTATAAATTATAGCTGTTACCTACGACTTTGCCTGTGTCAATTTCTGTTATTTTTTTTTTTCGACAATTTAATTTTTAAAAGAACATAATTATCTAAAAGTACTTCATAGAGCTACACCCCCACTTGGGCACGCCATAATCTCGGCGGTAAGTCAAAGAGGGGTCTTTGAGGTGTGGTTGGATAGACATCACGATGTCCTCACTTTCGCGTGACGCAGTTTCTCACCGAACATGGCAAGTGCTGGAGATTCCTGCGCCGGATTCTTGCAGAAGAGACGCCCGGGTTCCTGAGATTAGCGCGTTCAAACAAACAAACAAACAAACAAACAAACAAACAAACTCTTCAGCTTTATAATATTAGTATAGATTTAAGAATAAAACGTTCAAAGGAGAATCACCAGCAATATGACGAATAAATGTTTTTAAAGTAAAAACCGATTTAATTCTTCTTTTCATTAACTACTGTAATATTGTGACTGGTTGGGAAATTACCAATAAGAAGTTCCCATCGAGTAACAGTGTGACTGGTTGGGAATTTTTTCTTAAAAACATTCCCATCGAGTAACAGTGTGACATTTGAGGGTGTTACTCGTTGGGAACAAAGGCTTAAATACTGTTATTTTTTGTAAATAGATACGTACATAGGAAACACTCAGACCGATGCAAACAATCATGTTCATGCACTGAGCGGGAATCGAACCCGAGACCTGTGCGTAGAAGCCATGTAATATACCGACTGCGCCACAGAGGTCGTCAATTGTGTTCATAATCACGTCAAATATGTTTCACTGAACTTCCATACTTAATCAATTTAACCTTACCCTACCTTGCTGTATTCAGTTCAACTACACACTAATTAGTAAAACATCTAGCCACTCGTTACAAAGACAGTTGATGCGAATTGAACACGGGTTAGTTGAATTCCATAGTAATAAAAAAACCGTGTTTGATTCAGCTGTACGCTGTTTTGTAAAACGTTTATAATGTTGCTTGATCGCAAAAGCGTGCTCAGTTGAGGCGAACTAAGCACGGATTTGTCGAGTTGGTTAGTAATACAAAACCGTGCTGGTTTTTGTCGCCAACTGAACACGGAAAGGGAAATACGCGTCCACGTGTTCTGTCTCGTTTTCCTCAAGCCTCTCAAGTGACATGAATAATAAGTATTCTTACACACTATCACCAAAGGGAAAAAATGTAACTATTTATGAATCAGTAGGTGATAGATAATTTGCATTACAATAATATTATGAAGCATTTCTATTATGCAATATACACAACTTCTTACGCGTGATTCGTCACAACAAGGGAGTTATCAGTATTATTATATAACAATGACGTACACGAACATTACGCAGTACATAATCACTTCTGATGTAACATAATAAAAACCTTAAGAAATATCCATTTATATGATGACCTATATCGAAACACTTATCAATTTTAAACGATCTTGACCGTTAAGTCATGGTACTTTGAAATTAAGATATTAAGTGTAGGTCATTGGTTATTATAAAATATTGCCAATTATTAATGACGACATCTTTGGTTAAAGTCCTTGGCTGATGAGCAAAGGTTTCGTTCGACTTCCGTGGAAAGCAAATTGCCCATTCGCCAAGTAGAGATAAGCCAACAGTCGACATTGTATTAAGTTTTTAACCGACTTCAAAAAAAGAAGGGGTTCTCAATTAGATTGTATTTTTTTTTGTGCCATGTTTTCGTTCTTTGCAATAGATGCAGATTCAGTATCTTAGTCGCAGACACTTCATGATAGGATAGAGTGATAACACTCTGTAGCCTTGAAGTCACCATAAAAACACAAACATATTATCTTAAAATTTAAATTACCTGAATTAATTGACACAAGACGTTGATGGAATCTAAAAGCTTGTAAATATTCTTGCCTCCTCTGAGTTCTAACTGAAGATGCTTCAGTATATCCATTGCAAATGTTGACTTCTCATCTTCCAAAATCGGAGATATTGAACCTTTAAAATTATTTAATCTTAATTTTCTATTTTAGTCTTATGCAAGGTATTTACCCAGTCTTCCACAGGGATTCGTTGGGATTACACAACGTACATTAGTAAAAAGCACCTAAGGGCAAATACACTTCTCATCAAAAAAATCAAAACAGTTGCAAGTTTGTGTTTTATAAGGATTATCTGAAAAATGTGTATATTTAGGAATATGTGTTATATATCATTTAATAGGGAATTTAATGAGGTTTTCAAATAATGATGTTAATGTTCTAAATTCAAATTAAATTTTCATAGATTTCGTATTTTGTTTAACAAGTCGTATTTGCCCTGTACGTAGTTTGGCGGAAAATGATAAAATTAGGCACGTAAATGAAAAAAAAAGCTGGAAAACGTTTATTTAATAACCCGTATCGTACACCCAGAGTTCCTCGCTCCTCTTATTACTGCGTCCATGCGATGTTTACCCGCAAAAACCGCCAAGTGGTGGCATTGCTAAATTCTGGACTTAGTCAGGTTATTACGGCTGAAAGATTGCATCTTAGACTCTCGTCTTTTCATAGAATCTGCAAACGCTATCAAGAGATTGGTTTGTTCACGCGCCGTTAGAGATCTGGCAGAAAACAGGTAACTTCTGACCGAGTAGATCGATTTATAGTAATACCTTTCTTACAAAGTCTACGCCTTAATGTCTTTCAACCGCAGCAGCAGCTTCATGATGAACCTATGGTGCTGTAAGTGACTCTACAATTAGAAGAAGGTTGAAGAAACGTGGACTTGTACCGTACAAGCCAGCAAATAGGGAGGAACTACCTGCAGATCATCGAAAAGCGCGTCTTAACTTATTACGTAATTACCTAAATTGGTCATACATCTAGTGGAGCAAGTTCCTCCTTTCTGATGAGTGCAAAATTGTATTGTATGGTAACGATGGAAGGACTTAGGTCTACAGAAGTGATGGAGAACGCTTTGCACCATGCAGGATTAAAGGAAAAGGCCATCCATGGTGGCGGTTCATGGACTGTTTGAGGAGAAATTAGTGCCAATGACAAGACCGAGTTTGTCTTTGTGTTTGGGTCCCGTCTGCCCTTTTTAACAGTCATAGGTACATCGAAAAGTATCTTGAACCTCTTGTGATGCCCTATGCACATTTATTTGACCCCAGTTTAACATTTATGTACGAGGATGCTAGGACAAACACCACGAGCGTCGTATGAGATTATGTTACTGAAGTCGATATCTCTATTATTGATTGGCCAGCAAGAAGCCTGGACATGAATCCGATTAAACATCTATGGGATGAATAAAAAAGACGAATTAGTGTAAAAGATCATGCCTTAAAAACACTTAGCCAGCTTTAAAATGCAATCCAAGAGGAATGGAACAGAGCGCCACTATTTTTGATCGTGACTCTCATCCGATCCATGAAAACCCGTACAGAAGCAGTAATGATAGGTGGAATGGTATCCGAATTATTAGATAAACGTTTCCTAGCTTTTTTTTATTATTTACTTGCCTAATTTTATCAATTTCCGTCAAACTACGTACATGGTAAAAACGACTTGTTAAATAAAATACGAAATCTATGAAAATTTAATTTAAATTTAGAACATTTACATCATTATTTGAAAACCTCATTAAATTCCCTATTAAATGATATATAACACATATTCCTAATTATACACATTTTTCAGATAATCCTTAAAAAGCACAAACTTGCAACTGTTTCGATTTTTTTGATGAGAAGTGTATATCTCGAGTTATATAACTATGTAGTGGGATCCAAAATGAATCAGAAGGAAATGAAGCAGTTTTAAGTTCATCACTATGTGAGTCTGTCTGATTGTAAAAAGACAGCCCTTTTTTTAAAGAATAAAAATCATATAAAATAATATGACATTGACTTAACTCAAACCTATCACTAAAAAGTCCATTGAAGTTTTTAAAGGGTAGCGTGTAATGACGTTACGTTTATGATACTGAATTAACAATTGGCATTGACCGAATAAACATAAGAGCTCTTGATAGGTAAATGATAATAGTAACATAGCTGCAAAATAGAAAAACTAATGTTACAATTGTGCATATTCACCTGAACTCAGTAACCTGTCCAAGAAGTTAAACATTGGGCCTGTAATCCTCTTCACATGCAGATTATCAGCAAATACTTTTATTATTGTATCACAAATTGATTTTAACATATCTTTATCATTGTATAGAGTATTTAAGTAAGAGTATAGTGACTGGGTTGTGTGTTTTACCTGTTGACAAACAATATTTTACTAAATTAGTAATTAAAATATGACGTCTTGTACTGGGCTGTAAATTGAAGAAAATACTATTATTATCCATTAGTTCACATGAAATAAAAAGTTGTAAAGTTCAACAAGATGAAAGAAAGACAATTCACACGTCTAGGCCTCTAAAAGGCCTAATAAAAATTCTTGTTGAACGTCCGGGCCGCTATAGCGGCCTCAACGACTCGGTTGCCAGAAACGAGTTTTTACCTATGTTATTATTGTTAAAGTTACACACCTCAACAAAGTCTAGGGATATTATGTATAAAGTTGTGAAATTCAAAAAATTTGGTTTGTAATTTTGTTTTTTTTTTAAATTCTTTTGATGAAAACTTACTTTGTTAACCTTTTTCAACCATTCTAAATTGAATGAATTTGAAAAATTAAATTAAAAATAAAAGATTTACGCGGCTTAAACGTAGTCAAGTTCGAAATTTTCATTTACCAATAGTAAGTTTTGACTGCTTTTTTGTGTAAAATTTAAGTTTTATTACAATTTAAACGTTTATTTCGAATTAATGATATTGTGTGCATCAAGCAACGGTGCCATTTCATCAGAGAGAAAATGTTATGGGCAGTAGGCATGCTCCTAGCTGCGGGTACTAAGCGGAGTATTGCTGAAGAGATTAGAACAATACAAAATATGAAATCAGGGTTATGGTCACGTTATCGTGCTACTGGTGAAGTGGCTGAAAGATCGTCGAGAAGACCACAGCAAAAAGTCTATCACCACTTAACGACATGATCGATTTTTGCAAGTTCCCGCGAAAAGACAGCCAAATGTTACTACCATGCAGCTGGTGTAGAGGCTCCAGCTCTTGGTGGAGTCTCTTGCGGGTGACCAAACTGTCAGAAGAAGTCGGCAGGAAGCCCACCTTTATGCTCGCATACCGCTTTATACTCCAGCACTACGCCGAGCGAATCGCGCACGACGACTAGACTGGGCTCGTAAACATTTGCTCTGCAAAGATAACCTGTAATCTGTAGGAGTGTTTACACATGAGTCCCGGTTCGGTTTCCACTCGGATTCACGTAGAGAACGTGCTTGGCGAGTTCCTGATTGTGATAGCCGTCTACAACATCCTCAAGAAATCTATTCATACCACGATAGAACAAATTATGGTTTGGACGGGAATTTGTATCGGTCGAAGAACAGAGCGCGTTTTGATCAGAAGCACCATGATGGCTGAAAAATAATTTAACGAGGTGCTAGTACTAATAATCTACCCCCGTAGACTACAATTGGGCCAAATGTTCAAGTTCATGGACAATAACACCCGTTCGCATAAAGCGAGAGTGATGACGAGCTTGTTGCAGGAGCACGACGTATCGATTTTATGCTGAACCACTCAATCCCTTATACTCAAAACCATGAAATACGCGTAGGACATGTTCAAAAGAAGGGTTTTGGTGATTTTTCCTGCATAAAATTGCGATGGAAGGGCAACTTTTTTTGCATCCTAGTCGGACCTGGAACAATATACCGCACCAAGACCTGGATAACATAATACAAGCATGAAAAACCATTGCAGGACCGTTATTTACGGTTTTTTTAATGAGCTGACTACTGATTACCCACTTAACAATTAAAAACAGATAATTTTTGCTTATTTTCACTTTTGCTTAAGAAACACATTCATTGTTAGTTTTACTAATTTTCCAAGTTTTTTATTTATTTGAATAAAAAATTATTTATGCAAAAATAATTCTTTTATTTAATTCTGGATTGTAGCCTGATAAATTGTCTTTATAAAAATATAAACATGTTGTATGCTATCTTCAATAATTTTGAAGTTAATTGAGTAAATACCAAATATCCCTAGACTTTGTTGAGGTGTGTATTATATAGTAAAGTTGTTATATTTGATACTAGATGTTTCTGTGATAAATATTTGATCTATAGATAATTCTTTCTTTATTACAGTCACATAAAGAAACAAAAAATACGGAAATAAACCGTGGTGTATGTGTGCTCTGTTATTAAAATGTAAGTATTGTATTATTTTATTATCATAATGCATTAGTGTTGTGTGTGTAAAAAGGTATACGTACCAAGCTTTCAGTTAATTCTCCTCCACTGACTACAAGTCCTTTGACTACATTATATCTGTAATCAGAATAATTAAGTAGTTGAACGAATCTAGGCATAGTATGTCCAGGAAACAGCCAAAGCACTACATTAGAATTTTCACTTGTTAAAGGTTGTTCCTTTTCAAGCTCAGTCTCCTTTGATTGCTTCAGTTCTACTTCTTCAGATGGAAAGATTCGTTTTAAAGCTTCGTGGTGAGGAATGTTTGAAATAGGAGGGTCACTGAAAATACAATTTTATTTTATTACTTGTTAATATCTATACTGGTGGAAAAGTTACTTTAGCTTAACCCTTGGTAAAGTTAAGTTGAAGTTTAATAAAGTTTAAACTAATATAAACAATGTTAAGTGAATATAAATTGCCGACAATAAGTATATAACGTTTTTGTTATTTATAAATTGAAAAAAAATTAAATGAATCAAATTTTAACTTGAAAATTTGATAATTTCAATAAGCTGTGTGTCCTAACAAGGGAACATTTTGTTCAATGAATCAGAGCATAACATACTTGTAGATCAATGATGTAAATATTCTACCAGCATGTGCCCTAGTCCGATCAATTTTCTCGACCGCCTGTTGAGCAACTCCACGCATAATATCTCTCATGACATCAGGTGAGTTGAAATGTGGAGCTTCTACAGAGCACTGGCGACAGATAGATAACAGACCTGAAAAGTGGGTAAACATTAAAACGTTATTTTTCATACTTATTAAGCAACGTACCATTTTCACTGAGATCCATTTTGTTTAAGATCGTGAAGGCCTTATTCTCTCTTAAATTCCTGTAACTCGGGTATGTACTATAAACAATAAAGATACGTAAAAAGTTGGTCCCGGTAGGCAGCAGCCTTGAAGGCGACGTCAGGTACCTACACACGCTTGGCATAAATAATGACACCACTAGTAAGTCACTAACATGACAACAAAATTGACTATTTAAAGTCCCTAAAGTAGAAATGTAACTTACCAGTCATACTCGCCTCCCTGACCCAAGCACCAATATCGCCTCTCATATCAATAGTGTATTCAGACAAGCAGTCCAGTAATGCACACACAATCTCCCCGATATACAACTGTACAGAACCTACGACCCCTAACGTAGTACACAACTCCGTGAGGCCCACTACAGCGTCGCGCCTGGCCTCTGCCCACTTCTGGGTCGATTCAGTCACTTTAGTACACTCTATCAGTGAACTAACCACTATCTGAAGATGCTCATTCAATACGAATTTCGGAAGAGAACCTGAAAAAAAGTTTAATATTTAAGTATTTGTTTACGATCTTTTTCTTTCTGTGGGATTTTCTCCCGTTAATTATAGTAAAACCCACCTAATGAACATAATATAAAACCTAATAAAATAAAATTATAAGTTGTTTTTTTTTTTGAGTTTAAAGAACATAAACCATACATTTGATTTATGGTATGTGATCTTTAAGCCCCAGCCCAGCCCCCTTAAACGATAAAAATACATTACAGTAAATTATCTCTCAACTACATCTTTACATAATTGAGTACTCACCAACAGCTCTAGCATAACCCATCCTCAACACCAGTCCATTCACTCCACTGCTGCGCAATTGTTCGCAATACTTTGTCATCAATTGCTTTCGTTTCTCGCAAGCAGTTACTTCGCCATACTTTAGCCCATCTTCACGTAAGTATTGATCAAATACTAGGGGTAAAGCGTAAATAGCCTTCTCTCTAATGATCTGCACTTCATGCGATAAACACTCTTCAATTAAGTTTAACCAGTCATCTGAAATGTTTAGAAAGTGTCATCTCAGTCAAATAAGTCAACTTATCTACACCTACCATGTTGGAAATAGTTGTTTGTTCCAAATTGGGTTGGGATTGAGAATTGTTATAATTTGTAGTTCTATAGACACGTACAGTTTAATTTCTCTGTGCAATATCATTAATGTTAACATTAATGTAAACACGTTTAGAATGAGCAAAAATCTCTTTGATTTTTTAGTTGTCTTCTATTTAGCATAACTCTAACCCCAATACATTTTCAGTATTCGCTAGGAAAAATAATAAATAAATATTAAATTTCTAAGAGTCATTATCTCAAACAAGAGTTTACATTATACAAAACAAAAATGAATCAGGATTGAGACAGATCAAGAAACGAAAAATTACTGAAATAAAACGATTGCAGTATTATCTATTTCCTCACCTATAATCGGATGTCCATGATACGGAGCTCCAGCTAAGGCAAGTGACGCGATACAGTGACAACACGCCTGACGCATCAGTTCACCGCCGAGACCGCGGAACTGTTGTCGCACACGCAGACCCGGCACCAGGTCGCGGACCCTTATCGACACACTGTCAGCTATCAAGGAGTCCGCAGTAGTACCTATGATTAAAAATACAAAGTAGTATTAGTTCACGATTATTGTTTTCGGGATTCGTTCCTCCCAACTCAAGATGGAAGGAACTTAGCTGATAATATCACGCTAGGTAGAGGGGTTGGTGTTGATATTAACGTCTTCAAAATGAAAGTATGATTTTTCTATCTACGACTGTCACGTGACGAAAATTAGTAATGGCATTTTGTATTCTTAGTTCAACATGTTAGGCCACTGCCACTCACGTCGTTGTCTTGAAGATATCACGCTGTTGGGTATTAAGAAACTGCATTTATTGCTCTTAGAATTGGTTACTTTTTGATTCTAAGACACATAACCTATTTATAGTAAAAAGATTATGTTTTTATAAATAGAAAAACTTTTAGAAGAGATACATACCATTTTCCAACTTCGCTTGCGATAAAGCGTAAATAGCTTCTCCAATTGCAAGTATGGCACCATGTCGAACATTCAGATCTATAGAATCAGTCTTCTCCACCAGTTTGGGGAGCACAACCGTGGCAACGTAATCAGGAATCTAAAAGTTGATACAATAATATTCATCTTTCAATTCATACTAATACTCATTATAAAGAGGTAAGGTTTGTGACGTTGAAGAGAGTAATCTCTGGATCTACTAAACCGATTAAAAAAAATCGTTCTGTGTTGAATAGTCCATTTATCGGGGCAGTCCATTTAGCAGTGGAGCAGTCATGAAATATGTTTTAAAAAGGGACGCGTTTTTTTCGCCGCCTAACGAAGTGGGCACGGGTCAGTTGGCTAATAAATACACTTATTTCATTTAACAAGACAGACATGTCCACACTTTTCGTGTGTAGTCAGAGATTAAAAAGACTTCAGACAAAAAAGGACATCTCTTATCAAACTCTGTTAAACTTCAGAAGCATAATAGCGAATATTTAAACGGTTTTACTAATCAAAGCTAACGATTTAAGTTGTACAATTAAACATACATAAACGAAAATGCAAACTTACCTCACACATGTTTCGTTTACGTTGAAATCAGACTTTATATACTATTATTCAGGTTTTAAATTATGGTTCATTTAAATCGAAATTAAAGGTTTGAATTGTATTAAAAATATAACTAAAAATAAATAGTTACAAACTAACCTACTTATCCTAGGTCTTAAACATAACTGATAGAATGTTCTGTCAGACATTTTTATTCAAATTAATTTTTTTTTAAATTATGGAACTAGCCAGTTTTAAAAATAATGAAAGAGTAACAAACCTTATCTGTCAATTTATTGAGTGCCTTGGCAGCCGTTTCGCGAATGGCACAATCCCAGTGTTCGACTTTCAAATCGACAATGTGGTCGATGATAGGTTGAGTGTATTCTGGGTAGGAGGCCACTTGTGGTGCTATTACCAAGTAAGCATTATTTCTTGGTCCAACAGATTGAAAATCTGCTGTGGTTAGAACGTCGATCCCATGAGGGAACATGCCGTGCCTACCAACGTTTTCTTGGTAAGCTGCTGACGCTGCCCTTCTACAATTAATCTGAAATTAAGTGTATATAATCTATATTCCAGACCATTGGTTGATAGGATTGGATGAATGTATCTCTTGAATGTTAAGTTCAATTGGACAGTTGATTATGTTGGTTAATATTTTGTAACATTAAAAGTCTATAGTCATAATGAGCATAACTGTTACTTTCTTAGTATTGAAGTAACTTTAATTTTTAAGAGAACAACTATAATATTTTTGGCTAATGGTCAATGGGTTGACTGTACAATTACCTCTCTATCGAAGCACGCAGTAGTGATGAGCGCGTTGGCTAAGGTGAGCGCGTATGGCTCGAGCGCGTGTGCGTCGTAGGCGCGCGCGAAGGCCCAGGCGGCGTGACACGCTGCGTCCCGCGCCGCGCGCCCCCCGCCCCCCGCGCCGCCAGCCCCGCGCGCCTCGTCACGACGCAGCGCGCGCACCACGCCGCGCACCCCCCCGCCCAGCTGTTGCGGAGACAGTAGACCGCGACGTGCTAACACATACGCTACGTTAAAACACTCATAACATAAACAGATTTTAAAGTTATCCGAAGACTAATATTCAACAAGTAAGGATGACAGCCTGTAAGATCCACATAAAATGTAAAACGTCATTTAGCCTGCAATTAATTTATTTAAAGAAAATGGTAGAATGTCCAAAGATGAAGAATTCTGAAGATATTAGGTATAAGGTTAACCCTGTCTCAAAAGCTATTGTGGTAAAGGACACTTTCTTAAACTCAAAATAGAGATTAACTAGAAATATGAGAATTTAATTTCTCTAATTATCATACTTTATTTCTTTAGTTTTCCTTGTCCGAAACGTACAATATGAAGGTACAAAATATTTAGCCTAAAGCAGGCTTTTACGACAAACCAGGGGATAGAATAAGAAATGAATAGTGCTTAAATTATTAGAAAACTAATTACCTAATTCCGCTAGAGCCATGCATCCCCCGTGCCAGGCAGTCTCTCGTTCATTATCAGCGAATAGTGACAATACACTTTCGCACACATCCGCCGCAGCAATGGCGGGTAACCTGGCACCGATACGTCCGATACCTTTGGCGGCAGACCATCGCACTACAGTGTCGTCATCACGCAGAGAACATAACAACAGCTCTACTACATCTTCTACCTACAAAAATATAAGTAAAATTGGTTAAATATGTTCAAGAGAACACGAATTTAAAAGGTGAAATATGGATTTTTTTGATTTAAGAACTTACGGACTGATATTATATACTCCTATAATACTAGCTCTTTTCTCAAAAGTAATTATTATTTAGGCTAGTCTTCTATACCGTATTCATCCTTACTTGATTTATTTAGTAAACAAACACCACATATTTCAAATTCACTAGTTTTTATATCTATCGCACACTTTGATATGGATGAAAATTTCTGGAAAGTAGCATTAAACGTTTATGCAATAGAAAAAACGTAAATCACTTTGATTTATCCACTATCTTTCTTAAATTTTAAATAAATATAATTTTTTCCAACATAAAATTTCACAGATAAAATTATTTTTATCATTTGACATTTGTAGATTATAGAATTTTGTCCTTGATTCCCATACATTTTTCAAAGATCAAAGACTAAAGTCTTTAGTCTGTGGTTGACACGACGCCATATATGTTTACGTTTTAAAGCAAGTCCGTTTAAATAGACCATACATAGGAGGGTTCCACAGAAAAAAAAAACTATGAAAAATTTAGCTGCTTAAATAAATATTTTGTGACGATATCGCAGATTAAAAGCTAGTCTACAACAATATTATGCATAAACTTACTTCTTGGGGTATATCTGGGTCATCATCATCTGGAGGGGAGCTAATAGGGTCTGTATCACCAGCAGCTGCTACTCCACCCAATGTCACAGCCAGAGACCTTGACCCGCGAGTGTATCGCCATGCTGCTACGCGCGGTCGTAGGAACGTCAAGCCTAAAAACCGTACAAAATAATGCAAATGTTTGTTGATATATTTTTAGGTATAACTACTGAAAGAACTGCCTCACGGCGCGACGTTCGCGGAAGGGGCTGCCATACACGAGGTCGAGGGTTCGATTCCCACACAGGACAATTCTTTGTGGGATCTACAAGCAATTGTCCTGAGTCTGGATGTTATTTGTGTCCGTTAAATTTCTGTTTGTAAAGTCTCCACGACACACAGCATGATCCCTAGTAATAGATTTTTTTTTTTAATAAGGGGAGAACACAATTTATTTTAAATATTATTACAGGATCTTAGAAACAATGATAAAGTTGACACCATTGTGTCACAGCGAACAATCCACAGAACAATTTGTGATGAAAGAGACCAACCTTCTCAGGACAAAGACAACTTAGAAAGTCTTATAATTAAACAAACTGAAAAAATTGACAAATTGATAGAACTTATGAGCACCCTTATGAACGTTATCACAGTGTTAATTAATAAAATTCCGTGACCTTAGAATTGCTATCTGGAATATCAATGGTCTGCTCCCAAATAAACAGGCCCTAGTTCTATTTTTGGAAGAAAATAAAATTGACATGATTTTGCTATCAGAAACACACATGACTGATGAGAAAAACTTGACACTTAAGGGTTACAATATCTACTGTACAAATCATCCTGATGGAAAGTCCCATGCAGGAGCAGCTGTAATAATAAGGGACAAAATTAAACATCACTTTCATAGCAGGTTCCAACAAGATTACTTACAAGCTGCTACTGTTACAGTGGAAGATAATCAGGGAGCCCTGAACATAAGCGCTATATATTGCCCGCCACGTCATAATATTAAACAAGAAATGTTTTCTGACTATTTGGATACACTTGGCCATAGATTCATTAGTGGAGGTGACTGGAACAGTATACATCAGCAATGGGGATCAAGACTTACAACAACTAAAGGACGCGAACTAAAAAAGTGCATTGACTCACTAAAATTAGAAACATTTTCGACAGGTAAACCAACATACTGGCCAGCGGATCGGGCAAGGATTCCTGACCTTATTGACTTTTTTATATGTAAAGGCATAAGACAGCATTATGTCAGTCTTTACTCATGCCATGACGAGGATTCTTGCTATGACTCAGACCACACAGCCGTCATAGGCACATTTAGCATGTCTCCTATAGAGAGAGAACAACCACCTGCTTTGAACAATAAATACACAGACTGGAATGCATTTGCTGACTTTTTAGAGGAGGAAATTAATCTAAAAATAAGGTTAAAAACAACTGCTAACATTGATGATGCAACGTTCTATATAACAAATAAAATACAGGAAGCAGCATGGCGTGCAACACCAACCGTAACATATAAGAACAGAACTAACATCCCTCTACAAATACGGATGAAATTGCAAGAGAAAAGAAAACTCAGACGTAGATGGCAACTCAGTAGGTTGACAGAAGATAAAACCGCCTTTAACAGATCAGCTCGAGAATTGAAGGAACTAATAAAAACTGTGGAAAATGAGTCCCTCAATAATAAACTATCGAAATTGTCAGCTACCAAACAAGGAAATTATTCTTTATGGAAAATGACAAAAAACCTTAAAAGACCACAAGAACATATCCCGCCACTAAGGCGCACTGATGGTACATGGGCAAGAGGGGCCAGTGGGAGGGCTGATGTGTTTGCAGATTACCTTAAGCAAGTGTTTAGACCGAATGAATCCTCTATGGTGGAGTTTGAGAGTGAAATTGATGAACACATTAACAGCGATCAACAACTTTCGTTACCTCCAAAACCAGTAACTCCCAAAGAAGTACTTAAAACAATCAACTCTTTGAAGAACAAGAAAGCTCCTGGTTTTGATCTTATAACAGGAGAGATACTAAAACGGCTGCCTGCGAAAGCGATTGTCTTCCTCACTGTCCTCTTCAATTCCATTCTGAGAGTGCACTACTACCCAAAATTGTGGAAGGTGTCTATAATAAAAATGGTTGCAAAACCAGGAAAACCAATGACACAACCTAGTTCATATCGACCAATTAGTCTACTACCCATTATTTCCAAAGTGTTTGAGAAAGTGCTATTGAGCAGACTTCAACCTGAACTAGAAGAGAGAAACTTAATTCCGGATCACCAGTTTGGGTTCAGACCTCTACATTCTACTATAGAACAGGCACATAGAGTGGTACAAAAAGTCAGGCAAACCTTGGAACAAAAGGAGTACTGCTCGGCAGTATTTCTCGATATTCAGCAAGCCTTTGACAAAGTATGGCACAAGGGACTCCTATACAAGTTGAAATCCATTCTATCAAACACACTGTTCATGGTTCTGAAATCCTACATAGAAGGCCGTAAATTCCAAGTGCAGTTCGAGGAAGAGCTCTCAGACCTCTGCAATATTGATGCATCAGTGCCTCAAGGCTCCGTTCTGGGACCAGTACTGTACTCCTTGTATACTGCAGATCTACCTGTCACAGCCGGCGTGGAAACAGCCACATATGCAGACGATACTGCATGTCTCGCAAGTGATAAATGTCCAGACAGAGCTACCGCCAAATTACAGGAGCAACTAGATAAAATACAAGCTTGGTTGCAAAAATGGCGAATAAGAACTAGTGCAACTAAGTCCACACATGTAACTTTCACTCTGCGTAAGGGAGACTGCAAGCCTGTGCAACTGGATGGAAAAGTACTTCCTCATAAAACAACTGTGAAATACCTGGGCTTCCATCTGGACAGGAGACTTACATGGTCTACGCATATAAAAACAAAAAGACAAGCAGCTGACCTACAGCTTAAAAAACTCAACTGGCTTATTGGGCGACAATCATTTTTATCACTTGAGAATAAGGTGCTAATATACAAGTGCATAATTAAACCTATTTGGTCATATGGTATAGAGTTGTGGGGCACTGCGAGCAATTCTAATTTGGAAATTTTGCAAAGATTCCAAAACAATTCCCTTCGAATGATCTCAAATGCACCATGGTTCACAAGGAATGAGGAAATCCATGAACACCTACAGATCCCTACAGTCAGACAGGAAGCGAAAGTTTGCTGTTCCAAATATAAAAAACGCTTGCAAAGGCACAAAAATATGCTTGCACGAGCTATGTATACCAATAAACCAGCAATCCAACGCCTAAAGAGGTGGAACATACTGGACATAGACAGTAGAGAATAACCAGTTTAAATAATTAATGCTGACCATGCTTAATGAAGCATGGTTATTACATGCCCTACAGCGATCAGATCTGATTGTGACTTGTTCAAGTCACAATCAGATCCAATAAACCAGCAATCCAACGCCTAAAGAGGTGGAACATACTGGACATAGACAGTAGAGAATAACCAGTTTAAATAATTAATGCTGACCATGCTTAATGAAGCATGGTTATTACATGCCCTACAGCGATCAGATCTGATTGTGACTTGTTCAAGTCGATTGCAGATGTAGAAAGGGAGAAAAAAAAAAAAAAAAATTATTACAAGGTCAACAAAAATCTTACCAATACGCTGCACAATTTTGACACCATATTTTCTGACTAACATTGCTTTATGTGTTTGATAATTTTGATTGGTTACCCATTCAAGTAACTTTGGAGCAAAGGGTAACAGGTCATCTCTCTTCCCATGCTTGAGCACAGCTGCAGCTGCAGCTAGAACACCATAGCGAATGGTATCTTCTTCTTGTATATTGGAATGTATATCACAAGCCCATTCAAAAAATGCACCCATGTATAATTCTTTTACATCAGATCTGTAATTTTAATTGTTTAGAAATAAGGTTTTGTTGGCATACATAAATGGTTACTTATGCACATTTTAGGCTACTATTTAACACATTCTACTAATTTACCACTGCTCCATTTTACACATTACCATAGCAGGTGTCCCCATAACTCCATTATGTGTTAGAAACTATGAGACACCATGATGATGATTTATACACATGTGTTTTCATTATATTAAAATTATATAATATAGACATGACTCAATTAAATACATCCATCTATTAAACATACATAACATAAGTGTCAGGTATCAGTGTTAAAAGCTAATGTAATTTTTCCTATGAGTCTGTGTGTTATGCATGCTAAGTTCGATATTAAGATTCTTGGTCCTTTGATTTGAGATGCCTTTTTGTACCCAAGAACAAGTTGTAAATCACTTACCTTATCAGAAACTTTGAAACCAAGTATGCACTGGCCTCAGCACATGAATCCTTGCACATTGCATATGTCTTGCAGATATTAAATATCCTTTCCATTACTGTTAATTTCTTTGATTCATCTGCAACACCTATAAGAACAGTATTTTATTTTATTTACATTTTTGGTACAACAAAATGTAATTAATCTGGGACTTGACATGGGTAAAGTTCATTTATCTATTCCAATATCAATAAAAAAATTACATTACACTACACTACCTACACTACAAAAATGTTGAAGATGATAATGTTTAGGTACATAAGATCTCCCAAATATTAAACAATAAACTAGCACAAGGTAGATCTTTGTGGCTTCTAACTACTCAAAGAAAAATAAGAAGAAAAAAATATCTTTGTTTTTTAATTAATTTAAATAAAACCTTTTGGTGTAAAAGTTTATTCTGGAATATGCTGTATATCAAGATGGTTTAAAGGTGTCATAATAACATATTTAAAAAAAATGGAAAGTCAAAGCAAAATGGGAAACATTTTAATTATATATTACCTGGCTGTCCAGGGGCAAATCCATCAAGCCTGCTCATGTGAAATGGAATAATAACAACAATAGAGAGCCATAACAACAACACAAATCTGCTCCTCCATGTCTCTTTGTCTGTAGGATCTTGAACCTCCAGAAATGTTAACACTGTGAGTAGATCTGAAACCTAATTATAACACAAAGTTAAAAAAGAAAAAAAACAAGTAGTACAGAAATATAATCTGAATATGTATAATTAAGTCTTTAAAATGTATCTGTATGAGTTGTATTTATTTAAATGTTATAATCATTTTATTCACCTCTTCCACATCATTTTATTAAATTTCCATTTTTCCTACTTGAGTTGATTGAAATATTATAAATTTGATGGAGTTAATATGTCTTTTTAATTTATTCATATCTTACCTCATGAGGAAGATGTCTAACAACTATTTTGTATCCCCTTACTCTTATGATTTGATACATGTAATTAAATACAGCATGTTTCAAGTCAAAAGGTGTATCTTTATCTTTGATTAGGCTCAAAAACTTGGACAACATTTTATCAAGGTGAGGGTCAAGCAAATGTGGTTGTTCATAGTATTGCTTCAGTATTGCATACAGTTTATCATAATCTGCCTCCATTACTGGAGTGTTGTAAATATTTTTCAAGTTGTCAATCATGTTCATCACATCCTCGACTTCTGAAAAGTGTTCTAGGGCACATCCTAGACCAACATTATCACATTCATCATCCCGGTTCATGTCGGCATCAAGGCGTACCATTTTTAACAACAACGTTTAATTTTACAGAAAGCCCTAATAAGTTGTTACGTATAATTCGAGTGCTTAATAACACAATAATATTTTGGTTGTTACAAATACAAATAAGAAAATAATTAAGTAAAATAATTATATAGCTCAGATGACAAACAATAATGAAACAATTTACGCTTGTTATTGACAGATGACAGTATTTGACATTTAACGCATGTTGACAGATGAAAGCTGAAACAGATTACAAAGCCTCGACAAGCCACTGGCAAAATTTATGTGACGTTTCACATGAGGCTATTCATAAAAAAGTCAAGTCAGATCGAGCTCTAACATTTAAAAGTTCATTTACAGGTTGTCTATAAAGTCAAGAAATTAAAGTTTGAGGAACTAAATTGTTCATGTGTCTGGCAACACTGAAATTCAAAATAGACTTGTATAGTCGAAAACGAAATGGCTTTATCAGTTTTGACAAAACTTCTATCATAATTCAAATACATTAAGATCGTTATTTAATGTTTATGCGTAAGCTTGACGTCATTGGTTGACCGTATTCAAAACTTTGCTTAGATTAAAAGTGCAATCTATTTTAAACTTTCACTTCAACGCAATAAATAATAAAATCTACTAACACAATACAAATGTCACTAATTAAACTATAGAGTTTGTATGTGAAAAACCATGAAAAACCATTAAATAATTTAAAACTAAAGTCAACTTGTTACTTGTGACATTACAAGCTTGTCATTTTTGAAAAACTGAAAATGTAGAATTCAAATATTGGCTGGTAAGCCACCAAATTGTTGGCACCTAAAGAGTGGACTTCGTGTCAGATTAAAATATAAAATATCATAAAATAATAAAATACTTTAATCTTTGCTTATACTTAATCATTATTATGTGATTGAATAGTATTAAAAAAATATTATTGGCACTATTGCCAATAAAAGGATTCTGATAAATTTATTGTTGCTATGTTGACACATGAAATAAATAAAATATGATAAAAATATTAAATAAATAATATTAATTGAACTTGAATAATCATACTGAACTTAAATAATCTATAGTGTTTTCTTTCTTTTTACTCACTTTTATCTCTTAAGTGCCAATAATTGTAGGACTTCTAACGATTAGATGGTTTACCCTAATTTGTTTTATATCGTCGCACGAATACTTAAGTGTCCAACCTCCATTTTCAACATTTTACACCAGAGACGTTTTATTGATTAGTTTAAGCAAATAATATGATTTTATAAAAGTTTTATATTAAAAAAATAGATAATGTGTTTATGAAATGATATATTACAAATAATCATTAAAAAGTCAAACAGTTATGTTTATTTTCACAATTCTTTATGGAGGTTGAGCAAATAAACACATAAATAATTATGCAATTGGAGATAGACCACTACCGGGGTGGAGGTTGAGCATTTTGCATTCGAATATATTTAGTACTTAAGTACCCTATAACCAAATACAGTGTGTTTGGGTATCGTGGTAAAAAAAAAACTAGTTAACTTGCTATTTATTATTAAAAAAACACAGAATTAAAAAAAAAACACTGTTTGATATAATACAAAATACAATATTTTTTTGTTTTTGTACCGATACAAGATCGTTTACTTCGCCTGGTATTGTTTATGTTGTCTGATCCTGTCAAAACCTTTTTAATTAGAGATTCCATGAAGGCTTTGTCGTCAGCTTTCATATATTTGTAAGTACTTCTAATATATATTTTTTTCGGTTAGTGTCTGATTTGAATTAGTCCTAGTAATTTTTTTTTTAATTAGTCGTATTCTTCTTTCGTCGGATTCTTGTTTGGTCGGATTCTTGATTCATCGTACGTAATGTCAACATAAAATGAAACTGGTATTACCGTGACTACACTTCTTCATTTCAATATGTACAATAAAAACGACAAAAATCAATACAAAACGGTGATAATATCATACCTATACGTATTAAAAATAATTAATATACTGAGACTATTTAAACAATTTAGAATTGATTTATTTTTTCAAGAAAATTAACCTTTTTTTGACGATTCTTTATGTTTTCATAAGGAATTCTTTAGAAAAAAATGTATTCATCTACTTATCTAGCATCTAACATCATTGCGAACACAAAGCATAGGTATACGTAAACACAAAACTACCCATTTAATGCTTAGAAATTTACCCATTTATCAATTAGAAAACATGCAAGTAGCAGGTATATTTTGACAGTCATCGCACAAAAGCAAATGTTTTTATTATTATATTAGTTATATTTTACAACCTTACGAAATGTTCGAAACAATCTGTTCATTTATAGATACGTCACAATTGATAATGATCTTTATTTGTAACCAAAACATTCGTACAGTAAGTATACATGTTATTATTATAATAAGGTACAATTTTACTACACATATAAGTACTCTGAGCCCCACACTAGGATACCCTGTGTCGTGGGGTCTCAGTCTCTTCCCAAATTCATAATATTGTTCGGTGAGTATAACAAAGAATATAATTTTAAAAATACACTAGACATTAAGATTAACATAAAAATAAAAAGAACAATAGTGAGAGTGCGTGTGTTTGTGTGGTGTGTGTTTGTGTGTGTGGCGTGTGTTTGTGTGTGTGGCGTGTGTTAGTGTGTGTGTATTTTCGTTGGTGTATGTTTATGGGCATGTTTTTGTAGTGTGCTGTGTATGTTAACTTGGTATTTGTATGAAATCTTCAGTTTGTGCATAGTTGAGCTGAAGCAACCAGCTAAAAATAGTTTTGTTTACACAAGATTTAGTCATATTAATTAAGTTAAAGTAATTTCATTTAAAGATTTAATTAAATCTGAAATTATAAGAATTAAATTTAAACATCCTGTACTATAAGTTAACGATACGCAGTGATAATCTACAAAGAAATGTTAACAAAAATACAAGTTACCGATTCTTTTCTATAGTTGTGACTATATTTTCCGATTTATATTTCGTCACGGACATTTGGGGTATTGTTTTCTATTAAAATTAATACTTTTTTTCTATATTTCGCGTTATTTTTTACTCAAATGCGTGCGAGCACCAGCTTCGTCACAAAAGAAATTAATGATGGCGGCGTATTGCGTCATCAAAATGCGATGTCGTGATTGGTTACCTGTGAGGAGATTGAATACTTAAGCACGCAATCGATGTTCGGATGCACGTTTGGTGTTTCTCTACGGACTTTGAGCAATTAAGCATGAAGTTTTAATTCTCTTGTGTTAGTTTACAAAAACTTAAATTCCTTATAATTAATGTATTTTAAGTCCAAACAGCAAGTATTATATACCAATCGAACCGCAATTTGATCCTTGATAAAATTGCATGAAAAAGTGAAATTCGTCAAAATGGTCGGTTGAGCAAATAAGCATTCAGGCGACGATATGATAAAATTACGAAAACTTTAAATTGAAATATGCACCAATGACGTCATACAAGAAATGATAGGGATGGACATAGAAGGAAAAAAGAGAGAAATTCATTAGAAAATAACGTTTTACCGAAAATATGCTCTAGTAACAGTCACTAACGTTGACTTTACTATTTGTTTTTATAAATACCTAACGACTATTTGCTAATACAAGAGAACTGATATGTCAAAGTAGCGTCATGCTTTAGCTGATGTTTTGTTGTGCGATATTGAACCCAATAGTTTTATGACATGCAACTAACAGTAACTCTAGAGGTGATAAAGCCATTTAGTTCTCGACTATACATGAGCTGTCATCGAGTAGAAGTTGCGGAACGGTTTTCATTTTGTGATTTTTATAAGTTCACTAGCTGACCCGTGCCCACTTCGTTGGGCGGTAAAAAAAACGCTTCCCTTTTTAAAACATATTTCATTACTGCTCCTCTCTTGTTGGTCATAGCGTGATACTATATAGCCTATGGCACTCCCCGATAAATGGCCCATTTAACACAAAAAGAATTTTAAAATTCGATTCTGTAGATCCAGAGATTACCCCCTACAACGTCGAAAACTTACAAACACACAAACTTTACCTCTTTATAATAAATTAGTAATTAGTATTAGTATAGAGTATTATCCATGTTACGATGGATTAAGAATACATGGTATTAATCAATAAACTAATTAGCCTATCGCAGTCCACTGCTGGACAAAATGCCTCTCCCAACAAACGCCACAGAACAGAGTCCTCCGCCCTTCGAATTTAGTCCGACCAAGCGATCTTTTTGAGGTAGAATTAATTTATAGTACATACTTACAGGTATTTAACTCCGTGTGGTGACGGAGTAATGGCTAACGCAGACCTGGACGGCATGGCAAAGTATTTTAATGATGCCGCGGCATTGAAAAATCCCTTTCAATGCCGCGGCATCATTTTAAAGCATAGCAATTTATGTCGTATTTCTGTAACAGTACGGTTGAATTTCCATTAGTAAAAATTAAAATACTTTACTTTCTTTTCTTTTTCTGTCGTCTCTGCCTACCCCGGCCGGGATAAGGCGTGAGTTTATGTATGTATGTATGTAAAATACTTTGCCATGCCGTCCAGGTCTGCGTTAGCCATAAGAATACAATATGTCACTACCCCTTCTCATTCCATGGGTGTCGTAAAAACCGACTAAGGGACTATCCGTGAATATTATCTTTACGAAATAAAAAGAAGGAAAACTTGAAATTAAACCCCATACCAATCCGTCTGGTCAGCGTGGTATTAGTAGGCCAAGTATCCCTCTGTCACGGGAGGAGGCCCGTCCCTGTAGTGGGACATTAATGGGCTGTTATGATGATGACAGGTATTTAAAATTAAAATAAAAATCTTACTCCAACCAAAATGTTGATATGTACTAAGAAAATTCATCTATACATAACATCGCGTTAGACAGATAATTTACGTTATTCGCGCATTATTTTAAAACTGATATATCTTTCAAACTAATAATCGGATCTCATCGCTGTAAAGGTCAATTTTGTTTAAAATTAAATAAATATAATGATTAATGTATTTATTTTGATAAGGGTCAATACCATATACATAAAATACCTTTACAAACAATGCATTTCTTTAAATCAAATTTGATTACTATAAAAAAGGTCGTAGTCAGTCAACCTTAGAAGATAGATATATGCTATCGTTGACTTAATTGTAAAACTTTTTTAAAGGTACAATTCTCTAATACATCATTTCAGTATATCTCCAGACGTTTAAGCAGCAGAAGCAAAATTAACGTTTTTAAGCGTCCCTTTTATAAACATATTTCATTACTGCTCCGCTCCTATTAGTCATAGCGTGATACTACATAGCCTATGACACTCCCCGATAAATGGACTATTCAACACAGAAAGATTTTTTTAAATCGGTTTAGTAGATCCAGAGATTACCCCCTACAACGTCACAAACACACAAACTTTACCTCTTTATAATATTATTATTATTATGTTTCTCTTTTCCATAATACTCGGGTCTATTGGAGACCCGGTTCTTTGGAAGGCATACATCGGGCCGAAGCCAAGACGAAGAGGCCCTTTAAGAGATATTTAATCTGGTAATGGATACAAAGGGCAGATACCATCTCTGAACGCACAATATGATACATCCAGAGATGGTCCCTGCCGAGTGCAAAAACTATTGTAGTGCATCTCTAAGGATGCGATGGAAATTTAAATAATAGTCTATGGATGAGTATGTTCGGTGAATAAATCTCCTTGTTAACTGTTTAAATGCGTTTTTATTACTCTGATTCAATCCGTTTATTTATTCTAATACCCATACCATTCTAATAGATGAATTTTGACCCATGTAGTCATAGTCATAGTCATAGTCATTTATTGGTAACTGATAATTACATGTCATTAAATTTAACAATATAAGATCACAAATAAGTATGTATACATAATTTTAACCTAACATAACGGAATAAAATACCAACCGGAAATAAAAGGAATAACATTAAAACGTCAAAATATACAAGTTAAATCCACTCAAACGCCCGGGTAACTAGAGCGACCCAATCCATTGTAGCGTCTACCGCCCAGGTAACTAGAGCGACCCGTTCGCTAGACGCTATACTAGCGTATTTTAAACTTATTTTTATCTGTGGAAGTCTTCTAAGCATTTTTAGGATTCGACAATAGATGGTACTGTATTAAAAAACGCGTCTTTACATGTATAACAGTCTGACACTTGACAAGGAGAATATAGACAATTTTAATTTAGTTTCAACACGCGCGCCGCGAGTTGACAAGGTATTGCGATCTCTGCATTTAAGATGTAATTATTGTTTTATTTATTACTAAAGTCTAGTAGTGTTATATATTAAAATGATCCTCAAGATTATTGCTTATAGAATATCTAAAAATGCAATGGTTTGCGAGTCTTTTGTTATATTTTTACCGGACTTGAAATGGACACGTAACAATTTTTTATGTTGTGTTTTTCAATGTTTCAATTTTACAATAAAATTACTTTATTTTACTAAAATATTTGTTGTAATAGGTAGTACAGTTAATTTATTAATATTATTTCGTTTTTATCTGAAGAAAATATGACGGATCCATTAATATTTTCGTTGTTTTAAATTTACGGTCGGCCATATTGCCGTAATTTTATTAGCAAAAGTGGCTACAGATATGTGGGTATTTGTAGATTGTTTAATTATTGTGCTACCCACTTATTATTTATTTGGTATCAAAATAAAGCTTATATAACCTACAATAATATGACAGTAATGATTTAATAGAAATATGATACCATAGATTCGAAAATACGTGTTAAACAAATGTTTTGCCTAAATTTATCGTAGTTTTGCAACTTTATATTTTTTTTTTGAGTTTCGGGCTGATGGGTCTACTTTAATTTAAATATACCTAGATGCCTTATAGTTTTAGCTTTATAGTGGAATTTTTATTTTGCTGTAGTTGTAGTAGTTTAGGAGTAATTACATTTTATATCGGAAACGGCATGACGCGCGGAACGCAGTTAAGTCGAAGTCGCGGCGCGGGCGCTTGACGGTCTAGCGGTCCGCGAGCTTGGGCGCTTGAGTGGATACAGATTGTCAAAAAACGGTAACATACCTAATCTATTTCTAAGTCAAAGTTCATACAGGTACCTAAAGTTCGATTAAGTGCATGATGTCCACATAATTAAAGCTATGAGCATACGTGTAAATAATTAAATAAAATATGTAATAAATAAAATGTCAACAAGTAATCAAATAATATGTAAATAAATAAAATAATTAACTTAAATTGTCAACAACAACTGAAAACAAAATGTAACAAATACTAATACTATGTCATACTTTCAATTTTATAAATTCATCGTATGTATAGAACGCCTGCTCGATCAACCAATGCTTAAGCGGCTTTTAAAAGAAGCCAAGGTTAAGGCGCTCACCACACTGTCCGGCATCTTATTATATACTGTCGGTCCCATGACATGTGTTATTTTACACGACTTGGTAAGTGTCCTGTCTACCTGAGACAATTTATTGCCACCCCTTGTACAGTACGAGTGTCTGTCACCGCGCTTTGCGTAATGCTCCAAGTTGACCCTTACGTAAACAGCAACTTGGTATACTAATAGCGAAGGCACAGTCATTATCTGCAGTCTTATAAAATAAGGTCTTACAGACTCGTCTTGAGCCAAGCCGACCATCGCTCGTAGTGCACGTTTCTGCATACGAAAGGCGCTCTCCCACTCCGCGGCGCGGCCCCACAACTCCGTACCATATTGAAGGTGCGAATGGACTGTGGCAAAATAACAAGCTCTCACTTCTTTTACGGATACCACCTTCGCAATGCGACGGAGGGCAAAGCATGCACTACCTATTCTGCCACAAATCTTATCAATATGGCCGTCCCACTTTAAGCTCCGGTCTAGTTCATATCATAAGAACGTAGTGGTATCCACCTGTCTCAAACAAACTCCACCTACCGATACTGACAATTGCCTCTGTAATCGACCAGACAGGTCAAAGTGAATATATTGTGTTTTATTAATGTTTAATGCTAACCCGTTCGCCCGAAACCATTCCATTAACTGGTTTGCTGTACCTCTTAGTCCTTGCTCTAGTAAGTCCACCGAGGACGCCATTACTACATTACATTAGTTTAGGGTTGGTGTATGAAATCGATTAAGAGATTTATCGATTTAGATAACAAGCGATTAATCGATAATCGATTATTATTTATAGTTTAGTTTTTTAAGTTTGGTATACATGTGGCAGCAGCCATATAGTAGCAGCACTAAAATTAAAACCATAGAACATAATTGTTTTGCAGAAGTCAAAAATTACGTTATGGCTCATAATTCTTACACTAAATTATGTTACATTCTATGGCTCAAAATAACTGTCAAAATTTAAAATGGCTTGACTATAGTGCATATAAAACAGAAATAAAACATCGTCATCAAAATTGTTTAAAGGGCTAACACTACTTCTATAAAGGTCATGTTATAACAATTATTCAAATTTCTCAATCACTTAGGGTTTCAACCAGTGAAATGAATTATCTCATTATGAGTTGTGTGAATTTCTTACTTGAGTATTAGATATAATGTGTTTCAAAATTACTTATTTTATTTCAATAAATTACTAGTATGAAAACTATTTTCTCAGACTAAATAGGGTTGCTACGTGTAGCACAGTGGCGGCCTCATTTATTTTCAGGACTTTATAGACAGAGTGTAAAAGTTCTTGGCACTTAAGATTATAAGTTGTAAACTTGACATAATAAAACCAATCCATAATACATTCGTTTGTTTTGCTCAAGAAAATTTCTTTACCTTTACCCGGTCTTTAATCCCTATCAATACTGTATCATGGTTATTTTAATTAATTGACTTTTTCTCGGAGACACTACATTTTATCGGACGTTTGTACACACAAGACATTTTTTATGCGTAGTTCATTGGAGGACGTAAACAATATTCTCTGTGTAAATTGTTATATAACCCTATTACAGCTTAGGTCAGGAAAGGGTGTTGAAGTTCCAGAAAGATTGAAGACTTATACCAGTCCTATAAGCATTACTTGTCGTTAAGGCCTAAAAAGCGAAGTATTATTTAAGCCGTCCTTGAAAGCGTTCATTTCTGCACATGAAGGGCATACCCTTTACTAGTAGAGAGGTGCGCGCAGTCCACTTTGGCCTATATAACCTTTCACGAAAGAAAACTGGCCAAAGTTCAACTTCCACAATTTACCTTAGTGCATGTTACGTTGCAAACTTACAGGTTTATAGGAAACATACTGAAATTGTAGTGTTTCATCCACAGCTTTCAATGAATTTAGGCCTGATCATAAACATGCATGATCATCATAGACTTACTTGACATGAGAAAGACAGAGAAATATAACATTCGACAACTTTAAAGATTGAGATTGAAACAGAGATAGATTACAAATAATAATATCTTTTACAGGTATGTTGTTGTCTTGCTTAAAACCGGTTTTCATTGTTGTCGACAATCGATAAAAACTTCGTTGTGTTCCTATCTACAGCACTACTGCCACTGACATTACAATTTATCATTCCGCCCGGCGTGAGTGAAGTTTTTGGAATACTTCATTCAATACGAGAAAAAAAACTAAAAAAGCACAGCTTGCTTGTGTCTAGAAATTATGTGTATTTTAGTTTTAGTGATAAAAACTGCAGTATAACTGTTTACTCTGTATTTTGGGTTAATTTTTATTAGTTTAATGTTTATTTAAATAATTTCATCATGAACAATCGTAAGTATTTTCGTTTGATTACTGTTTTACGTTAGCCCAGTCTGAATAAAACAATTCATTATTAACAGGAACATAATTGCCTATATTTACATTTACAGAGAGCAGAGGGCCTGCCAAACGGAAAGTGAAACCTATAGAACCGCAATCTCTGTTAGATTTTGATCTTGGTGAAGGGGAAAGCTCAGACGACTCTGATTTTCGTATCGAAGACCACCCTGAAGAAAGTGATGATTATTCAATAAATACGGACGATGATGATAAAAGTACGTATAATTCTTGTCTTTATATTCTTCTGTATTTGTTTATTATTGATATACACCATTAGCAGCTCGCTGCTTATTTAACAGTGAACATTTAAACAGAAAATCACTAGTCTCATTCGTTTTTATCAGAAACGAACGTAAAGCTAAAGTAAAGTTAGGAATTGTTGACCACAGTATGGTACAGTAGCATTGGGCATCAATGGCATGGGTGATGGCAACACCCATAGCGCGTTGGTAACAGCACTTACCAGTTTCTAGATACGCACTATTGTGCACTTATTACATGGCCTAAAAGTAAAGATCCTGGGATACACTTGAACTATTAAGTAAATCTGTATTTTCAATAATTCTAATTAACTAACCCTTCAAGCAATATTCTGGTATATTAAACTACAAAAGAAATTGCATTGTTTATTAAAAATAAATAGTTAAACAATGTGCAAAGCTTTTTATCTTAAGTCAGGGCACAAACCTACGACTTCTGAGTATTCACTTTAGATACCTTTACCGCAAGATCATTGCCTGGGATAGTCTATGGGGCCATTAACCTTTAACTATTTATTAATAAATAATTGAATTTCTTTGTTTTTACTCTTGTAATGTAATGTTTATCGATGTTCATGAAGTACATAAACTTTAGCCAGATCTCTTAGTTCAGAGTTTTGTATTTTCATTGCTTTTTTTGATAATATTATACATAATCAAATCAATCAATCAATCAAATACTTTATTTTCTCTACAATATACATATTACAGACAGTTTTTTTACAATTTTACTTAACTAAATTAATAAATATATTGTAGGAGACTGGTGCCTAAGATAGGCTTTAGGCCTGTGTTTCAGGACACCAGGTTCCCACCCCTAGCTTCTACATTTTCCTAGTAAAGTAGTAACAAACAATTCAACAATAAAATATGCAGAAAACATGTATATTTTAGATTAAAAATTAAAATTAGTGATATTGTATAAAGGTATGTATGTGTGTGCGTGTATATGTGTATGCGTGTGTATATGAGTGTGCGTGTGTATTTGACTTTGTGTTATGTTTACTAGATTTATATCGCACTAGTAAGCAGACCCTCGGTTTCATCATAATTTAGACTCAACAACCATTCAGTTACCTTATCCTTACATTTATTTTTGGTTAGACTAAAGATAATTAATAATTTGTGTATTTTATTGTAGAGAAAACCACCCAAATGACCAAAAAAGCGATGGGCAACAGTTGTTTTATAAGTAATATGAAAAAGTTGAACTGGGTTGTATCGTCTTTTTCCGTTCGACAGCAACGGGTCATACACTAATAGGGAATGCTGTTTTAAGATTGTATGCAATATAAACAATTGCCGAACTGTGAGGACTTTACTTTCTTTATATAGCTGTTCTGTGGGATGTCGAAATGGGAGAAATAATGAAACTTTCAGTATTGCTCTTTGAGTTCTCTCCAGTTCCAATAGGGTTGTTTTCGGTGCACCACCCCAAGAGGTAATGCAGTATGTTGTAATGGACTGGGCAAGCGCAAAGTATACCGACTTAAGAATATCCTTATCAACTACATGTCTCAATGTTTTGAATACATATATAAGTTTACGCAATCTGTTATTAAGTATGTTTATGTGTTCATGAAATCTTAAATTATTATCTATAGTTATGCCAAGGTACTTTACTGTATTTGCCTTAGAGATAGTATTACAGTCACAGTTACTTGCGAGTTCGTCGGTACATGTATGTGCTGTAATAGGCTTAGATGGTCCGTCATTTTTTAAAGAGAAAGTCATGTAATGTGTTTTGGAAGTATTAAGTGTTAATCCATTTAACTGAAGCCATGTGTGTACTTTACTGAATCCTGATTGTGCATGCTGATACACATCATCCCATGAAGCAGCGCTAAATAGGAGACTCGTATCATCAGCAAAACTAACCATCTTTCCATTAGTAAGATTAACTGCCCCGAGATCGTTGATGTAGATGAGGAAGAGCGTAGGCCCAAGTACAGAACCTTGTGGTGTTCCGTAAGTTAGCGTCCGCTCATCACTTATTAATTCATCTATCTTCACTCTCTGTGTACGTTTGCTTAAATAATCTTTTATGAGCTCCAGTGGCATTCCTCTAATGCCCAAGCGTTCCATCTTTTCTACAAGAGTTGGCACAGAAACCGTGTCAAACGCCTTGGCCAAGTCCAAAAATATACCCAGGACCTTATGCCCACTATCGAGTTTAGAGACTATATAATCTGTGAGACTATGAACCGCATCAGAGGTTGATTTACCCGAGCGAAATCCATATTGTGTTGGGGCTAGAAAGTTATTCGTTTCTAAATAGCTCACTAACCTTTTATTCATTATCCTTTCCAATATTTTGGAAAAAGTAGTAAGCACAGCAATAGGTCTATAATTGTTAACACAGCCTCTGTCCCCACTCTTGTAGACAGGATGGATAATTGCCTTTTTAAACACGTTTGGAAACTTACCCGTGGCGAGGGCGAGATTACACATGTACACTAGGGGAGGCACAACTAGTGCCTCATGCTTCTTTAGGAGGTCACTGGATATTCCGTCCCATCCCGCACTACAGTTATTGCGAAGAGATTTAATTATTGAGCTTACTTCCAGGTCATCAGTTGGAAGCATAACCATTGATTTCGCCGTTATGGGAAGGTCCGGTTGTGGTAAAGTCGTTGTTGTGGTTTTTATATTGTTAGCCAATTTTTGGCCTATTCCAGCAAAAAAGTTGTTTACATAATTTATAGAGTTTTGCGGTGAACCTGATAAAGACAACAAGTGCGACGATAAGCTAACTTTTTTCGTGGATCTGCCTGAGATACTATTTATAGCGGACCATAACTGTTTAGGGTTTTTGTCAGCTTTGGAAATTAGATCTTTCTCAAATTGTATTTTAATATTTCTAAGTAGTTTATTACAGTAATTTCTATATCGTGTAAAAGAAAGTTTTAAAATCTCATTTTTAGGCTCCTGTTTAAATTTTTTATGCAATGCGTCTTTGTGTCGAATACACCGAAGTAAACCAGGCGTTATCCAAGACTTCAATATATGTTTACGGTTTGAAAGTTTAACAGACTTTGTGTTGGCCTCTATAACATTTCTTACTAACCGAACTAATATTTCGCCAGCTACATGAGGATCGCGAGTACAGTAGACTTCAGTAAAGTTAAGTTTTTTTATATCAATATCCAGTTGATTGTAATTAATACGGACTGAGTGCTTTTTAGCGATTTCTCTATGCATAGACTTTGACAAGAACAATATAACCGTCTCATGATCTGTCAGAGCTGAGTGTGCTACCAGTGTTGAAGCAGGAAGCCTAGTTTTCAGCATAACATGATCCAAACATGCATTTTGCCGAGTGGGTATAGTATGTGCAGGTAGTAAGCCATGCGAAGCTAGCAAGTTTAGATAGGTATTTTTGATAGAATCAAAAGACTGCTCATGTATATTGATGTTTATGTCCCCAGTTAATATTATATTATTGTACTGTGAAAGTTTTTCTAAGATGACATTAAGGGAGTTTAAAAAATTATTCAGCTCTTTGTAACCGGGAGGGCGGTATATCGCTAGGAGGACAGTACTTTGATCAATTTTTATTTGCAGGCAATTAGCATCTAATAATGGCAGCTCTTCTGCACAGAGTTGTAGTCCTTTGTGCACATAAACAACAACACCCTCATTCTGTGTACGATTACTTGTAGTTAGGAAGTAGTCATAATTACTTAAGACCGGAATATTGTGGGTTGCAGGCAGCCAACACTCGGTAAGTATAATTATGTCCCATTCAAGTTTCGTCCTAGCAAGTGTAGTCATAAATCCTGTAAAGTTTTTGTTAATACTTCTAATATTTTGTGTAATAATTTTAAGCGATTGGCTCACTAAGAAATTTGGTGGGGCACAACTTTCCAGGTCACACGTCGACGATTCTGACACGGAGACAGCATCTAAATTACTAATATTATTTTGTATGGTATCGAATTCCTAAAATTAAATTAATTATTACATTTATATTTAACAAGCTACAATTAGTTATATTATTGTCATCAGTACCAAAACATAATGACTTCACTAGGTGCGTTATTTGTACTATTTGAAAGGCAGCCCAATAATATATTGATGTATTATGTAGCGAAAAATGTATGCTATTTTCTAGTATAATGAGTGTTTTATTGTATTGTGTATTTACGGTTGATTTTAGTAGTAAGTTGAATTGTGTAATGTGTGTATATGAACAGTGAAGTGTGAAGTATGTTTTTACATAAATACCATTACTTAAAACTAGTGCTATAAAAATAAATGTATAATAGTTAGCGTACAATAACAGATTTACTCTTAGTCATTTTTTCTTACGGAGTTTATCAAGGTCTTCGTCACATTTAATAAGGTGACTAGGTTGGCCATCTTTTACTCGAATGTATACCTTGCCATTCATAACCCAACATTGTTGAAAACCATACTGCTTAGTAACCTCCCGCGCATGGAAATGGAGGCGTCTAGTCATGGCGGTGAGTACTTCATTTATGTATATGGGGAGTCTGGGACCTTTTTCTATTATGTGGGATGTGTTCAGGCGATTGTCCTTGTTTCGTTTATTAAAATCTCTTGAAGCCTTTAAAAACTTTTCCTTGAATGCTGCTGAAGTAAATTCAATCATTACGGCACCTAAGGCACCAGGCTTGTTTTTAAAACGGAAAATGTTTTTTATTTCGATTGAGGACAAGGGTTGGTTAAAGAGGTTTCCCATTTTTTGTAAATTTTCACAAAGTGTATCCCGGGTTTCCAAGGGAGAGGCCGGGAGATTCTTAATTTCTAGACACGCCATATTTTGTTGCTTTTCCAGAAAGTCGACTTTAGTTTCAAGTCCTTTTATAACTTTCTGGTTACTACTACACTCCGACCTTAGATTGTTTATTTCTACCAGAGCATCATCGTATTTTGCAGAAAGAAAAGCAATGGTCTTTTGGATTTCATCATTTAATGTCCGTATAATATATTGTTTACAGCTATGTATGTCTACTTATGATTATTAAATTGTGTATACAAAAATAATAAATAAGTATACTCTTACAGAAAAAGCAGTTGAAAGTGAATCTTCAGAAGAATCTGGATCTGATATTGATGATGAATTTAAAAGTGCTAATAATCAGGTGGAGGGAGATGTCTCAGTCAATGATGTTTTGGAAAAAGCTAAACAAATTGAGTTTAAGGTAAGAAAGAGATTAGTTTGATCTTATTTTATAATGTTTATGAAGAACAAAGTGTGTCCTAATCCTCACAACCTCTATGGCATCATTATATTCCATGGCTGCTCAATGCATATCTTTGTGTGCATGAGCATGATTGTTTGCATTGGTCTGTGTGTTTCTGTGTATGTATTTACAAAGAATAATGTACATAAGTATTTAAATCCGTTGTTCTGTTCCTCATAAAAGAAGTAGGTTCAGCCTAGCTTACTTTGGGAACAGATGGCACTGTGTAGAGTTATCCATGAATATTTATTTAAATTTAGTTTAGTACGCCAATCACTATTTCTATAGTTTCATGGTATCTTTTTTTCAGTTTCATGGTGAACTGGCTAATATGCTAATATGTGCTGGGTGTCTTGGATCCAGAAGTGACGACTTTAATGAAATTGTTGAATGTGATGGCTGTGGAGTCACTGTTCATGAAGGTAATTTACTTTTATAAGTCACAGGCCACCATCACGACTAAGTTTTGTACTTTCTGTTTCTTACATCAATAATTTATGTGGTAGACCTATAGCAATAATTTTGTATGTCCTATCATCTAAGATATTTAATACAGCTGACCTGTGCCCACTTCATTAGGCGGTGAAAAAAACGCGTCACTTTTTTAAACATATTTCATTACTGCTCCACTCCTATTAGTCATAGCGTGATACTATATAGCTTATGACACACCCCAATAAATGGACTATTCAACACAGAAAGAATTTTTAAAATCGGTTCAGTAGATCTAGAGATTACCCTCTACAATGTCACAAACACACAAACTTTACCTCTTTATAATATTAGTATAGATATGACTGTGAGCTTCAATGGTAATTCATATTATTATGCATCTTCAATACAAAACATTGTGCAACACACTAGTAATAATTAATGCTTATATTAAACCATATTTGAACTTAAACTTGCAGGTTGTTATGGCGTTTCTGATACTACAAGTGAGTCCAGCACTGTCAGTTCTGCTTCAACAGAGCCTTGGTTCTGCGAAGCTTGTAAAGCTGGTGTAACTGATCCTAGCTGTGAATTATGTCCTAATAAAGGTAAAATATAATCTTCCTCATTAGATTCTCAAAAAATATACCTGTTATCTTTTGTATTGCCCCATACAAAGTCAAAAGAAAATAAATTACACTTTTTCAAAAGACTTTTTTTAGAACAGGTTCATTCCTTATAGTGGTAATTTAGTACAAACTCTTCCCTTTAAACTTAATTAGATATTAAGAGCTAATTATTATAGAAGAAGTATCTTTAAATGTTTCATTTTACATATTATCTATCCTTTATCTAATGTGTTTATTGTTTCTATTCACAGGTGGAATTTTCAAAGAAACTGAAGTGGGAGCATGGGTACATTTAGTATGTGCACTTTATGTACCAGGTGTTGCATTTTCTGAGGTAAATGTAATCTAATGTTCTTCAGGAAATTATGATTAATATTTTTAGACCAATAGACCACTTTCACGTAAACAAAGTAAATGATTCATCAATGAGGGCATGATTTCCCTGTGCCAACTTTATCAGTTGTTCGAAACTTTTTAAAGGTTGCTAAAATGGATCTTACTAAAACAAGACATTGGGCAATGATACTACTAGGACTATTAATTGTATATTTCATTTTTCAGGTAGAAAAGCTATCAGGTGTCACATTGTTCGAGATGGCTTATTCACGCTGGGGCGCCCGGTCTTGTGCTTTGTGTGAGGATACTACACTCTCACGTACAGGTGTTTGTGTGGGGTGTGACGCTGGACTTTGCAAAACATTTTTTCATGTGACTTGGTATGTAAGATATGCTTACCAGTTTTATTTAATTTTAATATACTTAGAAGTGCTTTTGATCTGACACTACAGTGCTGCCATCTTACATAAAAAAAATTTTTTTTAGGGGCAACTAATATATTCAAGATTATATGCATTTTATTATTTCCATATGTAGCAATTTGTAATTAATTTGTTAAATATAAATAGCTTTTAACTATGAATTATAATAATTGTTTACTGAAAATTAATGAGAATATTCTTTTTTGTAGTGGACAACGTTCGGGTCTCTTAGCGGAGGCTCACTCAGAGGAAGCAGAGCAAGCAGACCCTTTCTATGCACACTGTAAACTACATTCTGATAAGGCTCTGGTCAAGAAACGAAAGCGCAACTGGCTTGCATTACAATTAAGAACTGAGAAAAGGTAATTATTAACTTAATTAATGACTTACGAACCTAACTACAGTAATTGCGATCTAAGTTGGTTTGAAATTGTTGCAAATGGCTTGTATTGATGGCGCAGAAGATATAATTTTTAAAACTAAATAGCGGCGAGCGTGAGTGTTTGTCGTTTTAACAACAACCTTTTTAAACAATTACTGTCTTAATTGTTATAGTAACTTTTATTGAATTACATAAACAAGATAACTATATAGGATTTTTGTTAAAATGAAGTTAATGTTTTCAGAAAACTGGAGCTGCAAAATAAACTTAACAATGATGAGAAGTTAAGAATTCAACGTAAACTTGTTAAATATAGAAAAAAGTATTTACTACAAAAAGAAAATAGGAATCCTCCTTGGGGTAATTATTGTGATTTACTTATAAATTTTTATTACAGACAGTTTTTTACAGACAGGGAATATTGAATTAATAAATTAATTTTGTTTTTGTGTATGTTGCAGTACCTACACAGAAAATGGCCCGTATGTTATATAGTAGTGCATCAGCAATGAGAAAATTTCAAAAGAAAGCTGAATGTATGGGTATAGACACCCATGCATTGGAGTTTCAAGATGCTCAGGTGAGAATAAAAATAATATTATAAATTTCAAGTCCCAGAAACAACATTATGATTATTAACATAACATAAATTTTATAAGATTTCGTTTTGAATATGTAGTTAGTAAAATAATGACTAATTCTTTCTCTGATATAATTAAACTTCTTCCTATGGTTGTCGTAAAAGCCGAGAAAGCTAAACACTCCAAACACCAAAAGAAAGAACAATACCATTAGAACATAAAACATGCCAGTACTTTATTGCAATATTGATGAATAAAAATATTATGTATTTTATTATAGATGGCAGCACTTAAAGACGTATCTCGCCGTTGGCACGTACCTCCAGCCTTCTCCGTGGAGTTTGTCGGCTACTACTTGGAAAGAAATACCCGTGTGACGTCACTTAGACAATCACTAGAAAGACTTACTAAAGAGAACGAGAAGCTATTGGCCGATGATGATCACCTAAGACTTGATTATGATGAGGTAATTTCCTTAATTAATAAATTTTATTTACCTTTACCATAATACCTAAAAAACTGTTACCCCCTACAAAGCTGTTTTTAACATTCTGTTCAGTCTGTCATTATACATATATTAAACTATTCAACATTGAATGAAGCTAGTCCTCAATTAATTGGCTGATAGGAAAATATCCAACCTTTATTACTTTCTTATTAATTATGGAAAACACATAATTGGCACTACTAAAAATACACTACTAAAGTTGATTCTTCAATAATTTTGTCTTTATATTATTTCGCAGGCTTCAAAAGAAAACACAGATGCTTTGGCAGCCATGACATCAGCTCGAGAGTCTCTGCAGAAAATATATGACGCGATAGTTGGATTGTGTCCGAAACGAACAGCGCCCTCTATCTTAGAAAACAAGCCTTTGGTACCACCTGAGTTGCCACGATCTACACCTAAAGTCACACCACAACAGTTGCAGAAACGGTGCGTATATCTAGCAGTAATTACGGGTACTGGAATACATTGTAGGTAGAATTCTCAAAGTGGACCGACATAATGTTGACGTGAGGTCAATTAAAAAGCAGTAAGTCTATTTGCGGCCTAGTTTGGTCGGCGGGAAGCCGATGGATGAGGGAGGGACAAGACCGCACAGAGAGGAAATGTTTGGAGAAGGCCCTATTTCCAGTGGACGTCTATAGGCGGATATGATGATAAAGAGTCATCATAAAAATGGCCAAGATGCTCCTCAATAAAATTTACTTTACATACTTACTTGGTTTTTAAGTAATTACTTGTCTACATATCTGGATATGTGTATTTCTAATCTTTTATGCAAAGGTACATTCAATTACAAAAGTTGATTAGCACATCCTATATTATAAAACATCTCAATGCTTAAAGCTTCCATAAGTAAGTGTCGTGGCGAGCAACGAAAAACGTCGTCATTAGTAATCTCGAATCGACTGAACATAAACTTACACATAAAAATATAACTATACCCCTTCCAGCGTATGTTTGGTTTTTTGACAGTTCACGTCCATGAAGTTTCGTAATACTTCCGCTTATTTTTCAAACAAATAATATTGTATTTCATGGACGTACCCATGTTTTTTTTCAGTTACCATAGTTACTTAGTGATGGCCACGCATAACGATTACCACCATTATGAAACAAATTATAAATAATCGGTAAAAATAAATGCTATGAATAAACTTGAACTCTCCATAATACGTTTATAAAATGTTATATGATATTTTAGAATAGCTATAGCCCGCGTATGTGTCAGGATAAATAATATGTACCTATTTTAAATTAAGCTATAGGGTAATTCTCTTAACATAGATAAACAAAGAAACAATAATAAAATGCTAATGAAAGTTGATGTAAGAATCCAAATGTGTAAAATAAAGTAATTTGAAAAATCGCAATCAAATCAATACAATCGAATGGCAATACATTCGAGATGCTGCTGAACGTCACTAATGTCAAGCTGTCAAATGCTGTTAAATATAGTGGAAAGGGTATAACATTAATATAACACTTACAAAATAAACTTTTGAACACCTTGTAGTATTTGGTGTTTTAATCAACATTTGTTGTTGATTGTTAGACTAAACTTTTTTCTTGGTGAATTATGTATAGTATTATTATTTATATTTCATATTTTGACATATCTCAAGGCATTGATTTAATAGTGGATATTTACCCTGTTTTACTGTATGAGGTTCTGATAATATTTGGTGGCGTTAAGCACAGTGCATTAGCTTGAACAGATTGAAAAACATGGTATATATCCCAGATTAATTCATTGCGTTCATGTTACTGACTATGTTTATTTATTTTTAATTATTTTTTGTTAATAAAACTGGTTCATTGTAACAAGTAAACATAAAGTTATAAAATATCTTATTAAAAATGTTTATACTTTATGGAGACTCGGCCAGCAGGTCAATGTCTGTACCAACTGCGGCTGCACTTAAGATGGGCGTTGGTTTTCCTCTTAGCGACAATCCGGACGCTCGCCAAGGAAAAGTTTTATCTACTTCTTTGGAAGGTAAGTATCTACTGGTTTTTTATTTTTTTATTTAATGTAAGTAATTTAATTGAATATGAATCAATTATATTAAGTATTTATTAAAACGTAGGTAATATTCGTTTCTCTTATTGTGGTGTAGAATTTGGTTTAAATTTATACGAAAAATTATGCGATATAAATATATTACCATAATATACTTGATTAGCAGCACTTGCGAATGCCAAGCGGGTAACGGCTTTGTGGAGCGGTTTCTTAAGTCGTTACCACTGTGTATTCACTGTACTGCGTTTATTCGTGTTTTGAGTCGTGGTTATGTAAAACCCGAACACATGGACTTTATATAGTGTGAGAAAGTCTTGCAAATTTTTATACGTCTGTTTTTTGCATAAACTGTCTGGTGTCTTTTGGCAAATCTGTCACACGTACTGTACGGTTGAGCTTTGGTGTTTTCATTTAGAAAGAGAAGGGCCACCTAACCAGCCTATCATTAGATTCAACTTACGCTAATACAATACAACTTAACACGTTGACGGATAGTAATCTCTTATAGGTACTGAGACATTGTGTAAAAAAAACCTAGTCGTCGACGAGCGAACTGTCGTATTACTTTTCTTTGACTATATTGAAGGCCACAGGCAGTACTGTCCCTCGACGTTATAAACGCTCACTGTCCTATAGAGCGGAGATAGTTGTACAAATAAATACTTGGTGTATAATGGGTGGTCGCTCCTCAGCGAGCACGGGCACGCTGGCGGGGCGCGAGTGCGCGGCGTGCGGGCGCAGCAGCGAGCAGCACCTGATGGCGGCGTGCGACACGTGCCACCACCACTACCACCTGCACTGCCTCAAGCCGCCGCTGCAGAGGCCGCCCAAGAAGAGCAAACTGTATGGATGGTTCGTAATATTAACTTATGCGTTAAGTGACCTGCAAATTATACCTTAGGAAAGTATGATAGAAGCAAAAGTCTTGGTAGAGATAAATTATTCAGATATGGATGAAAAATCTTAGGTGGAGTCGAATAGATTTTTAGTTAAAGTCAAAAGCTACAAATAAAGTGTTACAAACTACTGTTAAGAATTAGTTTATACCGTGCAACAATAAATGAGATGGTACTTAACTAACTGGAAAATAGGGATTGCGTAAAAAAAGTTTTCTCTGAATGCTTCTCTACATGTACTAATATTAATGAGTATGAAAGTATCGGTGAACACATACACTCTGAAATAAAACGAAATAATAACGAACTAGTAATATTTATTTACGACCACTAGTAGGCGCGACAAAATGGCCCTATGTGGCAATCTGTGGTGTCAGCCACCATAACAAATGGCTGGAGCTGTTCAATCGTTAAGAAGTAACAACCATATACATATTAAATGTCGCTTTATAATAATTTCAATTTCAATTTATTTTTTATAACAAAGTAGGATTGAAATCTTTGAAGTATTTTGTCTATTTCAAATAATATTGATGTTCGTTATTTGATAATCGCGATGGTCTCTAGTTGACAATTGTATAAAGCACTTAAAAGTTTTTTCTTTACCAGGCAATGCTCCGAGTGCGATAAAACTTCTGATTCTGAGCCCGAAGTGTTAGAAAAGAAAGTGCCGCGACGTTCTCGCATAAGATACAGTAAAGACGGTACTATTATCACTGAACCACACAGCCCATCGTCGCCTCCTAAAGCGAACTTTGAAAAATCACAAAAAGAGGATACACCTACGAAATTGAATAATTTGGAAAGCTTATCGCCAATCAAAGTGACGATCAAACCATTCGAATTTAGTAGCGATGGTAATGAAAGTACGGAGGTAAAATCTAAGAAAGAAAAGAAAGTAAAGAAATCTAAACAGAAAGATCACATGTCGATGTCTGCCGGTGAAGATACTCCCTGCAAGAAATTACACAAGCGTAGTTTTACGTCACCAACTTTAACAAACACTCCTCTGATGTCTATAACTCCAATAGTAGTCGATAGTCCCAATGACTCTCACAATGAAAATTCTAATGCTTCCACAAACGTAGCCTCTTCAAAGCGCGAAGAAAACTTCGTATCACAGAATCTGTCATTCTCATCACTATTAGGGGATGGCAAGGAGAGAGATAGTAAAGCTATCGAAAGTTCTATAGAAAGTACACTAGCTAATTTATCGTCGGATATAGCGACGTATAAAGCTAATAGAAAACGAAGGAAAGAAAAACATAGATCGAGATATTCCCCTGATTTGCTAAGATCACCTTCTAAGTCACACAAACATAAAAGAAAGAAGAAGACTCAAGATATGGAAAATCCTGATCAACCTCATCCTAGAATCACAATTAAGGTAAATGAGGTTTTTAAACACTTTCTAAATTTTGTTGCATTACAACTTGCTCAAGCTGTCTGTTTGTTTTATAGATTAAGCCTATACCGAAGCCAGACGGTTCCCTGGATACTCAGATGTTCTACGTGCCAACAGACAGCAATGATGGTCCACCTCCAGCTGTTATGAGAAAACTCTCCAAGGTATTATACAAATTATGCCTTTTTGATCACAATGTCTACACCGTAAAATGACTGAGTAGCAAAATAACTCACTTTTAAAATGGCTACGAAGCAAAATGCCTCAAAAATCATAACGACTTAGTACTAATACACCTATAAATGAAAATGACTTTGTAGTAAAATAGTTGAAAATCACAATGACTACGAAGTAACGCGACTTTAAAGGCAAACGTCTTTGTTGTAAAATAAATTTAGGTATATGAGGATATCTCCGTGTGGTGACGGAGTAAGAATACAATATGTCACCACCCCATCTCATCCCTTGGGTGTCGTAAAAACAGACTAAGGGACTATCCGTGAATGTTATCTTTAACATAGTAAAAAGAAGGAAAACTTGAAATAAAACCCTATACCAAGTGGTATTAGTAGGCCAAGTATCCCTTCGTCACGGGAGGAGGCCCGTCCCTACAGTAGGACATTAATGGGCTGTTACGATGAATTCTACAGGTAGCACAAGGAAGCAAAGGATAATTGGTTAAGTACCTATATTTAATTGTGAAGCCATGTTATCTAGAGTCTAGAAATTTTGGTTAGATGTGCCTAGAAATTTGGACAGAATTTCTGGTTAGATGGTACAAACCGGCCCTTATCTATTTTGAAAAACGGACTTTATCTACTATTTAATATATTGAAGAAAACTGTTACTCGTCTACTTTAGGAAATAAATAAGCAGTAAATTAAAGTAGCATTTTATTTCATTTATAATAATTCACAAATAAAAATTATGATTATTTGATTTATCGTCGTTTTTGATAGCGATCAATTATGATTCTTAGTCCTAATGGCGTATTCTGTACTATCCTTTAAAGTCGTTTTCATTTTTGAGACATTATGCTGCATAGGCTAGAAACAATACAGGTGTTTTGCAAATTAGTCAAAACACTTTAGAGATATTGATTTGAGGCATTTTGCTTTAAAGTCATTTTAGAGTGTAGACATTGTGATCAAAAAGGAAATTATGACCCTTTAATAAGTACTAGCTGATCCGTGCCCACTTCGTTGGGTGGCGAAAAAAAAGCGTCCCTTTTTTTAAACATATTTCATTACTGCTCCACTCCTAGCGTGATACTATGTAGTCTATGACACTCCCCAATAAATGGATTATTCAACACAAAAATAATTTTTAAAATCGGTTCATTCTGATGAATCTCAATGATCAAATCACATATGGATCTACCAGAGACACAAACTCACCTACAAAGTCATAAACTCACAAAAACACAATCTAAACCTTTTTATAATATTAGTATAGATTTAAAATTTTCAGACAAACAAATATTTGTATTTCTTTAAAAGGCAAAAAATGGTCAATTCTTCATATGTGATCAGTATGATATGTGTAATTGTTGTATGCGTTTCGACTGCTCGGCCACGGCACGCAAACAGAAAAAAAAATAGTCAGGGATTCTGTCGAAATTTGTCGAAAACGAATGGCACAAACTAAAAATTTGTCGAAGTAGAAATAAAGAAGTTATAAGGGTCTAAACGTGGCCGCGCGAATGAAACGCGGAGGATTGCGCGGCCACGGAGATCTCAGCAACTACTTGAGCTAGAGATCTAATTCTTTTTGTAAATGAATGGCTGAATTTGTCAACAATTGTCGAAAAAAGAATCACAAGCCCTAGATCAATACTTTACTAGATATTCACCTCTGAAGTCATGGCCGCGCAATCCTGCACTTGTGATTTCTTTAATGTTGATTATTTCTTTCAAACTAAGACTTTAGACAGTAAAATTGGTGTTGACAGCAAGGTTTTAATTTGTCGAAACTAATAAAAGCAACAGACTCTACTAAAGTTTAGCCATATAGACGAAATCAGAGGAAAACAAAAAGTTCATGGCCGCGCAATCGAAACGGTACTTTGGACGCTGATATCTCAGTAACTATTATTGCAAGGATATTCGTGTTTACATTTATTTATTCTATATTTTAACCTCATTGTAATGAGATATCGTTTGATCCTCAGAACAGTTCTCAAGCCGTGTAATCTCAAAAATAATGATACCCTATACAATGTTCGAGCAGAGTAACCATAATTTCGATTTCGTTAGGAAATTCCTTTTTATTAATCATAGTAAATTATTATATGCTACAAATATTTGTAGATCTTAAACTATCAAGGAACTATTGACTCCATTATACTTTAATTATTTTTAAAGACGAAAGATTTTTAATAAGTATGTATTTGTACTTATAAAATTTACTTACATCCTGGTTTTATAACACCACACAAACATTTTTATTTACACCCTTATACCTATTATTTTAAAATAAAATTGAAATGTAATAATTACTTTACAACAATTGGATAACCCAAAAGCTTCAATGTCTAATTTAAAGCAATTTTGCCAACGATTGCGCTAGAGTTAGCCACGAAACCGGAAGAATCAAGCGAAAATTAGCCTTTTGCGCTCTCACTCTAAGATTATGATTTCTCACTCGCACATTTGTTGGCGAGGGAGCCACCGCACCGGGCGGGATGGCCGAATAGTAGTGGCTTTGATCCAGTGTTGCCAGCCGTACGATATAAATCGTACTCATACGACATTTTGGTACGTTACACGACTGTGAACTCAAAATCGTACGCTACGTTCTTACCAAAATCATCATTTTCGTAACCAATTATGAATAATATTACAATAAAAGTTACATTTTTCAGTTTAATACATCAGTTTTTCTATCAGTTTGCCTTTGAAACAATGACATGATGTATCGCGCATTTTAATGTACAGTGTCTCTGATGGTAGCCTGTTAATGAACATTATTCGGGTATTGATTTTAACACATCTAACGAAATAATATCAAAACTAAATTTAAATATGAAATAATACATATTATTATTAAAGAATCAACACTTTGCCTTCTGTTAACGATAGTCGCTAAAACTTACTGAAATAAAATTTAAAAAAAAAAATACACCCATTATTAAGATTTCAACATGTATCTACTATGTATTATTTTTTCATACATTCGAGCTTAATACAATCTTTTGTACTCCGTGGAAAAATAAAGTTTGCAACACTGTTTAGTTGCAGAGGAACGTTATTCTCGTTTAAAACTCAGCTGTGTATCGATTTGAATCGGGAGATAAATACTGTGTATAGGTACTGTGTGTTAATTTTAAGGGATTTGCTTTTAACGAAACATTCACATTTAACGGACTATCATATTTTTATGTGTGAACTGTGATGGGACAGGATATTTCGTATGGAATGTATCGACTTTACCATTCAACCTATTATATTCATTACATGCACGCACTAAATGAGTAATTTTATTGTTTTTTAAATAAAAATGATAGTCTCCCATTAGAGAAATATCCTAATGAAATCGAAATTATGGTTATTCTGCTCGATCATTGTACAGGGTATCATTATTTTTGAGATTACACGGCTTGAGAACTGTTCTGAGGATCAAACGATATCTCATTACAATAAGGTTAAAATATAGAATAAATAAATGTAAACACGAATATCCTTGCAATAATAGTTACTGAGATATCAGCGTCCAAAGTACCGTTTCGATTGCGCGGCCATGAACTTTTTGTTTTCCTCTGATTTCGTCTAAGGCTAAACTTTAGTGGAGTCTATTGCTTTCATTAGTTTCGACAAATTAAAACCTTGCTGTCAACACCAGTTTTACTGTCTAAAGTCTTAGTTTGAAAGAAATAATCAACATTAAAGAAATCACAAGTGCAGGATTGCGCGGCCATGACTTCAGAGGTGAATGTCTAGTAAAGTATTGATCTAGGGCTTGTGATTCTTTTTTCGACAATTGTTGACAAATTCAGCCATTCATTTACAAAAAGAATTAGATCTCTAGCTCAAGTAGTTGCTGAGATCTCCGTGGCCGCGCAATCCTCCGCGTTTCGTTCGCGCGGCCACGTTTAGACCCCTATAACTTCTTTATTTCTACTTCGACAAATTTTTAGTTTGTGCCATTCGTTTTCGACAAATTTCGACAGAATCCCTGACTAATTTTTTTTCTGTTTGCGTGCCGTGGCCGAGCAGTCGAAACGCATACTAATTGTTAAGCTCGTTATTAAAGTGAGCATGGTAAAAGTCATAACTTATAGCAAACAAACATACACTTACTTCATATTATAAAATATAGTCTAAAAATGTGACACAATAAAAATTACCCATTATCAGCAAGGTAGTGAATGAATTTATAACATGGACACACAAGCTTTTATCCTTTATTAGGATTGGTATTTTGTTGTAGCAAGCGGAACAGGAAGCGGCCAAGCAGGAAGCGTTGAAACATCAAGTACCTGCAGAGCAAGTCAATATGCCATCTGCGACAGATACACAGGATGCTGTAAGTGTTTATTATTATAATAATTATTTATCACTCACAAGTCAAATACATGTGTAAAAAATCTAATACAAATTCGAAATAAGGTAGCCTGTTATTAATCTAAAGTTAGGTCATCTTTAAGATACTGATAAATAGCCTTTGTACTTTCTTATGCAAGCTTCCACTTAATGAGGAGAAACAAGCTGAACCAGTTATGACTAAACCCAAGGTAATTTTAACGATTTTAATAAATACGGATACTGAATTGTATGGAGTTCCAATATTCTTAAAACATTTTGTTTATTTATGGTTAAATAGTATGGCGCTGGCGACGGTAGGAGAACTTTGTCTTCAGAATTCTTGAACAGCGTTATAGAATGCCTAGAAATATTTTACTTACAATTATCTTTTGCTTGAATCTACTAAGTATATACCATAAATCGGCTTAAAGTAGTCTCTATTATGATAGTCATAATATTTGCAAGGTTAAAACCTATGTCGGATTTGTGCAGAGAAATCGTGTGGAGCGGTCACGTCGCGGCGGCGCGGAGAGCAACAGCGGCGGAGGTGCCGCCGCCGCGCCCGCGCCGCTCACGCACTGCGACGTGTGCGCGCAGCCCGGAGACGCCACCAACATCGTGCGGTAATAGCACATCACAATACTCGCTAAATAACTCGGCTGAAATTTGCTGTCAGACAAGTTCGCGCATGACAGCAACAAATAAAACACCCCCTCCCCACGACTCCCGCCATTTAGTTCAAAAACTGACATCTGCGCAGCCATCTGCAATAAGTTCACGCCGGCCGAGTTAATTGGCGCTTACTGTAGATATTTATATCTCGCGCAATCTAACTTGTACGGCGTGACGTTAGCTTTCAGAGACGCACATTTATATACAGCCACTAAGAATAAACCCGCTTTGAATTTTGAATTTTGTTGGTTCAATTAAGTGTTTGTATGGTAGTATAGAAGTGGTTATAAAGCTTTAAAATAAAGTTTAGTGTTTTTAATTTATATCTTTACTACAGGTGCGATGAATGTTTGAAACGATATCACTTTACCTGCTTGGAGCCGCCTTTGAACAAAAACCCTAAGAAACGTGGATACTCCTGGCACTGCGCCGATTGTGACCCTACAGTGAGTAAACTTAAACCTCCAGCCTGTAAAAGTAATACATTACTGTAGTTAAATTGATTTAACATTCGACACGCAGAGAACTCCGATTGGGCAGGTTTCTGTTTTTTTATGTAAAATGTTTGGCGTATATATAAATATAACATGCCATTATACTTTTTAAAAGACTTTTTTCTAAAATAATATTTTTTTTGGATATTAAAAATAATAATTTGTTTTTTTCTCTTTTTGCAGGATGTAGAAGAAAACAACTGAATCTTTAAAAACCATAGATAGATTGAATAATCTGTTAAATGTACGTTACATGTGAAAGTCTAGTTTAATTTGATCTTGTTTTATATTTTTTCATATTTATAAAATATTTTTGCAGTATGTGTTGTATTAGAAATACATTTGCTTTTACAGATCTACTACATTAGTAGTTAAGGCTAAATATAATTATAATATAATATTAAATGAATGACAAATTATGACATGTTTTTATTTCATTAGTTCTGACAAAACTGGTTTGTAACAAATACATACAGTATTTAAGGGTAGAATCAGAAGGAAACCTTGCAGTAGGTAGAGTTGTAGGCACCTATAATATAATAAGATATAATATAAAAGAAGTGGTCGAGTTACAAATACGACCACTTCTTTCAAATTATTTTGTACAAGCTGATGCCCGCGGCTTCACCCGCGTGGTATTGGCTATGTGCGCGACGGTAGCGACGCGTAGCGTTTACTACATTAGCGGAAGCTGTCAAATAATAACAATGTAAACATTGCTAGTTTTCTTTGCAAATTTATATAAAACCAAAGATTAAAATACACTTCTCATCAAAAAAATCGAAACAAACAGCAAGTTTGTGTTTTGTAAGGATTATCTGAAAAATGTGTATATTTAGGAATATGTGTTATATTTCTTTTAATAGGGAATTTAATGAGGTTTTTGAATAATGATGTTAATGTTCAAAATTCAAATTAAATTTTCATAGATTTCGTATTTTGTTTAACAAGTCCTTTTTACCTTGTATAGTCGAAAACGAAATGGCTTTATCAGTTTTGACAAAAAATTCTATCATAATTCAAATTCATTAAGATCGTTATTTAATGTTTATGCGTGAGCTTGACGTCATTGGTTGACCGTAATCAAAACTATCCTTAGATTAAAGGTGCAATCTATTTCTATATCTATTTTAAACTTTCACTTCAATGCAATAAATAATAATATCTACTAACACAATACAAATGTCATTATATTAAACTGTAGAGTTTGTATGTGAAAAACCATGAAAAACCATTAAATAATTTAAAACTAAAGTCAACTTGTTACTTGTGACATTACAAGCTTGTCATTTCTGAAAAACTGAAAATGTAGAATTTAAATATTGGCTGGTAAGCCACCCAATTGTTGGCACCTTAAGAGTGGACTTCGGTGTCAAATTAAAATATCATAAAATGATAAAATACTTTAATCTTTGCTTATACTTAATCATTATTATGTGATTGAATAGTATTAAATAAATATTATTGGCACTAATGCCAATAAAAGGATTCTGATAAATTTATTATTGCTATGTTGACACATGAAATAAATAAAATATGGTAAAAATATTAAATAAATAATATTTGAACTTGAATAATCATACTGAATTTGAATAATCTATAGTGTTTTCTTTCTTTTTACTCACTTTTAACCATTGAGGTAATATGTACTACGTACTAGAGATGACATCCCGAACAAAATTTTTGCTCCATCAACTGAGGTGCATGCACCTCAGTTGTCTCAGTCGACATTTGAACCTTGTAGCGAGAAGACATATTTACCATAGATCAACAAAATAAACATCCACAGACAGATCTTTTACTATTGTACAGTCACGAGCAATAATATGTACACATTTTCGCATTTTGTAAACCAGTTATCTAAAGTTCTGCCAATCCAAAATTGAAAATTCGAAGATTAATTCAAAACTGTACGGAACCTCTTCTAAATTACGAATTCATTTTGATATTGTAATGTCTAGATAAACGTGCAGATAGTTTAGAAAATTTGAAAATGTGTACATATTATTGCTCGTGACTGTACCTAATCTGTATTGTACTTTGAGTATATTAAAAATATTTATAATAACTCATTAAGTATGCTATTATATTGTCAGAATACATTTTTCGTTCATCTTGAAAGTTAGTCAATATTATAATAGAACTATATAAGTTCCTTATGAAGTATTATTATCCGCTCGCTTGCTTACGATTTTGAAAAAGTCGTCGAACTTTACTCACGAAATTTAACGCATAAACACGGCGCGGCTTCTCTCATTAAAACTTAATTTGCCATCGCTTCAAGTGCCCCCCGTAAATATTGTTTATTGTTTTAGATAGACAATAATATAACAAACAAATCTATGTTTTCTTAATGTTACAAAAAGTATATGTATAATATTTTATTGGAGTCCAAAGTTTAAAGTTTAGCTAATTTTACCGGCTTCAAGTACACGTTGGAATTATTGAATTTAATACATTTCACTTGAATCATACTAAAATATTTTTTTAAAATATCATAGGAAATGTTTTCTAGATTAATTTATTACCTTTCACTTATTAATAAACAATTAATTAGTAAATTTACGGCATTTTTACTTCGGAGCATGCACTAACACAGAATTTACAATATGGCGACTATAAATTTCAACATTAAAATAAAAATAAAAATTTCTCTGGTGATGTTGCAAACTTGCATTCAGTTGGTAGACAAACTATCATTCTGTAAATTTAAAACGTTTCGAATGGACTTTGTAGACTACAAAATAGAGTTTAAAGTCGTTAAATAGAAAAAAAAGTTTGGTAGCGATAGCTACCAGAAGCAAAGTTCGGCGTTTTGTTTTGGTAACTATAGCTACCAGAAGCAAGCGAGCGGTTATTGTATTATAATACATATAAAATAATTTAAAGAAATTGAACAAAAATCACATTTAATCTACTTGGGTGAATTCCCACTTGTAATAAAAAAAAATCTATTAATTTATACGTATTGAATTAGGCACAAATCTATATGTGTCCGTTCTGTTAACAGCTATTTAGTTAGTCTATATTGTGCAAAATGATGTGAAATGAATGCACGTCGTTTAACCCTTAGCTGGTATCGTTAAAAAGTGCAACGTAAGTGGTATCGGGTCAAAAGTGACCCCGATGAGGTGAGTGACATATTATGTGTATATAAATATTAAAAAACATTTATATAGATTAAACTTTACTTTTATTTAGGAAAATAGCTAATATAAACATAAGATACATTTTTAACTAATTTTAACAAGAAATCACGTTTTTATTTAAAAAATTGCTAACATCTATTTTTTTTCTTTGACTCTACTTTAGGTATTGATATTAATATAAAAACTAAAAATAACTTTCTGTTCTATATTAAAATCGTTTTCTTTAAATAATAAAATCATATAAAATAAAAATAAGAAACTTCTTCTGAGATTACATGTAAATAAAAATTTGACAACTTAAAACATATCCTATGAAAAAAAATTCAAAAATTTCATATAATCTGACATTTGACCAACTTTGCAGTATGATTGAATATATGTAATTCATACACTTTCTACATTTTTATAGCATTCTAACATCCCCCTTACTGATTGTACTCGAAGAATCAGCTTCCTCGGCTATAACAGAACAGCTTCCTCGGCTATAACAGAACAGCTAAGTACTTCAGCTTCTTTACAATCACTGATAATTTCTTGGTCACACGCAGCTGTTGTGGCATCATTTACAATTTCGGAGTCCCATTCATTGTCTTTATCAGCTAGAAGGGGAGTTTTAATCATCACTTAAATAATCCGCCATTGCGATGATTGTGTCCTGTAAATATAATAAAATATACCAAGACAACTCATAAAATAAAATATACACTTTTGGTATCGGGGTCAATTTTGACCCCAACATGATACGTACCTAGTAGGAAGTGCCCGCGACCACATGGGATTACCTTGCTTAATGCGCGAGAGTGTAGGTACTTAAATTGCATAGTTATGAAAAGCTCTTGGGGTCAATTTAGACCCCAATACCAGTTAAGGGTTAAAACGTCGTGCAAACTGTATTGTGCAATGTAGTTTGAAAATTGGAGCACACATTTTCTTCGGGGTGCCTTCTCTAGTACGTATTACCTCAATGCTTTTAACTCATAAGTGCCAATAATTGTAGGACTTCTAACGACTAGGTGGTTTACCCTAATTTGTTTTATATTATAAAATTACGAAAACTTTAAATTGAAATATGTGCCAATGACGTCATGCAAGAAATGATAGGGATAGACATAGACGGAAAAAAGAGAGAAATTCATTGGAATAAAAAGTTTTACCGAAAATATGCTCTAGTAACAGTCAATAACGTTGACTTTACTATTTGTTTTTATAAATATTTAACGACTATTTGCTAATACAAGAGAACTGATATGTCAAAGTAGCGTCATGCCTTAGCTGATGTTTTGTTGTGCGATATTGAACCTAATAGTTTTATGACATGCAACTAACATTAACTCTAGAGGTGATAAAGCCATTCAGTTCTCGACTATACGTAGTTTGACGGAAATTGATAAAATTAGGCACCTATATAAAAAAAAGTTAGGTAACGTTTATTTAATAATTTGGGTACCATCCCCGACCTCTCATTACTGCTTCTGTACGGTTTTTCATCGATCGAATGAAAGTCACGATCAAAAATAGTGGCGTTCTATTCCATTCCTCTTGGATTGCATTTTACAACTGGCTAAGTGTTTATGAGGCATGATCTTTTACACTAATTCGTCTTTTTTATTCATCCCATAGATGTTTAATCGGATTCATGTTCGGGACAATCAATAATAGAGATATCGACTTCAGTAACATAATCTCTTACGACGCTCGCGGTGTTTGTCCTAGCATCCTCGTATATAAATGTCAATCCGGGATCAAATAAATGTGCATAGGGCATCACAAGAGGTTCAAGATACTGTTCGATGTACCTATGAGTGTTAAGAAAGGGTAGACGGGACCTAAACACAAAGGCAAACTCTATCTTGTCGTTGCCACTAATTTCTTCTCAAACAGTCCATGAACCGCCACCATGGATGGCCTTTTCTTTTTATCCTGCATGGTGCAAAGCGATCTCCATCACTTCTGTAGACCTTAGTCCTTCCATCGTTACCATACAATACAATTTCGCACTCATCAGAAAGGAGGAACTTGTTCCACTAGATGTATGACCAAGTTAGGTAATTACGTGAAAAGTTAAGACGCGCTTTTCGGTGGTCTGCAGTAAATATCTGCATATTAGCTGGCTTGTAAAGTACTAGTCGACGTTGCTTCAACCTTTTTATAATTGTAGAGTCAATTACAGCCACCATAGGCTCATGATGAAGCTGCTGCTGCGGTTGAAAGACATTAAGGCGTAGATTTTTTAATAAAGGTGTTACTATAAATCGATCTACTCGGTCAGAAATTACCTGTTTTCTGCCAGATCTCTAACGGCGCGTGAACAAACCAGTCTCTTGATAGCGTTTGCAGATTCTATGAAAAGACGACAGTGTGGCGGTATCTCCCACAGTATTTAATTTTGTATATTATAATGTAAACCTACATAAGACCTCATTGAAATAATTTGGTATATAACCTTTTTATTGTAAATAGATTTTTCTTCTAAAATAAAGGATAATTAAAGGATAAATAAAAAGTAAACGTTTTTGGTGAGCTATTATAAATTTATTTGATGCTCCTAGTATTAAACTTTAAAACAAAACATAATTATGAGGACTCACAGAGAATTTTTTTTTTAATTTAAGTGTTCATGGTAAATATTGGGTTTTTCTTTTAAAAATAGCTTTACATCGATATCTAAAATATGTTGAGGTTAAAACCAGCTAGGGGAGTGAGGAAAGACGGGTAATGACCTCTTCTATCAGCTACTTTAATTTGGCAAACGATGTACCAAACACCCTGTACACATATTCCTAAATATACACATTTTTCAGATAATCCTTACAAAACACAAACTTGCAGACTGTTTCGATTTTTTTGATGAGAAGTGTAGTATTGTTGACATTATTTAAGTGCAATTTATTCAATAGTTTTACTGTAATATGAATATAATAATAAAAACCGGGTTTGAAACTATTACAAAAAATAATATTAGTTTCCAGCCACAAACTGAGATAAAAGGCAATAAATTAGTATTAGCTGGGCATGTAAGAAATGTGGAAGACCTGTGACATAAAGGCCAGAGCTACTTAATACGAGCTCACGTAATTCGTCAAACATCTGTGGCACTAACACCATACAAAACTAGTTTAAACGTGTGTACGTTACCCCAGCAAAAGCTTGTTTGCTGGATCTCCGAAACGGTACAGCGTAATTTCCTATTTTTGTAAACAGAGCTTCGTCTTACTTAGTTTAAATTAGTTCACGAATAAAAAAGTAATACTTAATAGTGCACCGTTTGCAAGTTATATCAAATTATATGAATACCCCTTTTTGGGCCCTTACTCCTAAGATATGTACTCTAGACTTGTTTAAAACGTAATTCTATAGTTTATAGTTAGCTACAGGTCTGTGTGAAGTTTCATTAGTGTCCAATTAGTAATTAAAAAGTTATCACAAAAATTTAGTTCATTTTGGCTTGCTAATCATCTTCGTTTGTTTCCAATTTCTGCCGTGTTGTTATCTGTCCGCCACAACTCGCTTTGCACATAGCCAATAGGTAGCTTAAAAGTTATTCTACACCCTAAGCTACCTATATTCCAAATTTCATCAGAATCCTTCCAGTAGTTTTTGCGTGAAAGAGTAACAAACATCCATCCATACATCCTCACAAACTTTCGCATTTATAATAGTAGGAAGTAGGTAGAATCACAGCATAAGAGTATTTATAAATATATACCTACAGCTATAATAAAATAACACATTCGATTACAAGTTTGACTCGATTGCGAAAAGTTTGACCATTTTTCAAAAGTAGACGTTAAAAGATCAACATTTTTTTATTAAGCAACAAATAACAATTTTCAAGCTATTGTTGGTATTGTATGAAAGTTTGGGCGTTATGAATATCATACATAATAGTAGGCGGGGAGGCGTCCAAACTTTGTACTGAAACTTCTTTGTCGAAGTCACAAGTGGGGACCGGGTGAACAATCGCTCAACATTCTTTGTTCTAAAATTTGCCACTCGTTGAGAATTATAACTTATTAACTAGGATTAGATGATTATCTGATAATCAAAATATCTTTCAGTTGTAAATTAGGTAACCTACGCTTTTCTAGTTTTAATAGTAAATGTAATCAACTACCATGATCAGAGAACTGGCTTCTCTAATGACTCTCCAAAAAAAACTTGATCTTTAAGTCCCACGATTAGGTTGACTGACAAAGTGTTTGTATCGAGCTTCTGGAATTTTCCTTAGATAGTCGGGTTTTACCAGGCTTAGATACCGTGAAGCCTTTTTTTATAATTTGGCATTTTAAGTCCATGACTGGTACCTATGCTAATACAGAAAAGGGGAGAGGTATGTACCTCGGTAAATTCCTCTTTTTTATTAAAGACAACTCCCGCTCTTAGGATTGAGGCCTGTGACGCCTTACACATGTCCATTTTGGCACAGAATCAATCAATTAAATTATACTTGTTCCTAATATTTATATACCGGAATAAAATCACCACAATACATTTAAAGCTCTGTCATTGTATACAATAAAGTTACAAACTTTTACACATTCTGTTCAACTTTGTTGTGTGTTCGTTTATTACATTACAAAGAAACTTTTATCCCTTTGCATAATATGCTCATATGAATGAAATAATATTAAACTTTGAGTTTTCTATTAGTTTTTGTTTACGTTACAAAGGTAAGTTTGCCATTTCAGGATGGTTCAGGAATGGCGACCGCGTACCAGACGACGCAGCATAGGCAGACCCTTCACACAGTAAGTAGACGAATGACCTGCAATGGACGTGTTTTGGTTGACGTGATTATTATGATAATACGTTTCGAGTTCTATTAGAGTGATACATATATGTTTCTGATGTGTTGGTATAGGTAGACTATTTTAAAATGGAAACTATTTACGAAAAGACAGTAATCAGTGTGGAACCAATAATTATACAATATGTATAAGAGTCAACAGTCAAAAGTTTTAATTCTCTAAATGTTAAGAAAACAGCTGATCTATGGGGAATCTCTGTTAGCATTTTAAAAACAGTTATAGATATCATTGCACCGGAATTAGCTTTTATTTTTAATAACAGTATAGACCTAGGTATATTCCCAGACCTTATGAAACCAAGCAAAATAACACCTCTTTTCAAATCAGGTAGTAATTTAGATCCTTCAAACTTTAGACCAATATCTGTGTTGCCTGCGTTTAGTAAGATATTTGAAAAACTAATTCTTAATCAATTAATTAGTCACTTTAATAAGAATGTTTTGCTTCACGATAGACAATTCGGATTTACACGTGGTCGTTCAACTACCGATGCCGGGGTTAATTTAGTAGAACACATATTTGAGGCTTGGGAAGAGTCACAGGATGCTTTTGGCGTTTTTTGCGATTTATCCAAAGCATTTGATTGTGTCGATCACGAGACTTTATTGATGAAACTAGGTCACTATGGTGTTGGAGATTCTGCTTTAGGTATAATGAAATCATATTTAAGCGATAGAGTACAAAAAGTAGATGTAAATGGTAAGCGTTCGCCCGGATCAGTTGTTAAAATGGGGGTACCACAAGGCTCAATACTAGGACCATTTCTATTTCTTATATATATAAACGATTTGCCAAATTTAGTTAAAAAGAACCCCGAGATAATTTTGTTTGCCGATGATACATCCTTTATTTTTAAAATTAATAGACGACAACCTGCGGTAGACTACATAAATAATTCTCTTTTGGAAATAGTATATTGGTTCAGTTCAAATAATTTGTCTCTAAATAAAACAAAGACAAAATGCATAAAATTTACCATGCCAAACGTTCTTGATATAAAACCAATAGTTAAAATCAATGATGAGGAACTGGAAATAATTAACACTACAGTATTCCTAGGCATTACTTTAGACAGTAAATTACAATGGGGCCCCCATATTGAAAAATTGTCAGGTAGGCTTTCTTCAGCAGCATACGCAGTAAAAAAAATACGTCAGTTAACAGATATAGACACAGCTAGGCTAGTTTATTTTAGTTATTTCCATAGCATAATGTCGTATGGTATTTTGTTGTGGGGTAGTGCGGCTGATATTAACACAATATTTGTTTTGCAAAAAAGAGCGATAGGTACGTTGTATATATAATATGGGCCCAAGAGAGTCTCTTAGAGATAAATTTAAAATAATTAAGATTATGACTGTGCATTGCCAGTATATATTTGATAATTTAATGTACGTACACAAAAATATTAACAAATATAAAAAAATGAGTGATATACATAATGTTAACACTAGAAATAAAAATAAACTTGCTGTTCTCCACACTAGGCTTCATAAAATAAGTAATTCCTTTTGCTGGTAATGGTATTCGTTTTTATAATAAGCTCCCTAGGGAAGTTAAAGAATTTTCAGTTAATAAATTTAAATCTTTTATTAAACATAAGTTAATATCGAAATCATATTATAGTGTAAAGGATTACTTAAACGATAAAAATGCTTGGATCTGAATTGTCCTGTTTACTAAATAAAATAATATTTGTGAAGTGATCACCAAAAGAGCGATAGGAACCCAGCAGAGTTTCTTGTGGGTGTCTTCTCTGACATGGTCGTGTTCCGAACCCTCAGTAAACTTAGCCGTTAAGTTAGACGAGCATATTATGTGATCACTATAAAACGACCTTCACACGCGGTATTTTTTATATCTTACGTGAATAAACTGTTTTTTCTTTCTTTCTTTCTTTCTTTCAAAGTGTCTTATAGAAACATTAAACCAAAAATGTTTTAAAAAGAGTTTTAAACTTTTTACAAAGACAACACCCACACTAGGGATTATGCCCTGTTTTGCGGGGACATTATAAACAAAATTAATGGACACAGAGAACATCCAAATTCAGGACAATAGTATGTGGATCGCACAAATAATTGTCCTGTATGAGATTCAAACCCACAACTTCGTGCATGCCAGCTGTTACCGTGACCGCCTCGTAACCCGGGCAGTTAAACATCATTGCCTATTTCGATTCAGAACAACCATAAGAATAATTGGATTCTAATCAAAGGATTGGCAAATGCATCTCAGCAAATAAAATTACGAGAGTACTCCTACAGGATATCCTATAAGCTAATGACGTCTGAAAGAAATTGGCACACAAAAGATGTAACTACTTACAGACTACCTGCTTATTTGAGAACGCTTCGCAAGCTAGACTGCACTCATCGACCAACTGTGAGTTATTGATAATCGATTCTAACTGAACGTGGATGAAAGGGGCTTCCACAGTTTTAATGCATGTGTCCTGTAAAGTTACAGCCAAAAGTGTTTCACGTTTTAAAAATAGGAACGCAAAGCGGTTAACTGGTAGATAATGCCCACAGACAGCCTTTCAGTAAGCCTTTAGCAGTTTCTGTCATATATAAATTAGTGGATTCAAATGTAGTTTTGAAGGTAGCTCTTCCACACTTCCCTTTCATTTATTCAGTAAACCCACGTGTAGCATTTAAGTCTTCCGTATTATTCCGTATTACTTACTAGTAGGTAGAGAAGTTTCTTCAACTCCTATATATTTCATTTGATTTAAAAAGTTATAATAAGTCGGTCTTTGTTTTCAAGAAGAACAAATAAGTATGTGTTTTCCATGTCCTAAGTATGTCAAATAAGTAGCGCTTCTGGGTAAGGTAAGCCTATGCCTACTACTTAGTTTGACTACTCATGGTTGAGATTTAGAATCACTTTTATAGAATACAACTTAACGAGTCGTTCTAAACACTGACTAAGCCACGGATAGATTATAAGTACAAAGTATACTGTAAGCGTATAATTTATAACCATAGCATTTCTTAAATTGAAAGAAAGTTTAAAACTGAAAAATATAGTACCTTATAAAGTAATTTTTGTGTTCAAGTGTACGTATCTATCGACTCTTGACTTCGCTACGGTGGCTACGGTGCAGCCTCGTTAGGTACGTCGGCTCCGCCTCGATATTAAATTTATCGCTACTGTTATTCCCTACCTCAACTCTAATCTTATTCATATCGTATTATACATCTCTATAATAGCAATTTTATATGGCCGCAATATTTTGAATATCGTGTTTATTATTATGGGTATATACTTACGAGGTTAGAGACTTAAATTTTACTGTTTACTAGGGAGAGTAGTTTTTCACACGTCGAGTCGCGAGCGACGTGCTACGAGAGAGACTTTGCGACGCTTTAGACAGAGGTGTGCCGACGCGCTACGAGAGACGCGCCGCGACCCGTAGCAAATGAGGCATTGCGACGCGCTACGAGAGAAGTGTGAGAGAACAGTATGACAGAGCCGTCTCGACGCGCTACCAGATTGGCGAATAAACGAATAAACAATAATAAAACCAGTAACATTGTAACTGCAATGTTTAGTTTGTATGGTATAGTTGTTTAGATTCGCTATTCATGTATTCCATACATAAGCCTTGAACGGTCAAAGTGAATGTGTGGAAGCTCAATGCTACGCCTCAAAGACTACCCACCTAGATACACAACGATAACACAAACCAATAGAAAATGCTGAAGATTTTAAATTTTTGAATGTTTTTAATAGTGTAGCGCACGGAAAAAAGTGTTTTTATATAGTGGGTGCAGGGCAGTCACCGACGATTTTTTTTCCGAAAGGCACGTAAATGCACTTAAGAAGGCTCATTCTGTCAAAACCAACTCAGCTGTCGGCGAAGCCTAAAACATTGTTGTTTCACCAAACGTCGCGTGAGAAAGAGAACAACTCATAGAAAAGCAGTAAGAAACATGCACACGCACACGCGCTCGATTGTATTTATTACAAATCAAAATGTCGTTCAAAATATAAATATTGTTCTTCTTGATTGTTAGGGTTGACACTAATACTAGCTGTAGGTAGTTACTCAAAAAGTAATAAATCAGAAGTAAATAAAGATAACTAAAATGGGTTTTTAAATAATATTTTATTGTAAGTTTTGTTGCGGAAGACACACCAAGCGAGACATCAATTTATCTTGTAAGTGGTGTAGGTATGACACCGTAAAACATTATAATTTTTTTTTATTTTTTTAAGTTTAACTGCTTATTCTTGAGGCAGTTTTTTAGACCGTGCATCGTTAATAGGGGTTCCATACAGTACACAATAATATCTTACTTCACATACAGTACATGAAGTTAATTTTAGCTGGATTTAAAAAAAAGAAGAAAATTCATATAATTTTCTAATTAAAAAACCGACTTCAACAGGAGTCGGTTAAAAACCATGCTGATTACAATTTCTAAGATTAGTATTAAATAAATTTCTGCAGTTGTCTTCATCATAAGATCATGTTTGTGTAAAGTTTTTATTAATACGAATAAAATAAGCCCAAACACTAGGTAGCTGCTATATACCGTTGAAAAGTTTCCTCGACCCTCAGTCGTCTTCATCATCAGATCATGTTTGTGTAAAGTTGTGTAAAGTTTTCATCAATACAATTAAAAGAAGCCCAAACACAAGGTAGCTGCTATATGCCGTTGAGGTGTTCCCTCGACTCTCGGTGGTCTCCAGGATCTGACCAGTTCTAACTCTTGATTATTTTTATTAAAAATAAATAATAATCATAAAATCTGGAAATGATAGTTGACAAGAAATGATACTTGATTAGTCATTCAGATACCGGGGCGGGGGTAAGTCACGTAAATATTAAAAAAAAATACAAAATGAATTAAAAAAAAAAATACAGTTTGTGCAATGTGACAGCCTTAGCTATGCTCTATTGACTATTTTTTTTAAATGGCGATTCTAAGATTACGCCAATGACCAGTTAAAACAGTACTTTTAGTAGACGAGCAAGGTAATCAAAATTTGTTGTTATACATAAATACGTGTTATTCTGTGCTGTACTAAAAAGGTAGATATTAATATAAGAATATAAACAAGAACAAAGAATTAAAATGACAAAACCATTACAGTTTTATGTTGTTTATCTCTATATAGTTACATAAAACATATTATATAAACGGTGAATTAGAATACGTAAGAATATTATTAAAATTAACAGGACGGGGTATACGAGAGGGAATGTAATCATAGAATGAAGAGCGCATTAACGGACATTGGAAAAAAAATATGATCAGGGGAACCTTCATCCAAACCACACTCACACATCGAGCTGTCTTTGATCCGTAATTTAGCAAGATGAACGTTGGTACAAGCATGACCTAACCTCAATCTACACACAACTGATGTAGATGTTTTATTAGCTTCTCTAAATTTATAAAACCAAGGCTTCATTGGTATGTCCTGCTGAATGGAAGCATAGTGTCGACCTTTATGTATCTGAGTTTTAACCCACACAGCTTTCCATTGAGATGTTAACCTTAATTTTGATAGATTTACAAGATCTTGTGAGTAAGTCTTATATTGACTGAGACAGCCCAACGCAACAGCGTCTTTTGCAAAGGAATCAGCAATTTAATTACCAGTAATGCCCTTATGACTAGGTATCCATACTAAAACAATCTGCTGATTGTTTAAAGCACATCTCCAAAGAATATGCCTAATATTTAAAATTAAAGGTGATACATTTTTTGCACGAATTAAGTTTGAGAGAACAGACAATAAGCAGCTTTTCGAGTCAGTGAAGACAACAGCTTTGTTGATATTATGCGATTCGATATAAAGTAAAGCCTCTAAAATGGCTATTGCTTCGCCCGTGAAAATAGAATTAACACAAGGACTTTTAAAGTTTAAAATGATCTTATATTTTGGAATCCACACCGCAGATCCAACGTTTTCATTATCTGACATTTTAGAGGCATCAGTGTAAAAAATGAGACTATCATTCCATGTTTCACTGATTATTTTAAGGAGTTGGTTATTGATGAGAAGGGGATCATCACTTAGATTTAGATTAAAAACTATATTTGGTTGATACAAAATGGCCTCAAAAGGAATTTCATAAATAGGTAACATTTTAGATGTAAAGTTTTGAAAAGGCAGGCTTAAATAAAAAGAAAAACTATTAAATAAGGGAGGATAGTTCTTACGCACCCAATATCTACCTGCAGAGATACAATCCGCAAGACAGTGTAATCTCGCGATGAGCGGGTGATTAATATTATGAGTTAATTTAAGAAAAAACCTATCAGCTAAGTACTGTCTTCTTAACGATAACGGAGGGTCAACACACTCTACTTGGAGACCATTAATAGGAGAAGATTTCATGGCACCAATAATTAATCGCAACACAAACACTTTGCTTGAATTTTATCTAACAACATCAATCCAGATTTGTTACAAGGTTCTAGTAAAAAGCTACCATAGTCCAAATGACTTCTAACTATAGCGTTGTATAACAATTTTTGACAGTAAGGGTGGGCACCCCACCAAACACCAGAAAGAGATCGTAAAATATTTATACTTTTTTCACACTTTTGAACAACATATTGAATGTGATCAACACCCGAAAGTTTAGAGTCTAAAATAAAACCTAGAAATTTAATTTTTTCTTTAACAGGAATTAAGTTAAATTAAGAATTAAGTTAAGTTAAATAAGTTTGATTCCCAAGAGATATAGTGATAGCTGGAACAGTTCGTCGACGGCTAAGAATAACAACTGAACTCTTAGGAATGGACAGTTCTAAGCCATTGCCTAGAAGCCATTCTTGAAGATAATGTAGAGCAGAATTTAGTCTAGATACAGCTTCAGACAATTTATCAGCCAGAACATACAGACTCAGATCATCAGCAAATTGTAGAATCTGACAGAAAGAATTCACAGACAATTCTAAATCATAAGTATATAAATTATATAAAAGGGGACTAAGAACTGACCCTTGAGGAAGGCCCCTCCAAACCCGTCGAGCTGGGAGACAACCATTATTAAAAGAATTGACAATAATAGACCTGCCACAAAATAAATTAAAAATATAGTTGGCTATTTTCATTGGGATGTTCAGTCGTAGTAATTTCTGACGTAAAACTGACAATAATACATTATCATAAGCTGCTGCGACATCCAAAAATACCTCAACGCAATACTGATTATTGGACATTGCTACGCGTATATCAGACGTGATAATACTAAGACTATCCATTGTACCCATGCCTTTACGAAATCCAAACTGAAATTTTGATAGTAAACCCTGACTTTCCAAAATATATTCTAGTCTATTTTTAATCAAATGTTCCATAATTTTGCCCATTGTACATGACAAAGCTATGGGACGGTAGCTTGCAGGATTCAACTTTGGTTTACCGGATTTTTCAAGATAGGGACTACTATGTGGGATTTCCAGTCCTCTGGAGGGGTGCCAGAGTCGAAAATCAAATTAATAATGTTTAAAAAGTATAATTTTGTTTTTGATCCAGCCTTTACCATAAAAGAGTAAGGGATGCCGTCAATGCCAGGGGAAGAGTCCTTTAAGTAATTTAAAACTTGCGAGAGCTCATCAGAAGTAAAAGGACCGCTAAAGGGACCCGAAGAAAAAGGATCATCCGAAGTAAAAACTGTTGCCTCATACAGCGATGGAGCTATGGGAGGGGCAAGCCTTTGTGAAAATTCATGAATCCATATATTGTCATCTTGTGATGGATATGGATGTAATGGAGCCATGACTTTGCGAAATCTTTTAATATTGTTCCAAACAAGGGACACTGGAGTGCGTGGGCTAATATTCTCACAAAATTTACGCCATCCATCTTTTTTTTTCTTGGCCAATAACTGTACTGTCTGCGCAGCAACTTTTTGGTATTTTAAAAAATTATCCAGGGACATAGTAGAGGAATATGCCTTTTCAGCCTGTTTTCTCTCTATACACGCATCAGAACACTGTTGATCCCACCATGGGGGAAAATATAATTTCTTCCTTGGGGGTTTTTTACGAGGAATACTCCTTTCAGCTGAAGAAATAAGAGCATTTTTAAGAGAGGTATATGAATTATCTACATTTGAAGGATAAGATATGGGAAGATTACTGATTTCTTGATCAGTAAAGACTGAATACATTGGCCAATTTGCTTTATTTACATTATATTTAAGTCTAGGGTTGAATGTGAGTTGAGAATGGCAGAATGAATTAGAAGAGTGGATGAAAATAGGAAAATGATCACTACCAAAGGTGAACGGCAAAGTTTGCCAACTAATTAAGGAAGAAAAATTAGGCGAACACAGAGAAATATCAACGGCACTAGCAATATTGCAAGTAGGACGCACTCTTCGAGTGGGAGAGCCGTCATTTAAAACGCAAAGGTTAAGTGAATCAATTATTTCAAGAAGTCGTACCGAAAGTGAGTCAGATATGTGCGATCCCCACATTTCGTTATGGATATTAAAATCCCCCAAAATTACGATGGGGCTTTGAATGTTGGAAAAAAGATTATATAAAACATTTAAAATATGCAAAGAAGGTTTGGGAATATATACAGAGACGAATGAAATACCCATGACTTGAACCGCAATGATATTAAATTCACTACAATTATGTGTCAAAGGTATGTGAGAACAGGAGACAGACCTTGAAACCAAGAGACAGACTCCTGCATGACCATCATCCCTATCATCCCGGAAACAAGCAAAACCAGGAACTCTAAATAAAGAACCAGGCTTAAGCCATGTTTCCTGGATTGCGATGACGGAAGGCATGTATTTATTTACTAAATATATAAGTTCCGATTTTTTATGTTTAATGCTACGACAGTTCCATTGAACTATTCTGGGAAACGAGAATGTTAAAAGGCATCAAAAGCTGAGTAAGTTGAGACCTGAAGTGGTCTGAGAGCTGAGAGTCATTTAAAAGAGGAAGAATTTTCGTTAAAATAGATAATAAGCTATGAAGAAGATTATTAGTATCAGAATTTTGATCTATTGGAGGATAACATGACCCATTATTAAAAGAAGACGTAGGAGTTTGTGTAATGTTATTATGAGCTATTCTATCAAACCCATGAGTAGAAGCTGGAGAAGGAGGGGACCGAGTAATGAAGGAAGTTTTTCTGTAAGAAGAAGTTATAGGGCTTGAGCGAGGGGAAGACGAGTTTACAAAGTTTGAAGAAGTTTGAATTGGCGATCTTGTGACATCAGCAAAAGACTTCCTTACTTGAGGAAGCCTAGCCGATGCCTCCAAATATGATATATTGTCTTGAGACATAACAATTTTGATTGACTTTTGTCTAGAATGTTCAGGACAAGAAGGATCTTTAGAAGTGTGCGGTCCTATATATCCTATATACATAAGAGACAGGTAGGGGGACTTTTAGAACAAGTATTTCCCTCATGGGTTTGAGCACATATGTAACAGCGCGGACTTGAACGGCACTGTGCAGTGACATGGCCAAACCTACAGCCCTTAAGGCACTGAATAGTTGGTAATATATATTTTTCAATTGGCATAGAATTAAAAAAAACAGTAAATATTGTAAGGCAACCTTTGGCCACTAAATGTGATAATTACTGTAGAGGTAGGAGTATAAACTGGAGATCCTTCTCTTGTAGATCGTCGTGAAATTCTTCGCGCCTTTATAACCTTACCAAACCCCTGAGGAACCTCGATGGCTTCGACGAATTCCTCCAGGGACCACTCCGTAGGGACATGCCTCACCACTCCCATGCGAGAACTCAAAAAACTTGGAATAATAGCCTTAAATTTTTGAATAGTAAGGGCCGGGTGCACTAAAAAATTATTGGCCGCATTGGCAGTTTTAAATTGAATGGATATGCGGTTCCTTCCTACGCGTTTTATACCATCTTTACAAATTTCCTTAACTTTATTACCAAATAAGAATTTTCCAAAGGTTACTGGCTTTAAAACTGCTGCAATATCCTCAGAAGCCTTGGATACATGCACAATAAAAGGACCTAAATCAGTGTCCGAATATGTGAGTGGGTTTTGTTCGAAGTTAGGATGTATATAATGGTTTTGAATTGAAGAAGAAGGAGAAGAGATTAATTTTTTAGACGGAGATGATGAATCATCACAAGATTCCGCCTCAATATTCCTCTTACGTGTCGTCGTAGTCGAAGGTTGGTTAAAACCTCCCCCCCCCGGGTCGGGGTCGTCCATAGCGTCGAAATACACTATGAAATAAAGTTAAAAAAACTTACTCAGTGCAGCGAAAAATACTCTGAACCTTTTAAGTAAAAAAATTAGCACAAATAACACGAAAAATTCAATAATTTAAATGTCAATTTAAATTCAAATGAAAAAACGCTTGTGTCGCCACCAGTCAACCATTTCTTCTCCTATTGACTATTGTAATAATAGGTGAATTTTGACAGTTGATTTTAGTCAAGAATGTCACTGATGTAGGTATTTTATCTAACTGGTTATGCATCTGATAATAATTGGATCTCTTTGATAAAAGAAATTACGAAACTTCTTACTGGCAAGCGATACGTAATTGTCATAAATGACATAAATTACAGTTTATTGAAGTTTAAAAAAAATATTCGGTAACATTCGACGACGGTCGGCTCCATCGCCACCGCACATTCGCGGACTACTTCGGCGAGGCCCCGCCCACGTGCGCGTCACGCTGCGACGTGTGCACTGACTCACGCAACGTGCAGCGCGCGCTCGACCAGCACCAGCGCCGCGCCTCCAGTGCTGGTATAAATGTTCTGTGGTCGGCTCGCTGACGTACAGACCTCCCCTCCGCCGACCCGAGGGGTGCAGAAAGTGGAGGCGAGATGCAAGATGTCGATGGCGGAAACGAGCACGGTAAAATTAACCTTTAAAAACGTTTAATCCTATTTTATTACGCTAAAAGTTGTCATAAAATGTGCATAGAATTATGAACTTTGAAGCCTCATAACTTGTAAATAAATATTTTTTTTACTGTTTTATTAATCAATAAGACTAGATAATAACGAGACAAAACGATATCATCTATAGTTTTGAGTATTTATTATCTAATGAAGGAGGAATTAACTTTCTTTGTTTGTATGGAATTGCGATTGAATTGTTTCCCCTTAATAGTTATTTACACATTTGCACATGGCTATCCAAGTAGGCTAATGGTACATATTTTACATATCACGCAGACCAATGTTAAACATTCTTGAACCGAAACCGTGACCTCTGCGCAGCAGTCATGTAGGTATACCTACTATAGGTAAGTACTAAGTACATCATATGAATTTCCTAAAAACTATTCTAGAGTTTGCTGACACTATCTCTGTAGTTAAATAATTTCATATAATTTATTCCAAGGAATTTTAACAGTCAGTAACAGTAACATAAGAACTTATAGAATTACATTTATAGGTAACCTGTTAAGTACTAAGTAAGTTGAAAATTAAAAGTTTTGTTTTAATATAATTATATTATAATTGTTATAAATTTTACTTAAATTTAACCACAAAATCAAAATATAATCATCTAAGATTACAATATAAGTGTTATAAATGACAAAAGGAGCTTGCTGAACAGTGTTTGGATTTCATACAAACGGATTTTGATTTGAAAATCCCAGGGAGTATTTACGTATCGTTTTGTATTAATTACTTATACACTCCACAACACGTTTAACTCTGCTCATCTGCATATATGAGCTTCGTCCATCACTCATCGGCATAGTTTCTGTCTCCTTTTACTTGACAACTTGTGGAAGTAAAATCGAAGACTAAGACGCCAGCCCATACAATAAGACACTCTTATGAAACTCACAAGCACCTCATTTATTGTACATCTATGTACTTAATAGTATAATATCTTTAGGATTTATAATTTATTTTGTCCATAATTGTTGCATAAAAGTTTTCCTTTTGACAGAATCATACTTATAATGATTATAATAGTTCCCATTTAAAGTATAAGATAAGTAAAATAGCAATTTTACATAGTATTTACTTACTTAAGTATTTTTTCAAACTATAACCTCTTATAATATTATCCCTATCTTTATAAATTTTAGTTTCCATATTCTAATACCTACCCTACATACTTTTTATATAATTTTATTTTCTAACTTCCCTCCTAGTCCTTTAACTTTTTTCCTCTTATTCTATAGATTGCTTATTTCATTTTATTCTTTATATTTTTAGGTTTTTTTTGCTGTAGTTTACAATGAGTTCATACACCATGACCCGCAGGGCTACAGCAAAAGATACAGAAAACAAATTGAAGACTGCATTGATGGAATTAAAGAAATACATGGAGGAAAACAGCCAGCTACTAAAGGAACGCAGTGACAGTGAAGAGGAAATTCTCAATGTCAATCGTAAAGTAGCTGAATTAAAGGATCAACTTGCCGAATTAGATGTCCAATATATGGATGTGTTAGATCAGCGGGATCGATTTGCTGAAGAAGTTGCTTCCTTTGCTGATTGCAACATTATGTATGAGGAGGTTCTGAGTCGCAATACACAGTTAGAGAAAGATCTGAATAAAGCGCATAGCAAAATCATTTATCTAGAAGAAAAAATACAGACACTAAATAGTACTGCCACTCAGAATCATTTTTCAGAGCTCCTAGGTGATGTAACAAAGGTAAATAGGTGCACAGTAAAATTTGATTCCAGAAGGAAAAGTAAAAAATATTATAAGTTAAATAAATTGGTTAAACAACTCAAATCTACTCTTAACAAGTCCCATAAAGTAAAGGAACTGCAGGCTACTAATGTTGACCTTAGTAGGCAAATTAATATGTCAATGCTGGACTTAGAAAAGTGCCATAGCAAATTAATAAGTAACCAGATTCAATATGATTTACAGGTTAGTGAACTAAACACAAAACTAAACAGTTCACAAGCAGAGCTACATAGGATTACATTAGAAAATCAACAAATAACTAATGATTATATTTCCAAATATGATGAAATAGCAAGAATTGGCAAAGAAAATTTAGAGAAAGTCAATTCTCTTATTAGTAATAATCACAGTATGCAATGTACCAGCAATGGTGGTTCTGAACACTCACCTAATATACAAACAGGGTGTTCTAAAACTACTAAAATGTTAACAAAGTCTTCAAAATTATGTAAAAGTAAAAATACATTTATTGTCTCGGACAAACTGGGTGTTGGTTTGGGTAGTTTAATTAAGACTTACATAGATTGCCCTGTTGTTAATGTTTGTTCACCTGGAGCTAGTTTAAGTATTATAATGAATAATCTGAAAAAGTTACAACTTAACGAAGAGTCTACAGTTGTCATATTACTTGGAAATGGCCTTTCTATTACCAAGAAGGATGTAATTATATTAGTAGAACTGGTATTACAAATCCAGGCATCAGTAGGTTGCAAATTTATTATGTGTGCATTCCCATATTCTTATACACTTACTCAAGAACAAAATAGGCATATAGGTAAATTAAATTTACTATTATATAATAGTACACGTCACTACTGTGACATTTTATTTTTTGACTCTAATATTTTTATTAGGAACAGTTTTTACTTAACAAAAGATACCATGTATCTTTCTTTTTATTATAGAAAACAACTTGCTAATTTATTAGCATTTAATATAGGTATAGGTACAAGTACTAATAGAGTACTCATTAGTTTGGTAGGAGATAGTAGGTCCACTACTAATACATTTATTAAACCATCTAATAGTTTAAACTATTAGATAAGACAAAGGGTAGCCTTAATCTTTGTTTAGTTCATCAAAACATACAAGGTCTATCTGGCAAAGAACTAGAAATAGAACTGTTTTTAAACAAACATAATGTACAAATCTTTTGTGTTACCGAGCATTGGTTACAGTCACATGAATTATTATTTAATAATGCACACTTTACATTGGCAAGTGCGTTTGTAAGAAAGAAGGCTATACGCGGTGGCTCTCTAATATTTATAAGTAATAAAGTTGAATTTAAAGAAAGAAAAGACATAGCAAATCTTTCTATCGAGCGCACAGTCGAAATCTCTTGTGTGGAGCTTGAGCAACATGTCGTAGCTTGTGTGTACCGACCACCGCAGAGTGATTATAGTCTATTCGAGGGTGTTATGGAGAAATTGTTAGAAAGACTATGCTCAGGAAATAAATTTATTATAGTATGCGGGGACTTTAATGTAAATCTACTTGAAAAATCTTCAACTAGTGCTAGATTAATTTGTTTGTTTCAGTCTTATAATTTACAGTTTTTATTTAAAGAAGCCACTAGGATTACATCTCATTCTGCTACATGCTTAGATAATGTATTTTGCAACTGTGAATATGTTAATAAGGATATCTTAAGTGATTTAACATCTGACCACTGTGGGCAAAGGGTAGTATTTCCATCTATTACTACTCCCACAGAGAACAAAATCACATGCAGGCCAATTACCATAAACCGCCTGAATCAATTTAGTGATAATGTTGCAATCAAAGTGACTAGAATTAATCTTAATCAGTATAGCCCAGATGATATTTATAAAGATTTATTAGACATTATCAAGCTTGAATATGATAATATTTTTAAAACTAAGACTTTTGTTAGTAACTCTAAAACTAAATTCTGTGATTGGGCAACAACAGGTATATATAAAAGTAGAGCTCGCTTGTATGAATTGTATGGTATGAAACAATATAATACTCAACCAGATTTCATTCAATATGTCAGGAACTACTCGAAAACTTTTAAGAGGGCTTGTGCCATAGCAAAGTCTTCTTATTTGAGTAATAAGATAAAGGAATCAAACAACAAAATTAAAAGTACATGGGACATTATTAATGCAGAGACCGGCCGGATGAAAATTCGTGATACTAATTATGTACTAAAAACTCAAGATAAGGTTCTCACCAATAATGCTGACATTGCACATGCTTTTAATAATTTCTTTGTCAATGTTCCTATTCATACAACAACCTCCTTAAATTCCTCTCCAAACCAAGCAGAATTTTTACTAAAAGATAAAGTAATTGAATGTAAGAACCGCTTCAGTTTTAGGTCTATTAACCATAATGATATCATAAAAGCTTTCAAAAGTCTCAATTCCAAGAAATCTGCTGATTTATGGGGTATGTCTGTCAAGCTTCTTCAGGGTATTATATTTAATATATCTCCACATTTATCTATTATATTTAATAAGTGTATTGCCATAGGTGTATTTCCTTATCTAATGAAACACAGTAAGATTATTCCTTTGTTCAAGAATGGATCAAAAAGCGACCCTGGTAACTTTAGACCAATTTCAATACTACCTGTGATTAGTAAAATCTATGAGAAAATTATCTTATGCCAATTGGAGAGTCACTTTCATTTAAATAATATTTTTCATAGGCAGCAATACGGTTTTAGGAAGGGTAGCTCAACGATTGATGCGGGTGTTTCTCTTCTGAAATATATCTATGATGCTTGGGAAAATTCTATGGATGCAATAGGCGTCTTCTGTGATCTTTCTAAAGCTTTTGACTGCGTTGATCATGGGACACTTCTGTGCAAGCTTAGACATTATGGAATTAGGGATGCTTCTCTTGATTTATTATCTTCGTATTTAAGCAATAGGGTTCAGTATGTCGAAGTAAATGGTAGTAGGTCCTCTGGTCTTCCGCCAAGTATGGGCGTGCCTCAAGGATCCATTCTAGGTCCGTTTCTATTTTTAGTTTATGTCAATGACTTGCCGTTTCTTGCTCAGGGTTTGTGCGACATTGTTTTATTTGCAGATGATACTTCACTCGTTTTCAAAGTAAACCGTAAGCAAACTAATTTAGATGAAGTTAACGAATCTCTCGCACAAGTCCTGAACTGGTTTACTGCTAACAATTTGCTTTTAAATGCTGCCAAAACAAAATGCTTAAAATTCTCTATGCCCAATGTTAAAAGCCTTAGTAATAATCTGATTTTAAACGGTGAGGTCCTTCGTTTTGTAGACACTACTGTATTTTTAGGAATAACGTTGGATAGTAAGCTGCAATGGGGTGCTCATATATTAGCTCTAGCAGGAAAACTAAGTTCAGCTGCTTATGCAGTTAAAAAAGTGAGGCAGCTAACGAATATAGAGACAGCAAGATTGGTATACTTTAGTTACTTTCACAGCTTAATGTCCTATGGTGTTCTTTTGTGGGGTAGGGCTGCAGACATCGAATCTATTTTTATTCTTCAGAAGCGTGCAGTTCGAGCTATTTACAATCTTGAATCGAATGTTTCATTGAGAGATCGTTTTAAGGAAATAGGTATTTTAACAGTTGCTTCACAATATATATATGCTAATATAATATATATTAAGCAAAATATTGAACAGTATGATAGAAATGGCGACATTCATAGCATTGGTACGAGGAATAGGCATAAGTTGATAGGTCCACAACATCGCCTACATAAGGTACATAACACTTTTGCGGGACTCAGTATACGTTTATTCAATAAACTGCCTAAGCATGTAATGGATCTACCTTTACTAAACTTTAAAGCATTTGTAAAAAATCAGCTATTATCGAAAGGCTATTATACAATAAACGATTATATTAATGACAAAAACTCATGGGCTTAGATTTCAATTATCGTGATTTCATGTTGCTTGTTCCATGGTGTAGATTGTGGCTTAACCTAGGTAGTTGTGCGGATGTTATGTTACTACCTTATTACTTTCTTTTACAGTTTTATTTGTTATTGTAACGATAGAAATACTTCACTTGCATTTGTAAATGTATTTAATTATATTATCTAAATGGTATTCTATTCCATTCTCAACTACTTAAAGATTAACAAAATCAACTTGACGACACAAATGCTTGTGTGTTAATTTCTGTCGGATATCGCAGTGACGAGATGACTGATGAACGTGCCATGCAATTAAAGCTTTTTTAAATCAATTTATTAACAATGAAATTTTTTTTATCAATTAAACTTTAAATTGCTATGCATGTAAGATTTGCTTGCACACATCATTCTTTACGCTGCTGTTGGTAATTGTAACAAAGTCAAATTATTATTTTTGAAAAGAGTGGCCTGAGTTTCTTGGCCACATTCTTCTCAGAGCTCTACTATAGTCGTCTGCGAAAGTGGTAGTAGTTTGGCAGACATTTTTCTCTATACTATTCTACTACATGTATAACGATTTGCATGTGTTACTTTGTAACCTAAGTGAATAAAGCTATTTGACTTTGACTTTGACTTTGACTAAGTTACCCGACTTTGATAACGTTTGCGATCTGTTACAAAGATAAGGGGAATTTCCTATAATTATCTCAAGTTTGAAGGAGTTCGGAGGTGCTCGTAATAGCTATCAAATGGCCGTGTCTAATCGTCTCGCCATGCTTCAGACTTAAAATTACTTCCAAATGACTTTAATGACAGTTTTTTATATAATAATAAGAATTTCCACGTTGAGCGCTGCCGTGAGAGGGTTAAATGAAAATTCTTTATAAAGTGATTCGAGTTTTTGTCTAAAGAACGCTGTTGAGTGAAAAAGGCGTAAATGGCTTGCTACGTAAATTCATTGTTCTGGAAATTTCTTATCAGCTCTTTCACTTAGGAAATCATTTTTAAAAATGTAATATTTCTTCATTATAAAAGTATTCTGAATATTAAAACAAGCTGTTTTAGTTCATAACATTATACCTATCTCTGTTACTCTTGACTCAAAGAAGCTGGAAACGATTTTTTTTACCACTTTATGCTGGCACACGAGCATTAAGTCACACCTGATGGTAAGGTGTCATACCTAGTCTAACCTTTTGTATCCACAGCTGTTTCAATTGGTCTGGGTGTGTTTTTATGTATAGGTAATAATCAATTGTCTCCTAACACCATAGAACAAGCTTTGCTAAGTTTGGGACTAGGTGGCGTTGTGTGAATGTTTGAGGAATATATTGGAAGCATTTATAATTTACTATATGAAAGCAATATTCATTTCGAAGAAATGTTACTCTTGATATAAACGTGTCTCTCGAATATATTCTTAGAATGTTTGAAAATAAATAGCGAAACTTCCTTAAATCTTATTTAGAGCGATCGCAAAGTATTTCGTAGAAACTAAGGTTGGGCCACGTTGTTAGTCTAGTCGGCGGAATCAATTTGACATCAAAAGCCACTCATTGATTTCCAGTAGCGCAGTCTGGAAAATGGAATGGTTTATACATACGTTGAAGTAGGTACATACAACGAATAACTTATACTTAGTTTTAAGTCTTATAGAATAAATCGACTCTGTGAAAGGTACATACAATACGAGTAAAATAAAATGAAAGTGTTTAAATGAGGCCTATGTCCACCTGTGGGCGTGTATTGGCTGGTTTGATGAATACGACAGTAAGAATTGACTGCTTCTTTGGCACAGTATTCGTATAAACGGCTGCGGTGCACGACGTCGCCGAGTCGGGTTTTAATGGTGGATGGAAGGTAGCAATTACACTCATTTACCAAAAGTTTTGCCAGTTACATAACTGAATGCAGAACAAATTTAACACTGCTTCCATTATGTGATAGGGATACGTAACATTATTCTCGCAAAACGATAAAATCATTTTTATTGAGGTAATAACATAATAATATTTATAAATATCACTATTCTCATCCAAACTTTACACATTACGACTAAATCTTCCTCTAGAACTAAAATCTTATTACAAGTATCAGTGTGGGTACTAATGTCGGTGATTACGGCAATATATCGCTATGGGATCTGGTATTCGGGCATCAGCTTTACTAGTTTAAGCGACGAACTCATGTTCTCTGGCAGATAATTTGGTAGGTCCTATTGCGAATTGTATAACGATTTAGATTTAAAGGGCTAGTTTAATTTGAGCTTCATTTTATTGCTGTCAGGACATAATAATAATATTTTATTTTATAATCAGAATGATGAAGTAAGTATAGTAAGTAATTTAAAAAAAGTTTAAATTACCATAAAGTTAGTTAAAGAATGTTTCTTAATTTTAGCGATTGTCCCTTATTAATGTCTAACTTATACACTCGTAGTATACATTATTAAATAGATTTAAAACAAATGCGAGAATAATTTGTGCGCACAGTTACTGTTGAGTTGAAAATATTGCTGTATTATTTCCTAGTTTTATATTTACAAAATAATTCAAAAGTTATAACTATAAATATAATCATAATTAAAAATAAATGTTACATCAAAATTTAGTTTCTAAATATGGATACATAACTATTAAACTAAAATAGAAAATAGCAATAAGAAATTCAGTGTGCACATTGATTTTTCCTTTCCAAGACATTGAGTAATTTATGTTACTCAGTATTTGTGATATGTTTGGATTGCTCTTAAGCTGAGTCGTCTCGAGGATGCGAGAAGCGCAAGTCTGAGTGCTTAGGATCTTAGGCTTAGAATCAAAAGTAAAGTCTAAATCAAATGATGGCTTATTGAGCGAGACGAATTGATTTTATTCAGCGCTGTAAGTAGCCGACCATTATAAAGAGTTGTTCATGCAGCCTATAGGCTCTTGGCGTGGGTTTTCGACTGTTGTTATAAGCACAATTACCTACTTAGTAGTACACTTTTAGGTCCCCCACGTTCTCTGTGTCGTGTAAACAGTATCGATACCTGTGATCGAAACAGTTGAAGTTCTTTTCAAGTAAAATGAAAATGAAAAAGTTAGATAATTAAATTAATTTTTACATATTTTCTTATAACTATAGTGATGGACTACGATACAAAGCTATAATAATGTCATCACTCATAACACCTGGAACCCCTTCGACCGGTTCGAAATCCAATTGACGGACTACTTGAAAGCATACATTAACAATGCAAGAACAGGAGTACCTAGCTGACCGATCATTTTGACCAACGCGGTATTGGTATTAAAGTTTTTCTCAACCATTTGAAAGGGGTCCGTCCCTGCAGTTGGACATTTATGCTGATATGATGATTCTATTTCCTTTATCCCAAATAAAATACAAAGGTATATCGATTGTTAAAATGCAAGCATAGAACATTGTGCGTAAATTAAAGACAAATATTGTCAATTCATTAATACAGACACAGACAATTGAATTCCACTAGTGTTATTAGGGTCTGATGGAGCGTTTTCGGTTTCCTAAAATAAACAGTAGTATTCAAATGGACGTTCGCGGGGAAATTAAACAGAGCACGTTTGTTACCATCAAGTTTTAAGGACAAAGAACATTATCAACAACATTTTAAAGGGTGAGTTTAGTTAGTGTGGAAACTAAAACCTACGTGATTATTGAAATTATATTGCCATTAAAATTACAATAACTATTATCCGGCCGTTCAGAGAATGCGTTCCTGACACTTATCAGTTAGTCACGACTAGTGATGGACACAACATTATACCGAGTTCGTTACCGTTACTCCAAAATGAACCGCCGCGTTATTTTTATGATTAGATTTAGACCGTTTTAAATTGGCGGAATCATTTAAAATTTATATTTTAGTTCTTTACGTGGAAACAATAAAAGGGAATATTAATATAATAAAATTGTTTTATTTATTATTTTTTACAAAGTTACAATCTGTATTTCTATGGAATAAAGTACATTGAACTAAATGTGCGTACAGAATATTAATCAGACTCCGATTCGCTTGAGGAGGTGGTGTCTTCATCATCATCTTCGCCTACATGTATAATTATATTATTATCAATTACAGAATCAATCCTGATATCTCGGTCAAAATGTTCCATAATCAGGTTTTTAGTCTTTTCGACAACCTTTGCCCAGTCATCTCTTGTGACTTTCCCGCAGGCTTCTTTTAACAGGGTCATCATCTTTTTCGTGCTGAATGGCGGGGAAGTATTGTGGCGGGCGGCGTAACCTTTTATTTGAGCCCAGATTAGCTCAATCGCGTTATATTGGCAATGATACGGTGGAATTCTTAGAACGCGATGACCGTACTCCAAAGCCATTTCATCGATTTCGTATCGCACATTTGCCGCTTTATTTTCTTTCACTAACTTAATTAGCTCTGCTTTTAGCATCTGCATATTTGCGTCAATGCCTTTTGCTTGTAACCAAGCAACCATTTCTTCTTTTTTATTAGCTTGGGTAGGTGGTTTCTGTATTTGAAACGAGTGATAGGAGGCATTATCCATCAATATTACAGAAGGCTCTGGTAGGCTGGGCAAAAGCACGTTCTGGAACCACTCTTTAAATGTACTGGCATTCATTTCCTCGTGGTAGTCATTTGTGGTTTTTGATTGAAATGCCAGTAAAGCGTTCTCCACAAAGCCGTATTTTGCAGTACCTGCGTGGCATATTATCAGACGAGCCCCCTTACCCATTGGTACTTTCGACGTCGACGCTTGTGTATCATCCGTCCAAGAACGGGAAACCGTGTGATTGGCGTTTAGCCATGTCTCGTCAATGAACACGACATTATCCCAGTTATCAATTTTTTTTGCTTCTCTCAAGAAACTTATCCGTTTCAAAATGATGTCGTATCGTTCTAATAAAATTTTTCTTTTGTCTGTTTTTTTATACGAAAAACCAATATCTTTTAAGATTTTCGTTAAAGCAGTTTTACCCCCGCTAAACAGTCCAGCTTCTCTTAACGACGCCAAAAGCTTCATCCTGTTGAGATATTCATTTCTGGAATAGTAACCATATATATGATTTCTGATTGCATCGGCGTCAAAGGTATCAATATCTGTCACGGGTTTAGTTCTACGTTTCTTCTTCGGAGTACGTAAAATATTATCTTCCATGCCAGTAGAGCCGAACTTTTCTTTATTAATATTTGTAATCGTTCGTTTGCTAACTCCAAGCGCCTGAGAGACGCGTTCTTGTACTTTTTCGACAGGAACCAGGGGTCCGCCATTTTGCCGCTCCCGCTCAAAGTAATCTTGCAGCTTGATAATTAACTCACGGGCTCCAGTTTTCAATGTTTGTCCACGTTTAGGCATTATTATGCACCAAAAGTAAAAAGAACGCAATATAAGACACAATCAAAGTCAAATAACAACAGATCGCAAACACTTGAAGAACGTGGTCTATGCGCACGAAACGACAACAGACGACTGTTTCAGCGTCACAAAATGGCGGCCCATAACGCCATTTGGGGTTACCATTTTCAACCTAAATATAAAAATGCTACTTTGTATTTAATGTACTTTTATTTTTATATTTAATAAAAGTTATTCTAAAGTCCATTATTTTCAAATTCTTGAAAAGAAAAACAAAACGTATTATTTTATAAAGTATAACTGTATCGATAAGAACAGATTACGATACTATTATTCACTGTTATTGTTGGCACAGCACTACAAATATAAAGCGCTGACATAACCTTGTAATAGCGCAGTGTAGATTTAGAAAAATATTGTTTACCAAGTTATTTGACACTCAGTTTGACACAACATTATAACATTCATTAATTATTGATATAATAATGTTGTTTTAATGCTCATCAATAGTTAAAACGATAAACAACCAGCAAAAATATTTTTATCGTAACTGCAACGCCATTACAAAGTTACTGCGTCAGTTCAATCGCGACGTGTCAGGAACGCATTCTCTGAACGGCCGAAGTTTAGTTACAGATTTCAAAAGTTACACTTTGTTTTGTTCTAGCAAATTACGCATAGTTCACGTTTGGCATTTCTGGCGAGTATGCAATACGTATGCTACTTAACGAGAACATTAGTTATACGTTACGAGTTACAACTTGGCTTACAGTGTAGTTGTTAAAGTATGTGTTTGCTACGCCGAGGTTTATCGACCTATTTACGCTCAAGGCATTTTTTTGTATGATTGTTCGTTTACCAAAGAACCTTTTTATAGTAGTACGTTATGAGATCTATGAAAAAAAGATTCGAGAATGGAAAAAATATTTATTTTCTGAGGTTAAATTAAATGTAACTATTAAAATAATAAACATACTTATACGACGATATAGAAGACCAAAACAGTGTCCGCAATATTTAACATCCCAAAACATTATTAGTCTGCCAAGTAATTAACAAGTTAGGTTAAATTTACTTAAGTTTCGGCGAGTCACTCCGCTACTGTCAGCAAATAGTAAGCTGGTTTCAGTGAAGGCAGTGGGAATTAAACTCCAAAGGTACCTAATAACTAAGCTGCATTGCATCGTATTGCACTGGTGAACCGTGCAACTAATCTTTATCCGACGTTCGTTGCGGTACTGTATCTCTAGGTATTGAAAATTTCATGAATCTTTAAACTATTTTGGGATCACTGCATTTGTAGCTACTTGAAAATCTTTTACATGTGAATTACAGTACTACTACACGCTTTATTTTTGTTGTGTATGCAAAATACTGTGTTTTATATACCTAGTTTAAATAAACTAAGTCACAAACAGTCGTTTTCTTATAAAATACTTATTATTAATACACGCGATATTACCTCATTTCAAACGTAAAAGTACTTAGGTGGTACAAATTTTATACAAGTAAAAGCACAGAAAAAGTTCGTATACAAGACTAAAGTTCCATTTCTACAGCATGGTATTAGTGGATAATGTGGCCCTCCTCTTCTCGGTGAGACTTGTTCCTGTAGAGGACATTACATGGGCTATAATTATGAAAAGTTGGCCAGATTTTGAGTTCGTGTCGGGATAGCATGTGGCTGATTCGATCTAAAACCGTCGCACGTCGAGTATGGAGGAACATTTTAAGGTATCGGAATTTTAACAATTCGCCCTATCACCTTACTAATGATTGAGGTCATAGCTATAGAACGTAGACTGGTTGGACTTGTAATCTTTTAAGGACAAGTTGCACAACGCACAACAAAAATTAAATAAATAATAATGCAGTATCTATTCATCTTTTAGAGAAAAACTTTTTAACAATTTCAGACTGAGAATATTTTCTAGGTGTAATACAAAGAATATATAAAAACGTTTTATAGCCAATTAAAATCGAAGCGTAGAATGTTGCAACAATTTTCCGCGCCACCTAATCTACTCCTAACGAGGAGTTGCAATGTTTATAAAATATCAAAGAGTTTCTCGACACTTCATAAAACATTTCTTTATTTTTATGCGAAGAAATAATACATCAATAGTAGATGTTTTTTTATTCAACAAGCATGTAGGAGTTTGTGATTTTTTAATATTATAGAATAGACATTAACATTCTAATAAAGCGACTAGACAGGCGAAAATCTATAAGTATATATAAAACTCAAAGGTGACTGACATAGTGATCTATCAACGCACAGCCCAAACCACTGGAGGGATCTAGCTGAAATTTAGCATGCAGGTAGATATTATGACGTAGGCATCCGCTAAGAAAGGATTTTGATAAATTTTATCCCCAAGGGGATAAAATAGGCGATGAAAGTTTGTATGAAACTTTGTCAGTTTCAAACCGATCGGGTTAAGGCTTTGCATGCAAATAGTTACTATGACATAGGCACCCCCTTAGAAAGGATTTTGATAAATTCTACCCCCAAGGGGATAAAATAGGCGATGAAAGTTTGTATGAAACTTTGTCCGTTTCAAACCGATCGGGTTAAGGCTTTGCATGCAAATAGTTACTATGACATAGGCATCCCCTTAGAAAGGATTTTAATAAATTCTAACCCCAAGGGAATAAAAAAGGGGATGAAAGTTAGTATAAAACTTTGTCAGTTTCAAACCGATCGGGTTAAGGCTTTGCATGAAAAGAGTTACTATATCGTAGGCATTCCCTTAAAATAATTTTATTAAATTCAACCTCTATAGGGATAAAATAGGGAACGAAAGTTAATTTGAAATTTTGTCAAATTCAATCTGATCGGGCTGAGGCTTTGCATACATATAGTTACTATGACGTAGGCATCCTCTTAGAAAGGATATTTACAAATTCTACCACCAAGGTGATAAAATAGGGGATTAAAGTTTTTATGAAACTTTGTCAGTTTCAAACCGATCGGGCTGAGACTTTGCAAGGATATTATGACGTTGGCACGTCTTCAAAAAGTACTTTAATAAATTCTACCCCCAAGGGAATAAAAAGGGGGATGAAAGTTAGTATAAAACTTTGTCAGTTTCAAACCGATCGGGTTAAGGCTTTGCATGCAAATAGTTACTATGACGTAGGCACCCCCTTAGAAAGGACTTTGATAAATTCTACCCCCAAGGGGATAAAATAGGGAACGAAGGTTAATTTGAAATTTTGTCAAATTCAAATTGATCGGGCTGAGGCTTTGCATACATATAGTTACTATGACGTAGGCATCCTCTTAGAAAGGATATTTACAAATTCTACCACCAAGGGGATAAAATAGGGGATTAAAGTTTTTATGAAACTTTTTCAATTTTAAACCGATCGGGCTGAGACTTTGCATGCAAATAGCTACTATGAAGTGGACATCTCCTTAAAAAGTATTTTAATAAAATCTACCCCTAAAAGGGTAAAATAGGATGAAAGTTTGTATAAATCTTCCTACATTTTCGAATAATGGAACTGAAATTAAAGATTGGAGCTACTATGATAAAGACATCCGCTAATATAGAATTTTGATCAATTCAGCCCCTATTGGGACGTCACGTCTCAGCTGCCAAAAATTCTATGAAGTCACGACTCAGATGTTAAAATTCTATGAAGTTACGACGAAGTTGTCAAAATAATTCACGCCTAAATTCTATGACGTCACGTCTTATCTGTCAAAACTTCTATGTCGTCAGGAATTATCTGTCAAAGACGTTTCGTCTCAGCTGTCAAAAATTCTATGACGTCACGACTTAGCCATCAAAATTATATTATATCGCGTGACGACTGAAGCTGTAAAAAAAAATACTTCTGCCATAATTTGATGACGTATCAACGTAGCTGTAAAAAAAAAATCCTGCCACAATGTTATGATGTCACGACGTAGCTGTAAAAATAAAATTTTCCGGCCATAATTTTATGACGTCAAAAATTTATGAGGCCACGAATCATCTGTCAAAGACGTCACGCCTCAGCTGACAAAAATTCAATGACGTCATGACTTAGCCATCAAAATTATATGACGTCACGATGTAGCTGTAAAAAAACATTATCCACCCAAACTTTATGACGTCACGACGTAGCTGTAAAAATTAAATTTTTCCTCCATAATTTTATGACGTTACGAATCATCTTTCCAAAATTCTGTGACTTTACGACTTAGCTACTCCATGCTTTCCTTTGAAAAATGGTTTTGATATACAGGCAGACAGACGGACAACAAAGTGATCTCATAAGGGTTCCGGTGGTTGTTTAAACATAATTTATAATAATACTTTTTAACGCGAGCGAAGCCGCGGGCAAAAGCTAGTCTTATATATAGATACAACACCCACACATATCTAACACCCATGTTCAAACACCCACTAGTTATTAGATTAGTACTGTTCAACGTGCCATTTAGAATTTTCTAACTATTAAGCCACCAATTTGGCAATAAGTAAAAAGTCAAATATTGTTCTTCCAAAAACATGAAACATCCACAAAATTACTTTTTATTAAGATCGTTGTATAAGAGGATATAAGAACACGCTTGAGTAAATATAAGGATAATACATTCGATGAGCTCTAGTATGAGTAGTTACGTTAAAACACCACACTTGTACTGATATGTCTCGTTAACGGAGCGTGAAATCACATCTCTGTTGACTACGGAACTTGACAAAAGGAAATTGTTCTTGCCTTCAAGGTGATTGCTTTCAGACGATTTGCTATTATAACTTTTCTCAAACAATTCTTGGGAGATTCATTGAATATCTTATACTATCACTCTCTAGGGCGTATTTCCTTAAATGAGCTAGATTATAATTAACTTGAAATGTCTATTGTGCTGCTGTGTAATATCTTTGATAACATCTTATTACTTACTTAAGCGCCTTTAGTAAATAGAGTATCGTGTTGTACAATAGATTCATAAATAACGAGATAAAAATCATAAGAATACTATACCTAAGTAGCAGAATGTCAAAACGACATCAGGATTGGAGCAATTTCTCGCGGATTTGATATTCACTAGGGATACAATAGATGGAATAGACACAATGCTGAATACGCAAGTTGGAGCGCGGCTCCTACTTTATTGCTATCACTTATCATTCAGACTATCCAACAGTAAACATTTAGTTTGTTTGTATACGATTTCAACAGTTATCCACGACAAGTACCGCGACATTTATCTTTCTGACATTTAAATACAGTTTACGTTGCTACAAAAAATTTGCTGTCCTTTCATCCCATAACGTTCACGTATGACCGGATTTTTTTACTGTATCAGCACTATGCGTGGTGATGACGCGTTTTATTTTGTGTGCCCATCCGGGCGACAATGTAAGCTCGTATCTACATGATACATGTCAACCATAAATATTTTGAATACGTCCGGCGCACAATTGATTACTTACCTACGCGTCCGCCGTTTCATAGCTTTTTCCCGATACATCTTATTTAATATGGAAAGTGCTTTTTGATACAATATGTTTTACTTTATCAAAAATGGTTTTTTTCCTCTGTAAAAGAAATATTTTATGAACATTTGCCGTTATCCTGTATATTATCCTTATAGGACTTGTTACTATTTTTGAACTCTATTTGCCCAAAACTTTTTTGTGTATATTTAGATATATGGCAGCAGGAAGGTGCCCTTTTTAATTTTCCTAAGATCTCATGTATTTCTGTGGCAAATTTATACGCATTCAATTTGTTAAAACACCTAAAATATTGATCATGATTGGAGATGATAGAGATGTCTAGTTTTTTGTATCTGATTTTTTTTGTTAGCGGTGCCTACGAGATAGTTGTAACTTGCTATAGGTACCTATTACATAATTAGAAAAGCATTGTTAGTACCAAGTGCATTGCAAATTCTAAAAAAGCGGTGCTGTATGAAATATTATAGAATTGAACTTGCAAATCATTAAATACAATTAGAGTGAATTGATAGACCTCACAGGTAGGAAGCCACATTATTGGAAGAGCTGATTCTCTGTAATGAGGTTGAATATTTCTTCGTAAACCGTTTTCTTAAAGTGCTTTTCCGTGTCACTGACGTCATGAAATTGTACGATAGGATTCATTCTATTGCTGAAAGAAAATGGGATCAAAGAGTAACGTAGAGGTTAATTATGAGAGTTTAGAGTATTAATACCTATGTACTTTGATAATTAACATTATTCTTCGTGCCATGACAGACCGACAATAGGTAAATGGAGTTACCATCTCATCTCATTCTCTGTGTCTTGCAAAGCTGACTAAGAAAAAGTTACGCAGATAAAATCTCAACGAAAAAAATAGACTATAAGTAAAACAGCCAGTTAGAAGTCTATAAACGGTAATAATAACAATACAATTAAAAAATACAAGATCCTTAAAAAAAGAAGCAAAATTTTCGTCTTTCTAAAGTTGTTCCAAAAGTTGTTCGTTAATCAATTTTTCACCTGTTTAACAAAGTCAAAGAAAAGTCTGAAGTCACGAACTGCCAAAAATAAATATCTATCGGTCCGGATGAAGTATTGTTTCACCTTATTATAACTTTATCCAATAAACCAAGTTACAAGCAATTTAACTTGACTTTCGTAAAATGTATTTTGGAAGCGAAGAGAGGTGAACATTAACAGCGAATAAAACAAATGTTTCGTGTAAAGCCAACGGAGACGGAAAAATATTTATCTATTAAGCCCTCTTTTTATAAAATGCTTCTCGTACCTACATCTTACGCAATGTTTGAAATATTACTTGTAGGTAGATAATTTTACAGGTAGGTATTGTATTATATAAATTTACATAACGCCATCTAGTCCTAAACTAAACAAAAGTTGTTCTCAGGTCTCTTCAGCATGACCGCAACATTGACAGGTGTTTGCCCTCTTTGCATTCATCCGCCGATTGGTATAGGGTTTATTTCAAAATCTTCTTCTCTAGATAATCATGCTTGCATAATTTGTAAGTATTGATTACAAACAAAAGACGGTCGTAGACTACAAGATTTCTTTGGAAATTGATTCAGGGCGTAACAATGAGATTACTTACATTTGCTTACATAGTCCATCACTACATGCACAAATCTATACGAGTACAAGTTTCACTTAATTATATTGAAACAATCAATTAACATTATATTATACAAGATGGGATCTACTGCAATTAATATTGGTATGTTGTGATAATATGTATCTATACTTATAGTTAATATCTGATTAATCTAGTCGATGCTCCAAGTTTTGATTGGCACACAATTAACGTCAATACATAATCCCGCTGAGCTGCTTAAACGCCAAAGGACATTGACCACGTTTGTATGAACGTTGGCCCAAATGCTGCCCACTACTAAGACATAGTTCATAATGGTCCTTAGACTTATACTAATCTGTAACCAAAAGCTTTTCGTAATCTATCCGAGGAGTATTTAGAAAAAAAATATTTTGTCTAGGTTTTACAGGCGACAACAGTCACTATCTCATCAATGTAAAACCTAAACAATAATTATTATTTTGTTTAGTTAGCATCAGCTTATGGAGGCAACTATTCTTTCTAAAATAAAAGGTTGTATATTAGAAAATAATGTATTTATTATTATAAATAATCTGTTCAATCCTCATCGTCATCTATAATAATATTATCTAAAAATAAAGCAGGGCGCGTCACAGCGTCTTGGTGCCTAGCCCATCCCAAATACCAAACAATACACACCACGTGGCTACAACTGCCGATAGTTCGTCGTCCAGTAAAACATGAGCAGCAGTAGTGTGTAATGGAATTGTAGGGACACAACATGTAACTTGAGTGACTGCTGACAAATCACCTTTACAGGCGCGCCATTGTATTAGCGTCGCCCAGCAGTCGTCTCCCCACCATCATGTAGTTAAAGCTGATTTACACAGGGTCAGTAACTGACTTCAAATTCGAGGCAAGTCAGTGCTGACTCGAAAAAAAGCCCGTGTAAACTGATTTGAAGTCAGTACAGTGGCTTGAAGTCAGCGCTGACTTGAATATTCGCACACGAATATTTTGAAGTCAGTTGGCGCCCCCCGCCACCCGCGCACCCCCGTGACAGCCAAATAAACCCCGTGTAAACAGACAAGTCATTGCGTGGTTGTCACTGCCGCTGCGTTGTAGAGTAACCACGTTTTTTTTTTTCAAAATGAAGCGGCTTAGCGAAGACGAAACCTTAAAATTGGTGCAATTATATAGCGAAAACGAGACACGATAAAAGTGACTCAGGAACCGATAGTTCATTCCTGAAGCCAAAAATGTCAGCGTTATTTCCAGTTTAATTTTGGCTGGTAAAGCATCTCTCATGAATGTATCATGTCGTTGAGTAGAGCTCGATATAATTGACAGCTATTCGTCAAAATTCTGTGGTGACATCCTCATAGTCAGTTTGTACTCCGCAGGATCTTCAAATCGCAATTGCTTCAGCAACAAAGCACAGCCACCAGTTTCGTTTCTATCGTCAATCCATTTTCTTACCCATGGTCGTTTATTTTTAGTTATTTCATTTTCTACCATTTCTTTTAACTCATTGAACAGCAAAATTGATAATTTTTTCAACAAATAATTAAATCTTCGCTTCAGTTGTTTTCGCGAATTCATTTTTCCCACTGACTTCACACACGTGTTCGCTCACCGTGAGAAACGCACCACTACTACTTTCTTAATGTAAACAGTTAAAGTCAGTCGCGGCGCCGACATTGGCGCTGCGACTGACTTGTCTACTGACCCTGTGTAAATCAGCCTTTAGGTCGTTACTATGTATTGTTATTATATTGTAGTATGAATCTGGTACCAGTAAATATAGTTTATTATTCCTCTGCTTTTGATTATGGATCCCACATATCATCAACCCCCACAGAATCAAGACCCTGTTTATTCTCGTCAATTAAAATGAAGCAATGGTACACTTTTGACGATGTATGGCGGTTCTTTATGTGCGCACGAATAAGTAGCACATTGGTCGAGTGCATCATAAAGACAGTTAGATCCGTGAGTTGACCGTTGTACTTCTGAACAATAAATGACTCTGTGGTACGTATATGCTCGCTGTAATAGCTAGGTGGGAGTTTTATTTGATACGTAGAGAGTCAATTGTTCAAGTGTTAACCTGGAAAAGAAAAGGTTTTCCGCACTCACAGAAATATTATCAAAGTTGACTCTGTTTCGGGTTAACCGTTTTTCGTCAACATACTCAGCTAAGTTATTGTCAACATTCAGCCTGCTTCTGGCTATCCTGATGTATTCTTGTGCATTTGCATTGTCGATAATGTCTACGTGAAAAGCATTAGTTATTGCTGCTGCGATTCTTAGGTCTGTAAAAAAGTGACTTATTGCATTATTGCAATATTCATGACGAAATATCTTAAAATCACGTTTTAATCGTCCGTTCACAATCTCAACAGGCCACCGGAAAATTGTGCACATTCGTGATTTATTCACGTCAAATGTACTTAGTAAGTAAAGTACAGGTGGAGCGCTCTGTATCAGGCACGGCGTGGCACCAGAGACGCGGCTACGGGACCGCGCTTTTTTTATTTTTTTTATTTCTCACACGTTTACACAACTTATTGCTTTATATTAGTAAAAAGTTCTTAAGTATAATTATGTTAATCATCCTAATTAATAAATAAGTAATTTATCTATGTAAATAATACTCTTCATTCTCTTGTTTTCGTTTCACTATCATTCTTCTCGGCTACGGGACAGCGCTTATTTTTTTATTTCTCATACATTTACACAGCTTATTGCTTTATATTATTAAATAGATCATAATATGTATATGTTAATCATCCTAATTAATAAAAAAGTAATTTATCTATGTAAATATTACTCTTCATTCTCTTGTTTTCGTTTCACTATCATTCTTCTTTTCACTTCAATATCTACCTTATACCATCGCTTGGTATAGCTGCTACAACTAGCTTAGTGCTGACAGGTTTATACAGACAAACCGTAAGTATACTGACAACGCTACAGCACCTTAAATAGACAAAAATGCTTTTGAAGAAAAATGAGTTTTGTCAAGAACCCCGTGGATGTTTTTTTATTTTTATATATGTCTGGTGATGTAAGGAATACAATGTAAGTATTCCCAAACCTGGGCAGCACTTGGGCCAAAATGGTCAATATCCTTTACTTCGTATTATTAATATAGTTCGTACATTGTTATATCTATAACCGCGGGTTTGATACAGATACGGAAATGATAGTTATTATTTCAATCCTTATTACTTATTTTATGTGCAAGAAAACCTGCTTATGAGAAACCTTTATTTTTGATAGGTTACCTAGACGCCGGATATTTGTCCTTCTTTTTGATTAAGCTCTATTATAAAAACATTGGTCTTTAGTCTTTTATAATAGGTTGCTTTTGGAAACATAGTTAATAAAGATCTTGTGTATCAATCACATCCTTGTTACGGTATGGATTGTACACTGGAGATGAAGTAGTTACTATAACAGAGAATTTAAAGTCATACAAAGATATTTATTTTTATCTTTTCTCGCTCGACGCACAGATTTTATTGAGTGCAATATGAAATATTTCATAACCTTCTACAAGAGAGAGTTTTGTGACAATTTGACCATCGCACACGTCGTCGTACAGTGCAAGTCCAGGATTGCATATTTTGTCTCTTATGGTCGGTTTGTTACAGTGATATTAAGTTTTAACCGATCCTCAATGTATAATGTCCTAAAGAAACTTTAGGCGTAGGTACTATATTATTTTAAAAATCTTTCATTTAATTAGGGAAAATATAACAAAATGTAAAGTAATTGTGTTGATAAATTGTATCGAAATTAAAAGATTTTATTATATTTTTCTATAACTGAAAAATATGTGGTTCCTTTATTTTCTTCTGTTTAAATTCATCAGGGTTCCCAAGACGGTATACCTAGCTCTTCTCTGAGACGATGATGTCTGCCATGCTCGTTGCTTCATCTGGCATACACAGTGGTCGTAGATGAGAGTAGGGTTATTGTTTATAATTTAAGTATTAATACTCACAATAATGACAAAAAGTCCAGCTAATTAACATCCAATAAGTTTTAGTGCGGTAAAAGGAGTCGCCATTTAAGAAATAAAGGAAAATTGTTTACGGATAGATAGATGGTTAATTTTCAGATAAATTAGCATCGATTCTTTATAAACCTGCCCTTAAATACGATAACAGGAAATGTCTACGGAGGCAGATTTCAAATACGGTTCATTAATTATGTCTTTGTTATTTGAATAGACGTTAAATACGAGAACAACAGGCAAATGAATCAAATTGCTTTTCAACTGAGTTAAACCCTGTTTTAAACTCTAAGCCAGGAGTATTGTGATTTAGGGATTATGTTATGAAAGATTACTGAAATATGAAATGTTTTTGTAAAATTACGTTCAGTCTCAAAGTAAGAAGTCTCGAAGTTCCCAAACCTACTTTTTTGTATTAGGTAAAACCAAAGCTTGATGCAAGCACATACTCGTATTACTTATTATACATGCTTTTTATAGAAAAAGTTAATATCAGGTATTATTATAGTTTGTGTTACTTTAAGTAGTTATAAGTAGGTATATTCTACTTATTAGTTAGAGTGACCATACGCGTTCGAAAAACTTTACTAAGAACTTGAGCAAAACAAACATATTGAGACTAAAAGCGTATTTAACTCAATTGTATGAGTTAGAGTAAAACTTTGTTCTAGTTCGGGACAAGCTTTGTCTGGCTATGATAAGTAAGCTAAACGACTCCATGTTGACTCAGGCCCTTTATTTCCTTTATACGTGTACTTTATTTATTTAAAACGATTATTAGCGTAACGTTTCTTTGGTTTTAGGATCGTTAATTAAAGATTAACTTTAAAATACAGTATATGTTTTGGATTTTGTCGAAGGATATTAAAAAAAATAAGTGTAAGATATAATTCCCGCGTAAGGCATTTGCCTGATTGCATTGCCCATTTGCATTTGCATTTCTTTGTGCACATTAACATGAATGTTTGCGTTGTTCTAAGTGTTTTTAAGAAACTAATGAGAGGAGGTTTAATTTTTTAACCGATTCCAAAAAGAGGAGGAGGTGTCCTAAGTCTTACCTAGAATTTAAATATTTTATTATATCACAGAATATTACGTTTTAAACACAGGTCGACCAATTGTCATATAGATAGATAGAGACCTATTCCTTGTCTTTGCCATCCACGCAACATCGACTCGATTTGGCACGGTAGAACACTCTGCTGGACAATCGAGCGAACCTAATCACTTCATATTGCTATGTGCTCAGTTTAAGGTTAGTTATACAACCCATTCACTAAATAATTATGGTGTAATATTAATGAAAAACATACGGTGTACAGATCTCTTCAATGCAGCAGGAAACCAATGAAAGTGCGAGGCATAGAGTCGCTCAAAGTGGAAATAGTGCTGTGTGTGAAGCGGAGAAAGCATATGTCCGGCAGCGGGCGACAACTTCTGCATCACTGATCAAGCCCTTAGTCGCTGGGACTTTTACAGATTTGAAATTAACCGACACAAAAATCATTCTTAATCAAGACAATAATTTTAAATTATCTTGCGTGATATACGAACCCGTTACCTCCTGCATAGCAGCGATTTACAAGAACATTTCGCCGCTGATGCAGTTTTGATGTCACATAGAAATTTTTGATTGTATAACCAGTACCTACGTTAGAGTTACTGACAAAATTAAGCCGTTGGAAGCCATTGCGGTGCCAGTATTGCACGCATCATAAGGTACAAGTATAGACACAGATGAGAAAATTTGATTCGAAATTCGAATGCTGCTGGCTGGCACTATTGCGGCTTACAAATGGCAAAGTGTGTTACTGTTTTCCAATCTTGCACTTTTATTTCCTAACTCATAGTATGGTAGTTATTATTATTTTTATTAAACTTTTCCAATACCTTTACATTTATAATTTATTTTATGGACGTGTCGCATACAGTAAAAAAGACAGTATAAATTTAGAAAAAAAAAATAAGGGAAAGTAAACCTCTAAATAGTAATAAACAATAATAATAATGATGGTGACATTAACACCGAAGTGTCTGAAATCGATACAACTAAGAGGCTATCATTAATTGTATCGATTACTATCCTCTATTTCCTTTATAAAAAACTTTATAGGAATAATATTGCAGTAATTGATGGTTTCTGAAAATTCCTAAATAATTTCATATGAAGCACTGCTTGCTATTGTTTCAATTATAAAAAGTTCGTGTATTTTCCAATAAGGAACAATGCTGACTGAGTTCTTATCTTTGTTTCCATGTTCCTTTTGTTTGCTTTAGTTTGTAATATGGCGACCTTTGTGGTATAGTAGTTTTATTTAGCCTACGACGATTACCCAAAGGGCTTCGGGTTCGATACCCGGTTTTTCGCAATTAAGGTGGACATAATATTCACGCTGGTCTATGTACAGTTATCTTAAACAGCTACAAAATTAAAGACATTAAAAGCATACTGTAGTACACAATTTAAATAAAAGAAGTCATTTCACCTTTCATCCTTTAACTTTGTTAAAACAAGAATGTATTTAACGGAATAGCAGAAGTTGCCTCTAACTTCTGCTATTGAATACATAAAAAAAGGAATGGAAGGTTTGTCTGAACGTCGAAAAGAAACTACATTGTTTGTTACTTTCGCAATAGTATTTTTATTGGATCGATTCCAATAGCTCTTTTAAGCATTCTTTAGTACAATTTAACAGTGAGAAAAGATTTAAACTTACTATTGAACAAAAACATTCTCGACCTACTTTTTACATGTTACAGTGCAGAGAAACATCGAAATGTTCTTTTGTTTCTGTATTCGATTGTTTTAGAAAGGAATTTTGTCAATATCGATTTGTATACTATTATTATTTGACGTATAATTACAATAAACGACTGATTAAGCTATTGACCTGTTAGTGATGGATTTAGAATACAGACTGTCACTGTATATTATCATCCCGAGGGTATCGTAAAGGAAAGATAGACACGGTTTAAAAAATATATTGCAATTTTACTGGTACAAGCAAACACCTGCAATGATAACAAAATTGTCCATTTTATTAAACGTACTACTAGTACTTACTTTATATCTGTACAACACTCACCACCTGATACAGTAACCTATTTGATGTTACTGTATCAGGTACCTATTCGATGTTTTATTTGTTACTGGGAATTAATTTGTGTTATTAGGTACTTATTATATTTTATGTATCTGCCTACACGAACATGACGTGGTTTGTATTTGTTACTAAAGAGGTTCTCAATTTTGGTTTGAATTATTTTTATCTATCTTTCTCATAGGAACGGGTCCAAAAGTATATAAGTAGAGTGTGTGTATAGAGTTAGACTAGGATTCCTCAATTATTTTTCTTGCATGATTAACGTACGTTATGTGTTTTAGTCCGGTACTACTCATAGTAACTAAGCCTTTAAGTTATCAAATAATTAGTAGTCAAAAAGTCAATATTTAAAATAAAATATCTCTGAATTTTTAGTTTAGTTTAAAAGATAGTAATGAATATAAAACTATTAAATGTGTACTGCATTTAAAACTTAACTGAAATTACTTCTTGCTTGGATATCTAAACGTTATCAATTCTAAGTCTTGCAACGCTACACAAAGTTCACAAAAACCTCTACGAGGGTTACGGAGAAGCGTCTGTGGTGAGCAAAAATAGTTCATTTTGTTCCGAAACAAAGCTTATTATATACGAGCACTATAACCTCTTCGATATAAGATGACGTAACGAGGACGTAACGAGGACGGACGGGAAATATTTGGCTGACACGCCATAGTTTTGTTGGGACAATGTCATCAACCGTCCTTGTATTAGTTGGGATAGTCACTTGAAACTTTTTGGGATTGGGTCCTTTGAACCTTGTACGAAACTCCTTTGATCTTTAATGTTAATAAGTACATTTTCCTAAACTATCTTGAAGATGTTTGTTGTAGGTAGGTATACGTTTTAGAACTAGTGCACGTTTACGTACTTTCAAAGCATAAGTAATTCAGATTCCATTTTCTGAAATTAAAACACCTAAGTATATAATGTTTAAGTTTTTATTTCAAAAGTATGAAAAAGTCAAGATAAAGAGACTTTCTTGATTTAGCACGACACTGTTTCGTCTATATAAATTCTTCTATTCTACACGATTCTATAATTCATTCATACGCTAACGCGTAGCAACGCCTCTGCCTTTTTAATAAATTTCACCAATTAAGTCTTTGAAACCTTCTAAAGTTTTATTTATACACCTGCCCTTAAAATATTAGTAGAATATAAATTCATATTTTTAAAGTTTAATAAAAGTAACTGTAAACAGTAAGTAGCATTAAAATAAAAAAATAAAGTCTTTTATCTGCACATCCACCGAGATCATGTTGCTAATGATGTTTTAATACACTTAGCGTATTCTTTAAAGCAGCTCTCTTTGTGTTCCCATTGTAGTTTATTTTATTCTAGCTTTAATAAGTTAATGCACTGCACTTTATTGAATTAAGCAATGAGTAACTTTATGTTAAAGTTACGTTTTATCACATAGAAATACAAAGTAGCTGCAGTTAGTCGAGCGTCGCGAATACCTAAACCAGAATATTTAAATTGTTCTGTGATTTAACGAAAACTTTTATACGTTTACGTGGAACTAGAGAGGATTTTTTAAAGGTTTTTCTTTATCAAAGGGAAAGGGACTGTTATAAAAAGAATATTTTTATTCTTGATAGTTTTGCTTTGATATTTGTAGTGTAGTGACATTTATCCAAAATGTAATAAATGAACAATTTTTGTTATAGACCCTCTTGGGTATCACGGTTAAATTATAAATACCGTAAAATATGATTAACTCGCAAGATTGTTAGCTGTCTGTATATACTAAAGCGAAATATATTAATTATAATTTAACGTATTATTTATCTATTAAACATAAACCATTCGAAATGTCGTACTATAGATTGTACTTACAATTTCACAGTGACATAATATGTATCTTGCATGCAAAAGGAGATACTTTTGCGTAAAGAATCAATATAAAACCACTTGACCTTACTAGTATAAACTAGTATTATTACGTTAAATTTTCTTCTATCACTATATGAGATACATACACATTCCAGCAGATGAACTATTATAGCCTGATAAAACCCAGGTACAAAGGTTATTTGAAAAAAAAAAAAAATTTTTTTTGACTCTAAAAGGATATAAAGATAGTCACATTCTATTCCAAAGTAGATTAAAAAAAACAATTTTGTATAAAATTTTAAACAGATTTTATGTTACACGTGGAAAACATTTGTTCAAAAAAATAATCTCGTCGTAGGTAAAGCCAGCCTGAAGCGAGTTACGTTTAAACTAAAATAACATTTTTATAACTACTCGCGCACTCATCACTGAATAATTAAAGCTAGGATTTTAATGAGAGTCTCGTCATTATATTCATTGCTGTTATACTCTGATAGGATGGATTATGAGATACTTTTAACAATTTTCCGCTTGATGATGAACGAAATTTTTTAATAGGTAGTATTCCATTAATATCGATACTCGTTGCTACTCTAATTTTAAGTTAGGATTCCCTGTATCATTGAAGAAGCTACAGGGTATTCAACAGGTGATATAAAAGAATTTTATCACCTACTTTTACACGTTATATATTATATAACATGTTAATACCAGTATAAATAATAATAATATAACATGTTAATACCAGTATAAATAATAATAATATAAAATGAAACACGAACGTTATGTTATAGGAAGGAAAAAACACATAATGCCGAGAGTTCGTTTCGTTTTTCGTTTTCGTTGTATAGCTCGGCATCGGAAAGAGTTGCAAAGATTTGTGTTTCGGTAGCAATAGCAACGATCACGTTAGTGTGACGATGTAAACCTGCACGTGTGGTCCTCAATAGATGGAAAATCAACCCTTGAACTGTGATCAATTATATTATTTATCGATGATAAATTTTCGGACGTCAAGCAGTGGACAACTTTTAGCTGATAACTTTATCTTTGATTATTCGAATATAATGTTGCGAAGCAAAGCGAACGAACCCATGACCATTTACTTATATCAAGAACCTATAACCAAATTCATCTTACGATAATCTGTTTAATTATTATCAAGTAAACCAGTCGTAGAACTTCGACACAATATGTTCAATAGTGGTCCCTACTCAAAATAATTGTCACATACACGAATGTGTCGTCTAGCTTCCTACTTGAAGGTAACAAAGGTATTAGTATGCAAGACAGGGGCTTTACGATCATGTTGCCATGTGTCACGCTATGAGTATTGAATTAGTCGGGAATTGTTACTAGTTTTAAGCATCTTGTGAGTTAATCTTATACTAACAACAGTGTCTGTGTGGAGTAAAAATAGATACACGGTTTACACCTCATCTTATCCTTTGGTTGTATAAGATTGCAGTTCTGCAGTGGCCTGCAAGGTTTAGCAGAGCCTAATCACTCGCCGTTACTAAAGAAAGCCTTTCGTGTGCCCCCGAAGAAAGTTACTTTTTTTCGATTTAACCAAACGATCTCATCTAAAACAAATATAACCACAACTATATTATAAATTAACTCAGAAAAAAATCTGTTACTAATCTTAAATCTAAAAACTTGAAAGTTAATTTACTGTATTTGCTAGGAACCATAATAAAATAATATTCTGTAAAACCAGTATGTACGAGTATTTTAGGAATCATAAAATTAGTTTTTTGTTATTTTAACTCGGGAAATGTATAAATACTCGGGGAATGTATGAACCTTAAAAAAGTTCAGTTTGTTAGCGAGTAGTTTTTCAATGAAAATAGAACCATTGATAATGGCATATAAAAGTTTCGAGTGTTGTTTAGTTTATTGGCAGATTGTGTTAGAGTACGAAAAATAGTCAACTCTAACATACAATTTAGTCTTCTTCTATTTTTATACCCGTAAAACGATGGGATACCGTACGTCAGGAATAACACGGATCTTACTGCACAATAAATTTATTCGCACAGAATTTTTGCTTTATTCAGGATAACAGATTAAATGTACACAACATCAATGGCATTGTTAGTCAATTGAAAAAAAAATCTAGAGTAAAACTTTAAAAAATATGACGTGTTTTTAACGCATTCTTAAAAAGAATACGATGTGTAATGTAAACGAATATTAAAGTATACGAAGAAAGTATACGAAAAAATATTTATATGAAAACAAGTTAAGCGATCATAACATTTAATAGCTTTTACTAAACGCTATCGAATTTTCAGAGTACCTACTAATAATATATTCGCAAAATTATTTTAGTCAAAATTGTCTATTTAGAATCCTCTTGGTTGAAATTAAAATACCTACTCGTTTAGGCTGGAATATAAATTCAAATAAATGTGTTATTATCTTCTCTTACATAGAAATGATTCAGCACATATTTAAATGAATTTCCATATCTATGACAATAACAGTTAGTTTTTATTAGTTTTACGATATTTTGTTAAATTATTTTATAGTTACACTACACGAAGTTGTTATAATAAACTTGTTTGTATTTATTTTTGTATGTTGGGCTAATCTCATCGTCTTTACCTTTAGATGATCCAATGCAGAGACAAGTTTAATCGTTATTCAGCCTACTAATGCTTCTGTCCTGGTAGGCCATGCGCGAGCCTTAAAAGCATTGATTTTATGATTTTTCTTAGTTGTCATTTATGACATCTGCTGGCCGAGAGAAGAAGGCGTTAATTTTTCTTCTGACTCTGTCACCACATAGTTGGCCTGATTTAGAATGTATCGTTCCTCCCATTCTCTCAGATTTAAAAGTTATGTATAGAATTTAAACTTATTTATCTTTTATTCACCTCTACTAGATTTTGTGTACAATATAGAGTACCTATTATAAGGGAAATGAATGTATAAGGAAAGCCCGGAAATTACTAGTTTGAAATGTTACTGCTACAAAAACGTAATTTATCTTAACAGCGCCAGCCAAAATCATAAATGTGCTTCACATTACGAGAAAATGTTGTCGTAAAATGTGGACCAAAATCGAGCAAATTGATTTATAGAGGCACTTGATACTACGTGCTCTCATTATGATCTATTGGTGAGTTTCAGTAATAGGAAGCAGACGGTCCAGAGAAGGAAGTGGCCGAGCGGCGGGATAACTTCCGTTTCCGGCATGCGTAGATGAAGTACGTATATAGATATTATGTGTAGCCTCATTGTGTGAAGATGGTCTTGAATATCATTTTGTGCTTTTACTTATTTTGGGTATTATTATACCCAGAAAAATATTAATAATTAACAGTGCAAAAAAACGCTGGGTTAACTGTTTAAAAGATACAAAAAGGACTTGTTCATTGGAAGCGTTTTGCGGCATATGCCAAGGTCAAGGCATTTTATACGAGATTGTCGGTCTTCATAACATTTATTTTGTATATATCTCTGACCGTGTTATCACTTGCAAAGAACGCAAACTTGTGCGACCTATCAGACCTTATTGCGCTGATCGAAAATATTATTCATGAGGGCGTAGTTCACTTTGACTTGACCGCTAAACGCCGAAAGCTTTCATGTAGGTTAAAAATAAACTAAAACCATTTAATATACTATTTTTAGAAAAGTTTGTATTTTAAGAAAAGCTTGCATAGGTGCTTTACTTGTAAATTTTTGGTTTGACAAATGACAAATTATTGCATTGAATCTAGCTTATTTTTGGCATTTGTTTCCGAAAATCTATCTGAATTCTAAATTCAAACTAGGCAGTGCTTGTACTTTTTTATCAATTTAAATAATTACATTATAGGGGCTAATCTGTTTAATCTTTTATGGGTCAGTGTTTCCAGCGACTTGTGAATGCCAATAGTGAGGTAAAGTTATGTTTAATTCCGAGGACACGTTTTTAATTTAAAATTTTGGTAACCATATCTATGTACCGCGGTTCGTCATACTGTTTGGGGTTAATGAGATTTTAATAATATATGAGAAGGTGTCAACTTTGTTACGTGAATGTGTAACTGTATTACACACGTTAAATTTACTGCGACACTTGCCAACTTGTAAAGTACCAGTGAAGGTCAATTGATGTAAACAATAAATTAATGTAACCCATTGTGCCTGCCAGCCTTGCAATGTTCTACTGCAAGGATGTCTGGAGAGAAAACTGGCCATCAGCACGGACAAACGAATTAGTATAGGGTTTTGTTTCAAGATTTACAATTGAAACCGTTTTACTTAATTTTGTTAGAAGGGTCAGGGGATGCTATTAATTTGTATTATAAGTTTGTCATCATATCGAACACTATCGAAAACAATTAATTTTTGTTTATCAACATTATCTAAATAATTTTCTTTGTTACCTACTTTGTCTACGTATTTTCCTTTTTTTATCAATTTTGACCTTTATGCTTTTAACCTAAGTTGAGGTGCGTAATGTATGTCACCTCATTAATTTGTTATAAGCGATTAAACAAAATGATTATAGTTACTCGTACTTAGTAGAGAAAAATCTGTTTTTAAATTTCAATTTAAAATAAGTCTAGCAGAAAATAGAATGTCTACTACAGACGAAGAAAATTGACAGATTTACTTTATATTTTGTACTAGCAAAGAATAAGCTTTAGATAATTTTCTAATTAAAAAACCGACTTCAACAGGAGTCGGTTAAAAACAATGCTGATAACAATTTCTAAGATTAGTATTAAATAAAATTCTGCAGTCGTCTTCATCATAAGATCATGTTTGTGTAAAGTTTTCATTAATACGAATAAAATAAGCCCTAACACTAGGTAGCTGCTATATACCGTTGAGGAGTACCCTCGATCCTCAATTTTTTTTTTATTTTTTTATTTATTACTTAAAAGACAACTCCAACTCTCTTAAAAGACAACTCAAACTCAATCTTCTTCATCCTCACATCATATTTGTGTTAAGTTGTGTAAAGTTTTCATCAATACGAATAAAATAAGCCCAAACACTAGGTAGCTGCTATATACCGTTGAGGATTTCCCTCGACCCTCAATCTTCTTCATCATCAGATCATTTCTGTGTAAAGTTTTGTAAAGTTTTCATCAATACAATTAAAATAAGCCCAAACACAAGGTAGCTGCTATATGCCGTTGAGGTGTTCCCTCGACTCTCGGTGGTCTCCAGGATCTGACCAGTTCTAACTCTTGATTATTTGGTAGTGACGTCAGAGATGCACATGTATGACAAGATTTTACACAATGCGTCCCTACAATTTTCAAGAGATGCCCTCGATTTCTCTGGGATCCCGTCATCCAGATCCAGATCTGGTGACAATGGGACTAAATGGGAAGCATACCCATACAAACAAAAAAAAAATTCAAATCGGTCTAGCCGTTTTCGAGAAATCTGGTAACAAACACAAAAAAAAAAAAAATACAACCGAATTGAGAACCTCCTCCTTTTTTTGAAGTCGGTTAAAAATAGCATCACTAAACCGTATAATAATATTATTATGCAAGGGACAAACAATTAACTTTTGAATTCATTACAATAGCCAAAGTTCAAATTTGTAGCTTCCACAGCGACCAAATATCCTTTTAAACTGTAGAATATTTTGTAAACAAACTTAGGATAATAGATTTGGCCATAGGCCAAAAGTGTGTGCTCACCGCTACAGTTTTATTAATTTAAGCGCTCTTACAAAGTTAGATAATACTCTGATCTCGAGGGATATCGTGTAGAAACGTTATAAAGATTTTGTTTGTTCGGGTATAAGATATTAATCTAAAGGACGATACTTCATCTCTGTCTAGGAATATTTAGGTGATGGCTACAAGTTCTAGTCAATTTAGAAGCTCGGTAGTGGCTCCGTGCCAAACTTTGTGGTTGCTTCCCTTAGGGTCTTCGTAACACCGTATTAACAGTTGCTATCGACTGACCGCTCAACTATTTTAACTAGTAGATACTTAGAGAAACTTTCCAAGAATTTGTAATAAGTTGAAGTTGTAGTAATTTCGCTGAAACGGCAACGAAGTTACTGTTTCACCAAAGAAGTTACAAAGGTAAGGCAAAATAATAGGTCTATTCTAATTAACTTTACACTAATAAACACGGATAATAACATTCCTTTAAATATATTTTTTTTATTTGGAAGTTCGATACTTCATTTACATTAAAAAGCTCTAGTTGATTCAATGTACACTACGAGTATATTAAAAAATAAGGAAGGGTTTTGTGCAGCCCACAGACATGAACTAAAATGTGATTTTAAATATGTTAATAAGAGATTTGGTCTAGTCATTTGGATTTTCTTTTTTTCCTAGTAATATTGCACTGTAAGGATGTCCATGACACTCTAGGACGATGTTGGGAGATTTAATTTCTTTAAATAATAGAGAGTAACTAGAATTACTAATAGAAAAAAACCTTTTATGGTGATATATTATATGCTAAAAAGAAGTCTCACAGTCTTTCAAGACATTCTTGAAATAGGAAGAGGTGAAAATTTTACTTGTATATGAGGTATTAGTCTGTCTGTTTGGATATTCATGATGACCGATTGTATTTTAGTTTCATCGAATATCAGTAGGTACAATGTTTACATAGATTAAGAAAACATAAGATAATATTTAAATGAAAGAAGTAGCTCGATATCTTGTCTTTGAATAATTTTCCATCAAGTAAAGTGTATTATAAAAACCTTTTTAGTAAACATAATGCCTGTAACGTGATTATGCCTTAAAGATTTACTCTGGGAAATTTCGGCATAATTATCCCTTTGGGAAAAAATGTGTTTTATTTTTAGTAATAAATGTTAAATTATACTCGTATATAAATAAGCTTTTATGGAATAAAGATGCAAATTTAATTAAAAATTAAGAAACGCTACCATCTTGTTGGAATTCATTTATTTAGTGTATTTATGGATAACGACCAATTAGTGCAATAAATCAATAATCCGTTTATATATATTTATATTTAATCGGTATTTGTTGCAATTTAAAGTTACCAATTAATTACCAAAAGTAACAATAAATACCAAATATAAATTAATAAATGATAAATTACTACGTGAATTAAAGTAGGTATAGATTTCAAATTTATCAAACGGCGTATTATGAAAATATGTAGACAAAGCAAAGCAGCTTTATAAAGATCGTATTACATAGCGCTCCTTATTCCCTGCTTACCCCTAAGATGTGAATTTATGTATGTGTGTTTTCGGCGTATTATGTGTAGCAATAGTCTCACTCTCCGTGTGGTGACGGAGTAAGAACACAATATGTCACCATCCCATCTCATCCCATGGGTGTCGTAAAAACCGACTAAGGGACTATTCGTGAATATTATCTTTACGAAATAAAAGGAAGGAAAACTTGAAATTAAACCCTGAACCAATCCGGAAAATTAGTAGGCCAAGTATACCTCCGTCACGGGAGGAGGCTCGTCCCTGCAGTGGGACATTCACGGGCTGTTATGTTGGTAGTCTCACTGATTAGGTTAATGAATCCAAATATTTCCTTAAATACAGACGAGCAATTATAGTCTATGAAAAGTCTACCCACAGGAAAAACTTTATGTTCACGCAGACCATACATGATAATAAAAACTCGGCGATGTATCGTGAATTGTTTCATGTTTTAAAAAAGTTTCACATTGTATTATTTTTGCTGTTGCATCTGCCAACAAACTGTCATGCAGTTTGGTCGAAGAATGTTCGAAATATTTTCAGTATTTGTTTTATTGGTAACAATATAACTAAAACAGTTTTTTATCAAAATAGATTAGAACAGTTAACATACGAGTATGTCTAGTGGCCATGGTGAACGGTTGCTGTAAAAATACTGTTATTGAAGATACCTATTCACATATTTTATTTAGCAGGCAAATAATGCCACTGTACTGTGGAATTTGCACCCACTAGAATTACCTTACTGGCCACCCTTGTGGGTAGCCTGACAGGCCTAATAGTATAGATTGTCTTATCTAACTGGAACCCAAGTAAATCTTGTCAGCCTTCTAATGCAATACTGCAGGAACGAGCCTTCTCGAGTGATGTATGTTAACTAGGTGTATTTAGCTGACCATAGGGACTAGTTTAATCTAATACGTCACAAGGAGAACTAAGTTTACTTCCAGACGGCTACCACGTAATTAAAAATATAGCTCAAAGAAAAAAAAACACAACTTTAAATCTTATTTTATTCTTCTGGAAAATCTCAATTAACTTCAAATGTTCACTCCTAAGAGAGGCAGTCTTTAATAAGCATCTTATTTATTTGATTCTTAGATTAAGAAAATGGTAAATTACTATTCTTAAGCCCTCATTTAACTAAGTACAACTTAAGCTGAAAAATGTAATATTCTCAGAAGATTGGGATTAAACGCGACCGAGTCTATGGGTAAAGATTAGTTAAATGTAAAATGTTAGTAATGTTACTCGTTAACGATAAATGACTGGGGTTCTAAAGCTCGTTTTAAATGTACGACATTTTAAATTGAAAGGGTTTTTGAACACCTAGTTAGTTATATTAGCAAGATAGAAGCTCATTATTTGAGACTGGAAATAAATACCCTTGTTTGATTAAAGGAATGAGTTTTAACGAGTTTTATGTTTCTTTTTTTTCTATCTGATTTAATTCTCAATTATTCACTATCGTCACGTACGTATTGACGTGGTTTCAAAAATTTATAGATTATATCTTTATCACGTTCATCACTATGCAAACAATAAGAAGCAAATTAGTTACTTATTATAACATTTCTTTGAATCCTTAGTACTTGTAAAATATAATCTAATTTTAACTTGTCATGGGTCGACCCCTGACCCTAATATGAGGGACGGAACACTGAAATTTTTAATCATCGCGGAGCGGAGAAACTCCATCAGGATTTCGCTACTTTAAAAAAAAATTAAAAAAGGAATATCGAGACTCTTGTGGTCTAATAGCGTAGCTATTATGGTCGTGAAAAAACATAATCACAATCATCTTCATCCTAAACGCGCGACTTACGTAACCTAATTTCACCTAACCATTATGTTACCGAGCTCAATTAAAGATAGGATGTCCTTCCTTCCATTGAAATTGGATGGTTTTGTTATGAGTCTCGGATCGTTGAAGATTTAGTACGACGGCGTTTTCAAGTGACAACTTCATCATAACGCTATGAATGTTAATGAGAATGTAGAAGTTGCATTGTTGCTATGTTAATTGTTACAATCTTTGGTTGGAGAACACTGACATCAAACGGACGGGACTGTGTCCTAGGGGGTTTTGAATACGTGCAATATATATAGGTATTTTCGATTAAGTTATAAGCGGATGATGTCTCGTAATTATGTCCTTACTCTAATTTTATTGCCTATAAACGATTTTGTAGCTATAAGAATTTAAAAATAACATGAAAAATTTCGCAAATCCTTCAAAATAATACAAAGCTTAAGACAATTTAATAAGCTCTATAGGAACCTCGTAATCGTAGCTGAAATAAAATTGAAGCTTTATTCCTTGTGCGAATGTTTAAGAACAAAATACATCAATTTAAAAACGGTTGACTTACGATACTTGGTCACAACGAAAACGTGACACAGAATTACGACCTATCTGTTCAGTTTCATTTCACATTTTCCCTTGGGATTTACGAAGAGGATAATATAAGTTGACTTTCTATAGTAGAATATAACAATTGTTGTTCGAAAAATTTGTAATAATATTGACCGTGTGGTAAAATATTTAATAAGAATATATTTTACCATTAGCCTATTCAGTAAGGTAAACCTACTGATGCAATTCTGAGAGAGCTAACTGAAAGGTTGTCTATTAAGCAAGTACTTAATTCTGATTTAGCAGCATCTTATGCTGGTATAAGACGAGTGGGAATACTCCAAATTATATAACCGCAACTATTGGCACCACCTTACTAAATACTCATCAAGGCCTTAAAAAACTTACATGGATGGCGTATTGAATTACATACGTTATTGGCCGTCAACAATCCCACTCATGATCCTTACAGCCCAAAAGTTGAATAAGGGAAATAATGCAGATATTATCAGAAAGGAAACAAATGTTCTTCTTTGCCTTAAACCTGTCCGCCCAGCTAGCGTGGTAAAAGTTCAAGTTTCTCTCCATCACCATAGTAGATTGACCCTGCAGTAAGACATCAATGGACTGTTATGATTCAATTCAAGTAAACAACATTGTAAAATAACTAGGCACAACGAATAAACATCAGCGCACCAAAGCTAACTGGCTTTACGTAAAATAAAAAAAATGTTCTGGAGTTGACATTCCTAATATCAGAAAGTTAACATTTAATTGTGTAGAGACAATTAAAATATCATAAAACAAAAAAGGTTCATCAGATTCCACGTTTACCTACCAGTATATCGCTGGGGTTAGTCAAAAGTCCGAGGCTAATGGAGGTCCAGATGTAATCTACGACAAACAATAGAAAGAAGGTTGGTAGTGGCAACCCTTTGTCCTCAGAAAAGTATGTAAAAAGCGGAGATTAAACACCCCAAGATGTTTTTTCTGTGATCCTGTGAACAATGTGGACAAACAAGCGTGAAATATAGCCTATTTCAACGTTCGTGTTTGGACAGAACACCCATGTAACCCATTTTGTCAGCTTCAAATTATAATTGTGTCTTTAAACTGTTCTGCATATATCAGTTTAATTGAAAAGTACATTGCACAGTATTTATGTTTGTAATAACAATGATACAAATTAAACTTTCGAGTTGTCAAAAACAATTTATTAACCAATTTATTCTTTTATTCATCTTCGTAATCAAAGATTTAATTATTTTTCGCTTCCATCATTTTATTATGACATTAATTCTTTGAATCCGAGCTCGTTTACTTATACTGTAAATAACAATGAACGAAGTTGTTTTATATAAAGAGTCTTTAAAATGAAAAAACAAAGGTTTTTCTTAATCCAGACAGAAATAATCGTCCTGGGGCGCTTATCTAGAAATCAGCATCTTTTTGAGAAAGGGCTACAGAAATCACTCAGACTCAGAACTCACTCAGACTATTTGGAATTTCAAGATGATGATCGAAGTAATAAAAAGCACAATACAATTATACTCCTAAATATATAGCATTTTATTATTTTACAGCGTATAACATTTCTCAAATGTGTGTAAATGTAAATTATAGTGGAAGGAACTTGTAGTCGGAAGAACATGTACAGCGGACGCAGTTAAGATGGCAATTTCACTGTCACACTACATGTTATATTTGAATATGTTTGTCCTATGTTTAGTAATAAGTTCAACAAAGTTACAACTTTATAGGAACTAAATATATCATGGCTTTATAGCTTGTTGTTCTAGTAAAATATGTTTTATTTTCTTCATTTATTACTTTGTTTATACTGGTTTTCACTTTTGTTTTACGTAGACGAACAGTTTATTATGATTTATGATTAGTATTTCAATAGAAACTTTTTCTATTTATGGAAGAAAATATCAGAAGTATGTTCATATAAAATTGGTGTGTATAATAGAGTGGATAATAGTATCTGATTGCTGCGTTTGAATCAATAAACAAAATATGGAGGAATACTAAGAGGGCTGCTAAGCCTACTAATACAACGATAGACGGAACGTAATGGAGTTTTGTGTTTATTCTTTTGTTTCACAAAGATTATATCTAATTTCCTACTTCACTAAGCGGCTTTTACGACAACAACGGCTTCTGATGTACAGTCAGCCCCAAAAGTCGCTGAACACATTTTAATTTCCAAAACTGCTGAACACTGAAAGTGGCATAAGTCAGTGTCGCAACAAGAGTACAAAATAAGCTAAACGTACAAAACGACCATAACACGCTGCACACGGTTATTCCAAAAGTAGCTGTACATGGGTATTTCAGAAGTATCTGAACACTAGTATTTCAAAAGTATCAGCACACGGGTATTTCAGAAGTATCGATGTTGCCAACTCGTGCAGTATACGGGAGCCGCGCATGACTGAACGGCAACGTCGCCCGCTGCGTCGCTCATCTGCGGTCGAGTTTCAGTGTAGTTGTAGTGAGTGATTTTGACAGTAGACAAAAGTCAAGCCAATTTCAAAGCGGAATACTACATTAACAATTTCATCAAATCAGTTGTCAACACGATAGCTTTGCTTGTATAGAGCTTGGGTGAAAAGAAAACAGCTCTGGTTCGATCCTGAGGAACGGATTACTTTTTGTGTTTTTTTATTTTTTCTTATTTTGTTTTCTACTATTATTATTCAATACAAGCTGTAATATAATATAATTCAATACATTTTTTTCGTAAACGAAGTCGCGGGGACTTCGTTTACGAAAAAAAAATATTCGACAATAAAATTAATTAATTAATTAATTAAATGGCATAAAACTATTAAGTTCAATGTCGCACAACAGGGAGCGCTTCTTCTTACATAACATTTCAACTCATATCATCGAATCTCCGAAAATGTTTCTCATACAATTTAAAGTCATAATGATCATTCTTCATTAAATTAAAAATTAAATAAAAATACTATTTAATTTTCAATTAAAAATAATATTTTAACTTTATTAAAATACCTGTGAACAGTGACGGTGAATTTAAGTTACTTGTTTTTTTTGAGATAAAATACAATAAATAAAAAATAAAAAAACCAAAAAAAATACTTGGGACAACCCGGTTTCGAACGCACGTCTACTTCATCAAAGTCGAGTGTTCTATACCCTAGGCTATCGAATCTCAGTGAAATGTGTTGAAATTATGTATCTATTCCAACGAGTAAACATAATTGTTTATAAATATTGATGGTAGGTAAGTGACTATTTTTATTTTATTAAGCCAAGTAACATAAATTCACCGTCACTATTCACAGGTATTTAAATTAAATTAAAATATTATTTTTAACTTTGAATTAAAAATTAAATAGTATATAATTTAATTTTTCACTATTAGTTCAGCTACTTTTGGAACACTAGTGTTCAGCTACTTTTGGAACACTAGTGTTCAGCTACTTTTGGAACACTAGTGTTCAGCTACTTTTGAAATACCCGTGTGCTGATACTTTTGAAATACTAGTGTTCAGATTCTTCCGAAATACCCGTGTGCAGCTACTTTTGGAATTTCCGTGTGCAGCGTGTTATGGTCGTTTTGTACGTTTAGCTTATTTTGTACTCTTGTTGCGACTCTGACTTATGCCACTTTTAGTGTTCAGCAGTTTTGGAATTTAAAATGGGTTCAGCGACTTTTGGGGCTGACTGTACCTACTTAATATTGTTAAGTCATCTCTCTACACTGTCATCATACGGAGTTGTTTCTTACTCTGTAAATTTTTATCTTAATTTTTTCTTTATTATGAGTATTTTACACAATTTGTTTCATAATAATGTACTGTTTATAAGTAGTAGAAAGTATGTTTTATTTTTCATATACTGCTAAAGTATGCCTCATATTTCGCAGAAAGGTCAAAGTAATGCATTTTAGAGGAATTTCGGAACATTGCAGGACTTTAAACCTCCCTCAACGGTGTCAGGCTTTTAACTATGCCCGACGTAGGCCAGTGGGCTTGTTGCATTAAATATTGAAACAAAGCTATCCGTCCGTAGCGATCTGTAGCGCCCAACCTACACGTAGATTTATATGCGTTTATCTACACTCATCTACGAGATTTACAAAGCATGATAATGATAACATTATACACTAAAGAAGCGTAGAGATTATGGTTGCTATGGTTATACAGGATTTTATACAAATCTTTGCATTGGTAAATGTTTACAAAAAAAGGACTTATGTATTTTAATCCATAGTCCTATTGTACAAGTTCTGCTTAGTTTGGGATGAGATAGCTTTGTGTTCTTCTTCTTCTTCTCTCGAGTCTTTGCTTGCTTTGTGTTAGCTTTGTGTTATGTGTGTGAGGAGTATTATTATTATATGAAATATATAGCCTTAACATTAAGTAATTGTTTTTCAGCTACATAAAAGATAGTACAACGATACGACTATGAAATGTTGACTGTAAGTTTTATCTCTTAAGTAATGTTTTTTTTATTTTTTATTTTAATGCTTTTAGTTAGTTTTGTTCTTTGAATTAATAATACAATACTCATTTTTCTGATCTGCCGCAGTATTTTTAAGTAATCTATTTCTTTTAATCCCAATAAATAGATGGTTGAGGAATACCGCTTTCTATGGAGATTCCGACACATCTGCCTGCCGAGGCCAAGTAGGGGCATGGAAGGTCTATTAAAGGTTTCCTACTTTTAAAAAAGGCCCTATTGCATGAACAAGTTCACGATTCAGACTAAAAATAGAATTGATTACTTGCACTATTCACGTTTTACTTTTACGCAGTGCAAATTCTTCTTCTTCACTTATATTTCTTTAAAAATATTATTTTAAAGAAATATACGATAGATTCTATCGTCAAATTTTAAAGTTTCTAATCCAAGTAGTTTCAGCTGCGCGTTGTAAGGTTCTACTTTCATACTCGTATTATGATGGATCTAGTCTCGCCTAGGGTGTATTACCGAAGCTCTTAGACGCTTATGCCATATTATAACACACATGGGATCTTTTAAATTATTAAAAATATTTGTGGCTTTATCTCATTCTAGGTATTGCATATTTCCATTCAAGTTTAGCATCACTAGGTTAAAAGTTGATTCATTCGATTTCATTAGTTAAATTATCCGAGATTCTTTGGGTTTATTCTTTAGAACCTCTGTATTGTCTTAAGCTTTGTTAAAAAGCTTTACCTAGAGACTCACCAAGAGTCATGGTTGGTGCTTTCACAAAGTCACGTTGTTGACCTTAGGGTTATAGAAGCAGCTGTTGTGGAAAAGTGGTTGTTATGAGTACCACTACATGACAAATTACACGGAAACTCTCATTGATTGCTAAGAATTCAAAAAAATGTTTTAGATAAATAACCAACTTTAATACGCATTTATTAATGAGTAGGTATTATTGTATTGAGCGTAAACCTGATTATGACAAGGTTGCTAGCCACATTAACCCTGTTACAATCATTTAATTTAAATATTAAAATAGCTTAACAAAATAATTGGATAACAAATAAAGTTTATAAAACAAATGGAATATTTTAATCGTAGTTACAGCTAAATAAACAGATACCACACCGTTGTTGTCTTTGCTTCAACAAAATATTGGATTCACGTGAATAATGGAAAATAAAAAAACAGTGTTCATCCTTTGTGCATTCACTTGTTTTTTTACTGAAATAAAGAGTGAGGAATGTATTTATGATTGGAATGGTTTATGTAAGTTTAAAAAAATAAAACTCTTTTCTAGAAATACTTTTAAAGCAACATACCTATTTCATAAACATAACTTATTATATTTTAATCTCCTTATTTATTTTGGCTTCGGGACAAAATTATCACTATTATTTAAAAGCAAATTTCCTTGAAAATGAACTTTGCAGGCAATTATTGTAGGCATTAATAATACGTGAAAAGGAATCTAAGCTTGGTGGGACGCGTATAGGCCGACAGAAGCCAGTCGCAATATTACTACTCAATAATATTGATTTCTGTTAAAGGGTTCTACAGTTTTTTTATTATTTCAATTTAATACTTCATCATGTCTAAGAAAATCGTCATCAAATTTTTAATTATAATCTTATTAGAACTATACGTCTATTTGCAAATTACTCAATTAATTGATCTATCTTTTTCATGAATAAATAAATAAATATTAGGTTGGGGAAAAAGTCTTTTCGTATTTTTGTATGAAAAGTCAAGACATTTTTTTCAAAGTTTATTTACATTTATTTACAATATATATGTACCGTTTTGTTGAACAACTTTCTGCCATTTTGTGGGCAGAGACATTATCCCGTTACTGTAGAAACTTTGGGACTTCTGATCAAAAAAACGGGACAAATAGTTTTGGCAGTCCTTTCTTGAGGTCAACCTTACAGAACCTAAAGAATTCTGAAGAGACCGAAACAGGTGAAAATCTGAAGGCGCAAGGTCAGGGCTATATGGTGGATGCACTAGGACCTCCCAGTCGAACTCTCTTAATTTTTGCTGAGTGGCTAAAGATGTGTGTGGTCTAGCGTTATCGTGATGAAAGACCACACCCTTCCTGTTGATCAATTCCGGCCGTTTTCTCTCGACTGCTTCCTTTAATCTCATCAGTTGCTGGCAGTAAAGATCAGAATCGATGGTTTTGCTGGGCGGTAAAAGCTCATAATGAACAATGCCCTTCCAATCCCACCATACACACAGCATCACCTTATTTCGTGTTAGGCCAGGTTTGGCCACAGTCTGTGAAGCCTGGCCAACTTTCGACCACGACCTTTTTCGCACGTTCTTTTCGTACGTGATCCACTTTTCATCGCCAGTTATCAATCTCTTCAAAAACGGCTCGGTTTCATTACGTCTCAATAATGAATCGCAAATGAGTACACGGTTCATTAAGTTTCTTTGAGTGAGCTCGTGTGGCACCCAAATATCGAGCTTTTTTGTATAACCAGCTTTCTTCAAATGGGTCAAAACTGTTTTGTGGTCAATTCCCAGTTCTTCAGCTACATCGTAACTACTAATATGCCGATCTTGCTCCACTCTTTCAAAAATGGCGTCCATTTTATTCGTAACAGGGCGACCAGAGCGAGGTGCATCTTTAACATCAAAATTTCCGGACTGAAAACGTTTGAACCAAATTTGTGCTACTCTTACTGACACTGCATCAGGTCCATAAACATCACAAATTTTTTTCACTGCTTGAGTTGCATTTTTGCCTTTATTATAATAAAATTTTAAAATGTATCGAATTTCTTCATTAGATTCACTCATTTTTACGGAGAGAAAAACAAATGAAAAATAGCGGGAAACAACTTTTTTTTATTTTTTTCTTTTCTTTATAATGTAACCTTTTTAATGTTACCAAAACCAGCCAGACACAAGTAGTACAGTCAAAGAAATTTTATAATAAGTTTATACCTACGTTATGCGAAAAGACTTTTTCCCCGACCTATTATAAATATTCCTCACACATTCACACAACGCCATCTAGTCTCAAACTAAGCAAAGCTTGTACTATGGGTACTAGACAACATTGTATAAAATCCGAATAATTACTACACCAAAATATTAAATGAGCCGATAAATTTGGCCCGATCAAATATAGGGAAACGCGGTGAGTTAAAAACATGGGTGTAAAACACTTTAAATGACGAATGTTACGTTTGCAAAAGGTTGCAAGTCGTAGTGCATATTGTTTGCAGCCTTGAACCATCAAAAGTCAGACGAGTTAATGACGTACATCAAATGTCCACACAGCAAGTGTTGCCACGTTGTATCGGCCGATTGGTTTACAAATTAATCACATTCGTAAAACCAAGTAGAATGTTTTATTAATTAAATTGCAAAATTATGGTTAATTTATGGTTTTTTCTAAGACAAATAAATAGTATTACTTACCGTTTTTTATTCCAAGAAAAGAAGAGGTAGATTACGACGTTAATAAGTTATGGAATTTTTTTTGTTATTATTCCTCTGGTTACCTCTTGCAAATATAAAAATTCTAAACCTTTATTTTAAAAACCATTATATTTTTTACTCAAAACCATTTTACAAATACTCCCTATGTACTCGTAGATATTTTACGTCGCAGGTAATGTTATAAATAATAAAATGTAATCTAAGTAATTAGCTCCATGATCCAGCTACTTTATGTATCTATTAAAAGTTTTCAAACTTTTACCTTAAACGCGTAAATGGTCTATGAAATTTGGTCTCGGTAACAAAGAGAAAGCCTAGCTACTTAGGAGTATAATACATACTTAGATATATTTGCCTTGTATTCAATAAAAATGAAATATAAATTTGGTTTAGGAATACATCGTGTCACTACTCTACTTTATCTCACGGGCATAATAAGAATAGAGTATAGTTTTCAAATATTATGTCTACAAAAACAAAAGAACGACAACTTGACAAAAATTCTTATCAAAAGAAGGATCAGAGAATATAATATTTTTTATATTATTTAACAGATGTACCAAAGTGTCCGGTTGACATGATACTTTACTTTTCCGACTGCATAACAACAACAATTTCACAACGTACTTGTCGTAATCCCATAGCTCGTGATATGGGCATACTATGTGACTATGTCAGATGTGACTGTCCCAAACCTAAAGTATATGACGAAGTCGCCCAGAAGTGTGTTCGAATATCTGAGTGTCCTAAGGTAGTCGGTAAATAACATCTAAAATGTAAATATAAATAAATTTAATTTCTAAATAAATAAATTTAATTGTAAAATAAACTAAATAAAATTATTTACTTGATAATATTGAAGTTTTATTTGTAGAACCTTCACAAATAGAATCAACTAAGAACAGAAAATTAAACTAGAAAATAGCGCTAATATTAACGTGAGAGTCTATCATCTAGGCGACTATACCAAAAAGTGAAATGGAAATAGTTAAATAATAATAATACAGAGATAGATTAAACGGTATTAAATGTATTCAGTCAATTCGACAAGAGATTTATATTAATTAAAAACAAGAACGATTGTCCAAAACTGATATGAAGTCCATTATGTTTATTTCCTTTGAATTTGTGTCAAAAGCCCTCATTATATTAAAATGGGAATGACAAATACATTTTATATTACTTTTAATGTATACCCAAGCACGTGAGAGTCTATCTTTATTAATATAACAAAAATGAATATTTATGCGATGATATTGCGATCGTTCAAACCTTTCACGTTTTTTGCACTGAAATTGAAATTTATTTTAACTAATGGAAATGGTATACGCAAAACAAAATGGTTATAATTTATCATATTGAACTAGGACGGTATATTCTCTACGTATTATATGATTGTATAATTTAATTTTAATTTGAATGGTAAAGTTTAAAGTCATGATCTTTTATTTTAATAGGGTTGACTGTTTAAGATTAATTTTAAAAATAACCTACAAATTAAATGAAGCGCTAAAAGTATATTATAAGAAACGTGAAAAATACTTAAGATTAATCGATGAAAAAGTGTATCAAAGAAACCCCCAAATCAGATAGCAAACTTATGATAAATAACAGATGACGTTGAATCAATGCCGATCAAAGGCCTTTTTTTCAGTGGCAGTTCTTAACATGCTTCAGGCTCATGTCCTAAAAATAATAGAAAAGTTTGCTCTTTTGTCTTCGATGCTCTATATGAATATAATAAATAATATGAAAGATTAGTTCCATAAGTTACGAGTATTTAATGAAAAGTTAGAAATGATACTATTATAATGTAATACATCCAATGGAGCACTTGACGAGATTTATAAAAAAGATCTTAAATTATGTAAGCAATGGCAAAAAAGCGTCCTTATATCTTATACTTGTTCCCGGTATCGGTAAAACTTTATCGGTTAAGTAGTGGTACAAATAATTATTTAAAATGTATGTAAAGTTTCCTTAAATTTATACAAACATCATCTGCGTTTCTTACAAATAAAAGTTTAAAATAATATCTGTTTGCCAAAAGCAGTGCGAACATAAATAAACTTACCAAATTTGGCAAAAGGTTTCAAAAGCTTCACATTAAATTACGAAACGGTACAAAAATTCCTTTCTAAGTTAGGTTGTAAATCAATGGGTGTTTTTTGTAGTAACAGATATGTAGGTGATATATCAGTATTTGAGCGACACGGTTACATATAGAGGTGCCTGTACTCTACTTAAAGTACGTAGATTTTACCCGGAATACTCTTGTGATACGAGCCTCTGAGTATCTGTGTATTTCATAATCAACTCCACTGACAACACACGGAAGTACCTAGGATCTCTTATACACGTTATTTTTAAATGGGAGCTCAATCATGCAAGGATTTTCCGTAAAGGGTGGATTACTTTACCTTTGTCAACAAAAGAGTCAATTTTAAATACAAAACATAAAATAGATAGTTGCGCTCTAAAATATAGGAAACTAGTAATTTCCTGGTTAGTAAAAGCGTATGGGAAATTCCTTCTTATATATTGGATGGTGTTGGATTACATAGAGGAATTATGTTAGTCCAGGCGTCTCATTGCAAGCTGCCGTTTTCTTGCGATTAATGCTACTTGGTCTACACTATTATTGGCAGGAATTTATAAGAAGTTTTCCTTCTTTAAATATTTATTTGGACTCTTTCTGGCAAATGTCCACCAGGACCCCGCTGACAGATGATGATTTTCATCAAAATATTTTATCACTTTTTCTATTTCGTTCTTGTCTATTTCGTTAATGTATAATAAATTCATTTATTCCTCTCAAAAGGTTTACATTATATTACAGACAAACTAAATTTTTATCTTAAATATTAGTTTCAGAACCTTATGAGAGCTGTAGTCCGTAATAGGTTACAAAGACCTGTGTGACGGATCTCCAGGCTCTCTCAGTGTATTGCAGATGAAAATAATTTAGTTGCTGTCGTGTCGTGAGTGTATTATTTTGAGATAATGAATAAACTGATATGATATAAAGACACCACGAATTTTGAGATTTAAGGAGGCAATCGATTAAACTCGCTCCGTATAGACTCCGTCTTCAACATAGCCCCACAAAAACAATCCAGTGCTGTTAAATCACATTTCAGTGATTTCCATGTCATCAATAATAGACCAAAATTTAGAGGCTAACATCTCGCGATAGCGTGATCCATTGACTGTTACCGTATTTCCAGCCTCATCTTCGAAAAAAACGGCCAAATTACGCATTGATTTTATTTTTTGACACCACGAATTTTGCGAAATATATTATACATATATATAAATATATATACTTTAACAAAACAATAGTTTTCGTAGTGGATTTAAATTATTTTAATGCTATTTTCGAGCGAAATTAAATTAATTGTAACAATTATTGCTAAAGCATCTACGAGTACAACAAATACCACCAAAAACGAAATGTCAAAACTATCACGTTTTTGGTATTGCCCCAATTGAAAAAGAAAGTTTTTGGTGAAAGGGCCGTTGGAGGTCAGTAGTTCCTGCCAATTATCATGAGAATTAGGCATGGGTTTATGTATGTTATTTATATTTTTCATTATTTCACAAAAGATCGCAATACGTACGCTGACGACTCACAATTATTTATATACTCGTTACTTTTATCGTTCTTTTGAAGAATAAGTAAATATCATACTTAATTCATTTTATATGTCTGTACCCTGAGGGAATATTATTATATTACCGCCGAGTTATGATTACATGACAAAACAATTACTCAACTTGTTTTGAGTAATTCAATTTGTAAGATTTTGTGTGAAGCCTTTTTTAATTTATGTGTAACGTAGGTATGTTGTGGTGTTCCAGTACAGTTATTTCCTTCTTTGATAAAAACCATATACCTAAAACATAATTATTTGGTCGTTAACCGCTTTTAATCCAACAGTTAGGGTGTTCCACTGTTATTATAATGACTTTTAATAATATAGATTTTAAACAATTTTTACAGTAGAGACAAACAAAAAATAGAATCAAATTTTTTATTAAAAGTTTATTGTACATACATACATAATCTCACGATTTATTCCCATGGGGGATCATTAAAATCATGTTTCGTCTATATATAAGTAATATGTATTTAAGTTTATTGTAATATTATGCAGTTTAATGCATTAAAATATTTATGCATTCTTTCTCAGAGTCGTAAGGGCTCGTTTAAAGAGACGCAAGTGAAATCGGCTAACGGAGTAAGAATACATGGTGCGACATTTAAATGTAATTCATAGTAAGATTGACAGCCAACTTTTAAACAGTAGGTACATAAGCCTATATAAATAAATATAAATATTCCTCACACATTTACACAACGCCATCTAGTGCCAAACTAAGCAAAGCTTGTACTTGGTATATAGTTAGTAACTGTGATATTAAAGATCATGGAGACTCTTGGCATACAAACCTGGAAGCGAAGTTAGATATATTTTGATCCACCTCTTCTTTTGTCGTATAAGAAATGAACATTTCTGTAGCATGTTTCAAAACGAACACTCGTGAATATAAGAAGTCGTTATTGTTTCTTTAATAAAGAAATTCAAGTCATTTAAGTTGTTTAAGAAAAAAATAGACCCAGAGTACTCAATACTAGTACGACGTAGATATCTATTTAATATTCTTAGCCTACTTTTAAACGGTAGTAAATAAGTCGTAAAATAGATAGTAGCTGTTCTTACGGTTGGATAAGCGGTAATTTATAATTGAAATGGTTAATTAAACATGTGCACAAAATAAATGACGATGATTATAATCCTAAAAACAATTTAACAACAATTACCAAGGTTTTTTTTCCCTTATAATACTTAATTTTTCAATAATGTCTTGTTCTCTTTTGAAAATGGACGACAAAAATATATTCATAATCACTTTTATGGTTTTCTATATCGTTGGTAGCAAGGGCGAGATTTGCGTTACTGAAGGTGGAAATGGAATGTGTAAGATTATTAAGTACTTTTGTGTTTTCTGTGTGTGTTATAGTCCGTATTTTATTTTTTAAATAATGAATTTTACTATGCGTTTTTGAACAAATAACTTAAGTAGCATTGAAATTCTAATCCCGAGAATCTGTAATTATAATCATAATTGGGATAATTGATCTATTACAAACGTTAACGTTTCAACTTTGTAAATATCGCTTTTAAACAGATTGAGCAAAAGAAGAGGCTATGTATACGATGCATTTTTTTACACAACCCTAAAAATTCACGATAAAAATAAAACGCAACTTTGTTTGTTTGGTCATTTTTGGATTCAGCGAATGGATTCTGGTAAATACTCAGACAACTTTTTTAGTATACAATCATGGTAGTAAAATAAGTTAGTAAAGTATCAAATATTAATTATTATTATCAGTATTAAATAATGAACTAGATAATATATAATTCTTGTTTGTATTCCATCATACTTATATTTATCTTATTTACTTAGTTATATTATATGTAGAAAAATAATAATTTTCAATTATTTATCAGGTTTGCCAGTGTGTGTGCCCGAAATGAAACTGTTCTTTTCTGACTGCTTCACGCAAACAATGTCAAGACGCACTTGCCGGTATCCCAAACCACGTCCATTAGGAATATTTTGTGATTATGTGAGATGTGAATGCCGCAAACCAAAAGTGTATGATGAAATAACCAAGACATGTGTGCGACTAAAAGATTGTTCCGTTCAAAAAGTACCAAGTTTTATAGTTTAATGTGCCCCATCGAATGTCCCAAGAAGATAATAATATTTCTTTTTGTACCATACACCCAATAAACTGAAAATATTAGCTGACTTTAAAAACAAGGGAATTGGATGAAGAATTTACGAAGAAAAACATTGGCGTTTTATGTTTTTACCGTCTTCAAGTGATGTCATTTATTTGATGCCTATGTTTTATGTATCTACACTGATAACTTTTAAAATTGTATACCTCCTGACTTGTATGAGTAATGATGGTTCGTTAGTTATTTGAGTTGATCTCATATATTACATACGGTGATTTTTTTTGTACTATGTGCATATTCAACTTAGACCTTTTTTGTTTCAATTTAAGGTATACATTAACCCCCTTACTCATAAACGCCTCATAAATTTTAGTCAATTGTTAAGTATACCTAATTATACTAAACAAGTTTAGTAAATTCTTACGATTTTGTTTGGTATAAGGTTGGTTTTGCTAATACAAATCTCGCTAAACAGTGACTAATTTAAGAGGCGTTTATGAGTAAGGGGATAAGTACCTAACTAAAAAACCTACTCCCACGTATTCGTTGGTAATAAGACATTATTGAATAAAAGTCTATTAGCTTTATGCGCATTATAATCAATCGCGAAAAAGCTAATTAGAACAAAATAAATGTTTGTACAATATTTCCCACTGGAAAATGATCAAACTGAAATCAAATGAATTTTTTTTATATTAATAATTATTTTACAGATGTTTAACTTTTTTTTAATTCATATTATGATGATTTAATTTTATGTAATAAAATATAAGTGTCATTTAGGATAGCGAATTTATAAAAAAAAAATAAAAAGATTTTTGTTAATTTACTAAAAATGGTTTGTTGTCAAATGGCAAGTATTCACTTCATTTCGTTTTAGAGAGTTAAAATTCTTATAATTAAATAATAGCGTTCTCAATCATGTCATTAAATAATCTTCTTTTTTCACGTTTCTCCAATATTATGAGAAATAAGTTAAGATGAAGTATTGTAAACTCTTTGTAGAGAAGGACCACGATGCAAAGCAATGTACCTATACATTTTATGCTTTAAAGAATACTAATTTATGCTTATTAGTTAAGCCATATTGTCCACTACCATTGCATAGACTATAAGTTATGTAGGTAATCATTTTTTTAGTCTTAAAAAGTGAGTTGTAAAAAGACAGGCAAATGATTTTTGAGCATAATGTTAACAGCGTCCTTTAATAGAACGTTTAAAGGTATCTTAAATATTTAAAGGTTTGAACATTAACTATAAAATAATAGCGATTACGACTTCATACATATTCAATGTGCAGTAATAATAATGTGCAGTATAAAGTAAGAGCTACGTCATTTTAGACCTAGTTTAGCGGTAATGGACACATTAGGTACTTTATTACCTCTCTATTCAGCCGTGAATTGTCCTCTGTAGAACATAAGCTATATGGTGTTTTGACCTACATTGGCATATATAGAATCAGGAAATATATAACCATCTTTTTATTTTTTTTGCAGACCAGTTTAAGTTAATAATAATCTAAATTCCTACTTAAACATTTTATTGCATGTATAATGAAAATGTATTTCTTTTTTTGGATACAAGATGCTGTGGTATGGGTCAAAATATAATTTTTGAGTGTGCTTCTATTTCATGATTATTAAGGTCATCCATATGAAGATGTGATGTAGTAAAAGAAAATCAACGGAAACATGGCAGAATCCGTATATCTACCAATTTGTTTAGGCGGGCGTGACCGGTGGTGTAGTAATTGCATGTTTAACACCATTATCACTCCGGAGTGGACTTGTAGCTGATGTGTCTGTTGTTTATGTGTTAGTCCCATAAATGATACTAAAAGACTTTAGGATTTGGGGACTTTGATCATGTTAGTAAAGATCTAGATCATTAAAAAAATATTAAAGTATTTATATATATTAGCCTATCATTTATCTACAAACATTAAACATAAAGAAATTCGATCAATCGATACATACATTCACAAAGTTAAACTTAAATTTTGTGATAAATTTTTGATAAGAACGAAGTTTGCTTTTCCATTATGACTTAATGATTTGCTATTTCGTGAAATTAATGTACACAATACATAACTTTGTATATTAACTTGAACATTACACACAGGAAATGGTTGGTACCATGTTATGATTTGCATTACGAGTAAACAACCGCGATGCTAAATAAACTTGAAATTTTTGTAACTTTGTATTTATTTTGTTTTGCTTGGTAAATTGAAGTAAGAATACATATTTTGACCAACCCATCTCTTATCATAAATGACGTTAGAGTCAGACGCTGGGCAGTTATTAGTTTTGTCTTAGCTCAGGTAAGCTAAGACTTAAAACCTTCACGGAGGTGATACCTAAACAAATCTTGTTCAGATCTTACCTCTGAAAAAAAAAAACAATATAAGCTGGACATTAAAACCTATGTAATTCGGTCTGGACAAAGTATCCGTATTCGTAATCTAATTTCTCCTTCACCACTGAGGGAGTCTTACCTATGGAAGTAAGATACTCGTAGGAAGATAGACAGTACTGCTACTGCTACGTCGTCGCCATGTTTTTGGGTCTATTGTCTTTACGTTATTTCGTTATCTAACAAGACTTTTATTACACAACAACAAAATCATTGATATCGATTATAATGTTACGCAATAATTATATATTTTTTTGAGAAAACCCAAATTACTTAATCGTGACGTAAAGATTTATAAAAATTGATCAAGAAATGTCTGCGTTCTGAGATAACGAACATAAAAAATAATATATCCGCATTGAGAACCTCCTAGTTTTGGAGTTGGTTAATTATGAGAAGTTAAATGTTGATTACTATTTTCTATTAGACTTACGCAAATAAATTTTTTAGGAAATATTATACATAGTTTCAGTATAATCAATAATTGTGAAAACATCTATACCAGCTTTAAGAAATCCACGTCTAGACGAGTGCATTACCCCAGCAGAATCTTGTCGAAATTTGTATTTTTTTTTTATCAGATTTTTAGACTTCTAGCTCCTGTAAATGTCTGTGTAGTTTTTGGAATTAGTTCAGTCCTAATTTTAAAGATATTTGACAAAAACAGATTCTGCTGGCGTAACGTTACCGCAGCAGAATCTTTTTTGAAATAATGGGATTATTGAAAAAATCTTTAGGTACATTTTTAGATCGCTGGACGAAGTAAATGTTTCGATATAATTTGAATTTTTACGTTTCATGGTTTCGGAGATATTCAAGATTCTGCTGGCGTAACGTTTGCGTGTTTGCTGGATCTCCGAAACGGTACAGCGTAATTTCCTAATTTTTTATACAGAGCTTCGTCTTAATTAGTCTGAATTAGTTCACGAATAAAAAAGTATTTTTTTTTTTAAATCGTTTATTCTTTCAATTTTTACACATTACATCAAATAAAACAAAATCGCCAAACTGTTGGCAGTTTGTTGGCGATATTGGCGCTCTTACATTTGACTTATATACTATACTTAGGTACTAATACATTAAAACTTATATGCTATACTTACATACTATACATAATATACTTATATATTAAACAGTACACTTTATTATATATATAAATAAAAAAATAAATAAAAAAAAAATAGTTAAAAAAGTATATAATATATAGATGTACACACTGTTTTTTTTCTTTACTTAAGGTAGTAGGTTTTAAGTCTTTTCTTAAATGATACAGTACTACTTATATAAAATCTAGCTTATTAAAAATTTTTGGAGTTAAATATTGCCTAGTTCTTTTACTATAATAATTTCTTACATAAGGTATTACATATTTACCCTGGACAGCACTTCTAGTATTATATTTGTGATTTATTGGCTCTTTGTATTTATTAATTTTATATTGTTCTAAAGCTATTAGGTATTCTACTTTATTATGTACTGGTATTATATTACAAAACTTTAATAAATCATCATAGTTCTGTTTGTATCTTAACTTTACTTTTTTACTAACAAGGTACAGTCACGAGCAATAATATGTACACATTTTCGCATTTTGTAAACCAGTTATCTAAAGTTCTGCCAATCCAAAATTGAAAATTCGAAGATTAATTCAAAACTGTACGGAACCTCTTCTAAATTACGAATTCATTTTGATATTGTAATGTCTAGATAAACGTGCAGATAGTTTAGAAAATTTGAAAATGTGTACATATTATTGCTCGTGACTGTACTTACTTAGTCTAATCTGCAATTGTTTAATTAAATCTAATTGAGTTTTAAATGTAAGTCCATAACAATTTAAGCCATAATTAATTATTGAGTCTGCAAGGGCGAAGTACAACACATACAATACTTTCTTACTAACAAATTTACTTAGATGAAAGAATTTACCTAGGATTGAATGCAACTTTGCGCATACATCATTAACATGTAATTTCCAATTGAGATTACTATCCACTGTTAATCCTAAATATTTATATTTATTAACTATATCTATATTTGTACATAGGCATCTATATTTATTGTTGTGTAAGCATTCATGTATGACCGGTTATGTGAATTTGTATTTGGTTCTTATAACTACTATAGGGGGAACATATAAACATTAATTTAGTTTTTGTAAAGTTTATTATTATGCCATTATCATGTGCCCACTTAGTAATATTTTCAAAGTCTTCCTGCATGTGCTCTTGTGCCTCGGAGGCGCTGTTGGACGAATACAGGAGGCATATGTCGTCGGCATACAAATACGTAGTACAGTGTTTTATCACATTGATGACACTGTTTACGTGCATTATGTACCCCACCGGGCCAAACACAGAGCCAGTCGGCACGCCTAAACTCACGCTTACCTCGTCGCCGATGGTCCCGTCTACAGATGTGCGGAGCGTTCTGTTCTCCAGGTAGCTTCTAAACCAGCGGTTGACATGTCCTCGTACACCACACTCGTCCATCGCGCGCAGCAGCACTTCGTGGTCCAGAGTGTCGAACGCTTTTTTATAATCAATGAATAATGCTGTGACAAACTTACCTTGGTTAAGGCTGTTGTTGACGTAGTCGGTGAACTGCGCAAGCGCAGTGGCAGTGCTGCGCCCGCGCCTGAAGCCGTGCTGCGCCTCTGATATTATGTTGTGTTGTTCTAAATAGCTACTGACCTGATTTACTATTACTTTTTCTATTAATTTATTTATTACTGATAATATTAATTATAATTTTTATAATTTTCCCTCTCATCGACTATGGTGATGTGTGCTACCTTGACCTGAATGCAGATCTGCTCAATAAACTGGACCGACTTCTTAACAACTGCATTCGATTCGTTCACAATCTTCGTAAGTATGACCATGTCTCCTTTTACCGTTCAGAGTTGAATTGGTTGCCTATACGTCAACGACGTAATCTTCGGACGTTGACAACGCTATTTTCCCTGCTTACTTCTCCTAATGCTCCTTCTTACTTCATACCACATTTTCAATATCTATGTTCCAGTCACAATAGACACCTCCGGTCTTCACACAATCTTCTGCTTCTTTGTCCTTCTCACACCTCTGCTCTTGTTCACTCTTCTTTCATGATACAATCCATTCTTCTATGGAATGCCCTCCCTCTCGAGATCAGGATGACTACGAGTCGTGCTGCATTTAAAGTTAAAGTTCGCCAACTGTGTACTGGTTATTAGCAGAATAATTGCCTTCCTTCATTCTTCCTTATTTATATATTTAGTCTTACATATGTATATACATATTTATATATAAATATATATCTCTTTTTTTTTATGTATAGTGTGTATTATTTATTATTTAAACTGTTTTAATTATTTGTCGTTTTGCACCTACCAATTTACTTTTCTCTGCATCACCCAATGGTTTGCTGGTAGAGAATGCCTTAAGGCATTAAGCTTACCCTTGTACATCAATTTTATTGTGTGCATAAATTATAAATAAAATAAATAAAAAAATATTGCGATTGGCCTATAGTTACTATAATCTAAATGATTGCCTTGTTTAAATATAGGTCTTATTAAAGACTTTTTTAATATATCCGGGTAAACACCTTCACTTACACACATATTTATTATACCCTTTCCACTATATTTAACGACATTTGACAGGTTGACGTTAGTGACGTTCAGCGGTATCTCGAATGTAATGCCATTCGATTGTAAGCGATTTCGCGATTTTTCGATTTTTCAAATTACTTTATTTTACACATTTGGATCCTTAAATCAAGTTACATTATCATTTTATTACTGTGTCTTTCTTTATCTATGTTAAGAAAAGTAGCCTATAGCTTAAAATGATAAAATTATAGTTAGCTTAGGTATTATTTAAAAGACATAATTTATCGTAACACATTCGCGGGTTATAACTAATCTAAAATATCATTACATTTTATAAACGTATAATGAAGAGTTCAGGTTTATTCATAGCATTTATTTCTACCGATTATTTGTAATTTGTTTCATAATGGTGGTAATCGTTATGAGTGTCCATCACTAAGTAACCATGGTAACTGAAAAAAACATGGGTACGTCCATGAAATACAATATTATTTGTTTGAAAAATAAGCAGAAGTATTACGAAACTTCATGGACGTGAACTGTCAAAAAGCTAAACTTACGCTGGAAGAGGTATAACTGATATGTATGTGCGTAGGGACAAGTGAAACAACTAATGGTCGAGATCACACTGACGTTTAATGACAAGCGATGGATACTTATAGGAGTGGACGCAGCCACTCACCTATGTACATATACATATATGCAACATTCCTCCCTCTATAGCTTGACAATATGGATACAGACATATGGATACAGAAATATATAATATAGATATCTACACAAGAAAATTTACTACCTAACTATTACAGTAAAAAAAACTTTTATAATCAACCCTAATCATCAATGACTATAGTATTGATGGAACTCCTTTACAATGCATGAGCGCAGTTCGCGATTTAGGCATTACAATAGACGCTCAATTGAAATTTGACACCCATATTTTAAATGTTGTTTCTAAAGGGTTCAAAACTTTAGGTTTTGTACTACGAAACTGTAAAGAGTTCAAAAAGCCTAGCACTAAAATATTATTGTTTAACTCTTTAGTCAGACCCATTCTTGAGTACAATAGCCCAATCTGGAATCCACACTACGAAGTGTACAACAAGCGTCTAGAAAGTGTTCAAAAACGTTTTTTGTACCACTTATCTTACAATGACCATCTGGCAAGGCAGCTTCCCAGTTATGTGGATAGGTTAAAACACTACAACATGAGTATTCTAAGTAATCGCAGACAGTACCTAGACACAATGCTTTTATATAGGATATACAACGGTCTCATTGATAGCAGCGAACTTATTAACAAACTAAATTTTTCAACACCCTTACACTTACCTAGAAAGTGCTCATACAACCTTTTTGCAATACCCGTAGCAAAATCAAATCTCGGGTATTTTGCTGCTGTACCAAGACTCTTTCGACAATATAACTCACTCTCCAAAACCAATGAATTAGATCTCAGCTTACCTATATTAAAATTTAAGACTATGCTAAAAAATATAATCTCTCAGACACAATTGTAAATATATTTTGGTATATATATATTTTTTATTAGTTTGTTTTTCTTTCTTATTTTCAAATTATTCAAAATTAATTGTTAATAGGATATTATAATATTATTTTTAATTGGTGTTGTTGTTGTGTTATCATATTTAAAGGATTTAATTTAAAGTTTTCATGTAGATTTCAAATTTTAATTTAATTTTTTTAATTTTTATATTGCCAATGTTTGTTTTTATTTTAGTTTGTCATTATTTTAGTTTGTTTTTTATATTCGCATGCTGTGGTTTCCTGTAATTGAAGGAATACACGCCATGTTTCTGTAATTTTAAAATTGATTTCTGATATGTATTGCCTTTGTTGGAGACCCATAATAAATAAATAAATAAATAAATAAACCCTAGGTACAGGGCGTAAAATCTTTCCACAACTCGTTTGTCTATCAGGTTGTCGAGGTTGTAGATCCGATTGAACTTCAACACTCGTGTGTTCTACAGCCTCATGAAACTCTTCTTCTTCTTCTCCCCTCGGGCTCGGGGGACTGTTAGCAACATTCGTCGACTGTGACGTGTTAGCTTGCGCTGAGGTGTGCTGTGATGTAATATCTTCAATTTCGATAGGACTGTCACTAGATGATTGACGATCGCTGCCTGTACCTCTAAAGGGTATTATTTGATTCTGATGTCTTTTACAAATATTGGAATTTAGACTGTCTTTAATAATATATATCACTTTACCTATTCGTTTTGCAATAATTCCTTTGTTCCATGATTGATTTTTATTTTTATTAAATGTTTTATATAAAACCAGGTCTCCCGGGTTAAAATGAACATGTCTTGCCCTAGACTGTGAGCACTGTTGGACGTGTTGAGTGGAAGTGACATATGCCGGCGGCAGACATTGCGGTGTTGGGTTTATTAAATCTAATCGTGATCGTAACTTACGCCCGAATACGAGCTGTGCAGGTGAACTGCCCGTACTAGAATGTATTGAATTCCTATAGTCAAATAGGTACTTATATAATTTATGCTGTACCGATTTAACATCAGAGTTACATAAGATAGCTGATTTAATCCCCTTTTTAACTACCTTCACATAACTTTCTGCCTGTCCGTTGCTAGCCGGGTGATAAACAGGTGACGTCACATGCGATATTCCATTCGATAAGCAAAACTTTTTAAATTCTTCTGATGTAAATTGTGTGCCATTATCACTAACTATAGTGTGTGGCGAGCCGAATCTCGCCATATATTCGTACAGTTTACTAATTAACGAAAACGATGACGCGCTTGTCCCCATACAGTACGCCTCGACCCACTTGGAATACGCGTCTACTATTACTAAATACAAGCGATTATGAATAGGTCCTAAGAAATCTACGTGTATTCTGTAAAATACCTCAGGGGGGCGTGGCCACGGCTCAGGGAGCGCGCGCGCTGGTGACGGCCGCAGTTGTATACAAATCTCACAACCGGTTATCATATTTTCTATAGCTTGATCTATCCCGGGGAACCAAAATCTTCCACGAGCCTCTGCTTTTGTTTTCACAATGCCTAAGTGTGATTTATGCAACTCAACTAAAATCTTGGTTCGAAGCGATTCCGGAATAACTATTTTATGACCTCGCATTATGCACCCATTCTCATAAGATAGCTGGGCCCTACAAAGAAAATATGGTTTAATTAGCTCATTAATTACATGTTTAGGCCATCCCTTCGAATTATAATAAATAACTTTGCACAAAACTTGATCCTTCAAAGTTTCCGTACGAATATCGTTAACTGTAACGGGTAAACTACTATCTATTACAAAGTTAATATAGGAGGCGCGATCCTCTACCGGCGCTAATGAGTCATAGTTGCCTGTCGCGGCGTGCTTGTGTGCGTGTGACTCATCGTCATCGGGCAAACTCGCGCGAGACAGATAGTCCGCACTGTTGTCTGCACTACGTATATATTCTATAGTGTAGTTATATCCACTAAGGAATATGGCGTAACGTTGCAGCCTATTAGCTGAGACTTCAGGAACGCCTCTGTAGGGTCCAAAAATGGATAATAGGGGTTTGTGATCAGTTCGAAGTATAAACGGGGTCGCCCTCCCATATAAATACTGATGGAACCGCCGCACTCCAAATATAATGGCTGTGGCCTCCTTTTGGATTTGCGAATAGCGCTTTTCCGCTGCATTTAGCGTTCGTGAGGTGAACGATATGGGCCGTTCCACACCATCAGTTCCTGCCTGAGACAGAATTGCTCCTAACCCACTAGGAGATGCATCTACTGTAAGAATAATTTTTGCATTCTGATCAAAATGAGCCAGTATTTGCTCAGATGACAAACACTCTTTAATTTTCTTAAAAGCATTATTATGTATAGGGTCCCATTTCCATTTACTACCCTTTTTCAAAAGTGCATAAAGAGGACTCAGGATAGAAGATGCATTTGGTACAAACTGTCTATAATAATTAACTAACCCTAGAAAAGACTGTAGTTTATTTACACTATTTGGCACGGGAGCCTCAACTATAGCTTTTACTTTTTGTTTGGATTTTCTAATCCCATTTTTATCTATAGTATAACCTAAATACTCCACTTGATCAGCAAAAAATATACATTTGTTCTTTTGCAAGGTTAACCCTGCGTCCTGTAACCTATTTAAAACCATCTCAAGGCGAGCTAAATGTTGTTCCTTAGTTTCCCCTGTTATACAAATATCGTCGAGCATGTACATAACTCCATCCAATCCCGACAGTAGACACTCCATCGCGCGCTGGAAAATAGCGGGCGCGCTGGAGAGGCCGAAGACAAGTCTAGTATATACAAATAATCCCCGATGGGTATTTATACAAGTTATCTTTTGCGATGCCTCATCGAGAACAAATTGTGAGTAGGCCTGGGTCAAGTCTAATTTAGTAAATTGTTGCCCCCCGTGTAGTTTCACAAACAATTCCCGAACTGTCGGCAAGGGATAGTGTTCCACCACTAACTGTTTATTTACGCTAACAGAATAATCAGCGCACAAACGAACAGAACCATCGCGTTTTAATATAGGTACAATAGGAGATGCGTATTGCGAGTGTTGAACCGGTTTTAGGACACCTATACGCACTAGACGATCGAGTTCACTATTAACCTTATCTCTTAATGCGAACGCTATAGGACGTGCTTTGCAAAATACCGGTTTTACATCGTTTTTTAATTGTAAATTTATTTGGTATTTTGAAAAAACCCCTAATTCGTTGGAGAACACCAATGGGTAACGTAATTTTAATTGTCCAACAATATCAATGTTTACATTGTTTATTTGTTGCATTTGTAACTTGAACAAGGAAATAAAATCGCGTCCCACTATTGGTGGTCCCCCGTCTTGTATTACCCGTACATTTATTGCGTGCGTATCATTTAAATACGTAAAAGGCAAATTAATAATACCAAGGCATTGAATTGCCCTTCCCGTGTACGTATATAACCGGTCTTTTGTTAATGATAATGGCATAGAATTAAAATATTTTTTATATGTTCTATCGGAAATCGCAGTAACCGCCGAACCTGTGTCCAGTTCAAATTTTAAGCTAACGGCATTTATTAAAATAGTTAATGTCATTGGTTCACCCCTTTGAGAAAATATTTTTAAAATCTTACCGTCGTCACCGTCACTTTCACTCAACTCGCCTGTGGTACCTACAAAGTTCACTTTTTTACACATTCGGCGCAAATGGCCTATTTCGTTACACTTTTTGCATTTGTACTTAGAGAACCGACACTGAACCGCATTGTGGTTTCTATAACCGCACACTGTACACTTTTCCTTTGTATTACCGTTAGTATTTTCCGTTTGCTTATTACGCGCTATCTTGAAAACCGGCTCGCTCGGTGTTGGTCCTACTGCTTCTGCCTGGGAAGATGAAGACGCTGTTGCTCCTTTGCGCGCACTGCGCACGCTCTCCGCCAGCTCCACTGCCTTTGCCAGTGTCAAGTCCTGGAGGTCCCGTGCAAACAACTTCTCCTTTTCCGGCCCAGGTTGCATACCCATTACAAAACGATCCCGGAGCGCCTCCTCTACGTTCAAGAAACTGCAATGTGTAGTTAGCCCACGTAGCCTCGCAGCCCACTGCGAATACGTCTCTTCTGCTGTCTGCGTAGCCGCATAAAAGTTGTGCCGTTCCCCGAATCCACACTTTTTCGGTGTAAAGTGGTTATCGAGCAGTACCAGAATGTCTTCAAAGGGCACCTGTGTTACTTGCTTCGGTAACGCCAAATCCGCAGCCAGTTTGAAGGTACTATCACTGAGTGCACTCAACAAGATTGCTCGTCTTTTCACTCCTGCTGGGTCCTTTATCGCGTCGATGTCGTTCGCGATAAACCACTGCACAATACGTTGCTTATAGTTTTGCCATGTATGGTCAAAACTCGATAAAATACCAAAATGCGACATTTTACTTTTATTATTTTCGAGTCGCGGGTAAGCTCGTCGCCAATGATATGTATGTGCGTAGGGACAAGTGAAACAACTAATGGTCGAGATCACACTGACGTTTAATGACAAGCGATGGATACTTATAGGAGTGGACGCAGCCACTCACCTATGTACATATACATATATGCAGCTAAAACTGGACTAATTTCTTTCTTAACTTGTTTTATGTCTTGTACCCTTATTCCATCTATTCCCGGTGCCTTATTACAGCTCAAACTATCTATGTACTTTTCCACTATACTAGGTTCGACTTTCTTAAAATAAAATGACTTATCACTAGGTTTTACGTAGGCACTTCTATCTAGAAAATTAGTATCACAATTATGCTTAATTTTTAATATTTCACCCGTAAACGTTTCCGAGAACTTATTACATACATTGTACATAGTGTCTGTTTGTCCTAAGTATTTCACAATAACACCATCTAAGCTACTTTTAGGGTTACCTATCCATTTATTTATGTTAGCCCATATTTTTCTAAAATCATTGTTACATTTTTCTATTTCTTTCTGTCTGTAATTATTTTTAGCAATATTTATTGATTTATTAACTTTATTTCTGTATCGTGTATATATTAATCTATTGTTTACATTATTGGGCGTACATTTCCATATTCTAAATAGCAAATCTCTTTGTTTTATCATATTTCTTAGTTCTACATTAACCCATGGTTGCGTAATCCTTTTTCCTTTTAACACAACCTGTCTTTTACTTTTTGCGTAAATATTACAAAATTTAGTATATAGTTTTTCATATAATACTATAGGACATATAATACTATAGGACAACTAGTTTGCATTAAATCTAACCAATCAATTTCTTTTAAACTTTCACTAACAATTTTATCATCAATAATATTTAGTATTTTAGAATTATTATTACAACATTTAGGTACGTTACTACTCAGCGCCAAGCTAATTCCGACCATGTAATGATCGGATAAGGTGCAGATTAGCAGGTGCGCACGCGCGTCACTCAGTTGCCCTCGGCTCGCTCGCACGCACAGGTGGTCAAGATTCGCGGAATTAAGCCGGCCGTCGACGATCGCTTCGCGCGTAAACTCCGTCGTAGGTATTGCACACTGTAGGCCGCTTTCACACAGGGCGATTTTGTACGCAGTGAGACTGGTGTTTGAGTCTTGTGAAATGTCTATGTTCATGTCTCCTATTAATACTAGTTCTTCTGTGTGTGGTATAGTTTTGAGTATAGCTTCTAGTTCCGAGACGAATATTAGCTTATTTGTGTTGGGAGGTCTATATATAGCCAGTATATGCGTTAATTTATTTCCGATTTTCAGTTTTCCATATGTTAACTCCGTCGTTTTTATTTGCAACTGTGGTGTTACTGTAGTAAAATGCAGATCTTCTTTTACGTAAATAAGTATTCCTCCTCCTCTTCTTGTTTCTCTAGTATTAGGATATACAACATAGCCAGGAATTTTGTACAAACCAACTTCTTCGCTTTTAATGTTAACTTCTGTAAGAATAATAACGCTTAATGTTCTGTTATGAATGCATTGGTTTAATAATACAAGTAGCTGATTAAAGTGTTTTCGTAAAGATCGGATGTTTAAATGTACAATGTTGAGGTAATTGTTGAGACCAAGTGTTTAGGTCTTGATATCTATTATATTCAATGTCGTTTTGGTCCAGTACTAATAATAATGCACCGTTTGCAAGTTATTTTAAATTATATAAATACCCATTTTTGGGCCCTTACTCCTAAGATATGTACTCTGGAGACTTGTTTAAAACGTCATTTTATAGTTAGTTACAGGTCTGTGTGAAGTTTCATTAATGTACAGTAAGTAATTAAAAAGTTATCACATAATTTAGTTCATTTTGGCCAGCGATGTGCAACTGGTTAATTTAACTACCTATTTATTGAGTTTCGTATCGATTTACTTGCTGAATTCTGTATAAACAATTAGACTTTTGTGTCAACTTTATACCATGAAATTTTGAGCGTAATCCACTCAATAATAACAGAGATAAGCGAAAAGAGTCATTACGTATGAATGACTGTGGTAACCCGACCATGTATAGATGGTCACAAAAAAACGTCAGTGTAGTACATAACTCTGACCTACTAACATGTAAAGGATAACAAAATTTATATTTTATTTTTGGTACAGTTTTGTAAACAAGTGGTAAAATAAAATAGAAGTTTATTTGAAAACTTTTATGCACAGGATAGAAATATTAAAACGATCAAAATACCTTGTTGTAAAATCACAGTTTAATAACAATTGCTTAGCAATTACACTATTTAAATGGCAATTAATATTTAACATAAGTATTGATTGTCATTGAATAACTGTCTTTTAAAAATAAAGCTATTGTCTAAAAATCTTAAAATAAGTAAAATTAAGTAGGTATATAAAAATTTACTTTTTTAACTTAATTTATAAAATCACAGTAATTTTTAATTTATAACTAAGTAACCATTATGCTAAAGATTTTGTAATTTAAAAATCACAGTAATTCTTCATTTATAACTAAAAAACCCATTACGCTAAAGATTGTATTTATAATTTAAAAATCACAGTAATTCTTCATTTATAACTAAATAACCATTACGCTAAAGATTGTTTAATTTAAAAATCACAGATAAATAAAACAAAACCTCAACATTTAATTACGATAACATTTAAATTTTTGTCATAATATAAAATGATTGACAATAGAATATAATTTTATCAGTCAACATTGTTTACAATTTTTTCAAAAAAACAAATACAAAATCAATTATCGCACAGTGTTATTTTATAATATTTACTGTCTTACACTTTGGCCTAAAAAACACAGTAAATTCAATAAGCACATAAAATAGTTCTGTAAGTAAAATAAATGTTTTACACTGCGCGGCCAATTAAAAAACAAAAATAAATCACAAATAGGATCACTAATGGAAAATGTTCTTAACTAAATCTTTATAAATCAAATATAATCACATTAAGGTAATACTTATTTAAAAAATAATTAAATAATAAATACTTATTTAAATTATAAAATTCATAAAAGTAATACTTATTTAGTACCACATGCACTAATTTATACATTAATACTTATTTAGTACCACATGGACTAATTTATACATTTTTTAATGTATAAATTAGTGCATGTGGTACTAAATAAGTATTACTTTTTTGAATTTTACGATTCAGGTCATCGTAATGGCGCTGCCATTTAAAAAAAAAACAACTCAGTATTTACACAAGGTAATAAAGTAAGTACTTATTTGTGTAACGCACTATCAGCACTTTGGATGCTTTTAAATTAGCTAAATATTGCATTTAAAACAAAAAAGGCAGTTTTAATTTTAAATGCAAAGAACAATGGGCAAAACGTCCCCACCAGTAAGTTTAAAGTATGTAATATTATCGTTTATTATTTTTATTTTCTTCTCCTCAATAACTCTGTTCTCCCATGACTGACAGATTAGTTTCATACAGTAAAATACTTCACTTTTCAAGGGCTTTCATTTGATGTATAGGTGTAAGTGTTACAAGGGTGGGGACGGCTTCCATACAAAAATGCCCATTCTTCTTTAATAACATTTAAAGTGTTGACAACAATAAAATATTTGTATAACACACTATCAACACTTATGATGCTTTTAAATTAGCGAAGTAATTCATTTAAAACAAAAGCTTTTTATTTTAAACGAATTAAATTTAGTTTCAAGAGCGTTAACGCAGCTCACTAGCGCCATTAAAATTAATTGTGTACGCGTCTGTACCGACATTATTGCATGCATAACGTAATGACTCTTTTTCGCTTATCTCTGTAATTATTGAGTGGATTACGCTCAAAATTTCATGGTATAAAGTTGACACAAAAGTCTAATTGTTTATACAGAATTCAGCAAGTAAATCGATACGAAACTCAATTAATAGGCAGTTAAATTAACCCGTTGCACATCGCTGGCCAAAATGAACTAAATTATGTGATAACGTTTTAATTACTTACTAAAACTTCACACAGACCTGTAACTAACTATAAAATGACGTTTTAAACAAGTCTCCAGAGTACATATCTTAGGAGTAAGGGCCCAAAAATGGGTATTTATATAATTTAAAATAACTTGCAAACGGTGCATTATTATTACTTTTTTATTCGTGAACTAATTCAGACTAATTAAGACGAAGCTCTGTATAAAAAATTAGGAAATTACGCTGTACCGTTTCGGAGATCCAGCAAACACGCAAACGTTACGCCAGCAGAATCTTGAATATCTCCGAAACCATGAAACGTAAAAATTCAAATTATATCGAAACATTTACTTCGTCCAGCGATCTAAAAATGTACCTAAAGATTTTTTCAATAATCCCATTATTTCAAAAAAGATTCTGCTGCGGTAACGTTACGCCAGCAGAATCTGTTTTTGTCAAATATCTTTAAAATTAGGACTGAACTAATTCCAAAAACTACACAGACATTTACAGGAGCTAGAAGTCTAAAAATCTGATAAAAAAAATCGTCTAATAGAAAATAGTAATCAACATTTAACTTCTCATAATTAACCAACTCCAAAACTAGGAGGTTCTCAATGCGGATATATTATTTTTTATGTTCGTTATCTCAGAACGCAGACATTTCTTGATCAATTTTTATAAATCTTTACGTCACGGTTAAGTAATTTGGGTTTTCTCAAAAAAATATATAATTATTGCGTAACATTATAATCGATATCAATGATTTTGTTGTTGTGTAATAAAAGTCTTGTTAGATAACGAAATAACGTAAAGACAATAGACCCAAAAACATGGCGACGACGTAGCAGTAGCAGTACTGTCTATCTTCCTACGAGTATCTTACTTCCATAGGTAAGACTCCCTCAGTGGTGAAGGAGAAATTAGATTACGAATACGGATACTTTGTCCAGACCGAATTACATAGGTTTTAATGTCCTGCTTACATTGTTTTTTTTTTTCAGAGGTAAGATCTGAACAAGATTTGTTTAGGTATCACCTCCGTGAAGGTTTTAAGTCTTAGCTTACCTGAGCTAAGACAAAACTAATAACTGCCCAGCGTCTGACTCTAACGTCATTTATGATAAGAGAATCAGAATCTGTTTTTGTCAAATATCTTTAAAATTAGGACTGAACTAATTCCAAAAACTACACAGACATTTACAGGAGCTAGAAGTCTAAAAATCTGATAAAAAAAAATACAAATTTCGACAAGATTCTGCTGGGGTAATGCACTCCGTCTAGACATAGCATCCCCAAGTGCACGTCACTCCAATCGGTTCTCCGATCTCCTCATACTACCATTTTCTACCCTTCTCAGGTCGTCGGTCCATCGGGCTAAAGGTCGCTATGCTACGTATTTAGTTTGAGCGCTACATATGCTAATTCGTCTTGAGCAAATATAATCAATCATAATTATTTGATTATAATCTGTTCTATTTTTAAAATGACATTAATTATAATTTGATTCCATATTAGTTGAACGATTCAAATGATAAACTTATAACATCACACAGCATTTAACAGAACGTGTATGTTTAGCACGTGTTGTATCTGGCGATTTTGATAACGTAAGTCACAAGCCACAATTACTGATAAATATTTATTTGTAATCACCGATTATAGTTTACAGATTATATTTAACGCTATAATGATGTATTATAATAAACACTGGGAGCTATTATTGATAAGAAGATTACTTAGTTATTTTACTATTATTATTTGTAACAATATTTTAATCTAATGGTTTCGTCATAAGCCGAAAAGTCTTGTATGATTATGCCGATGCTTTTGTATGTATTAGTACTGCAGCTTACTCAGAATATAAATTAATATTGGCTATTTTTATAATGGCTTATTCCTTTAGGTAATGGATGATGGCCCATGTTACTTCAGAAGCTAAATCTAAGTAACATTATTGTTGATAAATTGTGTGGTCTGTAAATAAAGTAGAAGCTTTTTTCTCTAAATAGAAACTTAAATTAAATCCACTAAGTATAATATTTACAAATTAAATACACTAATAGTAGTTACAAACTTCTTCAAACGACCATAGAACGACATTGCTTTTATACTACGTTAAGACTATACTAATAGGATACTCTATTTTTTCAACATCAATATAAATAATGTTGATATTTGCGCAACAGTACCCAACATCCCTTTTATTAATATAATACCAAACTACCAGCGGCTGAGAAATTTATAGCGGACATTACGGTCTTGTCCCACACTTGAAGGACGTCGGTATTGTCAACCTTTTTCACGTTGTTGGAGGGGACATAGCGATGAAGTGTGCCCATTTATATCTTTGTTATTTTAGTACAACTTTGATTTATAACGCTTTTAATTTTACCTATTGTCTCCTCATTCTACTCAGATAAGAGGGGACGAAAAATACAGGAATTTGGTAAAGGAAAAAGTTGTCAACCAATTAATAAGTTGCCTAAAATGCGTTGAGAGTAGATCTAGTTGATCGTAGAAGTAATGTGTAGGAGACTGCAATAGACAGTTTTCACTTTCTGCTATAGCTGGTATTTGCAAGACGAATACATGCGACGACGCGACGGCCTAAGGTCTTTCAGTGTGACGTCGTATAAACTGTAGTTTGAAATAGAAATTGACATTTACAGGTTGCTTTTAGTCTGACAGGAAAATGATAAATGCCACTTGTATCATTCGCCGTTTTCGAACCACCTGACTTCGTTGATGTCGATGACGTGAAGGCAGGTAAATGCTTGCCTCACGCAAAGGTATATTTATGCATTATTACAGAGATAACGATTCTTGTCCCTATAGAGATTAGATTTATAAATGTATGTTGCTACCCCGTCTTATCCCTAGGGTATCGTAAAATTTTACTACGAGAGTAAATAATCAATATGAATCACACAGTACTAAGTCTAATAGCCGTGACAAAAAAAACATAGGGTGATGCTACCAATTATCAGCACTTTAAGAGTTAGTCTTACTTTAATATCGTTTATCTTTAGTGATAATACTAATAACGACTTTAACAACATGCTTTCTTGGTTCACTATTAAATAAGTAATTGATTTTTATTATAGAAAATTGTCTTTATGCATACACATTTTATTTAGATGAGTTTGACTAAATAATTACCTAAACACCAATTATTGGCACCATTATCACCAATTATTGGCATCGACCGAGCCAATTATCAGCACCTTAAAATTAGACATTAAAATAGGTAGATAAATGAAATACTCCAATGTTTATAGCAAAATCTCTTTTATTTATACCTAGCCTAACAACCGAAGTTTCAGAAAAATAAATACATAAGTATAAAAAATTCCAAAAAATAATAGACATTCTTTTGATCATAATATCAACACTATGAAAATAACTAGCAATGTTAGTTTCAGCACCATATAATTTTGCATTCCATATCCGGGCAGGATATGAAATCCGAAATCATAGAATACTTTTTCCAAGAATATTGAATTCTAGGCATAAAATAATAATCACGCTTTACAATAAAAAATATGGATTAACAATTTTACATACCACTTCGTCATGTAACAGTACCAGTGCCGATAATTAGCAATTCGCAAAAAAATTGAACCCAGATGTCAGCACCTCATTTATGAACATAAAATCAAGATAACGTTCATTTCCATTGTCAGATAAGCCTTATAAAACATTTTATACATGAATAAAACCTAAAGGTTCAGTAAAAAATATCTAAAAGATCTAAAATAAAGTAAAATAAAAAAACCTGAACTTACCTACGATCATAAGAAACTGTCAAAACAAAGTAATTTGAAGGACATGTTCCCGCGTTTTTAAAAAAAAATGGCTTTTTTAATCGATGAATGTAGTTTGGCCCAGTTTATAACTCCAAAAGGATCTTATTTTTCATTTCTTTAAACGGAATCCCAAATTAATTAATGGTAAGCTTATAATTTGAGTTTAGTTGGGGGTGCTGATAATCTGGTGCAGTGCCAACATTAGGACGCGTGCCCCTATTAATATCACTTTTTTTTCTATTTTGTACGTCAGGTTTTGTATGACTCTGAATTCAGGTAGGTACACATAGGGTATTTTATTCTTATAATCTATTCGCAATACTTACTAAGGTAAAATATTATACTTTCAGTTTATAACGTGTCTAAATTCCGAAAGGCCTTTACGACGAGGACTCTTAGAGTCATGGGTATGTCAGGTTTCCCAGTTATCAAATATCTGAAAAACTAACTTAAGTTCCTTCCTTATCTCTAAGTTGACCTTATATAAAACATATCGGAAAATTTTCTTTTGACCTTGTATCGTTAACAGTGGATGGCCTGATCGATGTTAGTGCGGCAGATAACAAAATCGTTTACACTGACCTCTACGTTAAACTTTGTATGCAACTGATGTATATTATTAGTTTTAGGTATAAATAAATAGTATTAGCAGATCAGCACAATCTGTAACGCCATTGCTGTCTCATATCAGCGCTCGGTAAGTCGAAAATAAATGCTCTCTTGATTTTGATTTAGTTCAGAAAAATCATTTATCATTATATCATCCAATTAATTTACACTGTTGAACAAAGCCGTACTCAAGAAATTTGCACTGTACGCGGTCTTTAAACTATCGGGTTGAATTTGCTTGTCGTTTAGGTACGGGTTACACTGATTAGCTTCGAAGAGATTGACTTTTCTACAAACAATTATGTTTTTTATATTTCCAGGACTGAAAGCCATAATGTGGTGCAATACAGTTACGATATGCATTTTATTGGTTTGTATGACAATACCAAATAAATCTGCTGTTGTCGATTTAGAACAGCAAGAGTGTCAAAAGATTTCATCGTGTTCATTGTGTATTACAAAGAGTTTCTGCTCGTGGTGTGTTACTAAAAGTAAATGCACAAAACAATTTTGTGGCAACGACAATGTTATTTACCCTAAAGAAGACTACCAGGCTTTGATGGCGGGACCCCTTTTTTGTCCAAGAGTGGTGGAACCACAAGAAGTATTAAATATTAAAAGCGGAACAAAAAGAAGTATTTCTGTGAAAATTACGCAAGTACATTTGTACATGGCTTTTACAGCGTGGAAATGTCAATTAACTTTAGAAGGTACTTCGGAGCCGAAAACAGTGATGGCGCACCTTCTTGCCGATAAGGTATATTGTGAGGCTTTAGAATTCAACAATGATTCTAATGAACCGTACATAAATGGAAAAGTTACTGTTTTATGGGACTATGTTATGAATTTCGACGGTTCTTACCGGTTTAAAGTGTGCAGATGCGATTTAGATCCAACATGTACAGCTTGTAATAAATAAAGTTATTTTAATTTAATCCATACTAATATTATAAATGCGAAAGTAACTCTGTCTGTCTGTCTGTCTGTTACTCTTTCACGCCTAAACGGCTGAACGGATTTTGATGAAATTTGGTACAGACAATCTTTAGACCCTGAGAAAGAACGTAGGCTACTTTTTATTAACAAAAAAAATATTTTTTTTTTACAAAAAATCGTATGTTCTAGCATTTTGAAATTTTTACCAGTGTGGGGGTGAAATAGGGGTTGAATTGAAGATAAGACAATAAATCTTGGTACGTAGGTTTTTTCTACAAACGGAATTCCCGAAATTCGAACTGTACGGATTCGGAACGGGAACTACAAAGCCAAACTCACATTCACTTCTCTCTCACTCACAACAAATTCTGATTATGAGTCTGATTGACAAAAACTAATTTCACGCGGGCGAAGCCGCGGGCGGAAGCTAGTTGTTTTATATACGGATAAAGTTCAAGTGAATGTCTTTTAAAAGAACCACGGAGAAATCGACTTTTAATCACCGTTTTCTTTTCAATAAGTATTTCTTGGGACAAAAGGAATTCTTAACAAAGGAGATCGTAAAACAGTCGGTGTAAACAGATTTTTTTTGTACGTAAATGGAAAAGTCAAATACCTATTACCTAGAAAATTGTATTTGAATTAACTTCTTCCTAGTTTTATTAAAGTACTTATGTATTTGTCATGGTACGGTCGGAGTAATATTTGATGAGGAACTTGTTGAAGTTGAAAGAATGTTCGTGTTAAAACTGTCGCTTCGTAGAACATCCAGATGGTGTTGGATTTGTTTGTATTTAGTATTCAATGTTTTGAATTAAAATTGTAATCTTTTACATTTCTTCACTCTAGAAGCTTTTACGCGGCAAAGTTAAAGTGGAAAATAATAAATTTATGTGGTGGAAAGTAAAATAATTATTTCTAAGTTATTGTATATCGCCATCCTTTTAAAAATTATGGAAAATTGCTGCTGAGAATAAAGCTTTTTACACATTATTTAAAAGGCTATATTAATAAATGTGATTAAATAAATAGAAAAATATTTTATTTGGGTGGTACCCTTTCATATTTTTTTCTCAATTTTTAAATGAGAGTACGTAAGGATAAACAAGGAAGGAACTTTTTCAGAGTAACAATTAGGTTACATCTTTTATATGATAAAGGAAAAAAATAAATTCTGAAATACTATTATTAAAATAATGAATAAATAAAATGTTGTTTTATAAAGTGGTTTTCAAAGTTCGAATGTCAACATCCATTTTGTTAATTTCTCATAAATTCGCCATTAATTTTTTGGGAACAACTATATTTTTTTCAACATAGTCTGGGCAACATTTGTGTTCTGGAAATTGTTGCGTATAAAAAAAAACAAAACTTTATGCGTTAACAATGAATAAAACTTGAGAGGTGGATAAACACTGACATTAGATGTGGGTTTCCAAAAGCTTTTTCTAAACGAGTAGACTGTTGAAAAATGTTTTGTCCATACAAAACGGTGTTATTCATTTTAAAAGCTTTCCTGAAGGTTTGATACTGAGACTAGTCAGCTTGTATTGTTTAGTGAATATAACTGAATGTCTTTGTGTTTAGACAAAGGCAGTTTGCAAGCAGTCGGAAGTAGAACAGTATTGCTATTGCAATTGTACCGCACTATTAATTGTTGGAGACTTCCTTTATAAGAGAAATGTATAATTTAGGTTTCATCGAATTGTAGATCTTGTTTTACCTATACAAAATTGCGTTAATTTATTTAATGTCCATAGAAGCTGGCTGGTTTTGTTATTTCTGAATTCTTAGCATTGTTTAGTAAATCGAAGACCTTGGTAACATTATTTTACTTAAACGGAATGCCCTGTCGAAGTAGAGGGCCATATTCGGCTCTTGTCTTACCCTAGCGAGTGTGACCAGTGAGTTACACTAATCTAGTGTGTAGTACTATCAGTTGCAATCACTGATTTATAAATGTCATTTCATAAATCCATAGACCGCTCAGTGGTAATTCATTTGAGCGTCTCTGTGCTTCGGTGGGCACGTAAGAAGTCGATCCCGACTATCGTCGTAGGCACACGTTAAGTCAAGCCAAAACGGTTCGAGCTAATCGCGATACCTAGTTGCCATCGAAACAAACTGTACAAAAAAAAGAAACTCATCTAGACTCATAAGCAAATTGTGATAGAAACAGAAACCTGATAGTTTAATTAATTGTAAATATAATAAGCGCCTAGTAAAACAAACCGACCGAATAGTAAAACAACCGCACATATAAAACTATGGATTCCGTTCCAAAATTAACACCAAATGGTAAACTGCAAAAAGCTTGCCAAATTCTATTAATACAATGAGCAATATGTGACGGAATACCGGGCTCCTCAGAATATTAGTGCAAAAAGACATTGTCGTATATCGACACCAGAAGTATCAATTAACGTAAGGGACAAAACACGACTTTTCAGGAGAGCCAAAAAACCATTCCGATTTTACAAATTCACTTGTAACTTTTTTTTAGTTGCCCTAATCTTAAAAGTGTCTAGGACAAAGTTTCTTATAATTTTCTCTTCTTTATAACTATAAATAAAATATTTACGTAAACTTACGCGTTTAGAAAATAGCATGTCCCTTACATTAAAAAAAGTTGCTTAGTTCCTGCTAGTTGTCCTTTAAGGCACTCAAGCTTTCAATGGAAACTATCCCATATTAAAGTAAGCACCAAGTTTAATAGGAAACTAAAACACAAATCTACTGTAAAGGACATAAACTACTATGAACTGGATGAAATAAATATGATGTATGATAAACTATTAAGAGCAATTATTATGTAATTTTGGACCTGATATCTTTATTATTAAGTCCATTAGTAAAAATATACTTAAACTTACAATATCTTTAGATTAATTTTGGAAATTTTGGAGAAAATTCGGACTGGTCGAACAGTAAATACGACTGTGGTAAATGCAGTTAGGCAGTTCCTAGAGACAGGATCTTATGAACGGAGACCAGGCCACAGTCGTAAGCTGTGTAATTTGACTTGGCATAACCGTTTTATCGTCAGAAATGTCCTCAGGGAATGGTTCATTACAGCAATTCAAGCACGTAACCAACTCCAAGAAGTTAAAAATGTGTGTGGGGGTATACGTACGGTCAGAAGAAGGTTAAGCTTTTAAAACTGCTAGAGGACCACAGTTTCTTATTTTTCTCGTGAGTACAGGCAATGGACAATATATAAAAGGCCTTTTCGTCTATTGCAGACGATATATGAGGTGGTGTCTGTGATACATCGCTTTATATGACTGTACAGACCGATACCACAGGCTTGACAAAAGAAGTAACTGGACATTAGTGTCGAACCACGTTCATATCGTTTCTGTCTCTTGTCAGCAAGCACTCCAATCCAGGCTTCATTACAAAATTTGCGACCCTCTCCGACACGTTTGCGCCACTCAGGACGTTTTTCCGCGAGCTTCTCCCAGTCACGGTGGTCGATTTTAAATGCTGCCATGTCTCGCTTGGTGCAGTCTTTGAAACGAAGCAGCGGCCTCCCAACATCTCTTTTTCCATTCGCTACTGCACCAAGGAGAACACGTCGTTGTAATGGAGAGGGTTCCATCCTATGCACATGCCCTAGCCAACGCAGACGTCTCTATTTAAGAAGCACTGTCAGACTAGGCAGCTGTGCGATTTCTAAAACCTTCTCGTTTGTCATCTTGTCCTGCCATGCTAAGCTCAAGATCTTTCGTAAGCAACGCATGTAACATAAGTTAAGACGACAGCAACGTGCTTGTTTTGCATACGATGTCCAGGTTTCAGCTCCGTACAAGAGTATGCTTAAGATGGAAGTCTGAAAGACAACCACCTTGGTCTTAGTAGTAAGGTGCTTATTGTACCATACCCTTGTACCTAGCTTCCCGAACATGGTTGCCGCCTTGCCAATACGGATGTCGATCCGTCGAGAGCATTCGAAAAATGTGGTGTTTACAGACGAATATCGGATATCATTATATTATCGTGAAGGTCGTCAGAGTTCTTACAGGCACAAAAATAAAAGGTTTGCCCCATGTGCCCCTTGAAACTGTGGTGTGCCAAGGTGGTTCAATAATGTTTTGGGTGGCATCATTTACGGGGCTCGTACTTAGACTTAGTTATTTTTTAAAGTGGTGGTGTAAACGCAGAAAAATATGTTACAGAGGCTTAAGAACCTCATGTGATGCCAATTGCACCATTTATTGGGGAATAATTTCTGTTAATCCATGATAGTGCCCGGCCACACATCCCTAAAAATCACAACCTGAATAAGGGTGTGATTCGAAAATTACTATGGCCTCCTTGAAGATCAGTCTTAAATCTTATGGAACATGTCTAGGACAATTAACTAAATGTTACAGTTTTTATGGCTGTTTCTCATTTTGTTGATTTTTCAAGAAATTTTGTTCATTTAATGTTTTTTAATTCATACTTGTAATTAAGTAAAATATTTGATAATACCGAAAAATAATGTGTAATGTACATTTTTTCGTAATTTTAGACATAATTAAAGGTGGGCCCTTGAATGAAAATGAAATGAAAAAATATTTTATTTCATATAAGTCAAATCAATGACACTTATGAACGTCGGAGTTTTTATAGTGATCACAGCACGTCTAACTTAACGGCTAAGTTTACTGAGGGTTCGGAACACTACCATGACAGAGAAGACACCCACAAGAAACTCTGCTGGGTTCCTATCGCTCTTTTAGGTGATCACTTCACAAATATTTTATTAAGAAAACAGGACAATTCAGATCCAGGCATTTTTATCGTTTAAGTAATCCTTTACACTGTAATATGATTTCAATATTAACTTATGTTTAATGAAAGATTTAAATTTATTAATTGACAATTCTTTAACTTCCATAGGGAGCTTATTATAAAAACGAATACCATTACCAGCGAAAGAATTACTTATTTTATGAAGCCTAGTGTGGAGAACAGCAAGTTTATTTTTATTTCTTGTATTAACATTGTGTATATCACTCATTTTTTTATATTTGTTTATATTTTTGTGTACATACATTAGATTTTCGAATATATACTGGCAATGCACAGTCATAATCTTAATCACTTTAAATTTGTCTCTAAGAGACTCTCTTGGGCCCATATTATATATACAACGTACCGCTCTTTTTTGCAATACAAATATTGTGTTGATATCAGCCGCACTACCCCACAACAGAATACCATACGACATAACACTATGAAAGTAGCTAAAATAAACTAGCCTAGCTGTTTCTATGTCTGTTAACTGACGTATTTTTTTCACTGCGTATGCTGCTGAAGAAAGCCTACCTGACAAGTTTTCAATATGGGGGCCCCATTGTAATTTACTATCTGAAGTAATACCTAGGAATACTGTAGTGTTAACGATTTCTAATTCCTCATCACTAATCATAACAATTGGATTTATATTAAGTACGTTTGGCAAGGTAAATTTTACGCATTTTGTCTTGGTTTTATTTAATAACAAATTATTTGAATTGAACCAATACACTATTTCCAAAAGAGAATTATTTATGTAGTCTACCGCAGGTTGTCGTCTATTAATCTTAAAAATAAAGGATGTATCATCGGCAAACAAAATTATCTCGGGGTTCTTTTTAACTAAATATGGCAAATCGTTTATATATATGAGAAATAGAAATGGTCCTAGTACTGAGCCTTGGGGTACCCCCATTTTAACAACCGATCCAGGCGAACGCTTACCATTTACATCTACTTTTTGTACTCTATCGCTTAAATATGATCTAATAATTCCTAAAGCATAATCCCTAACACCATAGTGACCTAGTTTTCCCAGTAATGTCTCGTGTTCGACACAGTCAAATGCCTTAGATAAATCGCAAAAAACGCTAAAAGCATCTTGTGATTCTTCCCAGGCCTCAAATATATGTTCTACTAAATTAGCTCCGGCATCGGTAGTTGAACGACCACGTGTAAATCCGAATTGCTTATCGTGAAGTAATTTATTCTCATTAAAATGACTAATTAATTGGTTAAGAATTAGTTTTTCAAATATCTTACTAAACGTAGGCAACACAGATATTGGTCTAAAGTTTGTAGGATCTAGAGTACTACCTGATTTGAACAGAGGTGTTATTTTACTAGGTTTCATAAGATCAGGGAATATACCTAAGTCTACACTATTATTAAAGATGACAGCTAACTCTGGTGCAATAACATCTATCACTGTTTTTAAAATGCTAACAGAGATTCCCCATAGATCAGCTGTTTTCTTAACACTTATTGAATTAAAGATTTTAATAATCTCAAGTGGACTAACATGGCTAAATTTAAGAGTTTTGTTACATTCTGGTACATTTTCTGCTAAGAGAGTGATAGCTGCATTGGATGAGGAGTTCAAAGATTTAGTAATATCTATAGAAATATTTGTAAAATATCTTTCAAATGTATTCGCTATATCTAAATTAGAATCAATAATTTTATCTTCAATTTTTAATTTTAGGTCTTTGTGTTGTTGATTTTTCCGACCTGTTTCCTCATTTATTATATTCCAAGTAGTCTTAATTTTATTATTACTGTTTCTTATCTTAGAGGTTATAAATTGTGCTTTGGTATTTTTACAGTTGATTTTAAATTTTTTTGAAAATTCTTTTACATACTCTTTGAACTCATCACTAGTGTTAATTGATTTTTCTGCATATAAGTTATATAATAATTGCCTATCTTTGTGTAACTCTGCTGTTGCCCAGTCATTAAATACCAATGTATTAGTAACTGAAAATGTTTTAGAGGTAAAAATCTCACTAAATAATTTATGAAATGAAGTAAAAAAAGAGTTATACATTTCATTTGGATGTGATATATTTAATAAAAATGAATAATCAATACTAAGTAACTTTGTTTTCAAATTGTTCAAACGGTTTGCAGTTACCGGTACACAAGTAATATACTTCTTTGATATTATTTTATTAACATTATGGAATTGGATTAATTGTCCACTATGATCTGAATTTAATTTGTTAATAACACATTTCTGAATAGGAATTATATTTGTAAAAATATTATCTATACATGTTGCACTAGTTGACGTTATTCTAGTAGGTTCCATAAACATATTAAGTAAGTTGTATGATTTAAATAGATTTATCAATCTAAGACTCAATTTGCTACGTTCTAAAATATTAACATTAAAGTCTCCACATATAATAAGTTTCTTGTTAGATTTTGACAGTTTGAATAAAACCTCTTCCATTATTACTTCAAAAATATCAAAGGAACCCAATGGTGGTCTATATACTGACACTACTATGAATTGTCCTGTTTCCAATGATGCCAATTCAATTGTTCGTTCAACAGATAGATTTACTATGTCCTTACGCTCCTTAAATTTAAATTGTTTATTAATTATTATTAATGAACCTCCATGTATTGAATTTAACCTGGTGAATGAACTACCAACCTGGTGGCCACTGAAATTAAACATGAATTCAAAACTTTTTAACCAATGTTCAGTTAAACATAAAATACTAATATTACAACTATTCAAAAAAAGTTCTATTTCTAGCTCTTTATTTCTTAAACACTGAATATTCTGGTGCACCAAGTTGATATAATTGGCATTTTTCTTACAGTTATGAAAAGTATGCGTTTTTTCTAAACTAGAGTGAAACTCTACCTTCTTAATATCTCTATGAATATGCATCTCATTTAAAGATAAATCTAATTCTTTGCCAAAAGATCCTACAATATTTTGTTGTATATTATTCAAGAACAAAGAGTTCTTCTGTGTCCTTAAAACTAAGTCGCTAGAGTTTTCCCCTATTGTCCTACACTTAAATTTAAATGATGATTTGGAACAGATTCCAAAGTCGCTAAACTAAGATTTTGCTCAATAAAAGCAGGTTGGTTAGCCAAGTTCTTGGCTGACTGTCTAATACAATATGATAGCGAAAATGCTATCTGTCTCTTAAAAAATCTATTCAAATAGAATTTATCTTTCATCAATAATAATTTACTTTCTAAGTAAAAGTTTATGTCAATCAAATGGAACTTGTTTGAATTATTAAATGTTAATGTATGTAATGTTTGATTGAGCATATATCTTATATTGTTTTCTGCCTGTGACAAACTACGGCTATAAGGAAGTGTGAATAATATTATATTTTTAACATTTAATAAACTCAATGATTCAAAACAATTTATAAGTATATTTCTGTTTGCATTTCCTCTGTCTCCTACTAAAATTATAAGAGTACTGTTACTGTTTAAATTGTGATCCTTAACTTTTTCTATAATGGAACTATATGTTAACCCTGGCATACAATAGTTAATTACATTTTGTTCTAAGTATGATCTTAGTGACTGTCCCATTGATTTTCCTAATTCATCACAAAACATAAATATATCAGATTGTGCATTATTTTGTTGTTGTTGTAAATGTATTAAGGTAAGCGACAAATTAAAGTAAAGTTATGTATTATGTTTTAACGTAAAGGTCATATTGTGAGAATTGTACAAAACGTTTGTTTAATGTAAGGGACTAAATTGCATTTCAGAACTATTTACATTATTTTTTCTAACACGTAAAAATATTTACGTCCGTTAAATTAATTTTTTAGTATACAAAACAGTCTATACCTTCGAAAACGTGTACTGTAAGGGACATTTTTTTAACGATAAAGAAATTTCAAATATGCCAAACGATAGAGCGTGAAATTCCGAATCCAACGGTATATATAACTCATTTTGGCCAAAATGTCCCTTACGTTAATTGATACTTCTGGTGTCGATATATGGGAGATTGTATAGACTTCATTTAAAAATGTTTAAGGCTAACTATACTGCATTTATACTGGTAGTAGTTAGTATACACTTTATTTATTATTACACTATTAATTTATTTTACCCATAAAATATTTTTATTGCTGAAAACTTTATGAGTGTCCCACGTATGTGTGGGTCTTCAACTAAGCTGGCATCGTCTTGCGTCTGGCGGAAAAACATTACAATATAAATATACTGTGGCAGCTTTGATTTCTGCTTCTGTAGACAAATTGACTATCATTAGAATTTAAAATACGCGGCGGGTAAAAAACTGCCGTCTGTGTAGCGGTAGTCGCTTCCGCTGTCACCTCCGCTATCGCTTCTGCTGTTGCCATAATATGGCTTTCGGCTTAAACCAAAATAAAAAAGTATTTTTGTACCAAACACTTTATATTACTAAGAAACAGACTTCATTAGCATTTCTCAAACAAAATACAAAGACAAAAACAAAGATCATTTTTATTTAGATAAACCAAGACTGTTGTTTTTTGTTGCTAGGAAAATAAAATTTGATATAACAAAATTTTAAAGAAACTGAGTGTTTATTATAACGGGTGATTTTTTAAGCGTATAGTTCTTTTCAAAATTGAATATAACATTCAATTAGCATCATATGTGTATGACCAGCTACCAGCTATGCAAAGACACATGACTATTACCTACGCAAAGATCCCGGCTTCGATTGCCACTCAATGCAAATCTTCGTGTTCAGGAACATGAATTTTCGCTTTGGACTGTGTGATTTCAGTGTTATTACAGAAAAAGTATAAAGATGGCGTTGGGAGAATATATAACCAATATTTTGTCATCTATACTAATATAAAGAGGCAAAGCTTGTGTGTTTGTGACGTTGTAGGGGGTAATCTCTGGATCTACTGTGTGTCATAGGCTATATAGTATCACGCTATGCCTAATAGGAGTAGAGCAGTAATGAAATATGTTTATAAAAGGGACGCTTAAAAATGAATTTTCTTAGTATCAACATTTTGGTTGGAGTAAGATTTTAATTTTAATTTTAAATACCTGTCATCATCATAACAGCCCACTAATGTCCCACTGCAGGGACGGGCCTCCTCCCGTGTCGGAGGGATACTTGGCCTACTAATACCACGCTGGCCAGACGAATTGGCATGGGGTTTAATTTCTAGTTTTCATTCTTTTTATTTCGTAAAGATAATATTCACGGATAGTCCCTTAGTCGGTTATTACGACACCCATGGGATGAGAAGAGGTGGTGACATATTGTATTCTTACTCCGTCACCACACGGAGTTAAATACCTGTAAGTACTATAAATTAATTCTACCTTAAAAATACTGCTTGGTCGGACTAAATTCGGAGGGCGGAGGACCCTGTTCTGTGGCGTTTGTTGGGAGAGGCATTTTGTCCAGCGTGGATTGCGATAGCCTAATTGGTTTATTGATTAATACCATGTATTCTTAATCCATCGTTACATGGATAATACTCTATACTAATATTATAAAGAGGTAAAGTTTGTGTGTTTGTAAGTTTGTGACGTTGTAGGGGTAATCTCTGGATCTACAGAACCGATTTTTAAAATTCTTTTTGTGTTAAATAGGCCATTTATCAGGGAGTGCCATAGGCTATATAGTATCACGCTATGACTAATAAGAGAGGAGCAGTAATGAAATATGTTTAAAAAACGGAAGCGTTGTTTTCGCCGCCCAACGAAGTGGGCACGGGTCAGCTAGTACTATAATAAAGGTATTTTGTCAAATAAAATGTTAGCATAAAAAAATTATAATATTTGTGATGTGTGTTACGTGATTTATTATTTTTCACGTCAATTTTGAATTGTGAAGGCAACCAAATAAACCAAGACAAATGTCCTGGTTCACACAGACCGAGACTGTAACCTTTGATTTTGTGTTCATGATATCACAAAAAAGAATTTTGTGAATTGGAAAATGTCACAATTCTGAACAGGAGAGAAATTGAATTACATCATTGATTTTCGTTCAAAGTTGGAAAGGGATCAAAAATACGACACGAATGAACTGTGAAATATTTTTTAAATATTTCTTTACGTAATTCTGCGGCTTCATTTGTGTGTAGGGTAAGGTTGCGACTATTGGACCACTTAATTTTAAACAGTCGTAGTATCTAAAATAGAGCGTGAAATAAAACAAAATCTGTGTAAACGAGTAGTCTGTATATTCAATTATTGGTAACTAACATAATTAAGTTAATTTTATTAAGTATATAGTCACAAAAGAAGAAAATAAAACTTTGTGATGGTTTCCTTGTTTGAACCACCGTCTCTTTCATCGGACCACTTAGTCGCTATAATTGGACTTAGGGCATTATAGGCGGCTGGTCCATTCAAGGTGCATGTAAAAAATTAATAAAATAAAATATTTTTTTTATCATTTTTTTTTTATTTTCGACAATAAATAGATACTTACATTAATTAGTCGACTCTAATTATATTTCTTTATTTGGCATGCAAAATCACAAAAATATTTCAGGTACGTCAAATCTTCTCTTTATCGTCGCTTTTGGCACTCGAAACATTCTAATTACCTCATTCAATCCAACTTCTTTTCTTCCTAAGCTGGTTTCATACTCGCCACTCTCTTTTCCTCTTTTTGCGATGCTAAAATAAAACGATTTGTTTGATTAAATAACACATATTAAAGAAGTTGCCATGATTGTACCGGTTCAATGAAAGAGCATCGTGCCAGTCCATTGATAGAAACTCACTAACATCCACCGAAAAAAATATTTTAAAAAAAGTAGCACATTACTGAACAAAAACATACGGTACTATGTATTCTTAATTGCTGTACTATACTAGTAAAAAAAATCACACTAAAATAATTAATATAATAGTACTTACATGCTGTTATTTGCAGCGTAAAAATTAAATTCGAGGTCCGCGAAACAAAGCAAAGTACGTCCATCCCTCATGCTGCCTGCTGCGGTACTGGCAGTTGGAGGGCGGTGTGGGGGGTTGTAAAGCTATCGTTTCGATGCAAATATCGGGTTCAAATATGAATAGATCGCGAAATATTGAAGTGGTCCAAACAAAGCGCTAGTCCAATGATCGCAACCTTACCCTAAGTATAAGTAAAGAATATTCAAGAATGTGGGAATATTAATTTATTTATTTTCCTACTCTCTTAAAAAAACAAAGAACGGAGAAGTTCCCACACAAACCACCAACCCCTATTTAATTGCCTTAAAATAATCTTTATTTTACAACAAGAGAAGATGCGGTTATGGTACCTACCGACTCATGCTACGGAGTCCAACCAAAAATAGTATTCAATAAAGTCTGCTGTAATGTTTTCTTTATTATTGATTTATATTATGATTCTTCTAATTTAATACAACTACACACAACTGCGAATATCACAATTATCTTTGCATTTGTAAAAGTTAACAATCATAGCGCGATCTTAAGTGAAGTTTTTGTTTCTTTTATCGTTTGGATAGTAGGCATGTTTTTCAAGCCGTTCATAGAAAGAAAGAAAGAAAAATTCGTTTATTCACGTAAGATATAAAAATACCGCATGTGAAGGTCGTTTTACAGTGATCACATAATATGCTCGTCTAACTTAACGGCTAAGTTTACTGAGGGTTCGGAACACGACCATGTCAGAGAAGACACCCACAAGAAACTCTGCTGGGTTCCTATCGCTCCTTTGGTGATCACTTCACAAATATTATTTTATTTAGTAAACAGGACAATTCAGATCCAAGCATTTTTATCGTTTAAGTAATCCTTTACACTATAATATGATTTCGATATTATCTTATGTTTAATAAAAGATTTAAATTTATTAACTGAAAATTCTTTAACTTCCCTAGGGAGCTTATTATAAAAACGAATACCATTACCAGCGAAAGAATTACTTATTTTATGAAGCCTAGTGTGGAGAACAGCAAGTTTATTTTTATTTCTAGTGTTAACATTATGTATATCACTCATTTTTTTGATACTTGTTAATATTTTTGTGTACGTACATTAAATTATCAAATATATACTGGCAATGCACAGTCATAATCTTAATTATTTTAAATTTATCTCTAAGAGACTCTATTGGGCCCATATTATATTAGGTTGGGGAAAAAGTCTTTTCGTATTTTTGTATGAAAAGTCAAGACATTTTTTTCAAAGTTTATTTACATTTATTTACAATATATATGTACCGTTTTGTTGAACAACTTTCTGCCATTTTGTGGGCAGAGACATTATCCCGTTACTGTAGAAACTTTGGGACTTCTGATAAAAAAAACGGGACAAATAGTTTTGGCAGTCCTTTCTTGAGGTCAACCTTACAGAACCTAAAGAATTCTGAAGAGACCGAAACAGGTGAAAATCTGAAGGCGCAAGGTCAGGGCTATATGGTGGATGCACTAGGACCTCCCAGTCGAACTCTCTTAATTTTTGCTGAGTGGCTAAAGATGTGTGTGGTCTAGCGTTATCGTAATGAAAGACCACACCCTTCCTGTTGATCAATTCCGGCCGTTTTCTCTCGACTGCTTCCTTTAATCTCATCAGTTGCTGGCAGTAAAGATCAGAATCGATGGTCGGTAAAAGCTCATAATGAACAATGCCCTTCCAATCCCACCATACACACAGCACCACCTTATTTCGTGTTAGGCCAGGTTTGGCCACAGTCTGTGAAGCCTGGCCAACTTTCGACCACGACCTTTTTCGCACGTTCTTGTCGTACGTGATCCACTTTTCATCGCCAGTTATCAATCTCTTCAAAAACGGCTCGGTTTCATTACGTCTCAATAATGAATCGCAAATGAGTACACGGTTCATTAAGTTTCTTTGAGTGAGCTCGTGTGGCACCCAAATATCGAGCTTTTTTGTATAACCAGCTTTCTTCAAATGGGTCAAAACTGTTTTGTGGTCAATTCCCAGTTCTTCAGCTACATCGTAACTACTAATATGCCGATCTTGCTCCACTCTTTCAAAAATGGCGTCCATTTTATTCGTAACAGGGCGACCAGAGCGAGGTGCATCTTTAACATCAAAATTTCCGGACTGAAAACGTTTGAACCAAATTTGTGCTACTCTTACTGACACTGCATCAGGTCCATAAACATCACATATTTTTTCCACTGCTTGAGTTGCATTTTTGCCTTTTATATAATAAAATTTTAAAATGTATCGAATTTCTTCATTAGATTCACTCATTTTTACGGAGAGAAAAACAAATGAAAAATAGCGGGAAACAACTTTTTTTTATTTTTTTCTTTTCTTTATAATGTAACCTTTTTAATGTTACCAAAACCAGCCAGACACAAGTAGTACAGTCAAAGAAATTTTATAATAAGTTTATACCTACGTTATGCGAAAAGACTTTTTCCCCGACCTATTATATACAACGTATCGCTCTTTTTTGCAAAACAAATATTGTGTTAATATCAGCCGCACTACCCCACAACAGAATACCATACGACATTATGCTATGAAAATAACTAAATTAAATTACGCCTTTCACGTGGCTTAATAATTGCATCATTACAACAAAATCTGTCTGTAAGTGTCTCAAAGTGAAATATGTACTTGAGTTTAACTTCTGTAACTTTCTTGTCTATGTTAGTCCGTAGTGTTTGTTGCTTTATTATTCAAAATGGCAGCTACGCGTCGTCGATGCGGTGCGGTCATATCCTATTGGTGCGGGTGCAGCTTCGTCTACATGCAGCCTAATAACTTTTTATCAAGAATTGAATAAAATCTTGAAATGAAATTCTGTATTTTAATTTCAGAGCTGGTTTAGAGATCAAAATTGTTTATCTTCATAATAAATATTGATTTGTCAGTTATTGAAATCCAAAATAAAAATTCAAGCGCAAAAATAAAACGTTACTTTTTGACAGGAACTTTTTGATAACATTAACCACCAAGCAGAATCAGAATCTATATAAAGTACCCAAACAGACAATAATTCTTACATTTTGAAAAACCATATCTAATAATCTTAAATTGAGTAAGGTACTCGTAACAACAACACAGGCATTAAATGTAGTGTGTTAGGGTATTTTTTTTTCTAATTAATGGTATTTTGCATTCACGTCACTCGATAATAATTAATTGCACGTTGCTTATTTATCTTAGTTCTCTGACAAAGCTCATGTAACAACTACGGTAGGTCCTACCTAATGTATTGTAAGTGGCAAGCCCTCCGATGCAAAAAAGCCAGTCAAATGTTCACTGCGTACCAAGACTTTGCCGAAGTTTACAGAGGACACACGTAACACATTGCCGATAGCATATTTCTTTTTTCCTCATAATTAAGAAGTATATTTCTTGGACGTACCTATAAAAATCTCAAATGTAAGTTTATTTTCCAGATTCATGTCCATTATTACATTATATCCATATTTACATTAATTTATGTAACATATTATCTGATAAATCACTAAATCACGAAATTTTAATATACGAACTAGCAAAAGTTATTTGAAGCTAATTATTTATTAAAGTAGAATAATTCAATGAAAGCTACATTTAAAACTATCAATTAAGCAAATGTGATGGTTTTAATTGATTACATATTTACATAAAACAGCATAGGTTTACAGTAGCATTTATTTGATGAATCCGTAAATGTAATATTAAAGTTCATAAATGCGCTTTTTATATTAAATTTCGGTACATTATAAGGTACATTTGACATTTTGTGATTGTATTCTTGGTCATGGTAATAATTATAGCTTGTCCTTTCCTCTTTTAGTCGGTTCTCACGACACCCACGTGGAGAGATTAATAGGTAGCGAGTACAAGGCTGATGACTAAACATGTATTACTTTACTCCATTGATTTACAAAAAACCCAAGATGCACATTTTCAAACAAAACTAACAGCCAAAAGTGTCACCAAATTATACATACGATAAGACCTAATCTTAGCATTCCATGGATTCTCCGTGCGGGTGCCGGGTCCATCGCGTGATAGAGGGCGGAACACTGGCGTAACAGCGTCTGGGACTTACGACCCAGATGTAGGTTTAAGGAGGCCCCCTTACAACGCGTTAGCGGTCACCTTCACTGTCTGCCATGTTCCGTCCTCTACCTATCCAAATTTGGTAGGAACCTAACAATGCCGTTTTGGACATTCGTGATAGTAGAGAGCTTACTGAAGTTCTCGGCAGTCCTAGTTCTTTTAATAGATTGTAGAGGGATTTAGCTGGTGTACCCCTCGCACCTATTTCCACGGCATACAGAGTAACCCTATAGCCATTTCTGGTTATCTCATTTGTCAAGTCAAAGTATTTATTTGTCTTAATTGCGTGGTCTTTAGGGATGTTAGTTTCCCACGGTACCGTGAGCTCAATAAGTAAATACGTATAGTAATATCGTAAACAATTTTTTTTTTCAAATTCAATCTTACACGCATGACATAAAGTTGTATTTAAAAAGTAATGCACAAAAAGCAATAAAATTTAATTATAATTTAAAAAAAGTGCACAATTTGAAATTATGAGCCTATTTGTTGCGGACGGTTTTGGGAAGTTGAGTGTGTATCTTTTAGTATGAGTTTAGAGACACAAAATGTCGAGGCCAGAGATTAATATTATGTTAATTTATATTTATAATACAGATATTTTTAAGTTAAATATAAATAATAAAAAACTTATATTCTTTTAACTTAAGATATTTTGGAAAACAATGAATTTCGTTTGCAAAATTAAACTTGATCGTTTATTTTTTTCCACATAAAATGGTGAAAAACAACCAGGTTAAAGTCAACTTCGTTATAGATGAATTTGCGTGCCGTCGAAGCAAACAAGAGCTGAGTCTGTTAGCTTTTTATTTTCTTCAGTAATTGGATCCTACGACACCGCAGGGGTTCCGTACCTATAAATAGGTGTTACCGGCTATATCAATTAAAGGCGAGTCGTTTCTAGTAAAAGCGACTAGTAATATAAATGATAATTAAAAGACTAAGAGAAAACTAAATCCAAATGACACACTATTTGATACACAATTTGTACATGTGGCAGAGTAAGAGGATCAAATTCAGTGCTGTACGTAACGTAATTGTATTAATATTACCTACATTATTGCGCTGTTATTTCCATCGTCAGTCAGTAAAAAATCTAAGGCAAGAAGTGATGTGTGCCTTTACCCAGCTATAATGTAATTCAGCCTTTACCCAGCTATAAATGTTTTATGTTAGAGAACTAGCTGAGATACAGCTTAGGCTTCACTATAACAACCTATTCATGAAACCTTTTCTTAGCGAAACTTGTCCATATTGGACAGACAGATTGCAATAGAATCGACAGGTATGGACTACGTACGTAGGTAATTTTCTTCAAGAAAACTAGCATGATATTTAAAGGAAAGAAAACTTAGGTAAACAAAAATTGATTTTTACAAAAAAAAAAAAAACCGACTTCAAAAACACAAATTGCACTAAAAAGTAAAAAATAATTAGTTGTATTTCGGTTTTACAACATTAAATCAGCCATTCCTTCTACTGAATTTTAATCTAAAGAATAGGTTATTTTAATTATTGTAAAAAGTATTGTTTAAGATATTTCTTGAAGATTCTGTAAATATATTGATTTGTAGATTCTTTAAAAGATAATCAAATTATTACAAATAATGTAATATTATTGTTATTTTTGGAGTCGGTGTCAGCCACGATAGTTTATATACCTACCATTTTTTATTTCTGACTTAATATTTAAACAAACATTATGGCGTCATGTTACACACAGGCTAAAGACTAACAATTACTTAAAATTCGCATTAGAAAATGAAACGGCCGTTTTTGTTTTAAATGCAATATTTATCTAATTAATAAAAACCATTTAAAGTGATTCGAGTGTGTTAGAAAAGGCCATAAAGTTTTGTATAACTATATCATACTTATTGCGTTGGCTGACACCGACTCCAAAAATAACAATAATATTACATTATTTGTAATAATTTGATTATCTTTTAAAGAATCTACAAATCAATATATTTACAGACTTTTCAAGAAATATCTTAAACAATACTTTTTACAATAATTAAAATAACCTATTCTTTAGATTAAAATTCAGTAGAAGGAATGGCTGATTTAATGTTGTAAAACCGAAATACAACTAATTATTTTTTACTTTTTAGTGCAATTTGTGTTTTTGAAGTCGGTTTTTTTTTTTTGTAAAAATCAATTTTATTTTCCAATTTTTAGTGAATACCAATTCTATAAATCCATGTGGTGACGGAGTGAGAATGCATGTCACCACCTTATCTCAACCCATGGGTGTCGTAAAAACCAACTTAGGGACTATCCGTGAATATTATCTTTGAGAAATAAAAAGAAGGAAAACTTGAAATTAAACCCTATACCAATCCGTCTGGCCAGTGTGGTATTAGTAGGCTAAATATCCCTCCGTCAGTGGAGGAGGCCCGTCCCTGCAGTGGGACATTATTTTGTCTAAATATGGGTAGACCTACGAAACGCGCTGCTCATGAGACAGCGCTGATTGTATGAGACTGTAGAGGTGATAAAGAAAACGTGACGGTTATTTACAAGACTATTTACTTAATGACACAGAATGAAAGAGAATACAGAGTTATTAAGTTAGTTAAGTTCACAGCACTGAAGTTAAGTTAAGTTATACAAGAATAAAAAACAAGATGTAGATTAGCTAGACGTAGCTTAGACTACGAGTATATAGGAGTAGAAAACAAGATGTAAATTAGAATCTAGAGATCGAGTTAATTGCGTACGCATGAAGTGCGGGCGAACGTGCATTCGCCGTCGGTCTACGTCTCGCACTGTCGCTACGTTAGTACATATTCTTATCTATGACTGTCGCTCGCTCGCGACTGAGCGGTAGCGGGCGGACCGGTCACCGTCGGGTCGCGGGGAGTGCAGCGCGGGCGCCGCCGCGGTATGTTCATTGGTGCGCGTCACAGGTCACAAGACTTGACGCGCCCGCCACGGGTTCGATTCGATGACAACCGAAGAAAGGAAGAAACGCCATTCTCGAAGTAGGAAATCTACCTCCAATGCCATTTCAAAAGAGACTAGTGAACAACGTAAGAATCAGCTTTCACAAAAAAGGACCTACATGAAAAACGTTTTAAATAGGGAGAACATCGAAAAGCGTAGCCACACCGTCTCTGCGTGGTTAATTAGTAATAAAAATTATTAATTTATTGTGCGACATGCACACTAAATTGATAATTTAAATAAATTGACATAAAAATAAATCAAATAAATACTTATAATAGCTATTATTATCAATTTGTTGTACCTAAAGAATAAGTTTAAAATAAATGAAATGCAATTCAAAAATTTGTTTATAGTCTATTTATAATCCGGTATTAATTCCTATTTTAAATTCAAATAAGAACTTCATTAGTAAGTCTTAAACCATACCTTCAATTACAGTCATAATGTTAGTGTAAAGTTTTCATCAATACGAATAAAATAAGCCCAAACACTAGGTAGCTGCTATTTACTATTAAAAAGTTCCCTTGACCCTCAATCTTCTTCATCATTAGATTATGTTTGTGTACAGTTGTGTAAAGCTTTTATCAATGCGAATAAAATAAGCCCAAACACTAGGTAGCTGCTATATACCGTTAAAAAGTTTCCTCGACCCTCAGTCTTCTTCATCATCAGATGATGTTTGTGTCAAGTTTTGTAAAGTTTTCATCAATACGAATAAAATAAGCCCAAACACTAGGTAGCTGCTATATACCGTTGAGGAGTTGCCTCGACCCTCAATCTTCTTCATCATCAGATCATGTTTGTGTAAAGTTTTGTAAAGTATTCATCAATACAATTAAAATAAGCCCAAACACAAGGTAGCTGCTATATGCCGTTAAGGTGTTCCCTCGACTCTCTCTGGTCTCCAGGATCTGACCAGTTCAAATTCTTGACTATTTGATAGTGACGTCAAAGATGCACATGTATGACAAGATTTTACACAATGCGTCTCTACAATTTTCAAGAGATGCCCTCGATTTCTCTGGGATCCCCTCATCCAGATCCAGATCTGGTGACAATGGGACCAAATGGGAAGCATACCAATACGAACAAAAAAAATTTTTCAAACGGTCTAGCCGTTTTCGAGAAATCAGGTAACAAACACAAAAAAAAAAAAAAAAAAAAAAATAAAAAAAAAAAAAAAAAAAAAAATACAACCGAATTGAGAACCTCCTCCTTTTTGAAGTCGGTTGAAAAATAATGTAACATTTCATGCTATACAATATTGGGAAGATAATAGTATTTTCGAGTTTCCTCGTCTTGCCATATTGTTCTTTCTCACAACCTTTCTCAGTTGATGGATATTCCCATCTTAAATTACGGTAAAAAGGTTAGTAAATTGATTTATATACGTTAAGATACTACTAGCACATTATCCCGTTACTAAAAGATTCAAAATAAAATCTATAAGGCATATTTAAAATGTAGTAACTACCTTTTTTATTTTAAACTTTTAAAGGGTGTAAGGTTATTGACCTCTTAAGATTTCCATGCAAAAACAAGTTATATTTTTTGCCTGTATGTAAATAAGTAATATGTCAAATGTCTTTGTCAGGAATCACTTACAGATTAGAGGATATATGTGGAAATAGCGTAAATTAAACCCAAAGAGACTACTTAATATATTATTATTATATTTATTTAAATCAGAATAAAATTCCATAATTTGTTAGTATACAATATATTTACTTAAGACTATGTTAGTAGATTAAAAATAAAAACATTATCTTATATTAAAAAGAGCGCCTCTGGAACCCATGTGTATGGTATTCCAGTGACGTACCACTGGACAATCTATTCTACTAATAATAGTGTTTAGGAGACTGCTGGCACTGGCATGCACACGATGCATCAGGGATGCTACACGTTTTCTAATTATAGCCTGAAAGCTGTCTGTTGTGTTCTCGGCGAACATACCCGATGCGCTACAAAAGCGCGGCAGCCCCAGCAGCATCCTAAAACCATTATTATACTGGACACGCAAAGCATCGGCGGATCGGCGCGTGTACTTGACCCATAGGCTACTGGTGTAAAAGGTTTGGCAGTATGCCTTATATAGGGTAACTTTAACTTCTCTTGTACACCTAGCAAACCTACGAGCCAGCATGTTACACCTTACCGCCAAGGCTCTACGCTCCCTTTCCATATCTAGGTCATCGGAGAGATCCTCGGTGACCCAATGCCCCAGGTACTTTACTTTTGTGACCCTATTTAGAGGTAAGCCTCCTAAATTAATAGAAGGAATGAACCTTGGTAATCGGTTCCCTGACTTAAACACAAGTAGTTCACTCTTTGCTGTATTATAACTGAGGCCGTGTGCCACCGCATACCGCTCACAAATCCCCAGTAGCCTCTGTAAAGCTTTTATCGAGGGGGCCAGCAAAACGGCGTCATCCGCATACCATATGTTATTTACAAAGTGACCGTCTATGGAACATCCTACACCCGCTGTGCTGAGCTCCTCGACCAGACTATTTACATATAAATTAAAGAGCCGCGGTGAAGTAAGACCGCCCTGCCTTACGCCGCACTCCAGCTTATACTCTTCTGAGCATGAGCCCGCCCACTTAACATAGTTGGTCTGGTGACTGTACCAGTACTTTAGCATACCAACAACCTCTACAGGAGTGTCAGTATCTACCAGAAGTTTATCCCATAGCATATTGTACGAGACTAGGTCAAATGCCCTCGACATGTCCAAGAAACAAGCATAGACGGGTGTTTTTCGCGTAACATAGTACTGGACAGTATGCTTGAGCCTCAAAATAGCTGTCTCCGTAGAGAGCCCGGGTTGAAACCCAAATTGTGCCTCATGCAGGTGTATACTTTTGTTAAGTTGAAGGTCAAGCAAGCCGTCCAGCACCTTTGCTATTACCGTAGCTAGTGATATTGGTCTGTAGTTAGACCTATCAGAAACATCCCCCGTCCTATTCTTTATAATGGGTACAACAATGGTCTTCATAAGTTCTCCTGGTAGATACCGATGCCCAATACACAAATTAAATAACAACGACAACACTCTTGGCAAATGTACCCCTGCATGTAATAAGTGCTCAATACTAAGGTCGTCATGTCCTGGTGACTTACCCCTCTTCATGTTTTTTATTACATTTTCTACTTCCCTAGTACTAAATCTGATATGTGGGACACTCTGATGCGCCTCATCAACTACCTGTTGCTGTGGCTGTATTGTTGGCAATACTTTAAAATGCTCCCGAAACATATTTGCTATTTGGGGGGGCTCACACTTACCCTCTACACATGAAGGTACTTGCAACTCAGCTTCCAGCCGCTTAGTGTGTTTCCAGAAGCCTTTAAAATCTTTAGCCTTATGGGTGGTAGCTAGTATATCCATTTTAATTTGATTCTCATTATCCTGACACCATTTTAGCTTTGATTTGAAAAGCTTTCTAGTTTCACGCATAGACTCATAAGCTTCACCCGCCATTGGTTTACCCTGTAAGACCCACGACTGAAAACTGAGCCGCGCCTGTCGATGTACATTCCTAACATGTCTATTCCATCCTGTTACATACTTTCGCCTACTACACACTTTTGCCTTGGAACAAGTTTCCGCAGCCTCCCTTAATATATTTACAATTTTAGTATAAAAGCTATCAATTAAAGCTCTGTGTTTATAATTATTACATAGACTGTCTGCACAACACAAACATTCAGGTGGAAAATCAATTTCTCTTAATTTACTCCTACATATGTCACTATACATATCAATCTGTACATTGTCTCTTTGTCCCCATTTTACTTTATTACTTAAAGAGGTGTCTATATACTTTTTCTTAACAGGTAAATTATTAAACTTATAACTAATTTCTAGAGGGAAGTGATCTGACCAAAATAAATCATCACATACCTTTACATCCATTACACATTGCCCTGCTACCTGAGTTGTTATGCAGTGGTCCAACCACCGCTTACAGTTATCATGGCTCTCACTTATATATGTATAAGTGCCTGAGTTCACTGAGAGATGGCTAACATCGGAGCAGATCCAGGCACGCTCATCACAAAACGCCATCAACTCACTAAAAAATAATTCACCCGGGTGTGCATTAAAGTCTCCTAGAATAATAACAGATTCCACATCTAGGGTCTCAATCACTGCATGTATTTCACTGAGGACATTTGTGAACTCCGTTAGATTATCCGCGCAGTCCGTAGGCATGTACACTGAAAATATTAGCGTATTTTTATTGCCCGCACTCACACTAATACCCGTTAACCGAACACTACTGCACTTCAGGACCGAAACTGCCGAGAACACTCCTTTACGCCACATTAAAGCTACTCCACCATATGGTCTTCCTCTGAGTAGGCCAGACGTCGTGTCGACTGCTGATTTACTTGTGTATTCGAAACACTTATTTATACTTCCAATAAATGCTGTGTCATGTGGTAAAAGCCATGTCTCCTGGAGAGCAATCACATCCGCTGTCTGACATAATTGTTTTACCCCCTCCACTGACCTCGTTATTGATTTGCAATTGAAGCTTACAAGCTTAATAATCTGTGTAGATATGCTATTCATTTATAATTGCAATTGAATGTAACCACTACCTTTGCTTAAACAGACCTATCCTCGGCCTCAGTTGTCTTTTTTACATTTAGTTCAATGTACCGTCTAAAAGACACACCTTCTGGCCACAGGTTCTCGTCTAAAAATGTGTGTAACTTATGTCTGGGTACAAACATTTTATAGGCCTTATATCCCTTGTTTCGCTTCATTTTAATTTCTACGAGGTTTACCATTACGTTTGTTTTCCTCCATACATAGTCAGTAATGTCCTTTATTGATGTATCCTGGTCTATGTTATTAATAAATAAAGGAGTTTGTATATCCGCCGCTCTAAACTTGCCCGAATCGTCTCTACATTGTCCCTGAGTTCCTATAAATCGATTCCTGTGTCTTCTCTTCTGTACCATAGTCCAGTTCTCATCTACTTTTGTCTTAAATTCACCTCCCGTTTGAGCCATTTGTGCAAAAGTTAAACGCTTGTTGTGATAACTTACTGCTGGCGGCGACGGCGGCTCACCCGCCTCAGTCACACATGCAATCGAGGCCTCATCATTTAACAAATCGTTGGCAGACAATATAATAGGTGTAGAAACCACGGTACCTCGACCGGCCTCCACTCGCTTCACACCGCCTCCTCCACTCCCATTGTCTAATTGATTCTGTGCAACAAGTTGTCGTCCGACGTGTGACTGAGACAGCGCGTGCGGTTGGCCTTGACATTGTTTCTGCGCGCCCGCATCGTACCTGTGCACAGCTGTTTTTAGCAATACCCGCGTTGGTGTAAATGATTCAAAAAAATCATCTTTTTCTTTTAGCCGCGTATCAGACTTTCTACTTTCTTCATTGCAATATTTGTTTCTTGTTTCACATTCTGTAGTCACCTTACACGAAGGACTAAGTAGTTCTGGAACCGACTTTTCTTTTAATTGCAATATTTCTAATTTAATTTCATTCACCTGTTCGACCGTTACATATTTTTCTTTCATAACCTGCATCTGATCTTGTAAAGTTATAATATCTCTAAGTAATCTTGTGACATCAACATGGTCAAAAGTGACTGGTGGTAATTTACGTAGCTCCTTAGCAACAAATATAGGGATGAGCTCTGCCGATGTACATTTTATAAGCGCTATAATATCTCCTAGGTCTTTTTGAATCTTCGCTTCTGTTTTTCCTTTTCTCGTTATCTTTTTCTCCGATGTTGGAACTGACTCAAACAATAGATCCTTGGCAGCTACCACTTCTTCAGAAGAAAAAGCAGTTGCACACAACCGAACTATGCTCTCCTCATTCATTACATCCACCTGGTTCTGTATGAATGACAACACTTCACTAATAACAATGTTACAATTATTACACTTTACTACGTTAGCCGCCATTTTAAAGACATAGGCGCACCGATACTCTAACGCGTCCGGCACGGGTCAAACGCTGCGACTCCATATATTGTATAGCAACAACGATTGCCAGATTACAGTAGTAGTTGTAGTAATAAAAGTACCCACGGAAGACGCTCATGCGTTTGACCGGCGCACGCCAACATGTATAGTAAAAAGGGATGATTAAGTAGCCAAACAAGTAGACAAATTTTGTAAGAAGATGACTTTACTACTTAAAGTAATAAAGATTTTATTTTCGTCACAAAAAATTACAACAAATACAACTCACTAATGTTGACTAAGGTATGCATAGTGTAAATATAACACTTTAACTGGTGAACTAATATAATAAAAACAGGGGGCAATAAACACTAAACAGGGGATAATTAAAATTCTTTCACAAAGCCTTACTTATCTGTTTCAAGATAATTTAAATGTAATTTGGTAGTTAATAATAAGTATGATGTATTTTTATTAACTGTTGTGCAATATTTGTGAACAATTGTATCTAATTGTTGCCCCTCATCTCGTAATTCCTCAGCTTTATCCAAACACAAGGTAATGACGTGTGTTGTAGGATTAACATTATATTACTATTGTGTAAAGTGAGTATTTATTTTTAACTACATTAAATTTTGGAAAAACTTACTAAAATTTTTAGGAATAAAACTGCAAGTCATTTATATATTGAAAGTATTTGCTTGCCTAAAAAGTAGATAGTTATGTATGTTACTTAGATGTCAGGTAAAGTCGTACATGTTTTAAGTTCGCATCGTGTAAAAGCAAGTACCTACTTGGTATCGTTTAGTGCAATGGTACACTGTGCATACTGCAGTTTGCTTTCTTTGCTCATAGTGGTACAATCAGAGACCTTTTCAAAAGATACAAATACTAACATGGTCCTTCATCAATGATACTGGTTCTGGCCACCTTAACCTGACCATAAGTCACTCAAGACACCCATTTATGACAGGTCACTAATAAGATATATTGAAAGAGTTCATGACATTGTGTAAAATTTCCTATGAGAATAGTTAACTATTTTCACAAGAAATTTCAAACTTTGAATTAGATCACGCTTGGGTGATTTCGAGAAGTTATATACAAATAAAAAGAATTTTTATTGTCTACGTCACAAAGAAATATTTATGGTCAAGCAAATGGTTTAAAAGTAACTGGTGCAAGCAAAAAAGTACAAACTATTTAAAGCCATACTATTCTGTAGCCCAATCTGAAATAGTACAGTTATATTGCTACAAAGTTATATTAACTATACCTAAAGGATAATTGGATCCAATTTCTTGTATAACAATATTGAGAAGGCTCTGCAAACACTGAAAACAATACTCATGGTTAGTTCTGTGAGCAAAGTCACCTGTGAGATAATTGTTTTGACCACTCTAGTTCCATAGCGGATTGAGTTTCTAATTGCCTTGAAGTTCCACCTTCAATGTTTACTGAATACTGTGAAGCAGTTGGAATATTTAAATATTTTCTTACGATTTCGTACATATATTTCGCAAAAGTTTCATTGAACATACTCCAGTGAGTTCCTTTTGTTCTTGAACAAGCTTTGCTGCTTATCTCTATGAAGAGAGTTCGAACGTAAAACGTTAAAGTTTAGAATGTAAATTTTAACCTAAATAAGCTATCGAAAGTAGAGAAACTGTAAAATCCTAATAGCCTCTTTTTTTACAAGGAAAGGCCTTCACCTGAGGCGAAGAAAATCTTGTCCAGCTTATCCCACGGGGCCATAGGGATTGGTCTAGAGTTTTGATCTGATTTTCATGGCTGCCACTTTCAGATTCCGTCTTACATTATATCGCTTTTTCAATAAAATCAACTTGCAGATTGATGTCTCAGAATCTCAAGTGTATTGTATAAACTTAACTATGCCTATAAAAAAAATAGAAGTGCCTAATTATAATAATATATAATTACATTAAAGATTTTACTTCAAACTATGTATGCAGGCTAGTCACGACGACCATTGAATACATTATGATAGGGTTTTCATCCTTCGAAAACTTACGCCTTGAGAAGCTTTGAAATTATAAAACTTGACGCTCTGTGTCCTGAATATCGAATTGTCTTTGTGAAAACAGCAAGTGTTATATGGATATCTTATAACATTTGTATCTGAACACTGATTACATAAACTTAACATACGAATTACAGACAGAAGTACAGACTTCGAAGTTTTTTGACTCGATGATGATTGATGATTTTTTAATAAATGTAGTTGTGTCGCGCAGTGAGCACAATGCTCGATAAAAATATATTCATGGTTTGATTCAGTTACGGCTACGACTGACTTGAAAATGTAACAAAACTAGGGATTTCGCAAAGCACAACACACTCATCCTAGGTAAGTAAGAAGGTTAATGATCGCGAAAGTAAAGTCTGGCTTCAATCTACAGTCGTGAAAAACGACTAAAACTTCATTAGCATACAAATGAGCCAAATAAATTGTTATGTGTGTTCTCATGATAATTTATCCTAAGAAATTTGAGATATGTCAGGTATATCCAACACATCTGGGCAGCGTGATATTTGTAAGTCGTCATTGTAGAAGACATATTATCGTTATTGTAGGAGACATGTCGTCATTGTAGAAGACATGTCCCAGCTCTTTGACATTAATGTGGTGTTATACCTACATACCTATATATTTTAGTTCCTAATAACGTAACGAAATACATATAGTAACGTAAATAAGTAATCAATGAATGAATAAATAACATAAAACGATCTAAAGTTAAAAGTGTTTTAACAACTCCAGTGTTTGTGGCATTCAATAAATCTGCTGCGTTTTTGCTTTTCAATCTACAGGAACTCGAGAAATAAAGTTTCCTTTCATTACATCGCAGGCTTTATATACTGACCAATAAAATATTTTATTTGTTCGACGATGCCTTTTAAAATTACTAGAGAGAGATTTTTATTAAACATCAGACCAAATGAAATAAATAAGTTTAATTTATTCTGTACAATAAACATTAAATAAAGACAAGCCTCACGGCTATTTGTTTTCGGATTGTCTAATACCTTGCTGGTCAGTTGATTGGTATCTATACAATTTTTTGACATTGTAAACCTAATTAGGCAACTTATGGCCTCCTAGATAGCGAGCACTTTACACGGACAATAAGACCTCCAGACGCTTTGCACATCCAGCGCTTACATGTGGTTAGACCGACAAAGTAGTGCACTGGCGTGAAGATGTTTAATAACTAGTTGCTTTAATTTATAACAAGTTTCTTGAAAGATTAAACTATTGCTCATTTGATTATGTTTCACCCATGGGCCTCCTTTACTGATATACCCACTTACTGCCTTGAGTCTAATAGAACTTTACAACGTATTAATAAGTTCCTAATTGCACTATTTGTTGCTTTGCTACATGCAGTACAGTTTTCATCCGTGACTTTACTCAAATGTTCTAGGCTGATTTAAACCAAAAGTTTCAACTGGTAGGCATAGAGTAAAAACAAGAAATCCGAGAAATGGCTGCAATGTTTATTTTTATTTCTTTCAAACACATTACCAGAAAATAATAACTACAAAAACCTCTTTAACGTTAACGATAACCTATTTAATTAATTACGTTTGACGATCGCCGGACAAATGATTTTACTTTATGAAAGTTATAACAATATTAACAAACTTTTCAACAGGAACAATAGACGCTTAATACTTCGATAAAGCTTAATGAACCAATACTAAGCAAACACAATATTCAACAACGAATGGACGTGAAACCGAACCCCTATTGTGAATTTAAACCTTATTATCCTTATCTATGACGATTATTTGTAACTGGCGGAAATGAGGTTTAGCCATATATGCCATTTCGATGAATGCAAGCATGCCGAGTCGCCGTTCGATTTAGAAACAAAGCCTCTAATGCTAGCAGCTGCGCCAACAGATAGCTTGAACGGACATCTAATGGAATTCTATCCATTGGCTTCTCAACGATTCCTCTTAAAATGTTTTACAAAATTCTGTGCTGTTGTCTTTGTATTGTATTTTCTCTTTCTACTTTATAATTTGTTTAGCTTTACTTACTAAAGCGTCTAATAAGTAGGAAACCTCAAAACCAATTTTATCTTATCGATATGCGATCCTGCTAAATAGATAAGAAACCTTATTGTTACATATACGTAGGTGCTTACGTAAATTAAAAAAAATGTTATTGGAATCTTATTAACTTATTTTACCCATTTTGAACTCTTAGACACGAATATAAAAATATTTTGAACAATATCATGTTAAAGCCTTCTTGCCGTTGCACGAGTACCTACTACTATATTATGTATAGGTCTTACCTTATGGCAGTGTAAGGCCTCGTTTACGGAGACGCGGGGCGTCGGGCGTGGCGTTGAGCGGGGCGGCCCGCACTGAATTCAAATATATGGCGTTGTATGGGTTTGTTTACGGAGAAGCGATTTTTGACACATATGTTTGAAATAGAGCGTCAATTCTCGATGAGGCTATATATAAAACTAGTTGATTTGATCGAGACGAGCGTGCGCCGCCGCGGTGCCCGCCGCGTGCTTCGCTATACACTTGACGTATCGCCGCGGGCGCCGCAGCGGGCAACGCCACGCTTCTCTATAAACAACGTCATATATTGCTATAAGTTTGTGTTTACGCGTGCGATGATGCGTGCCGCTTCACGCTCTGCCCCAGCGTAAACAGAAAAAAACGTCCGACGCCCCGCTCAACGCCACGCCACACGCCACGCCCAACGCCCCGCTTCTCCGTAAACGAGACCTAAGGATGATCTTAGTTGGAAACATAACTTATGTTAAAGGTCATAAAATAAATTAAACTTAGGTATATAACCTGCATAATACCTAGATACATAATTTATTAGATCTTGCGCATTATTCTCTTTTATGTAATCCCTGTGTGACATATCAGATGTTATTATCGTAATACCTTATCACTGTCATATTTTGTGAGCAGATTATTTCGCGATAGTAGAACAATATAATTTTCACTGCTTCTTGTTATACGTACAACAAAAACATAGCGCCTAATCCAAATAAAATCCTAATTTGATTAGATTAAAAAAGACAACTCCCGCACTAGGGATCATGCCCTGTGTCGCGGGGACTTTTACAAACATCAATTAACGGACAGGTATTTAGTCTGAACGGCCCAAAGTGAATGGCCTGCGGGCCATTCGACCGTAAACAAAAATCGTCTACGTTCCAATGGACCGGTGATAAAATTTTGTAAATAAATTCATTGTCATAAAAATTGTCATGTACATTCGGGTTCAAAAGTTAATAAATTCTTTAAAAAAAACAATCAACAACAGGTCCTTTAGAATGTTTACAAAAGATTCATTTGGCTAATATATAATTTTGAATAAAAGTCTTTATTTTGAAAAAAATAAGCATAAAAAATGAATCAAACAATGACAACATTTGAAAAATCAGCCTTATTTTAATAGAGCCTTATATTAAAAAATAGAAGTTATTAACTTTTAAACTAAAAAAAATCTTACAATACTTTCAAATCAGTCATATTTTAATCAAATAAATTAACATCCTCGATGTTAATGAATGCTGTATGCGACTGTCCGTTTGGATAAATTTGTTAGTTTTTTTATCACCGGTCCATTGGAACGTAGACCATTTTTGTTTACGGTCGAATGGCCCGCGGGCCATTCACTTTGGGCCGTTCAGACTAAATACCCCATAGAATACCCAGACTCAGGACAATAATTTGTGGATCTCACAAATTATTGTCCTGCGTGGGGATCGAACCCACAACCTCATGCGCGGCAGCCGCTGGCTCTACCGGCGCGCCACCGAGGTCCTAATTAAAACAAATAAAACTTATCTTTACAAGGTTGTAGATAGTTTTATGCTAATGTTTTAAAGATATTCGCCGTATGATTAAGATGATAATTATTATAAGTCCAAAGAGCGCAATGTAAAAGTAAGAAAATTATTAAAGTAAACTTCAATTATTGTTTTAGATGGTATGCTTACACCACGCAGTAACCCCAGACGCTGTGTCGCCAAATGAAGTCAAGAATGACGTAAGACGGTGAAGTTATTGTTCCGAACTCGTAAGCAATCGGGTCAAAAACAATCAGAACAAAGCTTGTTTTCCATGTAAAGTATTAAAAAAAATATGTATATGTAATTAAAAACCGAACTAACTACAGGGACGGGTCTCCTACATTGAAAGAGGGAATCTTGGCCTAATAATGTCACATAAATAAGAAAAACGTGTTCTATCTTTAAATAAACTTTCTATCTTTCAATAAAACTTCTTGTGGTATCATGATTAAATGATGACGTATTAAAAAAAAACACATACGTCAGAAACACAAAGGTATCTAAAACATATCAGAGAGAAAATTATACCTACTTAATTATCTCAATAATTTGACGTAAGTAATTATATACTAACGCATAACATCATAACATTTCTCATAAATTCAATTTGTACGAATAAACGAAGTGACCCGCATCGAAATCTTATACGGATATAATTATAAAATTACATTAGACATAATTGGAAATGTGATATTCTTTATAAGGTTCCCATATTATTACCATTGTATTATTTAATTATACATATTCCTGCGAATTTAATTATTTATAATTTAATATATTATAGAAAAAAAGGTTTCAGAATAATACCCATGAGTATCTATAGGTAAAAGCAGAAAATTAATGGAAAGGCTAGCCTGACTTTAATGTGAGAGAGACATTAACCTTCCACATAATGTGGAAATTTTTGGCAAAGGGTTATCATGTTATAATTTTTGATAAGCATAAATGTTGTACTTTGCTCTCCTAGTCCTCTTGTCTATTAGACTGTGTCATAATAGATTATATCTTTACATTTTCTATTATAATAAACACATTTCATTATTTTCTTAATCATCAAAACTCTCCCAAAGTTCACTACAAAAGATCGCAAAATATGCTGGTCAAAAAAAATAGTTAATAGAGAGATGAATACGATTAAGGTTTTTGCGTCTATTTTGTTTTTCTTTATTTAGTCATAGTTAATATATACTTTTGTATAACTTTTTGTTTATGAAACTGAATAACCTACATACAGATAAGCTACATTGAAACAGCAAGCTGGTTGTTTTAGCAACCACTCTAAAATGTCTACTTCAGTTAAACTTTCAAGTAAAAAGTTTGAACGATAGAGGTGAATTTTTTGTACTCATCACGGTCTATACCCCGTTGTCCTCTAAATATTACGGCACTTGTTAGAAGCTTTGTTAAGAACAGAGTTTGAAACATGTAATTTTGTATTTACCAAGAATGTAACGTAAGACGGACGCCTACTCAAGACTGCGGTACACCTGTGTGTTTGTTGACAAGGGTCCTGATACCGAGATATAAGCCTCTAAACTTTCACAAGGAGCAAAATGCAACTTAATATGTGGCGTGGTAAGCAAAAAGGTCACGAATGTTGTATTTTCTACGTAAAGTTTTGTCCCTAGAGATCTCTAGCTTGTTTCTATTGCTGAACAAAGTTTTCATTTTGTGATACTATAAACCGATGCTTAATAATAATTAGTTAGAGTTGATGAAAAATTTTAAAGTTATACTATTTTACCGCATCATGTATTGGTTAGAGTTTTTTTATGCTATGTCAGCGAACAAATATTTTTTTACTGCTTGAAAGTTTAAGGGCTAATACTGTGTATACCCCATTCTTAGATATTTACGGGTAAAAAAAAAAGATAGAAAAAATAGCTGTCGCCAGTTCGCCAGCTTAATTAGTTATCTATTTACCTATTGGAAAGTTAAACCATATTAAAAAATATTTTCTTTTAATTTTTTTAGTGTAAATTAACAAAATCCTTATAAATACTTACTTATAAAAATTAATCTAATTATAAAAATATATTGTATATAATATAATTTGTCTGAGAAAGTGACAAGTTTTCTCCTTGTTAGATATTTTTACTGTTAAATAATATATCGACGACGAAGTGACAAGAACTCCTAACTGACATTTTGACGATTTTAACTTTTTTCGATAGAATACGTCCTAAATAATGAACTTTATAATCTGGCAGAACCGATTGAGATTTTAATAACTGACAATTACTGTTATTTAATTATGCGTCAAATTTGCTGACAATATCAGCATCTAATTAATAATAGCATTATCAAGTAGGTAAATTTGTTTTCTTTTTACACGGTCAATGTGGTATGTGCCCTAAAACCTCTTTGATAAATTATTTTGTGCCAGCAATTATCACTTTCTTAAAAAAAAAATTAAACGTTTTTTTCGTTTCCTGTAAAATCGGGTTTTCGTAGATAGGAGTTCTTGTCACTTCGTCGTCGATATGTACCTACCTTGTTGCACTTTAAGATAATCGCATGATAAATGGAACAGTGAACCCTGTATTTTCTTCTGTCAACAAACAAAAACATAATAATCACATGCAAAAACTTAATTCAAAGTTTATTATGTGCTTTGTAAAAGTTTACACAGATGCCGTGTACAAATAAAAATAATGTTGAACACGCAATTCTGCGATAATGCTTATTAATTCCACAGTGACGTACAATCATTTGTTATTAGCAAGTTTATAATTTCTCTTATTGTCGTTAAAAACGAAACGACTATAGTTATGATGCGAAGTTTTAATTACCTCTTTCGTTAATCAGTTTTTATTAGAATCGATCTTTTTGACAAGAATACCTAGACGTTCATTGTTTATTTGTTACAGCAACCTTAATTTGTTAGATAAAGATTACAATAGACATCATTTACATCATTATACCAGCTCATTCGTGTCCCACAGCAGGGGCGGACCTCCTCCCTTAATGGAGAGATACTTGGCCTACTAATACCACACTGGCCAGACAGAGATAGGGTTTAATTTCAAGTTTTTCTTCTTTTTATTTCGTAAAGATAATATTAACGGATAGTCCCTTAGTCGGTTCCTACGACACCCATGGGATGAGATGGGGTAGTGACATTGTATTCATACCCCGTCACAAATAAATATACAATAGACATAACAGCTTATAAACTTAGTCCCTTACTCATAAACCCCTCTTAAATTTAACCACTGTTTAGCGAGATTTTTTAGAAAATCAACCTTATATCAATAAAACGGAAGAATTTAAGCTAATCAATTGAGTAAAATTTATAATGGCTAGCCATATTCGCTTTAGGTTACACACGTAACAAACCTACCTACCTTAACTATTACAGTTATTCGCGGGGTTTTAATGTACTAGTTTAATATGTTTTAAATGTTATCTAGCTCTACCATAGCGTATCGTTGCATTAGGTAATAAAGTCATTGTTACATTTGTATCGGAATTATAAACGCAGTATATCTAATGAGTTTTTTAGAAGGACTTGGCAATTTGGCATGGTCATACTGGCCATGGAACTACGTATACAGATGAAAAATGAGGATAACGGATAAGGGATTATACCTAATATTATATAATATACGGATGTAAGTATACAAAGCATGCACAGCAAAAAACACTTGGTCTGTTTATTAGACTCAGGTTTCATTTTCCTTCAATCTTTTCAACTCTATGTACAGACACCAATTTAAAATGGCTTTTATTAAAGGGGCTGGCTGCTTAAGATAACTCTAAAAAACAAAAGAAGTAGGCTCTCAAAGAAACTAAGTACATGAAGACGAAAGTGTAAATAGAAGACTCTGCAATATTTAGTTGTATAGTGCACACTCATTCTTTCGCGTGTTTCTTCCAACAGTAGTTCTATGCCTTTTTCGTATCATATGCATAACTCTATTATCGAATTCGAAGTGCAACTGTTGACAGTTGAAAATTAAGATAAAAAGATGCGTGTAATCTTGAGATCTCTATTGCTTACTGGATACTATTAGTTATGTTTTGTTAAAAGTGCTTTGTTTTTTTTTTCTGTTCTGATTGCTGTAGTTATAAGTTTTAATTCTATGTTATTTTTGCATGTGGTGCTTACCTACAAAAGTTGTACATTTAGATTAAGCATACAAATGTGTAATGTTGTAGATTGTATTATTGTAACAACTGCTGGTAAACCTATAATAAATAAATAAATCTCACGCATCTTTTTATCTTAATTTTTATTTTTATCTTTAGATTTCAAGTAACTGGAATTATATATATTATAATATTGTGTTATTTTATTGTTTTGAAATTTTAAATTAATAAGAGTCGAATTTAAGAAAAATTGCATTTGCATTGAACAATATGAGAAGTAAGCTACTTTTTCTCTTTTGAATATAACTTGTGTGATCTATAATTAATGTCTTTTAAAACTCTAGCTCATTTTTACCTGATTATTATATGAATACAAATAATAATTAGTTAATCTTGATTCGAGTTTGTTTAGTTAACATTAGTGTATTCCCACTTTCTCTATATACAAGTACTAACATTTTGAGCGAAGTAACAACCACTTAGAAAATGTAAAATTAAAATGTACCGAGATCTTCTATTCGCAACGTCGACTGAAACTAATTAAGAGATATTTACACAATCTTCTAAACATTTACATAGTTATATCCAACAAAGTTATCATGACGATAGCTATTTATATCTTTGGTTAGGTACAGTACTTTGCTAGAGAGTCTTGTTATTGAGTAACCCGAGAAAAGTCCCTGATAAAATTGTGTTCCAAACGGATTGAGTAGCAAAAGCTTGGAAAATCGATTAATTTTTTCGACAGTGGTTTACAGGATTTTTTTCTTATTCACCGGTATCATGCGTTTGTTAATAATACAGAAAAATAATAAGCTAACTATTCTGTAAAATATTGTTTTATATTATGTATTCACAATAATTTTAAATAAGAAAAAGCAGTAGTTTTTTTATTTTTAATCATGTTATGCTTCTTTACCCTTCAGCCATATCATTTGATAGATTTTTTGGCTTTTAGTTGCTTGATATACTTTTTGCTACTTATTAAATTATTTAAAGTAGCCATTAGCAAATACTGATTAGTGAACGATAAGAGAAGTTAAACAACGTCAGGGTGGTCGTTTAGACGCGCGGCCGCTTTGTGGTATTCCATCAGGGCCTCTTCGACACACGCAATGTGAAACACCTTAAGGCCTTCCTGATGCTCTAGCGGCAGCAGTCTTAGTCAATTTAAAGTCACGCCAGAGAAATATGAGCAACACACCACTCTGGCTGCGAAAACATCACTTGTTCCGGTGTCTCCGCTCTGCTTAATGAATACATTTTTACCTCTGAAGCATAAAAATAAAGTTATACCAGACCACCAATTTGGGTTTCGGGAGAAACATGCTACTGTAGAACAAGTACATCGAGTGGTTCACAAAATAAGACAATCGTTAGAGAAGAAGGAGTATTGCTCTGCAGTATTTATAGATATACAACAGGCATTCGATAAAGTTTGGCACAAGGGGTTGTTGTACAAACTGAAAACCCTCCTACCGAACTCATTCTATATGATCCTAAAATCTTACCTAGATCAAAGAAGATTCCAAGTAAAGTATGGGGAAGAGCTTTCAAGGCTGTATTACGTCACTGCTTCAGTTCCACAGGGATCAGTGCTTGGTCCAGTTCTTTACTCAATATATACAGCGGATCTACCTGAAACGGAAAATGTTGTAACAGCAACATACGCGGATGACACCGCATGCCTTGCAAGCGATGTGAACCCACTCAGTGCATCACTGAAATTACAAGAATAGCTGAACAAAATTAACGAGTGGCTGCAGAAGTGGAGAATTAAGCCCAGCATATCTAAATCCATCCACGTCACCTTTACACTACGAAAGGGCGATTGCCCGCCTGTGCGTATGGATGACAAACCGTTACCGAGTAGTAACAGCGTTAAATATCTTGGCCTCCACCTGGATAGAAGACTTACCTGGGCTAACCATATAAAAGCTAAGAAAACAGAAGCAACCTTGAAATTCAAAGAACTATCTTGGCTCCTGGGGCGGCAGTCCAGATTGACACTCAGTAACAAATTGCTTGTTTACAAGGCCATCATACAACCGATCTGGACATATGGAATAGAACTCTGGGGCTGTGCTTGCAACTCCAACATTGAAATCCTCCAGAGATTGCAAAACGTTGCACTGAGAACAATTGCAAGTGCACACTGGTTTGTCAGAAACAAGGAAATACATGAATATCTGGAGATTCCGACCGTAAAGGAGGTAGTCCGCAGGAACAGCATGAGATACAGGGAAAGGTTGAATAAACACACAAATGAACTGGCTAAGGATCTGCTGACTCCACGAGATGATGTTACTCGCCTGAAAAGGTGGCAAATACTGGAACTAGACAAGAGACACTAAGCTTATACAAAACTAGCTTCCACCATTATTTACGGTGCCATTCGATGGAATGGCGCTCTATTAAGTTTAACACATAAAATATCTGATTATGGCTGATAGCCGATTGCAGATCAAGTAGAACAAAAAAAAAAAAAAAAAAAAAAACCTCTGAAGCATGAAATTCCTAGAAGCGTGACTGTGACTACTAGAAATTTTCAAACGAACGTATTTGTCAATGCAAGTCTGTAGGTCTGTCCTTGTAGTTGCTTAACGGTTGTACAGTCAGCCCCAAAAGTCGCTGAACACATTTTAAATTCCAAAACTGCTGAACACTAAAAGTGCCATAAGTCAGTGTCGCGGGTATTTCAGAAGTATCGATGTTGCCAACTCGTGCAGTATACGGGAGCCGCGCATGACTGAACGGCAACGTCGCCCGCTGCGTTCATCGCTCATCTGCGGTCGAGTTTCAGTGTAGTTGTAGTGAGTGATTTTGACAGTAGACAAAAGTCAAGCCAATTTCAAAGCGGAATACTACATTAACAATTTCATCAAAACAGTTGTCAACACGATAGCTTTGCTTGTATAGAGCTTGGGTGAAAAGAAAACAGCTCTGGTTCCATCCTGAGGAACGGATTACTTTTTGTGTTTTTTTATTTTTTCTTATTTTGTTTTCTACTATTATTATTCAATACAAGCTGTAACCCGCGACTTCGTTTACGAAAAAAATGTATATTCGACAATTAAATTAAATAATTTAATTAATTAAATGGCTTTATCACCTCTAGACTTAATTTTAGTTGCATGTCATAAAACTATTAAGTTCAATGTCGCACAACAGGGAGCGCTTCTTCTTACATAACATTTCAACTCATATCATCGAATCTCCGAAAATGTTTCTCATACAATTTAAAGTCATAATGATCATTCTTCATTAAATTAAAAATTAAATAAAAATACTATTTAATTTTCAATTAAAAATTAAAAATAATATTTTAACTTTATTAAAATACCTGTGAACAGTGACGGTGAATTTAAGTTACTTGTTTTTTTTGAGATAAAATACAATAAATAAAAAATAAAAAACCAAAAAAAATACTTGGCACAACCCGGTTTCGAACGCACGTCTACTTCATCAAAGTCGAGTGTTCTATACCCTAGGCTATCGAATCTCAGTGAATTGTTTTGAAATTATGTATCTATTCCAACGAGTAAACATAATAGACACTAGTGTTCAGCTACTTTTGGAACACTAGCGTTCAGCTACTTTTGAAATACTAGTGTTCAGATACTTCTGAAATACCCGCGACACTGACTTATGGCACTTTTAGTGTTCAGCAGTTTTGGAATTTTAAATGTGTTCAGCGACTTTTGGGGCTGACTGTACATTTACAATGCTTTTGTAAAGAATTCAATTTGCCATCAAGTAAAATCAGATTTGAAGGCAGGAATGCGATATGTCAGAGAGACCGACAGCCAACACAACACTATTTGCGAAATTGAACGGAAGGGCCCTACTATTTTGTTGGGTAATCGTTATAATGCCAACGAAGGGAAGAGACGATTTATATTGTACGTCCAATAAAATACAACCTTTTCGTTTAAAATATATCTCGATAAAGAAGGCCACAAATCTGGTCACGTATATGTTTATAGTATTTATACAAATAGTAATTAAAAGATGCTTCTAATAAATAAGTACATTTTACTTGCGCTGCGATTCAAAACTTTATTGAAGTCGTCTATTAAGTAATAATTATAAGCTCTTCATTGAGAAATTCAATAAACTAATTGTTCCTTCCTGATCGGTTTTATGGTCTCAGTTTAATAATGACTTTCTTATATAATACTGGAAATAATACTATGATTTAGTATAAGGCTTTTTTTTAGGTAGAGCGAATACATTCGCAGTTTCTTTACAAGTCGGTTTTTATTCCTCTTAAATCAATTCGTATTCCTTTTTGTGTTCTTCAAATATTAACATGATCGTTTTATTGGAAAATATTAGTTGTCGTTTTACAAGAGAATGAGGTGAGCTTTCGTCAATGTATTCTTAAAAACGTTAACCTTCACTTAGCTAAAACTGTAACAAATACTAAAATGTACCTATGTTTAAAAATAATCATCTTCTAATTGGTATAATTTACAAAAGCGGTAATTTATATTTAAAGTTTTTTTTTGGGACCTAAAAAAGAAAAGGATTTTAATTTCTTTAAATATCAACTTTTTCATTTGACTAAGAATTTATGCGCAAAGTATAGGCAAGCGATATAGAATGCATGGAAACATAGTCATTCAGTTTATGTGTGTAATGATAGTTATCATGACAACGGGATTGTAAGAATTTATACAGAAATGCGTTTTATTACAAAACAATAAGGGTGTCAAAGTTGATGGTTGAAAATACAGCGAAATATAAAAGAATTGCAGAGATACTTTTACAATCAGTTCAATATACCGATCCAGTGCTTTTTACTGATTGATAAACTGTGGATCGAATCCCTGTTTATAAATTCACTAATGAATTTTACTTTACTCTATGCTTGCTATTAACTATACTTATAGGTCAAGATCAAAGATCAAACATGATGCAGATTATCCAAATAAGTATGACATCTTAACAGGTGTTATCGAAGCAACTGGTATAAAAAAAGAAAACGTGTATTCCAAAGGGATAGGTATTTATAACAAAATACTGGGTTCAAACGTTTAATATGAGTATTACCATTGCTTTAAATATTAAACAAGTTATCCCGTAAAATAAAATCTACAATTTTTATAATAACTTCTTCTTCAACTTCAACTTCAAAATACTTTATTTCATAAAATTTATTACAAATTGTTTGAAATCGTCGTTTACTTAAAATTGAAGCTACATTTAAAATTATAGATCGACACAGACAAACGCTACAGCACTAAGAAAAGCCGCGTTGTATTGTCAAATGTAAATTAAAGGAGAAAAATAAAACCAATCTACTACTCGAATCTACTTGTCTGTCTGTGTTGATCTATAAATTCCAGTTTCCAAATGGTAGGGCCAATGAGAAGAAACCTGGCAAAGAAACTCATGGCAACTCTTTTAAAATTCAGTTGTGTTTACAATTTTTTTTTTACATTAATCATATACCCTATCAAAATATTTGACAGTACCAGACAGGATAATACACCATTTATACATTATAAAAAATAATAATCAAAGAAAAGAAAAGTAGAAGACAAGCATGAGAACAAGGAAGACAGAAAAAAAAAGATAGAAAGGATACAATAATACAATTAGAACTTAGAGATAAAACAATACAGTAGCACATATATATAAAAAAAGTGCATAAACTTGCATTATTTGAAACAGCCTATGGAACAGAAGCAGTTAATCCCAAGCCTTTTTGTCTTTCGTGTAGTCTAGGATAGTATAATATCCCTTTACGATAAGTTTTTGTTTGACTACAAATAACATAGGTATACCCACTCAAATATTTGTTAACCTTTCTATTTATTACTTTTAAACTATGTCAACGCTAAGTTGTATACTTTGACAATTTTTAATCATAATACAATGTTATTTACATCATCAACAATGCTTAAATAAATAGACACATTTTTCTAAATATGTTTCTGAATACATTTGTTTATGGTAATTCATTTTTTTAGACTATTCAGCGTTCAATTGACATGTATAAATTACAACTTCTTAGTGTTATCTCGAGAACAACTAAGTATATAAATATTAAACATAAATTCGACTAGTACAAACATTTCAGTCTTTAGGTTTTCTTAGAAATATGTATCTGTATATAATAGTAGCTAATATACTTCCTAGGGGTGGGCCAACCCAGTAAAGCCATTGATCAGTCCAAATATTTGTCAATAATGCAGGAGCCAAGCTTCTAGCTGGGTTCATGCTGGCACCTGTTAAAGGACCTCCTATGATCGCCAATCCCAATATAGTTAGTCCAAATTTAATCGGAGTGCTTTCTTGTTTGTCCTTGTGTACTGGATCCCATAGAGCACAACAAACAAAAACAAGAACAGCTGTTAAAGCTGCCTCAATCCCAAGGGTTTGCACCGCACTTTGACCTGGTGATCCTCTAGTTAAACACATACCTTCTTCTTGAAAATTTATTGCAGTCAAAGCGTCCAATATTCCATAGCCTGCTAAAGCTCCTATGCACTGTACTAATATGTATGCTATTCCCAAAGGAATAGAAGTCATGCCAATGATCATTGATGATAAAGTGACTGCAGGGTTCATATGTGCTCCTGATATGTGTCCGAAGATTTGAACATTGAACAACACTGTCATGCCAAATCCGAAGGCTCCTCTTATAACTGAATCAGTACCATCTAAAGGCATGCATGCCATGCATCCCATTAGAACAAGAATTGAGGTAGATAACAGTTCTGCAAAGATTTTCCACCAATTGTCGCGACACCATGATGTTAAAGATGATTTTACAGGCATGTTATCGTGGGTGATCTTACTTTCTACGACCTCCGATAAACTTTGCACAGCCGGTACTGTCATTTCTTCATTCATGTATCTTCCGTTTTCTGATTTATTTATGTTTAATAAAAATCACTTTAATATAAATCAACATTTATATGTCATAAATAGTTGTTAATGTAAACATGAACAAACAATGTCTTTATAGAAAATGATTTAATTAATTACTGTTTTTGTTTCACAATTTCTTTTGAGCACGTCCGCGGCTGTGTGCTCAGGTCGACTTAATATTATTAATAACGCGTTCACATATGGCAATCGCGACGGATAAAATAATATTAACACTGATTGTTGTTTTGTAGCCCTTTATCACCTACCATTAAGTTGTAGCTCAGAGGTAAATAATAACATCTCACAAATCTAAACTTTATACGGCGATTGTTTGAAAGTGGCGTGCGGGATTTTTTAAAGTAAAACGCTGATATTAGGTCTCATTTTAATTTATCGTATGTTAGTAAATATATGAACAATAATACTATCCAGCAATATATTAAGTTAAAATATATTAATTATTTGTATTATTAGAAATACTGCACTTATTATTTTTTACGTTTAATATTTCAGTACCGTGTTTTCATATTCATAATTACACGATAAAAATAATTGTTTTGATTTTGGTAAAAATCTGATCTGATCTGAGAATGAATGCAAGTTAGGCATAATTACTTATTATTTTATGTAGGAATGTGTGAACTGAGGGTCCAATTTTTTTTGCTGATTGTTACACTTTACGTCTATGCATGAACTTTAAAACTTAATGTATGTAATGATTCATGAAACAATATCATCTCTTGACTGCATGGACATCCTATTAGTATGGAAAACCTAATTTGTACACTTTTCGTAAAATAATTATAAAACCAGTGACAAGATAAATAGAGATCGAACATATGTATACAAAATTTACTAAGCACTGAAAGGCTCCACATTTTTGTAATTAATGTATTTAATTATAATATATTTAACAATTAGCATTTGCATAGAGTGTGGACTGTACTGAGGGACCACCAAGAAAAACTTAAAGATAAAAATATTTTCCACTATTTGTGATCTTTTTTTTTATTTTAAATTTGTCCTTTTTACTAAAGATTGACTTATGAATATGTAATGTTAATGTTATAATTTAATAATTATGAGATACATTTTTGGGGTTCCTCAGGGACCATATAAAATCATTTGTCATTTTATATTACTTATCTATTCATATTAGGCTTTTCAATGCGTCGTAGGTTTTTATTCATGTTTTAAAGCTTTCTAAGGCTTTTTAACCAAAATTTGTTATTCAACTCATTACGTATTGAAGATTTTGTGTTTGAACTGAGGGACTTACTTAAAGCAATAAATCTTTTAAATTAAGTAAAGACTTAATTATATAGTTTGTAAAGACAAACTCTAATATTCATTTTACAAATGTTGTAACACCTTTTACTATGCACTATTGTTAATTAAACTGCAAAAATCACATTCACACAATATACTTGTCTTTTATGAGTCCTTAAAACGCATTTTTTACGTTTTATCTATTGAACCCTCGGAATGCTTGGGATGGTAGGCCAGCCATTTCAAAAGTAATTCAGTCTAATTTAAATTTAGCGCAAAAATTACTTGCTTAGCTTCTTTATTAGCTGATTGGTAGTCCAAGACACAGTCTCTTAGCTTTAGGAAGCGTGTTAAGCGCGTGCGGGACTTACAGACGCGACCAGGCATACATTTTTATGCAAGTACTGATAACATTGTTTTTTATATGTATTTTAAAGTGTATTTTATGTATTTAAGATTTTACACAAAAATAGGAAACAGGGTTCCCTTTACTGAGAACTGAAATTGAAATTAATTTTTTCATCAAACCCTTACTTATGGCGTACCTATAGACAGGTCTAACAAAATTATATTGAGGTTTCTAGTAATAGGTCTTTACCTATGAAATTGCCATTATTTTTCGCCGCAGTCTTTAGCCTATATTTTCTTAAAAAACATAGATTGCTTGTATTATTGTTGTAATTTGGTAAATGCAGGAAATTTCCTGCATTTACCAAATTATCGTTGTTGGTAATGTACCAACAACGATCAAAGGATAATTAAGAAAAATAATTATTATTTGTATTAGAAATAAGCCTGTAAATATGGGTCCAATTTAAATCAGCGGATTTTAACATTTAAACAAATACTTATAACTTGTTCTCTTAATTTTTTTTTCTTATGATTAAAATGCTAAAAGGTAGCTAAGATGTGCGCTATTACTTACACCAAATTTCATTCTATAAAGCCTAATAATCATTGAAAAAACTAAGAAAACGTTAGTATGAAAAATCAAACTTCGCATAAAATCTCCATACATATCGGCAATTTCATAGGTTAAGACCTAATATTATTTTTATAAGAGCTGAGCAGCTTGCAGCAACTCTTTTAAAGTGGTAGAATGTGTGGAAACATGAAATTTTCCCAGGTTCAAAATACTACCAAATTAGAGGTCAAGAAAATGAAGATGAGGTGGATTAAGAATTACCATTTTATTATTAATTATTGGTTTATTAAAGTGCCTTATAATCTCAAATAGCAATAATTATACATTTACATTTAATCAATAAGATTTGTGATAGCAAACAATTGTAGTTGCATTTTTTTGTTAAAATAAAAGCGATACGTGTACCGTAAAAGAAACTGTTTTCAATTTTAATTCATTTCATCCTATTAAATACACTCTTTAGCTACTGAATGTAAAAAAACTTTAAAAGGTTTACATTATATTATAGTCTTTCAGGAGGCTTGAAGTATGGGTCCAATAGACCCGATCAGGCACATCTTGTAACTTTTTGTCAGCAGGTATGCCGAGGTTTAAATCTTTAAATTATTTATTATTATTCATTTGGTCTCCGTGTGGTGACTGAGTAAGAATACAATAGGTCTCCACCCCATCTCATCCCATGGGTGTCGTAAAAACCGACTAAGGGACTATCCGTGAATGTTATCTTTACAAAAAAAAAGTAGAAAAACTTGAAATTAAACCCTATACCAATCCGTCGGGCCAGCGTGGTATTAGTAGGCCAAGTATCCCTCCGTCACGGAAGGGGGCCCGTCCATGCAATGGGACATTAATGGGCTGTTATGATGATTCATTTGGTATCGCTTATATATAAAAAATCTCGGTGCTCGGTGCGTAATGTTCATGATAAGCAGCTGTCGTGTTTGTGACGTGGTTTTAATTTTACATAACATCATTTTTGTATGGTCCTCAATACAATATTGCTGACAGCAGCCAACACTTTACCCAGGCTTAAATCTTTTCGGCCTTATTACAAAATACGGTCTAACTATAGACCACGATTTATTACGTCACAAAACCACTGTTTTTGAAATTTGTTATTGCAAATTCTGTCTTAACACTAAAGTGTTAAAACTGATTTTGTATTAACAAATACAAAATCATAAATTTGTTAATACAAAATCAGTTTTAACACTTTAGCTTTAAGACTGATTTTGCAATAACAAATTTCAAAAACAGTGGTTTTGTGACGTAATAATTCGTGGTTTATAGTTAGACCTTATTTTGTAATAAGGCCGTTTAAAAATATCTTAGTGCGTATTTTATCAATTTACCATCGGTTATAAAAACTGCATCTAGCATCTTGTATAACCAGTTATTAAACCTTATCAGTTATCACAAAGTAATTGCAGGGCTAACGTGCCATTGTTACAGAATTGCATCCGTATTTTCCAAGACACGTAGCGATTACCTTAATATCCCTTGGTACGGCAATCATCTTTTAAACGGTCTTATATTTTCCTTGTTGACATTGAAAATATAGTTACGGGCTTTAAAACGTACTACAACTTATTCTAGCATTAAATATACTCGTAGGTAAAGTTTAGTGTAAAATATAGAATTCACTACCCCTTCTGACCTACTTAAAAAAGAAATGAAAAACATTCTAATATTTTTAGAGACGGAAAACTGGACACAAACTCAATTCTAACTTATTGAACAACGTTCACTCAGTTACCTCTCTACATTGGAGAACTCCTGCTGCAGGTAGATAAACAGATAAAAAAAAATTAACCTAATATGACGGCAATTTAGATTTGGCGCACGCAATTTTTTGTTATTCCCCGATTTACAAGTAAATAATAAAAACAATTGATAGCCTATTTTTTAATAATAAAAACAATTGATAGCATTAACACTTGTTAATACTAACTGCTTATTACTCCATTATTATCGCAATTTGAATGACAACTCGCACTTATATTGTCATGTACCAATGTCAATCCATTAACGCTCAAATCTCGAAGCCCAGTCAATTAAACATCCAGATTAACAAAATGTTTGTAGATACAAACAAATAATAAGATGAGTACTTGTTTTAGGGTTCATCATCCTACAGATAAAAAAGGCATCTCTCCCTGACTTACACATAATATCTTTGTCCATAGACAATGAGATAGGTATAAATAATAAAAATTAGGTACCATAACAGTAGTGTCTTTATACTCTGAGTTGTTAGAGTAAAACGTAGGAAAAAATGTGGACAAGAATGGAATAGGAAAAGATGTAAGAATAGGTCTTTTGAGATTCATTTATTTATTTGTGAATATTTTAAGAACTATTATTAAAATGATTAGTTATTCTAATAATAGTTCTTATAATGTCAAGTCAATCTAATAATAGTCCTTACAATATTCACTCCAGCAATAAAAATAAATCTGACCTTGGTCATACGAATTAGTAGAAATTCATTTTATTTTTTAAGCAAAGCCAATACATGCCCGTTTTTTGTCCCGTATATGCATTTAAATGGTTTTTTGACTGTTCAGGTATATGATCTTAAAGTATTATTATGATTAGTTTTATTAGGAAAATATTAGCTGTAGTAGCCATAAGAGTTAGTAGTCATAGTCATAGTTATATATAGTATATAAGTCATAGTCGTTTTACGAGACGAGTCGGCCCCCTCGAATGAGTCATTAAATGAGAGATGTTAGCTGTCGTCTCTATTATTCTTTGGAACATTACATAACCTTCACGCTGCTAAAACTAAACAAAGACGAAAATTTATGTTTAAAAATACTTACCTGAAAGTTCTATTTGGTACCTATGATTTACGAAAGTGGCAAATTTATTTTAAAAACGTATAAGTGGCAATTTAAACACGACTACTTTCATGGATTTTTTTATAAAGGATTGTATAAAATTCTCTTCGGCAATATACTTGTAATAAATAGTATTACACGGAAAATTAATTGTTATAATTTTAATGTCAATAAGAATTAACGTTAATAAAGAATTTATTTTAAATAAATCATAAATAAGTATATGACTATGTCAATAATAAAATTAATTACGTTGTATGAAAACTGAATTTAAAATATTGTAATTCATTTATTGAAAAACATAGAGTTTATTAGAACTAAGAATTTATGCAGCAAATAGGAAACTAGAACAGAATGCATGTAAACATAGCCGTTCATAATATTTATGTTTATGTTTGTAATGAGTATCGCATCACGGCAACGGCACAGCAACTATACCTGTTTAGACGGAAATGCATTCTATAACAAGTGAATAAGATGCTTAGATGGTTGATAGTTGAAAATAGTTGTACCGTAAAATATAAAATAATTGCAGAGATACTTTTACTACGAGAGGGATACCGATACAGTGCTCTATAGATACATATCGATGAGCCATAGTAATCTCATGGATCGAAGCCCTAATAAATTTATTAATGAATTCTTCTGCTTGCTATTAAAACTATATCGATCGAGATCAAAGATCAAATATGATGCAGATTACAAGATCAGTATCGCATCATGTTACTAGAGGTGTCATTGAAACAAACTACTATAAACAGAAAACGTCCACACTTAGAGGGGTTTGATATTTATAACAGAATTATGGGTACGAACTTTTAATATGAGTATTACCAGTGCTTAAAATATTTAATAAGTTGACAGTAAAATAAAATCTACTATTTTTATAATAACAACATATACTTACTCAAACATAATATAGGTACAAGTATTTGTTAACCTTTATATTGATTACTTTTCAACTATGTACTTTTTTATCATAATACAATATTTTTAACATCATCAACTATGGTTATATAACTTGATACATTTTTCAAAATATGTTTCTGAATACATTTGTTATGGGTACTAATTTTTTTAGACTATTTAGCATTTAATTGACAAATATAAATTACAACTGTTTCTTAGAGTAATCTCGAGAACAACTAAAAGTGTATAAATATTAAACATAAATTCGACTAGTACAATCTATCAAATATTTCAGTCTTTAGGTTTTCTTAGAAATATGTATCTGTATATAAAAGTAGCTAATATACTTCCTAGGGGTGGGCCAACCCAGTAAAGCCATTGATCAGTCCAAATGTTTGTCAATAATGCAGGGCCCAAGCTTCTAGCTGGGTTCATGCTGGCACCTGTTAGAGGACCTCCTATGATTGACAATCCCAATATAGTTAGTCCAAATTTAATCGGAGTGCTTTCTTGTTTGTCCTTGTGTACTGGATCCCATAGAGCACAACAAACGAAAACAAGAACAGCTGTTAAAGCTACTTCAATACCCATGGTTTGCACTGCACTTTGACCCGGTGATCCTCTAGTCAAACACATAGCTTCTTCTTGAAAATTCATTGCAGTCAAAGCGTCCAATATTCCATAGCCTGCTATAGCTCCTATGCATTGTACTAATATGTACGCTATTCCCAAAGGAATAGAAGTCATACCAAGGATCATTGATGATAAGGTGACTGCAGGGTTCATATGTGCTCCTGATATGTGTCCGAAGATTTGAATATTGAACAACACTGTCATACCAAATCCAAAGGCTCCTCTTATAACTGAATCAGTACCGTCTAGAGGCATGCATGCCATGCATCCCATTAGAATAAGAATTGAGGTAGATAACAGTTCTGCAAAGATTTTCCACCAATTGTCGCGACACCATGATGTTATAGATGATTTCACAGGCATGTTATCGTTTGTGATCTTACTTTCTACGACCTCCGATAAACTTTGCACAGCCGGTACTGTCATTTCTTCATTCATGTATCTTCCGTCTTCTGTATTTATGTTTAACAAAACAAAACACTGAGTATGATTGAACCTTTGTGTATCATAAATAGTTGTTAATGTAAACACTATTGTCTTTATAAAAATGATTTAATTAATCACTGTTTTTGTGTCACAATCTCTTTCGAACACGTCCGCTGCTCAGGTCGACTTAATATTATTGATAACGCGTTCACATATGGCAATCGCAACGGATAAAATTATATTCACACTGATATTAGTGAGCGTTATCTATTATTTTGCAGCTCTACAATATCTACCATAATATTTTTGTGTATTAAATGTTTATATTTACTCTTATGTACCAACGAAGACACTCATTATAGCACCACTAGTATCAAAGAACAGGAAATTTTTACGTAATATTATAACAAAAACCAAAGACGCACAACAAGTTCATTGCCATTATTTCGCATTACAACGTAACTTTGTATTTGTCCATCACTAAAATTGTAAATATAATGACACACTTTACGAACGCAGAAACACAACGTGTGTATCTCCGAGTACCACGGCACCTCGACAAGAATAAAATTCCCGCAGCTGTTTGTTTTCTTTTTATGATTCAATTGAATTTAGAAACCTGTTTTGTGGCCGTTTTACCTCAATACGTCATGAAGACTATACATCTGTTGATGTAGTTGCTCTGAGTGTTAACATTCGCTAGAAGCTATTTTAAAAGTCATACTGCAACAAAACAAATAATATTATGCATCAACTGATTACAGTTACAAAATTAGACTTCTGAGTTTGTGTAGCTACACTGTAATAGTAAGGGAAATTTCTAGCAGTGAACTTACAATGTAAATATTATTTATACTCCAGTAAAATAAGCATTCAACCTCGGAATGGAAGCGAATAAGCTGTAAATTTGCATAAACCTTTGTTTTGGTGTACTAATGACTGGTAGAAAAGTCTCAATGATCACGTGTCTGCGTCATAAGTTATTCAAGGTCAAAGGTCACGAAAATCAGTTTTTTCCCATTATCTCGTTTTCTATGGGAAATACGCATTTAACGTCAATATAAATATTGTAGATCATAAAACTGTCTACAAAAAATGTCTGAACACTTTTCTCCTAGAAAGCATCGCTTTCAAGATATCGTGACTTTAGAGCGCAGGAAAGTCGTATTTTCGACTATATGCACACACTAGCTTTTTCCCGTGATTTCGCTCGCGTTTATAAGTATTATGAAAAATAAGGCTTATTTCAATATATAGTAGCATATGCATGCTTGGTCTCAGCCTAATCGGTTTGAAATTGACAAAGTTACATACAAACTTCCATCCCCTATCTTATCCCTTTAGGGGTAGAATTTATCAAAATCCTTTCTTAGCGGATGCCTACGTTATATTATCTACCTGCATGCCAAAATTCAGCCAGATCTGTCCAGTGGTTTGGGCTGTGCGTTGATAGATAACTATGTCGGTCACCTTTGAGTTTTATAGAAATAGAAGATTTCCGCACCGCCTCTGATCAACGCACAGCCTAAACCACTGGACAAATCTGGCTGAATTTTGGTATGCAGGTAGATGATATAATGTAGGCTTCCGCTAAGAAAGGATTTTGATAAATTCTACCCCTAAAGGGATAAGATAGGGGATGGAAGTTTGTATGTAACTTTGTCAATTTCAAACCGATTAGGCTGAGACCAAGCATGCATATGCTACTATATATTGAAATAAGCCTTATTTTTCATAATATTTATAAACGCGAGCGAAATCACGGGAAAAAGCTAGTGTGTGCATATAGTCGAAAATACGACTTTCCTGGGCTCTAAAGTCACGATATCTTGAAAGCGATGCTTTCTAGGAGAAAAGTGTTCAGACATTTTTTTTAGACAGTTTTATGATCTACAATATTTATATTGACGTTAAATGCGTATTTCCCATAGAAAACGAGATAATGGGAAAAAACTGATTTTCGTGACCTTTGACCTTGAATAATTTATGACGCAGACACGTGATCATATGAGACTTTTCTACCAGTCATTAGTACACCAAAACAAAGGTTTATGCAAATTTACAGCTTATTCGCTTCCATTCCGAGGTTTGCCCCTAATTAAGCCTTATTTGACTGTACTATTATACGATATGAATGAACATTTCATTCAGGAGATATCGTAAAAACCATGTGATGGAATTTTTGCGAGAGACGGAAAACTTGACAATAAACCCGCATAGTATAATAGTCAATTAGGTTTTCCTTCCATTCTCTACTGTCCCTGCACCTTTATCCTCTCGAACCAAGGCTACATACAATCAGAACTAGTTGATTCCTTGTAATTGCTAATTTCTAATTATTGTTTTAAAATTTACTAATTTTTAATTTTCTTTACATTATTATTAACTACTGCAAGCAGATGTTTTTCATTTGTAATTCAGTTTCTTTACCTAATTATAAGTAAATTAGATATTGCATTAATTTGCTTTGACAATGTTTAGATCTCTGTTAATCTAATACTAATAATAATAGTTAATAGTTCATTATCCTTAGTTAACAAGATTGTCGACATGTGGCATGTTGATTTAGCGATTATTGATTCGATAGCAGTTTCGGATAATGAACTAATTTCAAAGAGTCTCCATATTATACCTAAGAAGATTTGCGTTTGGCAGTTAAATGATGGGCACATAAGGCAGTACTCCTGTGAAACGGCACGAATTTTAAGGAAATTCCTATCCCCTAACCACCAGTACCTTGGTCCTTGTACCCATTGCTGGTGGTTTTAAAGATTTTATTTACTAGAACTGAGAACAGTGGTGGCTAAAAATGGATCCAAGGGAATCTTGGGGAACTGTGGACCGCTCATCTATTTAGTTTAATACCCTATTAGTATACACGTGCCTCATTGGTGTGTTGGACCAATCAAAAACATGTTCCTCTGACTAACATAGCATAATTTTATACTATAATATTACTGTTTTATTGTGCGAGGATAGTTTTATTGTATTAAAGCTAAAAGTGATTTACAGGTCACGCGGCTCTTTGTCATGGTACCCGCTGCCAGCGCTTGAATAAAGTTGGAACTGAATTCCAGTTTTTGTATGTTTTACGTTTTTCACGCAGTTTACACCGCATATGTACTTTGACTGATTTTGTGTTTTGTGGTGCTTTTATTTAAAATAGTACCAGTATTGTAATTTATTGTCCCTGCAGTGAACTGCCTGATACGACCCATTTCAAGTAATGAAATTCATTTAAATCTGACGTGATAATATGCAATGTCGGAGTTAAAATAAAATACGATTACATTTCGACAGCATTTTGAAAAAAAAATGATTATCGTCAACCACTTATAACAAATGACAAAGTGTCGTTGTTGCTAAGTCTCGTAGCTCTGTAACTACTCTTCCTACTTTACCCTTTACCTAAACAAAGTAATGTTGTTATTCTACTTGATTGGAGGTGGATTAAGTTGGCATAACGGTGGGCTCTGAGCTAGGCGACCTCTTGCTAAACAGAATCACCACAGTAAAATAGACTATTTAATAATTCAAATATTTAATTCCGTAAACATTTATATTCATAAACATTTAAATTTATAAACTTTTTATTGATCTATGTCCAGTACAAGAAGTACTTTAGGACATTTTTTTATCAAAATACAATAGGTATTTACATCATCAGCAATGGTTATATAAATAAATATTCAAAACATTTTTTTATTACATTTTAATTATCTTATGTAAATTGTATTCATTTTATAAACTATTCATCGTTGAATTGACGAGTACACATATCTATCAAACATGTCAGTAATAAGGATTTCTAAGAAAAAAAATATGTCTATAAAAGTAGCTAATATACTTCCTAAGGGTGGCCCACCCAGTATAGCCAATGATCAGTCCAAATGTTTATCAATAATGCAGGGCCCAAGCTTCTAGCTGGGTTCATGCTGGCACCGCCCGGCCAAGGACCTCCTGTGAGCGACAACCCAAAAATAGTTAAGTTAGGATTGCTTTCTTGTTTGTCCCTGTAAACAGGATCCTCTAAGGCACAAAAAGAAAAACAAGAACAGCTGTTAAAACTAACTCAATGCCAATAGTTTGCACCACACTTTGACCTGGTCATCCAATTCTATTTAATACTGGGTCTCTGATAAATACGAAACATCGTAAAAATAAACATTTGGTACTACTATGTAAAGTAGTATTGTAGGGGAGTAGGCTAACATTGATAATATCAATTTATATTAGGGATGCACGAGTCAGACAGTTGGATTGTAAGCCAGATGCAAGAGACGTTTCTTTACGTGTCCTATAGGTAGTTCATGTACGCGATATTTTCAATGTCTTTTGAACTTAATGTTTAAAATTTAGAAAATTAAAACATAATTAAAATTTTTTTACCAACCAGTAATCATGAATAATCCGTTAATAGTAGACAAAGAGTTCAAGGAAACTCCTCTTCAGTTTAACTTCTCTTTTCTCTTACATTTTACTACTTCTATCAATCTGTTTGAACTGCATGTCAATTTACATAAATAACAATTTACATACAGGACTAAATAACCAGAGTAGTTTGATGACAGTGTATAATGTAAGCACAATTTTTGTTGCAGCACAATGTAAAGTCTGTGAAATATTGAACATTTTGCGAGTGTTAATGATAATTGAGTACATAATTATAGATTGGGAATACTGAATGATGTTCATAATATCATGAAAATCAATATAGAACGCTTCTGTTTGTGTGCTTTTATTATGTCAAGGGATCCGTATTGTGAAGTTTCGTCTCATTCGAGTAAATAGCACTGAATGAGATAGTGAAACATATACATATACATATAATAATATTATAAGAGAATAAAACTAAAAACAAGCTCTATAACAATCTGCCTAAAAAGGCAATAGTAGAATAAGTAGTCGTCAAATTATTAAGTATTGATTTCTCCTTTATACACTTCCATCCATATTTTATAAAACGCAACATATAATCATTATGTGGTTTTTATTAAATCTAAACTTTTATTTATTTTCTGACAAAAAACACTGTACAAGCTACATGAAAGCTACATGAGAACGTAACACGAAAATCCTTATTTTGACAGGTTTTGACATTAAGCACATGATAGCACAAAGATTAACTTGTCCACCTATATCCCGGGAGAGTACCTCGATAAATCGCGTGTTAAAAATCTACACGTAATAGGAGCAAAAACGTGGAGCTAACTAATCCCGGCCATTTTCTATAATCCATGTTCGAGAAAGTGTCGGACTGATTAATTGCTGCCGGTGACTTATCCACAAGAGATTTGAGAACAAGATGTTAAACGTTTTATATAAAAGTAGGCTTTGCTATTAGTTTTTTTAGTGGCAAGTATTTCAATTTCACTGTTTAGTCTTTTTATTTTGTTGATTGGTATTTATTGAATAGGTTTATGTTTACCAAACATGTCCTTTTAGTCTTCTGCTGCTATAATTATAGCCCATTAGTAATGACTGTTTGTTCGTATAGACTCTAGCTTTCATCCATTAGTATAGCTAAGGTAGTAGCTAAGGTATGTACTCTGTTAAGTCTGTAAGAATACAATATGTCACAACCCTATCTCAACCCATGGGTGTCGTAGAAACCGACTAAGGGACTATCTGTGAATATTACTTTTACATAGAAAGAAGAAAAACTTGAAATTAAACCCTATACCAATCTGTCTGGCCAACGTGGTATTAGTAGGCCAAGTACCCCTCCGAGGGAGGAGGTCTGTCCCTGCAGTGGGACATTAATGGGCTGTTATGATGATGATGATGATAGCTAAGGTAAATGTATGAATAATTTTATACTATAATATTACTGTTTTATTGTGCGAGGATAGTTTTATTGTATTAAAGCTAAAAGTGATTTACAGGTCACGCGGCTCTTTGTCATGGTACCCGCTGCCAGCGCTTGAATAAAGTTGGAACTGAATTCCAGTTTTTGTATGTTTTACGTTTTTCACGCAGTTTACACCGCTTAGGTACTTTGACTGATTTTGTGTTTTGTGGTGCTTTTATTTAAAATAGTACCAGTATTGTAATTTATTGTCCCTGCAGTGAACTGCCTGATACGACCCATTTCAAGTAATGAAATTCATTTAAATCTGACGTGATAATATGCAATGTCGGAGTTAAAATAAAATACGATTACATTTCGACAGCATTTTGAAAAAAAAATGATTATCGTCAACCACTTATAACAAATGATAAAGTGTCGTTGTTGCTAAGTCTCGTAGCTCTGTAACTACTCTTCCTACTTTACCCTTTACCTAAACAAAGTAATGTTGTTATTCTACTTGATTGGAGGTGGATTAAGTTGGCATAACGGTGGGCTCTGAGCTAGGCGACCTCTTGCTAAACAGAATCACCACAGTAAAATAGACTATTTAATAATTCAAATATTTAATTCCGTAAACATTTATATTCATAAACATTTAAATTTATAAACTTTTTATTGATCTATGTCCAGTACAAGAAGTACTTTAGGACATTTTTTTATCAAAATACAATAGGTATTTACATCATCAGCAATGGTTATATAAATAAATATTCAAAACATTTTTTTATTACATTTTAATTATCTTATGTAAATTGTATTCATTTTATAAACTATTCATCGTTGAATTGACGAGTACACATATCTATCAAACATGTCAGTAATAAGGATTTCTAAGAAAAAAAATATGTCTATAAAAGTAGCTAATATACTTCCTAAGGGTGGCCCACCCAGTATAGCCAATGATCAGTCCAAATGTTTATCAATAATGCAGGGCCCAAGCTTCTAGCTGGGTTCATGCTGGCACCGCCCGGCCAAGGACCTCCTGTGAGCGACAACCCAAAAATAGTTAAGTTAGGATTGCTTTCTTGTTTGTCCCTGTAAACAGGATCCTCTAAGGCACAAAAAGAAAAACAAGAACAGCTGTTAAAACTAACTCAATGCCAATAGTTTGCACCACACTTTGACCTGGTCATCCAATTCTAGTTAATACTGGGTCTCTGATAAATACGAAACATCGTAAAAATAAACATTTGGTACTACTATGTAAAGTAGTATTGTAGGGGAGTAGGCTAACATTGATAATATCAATTTATATTAGGGATGCACGAGTCAGACAGTTGGATTGTAAGCCAGATGCAAGAGACGTTTCTTTACGTGTCCTATAGGTAGTTCATGTACGCGATATTTTCAATGTCTTTTGAACTTAATGTTTAAAATTTAGAAAATTAAAACATAATTAAATTTTTTTTACCAACCAGTAATCATGAATAATCCGTTAATAGTAGACAAAGAGTTCAAGGAAACTCCTCTTCAGTTTAACTTCTCTTTTCTCTTACATTTTACTACTTCTATCAATCTGTTTGAACTGCATGTCAATTTACATAAATAACAATTTACATACAGGACTAAATAACCAGAGTAGTTTGATGACAGTGTATAATGTAAGCACAATTTTTGTTGCAGCACAATGTAAAGTCTGTGAAATATTGAACATTTTGCGAGTGTTAATGATAATTGAGTACATAATTATAGATTGGGATGAATGATGTTCATAATATCATGAAAATCAATATAGAACGCTTCTGTTTGTGTGCTTTTATTATGTCAAGGGATCCGTATTGTGAAGTTTCGTCTCATTCGAGTAAATAGCACTGAATGAGATAGTGAAACATATACATATACATATAATAATATTATAAGAGAATAAAACTAAAAACAAGCTCTATAACAATCTGCCTAAAAAGGCAATAGTAGAATAAGTAGTCGTCAAATTATTAAGTATTGATTTCTCCTTTATACACTTCCATCCATATTTTATAAAACGCAACATATAATCATTATGTGGTTTTTATTAAATCTAAACTTTTATTTATTTTCTGACAAAAAACACTGTACAAGCTACATGAAAGCTACATGAGAACGTAACACGAAAATCCTTATTTTGACAGGTTTTGACATTAAGCACATGATAGCACAAAGATTAACTTGTCCACCTATATCCCGGGAGAGTACCTCGATAAATCGCGTGTTAAAAATCTACACGTAATAGGAGCAAAAACGTGGAGCTAACTAATCCCGGCCATTTTCTATAATCCATGTTCGAGAAAGTGTCGGACTGATTAATTGCTGCCGGTGACTTATCCACAAGAGATTTGAGAACAAGATGTTAAACGTTTTATATAAAAGTAGGCTTTGCTATTAGTTTTTTTAGTGGCAAGTATTTCAATTTCACTGTTTAGTCTTTTTATTTTGTTGATTGGTATTTATTGAATAGGTTTATGTTTACCAAACATGTCCTTTTAGTCTTCTGCTGCTATAATTATAGCCCATTAGTAATGACTGTTTGTTCGTATAGACTCTAGCTTTCATCCATTAGTATAGCTAAGGTAGTAGCTAAGGTATGTACTCTGTTAAGTCTGTAAGAATACAATATGTCACAACCCTATCTCAACCCATGGGTGTCGTAGAAACCGACTAAGGGACTATCTGTGAATATTACTTTTACATAGAAAGAAGAAAAACTTGAAATTAAACCCTATACCAATCTGTCTGGCCAACGTGGTATTAGTAGGCCAAGTACCCCTCCGAGGGAGGAGGTCTGTCCCTGCAGTGGGACATTAATGGGCTGTTATGATGATGATGATGATAGCTAAGGTAAATGTATGACTTGCGCGTCGATTGAACATACCTTCGGCATAACAGGCAAGTACGCCAATAAATAAGTCATCTGAGTGAAGAGATAGCATAATCATGAAAGGCTTTTAACCAGGAGCTTTACTTTAACTAACTACATAAATATGTTTTTAATATTGTGTTTACCACATTAAAACAACATCAGGCTTACCCACCAAACCACATGTATTACGAAAGGTTTTATTGTTATGAATTATGCTAATAACCTCAAAGTACATTGAACGGACTAATTAGGGTACGCAGTAGTTTTATCAGTACAGTTAATAATCTAATCCAAGAGGTCGTAATGATAACTACCGAAAAACAAATACTTAGTAAGTTTTGATAAAAAAATATTGGTAGCAGTTACAAGTAAAAAGGTAGGTACTTTGCCTACTTAATTTATTTACGACTATTACTTTAGTGTCAAAAATCCAACTACAGCAGTCAAACTCAACTATGTCTTTTTAAATTTTATGCACAAAAAACATCTTAATAGGAATGGTGTTTCATTTATTTGAGATTGATTCGGGAAAAAGGAAAAATGTCAACGAAGCTGACGACCTCGGTGGCGCGACGGGTAGCGCAAGCGGCTGCCGTGCAAGAGGTTGTGGGTTCGATCCCCACGCAGGACAATAATTTGTGAGATCCACAAATTATTGTCCTGGTCTGGGTGTTCTTTGTGTCCGTTAATTGATGTTTGTAAAAGGTCCCTGCGACACATGATCCCTAGTGCGGGAGTTGTCTTTTTTTTTAAATAAAAAAGCTAAGTAAAGTAACGTAAAGTAATGTCGTTTTGCAATTTTATACCTAAATGGGTAATTATCGGGGTCTTCAATTTCCTGTATTTGCCTTGACATTTAGACACAGGTTGTGTGACGTGGTCTCAGGCTGACTAATACAAGTAAATTGGATGCTGCGTTAAACTCCCGTTTCCGTTAATATTTCTAGGAATGCAACGCGATAGTTTAAAAGTTATAAATATATTTTTCCCAAATTTGTCATTGCGGCACTTGGCTTCTTAAATACTATTGTATTGCGCATATTTTCTGTCTATGTACTTCTGTTCCTATGTTTGTTTTAGGCACACGTATATAATTATCGTGCATGTTATCTATAGAAACATGTTAATGTCAAAAATATATGTAGGGGAAACCTGTACAAAACCGTATACCGGGGTAAAACAGTATGCCCCCTTTATTTTTTGATACAATTGAAATTTACCGCGTTTGGTATGCTCAGCCGTCGTTGACCAATCAGAACTAGTTGTCAACCAAAACGAGTCGCCGCAAGCACGCGCGTTTTCAAAATATTTTATTTTATTGTTTTATAGTGACGATTATCTATTTTTTATGAAAATTTAATGTGTTACAGTAAAGTTTGCATCCAATATGGGTAAGTCTAATATTTATTTTGTCTAAAGTTATGTATTTGCATGAATAATACGATATTTAATTCTACGAGATTAACTTTGTTTATGTAGTTGTTAGTAAAATGTTTACACATGTGTACTTTGGGTCAAAACCGTACGGGGTAAAACTGTATATATACTATTTTGACCCGGTTATTTGATTTTCTTACAAAGTTGTTTTTTTTTAAATACAGATATAACAAAGATGCCACTTAGTTATAAAAGGACGAAATTGAAAATAAGCCAGCCATCTAAAACCAACACCCAATATGCTAAAAACATTAATGATGACAATTGCTTATACTGTCTTGAAGAATACGGTAAACGTGGCATGAATGAACGATGTAAGAGGTGCAAAGGCTGGGCCTATGAAGGCTGTACAGGGTATGAGTCTGAGTAATAACTTAGAAGACTTGGATGACTTCATGTGCATGGGGGGTGTCGCTGCAAGTTAGATATCGGGGCAATATCGTATACAGTATACGGTTTTGTCTATGTGTCGGGGCAAAACCGGAAAAGGCAGAGGTTCTATTTTTTTGTTTTTTTTCTGCTTATATTGTAATTTTTTTTAAATATGTTTACCTGATATTATACCTTAAGAGACTGACTAATTAAAATTGTTGATTGGAAACAAAAGTGTTATTATTTGTATCATCCAGAACCAGAGACCCTTAGCTATACGGCTTTGACCCGGTCTCCCCTATTATCTTAATAATACAGACTGAAACAGATAGTTATTAAGTGTTATCTATAGATAGGATTTTACTTATCATTTATAATTCTGTCAATGGACATTCGGCAGCCAATAACGACGCATTACACGATTAAATATTTTGTTATTTAGAAATGCAATTCTTGGTACGTTGCATGTGGATTTATTTACAGATAAATTATTTATTTGTAGTGAGAAAACAAATTCTTAAAACATAATATTGCAATGCAAAATAAGGCGAGGTTCATATTCTTTTCATATGGGTTTTTATTCATTACTAGCTGCTGTGCCCGCGACTTCGTTCGCGTGGCGGATATTACTTACTTCGCAATTCGATTTAATACTGAAAAATCGTTTTTTAAACCTTAGAACAAACAGATATACCTACAAACGAATTGTATAAAATAAACGAACGAACCAAAACCTTTTCAAAAACAGACCTTTACAAAGACAGATCTATGAAGACTGCGTCTAAGCCACAGTCTAAACTTATACTGAAAGACATGAGCGAACCTCATTCTTTCAAGGAAAATCTTAACACCGCGATACTGAAAATGACGTCACAGGCACAATGCCATCTGTTGTCAAATTTGTAAGTTAAAATAAATGACATCGCTTATTTCATCATAACGACCTCGGTGGCGCGCCGGTAAAGCCAGCGGCTGCCGCGCATGAGGTTGTGGTTTCGATCCCCACGCAGGACAATAATTTGTGAGATCCACAAATTATTGTCCTGAGTCTGGGTGTTATATGTGTCCGTTAATTGATGTTTGTAAAAGTCCCCGCGACACAGGGCATGATCGCTAGTGCGGGAGTTGTCTTTTTCTTAATAAAAAAAAAAAAAAAAAACAGCCCTTAATGTCCCACTGCAAGGACGCGCCTCCTCCCGTGACGGAGGGATACTTGGCCTACTAATACCACGCTGGCCAGTCGGATAGATAATATTCACCGATAGTCCCTTAGTCGGTTTTACGCCACCCATGGGATGAGATGGGGAGGTGACATATTGTATTCTTACTCCGTCACCACACGGTTAACCGCTAATTAATTATGAATGAATAAAATTGCACGCCACGTTATGGTGCGGCAGAATTACCTGCCTCGGTGGCGCGGGGCGGTCGCATTACATGGCTGGCGTGCATGAGGTCGCGGGTTCGATTCCCATGGAGGACAATTGTGATACACAAACTATTGTCCTTAGTCTGGATGTTCTTTGTGTCCGTTAAATTGATATTTTTAAAGGCTAGCGTGGGATTTGTCTTTTGTAATAAAAATGCTGAAATAAATTATTGTAACACCTTTTTACTATCTAGCAAAAAATATTTGACTAAACTTAGACTACTATATTATTATTATTATCTATAGATAAACTGCGTGCAGTATTTTTGAATTACTTAATAAAATAAACACAAACACTTTGAATAATAATTTAATGTTTTGTGATTGTATTTCTATCTTTTATTGTCAGTTTTGTATTTTTTTAATGTTGACAAATAGCAATAATGTGTAAAATGATTTTATAAAGAAAAAACGTGTTACTTATTATGTTGTTCTGTTAAATTATACCCATATATTATTAATTATTAAATAGTTATATAAGTGTGTTATAATTGCAGTTATAATAAGATTGTGAGAAAAGAAATGTTATTTTAATTCAATTTAATATTTATGATTAAGTATAGGTATAGTTTAACTTTAAAAAATGAAGTTTCTACGCCAATATTAGCAATACAGGGAAAGACTATTTATTTTTGTCAGATGTTTTGTACCTGTGATTAACTAATAAAGGTTATTTGTTTTTGTATTTATTTACATTAATAAAAACAGGTGGAGTCTGTTGCATACTTTTACGTTGACCAGTAACTACTACAGTTTAAACTAAATTAATACCAAAAGAATAATTGATACTTTAGATTATTAGCTTACTAATACAATTTATATTTAATTAAATTGCGTTTCAATTACGAAAAACACAAAAATATAACAATCAAGTAAACTTATAATTGATTTAATTTAATAAGACTTGTAATTGATATTACACATACGATTCATGGTTAATTTTATTAACATTTAAAAGGAATAACTTATTAATAGCATGCATGATTATTTAAAAACTCATTTATTTTATGATTACTACTGGTAATGCCATCTCGTGAACAAAAGAAACGAAATTTAAATTCATTCAACATTGAACCAAATCCATTTTTCATGACCCCTGATTTGTATTGGACTGTTCTAATAAAGAGATCTAGCGATATCTCGAGTAATACTTATCCGATTTTGATGAAACATACCTCAGTTTAAGCCTATTAAGAAAGGCTACAATACAATGTATTGGTCTTAAGATTATATTTTAATTTGTTTTAAAGATGTGCGGTAACAAACAGACAGACAGACAGATAGACATTAATTCTAAAAATTGTAAGTGTGTAGTGTTGTTGCTTTTTGACTTTTTTCTAGATTTTATAGATAATTTTTATCTGAATTTTCGAAAAGAACAGACATTTCGACCTCTACAGTTTTATTATAGTATAGTATAGATAGATAGATAGATTACCTACTTTAAACTTAATAAGTACCTAAAAACTACCTACGTATCTATGTATTTTAATATCTAAAGCGCGCTTATTCCGAGAAGAGTCAATAAGAACCACTTCCGTTCGCATTAAGAGTCAATGTGAATGAAATTATATAGATGCACCGGTTGGCCGTTTCGGAGGTTAAAAAAAATCAACCGTACAGCCGTACTCATACTGGCGCGGCGACATTTGGAAATTTTCTTTCATCTATATCTTGTGTGTTTATAAACCGATTTCTATATTTTTTTTTATGAATAAGATATTAAAGTGAACTTTTGAAATATGGGAGTTTGAAAATGATATGTCTATGCAAATTACGATATATTTATGTATTTAATATACTTTGAAGAAAACCCTAACGATTAAACACGTTATTGTGGCTAATATATAAAAGATAGCTATAAACTATGAAGGACTTTTTTGTACATCTTTTGAAGACCATTATTATTGTAGTACATATTTTTGGCGTATGATCAACGTATGCGATAATAAGAGCTCGAACGCGCGTTTTTTCAACCGACTTGCTTCAAATTTTTCGTCACTGCTCAGCTCCTATGTGTCTTATCGTTATGTTATACAGCCTATAACCTGCCCAGGAGTATGGACTACAATCGTACCAAGTTTGGTTAAAATCCCTTCAGTAGTTTTTGACCCATGCGTGCACATACAGACAGACAGACAGACAGACAAAAAATTTATTGATTGCATTTTTGGCATTAGTATCGATCACTATTCATCCTCCAATATTAATTTTTAACATATATTCAATGTACAGAATTTATCTCTCTACAGTTTTATTATAAGTATAGATTATTTTCATATGGGTTTTTATCACTTTGTAGATTTTTGCGTTTGTCTTTTGAGTTTTACTACTCTTGCTGTAATCTACAAGAATTTTCCATAGACATTCAGAATTAAAACTGACGATCACATTAATTTTTCGGTTGGTGGGTTAGTCCATCACCAAGAAGAAGACTGTTAAAATAATCCAAACGGATTTTTCATTAAAATGGCTTTTCGTAAAATTAATACGAAATATTCGTTAATTTATATGTTATACAGTTTACCTTCAAACTAAACATAGAGTAGGTAGGTACTAGATTCGGAGGGCATTTTGTTAATTCAGTAAACACTTACTAAAGCTTAAACGTTTGCTGCGGCTATTTATCTATAGGTACAAACTGTCCATGTTTACACATCTAGATGTTTGCCCACAGTTCTGCTGTTTTAGACTGGCTTTGAACAATTTATACTTTATTTACATAGTAACATCACATCACACACAAATAATATAAAGATTATGTTGAAATATCATGATAAAGTGATATTATTAACTGTGAAATTTTATTTAAAGATAGCTTTAAGTTATATTATTACAAAGGTAAAAACCACGACAATATCCTGATACTGTCAAATGAATTAACACAAAACCCGATACCAATCCATCTGTTCAGCGTGGTTCTGGCGAAATCTCCTATCCTTCTTTTGTTTTCGTAGAGCCAATACCTACGGCTTTTATGACACCCTTGAAATGGATGAGGCCATTTTTTCTACTCCGTCACCAGAAAGAGAAGCTTTACTAGATTTATTAGTACTTCATTTTATGTTAACAAAACATAAACGATTTCTATCTAAACACAAAAGCGTGGTTTGACTTTCAGCTGTTTTAGGCACTATAATACTCGTATAATAAGCACAAACAAAAGCGGATGGAGGAATTGTAAGGAATTCGGGCCACGTTCGCGACATACGATGAAATCCGCGACTAGACGGGTTTAAGCGGGTGTATATTTCGTCCTAGTTGAGCCAAACTCAAAACCATATTACGAAGCTTATCCTTTGTTTGTTCTATATGTAACTACTGGGGCTAAGTTACACATTAGCTTTGAAGTTTTATGTTATACCTTATGTTTAAAAACTTGCCTACTCAGGAATGTAACAAGTCTTGTACAAGTCCCCATGTATTTTTGAATATTATTATGCTTTTTACGTAAGAAATTGATAAAGTCGTAGAGACTTTCTTTCGCAGTACATACATTTATGCCAGCCACAACTTCAGTCTTAAGCTTGAATCTTTGTTTTAGTTAAAATTATGTTTGTGCCTTTAACATAGGTATGCTCACTATTGGACAGAAGTAGGAGAAGCGATCACAGCCGTGGCACAAACTTAGACAGTTTCCCGCTAAAGCAATCTCTCCCCCGTGGTTTAAATGAATGAATACATTATAATCTTCATCTAAGCTAGCTCTTTAAGCATCATCATTAATCTAATCATAAGTATGTTTAGAGTGACGTAAATGCCCCCGATGTGCTTCTTACAAAAAACAACAAATCAACCGAGGCACTGTGTATACTTTAATTCCATGCAATAAGATACATTTTTGAATGAAAACCTTAGCTTGATGTTTAAATCTCTAATCTCTCTAATCTTGATGTTTAAAAAAGGTCCCCGCGACACAGGGCATGAACCCTAGTGCGGGAGTTGTCTTTTTTAAAAAAAAAAAAAAAATAAAAAAAAATATAAATTGCGCGTGCATGCGGGTCATGCCCTTGTATGCATTATTATCTCCTTCTGTTTATTAAAATAACTTGCCTATTGTTTTCTATAATACAACATTTATGATTAAATATACATAGGAATTGTAAATAATTTTAACAATGGTATTTAACACCAAAGTACATGTTTACTTGTACCGAATGCAATTAGAACCAAGTTCAAATCAAACGTTCATTATTTGATTTCCACTAGTGACAAGCATTGCATTTAGTACAAGTAGGTACAAAGTAATTCAACGTAGCTGTAATAATACTGCGTAGGAGTAAACTGGAGAAATACGTTGCTATTACCTCGAAATTATAACAAAAATATTTAGTAAGTTTTACACGTGGTACCTAAATATCCAGTAATGTTGTAAAAGTAATTTAAGAGTCTGGCGATAAATCGACACCAACAATTTATACTACGTTAACTCGAATTTTAGGAAAATTCGTTTTTTACGCTAAAGTGCTTAAAATATGCTATTTTATTTGTAATAAAAAAATCATGAAGTAATATACAAAAATAAAGAAGTTACAAATTTTATACAACGCTAAGTACAGGTAATTTTTACAATCGCTCGGTTTAGTCTACGCTAACTTCACTTGTCGAATTATAAGATGGAAGTGCGCGGTTTAAAACACTGTATTAGTATAATGCTAATTAATAGAGCTATTGTTACAAGTTAGTCTAAATATTAATAGTGTTAGTATATTTTTACAAAAATGACACGAAAACGAGCTAAATATTTAGTGAAATTTACCAAAAAGGTAAAATATTCATTATGGAGTGTTCATAAAACGGATGAGATTCCGCTTTATACTGCTAAAAAAACTAAGTTTAATATGCTATTAAATATTATATTGCATGGTAAAGTATATAACATATAGATTATATAATTTACATTATTATTTTGTAAGTTTTAGCCGCTTTGCTTAAAGTTCGTGTAACACTACGCAAATTTTACTTAGCGTAATGTAGCCCGATCGGATTTCGTTCTTCGATTGGCCATGCACTAGTTAGCGACTGTATATTTTATATTATTTTTCGTATAAAACTATGTTAAATACTTTATAGACAGCATATTTGACATTTTTAAATGTAGGCTTAAGTTTAAATGAATGCATAATATATTTTAGAGTAAGCAATGTAAAGCAATAAAAATCACACTTGTTTAGTACTGTGACCGCCCGTAATACACTACGCTGACTACTAGTTAGACGTGTGTAGTGCGTAAAATAATATTGTGAAATTAGGGGTACATACGGCTAACTTGCACTAAATTAAAAAATATACACAATTAAGGAAAAATCAAAATATGAAATAACAACAAATAAATCAAATATTAATCCTACAAAATTTCAAATCAATATCCTTAATAATAAAAATGTTATCACGTTTTTCCCTTTAAACGCGTCTACTGTAAAGTTCACTTTTATGAGTTAGCGTAGTGTAAATTGTTGGTGTCGAAATGATAAAGATAGCATTAAAAATTATAAGTACGCATATATCTTTTAAATAAACAAAGTCATCATAATTATAAGCTATACACTTGCTTGCACTTTTATAGTACCTACCAGACTTCTGAAAAACGTACTACGTAGACAAGAAAATTACATTTTCAAACCTTTCAATGCAGGTTTCAGTTCTCTTAATTTCTCACTTATAAAAATATATGGTAAAATAGTGTCACGTTATCAAAACGATAATAAAGGTTATTCTGCATCGAATCTTCACTTGCGTTTAAAAATAGATGCCCTACGATAAGGGAAAACGTTTTCCGCTAAAGTTCTAAGACCCAAATCAAGTCCCTACGGCAAATTGAATCAAAAACCTTTAGATTTTGTTAGATAAAAGGATGAACTTCACACGCTTAGGTGAGCTGTACGCTTGTAAATATCTTTTCGATTCTATCATAGGATTCCTATAATAGTGATACTTTACTGTTAGGGTACAAGCTTTTTCGTTATGCATTTAAAAGTCATAACAATATACATTACTACTTTTCTTTTATAATGGCATGTTATTGCAAAAGAAGGCAAAGATAGTATTCAGTAAAATTTTAATGACATGTATAGTAAAGAGCTAACAGAATAATGTTAACTTTGTAATGTTAAGAGGCTTAGCTTTTTTTAAATATAATTTTATAAAAGTTGTTTAATTTTATAATTTGTGGTACATATACCTAGAAGTTATACAAACAAAACAAAGAAAAATTAAATTCTACTTAATTTAGGGTTTGACAAAGCTTTGGTGAGACAGTATTCTGATGTAATCTTTATAAAGTTTTAAAAGCAGAGTATTCAATAAAATATTTTAATTAATTAACAGTCAAATATCCTTCTAGTTAAATACTTAACTAATTAGTCATTAATTAAAGAAGGATTTCGTATTCATGTCTTACGAGGACTTATATCTACAGTTCTAAAACATATAATTAGTTTCATAAGATGTCTGGTGAAAAGGTAAAAGAGAGCTGGCAATTACGACACACAAAGAATTCACACGTCATGCAGTAAGGTTTTAACGACCTCTGAATACATTCAGATGTTATTATGAATTCCAGACAAAATAATGAATCTGACTCTAGAAATATATAGTTAGAGAATTTCATAATTAGTAAGAATAAGTCAAGTCAAAGAATAAGGAACCAGCGATAAAGTAAAGGAGAAAAAATAAAGAATACTAGGTAGGTGTTGGTCTGGCTAGAAATGTACGCACAAAAGGACTTATCTAAGGTAAAAGATGTCAAACGTGTATGCTGCAGGCGTGTAAGAGGCAGCAGATTTAAATCGCATACAAGACAGCTACTGGTGTGAATCACAAATTATTGTTTTAATTTTGGATGTAAGACCTATAAACTTAAGTCTATAAAAGTACATGAGATTTTTTAAAATTAAACAATGTGTCGCTTAAATTTAAGTCTGTAAAAGTTCATGAGTTTTTTTTAAATAAAAACACCATAACAATTTAAGATGGTTTGTAATTCTGTGCGTGTAATACACCTAAACACAAACCATAATCCTCAACCCGGAACTCTACGTGATCGCGTCACGGTTGCCATAGCTCGACACTGTAATGTAATTGTGGCTTTTCATATTGCTATTCATTTCTGCTTTACTTTATTATTATTGTTAGTAAATGTATTATACATCATGTAGTAAGTAATTGCTGTAGTAAATTGTAATTTGTTTTTTTTAATAACAAAATTTCTTATTAAAAATAAAATTATTCAAAATTAGTCCCGAATAAACAGAACGATTATGTCACCACCCCGGTTTCACGTACCTCTACCTCTTTATAATAAAATACATTCGTTTCCTATTCATTTAGAAGTTTTGCACTTACTTGCTTACCTACTTTTGTACATAATTTAAAAATCGTGTATCTTTAATAGAGATACAAAAGATTTTTTCACTACTGAAAGAAGTAGGTACATAACTCTTACAATACAAAAAGAAGATAATATTATTCGTATAGCTTTAAATTTTATAATAAAAAAATAAGAATGTAAAGTAAATTAAATAAGAGAGACTCACCTAACAGTATTATCTTAAAGTATTTTATCATAAAGCAAAAAAACTTAAAAAAGCCCGCATCACCAAAAGCTGTCACGTTAAGCAAACATTCAAAGTAAAAATAATGAGCTTGGAACTTAGGTCAAAGTTTCAGAAAATGTTTAAACAAAAAACAACATTGAAGTTTAACAAGCCGCGAATTCGAATCTAATTTGTCACATCTCGGTTGTAGCCACGGAATATTAAATCTATTCTGCGGTTGTGACGCCCGACTGTATTTCGTCGAGCTTGCCTGGGAACGACGCCATTAACTGCTTAAAAAGAAACTTTTGAATTTCCGTTGAACAAGAATCGTTGTTCCTTCTCATAACTTTAAAGAGGTTTGCATGTTACCAGCATACTTTACCGTAACAATACATACGCGGTGCAATATAACCTTCTTTGGTCTAACTTGAATTTGAATTCAACAAACCATGTTCTATGTCTTGTTTACACTGTTCTTTACAGTAGCACAAACAAAGCTACTTTTCTGTACCAACAGAAAAGTAGCTTTGTCTAGTTTTATTATTAGTAGTATACTCCGTACATATTATTATTATATACGTACCGTACCGTAAAATGCTTTGTAAAGTTGTGACTTTTTAAAGTGTTACTGTTTACAAGCGTAATATAAATGAATTAAATAGCTTAAAGTTAATTAAGTGTCAAATATCAGCAAGCTTTTGTTATCTTAAGACATTTGATGCACCAAATTTCGACCACGTATAAATTAATCAATCAATCTAATGAGATAATATTTCTTCTCATGCTCTCAATATAATATTTTGTATCGGTAGTGTATTGTGTAACAATTAAGTGAAAATGCAGAAGTACAGTTTAGCTAGTGGAATTACAGTGTTTTAATGCAGAAGTACAGTTTAGCTAGTGGAATTACAGGGTTACGAATTATGTAAAGCAGAGTGGTGACAGTCTGTACTCTTACTCTGTTACAACATTGCCTACGTAAATGTTATACAATAAGTAAAAAGTAAAAATTCTATAATACACCTACCAACTCTGACTACAATAAACTATGTCCGCCATTTAAAATAGATTGATATTTACAACACCCTTATAGTTCTCAATAAATATTAGCGACAATGTAGCGCAATAAAGTCGCACCCTAAAGTAAAACTAGACATACATTCAAAACCACTTTGTAAACAAACGATCCCGCAACAAAACATTGTTTATTTTCTATTCGTCCGCTACAGTTACAATGCATACGAGAGCGAAACCATTTTGATTACATACAAAAGATATATTTTTATTTTTAGAAGAGAAAGCCTTGATCTTTGTGGCTGCATGGATGGTTGACTCTTTATGTCTGGATGGTTGCCTCTTTGTACCTGGGTGGTTGCCTCTTTGTACCTGGGTGGTTTACTAGATTGTAAGACGACAAGTTGATAATTTATCCAACCTTGGAGGAGAAGGAGGGGATCTAGTACTAATAACACTATGTGTCAATTATTAGATTTTCATTCACGACTTATTCGATTATTTTTAATGTTTTGAAATAGGCGATTAAAACTAAAAAAGCTTTTGGCGTTTTGTATTGCGGATTTGTATTTATAGTGTGTAGAGCAAATCAGATTACTAGCATTCTGCATTTAATATACTTACACTAGGTAACCTTTTTTAATTAAAGAGGTCTCCCTAATTTTTGGTTATTATCAGTGTAACCGTGGTGTAACCAAAAATTTGTATTTTTTTAAACAGAAAAAAATACTACGTTTTCAACTTTAATTTAAGGTTTTTTTTATTTATTTTTACATTATTATTATTTTACATTTTATCAAAATTATAATTCCTTCATTGTGCATTCTACAAATACTTGCAAGTAATTAATATGTAAACAAAAGAGACAGATGTCAAGCGGTGATCGTTTTCATGACGAATTCCTTAACAACGAATTCCTTATTTAAATTAATTTAAATTGTGTTGTGTAAAAATATTTATTGAAAGTTTATTTGTTTTTACATGCAAGGCTCGCAGTACTATCTCTTTTTTTCAGGTATTTTCACGGAATTTAATTTTATCGTTCGAACATCACACCACACAGGTCCGAAACGAGAGGTGATTTGCATATTCATGCGTTTCGTTTTAAAAATCCTTTTTCATCAGAATAAACGTTCAGAGGAAAACATAGGAAGCGTTCACGCGTCCCCTTCACGAATGCGTTGCTGGCCAGCTGTCGTTTATTGGACAACCTTTATCCTACAAGCGACATTTTCAATGCTGACATAGAGCACATAAACTGCTGTTCCTATTCATCGGCGATACAAACACTTCTGACGTAATTCGGTGTTCTTCGTTTAAAACAGATGTCACTACCACTGTAAATGATGGGCAATTTTACGTGAAGTAGTTTCAAGGAGTTAAATTGACAAATAACTTATATAGAAACTTTTAAAAGTTTTCAAATAATATCTTAAACTTGATAAAATACATTTAAGAAGTTCTTTTATTTTAGTTCTTTCTAAAATTATAAATGTTGCTTAAAAATATTGTATGGTAGAATAATAAACAGCTTTAATCCAAGTATGTTGTCGTACAAAATAATAGAGCTTAATTTATTACTATGCATATTGGAGTCCAAAAAGAAATGAAAATATAGACCCTGATTGCTAGCTTTGACTAGTTCTTATAAAGAAATTCTAAGCCGATTATATTAAGCTATTGAAGGCATCCAGAGAAACAAATTGCACAGCGCAAGGAAAAGAAAAAAAAATACAAGTACAAAAATACTAGTATTTCCTTTTGCATAGAGTTTACGTTTCCTTTAGCATAAAGTCAAATCTTACTTTGATCGTTGACCGACTTGTTTGGTTTATGTACTAAGAAGTATTTTGATTGCTGTACAATTTGTTGTGCGATGAGGAGAGCTGTTTACTTTCATTGTTATTCGTACTCATTTCTTACTTTTCAATTCATTACTTTTTCTTCAAAGTTGCTGCCAGGATGGATGAATCAGTGTTTTCCATTTGGAGTTTATATTTTCTTTTGTTTATACAGACGGACTTGTAAAATATACTGTTGTAAAATATATGTATTAAATGCTTTGGGTATCAACTTTAATTGGTTTCTGTATATTCCATATCAGAATCGAGTGCCTATTGACAACTAACCTTATAAGGTTCTTGGTTAAGGCAGCCAGGTCCAAGTACCTTATTTAAAGGTCCAATGTAAAACAAATGAAAATCATCCATTAATGAATAATTCAGAATTTCCTTTTAAATTATGAAGTCAATTAAAAAGCTTATTATCATATTGTTTACCTTTTGCATTCGGTGCAATTACTATGTTAATTATGGAAATTAACCATTTACAGGGAAATAAACTGTTATAGGTACTTAAATATTATTTAATTCAGAAAATCGTTTATTACGATTTCCGAAATAGAATTGTTTTGATAAAGTATGCATTGCAAATAATAATTTTATTAACAAATGGAAATATCAATTTTACTGTTTATTGGATGTATTTCGTAGCTTCGATGAAAACGATGACTTTCATCGTCCATAGCTAGATTCTATTATTTAATGCGTTCCGTGATATTTATTATCCTTATCTATTAGCTTATCTATTTATTTTGATTAATAATTATACTATTAATATTACATAATTGCGAATATCCGTGTGGTGACGGAGTAAGAATACAATATGTCACCACCCCATCTCATCCCATGGGGGTCGTAAAAACTGACTAAGGGACTTTTCGTTAATATTAGGTTGGGGAAAAAGTCTTTTCGTATTTTTGTATGAAAAGTCAAGACATTTTTTTCAAAGTTTATTTACATTTATTTACAATATATATGTACCGTTTTGTTGAACAACTTTCTGCCATTTTATGGGCAGAGACATTATCCCGTTACTGTAGAAACTTTGGGACTTCTGATCAAAAAACGGGACAAATAGTTTTGGCAGTCCTCTCTTGAGGTCAACCTTACAGAACCTAAAGAATTCTGAAGAGACCGAAACAGGTGAAAATCTGAAGGCGCAAGGTCAGGGCTATATGGTAGATGCACTAGGACCTCACAGTCGAACTCTCTTAATTTTTGCTGAGTGGCTAAAGATGTGTGTGGTCTAGCGTTATCGTGATGAAAGTCCACACCCTTCCTGTTGATCAATTCCAGCCGTTTTCTCTCGACTGCTTCCTTTAATCTCATCAGTTGCTGGCAGTAAAGATCAGAATCGATGGTTTTGCCGGGCGGTAAAAGCTCATAATGAACAATGCCCTTCCAATCCCACCATACACACAGCATCACCTTATTTCGTGTTAGGCCAGGTTTGGCCACAGTCTGTGAAGCCTGGCCAACTTTCGACCACGACCTTTTTCGCACGTTCTTGTCGTACGTGATCCACTTTTCATCGCCAGTTATCAATCTCTTCAAAAACGGCTCGGTTTCATTACGTCTCAATAATGAATCGCAAATGAGTACACGGTTCATTAAGTTTCTTTGAGTGAGCTCGTGTGGCACCCAAATATCGAGCTTTTTTGTATAACCAGCTTTCTTCAAATGGGTCAAAACTGTTTTGTGGTCAATTCCCAGTTCTTCAGCTACATCGTAACTACTAATATGCCGATCTTGCTCCACTCTTTCAAAAATGGCGTCCATTTTATTCGTAACAGGGCGACCAGAGCGAGGTGCATCTTTAACATCAAAATTTCCGGACTGAAAACGTTTGAACCAAATTTGTGCTACTCTTACTGACACTGCATCAGGTCCATAAACATCACAAATTTTTTTCACTGCTTGAGTTGCATTTTTGCCTTTTTTATAATAAAATTTAAAAATGTATCGAATTTCTTCATTAGATTCACTCATTTTTACGGAGAGAAAAACAAATGAAAAATAGCGGGAAACAACTTTTTTTTATTTTTTTCTTTTCTTTATAATGTACTTAACCTTTTTAATGTTACCAAACCCAGCCAGACACAAGTAGTACAGTCAAAGAAATTTTATAATAAGTTTATACCTACGTTATGCGAAAAGACTTTTTCCCCGACCTATTATTATCGTTACGAAACAATAAGAAGGAAAACTTGAAATAAAACCCTGTACCAATCCGTCTGGCCAGCGTGGTATTAGTAGGCCAAGTATCCCTCCGTAACGGGAGGAGGCCCGTCCCTGCAGTGAGACATTAATGGGCTGTTATGATGATTTATTTTATAATGACGAATGCTCACCTGTATCAATATCATCAATTTCATCACCAGTTTCATCATCATCGTGAAAGTGACATAATTGCGAAAGTAAGAAACAATTACTCTATACACTATGTGATGCTTCCACGTGAATTTTATTTACTTATTTACTCCTTTTGTACAAATGCACAAAGGAGGAGTTAATGTCTTTGTGCATTGTCTTCTGATTACGACAAAATAATGATGCTTAGGAAATTACTTTAGTTCCATTGTTAAAGAAAACAACTCTTGTACTAAGGTTTCTAATCTAAAACCTCGTGTAAGGAGGCAGGGTTTTTGCGAAAAGTGGCACGGCATTAACTTAAGTAGTCTTATCAAAATAATTTAACAAAATCATATAAAATTGAATTAAATGTTACGCTGAATTAATGTTAAAAAGTAACTAAATGGCCGACTGCTGAAAAGGAAATAAAATTCACTCTCTGACCTCTCAAATAAGTAAAATAAACTTTTCATTCAGTTTGAGCGGTGAAGCCCCGTTTCCACAAATTTGGGACGATAGAGAAAACGGGATCCGTATTGCAATCGAGATCTTTTTAAATATGCATGACCTATCCAGGTTACCAAGACAAATTTCATATGATGGATGGCTTTGATTCTGAGGATTTGGGGAGTGATATACTCTGACTGAACCAAAGTAGAGATCAAATAAACAAATACCTTTTATTTCCATCTAAACCATCCATAATGTCGTGGTCTACAATATTATTTCTCTGTTAGGTCTCCAGATTGTCGGTTTCTTTTTACGACGTTGGACGTTTTGGAAGGTGAGATGAGTTGCATCTTTAAGCCTTTGTCGCATCAGGGCTAAAACTAATGGTTGTTTGCTTCTGCGTGATAGTCTCAGAAAGAACTAGCTTTAATTAATAATGACATAAAGGTACAACCATTAGCTAAAACGAAAAAATACAACTGCTACTAAGGGGTCTAATCAAAGTTAGTATACGTATGTAGTAGGTATGTAGTAACATTATATGTAACAAACCAAAATAAACCAACAAAGAATGCAGTTTTGTTCATCGTATGTAACTTTTAAAGTTTTGAAGAGTTTTTCAAGTATCATTTCTCTTACAAAACAAAATTTTGTATACAAATTCAACACAGACAAATGTCATGGAAACATTCCAACCAAACGTTACGAAACATATCATAAAGTTTTGTTAGAGCTGCTGTTAGGAATAAAATGTTTCAAGCGTAAAGTGTAGTAAAATTTGACAAAGTGTGTGTAAGGAACGTTTAATTCAATTAATTCATAACCTCTAGATACATTACATCGCAACCGTATTTAGGAATCTACTATGCCTGCATACGATATGTAGACGTGAATTCCAATTTAGAATGCGGTGCTCTTGAAATTTAATTGTGTACTTCGTGAAACTATTAAACTAAGGCCATGCAATGGCAAGGATTATAGCTTTTGGAAACTGTTTGTGCTGAGTCAGATTTTTAAACGATGGCAGTAGGTAATTAAAGTAAATAACAATAACAAAAATTATTAGTAAATATTGTATAAGCTAGTAATATCACTTGGCTAGACTGCCGTAGTGGTATTAGTAGAACTGGCCCTTAATCGACGTTTACAATATCCATGGGATGATTTGGTGGTGATATCTTACATTCTTACTCCTTACACGACTTGAGTTACCGAATATTTTACTTCACACACAGTTTTTCTATTCCATAATATATTACAAAAGTGTTTTCTACGAAAACGTTCAAACAATCTTTAAAAGCTGTGTCCTAAAACGCTGTTTGAAAAAGAATTTCAACTAAGTTGAAGATAACTTTCCTTCTGGACCAAAAATGTTGTTCAACGACCCATGAAATTTCAGTTACCTAGCTACGTCCACGCAGAGATCCTTTGATTTCTTTCCACGTGAATTATTACGGAAGAATGTTAACCAAAAAGATCATTTGTAAAAATACTTAAATCACGAGTACTATACACTGCACTTGAGATTTACACAGGAAGTAAAATATATTTATTACCTACATACCTACTTACATAGATTCAAACATTTCATGTCTACAATAGTCCTAATAAATCCGCTTCGTTTCCTATAAAGATTAATATTGTTATGCTTCGCATTGCTTGAATGCATCAATTAGAGCTCGACTGTCGTTAAAAATATAACTTTATAAATTATATAGATACTTATACACTTCTTGGCCCTCAATCGCATAATACCAGAATCGTTCGTATTAGTCGGAAAGGCAGCCCTAGATTTTTGTAACCGTTAAAGCTATGTTTGTAAAGTCCCTGCAACACTGAGCATAACCCGTGCGATTAAGTTGTTTGGTAAATAGAAAAATACCTTTAGTTTTTGTGGCCGTGGTCAACCTAAGCAACAAACTTTTAAAGCTATATAATTTTTAAATAATAATATATACACTATTTTTATTCAAATCAATAAAATTTTCATAAATAATTATTGGAGATAGAACCAAATTGTTTTATAATTAAAATTAAATCTAAAATAATGCTGCTTTAAACTTACCCAAATGAAGGCTCATTAAAATCGGGTTAACCGCCTTCAAGATTCGACAGAGACCCTATTAGAAGTAGGTATAGCAGAGGAAAGTAAGGTAGCGACTTGGTTAAGTCCGGTAACCGCAATCCCGCAGCTGTAACCCTTAATTTAGTTGGTAACAAGGGAAAATGTACTATCATTTAGAATTCTATCAAGGAAACAATAAAATATAATATGTAAATTGAGTTCCGATACCCCAACCGAAGTCGTTGTACATATTATTGGAATCATATTCAGCTCACGTTATTTAGCACAATACAAGGAATAGGATAAATAGGATAAATAATTTAAAATGTTGATAACAAAGTCTTGAGAAAAGGTAATAAAGTATTAGTATATCACACTCTCAACACTTTAAATGTTTTTCAGTTAAATAAATATTGCATTATAAAAAAAACGGCCGTTTTTTTTTCGAATGCGAAATTTAACTAATTGAAAAACATTTAAAGTGTTGAGAGTGTGTTATATAAATACTTTATTGCCTTTTCTCAAGACTTTGTTATCAACATTTTACATTATCTAACCTATTTCCGAATTATGATTTTTTTTTCTATTGGCGGCGCTAGTGAGCCGCGTAAAGGCCCTTAATAATAAGGCTAATTAATAGTTATAAACAAAATAATTTGTGCTATAAGTAACACAATCAGATCACATAAGTAAAAGTTCAGGAAGGGACGAGATTGCAGGTTATATCTACTATACCAATCCAACAGGTCAGTATGGTATTAGTAAGTCAAGTTTCCACCCTACCCTGAAGCAGTGTTATAATAATTTTATGGTATTGATTGGTATACCTACTTGAAATTCTATAATTTTTGCTTAGAGCAGTTATAGTGTCCACGCATTTTATTAGCTTATCATCCTATTTAAAATTACAGGGATGCCTGGGCGCCATAGTTTAAAATTATGTAAGTATCAAGCTTTTTTGAATAATAGTTATACACAATTACTGCTGTCTATTTTATATAAGATTTGCATAGTTTCCTTTTTTCAGTTCTGGAGTAAACGAATAACTAAGACGAATCGACCGACTATCTCCGTGGTATTAGACGACCTCATATCCTGCTTTACGTTTTTTGGAAAACTACTTAAGCATTTAACGACTTGAAAGATATTGTTTAGACTCAATAGGCAATCAAAAAGTTTGTCTTGATTAGTTTTCCAACTTGCGACCTATTGCAAATTATCCAGGCCAAAATTAGCTTAGTAAACTTTTATTCAACAAGATGCTGGTGTAAATGGTACAATATGCAAAACAGTAAATTGCTCGATATCAGCATTTTCTTGGCAAATGTCCAACTTTGGTTCCAAGCGAATCCTATTCTGAAACTATCACCAGATAAGCAAAAACTTATACTTATATTTTGCCTTGTTATTTACATATTTTAGTTAAAATGCTTGGTGACCTAATTCCTTGGTCACAGTAAAAAAATGTAACTATCTTTTTTACATCCCAATGATTATCATAATTATTAGAAAACGTATGACATTATTAATACTCAAAAATAAACTCATACTACGTGCTTGTCTCAACTAATTATAGGTCTTTTTACAAAATCTGAACACAAAATATTAACTTCAGCTTTGATGTTTTGTGTTCTTTCCAAAAAACAACATTCTCATTTTAGTTACTCCGCCAAACATAACTTGTGCTATCACATAAATTAGCTGTAATATAATTTGTCCTCTTTTAAGGTTCTTGTTATGGAATGACAGATGTTAGCTATTATGTATTCAGAGCACAACATTGTGGCACACGTACATAATTGTGTTAAGTTAAGGCGTTAATAAGATTACTTTGAAACTGCTTAACGGATGCCTAAATTATATCAGACAAAATGGTCGCGTAGGAAAATAGCTCTCTCATTTCCTTCAAATTCAAATACTCGACCTACAAAAATATATATTGGTGTAGAAGGAATAAAGCAATCATAAGTAATCCGGTTCAACTATCTGCCAAAACATTTTTTTCTTATTTGAGAGATACAAATATTTTTTGTTACAAATAGATTTTCTTCTGTCGCGAAGTTATTTTTGCTCTCAACGCCTTAATCTTGGATTTGGTTTACAATATCTGTATCAATAGTAAGTCAACGATGCTATAAATAAAAATAAAACGAGTGTTTTTCCAATGTCTTACGAAAACAATTTGCAACAACTAGAATAATAATAAAGGTTTTAAACGTGTATTGATATTATTTAAATTAACGTTTATACCTATGTCTAATTACGAAAATTTCTAATGATTATCAATTGAAAAATTTAATTAACTATTTCATAGAAGAATTTATTGTTATAAAATGGAAAATGTTAAACATACATATTGAGATAAAATTACATTTTATAATTACTTGCGGATTAATTGTGTTTTATATTTTCAGTCGCGTAACAGTACGTACTGAACTAGATAATCATATAGGTACCAATGTAAAACATGATAAGTACCATCAACATCTAACAGCTTTATTATAATTATGTTCTCTCTTTACATACACATAATATCTCGTCATAAGACATGCTTCTTAGCAATCTATGTTCAAAATAAAGATAGCTTTTCATAAATAAAATAAATAAAAAATCCTCACACATTCAATACAATAACAAACAATAGATAAACATACTTAAATACTTTTTTTTGTAAATACATACATATTATACATAGAAAACACTCAGACCAATGCAAACAATCATGTTCATGCACACAAATAATTTGTATTGAGCGGGAATCGAACCCGAGACCTCTGCGTAGCAGCCATGTAATATACCGACTGCGCCACAGAGGTCGTCAATCATGCTTATGTACTGTAACTTTGTCATGGTTATATCTAAATATCTATTATACACAATAACATCATCTATTTTTTAAGGTGGCATAGTTTTACTGATTTAATTAAAATGAAGAAGATACATCCCTTGTTTAATTTTAGTTCTGTCAGTATTACCTGAGTATTCTGTTTTGTTTTTTTTTAATTATTAAAACAATAAGTTTATCAATACACCAGTGCCAATACAACATTGTTTATGGAACTTTTACGGTGTCTGTCGTTTTTATATATTAAAAGAAAATGGCGCTTAAGGGCCAGTGAAACACAATAATAACATTGCAACTTATATTCTTAAAAAACGCGTGGAACTCAACAACTTATTAATTAATACGAAACAGCCAAATTAACTCTACAAGATAATGATTGCTTGATATAACTCCCTGTTCCAACGTTTAGCCTATTAGCGTGGTATTAGTAGACCGAGCTTCCCAGTTTAACTAAGCAAGGCTTGCTTTTAGAATGCTTCATTATAGGCACAAGCCTTAATACCTAATAATAAACATTTTTGTAAAACAGTCATCATATGGCATAATGAAAACTTTCACAAAAGTTTTTTATAAAACTACCACCTAACTTGGTTGACGTGATAAACAGAGAAAAGCTATTCTGAACAAGGGTCTGCAGACGTATCAATCGCGGGAACTAAAGAATAGGGAGGTAGCATGTAATGGGGATAGTTTGCGACCTTTTGTGTAGCTAAACAAATGCAAATTGCATGAGGATATAGAAGCGCTGGGCCATAGTCAGAAACAAACAATGTGATTGTTCAACCGTTTTCTTTTTTCTGTGTTGTACGCTCGACCCGTACGGGTCAAACTCATGAATTTTTACTGAGGAAACTTTTTATGTTACTAAATATTGCTCACCTTTGATATTATATTTTCATAATTTCAGATTATTGTGTACCTACTTGTAATGGAGAGAGCTCTTTAGGGCAGTTTCGATACGTGATATCAATAAAATCAAGAGATCTGCCGGAGACGGAGAACCAAAGTTCGTTGTCCTTGAAAATTAACTTGAAGTGGCAATGACCCGTACAAATTAGATTTTTTAGGATGTCTATCCAGCAGTTGTTTTTTAACTGTTATCTAAGTAGGTATATTTATAAAGACATGTTACCATTTATTTTATACATCAAGATAGAATATACCTACATTTTAGAAAATTGTATTTAAAAAAGCTTTTATAGCTAACTAAAGCCTTCCACGAAATTAAAACAAAATTCGCGTCGGCAAATTGGAAACTATAGAAGATTTAATACATAACGTTAGAAGAAGGTAAATAATTAAAAGTATTTCTATAAGCATGATTAAGGGGTACCTATATAGCGCGAAGCTTTCATACATAAAAATGTTATTATGTAAAAATAGCAAGAACCGGAGTTCAATCAAATTTTTGTGTTTCAAATATGGATTTATGTAGATTTCAAAACAAGAACGCCTTTGAAATACATCATAGCAATTTAAGCGATTAAGTCAAGGGTTCCCTTTGTTGCTCTAAAATTAATTTAGGAGGCTCCTTTGTAATTGTATTATGATGTTTATATTTGTTTACAAAGCAGTTTACGTGGAAATTGATCATAATAATTGTATAATATCATAACTAATAATAGTAACAATCAAAATTGTAAATAAGTATGTAAGTAGGTATATAATATATATTTGAACGTACTCTTGTAGCGTTTTGTGTCAAGAATATAAAAGCTATCATTGTTCGTTTCAAAAAACCATATTTAATGCCTCATATAGCGTAGTGTGCGGTAATATATACAAAGGCCGTTTATGGGATAATTTCGCACGTTTATCGATATGGAATATGAAAATGGCAGCATCAATATTCGGGGTGTAATAGTTCCTTCATTTATCAGCATAATGGCTCCATATATAGTTTATTATTATCACGATGAATGGTGTCATAACTTCATTAAATTAATGTTTTATTATGAAACATTTTATTATTAAAAGTAATTTGATGAATCTGAAAGCTCCGGCGAGATTTAAAAGTATACGTATGTTGCTTGGAAACTAAGCTTCTTATCCTTTTTAAGATTATATCTTTTTTAGAACACAATAATTATTTAACATAATTAATCATAATAACACCTCATCATTGGTCCACTGTAGGGAGAAGTTAACCTATTTAAAGTTGGTCTAATATCACGTTGTCGTAACGGTCCCTTTTAATCATCGAGAGATGCCAATAAAGTTTTATTGCCTAAAAATAAGATTTGTTTGATATAGATCTTGTGTCAACTTTTGCTAATCCTAAATTCCAGAAGCTCCTTTCTGCCGTGGAAATACTACTCTACTATATAATATTAAAACTATTGTTAATTCTTAACTTTTTTTTGGTTTGAAGAAGCACAAGTCATAGCGCTCGGGAAACTCCGCAGCTGATTGTTGTGACCTTGACTTAGAAGAGAAAATATATTTTGCAACATTTTTTTTCCATAGAAACATTAACAGACATGACCATTAATTTGAACACGGATAAACTGCCCTAAAATTTCAGTAAATTACTATAAAATATTAGGAAGTATCCGTGTGGTGACAGAGTAAGAATACAATATGTCACCACCCTATCTCATTCCATGGGTGTCGTAGAAACCGACTAAGGGACTATCTGTGAATATTACCTTTACATAGAAATAAGGAAAACTTGAAATTAAACCCTGTACCAATCCGTCTGGCCAGCGTGGTATTAGTAGGCCAAGTATCCCTCGTCACGGGAGGAGGCCCGTCCCTGCAGTGGGACATTAATGGGCTGTTACGATTTGATAGATGCCCGTTTAATGTTCACATAACATATTCCCGTTATTGGTAACAATTGGCAGCCTGCCTAAATGGTTACCGGCAGTACAACGTCGGATGATAACGCTAATTCTTTCTGCTATGAAAAGGTCAGCGCATTAGCCGCATGAGGTATCGACCAACTGCCCTGTTATCTGTGTTACAAATATATATAATTACGGCTGTAATACTTTGACTATGTAGACTGTTACAGTAATATGTACAATAAATATAAATACTTAAATCTATACTATTATATAAAGCTGAAGAGTTTGTTTGTTTGTTTGAACGCGCTAATCTCAGGAACTACCGCTTCGAATTGAATTTAGTTTTCGATAGACCATTAATCGAGGAAGGCTATAGGCTATATAACATCAAGCTATGACAAAAATATTTTTTTTCAAATTTTAACATTGAAGCCTGACCTATGAGCCTACTCGGAAGGCTCAAGGTCACTCAGAGGGCAATGGAGAGAGCTATGTTGTAACCTGACCTATGTGCCTACTCAGAAGGTTCATGGTCACTCAGAGGGCAATGGAGAGAGCTATGTTGTAGCCTGACCTATGGGGCTACTCAGAAGGTTCATGGTCACTCAGGGGGCAATGGAGAGAGCTACGTTGTAGCCTGACCTATAGGCCAACTCAGAAGTTTCATGGTCACTCAAAGGGCAATGGAGAGAGCTATGTGGTAGCCTGACCTATGGGGCTACTCAGAAGGTTCATGGTCACTCAGAGGGCAATGGAGAGAGCTACGTTGTAGCCTGACCTATAGGCCTACTCAGAAGTTTCATGGTCACTCAAAGGGCAATAGAGAGAGCTATGTGGTTGCCTGACCTATGGGGCTACTCAGAAGGTTAATGGTAACTCAGAGGGCAATGGAGAGACCTATGTTGTAGTCTGACCTATAGACCTACTCAGAAGGCTCATGGTCACTCAGGGGCATTAGTGATCGAATCAAAAATGCAGAGATCCGCAAGAGAACCAAAGTAACCGACATAACCGGTTAAAGTAGCGGCAAGCAGGGCACATAGCGCGGAGAACCGACAGTGTTTGGGCAGAAAGATTCTGTAATGGCGACCGCGTACCGGAAAGCGCTGGTGTGGACGGCTGGAAGCCAATGAATAAGGGGGGCACAGGACCGCACAAGGTGGCAATACGTCGATTGGCTGATATAATGATGGTAACATTGTATGAGTTTAATAAGATTTTTTTTTTATTTACTTTCAAATTTAATCGCGGACAAAGTCGCGTTTACAGCTAGTAAATAAATATTCCTCACACATTCACACAACGCCATCTAGTCCCTAACTAAGCAAAGCTTGTACTATGGGTACTAGACAGCGGATAAACATACTTAAATACTTTTGTTTTTTTTGTAAATACATACATAATACATAGAAAACACCCAGACCAATGCAAACATTCATGTTTATGCACACACAGATTTGCATTGAGCGGGAGTAGAACCCGCCACAGAGGTCGTCAACAATGGTTGACACACGAATTACTTGTTTTTATTATTTGTAACTTTTCGAAATACTCTCTTCACAGGGCCGTCGTACAAGAACTCAGTTTCCTATAACCTTGCCAGGTCTTCTAATCATCGAGATGGTTCTTCCCATCCTGCCTCTTGTGGCACATTGTTACTATCGGAACCTTCACGAACATAAATTGAATATCTGCGTATCCTTAATTCTCAAATCTTTACCCCTTTGTGTTTGCATATTATTATATCTTAGTCGATAAATGTCAAAATGTCTTTTTGTTCATCCTTACATGCCCAAATGATGGACGTAATTGACAGCCAGGGTAGACTTACTCATTAAGCTCTAGAATTAAAAGTTTTTCTTTAAATCAAAGAATGCCAACGTGTGTTCATAACATACTTTACAAAGTAATCCGTACAGATATTAAAACAAATTTAGAATAGCGTATATACTAGAGATTTACGCCATGTGGATTAACCACGAATAAACTTGTTGAACCGGAATATTTGTAATAGCTACGAGTATCATGGAAATATACTCACTATATTTGATCTTTCATTGTTATATTGTCGTAAAGAAATTAATTATTGTGTTTCGTTCTGTTGCGGGTCGGATTCTTGAGGATGGATTAAGTTCACAGCTTAAATCCAACTACGTAATCACATTCATTCTAGAGACCGGCAAAGTACTGCTTTTCTTCAACAGGTGTTTCAATAGTATCATAACAGTCTCTCAACGGCCTGTTAAGAATAACCTGCCTGTCTACTTTGAATGGTATAGAGTTTTATGTAAAACTAGCTGCTGTGCCCGCGACTTCGTTCGCGTGGCGGATTGTACTTCGCAATTCGATTTAATACTGAATAATCGTTTTTTAAACCTTATAATAAACAGATATACCTACAAACAAATTGTAAAATTAACGAACGAACCAAAACCTTTTCAAAAACAGACCTTTACAAAGACAGATCTATGAAGACTGCGTCTAAACTTAAACTGAAAGACATGAGCGAACGTCAATCTTTCAAGGAAAATCTTAACACCGCGATACTGAAAATGACGTTACAGGCACAATGACATCTGTTGTCAAATTTGTAAGTTAAAATAAATGACATCGCTTATTTCATCATAACAGCCCATTAATGTCCCACTGCAAGGACGCGCCTCCTCCTGTGACGGAGGGATACTTGGCCTACTAATACCACGCTGGCCAGTCGGATTGGTATAGGGTTTAATTTCAAGTTTTCCTTCATTTTTATTTCGTAAAGATAATATTCACCGATAGTCTCTTAGTCGGTTTTACGCCACCCATGGGATGAGATGGGGAGGTGACATTATTCTTACTCCGTCGCCACATGGATAATCGCTAATTAATTATGAATAAATATACATTTGCACGCCACGTTATGGTGCGGCAGAATTACCTGCCTCGGTGGCGCGGCCGTCGCATTACATGGCTGGCGTGCATGAGGTCGCGGGTTCGATTCCCATGGAGGACAATTGTGATACACAAACTATTGTCCTTAGTCTTTGTGTCCGTTAAATTGATATTTTTAAAAGCTAGTGTGGGAGTTGTCTTTTGTAAAAAAATTGCTGAAATAAATTATTGTACCTAACACCTTCTTACCATCTAGCAAAAAATATTTGACTACACTTAGACTCGACTATATTATTGTTATTATATCTATAGATAAACTGCGTGCAGTATTTTTGAATTACTTACTTAATAAAATAACTACTTAAAAAAACACAAACACTTTGAACAATAATTTAATGTTTTGTGATTGTATTTCTATATTTTATTGTCAGTTTTGTATTTTTTTAATGTTGACAAATTAATAGCAATAATGTGTAAAATGATTTTATAAAGAAAAAACGTGTTACTTATTATGTTGTCTGTTATATTATACCCATATATTATTAATTATTAAATAGTTATATAAGTGTGTTATAATTGTTATAATAAGATTGTGAGAAAAGGAATGTTATTTTAATTCAATTTAATATGTATGATTAAGTATAGGTATAGTTTAACTTTAAAAAATGAAGTTTGTACGCCAATATTAGCAATACAGGGAAAGACTATTTATTTTTGTCAGATGTTTTGTACCTGTGATTAACTAATAAAGCTTATTTGTATTTGTATTTATTTACATTAATAAAAACAGATGGAGTCTGTTGCATACTTTTACGTTGACCAGTAACTACTACAGTTTAAACTAAATGAATACCAAAAGAATAATTGATACTTTAGATTAATAGCTTACTAATACAATTTATATTTAATTAAATTGCGTTTCAATTACGAAAAACACAAAAATATAACAATCAAGTAAACTTATAATTGATTTAATTTAATAAGACTTATAATTGATATTACACATACGATTCATGGTTAATTTTATTAACATTTAAAAGGAATAACTTATTAATAGCACTTAATAATAAAATAGTTATAGATTATTTAAAAACACATTTATTTTATGATTAGTACTGGTAACGCCATCTCGTGAACAAAAGAAACGAAATTTAAATTCATTCAACATTGAACCAAATTCATTTTTCATGACCCCTGATTTGTATTGGACTGTTCTAATGAAGAGATCTAGCGATATCTCGAGTAATACTTATCCGATTTTGATGAAACATACCTCACTTTAAGCGGAATAAGAAAGGCTACAATACAATGTATTGGTCTTAAGATTATATTTTAATTCGTTTTAAAGATGAGTGGTAAGGCGGTAACAAACAGACAGACAGACAGATAGACATTAATTCTAAAAATTGTAAGTGTGTAGTGTTGTTGCTTTTTGACTTTTTTCTAGATTTTATAGATAATTTTTATCTGAATTTTCGAAAAGAACAGACATTTCGGCCTCTACAGTTTTATTATAGTATAGATAGATAGATTACCTACTTTAAACTTAATACCTAAAAACTACGTATCTATGTATTTTAATATCTAAAGCGCGCTTATTCCGAGAAGAGTCAATAAGAACCACGTCCGTTCGCATTAAGAGTCAATGTGAATGAAATTATATAGATGCACCGGTTGGCCGTTTCGGACGTTAAACAAAAATCAACCATACAGCCGTACTCATACTGGCGCGGCGACATTTGGAAATTTTCTTTCATCTATATCTTGTGTGTTTATAAACCGATTTCTATAATTTTTTTTTATGAATAAGATATTAAGGTGTTCTTTTGAAATATGGGAGTTTGAAAACGATATGTCTATGCAAATTACAATATATTTATGTATTTAATACACTTTGAAGAAAACCCTAACGATTAAACACGTTATTGTGGCTAATATATAAAAGATAGATATATATTATTCAGGACTTTTTTGTACATCTTTTGAAGACCATTATTTTTGTAATACATATTTTTGGCGTATGATCAACGTATGCGTTGATAAGAGCTCGAACGCGCGTTTTTTCAACCGACTTGCTTCAAATTTTTCGTCACTGCTCAGCTTCTATGTGTCTTAGCGTTATGTTATACAGCCTATAACCTGCCCAGGAGTATGGACTACAATCGTACCAAGTTTGGTTAAAATGCCTTCAGTAGTTTTTGACCCATGCGTGCACATACAGACAGACAGACAGACAGACAGACAGACAGACAGACAGACAGACAAAAAAATTATTGATTGCATTTTTGGCATTAGTATCGATCACCATTCATACTCCAATATTAATTTTTAACATATATTCAATGTACAGAATTGATCTCTCTACAGTTTTATTATAAGTATAGATATATCTTCTTTTGTATTTTCTGAGATAATATCAAATTATTCTTTCGACGATAGAGTACACCATGTACTTTTAAACAGTCACCATACGAAGGAACAATCGAAATTACAGAAATCTTGTAACAAGAAGAACGCTTATCCTTTGTGTTCGATAGTGAACATAAGTAGTTCACAGAAAATACCTTGGGAGGATTGAAAAGCGATTCTCTGAAATCCATTCGGCGAGAAATGAGCTCAAGTAAGTCGCACGGATAGATCGGAGCATGTGTCGGCCGGATGTAGAGGGCGCACGCTTCCTGGGACGTGCTTCCGCCGGCGAGCGCTTCCGGCATCTAACAACATTTGCCACATACACGGATTCTGAATTTAAACTTACCAACACTTAATCAACGTATCACTTACCTGAAGGAAGCTTTAAGTAAATAATTCATTATCCTAACCTGTATACTAGTTTCGGTTATGGGTTTCTTACGGCGAAGGAAATTTAACTTTTCTGAACTATTGTTAAATATGGGTTTATCCTGTGGGTTTAGCAGACAATATATGGATATTATTGCAGTCATCATTTACATGAAGCATTTTGGGTTAATAAATCAAGTCCTAAAATCTATAATACTTGAGGGAATCACACATGATAAAAAATATTTTCTTTCTGTAAGAAAAGGATAGACATTTAATTTTCAAAAATATACTGGTGTTTCTTTAACTATTGTGTTTGATTTTTTAATTTAAAAACAGGTATGTAATGCCTTTACATACTTTTTAATGTTTGCTATATAAATATGTAATTAATTTACATGTTGGACATTTTGTGAATAGATGTTCTAAGTAGATGAAATTTTTAACTATCTAACACACAAACTTTACCTCTTTACAAAATTAGTATAGATGAAGAGACATTATAAATAATTTTAGATCGTCAACTCAACAGATTGACCAACATGCCTATAGTCTGCTAATATTGATTTAGATTGATCACGCTTCCAATTGTAAGTAGAACTAGGCATTGTTTGCTTTCATGTCATCCGCAGAAGTATGGGCTTCATTACAATTGTTACCAATATTATATCAATCAGTCGTTATTTATTAGGAGGGTTTCATCTGTCATTAACAATGTCATGTTGCGAATAATTTACCTGATTTGTTAATGATTAGGATTATCCTACATAGGATTATCCTAATCATTAACAAATCAGGTAAATTATTCGCAACATGACATTGTTAATGACAGATGAAACCCTCCTAACTTAGGTAACCTCCTACTTTAGGTGTTTATCACAGATTTCATGCGAATATGTAAAAAGTTTATACTGATGAAAATACTTTTTAAGCTTTCGTACCTACAATGACATCTAGTCCGAAACTAAGCAGAACTTCAACTTTGAATACAAGACAATTGAAAAACAAAAAAAAAAGGAATTTAAGTATGTTTATTACAAGCTTACAAGCGTTGTCTAGTACAAGCTTTGCTTATTTTGGGACTAGGAAGCGATGTGTGAATGTGTGAGAATTATTATTTATTTATTTTACTTGTTCTTACTTATTTTTTATCGAACAACTCAACTCTACAACACAGACAATATGTTAATTTGAAAACGTTCAGTGTGCAAACGTAACTTTATTTTTATTCAATCGTTTTTCAGAGTTAATATTGTAACAAATCGATTACACAGCAAAACGTTTTTATGAAGTAAAAGCCGATAAAAACCCTGGTTGTTGTTGAAAGGTGTACTATAAAGTTGGTAGTATAATAAAGTTAATTAATATTGTACGCTATTAACATAACAATAGTGACATCTAATGGTCCTACGAGCCGGATATGAACTAGCGACCTATCGTAGATCATTTGTAACTTGGTTTCTTTTCACGTTGCTTTAATAAACCTTACTTAACTTTGTGACGTTCTACTCAAGATATCGTTAGGTGTACGCTACAAATAGAAATGTTGCTGTATTAAACTTATAATTATTCCTATCAACGTTTTCGCCATAAGTAAGTAATCGTTATCGGCCTATAAATGTTCAATGACGGGACTTACACCAGTAATAGCTGTAGTAGCATAAATTAAGACCGTTCTTCCAAAGGAATAATAATAAACCTACAGTATTATGTGTCTTGTAAGTTTTCCATTTTTTATTCTTATGTATACTTAACTTCTAAATTTAGATAAAAGTATAACGAGGTCCAGAGGAAAAAAATATTAATTGTTACTAGTAAATTAGTCACAAACAAATCAATCAATATCCTACATATCAAACAATAGCAATGCCGTGTTAACATAGCCGGAAAGGAGAGGAATTTCCAAGATTGAGCGGCTTTAGGTACGCCAACACGAACCAAATCGTCCCCGGGGCTGAGGCCTCGTTACTCGTGCTTGTATTTGTCCAATGCACAGTGAATTCGATGTACGTAACTACGAGTACAACGCAGCATTCATAGCCTATTGTTTCACACGCAGATACCGCAAATGGCTTGGAAATTTGTTGACAAAAATAGTTTTAATAGTTTGGAATATCTATATGCTTTAAATATAAATAATAATTACCTGCATAATTGAAAAGAATACACGTTTTCTAATAAGTAGTTCGGAAATATTTTTTCATTGTTTGTCGCTTCGTGTAAGGTGGCAGATAAGCAAGCAGCCCACCTGATGCTAAGCTACTGTAGCCTTCCATCTAAAAACACGGTAAAATTTATGTTACTAAGTATATTATTCCCGATGACACCCACAACTCAACCAGTCTGTTTACCTACAGTTTATTTCTTTTTACAAGTCAAACGTTTAAGTATACATCAGCAATAAAAAGTTATTAAATATTGTAATTGTTAGTACATACTTTCCATTCAATATTCTCACGAAATTGTAATAGATTGTCTCAGCGCAATTCCACGCCTTGTATTACCTGCTAGCTATAAATGGTTTCACTTTCTTGAGAAAAGAGATTGTTGAGCGCATTACACAATGAGACGAAGACAAATAGACTCAGATCAACAGGAGGATTTCTTAGAAATAGGGCAATCTAAGCGCCGAGTAATTGAACCTTGTTATTTAAGTTTTTTTATTGCAAAAACATAGCCTAAGGCGATGTTGATTCTACAATCTTATTGGTTCTACTTTTTTTATACGAGCTTTTTGCTAATACATTTTTGTAGTTACACTAGTTATTTGTGTACTGAGAACTTTAAGACCAGTAAGAGATATAGCAGTGATTAGTCAATATACTGCGCTTTTGTACGGAAATGAAATACTAGGCTTTTGAAAATTTGTTAAGTAAAAATATCTACCAAAATAGAAACAAACTCTTATCTTTTTATTATAAGTCATATGACAAAAAAACGTACACTGTTTTACATCATACATATCAACTGACAATATTGTATAGATCATTACGACAAACCTCAACTCACAAAAGGCCCTTGACGCTCGCCGAGTCCTTACATTACGTGATCTCACCCTTCGCCTCCATTGCCTTGGTACTACATTTTATATACTGTCGTCACATCCATACGTTATCATCAATAATCTTATTCCGGTGGGAATATATACGAAGCCGTGTGAAAAGGCTAGAATACCATACAAATATTTTGTGAATATGTCTCTGTAGAGGAAGATAGATTTATGATACAAAATACAGTGATACTTTCATGTGTATCACCACTTATGGTTTTTGTGTACATTGCTTGCTAAGCGTACTGTATCAGAGTTTTGCGAGCCACTAAAAGCGCCACTCATGTAACAAGCATTGCCAGTTGACCGAAAGCGAAGGCTTAACGTGTCATCGTACATTTTTTTTGCCGGACTATCAGGTTGTATCAGGCCTCCGACGTTTGTTGAAAACTTGGAACAACACAATTTATTAGAAATCATTTGTATTTCAGTTGAAATATTTGTTATAAGTTCAGTAAGCAGTGTGTCGAATACGCAAAATTATTGGAACAATTTTGGAACTTCTTTTACTTGGTTTACTTTTTTATAGAAAATAGTATAAACTAAAATAAATGGATTTGTATTATTTTCATTATTGGTTCCATAACATAAAAACGTATTTATATTACTTTCTTACATAATCTTGCAATAACTTTTTGATATTTATTGTTTCTAGATAAAAAGTTTAATCAAAATCTTAGATTAAAAATGTAGATAAGTAGGTTCAATCAATATTGTAATCAAAACTCGTTTGAGTGTGTAAAATCTATTTATTTATCAGTTAGGGTTTTTTTACTTCCTGTTATATGTATATTCCAGTTTTATCTTAGGTTATAAAAAAATAATAAATAATAAAAAAAATATACTACGTTTTAGAAACTGTAGTGTAAAATGTTGTGGGGTAGGTTTTTAAACGTACATTCCTACTCTATACATTGTTTGTAAATCTTTTAAGCTCTACCTACAACCTCAGCTCCGTTGCCAGCAAACTCGTCAATAATAATAAGTAATCTTCAAGAATGCAATTATACTTTTAAAAGCTGTAAAACTAATTTTAAATTATTCGTAAACACTAAAAGGTAAATGTACTGATTACATTAAAATTGAAATAAAGGAACTGAAAGCGCTTTTTTTCCTAACTCTCGTTTAAATTGCAAATTTCTACTGCCATTCATTCCAATCGCAGTCTATCTTTTTTATTTTCGACATTTAAATCTTAAATTCATTTGAACAAAATTAATTGAATGGATTTCGGACGGCTATAGTGTTTGTCTAATAAAGAGGTTTACGGAATTCTCAATAGGGAATTGAAATTGAAAATATCACTATTTATTATTTATAAATCAAACGATAAGCTTCGAAATCATTGGCGAAACGAATTTGTTTGCGGTCGTAGGTTTGAATCCAATGAGGGACAACTTGATTAAGATACAACTTGTCCTTGACCTGTGTATTGTATAATTGACTGTTTAACGGACATTTTACAAATATGTAGTAAACAAACATGAAGTACATACAGGCCCATGACAACCATTTTTGGTTCATTCAAATGGGTCAGTCATGCGTGGGGTTCGAACACACGACCTCTGGGACAGACAACCTTTTTATCAACTTTTTCTTTTCAGCAGAACTTATTTGAATTCGACGATATTATCAATCAAGTATATTTTAGCATCCCTTAAGAAAAAATAAAATTGTTACTAAAAATAAAAATTGTAACAATAACTTAAATGGATTTAGTTCTTAGTCGTTATTTAATTAAATCTTGTTTTATGGAGCTCCTGGAGCTGAAATACGAGACTAAAAGAGAAATGGTAAATTAGCACTAGAGCGGTACTAGACTAAGCAATTTGCAAATTGGAAAGATGATTAGTGTTTATGCAGATATCCTAGTTCACATGCACTTTGGTACAATATCAAATGAAAGGTACACACTACATACGCGATAAGTGTTTCATTCATCGCTTTGAGATGTAAGAAGTACCGTTGATTACAATTCGAGCTTTTATATTGCTCTAAGCGTGAAGATAAATCGAGTCTGTATAAACTTTTATTTTTTTCTCTCGGGAAGGAGCTCTCCGTAACAGCTTGCATTTATTTTGTGAAAAGATTTAAGAGGACGTTGTATATAAACAACGCCGCTAAATAATTATTCATGTTGTGAATTCGTGTATTTTGTATGAATTTTTGATTGCTTTTTAACCGAAGCCGAGGAACCTTTATGAAGACGAGGTGGATATCAATTCGATTGTATGTTGTATCTACTTCTACGTTAATCTTATAGAGACATAATAATTATGATATTACTAAAACAGAACTTTACCAATACGTTTGGTTACCATAATGTCAGAAAGACAAATTTCCCTACATCAGCAAAGAAGCTCTTTCCGCCAATCGAAAAATCTTATACGATATGTCAGTCCAATAAGACTACAAATCATTTTTAAATTCAGAACGAGAAATGATGAGATAGGATAATTATAATGAGCACTGAAATAAATAAATATACGTATTTACTCGGAGCTCTATGCTGTCTATTCAAAGCAAGCGTTTGTACTTATTTTTTATTTTAATTGCTACACCTTAAGCTAGGCTTGCAGATTTATTATTTGCTATGAAAGGACGGATCCCTAAAATAGAAATGTGTTTACGTTAAAAATGTATTGTTGTAATAATTTATTTTTTGTCAGTTCCACTGTTCTGTCATTATTCCACTGAGTTACTGGGAAACCTTTCATACTTAAATGAAAATTAATTTGTATTCGACAAAATATTATAAAGGTCAAACTGCTTTCATTAGATTGTTGATACAAGAGGCTCAGTTCCGAACTTATAACTAGAATGTTCAGCAAAATTCATCTTAGAACAAGAAAAGTCCAATTATGCTTTAACTGGCCATATTTAAGTTTCGAAGAGAAACTTATAAAACTTCTCTTTAAAACATCACTGCATCATAGAACGTTCAGTGAATAGTAAATGAAGTGTACTTATGGAAAAACATCTTTAGGAAAAATAAAATAGATGTATTTTATACCGCTAATGACCGAGTAAACAGTTGGGGACATTTTTATTTTACATATATTTGTTTGTGGGAGTTAAGAGGTCCGTTTATAACAAAGCCTTCTTAAGAGTTATTTGACCTCGAACCCAAAGGTTTAAGGAATTGTTCACGTAAATTAAATTACGTAAGTGGGTATTATAATCAGTATTAAAGCTCTGGAGTCGTTTTTTTAATTAAAAAATAATATATATAAAAAAAATTCAGAAATTAAATTCAAAATTATCTCGTCCTATAGTTGTCCTGTGCTTGGACATCCGTACAATTATTGAAAGAGAAATTAGTCTAGAAATGATACTTCACCAACATTCTAGCTAGTGTTTTAGCTAAGTTTTTACTCAACAAGTCATCCGCTGCATAAAATAATGGGACAAAATGCGGATATACTTAGGTTTTTTTTTTCAAAATTTTGCCTGCTTCATATTTGTGGGAACTGCAATAGTTTTACCTTAATTATACCAACAACAAAACATTTTGTTGAGATATGTTTCTTGGTTTTTAATTTCTAGCTACGCCTTACAACTTCTGTCTAATAGGCAATGGCTCCGCGCAATGGCTTGACTGTGTTCTAGCATTGCTATTTAATGAGCGGTGGTTACTACTTACCATCAGGTGGGTCGGTTCCTCGTCTTAATATTTTGTATTGTTTACGTGGCTTTAAAGATTAACGTTATACTTTGTTAAAGGTGTAATAAAAAGCCCGGGAAGTGCAATACGATAGGTCAAACTTAATCTTATTTGTGCGTACTACATTTTAGATTATGAAATCCCCGTGAAGGTGAAGTTATGAGGCTTCTTTGAAACGATAATGTTTTATATTCTGTTTGGTCTACTCGTTGGTTCATAAATAAATGTAAAAGCAATAATAATAATCTAGGATTCTTTATTTTATTTAAAAAGATATACTTAATACATCTTGGTTGGAGCCGATATCTTGGTTGGTTACTTGCGTGGCATAAAAACCCGGGATGTTAGCCATGGAAGCCTCGTAAAAGACCTCTTCGGCAACGAGTTAAATTAAAAACAATTTAATTATTCGGGCAGTTAGGTCCAAACTTTCACGTCGTGACTTAATCGATATTTGTTGAACAATTTCTCTTAAATCTTGAAGCCTTAATCTTAATCTAATTTCAGCCGCAGTAGATTATCTATTTTAAGGCTTTACCTGGTATCTCCGACATATGACAACATGCAAGAACACCTTTGCAGAGTCATGAAGTCCCATTGGAATTACCACACGTTTAAAAAATCGTACCTTAGCATTATAATATCTTAGGTATTTATGAATGAAGAAAAGATTTAGAATTATGGAGCGTGCACTTTGTCTCTTATGCGGACTCTTTTATTATCCCTATGATATTAATTGATTAAATTATTATCGATCAATGGAGCTCATAGAAATGAATATTAAAACATTAGAAATAAATCATGCTTAAGTGTTATTGTGTGAACTAAATCAATAACAAGCTTTTAATTTAAATAAGCAAGAAAAAGTAACTAAGTCGTCGGCTCGAAACTCTGGCAGGACAATTATGTGTGTGATTTATTAATGCTTCCCGTGGGTGTTTAGGTCCTTTAAATATTTGTTCTCGCTACATATGAATTTTTCTTAAGGAACAAGATATAAATATATTGTTTAAGAAGATTTTAAAACAACATTTTCCCGTTATACAAGACACATAAAGTGCAGGGCCACATACAACATCTGATAAGTGTGATGTTCGTTAGTCAATAAATCAGTATCGATTAGAAACTAAAGCTTTTTATTAACTCCATCTTTTGTAATTAAACTCTACTTTATAAGAAGCAGGTAATTAGAGGTTTTGAACGAGCAACACACAGAGTTTTTTCATACCTTTCACAAAGCTCTTGCCATATAATGTGCATACATGCAGTTCATAAATTGTAATTCTCTGTGAAAACTAACTCTTTTCGTTGGATTTATAATAATTATACAGATACAGAAACACAAAATTATAAATGGGTAGTTTTTTAGAATTTTTCGGTGACGGCTAAGAATACATAATGTCATTACCAGAATTCCTCACGAGCTTATCGTAAAAAAAGACTAAGGGAGAAACTGAACTTAATTTACAACTCCATTTCAATGTAAACCAAACATCATAAATATTCGAATATACTACTAAGGTAACACAATTACAAGGTAATTACAAACCGCAACATACTTGTTCTGTTTCATTTACTCACACGCCTATTAGAATAGTCTCATAGATGAGAAATATTCCTCGCTATCCATCAAAGGGATTAGCATAGGAGGGCCTCATTCTGTCGTCGCGCAAACCTTATGGGATTAAGAGACTGACTGCGACCTTTGCTGCGTTGCGTTCAATTATTCCGTTAAAACAGAGTGCCCTCGCGAAGCTTTGCTCAGAGAGATTTTTAAAAAAATCTTTTTTTTTTATTTATACAGCGCTTGAGACTAGAGGTAACGAGACGTCTCGTTTTTACTTTAATGTACTTTGTATACGATTTACCGTAGATTCGCGGTAATTTGCTTAATGCATCGTGTTATATTTGAACATTTTTGTGAAAATTCTTTAGAGTGACTTTGCTGGTACGTAGGTATAATGAAAATGTAGCAGCTGTTGTAATGCGCTCGCGTGAATTTGGATTTCGTAAACATTTAATTGTTATTGTTTGTAATTTTGTTTTAGATTTTGTACTTAACGTTGTTATGACGGTGGCACCGGCACTGCTTTAAGGTCTTTGTTTATAACTACCCTAATTAAATTTGATTTCTCCTGTTTCATTGCTCTAAAATGGCTGGTAGCAAATCTCTTTGTTCATAATAAAACAATAGCGAGAAGTTCAATATCTATATTTTATACATAAATTCTTTGTCATTAAACACTTCATCATAACTTTATTTTTACTAATTTGACATAGATTTTAATACATCAAAACATCCACTAATGGAATTCCAATTCGTACTTAACCAAATATTTGGTTGAATATTTGGTCAAAATTATATTGTCTCGGGTCAATACGTCCCACTTTACACTAGTGTATAGTTTTAAAAATGCAACTTTATAATGATCATTTCTCTGAAAATTTCAAACCTTATAAGTATCGGCTATATGTCACTCTAAACACTATTGTAGGTAGAATAAAACCTTATACAATAAATATAGGAAGGTATTAATGATATCAGTTGAAATAGCATTAGCTTTGGCTCGATATAGACATCACTTAAATATACAAATATTCAAGTTAATTATGTAAATACATCTATGAAGCGACAGATTATTTTCTATTATAACATAATCGAGTATATTTTTATAACTTTATCTAAAAACGCTGCCTTACGTTTGTAAATACTCCAAATATGGTTCAGTAAATACTCAGTATAAAGTAACAATTTAGACGTAAGTACACAAACAACATTTTGTAAATTTCTATAGACGTATAGAAAATCCCAACATTAGATCTAAGCGTAAAAGCAGCATCTCCATAAGAATGTATCTCCTGTCTTATTTCATTACAGATTCATAAAATTTCATCAAAACGAAATTTCATTTACATGTGATAAAACATCAGTCGCATTCAAGTAATAGCTACAAAATTATACAATAATTATAATGAACTATCATAACTTACATAAATTATTTACATCTGTTTAGTAAACATAAGAGAATCACAAATGCACCATCATAATTATAAGCACATTCATTCCTATATACATTTATTATAATTATTGATTACTCTCGATTAAGTATTACTATTAAATACTTAACATTTCTTCGATCTTAACGAAATGAAGCAAAATAGGTTGTAGCCGTCTGTAACAGTGTACAAACTTTCTTTTAAACAACTTTGATTAAATTCGAACCATAGCATCCGAACTTCTCTGCATCACCATTGAGAAGATTCAAATGCTCCATTTAACTTAAATTAAATGTTCTGTATAATAACATTATCAAGTGCAAACGCTTTCTGATTCGCTTTCATCAGACTTTCCACTCCAAACGATTAAAGGTTTTGCTCAATTAATTTGATACGAATGAATAACGTTATTTTCATAATACATTGTTCTGTTGATTCAAAAATTTATAGAATATTAACAATTCAGTCAAATTCATATAATTTAGGAAAAACTTGTGTTGAATACATTGAAGGTAACAACAATATATATTTAGAAGTAAATAGATCTATAAGATACATATAACATGGAATGTATAGGAAGTATCGATATCTATTAAAAGGGTAACGTAAATAGAATTCGTGTAAATAAAGGTCTTGAAAAGTTACATCTTCAGTAGGTTTTAGTACTTTGATTTTAAAAAAGGCACAACGGATCTAAAATGCAAGATTGGGGAGTTTAGATAATATAATTCTCATAGAAACTAACTTAGACATAGCAGAATTATATTCCAGATGTTAAATGATAGCTGCAATCACACCGTTTAACGATACACCGTACAGCACACAGAACAGGAAAACAAGTTTTCTCGCAAATATCTGATCTGCAATGAACTTTTTCCTTACTTGCCAACAAATTTTTCATGACATTGCTTATTTTCATATTAAATCATAACGCAACTATTTTTATAGATATTTGCTCGTTTTAGAGACACAGACGTTAGTTTATAGTGTCAGTCACTTCTATACTTTACCATAATACATTTTAATTATAAAAACCTTATAAAATTAATGGCAGTGTATGTATATTAAATCGTTTGGGTAACATTTTAAAAAATGACGTTCTACATAACTTTTAGCTCGTAAAAAATATTTGTACATAATTTGTTCTAACATCGCACGTTTATGCCGCATCGACCCGATATTAGCATCTTATATAAGGGTCAACAACTACGATAACATAAAATGTAGATACCCGAACTTATTGCATTTACATACATTACGCAGTACGAACATTATCCAGTAAAATTGAGTTTTCTTAAACCAAATGAACCGAAAGCAACTGTTAAGGATTCACTGAATCTTTTGTTGATGTTAAGATTTAAATAAGGAAAACGGTTTCGTCTGTAAACCATTTAAGCAAATTTTCAGTGAAATCATATAGCCGATACTTAATTCTGAATAATTCTTACAAAACAGAAAGACAGTAGAAGTACAAAATAAGTATAGGCGATGCTCACTTTTTGAGCACCGCCCGTGGCTCGAATGTCACTCTCTAACACGAACGGTTCGTCAATGACGTGAATTATACCATTAGTACACTCGACGTCCGGCCGAAATACATGAATCCAGTGTCCATTCCACTCTACGTAGTAATCTATGAACAAAACAAACGACTTTGTTAGATATTCTTGACTTAGATCGTTTTAATACACTAAAGTCATTTTTCAACAGAAACTCTGGTAATGCTGTAAATTAATAGTTAAAAGCTTACTTTTATCTGATTCCTTGACACGCAGTTTGAGTGGATCGCGTGTGGTAGGCAGTACGAAGGGATGTGTTTCATTTGCGAGAAGTTTTAAATCAGATACCGTGTACGCACGCCCTGCCCTGATAACGTGTCGTTCTAGAATTTGCTTAGTCTGAAAAAGATGATAAAGTGAGATAAAATTATAGATACAAAGTATTAAAAGTACTTATGTGCGTTACTTATAATTTGCTTTTACCTAAATATGGTGGCGAAACTAAGAATACAAAATGTCACCAAGAGATACTCCTTGTATATTATTGTTGCAGGAGAATGACAACTTAAAACAAATCCTATGATAGCCTGTCAGGTCACGGAGAGGCCAGTAGGTTAATTTATTTCTGTCACTAGTTAAGAGTCCTCTGAGCTTTCGAAGAACCAATGCTTGGCAGCTTAAAAACTTTTACGAGGTTAAAATTATAATACTTACAAAATATCCAGATTCTTCTCTAAAAAGAGATTTAAATGCTGAAGGGTGTTTAATTTGGAATTTCAACCAAGCGTGATCACGTGGTACGAAGTAAGTGTAGCGGTGTTCCATATCATTTAGCTGTTGGTTAAACATCTGACGCTTGCCCAAGTTGTACGTAATACTAAAAATATTATTAAAACATAAGTAAACAATACATTTTCTTTAATCTTACTTTTTAAATTAAATCTCAAATCCATAGCTCTCTAGAAAAATAAATCATGCTTCTATACTTACTTTAACATCGGATCTGTCTTTAGTTTTTCAAAAACAGTAGTGTAAGGTACTCCAAGTACTCTGTCAATTAAATGAACAAATCCGTTTGTGGCAGCTACGTTAGGTAGTGTAACAGTTGCATTCACTCCACCACCTTCTACCGTCAATGTTTGATTTTGACCCCGAGTCAGGACATTGAAGTACAAGTATTTACGGGGAGAAGCAGTCGGAGCTTGGTAGATCTAGAATAATAATAAAAATGTCAGAAACAGTCCTTCAATGAAAATAACTTCATACATACATGCTTTAATGCATTTACGACACGTCTATATAGGGAATTGAAATAAAATCTGAGTACTAATGAAATATAATAATATATAAATAACAAAACGAGTCATTTATTGGCATTTCACAAACATGCAATCGTATAATATATCAAACGAAAAATTAAATACAATCATTACAAATCATAATTTAATTGTTATTTAAAATAACACACAAGATTGCACTGTAAACGATAACAATGTTCGTAAATAAATCATATTTAAAAATGAATTAACGTACAGTTCCGGGAACCTGGTTCCAAATAGCAGCAACGAAACCAGAGAATTAAATCCAGTACACGACATTAATTTTAATCGGAATTGAATTTTATAATTCGTGGTTGTTGCACACATCCAGCCACAATTTGCTATTCAATCATAAATTAAATATCTGGCTGGTAAATATGACAAATGCAGTTTAATTTATATAAAAATATTTACCTGGTTCATGTTGTTGTGAATTATAGCGTCTAATGGAAGTCGTTCTCGTACTAAATGTAAGCTTAAAATTTCTTTTAGCTTTTGATGGTTCCTACAAGAAAAAAATACGCAGCATGAAAATCAATACTTAATCTGAAAATACATAAAGTAAAGATAAATAATTTATTAGATATAGATACCTTATAACATTTTGCACGCTGATATCAGCCCATGCTTCGTTTAAAGGTGCAAACAATGTTATATCTTTAGCCATAGTAAGTTCGTTAAGGAACTGATTATTTGCTCCAAGATCCATAATAACTTCATAGAATTTGCAAAGAGGTCCATCGTCTGTTTCCTGTTTGAAAAAAGAAAGAAATATAGTGAACTCGTCAAAGAATGCTGGTAATCTTTTATCTCTGTAATCTTATAAAGGCTTTTGTAGCTTGTTTTTTAGAAGCACCGTTTATCAAGTGACCGTTGTAATTAATTTACGTACTGTTCTTTGTAATGAAATGCGTAATTAACTTCAACCTTTCAGCTTTAAGTCGTTTAATAAACCATTCTATATCTTATTTTTAATTATTTATAGTACTAGAATGTTAGCCATCATTATAGGAGCCTAGTAATGTTCCAAGGCAGAGATTAGCCTCTTTCAGTGATGGACTGAAACTTGGACTTTTTATTTTACTATTAATACATGGTTCTACTTTTACTTAATCAGCTAGGTGAGGTAGTGACGCCAGAAGTTTTGATGCCATAGAGTTAGATTAGATATTCAATGAAAAAATACAAACCATACTTTACCTTATTATGGCTTATCTGAGCAAAATGTCATAAATACTTTACAAAAAGGTTAGAAAGATACAATGAAAAAGAGGTGGTTAGTAATGTAAGAACTACTTAGGCATGCGTTGATTGCGATAGGTACTTACAATCCCCTAAAGTTGTCAAGATCATGCAGGAGCAGCAGGATCCAACGGAGCGGGGATGCACAAACAAACAAGATAATAACAAAAAATCATTATACCTACCTGTACTTAAGGCGCTATAGGTATGTCTCATGTTAGTAATAAGTACATAGTAATTCGTTTTATAATTATATACAAATCCATATCCACTGCTTCGACAAATTATACATATATTAAATATAATAGGAATATCTATACTACTTATTAAATAATTTATTAGTATGTTCTTATGTTAAGTCACTAAATCTCCAGTTATACTAAATGATGTCCAACCCTATTTGTATGAGTCTAATGACAAAATGTTTACATCAACCTACTTTATAAAAACTGTTATTTATACTACCATAAACAATATCTATGCCATCAGATTAAGCTTAACAGACTATCACATTACTTCAAGTTACGCTCAACTGCACAAACAAAATTACTTCAAATACGTGCTTTATTTTATTATTACTAAAATACACAAGTAAATTTTATATAAAATAAAACAAAATAATGTATATTTTATAAAATTACAGGACACACAAAGATGAGTAATAAAATTTTAATAAATACTCTTTACTTTTACCTTCATAGCCTGGTTCCGATTAAAATGGAGCGGAAAGTCAATATGTTATTGAAATCATGTTTAGTTAGCTTACAATCTACTAACAATCATATTAGTACTGTTAGCCAATGTGTACATTAATTTATTAGAAGTTTTTGTGTTAAGTATAATGTGTGTTTTACTGCATGGCTGTTTTCTTAATTCTGAACTCACCTTTAGGAAATCAACTACTGTAGTATCGACGACCATCAACGGCCTTTGGATGAGATGTACTACACCGTTCTTGACTGGAATGTTTGCTCTTACAATTTCCGCCAAAACTACTCCTCGTGCATGCTTGGCGTCCCCAGCAACCGTGTTGGATTTCACATAAGCTGAATAAAATACTTTGGTTAAAATCTAGATAAATTTATTAAGTTTAACATTGTTAGTGTATGCAAATACAAGTATTGTTATCAGATTAAAACCCATATTTTTACAACATTGCTTATTAAAGTTTACAGTTGGCTCTATAGTTAAGGATCAAAGTAAAATATTATATCCTCTTGACTTTCTAAGCTTAATTGGTTTTACAGCAACAGTTTTTATTTACATAATTTATATAGCCTGAAATATATTATTAGTTTATTTAGTCGTAAGATTTCAGTATCTTATCAGAAAATGAGATAAGAAATATCACCGTGAAAGTAGTTTGTGTAAGGAGCGTATCTCGCAAGGGGCATACTTTGTACATAAAAGCGTATGCCTTTTGCGAGATAAGCGAGGATATCTGCGAGATCAGATGTTATTTATCGCTTGCGCTTGGTAAGCTTAGTTTATGAGGGACGTATTATCATTCCATTTTGCATATAAATACATCATTAATTTTCGTTACCTTAGTACCAAAGGACATTTTTTTATTATAAGGGTAATAGTTATTGAAAAGTATTACAATATAGTAACTCTAACGTGTGGCATTTGTTTTAAATATTTAAATACAACATACGATCATAATTAAATGATACTTAATTTTAAAATTAAACAGCAATCAAATTAATACGTACTTATTTCCTCTTTCCCATTCATAGATGTGCTAAAAGATATGATGACCTTGACGTTATCTCCGAAGGCTAGTGTCTCGAATTCCTTAACGTCAGGAGTGGCATGAGTGAACAATACATGATGAGGGATAACATGACCGTCCACAACCTTCTCGTCTATTAAATCGGATCTAGTTGTCGGCTAAAAATAGAACATAACTTTAACACATAGAACTTAGGTACATACATGCGAACTGAAAGAAGATTTTACTCTAAAAGCAAAGATTACCTTAAATCCTTCATCGACAGGGATAAAGAAAGTGTGGCGCCCGTCTGTATCAAATACTTTGCTCTTTTTGAGTTGATTTACTTTTTGTCTGAAGGATCTGCAAGAAACATTTTAAGTTAATATCTTTATAGAACCTTTTATTTATTTGTTAACTTACATAAAAAATACACAAATATTATACTTTTCTACATTATCGTCTCAGTCATCATCTCATTTTGAAACTCATTATTATAACTTAGTCCTCACAATATAATAAAGACGTAAGGAGACCTCTCTTAAATCGTTCTCTCATTTTTGAGGATCGGACAATATTTAACTATTTAAATGAGCTATTACTATCGGTAGCGGATCTTCGCTTGGTGCAGTGCAGCACTGACTATGTTTGAATATTTAATCTGAGCATGCATCGTGTAGAAATTCACCTTTTAAATGTTTTTCCTTTTAGCTTTTTCTGCCACCTCTTACTTTCAAATGGTTACTCTCAAAGAGGAAATCTTAACTTTAACCTAATAAGTCTATTACAGCTAATGTAAAGAACAACATTTTAAATTCTTATAACTCTTTCGTCTTGTATTTTCTCTTCTTGTTAATCATTTTTATGTCGAATAAAACTTACAAAGTGCAAAATACAGCATTAACAAGCTCTCCGTAATTCTTCACTTTCAATCACTCCTTTGTCTATTTTATTACTATCGTAGAAATAGTATGCCAAACGCCTAATCAATGCTACACTCAACATAAAGGCTGACATTATTTATCACGAGCGACATTGTATATTTTTTCAAGCTATAACTAAATTGGTTCCTTTACATATTCAGTAAATTACCATTCTTCAAGCAATTCAGTTTCATCTAACATAAATTGAGTCTGTAATAAAACCATATCATTTGCAACAAAGCTATCATAGCAATGTTCGTAGTAATTGTGTTGTTTGTTTGCGAACACAACGTGCAAAAAGTTCAACTTCGTGATAATTCGGTTCACCACGAGCTTGTACGTAATTGAAACACGCTAGGCGGTAATTAATTTTTAAAGTTATACAATAATGAGTACTTGTTTTACTAACTTTTTGTAAGTACTTTTATATAAAATGACGTGTACTTAACTTTGTGAACGAGTTGTTAAATGGCGAAGAATTTATTTCTTTATGGGGTTAACTTGACTGTAGCGCTCTTACATAAATGCCTGCATGTTCACTATCGTAAGTTTGAACTGTATACTAAATGTAAATAGTAATTAATTATTTATAGAGGTATTGAATAGTATCAAGTACACTTACCTTAGCCTGTGAGGTCCAATGTTGAACAGATCAGAATGTTCTAGGAAGTGATATGCATTTGGATTATAGACGGGCGTGCTAATTGAACTCGGTCCGTGAGGCTGCAACGGTTGCAGTACTTGATCTATCACGTGCAACACCTAAAATTGAATGATCGAACGTTCACATAACTATTTAAACTTAGTTTAAGTTTGTCGGACGGTTTTAGTTTCGATCTACATGTTTGTATAATTAATGAAGGTAATGTATGATTATTTGATGAAGTTTGTAGTGTGGACGGAATCAGAATATATTATGCCATACATAATTACAAATCATCGCGCGAATACATCCCGATTGAATGGACGCGGTTGATGATGCTACGGGATGATGATTGATAAAAAAAAATCAAAAAGAACTTTTAACATTTACATAACATTATTATCACTAATATGTTAAATGTATTAAAAAAAAACTCACGGTATAACTGACAGAAGAAAATAGTGTACCAACGCAACTTGTATGGATATAAATTACGATTATTTATTTGTCACCATACGACTAAGCAACATTCTACAGTTCATTAAAAGTGTCTATACAGTCTAAGTTGAAATTAATGTCATTATTGCGATTATTACGAACATTAGCGCCCATCAAACTAACATTACCGTGATTAATAATACTCACACGGGAACCTACCGCGTATCAGTGAGTTTCGCACAAACATAGCTGACCCAGACCTTATTGTGTTATGTGACCTCACCTATTTGTGTTTATATTACCTATACCACAAATCGGATATTCTCAACTATTTTAGTAAGTACTGATCCTTTCTATACCTTTCATTAGAAAGCGACTAAGTCGTAAATATCTTCGAAGGAAATTACTTAGTTAATGATTAATTTTAGATTGCTATTATGTGGTCCATAATTAAGGTTGAAGAAGTTAAAGTAAAGTATCGATTCCTTTACTAATAACAGTTATCGTGTACGAAAGGAAAACGTATTATTATTGTAATGACTACCTATTTATTTAATAGATTTATTTTGTTTTCGTAAGAAACGACACAGAGTCTAATGGTAAAAAGTAATCCATAGTTATTCACAATACAAGAGAAGCAAAGGAGACTCAAAAAGAAAGGATTGACATAGATCACAGGAATAAAAGCCGGAACGTAATTACTTATCTTGAGAAAATAGTGAATTAATGTTTTTTACTGTATTATTCCTAAAACTGTTTATTTGAAAAAAAAAACACAGCAATTAGCTAATTGTTTCTTAAAACCCGTGCCTACTATTTTGGAAATAAATATTTGCTAAAAGTTTAATAGATAGTACTTATAATAAGTAAATTGAACAATGGCGTAAATAAGTAAGATACAATAGATGGAATCATATCAAAATATAAAGTACCTATTTAACGTATATAGGTACTTACGAAGCGAAGTAAGACTTTCGTAAATTTAGTTGAAAGTTTAAGTTTAAGACCTGCGTTTGTTCTGAACACGAGTGGGCAGCTTGAACTAGTAGGTAAAGACCAACTTGAAAACTGTTAGGAACCTAATACAAAAAAGTTGTAGATATACGATGTGTTTGAGTTCAACTGTTTATTCTAGAAGTTATTGATATATGAGTTGTATGTTATTTCATGTATTGATAGCGTTAATGGTCAATCATACGCTTGTTATCAAGGTTCGTTTCTTGGATTTCCACATTGTAAAATTTTTACATATTAAAATGCGTTCACACTTTGTTCTTAAAACATTTCTAAATACACCATAGTTTTAAAACATATAGTAATTATTTCTTGACGATGAGGTGGAAATGATTTCAGTAATTAATAAAGTATAGTCCCTATAATTATATTTCATTTAAACGTTTCTAAAGATTATCCATTAAGTTAGAATTCCTGTGTTGAATATTTCAAGGAATAACTGTTGAAAAATGTATTAATTATTGTTTAGTTTTAGCTAGTACATATTTCCTTCAAAATTTTGAGAGGTTCAAATTAAGACACCTTTTGAATTTATATAAGGAACTTTCATGCAAAATGTGCAAAAAATTTTCTAATATCATCAAACATGATACACTAATAATATTATCATATCCTCAGAAATGATTGCCGAAATAATGGGTGTATGTAATTGCAAATCATTTGCAAAAGCCGAACGAAGAGTAAAACTTTTACTAGATTTCTTCAGACGCTTCGTTAAAGTGCAACACTATCAATCGAATAGAGTTGTTAGAGATACCTACAAATCCAATTCGACTCTACGCAATCTACTTAGTTGCAAACTATTTTGCTTTTCAGTAAACCGTTTCTGTAGAACTAAGTTTCTATCAAATGTACAAATAAAACAAGTCAATAAGTCCCTTGCAAGCTTCTTCTGAGTATTACTGTTTAAGTACTTTGATTTATACAGTTAGCACTTAGTGGAATCGGGAACCTATTAACTGTATAATTTACTGCTTCCAACAAGAAGTAGGTTGCTAGATAGATGATTTTAAAATGGTGATTTAAGACGGTCAACCGTTAATGTGAATAGCCTGTATGTCATTAGCAATTCGAACTTTACTTAAGACACGGGAGGAAATTAATTGGCTTACATGATTACTAAGGTTACGTGAGAATAATATTTTCTGTTTTCTTGTTGTAATTTTTTAAGTAGCATTAGTAATAAACATTATTGAATTGAAAATATCGACCAATTGAAAAAATACGAAGCCGAGGTGTAACTAGCCACTATCAATAATTGGCCACTATGCACTTCAGTTGTTTATAATAAGAGTTAACATCACAGTCTGCCATCTATTATTTTATAGTGGCGTTACCAATTTAAGTAGCTTTCATATTAGTACCTTATTTTTTACTATGGACAGTAGCGCCAAAAATTTTGAACATTTAGTGACAGTCGGCGTACACGTTTGAACATGAACCGTTGATCGTTAAGAAAATTTTAAGGTAAGGTTTTTAACATTTGTTTTAATATTACGTAATTTGTTAATTAAAGTGATTGTGTTTGCATTTGATGTGTTGTATAAATAGTAAATATTTATTTGTTTAAGTTTTTTCTATTAGTATTTTATTAGAAACTTAGATTTAGAGGGTGGCTAGTTACTAAAAGCTATTTTTTAAATAATTATGTTATTGGCCAACCATGCCAGTTACTGGATTATTGAATAATATTTAAATTTTATATAAAAACAAACATAGTTAGTAAGACCATAAGGTACAGTATTCCCTAAAAAAAAATTAAGTAAAAATACACACATTTTTCAGAAACTGGCATAGGTGGCCAATTAATAAAAAGTACATGGCCAATTACTGATTGATTTATTTTTGTTTTAGTGTTTTCATAATGTCCTCTAAGAAGCGTCAATATTCTAAAGAGGCTATAGAACAGGCAGTGAAATTTATTCAAAATAAAGAAGGTTCTATTCGGCAAGCTGCTAAAACATTTGGTGTGCCCAGAAGTAGCATTCAATTCAAACTAAAAAATCCTAACACAAAGTTCAAATCAGGACCTGATCCAGTACTTAGTGAAGCTGAGGAAAATGAGTTGTGTAACTTCATAATTCAACAAGCAAAGCGAGGGTTTCCTCGGCAAAAGGAAGACATAAAACTTTGTGTTCAAGATTTTTTAAAAAAGAATCCGAGACCTACTCCATTTCTGAATAACAAACCTGGCGATGTATGGTTCAAAGCATTCTTGAAACGGCATCCTAACGTAACATTTCGAAAATCCGAGGGAGTTACAAATGCAAGTGCTTGTGTTTCGGAATCCTATATTAGAAAATGGTTTCAGGAAATTAAACAATACATTGATGATGAAGATTTAACTGCTGTTATTCAAGACCCTGCACGAGTTTTTAATGCTGACGAAAGTGGATTTAATATTTGTCCAAAAACGGGTAAAGTTTTAGCAGAAAAAGGATGTAGAAATGTCTATGAAATTGAAAAAGCATCAGCTAAGGAAAATATTACAGTATTATTTACTTTTTCTGCTGCCGGTCAGGTATACAATCCCATGATTATCTATCCCTACAAAAGAATACCCGACCGAGTCACAATGAGTGTGCCATCTGGATGGGGGATTGGGCGCAGTGATTCGGGTTGGATGACAGCTGCGGTATTTTACGACTATATAGGTAACTGCTTTGACCAAGAATTAACCAGAAACAATATTCCTCGTCCAGTAATTATGTTTGTTGATGGCCATAAAACACACATAACATTAGAAGTGTCAGAACTATGTCGAACTTTACAGATCCATTTAATTGCTCTCTATCCAAATGCAACGCGAATACTCCAACCAGCAGACGTAGCAGCTTTTCGTCCTATAAAAATTGGATGGAAAAAGATGTTGCGGGACTGGTACAACGCAAGCAATTACAGAGAGAGTCTTACAAAAGAATCCTTTGCTCCTTTACTGAAAAAAGTCGTTGAGTTATATGCAAAAAAAGAAACTTTGATTAATGGTTTCCGAGTGTCTGGGCTGTATCCTTTTCAACCAAACAATGTTGATTACACCAAGTGTATACCTACCAAAGAACCTAATAATTTACCTACAACAACTACGAGTAAACATACAATTGATGCAAAATGTGTACTAACGTATTCCGAATTTTGTGCAGTTGTAGGTAAAGAAATTATTAGGAAATGTCAGATAATCACACCATTAAATTTTGTAGATTCCGATGAAAACTTTAAAGCTATTTATAAACTATGGCAAAAATTTAAAGGGGTTTCTGAAGAACATAGTGACGATTCCACTAATACACAGGACTGCAATGAAAGTCCACTGATTGACGAATGTGATTTTATAATGAATGATAGTTATAGAATGCAAAAACCAAATGAAGAGTATAGAGTGATATTAAATGAATTTACAGGTGAATTAATAGGAAATAACGATGATGAAACCAGTTTTATTCATTCTGAACCATCTACATCGCAACAAGTAGATATACTATTACCAAATTCAGTAATAGAATCACAACCCAGTACTTCAAAACAGATGGATTCTAATAAAATAGTTTCAGTAATCTCAAACATACCCTTTTCGGAATATTTAAAACAAAAGTTACCTGATTCACCTAAACGACAAGGAAAGCGTCAAATAGAAAGACTTCCATTTGCATTGACCTCCGACGCATATGTTGAAAAGATAAGAGCAAAGCAATTAAAAAAAGAAGAAGAAGATGCTGCAAAAGAGGAAAGGAAAAGATTAAGAGAAGAAAAAAAAAGTCTAAAGGAGAATACTGTGCCAAAAAAGAAACCAAAGAATAAAACAAATAACAAAACAGCTATGGTTAGTGAATCCATAATTTTCTTAGAAAATAAGAAAGAAACATATGTTATTTGTTGTGATTCTTGTCTAAATCCAATCACAAGAAGGGTGATTACGTGCAGTGTCTGTAAAAAACAATTTCACCAAAATTGTATTCCAACATACCATAGAATTCATATTCCTGAGGATGAATGTGATTCATTTTTGTGCCATAATTGTTACAGAGAGAGTAATACCTCATCTGATGATGATGATAAAGTTCATACTATTTTTGAAGCTGTTCGCAATCAAAGACTATTCTAAGTTCAATGATCCTATTAGCTTTATAAAACAAACTGGTTCCTATATCGATCTCATTCTAGGTTAAGACGTTGATTTTTTTAATTAGTCTGAGTACAATATTGTTCAAATAACATATTATAACTAAAAATAACATATTATTTTTTATTAGAAACATATTTCTGAAGTCTTTTTTTGTTATTAATATTTTATTATACCTAAATTTTGATTGTTTTAAAATATAATCTTTGCTTGGCCAATTACTGGTACTGTGATGGCTACTTACTAAAAAAATGGCCAGTAACTACTAATTTTTATAACTTTTCAATTTTATTAAAAAAAAATTAATTAATACTGTTTTGTTTTATTTTTAACATACTACCATCGATAAACGGATTCACACTCTAACCATTGGTAATATTAGATTGTCAATATCTTGACACACGTTGATATAACATGGGTTTAAAGTGTGAGAGTCGCTTAAGGGGCCAGTTACCGGTGAGTTTACGCGAAATTTTAGGATCTCCTTTTATAATTATATTGCTATAATAAATAGTAGTAAGTGTATAAATAGTAGTAAGTGTACCAATTTAAATGCCAAATAAAGTTTTTTTTTTCAATTATTATTATGAACAACGAACTTTCAAACCCATTGTAATAATAAAATCTAATGCATAAACTTTATTTCAACCGTTAATTTGTCGACAATCATCCGATAGATGGCGGTGAACGCTAACTAGTATGTAGTACCACCATGACATGTGTCACTCGTCACACGCCCTGTTCACGACATGATCATTTTTACCAAACTAAAATATTCATAGCATTAATTTGTGAACAAATAACCTAGTAGAAATTGTTTTTTTCTTTTTTACCGTAATTATCAGCTATGTTAGAGAAATAAAGTGATTTTTTTTATTTAGTTGAACTCCAAAGGTATTTTTCTATATTAAGGTGTTATTCCTCATAATATAATATTGTTATTATGTATTTGTGGCAATTATGGCCAGGTTTATAACCTTTATATGAAATCGTGCAAGGATAAGCACGTGCATGCATATCCTTTAAAAAAAAACTACATTATACATCAAAATACAACTACATCAAATTGTCAGCTACTGGATGAGCATTATGGCAGACATTTTATGTGAGGTACTCTATCCTATACATCCTTGTGCAGTAAGTTTAATGAAGGCAATTTTTGTAATGAAAATCTTCTCTCTATAAATGTCCACATAGATTAGAGTAGATCGAAACTATAACCATTTGACCCCACCACTACATTTATACCAATATCTTACTTGTAACTTATTGTTCCTGTTGATAGCCTGGTATGATCTGGAGACGAAAACTTTAGCGTTATTGACGTAGATGTCATTGTGCATCGACTCATGACGCATCGTCACCCATAAAGGCGGATTACCGTCGAGATCCGTCGATATTGCATAGTCCATGTTCGACAATGTTGTCGCCAGATTTGCTGTAACAAAAACATAGTTTTAAAATACTATACAGATTTATTTGATTTAATAGAAACTGACTTTTTACTTTTCTTTTCAAGATTAGGTAATTGTCGTAGCGTGGAAATCTCAAAATCAATATATTCTTTAACCTGCCTGAATATTTTTAGACAATTTAATTTTTAATTTTACTAACTCAAGGACATGGCAAAAAATCGTTATAATTTTAATATTACATTTAAGACAAATTCATGCTTTAGAGGTCTATATATTAGTGATGAAGAATTATTTCGAAATTTTACACAACAGAGTAATTTTATTTTCTTTTACTATAAACGAGGAATAGCACACGTTTCTGAACGTAGCTAAAACTCTTGCAGCAAAGTTCATGTAACTTTTTGTCTCCACATTCTCGCCTGGTTAATAGGTACAAAATTCTGATAGTTACTGTGTTAAGCTCGCAACTATTTAACTTTTGTTTTATGTTCTTGTTTCCTAGTAAATCCTGACTTTCAACTATTTTGCTTTTAAATTTTAAACACAGCATTTAAGCTTTTTTTTCTAGACTATTTACCTTTCTGATTGAAAACTGAATAGCATGATTAAATATTTTATTTCTACAGTAACAACTGAAAGTATGGTTGACAGCTATTTCAATACATTTAACTAATATAATCGGATTACGTTGACCCAATATTGAATTATAGCTTTACCCCTTTTATCAATAACAACCCTTTGAAATATAAATTTGCGAAAAAGACCGTGAATTCAACAGTTTCGGATTTATTTTGGCTCTATGTCAAATAACATTATTTGTCAATTTTGAATTATATTGCTAATGATGGGCAAAAAGTACTTGATTTTTCTATCGACTATTTGGATATTACAAGACCATACGCATACGCGGTGGGCGTAAGTGTATAAAAATATTTTCTTAATATTAAAATATTTTCTTAATATTTTTATTAAGAAAATATTTTTTAGGTATGCTTGTCAGGAGAGGGTGATAGTATTTTCAATTTTTTATTCGTCACTTCATAAGCAACCTATATTATGTAGTTAAGTAATATTTAAAAAAGAACTACCATAAAAATACATCGGATCCAACAACCAGATAAAGATTAAATGCACCCTACATTAAGCCGTGTGGTTTCTCCTTACTCTATGTCACTGTTGTAAAATAAAAAGGACCAGTTTCTTTTACTGTTACGGGTAAGCATGCCTACCTACAATGTAACTATTTAAATATACATGAAGTCATGAACCTGTATTAAAATGAATGGAGACGGTGTACGTACGTCCTTCCTACATAACGTAGATATAAGGCAGACTAACTTCAATTTAGGAGGGCTAACTTCTGTTGTGAGTGTCGTACCTGAACTTACTTTTGACGCCAAACTACAACGACGGTTGACTAATAGGGCAAGTTTGCTAACTTCAGTCTTTGAGCTTGCTGTTCTAAAAATAAATGGGTAGACGTAAATATTGCAAAATATTAATAGTGATTTCGCCATATTCTGCTGTGATGGATTAAATAAATTTATCACTGCTTAAGTAAAAGGAAACTTGCATCTGTGAGTGTAAAAAAAAATGTAGTGGCTCAATTTAGACAACAATCTTTACGTTCTAATGATTCTTTTATAATGACAGTAGACCATCATATTACTGAGGTGTGTAGTTTCTATGTATAGCAACATGAATGACAAGATAAAATAATTTCCAAAAAAACGTAAAGTAACTCTCACTAAAATAAAATAAAACCTAAGTAAAATAAATTCAATACCACCTACGTAGTATGTACGGTACTTATTGAAGTAAGACCCCACATCATGCTATAGAATTCAATCTATTTTCGGAACAAAAGTCAAAGAAAAGATTGTTAACAAAAACAAATTCAGCGTACCTATTGAACCTTATTGGAAAGTATTGTTCGTTTAGTCAACCTTCTTTAACCTCTAAGATCATTCACTTTACATTTAATTATTGAAAGCCAATCTCTACGTAATTAGGTATTTAATTTATAACCTACATAATATATACGCAATTAGGTGGTTACTTTTTCGAATGCCATTAGGTAATATTCTTTTAATGGTATTCGTACTCGGCCTAGCGGAAACTTACGATGTCATTAACTTTATTTGTAAGAGAGAAAAGCTACTCTTTTCCTCTTTAGTGAAAATCTGCAATCAGTTGTAGTGTTTTTCCTCGCAAATAAAGTTGAATGTATTTGATGTTGCATGATTGATCTTTTCTTTCTCGTGTTTTTTTTTTAAATTAATTTTGTAAAAGTTCACGTATTGGGAACATGGGTTTTTAACGAATTGCCTGTAAATGACGTGGATAATCAAAGTTTTTTCTGCCTCGATTAATTTTCGTGTTTTTTCCAGAGTTTTTATATGGTTTAAAGCTGCTGTCCCTCCTGAGTCGTAAATCTAAGATGTACTTATTCATGGATATTACAATTTTATTGGCACAAATGTTTCTTCCACGTTTTTAGGTTTTGACAAAAATCTTATTGCAGTATAAGACGGTTCACACTTTTCCGTTTTCTGTCTTCACTCCTTGTACTAAAACATAACTCACGTTGGGCGAGCGACCAATAATTCTCGATAACACCTAGTCATATTTCATAAGAACGGAATGATGTATTACCTACATCTTTTTAAAGTATCAAACAATTCATGAAATGGTAGCTTATAATATAATATTTTTAAATAAACCAATTAAAATGATATTGACTTTTAAAAAGCGCGAATTCCCGCCATATCAACAAATATGTAAATGCTCATTTTTAAACATTTTAGCTATTCATTGGTAAAAGGTCAAATTTATCCGTAGCCGTGCGACCGTAAAAGTTGCAAATTATCCCAAAAAGTCCGTATTGTAAATAATTGTATACCTAAATAAACATCGACAAAATTTTGTTAACGTCGTTTATTAAATTTGATCATGTATATGTATATCGCAAGAGCCTTTGAAAATGTTATTGACTGAAGATTAATCGTTTCATTTACATATCTACTTAACGGAAATTCTTCATACGTATAAATATGTATCAAAATAATTTCAATCTAAAAGTGTCAGAGTAGGAACAGAAACAACATGCCTAATATACTTTTATATGTACGTAAATTTCCGAAAACTCGAAATTAGAGGAGAATTTCCACTCTTTTAGAGATCGAGTGTAATTCCTCTTTTGTGCTAGTTATATTGTAGGTATCCTAATCAATTGATTTCTGTAAAATTGATTTAAAGTGGTTTTTCGGATATCTAGCATTCCAATTCTTACAATATTATACGTAAAGTTACAACAATATTCCAAAATTACAACTGTTCTTATTTAAGAATGTTATGTATGAAAGCTAGCTCATGACTAGCTAATGAAGAAAGTTGAAAAGAAAAACGAATAAAGAATGTCAGTGATGACAGAGCCGTAATAGGATTCGGCTTAGATTAATTTTTAATCCCTTTTCCTGTTTTCATAATCCCGTTGTAGACAACGCACTTACTGCAGTGGTACCTTTTTAGGGTTCCGTAGCCAAATGGCAAAAAACGGAACCCTTATAGATTCGTCATGTCTGTCTGTCCGTCCGTATGTCGCAGCCATTTTTTTCCGAAATGATAAGCTCTATACTGATGAAACTTGGTATTCTGTAAAGCGCATTAAGATTTAGATGCAAACGGGGGTTCCCCATACTTTGAACTGAAACTTTTTTTTCATTAAACACAACGAGTACGTGTGGATTATTTATATCTATTTTTTTTCTAAGCCGAATTGTTTGCGTGACAGACGCTTCCAAACTGGAAAAAAGTTGGTCCCCCCTCTAACTTCTAAAATAAGAAAATGAAAAATCTAAAAACATATGAACATTACTTTAAAAACTACCAACGAAAATTGTTTTGAACGAGATCTAGTAGGTACCTAAGTAGTTTTTTTTAATACCTAGTAAATCGTAAACCGCTTAATACCGCACAATAAGCGCATTTATTTATTTATTTATATCAGGGTAAGTTGCGGGCTAGTTGTGTTCGGGATACAGTAACTATTCAAATAACAGGACTAAGGGACAAAAGACTCAATCTTTCATACAAATAACAAAAGTCCTTTAATTTCATTGAAAAATAACAAGTTTAACCTCACCTATATGATAGAGCACTAGCGAGTCGTCCATATCGCCATTGTATCTTTGGAAAGCCTCGTTGGTCGGTGCGAAGAGTGTCATTTGCCTGTAGTGCAACGTTGTGTTAACCACAACATTTCTTTCTAATAACGCCAAAAACTGTGGACAAGATAAACAATGTTGTTATTATAAGCTAATTAAAACACCCTTAACGAGGATGGGAGTCTTGTTTTGAAATGACAAGACAACAGAAGAAAAAGATATTATTGTATTCTAATTTCACCATACGCATAACTATTATTTCCATAAGGATTATGTAATTAATATAACCACATAACTCATTTAAAACAATGAACATGTCTGTCTGCGGTTTCTTTTCATTACGTTAAAGTAAGTTAAAATATGTATGTTGTTAATTTAATTCCGCTCACACGTGAAGGATGGATAAGGTTATTTGCTAACTGTCTGTAACGAGCGTATTATGGAGACCTTACATAACTTTATTTTTTATTTTAATGCTTTTAGTTTTAATTGTTCGAATGATAATAATTTTAGTACTATTGAATCTATAGAGATCCATAGAATTGATTGATTTTTTGAAATCTAGCTTAAATATTTGAACCAACTTACTCAATCAAACTTACTTACCTATATGTCAAAGTTAATAGATCTTACTTACTTATCAGTTATGCTTTGCTTGCTTATGCTTAAATGTTAATCAAATAAGTAGATGCTTATCTACTTATTTGATTAATATTTAAACTAAACATGTTAATATTTAATAAACATAAAAAGAAAGTTAAATAAACTCTTTTCATTGTAAAATAATGTGAATACTGTGGTCACACTATGACCACAGGAGCTGTGCACGACGCTGTGGGGGACGAAGAAAAAATAGGTGTCCGTTATGGTAGCGTACACGTGATAGTTCTGATAGAAAGGGAACTTTTCTTTTGATAAATTCCTTATGTAAAAATAATGCGTGAAATTCTGACTGAATTAGTGTAGGTAAATGCTTTATGCGAATTCACAGTGGAATATGACAAAAATCCATGTTAATTTATATTCATAGTACTGGTACAGATAATATGCTCACAAGTGATTTGAATATCTCGAGAACTACAAAACATAGATACAGTAATTCTGTTAATACAGTAGAAATGTAACCCTGAAATAACGCCTGTGTAACACTTTATTTCAATACAAAATTTAATATTATCGGAGATATTAACGGTTCTTAGGGGCCGGGCTGGAGTTATTTCATTACGCTATAATATTAAAACTACAACAACTATTTTTTTTAAATGTAGGTACAGTCTGTCTAGAAAGTCCTGACAAAAAATTAGGGCGCCACTGTGCTACACGTAGCAACCCTATTTAGTCTGACAAAATAGTTTTCAAAACAATTATGTTCAAATAACACTACACTATTAGAACACTTATAATACTAGGGCATTTCTTGTAGGTAAGCCTATTGCATTCAATTTTTGCGTAGAACTTCAAGACTACAATTTAAAATCCATCTCAGTTCTAGCTATCATCTGCAATTTTCTGAGGGTTGGAACCCGAAATTTTACAAAAGTTATGTAAATTGAACATTTGATTATACCTACAATAAATTTAGGCATAACTAGAAACAAAATACAGGTAAAAGAAGAAAAATGTTATATACCTCTTTTTTACTGTAGAACATAATTGTATTTTGTGGGGGAGAGCAGAAATATAGAAACATACATTTCTTTCTTTGGCCGGCCTTGCCTGTGTTTACCAGGAGTTTCAAGCTTTTCATTAATTTTAAATCTGTTATTTTTAAATTTAATAATTCTAATGGAATGGAAAGAATAACTACAATACCTAACTAAAATTTATTCAGTGTTAAATATTAACCAACAAGATATCGTTTAACATGGACTTACTAAGAGCTAAATGATATAAAATTTAATAAAATATTGCAATTAATTATTTTTTGTAGACAGACCAGTCGATGCGAAAGTGACATAGTTTCGTTATCAATATCAACCGTAATATAGACATAAAGCAATTAATTCAAATTCAAATTGGGATAAATCTTGACTGAATTATACTAATGCAACTGATAATGTATCAACAGAAATGGTCGTACTACGATTTTTCTTACTTACAATTAATATCTAACCTAAAAATGTATTATGTACACAATGCCTGTTATTGGTCTCTAGATCTCAAATGGAGTGAATTTATTACTTGAGACAGATTACGAAAAACAGTAGCACGATTACATACCCATCAAAGTTGCAGTTCGCCCCCATAAACATCATCCAAATCGCATAAAAGTTGACCAGAATCGTGCTCCGCTAAACATCGCCTTATAACTTTAAAAATCACTTCCCGCGTGCCACTTTGATTTACTCTACTCATTGTTTACATTGTTCTTCGTAAGTCAGTATTAGTTTATTGTAGATTAATGAACTAATAAAAATCACAAATCTGACGACTTTATAGACATATCTGTAATATATTACACTTACTTAGTTGATCACAATGTAACCCAAATATACTCATATTTTATTAAAAATATGCAAGTGATAAATAAGAACTCACCCCTTACTCATAAATGCCTCTTAAATTTAATCACTGTTAGCGAGATTATTATTTGTAAAATCAAAATTATACCTAATAAAACCGTAAGAATTTAAGGTAATCAATTAACTAAAATTTAAGAGGCGTTTATGAGTAAGGGGGTAATCTGTATAAAGTAATTCCAAGGAATACTGTAGTGTTAACGATTTCTAATTCCTCATCATTAATCTTAACAATTGGGTTTTGTTTTTATTTTTATTTATGCAGAGTTTTTTGACATAGTAATTAACTCGATATAGCTCTTGTGTATGCTACCATAACGGACACCTACCTGCCGTCACGAGTTTTGACGGCAGTGTAATAACAATTCGAACATTATATTTTTCTTTAAGAATTTCATGTTCTTAGAGTATTTGATACATTCCGCTAGATGTCATTTTTCTCAAAGTTACATTATAAAAACACAAATAATGTTCCTATTTACGCTTAAAACTATACAATAATGTAAATACTTTCTTGGAGTTTTTAAAAAAACTGTCTTTTAATAGAAAACTGCTACAGCCGCTCGTGCAGCGACCCGTACCAGCCAAATAACTTAAGTATATTGCGTCAGATGTCGCTAGTAGCTACATCATAGACTGTTTATTCTATACCAGTATATAACATGTACTCTATATGTCCACCCCCCTCTCGCCGCGCGCATACCTCAGGAGGTGCACAGCTCCTGTGGTCACACTATAATGCAATATTATGTAACCTATATTAATACAGATTAATCTGATCCTTTAAAATATCTAAATTATATTAATAGAAACAACTCCGCTAACGTCGTGAAATAAGTACAATTCTTTTGTTATAGACGCAGTAGATCTAAATTTCATGTGCCGATAACGTTACTCTTAGCAGCAACAAAGTACTAAAAGGAGTTCGCTTTTCCGTATATCGCCCGCAATATGACCCAAGCCTCTCGTTAAGAGGTATGTTGCCCGGGCACAGTCTTATTCCTTTAATATTTACTAAATTGAATTACGAATATTGTTTAATGACATTAGAGAAAATACAAAGGATGCTCGTAACAAAACATTTAATATACCTACGAATAATATAATTTTCTAAAGACAACTTCCGCACTAGGGATCAAGCGGGACTTTTATACGACCACATAGGTCTATGCAATCATTTGCTGATCACACAAACAAAAATAGTCTTGCGTGGAATGTTAACCCGCTACCTCATGCAATGCATAAATCATCATCATCATCATATCAGCCAATCGACGTCCACTGCTGGACATAGGCCTGCTCCAAGTATTGCCACCTTGTGCGGTCCTGTGCATAAATATACACGATAATCTTCTAAAATATTAAATATAATTTCAAATATACAATCCTAGAATGTCTAAAACATCTCAAGGAACAGTAACGTATGGAAGGTACGGCTGAAAATCTGCTCCAGTCGTGCTCTCTGATTTTCAAGTGCCCATTGACTAACCACTTGCTCGTATCTTCAGACATGCCGTGTGCTCGTTCACGAAATGGTACAATATATTGAGGTACTTACCTTAATATTACACTAGTAAAAGGTTAAAGTTATTTCTAGCTTAAAGTTATTAAAAACTTTATTGAGGATTAGCTTTTGGGCATACAAATGAATAAAAACATAATATTTAAATTTAAGGGTAAACAATTCAATCGCAATTCCATACAAACAAAGAAAGTTAATTCCTCCTTCATTAGATAATAAATACTCAAAACTATAGATGATATCGTTTTGTCTCGTTATTATCTAGTCTTATTGATTAATAAAACAGTAAAAAAAATATTCATTTACAAGTTATGAGGCTTCAAAGTTCATAATTCTATGCACATTTTATGACAACTTTTAGCGTAATAAAATAGGATTAAACGTTTATAAAGGTAAATATATTTTGGGACTAGGAATAGATTATTTATTCGAAAATTCAAATAATTTTATATTGACTAGATACATTCTAAAGTTTGTACGCAATTACCTTTTTCCCAAAACCATTTTAGGAAATTTTACCGTGCTCGTTTCCGCCATCGACATCTTGCATCTCGCCTCCACTTTCTGCACCCCTCGGGTCGGCGGAGGGGAGGTACGACAGCGAGCCGACCGTCGTCGAATGTTACCGAATATTTTTTTTTAAACTTCAATAAACTTTAATTTATGTCATTTATGACAATTACGTATCGCTTGCCAGTAAGAAGTTTCGTAATTTCTTTTATCAAAGAGATCCAATTATTATCAGATGCATAACCAGTTAAATAAAATACCTACATCAGTGACATTCTTGACTAAAATCAACTGTCAAAATTCACCTATTATTACAATAGTCAATAGAGCATAGCTAAGGCTGTCACATTGCACAAACTGTATTTTTTTTTGTAATTCATTTTGTATTTTTTTTTTATATTTACGTGACTCACCCCCGCCCCGGTATCTGAATGACTGATCAAGTATCATTTCTTGTCAACTATCATTTCCAGATTTTATGATTATTATTTATTTTTAATAAAAATAATCAAGAGTTAGAACTGGTCAGATCCTGGAGACCACCGAGAGTCGAGGGAACACCTCAACGGCATATAGCAGCTACCTTGTGTTTGGGCTTATTTCAATTGTATTGATGAAAACTTTACACAACTTTACACAAACATGATCTGATGATGAAGACGACTGAGGGTCGAGGAAACTTTTCAACGGTATATAGCAGCTACCTAGTGTTTGGGCTTATTTTATTCGTATTAATGAAAACTTTACACAAACATGATCTTATGATGAAGACAACTGCAGAAATTTATTTAATACTAATCTTAGAAATTGTAATCAGCATGGTTTTTATCCGACTCCTGTTGAAGTCGGTTTTTTAATTAGAAAATTATATGATTTTCCTTCTTTTTTTTTAAATCCAGCTAAAATTAACTTCATGTACTGTATGTGAAGTAAGATATTATTGTGTACTGTATGGAACCCCTATTAACGATGCACGGTCTAAAAAACTGCCTCAAGAATAAACAGTTTAACTTAAAAAAAAAAAAATTATAATGTTTTACGGTGTCATACCTACACCACTTACAAGATAAATTGATGTCTCGCTTGGTGTGTCTTCCGCAACAAAACTTACAATAAAATATTTTTTTAAAACCCATTTTAATTATCTTTATTTACTCCTGATTTATTAATTTTTGAGTAACTACCTACAGCTAGTATTAGTGTCAACCCTAACAATCAAGAAGATCAATATTTATATTTTGAACGACATTTTGATTTGTAATAAATACAATCGAGCGCGTGTGCGTGTGCAACATGCACTTACTGCTTTTCTATGAGTTGTTCTCTTTCTCACACGACGTTTGGTGAAACAACAATGTTTTAGGCTTCGCCGACAGCTGAGTTGGTTTTGACAGAATGAGCCTTCTTAATCAGCATGACAATTCTCGTTCCTTAAAATCTCATTCATAAAAAGTCAACTTGACAACTAAAGTTAACTTAACCGAGTTTTTAACGATTTTAAGGAATTTCACTGGACGCCATGACGAGAGGTTGAGCTGTCATTTATATATTTTTTACAAATTGATTTTTCGAAGATTTTGTGATGCAGAAGAGATGCAGTTTTGTTTTGCAAGTTCGTCGTCAGTAAATTAATATGAATAAATATGCAAGTGATTGGTGAATAGCTGGTGGCATTGTGGTCCGGGTGTTCCTGTCTCCGTTGTACGCGTTCCCGTGAAGTTCTCAAGAAAGACAATGAAAAGTGAAGCATCGACTTTTTAATGTTGTTTTTTATATGTTACTTTTATACATACTTACTTTTACTTATACTGAATGTAATATCTCTCACTTGACACTGGCAATATATGTAACTATGTTCATGAGGCCATTAATAAAGAAATACAATACAACGATTTTAAGGTACGAGAATTGACATACAGGTGTAAAAGTTAATGCACACCAGACTTAACCGTATTTATTTCGAATAGATCGATATAGATTGAATATTAATTAGTCAAGTTTACCAAATATCCTACAACAAACTAACTAAATATTTTAAATATAAAATGTAATGATTTTATTGAATTGCAGTTACTTCAATTGCAGATAGAACTTCAAGTTCGCAGAAACTTAAGAGTGGGCTTTAGTGATTTTATTGTAACTCCATATGTGCCATAAATGCAACTCAATGGTATATTATTACGATTATTTCAACCCTTGCACAATTCACTGGTTCCACACAATAGTAAAACAATTGACTTGATCAAGTGTGGTTCACTGAACAGTAAGTTTCTGATTGTTGGTAGCAACTTTAATGTAATACTGTTAAATTAAAATGTTCTATTTTAAAATCTTTTATTTAACTTGCTCTGTATGTTTGTTCGGCTGAAATCTTGCAACTCGATTTTGAAGAAGATATCTTTTTCTGGAGGAGGCTCGTCCCTGCAGTGGGACATTAATGGGCTGTTATGATGATGATGATAATCTTTAATAATCTTATATAATAATAAATTACTACTTATAACAAAAATAATTTTATTTTTAGTTACTAACACAATACTTGGCATTTTCTGTTTTTATGGTAGAATCATTGATATATAAAAAACCCAAGATGCACATTTTCAAACAAAACTAACAGCCAAAAGTGTCACCAAATTAAACATACGCAATAAATACGTATAGTAATATCGTAACATATTTTTTTTTTCAAATTCAATCTTACACGCATGACATAAAGTTGTATTTAAAAAGTAATGCACATAAAGCAATAAAATTTAATGATTGACGTTTGCCGGTAGAACAACGCGATACTAATTTAAAAAAAGTGCACAATGCGCCTATTTGTTGCGGACGGTTTTGGGAAGTGGAGTGTGTATCTTTGGTTTTTTGTAAATCAATGGGTAGAATATAGGCAATATAGTAACAAGATTTATAGGAGATCATCTCGAAACAGTGTACCTGACATGTCAATTTCAAAAGTACCTTTAGGAAACAGAAGAAGGAAAAGAAGGGTACAATAAGATTGGCTACTCTAGCTTACTTCAACCAAAGTACAGTCACGAGCAATAATATGTACACATTTTCGCATTTTGTAAACCAGTTATCTAAAGTTCTGCCAATCCAAAATTGAAAATTCGAAGATTAATTCAAAACTGTACGGAACCTCTTCTAAATTACGAATTCATTTTGATATTGTAATGTCTAGATAAACGTGCAGATAGTTTAGAAAATTTGAAAATGTGTACATATTATTGCTCGTGACTGTACATGAATTATAGCGGACACTTAAGAGGACTCAAGACGTCAAGACCAACTCATCTGTCACCGGAGCCTAAAAGATTGTTGTTTCACCAAACGTTGCGTGAGAAAGAGAAAAACTCATAGAGAAGCAGTCAGAAACATGCAGTTTGTGCAATGTGACAGCCTTAGCTATGCTCTATTTATAAATTTATAAATTTTAATATTAATTAAATATAATTAAACAGAATTAATTAAACATAAATAATACTTAATTGACATTTTAATTTAATTCAAAAATAATAAATACCTAATAATAATGCTGATTATACCTAATATAAAAAAATAATAATGCAGTAATTTAAAAATAATTAAAATATATTTATTACTAATAACATAAGTCTAATTTAATAAGTATTTGATAGATATTTCATAATAATTTAGTAATTTAATAAGAAGAATAGAATGGAATAACCTTATGTGCACAGAAATTGGTACATATTATGGTATTCACAAAAATATAATAAAATATTAAAAATTATAATTTGATAATAGAAAATAACTAGGTACCTATAGTAATTTGATAATAATTTAATAGGAACTTAATGTATTAATTTAATATTCAACTTCCGGTTTAAGACATAAGAAAGTATACATATATTTCACTAGCTCTTCTAAAATAATAGTATTTTAGTGATTAAAGTGCTTTGAGGATAATTAAAACAGTGTGAACAGCAACTACAATACCTTGTTTGGCAAGTCCTTCCACTATTTTTGTAAGCACAGGCTGATTTGCGGCATAAACAATCAATCTCTGGTGAATATCAGTGACATTCAGCGGCAGTTATATTTTAAAAATTGTTATTTTCCTAAACTCGAAGGGTGTTTACAACAAAGTTTTGCCGGAAACATAACCTATAACCTAATACAGCAAGAGGTTGACGTCAAAGTGACACTTCACTATTGAACGTTTAGTTGTTGCTCTAGACAATTCTAACTGGGGCAAAGGATTTACCTTAAACGGCGTCAGACTTCAAATAGTTACAAGTGCGCTGTCTGTGATTCCCAAACCTTTATACATAAGATGTCTTCCTGTAAACGTTGTGAGGAGGAAACGAGGGATGGAGCTCAATGCTCAGTTTGCAATGGACTGCTTTGTTTCCCCTGCACTGGCATAACCGAGGTCGGATGGAGGAAGCTGGGAGACCGAAAAAATATATGGAAATGCAGCGACTGCAAGTCCCTGGGAGTAGCCAGTCCCCACACCGACTTCTCGAAATCAACAACCACAGACACTATCTTAAGAGAAATCAAACGCCTGTCAACACAAATGGAGTCTGTACCTATGCTGGTCGATAACCTTAGGGCCGTACAGGCAGAACTGGCTGAGCTGAAAACCATCAGAACTGAATTTACTGAAATCAAAGCGTCTATTGAGTTTGTACATGGAGCAGTGGAATCATTAACTTATAGGATCTCCAACCTAGAGCAAGAGATAGAAAAGGTCAAAGGCGTCAAGAATAATATGGCGACCCTGCAGAACAGAGTTGCGAAACTGGAATGCATGCAACGAGAAAATGACCAACGGCTCCGTATGAATAACATAGAGCTTAAAGGTGTTCCAGTAGCGTCCTCAGAAAACCTTTTCGAAGTAATGGAAAAAATCGGTGAAGTGATAGGTTGTCGCATTCCTAAAGACCAAATTAATTACATAGCAAGAGTACCAATGCGAAACAATCCACACAACAAAAACATCATCTGTGCAGTGCACAATTGCTATATAAAAAATGATTTCGTTGCAGCTGCAAAAGCCCACAAAGTACTCAAGGCTAAAGATATAGGATTGCGAGGAGAAGAGAGGATCTATGTGAACGATCACCTCACACTAGACAACAAATTACTGCTGAACAAAACCAAGACCCAAGCTAAAGAACGTGGCTTCGAATTTATATGGGTGAAGGGATGCAACATCTATATCAAGAAAAATGTAACTTCCCCAAGACTCCAAATCAAATCCGAGAATGACCTAAAAAAGTTTTTACATTAACTACATCAGTTCAGCATTCTGGTATGTGGCATTTTCTAATTAATCTTAATGCACTAAAACTGAGAAACATTAGCTCAATCTTTTCTGGTAGCTTTGCAAAATACCGGTCTATTGTGCTCGAGCTGCTCACCGGCCATTTGTTTCACACATGTCAACGCGACAATAAACTCTATTCTGCTAGATTTAAGAATTATTACTGCTTAATAACTCACGCAGCGGTTCTTACCTGTGTCTTTCTACCTATTACCACTACATTTATTATTATTTTTGTCTTCAAAACAACATCTTCTCTGCATCAGCCTATAGCCTTTCCTCGCATAATACATCTACCCCATATCTACTTAGGCAATACAATATTTGTCTCTGAACGTACCCAACTTTGTTTATATTCTTTTTTTATTTTTATTTTTTTACCGCTACTTGAAATAATAGCTTCTCTTGCTTTGATTTATGATGGCGCCTCTTAGCATTTTTTATCAGAACGTCAGGGGACTACGTACAAAAACAGGTATCTTCCATAGAAACGTCTGCATCAACAACTACGATATAATTTGTCTAACTGAGACCTGGCTTACTGAGGGTATACTGGATTCCGAACTGTTTGATGACAGATATCTTGTGTGGAGACGCGACCGTGATTACATTAGGACTAAGCAGGGAAAGGGTGGTGGGGTCCTGATTGCAGCCAAACGCGAACTAATCTCGGAAACTCGGTCAGAATGGTGCTCATCGGCGGAGGATTTATGGATCACACTTAAACTAAAACGCAGTAAGCCAAGCATAAACTACAAAATGCATATATGCGTTACTTACATATGCAACCAAAATCTATCTAACCCTCTTATGATACAGCTAGATAACTTCATGAACAACACCACCAACGCAATCCTCACAAATCCTATGGACAAATTCATAATCTTAGGTGATTTTAATCAATCCAATATTTCCTGGCTACGTGAGACATCTAATGATTATCTACAGCCCACCAATGTCCTGGGAGATATTCAATTAAATTTTATCAACAATCTCAACATCTGTAACCTGACTCAGTACAACGACCAATTGAATGACAATAACAGGCTGCTTGACCTGGTGCTGTCTAACAACGACGTATCAGTCGGTCATTGCATGGATCCCCTTGTACCTGAAGATCCCCACCACAGAGCCCTATCTATCACAGCTGACTTTGTAGAACTTCATAGTCTAGCCACCCGTCCCTTCGTTAGGTATTATTATAATAAAGGGGACTACAAATCTATTAGGATAGAGCTAGATAGCGTCGATTGGCTAACAGTACTAAGTGGTGGATCAGTAGAGGACGCAGTCACGGTCTTCTACACAACTCTTAATAGGGTACGTGACACTTATGTACCTTCGAAGGAGGTTCATTCTAAAAGGAAGTATCCTCCTTGGTACAAAAGTCCACTAATTAAAATTATAAAAGAAAAAACAAAATTTCACGGGAAGTTTAAAAAATACTGAAATAACTACGACTATCTCTCTTTTCTCACACTACGCCAGAGGGCGAGGGACTTGGAGGACAAGTTGTTCGACGAATACATAACCAAAATCGAAAATAATATACGCGCTAACCCAAAAGCCTTCTGGAGCTACGTGAAGTCCAAAGGTCACACAAACCAATACCCAGCCATGCTACATCTAGGTCAGGCGTCCTCTAGTAACGGAGAAGAAATTTGCAACATGTTCAACGAATACTTCTCTTCCAACTTTCTTACGCCCTCCGATATATCAAACCCTTGCACGCAAGCCAGTTGTAGCGAATTGGACCTGAATACGGCACATATCAGCACGATACACATCTGCCCAACCGAACTATACAACTTTCTAAAACAAGTAGATGTAAATAAATCACCAGGGCCAGACAACATTGCCCCTGTTTTAATAAAAAACATAGCCGACAGCCTCGTCGTTCCACTCTCTATCTTATACAAACGGTCTCTAGATACTGGCATCGTCCCTATAATATGGAAATCTGCGTACATATCACCAGTATACAAAAAAGGTCACAAGAACTACGTTGAAAACTACAGACCAATTTCAAAGCTATCCTTGTTCGCTAAAACTCTAGAAAAAATAGTCTATAAACAAACCTACTCAGCACTTAAATTAGATTTTATCGAACAACAGCATGGTTTCCTAAGGGGGCGGTCGACCATCACAAACCTTATTACATGTAGTGACCACATAACTAACGCTATGTCCAATCGGTCCCAGTTAGACATAATATACACCGACTACAGTAAATGCTTCGATAGGCTAGATCATATTACGCTACTGCGCAAACTTGCGTCGGCAGGCATCAGAGGCAGTTTGTACAGATGGTACGCCTCGTACGTTGAAAACCGGTGCCAAACAGTGGTTCTGAACGGCTTCTCCTCAAGGGGAATACGCATTCCTTCTGGAGTCCCTCAAGGATCCCTCCTCTCACCTTTATTATTTAACATTTTCATTAATGACGTCAGCCACTTCTTTGTTCACTCAAAAATCCTTTTATATGCTGATGACATGAAAATATTAAAAAAGGTTGATACAATCGGCGACGCAATGCTACTGCAGGAGGACCTTAACAGATTTCATGACTACTGCAGGACGAACAAACTGGACCTTAACATAGCCAAATGTCACGTGTGCTCATTTACCCGCAAACCCCAGCCCTTACATTATAATTACTGTCTCTCCACAACTACATTGACCAGGGTATCAAATATAAGAGACCTTGGAGTTACCTTCGACTCGAAGCTACTATTTGATGTCCACATAAATAATATTATAAATAAAGCTTCAAAGGCGCTGGGTTTTGTGCTTCGAGTTTCTGCAGAGTTTCGGGACATAAAAACAATAAAAATTCTTTATTGCTCATTCGTACGTAGTCACCTGGAGTATGCATCTCAGGTGTGGAACCCCGTCTATCATAAGTACATAGATCATATTGAAGGCATTCAGAGAAGATTTCTAAGGTACGTTCAATATCGGGCAGGTTGCTACCTATCCGACTATATAAGTCGTTGCAAAAAATTTCATTTACTCCCCCTTTATGAGCGTAGAAAGATATCAGATTTGACCCTATTATTCAAAATTATGGGAGGTGGAATTGACTCAATGGAGTTGGTGAGTGGCTTTGGCATAAGAGTTCCAGCAACATCTTTGCGGAGATTCGACCTATTACATATCCCAACATCGACTACCAAATACAGACAAAACTCATATATGGTTAGAGTAAGTCGCACTTATAATGCCGCATGCCGGAGTGCGGAAATTGATGTGTTTTCTACTAGCATTTTAAGTTTAAAAAAAGCCTTAAGTAATAACTTCTTCCAGTGATGTCATTTGTATTTCTGCCTATCTGCTTCTTTTCCTTGTTTTCTGTTTTCGTTTGCCTAATGTTGTTATTATATATGTGAACCTATTATATGTGTACCTATGTGAAATATAATTTGTATATGAATGTTGCTATATGTGAAAACTTGTAATTGGCCTTATTTCTACTATCTTCATGTTTACTTTGTAATTAGCTGTAAGTTTTCCAAAAAACATAAAATAAATAAAATAAAATAAAATATTGATTTGTTAATAATTTGAAATAGCTATATTTTTATTAATGAATTTATGCTTAATAATTAATTTAAGTAAAATTCTAGCGCCCTTCCTCCTCTCTCCTACACTATGCTGTGCCCGACAGGGTCCACAATTTGAACCTTTGTTAACTCTACCATCTTGTACCTATGAAACATTGTGGAACGCAATAAAGAATTGAGTATTGAGTATTGACTATTGTAATAATAGATGAATTTTGACAGTTGATTTTAGTCTAGAATGTCACTGATGTAGGTATTTTATCTAACTGGTTCTGCATCTGATAATAATTGGATCTCTTTGATAAAAGAAATTACGAAACTTCTTACTGGCAAGCGATACGTAATTGTCATAAATGACATAAATTAAAGTTTATTGAAGTTTAAAAAAAAATATTCGGTAACATTCGACGACGGTCGGCTCGCTGTCGTACCTCCCCTCCGCCGACCCGAGGGGTGCAGAAAGTGGAGGCGAGATGCAAGATGTCGATGGCGGAAACGAGCACGGTAAAATTTCCTAAAATGGTTTTGGGAAAAAGGTAATTGCGTACAAACTTTAGAATGTATCTAGTCAATATAAAATTATTTGAATTTTCGAATAAATAATCTATTCCTATTCCCAAAATATATTTACCTTTATAAACGTTTAATCCTATTTTATTACGCTAAAAGTTGTCATAAAATGTGCATAGAATTATGAACTTTGAAGTCTCATAACTTGTAAATGAATATTTTTTTTACTGTTTTATTAATCAATAAGACTAGATAATAACGAGACAAAACGATATCATCTATAGTTTTGAGTATTTATTATCTAATGAAGGAGGAATTAACTTTCTTTGTTTGTATGGAATTGCGATTGAATTGTTTCCCCTTAATGATCATTTTAGTTTTCTGTATCAACAGATTGTTTGTTCCGCCAGCAGACAATTAGTAAAAAAATCTGATTGTAATCGTTTAAGAAAATAAATATCTTTAACCGTATATAAGAAACACAAAATTGGTAGACGGAACAGGAAAAGGGTTAACATAACTATCAGCTCAAAAAACTAATGTACATCGATTTGTCAAACGTATATCACTTTAATTTATACCATATAATACTTCTTGTCATATTAGTGTCTTCAAAGGAAACATCTAGCTTAATACTGCCTTTGGCATAAAAATGATAAAACCGTATCGATTGAACTAGGAACCTACTTGTTTCTCAGTTACAGCATTCTTAACTCTTATATAAACGACATTATATTGATGGTTAGGTATATTACAAATCAATTAAGCACAAAGCTGTTGAGTGAGACGGATTGGTATTAAGCTTAATCTGTATGTTTCTTTTGTAATTGATGGTAAGTAGGAAAAAGCAATTTTTAACAAAACCATAATCTAAAATTCATCCAGCTTTAATGCAAAAATGTAACGTGTTGATTCCCAGACTTTCGTCTCTTAAATGTCAAGGATGCCTATAAATACATTTGAAATATTATTCAAAAATACCTACCGACTTTTAAATCTCGCTCTCCTTAAAGAGAAAATTCGCCCACTAATACTGCGCTGCCCACACGAGTATCTAAAGGGCTTTGTGTCCTTCTTTATCAAAGATAATGTCTGTTAAAAAGCATAGTCGCTAGACAGCTCTACGCCACCCTCAAATAAGAACGGTGTGGTGGTTGTGAGGTTCTGTATTTTAAATCCGTTACCACATAGTCGTAAGGTTATTGGTAGGACACTCGATTAAAGAATTTATTTAATTTAATTATTGCAATAAAATTAACAAAGATAAAACGCAATAAATCTATGGTAGGATAACATTGCAGTTTTTATAGTAGATAACAAAACGGCTAATAGGACTTAAATCTAGTAAATGGTATCCGCAGTGTTAATAACATCATTGCCAATCCGGGTACCGACCAATTAAGGCAATACTCAATAGGCCATTTATTATGGCGGTTTATTGGGAGAACGGCTTCCTGCACTGCATGTTTACAGGCCTGTTCGTTATTATCAGACCGTTAAACGTTTACTACTGAACATGGCCTAAATACACAACAGTTTTTGATAAATTTAAATTATAAAGGACACATTTATGTTTTTTGCGTATATATCCTGACTTGAAATTAATTTCTTAGTAATGCAGAGATTAATTTCCAGATTAATTTCGTATAACGTATAGACAAGCGTGGATGAATGTTTTAAGTCTATAGGTACTATTCTAACATTCTAAATCTTCTACTATAATGGGACATTTTCTATTTCAATAATTTCAATCGTAGTCAAAATTCAAAATCCATTAAATCTCCATATGAATGATATTAAAGGGCCCACACATGTTAGCTAAATGCAATCAAATTTTCATTAAAATAAAGTTTTACTTACGTTGCATCAGCGCAGGTAGGAACCTATGTAAACTACAAACCTAGATATGCAACAATGTTGAAGTTAGCACTGCAGTAACAATTCGTATAATGCCGCCTCTAAACAACTAATTGGAAAAAGGACAAGAAGATAAAGAAGAAAACTTCTGCTTAGTGTTATGCCTGATTTACACATCGACAAGTACAGTAGCGAGTTAAGTAATATTTTAAGATTAAGTTGATTTAAATTAAATCAACTTAATCTTAAAATACTACTTAACTCGCTACTGTACTTGTCGATGTGTAAATCGGGCATTAGGGTGGATTAGCTACTTTGAGTTGTGTCATCTATTAAAAAAGTTTGTGCTGATATGTTACTCTTACATTATATTTAACAGGCTAATAAAGTCCCATGTGCAAGGATGGGATTTCTTCGGAGAACCCTGTTGCTAACTACTTAATTAGCGAAACTTAGCCTACCTAATACTACACTGGCCAGACATCTAAGTATTGGATAAGCACATAGGTACTTTCGAAAATACATCTACCAAATATTTGTCTTACTTTATTCTCTATTTTCTCACAAAAAGAACTAACGCGAAGCATATTTACTTATTTATTACACAGAAAAACCTACCAAATATTGTACTACATAAAATTCAGATCACGCGCTCAGCAAAAGAGAAATACATCGAACAGTATAATTCATACAAAGAAAACAGGGAACCGTTAATAGAAATCACGTCTTGAGCGCGTAGTGTTCACAAAACAATAGGTTCCCTGGAGACGCGACTACCTTAAGCACTACGTCAGCCTTTATTGACGTATTATGAAGGTGAAACTAGGTATCCTTTGTTATTAAAATGTGAGTGCGTGTAATCTTTTACTTATTTATAAACGTATCAACGTGTCCCTATGGGTACCGAAATATCAACCACCTTTTAAATGTATGACCTAGAAGATTGTATTTGTATAGCGGCTGTATAAAATTATTTAATGTCACCACCCAACAGGTAGCTTCAAAGGTCGTTTAAAGATGAATACAGGCTTAAAATATATAGAGTAAAAAAAGCAATGTAAATTTATATATAAATTTATATACTATATAAATTTATAATTAATATTAATTTTAATTGATACGAATGCACGATTGGTACGACTTACTTACTATAGGCAGCAACCTCGCTACTTATTTGACGAAAACTTTTAAACCAAATAATAAGCATATCACATGATATGAAGTACGATAGCAAAAGCTTATGATGAAATAATTGAAATTGATTTATTAGTGAACTTTTTTCATTGATTTTCGTTTTGTGAACACTGTTTAATCTTAGTTAAAGTCCCACAGTCATCTCTCTTACAAAGGTGAAAACGGACCCTACAAAATAACTTAAGCTCACATAACGTAAAAGTTCGTCAGAACTAAAATACTTTTCGAAAGTTAGTTGTGGTAACGTGGTTCTTATGCGAGTTACTCAACATTAAAGCTTAGAGCCCCTTCATAGTTTGCGTTTTGTCTAACTTCTACAATAGTACTTATTTGCGATTGCGCTAAACTTACATCTAAAGAATTTTATTAAATGAAAGTTCTCGTTAGAATCATATTGTTTAAAGTTGTTCGTTAACTTGTGAGGAGTTTTGTTTTCTGAAAATTTAGCATAAATATGCTGCACACATATATCTTAAAATAGTAATACAACACATTTCATTTTAACTGTTTGCAATTGCAAAATTCAAACATTTGACTTAAATAACTACTATTTAAACAAAATAATAAAAAGACAACCACCAAATAATTAAATAGTAAAAGTAAATCCTGAGAAAAACGATTGGCTATCAATTACACAATGTTGAATTCCATTTCTGGAAAGTTCTGATAACGAATTCAATGCCAATCACTCCTGTATTCAAGAGGTACTGTAATAATATATTCATAATTAAACTTGTCGATTCATTGAGAGGGGAAATGGTAAAATTTTATTATAGTTGCCATGTAAAGTGCACTCACCTGACGTCTGGCACGAGTATGCATTTTTTATAATGAACTTATAGTCTCCGCGCTACAGTGTACAGAATAAAAGGCATAAAGTTGTTACCCCGTCTACATGCGTATCTACAAATGCCAGCAATTCTGAACCTTACCGCTACTCTGGTATTATGTATAAAGCTACAAATATTTTAGTAAAGACAACAGTTCGTATGCAATGACCTTACATACTCTCATGAATTCATTGCTATCTTATGATCCTTGTATGTATAGTTACCGTACATGGGGTTATTATTGTTCTATAATAACACTCTCGAAACAGGAAAAGAAACTTGTATCTACCTATAGTATGTTTTGAGAGGTATAATAAATCTTTAAATTGTTCTGCTTCCGGCTCAGTCTCGGCAAGTAAATTGATGGTAAAAAAGACTAAGACAAAGCCTAAAACTCAGGATTTTATTCTTTTATATGAAGCCACAAAAGGCAACTCTATTACTCGCAACATTGTTAAGAGATGAAATTGAACAAAAAAAAAAATGAAATCATCATCATAAACTTCCACAGCTGGAAATTAGAGACCTCCAATTGAATTTACGCTTTGTGCCTGACCAATTGCCCGCTTATCGGTTAAAATCCAGAACCCTTGTGCCAAAACCGCTGATAGTTTTGCGCCCACCATCAATCACACTACAGTGCTACATAGAATGCACTTTGGTTCTCCTGCAGATCTCCTCATTCAATATCTCGGCTTAATTACAGGTCCAAATCTTTGAAAGTCATTATCATGCATTTTGCCAATGCCTAGACATAGATACCCTCTAAATGATGTTTAATCTGATAATGTATGCAGAAGACTCATACTATCACAGAAGGCACAATGTGATACGCCTAGTTTTAGTCCCATCTAGCTAGAAGAGCAATTGGTTCTAATGCAATTCTCTAATAAATAATGATAATAAAAACGATGTGTTATTATCATTATTCAAAATCACTGGACAGCTTAAAAGAAAGATTAAATTAATAATATAATAATCAACAGGAACAGGCTGTCTACGTCGCGTAGTTTTATTTGTGTCAGGGACAAGTAGTGGGACTAAGAAAGCCAATTGTCTCAATGTAGGCCAGCAATCGTTTTGCTGATCGCCTAAATTTATTTTTATTATTCTTAAACGATAATGACGGTTCAAAAAGATCTGTTGAATACGATTTATAAAACTACATTCAAAGCGATGTGAAAATGATGTTTTATTAGATTTAAGAAGCAATAAAGAATATGCAGTTTTCTTGACAAAAAATATAAAATTTTTATCGTGACAGACGAGAATTTTGTCGAAGAATGGTATACGTTAACGTCTCGACTTTCGTATACTATCGAGTCTCGTTAAAACTTTTTGCCTTTTGTCTAAGCAACGAAGTTTTTATTGGAAAAGATACAATAGAGGATATTAAGGTACTGTATAAATATTGATTTTCTATTTGGCCCGTAGTCTGTTTCGACTTTGTGGAGACTGATATAAACTATGTTACTAGTTCGAGATATTCTCCAAGGATAAAACAGAAACGTGGTCAGTCAAACACACGTAATATAATACGACGTTGTGTGTCTTTGTTCCAGTGTAACAAAATAAACCCATACAAAAAATATGCCTCGTAACAGCTATTTGAAACTTGTTCTGCTAGTATCTGGCTGGTTAGTTTTTCATATATTCTCGCAATTCTTTTTTTAATTTAGAGCAGAGATCTGTTTGAAGACAATATGTTTTACTCTGCCATGACAAGAGCTGAAGTTAAAAACCATAGAATAATAATTAAAAACAATTTTCATAAACGACGATTATTTCTATTCCTAAATTGAAAAACATAACGCCGTGCTATCGGAAGTTATAAAAGTTTAAAATGCGCAAATTCCTCGGTGAAACATGCCGTTCATCATAGTCGTGGCCGGTATGAAATGAAATTGAAAAATTGAATCAATATTCTCTTTATCGGATACGTACAACGACAACGTTGATTTCTTTCAAAATAATGTTCTCTAGTGGTAATAAAACGATAGTTTCTTATTTGTAATGTAGAAATTGTAAAAGAATTGTGCCTTAGTTTTAGGTACTTCTAACTTTACTAAATGTAACAATATATAAAAGTTACTCTCAGTGTATCTATTCTATTCTCCATTGATATATTATAATATATATTTGACCTTCTCATGTCAGGTAAACAATACGGGCGGGTATACTGGCCTAACAAGTACAGTTTAACAGTTTTTTCTGCAGTTTCTCTGTTATTGTAATATTTGTTACAATCGTTTAGTCATTTTTGGGAAAAAACATCGGTTCTTTTTAAATTATAATAAATGCACATAAAGCTCAGCATGCACAAGGTTTCTGCCATAATATTACTTAGTTTTAAAAATATTATTCTTTGTATTTGTTTCTACAACCTGAGTATAGTTTCCCTCAGGGATCAATTCTTGGGTCCATATCCATACATTTGTAAATAAACACAACTATATTGCACAATTTGTTCCTCCACTATACCCAAAGGAAGAAATGCATTTCTCTTATGCTCTATTTATGTACAGAAGATATACCCATTTCGTTTTATTTTTCACTAAGAGTACCTACCTATAGTGCCTGTTACTCTATTTTTAATATAAAAGCTCTTAAAGTAAAAGAAGTTGTAAACGAAAATGTTTCGGTACATTATGTCAGTGAAGTGCGAGCGTCGCAGTAATGCTCGTAGGTGCCAAATAGTCTTAAGAAAGTGTCACAAACTGACACTTAGGCCAGCATATAATAATCGTAAGTTATTCCAAAATATCTTAGGAGGTAGTTCTTTACACATAAACCAAGCTAAAAGTAATACGATGTTAGATGAAATGGCGTAATGTGGATCGTAATTCTTAGATTTATTTGCAAGTTACTGAATGTAACATCTAAATAAGCCGCCGAGATATTGATTAACTTATTTATTGTCTGATGATACTTCATACGATATTATTTATTGCTAACATTATTCATTTTCTTTTAGTTTCTTTGTAGTAATGTGTTAACGTGATAAGTAAGTTACGTAACAAATTCTTTTCATATAAAAATAATTGAATAATAAATGCAAAACTGTACTTAGAACAAAGCTAGTTGATATTACTTTACAACTTTACTATTCAACAAATTTTCCTAAAAGAATACAAATTAAAACAACATGTTACAAACTAATAAACAAACAGTTTTACATAAACAATAGCGTACAAACATCACCGCTACTTTTAAACCGTTATAATTGAGTGCATTAATTGTTCAGAAAACGCTACAAATAGAAATGATTCGAGTTCATTCCCGTGACAATGCAAAATAAACAATCGAGCAGGTGTTCTGATGTACGTAGCACGCGTACCATCGTCCATACTCTAACAAAGTAATGCCCCAGGGGCTATTATTTAAAATTCATGCGACTCCATTTCATAGTGAACCAATTAAAACTCTCATTAATAATGATCAGGATTACTCGGTGCCGCGTTGTAGTTATGATTACTCGCAAATGAACGCAGCTGGATTTATTTGTACTCGTATTGTGCCTACATTAAACAGGCAAAGAGAAACTATCTCCGCAATTTTGTGTAATTGTTTTTCTTCTGTAAAACTTTTTTGTGTTGTGCTATGAAGAAGGGAAGTAGTGGAAAAGAATAAAGTTTCACGTCAACGGAATATTTTTATCTTGAAATTGGACATTTGTGCTTTCCTTCTATTTAACGCAACGGAAAGCTTAGTGCTACTTCAAGATATGACTAAACTTTATTCAACTATATTAGCTTATCGTAACTACACTGATATCTACAGTTTGCTAAAACTTTTTACCACGACATTTTGTAAAAAAGTTACCATTTTTATGAAAATAAATCTAAAGTAACATTTTACAATGTGTGACAATTAAAAATGCTTGTTTGTAAAATGAATTGTTCTCTGTAATTTCAATGAAAGCTCATTACTGTACATTCAATTAAAAAGACTCGATTCGAAACCAGCAATCCGATGCCTGTACCTTCATGTATAAATGGTCGTATTACATAATTAATATGAAGTTTGTTGTGTACCTATCTATTTTACCCTTGTTTTCTTTTTCTCATGGTACATCGAAAATCTCTCTGTTCGTTTACATTAAGATAACAGAAATAGTAATCAGTAAGGAAAATAAGGACAAAGTCAAATGATTACGTTTAAAGAAACAAGTTTTTTTCCATAAAAACCTATTTTAAAGTAAACATTTGCACGCTTTTTATGTTATTAGGACTAGACATGCATGTCAAATATCTGAATTCAAAAAGTTTTTAACTGCCTTTGATTCCTCAATTTATTTTCTATTGTTAGCTCTCTACGGTTGAAAACATAAAAAAATGTGTAGTATTACTTTCAACATTTCAATTGTTTTGGAATAATAAATCTATTTCAAATAGATTAGAAAAGATTTCAAATAGATTATTTTATTCAATCTAGTAACAATAGACAAGACACTTACAGCAATTATAAAAGTAATTGAAGGTAGTCGTTAATTTAAGTATCACTATGCCATTATAAATACGTAATTGAGGTTGACCCGTCCAAAACTTCTTCAATCGATATTAGTCACCATAGTAAGTTTTTCCCTTGTTATTTATACATAACAGTCTCAAGCATGCTCTCGAGTCTGGACCTCTCTGTAATCAACATATATATTGTTCCTCAATTGACGTTAGCTCAGCGAGGAGATTACCTATCGAGGACGCTCTGTGCCCACACACTTTTTCTTATTATGTTGTAGGGTACAACGTGCCCATTCACAAGTGTTTGCAATGTAGGTTCACAACAATATTTCGCCGCCCAGCGAATATTCTCCACTCAACCCATATCAAGTCATAATGTTCTCACCACATGTAATATTTATACACATTCGGATCCCTAGACATAATGTAGGTGAAACATCTAGCTCTTTCTTGTAAAAGTATTCACGTTCAGCTTGTGTTTTACGTGTACCAATCGTACAAAAACCAAATCTATTCAATTTCAACTTCAGACTTCAGTAAAGAATTGCATACTTTAGAGAACGACCGTTTTTAATTTCATTGACAAAAGGTTACATCAAAGTACTTCGACAAATTAATGTGGGAGCTCAGAAGAAAGAGATTTTTTAAAATTTTATTTCTATTGTGGAATAGTACAAATCCTTTTTAAGGTTTTGCTTTTATTAGCAAAGAAATTTACATTCAATTCAAACGGCTGAGTCAAAAAGCTTTTAAATATTTCGTTTACATTTTAGTAATTAAAAGTTTTGTATTTTGTTTTCTAGTACGTTCGATAAAAATTCCTGAACTCATCGCTATGAATATTCGATCACATAATACTCTTTTATCATGGATAAAACTCCCTATGATATTAATATTTAATGCGGGTCAACTTATCAAGGTTTTGGCAACTGAATATAGGTTGCGAGTACACGGGTGCGGAAAATAAGGGGACGCTTGAACATCGGTGCCGCCGACGCGCATAGACGGCGCCAGCACCGTATCGTCGCCTGAATGCTTATTTGCTCAACCGACCATTTTGACGAATTTCACTTTTTAATGCAATTTTATTAAGGATCAAATGGCGGTTCGATTGGTATATAATACTTGCTGTTTAGACTTAAAATACATTATTTATAAGGAATTTAAGTTTTTGTAAACTAACACAAGAGAATTAAAACTTCATGCTTAATTGCTCAAAGTCCGTAGAGAAACACCAAACGTGCATCCGATGATCGATTGAGTGCTTAAGTATTCAATCTCCTTACAGGTAACCAATCACGACATCGCATTTTGATGACGCAATACGCCGCCATCATTAATTTCTTTTGTGACGAAGCTGATGCTCGCACGCATTTGAGTAAAAACTAACGCGAAATATAGAAAAAAAATATTAAATTTTAATAGAAAACAGTACCCCAAATGTGCGTGACGAAATATAAATCGAAAAATATAGTCACAACTATAGAAAAGAATCGGTAACTTGTATTTTTGTTAACATTTCTTTGTAGATTATTACTGCGTATCGTTAACTTATAGTACAGGATGTTTAAATTTAATTTTTATTTTTTCAGATTAAATTAAATCTTTAAATGAAATTGTGACGTATCTATAAATGAACAGATTGTTTCGAACATTTCGTAAGGTTGTAAAATATAACTAATATAATAATAAAAAATATTGCTTTTGTGCGGTGACTGTCAAAATGTACCTGCTACTTGCATGTTTGCTAATTGTTAAATGGGTAAATTTCTTAGCATTAAATGGGTAGTTTTGTGTTTACGTATACCTACGCTTTGTGTTCGCAATGATGTTAGATGCTAGATAAGTAGATTAATACTATTTTTTATTCGCCACAGATCCATTGCTCACATTGTACATCTATTTTTATAATGTCCGTTGCTTTGCATTTTCTTCCCTATTTTGGATGAGAAATTCAAAACTAATTACGCCGTTGAGGGATGAATAGCCCATAAACCAAAGAATTATTTATGAAAACATAAAGAATCGTCAAAAAAGGGTTAATTTTCTTGAATAAATAAATCAATTCTAAATTGTTTAAATAGTCTCAGTATATTAATAATTTTTTATACGTATAGGCATGCTCTTATCACCGTTTTATTTTCAATTTATGTCGTTTATATTGTACATATTGAAATGAAGAAGTGGAGTCACGGTAATACCATAGTTTCATTTTATGTCGACATTACGTACGATGAATCAAGAATCCGACCAAACAAGAATACGACGAATAAGGACTAATTCAAATCAGACACTAACCGAAAAGAAAATAAAATCTATTAGAAGTACCTACAAATATATAAAAGCTGACGACAAAGCCTTTATGGAATCTCTAATTAAAAAGGTTTTGACAGGATCAGACAACATAAACAATACCAGGCGAAGTAAACGATCTTGTATCGGTACAAAAACAAGAAAATATTGTATTTTGTATTTTATATACTTATACCTATCAAACAGTGTTTTTTCTTAATTCTGTGTTTTTTTTTAATAATAAATGGCCAGTTAACTAGATATTTTCTTTTTAACCACGATACCCAAACACACTGTATTTGGTTATAGGGCACTTAAGTACTAAATATATTCGAATGCAAAATGCTCAACCTCCACCCCGGTAGTGGTCTATCTCCAATTGCATAATTATTTATGTGTTTATTTGCTCAACCTCCATAAAAAATAGTGAAAATAAACATAACTGTTTGACTTTTTTATGATTATTTGTAATATATCATTTCATAATCACATTAACTATTTTTTTAATATAAAACTTTTATAAAATCATATTATTTGCTTAAACTAATCAATAAAACGTCTCTGGTGTAAAATGTTGCAAATGGAGGTTGGACACTTAAGTATTCGTGCGACGGTATGTCGCTGTAGATTTGCCAACGTATAGGGTGTCTGTGCCGGTGGGTGTTTGGTATTTAAAAAAGGTTTAATGACCTCAAAGTCTCTGTCTATAAAATGTTTGCCTAGACGATGTATAGACAACTCAATTCAATCAGGTTATTTACTTCCATTCAAAAGTAACACTGAATCCAAAATGATATTTAGTAGAGTTCTTTGTTTTTGACATTGTTCAAGTAATTTGCTTTACTAAGAACCTTATCTTAATACAAATAATGCTATTTTGTAAGCGTGGATATTTATAAAAAATCTATAAAAGCCCTCAGTATAAGACTAATATAATTCAATAATTGTTTCCTCCATGGAAGACAAATATCTTATTTATAAAAGGTACATTAGTTATAGGTTTTGGTTGAGGGCCATCCGCCCCACCACAGCCCGCGTAAAGTAGTAACTGTCGTCAGAGACAAACTACTCGTTTTGAAAAAGTTGCATTCAAAGCTGTTAAAGTTATCGTCCCACATTCACATAAAAGTACATTTAGTACATTGTCTAAACGACTTCGGTAGACGTTTTTCGTGTAATTACATTCGAAATCTCGACGCCTGTTAATGTTGACACGAAGGCTTTTATACGACACTCATCTGCAAAGCTCATAACCTACGTATGAGGAGATTTTTAAAGGGGATTTGTTCATATGGAGAATGGCGATGCGATGTAGAGCACAGTATTTTACTGATTGTTTTTATTTGGTATTGTTTGTTTTACAATTACTTAAGGTACTTAATATTGGGTACAAACATTACCTGTTTTACGTAGCAGCAGTTTTAAGTTAGGTACAATATAGATACATGTATCCTTATGGGGAAACATTGCCTACCTACAAATACTGCGCCAGTATAATTGGTGAGGCTCTGTGGAACGATTTCTTTCTTTATTTCTTTTTAATTACACGGTGCTTAATTTTCATTAGTAAAAACCTCCATACGTGACATGTTCATGTCAATAAAAGTGCCTTTATTTCTTACCTATGTTTATGAAACTCCAGTACATAGTAAACTTTTTAATTACGGCTTTTAATTAGCCCTTAAATTATGAAGCACAGTTGAACACTTTTAAACGAAATGACAGAAAATTTCATTACATTCCATCCTACTAAGTAGAAAACGGAATCAGAAAGGTTTGAGTTCAGTCTGAATTACCTAAAAAGAGCAAAAGCTTTGCGAAATGCAAAGTAGAATGTCTAACTAAGGCTCTTAAACAAAACCTAAAAGTAAGAGCACATTGCTGGCAGACGGAATACCCGGAACAAGTTCAAACACTTACGAAGTACTAATTTAGCTTGAGAATTATAGCTGCCATAATTCCAGCAAATACAATGCCTTTGTATTCCATCAAGTTGTTCGCTCCGTATAACAACTTATTTGCGATGGCTTGAGCGATAGTTCGACCTTATGCTCCCTATACAACTGAAACTGCGCGCCCTTCTAATTAGGGAGCGTAATAATGCTCCATGTGACCACAAAAGGAAAGCCACAAATGGTACACAGTACTTGAACAATAGTCTCTAATAAGGTGCCGGCGCCCGTAGGCAACTTTTCTTGTACTATCCTTGTATTTTATTTTTGCGTTCATCATTATGCTTGATATTGTACAGGATCTCGTATATTTTATCCTCCAGAGGTATAGATCACTTGTCACCTTTAAATATTGGGATGCGATTTAAATTTTTGTTATGAATAATATAATAAATATACACGGTATGGGTACTACTAGACTATGAATAATTGTACTTACATTTTTTTAATATATTCATAGAAAACAACAATTCCTATTCATAGTTCAAACTCAAAATGAAATTGATCAACAAAGGAAAAGTTTCCATCGCAAAATGTAGTAACGTCGTAACGTCGCTGGAGGACGCCTTAGTAGGGTTCATCTAATCCCTTAAAACGCCTTAGTAGGGTTAGTAGGGTTCAACGCCTTAGTAGGGTTCACCTAATCCCTTAAAAAAGCCAGGTGTATAGCTCGGAACCAAAGAGTTTGTATGACGATATTGTATGAACATAGATAAATCAAAGCAGGTTTGTTCACTCAGCCTACCCCTATGGGATTTTTTTTCTTTTATTTCTACGATTGGTTTTAACCCATTAGATGAAAATAGAATGGTGACACTGTACACCACACGGAACTCTCTCTATAAATAACGATTTTGAACTCAACAAAAATTTTACGATGTTGTGGCAGTGCGTCATTTTATTTCGCTTCTTTTTACGAACCTAAAATTTAAGCCCGAAATACTCTACTCGCACTAAAAACTTATAGTATGGGCTTGACACCATTCGGAGTAAGTTACTATTCTTGTGTGTAGGTTCTTTGAGCATGTCAGTCTTATTTATTATTCAAATGATTGTCTCCTCTACCAGCAACATTGATTTGCACTACTGTTCTGCAGTATACATATGCGTATATATTCTATGATAATGCTTTTGACAACACTGTAAGACGACTCCCGCATTTCAGTTGTAGTCGCGGGAACTTTACAATGTTTGTAAATTACAAATACAAAATGATAGAACTGTCAAACTATGAAGCAGACGAAAGTTCTTCGTGGGATATTAGTTCTAGATCTTGTTTAAGCAATCTTTCACGTTTTTACCTAACTTTGAGTTACTCTACATAGAGAACCTTGGTCTGCTAATGCCACAAGAGTAAGACTTTATAGGTTTTTACAATATTCATACTTCTATATTGTGTTTAAGGTATGTCAATAGTCACAGTAGAAGGTAATGCTTCCATTTTAGCACTTTGAATTTGTACTCATCACCTACCACCGATTCTTAAATATTGCGATATATTGCCATCAAATTCACTGCAAACATACCTGTAAACAAAAGATAAAATTATTTATTAATGACACGTAGATAATTATATAGCTTACTCAGTCACCACACGCCGTGTGGTAACTGAGTAATAATAATCAGTGTTGCTGCCAAACAGACAAACAGAAACTTTCTCGATAGCATCATAGAAACTAAAGAAATTATTTAAAATCCTATTACTTAACTATAAACTTAAAAGATAACAATTTTACTGGTCATCATCTACCATCACGCTGGCTATGAATATGTAAATGCTATGAATATGTAAAGTTCGTACACTGAATATTCGCATTTTAAAATAAATATGTCACTCATATCGAACGTACATATTGTCACTAAATGTAACCAGCTCGGTGAGTCAGGCGTCGTAAAATAAACAGGGTGCAGTTTATACGGCTTTCAAACTGACATTCTTTTTACTTTGCCATTACAGGAAATAAGTCTAAAGGGTAGACTTTGTACGTTAGGTTTCGCGACAAGGCTTCACCCTATGTTAAGTACCTACCTATATACATTTCATTGACACCACATTTTTGCCAGCATGTGGACCGGACGAAAAAAGGTACTTTTTTGTAAATTGACCCCGTAATTGTTGTGTGGCTATGGAGTAAGGTTACACTTACACCTCTTTCGTGCTAAGTATCTTAAAAGAAAGAGATAAGAATTGAAATTTTATTATTATTGCCAGACTGACCCCCGGTTTCTGAATGACTGATCAAGTCAAAATCAACTAATTTAGTGTCAAAACTATCATTTTCAGGAACTAAAATGACAGTTTTGACACTTGATTAGTTGATTTTGACTTGATCAGTCATTCAGAAACCGGGGGTGAAACATTTAAATGAAAAGTTACTATTTATTTATCCATACGTACAAAACAAATGCAAAAATATTATCATAAAAATAAAACCAAGCACTTCTTTCAAGTTTTTTCTATTACATGCAATCGTTCAATTCCCAGTAATAATCAAAACTATGTATTCTAACATACTTACTAATACTAGAAGCATTAAGAAAACTATTATAAGTGTAATGGTAATTTAAAGTAAATTACAATATAGTAACACAGCATAAACGTATTAAAATTTCAATCATTTCCAGTAATGAAAATGTCACTGTTGTGAGAAAGTGTTTTGTAGTATGTACTTAATACTACAAAACACTTTCTGCAGGGATTGAAATTTCTTCTACAGGAATTAAAGTTTATTCCTAATAAAGAACACAAAATATTTTTAATAATTATTATTGTTTATGTACAATAATTTATAACTGTAACACAAATTCGTACAGCGTTATTACGATTTATGAATGAGTTTACAGATAAGCGATTTTATCAAACACATAAAATCTTTTTATTTCACACCTTTCAATCAGCACAATTGAAAAGTAGATAAATAATAGCAAAAGGAATAAATAAACGTTACGTAGCCCATGTGAAGTTTAACCCAATCGAGCTGCCGATAACATCGGACAGTACGGTAGCTACCCCAACAACGTGTGAAATTGTTTATTTCAACTCGGATTTAGCGTTCCCTTTGTTGAACCCAATTTAAATGTAAAGAATTACGTTGCGACACCCTAATCTTGATTAGAATGAGTTTACAAAGCGTGTACTGTAAAAGTAAGTGTTAATCAGATTTAATACATTGTGTGTTCAATGTGTACCCAGCAGGAGAGATGTATGACGCTTTTTTTAAATAAAAGGGTCGCTTATGTGATAAGCGAGCATTTAGTAAAAAGAGGCGAGTTATTGTTAGGTTAATAGCTTTTGACAGTTGACAATATGGAATAGTAACAATACAAGTTTTGCCTTCTGCATACATAACAATATGGAATGTGAATTTTTAAATGTTGGTAGTTACTTAGCGGTATTTCATAATAATATGCTTTTTCTTTAAATAGATTTGATTGTGTCATCGTTATAACTTTTCGTAATGATGTAGTTTTTGTAAGGAATGAAAACAAATCGGTATTTGTCAATGAACATAAGATTAGGTAGGAGGTCTTTTCTGTATATCTGTTTAAGTAATAGGTATTTTTGGAGAAGATCCAAGTCAGGCAGTAAACTCTTGTTCAACGGAATTGGAAACTTTGAAATCCACTACATTTTATGTACCTACATTTATTTTTAGCTTACTAAACATGCAATTTATCCTAAAGTTGTAATACAAAGATTGTGTTAATTTAATTTAATTGACATCCTTTATTCCACTACAAGAAACCCACGGCCGTCAATTGGGTCGAGTATCTTTTAGATGACAACATATTTACACAATTATACTCATATAATTTATGTTAGTAATAGAATAGTCGGAAGCTTATAATTATGCGTGTATATTCAGTTGAAAAGTCCTTTCATTTATGAGGTAGCCATTAGTAAGTTTATTGCGGAGTCCTCTGTCTACAGAACATTACCAACATAACAACAAATTGCCATAAAGCCAGTAATCTAAAAGTCAAATTATTATGAATGAGTGTCCGTCCAAATGAGTAGGGATTAGCTTTGTAGCCAAAATTCTCATTACAATATTTATGGACCCACAACGCAATAATGGGTTTGTTTTTTTTGAGTCGCCATTGGGAATTAAAAATACCTACAATATTTAGTTATGCCACGCTTGAAAGACTTTGCTCACATAATTATAACGTCCTTACGTAAAGTATCTCAATTCATGGCCATTTTAAAAACTGACTATGAAAAAATAACCAAGTCTTTGACCTGCATGGTATTTCATAAGATTTTATTATTTATACCTTTATAATATTTGCATAGTTTACCTTACTACTGCAGAGAGCAGATTTAAAACCCTGACTCCCCATAATCGATTTGCACAATCAAACATTAAACTTTTAGTGAACAGTAAAGTTTTAATTTACAGAAATCGTGAGGATAAAACGTTATTCTTAATTAAGATAAGATTGATAAAATTTTCCACCATAATCTAAAGCATCACTTTATGTTAGTTTTGTTTTACAAGCAAGTTCAGTCAGCTAAGAAAAACGCATAAAGTATTGTCGTGACATAGTCTCTGTAATAGAGTTGTTTTCCAAACAAGTAATTCTTAATCTTTTTTTGCTAATCAAATAGTATTCATTTCATGGTAATAAAATAGTACATTGATTTCCGATCCTACCCTTTCCCAAATCTATGAAGTTTTCACTTTTTGAAACAATTTAGATCTCTCTTCTCGATTTAAATACAATCTATTGTTGTGAAAACCGAATTATAAAAACCAAATATTTGGTGATTCACTACAGGAAATCGTAATTCAATTTGACAAATTCGTGCTCACGAACTCTCAAGACATAATAAGTGACTGCGAAAATGGAACGTTGTAACAAATTCGGTGAGAACGGTGCTACATTAAAGGGATAACTCACCAACGAAAATTTCCCTCTCAAATATTGCTTTCACAAAATTTTAAAGGAATTCTTTGATCGTGGCCTGACTTTGCTTAAACTGAAGATGACTCCGCCGTGACATTTACTTAAAAAATGTTCTCGTTGAAGATAAAACTATGAAAGTTATAATTCGGATGCTGAGGCTTTTCACGTTTCGTAGATATTTTACGGAAGATTATAATATTTATTTTGACGTTTTTATAGTAGGTACAGTTAACGAAGATCATTATTTACTTTGCTGTAAGTTATTGTATTATTTGTTGCTTGTGAAACCCTATCGGCTTATTAAGTTTCAAGCCAAACCCTCACTGTTATTGTTAGAAACTTCTAAAACACAGTTTGTAATAAATTGTATGCTCAATTAAAAAGAGAAAGCGGACGCGTATTTTCTGCCTTGTTAACCTAATTTGTATTAAGAATCTGTCTCTAACAGGCGTGTACGATTTTAATTATTATATTTATTGTCTTATTTATAATTTTAACTAGTTGCTAAATTATAAATGATGTATATTTTTTGCACGAACTAGTCTAAATATAACTTATAAACTTGTAAGTCTGTAGCCCAATTATTATATCAACCATATTAAGAAAGCACGAGGCAACTCATGTAAGCGTAGATTTGTCACGCTTTTAAATATGTAGTATTAATTTTCTTTTCAACCTATTCAGTGATTCTACTTAATGCTTCCCTGTAAAAACTGAAAGTAAAGTCAATTAAAAAACATTTTATACACATCTTTGCCGTAAAGTCACCGAATTTTTACAATATTTTTCAGTTACTAAAAATTTTGGAATTTTCAAATACTTTGTGGATGTGAGGTAAAATATCAAGTTGTCTGTAGCAGACGTACAACTCAATCAAATGTCGCGAATTGACACAAAAATCCATACATACTCCCACTTCAACCGAAAATAATAAACGCTGTAAATCTTTATTTATAGCAGCTTTTTTAACATGAACTGTTGTTGATTGCAGGCTTTAGTGCAGAGCAAAATAAAGCAATTATTTTTTTCTATAAATAGATAGAATTAAGGATACACGTATGTCTTTCTCTATTTTTACAAATTAAGAACATACAATGTAAAATAGAATTAATAAAACGAAGAAAGAAAATGCAACTTGCCTGACATTCTCGTAATAAAAAAAATAGAGAGAGAGAAAAACACAACAGTATGTTATATTATTAAATATTTTATTTAGATCCACAAACGCTTGTTTTAAAACTGAATGTCGTTTATTTATGTAGGTACAGTCAGCCCCAAAAGTCGCTGAACACATTTTAAATTCCAAAACTGCTGAACACTAAAAGTGGCATAAGTCAGTGTCGCAACAAGAGTACAAAATAAGCTAAACGTACAAAACGACCATAACACGCTGCACACGGTTATTCCAAAAGTAGCTGCACATGGGTATTTCAAAAAGTATTCACACGGGTATTTCAGAAGTATCGATGTTGCCAACTCGTGCAGTATACGGGAGCCGCGCATGACTGAACGGCAACGTCGCCTGCTGCGTCGCTCATCTGCGGTCGAGTTTCAGTGTAGTTGTAGTGAGTGATTATGACAGTAGACAAAAGTCAAGCCAATTTCAAAGCGCAATACTAGATTGACAATTTGATCAAAACTGTTGTCAACACGATAGCTTTGCTTGTATAGAGCTTGGGTGAAAAGAAAACAGCTCTGGTTCGATCCTGAGGAACGGATTACTTTTTGTGTTTTTTTATTTTTTCTTATTTTGTTTTCTACTATTATTATTCAATACAAGCTGTAACCCGCGACTTCGTTTACGAAAAAAATATTATATTCGACAATTAAATTAAATAATTTAATTAATAAATTAATTAAATGGCTTTATCACCTCTAGAGTTAATTTTAGTTGCATGTCATAAAACTATTAAGTTAAATGTCGCACAACAGGGAGCACTTCTTCTTACATAACATTTCAACTCATATCATCGAATCTCCGAAAATGTTTCTCATACAATTTAAAGTCATAATGATCATTCTTCATTAAATTAAAAATTAAATAAAAATACTATTTAATTTTCAATTAAAAATTAAAAATAATATTTTAACTTTATTAAAATACCTGTGAACAGTGACGGTGAATTTAAGTTACTTGTTTTTTTTTAGATAAAATACAATAAATAAAAAATAAAAAAACCAAAAAAAATACTTGGCACAACCCGGTTTCGAACGCACGTCTACTTCATCAAAGTCGAGTGTTCTATACCCCAGGCTATCGAATCTCAGTGAATTGTGTTGAAATTATGTATCTATTCCAACGAGTAAACATAATAGACACTAGTGTTCAGCTACTTTTGGAACACTAGTGTTCAGATACTTCTGAAATACCCGTGTGCAGCTACTTTTGGAATAACCGTGTGCAGCGTGTTATGGTCGTTTTGTACGTTTAGCTTATTTTGTACTCTTGTTGCAACACTGACTTATGCCACTTTTAGTGTTCAGCAGTTTTGGAATTTAAAATGTGTTCAGCGACTTTTGGGGCTGACTGTACGTTAATTTGATGTTTGTAAATGTCCCTATGAGAAGGCTGTGTTCCTAGTGCAGGAGTTATTTAAAAAAAACAATAAGTATTAAAATGTTTTTCATACTTATTTACTACTATCATAATTAACTAGAAAGCATGTTTGCATCAAGTGAAAAAATAATTCATACCATCGTATTGGTTTTTTTAACAAACATACGTGGAGATGGAGTTAAAAGTTCGCATGACTAGAAACATCATCTAGTTAGTACGTTTAAGTGGTGGTACTAATTGAGTTTGTAGTTAAAGCGATTCGAATATGCTAAATTGTGTACAATCGAGGTGAATACACACATCCTCTACTAAGTGACCGGTGAGTAACCACATTAGTGACTGTCTGATGTTAGACCAATTTTGAGGATAATTAAACGCACTACTCGGTCCCCTTTATTGACTGTCGCCCTGCTAACACAGTCCCGAAGGTACATCCATCTGTGTGATAGATGTTTGTTTACATTACCTATATGTTCTGTAAATACTCTTGTGTCTCGTTAGAGATCAATCGTAAGAAAATACTTTTTCATCACACGCTTATCAAAATGCGAGAAGTAGGTGGTAAACGTTTGGTGTACCTGTCTGGTTGTTGGATACTATTCCCTTATATAAGTCAGGTATTTGTGTGTACATGGTTGTTTGGTTTAGTCTGGGTGTGTCTTGAGACTATTATTTTTATTATGACGCTCAGAGACAGTTGAGACCACTGGTGTGCCGTCACCACTATAATGGTGACGGATTATAAATATTTTGTTTTGAAAAAAAAAAATCGGCAAAATTACTATACTACACCATTACCTTCTCTTTTATAACCTTTAAAAATACATAACGCACTCACGTCATTTATCATGCAGTGAAACTTAAAACCCAATTCAATATATTATCAAATTCAATTAAGCTTATATTATATCTTCAAAAAAAAAATGTATAATATAAAAAGAGGCTTCATATGTCAACACAAACTCTACGGGAGTTTTTATAACCCATCATTCATTTAACGGCACTGTGTACAGATAAGTTATGGCTGTATCGTCAAAACGATCTCAAACAATATGAAAAGACGTTATAAAGTACCGCAGAAACATGTCCCTGGAGATTTTACACACAAGAATATAACCGCATTATAATTTCATGTTACGTCTCTTTCTAATACATCGTTTGCTACAGTAAATAAATTATTATTCACTGGAATGATATGAGGGGTTCTTAAGCTTTGTTTCCTACGTAACGTGACGGTGAGTATAAATACAGAGTTTTACCACCCTATCTCATTTCATAGTTATGTCATCTACTTACACGAAAAACTTGACATTGAACCCTTTACCTATTCGTCTGGCCAGCGTTTTAGGAAGAAAGCCATGGTTTCCTCCGCCTCTGTAGTAGGTCTCACCGTGTGCAGTAGGATATCAATGAGGTGTGATAGTTACTTATTTCTAAATCTTTGCTTTTTAAATCTTTTATTGAAAAGTAAAAAATATTCCAGCAAAAACTGCTTATTATAGACCAGCAGTTTTGAAAATCCACTGTTTGTTTAAATATAGTTGTATTTGCTATGTAAGGACTCTGAACATATAAAATCAAGAACAGTACCCTTGTGACCCACCTGTCGAGAGAGTCATAAAACAAATCACTGCGGAGTGTTTTTATGGTTTGGTGTGCTGCATTGGTACTAGTGTAAACACAAAAATAGTAAGAAAAAATGTTTAGGTGTTAAAAGCTCTCAGTCAAACTATTTCATGTCTTCCCTGATGTATTTGTGTTTTGGTCTTGATAGCACAATTGGAGAAATGTTATGGAATATAATCAAACGCACTATTGTTTACCAGAAAGTTCTGTTGTGTAGTACAGTATGAACATAATAATTATAATATGTAGGAGTTTACTGTCTAAATCAGTAACATTTATGTGTCTGTTTAATCTACATCCGTCCAAAGTTTAACATTTCTAAGGTACATCATTATGTACCTTATATATCTATCTATTGATACAGAAGCAGAATATGACATCTCAAAAGTATGAGACTCTGTAGCTTATTCAGAGAATTAGTTCTTGATCTGGCATTGCTAACGATTGTTCATTGCTGACGATTAGGTGAACCAATTACTCATTTCATCAATAAAAACAAAAACATTAAGTTTTATGATAAATACAAAAAACTGATGCTTTTTCTCGTAACATAGTAATAACTTTAGTTTTTACGGCATTCAACCATTAGCTAAAGAAAACGCCTAAACTGTCGGATATAAAGATATCGATTGTACCATTAGGGGCACGTGCCAATCGTCCAAGTTACGCTGAATCAGCCAATAAAACAATAGCTGTGGTAATGATGAGCAAATCTCGTGAAATCATTTGATCATGCTATGTCAGAACGTATCATCGATATACTTTGGTAAAATGAAGGTATAGGAAGTAAGGCTCAACCGCAAAAGTGTTTTTTCTTTTCTATTGTTATTCGGACTCTACGTTGAGATATCTTTTCTGATGTTTTTCTGAAGTTTGTGCAACTATAATTAAAATTCGTCATAATTTTGTTTAGGCGTCAATGACGTTGTGTTTATAATATTTATTAGATGTTCCGCTACAGGGAAGTGACTTGTTTTAAAAAAATGTAGTTACAGCACAAAGTAGGAATTTTAGGAATAATTTCAAAACCCCTCAGGGTTACTAGAACAATAAGTCAAATACCTTAATAATACAAGGTTGAATATAAACTCCTACATATTCTTGGAAATTAGAGATTTAATGTTATGCTTGTAAATTAATGCCTATTTTGATCTCAAAGCAAAACTAAATTCAATATTTTGAACTTCCCATTAGGTACTAAAGATATACATATTCATGTAGTGTTTGTTAATATGTCTATCACAAGCTAATGGATCGACTAATACATTGTTGATTACAAGTGAATTCCTGCGGTTATGCTAAATAGCTTCTCAATAAATAAGCATACTTGAGGGAAGTTGTTACCTGTATCTATAAGAAGCTATATTGCTTTGTAGGTAGTTTAGTCATTTTACATAATGTCGGTTCTCTCTGGATTCAATAGCGATCATTTTGAGCGAACGTTAATGTCGTCGGAGAGATTTTTTGCTTACGAAATTGTCGGTAGTCGTTATGAGGTTCATAGCGACAGGACCTTCGTCTTGCTATTTGAACAAAAGCGTAATGTAGACATATTCTTACTTTCAGTATATCTAGTAGTATTTGTTACTAACAAGTTACTACGGAAGGGCTGGTTTTATGTGGTGTTGTAATCTTGATTTTTATTATGACTGTTATTAAAACTAAATATTAAAACTAAAACTGTATTGGGGTTCAAACCTTGTATCGTGAGGACTTTACGAGCATATATTTAATCGAACACAAAATATATTCAGGGTCAGGATTTGGGAGGTCAATTATTTGTGGTTCATAACATAAATGCATTGAATTCAAACCGGTAGCCTCGTGCATAGCAGCCCCATGCAAGTATATTTTGTATAAATATGAGAATAATCGCACCCAGTTTCCTACAAACTGTGTTCCGTAAGACTGCACCATACACATTATACCGTACATTTATACAGTACTGCTATCTAATTTATCTAGAATAATTAATACAACTCAAGTCATGTATATGCACCTGACGCATCTGGCTCTTTGTATTGTAAAATCTTCCAGACGAAGTTGTTCTTCAATATAGATTTCATATCAAATTTTAAATACTTACCCCCTTACTCATAAACGCCTCTTAAATTCACTCAGCGCGACTTTTATTAGCAAAACCAACCTTATTACAAAAGAATTTAAGCTAATCAATTGACTAAAATTTAAGAGGCGTTTATGAGTAAGGGGGTTAATTTCTTGGTAAGTCAACTTCTTACCGTCATATTACGTCACAAAATCAAAATGCAAGAGGAATAAATCAATTCTTATACAAGTTCATAAAGCGCTGTATACCAGTAATAGCTGACTTATTGTAGTAGCATTGTAACTACCGGTTATCATGCGAGAGGTTTCTTGCTTTTATCTACGTTTGCCTGAAGTACAGTCTTGCATTGTTATATCTTTGTAATGTTTTTTTCTTTTTCTTGTCGGTAGCACTTATTTACACCATGCCTGTTGCATAGTTTGTTCTATGTTTGGTTGTACTTCTTCTATCATCTAAAGAATCAGGATCATAAAAGAAATATCAAGAGTTTCAAATAGCATAGCCATGTAAATGTTTTTTTATAAGTCTTGTAATTTTAATAATATCACCAAAAACTACTTTATGCTAAGCTTGAACAGCGATATTATCTCTCAATGGTCATAAACCCAAAAAGTTGTGGTAAAGTTTAAAGTGGATACAACGTGTACAAGGGACACAGTCCCAAAATTGTGATTCGTTATAAAAGTAACGAAAAACAAGAAATAACTTGTGAAAGTAGTTTATACTTCGAAATTAAATAATGTATGGGGAATGTGTGTTAAACCTACGTCATATATATTATTGACTTCAGTATGTTTTACAATTTAGAAGATGTTCACGGTTACGTAAAGTTTGGTTGAAATAAATTGAAACTGTCCATAAAAAATGTTTGTTTTATAGTAGTTTTATTGCTTGTGAACTTGATACATAAAGAATGTGTTTATTTTATCACATAGTAAACTATAAGGAATCTTTGAGATTATTGATAAAAAAGTAAAATTGGTAGTAGTATTAGAAGATTATTGATACTTAAGGACATGTTCATACTACTTTCCCACAAATTTGACTCCTATAAGCAAGGATCAACATCGTGACCTTTAAAAATATCTGAGCGTAACATTCAGCTAAAGTCCTGGGACCCGCAACAAATCGTGGCGTTCTTTCTTACGGGTAATATTTAGTCAAACAGCCATATTCCACAGGGCTCCAATTATTATTTTCCTGCACAATCCAATGGGGAAAATTTGCGATAAAAACATCTAAAAATTAAAAGCGAAATTGAAAATGATGGTCACAGTCATGCTAATTTAAAAATCTATCAAGAGAAAAATAAAAAAAAAGTAATAACGTAGCCCCTGTTTCATTAACCAAAAGGAATTGCAATGAATTAAGATAACCTTGCGACTGATAAAAGCGACCAATGACCGCGTGTAACACAGCAGGTTATAAATTAATTAACCTAACTTGATTTAATTTTCGCTGCGGGTGGTGACGGAGTGTAAAACATGTTGTCACCACCTCATCACATCGCATGACTGTCGTACAAGGAGATTAAGGAATAGTTCACTGATTTTATTACTTCAAAATCCATAAACTCTCGGGATAGCGTGGTGTCAGTAGACTAATATTAATTAATATTTAATTGGATAATTATTAAGCTTGCTAGTAAAAAACTAGTATAAAATTAGTTTAGTGTGAATAAACACCTTCAACAAATTGGTAATTTAGATATACATATTTTTATAGTATTGAAATCGGGACAAAGATATTCTCAATCTAAGTATCTGTCTGAATCTGAACGTCGCTCGTTGCGTAGGGGACGGCGCCGTCGTGTCGCCCTGCCATCGCAGTCTACCCGGCGCCACCGAAGATGCTGGCACTATAAACATCTGTAAGTATCTGTTACGTGTCACCATTGGGTCGCCGAACTCTGGTGACGCCCAAATCTCATTGGCTCAAGCAAATTGTATCAACTAAAGTAGTACACAGTACTTTTGTTACACATATTTTCATGTAGGTAATACATTTTTACGAGAATTTTGGGAATATGTAGTTATTTTGTTTGAGAATGTGTATATGCATTTGAAGAACTAGGTGATTTTAGCAGAAAATAACTAAATGATAGAGTTATCTACATCTATTATATCAACAGGTATACAGTTTACATAAAATACTTTAGATGTTGATACACTTGCATTTTCTTATACTTTGCTTTCGAGTAATTACCTTTCACACAACAAACACCGCTCTTCCCTTGGCTGGGAATTAGATAGATACTACTACACGTAATGAAGTAATGAGTAGTCTGACGCCAAAGGTAATTGACAACGTTTATTAGTAGTCCGAGCAACACGGCAATTTCTCATTTTGTACAGGGAAATGGCTAAAGCAAATGGAACGATATAAAAATAATACAAAATACCATTTGTGTTGTCCTTGCCTCGTAAGCGAGGCTATAAACTTGTTGTATAAAATGTCTGACACAACCATAATACATTTATAAGCTTGAAATAGGTCGGACCTCGTGCTTAGAATAGCTGATTTTCATACCTTTGAAATTAACAAAATGAGACTAAGTTTGGGAATTAATATTTCGTGCGGAATTTTCTGCCTAAAATTTAGATAAGAGTAACACCTTTGTAAGTTCTAATCTCCTCTCGTTTGCACCTTTATTTAATATTAAACATAATAATTAAGTTTAATCTTGTTGGTTGCCTTGAGATATCAAACAAACAATTCATAAGTTCGCGATATATACAGGTCACTTCAAAAGTTCTCAGACTGCCAAACAACACTTCGTGAGACAGATGGTGCGCCTTAATTTAATAAATGGATAAACAATATAATTAACTGAAAATATACAAGAAGAACGCCTATAAAATATTTGTTGTTGTTTTGTTTATGCTAGTTTTTCCAATTTACATTTACATGTTCAAAATCATTTAAGTTTTTTGGACAAATTGGAAAATTTGTGTAATATTAATCTCCCTATGCTTATTTATTTATACAATATTACATTTTTTTTTAAACTTCTTGATACAAAATCGTGAGTTATTAATAATCTTACTAATCACCGACTCAAAGATATTTTTAATATTTCTGACGATAAATAAATTACTTCTGTTAAACATTTCATTACCTTGAAAAGTTGGCTGTTCTATAAAGCAAATATTTTCAATCTAAATTCATTTAACAGTAAGAAACTAATTCACAGAATTTCGGGTACATAGTAACCATTCTTGATTTAGTTATTTATTATGAAAGGAAATACATTTAAATTAAATATAATCAACAAAGCAATAATAATTATTTTGTGTATACAACTCGGCCATACCGTAATAATCTCTAACAGTAAATCCATTCAATATTAATGCGCCATATGCATCAAATGACACAACACAGCATGTCAGATATTTTGTAATCTTGGTTTATTTGCACCCGCACTGTACGCCCGGGTGGGGTATTAGGCATCGACTGATTAAATCTGCATGAACAATCGCCGAGCTTTGTTCAATAGATAAAAACCTTGCATCCTTGCTGAATGAAACATAAGTACGCTGACTTTTGCCGCCGCCGATATGCCCTTTGTCCCTTTGTTACAATGTTTGCAAATCAATACCAGGAGTATTTTCTGTTTTAAATGAGCCTTATTGTTCTCGTTTAAGGCCTGACAAAAGCTGACTTCTAGACCGCTTTATTAGCTACGAGTACCTTGGTATTTTGAAGTATGTTACTGCTTTTATTTTTTCAGTACACCATTTATGAAACTTGGCCGACGATGATTTATTAGTAGTTGTATTTAAATTAGTAATTATTCTGCTTATAAGAAGGTTCCAGGTTATTGGATAGCAAAGAAAGTTGCATGAACAATAGAATATTTTGGCAACATTTTGTTTCAACTGTAGCGACAGTTGGGAACTGTCGTAAAGTTACAAAGTTGAAGTAATTTCCTGCCTTCAGGCATGTGTTGTAAATGTTTTCACAGTCGTAATAACGGAATCTAAATGTTCTTAATGTTCCATGAGTATGAAGGTCTAATACTTTGTTTTATATTGGTTGAGACGTTTCAATTCAATTTTCTTACTTCAGTATTAATTTTTAGTCAAATATTCTGATATCAGTAAAATGAAAAACATGCATCTAAATTAATAAAAACAAGGTCATAGAAAGAACATTTTCGGTAAACTACCCAATCACGAATTGGAAGCGTGCCCATCACACACAGGGACTCGTTTGTAAACTTGAATAGTTATCCAAAGATTGCCTTTCTGAAATAAGATTTTAGGTCAATACAGAAAAACAAGAAGGAATATCGCAATTAAGTAATAACACAGATTATCAATTAAGTAATAACACGGACTATTCCAATTAAGTAATACATTCATTTCACAGATTTTTCATTTTACGACTTTTGGATTTATTTGACTAAGTTAAAGTCATAATATCAACCATGTATGTAGTTATCAAGAGTCTTTGTCTTTGAACTTTATTAGACTACATAATAAATCTATCGGCGCAAATATTCAACTCAGTACAAACTCAACGAACTATCGTGTCATTCGACTTAGTCATCCGTTTGAACAAACAAGTCGTCGTTCGATTACGTCACCTATTTGCACAAACAACTAGTCATCCGCTTCGAGTCGCCCCACTACCGTCTCGAGTAATATAAAAGCAGGCGTACAGCGAGAGTAGGGCACTCGTTTCTCAGCGTTCGAACGATACGGATCTATTATTAAATATTTTGATTATTTATAATTTAACGTTTAAATTATTATAGTTACTGTTATTAGTTGTTTCTATTATTACTGTTTTAGTTACTACTATTTTGCCTAAGGGTTAATAAAAATATGAATCAAGAAAATGATGTTATTCGTGATAGTACCCCTCCTCTTACATCAGAAGAGGGAACGAACCAACGCCAACCACAGACACGAGGAAACTCTGGAACCATGGTACTTCTGGCTAACACATTCAGGGATACGATGAGCGAAATGATGGCACAGATGTCTCAAGAGAACCATGCTACACTTCTTGAAATGATGAAAATGTTTAATTCGGCAGAAACTCGAACTGTTCGAATTTCAGATGTTTATTTTCCTAGTTTTGACCCAGACAAAGGCACCGACGTAAGGGAATGGGTGAACCTAATAACCAGAACTCAAGAAGAATACCAACTAAAGGACCATGAAGTGCGCCTCAAAGCTGCAGGTGTCTTGAAAGGCAGAGCACGTACTTGGGCCGATGACTGTATCCTCAGAACGACTACCTGGGCTGAAATGAGAGAAGACATGCTACAAACATTCGAGCCGGAATCACGATATTTTTCAGATGTCTTGAAGTTTCGTCGATATTCTATGAGTGATGCTGAAAATATACCTGAGTACATTTCTAATGTTTGGAAAATGTTTAAGAAGATCGTGAAACCTGACCCTACTGAACAAGATGCTGTTGAATTTGTGATCGGCAGTATTAAAGAAGATGATCTTCGAACAGAACTTCTAAATGCTAAGTGTCAGTCGGTCCCGGAGCTTATTGCAATTACGAAATCAATGCGCAAACGTAAGTTTCCATCTAATCAAGAACGTTTACCCAACAAAAGGTTTAGGAGCGATGGCAATACACTAGATCAAGGTGTGACATGTTTTGTGTGCGGCAAACGAGGGCATCGTGCTCGATGGTGTAATCAAAATGCAATTGCACGCACTCGCACTGACCAACACCAACAATCAACTCCATCTAACTCAACATCAACTGAAGCTAACAAGATCAGAGATAATAAGAAAAAGGAGTGCACTTACTGCTCTATGACAGGTCATTTATATGAGACTTGCTACAAACGACTTAACGCAGAGAAAAACGTAAATCTATGCCAAGTTAAGCACAAGGACACGAAAAATAATATTCCTGTAGCAATTGGCAATAAGTGTTTTCAAGCAATATTTGATAGTGGAGCAGATTGTTCATTGGTAAAGGAATCAATTGCTCTCTCACTCCCTGGACAAAAAACAGTCAAAACCACCTATCTGAAAGGCATCGGACCAGTTCCTGTTATATCGTTTAGTCAAGTAACTTCTGTCTGCAACATAAACAATATGCATCTTGAACTCGATCTGCACATTGTATTAGACCATGAGCTACCTACAGATATTCTCATAGGAAGAGATATTTTGAACATACCAGGGTTAAGAGTTACATTATCACATAGTGGCATTGTAATAACAAGGGATGAGGAACACAAAGATACTATGAATATTTGGAAATTATCTGCAAACTCTATTAATACTGATATTCAAAACAAAGAAGAACTAGATGTGTTGATGGATCTCTTGAACAAGTATGAAGATTACTTCGGAGAAAGCCTAACTGGATCCAGAATTACAACCGGCGAACTAACTATTCGGCTTAAAAATCCAGATAAAATAGTAAATCGACGGCCATACAGATTGGCACCAGTTGAACGTAAAAAGGTAATGAACATGATAGAGGAACTCCAAGAAAAAAATATTATAAGGGAGAGTAACTCTCCTTTTGCAAGCCCTATAATAATGGTGAAAAAAAAGAATGGAGAAGACAGATTATGCGTGGATTACAGAGAATTGAACACTAACACCGTACGTGATCATTATCCACTACCTTTAATTTCTGAACAGCTGGACCAGCTCGCTGATGCCAAATACTTTACGTGTCTTGATATGGCCGCGGGATTTCACCAAGTACCCATATCTTCAACGTCGATCGAGAAGACTGCATTTGTTACGCCTGATGGTCAATATGAATATTTGACAATGCCATTTGGTTTAACCAATGCACCATCAGTGTATCAAAGGGCGATAAATAAAGCACTGGGAGATCTTCGAAACAAAGTAGCTCTCGTGTACATGGATGATGTCCTCATACCAAGCAAAACGATAGATGGAGGAATCAAAAATTTACAACTAGTTTTAGAAACCCTTACAAAATGTGGATTTTCTATCAACATTAAAAAATGTTCATTTTTGAAGACATCTATAGAATATCTCGGCTTCATAGTGACTGATGGAAAAGTAAGGCCTAGTTCATCGAAGGTTGAAGCATTGGCTAGGTCACCACCTCCAACGAATGTCAAACAATTAAGACAATTTAATGGTCTGGCAGGCTACTTTCGCAGATTTGTAAGCAATTTTTCGACCATAATGATACCATTATACAACTTAACCAAGGCTGGCGTGAAATGGGAATGGACGGCAAATCATGAAACGGTACGTGCAAGAATTATTAATTATCTGACGTCAGCACCTTTGCTGACAATATTTCAAGAAAACTATCCAATAGAACTCCATACAGATGCCAGCGCCATGGGATTCGGAGCTGTGTTAATTCAAATAAAAAATGGGGCTCGCCATGTTATTGGTTATTTCAGCATGAGGACTACACCAGCAGAATCAAAATATCATAGCTATGAACTTGAAACTCTGGCAATAGTCAGAGCAATTAAGCATTTCCGTCATTTTTTATATGGTAGAAAATTCACAGTCTTAACAGATTGTAATGCAGTGAAAGCATCACGCTACAAACAAGAATTGCTGCCGAGGATACACAGATGGTGGGCCTTTTTACAAAACTTTGAATTTGATGTGGAGTACCGAAAAGGAGAAAAACTAAAGCATGCAGATTTCTTCAGCCGAAACCCTCTTCGCGTTGTACTGAACTTATCAACTAAAGATGATTGGCTGATTGTAGAACAACGTCGTGATACTGACATGAGTAAGATTATTAAAGAAGTTCACACAGATCATCAGCTGCATCCCGACTACGTCCTCAAGGATAATGTCCTACATTACAAAACAATATCAAACAATAAGATAAAATTAACAAAAGTAGTCCCTCAATCTTATCGGTGGAGTCTTATCAACACGTACCATGAAGCACTCAAACATATGGGATGGGAAAAGACATTAGCAAAACTAAAAGAGAGTTTTTGGTTTCCTAAAATGTCATCTACAGTAAGATACTTTGTGGAGCATTGTGTGGTATGTAAAACTATGAAAGGATCATCTGGAGCAACACAAACTCGACTGCATCCTATCGAAAAGATACCAGAACCTTTTCATACCATTCACATAGATATTTCAGGAAAACTTAGTGGAAATGCTTCTCAGAAAGAGTATGTTTTTGTGGCAATCGACGGATATACAAAGTTTGTTATGTTACAACATGCCAAAAACAAAACTCAAGCCAGTGCTCTTAAGCATTTACAAGAAATCATATTCCTGTTTGGGGCTCCAAGACGTATTATTGTTGACGGTGATGGCGCGTTTGTGTCGCATTATAAAGATTATTGCGACCTATATGGAATTGAACTACACCAATGCGCTGGATACACAAGCAGAGCTAACGGACAAGTTGAAAGAATAATGAGGATAATAAAAAATGGATTGACAGTTATCAACAATACTCAAAAAGGTCACTGGATAAAATCATTAGGAGCACTACAGCTCGCCATCAATTCTACCTTCTCAAAAACTACGGGTCAAACACCAATTGAATTATTAACCGGCAAGAAAGGATGTGTTCCTCCAGAACTTCTTAATCTTATTGACGAACGTAACGACCGTATAGACCCGGCCATGCTGAGAAAAGTTGTGATGATAAGGATGACCGAACAGTCTGAAAAAGACAAAACACGCTATGACAAAAATAAAGCCAAAGTCAAAAGATTCGAGAAGAGTGAATATGTCCTGCTAAAGGAACCACCGAGACTTGGTACTAAATTAAGTCAAAAATATGATGGACCTTTTGAAATAAGGAAAGTATTACCTCATGATAGATATGAAATTCGTCGTATCAATGGTCGCGGTCGGTCAAGAAAAGTTTGTCACGAGCAACTAAGAAGTGCACCCAAATTTGGAGTCCAAAGTGATGTGGCCGTATCGGCGATGAACAAATATAATGAAGAGAAAGAAATACTTAATGAAACCAGTACCTAAATGAGATTACCATAGTGAGTGACTTTGAGGTAAATTATAGTTGTGGCAATGGGGCTAAAAATTGCATAACGAGAGTCTTACCAAAATTAGCGCTGAGGCTATGAGGTTGTACATGACGAGTATTTTACCAAAATTAGCGCTGAGGCTATGAGGTTCTACATGACGAGTATTTTACCAAAATTAGCACTGAGGCTATGAGGTTGTACATGACGAGTATTTTACCAAAATTAGCGCTGAGGCTATGAGGTTAATAACCACGTAACCATTGACATGTGTAATTTTATGAACTAATAAATTTTAAAATTCCAGAGACACAAGACTGGCGCAGGGACGCGCACACTAGCAGAATGGCCGTATCGGCGCAAATATTCAACTCAGTACAAACTCAACGAACTATCGTGTCATTCGACTTAGTCATCCGTTTGAACAAACAAGTCGTCGTTCGATTACGTCACCTATTTGCACAAACAACTAGTCATCCGCTTCGAGTCGCCCCACTACCGTCTCGAGTAATATAAAAGCAGGCGTACAGCGAGAGTAGGGCACTCGTTTCTCAGCGTTCGAACGATACGGATCTATTATTAAATATTTTGATTATTTATAATTTAACGTTTAAATTATTATAGTTACTGTTATTAGTTGTTTCTATTATTACTGTTTTAGTTACTACTATTTTGCCTAAGGGTTAATAAAAATATGAATCAAGAAAATGATGTTATTCGTGATAGTACCCCTCCTCTTACAAATCTACTTAGGGAAAAATGCCTAAACATTAAAAATGTATAGAAATTGAGTACAAGTACCCTAGTTAGCATTTATTATGTACGCTGTATAGATAGGAATAATATACCTAATTAAATCAGCTGTTATTAATTATCACGCCTGTAAAACTTCGCTAGTATTCAATAAATAATATATAGAAGTTACATTAGTCAAAGTACCTATCACGCACATCATATAAATAAATGTATCGAGAGAAAAGCTCTTTAGTACTGTATAACTGAAGATGGAATATAGATAGGTGTGGCGTGACTCTGAAGTATTACGCGACACTCCAAGTCTCCTTTTTAGAATCGAGTAGGTATTTGAATTCACGATAACCTTTCTCTTTGTACGTATACGTTTAGTTGTCAAGTTTTCAAGAAACTTATTCATACATAAACGTCAGAATATGCTAGAAATATTGATAGAGTGACAATTTATTTGTTATACTTTTTCTTTTTTCCAAATTTTTATCAAAATACCTATTATATACTATTATTAAACATTTCATTTTCACTGCCTAAGGCGACATTTATAAAGTATTATTTTATACGTTACTTTATAAAACAGAAAATAACAAATTTAGATAAGAAAATATATTTTACAATGCTAAATATTAAAGTAATGTAAGCACAACTGACGGCAATGGCCAGCAATGATCTCGCCAGAAGCTTAAGGCTGAATTTTTCTTAATTACGTACCGTGACTCGACCTCATTTGCCACAGAAAATGTAAGAGATTAAATACAATTTAAATTAACTTTGCATAAATACAACATTTGCATAACAACATTGGATACATAAAAATGGTAGTACCGTACACAATAACTATTTGTTATTCAACAGAAAGTTTATGAAGTCATTGCTCTATAGGTATGTTAATAGGTCACAAGACCACCGGCCAAGAATTTTCTGGGTAAAGACGGAACTTTTGAGGTGTCGTTGGCTTTGTGGCGTGCTTCTTTGCATGTAATATCAGCTATATAAAATCAACCATTGTTTATAACTCTGTTAAGCATCTAAGTTATCAATTTTATTTCCCTGATAAATTACATAAAATTTAATCATATTTATTGATACCTCGTAAATAATTTAAGGTATTCCTTAGCACGAAGTCCTCGTTGGGGTTCCAGGAAGATTATTCCCATTAAATTTTGAACATCAATTTACAAAATTCGTCTAAAGGCCTAATTCATTTCAACATTGTCATCGTATCTATCAAAACTGTCTTAAGTTTACTGAGTGATATGTTTGTGAACATTTTATTGATGGCTTCATTGTAGCACATCCATTTATTTACAACTGGACCCGAATAAATCAGTCTCATCAGAGTTGGGAAAACTGTGATCATTCATTTGAGTTCGTTATATTTATACTGTGACAGTAACCTTATTCGCTGGCTTTAAACTTTCTAAATTAGTTAAATAATCTAAATATAAAGGTTCGAGTTTCTTGACAATAAACGTTAGCGATTTGTTTCTTGAGGCTGTTTTATGGATCGGAATTTGCATCGATTCTTTACACTTTCTTCAGTTTTGTCCCCAAGTCTATTGCCGCATTTCTGTATTCATTTTAAAATTTTAGTACATATACATTTATCTGTTGTCTTGGTTCTCCTGAGTATCTCTAGTCAACCACACAACGAAACTCCCCAGCTCTCTCTCTTTCTCTATATCATTTTTAAGTTCGTCTTACTATGCAGGACAGTAGTTTTATCGTTCAAAACAGTTAAAACACTCATTTTTAATTAAATCACAATGGCAATAATTTCTATCTACGCTACGTCTGAAGCTCACTCAATATTTGAATTATTTATAGTGTTGGAAATCATATCCATCAAGACAATATCTCTCTCCGCTCAACTGCACTTTATCATCCACGTAGATTTAACCACATGAAAATTTTCAAAGCACATTCTGAATGACCATTATTTCAACAAGGCAAACGTTCAATATGGAAATGGCTGTTCGAACCGAAAATGACTAAGCTGTGAATCTCGGAGGAAATGTGGCTAGATACGATTTAGTAACTCTCGTGTTGTTGGTCCCTTATTCACGCACAGTAAACTCCTTTCAAACGTTTTATGTCAGCTATAACTCCTTCATGCATTCTATTGGTTTATAGAATTTATGTGAATCTGCTATGGTAGGCTATATTTTATGACCAAGTCTTGTAATTGGAATTTAAAAGACGATATCAAATGAATGTCTTAAGATTATCTTTGAACCATTACTAAAAATAACTTTTAGTTTTTAATTTGCTACTTTTCGCTTAACCGGTTGCATTATTGAGGCATTAAACCTATTTGTTTTTGCGCCTAATAGGGTTTTGTTAGGTACTCTATGGCTTGAACAGTTATGGTTATTTAATTTGTGTTAATAGGAGCACTGCTAATGCTCCGGTTATGCTACCCAAGGCAATGTGCCAATTCAATTAGGTAAGTGTAACACAATGCGTTAAGAAATAGAACAATTTGCATGTTTCATTTAGTATTTTAAACAATAAGATTTGTTAAAGTAGTTTTGTGTTCTTTAAAACTGATATTTCGATTTTACGAGTCAATATTTACCTCTTTTTTCACTTGGTTTTCTGATGAATAGGGCAAACATGTGATTACGATCAGCCGTAGCAAGTTAGTAGTTGGAGATAAAAAGTGGTCATTAATAGTTTAAAATTCATACTAAATACTGATCTAGATAAATTATAGTTGTAATCCAGCTTCCTGGCAAATTACAACACATGTCTCTTTCATCAACTTACGTTTACAATCAATATTGTACTAAGTCATGTAATTATGAGAATACCCTTGTATTACGAAATGCAATGTGCTGATCGTATTCAATGTTTAACAGGGATTATGCGCGTGTGGCAGATGGGCTGGGATGCTAATTCTGCATAATTATGTAAAAACTATCAAACATTGAATGCGCTTCTTATTATTCTTACAATGCCAGCTGTATATTTAGAGTAGCAATTATTTTTATTTGTTCCTAATACATAATTATACGTACCAATCCTTGTAGTAATTAACTTACTTTTTTTACCAGGATAAAACATTTTAAGACCAACGTAAAAGACATTATAATATTTGTTTGCACGTACGTAGAACTCATAAGTTTAAATTACATTACTGTCAAAGCGCTCTTCTCGATCTAATCTTACTTAATTGCATTATAAGCTACTGTATTACGTAGTCATACACAACTATGAATATTATAGTACATCTAAGTATAGTTAATGTTCTGAATAAAAACATCGAACTGCTTTTTAAATAAGAATACTTTTACTATGAAAATATTTTATAAAAGTATGTTACATGTTTTTGTTTTAATACTTCGCATGTTCAAAAATATATTCCGATCGCGATTTTAAAACCTTTTCGCGACGGTTTAGTACAAGTTGAAGGATCAATATCATTAATAGTGAGCAACGTTCGACAGATCTATGCACCCTAACTTGCGGACTATTGTTCACAGACAAGCGAGGCCAATGGCTTTACGTGCAATCCAAAGTACCGAAGAGAATTTATTGCACTTTCATCGTTCCATACAGCGCCCATTTAGCCCCCAAAGTCTACAAATACTACCGTCATATCCTCAATATATTAAGTTTATTTGTATTTCGTGTTAGATATACTTTTTTTATGAGAGAACATTTTCAACCTCAAAGCTCGGTGTAACTTTATACGTATTGGGTGTCGGACGTCGGTAAATTATTTGATGTTCACATTAAACTCGTACGATATTACAAAACTGTGATGTTTTATATTCCACTAAGTAACATGCTGCGGTCAGGAGGGCGGAAGCCGTAGCAGTGGCTGGCCGAGCATTTCGCTCGAAACCGGAACAGGCTCTTAAAGTGCTTCCTTCAATTTACCTAGTTTTAAACCGAACGCCGTAATCTACCTTTGCTGTTTTGATGAAAAACTTTTATAAATTTAAAGTTGGGAACAGTTTAATTTATTTTTCATTTTTTTCTGGTCGAGATTAATTAACAACAAGCGCTTTTACAGCCCGTGTAAATTGTTGAGCGAATGTATTCTTCAAAGGCTTAACGGCCTTTGTCGTTGAAGAGGTACTCAAGTGTCTAGAATTCCAGACGACGACGCGACGTTTAATGACTGTACAAGCTTACCTACTCATACTGAATAAAAATTCTGAGACTCGTCGACAGACACGTAGATATCATACAGAATGTGTAATAACCAAACAACAAATTATCAACACAGATACATCAAAAATTTAATAGTAGCCTGCCAATTTTATATTCACCTTTCATATGACAGTCTATTGTAATAACAATATAGAAAGCATCGATTATACCCGCATATTCAATTATCTACAACAATAGAGCTGTAGCTATTGTCAGATGCATGCTCCTGAGCTAAAACGATCAACAGTACCGTGTTACACAACACATTATTTTTTTACACAAACACAAGGCAAAAAAATGGAGATTATGACGTGTACCATTAACCATGACAAATAATCTTAGGGATTACATACAAAATATCATGTTTTCTGCCGCATTTACTATTGAATTAGTTGCTTATTTATGGCGTTCACTGATAGTAATCTATTGTGGCTAATCTGTGATAGTGATTTATAACCCTCACATCTGTGCACAATCTAATACTAGTTATATTTACAGAATACTTGATATTACCTACGGCTTCGATTTGGCCTTTTATAGCAACAGTTTATACGAGTAGATTTTGTATTATTCTGATATATAAGTTATTATTACTGCAAAATTTCTGCCAAATCCATTCGGTAGTTTTTACTTGAAAAAGTATCAAAACATGCTTTATCACAGACTATTGGATTTATAATAGTAGTAAAATGTCTCCTAAAGTAAGACCCTAACAAGTTATCTAATTATCTCGTAAGTATAAAGGTTGAAGTAAATTATAGGTAGGCTTGAAAGAAACTGTATCTTAACACAAATTTATTCGTCTGTAACATCATTAATTTTAATCGTAAGTTAGCTCACACTGTGTGAGTTTTCTCCGAAATGTCGTTAACTTCCAAAAGACAAAGTTCTCTTAAGTTGAAAAGAAGTTCTTCGAAGGGAACGCTGTACCACAGAGTGGCACATTTCTTCATACATTACGTAAATAAGTCACGACTTGTTGGGGTGCGCCAGGGAACAACACTACACGATAAATCCATTTAACGATGCCAATTAATCGTATCAGGGAAGACAAGTGTTAGATTAAGCAAAGGAGATAAATTGAGTTTTATTCAATAAACCGAGTAAAAGGGATTTATTCACGCGTACGGTTGAATTCTAAATAGACTATTAGGTACATTGTACATTCAGTAATTATATTTTATGCTAAATTAATTTTATTTACACTCGTATTTTTGTGTGTAGATAGATAGAGTGGTTATCACATACAAGCAATAAAATCCAGTTACATGCCTAAGATACGAAGTACGATTCAATTACTTATTCCTTATATGTTCAATATACAGATCTTTGAAAGATATTTGTAAATCTACAGTTAACAAGGAGAGTGTTTCCAAGAATCTGTAAATCTCGGGAGTCCCCTTAGACTTGCTAATGTACTCTGATATATTTTTTTTTGGAAGATAATTTCGTTCTTGGAGCATATTATCTGATAAATCACTTCGAGATAAACCTTATTATATGGTACACAACCAAGCGTAACGTGTTCTTATAAAAATCAAAAGATAAACATTGACTTAAGAAAAAAGTGTAACGAATAAGTATAAAATTAATAAGATTGCTATTAGACCGTTCTATTACGAAAACAATTTAAAATTTCCCGTTCCATCAGAAACGTGATTACTTGCTACGTATAAAAGCAACCTATTTCTCCTCCCGAGTATCATAAAATTCCAGTGGTCGCCCTAAGGAATTATTATCAATGGGGTGAGTAGGAGCGACTATCAGTTTTTCAATTACATTTTCACCTGTTTTTTCATTACCTGTCGCATTTTTTTAACCTTTTTTTAAACGATTGTCATGGACCAGCAAATGGCAATTATGAAATAAAATGTACATTATTGGTTTAAAGGTTTTGTAGCAACTAATAACTTTTCCTTAAAAGATATGAGTATCTGCACTTATTTCGATAGCAAGGTACGACAATCCTTTAGGGAGTTCTATAAGAATTTTGTCTTCTGTTCCAAACTGGGCACACGGGTGTTTTACGGTTTTATATCCATGTTTTCTTTCCTGCCCCTACTCTCCTTAAATGATACGCTTGGGATAATATAAATTGTCTTCAAATTTTGATTCACCGCACTTTTGTGTCACATTGACTTTTATATAAAAGGACTTTTCTGACTTTTGTATAATTCTCTAAACTGCTTTAATGGCAAACCTGTCAAATATGCGGCTGCCTTCCACGATGTCGCAGGTTCGAATCTCATAAAAGATAAATTTGTGAGATACACAATTTATTGTCTTCAGCTTGAATTGAATTGAATTTGTTAATATCTGTTAATTTTAGTTCTGTAAAAGTTCACCCAACACAAGACTCTATTCCTAGTAGGAGGGTAGTCCTTTAAAAAGCAAATACCTCATTCCATTAAGCTCTAGTTAAAAACAAAGCCATTTTACTAATGAATAATGCAGTGGTAACTATAAGTAGAAGTTCATTGAAGTATCTAATAATGGCACGAGAGAACATTGTCATAACAAATAGTCACTAAAGGAGATGATATCGCTAACACCGAGCTCAACACTGTTCATTTTATCCTTGAAACTGATGGAATAATTCAAAACTCTGAGTATTAAACAAGAGTACTTTGTCAAAGTTAACAATTAAATTATGAAGTAAAAGGCAATATTCAAAATGATGGAGCCAGAAACACAATCGCGACGGATTTGTTATAAATTAATTATGTATTTTGTTACAGTAATTCTTGACTTAAGTATTAAAAGATCTAAAAACTTAATATTTATATGTATAATTTTGAGTAAAAGAAAGATTTTTTGCCGTCCCACCCACCACAAGGATTACTTTATCATAATATCAGCTATCTAGTAAAAAATATTTATTCGTTTATGAGCTAAGATGCTTTTATAATTACCGAATTTTAAAAATAGGACCAGTCTTTAAAAAATAATTACTATACCCCAAGTAGAAACCCAAATTCAGTCTTACTTAGTTCTTTTTTTTAGCGTCAGGGTCAAAACTCAAATATAACAAACACGAAATTCTTCTATTTACATTCTCCCTATTTTTATATTACTTAATGTGAATCAAGGGAAAAAAAGATTTCATGATAAAAATATTTTTAGTAAAAATATTATATCCAAAAAAGAAAATTTCTCATTAAACATTACCGTGTTTTTCTTTGCCAAAAATGTAGGAAAAGCTCAGTTGTTGTATAACATAATAAAAGAAAGAGGTTAGTAACGACCACGTGCATTATAAGTATCTCATTACCATTTTTTGAGAAGATAACAATAATAGCGATACAGGAAAGTGTTCTGTTTTGTTATCGCACGAATATTAAAAAGATATTTGTGATCGCTATGAGAAAAATATGCTTGTTTTATACAAGTTTACAAACAGTACAATATCTCTCTAAACATTAGGTACCTAATTAGTAATTGCTCTAGAAATAGATTTAGATTCAATTGAAATTAATTCTCTAGAGATACATTTAAATTCTTAAAGAATCGTTAAATGTATTAGGTTTATGCAAGCATATTAGCTTGACGATACCCCAGATCAAGACTATATTAAAAAGATAAAGACTTACATGAAATAATGTCAAATCCAAGAAATAAACCTAAGCATTTCGCAATTCACCTAAGTATCACAACTTAACAAAAAAATTACGTACGTACTTAATCATACTTTTCTAATCTTTATTATCTGAAATACCGCCTTAATAGCTTTGAATTGCGTTTTCTCTCCCTGACAATATTGATATTAAAAACGTCAGCCAAGCGCAAATAATAAAAATCCACTGTACAACTTTTTATTGGTGACACTAGTTAACTATTCAAATAAAAAATAATTCCATTTATCATCTGGATCATTTAACAATATGAAAAGTAATAAATCATGAATTATTTAATTAATAGCGACATTAAAACTGCTGACAACCCTCACGGAAATACATCAAGTAAAATAATACCAACTTATAGCTATATTGTGGAAGTTTTGGCATACAGATCACGGCTCATCGACTTTTATTGGAGAGGGTAATCAGAAACGGTCGTAAATTTAGACGATGACGGATTAAATGGTCCACGCAAGCATTTTAAAATCGGTTGGAAGGAGATAGGATGTTAGAAATCCCATATACTTTAATGAAAGTCAATGATCTCAATTCTTTTTTAAATGGTTCGTTTTAAACTTATTGAATCTATTTACAATGAAATGTCAGCATGGATTTATATCAAAAATAATCCGTTTCATTTGCCTTTAAAATGTTTTACAATACCTTTACAAAATAGGTACTTTACTTCAGTTAGTTCACACGATACGGAAGATTTTAAAGGGAAAGAACAAAGAAACGAGACACCCATTGAAAACCATACGCACGTACGCAAAAGTAACATTTTCTTTTACGAAAATGAGCGTACATATACGGTAAACAAGTGTTTAAGTACGAAATGCATGGTTCATAGGGACGCAGCCATATAAAAGGGAAAGACGGGGTAACGTGATAACACGACGGATGCCCTGTAGACAATAGAAAAGAGTATACGCCGACTTTACAATGTCACGTTCAAAAGAGAGGTTTCCTATACGTAGACACTTAAGCGGTGATTGAAGAGCGCTTCTGGCCTTAGCTCACCTATTACTTTGTTACATTGTAAAGTACTTGCTTTAGTATAGAGTTTAAATTACTATAAAAGTTAACTGAGTATACTTATTTTATAAAGGTAAAATAGGTTTAGTATTTAAGGAGAAGCTAAACTTTATGTGTTAGTGGTTAAGTAGTAAGTTAAGTGGTAAAAAAGAGAAGCTTATTAAATATTATCTTATACATTGTTTTTTTTTTAATCTATCTCTATACCATAGTTACATTTGCATTTTTAACGTAACTAAAACCCGGCAAATAAGGTCTAGAACTCAACAATTTATAAAAACAATTTAACCCAAACTGAGAGCGTGGTTTTAGATCGATCCATTTCTGCCGAGAAAAGCATTTTTTACAACTCTTAAATGGTGAACAAAACCTCCCATGAGTTCCGAACCTTCACAGAGGTTCTCTCGGTTTATTTATTTATTAATAGGCAACGTTTCAAGAACATATTGAAACAATATTATTTAATAAATAATTCCCTTTGTAGATAGGAACGTTCGTGCGAACTGAATATTTTATGAGCGTTCGAAAAAAATAAAGGAAAAATTTTAATAATTCAGTTTTGTTGGCGTTTCTGTGACATCTTTGAGTGAAAATTATTGTTGTGCTTAAAACAATCCTAATTGGCGAAATGACGTGACGCGTTACACTGTATTTTAGGTAACTCAATTTACTGAATACAATAGCTTTTATGTATTTATGTAGAAGGAATCTTAGTACTAACACTGGGGTTTTGTTAACCTTATCATTTCCTAGACCACAAATCGTTTTTACGAGTTTATTTGGTATATTACATTGATATACATATATTACATAGATATAACTAATATTTAGTTATAACAGTTCGTATGCACAGTGTACGATAGCTGAATAGTACGGCAAAGCTAATCTTTTACATCTTTCTATTGCATATCTTCTTTTAATTTTTCATATATTTAACCTGCTAAAAGTAAATGCAAGTTTCAAAATTCTATTTAAGTGTAAATAACTTTTTCACTCATAATAAACTCGTTACAAACGCCACCTTACAAATTCAAGAAAACGCATACTTACACTTATATTGACAATTCAATCTTCAAAGCTGTATGTCATACCTGTAGCTTCAAACAAAACAATGAGTATTCAGAAATTCAGCAGAACTGTAAGCAATTCTCTGTGTGTGATGCCTCCTCTGAATACAAAAGAGTCTAGCTATCTCTCAAGCAGCTGGCTGCATCAGACACGTGACAGGAACATGTTATGTGTCTCCTCGGGGTAAGCTAACAATATTGGTTCCATTCGTTTATGCCTCCCTCGTCGACAACTTTTAGACGTATTATTATAATGGGTACGTTTAAGTGATTTCACCTGTTTATGGCGTCGCTGAAGATTTTTTAATGGTTTGATCGTAAATAAATTTTGATAAAAAATAATGAGTGCCATGTTTTTTGGTTACATACCCTCTTTATGGGAGGTAGATATAGATGTGATAGGTACCTACCTAACAAACAAATAACTCGCTATTGCCTATCCTTTTACTAGTTACCCTTTTAATCCAACAATTTAGTAAAATCAAAAACTTGTTACTGATTGAATTTTTACCTTACCATCTTTCATAAAGATTTTTAGTAAACCAATATTTTGTTAGCATAATTAATTATAATGTACTATTCTTTTTTCTATAGGCTTATTCTACCAAAGCACTTGATTTCAGATCTTTAGTGTTCACAATTTGCCGGTTTACAAGCATGATGACAACTGATGAGCCACATGGCATAAAAAAATATAATATATTTTAAAAATATAATATACTGATATATTATATCAGTGGCTAATATTTTAGTAGTAGTAACAAAATGAAAAAGAATGCCGATATTTTGCTGAACCAATCATGTTTTAGGTATTAGTTGATTTAAGCCCTCCGAATATTTAATTTAGTTACCGACTTTTGTTAGTACAATGTTGGTATTGTTTCCATAGCGAGGTTAGCTTTGCTGACCTATTTTGCACTCTTTCCATTGTAGTAATAATTTATGCAGAAATATTTCAATCCATTTTGGTCCTAAGGCCTGGATCATAAGGGACTTTATAGTTACGTCTCGCTTTTTCAGTATTTTATTCATTCACACGAAATTGCTTGTTAAACTCTTTTTTTATGAACATAGTTTAAATATTAGCTTGCTTATTTATTGTGAATGAATTCAGTTATCCCTGTGCACTGCAAGTATGAGTACCGGGCGGCGTATTCGAATTAAAAGCATCTCATTTACTACTAGCGTCAAACTTTTTACAGTACATACCTAGATCAAGATTAACATAAATTTAGAATAACAATAATGAAGCATTTTTTATATCGAATCATCTTAAAATTTTTAGACGAATCTAAATATGTAGTATAAGAAATCTTTTAATTGTAATTATCAATGTTTATTACGTCTTAATTCAGTCTCTTTTTATTCAGTCTCTTTTTGATCAATACAATCAATTGAACAATGTGGTCCCAAGACTTTTAACAAAACTGGTAAGGTATTTTAGTTTTTATTTCATGCAGTTTTCAAATTACTGACGCAATGACAAACTACAACATACAAAACAGTAAATGAAATCAATACAGTACAACCGTGTTCATGAACACCTCTTCATTAATTTATTAACAATTATTTGTTTAATTTGAATAATCAGCTTTGTCACGCAATATTTACGCTATAAAACCAAATTGTACCTACATTACATAAATCAACCGCAATGCTGTTTTCGTATTACTGGCTGGTAATAAAATACGATCGTCACGTGGTTCATTAACGGCAGGGTTTCGTTTTTAAAACAATTTTAAACAGATAGATAGATAGCTAAATTTAAATCGTGTAGGCTCGAAACAGGATATATTGCTGGGATAATGTTTAATTTAAAAGTTTTTAGCTTCAAGAATTTTCTACTTCAAATATTATTACCAGGTGCTCGCAGTCAGTTGCAATTACTATGTATATGCTAGAATGGTGGTTAAGCAACAATGGCGGGGTCATTTCATAAATGGGTGCCCGGTCAGACGTCCGTGATCTGAGCGTTTCCGTGCTTTGGTCGGTCTTGGCTGTCGTCGTACATATTATACCCCCTTACTCATAAACGCCTCTTAAATTTTAGGCAATTGATTAGCTTAAATTCGTACGGTTTTGTTTGGTATAAGGTTGGTTTTACTAATAAAAATATCGCGCGCGTGATTAAATTTAAGTGGCATTTATGAGTAAGGGGGTTAGTGATTAGTAACTCATTTCATAAGCTATTTCAAAGACCTACGACGGGCGTAAATGAATCTCGACACCAGGTTGGCCACTAACCAAATGATAAAGAAGAAGTACCAACATTTACTTTATTATTAAATTATGAATTGATCTGTCGGTACTACAACATAGAAGTAGTTATTTCAGTATAAAAATAAATACACACAAACAGATAGACATGATAGTTAATTTCATTCCTATGGTTGCAGTTGCATTAAAGTTGTCAACTTTGGCTTATTCACAAAAAAAATCGTGGTTTTGCCACTCATACTTAACTCAACTACTAAAGCATAGTACAAATATATACTGTGACCAAAGTTTAGTTAGTTTTTAGAAATAAAACCGCCAGTATGGAAATATAAATATGTCAAAATTCAACATATTTTAAAGTTTTTTCTAGTTTATTACATAAAATATCATGGTCTGATATCGTTTGCCTGAGCGATGTCTGTGTTTTGCTTGTCGGGCACACTTTGTATGTAGATTGATTTCCTGTAGCTATCTCTGCTTTGTTCTATAAGTATACATTTTGCTCAACATGCTCATCCTAGTTGTAGATTTCTTGATTCGATAACATCCTCATTGAATGTATAACAGCAGTAAGACATAAGATTAGAACAATTTCTTTTAGTACGTCTACAACTAAATTTGTAGTTCCTTTTCAAGGGATGATTTAGCTATCTACATCTGATGTTTACAAACTACCCAAAGATTCAACTTTAATAATGACTAGACAACTAATAAATAAATATACTTTTTCTTGGAAATATTAAAATTTTGAAAACCCCCTGACAATTGCACCCAAACAATCGCATTGTACCGAAATCGTATCCAAAATCTTATTTTAGTAAAGATGTACTATAACCACAATAACACACGGGTTTCCAAAATAATCTAATTTAATTCAATATTGAGCTGTGATAAGAAACTTACAAAGAAAAGGCAAACGCTTTGTAGCTTAATTAAGGAACAAACAGACATTAAGTAAATACACCATTAGATTCAAATACAAATATACAAATAATTATGGTATGGTATAATTAACACTGGGATTTTAACACACTTTGTTTCATAAGTGGTAGGCAACAGGCATAGTGTGCATTAGGATCTTTTAACTTTATATGCAAAAAATTTATTTGTAAGAATTCTCACTTTGTGTATTTCTTATTTTATAATAAGAAAGTATAAAAATATACACAAGATACTTATTTTACGAAACGAAAAAAAAGGTTTTATCTCTAGTTCCAAAATTATTTTTAAGAATGTAAACACAACGACATCTTCTATTTATATTTCGAATGACGATATATTAAAACTCACATAAATCTGTTTAAGAGGTATCACTTGAGTAAAATTTCACCCGCATCACTGTCAGCCGAGCGTCCTTTTCAACCATTATTTGCATCGCCGTACAAAGTTATCCAACTTCAACCCATATTATATTAAACCGTTCTCGAATACTAGGATGTTACGTCTAGACTATTTCATTGTATACATATACACTGACTACAAAATGTAATACTCAAATTTCATGAACAATTTCACGTTGAAGATAAACTAATATGTATTTAAATAAAAGCTAAATATATCTTGGTTACATTTTTTGTGGACTACGAGAAAGTCTTCGATCGAGTAGTGGGTGCTGTTGCGGTCACTCTAATGGTTCCAAATCAATCACCGTTAAATTGAGTTATTGCAGAGCCTGTACCAGAATATTGCTTAATCAGTTCGTCTGTAAAATCGGTGCTCACTCACTCAGGCCTATCGAGTTGTACAGAGGAGATGTTATATGTCCGAAGCTGCTTGCTGCTGCTGTGCTTAAAGCCTATTTCAAAGTTTTGTACTAGTATAAGTTCGGCACCAATAGCACCATTTGCTTATAAATCACGCTAAAAATTTTGGTTACAACATACATCTATGCAGAGAAACGAGTTCTTCAAGAGGGGTGAAGCTTTACATGACGAGGGGTCTATTCAGTCTATCACCACAACGTATAAAAACATTTTTGTATATGAAGCTAGGTTAATCTTTTTATGTCTATTAGAGCGTCTTATAGTAATAGGTAAGTATATCTTACTTTGAAACAAATACAAGGCTGTGCTAATCTAATCTTCTAATAAGTTATAAGTAACTTATCTCATTAAGTAAGCTAAATCTACTAATCCCGAGTGATTCTCAGGATAGAAACTTGTTGAAATTTCTCATGTGTTAAATTATTAGTGGTATGGTTCATCAAAGATTTCCCTACCGCGAGAGCACAGCTTACACGTTCAGGGAATAAAGTTAGATGCAACTAAGTAATAACAGTGTTAATACTTTTTAGAAAAATCTTATTTTTCAATATTTTGACTTCTGATATACAATAGAATAAAGTTATCCTGGCCTATTACACCTTAAAAATTAGATTTCCAAAAACGTATTTTTATACAACATAACATTTTATAGTGGAATTGTACTTTTTATGTGGAAAAATAAACATATTTGTATTTTTATACAATTCGGGGTGGAATTTTCTTCCTTAGTGCTAGTTTTGATGACAAAATGCACTAACTATTTAACGATTCTAAGCCCCGTGATTTTATTTATTTCAATAATAAAAGTTGTTCTCTTAGTGGAATTAAAAACCACAAAGCAAAGTCGTAGGAAGCGCAGTTTAATTGTTAGATATAATTATATGCAAGAGAACCATAGCAGCTGACAAACTCCTAGTTCCAGGTATACAATCACAAAGTTTAGCTTCTAATGATAATACAGACTGACATATTATTATTTTAATTCAATTTCATTTAGTTATTAACTTACGCGCTTCCGTACCTTTAATTTTCTTCTTTTAGTTAGTTTTGTTTTTAATAAACATGTTATACGTTCCATGGTTTCTACTTACAAAAGGATTAATTATTTAACGTGTTTTTAATTATACCTGCAAATAAAAAAAAACACGAACAGCCATACAAAGCAGATAATCAAGAAATGATTTAGAGATAAAGATTTATATATCAAATTAGGTACCTACTTAAAAATTCAAGCATATTAGGGCATGTCAATTTCTGTAAAGGGCTCTTGACGATTATAGTTATTAAACCTGTACCGTCATAGTTAGGTATGGATAATCATTAAGCGTAAGTGGGTTGTAAGGCGGTTTGTGGGCTTTCATCATAAAAGTAAAAGACGTCACTATTACGTAGAGGGAAGAACGTACTCTTCTGAAATAAGTATATATTTCGTTGAAAACGTATTTAAAAAAAAAACATAATTCGGTATGTTGTAAATCCATTACATCAGGTATTACTTAAAAATCACTAAAAGCCAGTTGCTACAAAGGATTAAAAAAATATATGATTAGCTAAATAGCGACTGTAAAATCAGTCTTTCAATGGGGGCCCCTCTGTGCTATACAGGGTGGCTCATTGAAATGAGTCAGTATGGGAAAGTCTTAAATTATAAGTCTTTAATTATTATTGTGGCTACTTTAGACTATTTTTTGTTGGGTGACGTTAAGGATGAAGTGTACAAAACAAACTATGATAACGTTGAACACCTTTTATGTCAGTCATAAAGTCAATTTTAACGCAAACTCACCACATGAAAATACAAAATGCAATTTAACAAGATCGTTACCTAAACAAGTTGAATATTGTATCGAAAAAAAAACGGTGGCTACTTCGAACACCTACTATGATGAATTAAAGTATGTGAAAACAATGCATTTTATTAATTTTAGACATAATGTTTCTTAGAGACATTTACTGTTTAAGACCTACAGAATTGATATTTAAATAGAAAAAGTAAAATTTTATTTTTGCAAAACAACCGGGTTTGATTCCCGACTGGGTGCAGTATCTTTTTGAAATGTATGAATGCAGTTTTTCTTTTTATCAAAATCGGTGACATGGTTCCTAAGAATAAATCTTCGTATGACTTATAGTTTAAGACTTTCCCATACTGACCCATTTGAATGAGCCACCCTGTATAGTCTACACGTCTCCGTGCTTCAGAGGGTGGCGTGTTAAATGCAGGCCCCCTTGTTGTAATAGTGACATCAGTTGTTAAGACACGTCAGAAATCTTAAGGCGGCACAAAAATCCCGACACTAGTTTTTCAACCGCACTATAATAATCTTATTTGCCTTTATAACCTAATTAATTGGATTTTTAGTGAGCAATAAAGCAACATAAAATAAAGTCTTGTATGATAAATATATCTAGTTATCACACGCACTACCCATGACTCAGAAAATAAATGGCAGATCGTGCCAAGTGTGCCCGACATGGCTCACGTATCGACCGCTGCCAGAGGCAGTAACCGAGACCGGTGATTGAACGAGCTCTCCGATATTCGAAGCCATATTTTTGATACACAATCAGGTAGCTTCAAGTCTTCAATATCTTAATTAACTTGGAAACAACAACAATTTTCCCACAGTAAACCCATAATGTTAATACCTGTTATAAAATAATAATAATAACCTTTCATCTATTTATCCTTACTGGGAATCTTAAGCTAAGCAATAGGAAACCGATCTCTCTGCTATTGTTTTATAGAACATACTTTAAAAAAAAAAAAAAGACAACTCCCGCACTAGAGATCATGCCCTGTGTCGCGGGGACTTTTACAAACATCAATTAACGGACACATAGAACACCCAGACTCAGGACAATAATTTGTGGATCTCACAAATTATTGTCCTGCGTGGGGATCGAACCCACAACCTCATGCGCGGCAGCCGCTGGCTCTACCGGCGCGCCACCGAGATCGCCAAATGGATCAATACTACAATAATAAATAATACGCCAATACTACATACAATAAGTTCTTAAAATATACACAATGAGAAGTTTAATATGTAATAAAAGCTTTTATGAGGACGTGGTAGACTGGTAAGAATTAATTTCATACGGCGAGAAGAATGACGATGCTGTCTCTCTACATGGAGTACTTATCACTTTTAATAGGTCGCCTTCCTTTTGTAATACGCTGAAACAGTTGACATACGCTTACGTCACAAATACATCATGAAACCTTATGCTCTAAGAATTATGTGTTTGTCTCCCATATGCACCTTTACTCTTTGAGGCAATCCGTAGCAATTGACGACTGTCACTTAAATGAGCTGTTATTTCGATTGATAACAAAGGTACGGTAAAATAAAAATAGAATAATATTTTCACAAAATAGAATATTAAAATATGCAAAAAATTGTGGCATGTTACGCGTAAGAACCAATTACCTAGGCAAAGAAGAAATGATATACCTACTGTACTTCATTATTTGTAAATTCCTAAGCTAATCTTTTAAAGTAGGTATATCTTAACTATGGATGATAACAAAACTAATAAATGAATCAGAACTAAAACCATTTATTATTATTTCTTCTTGAAAAAAACTGAATGCATCGTTGTTTTAACTAGACGACCTTCATCACAATACGTTAAAATACGTTAGTATATTTGTGTACACATCTCAGGTATCATTACGAGTATAGAATACGAAAATGTAAACGAAGCGTTGTAGACCACGCGCCCGCATAACATTGCTACACACTTAATATTGAATTCCCCACCAATTGAAACTTCGTCACCTCCAAGAACGCAGGAAGCGGTGACAGGATGTGTTCTCAGATATTGTCACGCCGTGCATATATTTTACAATTGAGTAAATATGTGAGGAAGAGTGAAAAAACATCAAGACTTATTTAGTAGCTGTTTTATGCCAAATATAAAGCGTCAAAGTGCAACCCTTATGAGTCTTCAGCGAAATAAAATTAGACAAACTATTTACAGATAATTATAAATTAAACTGAAAATTTTCTATAGCATAACTAAACTGTACCTGTAACGCCTAGTACCTACCTATGTACTAATTTCAAATATTACAACATCAAGCCGTATTATTAAGTAAACTTTAAAAGGAAAACAGTGAAGGGCCCTCACCATAACCTACTCGTATTTGTAACTTACTAATACCAGCCAAGGTGACATACCTAATAGATAAGTATTATTTTTGTTGAAGAAGGAAATTTTGCCACAATAATCAGTCTTAAACCATAGCAACAACGTGCAACTAGCCCTCATCATTGTCGTATTACCGTCTCTTCAGAGAGACATCTAAGACTGTTATTAGTTTGAAAATAACGTTTATTTTAATATAAAGTTCGTATTTGATCTTGCAAACAATATGCTTATGTATTTATTACGTTATAACTTATTTCCGTTTATTATCATAAATCTAATTAATAAACGAAAATGTTATCGCGTTTAACTAACAACTTGAACTTAATGGAAATAATGAAATATCGATACAAAAGCAATCACCTCCATTTTCTCGATAAAAAAGTTAAATGAAATGTTCAAAAGAGAATTCATTTTTCCATAAAATACCGCGTAGGTGTCGTGGAACCCGTACCGAAACATTTCCGAGTCCTCTTATCACTTGCAATGGCGCCTCTGACGGAAATTCTTTACATTGAAACCACTATCATTTCCTACTGTTTACTTTGCTTCTAATCAAGAGTATCGTCTGAAGTCGAAGGGCAAAAATTTGTATAAAGTATAGATACCTACGTATAAATTAATTACATGTTTTGTCTATCTCTTTTGCCATTCAAGCTTCTATGACGGCTTTTATTTCGACTTTTATTATTAGTTATTTATCAAATTCAACATAACTTATATCAAATGTTGACCTCGTTATCCGAGAACACAAATATGAAAACTTTTCTCTCTTGAGCTATTTTTCACTAGTCAAACGAAACATAATTTACATTGTATATAATATTATTAAACGTACCTAACAATCGTGTATCCATTCAAACAATACATTGCCGAAAATATATTTTCTGTACAAAATCCTTAACCACATTAAAAACGAAACATAAAGAAAAATAAAAGCTTCAAGTATTTACGTATCCTTTTTGTTTCTGTTAAAAAACAAACAATTTACGAATACAAAGATGTTACTTAACATTTACTTGAACGTACTACGATTGTTCGAGTCCACTCTTAAGAATTTAATTTTGGGTTAAAGTATTTCCGCTTGCTACTCTGCTTGGTAGACAACAGTTATTAAAATACTTTAGATTTGTTCCAGCGCGAACAACGCTAGAGGACGCCCGTCAGAAGCCTTGAATGCCTCACGACACACACAAATATGTTCACTTTAAACATTTTTTATCAATTACCAAATACCAAGTATCTAGATATTTTATTAAAGCTTTAGATTAACAAAATGTTTAAGATTTTGACGTCTGATCACACCAACTTAATTTAAAATGTTTTTACAACTGAATTATAGAGTTTTGCGAGTTTTATATGTTAAAATATTGTAACCTGTTTTATTAAAAAAACTTAAAAAAAAAATGTAATACTTAATGACCGCACAAAAGTATTAACAAAATGTTGTTTTGTTATCATAGTAAAGTACGTTTGAGTGTATATGGAATACTATCATTAATTGACAAGATAAATGATTTGAAACACAAAAAGTGCAGGATTAATTTATCAAATGAAATACTTTTTCTATTTCTAATTAATTATTATAAACCTAGTTCTTAAGTTCTTTCAAATTGACGAACTTGAATTAAGGGACTAGTTAATGACTTAACAGTTATGTACTTCTTCAGTGATACATTATACTTAGTTTCCCATTTAGACATCATTTACTACACACTGAGGACGATATAGAGATGGTCGTAAATACTGAACATACACGAACCCGTAAAGTACACCTACCTTATAATTGGTCAACTCTAATCGGACGATAGGGATAGAATGCACAAGTATAATTATGATACAAATGGCTCGGTGGTCTGCATGTCTCAATTCACCTCTACATTACAACTTAATGCTTAATATATTGATACGAAATCATTATTGCTACTAAAAAGAGTACGAAAGCTCGACCATAACCATAAGTATTAATAAAGGATAAAATAACAACATAATATAAAACAAGATATGACAAACTTTCGAAGAAGGTAACATAATATTCATCGCAAGTCATAACCTCTACAAAGGAAGCTCAAATGAAATTAAATTGTCCGTTGATTGACGAAGGGAGCCGTTGTTCACAATAATTATCATATTATAACGATCTCAGAGGAAGCGAGTAAGACAAGCGCACATTTCTAAGCTGCGTCGTGTTGACAACATCATTCAAGAATGCCTTAACTGATGTACGTGCTGAGTTAATTTATTGTATTAACATTAATATATTTGCTTTTAATCTACTTATATGATTAACAGATGACGTATGTTGGTAAATTTTTGCTACGCTGGGGGTCTTGGATAACCTCGCGTAAGTCAAGCATTTGAATGACCTACTGCGTTTGATTGTATTTTCAGAATTGGTATTGCAAAAATTAAGTTAATCCGATTACAAGATCGGCCAAGTGGTTAATTGGGCCTGTGGGGTTTGGAGTGTGAGGAACACTTGTATTACAGTTTGTTATTGGATGTTTGTAATGTTTTTAATTACATTAAAGTGACAGACAAGCTTTTATAATAATGATCACAAAGTTCACTAAAATACATTAAGATTGTGCAGAACTACATACAGAAGTACAATTATATAAATGGATGTATAAAAATAGTTATCTAACTATAATTTTAATCAGTGTGTTTTGTCAACTGCCATACGAGTTAAGCTCTGACCGCAATCTAATCAAATATACTAACAAGTTTCTAAAACACAAAAGCTCTAACGTTTAAAACAACTTTCAATAACAAACAAATCAGAACGTCCGTTGAAAACGTAATCCTAACTGTTATTTGCAAAGGACTTTTCAATGAGGGATTGCATAACATTCTATTGAGCGTTGTTAAAACTTACATAGAATGAAAACTAGCAGAATGTTTGAGCGGATCATTGTTTCATACATTATATTAGCACTTTCCCATTGCATTGTACTATAATATGGTAAATTTCTATTGTTTGCTTAGTGATTAATATTACGATCTCGTCAGCAAGACACGATTTAGCATATTGATTACTTTTTCCATTATTTATTTAAAGTTATTTGTTTTGTTATTACTTTATGGACCTTTATGTGACTTACTAGCGCCGTCAAAAGAAAAAAAAAATATTTCCAAAGACATTTTGCATTATTGATCCTATTTGCCAATTATGATTTTTTTTTCAATTGGCGGTGCTAGTGAGCCCTATAAACGCTCTTAAGGCTTTTAAACATGTATTAGTAATGGCACCAAACGTTACAAATAGAATAGCTTCCATTCATCAAAATACTTTTTTTTAAAACTCCTCTTTACATAATGATCAAAATGATAGTTGAAATAGATTTTAAATTTTGCAGTGTTTTACATAAAATATTTCTGAAACTAAAAGAACTGAACACAAAGTTTCAAACAGTTAACTCCAGAGACAATAGTTATTTACCATGACGACGTAATTGTTAACCGTTAGCACAGACATTAATAAATCCAAGCAATCCTTTGACAAAGTTGAACTACAAGTCAACTGGCATAAGACAAACGGATGCAACCATTTGAGACGGAACGTTCAATTAGGTAACTAAAAGCTTTATTAATGTTTGTTAGTAACATGATATTAATAGATTATATAATTATTATTTGTTTTTTTAATAGTAGTCGCAGTTTACATTCGTGGTGCAGTGTGCACAAAGAAGGTGCCATTCGTTTTCTCCTTTAGATAAGGCAAAAAAAATATTGTTTTTTTTTGGTTTTTCAGTCTTTTTAACCATCTCCAAAAAAAGGAGGACCACGGAAATCTTTAAATGATATTACTGTTTGACAAAAAGCTCTTTTAAAGTAAACATAGCTCAGTTTTGATACATTCAATTATAAAACAATATTTCGAAAGTTGATTCTAAAGATTACAAAAAACCAAAACCGAATATGTGACAAACCTTGCCTTTTTGGCTATTCACACAAATTGTTATATGCCAGTTCATATATTCACAAAGCTGATGTGGTTTTAAATCCGCGACTTCGTTATCTGTCTGTGTTAGGAGTTAATACGATTCGAATAGGCTAGAAGCCTACACCGTTGTTACATCTAGGCTAGGCAGCGAAGTTGAATAGAATTAAAGTGCACTCCAAAACTTTGTTGCTAAGCTCGAATTTTTGCTGTTATCCTCTGCCGCTACGTACAAAATATGTAAATTTGAAAGTAACCGGGACTACGACTAAATATTATCTTTATTAATAAGAGTTTTTCCTTGGCTTATCAGACTCGAGAGCTGTGCCGCAGCTTAGTAAATAACAAGAAAAATTATAGATTTATAAGCCTCTCAAAAAGATTTTCTTACTGAAATGTCTTTCATTTGGAGAAATAATTTTGTAAAAAAGGATTTCTTTTTTTAACGCTCTCTCTGTTTTCGTAATTTAGAATGTAAAGTGATATTCTAAGAAATGTAAGTAAATTATTTTTAAAATACAAAATAAAATACAATAGTCAACTTCCCTTCTGTCCGTTCTAATTTCTTATCGGTTCGTGTTTTCTTTCACGCCTGCCGCTTATTAATAATGTTTTCTTTAGATATTTTTAAGGTAGCAATTAATTTAAAAAAGGAGTTTCAAAGGCATTTCTGCACACAAACAATTAATTAGTACGCCGTCGTCTATAACGTGATCTACACAGCTAAAGACCATACCTTGTAAAGCGATTGGATTTCGTCTCGCTCTTTGAGCTAGAGAGCTCTAGTTTTTAACTGATTGCATTTTTACATTGTAAAAGGTCATGTCAGTTACTTATGTCTCCAGCATATTAGCTTATAGTCAAAGTCAAAGTCAAATAGCTTTATTCACTTAGGTTACAAAGTAACACATGCAAATCGTTATACATGTAGTAGAATAGTATAGAGAAAAATGTCTGCCAAACTACTACCACTTTCGCAGACGACTATAGTAGAGCTCTGAGAAGAAAGTGGCCAAGAAACTCAGGCCACTCTTTTCAAAAATAATAATTTGACTTTGTTACAATTACCAACAGCAGCGTGAAGAATGATGTGTGCAAGCAAAAACGCAAGCTGTATTGTTGGCTACACCCATTAACATATAAAACAACAGAAGACCTTCTAACCACTATTCAGTAAAGTGCAACCTCCCCACCACTCAAACACATACACACACACATATTCACATACACACAAACACCAACACACACACATACTCATACACCAACACACATACACACACACACATTCACTGTTAGTAATAAGTATATTGAAGTAGACTAATTATGTTCTTCGTCATCATCTTGTTAATTTTGAATTCTCTTTTCTTTAAGCTCATTAGTACTATGCTAGCTCACTATACGTACCAAATATTATTGTAAACGTTACAAGACACAATACAATGGACACTCCTTCCTGAGATACAGACAGGTTTCCTGCCTAGTTTGGGGAAGAGGGTCCTACGACTTAATATAATTGATTATATTGTACTGGTTTCGGCTAAATAGTTTATAGTTTTAAGTGAACCTTGTATGCCACGATATGTACAAATTACTAAGAAATAAATTATTATTATTATATAATCTTACATGCATAGCAATTTAAAGTTTAATTGATAAAAAAAATTTCATTGTTAATAAATTGATTTAAAAAAGCTTTAATTGCATGGCACGTTCATCAGTCATCTCGTCACTGCGATATCCGACAGAAATTAACACACAAGCATTTGTGTCGTCAAGTTGATTTTGTTAATCTTTAAGTAGTTGAGAATGGAATAGAATACCATTTAGATAATATAATTAAATACATTTACAAATGCAAGTGAAGTATTTCTATCGTTACAATAACAAATAAAACTGTAAAAGAAAGTAATAAGGTAGTAACATAACATCCGCACAACTACCTAGGTTAAGCCACAATCTACACCATGGAACAAGCAACATGAAATCACGATAATTGAAATCTAAGCCCATGAGTTTTTGTCATTAATATAATCGTTTATTGTATAATAGCCTTTCGATAATAGCTGATTTTTTACAAATGCTTTAAAGTTTAGTAAAGGTAGATCCATTACATGCTTAGGCAGTTTATTGAATAAACGTATACCGAGTCCCGCAAAAGTGTTATGTACCTTATGTAGGCGATGTTGTGGACCTATCAACTTATGCCTATTCCTCGTACCAATGCTATGAATGTCGCCATTTCTATCATACTGTTCAATATTTTGCTTAATATATATTATATTAGCATATATATATTGTGAAGCAACTGTTAAAATACCTATTTCCTTAAAACGATCTCTCAATGAAACATTCGATTCAAGATTGTAAATAGCTCGAACTGCACGCTTCTGAAGAATAAAAATAGATTCGATGTCTGCAGCCCTACCCCACAAAAAAACACCATAGGACATTAAGCTGTGAAAGTAACTAAAGTATACCAATCTTGCTGTCTCTATATTCGTTAGCTGCCTCACTTTTTTAACTGCATAAGCAGCTGAACTTAGTTTTCCTGCTAGAGCTAATATATGAGCACCCCATTGCAGCTTACTATCCAACGTTATTCCTAAAAATACAGTAGTGTCTACAAAACGAAGGACCTCACCGTTTAAAATCAGATTATTACTAAGGCTTTTAACATTGGGCATAGAGAATTTTAAGCATTTTGTTTTGGCAGCATTTAAAAGCAAATTGTTAGCAGTAAACCAGTTCAGGACTTGTGCGAGAGATTCGTTAACTTCATCTAAATTAGTTTGCTTACGGTTTACTTTGAAAACGAGTGAAGTATCATCTGCAAATAAAACAATGTCGCACAAACCCTGAGCAAGAAACGGCAAGTCATTGACATAAACTAAAAATAGAAACGGACCTAGAATGGATCCTTGAGGCACGCCCATACTTGGCGGAAGACCAGAGGACCTACTACCATTTACTTCGACATACTGAACCCTATTGCTTAAATACGAAGATAATAAATCAAGAGAAGCATCCCTAATTCCATAATGTCTAAGCTTGCACAGAAGTGTCCCATGATCAACGCAGTCAAAAGCTTTAGAAAGATCACAGAAGACGCCTATTGCATCCATAGAATTTTCCCAAGCATCATAGATATATTTCAGAAGAGAAACACCCGCATCAATCGTTGAGCTACCCTTCCTAAAACCGTATTGCTGCCTATGAAAAATATTATTTAAATGAAAGTGACTCTCCAATTGGCATAAGATAATTTTCTCATAGATTTTACTAATCACAGGTAGTATTGAAATTGGTCTAAAGTTACCAGGGTCGCTTTTTGATCCATTCTTGAACAAAGGAATAATCTTACTGTGTTTCATTAGATAAGGAAATACACCTATGGCAATACACTTATTAAATATAATAGATAAATGTGGAGATATATTAAATATAATACCCTGAAGAAGCTTGACAGACATACCCCATAAATCAGCAGATTTCTTGGAATTGAGACTTTTGAAAGCTTTTATGATATCATTATGGTTAATAGACCTAAAACTGAAGCGGTTCTTACATTCAATTACTTTATCTTTTAGTAAAAATTCTGCTTGGTTTGGAGAGGAATTTAAGGAGGTTGTTGTATGAATAGGAACATTGACAAAGAAATTATTAAAAGCATGTGCAATGTCAGCATTATTGGTGAGAACCTTATCTTGAGTTTTTAGTACATAATTAGTATCACGAATTTTCATCCGGCCGGTCTCTGCATTAATAATGTCCCATGTACTTTTAATTTTGTTGTTTGATTCCTTTATCTTATTACTCAAATAAGAAGACTTTGCTATGGCACAAGCCCTCTTAAAAGTTTTCGAGTAGTTCCTGACATATTGAATGAAATCTGGTTGAGTATTATATTGTTTCATACCATACAATTCATACAAGCGAGCTCTACTTTTATATATACCTGTTGTTGCCCAATCACAGAATTTAGTTTTAGAGTTACTAACAAAAGTCTTAGTTTTAAAAATATTATCATATTCAAGCTTGATAATGTCTAATAAATCTTTATAAATATCATCTGGGCTATACTGATTAAGATTAATTCTAGTCACTTTGATTGCAACATTATCACTAAATTGATTTAGGCGGTTTATGGTAATTGGCCTGCATGTGATTTTGTTCTCTGTGGGAGTAGTAATAGATGGAAATACTACCCTTTGCCCACAGTGGTCAGATGTTAAATCACTTAAGATATCCTTATTAACATATTCACAGTTGCAAAATACATTATCTAAGCATGTAGCAGAATGAGATGTAATCCTAGTGGCTTCTTTAAATAAAAACTGTAAATTATAAGACTGAAACAAACAAATTAATCTAGCACTAGTTGAAGATTTTTCAAGTAGATTTACATTAAAGTCCCCGCATACTATAATAAATTTATTTCCTGAGCATAGTCTTTCTAACAATTTCTCCATAACACCCTCGAATAGACTATAATCACTCTGCGGTGGTCGGTACACACAAGCTACGACATGTTGCTCAAGCTCCACACAAGAGATTTCGACTGTGCGCTCGATAGAAAGATTTGCTATGTCTTTTCTTTCTTTAAATTCAACTTTATTACTTATAAATATTAGAGAGCCACCGCGTATAGCCTTCTTTCTTACAAACGCACTTGCCAATGTAAAGTGTGCATTATTAAATAATAATTCATGTGACTGTAACCAATGCTCGGTAACACAAAAGATTTGTACATTATGTTTGTTTAAAAACAGTTCTATTTCTAGTTCTTTGCCAGATAGACCTTGTATGTTTTGATGAACTAAACAAAGATTAAGGCTACCCTTTGTCTTATCTAATAGTTTAAACTATTAGATGGTTTAATAAATGTATTAGTAGTGGACCTACTATCTCCTACCAAACTAATGAGTACTCTATTAGTACTTGTACCTATACCTATATTAAATGCTAATAAATTAGCAAGTTGTTTTCTATAATAAAAAGAAAGATACATGGTATCTTTTGTTAAGTAAAAACTGTTCCTAATAAAAATATTAGAGTCAAAAAATAAAATGTCACAGTAGTGACGTGTACTATTATATAATAGTAAATTTAATTTACCTATATGCCTATTTTGTTCTTGAGTAAGTGTATATTATCTTATAGGGAGCATGCTTCTATCTTATTTTGACGACCAGGTGGCGAACAATATAGTATGTATGCCTATCACACCAATATTTGTGCTCGTAAACATAAATGTTTTATAATACTATCTAAGATTATAATATGTATTTGTATATAGAAATATACTAATCTGGTACCAACCAGCCTATTGGCAGGTTTCGGTTGACGATAGTTTTATAAGCCCATAATGAGTCATAGATGGCTCTACCATCAAAAATCTATAAAGGATAAAGTGGCCTGTGGTCATCTGCATTGATTGATTTTAGTTTTGAATCTATTCATTATGCTTTTAACATCAACCTTGATCAAAAATGGTTCCTTGGTTAACCAGTATAAGGGTCGCCTTCTTAAGCGGATGAAAACTTAGCGTGCTACTATCTTGGTATACCTATGATAGATTTATTTATTTTCTATTTGTAGAGATAAGATTGGCTGCTGACACCATGTATTCCGTTTGTGTCACTAGCCTTTCACCCCTCCACGAATTTATATTTGTTTTTATTTATAAAGTTTCTGAATAACGTTTTCAAAGGTTCTTGCATTTCCATCATAATTTTCTAATAATTTAACGAGTCTATCATGCGTCAAATATCAAAAATTGGGGAAAAAGCCCTTTTAATCAATTCAAAAGTCCGGGAAATGAAAAAGTTATTTTAACCATTTTTAGATTTTAAACCCGTAATCGACCTATACTCCAGTAAAATAAGCATTCAACCTCGGAATGGAAGCGAATAAGCTGTAAATTTGCATAAACCTTTGTTTTGGTGTACTAATGACTGGTAGAAAAGTCTCATATGATCACGTGTCTGCGTCGTAAGTTATTCAAGGTCAAAGGTCACGAAAATCAGTTTTTCCCATTATCTCGTTTTCTATGGGAAATACGCATTTAACGTCATTATAAATATTGTAGATCATAAAATTTATCAAAATCCTTTCTTAGCGGGTGGCTACGTTATATCATCTACCTGCATGCCAAAATTCAGCTAGATTTGTCCAGTGGTTTGGGCTGTGCGTGCGTTATTAACGTGGTTTCTCCAGTAGGAATACTCCTACCACATACCTAGTGTTCTATCAACGCACAGCCCAAACCACTGGACAGATCTGGCTGAATTTTGGCATGCAGGTAGATGATATAACGTAGGCACCCGCTAAGAAAGGATTTTGATAAATTCTACCCCTAAAGGGATAAGATAGGGGATGGAAGTTTGTATGTAACTATGTCAATTTCAAACCGATTAGGCTGAGACCAAGCATGCATATGCTACTATATATTGAAATAAGCCTTATTTTTCATAATATTTATAAAGGCGAGCGAAATCACGGGAAAAAGCTAGTGTGTGCATATAGTCGAAAATACGACTTTCCTGCGCTCTAAAGTCACGATATCTCGAAAGCGATGCTTTTTAGGAGAAAAGTGTTCAGATATTTTTTGTAGACAATTTTATGATCTACAATATTTATAATGACGTTAAATGCGTATTTCCCATAGAAAACGAGATAATGGGAAAAACTGATTTTCGTGACCTTTGACCTTGAATAACTTATGACGCAGACACGTGATCATATGAGACTTTTCTACCAGTCATTAGTACACCAAAACAAAGGTTTATGCAAATTTACAGCTTATTCGCTTCCATTCCGAGGTTTGCCCCTAATTAAGCCTTATTGGACTGTACTACTATTAACTTGTTACAAAATGTATTGAAAATATAAGAAATCGTTCAATTTTTAAAATATTTACTAAAAGTCTTTATTTACTCAAACCAGTAACTTCATAATCGTTCCTTACTCGCCAAAGTAGCTATAAAGCCATTGCCAGCGTTTTACAAATTGTTGCAGAAAGGCAACATGGCGTTCCATTTGCAAATATAATATTAAAAAGTACCTAAATGCTAATGATCCGATTTTTTAATAATCGAACGTAATCTTCGTTGTATTATCATTTAAATCTGTTCTTCCGTCACTCTACCTTGAGTAGGGTAGGGTCTGCCCACGTAGATTTAAATTGTAAAATATATTGTATACTCTTATCACAACGTATTTTGCTCATTATGCAGCAAGCCAAAGGCCATTCAACTTAATACAAATGAAAACTCACGTGTTTGTATTACTATACCTAATCAACTTATCGTTAGTAATTAACATAGCATTCTCTGACATTTCGCAATCACCTAAACAAATAAACATTGTGTCTTAACTCTTTGATGCACATATGTATAGCTATTTATATATGTGTGATGTGTTGATGACACACCCTTTATGAGAACTTACTTTGTCTTGACAGTACAGTACTTGTCCGTTAGGTGTTGACCGAAGAATTAAAACTATCAGCTTCTCTTGTCTCATGTGTTTCGTAAAAGGCTTTAATAGCCTTTTAAAGTTTTTTAGGGAATTTCGAAAATCAACATTAGAGACTACTCTTGTATAACCCGTAAAGCTTCATCATTATCATAACAGCCCATTAATGTCCCACTGCAGGGACGAGCCTCCCGTGACGGAGGGATTCTTGGCCTACTAATAGCACGCTGGCCAGACGGGCTGGTAAAGGGTTTAATTTCTAGTTTTCTTTCTTTTTATTTCGTAAAGATAATATTCACGGATAGTCCCTTAGTCGGTTTTTACGACACCCATGGGATGAGATGGAGATGTGTGTCGTAAAGACTTTTATAGCATTTTAATTGTTTTTAGGGAGTTTTGAAAATCAACATTAGAGACTACTATTGTAAAAGCCATACAGCTTACTAGGTATCATCTTATGAGATGATTATCTACATGCCCAATATCAATCGTGTGACTTGAGTCGTGCTCTACGTACGATGTGAACACACTCGTAGTAACAATCAACTAGAAGAGAAAAAGAGCATAATTATAATTAATTGTTTAAAAGTTATTTTTGGCGCCTGCGTACATTGTAACTTATATTCTGCCTCTTTTCAATATTACTTCAACATTATTTCATACTATAACAATAATAATCTTTTTAATCCAAAACTTATAAGTATTCTTTAATAGTCTGTTTTAAACAGACTTATAGAATATCTTGACTTAAGTAACAAAGCCATTGCTAATTTTTTTATAAAGTCACTCCCATTCATTACACAACACTGTTCATACAGTGTGAAACAAGCAAACTTAATAAAATGATATATATTATGTGTGACAGCTCTAATGGGCAAATCAGAGCATTGTCCCTAAGTGAGAAACAAGTAACTGGTACTAATTGTATGACTCACGCTTAAAAGCCAGATGGCTACCGATTATAAACCACATTCGCAATAATGAAATGCAGCTGTTAATATTACTTAATAACTTTATTATGTAAACTAAGCAGAATTAATAAACAAGATGCTACTTCATCAACTACTGTTTGTCGTGATTTAAACCTTAAACTGACTCATATATTACGTTATGTTTAAGGAAAACTTATATTTAATATTTATTATCACATATATTTATTTCAATAAATGTTTACCTTACTGGATAAGAAAGTTTTAAAACTTTCTTCGTACGATTAAAAGATAAATTTTATATGCTTGCTATTATTTATTAAATTTTTACCTCTAAAAACTACTTATAAATTAAATTACAGAATAAGACTAATCGCTGCATAACAAAGTAGCAGGTGCCTAAAACTTTAATACTGTATGACTACTCTCAGCGCCTGTCAATATTTTATCCTCAAAGTGTCTAACTGCCAAATAACTCTACATACTCAAAGTTACGTTAAGTAACTTGAACTTAAGTAATTTTAGTGTCAAATTGTCCTCCAGGTAATACTCAAGAGTGAACAAAGTCTTTTAAAACTAATTAAGTACTCATTAGAAAGTTTCAAATACCTGCGAAAGGTCCGCATCTTCTCTAAGTTTCTCGACAATAGTAAGTTTCCTGTCAGCTAAAACGAGCCCCGAGCACATCACTAACAACAACACAAGTCGTCCACCCATGGTTCTGTCACGCTAAACATCCAGACACGTCACAAAAGTTATTCACAGGACACTCGCGAATACATGTGCGGTGAAGTATCGGAGGTAGGAACGCGCGGAGTAGGAGAATGCGCCGCGATAAATGCCGGGTTGCGCCGGTGTAGCGCGGGAGGCACTGACGCGTTGACGCAGCCGGCGCTCGTCCCTTCCCGCTCTCTCACGCGCCTGTTCACCGACGCTATATCAAACTGGTCATCAGGCGCCGTGACCGTTGGGCTTCGAAATATAATCGAAAGCATTATTAGCATAACAATAAATGCATCTTAGAGATGAGTAACCGATTCGGACCGTAGTGATCAATGTCAAGGTTTTGAACTCACTCATTTGCGGAGACCTACTTTTTATAGAGAGTTATTGGTGATTTTCTTATTAAGCTTTCTTTTCTGTTTATCATTTTACTTATCTGTACCCACAATAATATAATTGCCTTAAAATGTTCCAGACTGCGATATGTGCTAACTTATATTTATTCACATATTAAGTATAATAGATATAAGTATACTAGTTGTACTTAAAGTATTGCATATTCTACATAGAGTCAATAGAAACTAAAGTCAGAATACTTTATCAACTAATATACTTATATTATCCAATCTACTAAATAAAAAAAAACTTTATGTAAAAAAACACGTCAAATTATTATCTGGCCTGCCTGTACTATTACTAAAAGAATAGACGTTGTCTATAATTCTAGCTACCTGACGCGGGTTCTGCGCCCGTCGCTCGTTTGGTAAGAACGTGACGGGAACCGATTATGACCTATTGTGTCTTTATCGCTATCATCTTTTGGCTTTTTTGGCGCTCTGTTTTACAACTATGTTTTGTTCATATTAGGTGCTCCTTTTTGTTTGATGGGTATCTAAGTAATGTGACTTCGGAAATAACTCTACATTGTACTGATTTCGAAATGCTCTCGTTTTCAATTATAATACATTTATCACGATAAGTGATAACTCTATTATTACATTAAAGAATACAATTAAGATTTTTATTTTTATATTTTCCATAACATTATTACCTACATGCTTTATGAAATACACCTTCTCTGGCAATATGGGCCTTTTTACGGAAACCAGATGGCTACATAGAACACATACGACTTACTTAAGCCGAAGAGCAAAAAATTATGTTCTGTGTTGACGTTTTGAAGGCCGAATGTTTAGTCTCACTACAGAGAAGGTCGATCAAGGAGAAAAGGTAGGAAAGCGGATTCTGAGCACTGTATGTAACTAGGACATGACACTCGGATAATGATGATGCTGATGTGTAAAAATAGCTTCATGCTACTTGTGTGATTTGCAAATCAACTTCAAGCCATTTACCTACGCAAATACACGGGTACTTTCTTTAAAAGATTTAGTTTCGATTTAGAGCCAAGTCGCAAGCCAAGAACAAAAATTTACGGTACAAACTTAGGTACAAGGAAGCAGGTCCTGCCAAAACAAACGTTAACTGAACTAACAAAATACATAATATAAAAAACAAACAAAAAGTTATTAGGTGTTACTAACTTTTTTATATTTTTGCTTTTTTACTTCTTGATAACTTTTTATGAAAAAAAAAATCTAACAATTTGTGTCTTTGACCACACAAAGAGGGGGGAATGATTGAGACATTCATCCAAATAAAATCATCATCATAGCAAATACATTTTTATAATTTGAAATATTAAAAATGAAAATTTATATAATTTGAAAAAAATGGCGCCTCGCACTGACTCTCTTTCCCCTTGGGATAAGTATTAGTGGCCAAAATGAGGTTGACATAATATCAATTGTGCATTAAAACACCAAAGATAAGGATGAATAAACAAAACGATCTTTTTAGGCAAAAAATGACATCACAGACCAAGTACTACAAGCACGTTCATTTTTCATTACAAGAATATACTTACCTCCTTTAGTGCCAGCCAAAAACATCACCATTACAACCAACCAAACATGGCAGGTGTTCCTTTAGAAAATTGTCTAACGACTAAATCTCACATCATCAAACACCGAATGGTTGTGTTAAGGACCAACAGTATTACTCCCCACCACAACAGACTATGATGCCTACCAATTAATACATAAACTACCGCACAGACACATTAATGTATAAAAATTATTACACGAATCAAAATGAAATAAATTGGTGCCAAATATCAACCAGCCAGTAATTGTTCAGAAAGCGTTACTTACTCTATTTTATGTCCGCCACTTTAGGCCAATTTAGGAACCGATTTGGGAACTTCAATTGAGTGAACATAGATGAATATTGGCAGCAATTAAAATTTAGTGATAGATGGACTTATTGAAAAACTTTACCTACTAATAACACTATGCTATTAGTGGACTTTTGAATTATGCATTTCCTTTGTTATGTCTGTTTGGTACGTTTTTATTCCACAAAGCACTTTCTGTAATCAATGCATGGAACATTATTGAAAAGAGCTGAAAAACCAGACCTACGGTAGAAAATAAAATAAGCTTGACTCATATCTATGTATGTACGTACGTTTGACGTTACATGGAAAGGGGTCTTAACTCTTTGAGTTACCTAAAAGCTAATATAGACCAAAAAAAATAACTCTACCTATTATTCATTAAAAATAAATTAAAAGTGCTAGAACAGACAAATGTTTGTCTTTTTATTTCTATCCTAATAGCACTCTCGCTTTGTCGAATTAACTGGAAACTCGACAATGGGAAATAAGAATGAAGTAAGTTCTTAGAATAGAGATTTTTTAAATATTATTACTACCAAGAAAAACACATTTCCAAGACATTGTAATATATTTTTCTAACTAGAGAAAGACGTCCCTGACATGTTAGTGACAAGGGTTGTTTTTGTTTAAAGCCCTGTGTCTCATGGGGATTTTATAAACTTCAATTTAACGGACACAAGGAACATTCAAGATCAGTATAATTGGAAGTAGAACGCACACTCAATTGTACTGCGAGGTATTTCAACCCGTGTCCTTGTTTATAGCTGCCCTACCGCGACCGTCACGCCACTGATACATTTAATATTTTTCCTAATTTTAGAGCTAAGTGGCACAATACATACTAATATCATAATCACATATAATAACTCACTTCCTAAAAGAGTTTTTAATTCGGTAATATTTTTTATAGAGTGATAGGAGAATAATAAAAAACATTGATACGCGAATGTACTAGGTAAAGTGGATAAAGGGTGGAAAGACTTACAGGTGCAGTTACAGGGGCGGTGGCGTCGTACTCTCAGCCAAGGGGCAAGTTTGAAATAGATGTAAATATCTTCATCATGTCTCTGCCTACCCCATAGTGGTATCAATCGTGATTATATTGTTTTTTATATCATAAGAAAAAAGAAAAGTATTAGAATAATTAAGGATAATATTCAATGAATATTCCTAATGTAAATAAAACAAATACTATATATTGGTATTCTGAATCAATTAAATTACATAATGAATTTATTAAAAAAAAAAGTGTCAGGCGCTCTTAAAACATTCAAAATGTATATTTAAAAGTTTGCTTACCCTTTACCAAGATATTTATGAACTCAAATTTTAAAGGATCTCTAAGACGCTCTTATGAATTCTAAAGAGAAGGAAAAGAGGATTCAATTTTAGAATAACGCTTTATTTTCACATTCTGAATTGGTTTTATAAAACACGTTTATCTTTTGAGGTACCTACTTTGTTCCTTACGTCAGTTATTTTTCAGAGGTCGCGGATTTGAACTTCACACAAGTATTTATGTGAATGAACGGACACGGTTGTTTGATTATCGTTATCTAAGTTTTTACATATACTTAGTAATGATCGTGTTCATGCACACAAATCAAATGCGAGACCTATGCCATGGGCGGAAAATATAATAGTTGTCCGTTTGTTGATGGACTAAGAAATATACAAAACTTTCCTCCCCTGAAAAGACAGCTGGCAGAGATTTCGTAAAAATATAATTATTGCTAGAGATGGAATATTCAGAACTAATTCTGTGCCAATGCGTCAACTGACTAGCGTGGTATTAGGTCTAGTTACCCTTTCACTTCAGTATAATATAAGCAACCGTTGTGTTAACGACTTTTCATCCGGTATGTATGTTTTATATTTTGTAATTATGTTTTCACTCTGTGTTTAAAAAAATATTTATACGTGTAGAACTTAGTAAACCTACACAGCAACCTATACTTACCTAGTAAAATAATATTGATGCAGGTTGCTATTAACACGAATAAGGTTGTTATAGGAAATTATTTTTCATTCATCGATGATCTGCAATCAAGGGGACTTAATTTAAGTTATATATCCATTGTCAGAGGAATTTGCGGCATAAAGCCTAACACCACTTTAGCACTTTGATCGTTTGAGAGAGCTATTTCGTAGCCAAACGCACAAATCGTTTGGCACGATCAATCTCAGCGTAATTCCTCTGTTAGATGCATGTCTGATAGATTTACGACTACTTTGTGGTATTATGTCATTTGGAACCAGATAGGGCTTTTTACTATTATGAAAAAATAGAAAGAAGAATAAATTTATCATCACTTCTATCACAAATAGAAGTGATGATAAAAATGCAACTAGAGTAACAGATTTATAAGCCTTAAATTTATTTAATTGGTGATGCTTATTATATTGTATGATACAGTGATTTTCATCCTCATAAAAAACACAGCAGTGGACCTTTTTAATCAGCATGTCAATTCTCGTACCTTAAAATTGTTAAAAATTTGGTTCAGTTATCTGTAGTTGTCAAATTTTCATACGATAGGTAAGACAATTTGACAACTAAAGTTTACTTAACCGAATTTAACGATTTTATGGAACGAGAATTGATATGCAGATAAATATCTTGAATGTGAATATTTATTAATGACGATAAAAATGCAACATGTTTAACAGATTTTTAAGCTTTGTATTTATTTAATTAATTGGTAATGCTCATTACATTATTATAATGGTAATGCTTTTTATATATTACTGTGATAAGGTGGTTTTGATGCTCTTGAAAACACATAGCAATGAGCGATAAGTCCACGCCTTATACCGTTATTTATTGGTTAGTTATTTTATAATAATGTCACATGTAATGTGTTTCGGTGTAATTAAAAGTTATATTATCTTATACGTAATTGGTATTTATGTAATAAGTCTTTTTAGGAAAGACATTTCTGTATTATCTTTCTTTAAATTAGTCATTTTTTTACAATAAACCAGTTTTTATCACAGGATTCAGGACTCTGTTACTTATACTTAAAAGAGTTATAACGTATTTGTTTTTAATGATTATTAAATTATTACTTTAGGTAATTATAAATTGAATCTATATTTTGTAAAGCAAATATATATATGTATATTTTTAAAATTTACATCATTATACTGGAATCAATTCTCTTTGACTGGTAACCATAGTACAACTAAAGAATTATATTATAATTTAACAAAAATAATAAGGAAGATAATTTCAAATTTAATTTAGGAGTTAAATTTACTTTGCACACACACCTGCAACTTGGTATGTATTTTGACTCATACTTCTTCACAAGAAAACAGTATCATTCGCAACCCCGATAAAATACGGCAATTCAAACTGACCGCAGATTCCAGATTAAGTAGCAGGTAGTAGTGCCGAAGAAAGGTGTGCTATAAAAACTTCAAAAAAGTTTTATATCGACATTATCTTAGTATCGAATTTCGTTTAAGTAAATTTTTTAAACTATTGGCTTTTTATATTCAAGGTTGCACATTTTACAAATATTAAAAAAAAAACATTTATAATTAGATTTAGAATAGAACTTTGTAAAACATAACAGTCTCTAACACATAAAGTTAAATCTAGTTAAATAAAAAATTAAACAAATTAGTTATTAAGTTGCTCACTAAAAGGCCCTGCCATAGGTCATTAATGTCATGTTATGATGTGTATATACTCGTACTTATGTTTTTACTTAATAACCATACTTACAATATCATGTACCTACATAATAAGCTCTCATAATAAAGATAAATTTGTTGGTACAGTAGACGTTACACTTTAAGAACCATAAATTAATTAAATACGAAATGTGAAATTGGATCTTCATTATTCGTTATTTATAATAAGATATTTTACTCGTATTCTGATGAAGATATTTCATAGATTATTAGAATTAAATTAGAATTTATATTATGTTATTAATTAAGTTTAAGTTTCAAGTAATATAACTTTAGTAATAGACATGTTCGGAAAGTTACTTTGACGTATTTTGAATAAGAAAGATAATGTAATCTAAGTTGTCCTGTTTCTAAATAACCCTGAGGATTCCTAGGTGTTAGGACAAGGAATATTTAATATAAAAAAACTACAGTATTAAAATTCTGTATTTATTTGCCAATTAAAACAATAAAAGTTTGAAATTGCTAAAACCATTTCTACCACGACTTGTAAATATGAGAATTGAAATATGTTTCCTTTGCAGTGTAGATGTGGAGGCATTAACTACATAAAACATGATTTTTTTACAGTGTTGTTAAGAGTCCTCTAAGGCAAAGCTACTTAGAAGCGTTCTTTACGAACTAATCACAGGGAGGTATGCCTACCAGTGGCGAAGGGTGGATTTTTATAAAAGGGAAGCCGAAGATTCCGTGGACTTTTGTTCTACTTTATATTACTATTATTCTGTAGTTCATAGGTATTCGTGAGAAAATGTTTCGATTTTACCTAGTTGTCCCGAACTCATAAACTTAAAATACGAAAATGTTTCTCTGTTTGGAAGACTTCTTTGATCAATTAGATTAATTGTTTATATTGCTATATCCTAAATGATTCTACATACCTACTTACTTACTTTTAGAATCTGAGAATACTGTCTGTAAGCCACTTACTTATACGTATCGAAATGAGATAATTGTATTAAAATGTTTCGTAAATCCACAGCGCCGGCGTTTCTTATATTTATAATTCAATTTCGAGAATGATGTTTTATCGCACATCACATAATAGGATAGTCAATATAATATAACACTATTAACCTGTCCCTTATAACAACAAACTATTAAATTTGCTGAAAACAATACAAACAAGTACTTACAAAAATATTCCATAGGATCCCAACGCACTACGACAAAAATAAAGTCAACCAATGCACAACACATAATACACAATCATAAATAATTAAACATACAAATTTTACTACTTTAAACAAGAAAGCGAATTTTATAACCTATTTGCAGAAAATAAATACAAATATCTGTTTTTTCTTCAAATGGTCCTATCGTTTACCGATGATTCTGCCAAAGTCAAGACGCAAGCCGTATAAAAATATAAAAACAAATAAATATAATTAAAAACTAAAAATTCAGAAGAAAGGCTGATTTCTATCAGATTTAAATAATTGATAAAAACAAAGGAATGTCAATGGCAAATTAAGTACTTAACGTGAAATGAAATGAAACTTCGTTACAATTGGTCGGTCCACTGGTTGCAATAGTGCTTTCTCGCTCTCGCAATGTTGTAGTTGTATCTTTTATCCTTGTCATAAGCCGATGGCCACCGGCTTATATGGTACCTTAGATCGACGAATACAAAGTGTCACGTGACCGTACGATTTCCGTACAGTCTGTTGTACTGGATTCCTAATTTCGCGACCGGCTTACTGCGCTCCGCGCATGCGCGCTTTAAGTACTCTCTGACTGAACCATAACAAGTTGTTAGTTGACAACCTTTAATTACAAGATGGCGTTATGAGTACGTAAATAATTATATTGAAAATTATTATTACTGTAATTATTATTGCGATTTACGTAAGAGAATACTTTTTTGTTTTATATTATTTTGTATTGAGTGGATGTTGCGTCATTGATTTATAATTGATTAATAGACAATGCTAAGCGGTTTTTGCAAAGGTAAGCCGGTAGGAATCGAGTTATATGGACACTTCGCCACTAATGCCTACCCTGACTGGATCATCTTTTGAGTCAGTTTGCTTTATTTTTTATCATGGTTGCATCGCAGACTATCTCTTTATACATCTTTATAGTAATATCTCTTGTACTTCTTACAATGAGGCACACATTATAAATCTCCATAATACATAATTATGTTGTAAAATTTTAAACTTTATGAGTCGCCATATTTGTGCCGAGAAAAGGTTTAACTTCTTTGCTTCCTTTAAATTGTAATAAAAGTTCCATGTATTCCTGGAGGAAAACGTAAGTTTCACATTTACCTACGCTGAAATGAGCGACTGCGGTTTTCAAAAATTCAAAAAACTTATTCCAATATTTGCATGCATCTGTTTTTGGAAAGTTTAATATATCGAGCGCGCTAAAGTTTCCCAAAGGAAAGCTTTTCTTCCATAGAAAAGCTATTTCGATAGTTTGTAACTATGTTTATTAATATTCTTATTTCAATTCAAAACGAATGTTTGTGTATTTCTGTTCAAAGGAAATACCACTAAATTTATTTTTCAGCGAAATATAAATATAATGAAATATTTCTTACACATTTATATAACGCCATCTAGCCCCAAAGTAGGTGATGCAAACACAGAAACTCTCACACACACTCACACAAACATAAAATATATAAACTTGCACACACACGGAGACATTACACATAGGCTTGGCTTACATTAGCTGCACCATGTAACAGACAACCACGTCGAAGGAGTCGTAGGAAATAGCTTCAGTAAATAATAATTAATGTATATCAACGAGGACGTCTTCCGCGTGGTGACAAAGTAAAAATATCAGCAACCCATTGCTTTTCGAACGTGTGATAAAAGTTTACAAAGGGAAACGTTAAGTATACCTTCGCAAAAGAGTGAGTCGCCATCACATTTAGTGCCTGTGACTAGATTGGGAGTTAATGGGTTAACAACAAAATCTGACCTAATTAATATTCATTCAAAAACTTATAAGAATAAACTATAGTGAGAAGTTATTATGTCATCGCAAATTAAGCATTAATGACAAACGCGTGTTGACAGACTGGCGTCTAATGAAAATGTAAAGCCAAAACTTGGCAAGAGAACAGTTGCTTATTTAGGTTCGCGCCACACCCGGTAATGCATAATAAAGTTGTTGGTAACGCAGCAAGCCGCGGCTGGCGTTATGCCAGTACGTACCATCCTAATGATAGTTATTCACTGATAAACTTTCAAAAACAAAAATTACCATGTTCACAGGAAAAAAAGAAATTTAGAATTTTGAAACATTTGTTTAAATACTCTTTTAATTAGAGCTTTTATAAAATGACGTTGACGGTTAACGGTTAAGCACTTAATTTATTGGGCAAAGGCTATCAAGATTGACTAGAAAATCCCCGTATTCTATTTAATTTCTAAAATGTTTAGGTAGGTATATAGTCTTTAGTTAGTCTACTTTCAGATCAGGAAGTTATAGCAATGTTATTAGTAGTGTTGTAGTATTAGCCTTCAAACATCGCATGAGCAAGGTTTTCTTATAAGAAGTTGAAGAAGAATGAGATTTAAGTTCAAGTTGCTCGTTGCTCTGGGATTTCTTGCATATTTCTATTAAGTAAAGAAATGAAAAGTTTTTAGTTGGTTGCTAGGATGATGATGGTGACGATGATATCCCGACATAGGTACTGACTTTTACATAATATGTATGAGATCACTTTAAGGAACACGTTAAATGACTATAGTTTAAAATCAATAAAGAGTCATCATTTTCAATCTCTAAATCAATATTTAAAACTGATTTACACTTCGCTAAGTCTAAGTACAAAATAAACAGCCTATAAAAATTTTCTCACGATAAATAAATACTAATCTGCGTGAAATTAGCATCGATTAATTAAAATCGGCTGCGTTAAATTTAAAATAAATAAGCAAACGATTTCACGGTATTCTACGGTCATTGAATACTAAATTCAAAGTAGGTTGGTGATGGTACTGGTTACGTCTGTTATTCAAGTTTCAATTTAAGTAACCAGTTTAAAAGGTATTTAAAATTACTAATTTAAAACCATTCCGGCCTTTACTTTAGACAACCGCGCCGCCACCACCCTTTCTTCACTTCTTACAAGCATAATTTACACTATCACTCTTAAGTCTGCTTCGCAGAAAAATACTTACTTAGTAGATTTCAATAGTTACGTTATATAATATGTATAGATACAAACATTTAAAGGCATTGTCATATTTGGCGTGGTTACAAAAACCCCGCAGGCCAGATTTGTATAATTTCGTAGCTAGTTTTTTATCCTTTTTCATAGATATTGGCTGCTAAATAGTAGTGGTTTGCTCTTATAACCAATGTACTATTTGCCATAGCGGCGCAGTTTCAGTATATATGGCTCCATAACCCGAGTTTGTTCATGCAAACCACATACAGGACATATTTTCCACCCTACATAATTATTATTGTTCTAAGTCTGAACGATAATAGTGTTTTTGAAATTGATATTCGCGTATCAGACCCCGATGCCTTTCTGACGCCCCGACTTGAGACTTCGCCCCAGACACTAATATACACACTCTAATGTTATTCATTAGTTCAAAATTATACACGCAAGTAAAAGTAAAACTTATTGCTGCACAGGACATGGCCCGTGCTCGACATACACTTGTCTTTTCAAAAATTAATGTCCGGCACAGTAACATATTTGATCTGATGAGATGATGATTTCTATGAAAATTAATTACCGCACTAATTAGCAACCTTGTTATCCACCTCAGATTATGTAATATAAAATTCTCTTTGACTTGACCTCTCCTGTTTTGGCTACTAATTCCTTAAGAGCGTCGGGTTTGCCGCTCTGTTGGTTTCACCTTTGATGTATTCGTTAAGTAACAAAATACGATTAATTTATTTACTTAAATTAATTTTGTGGTTAGATTAACTTTTGAAGTTATTACTTTTAAACCTCAAGATACTTTATGTTTACATGCTTGTTTGAAGGTTGAGCAGGAAATCTTGTGGTTTGATTTGTAAATAAGAAAAGTAAGTAAATTTCATTATTTTTGTAAAATTAGAGTCTCAACGAAACATTTTATTCAAATTATTTTTACTTAATTTTATTTTCACTTATACGACCATAATTACGGAGTTTTGTTGGTAATGTTGCATTGTCGGGTTTACTAGGTACTATTCTGCGAAAGGGAAGAAATATAATTCTGAGGCTTTTGACATTTAGTGACTGTTAATTTTATAATCCAACATAGAAAAGCCTATGAATATGGAAAATATACATAGTAAAACCTTACCACTAAACTATCCGATATTTTGCACAAAGTTTTAACACTAAAAGGTTCTTAAAATGCCCAAGTCTCAATAAGTTTATCTATAAGAGTTCAAGTCACGTGGTTCTTCTTTCTGATAATGGTGTACAAATCGTTTAAGGTTCGTATATTTCTTGTCGAGAAGCGTAAGATTAGAGGGTGCTCCAACTCAAAAGATTTATGAAGGCAATACTAAGTCGATTCAAACCTTTAGGAAGCTCACAGTTCCTGCTATCAATCGTTATTTAATGTTCTTAAAGTAGAGAGTTTACCCTCACAAATGGAATTCCTTTCTGCTAGATTTACCAATTGTCAAATTTTCGTAATTCGTCTTATTCTTTGTTTACTATTTATTATAAGGGCTTTATGACATTTGATTAATTTGTATTTTTTATATCATAAATGCAAATGTACACAAAATTTGGGGACCTTATTTTTTTCCGTCAGATTAAAACTAGACGGCGTCTTATAGAATAGTTGCAAAACGTGGTATAAATCCAATTCGTCTGGCCAGAGAGATATAATTAGACAAACCTTACCTCCGTCACTACAATAGCCTTGGAACAGATAGAATATTTTAGAAGTAAGAGTTTTACAAATAAGATATTCGAAAGTAGCAGTATATTAAGTAAGTATAACAAACAGTAAGATAATACAAACAAACAAATCAATCGTCTGCTCGTAAACTGGGAACTTGTAACACTGAGTGCTACCAACTGCACTCGGCTCGCTGAGATACAAGTTTTAAGAGCAATCACTCAGTTACTTCACTAGCTAGTATTGCTCTCCAAATCTATTACTTACATATCCCGGAATCTCGAATTAACGACCTGTTACAGTAGAAGTCTTGATACTTTTAAGTCTTATAATCTGCAGGGATAGGCCTCCGCTAATGAAGCACTAAGTTAAATTTGGTCTACTTGTCCTGTCTGTAACTGACCTATAAATATACCACATATCGTACACTAATGTTTTAGTTATGCTAGAAGCATCCCACGACCTCTGCGTAGCAATTGTAAGCAGTAAATTCACTAAAGAGATCGACAAGAAAAATATTAAAAATAGTTTGTAACAACGCAGCTTATATAATATACATAGTCACGTGTTATTTATTTTCACTATATAATAATTCCTTCCAGTTACGCGAACCCGAAAAGCTGACCAATTTTCCTTTTTAATGCACGCCTTGATCAAAGGGCGACCGACGAACCGACAACAAAATAACTCGTCGGCTCATAAAATTCATTATTTCGGCCTATCCAAGTCATCAAGCGTGTTGGCTTTACAACCTTTTCATTAATAAAAATGCAAAATAATGTTTATCTAATTAAACCATCAACCATTTTCTTGCGGTAGGCAAACATTATTTAAATTTTAGATATAATTTTTCATAGAAAACTTGTAAACTTTGCACCTAAAAAGTGTTTTTAAATTTAATAACGTAAATTTATTATTTTGAATGTATTTAATAAATGTTGCGAATGGCAGTAAACATTCCCACAAGAACAGCTCGAATAGTGTCATCAGAGAAACACGTGGTTATAAGTCGGTACACCGTGTTACCATATCTTCAGAAAACCGACACACCTGTTCATCTAGGCCTAAAAGTTTTGCCAAAACTCGTATGCATTGTATACATAATGGTAAAAAATACATAACCAATATGTATACAATGTATACAAGATCAACAAGTAAGAAAAATGTCTTCTTAGTTTTCAGAATATAGTATGTGTAGAATTGCGCCCTAATGCAACCCAAGACAAGAAGCTAAATACTTGAGGAAGTGAAAACTTTTCCAATATTCCTAACAACGTGTGATTCATTAATCACTTGTTACGATCACATTAGCCTCTCGTAAACCCGACGAAATGAAGCTTCTAGAAGCTTATGGTGAGAGTAAATTCCACTAAAGAACAGTAAAACATAAGAACTTATGATTCTTGCATGTGCCACGTAATGAAACTAACTTCTATTATAACGCTGAGGATCAGTTATAGGATGCATAATCTAGTGTCGTTCTGCAAAGACAAGAGAGTGATATAATCCATCCTTACAGTCCCTAATAGATTTGGTGATAAATTATGAATTTAATTATTCATATGATATTTTTACCTACTTTACTTTATTTTTCCGTCGTTTTGTAAGTAACTCTGTCGACAATATCACAGGAAGAAGAGGGAACCTTGAAATACGAATATGACTTCTACGTCACATTGGGGCTAATAAATCATGTTGCTGCATGCTGTCACTGAGAATGTAGTAATGTACTAACAAATAATAATATGCGTAGGGTGGAAATGTATAGAAGAGGCCTTTGTCCAGCAGTGGACATCCATAATTATGGTACTAGTAAAACCCTTGTTTGACAAAAGATTATTTGTTGAATCTGTTTTTTTCATACGAATAACATATTCACCACTTTTTAGCTGTCATATGTGTGAAAAAACATATTCTTTTCTCATCCAATTACGGGTGAGGTATTGCCCTAAGATCGGCCTAATACATTCCTATTCCAAAAGCTATGTGTCTTACTAAATACGAATGAGAATCAGTTTACAAAGGATCAACATTCCGTGCTCCAATTGAATAGAAAACCTTTTAGTGTAATTAAGGAATTAAATGATTAAACCTGCAAAAAAAATTTTACTAACTAGTTGTCAACTAGATTTTAGTAGGCGTTATTTATTTGTTTTGTTTTTGTTAAAATTGAAAAATGCGTTAATTATTTATTTATCTATTTATTTATTTAATTATGTGTTATGCCTCAATGCTATGCGTGTATTCCATTTTTTATTAATGTAAAGAACGACTGTATTTCATTACAAGCATTTATTTTTCTCAATTTCCAATTTCTTTACATTACATTTTTTCGAAAATATACCACCTGTCGCAGTAATTATCGTTGGCAACAAAAACAGTGATGTGTGAAAATTCCTACTGATTTCCCGAAAGCAGTGATGCTAGCCAAATAATCGGTATGGAGCGCATTGCACCTTCCTTCCCAAGTCGCTCCTTTTGTTTTATAGAAGCGCCAAATTGGAAACGAAATTTCTATTAAATCCTATAAACGACTGTCTATTATCAGAAACGCAAACGATAATTATGTGGTGAATGGTAGTTCTTTCTTCTAATGTATATGTAATGTTTCCTTCGCTTGAGTTTAACCTAGTTACGAGCCTTGGAAGATGCAATTTAATTAATTTAATTACAGGTAACCCGCAGATAAATAAGCGTGTATCCTTGCAATTACGTACAAAACAACATGAAAGCGGTTTCTGTATAATGAAACCAAAGGATTAATTAATTTTAGTGTAATTAGAGAGGATGCTCTCAATCTATCGATACTGTTTCTTAAAGGCGTTTGTTTTATTTAATTTGTTTTTTGAACGTCGTTTAGCTTTTTAATTAATTTTAAATTAATTAGGAAGCTAAAAGAATTAGTTAGTCATAAATGATTTTTAAGTGTTTTTATTAATGTAGATTTTGTAGGGTTCCGTACCAGTTTTGAAAAAACGGAACCCTTATAGGATCACTTCGTTGTCCGTCTGTCCGTCTGTCTGTCTGTCTGTCTGTCAAGACCATTTATCTCAGGAACGCGTAGAGGTATCAAGCTGAAATTTTCACCAAATACTAAGGCTAGTTGCCTCTTAGTGCCGTAAAAAAATCAAACTGCTTATCCAACGCAATCAAGAGATAAAGCCGTTTTTGTCCAAATTTTAGAGGGGTAAGGGCAAAAACCTACAGGGTACTTCCAGTCTACCTATAAACTTGAAATTTGGCATGAAGCAAGGTCTTATAGTACATGTAATGGGAACATTTCGAAAAGCTTAAATTTTTACTTTAATCATATTATATTTTGATTTCATAGAATTTTGGCGGGAAAACTGAGTCACGTGACCAGTGATGTCATAGAATTTTGGTCACGTGACCCGTGACGTCATATAATTTTGACAGATGAGTCGTGACGTCACAGAATTTTGGCGGGAAAATATTTTTTGACAGTTGAGTCGTGACGTCGTTGAATTTTTGAACGCTGAGTCGTGACGTCATATTATTTTGGCGGGAAAATATTTTAGACCCCTGTCACTTTTGACAGATGGGCGTGACGTCATAGAATTTTTGACTGATGATTCGTGACGTCAAAGAATTTTGGCGGGAAAATATATTTTGACAGCTGAGCCGTGACGTTTTTGAATTTTTGACAGATGAGTCGTGACGTCACTGAATTTATGACAGATGATTTGTGACGTCCTATTATTTTGGCGGAAAAACATTTTAGACCCCTGTCACTTTGACAGCTGTCGTGACGTCATAGAAATTTTGACAGATGAGTCGTGACGACAGAGAATTTTGGCGGGAAAATATATTTTGAAAAAAAAATAAAAATAATATAAATATATTTTTTTTTTTTTTTAATATATTTTGGGCCATTGTATTAAAAAAACAGAACAGAAATATATTTTGACAGCTGAGTCGTGACGTCATTGAATTTTTGACAGATGAGTCGTGACGTCACATAATTTTTGACAGATGAGTTGTGTCGTCATAGTATTTTTGGCGGGAAAATATTTTATGACAGCTGAGTCGTGCCGTCATTGAATTTTGGAAATTTTGAATTTTGCATTGAAATCTATTTAAAAATTTTATTCAAAATTAGATTCCAAATAGTTCATACGATGGTAGTGAAACAGGTATTAAAACTTACAAACGTGATTCACTTCTCCAAATTCGAAACATTCCCGAAATTGTTAGCTATTGAAATAATCGTTAAGTGTAATTACTACCACGGCTGTGTTCACCTTATGTATACATTTTCTACGGGACCAACTTGGACGTATATTCTTACAAACTAAAAAGCTTATTAAAATAATTGAATGAATAAGTTTCGAATTAAAAAAAATGCTTATTTTTTTCTATTTATAATCTAAATTGAAAAAGCTTTGTAAGTCCATTTGCTTATGAAGATATCATGAACTAACTGTTATAATTTTCCTTTTGCGATGAGGCTTAAACGGATTATCGAAATACACAACCGAGGCCTTCCCGTCAGATATAAAACAAATGGAATTATGTAGGCAATGATTTGTAGTTTCCCTGTACTGGCCTTGACATTTCGCAGTTATGGCGGTAAAGGCTAATCGCAAAATAGGAACATATTATTTCTACTATCATTTATTTATCATTTTCGGATATTGAAACTATTTATCTTGAAACATGTCTATTGAACTATAAATTATAAGTATAAACTTTGGTCATCAGCCGCAAGCATTAAAAATCATGCTTATGTTTTTATAGTGTGGTTTTGCTGTGCTGTAAAAAGATCTCTTTAATGCTCTTTGGGATGAAAAAGATTTATTGATTTATATACATTCAGCCATCTTTACAGATACGTCTGACGACCTCTTGGCGTAGTTAAGATAGCATATGATTAAAAGGTCTCGATTCTCGATCGACGCAAATCTTTGTCCATACAACCAGACCAATGCAAACATTTATGTTCTTGCACTTGCAAAATGTTTTCTGTGTTTTTGATGCAAAAAAGAAAAAAATGTGTTTTCCGTTATCTAAGGAATAAGCTCTTCTTATTTGGGGTCTAGATGAAGCTGTGTAAATGTGTGAGAAATATTATATTATTATATCAGCCAATGGACCCTGCGCGGCCATCTGCTTCCCTCATCTATCGGTTTCTCGCTGTATAAATATTACATTTTCCCGATTTCATTTTAGAATGCAATGGTGTAAAACATTCTCACAGTTGATAATGACATTTTTGGTAAAGTTAATTGATGTACGAGTATATTTGAAAACAAATAAATGAAAACGTGCAATGATTTTCAATAAAATATTCGTGTTATTTAAGGAAATAAAGCACAATTCTTTATTAATCATTTTCGCATAAAGCGAAATTGCAATAACGTAGCCGTGATGTGGCATCGTTTGTAGCAAAATTCATTTGACAAAGTAAATTTTCATAACAAATTCCTTATTTTGACTGCAGGTAATATAAATATTTAAATAAAGCAATGGTAATATCCAATAAATATAAATCCAGATTTTTATATACATGTATATTGTATGCCCGAATTTATACACACAAATGAAGTGAATTTCTTTTCCGAGTACTACTTTGTTGGCTCAATATCAAATATCACATTACTTGTAAATAAAAAAAAACTATTAAAGTACTAAAATACCTGGATTAAAATCTACTAAAATGCGTGCAAAATCTACTAAAACTAGAATAAGAAATACATTTAAACACCAAGTACCTACGCATTAAACATACCTACTCGTATAAGTAGGTAATAGAAATAGCCAGCTAAGAAGCCGTAGAACATTTCAAAGCCTCTATTAGTGGGCAGATAATGTTCACTGGATTTACCAAGGTCCTTTTGACCTATTAAATGTGTGACGTATCCTCATTTTGTAAATACCGGGATAAAGGACGTTCTGTGTTTTGCTAATCCTAAAATGTTCAGTTGTTACTATGAACATATTAAGTGTATATTCTACAAAAGATAAAACTTTTACATATTCAATAGTACCTATGACTTACGACGAACAGTAAGACGACCTCTGTAGTAGTGTTGTAAATAAGTTCATTCGTTGTCTAGTACCTACGTCTCCTTCGTTTTCTTTTTCTGTAACGTGGCAATGAAAAGAATCTTGCCTTGGTTCTATTACGACACTTTGTCAACGCACCGCAAACTTTCCAAAAAAACGGCCCACAAAAGTAAATATATTTGGCATGACAACTTCAGCCAATCTATCACACGTCAATCACGTCGGCGCGTGGTCACGAATTAAGAATACAATGTAACGACACTGTTTCGAGTATACGTTATGTCACGAGTCGTTTTTGCTTTGAGAGATATTATAAAAGGTAACATAACAGAAAGATTCGATTTCAAGAGATGGCCAGTTTGAACAACCCCTATACCTTGTAACTGGAAGCAGGTTATGGTTGGCTCTCTATGTACAACTACTGCGTACCTACCACACGTCAGATTTATATGTCAACAGTAAAAGGGTACCTACTTACATTGTCATCTTCTCAACAGTACAAGATAAATAAAATTAGGTTTAATAAAAACAAAGCAGATAAAATCTTCATTAACTAAATACAGTTTTCCCCCCGTGGATGACACTGTAGGTAACATTACCCAAATAAATATTTTTATTCCTTCAATACAGCAACCATGTTGTATAAAAATGGAGCGTATTAATAACTTTCATGAAAAGGTTACATACTGAAATAGACGTACCCTTCCGCATCGGATGTTTGCCGGTTAAGAGTTACGCTCTTGGGCTCAGTGATTAGGTGAATTGGTGTAGGTTGTATCTAATGCAATAATAAGTACCCTGTATTGACCCAGATTGTGCTTACCTAGCACAATCTTTAAAATAATGGGATAAATAATGGGATTTAGTATTTTTTTTTTTGTGTTGGGAGCTCCCAACAAAAAAAAAATTGAGGCCTATGTCCAGCATTGGACTGCAACAGTTTAGTTGATTGATTAATTGATTGAATCTTTAAAATAGTATGACTTATTAATTATAGATCTGACTTTAACAAGAGTTAATAGCGGTTATAATACACAATTTAACTTACTTGGATGACATAGTAACCCCACGTTTTTTGAGCTAAAAATCATACTACTAGTGGTGGTTTCGTTGTGGCTGCTTAATTCACCACTAACAAAACTTTTGTTTTTACACTCGCGCATTTGCATACTTGTGCAAATGCGAGTATGTTTAGGTGGAAATGTAAAATAGCTAGTGAAATTACAAGGCTAGGCATAACAAATTAACAGTTTGTACCTTTTAACCTTAACTTGTAGTATTGTGATGAGCGCAGACTCTACAGAGCTGACTGAGCCTATGAGCTTTACATAATAGGTAACCACAAAGTTCTTCTGCTGCATCTGGTAATAACAAGCACGATATATATCATCAGGCAAGTGCATTGTTCGTCTCGTCACCATACCACTACAGTATAACATACCAGACGTCTAAATAAATCATTAATGACATTCGGAAGTAACTCTATTTGCAATCTTTCTGACAAACAACTCTTAAAGAGCATTCGGAAAACACAAGAGAACCACAATATTTGTAGGTAAACAAATAAGTATATAGAAAAGTATACTTAAAACAACAGATTTACAAAATTTTAGCCATAAAACAACAATTTGCATGAGAAATGAGAACATCTGGCTCATGAGTTGCGGTATCAGTGAAAAAATATAATTAGTTCAAAACTCATAAAATAAGAATTAATACTTTGCCCGTAAAATAATGTGAAACAACCGCAGATTACAACCAAAGAGTATTATGAAGGAGTTTGTTTAATCAAATTTTATTCTTTTCTTTGTATTATAATGTTGCCAAAGTCATTCTTTTTTGTTCATTAACTTTTTAAGACAAATCCGAGAAGCGGTTGTTATATACTTTAGAAGAGAAATGACCCAGAAGTATTTAGACTTTTGAGTTTTTTCTCTTTATTTGTGGTTTTCCTTTGAGTATCGATGCATTACTACTACCAATAAACAATATTAATATAATCGTATGTACTCTAGTTTTCAGACCCAGAAAAGGTACAGAATTTTTTGTCGCTTATGAATAAGGTATACCCAAAACAAAAATAAATAAACTTAGAATACTGACTTACAACAGACAGTAAAAATAATTATATGAGCATATATTTTCTAGACTGTACCCTATTTACGATTGTCAATGGAACAGCAGCCCGCTGCAACGGGTCACTTACAAAGTGACTTTAACATAGGCACCTACAAAGAGTGCAAAGCTCTTTCATTCTATGGTATGCCAGTTTCTATGTATTCTAACACAGGAACTTCACAAGAAAACGTCTTTGCATCTTTCGTACCTACATTTCTGCAATTCAACAAGTCTTTTTATGCAGTTCAGTTTTTTTATTCATTTTCCACAGTCGTGCTGTTACTATTCAATTCTTCCTCGAGAAGATGTATGGAGAAAAACTGTAAAAAAGATAGAGATATTCTTAAACTTTTATTCTTGCTACCTCCATACATCCCAACATTCACAATTGTACGTGTGGAGTAAATAAAGTATGTATTATAACCCTAAAGTTGGATATTCACATAAAACCTCACCCATGCATTGTTAAAAAAGTAAAGTACATCTCGTTCGTTTCCGTGTACTAAACCGCAGTAGCAAAGTTTTATTTGTTTGTACGTAATTGTTCGCGCATGTGAACAAACGGATACCTAAATGGGATTCAATAAAAAGGAAATTGTAAATGTAATTATAAAGCTGTGAATATGTAAATATACTACATAGAATTATGATATAATTTATTTTTCTCATCAACTGATTATCATTTATATCAACTGATACATAGGAATGTATTGTAATTATTTTTGTTTATAATACAAAAATAATTACAATACATTTCTCCCAATTTTACACAACAAAACAAGGGTGCTCGATGTTCTGACAAACTTGATGAGTTAAAACAAATAATTACAAGTAATTCCCATTTACCTACATGCATGTGACAGTTCAATCTACAGGATAAGTTTCATTGACAACCAGAACTTATTATTACAGCAGAAGATAATTAATGTAACGTTTTGAATATCTTTGTACGATAACTTCCTCTTTGTACGTGCGTATGTGCGTCCGCGTGTTACCAGGACCATAAGTACCTAATGGTTATAGGACCAAGGATGATACTTGGCTGGTAATGTTTCTTAGCTAGGTTTGATACAAAAAGAGACACGTCATAGATCGGAAAAGAGCGTCATTCACCCAAAAAGTAATGGAAAAGTGCAAATTTCATATGCAAAGACTGTTGGAAACAGAATTAATAATACAGTGGAAAAATACTGAAATATAAACCCAATTTATAGTAAAGAACGTTTAATTATTTCTCTACTTGTACTCTTCTCTACTTCAAATAATACAGTAAGCCTTCGGCCTATATTAAACAATACTAGCAGAGTATAACGATTACTTCGTATGAATGCGCTAATCGCATCGACAGTCGAAACCTTGTGAAAACTAACAAAGTAAGCAGTCATGAGCATTCACAAGGTGCAAGCGATAATAAGCTTAATTTCTAATGCACATTGAACTGTAATGCAGTTAATCAATTTTATCGCGGTCAAACTTCGGGTGAATAACCTAAGTGTAGGGAAGGTATACTATAAAACATTTGAACCGCAAAAAGTAGTAAAGTAACATCTCGGGATCAGTATTATATAGAATGGTACCAATTTCTATGTAAAACTTTTTAGTAAGAATTCGGCACACGTAGGCAAAGATATTAAATATAGGAGAGGTCACCAAAATAAATTTGTCAATTGAACCATTTTCGGTATCCGCATATTTGATATCGTATTGGAATCGTCAAACCTAAAAATGTTAGGAATCTAGAGAACGCAAAAAAAATGAATAATCTAAATGCGTATTAGCTTATTATATATTATTATTTATATTATATATTATTATATTATTTATATTTTTAATGAATGACTTTGCACTAAAGAACCACTGATAGATGCAATTTGAGGATATCTTACGAGAGATTTAAACTCGTAACATCGTTCAGCAATAAATAAAAAAATATTTGTGTTTTTAAATTTTAAACGTGTTCTTATTAACAGGGGTGATAGTAAGTATTGGTCGGACTTAGCTATAACTTCTGGGGCAGATGGGGTGGTGACACTAAGTTATCCTAATCCGCCAACATCGGATATTCAACGTAATAATGAAATGTATCTTCAATGTCTTATCATTAGCCGATTTAACAAAGTTTATACTTAGTTTTTATCACGACTTAGACATAAACAACTTGAACCTTCACTTGCTAAGATGGAAAAGTAAAACAACACTGCCAAAAATCTTTTATACAAGGCTTCTAAAATCTTCGCACCGCATCCTTGTATAATACACCTATTTGCCATAGACTCCAAGTCGTTATCTTACACACCCTGTATATTATACTCATAAATATCTTAATAGAAAAGATTCTAGATTACCAAAATATCTACCCTGTATATAAATTATCACATTTTTCCATTATCGAGGAAATGTGCATTTTGTGCGTCCGCACATTTGTTAACCACGGGTTAACTACGGCAATAAAAGCAATTTGTACGTAAATCAATTGCAAGAAATACGCAGTTAGCAACTGCATACAAATTTAGTCGCGTGAATTCGAATTCAAAAATCCAACAAGCAACAGCTGTCGATGGAATATTTCTGAAAAATCCATTGTACCCTTACATTTTTCAAATCATATTTTCTCATATTCACATACGTAGAACGTGTTTCAACTATTTCTATTCGTACGTATTTGTTCCTGTATTAAGAATTTTAAATCTACAAAGTAATCATTTTACCCCTGGGCGTCGTTAAGTATTCCAAGTCACCGCAATATGTATGCAACTCAGGTTCCGGCATCGTTTTTTACGACCGACCTCCTGCTTGCTGTCAACCTTCCTTCGAACTTTAATCGTAGAGCACCTTTCTTTTACACCTTAGAGAAACCTTCCTGTTTTAATCAACATACCTATCATCTGCATGCATTGTGTCAGCAGCTATTACATAGATTCATGGAAATATAATAAAAGGGGTTCTAATACCTACATTGCTAATTATCACGTTACACAAACCCGTATGCAACATCTAGTTCTAGGATCTAACTCTATCGATGGAGGTAAACTTGTATTCTAATGCCCCACTAATTAGACGTACTCGTATATATGATTTCAAGAAATCCTGATTATTACAAAATAGACAACTAGCTACATGAAGCATGATGTTTTCTATTTTTTATATTTGTTACTATAAACTGGTGAGTAGTTACACTGGCATATAATTATACACCGGTAACAGTTAGGTTATTCTAATGAATCTAATATTCTTTCTTTAACATCATGCAATCTACCTCATAAATTCATTTTTACTCCGTAAAACAGATTCAAATTGTAGAAAGTTAAATAAGGGAACGATAAATAACCCAAGCCAATTGAAAAAAGAGTTTTTTGTTGAAAAATCTCATTGATTACAAAGTGAAAAACAAAAGGTCGAGGTGTAGCCGCCAGGAAACCTTAATGCTTCTTTGAAAGTTGTCGAACTAATTATAAGTTTAACACCTCTTGTTGCTAACACTTCTGGCCGCGTGTGCCGTGGCTGGATCGCAAATTAGTTCAACTTTTCATGTTACAGACTATATTTATTTATGAAAAGCGTTTGTTTAATTTTACGCACACGAATGTATTTTATTAGGCTTAGAGTAAACTTTATATTTATGGGTATTATCAAAAGTTTGAAAATCGATGATCAAAGACATTTAGGAACAATACTTTTTGAGTAAAGCTTTTCAGTTATGAGTAGATGTGACGAACCCTTAAACATTTAGTGGTTCTAACCTTAAATATGGTACCTAAGTACATTATTTTCAAATTTTACATACATAAATCCTGTAAGAAAACCTAAAAACTTAATCCATGAACTTATTTGATTGAATTGAATAAATCTTGCTATCGTCTACTTTGTACAATTTGCTATATTGTAGCAACAAACTTTACGAAGGCAGTAAAGTGTATTATAAAATTAGCATTCAACATTGTCATAACATTGAAAATACAAACTCAAATCTAAACCACACAGTAGTATTGTTTAGTTTAATAACAACCATAACGATGATTCAAAAGCAGGTTGATTACATCGTCAGCCGGTCTATTTGATGGACACATTTATGCAAAACATATTCGACTAAATTACAAAGCAGGCAAGTTCTATTATAGACGTGACAACGGTCGTGTTTGGCAATTTCGGGATTACTGTGTACATGCCGTAATTAGTGTTCTCTAACAATACACTGTGTTCCGTATCAACAGTGTTTTATTGAAACGTCGCGGATATTAACTGGAACATAATGTTTTCAAGGTAAACTTAGATGTTTACTATTAAAACTATTAAGTCGTAAAGCATAGGCTTTAGAATCCCCTTTCTGCTCGTGGGGGTCGCAAGAGACGACCGAGCTTTTTCCATTCCTTTGATTTTTAAAAGAAAAATAGGTATTATTAAAAGGAATGTGAATATAGGATTATCTAGAAGTATTAACTAGCTTATACTACCTCCTCCCAAGAATTTTTTCGCTGTACGTAAACTTTTAGAAGAAAAATAAGTTTTCAACGTGACCTATAAAAGTAGAAATAATGAATTTTGTGGTATCGATCCATCTTAAATAGTCATAGCAATACTTGCTTGAGACTTGCCGTACTTTTCTTAACAGGGATTCACCATACAATTACAAGTTCTGTTTAGTTTGGGACTAATTAATGAAAAATAAGTTTTCAACGTGACCTATAAAAGTAGAAATAATGAATTTTGTGGTATCGATCCATCTTAAATAGTCATAGCAATACTTGCTTGAGACTTGCCGTACTTTTCTTAACAGGGATTCACCATACAATTACAAGTTCTGTTTAGTTTGGGACTAATTAATGGCATAGTGAAAATAATAATAATAAATGGTTTATTTAATTTTCTATACCTTACCTATGTTACAGTTTTTCAATGGTAAGTTTTATAATATTATTATTACAGGTAGATAAACTTAGCTTTGATTTGGCACCGCATTTTTGGTTCGGCTACCGCTTTCTTTCAGATGTGCTGCTTGCTCGTTTGCTACCGCAGACAAGATTTTCTTAGTTACCTCTTGCCGTCAGGGTAGAGCTGAGATTAAATCGTGGCTATTCAACAATGTGATATCATAAGTTGGTTCAATAAGACTATCAAAAGGAGGCACTTCATAGGGATTCTGATTACCTACATCCATACGTAAATAAACATAAATAATATCCAGATATGCAAAGAACCTACAAAAAATAAAAAGGCCATACCCTCAACTTAGAGCTCCAAATAAAGCGTAAGTAATACAACTCCATACACAATGTGTCCTGCAAAAAACATATATTTTCTTCTTTCAAATATCGTATGGTTTCAGTTAAAATAACCATTATTTAGCGATGGTTTGTCTTTGTCACTATGTGATTGGGATATGTGGAGTGTATGCCAATCAATCACAATAACAGTGGAGTCCATCGTGCGGGTGACATGACAACGAGCGGTATACCACGGTGGATTAATTAATTGACGACAGTAAGATGATCGATTTCACTACCTGTCTGCTCAGCTAGTGGACCAAGTTAATAACCTTTAAAAATATTGTTTAGGTTAGAATTTTTTTGTTATTCATATCAATACATTACACAGTACTAAATTGCGTCTTGGATAATAGTTTTACTGACCATAAACGAATCTCTTTGCTCTCTACCCAATGTGACTTATGTACAAAATCGATCGAGAAGGGACCAAATTGAATGCTGGGATAAAAACTGCTATTATGAGTGTTATCCTCAACTTATCAGTCAATTAACGTTCACTACTAGATATAGGCCTCCTCCAAATATTGCTATCTTGTTCGGTCCTGGTTTCCCGCCGTCCTCATTAGGTGTGTTTTATTATACTAAAAGTATATTCTTAATATGCAGTGTTTCTAATTGGTTTTCGTAAAAAAATATATACCTAGTTCTTCAGATTTTAATAGTATACGATACTTTAATTCCTTGAAACAAAGCATATGCCAAAACCGCCACTCGCTCCGCGACGCTACTGAAATTCAATTTAACAATGTTTAGATTCAGTCTCATAGTTGCGCAGCTGTATACGATCTTCATCAATTTAATCACAAGACTGAACGGGGACTGTTTTGATTAATTACGTTACACCGGTAGACATGTGAATGCTAGTAGTTCGTGCGATATGCACAACTTCTCTACGAGATATATAACAAATTTGTGAAGTTTGTATTGACTTGTATTAGGTTTGCAGCCAATGTTTAGGCAAAAGTTTTGCACCCAAACTTTTTAGTAAACAAGACACTGTTGTTTAACCTATCGTTCATTTAGGCATTTCTATCCACTGTAGTACTAGAAACGGTCTTCAATTTATATTTATTTATTTCATTTCACCTTATAAGCTAACAGATTTAGATCCAAAGCGCTTACAAGATTAAGTAGGTTCATGCTTGTCACCTTAAAAATAAAACAGAATAATACATTTTAAAAAAAAACATTACATTTTAAAATTACATTAAACAAGTACAATTCTATTATTAAAATAAATTACTGATGAATTAAATTACTGATTAAATAAAATATAAATGTAATATAGACAAAGAATATTTGAAAATGTAATTTGAATACTTAGTTCTAATAATATAAATAAATTAATTATTCAATTTAAGACATCATTATGTCGTTTAAAATTATACGAAAATTATCTTGCAAATGTCCTAATCCGTCAGCAAATAAGTCTAATTCGTAATGCTTAGCCAGTATCCATCTACCTAAATGCTACTATAATTCTCAGAGTTAAAACTAGATACAGATATACAGTCAACTACAAAAGTTGATTAGATTAACTCATTCAATAATACAAAATGACTTCGATTCAAGTTCAAGTCGGTTTATGGAAATATGGTACATATTCAGTCTTTAAAATAATAATATTACTAAATACCTTAGTCAAGAATCAAGATAGCATGCAAAAGAATATAAATAATAATATATCAAACTGCAAAAACGCCTGAGTTTTCAAACATTTTTAAATAAAAACATAACTAAACAATAAGTAACCCTGTATAAATTTAAATTAATGTATTTTACCTGAACAATAAAATGTGAATTTAGTAAATAATGCTTGAATTATAGCACTAAAAGTTTATTGAGAAGCCGAATATAAAAAATAAAACTAACAAATTAGTCAATTGCTTTTTAAAATATTTTTTACATTTTTCATTAATCGGATACTTTTGATTCAGATTTAGAAAAACTGTCCCCAGCTTGTATTATAAATTAATCAACAACTTCTTCAATAATCCCATCAATTTGTAATTCAAAAAATATTCATGTACTTATGTATATTCAAGTCTATAATATGTACAGTTGTAGGTATTTATATATTATACAACTTACAAATTAATATTTTATGACTGTGAGAAAATGAAATAAAAATGTCTAAACTCTAATGAAATTCAAAATAAAGGCCATTTTAATATTATTAATTTAACATTTTCAAAGAATTAAATAGTTATTTAATACAATAAAAAGGTATTAAGTATTGTATTTAATTTGTGTAGAAATATAAATTACCTCGAATATTCATACTGATGAAAAAAAAACAAATGGGATTTAATTCTTTTTTCTTTAAAATGCTGAAATCTTGATCAATTATTACATTTGAAATCTTACTAACACAATAAGACAAGGTCTAAACTAAACACATATTAAGCATGACGTGACGATACCAATTATCTGTAATATAAAAATGAATAGCAATATGTGTCACTGTCAATATAGTAAAGTAGACAAAATAATACTGGTTATACCTAATATTGAAATAAATGGTAAGCTACGTACATTAAATAAACTTATATCTAGAAGATTAACACGTAATTTTGAATCACATCAAGCGGAATTAACTTAGTTAGGTGACATACATTACTCAGATTTAATCATTACGTTGTCAACAAAACAATCACATTTCACTGAGCACACGTACCTACGTGAGGGAAATTCTGTGAATTCCACGTTTCTACAACAACAACAATACGCAATTATAATTAGGGACTCAAGCATCAACCAGCATTTGGGAATGCACTAATTTGTATGTCGTTTGTTTTCTTGTTTATTCGTACTGCAAGTTTTTGCTACACATCTTATAGACATTATGTAGTACCATACAAGTGGGTGTATATGTTTAGGTAAATGTGACTTTGTTGTTTGAGTATGATTTAATAACTTGGTAAAATAATGTATTTGAGTACCTATTCAAAATACACGTCTTCTTGGAACTGAAGGATTAATTTGGTGATCCATTTGTGTAGCCTTACAAAATTGACGTCAGATTTCGAAAGAAATTGGAGTCTTCCAGACTTATTCTCTTTAAAATATAGTAGGTACTTCTCCGTTGCTTAAGGCATAAATATCAAAATCGACTTACCTATACCATAGCAACCCATGATCTGATTTTCTTAATATAGATGATACGGTATTAGCATACGAACTGAAATGCCAACGAGCACAGATATCAGAATCTGCTGTGCCAACGAGGCTATCAATGTAAACAAAAGCAAATCACAATATTAAAAAACATACACAGCAAACGTATACAAAACACGCCAATGTTGACTGAGCACACAAATCAAATCGTTTGTCTAAACATAGTAATTCGTTGCCTATTTCTGGCACAAAACAACTAATTTATCCAATTCTCAGTCCTCAAGCCCTCGTCAGTGTAGGCGATTGCTACAAAAACCTATTTCAACCCCTTTGTTTTGCCATCGGTGTAGCCGTTTTTCTCGGCATCCGACGACCGCTTCAATTAGTTCTCGTAGTGACGCGTACAGTTCCCACAGTCTGTTGGTGTACATGTTAGTACGAGCACATAGACTAACTCACATTAGTTACGTTCTTGTAACAGGAAACTAAGAGTGAACTATCACGAATATGACTATATTGAACATTTCTTGTTTGAGTTGTGAATTAAGAATATATTTTATCCAATATCTAAGATTATCGGGAACAGTGACATGTCCGACATTATGTCCAAAAAACATTATTAAAACGGCAACCAGGATGTAGATGATAAGGTGTCAAGACCAAGCCCATTCAAGGCCCGATAAAAATGGCCATGTAACTCCGAGCTTTTCCATATTTCTTTACGATTATATTATATTATTATTATTACATTTTTAATATGTTTTCTTACTTTTACGTTATACCTGTCAATGATAGTTTCTTTTAGGGTCGGCATTTTGTTGTCATGATAGTGTAACAACTAAAGAATAGTAATGCCCCCAGAATGAGTCAGCTGCAAGTGGCACCCTTGCTCTGCCCGTGCCGCCCTCAGACTGAATAAGGGCGATCCATCAAACTGTCTGTTTGATGAGATGACCTATTTTTCTTGGTTTCGAGCCGTCATTCATTCTGATCGAACTAAAACAAGTAAGCCGAATCATCTGCATTTTAATTTAACTTTAATTGTTTTTCTTATTTTTGTAAAAAATAAAATAAACATAAAATGTTTCATTTAGAAAAAAAAACGGGAATTTTGTATGTGACCATCAAATCTAAGCAAGTATCGTTTATTATGTTGCTGGTGCCTGCTAAAATGATTTTACCTATGTACCACAAGTACCGTCCAATGCATTTATATATTTGACGAGAAATTGCCATTATAAACTTGATATGTACATCATCATATCAGCCAATCGACGTCCACTGCTGGCCTCCTCCAAGTATTTCCACCTTGTGCAGTCCTGTGCCTCCCTCATCCAACGGTTTCCCGCCGTCCTAACCATGTCGTCATGGCTTTCCGGTGCGCGGTCATCATTCCAGAACCTTTCTGCCCCAACGGTTGTCGGTTCTTGATATGAAGATAACCAAAGATATTATATTAATCAAATTCAAATAAATTACATTGCTCTTAAATTACCTAAGCAATAAAAACTACAGAAAATGCTGGGTACTTGTACAAGTTTATTTTGTTGCAAATCGGTTAAGATTAGATAGCTGAAAAAGAGATCTCGAGATTCAAAATAATGAATTCAAGACAGCAGCGGGTCTTTTTGGCTACGATCTGAATACAAATGAACAAATATAAAGTGGAATATCCCGCGGACCATTCCAAATAGACTCTGAAGTGTTGACACATTTCGTTACATCGAAAACTCTGTTTGGTATTAGGAACTACAGAAAAATATTTTACAGATAGAAAGTGCCGTTTTGTCAAAATGTGATCCTACCTATTGAGAAACTGCAGGAACATGTGTCCTAAAAGAAGCTTGGCGAGGGATAGACAGGTATGCTTTACGTAAGTTTTTCTGCTTTAGTTTTCGGTGAGAAAACATATGCGAATTTTCCCTTAGTAGGTTTTTACGATACCGATGCTCTCATCATACTGGATGAGATTCGCTGGTGATGACGTGTATTTTTACTCTTTTACCACACGGCAGCGAAGTTTAAGTAGAAGTAAAATCTGCAAAATAAGTACCTAAAGCATAAGCTTTTACTCGACATAAGCAAATTTTTCCTTTTCTGGAATCATTCAAAATAAGGCATATATCAAAGAGGCACACATGCTAATTCTCATAAAGTCTTGTCAATTATTTTGCGACGTAAACGAGTGACAATAAAATAAGAAACTTTGACAAGTTACTAGTCTAGATTGATTATAGTTCAGCTATCGCCTAAAGGTACTATTATAAAATATCAGGAAACATGTATCACTGTCAATATTGTGAAGCGCAACCATTAAGGTACTCCTACACCAGGAGCATTGTCCTGTTATATTATGTTATATTATAAGTTTAGTTGTAAACACTTAATGCATGCGGTGTTCGCCTTTAAGTAGTTATTACAATTACAATGTTAAATGTAGCTAATTAAGGAAGAACTGTTTTAGTGTAAATAGCTGTTGGTGAACCTAATAATAAATAAAAAAATATAACAATACCGTGTTTTTTCGTTTGCTGTTTTTGTCATAATTAAATACGCTGAGTTTGTACTGATGTTTTAGGCAACTGATAAACATCATTGTTATTATGTACAAATGCTATACCATCTGACAATCATACCAGGACTAAACCTTGACTTGCACGGGAATCAAACCTTTTACTTTTGTTGGCCATTATAGGCCGCTAAGCTAAGAAGTCTGCCTTGCATCTCTCTTCTTCTGGAAGATGTCTGTCCTTGTATTAAGACATAATTAAGCTGTTATTTTTTGAGCTATGTTATAATTTGCTATGTCTATGTAGTGCCAGAGCAAAACGTAAACTTATGAAAGGCAGCTGGACATTACGAACCGTTGCAGAACTTAAAGAAGTCTGTGCTAAGATAGATTCCTCATGGCTAAAATTGATAAATTGATTGTAAATTTTATTTCATTCATTTATTTTAAAAAGAGAGATCCTACATTTGTGAACAAGCCAGCTACAATTATGTGCCTTAAAGCTGACTACATCTTAGGACTTGTTTATACATGAAATTAATGAAGACTCCAGAAAATCATTCACTTTGAAGACGATCTCGTGAATAGTAGTTTCGTACAAAATGGACCTAGTCAAATGATAAGTTCTTAAAAATAATAATGATAAATATATAAAATCATATTATGTAGCTTCTTACAGCTTCGTTCGCTACAATTACAGTAATTGATGTTTTCTAGTAACTTCACTAGCTGTCATTCACATGTCTTATTTTCCTTTAGTAAGTTCTTCGATTATGTACTAAACCATCAATCATCTTTTCTAAGTGATAACATCGCAAAATATTTTAAAACTCATTTCTTAACGTTTGTGACACCAGTATACACGCCAGTAGCTACTTACAATATTATCAGAACAATGGAAAACCTAAAATTTGCAGAAAATTTTCGAATAACAACAATATCGTTATGGTTTAATCGTTCTCATCCTGATATACCACGTGACAGGCTCTGGATATTTCAATTTTCAATAGCATCGTTTTTCTGTTTCCTCAATTTCATGTTTCTTGTTCATTCAGTCTTTTTTTACGATATAATCAATGGTGAATTTGCTGAAGCTAGCAAACACTGTACCATGATCATCGTTGCTATTATAACTAATCTCAAGTATTTAAGTTTAGTAATAAATCAAAAAGCTGTTAAACATATAATAGAAATTATAGAAAATGATTATAGTGGTATTGTCAATAACTATTCGGAAGAAGACAAGAAAACAGTACTAGAATACGTAAATAAAGGTGTAACTATATCCAAATTTTTGTTCCTCGCAGGATATGGAACAAGCATGCTGTTTCCTTTAAAATCTTGCATCCTTATGGCATACTATTATTGGAAAGGAGAATTTAGATTTGTTTCAATGTTTGAGCTCGTGTATCCTGAACCACTAGAGTCACATAAAAATGAGCCTTTAGGTTTCACTCTATTATTTCTTATAGCATTCACGTTTGCTGTATACGCAGCAACCATGTACACGGGATTTGAAACTATATTTCCTATATTTTTATTACACATATGTGGACAGCTAGTAATTGTAAGTCGTGGAATAAAAAAGGCGTTTGAAAACGTCGATGATCCTAAGGAAATAGAAAAGCAATTGAAATTAATAATAACTAAACTACAAGTTCTTTATGCGTAAGTATTGAATTAAAGGTACGTGATTTTGATTTTCTAAACTGTTTGTAATATCTAATCATCCTCTTTTAAGTTTTGCAGATTCAGTTTCTAGCAGCTTCTCACTTTTGTATGAGTCTATTATGAAAGCTACAACTTTTCTTCTGCCACTAACAACATTTCAAATCATAGAGGTTAGTGTTTGTTTTGGTTTTATCTACTATATAAAAATAAGTCGGGCTTTCCTTCCTGACGCTATAACTGCAGAACGCACGGACCGATTTCCTCGGTTTTGCATTTGTTGGAAAGGTCTCGGGCTCCGTGAGGCTTATAGCAAAGAAAAATCAGAAATTTTTTAACAGAAAAGCGGAAAAATAATGCCCGTGCGAAGCCGGGACAGGCCGCTAGTTTAGATTATAAATCTAAGCTATCATGGTTTGATAAGAAAATATAAAAGAATATAAACAGTGAGTAAAAAATCATTAGATCGTGTTTCGGCTGTGTCAGAATTCTTACGATGTTTTTAAGATACAAGAATCACTATTTGCACAACTAAAATTGTGCCACTTCCAGTGTAAGGAATCTGACAAATAGAGTAAAAGCTTCTTATTTAAATTACTGAAGTACTAGATATTGAAGTTCTAGTATTTTTTGTGCAAAATATTAATCACTAAGTTTTGTACATAGCCCAAGCTATGCCACTTCCAGTGTCACCTACTGAACAACTACAAGAACGGGTTTTTCGAGAAAGCAGATAGTAAATTATTATACTCTGAGAAAAAACTTTTATTCTAATCTTATTTATAACAAGTGTATTTTGTCTGTGTACATTTTATATAATTCATCCGTATATGATACACGAAAAAGGTTTTACGTGCGTTAAAGTTTTACTTATGTAGAGAAACGTGCTTTGCAATTGAAAAAAAAGACTGTAGTCACTTCTCTCTATCGGAATATAATGTTACAGAAGTACATAATAGGTCGGGGAAAAAGTCTTTTCGCATAACGTAGGTATAAACTTATTATAAAATTTCTTTGACTGTACTACTTGTGTCTGGCTAGTTTTGGTAACATTAAAAAGGTTACATTTTAAAGAAAAGAAAAAAATAAAAAAAAGTTGTTTCCCGCTATTTTTCATTTGTTTTTCTCTCCGTAAAAATGAGTGAATCTAATGAAGAAATTCGATACATTTTAAAATTTTATTATAAACTAGCTGCTGTGCCCGCGACTTCGTTCGCGTGGCGGATATTACTTACTTCGCAATTCGATTTAATACTGAAAAATCGTTTTATAAACCTTATAACAAACAGATATACCTACAAACGAATTGTATAAAATAAACGAACGAACCAAAACCTTTTCAAAAACAGACCTTTACAAAGACAGATCTATGAAGACTGCGTCTAAACTTATACTGAAAGACATGAGCGAACCTCATTCTTTCAAGGAAAATCTTAACACCGCGATACTGAAAATGCAGGCACAATGCCATCTGTTGTCAAATTTGTAAGTTAAAATAAATGACATCGCTTATTTCATCATAACAGCCCATTAATGTCCCACTGCAAGGACGCGCCTCCTCCCGTGACGGAGGGATACTTGGCCTACTAATACCACGCTGGCCAGTCGGATTGGTATAGGGTTTAATTTCAAGTTTTCCTTCATTTTTCTTTCGTAAAGATAATATTCACCCATAGTCCCTTAGTCGGTTTTACGCCACCCATGGGATGAGATGGGGAGGTGACATATTGTATTCTTACTCCGTCACCACACGGTTAACCGCTAATTAATTATGAATGAATACAATTGCACGCCACGTTATGGTGCGGCAGAATTACCTGCCTCGGTGTCGCGGGGCGGTCGCATTACATGGCTGGCATGCATGAGGTCGCGGGTTCGATTCCCATGGAGGACAATTGTGATACACAAACTATTGTCCTTAGTCTGGATGTTCTTTGTGTCCGTTAAATTGATATTTTTAAAGGCTAGTGTGGGATTTGTCTTTTGTAATAAAAATGCTGAAATAAATTATTGTAACACCTTTTTACCATCTAGCAAAAAATATTTGACTAAACTTAGACTACTATATTATTATTATTATCTATAGATAAACTGCGTGCAGTATTTTTGAATTACTTAATAAAATAAACACAAACACTTTGAATAATAATTTAATGTTTTGTGATTGTATTTCTATCTTTTATTGTCAGTTTTGTATTTTTTTAATGTTGACAAATAGCAATAATGTGTAAAATGATTTTATAAAGAAAAAACGTGTTACTTATTATATTGTTCTGTTAAATTATACCCATATATTATTAATTATTAAATAGTTATATAAGTGTGTTATAATTGCAGTTATAATAAGATTGTGAGAAAAGAAATGTTATTTTAATTCAATTTAATATTTATGATTAAGTATAGGTATAGTTCAACTTTAAAAAATGAAGTTTCTACGCCAATATTAGCAATACAGGGAAAGACTATTTATTTTTGTCAGATGTTTTGTACCTGTGATTAACTAATAAAGGTTATTTGTTTTTGTATTTATTTACATTAATAAAAACAGGTGGAGTCTGTTGCATACTTTTACGTTGACCTGTAACTACTACAGTTTAAACTAAATTAATACCAAAAGAATAATTGATACTTTAGATTAATAGCTTACTAATACAATTTATATTTAATTAAATTGCGTTTCAATTACGAAAAACACAAAAATATAACAATCAAGTAAACTTATAATTGATTTAATTTAATAAGACTTGTAATTGATATTACACATACGATTCATGGTTAATTTTATTAACATTTAAAAGGAATAACTTATTAATAGCATGTATGATTATTTAAAAACTCTTTTATTTTATGATTACTACTGGTAATGCCATCTCGTAAACAAAAGAAACGAAATTTAAATTCATTCAACATTGAACCAAATCCATTTTTCATGACCCCTGATTTGTATTGGACTGTTCTAATAAAGAGATCTAGCGATATCTCGAGTAATACTTATCCGATTTTGATGAAACATACCTCAGTTTAAGCCTATTAAGAAAGGCTACAATACAATGTATTGGTCTTAAGATTATATTTTAATTTGTTTTAAAGATGTGCGGTAACAAACAGACAGACAGACAGATAGACATTAATTCTAAAAATTGTAAGTGTGTAGTGTTTTTGCTTTTTGACTTTTTTCTAGATTTTATAGATAATTTTTTATCTGAATTTTCGAAAAGTACAGACATTTCGAATTCTACAGTTTTATTATAGTATAGTATAGATAGATTACCTACTTTAAACTTAATAAGCACCTAAAAACTACGTATCTCTATGTATTTTAATATCTAAAGCGCGCTTATTCCGAGAAGAGTCAATAAGAACCACTTCCGTTCGCATTAAGAGTCAATGTGAATGAAATTATATAGATGCACCGGTTGGCCGTTTCAGAGGTTAAAAAAAATCAACCGTACAGCCGTACTCATACGGCCGCGGCGACATTTGGAAATTTTCTTTTATCTATATCTTGTGTGTTTATAAACCGATTTCTATTATTTTTTTTTATGAATAAGATATTAAAGTGTACTTTTGAAATATGTGAGTTTGAAAAAGATATGTCTATGCAAATTACAATGTATTTATGTATTTAATACACTTTGAAGAAAACCCTAACAATTAAACACGTTATTGTGGCTAAATAAATAAATATAAAAGATAGATATATACTATTTAGGACTTTTTTGTACATCTTTTGAAGACCATTATTTTTGTAATACATATTTTTGGCATATGATCAACGTATGCGATGATAAGAGCTCGAACGCTTTTTTCAACCGACTTGCTTCAAATTTTTCGTCACTGCTCAGCTCCTATGTGTCTAAGCGTTATGTTATACAGCCTATAACCTGCCCAGGAGTATGGACTACAATCGTACCAAGTTTGGTTAAAATGCCTTCAGTAGTTTTTGATCCATGCGTGCACATACAGACAGACAGACAGACAGACAGACAGACAAAAAATTTATTGATTGCATTTTTGGCATTAGTATCGATCACCATTCATCCTCCAATATTATTTTTTAACATATATTCAATGTACAGAATTGATCTCTCTACAGTTTTATTATAAGTATAGAAAAGGCAAAAATGCAACTCAAGCAGTGAAAAAAATTTGTGATGTTTATGGACCTGATGCAGTGTCAGTAAGAGTAGCACAAATTTGGTTCAAACGTTTTCAGTCCGGAAATTTTGATGTTAAAGATGCACCTCGCTCTGGTCGCCCTGTTACGAATAAAATGGACGCCATTTTTGAAAGAGTGGAGCAAGATCGGCATATTAGTAGTTACGATGTAGCTGAAGAACTGGGAATTGACCACAAAACAGTTTTGACCCATTTGAAGAAAGCTGGTTACACAAAAAAGCTCGATATTTGGGTGCCACACGAGCTCACTCAAAGAAACTTAATGAACCGTGTACTCATTTGCGATTCATTATTGAGACGTAATGAAACCGAGCTGTTTTTGAAGAGATTGATAACTGGCGATGAAAAGTGGATCACGTACGACAAGAACGTGTGAAAAAGGTCGTGGTCGAAAGTTGGCCAGGCTTCACAGACTGTGGCCAAACCTGGCCTAACACCAAATAAGGTGATGCTGTGTGTATAGTGAGATTGGAAGGGCATTGTTCATTATGAGCTTTTACCGTCCGGCAAAACCATCGATTCTGATCTTTACTGCCAGCAACTGATGAGATTAAAGGAAGCAGTCGAGAGAAAACGGCCGGAATTGATCAACAGGAAGGGTGTGGTCTTTCATCACGATAACGCTAGACCACACACATCTTTAGCCACTCAGCAAAAATTAAGAGAGTTCGACTGGGAGGTCATAGTGCATCCACCATATAGCACTGACCTTGCGCCTTCAGATTTTCACCTGTTTCGGTCTCTTCAGAATTCTTTAGGTTCTGTAAGGTTGACCTCAAGAGAGGACTGCCAAAACTATTTGTCCCGTTTTTTTGATCAGAAGTCCCAAAGTTTCTACAGTAACGGGATAATGTCTCTGCCCACAAAATGGCAGAAAGTTGTTCAACAAAACGGTACATATATATTGTAAATAAATGTAAATAAACTTTGAAAACAATGTCTTGACTTTTCATACAAAAATACGAAAAGACTTTTTCCCCAACCTAATATATTCGATAAATTTCATGTTTTGTTACAAAAGTTCTACTAATATTAAAATGGTGCGAATGTATGTTACTTCTTTGCACTCAAAGAGCAATAAATAGTACCTGATAACATTTTGTATTTAATTGGAATCTTTCCAAGGGGTGATATAGTAATTTTAATTAGCCAAAAAATATATTTTAAAATTTGGTACTATCGTTTAACATCATAGTTTATTAGGTACGATAACCGACATTCAGACAGTTATATCGCGAGAAATATTAGTTTAAGTACTGTAACCCTAAAATTTAAAAAAAATAACTTTTTAACAAAAAAAAAAATTACCAACGAAAAATAAAGAAGTAAAAAGTAAAAAATAATCCCTAATTTTAACTACATAGATACACGTTTATCACAAAACTCAGATTTTTTTGGAGTTGGTGCCAGCCTATCCGCGTTCAACTAAATACATGGCACCGACTCCAAAAAAAATCTGAAAACACTACATTTTAATACATAAAAATTACACCTTGGTTGCTAAATATATAGAATATTTGATTATTTTCAGGATCTGCGTCATCATAAAATTAATTTAGAATTTTCAGCTTTTTTTATTACCAGTATTTTAATGTTTTTTATTCCCGCTTACTACGGTGATCTTCTTATGGAAATGGTAAGACAATTTATTTAGTATTTATTAATGAGTTCTCTTGATTCTTTAGTTTATTATATTTAGTTTTTATGTTCAGTCTACGTACAAAATTTTCGTGTGTATCATCCTGTTCCCAATGGATTTGAATAAATACTTATTTTTCTTGTTACCTGGCTTTGTACTTGGCTACCTGGCTTGAAGCTAAAGATGTTAACAATTTATTTATATTATTAAAAGTAATATTGTTAAGTATTTTTTCAATGATCTAATTTGATTTGATAGAAAGCTTAAGACTATCCACTAGTCACGCGTTAATTATATAATTAGTTATATTGTTTTCAGGATGAAAGTTTCCGCCTGTCAATATATTTTTCTGGTTGGGAAAAATGTCCTGATAAGCGTGTGCGCCAGATTATATTATTTATGCTAACAAGAGCGAGAACTCCTATGAGCATTAAAAGTGTATTCTACGTGATTAATCTCGATGCTTTTGCAGAGGTAAAATACTTGTTATTTGGGTAAAATACTATATATACTTGGGTTACTTTATTTGGTATTTATTATAAGTTTTTAACAGTATTTGAGGATCTATTTTTTAGTAGTTTGGTTAGATATAATTTGAATTAACTACTACGGTCTGAGTGTAACGGACTTAGAATACAGGTTGTCACCATTCCATATCATCTTGAAAATTTTCTTTTTACAATACCGTATTGTAAAAGGAAAATTTTGGATGAAGAAAAGGATTGCATAAACAAAGTCTTTCATCAAGATTTTTATTACAAATTAATAAAATCAAAGATTAAATCCTAATCCAATGCTCAATTTGTGTTTGTATCATTTCGCACAATTTACCCATTTATAAACATACGTATTCGTATTTTTTTCAGATGTGTCGTCAATCTTACGCTATTCTTAGTTTAATGAACGCTGCATTTTCATAAAATATCTATATATCTCTAAGGTAAAAGCTCCTATTACGGCGGTAGTCAAAATCGCTTCCTATTACGGAGGTATTTCCATTTTTGTGTTTTATTCCGGTTTTATTCAGTTTACGTACAACAAAACGAAAACAGTTTATTCTACATCTATTACTTCATGATTTACCTGACGTTTGCAAGTAAAGCACATAGATAACTAACCAAAATCAATCAATCTGTGTAACGGCATCGACGTGAAAGGGATTTCCATACAAACGCTGAACAACAAAATTAGGTACACTAATATTCAGAAACTAAGTTTTTCGTATTAATAAGCCGTATAAGATGGTTAATTTCTTATTCATAGCATTTTCTTACTATTATACTCACTATTTCAATAGCTTGTTTTATATTTGTAACTCGTTTTTTATCCAAAAAATAAGAAATAAAATAGCGCCGTAATACGACACGAATTTTATAGATTAGTCCTGATACGGTGGTATAACTCCGTAATAGAAAAAATACTAGGCATGTTTAATTGCTAGTAACTTTCAATTTATTAACTTATTGAACTTGTTTCAAGGTTTGTTGAAATAATTATTAATCTCATAAACTAAAATCCATATTCTGCGGTATGTGTTCTTAGTTAGAAATCGAATTAAATACGAAAATTGTTGAGGACAAAATGTGGATTTCTTAGAAAGGGTAAAAATTGCAAGGTGTATTTTAACTTATCATAAATCATTTATTTTGTATAACTGTTGAATACTGTTTACATATATGAGCCAAAAAACTGTTATAGTTTCATTAAACATTTACATTCTTTCAGTTATCGAAATTTTGATAGGTCTGAATTAGGATTATTAAAAACAGGAGTAGTTTTCCTATTGCGGTGGCAGTTATTTCCAAGTAAGTCTGTGTTAGGTTCTATGATTTCCTATTACGGCCCTATTCATAGAACATAAAATAACAAGTTTTAGGGTACCGTGATTATCGATTCTTAGAATAGAATTGTTATGTGATACGTATGTTTTTTTGTTTTGTATGAAACCAAAAGCGATAAAAACTTTTAAATATATACATATTCTTTTTATGTAAAGTTATACAATCTATGTAATTTTATATTTCTGTTTTTATTTTACTAAGCATAAAAAGGAAAGTTAGCCTTATTTTAATAACACAAAACTTTAGAACGTGTATTTCTATCTATACTTATATACTTATTACTTATAAACATACATACAAACAAACACACAAACTTTACCTCTTTATAATACACACATCAAAAAAGTCTAAGCAACATGCATGATATTACAAATTTACCATTTATATTAATTAATTTCTAAGTATTTACTCACTCAAAGTGTATAGGTAAGTAAACTTTTTTGTTATTGATGACATACTGGCTGGTTGTAAAAAAAAAATTTCGATTATGTTTTGTTTTTTTTCATAAAATTCAAATGACTGCGAATTTGTTTGAATTTGAGTGCATGTTAATTGCTACGTTTTAGTCTTGATTTTATAATTTTACCAACCATTTAAATACAGTTGGCGACAAAATTGAATTGTTAGATATTCTTTACGTCATGGAGCGACGTCATTTGACGGCAGATGAAATGCAAAGAGCTGTAGGGATGTTGCAAGCGGGAAGTAATCAATCTCAGGTATCTCGACATTTTGGTATTCATAGAAGTGTTATTTGTCGTCTTTGGCAGCGCTACAATAATACAGGGGAACCCGCTGAACAGCATCCAGGCCGTAAAAGGAGTACAACCACTCGGCAAGACCGGTACATACAACTGACTGCAAGACGCCAGCCGATGTTAACCGCTCGAGAGATAAGTTTGAGGCTACAAAATTCAAGTGGTGTTGATGTAAGTCCCCAAACTGTGCGAAATCGACTGCATGAGTACGGCCTACGAGCTCGACGCCCTATCAGGTGCCCACCGATACGTCACGGGAATCGCGCTCGTCGAAATGAATGGTGTAGAGAACGCATAACATGGACCCAGGAACAATGGGATAAAATTATGTTTTCCGATGAGTCGCGATTCGGGTTTAGGCCTGATACAAGAAGGGTGCGAGTGTACCGTCGACCCGGAAATACTGAAAGACTCAGGTGCGTTCAGGAAGTTCATCCATACAGCGGCTCAACAGTTATGGTATGGGCGGGTATTATGAAGAACAGGCGAACTGAGCTCGTTTTTGTAAATGGAAACATGAACGCTGAAAATTACGTTGAGGATATTCTCAGACCTTATGTCCATCCATTTGCACAAACCTTTGGCTCCGATTTTACGTTAATGCATGACAATGCGCGTTCACATACAGCTCGGCGAACCAGTGAATACTTGGCAACGGAGAACATCCAGGTATTGCCCTGGCCTGCACAATCGCCAGACCTCAGCCCCATCGAGCACGCATGGGACATGCTCCAGAGACGTGTTTTGAAGGACTTGGACGGAGTGACAACAACCCAACAGCTGAAGGATTTGCTACAATTCCATTGGGAGCGAATACCGCAAGATGACATAAACAGTCTCATTAATTCAATGAATAATCGTTGCCGACAAGTTCTGAATAGCAGAGGAGGCCATACTTTGTATTAAATTGTCCTATTCTTTCACAATAAATTCATTTTCTTAAGAAATTTCAATTTGTAAAAAAAAAGTTTAGTTTCTTATGTACCTGTATATTCTAATATTGTTAATTTCTGTTATTAAAAGAACTTATAAAGAAAACAGCTGTTATTTTTACATCATAGAACCCTAAAAATATTATTTTAAAAATAAAATACAACGTTATAATTAAAATAAATGGTAAAATAAATTAATATAAATGGTAAATTTGTAATATCATGCATGTTGCTTAGACTTTTTTGATGTGTGTATTATAACGATATATGTAATCTATACTAATATTATTGTATGTTTGTGTATTTATTGTTTGTATGTTTGTGACGTTGTAGGGGGTAATCTCTGGATCTACTAAACCGATTTTAAAAATTATTTCTGCGTTGAATAGTACATTTATCGGGGAGTGTCATAGGCTATATAGTATCACGCTATGACTAATAGGAGAGGAGCAGTAATGAAACATGTTTAGAAAAGTGACGCGTTATTTTTGCCGCCTAACGAAGTGGACACGGGTCAGCTAGTAAAAAATAATTCCATTAAAAAAGATACAAATCAATGGTCAATGAATAACAAAAATACAACTTACTTTACCTTTATTTTTGACCCTCCGTATTAGGAATCGTCTACCGCAGTAATAGGCTCTGACGAAAAAAATACCTCCGAATTAGGGAAAATCGACCCGACTATTTAAATCTTTTTTTAAAAATAACTAATATGATTAAAAGAAATAAACTCGACGGTAATACAAAATATAAATTCCACTTTTGACGATGACATTTTTTTGCACAGTTAAAAATATTTACAAATGCTTATTTTTGTTTCTTACTTTGAAATGTTGCGAAATACCTCCGTAATAGGGGCCTTTGCCTTATATATGATAACTGATTACGTCAACTGTAATTTTACTACAACAAGCTTTAAGGCGACAAGCACGAACAAATATTTTCAAGCAATTGAAGACACGTCTATTTAGTTGTAGTCAAATTAATTAAAAATAAAAGCACTTACCTTTAAACAGGGCTTTCCAATACAGGCATTGTTTTGCTTAAAGGAAAGTCCTAGTAACTAATTTGCATCAGTTAATTGTGTTTAATGAATAAATGATTTTTTGATTTTGATTTAAACTGATTGACCATTTTTTGTATCAAAACTCGTTACCTACTTATATCAATTTCAACATCCTCGCATTATACTTCATATACATAACTACGAGAGCAAAAAACACTTATGCGCCGGTGTCGTTAAATTAGAAATTATGAATTGTTATTAATTGCACTGCTTGGCAAAAACCTCCCCTTCGAACAATCATTTAATTCGATTCACGGTTATCCTCTGGGCCCTTCCAACAGCTGCTTTCTTTAGCTTCGAGTCCACTCTGTGTTTATCATCGTCAAAAACACACCAGCCATGCGCAAAACCTGACCTCCCAAATTCCACTTCAAATTAAGAACTAACATGTTCATAAATAAATAACAGCTTGGGATGCTATAGGCATTTCTTCAAATGCTGGGCAACTAGAGAACATTGCTGTCATTTTTTAGCAGTGATTGAACTTAAAATAATAATTACGAAAACATCATAGAACTTCACACATACAAGAAGTAGACTCTCGAAATAGTCCAAGCACAAACCTAAATCAACAGAATAAGCTACAAAATAAGGGATAAACAGAAATTTATCCAACCCCAAAAAGTTGCACAGTTTACGAGAGATCGTAAATGGAAGCATAAACGACAAGTTATTAGGGTTGGTTCATCAAAAACCGAATGTTTCTTCTTTGGATTTGAATTTGGACAATCAATATCTTTTTTTTATGAGGACGAGTAGTTGGCCGCTGATGACAGTTGCTACTTCACGCAGGCTGTGGTGAGGCGGAGGGCCCTCAACCAAAATTCAAAATCTCTGTGCTAAAGCGCAAATAACATTACAAATATTTTATTTTGTTTCTTTACATCCTATCATTTAGACTTGGTCTACAGATACCAGGGTGTGTGTCAAGCGTTAAAGATTCTGCTAGTTTGTGGTTTCTGACAGTACCTTAGCCGTCTTGTACCACACCCTTCGGATAAGACGGGTTGGTAACACTCTGTATTTTTAGTACTTCACTGGGGTAGGGTAGTTTTTTATATCTTTAGTATCAAGATGTAGTTTAGTGATAACATTTTAATTTCTTTTTGCCTCGTTGGCACAGCACTGCATGGAACTGCTTATCTTCTTCTGCTTATCTTATTTTATTCTTTTTATCTATTATTTTTAGTAACTTACTTAATACTTACCGTAATACTATAATGATATTCCTGTCGAGATTCAAACAAATCATAGCTAGCACTAAAATTACTAGACAACGGATAAAATAAACCGTTTTTTCGTTAATACATATACATAAATAATAATAAATTAAACAGAAGTAACACCCAGCACCTACTTAACCCGCTTTACAACAGAGGTCATCAAAGATTATGTTCTTTGCCTAATTACTTTAAGATCATATCGTAAAGGTAATGAGATTGCATTTGGGACAAAATGGTCGAAGGTGCAAACGTGACCTAAACTTACTCTTACAATGTTAATAACCTTGTTAGATGCATCAGCATACATTATCGTCATAACAGGCTATTGATGTCCTATTGCATGGACCATTGACAGAGGGAAATAGAACAGTGCTCGTAGTGCTTTTTGTAAATTCTAATAATAAAGTTTAAAAAAACTTAAAGCATTCTTTTACAATAAAATCAAAGCACCTATAATAAAATATCAGTAAAGTATTTTTTTCTGTGTTCAAATAAAGGTGCTTTGTTTTTTTTTTACTCATTCAGGTTAATTATCCGCGTATAAGAATACTTAGAGACACAATCTTATCCCAAAGGTATAACGAAATGAATCTAAAATAGTTAGGTACTTAGTGTCAATATTTCTAGCAAAGAAGATACCAGCCCCTCTAAGTTTCCCCCGGATGGGGGGAAAGTATTCGGGGGAAACTGGGAATTGACGTAAGCCAAATTTTCCTCAGCTAAAAATAAATGTTCATAAATTTCTTTATTTCAGTTTAAAGCAAATACAAAATCTTAAATTCATTCTAACGTTCAAATGTCAGTCTTCATCGCACTCATGATGAAGTGACGCATACTGAAGGCAACGTATTTTGTATGATAATTTGATTTAACTTTTTGCTCAGACCTTCGTGAACATTAAATTTGGAAATAGAATATCAAGGTAGACTTACAGTACCCAATAAATTATGAGGTGGAAAGCTTAGGAACAATGAATATGTTTATACGAACAAGGTCGTTGTTTTAACAAAATTTCATGTGAATAAAATATTGTTAAACATGGAAGACGCTGGTTCGAATTCCATCTGTCTTTAGTCCTTTTTGAAATTTTCGAAATCTTAGGTTCGATTCCCGCGTCAACAAACATGAAAATTTATTTAACTGGTCATTTTATGCATTCACTTCGCATGTACTTATTTTTGTAAATGTTTGTGTTGTTTTTAATAGGTAGGTATATAAAAATATCTCTAAGTACTTGTGTCAATTTAAATTTATTTAAATATTATTAATGTTAATGATGTAAAAAATATGACGACTCTTGTAAGTCTTTTTATACTTAGTAACATGGGTATTAAACAAGACATCCTTAAATTATAATTACTTTGAAACATTGTAAAATACTTTTTTATTTTTACAGTATTTAGTTGCGGTGTATACTAACCAAATAATATGTTCTTTGTTTAAATACAAGCTAAATTCTTTATTTTTGTAGTGGAACAATGGAACAAACATAATTAAATTAATAATACACAACACACAAAAAATAAGACGCAACACTGATTTTTTTTATTTTATTTTTACCTGCGTCAACCCCGAACGGATTTTGCGACACTGAAGGCTGTCATGTCATAAGTATGTTGAGCTCAAACTGGCTAAAACTCCATGTTGTTCTTCCCAGTTACCATATACAGGGGACTCCAGGTAATCATTACAAAAGATAATCCCAAGTTCCTCTGACTGACATTGTTCGCCTCAACGCCATTGCGATCCAATGCGGCGTGAAAACTTGCCTGTTTCTGTAAAATAAGACGCCTCTCCTCCAGAGGCCGAAGATCAAAGCAATAAGCCTATCTCCAGCTGTAGGAGCGCGCACTGAGATGCTTCTGCATAAATATACTTATTGTAAACAAGCTGACCCGTGCCCACTTCGTTGGGCGGTGAAAAAAACGCGTTTCTTTTTTAAACATATTTCATTACTGCTCCACTCCTATTAGTCCTAGCGTGAAATTATATTATGCCTATGACACTCCCCGATAAAAGTACTATTCAACACAGAAAGAATTTTAAAAACCGGTTCGTATATCCGATTTTTAAAATTTTTATTCACACAAACTTTACCTCTTTATAATATTAGTAAGTATAGATAATATTCAAATTTCTGTAAACACTAAACAATGCATACATAGTATAGTGCAATTAGGACTCAAAATTACAGCAGTGTGCCAGTTTCAGAATAAAGTTTACCAACGCTTTAGACGAATAAACGTCCGTTTGACGTTAATGCGTCGAAAATCGGAAGTGTGTGAAACTACTCATTCCCTTTTACTATTATGTATATAAATGTAATGTAATTGTTACGATGTTAAATTATTAAAATGACAAATCAAGCTTATTTTATTGCTTTATGATTGTAGACGACAAAGGCGAAGTGGTTCACCGTATTGTAAGAGTAAACGTCACAAATGTTATTATAAACATAAAGTACACATGTTTTGAAATACTAAGTCAAATAGATTGTTTTTTCTTTCGGGTAGCCTCTTATGACCTTCTTTTTTTCTCTCTCTGACGTAATAAGTATAAAAGTCATGTTAATGTCGAATATTTTAATCATTATTTTAAACAATAATTTCATAACTTATATTAATGTTTTTATAATAAATATTATTTACATTCATATCTAGTACGTCTTTATTATACATTGTCACCTTACAAAACCTCATAATGTATTTTTTGTACAAAATTTTAACTTAAGGTTTTCAGAACGAAATATATCGTTATATTCTCATAATTGTTTCTTACTGACTTCACAGAATGTATATATTTTGAAAATTAATTAAAGTTAGGAAAACTGTCTCGTATAAAAATAATGTTTGTATAAAAAAATGCACCATTTTGTCATAAAGGTGTGAAAATTAACTAATTTGATAATAATTTCACTTTAAATTTCGTGGTTATTCATTTCATTCTGTTAACAACATAGGAAAGTGGAAAAGCTATTTACTATTTAAGTTTAAGGCAAATATCTCCTAAATAAAAATAGTTTTATATACATTTTCAACATTGGTCAACTTATAACATAATACATTAGTTTCATTCTAATATACACAGCTAAACAACGAATATACAAAATGTGAAACATTCATTATTTTTATACCTTTTATTATAATACACACAATAAATTAAGTCGTCATGGGACTTTTTTCTCAAACGCCAAACAACCGTTTAAGGGAAGACAATGTAAGAGCTTATAAAGTGACGTAGATACTATACCTACATTATTTTGAAATATGTTTCAATGTTAAAATTCTTTAATATATTCAGTTCTGTAAAACATAAACATGAGTAACGATTATTCTTAATAATTTATAGGTAGTTTTTTTATAATACAATGATTTATAATTTATTATATTAAACAATTAAAATACAAAACAATGACAATACATTGTACACGCAAGACATACCCATAATTTAACATCTACATAAACGAAATAATTGCCACACTTATTATTTAACATTTATTTAACTTAGTTGATAATTGTAGCAAAATAATACAACAGTACGCGCAAATTAAGTTGTCCGACTTGAAGTTGTTACAAAAGGCGGCGCAATGTCATTTTTTGAACTAAATGGCGGAGAGCGTGGGTTTTTATAGTTCCTGTACATGTGCGAACATCTCTTACAGCTACCTTCAGGCTGGCCAAATAAGATTGCGCGAGCTGTACCTACATGAGTATATTAATATGTTATAAAAGGCGCGCTGGAAGATTTTAAAAGAAGTATTACAAAATAAATAATTTACTACACATCCGTGAATAAATTATTTAACAATCATGATTTTTCTGAATCAGGCAACCAAGGAGCCCACGTGAAGTTAAAACGATTTGGAGCCGACATTGGATCCAGATAAAGGGGTAGTATTCTAGGTATTCTTTTAGCCGCTTCCTTACGAAGAAGATAACCCATTGATCTCACCAATTCAGGATGGGATTGTGACAAATCAGTCGTCTCACAAGGATCTTCAAAAATATTATACAGACATGCGGTCACTGCAACAAATATTATAATAACATTAATATTATGTTCAAGCGATTGTTATATAATTTAGAGAAAACGACTTTTATAAAACTCCTAGAAAGTTTTCCAAAACAATGAAAACACTCCTCTTGGTATAGTCGTGTAGTGGGTTATTTATTTTAAATTTTACATAATAAATTAATTAACAAATTTAACTAGTGACTTGCTTTTGCTGTAAAAGTAACACTTTTACGCATTCAAACTATAAGTAATAGGTATTCGCTGTAGAGAAGAGGCTGCATTCAGTCCAACAGATTAACCCAGTAATTATTAAGTAACTATTATGATCAAACATAACAATTTCTTTTATTTTTTAGAAATCTAAAATTAGTAAAAGCTGTAAGTAAAGTTGCATACGTACCGTTGTTAGAAATGCATAGTGTTGCAGGAACCTGATTACACTGTACTGTAGTTTTATTCCTTATACTTAAATCTGCTATGTTGAACGGTCGGCCTAGTGAACGTAGTATTCTGTACACTTTACTATTAACTATCGAATCGGTATATGATGGAGTTTCGCCTATAATTCCTCTTAGGCCCGCACCTTGGTGGGTACTGTAACTGCAGATCACATTCCCTGTTACAAGTTTGTACTTGCCAAATGTTATTGACGCATAACCTGTGTAATCATCGATTTCAAACATCACTGTTCTTTCAGATGGTTTATTAGCATTAATATTTTCCCAATGATTAATTCCGTCTATATCTGATGGAGGCTTTATCCCTGCTGCAGATAATAAAGTCGGCATCCAGTCAGCTACGTGTATGTATCCATCCCAGTAATGACTAGTATTATTTAACTTGGTGCTCCATACTAATCCTACCACTCTTATTCCGCCTTCATAAGGAGTCATCTTTAAACCTCTTAAAGGGTAATTAGAGGCAAAATTCTGTAGTTGTCCTGACGTCATACCTCCGTTATCAGAACTAAATACTATTATAGTATTCTTTAAAATGCCTTTATCATTTAAAGCTTTAACTATGTTCCCGACGCTGTCGTCAAGTTTCTTGACCATGGCTAAAAAAAGAAATATTTAAATAATTATCATATACTTACTACTCTTTTAATTCTCATTCTATTTGTATTTGAATCTGCCGAGGTCGTGTTCCATTCTTAGGCAGGAACATGGTTTTTGTGATTCAGAAATGATAGACCTAAGTCTATATATTATTTATTTACGTTAAAGGTAGGTTTGCAAAACATAAGTACATAGCAGTAGTCGTAATGAACGCTCTCTGATTACCCTACAACAATTCTGTGACTATACAAAACAATGTAAGTAATTTTAAAAGTGTAAGTAGTATAAGCGTGATATAAATAGTTTTCATAAAATAATAATCAATGATATTATAATATTTAAACATCTTTGCCTGCAATACATAAAAAATAATGCACATTGCCCTAAAACTCTTTTTAAAACTCTTTAAATAACGTCTTACACAATCTGCTTTCCCAACTACTTCTACGGCAATGTGAGCATGCAATGGTTACCAGTTTAACTAGACTTACCAGCGTAAATTCTTCGGGACGACAATTCAACATGTCTCATCTGTCTAACAGTTTCTGGTGGTGCTTGGAGGGAGGCAGCTGCGTTACCAGCATGCGGGGCGTTGTGTCCCACCACAAGGAACAGAGGTTTCGATGGTTCGTGCTTTTCAATAACTGTACAGAACAGACCGTTTCTTTTAATTGGGCGTTCAATCTCGTTTCCGTAGGTCCTTAAAAAGCATTTAATGGGCTTCTACTTAGCGCAAAGAGCGAAAGAGTTTTTATTTCAAGAAAACTTGAAATAAAAAGGCAAGTACCGATCATGAAGGAAAAGCCTCCTGTAGTGTTAGGTTAAAAGAGCTTGCAATGGACCCAGTACCACATAGAATTGTAACATTTTTAAGAGGCAAAGCCCGATGAGGTATTTTAATTCATTTTTATCTGGTGGGTTATGCAAGGTCTGCTAAGCTATTCTACTTCTTCTTCTTAACGTATCGATGGCAAAACGATACTGTGGACTAAATTGATGTAGCCCAAAACTCTGCGACACTGACTGCGTTATCATTGGCAATCATTAGCTCTTCCTGAGTGCAGGTCTAAGGGCATCCAGGACATGGTGAGAGGTGGGCCATAGTTTGTGGGGCGCTCCACAAACTATGGCCCACCTCTGCGCACAGGCAACCCAGTCCGCTACTGTCCGTGAGGCCCCACCGGAGCATGTTATCCTTGCTTCGTCCTTCCTGGGTACGCAATCTGTTAGCCATTTTATTGATAGCTACTATTCAGAGGTAGTTATTTTGGGAGTCTTCGTGTTTTGAAAGACATATAAAATGTCCTGTTGGTTATAGGAGTGACAGCAGTTTTTAAGCTTTGTTGTTAAGTCTGTAGTCGACTTGAACAATTTTCTAATAATATTATTATATTATTAGAAAATTGTTAGAAAAATGATGAAGTAAAATAAAATACCTCCGTGTGGTGACGGAGTAAGAATACAATATGTCACCACCCCATCTCATCCCATGAGTGTCGTAAAAACCGACTAAGGGACTATCCGTGAATATTATCTTTACATAATAAAAAGAAGGAAAACTTGACATTAAACCCTATACCAATCCGTTTGGCCAGCGTGGTATTAGTAGGCCAAGTATCCCTGCAGTGGGACATTAAATGGGCTGTTACGATGATGATGAAAATAAAATACACTTACTACGTGCTGCTTGTTTCGTATAAACATCAGTTATATAACCTTCTGCATCCCATGCGGGAGTTAAATCTTTAAATAAACTTAAACCACAGACTGTTTCATTGGTATACTGTAAATAAAGAAAAATTTTATTGAACTAACGATCATATTTTTATTAATTCGACAGCCATGGTGGCAAAGCGGATCCCACGCAAGATAATGATAATGTTCTTTATAAATAAATATACAGGGTGTTTGGTACATCGTTTGCCAAATTGAAGTAGCTGATAGAAGAGGTCATTACCCGTCTTTCCTCACTCACCTAGCCGGTTTTAACCTCAACATATTTTAGATATCGATGTAAAGCTATTTTTAAGAGATTATTTACCATTAACACTTAAATTTAAAAAAAAAAAATTTGCGTGAGTCCTCATAATTATGTTTTGTTTTAAAGTTTAATACTAGGAGCATCAAATAAATTAATAATTACTCATCAAAAACGTCAACTTTTTGTTTATTGACTTATTATAACTATAGAGACAGGTAAAATTTAAAGATATGATCAACTTCACAGTACCATAAAAAAATAAATAAAAAATAGAAAGTTCTTACATTTTCTGAATAAATGCCTTACTTTATCCTCTTTCTATTGGTATACAACATGTTATAAAATAGTAAATAGGTTTTTTACAAAACATGTGTAATACATAATTCGAAGTAAAGAAAACACGTTTGATGAATAAGCAAAGGTTAATTTACTAGCTATAATTGATTCATTCTAGCGTACTTACCTAGTTACCTTAGCTTTTTTGTCACTGCAGTGGGTCTACCTTATCACATTAGAGTTAATTTTAATATAATAAAAGAAAACAAAATTTCATCATTTACTATAGCGTTAATAATTACGATTAATGTTATGCATCAAACGTGTTTTCTTTACTTCGAATTATGTATTACACATGTTTTGTAGAAAAACTATTTACTATTTTATAACATGTTGTATACCAATGGAAAGCGGATTAAATAAGGCATTTATTCAGAAAATGGAAGAACTTTCTCTCTTTTATTTATTTTTTTATTGTACTGTGAAGTTGATCATATCTTTAAATTTTACCTGTCTTTATAGTTACAATAAGTCAATAAACAAAAAGTTGACGTTTTTGGTGAGCTATTATGAATTTATTTGATGGTCCTAGTATTAAACTTTAAAACAAAACATAATAATGAAGAATCACGGAAGAGTTTTAAAAAAAAAATTAAGTGTTCGTGGTAAATATTGGGTTTTTCTTTTAAAAATAGCTTTACATCGATATCTAAAATATGTTGAGGTTAAAACCGGCTAAGTGAGTGAGGAAAGACGGGTAATGACCTCTTCTATCAGCTATTTCAATTTGGCAAACGATGTACCAAACACCCTGTATATTCCCCACATTTTCACACAACGCCATCTAGTCCCAAACTAAGCTGACCTTGTACTATGGGTAGGTACCCAGTAAGCTGTTCTTGTCACAGAGGTCATCTCCTTTATGTTGGTTAATTTCATATCTCTAAAAGTTTCCGCGACACAAATCTAGATCGTTTAACATTTAAAAAAAACTTTTGCATGGAAGCAGTAAACACAATCAAACTTCGATTAACCTTACCGTTTCCTCTATAGTATAGTCATAATAGTCCAAATAACCACCTCGATGACCAAAGTGGCTGTCAAATCCTCTAGATGTAGGTAAGTATTCATTCCTTGAACAACCTACGTGCCACTTTCCAACTAAATGAGTTGCATATCCAGCCTTTTTGAAATATGATGGAAGTAAAACCTCATTTATCGGTATACCTCTATCTTCACTCATGGCCAAAGGATATCCTTGCATGCCTGAGAAAAGTTAAATACATTGTATTGTTTAAACTCTTACGTCTCATTGAAAAATTTAGTTATAATGGAGTCTGCCCGCTACACCGTACCATACCATGACCGTACTATGAACGTGTCAGACAAAAACGTATTCTTTGTATTAAAACGTATGAGACTATGCCCATTAGACCGTTCCGTAACCGGCCAGTATCGTCGATGTGTTACTTTACGTGCCTGATACGGTCCTAGAACGGTTATGGTATGATACGGCGTAGTGGGCAGACTCATTAAACCTGAATAACTTCTTTTTATACACGGTAACATGACTTCGCGTATACAGTTCAGAAATAAAGGCAATGGGTCGTTGTCATGAAATGGCTTCATTCCGCCGCCATAAGTTTGTTGGTCTGACCACACAATATGCACTGACTGTACGCTGGCTGATCTCAATATTCAAGTGCAAACCATTTCGGGGGTTTTCACTCGATTGTACGATGGTTCGTAAGCAAATCATGAAAAATGGTCTTTAGACTAAACAATAAAAGAATATGAGAAAAAAGAAACAGAAATATGTACCTGTTTTATGTGCATATTTGCCAGTCAGGAAAGCTGATCGAGACGGTGTACACATAGCATGCGTGTAATATCGTTCCAACGCCACTCCTGAATAGGCCAGCAGATCTATATTAGGCGTCATAATTTGATCAGATCCATGAAAACTTACGTCATCCCATCCCTGCAATAAGTATGCTATATTAGATCAAAAGTATAACTTCCGATTATGATCTTTTCCATAAAAATAATGAACTATTCTATACCATGCCTATTAAAGACAGATCTATTGTTATAAAGTTATTTTTAAATTAATCAATTTAAACAGTTCTTTTTCTTAAGATATACATTTACTTATAAATAAGTATTTTTTTCTTTTATTCGCAGTTTGTATAATTGTGCCTTAAAGGCGGCTAGCCAATAGCCTAAAGAGGGAATTACTTTACATTCACGAAAATATTTGTAGAAGACCTGTGATCTGCAGTAATAATTACCTACAATATGTACATACTCGTAACTTTACCACTCTGTTGATCCTCTGGATTGTCTGGATATACAAAGTAGTAATCTTTGTTAATCGTTTTTACTACCCACGTTTTGATGAACAAAATGCTTTCTTACAGAAATGTTAACAATAAACAGTAGGTAGTTAATTTAATTGTATAATTTGAGTTGAACAGAGAGAGAAATATTTCTACTTTATAATTGGAAGTTTCAATGAATTATCTGTTAGTCAACCAATCTATAACTGGGAAAACAATGTTTTCTCCTTAGTGTAACTCGTAAAATAGAAAAAAAAACATTAAAGTTTTGTCCCGCAAAATACAAAATTAAGTCAATATTGACCAAAGTTAAATAACGCAAAAATATACTCGTTATATCACTGCGAGATAAAATACTTCAAAACTTGCACCAAACCGTTTGTAAAGCTTAGAAAAGTAGGTCAAGAATAGTCACGTCACGATCTTCTTTATTTATGGAGAAGACTTATGCAGCCTACCATCGTACAGCCACAGTCTATAGAATTATCATATTGTAAGAACGCTTGATACACAGTCATTGAGGTAATACGTACTACAGTCTTCTATCATAGATTTAACGAACTAAATACCTAATAACTTAATTTATTAATAAAAATATATTACTTACCAAATCATCGGCGAATATAAAAACAATATTTGGTTTCTCCCTTTTACATAACATTGGCACTACACACATAACTAACATTAAACAAACAATACACACGCGAGTCATTCTGAAATAATAAAATGAAAAGAAGGCTATAAAATGTTAATTATGCGAAGAAAACTTAAATTGACTACTGATCCTGTGATTTTTTTTTATTTTACATCAAGGCAGATAAATTTTAGTTTCAATTGTTTTATTATAATTTAGCGTACCTGAACGTTTAGTGCGTCAATTCACGAGGCGAGTCTTTTAAATACTATTTATTTGTAAGATTAGACCCGCCCCTGTATTATAATAATTCATCTTCGTTGATGGAATATTTTTGTTTATTTAAAAAAAAAATTGTTCTTTTATTTATGTGACTCACGGAAACTACATGTTGAACAAATAAAATGAGCTTAGATCGGTTTTCTATGGACCATAACATGGTTAATTCATACATCAACACACATAATAAAAATTGAAGTTACTGTTTGTAACATCGAGCTCACTATTTAATATAACAAAGAGACAGTACAGTATGTCTTTCCAGGTCTTTTTCCGGAAAACACTGAAATGGTTGTTACTTGAGTTTTCGAAACATATTTACATCTCCAGAAAAACTGACTATGGTTTTTAATAATACATATTACACTTTTGATGGTTATCTATTTTTACTTGCAAAAAGCTGTTATACGGTATAAATAAAACTGCTACTTTTCATAGAATTCCTTAGAAAATATACATAAGTTAATACGTAAGTACCTACTAGGTATAATTAGTACCAATAGCTGTGTGTAAAAAAATATTGATAAAAAGTTGTACAAAATTAGTTTATAAGGGACTTTCATTGGCAGATAACTTATTTTCCACATAATTAATATCAAGCCTTTTTTCGGCTTATTTAACCAAACGGTTTTTTAATAAACGTATCTTAGAACAATAAATCGATCTCATTTTTCATTTACACTATTTACAGTGGTTGTCATTTGATTGTTTTAGATGCAGAGATGCAGACATGAATGTAAATATGAATTTTAATACAGTACCTATATATTTTAGGACGGCTGGAAGCCGATGGATAAGGAAGGCACAGGATCGCACAAGGTAATACTTGGAGGAGGCCTATGTCCAGCAGTAGACGTCGATTGGCTGATAATGATAATGATGATATATTTTACCTTGTTTTTAGTACTTAACTAAAAACTTAATTAACCTTTCTTGGCGCAGTCGCGGGTAATAGATAGTAAGTAATAAAACTTTTTACGGCTGATTGTAAAATTGCGTTTTGACCATTCATTATAATTGTGGGTTCAGTACAGTAGATTAAAAGATTCATTTAGCGTGTCTGTCTACTTCTAACTACTTATAATTTTTTGCTTTTGACATCATATTCAAATTTCTGATGACGCAAATAATAGTTATGACTTTAATCGCAATACGATATAAAAGAAAATAAGTTGTTTTTGTTGAGTTTGAGTAATGTTATTGTTGTGATATTATTACATATATTTTTATTTTGGGACTAATTTTATACTTATGTGAAAGTATTTTACTTGGAATTCATCGTATGTTTTCGCTAAGTGGGCATCGGTTAGTACAGTTATTACAGTACTCACTTTCACAAATGTGAGAAAATAAGCTGGACTGACCAGCTTGTAAAAGTGGCGGAAGATCGGTGGATGTAACAGGGCCAGAAATGAACGCAGTACACAATATAAGTTAAAAACCCTATAAGAATTTTCCTGCACGTGATACGGAGTTGTGTCCATACAATAAAACATAGCACTCACTGAGATCTTTCAATTGATATAGGTACGTAGATAAGTATTACAACACATGGGACGAAACCGCCCATTCTCCTTTATTGCAATAAAATCTTGACAAACAAACTTAATGAGTTTTAGGAAAACATTTATTTTGTGTATACCTACAGAAAATTACTGGTACTCTTTACTCATCCAAAAACTTCCGTCCAAAGAAATGCAAGCAAATGCTCACCCAATCCATAATATTTTCAATCTTTTTCTATAATGTAGGTACCACTGGAGAAATGTGCGTCGTTCATTGACTAAAAAAAACTCGGCCTATAAACCCTTTCACAGTGCCGCCAACAGACACAATAGTAAAACAATGCACGTGTACCATATAGTGTTAACACGTTCCCAGTGATTTTTATATTTATTTCCAAAAATGCTGCTATGATTTGGCACCCAGACTAATTGAACATTCTTTTGTTGGTTGTTGCATTGATGTTTCGTAACAAGGACCTATTAGTTTAACTCTTAAAAAGTATTGAAACCATACAGGCAACCAAAGAAGCCTGTAAAAAGAACAGCTTGTCTTATTTTGTGCTACTTATATTCAAAAGTTTCAAAGATAGCAAAATATTATTCCCCTGTTAAAATAGAAGATTCTCAGTATTTGAATTTGATTACTCTACTGTTAAGTAGGTACTCTTGTTTCAGTACTTCAGCTATTCCGAAGGAACTCGAGGTAGGTTTCATTGAAGCTCTGCAAAAAAACCAAATAGCTAGATAGCTGCTAAGGGTTTTAGACATAAATGAACATGATTGGTCACATCATGTATTCTTACTTTGTCACAACTAGTAGATATCTGCCAAACAGTTTGTCGGCAGTACACGTAGTACGTATTGTGTTTATTTTCATAATGCCTACAACTTCAACTTAGTTTCTAAAAAATAATACATTCAAAATATGACGTACATAGCTACACAACAAAATACCTTTTTTTCTAAACTATTTTCAAGACGTTCTTACACACGATCGTGATTAATGTTCATACATAAATAGAATTCAATTGTTTTAACATACGAACAAGTTAACCTTTCAATTTAGATTTATGGCTAATTATTGCTATTTTAAAACGAAGTTTAATAAATTTTATGTGACATTTAACATAACAACAATTAACTAGAAACATTCAAAATTTTAACGCATTCACTTCTATTATTTTATACTAGCTGCTGTGCCCGCGACTTCGTTCGCGTGGCGGATGTTACTTACTTCGCAATTCGATTTAATACTGAAAAATCGTTTTTTAAACCTTATAACAAACAGATATACCTACACACGAATTGTAAAATTAACGAACGAACCAAAACCTTTTCAAAAACAGATCTTTACAAAGACAGATCTATGAAGACTGTGTCTAAACTTATACTGAAAGACATGAGCGAACGTCATTCTTTCAAGTCAAATCTTAATACCGCGATACTGAAAATGACGTCACAGGCACAATGCCATCTGTTGTCAAATTTGTAAGTTAAAATAAATGACATCGCTTTTTTCATCATAACAGCCCATTAATGTCCCACTGCAAGGACGCGCCTCCTCCCGTGACGGAGGGATACTTGGCCTACTAATACCACGTTGGCCAGTCGGATTGGTATAGGGTTTAATTTCAAGTTTTCCTTCATTTTTATTTCGTAAAGAGAATATTCACCGATAGTCCCTTAGTCGGTTTTACGCCACCCATGGGATGAGATGGGGAGGTGACATATTGTATTCTTGCTCCGTCACCACACGGATAATCGCTAATTAATTATGAATGAATACATTTGCACGCCACGTTATGGAGCGGCAGAATTACCTGCCTCGGTGGCGCGGCGGTCGCATTACATGGCTGGCGTGCATGAGGTCGCGGGTTCGATTCCCATGGAGGACAATTGTGATACACAAACTATTGTCCTTAGTCTGGATGTTCTTTGTGTCCGTTAAATTGATATTTTTAAAGGCTAGTGTGAAGACTTATAATAATTGATATTACACATACGATTCATGGTTAATTTTATTAACATTTAAAAGGAATAACTTATTAATAGCACTTAATAATAAAGTAGTTATGTATTTAAAAACTCATTTATTTTATGATTACTACTGGTAACGCCATCTCGTGAACAAAAGAAACGAAATTTAAATTCATTCAACATTGAACCAAATCCATTTTTCATGACCCCTGATTTGTATTGGACTGTTCTAATAAAGAGATCTAGCGATATCTCGAGTATTACTTATCCGATTCCGATTGTTTTATTATAGTATAGATAGATACCTACTTTAAACTTAATACCTAAAAACTACGTATCTATGTATTTTAATATCTAAAGCGCGCTTATTCCGAGAAGAGTCAATAAGAACCACGTCCGTTCGCATTAAGAGTCAATGTGAATGAAATTATATAGATGCACCGGTTGGCCGTTTCGGACGTTAAACAAAAATCAACCGTACTGCCGTACTCATACTGGCGCGGCGACATTTGGAAATTTTCTTTCATCTAAATCTTGTGTGTTTATAAACCGATTTCTATAATTTTTTTTTTATGAATAAGGTATTAAAGTGTACTTTTGAAATATGGGAGTTTGAAAAAGATATGTCTATGCAAATTACAATATATTTATGTATTTAATACACTTTGAAGAAAACCCTAACGATTAAACAGGTTATTGTGACTAATATATAAAAGATAGATATATACTATTCAGGACTTTTTTGTTCATCGTTTGAAGACCATTATTTTTGTAATACATATTTTTGGCGTATGATCAACGTATGCGATGATAAGAGCTCGAACGCGCTTTTTTTCAACCGACTTGCTTCAAATTTTTCGTCACTGCTCAGCTCCTATGTGTCTTAGCGTTATGTTATACAGCCTATAACCTGCCCGGGAGTATGGACTACAATTGTACCAAGTTTGGTTAAAATGCCTTCAGTAGTTTTTGACCCATGCGTGCACATACAGACAGACAGACAGACAGACAGACAGACAGACAGACAGACAGACAGACAGACAGACAAAAAATTTATTGATTGCATTTTTGGCATTAGTATCGATCACCATTCATCCTCCAATTTTAATTTTTAACATATATTCAATGTACAGAATTGATCTCTCTACAGTTTTATTATAAGTATAGATTTAAATATGTAATAACTTTATTTACTTTTTATTTGTAGATAGAATCACACCAAATTACGAACGCGTAACAAAGTCATAGACTGAGAATACAGGGGGAAACCGTGCAATTGAACGCAGCTGTTTATCTCCGGTCGAAGATCCAAAGACAGACCGAAAAATATGTATCTAGATTGAGGTGCCACTCTTCGGATCAGAAAGTGGCTAATCCAATTGCTTATATAATAGGAGTTTAGAAAATTTTATAGGACGAATCTTGGAATTTTTAGTACAATACTTTCAAAGTTATACCAAAAAACAAGATATGCGAGCTCACTGTTAGCGTGGTCGAAGATAGAGCAAAAGATAAGGAATTTCTGGAAAAAATCTGTGTGAATTCATAAATAAAGTTATACAGTTCGGTGTACTAAGTACAGTGTACAATTTTTATGTATTTTACAAGATAATTCCAATCTATTTACCTTAAACTCTTGGGAATTGCGGAATGAGACGTTCCATATCTTGCATCTAGCATGCGGTGTTCACCTATAAGTAGTTATTACACTTACAATGTTAAACGTAGCTAATTAAGGAAGAACTGTTTTAGTGTAAATAGCTGTTGGTGAACCTAATAATAAATAAATAAATGAATAAATATCTTCCACTTTCTTCTGATTAATTTCTTTGCAGGCCTCAAAACGTTTTGGTTTTTATTTGGGATCACTGAGTGTCACACTCAGTGCTTTTTGGCAAAGTCACGCTGTTAAATGGCTATGAAATATGGCAACAAAATCAAACGCTTCAACACCAAACAAATGTTATTTTAATATTCGTTTAAGCCTTATATCTAAGTATCACAAATTCTTTATCGTATATTCCCAATATTTTATTTACTGTAATAAATATTACTTATACAATACTAACAATATTCTACACTGGAAACGTGAACGAAGATAGGACTTAATTTACTCTCTAAATAAATTAAGGCTACTTGACACTTTGTCAGAATTGTTTTCAATAACAAATAATAACCCAATGATAAGGGTTATAATGATCATTAATATTAAACATAGTATTAAAATAGTCTCTAAAGGTATTTACAGTGTTAATACTAGTAATGTTAATAATGATGATGCATTGATCAAATATCAATATAGAAGAGAGAAATAAGTGCGATTTTAAAAGAAAATAGAACATTCAAATGACAATGGCGAAATATTAACGACCATTATCTACGAAGGTTTAAAATAAACGTTTAGTTTCAAGAATCGTAACCAGTATATACTAGATTTTCGATAAACATGACATTATGTCACGTCATTTAACGCAGGTTGTGATGTCCAAATTTACAAAGAAAATGGTTATGTAGTTTTGTGCCTAAATATTCAAAAATTAAGCAATAAAACTCAAAGTTAAAATCATATCTGTTAAGAAATCTTTTCTTAAACCACTGGATCTTAATCTTTAACCTAGATACTTATCAGTCATCTATTTTAAAATCATTCTACTTTATCATTATTGGTTTCAAATGTCATGAAGTAAAATAAAACTTAAATACATTGGAAACTGGTTCTGGAAAAATTTAACGAATTAAGCAGCTCGTGGTAGAAATTGAACGGGCATCTTTTAATTATTCGCTTCACACACACGTTTGGTTACTCGGGCGTAGATACCCGAATTTGGTATCCCCCATAATTGTATTTTATTATCAGACAGAGTTCGTAGAAATTCTTTAAACACACAGCAACTTCCGTAAAGATACACATTTTAAAACTTATTCAATGATTTTTTTATCTCATTCCAGCTGACTGTGAAAATATTCACGAAATACTCTTTAGCGCGGTGGTAAATAACGATTCTTGACGTAAAGATTCTGGAATCGATTGAGAAGACAAGCGAGATAATTACTGATCAAACTTTCACTTGGTGTTCTTGAACCTATTTAGTGGTTTCGTGTGAATCCATCTGACTCTTTGAACAAAGTAATATCGTAATTCGAACTAACACATGTCTGATAATGTAACGTTTTCAAACGGCGTTTTGGGATACAGGACTGCTACAGTCCACAACATAAATATAGTTTTGGGATACAGGACTGCTACAGTCCACAACATAAATATAGTTTTGGGATACAGGACTGCTACAGTCCACAACATAAATATAGAAAATTTTTCTACAATTACAAGCCTCATTTACTCATTGCATATACTATGTCATACAATAGTTATCTTGTAGAATATAGTCAAATTCTGTATGCAAGTATTTTCCAACTACACTAATATTTGAAGTCCTGTCTAAAATGATTTGTTTTTAAATAAGATATCTCCATAAATATTAGGCAGAAATTGATTTAGTTCACGAAGTTGGACAAGTTTCAACTTAAACTTAATTAATTTTTTCCGCTATGACACTGTTAAATCAATTTTAACAAATGTATAAATCTAAAATACACTTCTTAAAATACACAGAAAGTTTCTTAACAGTGTTTGGTTTTCACAATTAATAGCTGTGGCCATAGTGTTATTTCCAGTTTTTCTTTGATTAAATGCAAAGGAGAAATTTATATTATTTCCTAATTTTCCCTCGAGTCCCTTTACTGTCAAATCTGTACCGAATAGACCTGGAGGTACCCAAGGTGTCCAAACATAGTCGAAATTTTTGGGATCAGCTTTTACACTGAGTTTTAGGGGACCTCGTCTTCTTTGCATGGCCCAAAGAGCTCTTAGTCTACTAGTCAGTAATGTAGTAATTTGACTTGATCTCGCCCATATGTCATGACTTTCTGTTGGATCTCTACGAAGGTTATAGAGACATCCACGATCTGAAATTTCAATATAAGTATTTATTTAACAGAACTATTTAAAAATTCGTTGAAAATTTTGTAGAATCTTTATCATTGACATTCTTATTATATGCTAGAAATACTTACTTAGAGTAGGAAGACAGGGTGTACTATCTTTAACAGTATCTTGTTGTCTAATAAGAGTCATCTTTCTCGTTGCCTTCACTTCATCAATATCTAAAAATATGCCCATTTCTTCAAATGTCCTCGCAACTTCAGACGATCGCAAAACAGGATAATAATCAGGAGGAGTTCTCCTATTAATCATGAGTGGAGCTCCATAGTAACCATTATTTGTACCCGATACATTTCCAACTACGATTTTGTAATCTCCAGCTCTGTATGCTGCCCAAGCAGTGGGACCACCATCTTCAACGGTGATTAAAACCTCATTTCGATTGGAATCAGCATCTTGGAGTAATGCCTCCCATTGATTTACTCCGTCGATGCCTGTTGGTATTTGACCTCCTGCAGCAGCAGTTAATGTTGGTAACCAATCGGTTATATGCATTAATCCTTCCCAAACTCTAGGTCTTAGAGAAGAATGGAAAATAAAGGCAGGAACTCTTACTGCTCCTTCCCAAGGGGTGTATTTTTGTCCCCTAAATGGCAAATTAACACCCCAGTTCTTAAGTAATCCTACTGTAGGAGCACCATTGTCTGATGCAAATATAATAATTGTGTCATCTAACATATGATTTTCATGGAGAGCTTGGACAATTTTACCAACGCTTCGGTCTATTGCGGTTACAACTTCTGTAAAAATAAAAACAAACATTCGTTAATAAACTTATTCTTATTAATATTAATAAAACTAAAAACGTAGCCTACTTATTACGTGTACAAAAAGTTACGATCCAATTGATATCCAAAGTAATCCAGACGTTTGTGAGTAAAGAAGTAACAAACATACACATACAAAGAGAGTGACACTGAAACTTTTGCTTATTATAATTAGTAGCACAAATCCAAATAAATATATGTATTATAATTACCTGCATAAAGCCTTCGATTACTTTCGGCTATATGGTTGTTCTTTATGTAGGAGTAGAGAGGAGGTTGTAACGCTCCCCCTTCGTTGCCGGCATGCGGTGCATTATGGGTCACGTGCAAAAATAGTGGCCGAGACGTGTTGTGATGGAGAATAACTGTTGAAACACATTAAAGAAAGTTTAATTGAAACTTCAGTAATTTCTTGCATAGTATTTTACTACCTTCGTGGCGCAGCGTAAACTATTGCCACCTTTTTCGCAGAGAAAAGGCCCGAAATTTATGGTGCCTGTTAATAATTATTGTGTCTGTTATCAATTATAATTGATACTTGTGAAAGTCGATGAAAACAGCAGTTCCGCTTGCCCACAGGTAGTCTTTACTCCAACGCAGCTTAATTTGCTAAGTGTGTCAGACATTAAAAAACCATTGCGGGTGTAATCAGTCACAACTGCAGTTACATACCTTCAGCAGGTGTTAGAAATCAAGCTTGACTTTCTTAAACTAGTTAAAAAAATTTTGTACTTAGTACATACATCTATACAAAACTCCATAAAATTCTAAATTTATTAGATCTAACCAAATACAAAGTTAAATTAAAAGTAAAAGATTGGCTGTTAAAACAGGACTATGACAAAACTGAACTTATTCTGACTTATATATCATAACACATTAATTGACACAATATGCAAATTCACACACACACACACACACTCACTCACTCACACTACATACTCACTCACCGACATACACTTACACACACACTCTCCAACTCACTTACACACACACTACTCACACTGCATGCATATTAATATAAACATAAAAAAAATTGTCAAAACTTTTTATGGGTACACTCGCTTCCTTATTTAATAACAAAATCAACTGACCGAATACTACTACTTAAGATACAGGATTTTCCTAGTTTAAGTGGTAGGGACCATAATATGATAAAATTGTTATATTAAACACATATTATGTAAAAATGTTACCTATGTTACTGTTTTTATACCAATAAACTATTTTATTTATTTATTTATAAATATGAAGACCGCGCTCTTTTTAAATTAGTTAGTTATATGTACGGCTCATTAAAAGAATCAAAAACTTACTGCCAACTGCTTCTTCGGTAAGTGCGTCCACAATGTACCGCTGTTCGTTTTGTTCTGGTTGCATATTGTCGAAGAAATCTAATCCGAAGAACTGTCGTCCAGTAGGCCACTACAAAACAATAAATTAATTAAAAGTAGAAAGGCATACCTAAATTATTCCAACGTTAAAAGTTTAAAAAAGTAGGTACTAGCTTCTAAAAAGATCAACATTTTGTAAAGAATTCCTCATGCTTTACATCATGTATCTATTCTGAAATTACATATAATGAGTTTCAAATTGAAATCGAATCAACCGCTTAAAACAGCGCCTTATTATTTCATTATCCAGCTTACTAAATTAATATAATGAAACTAACTAGCGCCTACGGCCAGGCGGTTTACAATTTTATTGTATACCTAATACCATTGTTTTTACTTTTACGTTCAGCTAAAATCAATTGCATATCCGGCTTATTTGACCTTAAAGGTTTGCCTGTTACTACACCAAATGTCCTGATTTAATCAGTTAAAACACGAGGCCTTTCATTCGACCATTCGTGTCGTGATTGTTGGTAACTTACCGTTTCAACTTTGTTGTACGTGTAATAGTCGACGTAGCCGCCTCTCATACCGAAGTGGGAGTCATATCCACGATAAGTGGGCAGGTACTCTTCTTTAGACATACCTACATGCCATTTGCCGACCAAATGCGTGGAATAACCAACCTCCTTCAAGTATGAAGGTAATAATTGTTCGTTCACTGGTATACCTCGATCCTCTGAGTTAAATAGCGGTTGCCCGTGCATACCTGTAACGAATATTACCCATGATTTTTAATTAAAATTATGTAAGTATTACGTACTTATTACTGCTAAAATAGGACCCCTCCTTACATTACATGCATGGTCTCTGTAGGAACAGTCACCACGCTGGCCGGTTGCGTAAGTATATTGAGATTTGAACGTTTTATAAGCTGTAGTGTATATGTTATTTTGCAAGTTTAATGTTTTTAACTGAAGGTGTGGTAGTGAACGGATTAACTCTGTGATACATACTGTATTCAGTTTTCTGGTATTACATTACTCAAATGTAAATGTAAATTATACTTTCGCTTTTCAAAATTGTTATCACTTTAACAGAGCCCGCATTATTATAACATATTCGAACATCTGATTGTTATACTCGACTGTGTATTTTAACTTGGAGCCGTATTCGAAAATTAATTTTATTGTTTGTTTTACTCTTTGAATGAGGCTTTTATTGACATTAGTCATCCTCTTTGTTCTATAAGTTGGTTTTGGTAATAAGAACATAACACAATTATTTGTAAACAACTTACGAATAATTCAAGACGTAACAGAAGGTTTTTAGACAGTGAGGTTATTATAAACATGGGTGTTACCTAAAGGTATTTATTGATACTGAAAAGATAAGCAAATTGGATGAAAGGATATTGGCATAAGAAATTACAGCGCAAAAGTAGTAGGTAAAGTCGTTACGGTACGTCCTAGAAAATATTCCAGGAACGTAATTGGTGGCCTCCTTCGAAAAGGGCAATTTCGAAATGTAGACGAAGTGGAACAAGACAGGTTTGCAAGGATTACAGAACATTGCACTTAGTCATCTCTGCATACCCTGTACCGCATATACAATGTGTACAAATGAACAGTATTCTGTGAAACGTCTGTAAATGGTCACACCTTTACACATGGTAAGATGGGGTGGATTCTAAGTTACAATTTTTAGTTTACTCTGGGATTAAATTGTATGCCCAATCCTCTTTTAAGAAAGCTAGTTTTTGATGATCCAAGACATATTTCAATAAAAAAATTAAATGAGCTGTGGTGGAAATTGGAAACCTATCCTTGTATGCAACTAATAAAAAGTCCACGTTTCCTTACGTGATCCATATTCCATACATCGCATCATGTACGAGTACATACATCATATCATAGTATCGTGTATACATTCATGGTTGAAAGGGGAGATTTTCTGCAATGCGATGTTAAGCTCTTTGATCGATTTTATTTCATTCATCTTTATTTTGTAACTCTTTCTTAGAAACTACAAAAATAAAAATCTTTTGAAAGGATAGTTTTGCATTTTGCAAAATATATTCTTATTTAAAATCAAATTACTACCACTTCGATAAAATTTCTGAGGGACCAGCTTAAAAGTAAGTACACCTTCGAACAAAAAGTTTTTTTTATTTACCAAGAAATAACTGAGTAAGTAATATATTAATACTAACATTCAGTAGTATTTCATTTAAATAATGTATATTTGCATAAATACACAAATGCCAATTTAATAATTTTGTATCAAAATAGATTTTCGATGATTTTCAATACAACACCCAAATCAGTTTAACTAATGGTACCAAAACTGTATTCATTTCTGCAATAAACTGATGTACATTTGAATTTTATACCTCTTTTACACAGCATGGGTGATTATTTAATTAATTTATTGTCAAATTACGTATACATAAAATATTATAACTCATTTCAAACAAACTTCATGGTTTAGTATCCAAAGTACAAAGCTGAGGGTGCCTCTGCACTGTGCTCGTTACTCTTTGACACAAGTTATTAAGTCCTAAATCTCTGTAATTTTACTAACGATTGTTCTCTTCAACCTAAAAACCTTTGCTCCCTACAAATTTACAATTACGATGAATTAAGTAGGAACCGTGTTTTCAAAGATAGATATAAATATCAAGAATTATATCTGAAGACCCTTTTGTCAGTATCATTCCTAGTTAAGAATTTTGCAACATGACATAATATTTACACCAAAATAAGCAATGTGTTATCTTCGAACCAATACTTCCGGTGTTAATGAAGTCTGATAAAAAACCTAATTAATACTAACTACAACTACAAAGAGCGTAGTGTAAAACGGAAACCTCAGACAAACTGATTGTAATTAAGTAAGTAATGGATTTAGAGTAACAAAATTATTGGTATTATTTTTCGTAATTTCAATCCTACAAAACCTTGTTTTGTACCTTAACCTCTGTATAAATTCGTCATTATAAAATTTTTGTTTATTTTTGATAACATTTAATCTACAACCTTTCTCATCAAAGTTTCTCTTCAAAAGAAAAAGTATTTTATTCAATGACTAGTATTTTACGACTAGCTCTTTATAATTTTTCGCCAACCAAGGAAATTCTTTATCTTTGTAATATAAGTAAGTGTATATTGTTAATAGTAATTAAAATAAATAGGGTTAAAAGCTCTTATTTGCAAAAGCTATTTAAGTAGTTACACGAATTGCTATTCAGAGGTAAACTACTCTCATTGCTGGCTTACCTTCGGTTATGTTATAGTTTCTGTAAGCTACACAATTGCCTCCAAAAGTATATTATAATGCATGTTAGTATTTTGGGGAAAGCACTTTTTTAGGGTTACATTAATGTGCTAAATTATGTGGAGCCTAGAGATAAGTTTTAACAACATGTCATTGATAATGGAATTGATTAGACTAGTCTATCTCTGGCCGTACCAAGTCATAAAAGCTTTTGGTCATTTTCATTTAGATATATAGGTAATTTAATTAGATTATTCATTATTCCTTGCTTATTTTCCATTAGAACCAACTAATCGTGTAAAATTATTTAGGCAAAATATGTTGATTGCCCGTTCTCTTTGTTATTGCGCAAACATCATCCATTAATGAGAAATGAGACATAACAATTACTATCATCTCCTTAATGACTAGTATATTAATATAACGCACCATGCATACATTCGCTGCACATACACACATAATCTTTTTTACTGTCTGTCATGCTACATTTCTGTTACTATTAAGTAATGTAGACTATGCTTGTCCAATTGATCTGCGATTTTTTAACGGTTTTCTTTTTATGTTAATTTAGATTGATTTAGAGTTTTGATCGCTTTTCTCGCGAAATTTCCCTTTGTCGACTTTAAGAAAATCAACAAGTTAAAGTAAGATTATTCATCATAACAGCCCATTAATGTCCCATTGCAAGGACGGGCCTCCTCCCGTGACGGGGGGATACTTGGCCTACTAATACCACGCTGGCCAGCCGGATTGGTATAGGATTTAATTTCAAGTTTTCCTTCTTTTTATTTCGTAAAGATAATATTCACGGATAGTCCCTTAGTCGGTTTTTACGACACCCATGGGATGAGATGGGTTGGTGACATAATGTATTGATTGGTGACATATTTACTCCGTCGCCACACGGAAATTATTACTATGGTTTAATTACTGTAGTATACTGTAAAACAATAATTTAAGTCTTACCTAATCGCATAGGATATTTCCCGGTAAGTAGTGCAGTTCGCGCAGGCGTACAGATGGCTTCACTGTAATACTGTTGAAGTATAACGCTCTGATACGCTAGTGCGTCAATATTCGGGGTCTGTATCTGATCTGAACCGTGGAATGACACATCATTCCACCCCTGTAAAAGAAAATAACAAAATGATTTATTTAAGAACAAACCAGTTCCACGTTACAATGGTTCTAGTTCGACGCAGGGCAATTGTTTGAGCGATCCACAAATCATCATAACAGCCCATTAATGTCCTACTGGAGGGAAGGGCCTCTTCCCGTGACGGTGGGATACTTGGCCTACTAATACCACGCTGGTCAGACGGATTAGTATAGGGTTTAATTTCAAGTTTTCCTTCTTTTTATTTCGTAAAGATAATATTTAAGGATAGTCCCTTAGTCGGTTTTTACGACACCCATGGGATGAGGTGGGGTGGTGACATATTGTATTCTTCCCATTTCGATCCACAATGATTGACCTGAATATCGATATTCCTTGTATTGGCTAAATTGTTTGTAAAAAATCAGTACGTCGTGGTGAGTTAAGGAACCGCAATAGTAAATAAATACTTGTATTACTAAAGAAACTTCTACGGATCAAAACCCATTTCTCGAGAAGCTTTAGAGAAATGGGTCACGTACAAGTGATTGTTTTAAGATTTTAAATATTTACTCCTGTCATTTGCACGATTTGGAAGCTTAACCTAGTGAACGGCAGCAGCAAATACAACCCGTGCGCCCAATCAGGACCCTTAATACAGGGTGTTATTGTTTTCTTAGTGGGTACCCACCAAGACGTCTTAGTTTCTCTTCGAGATGTTGTATTTATGCATCAGTGTTTTTACGAGGTCAAGATCCTAACTTACAACAGCACAGTGGTCGAAAAAAAGAGGGATAAGTTCCTTATAACCAGATCATGAACCAAGGTCTTCACCACAGCGCTACATTCCCTATTGTTATATTAAGTACTTAAGCAACATATTGGTAAAATATAACACCCTTACTCATAAACGCCTATTAAATTTAATCACTGTTTAGCGAGATTTTTATTAGCAAAACCAACCTTATACCAAACAAAACCGTAAGAGTTTAAGCTAATCAATTGACTAATATTTAAGAGGCGTTTATGAGTAAGGCGGTAAAACTATTACCTTCAAGAATGTAATCACTTAATTATTAAGCGACGTTAGCATACAATGAAGTTCTCATCCAAGAAACTACATTGATTACTTACTTTTAATTGCGTTTTGCGTCAATAAAAACTCTAACGTGAGCATTAGATGAACGAGCAAATGTGTCAAGATTATCAGGTTGGGTTATATCCTCGTCTTAGTACGTGTATTTATTTAAATCTTGTACTAGAGATTATGCTTTGTTTCGCGGAGACAAAACTTTGTGAATCGCACATAAAAATCTTCTTTGTGAGATTTGTTTGACCCCCGACCTCGTGCTCTGCAGCCGCCACTGCAAACGTTGCGCCACCGAGGCTTTTCTACTAGGCTATATTTATACAGACTATTTTTAAACAGACTAGGTAAACCCTAGTCTATCCCTGTGTTTTTAAAGAAAAAGAAAAACGGAAATTAAATTGCGTTAATTTCCCTAATTGCTATTTATACAAAATATTGTAAGCAGGCTTAAGAACGTTATCTTTTGAAAATTCACTTGTAAATAAAACACTAGGAAGCATGACGGTTCGAGATGACCTTAACATCGAATTCACGACCAGCTAATTAACAGTGTTTACCAATGAGTAGCGTGTGATAATGATTCCCACGCCGCGCCGCCCGGGAATATAGTAAAATTTACTTCTACATAGAAAATGCAGTAGTAGTAAATATGATGTCAATTTGTTGGGCTACATTAAAATTATATTCTATTATATAATGAGAATGACAGCGATAAAAAAAGAGGAAAGAAAACAATGTATATTATTTAATTGTAACATTATTTACTTTGTTTATTTATAACACTTACTTAATCCAAAAATGCTGTTAATTAAATATAAGTAAATTGGCAAGTTACAACTCTTTGCAGTAACCTTAACAAAGTGAAATCAAAAATTATTTTAATAATACGTTGCACTTAAATTGCATTTTGATTAAATTGGTCTAAAATAGTATAAATGATAACACTTTAGAAGCAGTCTAATTCGCTAAAGTAAACTTTTAAAATTAGCAATGGCACATTGTTCCTTCTAATCTAGCCTTCTCATGAACCCCCAAGCATGACTCTCTGTTGTGAAACAGGTGTAGTACTTTAATTCATAAGGTTCCATGACTACTTCTATAACTATTAAATATTCATAAGCTGTGACTTACCAAATCATCAACTAATATAAAAACAACATTTGATGGACGCGGAGCTGTAGCAAATATTGCTGGAGAAATAATAACCAAAATTATACACCATTGGTTCCTGAAACAAAGATTAAAGGGATAATAGATCTATTTGTATATTCGTAACTTCTGTATCGTAGTAGAGTGAGAATATGGTTTCACACCCCATCTTATCAAATGGATGTCGAAATGAGGACTAAAAGAAAACTCGTATATTTAGTAATGTATAGACACAAAAGAATAAAAACTGAACATAAAACCCTATTCCAATGAAATCATTGAGATGCCATTTTGTAACAAGGACTTTAAGGTATAAGAAAAATGATTTACATAATAAGCTGATATGTTTTGTAATAGTTACAGAGCAGATGAGGCAATATTGTACACAATACATATTTATTTGAGTAAACGTTTTAATTATGTAATTAATGTAAATTATATAAGCATTCGTTCTAAAGTAATAATTCATTTTCACTTCAAATTATGATCCTTAAAACAGATACAGACAAATTTATTAATATGTTTCATAAATTATGTAATTTATTGTATTGTACAAATGTACGACGTAAAATGCCTTTTCAATCATAAATCCTTTTATACGTGTACTAACGGCGCTTGTACACGGTAAGAAAAATCGCCGGGCCTATGCAAGAATTCGTGTCGTTTCTAAGCACGACCTGTGTACACAGCGCCGGCGATGCATAAGAAAATTTTCTTGTCTGCGCAAGACAAGACACGGCGAACGTTGTTGCGGAGGGGCGGGGAGCGGTGTAGTAGGGTATCATACTTGTTTGCTTTCTAGTTAACATTTTTACTAAAGGAAACTCACACTAATTATCACACTTGTTATTACTTGCGCGCCCAACGCCCGTCTAACGACTGTACGAAAAAAATCCTGGCGTGTACACGTTCCGAATTGTCTTGTCTGCGGAAGACAAGAAAAGTTTTCGTGTACGAAAAAGACAAAATTCTTGACGTCTACACGAAGATTTGTCTTGTCTGGCGTAGACACGGCAAATTTTCTTAGCGTGTACAGTCATGGTATTTAAAGGTCCGCCACCTTAAGGCCTATTTTCGTGTGCTTATGCAGTATGAGCGATACTCTGCTTTACCAATTGAATATGACATAATATTGCAGTCAATGATCGGCTGTCACTAGTAGGAATGACAATACAATATCGGTTACCTAGGATACAAAATTAGTCCTTCGTGAATGATCGTGAATCGGAAATAATATTTATTATTATTTAATATTACTTATTTAATATTCAAGTTTTATATTCTGTGGCTATAGGTATAATAAATTATTATTTAAAAAGTAATAAATAAACAGTAATAGACATTGACAATGAAACAGAGGATATCACAGCATATTAAAAGTTTGTAATGACTAAACAGGCATGTTGGTAAAATTATCGATTAACTTAGGAGCCATTATAAAAAAATAGAACAGAACAGACTAAATAGTTCATTAAAAAGGTTTGATGTTGACATGTAACTAGACGTAGACCAAAGGTGAAAATGAATTTGACCCTTATTATCATACTGTGTGAGTATAGTTTTATGTGTTTTGTCTATACAATGCTTTAGTTTCAAAAGGTACTAAGAGTTTTAGGCTTCACAAACGAATGAAAAAGAAAACTTGCGGACGTTTTCGGTCACCCACTGTACAAGCGCCGTAAGTGTTAATACGTTTTGGTTTATTGAACGCAATGATGTTATTTAAAAAGAGGATTGAGTGCATATTATTATAACTAATTATGACTATCTTAAACAATAATATAAAAAAAATATTTAACATAAATAAATACATAATTAAATAGAGGCATTTACCTACTTTTTACTATTTTTACTATTTGCGTAAGACAACGATACACGGCATTGGTTCTGTTTTTTGTGCACACTTAAAATACGTCTTTATATAGCATTTAAATAGGATCTTTGAAATATTGGTTATTAAGTTATAAAAAGTAAATAAGTTATAAGAAGTCAGTTATAAGAATAAATAGGTTTGGACAATGCGAAGGATGTTATGTTATATATAAAGATATATAGAAAAATGTAAAGAACAATTCAAATACTGCACGCTAATTTTAATTTTCAATATTTATAGAAAGAAAAGGTAGAAAAGTTCTGGAATGGCGACAGCGTCCCGGTAAAAGCATGGCGGGAGGACAAAGTACTGGTTATGACGGAGGAAAACCGATGGAGGTCGGAGACACAGGACCACGCACAGTAAAAAAGTTTCCTAACAGCCGTTAATGTCCCACTGCAGGGACCTTCCGTTCGGATCCTTCCGTAATGGAGGGATACTTAGCCTACTACTACACGCTGACCAGGCGGATTGGTATAGGGTTTAATTTTAAGTTTTCCTTCTTTTTATTTCGTATACAAACTTACTTAGTTAATATTTACCTATGGTTAGTCCCTTAGTAGGTTTTTACGACAGCCATGGGATGAGATGTTGTGGTGACATATTGTATTCTTATTCCGTCACCACACGGAGAAAAAAATGTTTAGAGGAGGCCTATTTGCAGCAGTGGACGTCCATAGATATGATTATGATTATAGTATTTAGGTATTTGTAAGTCCTTTAAGTACTAACTACTACCTGATCTACTAACCTAGATAGTTGATACGTTTTGAGCGTTTACGAAAAATCCAGTCGATAATAAAATTTCGACGATATGCATTTTTTTTAAATCTACAATGTACTGTGCTATTTTATACCCAGTTAAATTAAAATCCTTTATGATCACAATGTCTACACTGTAAAATGACTTGGAAGCAAAATGCCTCTAATCAATATCTCTAAAGTATTTTGACTTATTTGCAATACATCTGTATTGCTTCTTGCCTATGCAGCATAATGTCTCAAAATTGAAAACGACTTTAAAGGATAATACACAATACGCCATAAGGACTAAGAATCAAAACGACGATAAATCAAATAATCATTATTTTTATTTGTGAATTATTATAAATGAAATAAAATGTTACTTTATTTATTACTGCTTATTTATTTCCTAAAGTAGACGAGTAACAGGTTTGTTCAAATAAATGAAAAAGTAGATAAACTCCGTTTTCAAACAGCCCTTTTTGCAGACGACACGGCTATTTAAGCCTCTGGCACCTCCTCTCCCCCTCGACATTTAGGTGACTCCAATCTGCATCGAACGCCCTTAGTGATTGGTTCCAGAAATGGAGGATAACAGTCAACCCCGAAAAGAGTCAAGCGGCAATGTTTCACAAGAAACAAAGCCACAAGACCCTCTCGGCAGAGACACCAAAAGTCAAGATGTTTGGCTCCCTGATCCCTTGGGCGAGAGAAGCCAAATATCTTGGACTACTCGACGATAAACTCTCCTTCCGTCCCCACATAAACATGGTTCGCAAGCTGGGCTCGTTTGTGATGGGACGGCTGCACATGCTCCTCCGGAAGGAGTATAAGGTTATATACAAGGTTAGGTTATATACAACTTGTATTAGACCAATTATGACGTATGCGTGCGTAGTTTTCGCCCACCTTAAGCCACACAGGGTCCATAGGTTACAAACACTTCAGAATAGGTTAATGCGCAAAGCGACGGGAGCACCGTGGTTCATGCGTAACGAGGATCTTCACATAGAACTCGATTTGCCGACTATCCAGCAACACATGGAACTCTGTTCCCGTCGCTACTTTGAAACGGCTGCCACTCACCCCAACCAACTAGTGGTTGAGGCGTCCGGGTACATCCCATCTAGATCATCCAAAATTCGTAGACCTAGGCATTATGCTCTCAAAGAGCCGGATGATAGGATCACGATCGCTCAACGTACAGCTCACACGGCTCGCGAAGCCACAACAACACGTCCGCGGTTCCGTCCTCGCCGTCGAGGCCGGATACGCGCCGCGTTCGGTCCTAGAGGGCGTGCCTTCCGTACGTCCTGTTAGTCAGTGACAGTCCAGGCCGAGGTTCGTGCCCCACAGGGGGTGCATTTTCGTGTTCTGGTCATAAAACTACCTACTGAGATATTTTGCATTTTAGGTATTTTGGATTTCAAGTCATCTTCATTTAAGACGTTTGTCTTTAAAGTCGCTTTACTTTGTAGTCATTTTACTACAAAGTCATTTTCATCTAAAGGTGTATTAGTACTAAGTCGTTATGATTTGAGGCATTTTGCTACTTAGTCAATATGCATTTTATGCGTAATCCTTTAAAGTCATTTTACAGTGTAGACATTGTGATCAAAAAGGATTAAAATGTAGTGGCCATTAGGAGGTATTTTAAATTTTCAAGTGTGTTGAATTATAATGCTTGCACTAGGTATAAATAACTAGGTATAAGATAGAGATGCCTATTTCAAAATTTAAACAAGGATGCTACGCTATATTAAACTATTATCTGAAAATAACTTTAAAAGTCTACTTTACTATGGCATTTACGTGTTAGAGGTAGCATCGTTAATATTTTCAATATGGTACGCGGCATCACATCTCATCCCACAGACTTCAAAACTTGACAGAAAAAGCTGAACCACCCCATCTGGGTAGCACGGTATTGAAATACTAAGTTTTCTACCATCCCTGAATTCCCAGTCTATGAAGTGGGACGTTCACTGGCTGGTGTGATGAATTAGATTCCGATTTATATGTATTGTAATACGGATCAATATTATACCTGCTTACAGCTATTTTTTACATTCCCAATATTGCATCTAAACCAGACAAACCGTCTACAAAAATTTGGTAATGAGGATATAATAAAAATGAACATTTATATAACATGCTTTTATTTTAATGATAAGCAAGTAATTAAACACAAATTACATGGTTATAAATGTTTTATCGCCAATATTATTATCGTAAATAACGACTAAAAATACTTCATATACATTTAAACTTATTAATGTGTTGGTTAAGGTAAAGGGAAATTCATAGCAATAACAAAAATTGTCAAAAGCTTGAACCATAATAACATAGCTACGAAAGTTTACAGTTCAAAATAGACAGATAAATTACGACAGCCATGTATGAAATGTATGTGTGTAAAATTCAATATAAATCTATACTATTATATAAAGCTGAAGTGTTTGTTTGTTTGTTTGAACGCGCTAATCTCAGGAACTACTTCTTCGAATTGAATTTAGTTTTCAGTTTTGGATAGACCATTGATCGAGGAAGGCTATAGGCTATATAACATCAAGCTAGAACAAAGATTTTTTTTTTAATTTTAGGGGGCCTAAGGGCCTACTCAGAAGGCTCATGGTCACTCAGAGGGCAATAGAGAGCCCTATGTTGTAGCCTGACCTATGGAACTACTCAGAAGGCTCATGGTGTCTCAGAGGGCAATGGAGAGAGCTATGTTGTAGCTTGACCTATGGGCCTACTCAGAAGGCTCATGGTCACTCAGAGGGCAATGGAGAGAGCTATGTTGTAGCCTGACCTATGGGCCTACTCAGAAGAATTATGGTCACTCAGAGGGCATTGGAGAGAGCTGTGTTGTAGCCTAACCTATATGGGCCTACTCAGAAGGCTCATGGTCACTCAGAGGGCAATGGAGAGAGCTATGTTGTAGCCTAACCTATGGACCTACTCAAAAGGCTCATGGTCACTCCAGAGGGCAATGGAGAGAGCTATGTTGTAGCCTGACCTATGGGCCTACTCAGAAGGCTCATGGTCATTCAGGGGCATTGGAGAGAGCTCTGTTGTAGCCTGACCTATGGACCTACTCAGAAGGCTCATGGTCACTCCAGAGGGCAATGGAGAGAGCTATGTTGTAGCCTGACCTATGGGCCTACTCAGAAGGCTCATGGTCATTCAGGGGCATTGGAGAGAGCTATGTTGGGGGTTTCCCTGCGTGATCGAATCAAAAATGAGGAGATTCGCAAGAGAACCAAAGTAACCGACATAACTGGTTAAAGTAGCGAAAAGCAGGGCACATAGCGCGGAGAACCGACAGCTGTTTGGGCAGAAAGATTCTGGAATGGCGACCGCGTACCGAAAAGCGCTGGTGTGGACGGATGGAAGCCGATAGATGAGGGAGCCACAGGACCGCACAAGGTGGCAATACTTGGAGAAGGCATTATGTACAGCAGTTGACGACGATTGGCTGATATGATGATGATGAATAAACTTTGTACGAATTATACAAGTTTTTTTTTATTTCATTTCAAATTTAATCGCGGACAAAGTCGCGTTTTACAGCTAGTTTACTTATAAAGCTACATAACTAGAAAATTTCGAAAAGAAGGAAATCATGGAAAAAAATGGAAGAATTCTAGTTTACCAAATGAATACATCTACTGACTTTAGAAGTATCATTAAAACAAATGTACTGAGATGAACTTCGTTTTATAATTCGTAGGCCCAACAAGTAATAAAAAAACAGTACATTTAATTAATGAATGAGCGATGACCTAGTTCAGCATACTTCAGTTAGTTATCTCTACATTTTTTATTTAATAAACACTGTAAAGTTAATATCTTGTGTAGAAAAGAAATGGTTTATGGAAGTCTAGACTTTTCAGTATAAGGGAACTTAATAGCAGACAAAAAAAGAGATAGAGATGAAATATATTATAGGTATAGATAATATTATATATTTATAAGTAATACAAAGATATTATAGGTAAATATTTAATCTATGGGAGAAAAATTATAATAACAATTACAGGTACCGAGGAATTATCATAATTTTCTTCTGGCTAAATATTGTTTACGCTAATTGAACGGAAAATATATCATTTTAGTAAAAATAAACTATGAAACTTACCAATTTATATAAGTACGAAGTAACATTTTTTTTAATTTCTTGTACAACACTCACTGTCTGTTACGATATCACGCAACAGTAAAACACACCGGTTAATCGAATAAAAGGAGCACTACTCAATGAGAGGTCTATTCTCCACGAATGTCAAACTTGCACAAACCTCAGAGTCGACGCGAAGGCTATATTGTATTGCGAATTACTAAGGGCAACCATAAAACTACTTATAAGTTAAGGTCGATTTGTCTTTGAATCAAACACACAATTTTGTAAAAAGAAAAATAAAGTTTTTTCTGTTAGTCTACGTGTATAAACAGAGACTCACATAATAGGACTGTCATCTAACATGTATAATAGAGTTATGAAAAATCGTTGTTTAGCTCTATGAAACAATGGCTATCTATTATAAATAATCTTCAACAATATCAATACAAGTTTGTGCAATACAAAACGTAACGGTAGAGGTTACTTAGTATTATTATCATATATTTATAGGTTTGAAGAAATAGACAGAGATAGCTCCCGATCTCAGGGTCAACACTGCATTAATTATGAGCATACTTCCTACTTACACAAGATTAAAATAAAATATTATAAATAAGATATATAATATAAAATGTTAAATTTTAAAATAGCAATGTCTAATCAAAATTAAAGACAATGTCTATGATTATCATCATCACACGATGCTATCTCACACTGTGTGTATGAATAGTATGTTGAACTAAAAACTATGTTGAAAATATATTATAATACTAGCTTTCGCCCGCGGCTTCGCCCGCGTGAAATTAGTTTTTGTCAATCAGAATCAGAATTTGTTGTGAGTGAGAGAGAAGTGAATGTGAGTTTGGCTTTGTAGTTCCCGTTCCGAATCCATACAGTTCGAATTTCGGGAATTCCGTTTGTAGAAAAAGCCTACGTACCAAGATTTATTGTCTTCAATTCAACCCCTATTTCACCCCAACGCTGGTAAAATTTCAAAATGCTAGAACATAAGATTTTTTTGTAAAAACAATTTTTTTTTTTGTTAATACAAAGTAGCCTATGTTCTTTCTCAGGGTCTAAAGATTGTCTGTACCAAATTTCATCAAAATCCGTTCAGCCGTTTAGGCGTGAAAGAGTAACAGTCAGACAGAGTTACTTTCGCATTTATAATATTAGTATGGATTATCAACTTAGTTTTTAGTTTTTACGCAAATTTTACAATAAACCACTTGAGTCCCGACACAGTCTCAGCAGCGGTGTGATATTGTTCTAGTAAAATTTGTATCCATAGGTGTACAAATACAAATAAACTAAGTTGTACCTACACATAAAAGTTGGCTGTCTGTTAACTAGAACTGTTGTTAGTTGTTTTAGCTGTAAGTCTTCTCTGTAATAAATAAATAAATTTTTCATGTGTGATATTTTAATTACAGAAGGTAATATCGGGGATTAGAACGTGAAACATGTGACCACAATAGATAAAATGTAAGATCCACGATCTCGATAACTATTTCGATCTAATGGTTTAATTTACATTTTTCTGCATTAAGTACTACGTTTTAATTTATTATAGTGTAATAAAATAATTCATTAACATAACACATTTTATGTAATAATTGCTGAATTCTTGCAAAATTCTTGTTGTTTGAGCAATAAGGAAAAATAAAAAATATTTGTAATTATAATTCGTATTCCAACTGCGCACCTTCTTAAGTGAAAAAAAAAGAATCGAAAGAGTTGATAGATCCATTTCTACAAATCTTTTAGAAATAAATATCGAAATCTGTTGTTATATATTTTTCGTACAACTATATTTTATGAGCCTTCTTTATTTTAATTTTGGAATTAAATTGAATGTTTGCTGTTTTGTGCTTACTATGTATACTTGCCTCAAATACGCTCATTATGAATCTACTATGGTATCTACAGAGCGCATCTCGAAGAAAGTAAAAATCTATAAAAACCACGTCGCTGTTAAAAGAAGTAAACGCGCAGTGATTTTATGGTCTTGGGAAGTGAACCAATAACCATAAATTTTATCCAACCGAGCTAAAATCATCTCCTTAAAAACGTGATGAACCAGAACCGAATATAAGCCGAGTAAAACCGAACTTAAATCTCGAGAACATTTATCTTATAATAATATGACCATTCGACTTATTCAATGGAGGCGTTCGATAGACCGTCTTCATTTTATTGCTTTAAGATGGCATACGAGCAAGCACCCTGTATGTAAGAACATTAACATACTATTTAGATTAACCTTTCTTCTAAGTATTAAGGGGCGTAGTATTATTGCTGCGTTATATTATACGTAGGTGCATAGATATTTGTCAAACTGTATTAAATAATCAAAGAAAAAACAATATACATTGCAAAGAATTAAACAATCTATTTCACAATCTTCTTTTTACACCCTTCGACGCGCATGTCAATTATGGGTTAATAAAGAAATTAAGACAGTGCGGCGTGTTAAGGGGAAACAATTCAATCGCAATTCCATACAAACAAAGAAAGTTAATTCCTCCTTCATTAGATAATAAATACTCAAAACTATAGATGATATCGTTTTGTCTCGTTATTATCTAGTCTTATTGATTAATAAAACATTTAAAAAAATATTCATTTACAAGTTATGAGGCTTCAAAGTTCATAATTCTATGCACATTTTATGACAACTTTTAGCGTTATAAAATAGGATTAAACGTTTATAAAGGTAAATATATTTTGGGAGTAGGAATAGATTATTTATTCGAAAATTCAAATAATTTTATATTGACTAGATACATTCTAAAGTTTGTACGCAATTACCTTTTTCCCAAAACCATTTTAGGAAATTTTACCGTGCTCGTTTCCGCCATCGACATCTTGCATCTCGCCTCCACTTTCTGCACCCCTCGGGTCGGCGGAGGGGAAGTACGACAGCGAGCCGACCGTCGTCGAATGTTACCGAATATTTTTTTTTAAACTTCAATAAACTTTAATTTATGTCATTTATGACAATTACGTATCGCTTGCCAGTAAGAAGTTTCGTAATTTCTTTTATCAAAGAGATCCAATTATTATCAGATGCATAACCAGTTAGATAAAATACCTACATCAGTGACTTCTTCTTCTTTCTTTTATATGGCAAACTAGGTATGCCGATGTCGACAATTCTGCCAGAGTCCGAAGTGCTATGACTTAATGTGAAGTGATAAAAACCAAAACACTAATTTAGATTGGTTTTGTGGCTGAAACAGGAACTAAATGGTCGAATTCGATCGGATTAAAAAACTGCAACGAGAAAAACATCAGTGACATTCTTGACTAAAATCAACTGTCAAAATTCACCTATTATTACAATAGTCAATAGAGCATAGCTAAGGCTGTCACATTGCACAAACTGTATTTTTTTTTGTAATTCATTTTGTATTTTTTTTTTATATTTATGTGACTCATCCCCGCCCCGGTATCTGAATGACTGATCAAGTATCATTTCTTGTCAACTATCATTTCCAGATTTTATGATTATTATTTATTTTATGATTTTTCTTCCTTTTTTTAAATCCAGCTAAAATTAACTTCATGTACTGTATGTGAAGTAAGATATTATTGTGTACTGTATGGAACCCCTATTAACGATGCACGGTCTAAAAAACTGCCTCAAGAATAAACAGCTTAACTTAAAAAAAAAATTAAAAATTATAATGTTTTACGGTGTCATACCTACACCACTTACAAGATAAATTGATGTCTCGCTTGGTGTGTCTTCCGCAACAAAACTTACAATAAAATATTTTTAAAAACCCATTTTAGTTATCTTTATTTAGTCCTGATTTATTACTTTTTGAGTAACTACCTACAGCTAGTATTAGTGTCAACCCTAACAATCAAGAAGAACAATATTTATATTTTGAACGACATTTTGATTTGTAATAAATACAATCGAGCGCGTGTGCGTGTGCATATTGTTTCTTACTGCTTTTCTATGAGTTGTTCTCTTTCTCACGCGACGTTTGGTGAAACAACAATGTTTTAGGCTTCGCCGACAGCTGAGTTGGTTTTGACAGAATGAGCCTTCTTAAAGAGTAGCTTCGGCAAAGAAGTAAAGAAAATAGAAGCTCGAATACACGATCCTATTGCCCGAAAGTAGTGACCTTTTTGTTTAATGTTTTTACACTGGATTTTCAGCAGCAACATATTTACGCTTTTGATGAAAAATATTTTAGTTTTAGTATAAAGTATTGAGTATGTATTTCAGTTATTATCTGTGTGTATAAGAACATCTGTCTTTTTGCATAAAATATTTTATATAGCAGACATATTTGCATAAATTTTTGTAGTCACCTTCGAAAAGGTGACTTAAGATATTGAAAAAATATTCAAGGGCATTGCATCAAGGAACATAGTTGGCATATGCCCATTATTTACACATAGACGAACATCTGCATTACAAACATTAGAAACTAAAACATATGCGCCTAAGTCACGCAGGACACATAGAGATCAGACATCAGAAATAAATCTACCTACAAGCATTCTGTTACTCAATGGTTTAGTTTCGATAACTAAACTATTCTCTTGACCTTACCCAACTAAACTTTTATATTGTTATGATTATGTCAAAGTGGTAGTGCCATAATAAAATAACTATTTTTTTCCATTATTTTATTGCGAGAGACAATCGAAGTAGGTGCTACGTAGACAGCTGATCTTGCGTGCGCCACGACAATCTTGATTATGAGTTATTACTTCAAATAAGGTCAGAAGTAACAAAGGGTGATATTTAAAAAAAACTGACTCTTGCTGTATTGTACAACGTCTGGTTATATGCCATATGCTGAGATTCTATTTCTATTTTTACTTCTATGTATCTATTTTGATTTTTATGTAAAATGACAAATTTTTCGAACTATGTAACTAGCCAACAATTACTGTATTTTTTCTCGGTAACAAACCTAGTTTGCTAATAGTGAAGGAGTCGTATAAAGTATGCAAAGATTAACAATAAAGACATCTAAGTGAAAATGTTTCCTTTGCCATCTTTAAGAAAACCAGGAATATGACAAAGTGACACCATGTACCTATTCTTACTTCCTAGTCACAGATCTTTAATTAGATCGCAATTACTTTATCGATTTGTGATCGACCACAAATGGCCTTTCACAAGTTAACCATAAAGGTCAACTATCAATCCTTTCTCTATTTGCAGGAAAAGGGTTGATTCATTTCATGGAGTAGTAAAGCCGACCTTGACATGAATCTCAGAAGATAATTAGATTCCTTGTAGGCATAAAGTAAGAACAATAAAAAGATTTATTTAGATTTATTACACCACGATTTTTAAAAGAAAAATATTTTATTATATCCGGTTCTTAGAAAGATTATTAAGTTCTTTGAACAAGTACCTAATTGAAATAAGGAAATAAACTAAATAAAATATTTAATTTTTGTTTATTTTATCCATTGTACTCACTTAAATACTAAGTTTAGGAGGTTTGTACTGGGCGTTCATAAGTTTGGTAAATGGTTCTTTTCAAATTTTCCTTCTCTCGCAAAAAAATAACACCGCTTTGTACTCGCATGTTCCAGTCCCATAATCATCTTCAGTGACTTAATGCAAAAATTAATAAATAATTTGGGTTATACTAATTGTACTTATTCAATTAAAATGTGTGTAAAGTTAAAAATACACAATTATTTTCATTATAAAAAATGTGTTAATTGTTCATAATCCATATTAAGAACTTGTTTCAGCTTACGAAAGAGAGATTATTCAATTTTTCAAGGATCCACGTACGAGGTTACTTATTATGTTGCTATGTCAAAATGACATGTTCCTATTTAGTACAATTTAATATAAGAAACAATACATAAGTAACAACTTCTTATACCTAAGTGTATTTGCATATTTCTTATTTTTAATCCAAAGTTTTTATTCCCTAATAAGACTATATATTTAAATAAATAACAGACTCGAATACATGTAAAAAACTATTTTATTATCATCGGTCACTGCCCTACGGCATGAAAAGGAAGGCGAGTGGTAATGTTCACTATACGCGCTATTCGGTAAGACCGGCATGCGGCAAAGTAATTGCGATGGAGTAAGGATACTTCAAGACAACTAAACCGTTGGCTATTCGCCGCTTCTATCTGGATTCAAAACACTCGAATTTCCTTATAATTATAAAATACTGTTTGTGTTATGTTTAGCAGATACCTGCTGCATTTTTTTATACTAGCAGTCACAATAATACAATACTTGTTTTGACGATCATTTTCATCTTATAAATAATTTTATTGAAAACAATGACAAGATGCGTCACCTTCGTCGTTAGAAACTGCTAATGTTTTTCTATCATTATCACAATAGAGCACCTAATTCTTACGTCAACGCAGGCATATTACGTAACTGCTTGGAGACCTATTAAATATTTTTTATTAAACAAATAATTGTAATTATTTAATAGGTTTTCATCATTATACCTGCAGGTATGTTTCTAGTCTTTAGGAACGAGTTTTCTCTAATGACAGAGGGAAGCCGGTTCTATCCACCTTCGTATACGCACAATATTTCAGTACTTCTCTCAGCTATGTTCACCGGTTCTCTACTGTACATAGGCCTCCGCAAGTTCGGCCACTCCTTCCGGTTCACTGCCCGTCTCATCCAGCCTTCCGATCACCCTTTTCAGGTCATTAGTTCATTTCGGCCCGGTTGCAAATACGTACGTGGTCTCCACTCAACTTCAGTAGTTACTTATAAATATCTGATCTAATAATATTATCTGATGCACAAACAAAACCTCTTAATTTTTTTTGCCAAAGCCCAACTTGCATAAATCTAACTCCATTACTTACTTCGACTACGACAATTTAAGAAATATTATAGGTAGGTACTTAGTAATATTTATGTAACTAACTTATAATGCATGTTCATTTTAATTAGCATAGACTCCCTTTATCACATTCAGAGAATAGATGACGACCAATTAACATATGACTGAGCATGCGTGATAGTAGGAAGTGTGACATTTGCCCCATATATCTAAGTCGTTTCTATATTTAGATCTAAAGGGCAAAACTTGTAACTTATTTTAGTTCAAAATGCAGTATTGTCTGCTGCTAGGTCTTATGTCATATTTTTTTTCACCGACGGTAATTGCGCTGTCCTAGCATTGTTTATTATAGTCTAGAGTCTAGACCAGACCAACACTGATCGAGAGACGTTGTCGTCGACAGTATTTTGACAGAAAAAAATTGTAAGGTAAAGCTCATCCTCACGGTCAAGGAACAGCTATCAAACAAATTAAATTCATGTTTGATAAGTAGGACTCGTTTTTAGTTAATCTACAAAATACTTTTGTTTCTTAAGTCAAAGAAGAACACCGTTTTATGCACTAAATACGATTGGGACACTAATATGTCAATTTTTGAATGACCTCTGAAAGGTTTCCCGCGTAAAAGACCTTGTGTTAAATTATTTCGAAATCTTATCTCAGTTAGTAATATAAGAAGTAAAGTGTTTTTCTATAAGATTTTTATAACATATTTCAATGAATAACGTGAGCGTGAAATGCAAACAGATAAATATTTTTATTGCATAATTTCTTATGGACGGTTGTGAAAGAGTCGTTCATTTTGATTTTGGTATTGTGACCCTGCTCTGTTTTGTCCTTTCTCAGACCTTGAATTGTATTAATGATGCTTTCTCATGCGTGCTGAATTATGGATGTGAATAAACCAAAAACGTTACTTTTAAGTTTAGAATTATTGTTTTTTAAGACCATCTCCAGTGACTGAGTGAAACTGACTCTACCATACCAGAATGCGTGAGCTGGGATCTAATAAATTCCAACTAGACGCGGGAACTTTTAGTATGTTTACTCCCTTTAGCTCCCTGAACAACATTCAGATGAAATTTCTTAAGTCTGAGCCTACGCACTCTACAACTACTTAAATGGACTAATGCGTAAACATTAGCGTAGGCGGCCAACCTAGTACGTTTGAACGCTAAGGTACTGACTTTACGACTACAATATGATTTTATCTCAAGCTCGAGGACATTACAGCTTAGCACGTTTCATTGTACACAGCAATATTATTTGACATTGGCATAATTACAATATCATTGTATTATTACATTTTTTTTAGAAAACTCATAACTGCGGGTGATGCTGTATTATTTATTAGATAGGTACTACATCATCAGCCTGCGAAATAAGTAAGGGCAAATATGTGTTGTTGACAAATTATGAACTTCGCCGTAATCTTAAAGCAACCAAAGAAATATGTGAATCCATGGTACTATTATATCATGTGGCGGTTGGGTATCATGACTATAAAAAGAAGACACCCATATATACCATAAGAAAAATAAACAAAATTACAGTTAATATAATTTCTTGTCATTGCATCTACATAAACACAAAAAGCCATACGGCGCTAAAGGTTTAACAACTACTTCTTACCTACACTGAACACTGCGTTGTATAGCTGTGCAATGTTCCTTACTTACAAACAATAGGTATGCCCAATAAGTAGTGATATAACGTCATAGCTTATCGTACTTGTCTTTGTTGCTTCAGCTTTAAGATTTTACGTTCCCTACTTCCAATGACTTTAAGTCCTTGAAACGTAGTATGAATAATCACTTGGTCATGTATAAGCGACGAAGCGAACTCCGAGAGCTACGAGTATGTTGGAAGTTTCCCTACGTTATCGAATCATAAATAAGGAGATCGGCTGGATAACAACGACAAAGTACTCAAGATTGCCCAGTTAAAGTGGCGGTGGGAAGGCACGTAGCAAGAAGAACTGACAGTCGTTAGGGCATAAAAGTTCTTGAATGGTAATCACGAACCGGAAGACAGAGTGAGGAGACCCCTCATTCGGTGGAACGAAGACTTAGTTAAAATGGCGGGACACCGATGGACGAGGAAGACAGAGAATCGCGCAAGGTAGAGATGTTTGGAGGATGTCTATGGCAAGCAGTGGACGTTAATTGGCTGATGAATGGCTGTATAAACTCATGTATCTTTTGGTAGTTATAAGAAGATAGTTATTATTTTATACTCTGTTTTTCAATAATCCGCTGCCTTCGTTCCTGGACTGTATTTCAGCAGCTCCAGAAACGATAAAGCCACATTCCCGTTTCAGGATAAGATATTTTTTATTTTCGTTTCAATCTAAAAGCAAAAGGCACAAGATAAAACAGAATACAATTTAAGTAGGTAAGTGCTTACCTAATCTTTTAACAATCTGTTTTGTTTATTCTATCGTATCCTTTGAAGATCAAATAAGCCAAGTAATTAGTGAAATAATTAACTGCAAATTAATGATCTCACGGTTCTTATCTTTGAATACCTTTCTGACTTACTACTCGTTTATTTATTTTTCAAGGTTACCTACTTACATAAATAACAAACAACGCGCAGTACCTACTTATTCAGGATAATGATTACGAATTTGGTTATACTGAAAACATTTGCAATCATCAATTTATTATTTCATGAGGTGACAGGCTCAGGGACTAAATAAAAAAACTTACTGAGCTCTGTTTAATTACTAAACTTCGGCCGTTCAGAGAATGCGTTCCTGACACGTCGCGATTGAACTGACGCAGTAACTTTGTAATGGCGTTGCAGTTACGATAAAAATATTTTTGCTGGTTGTTTATCGTTTTAACTATTGATGAGCATTAAAACAACATTATTATATCAATAATTAATGAATGTTATAATGTTGTGTCAAACTGAGTGTCAAATAACTTGGTAAACAATATTTTTCTAAATCTACACTGCGCTATTACAAGGTTATGTCAGCGCTTTATATTTGTAGTGCTGTGCCAACAATAACAGTGAATAATAGTATCGTAATCTGTTCTTATCGATACAGTTATACTTTATAAAATAATACGTTTTGTTTTTCTTTTCAAGAATTTGAAAATAATGGACTTTAGAATAACTTTTATTAAATATAAAAATAAAAGTACATTAAATACAAAGTAGCATTTTTATATTTAGGTTGAAAATGGTAACCCCAAATGGCGTTATGGGCCGCCATTTTGTGACGCTGAAACAGTCGTCTGTTGTCGTTTCGTGCGCATAGACCACGTTCTTCAAGTGTTTGCGATCTGTTGTTATTTGACTTTGATTGTGTCTTATATTGCGTTCTTTTTACTTTTGGTGCATAATAATGCCTAAACGTGGACAAACATTGAAAACTGGAGCCCGTGAGTTAATTATCAAGCTGCAAGATTACTTTGAGCGGGAGCGGCAAAATGGCGGACCCCTGGTTCCTGTCGAAAAAGTACAAGAACGCGTCTCTCAGGCGCTTGGAGTTAGCAAACGAACGATTACAAATATTAATAAAGAAAAGTTCGGCTCTACTGGCATGGAAGATAATATTTTACGTACTCCGAAGAAGAAACGTAGAACTAAACCCGTGACAGATATTGATACCTTTGACGCCGATGCAATCAGAAATCATATATATGGTTACTATTCCAGAAATGAATATCTCAACAGGATGAAGCTTTTGGCGTCGTTAAGAGAAGCTGGACTGTTTAGCGGGGGTAAAACTGCTTTAACGAAAATCTTAAAAGATATTGGTTTTTCGTATAAAAAAACAGACAAAAGAAAAATTTTATTAGAACGATACGACATCATTTTGAAACGGATAAGTTTCTTGAGAGAAGCAAAAAAAATTGATAACTGGGATAATGTCGTGTTCATTGACGAGACATGGCTAAACGCCAATCACACGGTTTCCCGTTCTTGGACGGATGATACACAAGCGTCGACGTCGAAAGTACCAATGGGTAAGGGGGCTCGTCTGATAATATGCCACGCAGGTACTGCAAAATACGGCTTTGTGGAGAACGCTTTACTGGCATTTCAATCAAAAACCACAAATGACTACCACGAGGAAATGAATGCCAGTACATTTAAAGAGTGGTTCCAGAACGTGCTTTTGCCCAGCCTACCAGAGCCTTCTGTAATATTGATGGATAATGCCTCCTATCACTCGTTTCAAATACAGAAACCACCTACCCAAGCTAATAAAAAAGAAGAAATGGTTGCTTGGTTACAAGCAAAAGGCATTGACGCAAATATGCAGATGCTAAAAGCAGAGCTAATTAAGTTAGTGAAAGAAAATAAAGCGGCAAATGTGCGATACGAAATCGATGAAATGGCTTTGGAGTACGGTCATCGCGTTCTAAGAATTCCACCGTATCATTGCCAATATAACGCGATTGAGCTAATCTGGGCTCAAATAAAAGGTTACGCCGCCCGCCACAATACTTCCCCGCCATTCAGCACGAAAAAGATGATGACCCTGTTAAAAGAAGCCTGCGGGAAAGTCACAAGAGATGACTGGGCAAAGGTTGTCGAAAAGACTAAAAACCTGATTATGGAACATTTTGACCGAGATATCAGGATTGATTCTGTAATTGATAATAATATAATTATACATGTAGGCGAAGATGATGATGAAGACACCACCTCCTCAAGCGAATCGGAGTCTGATTAATATTCTGTACGCACATTTAGTTCAATGTACTTTATTCCATAGAAATACAGATTGTAACTTTGTAAAAAATAATAAATAAAACAATTTTATTATATTAATATTCCCTTTTATTGTTTCCACGTAAAGAACTAAAATATAAATTTTAAATGATTCCGCCAATTTAAAACGGTCTAAATCTAATCATAAAAATAACGCGGCGGTTCATTTTGGAGTAACGGTAACGAACTCGGTATAATGTTGTGTCCATCACTAGTCGTGACTAACTGATAAGTGTCAGGAACGCATTCTCTGAACGGCCGGATAATAGGTACCTATCCATCTACAAGAAAGTTGAAAACATAGATTAATAGCGTTTTGATCAGTGTACAGATCCGGACAAGCTCTAAAAGCGACGTTTCTAACAAAGTAGGTACTATTCAATCTGTACGATATCAATCTTGCTAGGCCAAAATCATCATAACAGCCCATTAATGTCCCACTGCAGGGACGGGCCTCCTCCTGTGACGGAGAGATACTTGGCCTACTAATGAGAGGCAAAGATATTTACTTTAATTATTGTTATAACAAAATATTGTTAATAACATGATTAGGGATACAATTGTGATGTTCTACATCGAAGAATTCACCGTGTAGTGACGAAGTAAGAATACAATATGTCACCTCCCAATCTCATCCCATGGGTGTCGTAAAAACCGACTAAGGGGCTTTCCGTGAATATTATCTTTACGAAATAAAAAAGAAGGACAACTCAAAATTAAACCCTATACCAATCCGTTGGCCCGCGTGGTATTAGTAGGCCAAGTATCCCCCATCACGGGAGGAGGCCCGTCCTTTCAGTGGGACATTAATGGGCTATTATGATGACATCGAAGAAATAGAGTAAGCTCAATTACTAGTGTGTAGTCTTTAACACTACGATATTGCAGTTGTACTCAGGTGACTTGCTACCGGCCTAGACTCTGCATTGACCTTTAACTCTGATTCGGTCCCTTGTGGCTAATCCATAAGCACCCTTTGCATATTATGGTCTTTGGACATCTTTCCAGGTTGGATCTCTACATAGTTTAGACAACACATTCAACAAAATCTTTATGCTGGAAAAACTGTTTATTATTATTATATTATTTTAGATGATATATGATGTATGAAGAAATATTGGGAAATCAATTTTGAGAACAATAGATATGAAATAAAATATGATCACACGTAGTTTCACATTTTACTATTTCGCAACAATGTGTCCGAGAAGTTGAACTTGTCATTGTTGGAGATGTAGTTGTGGTTTTAAGCAATTAACCTTGAATAAATAACTTGCAATGATTGTGTGGTCTATCTTTGATTAAACGAACGTTGTCGGTTTTTGCGTCTGAATAAACTACGTCACTTATAGAATTCGAGTTTCGCTCATGACAATTGCCTGTGTTATCCACGTCTTGAGTCTCAATTTCTTTATTTATTATCTAAATGTATTAATTAAATATGTCTGAAGGTCCCCTTTACTTGAGTGACCCTAGCTGTTGTAAAGTTGGTTCTAGTGGAAAGAATGGAACGCAAAGTGTTACTCAACTCAATATTGGGTTTATACAAGACGTAACGTCTCGGGGATTCCCTGCACGGCAGAATATAGCGTAGGTATAGGATTGTCTCTCATAATTAGCAGTGAGCAGGGCACGTAGCATACAATACGAGGACCATTAGGGAGCAAAGGTTCTGGAATGGATGCCTCTATCCAGCAGTGGACATGTCCAGCTCAAGACAAAAATTTTACACAATAACTATTCATCATTCCCCTGCCCTTATCCCAATTTTATTTGGGGTCGGCGCAGCAAGTCTTCTTCTTCCATACTTTCCTATCAGACGTCATCTCACAAGTAACACTCTTCGCAGCCATATCGTCTTTCACACAATCCATCCATCGTTTCTTTGGTCGTCCTCTTCCCCTATATCCATCCACACACATGTCCAACACCTTCCTCACCACATGACTCTCATTCCTCCGCATAACATGCCCATACCATGACAGCCGGCTGCCGCGTAGTTTTTCTGCTACCGGTGCCACTTTCAAACTTCCTCTTACATACTCATTTCTAACTCTATCCGCTCTCGTAACACCACACATTCCTCTTAACATTCTCATCTCTGCTACATGCAATTGTCTTTCATTCATCCCTTTTCAATAACTATTATACAATAACTATTATGAAGACTTATTACGTTAAGAACCATTTTATTAAGTGTCTCCACAAAAGATTGTTAACAATGTTTTCTTTTATAAAAAAAGCGCTTAACAGTTGTATTTAAGGTCAATCACGCACAGTTTCACGATACAGATCACGCATTCATGATGCCAAGTACCCACCGACGTACCTGCGGCTGAACGCGAGTTCGCTAATAGGGTAATGGCTCCAGTGAATGAACACCCCCCAGTGAATGAACAAAACGCAGTTTTTTCCAAAAAATAAGAAATTAGGGCATTTCTACCAAATAGAGTATTTTTTTAGTAATAGTAACGATATTCCTTATATTATTAGCAACATTGATTTCTAAAATCACTGTTCATTTCAAAACGGCGAGCGTCTAAAGCGGCAGGCAACGTGACACTGGGAATTTGTTCGAGCCAGAATTTACGTCTCATGTATTACGAACCGTTTATGATTCAATATTATAACCAAACCTGCAGTATTTTCGTCAAGATATTTGTTTATATATATAATAGAATAGCTAAATAATGCATTTCAAATCAATTTAAACATGTATATATTCCGGTACAGTATAATATTAAGTGTCCCAGCATTGGAACTCAAAATCTTGTAAAATCCAATTAATGAACGGCCGTTCATTCATTGGGTATTGACGATTTTACATTTTCGTAAAAAAATGTATTTTATTTTAATGCTGTTAAGTTCACATTTTCCAAGTCTTTTCATAAATCGATTTCTGATCTTTTGGCCAGTATTGGGACAGGGGTGTTCATTTATTGGTTTTTAAAATCTAGTAAATGAACCAACAATTTCCAATGTGTTCATTTGCTAGTTTTAAGTAAGAAGACATAACCAGTAAATGAACATTATATTTTTGAAACTAAATTGTACATTAAAATCCTTCAAATCTTTAATCTTTGAGTGCAGGACATCCCGGACATAATGAGAGGTGGGCCATAGTTTGGAAAACACCGCACAGGCAACTCAGTCTGCCAATGTTTGCAAGGCCCCAACCGAGCATGTTCTCCTTGCTTGGTCCTAACTGGGTTCGCAATGTGTTTAAGGACTTCCAGGTAACCCTTGGTTGAGTTACCAAGGGTGTCCGGGTGGAATCCTCTCGTCAGAAAAACGGTTCTGGTAGTGATACTATTTTCGCGGCACCTCCCGTGTGCTGGGTGGTACTTAAAAGGTAGACGTACTTTATGAAGATCTTTCGGCTACGCAGCCTTTGCTGCACTGGAACATAGCCGTGCATTGGGTGCCGGTGGTCGTCATCAATATTGCTCCTTTCAAAGGAGGCCGCTACATCCCTACGGACATCGGTGGGTACAGCAGTCTGACCGGTGTAGGCTTAAGGCAACCTGTAATAATCCGGCACCTTGCCATTTGATATTCAACTTACGGCCCGTTTTCCTGTTCCGGAGATGGAAGGAACAGGATTCAGTCTTAGATGGATTAGGCTTAAGCGAGTTTGCCTCTTATTTACGGCTCAGATTGTTAAGAGCTGAGGAGAGATTGGACTCAACTTCGATGAAGTTTGTTGCTTAGGAAGTTAGCGCGAGATAGTCAGCGTATAAGAAGCGGGATATATAAGGACACAACGGTTGGACGTTTGTGTAAATGGTAAAAAGAAAGGGAGCCTGAACGCTACTTTATGGTACCAAAATCGGTGGAGATTACAGAAGAATGGCTTCTGTAATCTCCACCGATTTTGGTTTGAGAGAAGGAGGACTGGAAAACGGCGATTGTGGAGGAGCTCTCGAAGTATTGCGACGAATTTATGGCCAAGGGTCATGGTTTCCACTTTCCATACCAGTTGCCTGAGGCTCACTGTGTCATAGGCCGCCGATAGGTCCACGAATACAGCACTGGTTACTCTTACCATCTCAAAACCATCTTCAATGTGCTGCGTAAGTTTGAGTGTCTGGTTGAAGCATGATTACACCGGCCTGAAACCTGCTTGCTCTGAGACCTGATCCTATAACCTTTGTGAGCCGGGTCTACAACCTTTGTGAGCCGGGTCAGCAACAATCTTTCGAACAGCTTGTATGTGTGGCACAGAAGACTTATGGGCCGAAAGTTTCTAGGATTGTCAGCTGGTTTCCCAGGCTTGAGGATGGCTATGACCTTGGATTTTCTCGAGAGACGGGGGACTGAAGCAGATTCCAGATAGACATTAAAGAGCCACAACAGCCATGACACCGCAGCAGGGCCAAGCTGTTTAATTTGAGGCTTTACCATCCTTTAGGTTCATAATATTAAATAGTTTTTTCTGCTCTTGCCCATGTATCTTGTTTTTCATTCTTTCTACCTATGCAAAATTTAATCATTTTGAACAATAGGTAATTTTTTTTTATTTTGTTTGCTGCAATAATTACTGTTTTAAAGCATAATTAATAAAAACCAAATCGTGTTAATTTACTGGGTTTTTTTGTGTTCATTTACTGGAAATTTGCGTTCATTCTCTGGGGTTTTGGGGTATTCTTCTATATATTGCTAAATATCTTACAAACTGTGTATCCTAAAAGGTAAAACGAGCCTGAAAAATATTTTTGAATAAATCTTCTAAACTAAAAACTAGCTCTGAGGACCTATGCATAAGAAAAAACATATGTTTTTATTTTTTGAAGTTTGTAAATTGCTTAAGTGTTCATTCACTGGAGCCTTTACCCTATTTTAGTAACCTTGAAAACTTTCGTTTAACATGACAATACATAAATCATTTTATTTTAATTCCTAACAACTTAGTTTATTTCTTACATGTTAGTATTTTTACTAGTTAGTACCTATGTAATATAGAGTAGCGTTCCTATGCGTAGATGTGTAGTAACTTACCTAAACAACGTTGATTAATTTGACGATAATAGTTCCTGCAGCCTCTGATAACATTCACACAATTTGTTATAAAGAGGTTCAAATTAATCTGAATATTATGATTAAGCTTGATAAAATGCCAGAAGAAAATGATGTTATCGCTGAAGCTTTCCTGTGTGAAGTCTGCTAAGTAATTACAATAAACTTTTTGCAATTGAAAACAAGAACTTTCTAGACTGATTTTATTTTTGACATAATAATATTTCTTATGGTACTTATAAAAATAATTCAAATTCTACCTATCTACTTAATTAAATCATAGGATAGGACCAAAAGTACCATAAGTATAAAAAAAGGCTTTTAAATGAGTAAAGAATTTGAATTATATGATTTTCTAATTCGTTTGAAAGCACCTTGCAACGAACGTTTAAATAATGTCAGAAATCTTGACTTACTCCAAACCCCTATTAGTCGCGCATTACTCCAGCCATTTTAGACTGGTCTGTAGTGGTCTGTCAGTAAACCATATTAGAGGTTTATCATTTTACATTAATTTTAAGTTAGGAAATCTGAGTGACTAAAACAGTACTTAATAACTCTTAAGAAATACTTACCTATTAAGTTTTTCTTATAACAGTTTCTTTTAGAAGTTAAAAAAAAAAAAAAATAGTTCATTCTGTACTTACAAAAATTCAATAAGTAGAAAAGTTAATTTTAGAGTGCCAGTGTTTTAAATAATACATTAGTAGTTATAAAAAGCCGATTGGACCTTTGTTACAGCCAAAGTAATAAATATGGATATTATACATAGTAACTAGCCATTATGTCGCAGAATTAATCACATTAACTAGCCATTATATTATATAATATTATTATCTTTAAGACTCAGATAAAGTAATAAAACAAGTAGGTAAAGATTACTAGGTTGATTATTTAAATTTGCCTTAAGCATACCTTACTCTCTTAACACGCGCCACAAAACACGGTCCTGCGCCTTCCGCATCCAGTCCGACCCAGAGACCTTTTTGAAGTCGTCGCCGTCGGTCCACCTAGCTGGAGGGCGTCCTACTCTACATTTGCCTAGTCGCGGTCTCCACTTTAGGACATGTTTCTTTAGGACATGTTTGCTAGTTCTACGAGTTATGTCGGTAACTTTGGTTCTTTGTCGGAACGAAAATAACGTTGTTCCCAATTTAATCCTATACTAGCTGTAAACGTGACTTCGTCCGCAATTAAATTGGAAAATAGATTTTAAAAAAAACTTGTTTAATTTATACAAAGTTATCATCATTATCAGCCAATCGACGTCATCTTCTGGACAAAGGCCTTCTCCAAGTATTGCCACCTCGTGCGGTCCTGTGCCTCCCTCGTCCATCGGTTTCCAGCCACACCTGCGCTTTCCGGTACGCGGTCGCCATTCCAGAATCTTTCTGCCCAAACGGCTGTCGGTTCTCCGCGCTATGTGCCCTGCTTGCCACCACTTTAACCGGTTATGTCGGATACTTTGGTTTTATTGCGGATCTCCTCATTTCTGATGTTAAATAGACTAAAGCCTTCCTCGATAAATGGTCTATCTAACGCTTAAAACAAAATTCAAATCAAGGAAGTAGTTTGTGAGATTAGCGCGTTGAAACAAACAAGCAACCTTATATATTAATATAGATGAAGACGCTGAGCAAAGCCCGTTCCATAGCTCGGGACCGTATAACGTTACTATAAGGACGCATTGGTTGAAGACTTTGGTCTTCAGGCATTGGGGTATAAGTTGGTTATACCGTATTTATTACTTTGACTAACTTTGATCAGCTGATATGAATAATATCTAGAATAAGTGATTAATTTATCAGATTGTCTAGTCAATTTGGATATTATATAATGTAAACGTTAGCTTATGGTGGCACGTTCTATGATAGATCGGTCAACTCGAAGTAACACTTTTACTACACTGAACACTTTTACTACATTCGAAATAAAACTTGGTTTGCACTCTACACATTTAACTATGGCAGTCTAATAACAATTAACTTGAAAATAAGCTATCCTAGCTCGGATCTAAACGGATTACATTGGAACGTGGTGAAGTCGGTACTCGGATGACAACACGACCGCACGGCTCGGTGTCTCGTTAACAAGTGCGCCGCCAATACTGCTTACTCACTGACAAAGCCGCTCTGACAGTTGACACCGACTGACGTCTATGTTAAGCTATCTATGACAAGTGTTGCCAATCCAAGCCCGTTCGGGCTTGACGTTCCGTTTATCAATCCAAAACATATATAATGAACAGTCATTGTGTATAATAGCTATTTAATAACTTTGACGGTAACATATATATATATTGTTCTTTTGTTTTTAGTTCAGGAAGAGTTGAGTCAGTCAAGTTTAGAAGGAATTAATAATCATCCGGTAGTCTGTTTGTGGCTTATGGCTCCACCGTTTGTCGATGAGTCCGCCAATCAGCAGTCTAGCACACGGACGTAAGTATACGTTCGTGGTCTAGGGTCTAGCACTATAGCGTAAAATTAAACTGTGTCACGTCCATATTAAAAAGTACTCTGTGGTCACGTCACTGTGACTTGTTTGACGTTTTATTGTTAACAAAATTGTGCTTCATGGTTAAAAATAAATTAAATTATTGATTATTTATGTCTGTAGATACTAAAAACAATGGAGAACATTTTAGAAACTCTTATTAATGCCTCAGAAAAAGCTGCAAGTGTTGCAAGATCTTGTTGTACTGGATCTAAAGATGAAGTACTTCTTGTTGCCGAAAAACAAGAAGGTGAAGCAAATGCCCGCTTCGAACGAGATTTTAAAACAATAGCAGATGTTTTAGCTCAAGAAGCTGCTCGAACTGAAATAGCTTCTCATTTTCCTGAGTTAACCGAATATGTAAGAGGTGAAGAGTGCTCTGATATAGGTGGAGTAAGGATAGCATTGCAAGATAATGTTGAAGATACTACAGATCTACTTAAATATTTGGTAATGCCCACTGCTGCAAAACGTATGGCAGAAGCTGCTCACTGTAATACGGCTCACAGTTTTTGTGATAAACTGCCACAAAACCTTGAAAACATAAATACCTCTGATTTAGGAATTTGGATAGACCCAATTGGTAAATTAATGTTTGCTTATAATTACAATAAAATTGTAGTTTTTTAATTATTGGGCTATGCTTACTATTACTGCATGAAGTATTTTTGTTGTAATTTCTTTTTTAAGATGCTACTGCTGAGTTTATCGCTGGTGTTCGTGGAGAAGCTGATGCTGATAGAGGTCTTCCATGTGTAACAGTTCTTATTGGTGCTTACTTAAGATCTACTGGGGAGCCTGTAATAGGAGTCATCAACCAACCATTTTATAACAAGTAAAAAGACTTTTACTAAATGAAAAAGTAGTAATTTTTGAATAACATAATTGCTATTATTTTATACTATGATAACTGATGTTTGTGATTGGTTAAACTATAATCATTTGAGCTTTTAAAGGGAATATATTAGCCTGTTATTGCTTCAATTTATGCTCTATGTACCCTTTCATCAAGCCCGTCAATTTAAGAGCTTATTTTTCATAAAAAATTAAATAAAAAAACAAATATCACATAAATTCTTGAATTTAAACTTCCTTACTCCTTTGCTTCACCATTAAAGATAATATCTAGCCACCATCTAAGATCTAGCCTTTATTTGGTCATACCATTTTATGTATGTTGCAGTGGTAAGGGTAGAGTAGCGTGGGGAATCAGTTATGGAGATATACAAGAACATGGTGGCAGTTCAGATCTAAATGAAGAAAACAATGTTATACTTATGAGCGGAGCAGAAAAGCCTGAAATATGTGCAAAATTCAAGGATGCAGGCTGGGTTGTAAAAGCAATCCCTGGTGCTGGTCATAAACTTTTGCAAGTTGTATTGGGTAAGTGAATTACAAAAAATATTTTGTCAATGTTCACTAATTCTTGCCTTGTTCCTACATTTTTAAGTCTTGGTTATCATGGCACCTTGAGAGTATAGTTAGATATTGTGTATTTTTACTACTTAAATATGTCAACACATGGAATAACTTTGAGACTTATTACTAAGACATTTAATAGACTCTTTTTTCATCAGGTGAAGCTGCAGCATATATTGTGTCTCAAGGCACCACTTTCCGTTGGGACACATGTGGACCTCACTCTATACTAAAAGCAAAGGGTGGTGATCTCCTAAGTTATAAAACACACAAACCTATCACATACAATGATGATGCAGGAAATACATACAATGATGATGCAGAAAATACTACACTGGAATATTGTAACAGCGAAGGTATTATAGCATATACTGATGAGAAGATTTTGGAAAAAATTAAAAACATTCTCTGTGAATAAAAGGAACCCTAACCCATTTTTAATATTCCATTTTCTGTAGGTACTTGTATTGTACTTGTTTCTTTAAATAAGCATAAAATATTTTTAATAAAACACTAACAACGGACCCATATATTATTAAGTTTGTTGTGAATGTAATGTCAAAAAGTGAATGGAAAATATGATTATATAAATCTAGTCATTATTTGGTTTTTGTGTAAGTGAAATTAATTTAGACATTTTTATTCTTGTTGGAGAATATTACTTATGTAACATTTAATCATTACTCTATATACTGTTTTTATGTCTATTTATTCATTTTAATTAACTTTCATTTTGGGTAATAATTATCTTAAATGTATAAGTATACAAGTATTCAAAATATTATTGTTGTTGAATGTGAATTTATTGTTATTTAAATAATCATTTCCGAATTATTATTATTATGATCTCAGTGTTATCCTATAGGATAATATTATATTATTAATGATATAAATAAAGAAAATATTACAATGTACATAAGTCTTTAATTCCAACTATAACTTAATTATCACTAGATTCTGAATCAGAGCTTGAACTTTTTCTTTTCTTCTTTTTACTTTTCTTTTCTTTCTTCTTTTTTACCTTGTCTTTTCTTTTTGATTTAGTTTCTTTTTCCTGTAAACCAAATTATAGGTAAATTATCTTAGAGAGATTTTTGCATTTGTAGTAGTGTTCGTATATGTACACGGATTCAAAATTTGAATTCCACAATACGGTCAGCAAATAAGGTCTGTCACATTTTTATTATTTGAGTATTTATTTTGTGTAATATTTTTTGATCAATATTTTATTATTTTAACATTGTTAAATAAAAATGTTCCGATGATGATATATGCCCGAGGTAAACTTTGGCATCATATGGTAAATTTTGTTTCGAGATATTTTTGCAGCTGTAGTAGTATAGGCTTTAGATATAATATCAGAACAAATTATTGTTAACACAAATGATTCATCTGATGAAAGTGGGGATGAGAACGAGAGTAAAATGTCTGGAGTTGAAGAAGATTAGAATTAAATATTATGGTAATGATTGTTAACTATTTTAGTCTCTAGCTTATCATTGTTTAATGTTATTTGATGCAGTTGGTGTAACTGACTATAAAAAGTATAAAAAATATAAAAGTTCTCAATTATTTATTTCCTTATGTGTACACAACTACAAATGCAAAAATCTCTCTAAGATAATTTACCTATACTTTTATATCACCTTTAATTATTGTTGCAGCTATGTTATAACAATTTTTATTACTATCTAATTTTATTTGCTTGCCTAGGTGCTATGTAATCAATGAATAGTACTGGTCAACAGAATCTGCTGTATACTATAACCAGTTACACAATTGCCTTGAGGAATATAAAAGATAAGAGTATTTTAAAAAATAGTCTACCTGTTTTACCACCACTTCTGTTTTAACTTCCGTCTGAACCTTTGCTGGTATCAGTTGTGGAGCACAACCTTGCATTCTTATAGCAGCAGTCACTTCATCAATTTTACTTGTGTCAGCATTTGGTACTTTGTATTGTTCACAATGATCCACACGAATGGTTCGTCCTAAAATCTAGTAAAATAGTAATATTGTTATTAATTTTGCTTTTCTTGCAACTATTTTGAATTTTATTTCAATAATACTTACTTTAATTCCATTTAAATTATCTACTGAAAGGATTGTTGATCTCTGATCTTCATAACATATAAATGCAAATCCTCTTGATTTACCTGTTCCTTTATCTCTGACCAAGTTTATATTCACAATCTCGCCATATCTGAAAACATGACCACCATTGATTTAAATAATGTGCCTAATTCTCAGTACATAATACATGTCGTCATCGAATGTAATTGGAAAAAAATTACTAAGGGAAATAAAGCAGGATATGCACTGTGAAAACAAAAGAAACTGACATAAAAACCGAAACCAACAAGTCTGGTTGTTTGTTGGAAGTTTTCCTCCACTATTGGAGAAAGCACATTTCAATACCAAGACATTAATGTAAGTAATGTTATAATGATGTACTTAATATTCAAATTGCGTATAAGAGAGTATGAAAGAAAATTTATGTGACTGTAAATAAGTAGTTAAAGGAAATAAATAACTTACTGTGAAAATACACAGATCACATCGCCTTCGGTAAGATCGTAAGGTAATCCTCCAACAAATATCCAGGCACTATCTCTATACTGGTCATGCCAAGAACTTTTAGAATTGTTGCCCAGTTCCCGTTCACTCAATTTGAGTACATTTTTCACATTTCTGGAAATTTAAGCCAAGGTAGATTAATATATAAACAATTATTTAACAAAATAAAATAATGTGTATTTACGTCATTGGATTCATCTTGAATGGTTGTTGTAGTTTCCTTGGTACGATTGAAGCACGTTTTTATAATAATTTTCTCGGTCATTTACATCATAATATACTACAGCAAAAATATTACTACACTGGTAATATTACAAATAGTAACATAAATAATAATATAACCTACAATATTTAACAAGGTGATGACAATGACTGACAAGCATAGATAAGAATATGTACCTACTAACGTACTGACAAGTCAACAACTAACACTGACATAACAAAACATAAATTAATAAATTTTACTGAAAGTATTTTACTGGTTATTGGCGGAATCTTTGAATCGCCATCTGGAAAAAACAAAAAGAAAATACTACATAGTATTTTTCCGTGTCTCCCTTATGGAAAAGGCTAAGGTCACCACTGGTCAGTGACCTACTCACTAGGCAGCATGGTCAGTGCAGTGACCATGCTGTCTAGTGAGTAGTTGTAACTTTTCACTAGTATAAAAGTAATTTTTACAGTCATAAGTAATTATTAGAAATGTCAAGACCTTATCTGAAATTCATTAGTTTTACTTTACCTCGTATCGATTACTGCATCACTCTCAGTCTCAACTTAATCTTTAGGCCTTTGCGGGCAGCAGGGCGCAGGAGTGCGGGTGGCGGCGCGTGCGAACATTTTAGTCCTTAACGCGTGTATTCATATGACGCGGCTTGTGAGCACAGAGGCGCGGTCGCGGACCGGTCGGCAGCGGCGGTGGGCGATATTTGAACTTACCGCACGGGCACCTCGCAAAATTCGATGCACCGCCCTTAATAAAATATTTGAAACTTTTTAGTTTCAAATGGCAAATATGACCAATTAATTTGGAAGCACTATAATCGAGTACATTTACCAGTGATTCTCGGTACTTACACTCTCCCTGTGGTCGGTCTCTCATGACTGAGGACCGTAATCATCGGCGGATGTGGATGGTTTGCACCTGGTTTCGATGATCTGCCTCTACCAGTGCCTGTTCATCGCGTCTCGGGCGACAGAGCAAAACGTGGTTGATGATGGACCTCTGACTTGATCGTTCCATCTGGTCGTCCCCGGGCTCGTTTACCCTCCGTGTTCCCAACTACGATCAGTTATTCGAGGTGAAGAGATCACCCCTCCTCTATATGTGGCCAAATTAGGCCAAAATGCACTGCTGGCAGATGGTGGAAAGGCGTATTGGGAAACGAAGCTGCAAAAGGATCGATGCATTGGTGCGCTTGGCGGGCCAGGTTATCAGCATGCCTCTTCAGCGAATCTCATCCCGAATGCATCAATCCTTTGCCGTTCATTGGTTTGTATTGTCCATTCACAAATCTTACTTACACTAACAGTCACAAATCAATGCTAATAAGCACAAAGTAAAATAATCCAAAAAATAAAGTTGTAAATTATTTAGAATGTGTTGCAAGCCTGTATTGTTATAAACACAAGATCTGTGATGTGGTCTGACTAAACAGTGTTCAGTAAAATAACACTCTATGGTCACTCAAAGTAAAGTGTGGCTCTGGCTGTCAGTCAGTGTCAGTGAAATGTCAATAGTAGCCAGAAGATAAACACAACATATAATAACAATATAATTATTTATGTAGTGTTGTTTGTAGTTTATACCTTAATAAATAAATTTTTAATAGTAAGAGCAAAGCAACAAGGCTTTTAACTATTTAAAACAGTAGAAATGACAACACCAGCAGCAGATGCGGATAATTTTGATCAAGTATGTTTTAGTCAGAATCATAAAAACATAGCATTTTTCTAATTATTTGCATTTTATCTTTTGTTTTTCCTTTGTAGTTCGATGAAGAAGAAACGGAACAGCAACTAGGAGCAACTGCATCAGGTCGAAAGCGACTTTTTAGTAAAGAATTAAGATGTATGATGTACGGCTTCGGTGATGATCAAAATCCGTACACAGAAAGTGTCGACTTTTTAGAAGACTTAGTAATTGAATTCATTACTGAAACAACCCATAGGTATGTCTCCGAATAAGAATAAAAACAATTGTATTCACAATGTATTTTACGCGAGAGAGGGGGCTACTTTCTACTTGTTAAAAAATAGGATGGAGTTCTATTCAAATCAACTTAATCAACAACTTACTACTTAACTCGCTACTGTACTTGTTGATGTGTGATCGGGCTTTATGCTTCAAAAGGAGATATTTTAGCACTAAATTAGCAATTATTGAACAGGAAAATATTTTAATTTTCAGAGCAATGGAAGTAGGTCGAACAGGTCGTGTTCAGGTTGAAGATATAATTTTTTTGGTCAGAAAAGATCAGCGCAAGTATGCTCGTGTAAAAGATTTGCTTACTATGAATGAAGAACTAAAGAAAGCTAGAAAAGCTTTTGATGAAGTTAAATATGTTGGTGAGTAAGGAATTAAAAAACCTTTCTTGCTGCAAAAGCTTTCAAACGCAGAAATCTACAACAGAGAAGTTATTCCCAAAAATGAATTTAAACTTTATGTAAAGAAATTTGTACTGTCTTGCCTGTGTTGCTTAATTTATTTCTAAATGTATGTACTTAATGTGATTTTTGTTTTTTATAATTTCCTGTTTTATAAAATTGTAGAAGATCAACAATAACATTGATGATGAAACTACAGCTGCCAAGCTTCTAAGACTGATGCAAGTAACAAATTTAAATTGACCTATTGCTTTTATGCCTCTGCACCTGCAATCTGCACATTTTACTAATATTACAACATTTGCATTAACTCAGAAAATTACTTACTGGTTAAAAGTTATTATTATCTCTATTAACTGGTAAGTTTAAATATTCATACAAATAACAACTGCCAGGTTTCATCACCCTTTTAGAAAAACTTTCATTGGTGATCTATTGTATCAAATACCTACTGTGACACTGAATTAACAAATCTTAAGCACCTTTGTTTTTGTTGTAAATCTCTATTTTTGAGTTTATGATGTACCTTTTTTAACAAACAAATATTATCAATTTCTCTTTCACAGCTTCTTGGGGCTTCACATAATGTAAATTTTTAAATTACATTAATATAGTAGATGAAATTTTTATTATGAAGTAGCGAAATAATGTATGGAATGAAGTAGTATAAAATGTCAGTAGTAATCAAAGGCACATGAAACTGAAAAGTGATACTTCACCTTATCTTGGTCTTGAATGTTTTTACAATTAACATAAAAAAAGATAAACTACTCTTGTAGATTCACAATAGCTCAAGTATTTCATCTACTAAATTAATGTTCTTCAAAAAACTTAAAACTATTTCACAAATGCACTCCTGTGGGTTTATTTAAGTATGTATTTATTTACCTCAATATTAGTGTCTAACATTATTTGTAAGTATTATTTAAGTGTGTTGTACCTATATAATGTTGAATATGAAACACTTTTACACATTCACAGTCATGAAATTTGTATTCTAATCAATCAGAAAAATACTTTCTTCTCATTAAAATATGTTTAGTAGTAGTATTTGCCAGTATTCTCTGTTTCCAATTTAAATATAATTAATAATAAAGGAACTTTATATTTCAGAGTAAATAAGATGCAAGTTAATACAATCAGCAAACTATGTATTTTTTATTGACTTCTCAGGTGGCTGTGATACATATTATCTATATATTTTCATAATGATATTTTTTTCTTGCATTTCAGTTCTTGGATACTTTATGGTGATTCTACATAGTTATATTATCGTTTTAGTAATGATATTTAAGGGTATATTTCATGTTAATTCTAAAACAACAATTATTTGTAGAATTAGGTTTAAGTAAATAAATACTGTTTATATAACCTATTGCATTTCAGTATAACCAAGTTCGGGTTTTACCCTTATGCCCGATTTACACATCGACAAGTACAGTAGCGAGTTAAGTAGTATTTTAAGATTATGTTGATTTAAATAGAGTTCCATCCTATTTTTTGGCGAGTTAAGTACGAAGTAGCCCCCTCTCTCGCGTCTCGCCAACTTAACTTGCCAAAAAATAGGATGGAGATCTATTTAAATCAACTTAATCTTAAAACACTACTTAACTCACTACTGTACTTGTCGATGTGTAAATCGGGCATTAGGCAAGTGAGAAGTATACATAATAAGTATATCATAAGTATTTATGTAGCTAAGAACATTCATCATCCACATTCTGTTGGCAACAGACTGACCCACCACAGCAGTCAAGGTCTTCATGCAAAAGGTAAAATCTACAATGTGTCTACACTCAGCGGGATCCCCTGTCTGAGAGACTAATGAATGATGCAGAAAATTAGATCTGGATATGTTCTACTGAATTATGCTGAAAACAGAATTTGTTCCGTATAATAAACGGAAATATAAACTTTTCTAACCGACCTCCAGCCAGCGGAATATTTACCAAAATTAAGTCTGGGGAACTAAATATTGGTATCAACTTTTAGTTCTGTATTTTTTCTGTTTAACACAATAAAAAACATACTTCTAATGCCCATACTTCAGCCACAAATAAGCTGAAATGAAACCTCCAGTCAGCGAACTTTTTCTTCTAAGGACATTTTTTTGTAACTTTTACACTAAATTGATAACATTTACGTTATTTACGACTATAATTTTACTTAAATTACCTTTTCGTATATCTACTTAGTATAAAAATTAAAAGTATAGAATTTGAAAGCTAGTAAGTGGGTAGAATACAAAATCTCACCAGTCTGCATTATCTTCCATTAATTAATATTATAAATACGAATATTTGTAAGGATGGATATTACTGAATCGAAATCGATTCAGTAGAGTACATGCATACATATTAGACTAATATCCATCCTTACAAATATTCGTATAAAAAATGTCCTTAGAAGAAAAAGTTCGCTGACTGGAGGTTTCATTTCAGCTTGATTGTGGCTGAAGTAAGGGCATTAGAAGTATGTTTTTTATTTTGTTAAACAGAAAAAATACAGAACTAAAAGTTGATACCAATATTTAGTTCCCCAGACTTAATTTTGGTAAATATTCCGCTGGCTGGAGGTCGGTTAGAAAAGTTTATGTTTCCGTTTATTATACGGAACAAATTCTGTTTTCAGCATAATTCAGTAGAACATATCCAGATCTAATTTTCTGCATCATTCATTAGTCTCTCAGACAGGGGATCCCGCTGAGTGTAGACACATAAATCTACACCCCATATAGCAACAAGGTTTGCTAGGATGTTGTTAGTAGAACATTCATGTGATTACATTTTCTAAAACCACCCACTTTTTTTCCTAGTTGTGTTGTGTCCAAGGATAAGTACAATTAGGAACATTTTTTAGGTATGTGTGTAAAAAAGTCATTTTCGATTTTATATGTTTATTTTATTTGTGCGATACAATTATATAAATTACAAATATAAACACACCACAACATATACATAGCATTAGTAATAAGGTTCAACAAATTGCATTTACAAAAAAGAGCCAAATTATTTATCATGATTTATTTAACTCTAAGAAAAATTCTAATAAAAACAAATCAATAACAGTCATTAAACAGGTGTTAGACTCCTTTTACCTATATAAGGCGTGAAGTAAAATACTTAGGCACATTCCACACTGTTGATTCTCTAACCCAATCCAAAAATCAAAAGATGGTTTCAAATTTTGCTTTGTTACTTAATTATTAATCTATTTAACTACAACAAATGTAGGTAATGGTCTATTTTAAATATAGTATTATTACTTACTTGAGTGGACCTTTTTAATTTTTTGATACTAAGATTTAAAGGCTTATTGTAAAAAATTAGGCTGCCATAAGTACATAAATGTCTAACTAGGCTTTTGAAATCTATACCTATAGACGGCACGTTCACAAAATTATTCGTAATACAAAAGAAAATGCAAGATAATACAAACAATACAAAAGAAATGGAGTTAAATCTATTAATCCTACATTCATTTATTCGTTAGTTAGAGCAAATAAAACTGAGTTACATGATAAATTAAATAGGTAACTGTAATAAAAAAAATAACAGCGTTGTACTATGCGTTTCAAGTAAGAATGAGCGCGTCAATGGAGATCATTTGTCAAAGCTCGATTAAAAAGTACGGACACCAAAAAAATTATTCCAGTCCTTTTATTTACATTATTAAACTTGAGAAAGAGAACTTTAAACATGGTCGACATGTTTAGAGTTAATCGAAGACGATAATTATGATTTCATTATAAACATAGGTAATATAGAGGAGTTGTATCTGAATATCTATCATAAAATTACATGATATTTTTTTACTGACCTTACCAATTTCTTTCGATTTGACACTTATAACGTCACAAATCACAATATGGCGCAGGGTCATGCACATTCTTATTTGAAACACATAGTATAAAGAATGAATCGATAGCTAAAATATTATAATTGTCTTAAAACCTGAGCAGAATTATAATTATGTGCGAAGTTTTATGAAGCTAAATTCTTTCAGTATCTACATTTGTAAATTTTATTTTTAGATGTTGATTTCTTGAATTTAGCTTTAGTTTACAATACATGTCGGACGGATGTTTTTGTCAGTAAATAATTTTCGCCTAAGTATTGACAAAAAAAAGTCATGTAGGTAGGTATTTAGCACATTCTTTATTTTTCTGACCAGGCTTTTAATATCTCCAAGATATGGCCCCAATTAAAATTATGAATATCGTGACATACAATCACACATTAAATGTATAAATAATTCTTTATATAATTATCAACGATGATAAAACTATGTGGAGTCGAAAAATTTAAAACAGTGTCTCTTAAAAATTACGTATAGGTAAATAACATATTTTAACAAAATGTTCACATTCTAGGCGACTAGACGAGGATGTCAAAAAACAGCCAAATGTCTAAACTTTGGTTTTACATCATGCGCAGGTACCTAATTTATATGTTCATAATAGTATAACCCAATAGTATAGTCACGTTTCTAAATAGGCCTTTGATGGCAGTGGAATTATTAAATCTAAATTGCCGTTTTAAAATTACAAGCTTTTACATAAATAGGTATTATCATTTAATAGGTACATACTAAGCTCCATTGATAAAGTTACTTTACCACGAATTACTGCGTGCTAATTTATTGTGTTTCAATAATTAAATTGCAACATTTGTAATTATTTTAAATTTAAATAAGAATTGAACAAGGTTGCATAAAGAGGTTTTTATTCATCATTTTCAAAGCTGCTTACTCCTCCCAAATATTTAATGTAATGTACAAAACAAAAACAAATGGAACACAAAAGTGCCATTATTAGTGCCTAAAATTATTAATTTATATATTTATTTTCATATAATTATTATCTGTCCCATTTACATAACTTGTAGATGTGTGGTTGAAATAAATAAATAACTTATTTTGTGACAATAAATAAACAACCTAAGTACCTAACTTACTAATATTAAAATACTAAAAGAAAGACTATTAAAAGAATATTACTATTATGAAAATTGATTGCACGAAATTTAATTATTATACCTACCAATTACGACTAAACACTTGGGAGAAGCTCTTTTATAATTTATATTAATGATTGGGTAAATCCACATACCTATCAATAATTAAATAAAAATATATTATACTCGTTTTATGAATAGCGCTACTTAACATTTGAGCCCGTTTTGAGTTACCTTTATTTGGATATAAACTAATTGGAAGCAAGTCTAACTCCTTAAGTAGGTAGAAATATCTAATGGGGGTAGCACAGAACAAATAAAATATTAAGGAGGGTAGCAGAAGAAATAAACATTTGATTCTGTTCTAAGAACTTCAATTTTTTAGACGTATTTTTAAATATTTCACTGTCAGTTCCAAGAATCTGAATCTATCTGGAAGATCAGTGGAAGATTTTTGGTACATTTGATACATCCACAATTTATCGTCTTTGAGACTACTGTGTGTACTTTACATATAAATTATTATTATTTTGTAAATATTTAGGTAAACAATATAAATTTCTACAACTATAATTACAGCCGACGCTAAGGCAAGTAAACCTGTATAAATAATTAAGATTATTAATTTCCTATAAATACTTTCTACCTTATATATGAATTTAGTTGGAGCATCAATAGAATAATGTAGCAAGTAACATCTTGCATTAAACGGTTTTATTATAATGAACAAACGCTCATTCAATCATAAATACTAATTTACTTCAACTTTTAATAAATAATAGTGTAGGTAACTAAAATTCTTTTTGATTTAATTAAAAAAAATGGTTGTATAAAAATTGGTAAACTTTTTACTGTTAAAGTAACTAATCACATATTGTAAAATACAATAGTAATAGTTGAGCTCAAATCAGGTCACATACCCGCATTTTTTTATAAATCGGTTTTAATAAAGTTTTTAGTTAGACGTTTAATTTTTCCAGACCATAACTACTCAACATTGTAAAGAAAAAATAATAAATTAGTAGTAATTTGGGTATTATTATGTATATCTACTTGTATAGATGTAGTGTCATTAAGATGACAATAAGTCTTATTAAACTATTTAATGTATACGCATTGATTTACAAAAAACCAAAGATACACACTCCACTTCCCAAAACCGTCCGCAACAAATAAGCGCACAATTTCAAATTGTGCGCCTCTTTTCAATTAGTATCGCGTCGCCCGCGTTACCGTGTACACAAGACAAAAATGCCGAAGTGTTCGGTGAGAAATTATAGAAAAGGATGGGATATCGTACTTTGGGTAAGTAAAAGAGTTAATTGATTTGTTTTTGTTGTTTAAAGGACTAAATATATTGAGCTACATGTAATTTTGATTTAATTTGTCTTAAAAACCATACTTGACACCATCTTGACACTCCCCTACAATCCGGCAAATTACAATGGCCGCTTTATTAGTGAAAGAACAATGCATAACAACCTCTTTATTTTTCTTCCGAGTTATACTTTGACTCTGTGCTTATTTCTAATGGAGTCGCCTTTTATTTAATTTTTTTTATTGGGTCTAATTTTTTTATTGTTAGATTTATTAATTTTTATACTTTTTTGTATTTTGTTTTTAAAGAATAGTTACAATTTTACATATATTTATATAGTTATTTAAGGGCGTTCAAAAGAGACGAGGTCATCAATTCGTCAATTTTTTTAAGTGTTTATATTTTGAATACTTAGTTTAGGGCTTCATTGAGTATTTTTTTATTTTCTTTTTAAGAATATAGTCTATGAACATAATCATGATCAGAAAAGAAGAAAGACAATGGAAAAAATTGGTACTCGATGCGGGACTCGAACCCGCGTCTCTGGACTATACGCGTCCAGCGCCATGACCACTAGGCCAACCGAGTAACCGTCTCGACTACCAAATTTAACCATTGCTTTATACGGCACCGGGCCGCAACTTAGAACTCAACTGTACAACGCCATCTAGGCGCGACAGCCGTAAACTTTCAATGTTGCAATTGAAGAGTATACGTATCTTTTCGGATTTTTCTAGTTATACCTAAGCTTTATAGGTAAAAATTATATGTATTTAATAATCATGATCAGTTTATTGTTTTTTGAATTTTTTTATTTTTTAGTATATGTTTCTTCTGAAACTTCGGTTGCTAGGCTAGGTATAAATAAAAGAGATTTTGCTATAAACATTGGATTATTTCATTTATCTACCTAATTTTATGACTTATATCACAGTGCTGATAATTGACTCGGTCGATGCTAGTAATTGGTGATGATGGTGCCAATAATTGGTGTTAGGGTAATTATTTAGTCAGACTCATCTAAATAACATGTGTATGAATAAAAACATTTCTTTATAATTAAAATCAATTATTTATTTAATTAATAGTGAACCGAGAAAGCATGTTGTTAAAGTCGTTATCTGTATTAACACTGTGATAAACGATATTAAAGTAGGAGTAACTCTTAAAGTGCTGATATTTGGTAGCTTCACCCTACATGTCATGTTATGTTCTGCTAGGTTTTTTTTTCTCGTATTTCTACCAATGCTACACCGTACAAAAATATAAATAAACTATTTTAAGGTTAATATTGGTTTTTTAATTTTCTACCTAATAATATATTTACAATAAATATATTTCATATATTTAGAACAAACATTTATAACATTTTGCAAAACTAATTAAATGTATGAAAAAAAAATTAAAACATTAATCGTCTCCACTTCATTCATTGTTCTACCGGTAAACGTCAATCATTAAATTTTTTATTGCTGTTTGTGCATTACTTTGTAAATACAACTTTATGTCATGCGCGTAAGAATGAATTTGAAAAAAAAATATGTTTACGATATTACTATACGTATTTATTGCGTATGTATAATTGGTGACACTTTTGGCTGTTACTTTTGTTCGAAACTGTGCATCTTGGGTTTTTTGTAAATCACTGTGTATACGTAACCATTTTAAAAATCCTAAATGTATAGATCCTATCTATACATATTATCTGTCAACATAATATTTGTATTTTACATCACAACATTAGAAATTATTTTATCATTAAAATGTATGAAAAGTCTTTAAATAAGGCAGTTTCTGTATATATAGAAAAGAGGGAGATTTATTACTTATAATATATCGTGTATTTGTGACAAACAAACAGCCGTGATAGTCACAGGTCGTGTAATAGAATACCTAATTATATTTATTATAATAAATACTTATTTGTGCCTTGTGCTTAGTACGTAGTAATATAAGCCTGGACTAGTAAATATCATAAGAAATTTGCCATCATATAGAAAAAGAAAAAGGCTGAAATCGTTAGAATTGTGTACAGTAAGATTATTGGTTCAAGATAATAATTAATGTCGATAATTTTAATTTTAATAATGTAATTATTTCAGGATTATATAACGGTATACCTTAAACTTGGTACAAGTATAATGTAAAGATTTCTAACCATATATTAACGATTATATCTAACTATGGTCTATGACCGACACACTTAATAAACTGATTTTATTAATTTTTTTTTTCATATCTGAGGGTAGTAAGAATGCCGCTTTGTCTATCAACAATTTAATAATATTGTATTTAAATTCTGATTTACTCTTAGAGATACCTAATTAGGTCTTTGGTTTTCTGTGTGTTTTCAGAAAAAGTGAGCTCCCCAATCTAAAGAAGGGAGCCTCAAATACAATATTAACACACATTCACATAGGAAAGAAAACGTTAAAAGAACACATTCTGGTGACACAATTACGGCAAAGTCCAGGCTTAAAACAGCGTGTAATAAATACTTTTAAAATATGGCTAACGAAATGGTATTACTTCATGTAAAACTTAGTCTGTAGGCGGATCCATGGCAACAATAATACCTTTCATAACTGCGGCCGCTGCTAACGCGGCGTGGGGCTGCCATTCCTTACCACGAGTGCCATCGCGGTAATCTGATATACCTGTAAAGTACGCAATATTTGATATAGCTATAAAAATATAAATAACTAGACGATAGAAGGACAGAAATTAGGTACACAGTGAGTCATTATTTGTTTTTTTATTGTTTTCGAGCTGATGCCTGCAGCTTCACCCGCGTGATATAGGTAGCTTAAATGTTATTCTACACCCTAAACTACCTATATTCCAAATTTCATCAAAATCCGTTCAGTAGTTTTAACGTAAAAGAGTAACAAACACCCTTCCATCCGCCAATCCTCACAAACCTTTGCATTTATAATATTAGTAGGATTTCATGCAAGACTTTTTGTGCCCTTGGGATTTCCACATGCTTCAAGCTTCCACCGTGGTGCATAAACCCTAAGTTTTTAAGTCAGGAATACCTGACTTTCGTTGAATAACGCTATCGGTAGTACCACTACGGCACGTCTTGAGCTTAATTCATTCGTAGAGCGTTTTTTCGTGATACCGAAATTTTATTAAACAAAAGTCAAGTCGAGCTATTATGAAAATATATGTAACTCAAGCTTACCTCTAATAGATATAAAGCAGTCCTTCCTGTTCCCGATGACGCTATCGAGCACGGCGTCCAGTTCACAGTCGTAAGCAAGAGCTCGCGCATGCGCGGCGAATGCCACACGTGCTTCCCCTCCCCCGCACACCGAGCGACCGCCGGCTACTGGCGCCAAGTGCACGCGGAGTCCGCTTGGTACATCACTACGTCAAAAACATTACGAATGAATCACCTATTTGTAGGTATCGAATTTAGTGGTATTGGTAAATAGTAAGTATAAGTAATACATTTATTTCTTCATTGAATTTTGGGTATTACATGATCACATTTTATAATTTACAGTTTCACCAAAAATCTGCCCTCTGAGGCGTATGAATATAATAATAGTTTGAGAATAAGTAATATGTATACCAGAATTTGTATAAACATTAGCCCAAAGGTTAACTCTACAGTAAGTAAATTTTATCTGAGAATAAGTGAAGTAAGGGCATGGAACTAGGGTACCATCGCATCCTCATTATTTTTCTTTTCGTTAAGAAGGAACTTCAACTGAGATTTTGTTGAGTTATTTGATTAACAAATAGACAATACGACATAGGTAACTATACAATCCGTCCGTCGTACTCCGAATTACCGCATCTAAATATTACGTGAATTTGTTAAGGAAAATTGGCATCCTCAATTCATTACCGGAAAAAAGAAATACCTAAATATTTATAACTAATTTACCTGTATATCATTTTAAATACGAAAATTGGGTATGTATAACAATAAATAAATAAAGTTAAGGGAATTAAAAAATCTTTTATTTCCACGCCCATATTATGAAACCCTGTGTGAATGTGTCCCTCCTAAATCATTTCTCTTCCTTGCCCAACCGTTCCCTGTAAAGAAATCCCCCGAGAAGTATTCAGAAAAAAAATCCGTGTACACCAAAGCATAAATCTGCCCTCTGAGGCGTATGAATATAATAATAGTTTGAGAATAAGTAATATGTATACCAGAATTTGTATAAACATTAGCCCAAAGGTTAACTCTACAGTAAGTAAATTTTATCTGAGAATAAGTGAAGTAAGGGCATGGAACTAGGGTACCATCGCATCCTCATTATTTTTCTTTTCGTTAAGAAGGAACTTCAACTGAGATTTTGTTGAGTTATTTGATTAACAAATAGACAATACGACATAGGTAACTATACAATCCGTCCGTCGTACTCCGAATTACCGCATCTAAATATTACGTGATTTGTTAAGGAAAATTGGCATCCTCAATTCATTACCGGAAAAAAGAAATACCTAAATATTTATAACTTATATATGATTTAGGAGGGACACATTCACACAGGGTTTCATAATATGGGCGTGGAAATAAAAGATTTTTTAATTCCCTTAACTTTATTTATTTATTGTTATACATACCCAATTTTCGTATTTAAAATGATATACAGGTTAATTTCTGTCGGATATCGCAGTGACGAGATGACTGATGAACGTGCCATGCAATTAAAGCTTTTTTAAATCAATTTATTAACAATGAAATTTTTTTTATCAATTAAACTTTAAATTGCTATGCATGTAAGATTTGCTTGCACACATCATTCTTCACGCTGCTGTTGGTAATTGTAACAAAGTCAAATTATTATTTTTGAAAAGAGTGGCCTGAGTTTCTTGGCCACATTCTTCTCAGAGCTCTACTATAGTCGTCTGCGAAAGTGGTAGTAGTTTGGCAGACATTTTTCTCTATACTATTCTACTACATGTATAACGATTTGCATGTGTTACTTTGTAACCTAAGTGAATAAAGCTATTTGACTTTGACTTTGACTTTGCATAAATATTTGCCTAAGTAGGACGGCGCATACCTTAACTCTTTCTCCCACTGTCACTTTTATACCGCTTTATTATTTCTATATTAAGTATATCAGTTTAGATGTTTTCACAAAGTAGTCATTACTATGATAGGTACAAAATATAGAAAAAGCTTTGTATCATATCGTTGACGGAAACCCCCGTTTCAACGCAGGGATGTTTTGATGACATGTCAATGTTTACGCACACGATCGTATAAACTGCGAGAGCTCACGTAGACCATCGTTTATGTTTATCAATAACAAACTTAAACGTTTTCCTTACTTATAAATACACATTATATTAAATAATAAATAATTTATTCCTGATTTAACAATAATAATGTAAATATATACTTTGTAATACACGCTTAAAATAACGGTATCTTCCCGACTTGTATTAACGGGAATTTCTCGGTCTATTAATAGAAATATGTTTATAATAACAAGGAGATTGTTTTAGTAAACTTAAACAGTATATAATTTATATTAAATATATAATAAGTACATTACTTATCTTGTAATTAAATAATGAACAAGTATTCTGTATCTGAGAACTATAACTTACTCGTGACTTATTAAAAATGTAAGCTTAGGCTGCTCATGATCATGGAACTAGAATACCTACATGGTCTCACCAACCCATCCTTCCATAGATATCGTAAAAGTATATATTTTTGTAGCATTGTATTAGTGGACCAAGTTTCATCTGGTACTGTAAGTGGCACATCCTTGAAGTAAAGCCCGATTAAAGCATCGACAAGTACAGTAGCGAGTTACTATTTTTTGGCGAGTAAAGTACGAAGTACTCGTCAAAAAATAGTATGGAGATCTATTTTAATCAACTTACCCTCGGTTTCTGAATGACTGATCAAGTCAAAATCAACTAATCAAGTGTCAAAACTATCATTTTCAGGAACTAAAATGACAGTTTTGACACTTGATTAGTTGATTTTGACTTGATCAGTCATTCAGAAACCGGGGGCTAATCAACAACTTACTACTTAACTCGCTACTGTACTTGTCGATGTGTAAATCGGGCTTTAGACATTAATGAGCTCTTGTAAATGTACCAGAGATATTTCAATGTAACTAGATAGCACTTTATCAGTTCTTACTTCGCCTATGTTTAGGTTTACGACATTTACCTACTTAAAAAGGTTTTACAAATACATACACTTGGTCTCCTTGCGGTGCCGGGTGAGACACTTCAATGAATGCACCTTCTCCGATTTCCACGCATAAGCGATCTGTTGCTCCCTCTGGAGGCTCCCATCTGCCTGGAACACCTTGCAGTCTGTCCAGACCTGTAACGATATAAAAATAAAGTTACTTAAAATTCTAACTTGAGTTCGTAAAAGTTGTTTGCAGGTAACGGTTGAGCATAATAATATTGCCAATAGCAATATGGTGCTAGATTCCATTTTTAAATGTAAAAAGAAAAACATTTTAAGAAATTAATTCTGTTACTTCAGCTTTTGTACACACACGATTACTCAATTATACAAAAAGGTTATAATAAGGTTATATTACACATAATTTTTTTAGACCTAACTCAAAACCAGGATGTACCCTTACCATGCAACATTACTTCAAAAGGACACAGAGTGTATCATTTGTTACATCACAGGAATGGGCAACCAGTGCTTAGTCCCGTGGTCGGCTCCCAATACTCTTTAAAATAATAATAATGACTAACCTTCATTAACATAATAGTCCCAACCAGCCTTGGAGTTGCAAAGACGAACAGCAATATCTTGTAGAAGGAAATCTGCCGGCTTGTAAGGCTTCACTTCATAGTCCCAACCTCCTTTGCCATTTCTGTCAGCCTTTTCACAGAAGATGTATACGTGCCTGGTAAATAAAAATTAAATTATGAAGTAACTTGCAAAAATATATTCGTAATTTTTCTAAAATATAAAAAGTCTGTTATGTTGTTATATCAGTGAAACCCTTTAATTAGCTTTATGCATTCCATTCTCGTTTCAATTAATAACTACGATCTAATTATAGGCCGACCGTTTATCTCAGACCCCGCCTGCGGTAATAGGGGTGCGCGGGGGGCGAGGACAAAGGAGAGAGCTATCTCTTGATTTTTTGGCAAAACGGCGCCATCTAGAATACTGTGACCCGAACTACATCACATCACAAGACAGCTCTAATTTTTAGCTAGCTTATTTTTATGAAATAAAAAGAAGGAAATATTGAAATGATACCCTAAACGAATCGAAATACCTGGAGAGGTTTTTTTATTTTTCTGGTCAGGCTTTAAATTGTGTAATAATTTAGATTGCATATTTTCTCTAAGAAAGTACGAGTTTAAATGGCAAGATGACGCCACCATCTTTGAAATTTGTAAATTGTATAGAAGACGGACTAGCTTACTGCACTAGTGTCATACTGACATACTGACTAGGTGTCCGTTATGGTAGTGTGTAAAAATAAAAAAAGCTCTTATTATTGTTCTTATTATATGTAAATATTTTCTAAGATTGATTCTTATAAATTAATATGTTTAAATCATACTTGTTTTAATGTATATATGAGTCATATAATTTCAAAACCCCCTAAAGTGATTTTTCTTAAATGTCGACAATTCATGAAAAACGTCTTAAACTTACTAACAACCTTAATTCTGTACGATTTTTAACATTATAATAGGTCGGGGAAAAAGTCTTTTCGCATAACGTAGGTATAAACTTATTATAAAATTTCTTTGACTGTACTACTTGTGTCTGGCTGGTTTTGGTAACATTAAAAAGGTTACATTATAAAGAAAAGAAAAAAATAAAAAAAAGTTGTTTCCCGCTATTTTTCATTTGTTTTTCTCTCCGTAAAAATGAGTGAATCTAATGAAGAAATTCGATACATTTTAAAATTTTAAAAAGGCAAAAATGCAACTCAAGCAGTGAAAAAAATTTGTGATGTTTATGGACCTGATGCAGTGTCAGTAAGAGTAGCACAAATTTGGTTCAAACGTTTTCAGTCCGGAAATTTTGATGTTAAAGATGCACCTCGCTCTGGTCGCCCTGTTACGAATAAAATGGACGCCATTTTTGAAAGAGTGGAGCAAGATCGGCATATTAGTAGTTACGATGTAGCTGAAGAACTGGGAATTGATCACAAAACAGTTTTGACCCATTTGAAGAAAGCTGGTTATACAAAAAAGCTCGATATTTGGGTGCCACACGAGCTCACTCAAAGAAACTTAATGAACCGTGTACTCATTTGCGATTCATTATTGAGACGTAATGAAACCGAGCCGTTTTTGAAGAGATTGATAACTGGCGATGAAAAGTGGATCACGTACGACAAGAACATGCGAAAAAGGTCGTGGTCGAAAATTGGCCAGGCTTCACAGACTGTGGCCAAACCTGGCCTAACACGAAATAAGGTGATGCTGTGTGTATGGTGGGATTGGAAGGGCATTGTTCATTATGAGCTTTTACCGCCCGGCAAAACCATCGATTCTGATCTTTACTGCCAACAACTGATGAGATTAAAGGAAGCAGTCGAGAGAAAACGGCCGGAATTGATCAACAAAGGGTGTGGGTGTGGTCTTTCATCACGATAACGCTAGACCACACACATCTTTAGCCACTCAGCAAAAATTAAGAGAGTTCGACTGGGAGGTCCTAGTGCATCCACCATATAGCCCTGACCTTGCGCCTTCAGATTTTTACCTGTTTCGGTCTCTTCAGAATTCTTTAGGTTCTGTAAGGTTGACCTCAAGAGAGGACTGCCAAAACTATTTGTCCCGTTTTTTTTATCAGAAGTCCCAAAGTTTCTACAGTAACGGGATAATGTCTCTGCCCACAAAATGGCAGAAAGTTGTTCAACAAAACGGTACATATATATTGTAAATAAATGTAAATAAACTTTGAAAAAAATGTCTTGACTTTTCATACAAAAATACGAAAAGACTTTTTCCCCAACCTAATATTATTATTGTAATCTAGCAATCCCAACAAACATCTTTCTTTAATAAAAACAATTTGAAAAACGAGGTTATTTGCAAAAATAGATTCGTTTTAGGGGACTTCGAAGTTAACTTTACGTTTTAGTAAAATTTGAAAGTAACCGATACCGTTTTAGAGGGTTTTGAAAGAATCTACAAATAAATATATTTGTAGACTCTTCAAGAAATATCCTTAACAATACTTTTTATAATAATTAAAAGAACCTATTCTTTAGATTATAATTAAGTAAAAAGAATGTCTGATTTAATGTTGCAAAACCAAAATACAACTAATTATTTTTTAATTTTTAGTGCAATTTTTGTCTTTGAAGTCGTTTTTTTTTGTAAAAACTTATTTTATTTGGCATAGCTACCAACTCGATATAGCTCTTGTGTACGCTACCATAACGGCCACCGCTACCCCGCCCCCTCGTCCCTTTCATACCGCAGGCGGGGACTGAGATAAACGGTCGGCCTATAAGTTCAAGAGCCTGTATAGAGTGTTTTTGGTTTTCTTTTTAATATAGGTAAGGATAAAACAATACGGATAAAAAGTCTAGATCATTTGACGTATCGATTGCGCATTAAACGCAAATACGCAGTATTACCATCTAGGTACTTAATTACGCCAAAGGCCAAGAACTTGTTCATCAATTACCGTTTACGACTCAGTTGTCATGTGCGGGATGGCGCCTACGTATATTTGAGAAATCAAGTTAGAAATCAACAATAGAGTTTGTAATATCTAATCTCAAGCTGTAATACGTTATTATTAGCATCAAACTATAGTAACGGGCGACATAAAACCGAACCATTTTGGTATCAAATTGACTTTAAAAAAAGTATTTTTTAATATTGAGCGTAATTGCAGGAACTGTGGGTGTTAAGTTGGTATACCTTTTCGATTGGTCATAATTTTACTAGCTATCTACGTGTATTTAGGTGGAAGAATACAGTAGCTACTGACATTATAGAGCTATAGATAAGGCTTAACAACTTCTGTCTAGGGTACGCAGCGGCTTGGCTGTGCTCTGATATTGATAACATGCAATAGCAACGATTTTATCAATTAGCATGAGATAAACTGCTTGCTGGTCTGCTCTCTAAAGTAATAAAAAAAAGTCTCAAAGAAGTGATATGGGTATGTTCGTTCTTTATTTTAAAGATGAACAAGGAACAAGATGAACTTGGCAAGATTAACTAGCGTATTTTAGCACACCGGATTTTCTGTGTCAATTTACGAAAAGTATTATCTACTTGTAACAAATGCAATAAAAAAATATTAGTTGGCAATCAACATTGCATTTTAGTACCGTCTCAGTCTCGTACGATAATAAATAATCTTAATAGTACATTGCCTATAGAAACGAGGACATGACTATTCGTTATTCCAATAGTTGCAGAACAATGCTACGGTTGATTAGGTATACGTACTTTGTTGACAAGGGACTGAAAGAACCTCATTCAGAATAAATCAGTCAAATAATCCCGTCTTAAACTAATGTAAATTATAATCTTATTTGAACATATATTGGCATTAAGTCTGAGTCTACTTTGGGGGCACGCCTTTCTCAAAAACATGTCGAACAAAGCGTTTTTGAGGTCCAAATGCCAAATGTTGGAGTCGAACTTGGTTAATTAAAGAATTTCTAGTACCTAACGTTGCCCAAAAAATTGGATTATCCGTAACAAAAACTAAATTCAATGCACATTAAAACATAATTTCTTAAGATATGAAATAATAAAGTCCGCCTTAGCTCAAGAAGAATCTAAAATAAATTCATTTCATCCATTACTTTACCGATAACAAAATAAAAGTAGCATTATATAAATATATCCAGATGCGAGATATGTTTTAATCTATATAAATAATACATAATATACAAAGAATAAACAAGAAACATATTTCTGACCCTGAGACTGTAATCACTTCGCGACCAGCTGTTGGCATGGTATGTTCGGCATGGAAACTGTTATTTACGGACTAATGCGTCTAATGGAGTCTAATCTTAATTGATGCATAAAAATTAGTTCTGTTTTAAATTTCATCTTCCATATTTTGTTTTTAAAATAGTACCTACATTTTATAGTACGGTAAAATTGAAACATATCTTAAGAAATGGTTCTTGTAAAACGCTGATAGATACGTATGTCGGCAAAATCAAGTTTATCGAAAGTGGTCAAAGTAATGTATGTTGTATGTCAAGAACAATAAGAGCACAATAGGTTCATGTTTCTTTGCGTTTTTAAGAAGTAATTATTCTTATTGAAAATGTTTATAGAAATATATATTATATAGGTACTTCTCAAACATAATTATTTCAGTAAGAATAATTACTTCTTAAAAATGCAAGCATAGCTAAGGAAGTAGGTAAGCATAGCTCCTTTTCCAGTTGATTAATATCCAAATTCAGGATTGAGTTGCTTAATCAAATTCTATTACATACTTTTTTTTCACAAAACCTCGGAAAAACAGTTGGTGACATTTCGAATTATTAGTAAATCATTAGTCATTCAACGGAATTCAAAATTAGGTCAAAGTTATAAATCTATAGCAATCGACAAAGTTAATTTTAGACAAAGCAACTCTTGAGATGTGATACTTTTACAGGTATCTAAGCCAGATACAATTTTACCAAGCACTTTTTGGTACTTACTATGGGTCAAAGTTCAAAGTCATTGGTTAATGTTTCACCTGTTGGAATAATATTCTTATTAAATTTGCTGTGACTAACACCCGACATTATTATTTACGTCAAAGGCATTCACCTAATTGAAATGTAGGAAATTAATAAAAATATGATTAATACTGACTTGTCTGGTAAATCCGACGCGGGTGTTGACACGACGACATCGCCTAGGCGCACGTGTCTTGCATAATCTGTGTAATGTGGTACACCACCGCCAACGCCCACCAAAAACACGTACTCGACCTGTTAATAGAATCAGTATACACTGTTACTTTGAATTTAAAAAACTTTTTACAGAGCTATAATAAAACATAATTTAAAAGTGGCCAAGACACAAAGCATGATCCTTAGTGCGGGAGTTGTTTTTTTTTTTTAATTAATAAAAACCTTGACAAAAGTTAATCGGCGGTCTTTATTAGTATTTTTCACTTGGAGAAATATTAGAATCAATATTTGTTCTCTATAATGATGTTCCTGGCTGAAAAACACTCTACAATCAATCAACTAACACTGATAATACATCTGGCACAATGCCCAATTTTAAATCAAATCGATTGATATCTCATGCACTGGGCTGTTTTTACGCATTGAACTTTTGTGTATTCTGCCACGCCGCAGAAGAATAGTTGATTACAAGATTGAAATGACTTAATCCCATTAATTACTTTGCCTTTTCGGATTGTTAGTTCATTGGTCGAGAAAGGCTTCTAGACGTTGATAGGATGTGATTGTAACTCTTAATGACCCCGAAGAATTAGAAGAGCCACAACTCCATGCTTCCTGTGGTGTATTACCATAAATCACAACAATTTAGTCTCATCAAGATCCTTGACCTCGTGTTTTTCGCCGATCTTTGAACTGACTCACTGTTATACGTTTAGGCATATTATTATTGTTCGGGATTACGTCGTCGGTCAATCTAGCTGTTGAATGTCGTATCAATCTTGCTGTTGATCAAATAGAGAGCGAAGGTACTGTATGTCGAATGGCTACTATCCTGTCTTACATCTATGGATCCTTCTGGATATCTTTTAAAGCTCTGGCTTTTGACATAATCTTGCCGAATAAAGACTTCAGATTACACAATTCGATCTGTTATTTAGAAGACATTCCTAAAGTTTAGAGCGTTTACAGAGCAGTTAATATGCTGCATGATATTATATTTTGGCCCGCTCGTAAATTAAGAAATGTAAAGAATAATTTAAGCAGGTTGTTTATAGATACAACCTGCCTTTATGTTCGGGGCTTCTACAAAATGTAAACTTTTCCCACGAGTGTTATACGCATCAAAGAAACGGAAACTATTAATAATGGTTTATGTTTACAGAAAGTATCTTTAAATTTTTATGTGTAAGTATTTGCTTTGAATTGCGGCTACAGCATGCGTTTACGGAATCTCACTAGTTTTTCATATTTAACCGAGTAGATACCGCGCTTGGAGCATTAAAACTGTGAGTACATTTAAGTACAAAATTATAACCGAGTAAAATAGGACTACTTTATAATTTCTTCGTAATATAATCTATGATTAGTAAAAAATCACTTTAACGTTGAACTTGCAATATTAATAATTTTATTTTGTAACTTAACAAAATACAGTTAAATCAACATGAAAAATCTTTGTTACGTATAGGATTACAACCTATGGGTACAGTAGCTACAACATAATATGCAATGCATAGGACTAAATAAAAATTTAAAATTTTATAATTTGATCCGTTTAATGGGGTTATGCAGAAAAGAAGTAGGTGATTAATAAACAATTATGAAACCCATTAATTAATGTAGAGCTTATAATTACAAATTGCAGATTTTACTTACTATTGTGCTTACTTAATGATAATTAGCTAATTTATAAGTTACATTGTGCATTTTTTTTACAAAGTCCAGTTTTCACATAGGTTATTTTTTTACATAATTAATTATAACTCCTTACAAATGAACTTATTCTTCTTGTGAGAAAAATTAAGATGTATTTATCTATAATTAGTAAGTATTAGGCGTTTTGTCTATAAAAAGTAGCCGGCATACAATATTCATGGTACATTAAATTCAACGGACACACCTTTTAACTTTGTATTGAGCTAATTTGGTCCTTAACGTAACCAAATAAACATACCAAGCAGATGCAATCATAGCTATTTTTACGCATGAGTAGAAAATAGAAATCAAGGTTATATGTATATTATCATAAATCAATTTTCTCTTAAACTAATGAAATAAATATGGTTCGAAACAATTTATCTACTGTTATTAAAGGCAGACGAGATGGCAGACCTTCAAATGGCAAATCTATGATTTCATAGCCTTATATAATCATGATCTTTTATTGCATAATGAATAATAAATATTTTCTATGAATGATCATGATTTCGGAAAGCGCAGGACCGAGTTCTGTGGCGCGTGTTGGGAGAGGCCTATGTCCAGCAGTGGACTGCAATAGGCTAGTTGATTGATTGATTGATCATGATTTTATCAGTCACAACCAGAGCTTTGCAAATGACGCTCTACAAAGTCGAAACTGACCGATTGTCTCTTTCCACAGGTCGATGTGCAATATTTACGGCCGGGTATTGTACTTTACCTTAATAACCTTTGCGTTGTTATGGCAACGGAATAAACATGACGTAGTTTCAGAAAACCCTGCCGCATCAGCATAGATCGCATAGTAAATAGGTACATTCCTATTGCAAATATTTACGCATTTCCATGTATGTTTTATTGTCCCTACACAATTTACGTATTGAACTTTTTCCGTGCCTTTGTTTAGGCATAGCATCATCGTCACAAAACTTTCAACCCAAAGACGTCCATTGCTGTGGGTTTCCCATTACGGCAAATTTTATTTTTTGTTTTCTCGCGTCTAGCATTAAATCATAATTTTAAATTAAGGTAAGTCAAACAAGGCAGGCTAGCTAAGCCAAAATCATATTGATGTTATTAACACTTAATGATAAGAAAGCGTTGATACTTCTGACAATAGGTATTTAGATAATAGCGCAATGGGTGTTTTTCTTATTATCTACAAGTTTAATCTTTGTAACATTTCTACTAAACCTTTAAATGAAACTAGATTATTTAGTGAAATAGTCTTATATTCATAAATTAGTTCGGGTGTGGGTCGATAGTTAGAAACGCTCACTGTCTTGTAGGTAAAACCGTCCAGCACGGAATAGTACTGCCCTGCTTAGTATCCAGGTAGTAGAGGATTGGCGGCTTCAACCCGACAGCGCAATGGGCGTAGGTAGACAGCACAAGTAGGCGAGCAGTTGTCGGTGCCGTGGCAACGTGGCGGCGACCACGTACTGAGCCGCAGGAGTGAACCCTGGAATTATTAATTCCCACATATTTACATCTATCCCTCTTCATTAGTTTGTCTGCAACATCATCGACTCAACCATACCATGAACTACTAAGCAGCTGAAGCATAATATGGCGCGTACCTAACTATTCAATGGTGAACAATGATGTGGCAGACAACTAGATAATTATATACTAAAGATACTATATAACTAATATAGCTACAGGGCGTTAAGACCTAGTGAAATAAATATTAGTTACAGAAAAATCACAAGGCTTATCTACATAGTTAGGTTATACATAAAGCGGAAGGAAACCCGTCCCTGCAGTGGGACACCAATGGCCGCTATGATGATGATGATGATACATAAAGCATGGTGACATGTGACTAACAAACTTATATCTAATTAAACTAATATAAAATGTTTTGCAACACTCACCCAATTCGGGGAATACACAACACTTATAAGATTTAAAACCTCAAGCGTAGGACAAGAGATTAAGTACTTGTAATTAGAACTTCGAACCTAGGTCTTATATTTAACAATCCAACCTTCAGGTACAGAGTCTAAGTAGAAATGGCAGCTAAAATTCTAACTACACCTCACGCGCCTACGGTGAACCGGTTTTCTCGCATCAAACGTCGTAAACAACATGATTTGCATAAAATTATACGAAACATGTCGTGCGCCGTGGCTATGCTCGTCAATTAAAATTTAATGTTTTGTATATAGTTTTTTTTCTTATTCTTTTAGTAATTAGTAGTTTTAATTTCAGTTATTTAGGTTTAGTTTAGGTAGTTTTAGTTTTTTATTTCGTAAAAAGTACTTATATAAAAGTGAATTATTTATCGATCCTTACTTAAATAGAACGAAGAGTAACGAAATCGTTACATACCCCCCTTATTAGATTAGGATTTTTACCTAACTAAAAAAATCCGCTTATAGTAATGAGCTCAGGTTAACTTGAAGTCCTTAACATGCCAAGTCCCCAAGCTATTACCTGACATATCCTCGACATCATAAACAAGTTTTGATTTCTTTGCAATAATACGGCATTTAACAAATTTAGGCGCTAGTTTCTTTGAAAAATTCTTATCCTTATCGCTCAGATAAAAAGTTCGCTTCCAGACTACATCTCCCACGTTAAAATCGACATTTTTACGTCTGAGGTTGTAATGATTACTATTGCGAGAATGCGCTTTAATTAATGATAGTTGAACCTTATCAAAAATCTTATGTAAACAGCCCAAATTTTCAGCATAAGCATCGCGTGGCATAAAAATAATATTATCTTTAATATCTGGATCAACGTAATGAGAACCACAGTTTACCATTTCACGACCAAAAACCAAAAATGATGGTGTAAACGCGGTCACGTCGTTCACCGCGCTATTTAATGCAAACTGAATTTTTGGAATGTTTACATCCCAGGACCTGTGATCATTCTCAATAAATGTAGACACAGCGGTAATTATAGTTTTATTATATCGCTCGACTGTGTTTACTTGTGGAGTATATAAAGGAGTATAAAAAACGTTAGGTATATTATAGGTAGAAAATAATCCTTTCATTGTATTACTTATAAACTGTCTTCCATTGTCCATTAACACGGTACTAGGTATTCCGTGAACAAGGAAAATCTTTTCCTCTAAAATACGTGAAATAATTTCGGCAGTAGCACGACGAATAGGAAATAAAAGGCAATATTTGGAAAAACAGCAAGTAATGACTAGTAAAAACATATTTTGTTTTCGGGACATGGGCAAGGGCCCAACAAGATCAACGCTTATCATCTGGAACGGTCGACAACAATCTTTCGGCCTACCCATTATACCGAGAGTTGCATGATTAGGATATTTGTATGACAAACAGGTATCACACTTTGTAACGTAATTAGTTACGTCCTGGTGCATATTAGGCCAGAAGTACTTAAGAGATAATCTTTTAAATGTCTTAAGAATACCTAAATGACCGGAAGTAGGTTCATTATGATTTTTAGATATAATATTTTGACGCTGTTCAGACGGTATTACTTCTTTCCATTCAAACTCGCGGGTTAGTGGATTTAAAGTTTTAATACGCCGGTATAACTTTCCGTTAGTAACGCGATAGTTTTTAGTGGTCATACTCTGTGAATTTTGACATTCATTAAAAATGTTAGTGTACCAATAGTCGCTAGTTCTTGTACAGTTATCTACTGTTGTACTATCAATAGCACTTATAGGTACTGCACGAGACAAACTATCTGGTACCACGTTATCAGTTCCTTTACGATGCTTAATATCAAAATTATAAGCAGAGAGACGTACACCCCAGCGTGCAAGTCTCCCGGTAGGGTTATTTAAATTTAGAAACCATTTAAGAGAAGAATGATCTGTATAGACTGTAAAACGGAGACCATTTTCTACATAACATCTCCAATGCTCGATAGCGGTGAGAACAGCTAAAGCTTCGCGTTCTGTGGCGCTGTAATTGCGCTCCTGCTTAGTTAGGGACTTACTCATATAAGCTATCACTTTCTCCTCGCCATCGATCGATTGTGTTAGCACAGCACCAAGCCCATAGTCACTGGCATCAGTGTGGATCTCAAAAGGTTTTGAGTAATCGGGACATGATAGAATTGGCGCCGATGCTAAGTGATTCTTGAGCTTGTGAAATGAATCATCAGCTTCTTTAGACCAAGAAAAAGGGATTACATTTTTTCCTTGTGATGTAAGTTTGTTGAGAGGAGCAGCCAAGTTGCTGAAGTTAGGGATAAATCTGCGATACCAAGAGGCAGTACCGATAAAGCGACGTACCTCTTTGCGATTAGACGGGGTGGGGTAGTTAGAAATAGATTCTATCTTCTCGGGATCAGCTTGTAGACCGTTAGCATCCACTATATAGCCGAGATACTTGAGTTGCTGTCTAAAAAATTGACACTTTTCAAAATTTATAGTCAAATTTGCACTTTTAAGTTTCTCCAGAACGCGCTTTAGAAGGGAAATATGCAGGTCGTATGTATTTGAGACAATGATGACGTCATCAATATAACAAAAAACTCTATGTTCAAACTCAGGCCCATAAAATAGTGCATCCACAAGTCTTTGTTGTGTAGCGGGAGCATTAGTTAAACCGAAGGGCATAGCTTTAAATTGAAAAGTGCCCCTAGAAGGTATATAGAAGGCGGTTTTACATCGGTCCTCATCTTTTATTAGAATTTGCCAAAAACTTTTTGAAAGGTCGATGCTACTGAGGTATTTAGCATCTCTAAGATTGTCAAGTATCTCAGATATATAGGGTAGACTATATGCATCTTTCCTCGTTACCGCATTAAGTTTTCTGCTATCGAGACAAAATCGCAGTTCACCAGATTTTTTAGGAGTGAGAAGTACCGGGGACGACCAGGGACTCTCGCATGATTCGACAACATCGTCTTTCAACATTTCATCTAGTTGGTTAATCAATATGTTTTGTTTTTCAGGCGACATTCTGTAGTATCTTTGACGTATGGGGGCAGCATCCCCAGTGTCAATTACGTGCGTAATCAAAGATGTACGTCCTAAACCTCGTTCCTCATATGAGATTTGACGAAACTGTGAAATTATGTTATCAGCTGTAAGCTTCTGATGCTCCGTCAAATGATCATATGAGCACAAGATCTCGGGTCCAGATAATGAAAATGTAGTAGTGCATGAGGAATCGTTAGTAAAAGTTATAGCATCTAGATATTTAGGGAAAAGTCCGAATATCCGCCAGAAATCAATACCCAAAATTAAACCAGTTGTAATACCAGGCACAACATGTGCTCTAATGTCATGTTTTTGATTTTTAAAACAGAGTGGAAGGTCGATAAACCCAATGGATTTAAGGCTCTCTCCACCAGCTGATACAAAACGTTCCTGGTCACTAGTTTCTAAAACAAACCCCATTTTTAGTAGTTGTAAATGAGAGTTATTTCCCAAAACAGTAACACAGGATCCCGTATCTAATAGTCCAACTAATGGTTTTTCAAAAATTTTGACGGTCACATAAGGTCGTTTTCTATTTTCATTATGTTTTCTTTTATAATCGACTGAGGCGACAGAACTAAAAGTAAAGTAGTTGTTTATAAAAGTTAACCACTCCTGCCATTCTTTAGCCTGATCACCCCAATCGAACCTACTTAGTTTTTTGAACTTTCGTCTTTGGCATTGGGTTGACAATCAGGACAGTCAGGATATCTCACATCCTTTCTACCACATTTAAAACAAATTAAGAACCTTTCCTGATTGCAGTTTTTAAGTGCATGGGTATTAGATCTGCACCTAGGGCAGTATATAGATCTAGGAGGCTGGACATTAACAGAGGCAACGTTATTTTCATTTTTGTAATTATTATTATTTGAATAATAACTGCTGTAATTTTTTTTATTATTATATGTAGCGTAATTATTTTTATTATTATTAGCGTAAGTTTTTGATTGTATACCTTTAGATTGGTTACATTTGTAGGCAAACTCAGGAGCTAAGGTTTTGTTAGATATGCTAGGAGGTTCGAGAAACTGAGAAAAGCGAGCAGTAATGTTTTCGTAATTACGACAAAGTGATTTGAGTTCGTCAATTGATTTGATACAAGGAGAAGAGGCCAATGTATTTGCATAACAAGGACGGATATTATGCATTAATATTTCTAATTTATCTTCTTCAGAGAAGGATTTTTTAAGGCGGGCAAACATACCGTGCATGATTGATAGGTAGATAGTAATATTTTCTTGTTCTCCTTGTGTTCGTGATCGAATTTCAGCAGCCAGTTGGTAGTCATAGTCACTGCTACTGAAATCTTCTTTCAAAAGAGTACTCAACTCACACCAGTTTGAAATACGGTCTTTATTATACCGATACCAATGCAATGCATCGTCAGTGAAAATCTCATAAGCTAGTGAAATTATTTTCTCGAAAGCTATGCCCCTAGCTTGAACAAACTCTTCCACCCTTTGAATAAACGCATGGACACAATTTTTACCAGAAAATTTTAATTTAGTAATTTCAGAATGAAGACTGCGTTCGCACGTTATAGAGAGATTTTGAGATTCTGAAACATTGCTTGGGCCGGGGTTGGAATTTTTATCTTGGCTTGAATTAGGCTTAAGAGCAGCCAAGTCTTTAAATTGTGCATTTAAGCTGTTAACACATATCTTATAGTTATCAAGAACCTCTTGTGTTCTGTCAATACGATTTAAGCGATGATAAATATGGTGAAGTAAAGTTTCAGTCCTACTAAACAGATTCCTATCGAATTTTGTCTTGAGTGTAAACAAATTATTTTGTGATTTTAATAGGGACTCTTTTGCGCCTTTTAAATCATCTACAGGATTTAAATGCGATTCTAAAATATCATCGGCAGGATGAAGTTGTAATAATTTAGTTATCTGTTTCCTAAGCTCCTGTACAGAGTCACCAGTACTTCCGCGTAGTTCTACTTCATACTCTAACTCAGACTTCTGCAGTGACAAATATTTAATAGGATATGCCATTTTATTAAAAATGTAGGTATATAAATATTCCCTTGGGTATGTGTTGCAATTTACAATAACTACTTAATATCTAATAGGTAGGTACCAGTTAGCAAGCGAAAAGCAAAAAAAAAAAAAAAAACTACCGAGAAATGAACAATAAAAAAATAATAACCTAAAATTAAAACAGTGTAAATGGTATGCAATATCAATAAACAGGAGTTATGAGTTGACAAAGCAAAAAATAAAACAGCCACTAAAAATAGTACATAGGTTAAGGTTCAGTGAATTATAATAATATGTAGGTATATCTACTACAGTTGAAAAAAATTATAATATTATAATATGTAGGTATACCTACTACAGTCTAAAAACATTTAGATACGCTATTTATATCGCTAATATAAAATAAACAAAAAGAAATTATGATGTGTCATCATAATTTCCTTTTCATAATACAAACTACTTACCTAAGTAACGAAAGTGCAGTATTGGTGAATTAAATACCTACAGAATAATAGCAAAATAACACCTTTTAAAAAGAATAAAATTATCAACGTGTACAAATATACGAGTACTTTAGGTACATATGTATAGATAATTTGTATATCTGACCGCACTTTAGTCACTTATACCTAATAGTTATAAGCCAACACCAATGAAACCACTAAATAATGAAAAGTTTCCACCTTCAAGCAGTGAGCGAAACCTATGTTTAGGCGCCAGTGTAACATTTCTACTAAACCTTTAAATGAAACTAGATTATTTAGTGAAATAGTCTTATATTCATAAATTAGTTCGGGTGTGGGTCGATAGTTAGAAACGCTCACTGTCTTGTAGGTAAAACCGTCCAGCACGGAATAGTACTGCCCTGCTTAGTATCCAGGTAGTAGAGGATTGGCGGCTTCAACCCGACAGCGCAATGGGCGTAGGTAGACAGCACAAGTAGGCGAGCAGTTGTCGGTGCCGTGGCAACGTGGCGGCGACCACGTACTGAGCCGCAGGAGTGAACCCTGGAATTATTAATTCCCACATATTTACATCTATCCCTCTTCATTAGTTTGTCTGCAACATCATCGACTCAACCATACCATGAACTACTAAGCAGCTGAAGCATAATATGGCGCGTACCTAACTATTCAATGGTGAACAATGATGTGGCAGACAACTAGATAATTATATACTAAAGATACTATATAACTAATATAGCTACAGGGCGTTAAGACCTAGTGAAATAAATATTAGTTACAGAAAAATCACAAGGCTTATCTACATAGTTAGGTTATACATAAAGCGGAAGGAAACCCGTCCCTGCAGTGGGACACCAATGGCCGCTATGATGATGATGATGATACATAAAGCATGGTGACATGTGACTAACAAACTTATATCTAATTAAACTAATATAAAATGTTTTGCAACACTCACCCAATTCGGGGAATACACAACACTTATAAGATTTAAAACCTCAAGCGTAGGACAAGAGATTAAGTACTTGTAATTAGAACTTCGAACCTAGGTCTTATATTTAACAATCCAACCTTCAGGTACAGAGTCTAAGTAGAAATGGCAGCTAAAATTCTAACTACACCTCACGCGCCTACGGTGAACCGGTTTTCTCGCATCAAACGTCGTAAACAACATGATTTGCATAAAATTATACGAAACATGTCGTGCGCCGTGGCTATGCTCGTCAATTAAAATTTAATGTTTTGTATATAGTTTTTTTTCTTATTCTTTTAGTAATTAGTAGTTTTAATTTCAGTTATTTAGGTTTAGTTTAGGTAGTTTTAGTTTTTTATTTCGTAAAAAGTACTTATATAAAAGTGAATTATTTATCGATCCTTACTTAAATAGAACGAAGAGTAACGAAATCGTTACATCTTAATTGATGGTATAAACTAATTAAACTGCAGTTAGTTTTGAGACATGTTGGTAAGTAGTGAAAGGTAAAGAATTTGTATATTTAGGCACCAACGATGTTAAAATTCATGATGATGCAAAAAACTCTGCATGCTATCGTTACAAAGAAGTGGTTAAGTACCTACTTACCCACAAATGGCAATTTGGCGCCTTGGCTTTTGACTGGTAGCAAATGTTGTCGTTACAGAAGAGGTAAAAGCTGGTATAATAAATATAGTGAAAATGCTCTCCTTACAGAAAATATACCAAATTGTAAAAAAGTAAAGTATTTGACTTACCTTCTGGAAAATTCCCAGGAGCCTTGTAGTGGTGTTGCCGGCAGCTGTCATTGCTTCTCTAGTCCGTCCCACTGATGGAAGTTTGGTAGTAACCACTCGATGGTTGCCGATTGTGCCGAGTGTATAAACATTGGATTCACCTGAAAAATTAGCATCGTTTACTAAGTTGTAAATGGAAGCTTGTCTTTTGAATAAAACCTTAGACCAAAAAATGCTTGTGTGGCCTTTCATCTGTAAGTTGTGGAAATAGAATATTAAATGATTTATCTCGTAGTTTACTGAATCAGTTTATTATGATTAAAAAAATATATAGTTTTAATTATATCTAAAACTAATTAAGATAAGCTTACATCAATTTCATAGGTACCTACTGCTAAAAACTTTTACTAAGTATAGCTAATTTCATGGCTACAGTCTTCTCAGAGCTCTACTTTAGTCCTTTGCGAAAGTGGTAGTAGTTCAGATATTTCTCTAGAAAAATAATTATTTTGTAATAATTTTCAATAAATTTATTTGAGTTTAACTTTAATATTATAAATCATAGTTTCTTGGTAAAATACAAAAATGTAAGAATTGCGCCCCGAAACAAATCCGTGTTAAATACCAAAATTGTAAATGGACTAAAAACAATACCTGTTATGTGTGTTAATACTCCTTATGTAGAAGTTAATAAAATAGAAAAGCAATACGATTATGAGTCTACGTAAATAAATGTTAATAAAGTAAACCTAATCAGCCAATAGAGAAAAAAAGAGATGACTTTTATTATAAGGTTACAACTTATTGTAAAACTAAAGAACTTTATTATTGATCCAACGAAAGAAAACCAGGATAACCTAATAAAGAGAGGATAATTATTATGAATTAATACCACATTATCGTATAAAACACTTTATTATGACGTAAATACACAGACAGTTGAACCAATGAATCATTTAATTCTTCAGTTATAACATAAGGATTGTCGATTACATTCATTAGTGTCAAACTAATGCAAATTGGTATAGTCCTGTGCAGGGATTACCAATAAACTAATTACTTATTAATTAACTGTCCAGTTTTACAATCACCTTAGTTGACGTTCACCTATCATAACATAAAGAAGTGACAAAGTTTTTGTGATTTATTGTTTAAAAGTGATGGCGGATTTATTGTTTATACTAATGTTTATCTTGTCGTGCAATGAAGGAAAAGCACGTCCTCTAATCGACAATGATTTTAATGTATTAGCGAGAAATGGGTATGTACTTATATATAAATACAAGCATTTTTTTGTGAGCATTCGTAATAAAAACATATAGGCCTACATATTTTTTATTTAATATCATATCTTTTAAGGAGCAGCTAGTGTGACTTTTTATTTATTTAACTAGTTATTTCTTTTTTTTATACTAAGAAAAGAAGTAGGTATTGTTAGTTGTTACATTTAGTTTTAGGAAGTACAATGTGTATATTTACTTAATGTAATAGATTTAAAGTAAAGGCGCAGTACCTAGTTACCTCAATTTTTTTCATACTTTAAATGTTTATTTTTACTCATATGCGAAATTCATTCTTTTGATAACCTAAACTAATAGTTTTGTTTATTTCAGTTTGGACGAGTATACCAGAAAGGAAATGTATTTCAAAATTCCTACAACTTTAAAACAAGGGACGTCAATTCATGTAAACGGAATTTTAAATATAAATAATAAAATGTAAGTAAAATATCAAACTCGAAAAATTTAAAATAATAACATTCAAAATATGTTACAAAATTTAATAACAGTTACACAATTTTCCAGGTTTAGAGTTACATTAGGCAATGAAGAAAATGATACTGAGGATTGTAAAATTATGCTGGATTTTGACACTGAAACTATAAGCGTTACACCAGCTATTGAAGACTACGAAACTGCTGAGTATGAACTTCATCTACCAAATGGAGGTAAATTATTGTTGACATTTCTTATATGACCTGTTTCATTTGTTAAAAAAAATTACCTATAGGTAGGTACCTCATACCAAAGCCTAGTAAAACGAAGATCTTTAAAAGCAGCACTCTTATGAGAATTACAAAAATATTATTAGACAATTTAAATGGTTTTGTATTATATTTCTAGTAACCTCTTTTATTTACAGAACAATCAACGTTCTCATTGAGGATAATAGCCAGAGTGAATAACAGCGGAGAAGAAATGCTAGGTATCCACTTTCAAGTCAATGAGGAAGGAGAAAGTCCTCAACTTATTTGTGACATTAAGAACTTTGAAAATATAAGTTACATAAAAATGCTAGAAGGTGTTTCGCGTGTTAATAGTCTTTATTTCGAATTTAATGAAAATCGTTAAAAGTATATTAACGTAATGGTTTTAGCATCTAATGCTAAACAGGATTGCCCTGAGTCATATTGACAAGAAATAAAGAAACATGAATTCTTGTGAAGAAAGTATTTCACGTACCTAGGTGGTGATATTACTCGTATTTTGACAACGAGAAAGATTGGCGTTTGTGGGAATATTCGTAATGACGAAAAACTGTAACTGCGTTAAAGCATCTTTTAGACCAAATCTTTAATAATTTAGAGCGATATTATAAATTGTGTATTGTACAAAAACATCGACGCCTAAACGCAAAGTTAGAGTATCGTTTTTAATTCGTAAAGAATACATAACTATTTACTGAATGCATACTTATAAGGCAACTTAACATTATTAGAAACTTTACAAAGTATAGAGAACTACTACAGTATTAGCATAATGTTAAAGGAAAAATCTATTCTAATGTGTAATATTATAAAGCCTAAAGAGGTTGTTATTTAGTTTCCATAGTTAAACGCGCTGATCTCAGAAAAAAACTACTTAGTGCGAAATATCAAATTATATTTGTATAGAGCCAAATCACTAACGAAAGATATGGGAAAAACAAAAAAACTATATTTTACGAAACAAAGCGAAAGTGAAACTGTGTCACTTAGGGCCAGATTCAGAGACCGCACTTTGACTTTACTTTAGCAAAGTCTAGTTATTATCTCTGAATTTAAACAACGTTAAAGTAATCTTTTCGCATGAAAAGTTTACTTTGTAGTAATAAATAATGAAAGTAAACTTTTTCATGCGAAAAATTACTTTAATGTTGTTCAAATTCAGAGATAATAACTAGACTTTGCTAAAGTAAAGTCAAAGTGCGGTCTCTGAATCTGGCCCTTAGAAAACCTAAAAGTTCATAATATTATTTTATGTAATAATGTGTTAGCGCGCTCGGAATGTAAGCAAATGCACAATCATAGTTATTTTATCTCGATAATTATGTTTCTGTGGTTTTTGTTTTACGTATAAAATAATGATGTTGTTATTATAATAATGTATATTATAACTCATGTACAAAACCTGTTCTAGTCATTATCTTTAAGGTTATAAAACGGCTGGTTCCGATTTAAGTTAAGTGAATGTTAATATTTTTGTAAGTAAGATAAATAAAAATTATAAATATTATAAAGTAAAAGCTATTTCCAATTTCTACTACCTATATAAAAAGAGAAGGAAAAGTAATGAATGAATATTAAGTGCACCATTAAGTATTTCTTACGAAATGGAAAAAAGAACTAGATAAGTTGACACAGGAGAAAAAGTAAAAAGACTTCACCTCTCCCAACTAAAACCTTTTCCAATCAAGGTATGAGAATGCCTGCAGAATATTATATGCTTTATAATCATAACACCCTAACAATGTTATACTCAGAGCCGGGCTTCCTTTCGTGCGGAAAGGAAACTTGACCTTCTAATACCAGCTGGCTCGGCGGATATTATTACAGGTTTAAGGGGGGAGCCAAGCAAGCAATTCACTTAACGGTAAGTGGTAGTCGACCCCTACCGCCTGATGTTCAGGTTTTCTCCTACATAGCCATGTCTTCGTAGACATAATATTTGAAGCTTTTCATTAGTTGGGTGTTAGATCACCCAAGAGACAAAAAAGGTCACCAGATATTAATTCTCTGTAACAACGAGGAGTATTTACTTGTGCTACACAATAATAACAAATATTAGGTTTATTTAACGTATTGCACGCTTAAATGACACACCTAATAGCAATTTTGTATAGAAGCACGTGTATCTTCAGATAAGCCGCAATTGCCAGCACGTACCAAATAATGCTACAGATCACGTCAACCATTTTAAAATTGTATATTTTCTAATTATAAAACGACTTCATTAAAAATTATATTTTCGGATCTTAAAAAGTTACCATGTCGCTTGTCCATGGGCACATCTCTTTCTTAAGGAATAGGTTATTTCGGATACTCCTATCGGTAGGTACTGGTTATACCGAAAGTATCCGATTGAGTGGAACTGTGTCATTGGTTTTATTTATACATAAATAGCAAATCTAAGTTCAAATTCAGTTACTAAATTGTAATAGGTACGGTTAAGTAACACTAAAGTTATTAAAGAAAAATTCAGAAGGAAACAATAGAATTCAACTATGATATTTCTATAAGGTAACGAAATGTTCGTAATTCGCAAATTCTTTTTATGTGAGTAATCTATTACGACGGATACCTAGTGCCGATTGATAAAATGTGGCATCATCGCGCATCGTCACTTAGCAGTATCGTCATTTTATCGATTCATTAATAAATGTCTTTGTGTTATTTCTAAATAACATTCGCTGGAGCGCGAAAGATAGCTTTTTGGTCATGTACGTAAGTATCACTGGTCAAAAACAAAAGCCAAGCTTTATATCTGACTCCACTAATTTAATATACTTAATCTGAAACTTTTGATTCGATTACTTTACCTTTACTTTTAATAAAAAACAAGCATAGAGAGCACCCAAGTAACATGTGAGGTTGCGGACAATATAGGAGATTGCTCTACATAACTGACTGACGCTCCCCTATTGTAGGATATGTAATATCTGCTAAAGAATACAACCTCTCATTTGTCTTTGCCCTGTAAGGTAAATCTCCTGCCAGCTTTGTTTTATTCATAAAGAATTTCCACACTAGAGCTCGTGTTCTATATCACGGGGCTGTCAAAAACAATAATCGATAGAAAGGTAAAAAAAATGGGTAGATAGCACAAACAATCTTCTAAATGGGATTCAAATCTAGTGCACGGTAACATAATTATATTATTATAAAAAATAACCGGTCAAGTGCGAGTTTGACTCGCGCACCGAGGGTTTCGTATAAACCTATTTATTTTCCCGCCAAAATGCGATGACGGCACTTACATGACGGCTCACGACGGCCTTTACATGTAATATTAAGACCTTGCTTCATGCCAAATTTCAAGTTTTTAGGAAGACTGGAAGTACCCTGTAGGTTTTTGCACTTACTAGTCAAAAATTTGCGACGAAAACGGCTATATCTCTAGCAGTTTGATTTTTTTACAGCAGTAAGAGGCAACAAGTATTTGTTGAAAATTTTAGCTTGATACCTCCACGCGTTCCTGGGTCTTTAGAATTAATGGTCTTGACAGACAGACGGACAGACGGACAACAAAGTGATCCTATAAGGATTCCGTTTTTTCAAAATAGGTACGAAACCCTAAAAAAGAAATGTTAATGGTATTTAAATAGCTAAAATAATTTCATTGCTGTTATAAACACCAGCAACTAAAATAAATACATTTAGTGAGTTTATCGTTATCTGAATTACACTTAGTCATATACAATGTCACACCTTGGCGGAAGATCAAAATGTAAATCAGTTTTAAATGTTTATTAAAACAAATGACACACGTTTTTTACTTCAATTCTACTACTATTACGTTTGGGTTTACGTGTTTTAGATTTTTAGGTATAGTACATTTTAGACAAATCAAGGTTTTAGTCATCGTGCATTTTAGGCATTTTGATTTTTAGGTATCTCATATTTTAGGCAGTTAGGCAGCAGTGGCATTTTACGTTTTAAGTAATTCGCTCAAAAGGGTTCTTTTCTTCCTAAAAGTTTATGAGACTAGCAGGTAGCTCGTTTTCATTAGCTTTAACACCCATCACGGTAAATAAATGCAGGTAGAGTAGGTTTTCTCATACTGCATTCTACAGTTTACACAGCTTCCTAAGGTTTAAGAGCATTTCTTACATAAATACGAAAGAAGTTCCACTATGGGTATAGTGGAACTTCCTTTATTCCGAGAAAAATATCCCTACAAAATTGTCACACAACTTTCACGGAACACCATCTATCTAGTCCCAAACTAAGAAGAGCTAGTATTATACTAAACAACGGATAAAAATACTCATAAGTACACTTTCTTTTGTAAAATGTACTTAAATACATAATATTATACACAAAAAACGTCCAAGGCATAAATTTATATTCATGCATACAAAGATTTGCATAGATCGGGAATCAAACCCGTCACAAAGGTCGTCGATCGGAGTTAGTTAAACTAAAAATAGCGCAATAAGTAGATGTACTTCGCGGGCGCAATGATTTTATTGAAGACGGAAATTGAAACTCACTTCTCAATCGAGTTTTATCATAGGTACATAATTACCATATTGGCCTCTAAAGATAAAAATATACGTAGATTTTAAACCTTGAAGAAACGTGACGCAGTGAAATAGTTAAGTAAAGTTACGTAATTTTGACCTCATCATTTTTGTTTAATAGCAGTCAAACAAATCGGGATCTGCAAATTCAAAATCTCAGATGGCAAAGCTTCAATAACAAACCCTTTTCATCATTTTACATCCTAGAAACTTCCTACTGCATTAGAATATTTCAATTGCGACACAAGTCATAATAGTCTTATATCAAATATGATTTTTTTCGGCAGACATCAACAGCTGATTACATAATAGTCCTTAAATCGGAGAGTGGCATTGTGTATTCTTAGTACGTCGTCACTTAAAGATCGGGCCTTTGATGTAGCTTTACCTTTAGACCTCAATAAGAGCGTGAGAGAATATATTTCCGGTAAAACTCGCCTCCTAATTTGTAACAACTGTTTTATATGCTCTAGTAGGTCGTACGTAGTGATTGATGAACTTTCCAACGCATAAAGAATGATTTAATATGGAATTTGCGTGTTCAGCCAAACAAACTTCAGCTTTATAATGTACAAGATATAAAAATATTTATTTTACAATATTTAGGTACTTACTTTAAATTAATCTACAAAGAGATTTGTTACGAAAAAAAAATGAATCACCCTTTAAGAAGACTCTTGTGATTCTTTAAAGACTGAATTTTTTTTCGAATGACATAATAATAACAAGTACACGATTATACGAGCGATATTGACAATGTTACTTCAAATAATAGTAACACTTTAACGCATTTGAAGCGTTCTTTAAGAAGATCTTGAAAAGATCCGCCCCTAGTATTTAACACAAGAGTTCGTGATTGTGTTAATAGAAAACCGGTGCAGTTATAAGTGAAATGTTGAAGCGATTCTACGTGTCGGTGAAATGACGTAGCGGTAGTGCCAGCCGGTTACCTTCGAGGTCGGTGCCTGTTTGTTTTCATCATTACGTCATCTTATAGCAACTTCAATCTTAAGTCTGCCTCCGTGTACAGTATTCACGTTGAAACATGGATGAATGTAAACGTCTGACAACTGACGTGTAATAAAATTGTGTGCCAAATAAATACTTTATTAGAGATGTTGCAAGCGTGTTGCGAGTGCCTATTCGGGTATGATTCAACTAGGTACAATGTTAATTCATTTTACATAATAATATCTGATTATATTTTACGAGGGTAATAATAGTGATGCGTCTATGGAAATTCAGTGACCGTGATAAATTAAAAAATATATATTTTTTAAATGTCAATGTCATAAAAATGACAAGCAATCGGTTGTCATGTCGTCCTCGCCAGTCGTGAATTGTCAAAATAAACAAAACACGAGCGGATCAAAAGTTATATTGTTTGAAGAAATTAATAAAATACAGTGTTATTATTAAGTGAATCATAATTACAGCCTGAATGTACTTGCTATGTAGTACATAATCATTATAAAAAACCACAGGGACGCTTGGTCCACTCAAAAACATAGTATAATACTTATGAAACAAATTGTTGACGCATATTAATTTAAGAAATATTATATTTTTTTATTAGAAACGTGAGACAAGTTGATGAACCTTATAATACCGAGTTAAAAGGAGATATCAATAGTGCTCCGCCGTGGCCACGGCCACAACTAAAGAACGAAAAAATGTTTATCCTGCCGAAAATATTGAGTTCAAACGACAAAATAATTGTAAAAGGCGAAACCTTCTATCAAAGAAACCAGTAAGTAATTTATTTTATAAGGAATAAATGATTGCTGTTTTTATAATTCCTTACTTTCTTGAATAAATTCTTGTTTTGTTTATGCTAACCAACCATTTTAATAAGTCCTTAATTGATGTCATATTAAGAAGTTTTAGTTAAAAACTTAATTATGTTTTTAATTTATTATAGATTAACAATTGGACTAGTAACTGGTTATAATTCACCAGACCATTCAAATGTGGCTTGTCAACTTAACATACATTTTAACGACCCTGATAAGATAGCCATAGAAATAGTAGAAAATGGAAATCATGTTACTATTAATGAAGATAATGCCGCATCAGACTATTTTGCAGGTAATTTACTTATTGTATTAAGTATTCATTATAAAGTAAGTATATTTTTTTGAACTGGCTCTTTTTACATATCCATTGGAGTAATCCTTATACAAATATCTTTTACACTCATGGTCAACTAAAATTGCATTAAAGGTGTAAAGTAATGGTTTTAAATTAAAAATGTTAACTAATAATATTAAAATATTAATTTTAAATGCATTTAAATGCATCTATTTTTTGTTTTTATAGTGAAGAAACAAGGAAGTGCACAGGTGACCCAATTATATCTTATTACAGATCCAACAAGTTTTGAAGTCCAATTTCAAGTAAGGCCTGGTGCTGAAATGTTGGATGTAGCTGTAGGCGAATCATTCTTAGAAAGTGTTCAACTAAGACACGATGTAAACAACATTAGATTTTTAAGTGTGCATGGTGATGTTGATAAAGTATCTAGACTTGACTTTAATTTTGGATAACAATATCTATGAAATAGATATGTAACTAGTATTACAAGTCTACTTGTTTAATTATTATTTAATTTATACCAGTTTGCTTATGCATAAAATGTATTATTATAAACCTGTCCATATTTATATGTAAATGTTTAAGTGTTATAATGAAGTGAGCTTAAGAATGTACCTTGTTGGTATATTATTGTAATATTTTTTTATTGATTTTACATATAATTTCAATCTTGTTTCTTTAGTCTTAAGTACAATTTTTGTAATTTGTAACTAAGTTATCTGTGCTAAGCTTAAAAATGTGACTTGCTAATGTAACTTAGTTTTTAATTTACTGTGTAGTGTAAGTTAAAACACTTCTAGCAGCTAGCAATTCATTTTGTTGTAGTCAATAATATCCCACCATATGAATTGTAGAACTTATAATTTTTCTATGCTTATTATTCTGTGTACAATTTATGGCATAGAAAATAGTGTGTTAAATGAATAAATGTGTATTAATATTATATTAAAAATATATCAATAAGATATTATGAATTCCAAGTGCCTTATTTGGTACAACTAGATTTATTTATTCATTGACATTTTGTTTTTCTTGTATAAACTATTTTAAAGGTATGGCTAGAGAAATCACTTATTTTATTAGTCACATAGTCCCGCAATGTCTTGGCACCACAAAGTTATCATCTTTTTTAGATAATTATCCTGTTACATTTTGACTTTTTGATATGCCTATTTAATATTGATAACAATGATTATAAAATTTTTAACTGATATTTTAAAACTGTAGCTACTATGTTGGTAATGATCAAAATTGTCTTTTAAAAAGTATACATTTCTGTAATAAGTTTATTGCTAATAGCTGTGTGCATTAGATTAATTATAATATACATAACATAAAGTTCTTTATTTAGTCTTATCACAGCAAATGTTGTAAATGACGTAGGTACATCTAATTACAAAAATAAACTAAGAGAATCTGTTTACTATAATTGTTTTCCTGCAATATTTAATTCATAAATACCCTTTAAACATAACAATAATATAATTTCTATGAATGACATGTAAAAATAGGTAAGTAATTTTATGTAATATGTGTTTTCATGGAACTCAATATATTTTGATATAATTTTTGCATAGGAAGGAAGTTTCATCTCTTTTTCCTAATATAACCAGTAGGCATAAACATAAAACCAAGTGGTGTTATGTATTACTTAAGGTAAATAATACATTATTTGAAAAAAATCATGTTCTACAATTTTTAAGTTTAATCTTAAAATTGATATACAAGGTCCTTATAGAAATACCTGAGATTTCTGTGTATGTACTGTCTTATTAGTAGTTATTAAATTTACAGTTAGGGTGGCTATCCTAAATGATGATGGTAATGAGATGGTGATGAGTATTATAGTAGCTTATTCTTGTGTTACATAGATGTTTTATTTGTTTCGCACATAAAAATTAATACATAAGGCGTAAGAACAATATTGCACAATAGAAAAGCAATAAAAGAACCTTATACGTACCTACCCTGATTACGCCATGAAACACTTAAAATGCTGATAAGAATGACTAATGCAGATATACTATTTTCCTCTTAACAGGTAGTTACCTAACTTGATGTAACTACATAATTGATTGAAAATATTAAGGATACAAGAAACTATTTAAGATCGGCGAATGATGGAATGTATGTTGGTATTTAGAAGGTTATTTTATGATAAGTATATAATTTATAACTAAGCAATATAGGTGTAATATTTTGTACGGAATCTAATGTGCGTAAAGTTTGCGTACCGCCTAAGAAGTATAAATATGTGTGACGTATTAAAATACGAGTTATTGGCTGGATTATCGTCCAATTAAAAAAAAATAAAGATAAGAACAGGCCACAGCAATATGTTATTCGTGCCTTGACGACGCTAACAAAAAATTGTAAGCTTTTAGTTTTATCTACTTAGTTTTTATTGCACTACTTGCTATAGAGAGAAATTATAGAATGTGTCACACTTCACAAAGTGGAACGACGAACTTACTAAGTGTGACGGCCAACTATTGAATGTATGAGGCTCAGACAGGTAAAGGGGAAATAGTTAAGGAAACTCCCAAATGTTTGGCCTAATTCCTATCTATGATTAGTCCTATACTTTACTATGGTAATTTATAAGCTGACCCGTGCCCACTTCGTTCGGCGGCGAAAAAAACGCGTCCCTTTTTTAAACATATTTTATTACTGATCCACTCCTATTAGTCATAGCGTGATACCATATAGGCTATGACACACCCCGATAAATGAACTATTCAGCACAGATTTTTTTTAAAAATCGTTTCCTTAGATACAGAAATTACCTTTTACAACGTCACAAACACAAAAAATTTACCTCTTTATAATATTAGTTTAGATTATGTTCTTTTTGTTACAAAACTAGCTATTATCTTTTTAGAGAAGTAAATTATATGCTCCGTGTGACAATGATTCATTATGACGTAGTAAATAGATATACCGCAAGCAATTGACCCTTCAACTAGTGGTTAACCAGACATTACGTACGTAATAAGATCTCTAATATGTGATTATGAGACATTTTATTTATTTACGTTTTCTTATAGTGATTTCGGGTACTTTTAGATTCAAACTATTCCGCTATTTGACATTAAATCTTCATTATTTTAGTAAAATTTGTGTCTGTGTTTTGATAGACCAAGAATGTAGAATAAGAATAAAAAATCTCTGTCTCATACCGACGTAGGTTTCCTATAGGTCGACCAAAGAATATTTAAAGAAAACAGACTATTATCAAACCGTGTGCCAGGGTGATATCAATCAGTTGAACGAGTTTCCCTTTACAGCTGAAGGAGTTCTGTGATCTGTGTGTGTAATTATGATGTACCTAAGTATCTACTGTACAAAAATAGTCAAGTAATAGTATAAGTACAATCAAGTATAAGCGCGCAATCTTACTTGGTCGGCAAGAAGTTCGCACTTGTACAGGAACAAAGAAAACACCGGTTTATCGGCATTTAATTCCAAAAATGACATCTACGCAGCTATTCGACAACTTCAAGCCGGCGAACTTAGATTGCGCGTACTGTAAGTATTTAATCTACTGTGCTTACCGACTGTCGTGTATCTAACGTAAGTCTCCTGGTTATCCATCATGGCGTCCACGGCCTGCTTCTCGCAGTACAAAGCTGTTATCACGGCTATACTAGGCTGACGTGACGAATGCAACGTCGGCATTTGTTTCACCACCTGATTACAAAAGAATAATAAGTTATAAGAATATTAGTTATATTGTACATTTATTCGCTGATTAAAGTAAAAGCAACGCAATGATGAGGCTACTAAAAAGATAATCGGCTATGTGTTCCGCGCACGGCCTAACAGAGATAGCCCGCTTTCGAGGACAATACCTGCGCGGACTGCAGCTCAGGTGGTATTCACTAAAGACTGAGTTTCAATAGGTAGCGTACTTCCAACTCTTCTCCTCCGACAAACCTGCTCGCTTTTCTAAGCTAATAGGAGAAAGATTATTATATTTATCGTACTAACCTGTGTATCGACACTATGTTGGCGAACATAAATGCCTTCGGACATGGCTCGCGTTAAGCCCTTCTCTTCTAATGCTTCTAACGCATCTTTTACATCTGCTTTTGACCATTTTCCAGCTCTGTAACAAAATAGCACTTATTATTACGGAATAAAGGAACCATTTTCATCCTTTGATTTTAATCAAATATTTTTGATCCCATACCAAGAATTTACTGATACGGTATAATATATAAGCAAAGCAAGAGTTTATCTGTCTCCTCAGGACTACATAAGGACGATCCATCGTTTTCATTTTCAAACATCAGATTTTTGTCAGTAGTGTTAAAACAACTCAAATTAAGGTCTCATTAACAAACTGTTATTTCAATATAACCTTCTCCTAACAGAACTAGTCTGTACTCTGCCTCGCTCATTCATCGACTTCTAGCCCCTAACCAGGATGTTCGTATACCCAGTCGGTTCAGAACCTTCTGATCCAATGAGCTTCGGTTCTACCACTTACAATAAGTAACATAAAAATAACTTACGTGACAAAATCTTCCACAGTTAACGGATTTGGATAAGCATTTTCTATCATATCTAGAACTCTCTGTTCCGATATAAGGGGGGTTTGATTGGCCACACTGTCTTCTATGTAAGCTAAAAACAGTTACATCAAATTAATATAGGTATACTTTCTTATTCTTTTTTCATTACTATTTACTGGAAACTGAAAATCTATTTTACCTAAATACATTGGTTACTAAATACTGACTCTTACATTTAAATAATACTCTAAATAATTAATATTTGCTCTCATGCAGTCAAGATGTTAGTTGTTCGGAAATTTACTAAAACGATACTTACTAATCTAACACTTATTAAAAACCTACATTACTCTGGACTGAAATAATACTAAGTATATCTAAAAAAATATAAGTCATGGATTAATTAATTGCGTCATAAGTAGTGTTTAGAACAAGCAGGAAACAAATAAACTATCTAGAATGGAAGAATAGGAAACTAACTATTAAAAATATAAAATAATGCTTTCAAACACATACGTGATTTATTAGAAATTCATTAATATCATACATTTGCCATAAACTTTTTTACATGATAAGTTTGTATTAATAAAATTCTGGCATTTACGTAATTTAGTAGATATACAGAAGTTATATAGAAATATAAAACATAGTATTACAAACAATAGAAAAATACAATATATACATGCATACATACATACTAAAATAATACTTATACATACAGCCATTAGAATAGTTGTTTAAAACGCTCTTACTCGTGTAAACGCCATTCGTTTCTGTATCATAAAATTAAAAATAAATTCTAGTATTTGTACTTATAGTTTGATTTAGTACAAAGATGGTAAAATGGCAGCATTTGGGAAGCTGGCATATTATCTTTTTGTCTACCTAACCACAGTGTCTGATGGCAGGGTTTAAGCCAAAGATGATTTAGGGAACAGAGATGTAGTTGCTAACTATGGGCCTTATAAGGCTCAACACAAGACAGGGCTGTTCTTCCATACGTGGTCAAATAAAAATGATACGCAGGGAAGGAAAATTACTCACGCGAAGAATTGACGACCTTATAATGTAGCGGCAGGTATGACGGATGTATAGGAGATATAACGATGATAAAAGATACATATTTTTGATTGTAATAGGACGTACTTTAAACATATACATATAGGATTCAAAAGGTTACTATTCTAGTTTAATTATATAGAGGGAGTTCTATACTAAGCGCTACTCAACAGACGCCAGGGCTATTGACCTGGCTAATATTTTAATCGAATTTTCATCCTAAAGTTAATCGATTTGCTACTGGCCCACACCAAGTGATCCACCAATAACATAGAAATAAAAACAATTGACGACCTCGGTGGCGCGCCGGTAGAGCCAGCGGCTGCCGCGCATGAGGTTGTGGGTTCGATCCCCACGCAGGACAATAATTTGTGAGATCCACAAATTATTGTCCTGAGTCTGGGTGTTCTATGTGTCCGTTAATTGATGTTTGTAAAAGTCCCCGCGACACAGGGCATGATCCCTAGTGCGGGAGTTGTCTTTTTAAAAAAAAAAAAAAAAAAAAAAACAATTCGACATACGATAAGTTTTGTTAGGAATAATATTATGATGTCGAACTAGATATATAAACCGTGTTCTTATTGATATTGTACATAATTTATCAATGTATTTGGGTTGAATACAAACAAATCTGAATAAAACCTTGGTATGGTTTTAATCGGAATAGTGTTGCTAGCGACAGACGGAATATTTTCCGATCTACGCTTAAAATGCATAACATATCCAATTACATGGGTATAATTATATTAAACCATTCTAGTTATTTTTATTGTAAACTGGCATTTATTATCCTCTACAGTTTAAGATTACGCAGAAAGATAGACAATGAACCAACATTCTTGTAGCAGTCAAATATTACTCTTTTATGGAATTCAAATTGAGAATTTATTCTTTAGATCTTTCTCATTTTTTAGAGCATATTCCATAAACAATAAATTTCATAGATTTCACATTTAATACTTACCAGGTAATGGCGCACTACGTCCTTCTTGCCTTAATTCTACTTCCAGAAGCTTCAGTTGATTATATTTGTGTTGCATCAATTTCATGATCTTTTTTATATATCCAACGTAATCTGAAAATATAAGACAAATTAAATACTAAAAGTCAAGCGGAGTAAATGTTATCAAAATATATAAGAAATCAATATTCAGGAAACAGATTCACAAGGTGCCAGGAACTAATTATAAAATTTATTGTATGATAGATCTACGGCAGATGCGGAGAACTGTCTCTCGCACTTGACTACAATAATATATCCAAGTCCTTATCAGCCCAGACAGGGAATTTATCGACCCTCACCAAACAGGTTCAACATCAACTTAATTATCATGACGCCATAATGAAATGCGCCCATAAAGACTATGAACATTGCTGCCAGAATAACTCAATTTCTAATAAAACAGTAAGGCATGTAATGCCCTGGAGTCTTTTAACATTATATATTTTAGGAGGATAACTACCTTTAGGAAAATCTTGTGGACTGACTAATTCACGGAAGAATGCTTGCGCTTCATGTGTTCTATCATTTGAAGAAGTATGCGTCTTGAACCAGAATCGCAATCCCCGTGCTTCTCTCGTATGATTTCCAGTCGCTCCAGACACCAAATATACATAAAATTCCAGCTGAGCATGACATGGTTCGGAAACTCCATTTTCTGGAAAAAAAAATACTACAGTTTTATTGACTATTATGTATGTACTTATTTTATTTATTTTAGTTACATTATCTAAGCTAAAGAAGCCTTCAGCAAACTTAATATTTACTTAAAACACTTTCAAAGTATATTTTAAACGGGTCTGCTTTTGTTTGTTTTGTTTTTAGTTTGATTTGATGGTGAATTTACTTTGGTAGTGGTCAGTTCATGTGTGCAACAAGGTATTTCATTGAAAAATCTGGCTTATCCAAAAAGTGTTTTTTTAAGGATAATAAAATATAAGTACAATGGTTGGAAGTAGTTAGTTTTTTTATTATGAGCTTGTATCAGCCACTCTCCTCAATATTTTCACTTCAAATCCAACACTACAGAAATAATGTTCTTTAAATTAACATTTACTTTTGTTTCTGCTTATTCAGTTATTTATAAAAAGCTTTTAAGTATAAAGTTTCAACATTTATTACTTTACACAATAACATTTTCTTATCAAATCTTTGTGAGACATAAGCAACACAGTACAATGGTCTTTGTTTCACTTGTTTAATGAGTTGATATGTTTGATAGGTCTATAGCCAATAAGGCAGTAATTTAGACAAATTAAGTATTGAGAAAAGTAGTTGTTTTATAACTTTTATACAATTTAATACTACTTTAGCATTTTACTACAAAGTTTTTTTTGTCTTTAAATAAATATAATATTATAGCACACTAATATTATCAAAATATATCAAAACCTAGGCAGCTAGGATTATATAAATATAACACAAAAAAATAAAATTGATTGATACTATAGCACACTAAGGTAAAATAATATATTAAAGTGCTAAACAAATTACAAACAATTTTTTTAAGTTATTTATCTACATTTAGTAAACCACTAAAACACTATTTACAAATATAGGGATAATTTTGGCAATAAATAATACTGAATACAGGAAACTTAACTTGTTAGTAAACTGATATAATATATAAATAGTCCTTATCACCTACATTGTATACACTACTAATGTGGCTTGTTAAAATTATACCTTTAAATATGCAACACTACTAATAGTGTTGTAATGTTACAATTTGAACTATTATCCATAGTGCATTGGTGATTATTGATTTAAAAATATTTAAAAAAGGCATATGCTTTTGTTAATATTAATAAGTACATATATCTGTACTAAAAATATACAGAAACTTGTTATACATCCATTAGGCATACTTTATCAAGGTCTTTCCTACAAAGTTCATTTTGTAGTACACCTATTAGGTGTGGCAGTCTATCAGAATAAAATTAGTTAGCAATATTTAAAACAGATATTTACAACAACAGTGCAGTTTTAACACTTTAGATAAAAAACAAATCATTGTTTTATTACATATACTAGTACATACCATAAGTCTTTTCTTTATTTATTATAATTCCTGTATGGTCACCACCAGCAACGTGAATTTTATCGCTAGCTTCGGGTTCTACAGCTTTTCTTTCAATTATCAATGTAGTTGAATTAGCTGTTTTACTCTTAGGGGTCATCACAACTTTTTCTTCCACCTCTGCCATTTTTAAACATGCACCTACAGAAATTCACAATTTAAACACTATATAATACAAAACTAGTACGGATTAGGTCAGCAATAATAAATTAAGACCTATGACTCATTGTATACTCCCTTTAATTTGCTAAGAAACTTCAGAAGGACAAATGAGTGTCTAAGTTAAGAATAAGTATGACAGTACGGTGCTAGTGGCAACATGAGTATCAAATACGTTGTTAGATCGAACTTTCACAAGGTAATCATGTTATAAAGTATAGTCAGGACCTAATCTGCAGTGTGACATTGAAATAACAAACATTCACCTGGCGCTTAATGGCAGATAGAGCACTATACACGTTACAATGGTTACGTTTTATACTAGTGGCAAAACTGTATTATGAATGTCAGAGTATAACTAATTTTTGATTGCTTTAATTAGCAATTTATTGTTATTATTTTTGTTCAAATTAACCCCCACTGACAGAATCCAAAGACAATTATGTTTTTGTTTAACAGTGACATAACTTGACAATTGACATTGATATGAAACATGTTATTGACACTATAAATAACTGGAATGCTCACAAGTGCCACAAAATCCCAAAATGCATAGCATCTGTGATAAACAAGCTTCACTCTACAAGACTCGCATCTGTCCATATGAATTTACTTTTAAAACACTCTATTAGCCAGCAGTAAACAAATAAATAAAATAAACCCTTTTACGTTTCATGCAGATATGCTGCGAGGAAGTGACTGCTAACCTACGAACGAAATTGTGTGTCCATTCCATTTTTACCACTGCTATGCTACATGGACCAATAAAAATGATTGGTGGATATCAAACACCATTCATTAAACCCCTTCCAGCGTAAGTTTAGCTTTTTGACAGTTCACGTCCATGAAGTTTTATAATACTTCCGCTTATTTATCGAACAAATAATATTGTATTTCATGGACGTACCCATGTTTTTTTCAGTTACCATGGTTACTTAGTGATGGACACTCATAACGATTACCACCATTATGAAACAAATTACAAATAATCGGTAGAAAAAAATGCTATGAATAAACTTGAACTCTTCATAATACCTATATAAAATGTAATATGATATTTTAGATTAGCTATAACTTGCGAATGTGCCACGATAAATTATGTATTTAAAATAATACCTAAGCTAACTATAATTTTATCATTTTAAGCTATAGACTAATTCTCTTAACAAAGATAAAGAAAGAAACAATAATAAAATGATAAATGTAACTTGATGTAAGGATCCAATATGTGTAAAATAAAGTAATTTGAAAAATCGCGAAATCGCTTACAATCGAATGGCATTACATTCGAGACACTGCTGAACGTCACTAAAGTCAATCTGTCAAATGTTGTTAAATATAGTGGAAAGGGTATAACAACTTAGCATAGCACATCTTTGGTGGAAAGGCAGCCTTAGTACTACGTGCAACCAACTAGCTCGGCCAGCTTGAAGTTGTGACATCACAAGTGTCCCGTTTTGTACTATCTGACCCAATATTGATCAAATCAACAATCCCTTTTTTTTTTTTTTTTTTTTTTTAATTTATTTTTATAGGCTTTGTCGCTTAGCGACCACATCGCCTAATTGATAAAATCACAATATAAAAATTTAAAATTACGTACAGATTACCTAATCATTAAGCACTATATTGAACTAACTTATAGATGTCCTTAGCTGTTTTACATGTTGGTTGTGCTAAAATACAATTACAAACCCCTACATCCAATACATTATACAATCCAACAAGATAATTTCTTAACTCTAAGTTCGAGCCACACTCCATCATAATGTGCTGCACATCCTCTACTGAACCACAAAGATCACAATTTGGGGAAGGTGCTTTTTTCATTAAGAAGGCAAATTTGTTAGAAGGAATGTGACCCGAACGAAGTCTAAGAGCGACGGTCAAAGATGGTTTATCTAAACCTGCTTCATCAATCCAAGGATATTTATAAATACATGGTTGTATAGTTCGGTACCAAATGCCCTTTTCTCTTGAACGCACATCAAAATATTCCTGCCAACTACCCCAGCATTTTTTCCTCCATTCATAGACAAAATCTGTATAAAGAGGAAGTATATTCATAGGAATCCCATCATTTATTGCTTGTTTTGCTAGTAAGTCTACTTCATCATTGTCTATAAGGTTAATATGTGAAGGTATCCATTGTATATAAATTAACTTGGATTCCTGCAGTCTCAAAATCGATTCATAAATTACATAAGCCGTCGGGCAACCTCGCCCTGGCGAGGTGTACCGAGTCAGGTGTTGCAGGGAGCTTTTAGAGTCAGTTAAAATAACTATTTTATCTGCTTCAATTGACTGAGCGTAAGACAAGGCTTCTGCTATAGCAACTAACTCCAAGTGCATGATAGAGATATTTGAATCAATTTTAATTCTTACATGACTACCAAGTTGTGAATCTAAAAAAGCGGCGCCACCCGCATTATCTTTTTTAGAGCCATCTGTAAATATTTTATGAAAATCATAATATTGATTTTCAATAAAATTTGAGCATATAGATTTAATTTGAGAAATATCATAAAACCGTTTAGCCTGAGATATATCAGGAATACTATCTCTAATTACTTGTAAAATATTAATATTGCCTACCCATGAGTCCAGAGTAAACATTTGGAGTAAAGGACTTGAATGTACAGCAGATGATCTTAACTCATCAAACACTGATATAAGCAATGGAAGTTTCTTATTAACCCAGTATCTAGACATTCTATTTAAATAAAGAGCTTCTATTGTAGAAGTAGTTTTGTTGTTTTCTAATGATTTTGCTTTTAGTATAAATTTACCTGCTAAATATTTCATACGAATAAAAAGAGGGGGGAGACATAGCTCGTTTTCCATGACATGAATAGGTGTACTACGGATAAAACCTCCAATCACGCGAAGAGCCTGATTTTGAAGCCTATCTAATTTGAATAAGTTACTCTTACAGCTATTGTCGTATAAGAAACAACCATAATCAATCCTACTACGTATAATTGCTATATATAACCTACGTAAATGTGTTTGATGAACACCCCAACTCGCCCCAGCCAATACTTTCAGTAGATTCATAAATTTGTTTACTTTTATAACTAACTCGTTGACATGTTTACGCCATTTTAGGGAACTATCTAGCCAAACGCCCAAATATTTAACCTCATTAACCACCGGTATAGTAATACCATTGTTTATCGTACAGTTAACATTACCCCAATGCGTGTCCAGTTCGACCGCGCGGCCATAGCGTTTTTTTTTAAAAAAAACCATGTCAATTTTTTGTAAAAATTTGTAGAAGTTGATTCCCAAAACCATAAATTTGTCAAAGATACGGTTAAAAAGTTATAAGGGTTTAAACATGGCCGCGCCATTGAAACGCGGCGAACCGCGCGGCCACTGAGATCTTTAAAACTAAGCCTTGTAGAGACCTGAAATTTACGCAAACGCAAGATTTAATTTGTAAAAAATTTGTAAAAATATAAAAAAAATACTCAGGTTTATAGTTTAAGAGCTATAACACTAAAACCGAATGGCCGCGCCATTGAAACGGTGGAGAAAACGCTATCGCCTGTATCTCGCTGAAAAAAAATCGCAGAGGTGTGTAGTTTATTGTAATTACCCAGATTTGAATTTGTCGAAACTAGGAAAAATACAACAAAAATTCCTAGGTTTATATTTCAGGAGCTATAAGACTAAAACGATATGGCCACGCCATCGAAACGGTGAATAAAACGTTATTTCGCCTGTATCTCGCTGAAAAAGCATCGCAGAGGTCTGGAGTTTTTTGTAATACCTAGATTTTAATTTGTCAAAACTAGTAAAAATACAATAAAAATTCTTAAGGTTATATTTCAGAAGCTGTAGAACATTATCAGTATGTGGTGCGATAGGGTGACCATGTCTTATTGTTTACAAAATACTTTCTACTTATTGTTACAGAAATTATTTTATTTATTTTAATGGTGTATTTTTAAATTGTAATACAACAAACAATAATAATATTGTACTTCTGGTTTTGTAAAAAATAATGAGTGAGAGGAAAAGGAAGAGAGATTTTACCAGTGGAGTTACAAAAAAAAACTGGGGAAGTACGAGTCGGACTCGCCCATGAAGTGTTCCGTAGTAACAAGCAAAGTTTTGCTCTTAACTTTGTTTTTCATAGTGTTTGTATGAATTACAAAGTAACGTGTGCGGTTTTTGAAATTGTGCTATATCTCAAAAACTTATGATTGTATCTTGTTCAAACCAGTTTTCATTGAAAGTTTTTATTGACATTTACATCAATTTTTTTTTCCAACTTTATTATTTCAAAAGTTAGAGGCGGGGGGGGGGGCTCATTTTACGACTTTGGAAGTGTATATCTTTCAAATGATTGACTTTAGTTTTTTTAGTAATTTTTCCATTCATATAATATTACGCTTAAAGTAAAAACATATATCTACATCCCTGCTAGTTATGATTGTACTTATTTAAAAATGTGGAATCAAAATGATTTACAATCATTTCAAATGTTCTAAGTTAAGTTCTAATTACCTATATGATTTAATAAAACATTAAATAATAATAATCCAGCCTATTATTGTCCCACTGCAGGGCAAACATTATATATTATTATTATTTTTGTTAGTTATTAGATAGTTTTTAGTATTTCATATAAGTTCATATACATAAGATTGTAAATATTTCATAGTAAAATATCTTAACTACACGGTCATCCATACAAATAAAGAGAGAGCTCTAACATAATCATAAAATATTTAAATGCAACATACCTTAATCACTTCTGCTGAATTGTTTACATAATTTACCGAACTGACGTTACACCACAGTACAACACTTAATCGTAATTACACACGAACTGAACATTTTAATAATCAGTAGATCACTTTTTTATCGTGTTAACATCACAACGACACACTGATAACGAAACTCTTACGCTTACGTCGCTGTACCACAGAAAATAAGTACTAACGGCTGTACGCGTCGCACTGACCTGCGGAGGCGCGCGGGGGTGGCGCGTGTGAGATGCAATAGTGTGCATTACTAATCACATAGCTTAGGGGCGGAGTTGCGTCATTTAAACCAATCTTAGGGCTAGTTTTTCGTAAGTCCACACGGACTGTAACTGTATTATTGACTTTTCAAGCAATAAACATAATTGTTTTTATATTTATGGTTTCATTTTAATTTTATTTAGAATCCTTGAATTATAATTTCTGTAACAATAAGTAGAAAGTATTCTGTAAACAATAAGACATGGTCACCCTATCGCACCACATACTGATAATGTTCTACAGCTTCTGAAATATAACCTTAAGAATTTTTATTGTATTTTTACTAGTTTTGACAAATTAAAATCTAGGTATTACAAAAAACTCCAGACCTCTGCGATGCTTTTTCAGCGAGATACAGGCGAAATAACGTTTTATTCACCGTTTCGATGGCGTGGCCATATCGTTTTAGTCTTATAGCTCCTGAAATATAAACCTAGGAATTTTTGTTGTATTTTTCCTAGTTTCGACAAATTCAAATCTGGGTAATTACAATAAACTACACACCTCTGCGATTTTTTTTCAGCGAGATACAGGCGATAGCGTTTTCTCCACCGTTTCAATGGCGCGGCCATTCGGTTTTAGTGTTATAGCTCTTAAACTATAAACCTGAGTATTTTTTTTATATTTTTACAAATTTTTTACAAATTAAATCTTGCATTTGCGTAAATTTCAGGTCTCTACAAGGCTTAGTTTTAAAGATCTCAGTGGCCGCGCGGTTCGCCGCGTTTCAATGGCGCGGCCATGTTTAAACCCTTATAACTTTTTAACCGTATCTTTGACAAATTTATGGTTTTGGGAATCAACTTCTACAAATTTTTACAAAAAATTGACATGGTTTTTTTAAAAAAAAAACGCTATGGCCGCGCGGTCGAACTGGACACCTGAAACAGCCCTTTTTGAAAACACATATTTTACTTTTTGATAGAGAAATATCTAGACCTAAATTGTTCAATAAATTATTAATTCTAGATAAAGCTAAATTTAATTCATTAACGGCTGTAGAAATATCTTTTGATTTTATATAGAGAATAAAATCGTCAGCAAATTGAGACATTTCAACATTTGTTATATTTTTACATATATGCATAGTAAGAATATTAAATAGTAAAGGAGATAGAGGATCTCCCTGAGCTAGACCTTGCCCTGTAGATCTTACTATATCACCATCCGAGACTGTGATTTTAAGCGTTCTTCCTTTTAAATACGACCATAAATAATAGCATATTTTGGAATCAACTTGCATGCCATCTAAAATTTCTAGTAAGGAAGCTACGTTTACATTATTATAAGCGCTGTCTATGTCGATAAAACAAACAAAGGTAGTCAAATCTTGTGAAAATCCTAACTGTATTGACGAAACTAGTTGAGTCAGATTATCCATACAAGATTTAGCTTTGCGAAATCCTAACATATTAGAGGGAAACAAATTATTTTTTTCAAAATGCCATTCTATTCTACTGCTTAATATAGAATGAAAAATTTTACAGATGCAAGAAATTAACGAAATAGGGCGTAATGAATCTGAACCTTGTTTAGGAATAGGGACTATTTTAACGTCTCTCCATTGAGAGGGTACCGCTCCAAAAATAAGACATTTATTGTATATCAAAATTAGGATTGATTTACCTGACCTGGGAAGATGTTTTATCATAGAGAAAGAGACTTCATCACATCCGGGAGCGGTGTCCTTTTTTTTTATGAATTTTTCCAACTCGTGAAGAGTAATATCAGATGCTAAGCTATGGTTAATAGAAGAAAATTGAGGAACAGAAGGGCACACAAAGTCTGGCGTAAGAGTCCTTAGAAGGCGTTCGGCTCTTGCTTTGTCAATAGAAGAAAAAGGAGAACGGATGCCTTTCATCCATCTCATTCTACGCCACATTACAGAAGAGGATGTCGTGTTATCGATTGAGGAACAAAAACTACGCCATGCTTGACTCTTAGCATTTCGAATAAGACGTTGAGCTTCTCTTATTTTATTTTGTAAAATATTGTAATTATCCTGAGAAGGAGCGCGCCTCAAATTTGCCAAAGCTAATCTACGCTCGGCCACTGCCCTAGATAATGCAGCAGACCAATAGGGCTTGGGTCGAAAACGATTTGTTACATGAAGAGGTATTTTAATGTAAGGTATATGAATATCAGCCGCTTTTTGCAAGGTATTTAGAAACATATCATACAAGCTTTGAGTATCCTGTGGTATTACAAAATGACGGAAAAGAGTCTCACAATAACCGGTATATGAATCCCAGTTACATTTAAGATAGTTCCTTTTATTTAAATACTCTTTAGTGTTATTAACGGTGCAAGATATTTTAATGATTAAATGATCACTTCCAAGTGATTCGTTAAGAGTTTTCCATTCAAACAATAAGGCTAAGTCAGAAGAAATAAACGAAATATCCGGAGAAGATTGTTGCAAACATTGGCTCACCATTTTAATTCTAGTAGGTCTACCATCATTTAAATGAATAAAATTGTGGTCTAACATGGAATCAAATATGTTTTGTCCTCTACTGTCTGTTTTATAAGACCAGTTTGAGTGGTGTCCATTAAAGTCCCCTAGAATAAGAGATTTATCATTACAAATAGAAAAAATGTAGTCCCAGTCGTTCTGAGATGCGTTCACTGAGGAAGGGCAATATAAAGAAATAACTTTTTTATGTGAATAAAATTAAGAATCTCAACATGTAAGGTTTCGATACCAGAGTTAATATTATTAACTGGACGATATATAGCCTTTATTGAACGTTGAGTTAAGATAGCAACTCCACCATAACCATCATTACGGTCTTGGCGGAATAAATTATAGCCGTTAATTTTAAAAGCACTATCTGGCTCGAGCCATGTTTCGCTCAAGACAGCTATGTGAATATTCTCCCGGTTAAGAATTGTTTCCAGCGAAACCATCTTTGGCCGTACACTTTGACAATTCCATTGGATAATATTAAAATCAAAATTGCTTATACTAGAACTATCCATTATTACACAGCAAATTTAAAAGGGAGCTAACAGAAAAATTATTACAGACTTTAGATATAAGCCATTCTATCATAATAACTACACATTGTTGGATTTTATTTTCTATTGATTCGCGGGACAAAATAATATTTTTAATTTTAACTAATAATTGTTTAAAAGTTGTCTCTGTGTTACGATTAATTGACGTATGTGCTTTAGTATAAGTAAGTGAAGGGGAACCTGTATCTTCAATTTCTTCTGTGCCACTGGATGTTTCTTTATCCCAATATACAGGGGTTGGTGGACGAATCGTCTTCTTTTGACCGGTTCTGGAGCTTGTTTTTGCAGAAGATTTTGAAGAAACAGCTTTACCATCTTTTGAAGGAGCGTTCGTTACTAGAACATCTTTATACGAAGGCTTTCTATTCTCTATATTTTGGCTAGGAATTTCTTGTGTCCGTAAAACGTCTGTTCGTTGTTCATAAACGGGAGCTTTATAAACATTAGGGGGGGCGGGTATCGGCGAGTTCGGCGCAACGTACAGAGTAAGAGCCTTCCTGTAAGTACAGTTGAACTCAGCCATCAACTCACGAATTCTTTTTTCTTTAAGAAATACAGGACAGGTCTTCGACAACGGCATATGTCCTCCCTTGCAGTTTACGCAAGTGTAATCGGATAAACTACATGTTTCGTGATTCTGGGTGCACTTGGGACACACAATTTTATTTGAGGGACACATTTTTTTTGTATGTCCAAACTTCCAGCACCTGCTACACTGTGTCACGGGAAAAATAAAAGAATCCACTCTTATCCTTAAACCAAACATGTATATGTGAGATGGTAGTAAGGAGCCTTTAAATCCTATTAATATAGTTTCACTAGCGGCCCACCCATTGTCCTCAGGTACTCCCGAATAATTACGTCTATTCAATCTCTTTACGGACACGATGTCACGATCCGCCGAGATGTTCTGGGCTAACTCCTCATCACTTATATCCATGTCTACATTTTTTATTATACCAAAGGAAGTTGCTACTTCTGACGTCTTACGGCATTTCCAACCCATATCTACAAAAGTTTTGCATTGCAGGAAGTGGTCTGCGCTAGCTTCTTTTGTGAAAGTTAAATGTATGCGATATTGATGAACATACTTGACATGAGAGATGTTATTGATGTTATTACTCATAAAAAGACGTGCCAATGAGAATTGTTTTGGCATGGGCTCCTTACTCGATACACTTATTTGAGTTTTTTCGTCCTCGTTACTCTCAACAATGTCCCTAGCCGTTGAGTTCTTCGCGACCTTTCGGTTGCGTCCTGCTAAGGACCATCCCTCATCCGATGAGTTCTCCTCCCTATTTCTCTTTCTTAAAGTATTGTCCTCCGCTTCAACTTCATGTGTGTATTCTTCCTGCATCATACTGTTAGCTGTGTTCTCTTCTATAATTACTTCATTTACCATAATCCCAAACTCGGCATCTAACACTATATTATTATCACTCATATTTATTGTTTACAATGGAATACGCACTAAGCGCCGAGAGTAAAACCGGTTCCACCGGCCGCCCGGCCGCCGGCCTATTGTTTGTTTACGATAATTGCAATGCAAAAATAAGAAACGACCGATCGTGACAAAACAACGATAAGCACTGAACAATCCCTTACAATGGGAAATAAGATGTCAAATCAAATAACACTAAAAGAGCAACGCGCTCTATAATACACAGGACTCAACACTGTACTAAGTAAATGTAAAAACTTTAAAACAAATCATAGCCAATTAACAATTCACTCTCAATTTAATCGACTAATAACATCTCCTTTATTTTATTACGTCACGTCTCAATCAAATGAAATTATTTCCAATCTGTTTACTGTAAAACAGCAATCAATTCTAATAGAATACACTAAATACTAGCACTATTCTCTTTTTTGGCTACTTACACAGTACACCTCTTGAGCAAAATTTTTAAGTCTAACATGGAATCAAATATGTTTTGTCCTCTACTGTCTGTTTTATAAGACCAGTTTGAGTGGTGTCCATTAAAGTCCCCTAGAATAAGAGATTTATCATTACAAATAGAAAAAATGTAGTCCCAGTCGTTCTGAGATGCGTTCACTGAGGAAGGGCAATATAAAGAAATAACTTTTTTATGTGAATAAAATTAAGAATCTCAACATGTAAGGTTTCGATACCAGAGTCAATATTATTAACTGGACGATATATAGCCTTTATTGAACGTTGAGTTAAGATAGCAACTCCACCATAACCATCATTACGGTCTTGGCGGAATAAATTATAGCCGTTAATTTTAAAAGCACTATCTGGCTCGAGCCATGTTTCGCTCAAGACAGCTATGTGAATATTCTCCCGGTTAAGAATTGTTTCCAGCGAAACCATCTTTGGCCGTACACTTTGACAATTCCATTGGATAATATTAAAATCAAAATTGCTTATACTAGAACTATCCATTATTACACAGCAAATTTAAAAGGGAGCTAACAGAAAAATTATTACAGACTTTAGATATAAGCCATTCTATCATAATAACTACACATTGTTGGATTTTATTTTCTATTGATTCGCGGGACAAAATAATATTTTTAATTTTAACTAATAATTGTTTAAAAGTTGTCTCTGTGTTACGATTAATTGACGTATGTGCTTTAGTATAAATTCTAATAGAATACACTAAATACTAGCACTATTCTCTTTTTTGGCTACTTACACAGTACACCTCTTGAGCAAAATTTTTAAGTTTCATAGTCAAGTTTCATCAACATTTTATTGACCCTTAGGCATAATTGCTATATAGACCTCAACTCTATTTTGCATTATTTTTAACAAAATTATTTTTCAATAATCATAGTAAAAATTAATTTTTTATTACAACCACTGCTTTAGAGTGTGGTAGTCCTAGTTGAAAAGAGTACTAGCTCACGCGACGCACTAAATAATGCCGTACCCACCATGGTGAATTATTACTCAACAAAGTACTATTCCCTTTATAACCATCATCTTTATCGAAACCTATTATTCTCTTTCTTTTTTGCACTATATAAGATTCAAGGATACAAAGTACAAAGGTCACGTCATGATATCCTATTCTGTTCACTACTTATAGTCCGATGAAACATGTTAAAAGATACCAAAAGTAACTTGTTAATTATAATAAAAAACCAGACAGTTAAAACCATCACAGGTTATCATAACCATCATCATAAATTCACTACACAGTAGGTACATTATTGTCCTGCTAAAATTATCAGCAATATCCCTCAAGAGTGAGCAATTCTGCTCAAAATAAAATGGTTCAATCTTACTTGATCGGTACAAAATACTAGAAGTCTTGTTCACAACGCTAGCTGTGGGCCACGTACGTTAGTACATATTCTTATCTATGCTGTGGGCTGGCTGGCGTTCATCCCACTGTAAATAGGATGTCGCACCCAGGGCGGCCAAAGTGCGAAGCATTACGTCTCCTTCACATTTCGACACTATTTTAACTAAACGAAACACGACACGCACTCTAACGAAATATGATTTCAATTTAAACTGACTTTAGTTAGTACACTCTGTCTTTAAAGTCCTGACAATAAATGAGGCCGCCACTGTGCTACACGTAGCAACCGTATTTAAACTGACAAAAAAGTTTTCATACTAGTAATTTATTGAAATAAAAAAAGTAATTTTAAAACACATTATTAATACTCAAGTAAGAAATTCACATAAGTCATAATAAGATGATTCATTTCATTGGTGAAACCATGAGTGATTAAGATTTTTAATAATTGTTATAACATGACCTTTATAAAAGAGTAGTGTTAGCCGTTTAAACATTTTAGATGACAATGTTTTATTTCTGTTTAACCCCTCAGCTGGCAGGCACTTAAAAGTCATTATGACGTAAACTGGCAGCCCTCCCCGCGGGGTAATGGCGCGCGCCGACTCGGGTTACATTGTTTAAGTTTAACTCGACAATCATAACAATAACATCCTTGATACTTATGTCTACGTAATCGTTATGAGTTAGGCTAACTGATTATTAAATAATGTTAACACGTAAGTGTGTGATTTTTTTCCTAGTTCAAGGTAAAAAAGAGCCTAACGATTTTTTCCCAGTTTCTTTTACTAAAATACAAATACTGAAGAAAGAAAACACTATACTAAAACGGTATTTTGTTTATTTACAATATACATAACTATTTATTTATATTCTATTAAAAAAATAGGACTCTCAGAACATTTATTTCACACAGTCGTCTTTGAAAGATTTACTGATTACGGGCCACTTAAGCGCACGGCACAAAAAAAAGGGTCTCGTTTTTATGACTTGTTTGTCGACACATGACCTCGCAGCGATAAGACGATTAGTTTGTTTCAAAGCTTGCTTTGTCTAGTTAACATAAACAATATATCTCATTCAATAGAAATGATTAGTTTAAATTTATGACCCATACAACAAAACACATAGAGTTTCGAAGAATTTCTCACCCTAGGAAACTTTGTATTACAGAAGAAATTCTAAAACATTTTCTAGGAGTATTTTATTAAATTCTATTAGAACACTATATTTACTAAAGAAATAGTGAAAAACATACAATGTGATAGTACAAAAATAATCAAAATACAGTTTCCAAAAACAACCCAAAAACGTAAGAAAATTTACTAAGTACGCCATGGAGCGCGTGAGCCGCGAGGGATGATCGGATACGGCAATCGCGCACTGCCTTTTGAGTACTACATAACATAGGAGTACATGTACTGATATACGTAATATAATATAATGTAATACAAATGATTCGGAGAAAATATTGAAGTGAAAATTAATACAAATTTAATGGCAAAAATTGTTCGTACTTCAATTCCAACTACGCTCACGATGCCGCATCCTATGCGTTTTACGTTATTCTCCTTGACAAAAAATGGCCGCCGTCCGTGCGCGCCTGACTGGCAAGGCAGACATATTATGTCTTTTCGATCGACGGGTGCTATATTTTCGCTTTTAATTTAAAATTTATAATGATCTAAACCGATTTTGCATTTAAACAACATAGTTAATTAGTTAACGAGTGATTTGAGTGCCTGTAGCGAGTAGTTTACTAAAGAAATATGATCATAAAACAAAACGTAAAAGTTGGAAGAGTTAAAAAAAAAAAAAAACAAACTCGAGGAGCTAGATCATTTTGGCAAAATAAGGCATTTAATCTCTTGAAATAAGTAATGTATTAATTTAAAATAGTTTGTTACATTCCTATCCACGTTCACAGTAAATTTCACCCTTTTGCTGGCATTAAATTAATTAAAAACACGAAATAACGTACGCGCTTTTAACTGTTGGTAACCGCCGTAGCAAACCTTTTTTCAAAGTGTCATAGATAAATAAATTTCTTGGAACCGACGTCTCCTGTCGTAATGTATACTATCCTTGTTTAATATAGATGCTTTTACTTACTCACATTAACGGCTAATTCTTAAGGAAATGTTAATATAAACAAAAGTTTGGCACATTCCGGTCGCAGACATATTATGTCTGCCCGCCAGTTTACGCACTTTTTTTTGCAGACATTATCGGTCTTACTCATAAACTCGTATTAAATATTAATCAATCGATTATGGCAATTCTTTACTCATAAAAACAATTTAACTTTAAGCAGTGGTTATTCTATTGATTAAGAGCTGTCAAAATTAACCACTCGTTCGACCTAGTTAAGATGTTGCTTAAAAGGCAATATGGCCGTTTTAATATCATCAGCTGTTCGTTTGACAACAGAACTGGTAGTATATTTTTTACGTTTTTTCATTGTAATAGGGTTGTTGTTATAAACATGGATTTTGGAGACTTTTAAAATGATATTGCAATAAAGAGAAACCCCTACAAAGCTAGTTTCGATCCGCTACGAAATTTATCAGGTGAAGAGTTGGGGTTGAAATACTGCTTTAGCAAAAATAATATGAGCTGCATTACAGGATTAGTCTGAATTAGAGTGACCTGATCTCCATGGTGATACCCGAGGTGTAGGTATCTCCGGAGACTTTCAAGTAATGGCAGTAGTCAGATATAGGAGTTGTCATGAGGTGAGTACTTATCTGATCTTATTAGTAGGTACAGTTACAAAATTACATGTGCATCCTTCTTTCTTTAATTCACCATCATCATATCAGCCTATGGTCCTCCATTGCTGAACATAATATGCCTCCTCCCAACTTCCTTGTCCTCAAATAAGTAATAATACTTTTACATGTTAATTCAAATTTCTTTATTTGTTAGAATATGGTACAGAAAAGATCTTAAATTCTAAAGTAGTACACTCATATTCTGCCAAGAATGTTTTGTATGCCACTAATGTGTCACATTTAAGACATTCTAGAAATCTTATATTATCTATAATCTTATTAACAATAATTCAGATTTAAAAACAATAAAACATAGAAAAGCTAATACATCCAATGCATGTCCATGATAGACCGTAAGCAAAGAATTTTCATTGACTACCTGACCAAGTTTATAAAGAGCAATGATCTACTACTTATTTTTTTCAGATAATTGTTCTATAGAGCCTTTCAAATTAGTTCATCATCTATCGTTAATCCTAGAAACTTGAGATTAAGAACTGTATTGATGAGAACATTTTTATATTGAATACTTACTACTTAATATTGTAATTTTGATATTTCTTTTTAGATTTAAGAAGACTGCACTGACATCCATAGCATGAGCCAGCAGACAAGGTGTCAATGGCATTGTTGTGGAAAAACTTACTTTAATATTACTAAAGAAATGTAGATAATTTGAAGCGATTTGTGTTCTTCAAGGGATACATGGTGCTATAGTCTGCATGCATATTAAAATAAGAAATATTGTTATTTAAAATAATAAAATTTTTATTATCACCTATGCATATTCATTTAATAAAGATTCACTATTGACATTACACAAATTATAATTGTTAAAATCAATTATTAAAATCAAAATGTTACAGTTGTTTATTCATCTTTTATTTGAGACAAGCATTTCTTCCTCCAGCAAATAAAAAGTTACAAAACAAATACTATTTTATAATAGCTCATGTGTTACATTAAACATATTTGCCTGTGTCGAGTACGTAAGTAAGTTTACACAAATTATTAAAAACGACATCAAAAAGCCCCCAGCTAGGTGGACTGACGACCTGGCGCAGGACCGAGTTCTGTGGGCATGTTGGGAGTGGCCTATGTCCAGCATTGCGATAGCTTATGCTTCACTTTTCATTGTTGTTCAGGTGAATTTGACGGAAACGCGTATATTGGAGACAGGAACAGCGTGACCTCGATGCCACCAGCTATTCACCATCACAATGCATATTTCATTATTATGATTAAAACAAATAGTGCTTGAATTATAGTAGTTTTTATACTGCACAAGCTTGCTTTAGTAAGCAGTTACATAGATCGTTGTGGGTTACGGATATTTAATTATTAATTCAAAGATTTTTAGATTTAAAAATCCATCAAGTTTAATTCTCCGTATAGGTTATGTTTTGAAAATCATATCTGTCAAAGTCACGATGTGTCATAATATCGCCATAGACTAGAAAATCCAATTTTTCATAGCCAATACGTCCGATTCTGCGAAAATAGTCGACTTTTTCATTAATTATCTGTGGTTTCTTTATTTTGTATCGTTCTTTGTTCTTTTACATCATATCTTATATAAGCAATAGATTATCTGTTTTTATAAGTAAACAAATTTAGTTCATAGTTTAAATGCTTAAGAATTGATCATGTAAGAGACGGCTAATCACTTGCTTTAGAGATTTTTATAAGTAAGGGGGAATATGTCTGTGTGCCAGCTGAGGGGTTAATATGCACTATAGTCAAGTCATTTTAAATTTTGACAGTTATTTTTAGCCTTATAAAGTAACATAATTTAGTATAAGAAATATGAGCCCTAGCGTAATTTTTGACTTCTGCAAAACAATTGTGTTCTATGGTTTTAATTTTAGTGCTGCTACTATATGGCTGCTGCCACATGTATACCAATCATAAAAAACTAAACTATAAATAATAATCGATTTTCGATTAATCGCTTGTTATCTAAATCGATAAATCTCTTAATCGATTTCATACACCAACCCTAAGCTACGTGGGTCAAAATTCACCTATTAGAATAGTATGGGTATCAGAATAAATTAACCAATTGAATCAGAGTAATAAAAACGCATGTACACAGTTAACAAGGAGATTTATTCATCGCTTTCATCATAGGATTTTATAAATATTCGATGTTGAGATAACTTTCGTTGCCACCTTCATCGTCATCAATAAAGCTTTCTTTGCTGCTGCTATTATCGTCAGTATTTGCCTCTTCTCTTGTAATATTCTGATTCGAGCTTCTCGACGCGATGGTAACTGTTTTTACAAGTTTCAGCTGTGATGCTGCTGAAGGCCCTTTTTAGAAATTGCCAACATTTTGTGACCTGCGGGAACATAAATAGTTACTTGTTAGTGATGATTTTATAAAATAATTCTGTTATTTTATATATCAATTCATCATCATCATAACTGGATACTTGGCCTACTGGTACCACGCTGGCCAGACGTATTGGTATAGGGTTTTATTTCAAGTTTTCTTTCTTTTTATTTCATAGAGATAAGATTCACGGACAGTCCCTTAGTCGGTTTTTAGGACACCCATGGGATGAGATGGGGTGATATATTGTGTTCTTCCTTCGTCACTACACGGAAACTACTGATTTACTAACTATACTAATATTATTATTAAAAAAGATTTGATTATTGGTTTACCTATTTGGAGGGGCTTACAGGTTATTGGTTTATTTGGAGGGCCCCCTATACAGGGGGCAAAGAGGAGTAGAAAGGGAAAATAGGCTAGAAACTATTATTTTAACTATTTTATACAGTTATTATAGAGAAAAATTACTATACAAAAGAATATTTATGCTTTATTATACAGGTTACCTTGTATGAAGAATGATAAATAATGTTCTGTTGTAATGTTTGTTTGTCTTTCCTTAGTTCTTCGGGCAAATCTCGATTTTTATATTACTAGGGCATTTCTTGTAGGCCTATTGCATTTAAAATTTTGCGTAGAACTTCAAGACTACAATTAAAATCCATCACAGTTCTAGCTATATATATATGGACTTCTGCCCGCACATGTCTTACCTACACGCGGACTAAATTGTTTGGATCATATTAACCTCAAAACTGATTGTAAGGCGCAGCTATTTGTCATTAAAACGTACATAACCGACCATTTCCCCGTTATGATAAACTTAGTACGACCAAAGAAAAGAGACACCGATGTAATAAATAAAAAAGTTATTAATCTGGAACAATCGGCTAGGGACTTTGTTAACTCAAACCTGTCACATCTACTCCAATTTAACGACCCTAACAAAGCCCTAAACATTTTAATTAATATCATACAAGATATTTTAAAGTGTAATACAATAGTACATAAGATACCCAATAGGAAATATATTTTAAAACCATGGCTTACAAAAGGACTGTTGAAATGCATTACCCACCGAGACACCCTTCACAAACAATCTAAAGCAGCACCAACCAATGCAATACTATCGACGTCTTATCGTAGATACCGAAATTATTGTAACGACTTAATAAAGAAGGTTAAAGAAGATTACGAAAGCTCGGCAATAAACAAATGTAAAAATTCTAAGGATACGTGGAAAACGATAAAAAAATTCACTAATACCACTGTGACAAAAAACCCTGCCGTAGAACTAATTAAACCGGACCAATCAGAAGCTCAGACATCTGTTAATAAAGTAAACGAATACTTCGCTAGTATAGGCCAAAAATTAGCTAGGAACATCGTAACACCAGCATCAGATTGTGAACTCGCCTCTACGTCATATGTTAAATCGTTTGCTATGTTGGATACAGATGATCACGAGGTTGGTTCCCTGATTTTAAATCTGAAAAATGATTCTGCAACTGGATGGGATGGCATACCAGTCGCTTTTCTGAAAAAAGTCAAAGATACTATCACCCCAATTTTGACACACATATTTAACCTGTCTTTAAATAATGGGATCTTTCCTGACAGCTTCAAACGCTCAATAATTCACCCCATACATAAAGATGGAAACAAAGACTGTGTTGAAAACTATCGCCCTATTTCTGTTTTAACTGTCATGTCTAAGCTTTTAGAAAAAATTATTAACCAACGCTTAATGAAGTATCTAAAAGAAAATAATATCATCTCTGAATCGCAATTCGGTTTCCAACCCAAAAAATCTACAGAAGACGCAATTTCTGAGCTTACTAACAACATCGTAGGAAACCTGGATAAAGGCCGCAGATGTATAGGAGTCTTCTTAGATTTAGCCAAGGCGTTCGACACGGTTTCAACTGACATCCTCCTGAAAAAACTGGAAAGGATCGGTATCCGTGGGCTGCCCTTACAACTGTTTCAAAATTTCCTTTCAAACAGATCACAAACTGTAAAAATAGGCGAACACATCAGCCAGCCCCTCCCAGTGACATGTGGCGTCCCCCAAGGCAGCGTCCTCGGTCCGAGCCTTTTCCTGGTCTACATCAACGAGCTCTGTCAGTACAAACCACCTAATGGCAAAATTATAGCCTACGCAGACGACGCGAGTCTGATCTTTGAAGGGGAGACTTGGGCTGAGGCCCGCCTTAGAGCAGAACAAGGACTGTCGCAAACCTCATCCTGGCTGAAAAAAAATCTCCTTACTTTGAATGTTAACAAGTCAAAGTTCTTAACATTCTCCATTAATAAATCCACACAACCTAAGCCCAATCAAATTAGCTTTAAACTTCATACATGCGCCAACCCAACCTCAACATGTACTTGCCCTTCACTACAAAGGGTCAATGGCATAAAATATCTAGGTGTTCAACTAGACGAAACTCTGACATGGCAGTCTCATATTGAGCTTTTGTCAGCTCGAGTTAGGAAACTAATCTGGACTTTCGGAAAACTTCGTAACGTACTTAAACCTCCCTTACTAAAAACAGTCTACTATGCTCTAGCCCAGTCTGTCTTGATATACTGCATACCAGTCTGGGGGGGAGCATGCAAGACGTCACTATTAAAACTGGAACGTGCTCAGCGTTCATTGCTTAAGGTGATGCACAAGAAACCCTACCGATACCCCACACAATCCCTCTATAAAGATGCGGAAGTAATGACAGTGAGACAATTATTTATCATGCAAGTTACAATACGACAGCACAAACATTTAAGTTTCAAATCTACAACACTACAGGCGAACAGTCGTAGGCCCCACAAAATCTGTCAGATAAATAAACACAGATCCGTTTTTTTCCGACGTCACACAACCTATCTTGCAAAACACCTATATAATAAATTGAACCCGATATTAAACATATATCCAAAAACCCTATCAATATGCAAATCAACACTTAAGAACTATCTATTGGAACTGAACTACGATGAGACAGAATTACTAATTAAATGACACTCTCCCAGATATAACACACACAAAGACACACCACACACACAAACGCACAAACACACACCACAAACACAATCGTTCAATCCGACTACATACACAAACACACACCACAAACACACACCACAAACACAAACGTACAACCCGACTACATACATAAACGCACAATCACACGCATGTCCAGCTGCTTCGGAGCTAACCCGGTCCATATATTTATTTAAACGTAATTACTTTTAGTCTTAAGTTTTGTTTTTGTTTTTATTTAGATTTTTTACGTATATTATACAATATGTTATAACAATATATTAAGTTAAACGTATATATAGCAATGAGAACATTGAAAAGATCTATTGCTACTTATGAGATTTATCTGCATGAGGTCTGGTGGGGGACCCTGGAGTCCTGAAATACAGGTACATCCTAGTTTAGGCTCCAGTCCTTCCAAATGTTACATGCTTTTAAACTACCAACAATAAAGTATGTTGTATATTGTGATAAGTCATATACTGTATGTAAAACATGTAATATTTTGGTGGAAAATAAAGAAATTAAATTAGCTATCACTTGCAACTATCTGAGGGTTGGTTGGAGCCTGAAATTTTACAAAAGTTATGTTGATTAAACATTTGATTATACTTTTACAATAAATTTAGACATACCTAGACACAAAATACAGGCAAAGAATGGGATGGAAAGAATAACTGCAATACCTAACTAAAATTTATTCAGTGTCAAATATTAACTAACAAGATATCATTTAACATGGAGTTACTAAGAACTAAATAATAAAAAAATTAATAAAATATTTCAATTAATTATTCATTGTCGACAGACCAGTTGATGCGAAAGTGACATACTTAGTTTAGTTATCAACCGTAATATAGACATATAGCAATTAATTCAAATTCAAAATTGGGATAAATCTTGACTGAATTATACTAATGCAACTGATAATGTATCAACAGAATAGGTCGTACTACAATATTTCTTACTTTCAATGACAATCTTACCTAAAAATATGCTATGTACGCAATGCCTGTTTTTGGTCTCTAAATCGCAAATGGAGTGAATTTATTACTTGAGACAGATTACAAAACACAGTAACACGATTACATCAAAGTTGCAATTCGCCCATAAATATCATCCAAATCACATAAAATTTGAGCAGCTTCGTGCTCCGTCAAACATCGCCATAGATCTTAAAAAATCACTTCCCACGTGCCACTTTGATTTACTTTACTCATTGTTTATGTTGTTCTTCGTAAGTCAGTATTAGTTTATTGTAGATTAATAACATAATAAAAATCCCAAAATGAAAACCGTTCCGCAACTTCTACTTGATGAGCTCATGTACAAGTCTATTTTGAATTTCAGTGTTGCCAGACAAATGAACAATTTAGTTCCTCAAACTTTAATTTCTTGACTTTATAGACAAACTGTAAAGGTTACAGTCACTTGAATAGAAACAAACACGCGCGTTGGAACTATGCGTCTGCCACGACTCTTCGAACTAGACCATAGATTATACACTAATACTAACAAACTAGACTGAGCTTGCGCTCGGTCTCCCCGTCCGTCCTCGTGGCATCCCCTCTACCGACGAACGTGTCCAAGCGAAAGGGCGGGCGCGCGCTTGCGTTTCCCTTCACATGATACTTAATTGTGTATTGAATCGATAGATGGCGCTGTGAGTTGACGGAAGTAACATCAATCCATGACATAAATAAGATTTCTGATTCAGATTTTGAGAAATCTTAGCCTTTGTTGTTTACTAAGGTCAACAACAAAGGCTGAGATTAAGATCATTATTCCACTTTCATTGTATGAAATATGGTCCATTCATCCCTACTACATAAACTATATTCTAATATTTCTGATAAAGAAACGATGTGGATGAGGGAGGCCATCAGTGTCAGGATGTCCAGCCAGCAGTAGACGTCCACAGGCTGTTATGGATTCCTAAAGAATTTTAACATTGGCGTCAATGATATTATATATTATTCTTAAGTCATCTGTGATCATGGCATATTAATCTGTATAAATCAAATATAAAAAGATTTAGCTCCATTTTTATCCTTTGTATTGTCTTTTGTGTTTTGTATTCTTTGGGTCGATGTGATTGATGTGCCTAATATTGTTTGTCCATTAGGAGTGAGGAATATTATTTTATAAAATTATTGAAATCTAGTAGTCATTTTAAATTCTGCGGTTTTCGACTTGTCCATAAAACAAATAAACGTCATTCACGTTCTTGGCACGTCACGTCATAACTGTCACTGGCTGTCATTTTTCTTAAAAGATGCTTTGTTACGTTTCTTCCTTTCCTTTCTTTCTTGTTCATTCAAGATTAAATTATTATACTCTTTGAAGATTAATAACTTTAACTTTTGACTTGTCTTTTGTTGACACGAAACGAAAGTTTGGAGCTGTGCTTTGTTCAATAATGATTATTTGGTTTGATTTATAAATAGTACAAATTGTTATTTATTCTTAAAATTTAATTTATACAAAATGCGGCTTAATTTATGTCTCATAGGCATATTTATTTTATGTATAAAACCTAGTTGTGAAACTTTACAAAGTGTGAGCGACGATGATCTTTTGGAATTAATTAGGGAAAAAGAAAAACTAATAGTTTTTTTTTGTGAGTTATAATGTATTTTTATAATAATAATTTAGGCTACATACTTAAAAAAACTATTAAATTTAGTGACACCGCTGTTTCGCCGGCAATGATCCACGTTTTCCTATTTTGTAAATTTGGTCTAATTAATTGTACCTTAGTATTTATAATGTCAGGAAAATAAATAGAAAGCGAAATAATTATCGTTAGTTATTAGTTACATACTTAATTAAGTTACATATATCTTTTTTCTTTTCGTACTTAATTATGTATTTTCAATATTATTGTTGTAGCTAAACCGAACTGTCCCAAATGTGTTGAACTTGAAACACATTTAGAAAATTTGGAAGAAGATTTCAAAAAACATATGAATGCAGTGAGTGTCAAAGCAACTAACAGCCACTTAACTAGATTGTACAGCCCATCCAAAGATCCTGCTATTGTGTTCTTTAGACATGGAGTACCTTTATTATATAGTGGTAAGACGTCTTTATTTTATCAATTTTTTATTTGCACAAAAGAACTGAGCAGGGTCAAAGAGCTTTGGCAAAAGACAAGATGGTTTTTGTTATACATGAGATACCGCAGACTTTAATGCTTCACTTCAGATGATATGATCATATTCAGTAATTTCTTCCATACAATTATTATGACTAGATATATATTTTATATTGGGTGTTGTCTGAAGTTTGCTTGTTTTAAGTTAAGGCTTGCATGTTATTAGTTTTTAATGATGGGAAAATGTATTGCCACTTTGCATTGTCACCTATACATATACAATTAAATGTAATACAACACAATCCAAACAGGACCTAATTTTATATTCTTATTCTCCCAACACAATATATAACATTCTAAATTATTCTATTAGGTGAACCAGATGAAAATGAACTTTATGTGTTCTTTGACAAGAATCAATCTCCTGCTGTGAAAGAATTGACTGATAAAATATTTGAACACATAACTCAGGCAGCTACAGGTGCTACTACTGGTGATTGGTTTGTTATGTTGTAAGTATTCAAAATGCAACATGTATTACTGTTCCATCACCTGCAAATATTTTGTAATAGACAACATGACCAGATACTTCAGAACAAATACAAATGACAATAAGTTCTAAACACTACAAGTGACCATTAATATCTAAATATTAAACAAATTCGTATAAAGCATATAGAACTTATTGACATTTTAAATCATCCAAAATTATTTGGATACTTTGTCTAATATGAAATATCAGATGGTGACTGGTACAATGTAATGAAGGCAACTTTTCACTTTCTCATGTATATTATTAATCTTTTAGCTATGGAGCATCATGTGTTGAATGTCAAAGACTACATGCTGTATGGGAGAGTGTAGGAGCAACCTTGAGAGGACGAATTAATGTGGCAAGGATGGATGCTAACTTAGCTGGTTTGAATACTGCCAAACGTTTCCATGTTTCAACACTGCCCAGTTTTCTATTGTAAGTTTTCTTGTAATTACTAAAAAGGTGATGATTAGTTGTCTATTGAATAGTAATAATATAAGATTAATTATTAAATTATAACATTCAGTTATTAGGTTAAAGATTTTATTTAATTTAAGATTTTGTTATGATACTTGCTTGATATCTCAAACACTTTACCAGTGTTAGTTCAATACCAAAATAAGATAGACCATTTAAAAAAAGTATTATAATATTATACTATTATGTTTCAGCTTCCGTCTTGGAAAAGTATATCGATTTGACTTACCAATGAAAGATGTTAAATCTTTTGTAGTATTTGCTCAAGATTGGTATAAAAATTCAAAAGGTGAACCTGTGGCATTACTTGCATCTCCATTGTAAGTATTAAACATTTATTTTTCTTAGTTACCTATCAACTACAATTTAGTTCCCAGACCATGACTGTAACAGTTTGAAAATTTAGTTATTATTTTATAGTAGACTATTGCATAAATAAGATACTTAGACAGTATAGGTTAATAGAGATATTTTCAGTCAGATCAGATTCCTATTTATATCTCACTCATAACTGCAGTTTGGTTGCTACTATGTAGCTACAGGACTTCACTGTCATGTGATTTGCTGTACGAGTTATTTATATAGACTAGCGAGATTTTCTGTATTAAATATACACTCCAGGAGTCAGTTTAAAAAAAAAGGTTTTAACTCAACTTTTTATTTGTATCTTTTCAGTGATGAGGTGGTAGACTGGTGTGTGGAAATGATTAAAATAAGTGTTGTATGGGGACTGGATATGCTAGCTAAGTATCCTTGGGTATGGCAGATTGGATTAGCAGGATTTGGTTTAGTAGCAATAACAGCTATCATAGCTCTCTTAAAAGCTGGACGTTCTAGGCCTGCAAAACCAACTAAAAAAGATAAGAAAAGCAAATAAATTTAGCCTTAATTTGCAATACTTGTAAGAGGTAAACAATATTTTTATGCATTTATAGATTTTATAAAGTAGAACTTTAAGTAGTATTTGCTTTGTTAGATACTGCATATAATTTTGCAGAGAATATACAATTAATATTTTTTTATATATATTTGATATTTATAAGGAATGCTTATCCTGAAAGGTAGTACATAATATTGTTGCCTTATTGTGACACCATAACTGGGTTTGGTTCCACACTCCATATTAGGTATACAAACCTAAATTCTGTGATAGCTCAATATCAACCGTGATATACATTAGTTCAAATAAACTAAACCCAGAAACCTTAATTTGAGCAATATGTGACAAATGGTGTTTGGTTTTATAAATAAAACAAATATAAATAATGAAAACATTTTTTATTTTTGTGCAATTAAACCCCAGATACAATTAGTTCATTGCGGTGTACCAGCCTATTTGAGAAAATATCCTAAATTATTCAGCATTGTTTTAAAGATTAAGGTAAGGTTGTGAGATGGTACATATAGGAAAACATGGGCCCTATTGTATTTTATTAAGACAATTCGAACCAGGTTGTAGCTTATGGAAATAAGTTAAAAAAAAATATTAACTACATTATCACGTTTCTAACCTGGGACTGGGTTAGATCTAGAATAATAGTAAAAATTGTAATGTTATGACCCACTTAATTTAACTATGTAGGTACTATCTTAGTACCTATAATAATTTAAAAAACCCAAATATGTTAAAATAACAAAGTATTACAAGAAATAATTGTAGGTATATTATATTTAATTATAAAAAGTTAAATAACACTTCTTTTCTAGCTAGACCACACAAGAGATTCGATTCTTATTAAATCCAGGTTCAATATCCTTTATTATTTATTGACAGGACATTATAAACTCTGACAGAGAGTGTGATAACAGTCCAGGAATCCAGGTAACAGTTTGTAGGTTTCAAATGACATGTATATTTCTTTTTTAGCATGATTGACAATTAAAAATACACTGTAATATAAACATATTTTGTACCTTTGTTTATCTGAAATAATAGTATAGTAAGTCACTAGAAACTGCATAACTAAAAGAATAAATAAACTTGACTTTTTAAAAGAAACAATTATAATATACAACACATTCTTAGAAATAAATACAATGTAATGAAATTTTGGTTTAACATTTGGAAGTATATGTAAGTAATAAATTAAAAGTAAAAATATCAATAAATAAAATCATTGTGTACCATAATAATACCACTACATACTTGTAGGTACCTATCTTAATATGAACCTAATTAATTTTCACAATATAATATCTAATTAAAATTCTAATTCTTTTGAGCTTTAGTAACAAAATGATTTTGAATGTCAGGTATAAAATGACACAATTAAGCAGCTAAGTGCACAAAATTCAAACTAGTCACATGTTGATGTTGACCTAATTGTTTACCTATGGTGTAAATAAAACATTTAAGTGCTTGTGTAAAATTGTAGAAATAGTAAGCTCACATGCAGGTACTAAATTATTAATTCATGTTATTACCTTAAACTAATATCATATCATGTTCATGCATGTAATCAAGTCAATATGCAAGTACTAGACTTGCATATTGACAACAATTCAACCATTAACATCTTCTAACCCAAATGCTTGTGCATTTTATTAAGAAGATGTTAGTGCTTTGAAGAGACCAATACTTCAATTACAGTTTTTGAAGATTGCTATTATTGTACTAGTAGTAGCTACTAGGATCTTTCTAATATAGTGGGTACAGTAGATGCTAACATTACCTATCAAGAAAAGTACCTAGATACTGTTTCAAGGCACACCAAAGAATGTGTTATTGTCTAGCACCACAGTTCTAGTTGATTTGTGAATAAGCAATAAAAAGTCACCTTTAGTCATGTTCCAGTAAATATAGTACATAAATAAATGAGATCATGCAAGTGAGAAATTGTGATTAGATTTAGCTAAAACTATTCAATTTGATTATATATTGTCAACTTCAATGTTTATTCTAAAAACGGAAGCTGGATCAGCTAGTGTAAATCTAACAGCATTTTCAAATTTCTTAAAGATAATTGAAAATTCCATTATATTTTGAGGTTTAGATTCTATCCACATTTTATCAAACTCATAAAATAAGTAGCAATAGAATTTATGGAATAGATTAATGTTAGGCAAATATTGTTTAGTATTAAACATATAGGTTTTAGCTGAGCCATCTTTTAACAAATAGTAGGCCATTGAGGTAATATTTATACCCACAATAGCAAAGGTATATCCATATGTAGGGTGAAGAGAATGGCTTAAAACATGTCTTGATACTTGTGGATATTCAGTAGCGAGGTACAAAAGATTGTCAAGACCCAGCAGTCCCATTCCACGAAAATCTGTTTTTGGATCATCTCCCTGAAAGACAAAACAATTAAAATTTAATTTAAGGAAGGTAATATTGTATTTAATATGTTAAACTGTATGGAAACTTGATTTTATTAAAAGTGATGGAAACTGTATAAGCTAAATTTGTTTATGCATTATTTGGATGACAAATATAATCTATGAAAGTTTGAAGAATATTCAAATATAAAAAGTACTGAGGTTCTATTACTAATTAAATTTAAAGAGTATACTGCCTACCAACTACTAGTATGGTAGTAGGTAGGCAGCTATGTGCTATAAAAGCCCAGTGTAATTAAACTAAAAGAGTTTATGTTCTAACATAATTTCATGGTGTAAAATTTAAATAGAATTTATTTAACAGGTGGCAGAAAGCACCAGATTGTTTTAAATTTATTTAATCAATAATGAAGGAAATAAAATATAAAAGATAAGACAAAAGTGTTACCTGAAACCCTATATGTTGCCATTGTTTTGTCACCCGGTTGTCTAGAGGGACATCAGGGACTAATAATGACCACAATTTCAGTAACTTTTCCTCATGTTCATTATTGTTACTGTCAAATTGAGTTTGTCGCAGTTCTTCTACTTCATTTCTTAGATTTCTATAACACCAAATTTGTTCTAAACATCTCCTAAATGATACTATAAAAGGTGCATGTAATTTTGGGTTTACACTTTTTACTCTGGTTATGATACTAATCGTGGGATCAAGAATCTCACGGAAATTATTCGGGACAAACCTTCGCTGTAATACTATGTCATCCAGGTAGGATATAACTTCCTTTACATCTCTTGTACGAGATAGCATTAGAGATTTTTCGACATTGCATGTTCTTTCCGCTCCAATTCGATCTCCATAGCATATTCGTTGCAGTTCGCAAAGTCGAGTGGTTTTCCTTAAAAACCATTTAATAAAAGGCCTTAAATACCACTGTAGCACTGCCCAAACGTTAAAAACAATCATGTTTGTCTTAAAATGTTTTAATAAAGTGCTTGCAGTTAATGTTAGATATATTTATCATTTCCGATTTCTATTACATTTTTCGTTGTCATCAATGACCCATTGGTTGTCATGGGCACAACTTTTTTTAAAAATTTATTTTGACAGTTTACGTCAGTCAAGTTTGAGGGTCTGGGGCATAGGACATTGAGGATCAATTCAATTACTTTAATAATTCAATGCTCGTATTATATCAAATCAATGAAAGAAGGAAGTTTTGGTATTATATAGGAAAAATTATATAGAGTTATGCAAGTCTTTGTACATGTTTCTGTCATTGTATAATTATTGTGTTATGTTTTAGTGTACAGAAATAAATAAATAAATAAACCTCATCGCAAACAAGGACTTGGATGATTTATTGATTACAGTAGTACCTACTTCTGTATTAATACAGTCGTTTTCTGAATTAAATCCTACGCTAATTAGTATAACCGACTATTTTCTGTCATTTATTACAGAAGTAAAAGGCCTCAACCACATTAGGCTTTGACGTTTCTCCACAGGTTGAGATGAGAGACGTTCATACGCGTGAGCGCTGCGTGTCGCCTCTTCCCAGTATAAATAAATACTTTTTGGTCATTGAGGTAATATGTACACACAGCAACACATCAAGTTAAACATTTTCATTTGAAATTGTGTCTTATTTCAAGGTATTAAGGTACATGAGTGTCTAGCTTGATTAGTTGCTGTGTGTACTACGTACTAGAGATGACATCCCGAACAAAATTTTTGCTCCATTAACTGAGGTGCATGCACCTCAGTTGTCTCAGTCGACATTTGAACATAATAGCGAGAAGACATATTTACCATAGATCAACAAAATAAACATCCACAGTATGCATGCGCAAAACAGTACTTTATGACGTAATGCCATATGGCATGACATTTCGAACCGCGTCATATGGCATTATAACAGTACGCAGGACGCTAAACATGACCTATGGCGGTTATGCCATATGTAACCAGTTGTCATATAATATGTCGTGCGTGTACTGATTGTTCTGGAGTAATAGATAGACCTTTTAGTGGGCAATATTACGTCAGAACAATATTATACATTGAGTTATATTACGAAGTTCTGTGTGTTATACTTTTTTTTGTATGACGGTCGGTATCGGTGTATTTTCGTCAAAATTTGAATTTTCCGTGTAAAATAGAGTTCTAGAATATTAATAATCCTTACGACTGCTTATGAATCATAGACTTAATTGAATATTATTTTAAGTTTCATACTACATTTTACATCGATGTACCTTCATTGTAATAATAACAGCCATATAAAACTTCGAAAGAAATAACACTATGAAATAAAAGCTTTACTATAATAGTAGTAGTACTTATAAATTCGAACAAACGAAAGAAAGCGCCATAAGGATAATATTAGTCATATCTACGCAAAGAAAATGTAAACAGTCATAGGTCATTCAAAGAAATGTAACCCGTATCTCGAACGCATAGAGTGCATGTAATACCTATACGACAGAGACATACCAACCGAACCGAACGCAGGCTACGTTCGCGCGTTCTGTTTAGGTGTCATGTGTCCTGCTAAACTTTGTCGGGTAATGCGTACTGTTACAGTACGCGGTCGTGCTATATTACGCGTCATGCATTACTGACAGCACTGACACAAGTCCCACAGACAGATCTTTTACTATTGTACCTAATCTGTATTGTACTTTGAGTATATTAAAAATATTTATAATAACTCATTATGCTATTATATTGTCAGAATATATTTTTCGTTCATCTTGAAAGTTAGTCAATATAATATAATAGAACTATATAAGTTCCAAAAGAAGTATTATTATTGTATTATAATACATATAGAATAATTTAAAGAAATTGAACAAAAATCACATTTAATTTACTTGGGTGAATTCCCATTTGTAATGAAATAAAAAAAAACTATTAATTTATACGTATTGAATTAGGCACAAATCTATATTATTATGTGTCCGTTCTGTTAACAGCTATTTAGTTAGTCTATATTGTGCAAAATGATATCCACTTGAACGACAATTGGTATGATTTATCCACTGACAAAATGGCGGGACTTACGTCATATTATGGTATAAAAGTACCAAAAAAAATTCGTTCTACAACGCGTGATATTTTATAAAAACATGATTCTGCCGCTTAATCTCTGCGGTTAAAAATGTCTGTGGGACAATTGTCGATAGATTCCGAACGGATTACACCAAAATAAACAGCTGTGTAAAATAATCTGTGGTCGCAATGTCAAACAGAAGTTTGCTCCATTTCGTGTTAGTAGGCTTGTTCTTGCTCGGTCACTAAAGGGATCGCTCCGAACTAGTTCTTTTTTCGAAAGGAACTAGTTCAGACATATAGTTCTTTTAGTTCGAATAGTTCTCTAGTTCCATTAGGTCTAACCATTCTCTGTCTTTCCAATAAACGATGATTCGTATTGTCAATTCGGTCATCTAGTCCTACTAGTTCTTTAGTTATACTATAAGTACTAGTAGGCAGGTATATAATCACATAGATGCGCTATGTAACTATTTTTCTGTCCCTTAATTACGTATTATTGCATAGGAAGTATATTCTTTAATTATTTAAAATAAATATTTGATTTCCCTTCATACTTTTCAGACTTAGGACTGTCGTTCTAAGATTTCAGATTTTTAACGTTATGCTGCAATTTAACGAGATTAAATCTTAGAATGACGTATTTAAAAATCAAATAGGTATCTAAGTTGAAATAACTTAAATTCTTATTTAGACAGTGATAAAATACCAAGTTCGAGGCAAACATTTTTGATATTGTAAGTATTAAATAACTTTAAAATGTCGTTATTTTTTTACGATTTTTTTAAAATAAAACGAAATTAGCAGATAAGCGGTTAAAAACTGTTCTTTGATATTTTTGTACCTTTAATACTTTACTGTAAAATATCATTAAAAACTATTTATTTCTTCATAATTAAAAAAAAACTTAATAACAGATACTTAGTAAACAAAACTGTCTCTTGGTATTTAACTAAAACACGAAAAGCCTAACCAGAAAAATAAAACACCTCGCCATATTGTGGAATATTTAAGAACTAATTTTTGTCATACAATTTGACAGAAGATTGAGAAACACGAAAGCGCTCTCTTGTCAGGTTTTTTATATTTCTGGTCAGGCTATAATAACGATTTTTACGAATAATTAATAATAAAACAAAATAAGCTAATAACCAGTTAACAAAACTGTACTTTAATGTTATAAAATAAAACGGCAATATATTGTTAAAAGCTTAAAGTTTACTAATAATTTTAAATAAAACGAAATCAGCAGTTATGCAATAAAGTATTGAACACAAGTGACTTGAAAAAAATTAAACGACAAGTGTTTTTTTATAAAAATTTAGGTTCATTATTCACATCTGATTATAACGTTTCTTTCATCAAGACAAGTTCATTAATTCGTTCACGAACGAATCAAAGAACTAAGAGCAAACAATTTACGGACTAGTTCGTTCTAGTTCTATGTCAAGAACTAGTTCCTTTTAGTTCTTAGGTCCTGAACTACACAAGACTATTTCGTGTGTCCTTGTATGAAATTTACTGTTTAGTTATGTGTTATATACATTTGATTAATTAAATATTGTGGGAAGTGTAATATATTACAATTTTCTAGAAAATGTGTGCTTTCTAATGGTCGTAATATTATGTTATAAAAGTTCAGTAACTTTTAAAATTTAATAAAAGAATAGTCAAAACTTGGCCTTGAGTTTAACAATAATACATACATACATACATAAACTCACGCCTTATCCCGGCCGGGGTAGGCAGAGACGACAGAACGCCACTTGTCACAACAACTTAACAATAATGGCGGTTTAATTACGCTTTCCTCAATAAAAGTTTATTGAAATCGTTTAAAGTTTATTGAAATCGTTTAATTCTAGAAGATAAACTAATAAACAATAGTTAAATTTAGAAAACAAACCTACTACGTTCTTATTTTTATGTTCTCATTGTCTAAACAAAAATATGGTAGCACGTACAAAACGCCGAGATGGCCGAGTCAGCTAAAAAAGGTATTTTTTTTCAAAAATAATTTAAAATACTTTAACCTAATGAATTACTAATATATTTATTATATTATATAGTTAATTATATTTTAAAAATAAAATCATCAATTTGGGTTGCTAATTTTATTCACAAATAATATAATTCCCGGAAAATCGCGGAAAATGTCAACAAGTTTTCGCAATTTCTCAGGTTTATCAACTATTCATTGCATTTAGATATTCATAAGGTTAATGTATTTTAATTTAAGTTTATTCCCTATACTTTTACGAACACGACGATGTTTTTCATTTTCAAATTGATGCAGTAATTTTCTCGTGTTAGCCGTTTTTATCAAGACGGAAAACTCGCAGTTTTTTATAAACACATAAAAAACTGCGAGCGTTGCCACTTGAACGTTGGTCTCGCGAAAAGCGATTCGCACAGTTAACGTTCAAGTGGAGAAATGAATGCACGACGTTTAACCCTTAGCTGGCATCGTTAAAAAGTGCAACGTAAGTCTGTGGTATCGGGTCAAAAGTGACCCCGATGAGGTGAATGACATATTATTATTATGTGTTAATAAATATTAAAAAACATTTATATAGATTAAACTTTACTTTTATTTAGGAAAATAGCACTTATATTTTAGACTCTAGAAAATCACGTTTTTATTTATAAAATTGCTAACATCTAGGTATTTTTTTTCTTTGACTCTACTTTAGGTATTGGTATTAATATAAAAACTAAAAATAACTTTCTGTTCTATAGTAAAATCGTTTTCTTTAAATAATAAAATAAAAATAAGAAACTTCTTCTGAGATCATTATGTAAATAAAAATTTGACAACTTAAAACATATCCTATGAATAAAAATTTAAAAAATTCATATAATCTGACATTTGACTAACTTTGCAGTATGATTGAATATACATAATATGTAATTCATACACTTTCTACATTTTTTATAGCATTCTAACATCCTTTTTCCCTTCACTGATTGTACTCGAAGAATTAGCTTCCTCGGCAATAACAGAACAGCTAAGTACTTCAGCTTCTTTACAATCACTGATAATTTCTTGGTCACCCGCAGCTGTTGTGGCATCATTTACAATTTCAGAGTCCAATTCATTGTCTTCATCAGCTAGAAGGAGAGAGTTTTAATCATCACTTATATAATCCGCCATTGCGATGATTGTGTCCTGTAAATATAATAAAATATACCAAGACAACTCATAAAATAAAATACACACTTTTGGTATCGGGGTCAATTTTGACCCCAACATGATACGTACCTAGTAGGAAGTAAGTTACGAGCGTCCGTCACCCGCCGCACCCCGCGACCACATGGGATTACCTTGCTTGATGCGCGAGTGTGTAGGTACTTAAACTGCATAGTTATGAATAAAATCAAAAGCTCTTGGGGTCAATTTAGACCCCAATACCAGTTAAGGGTTAAAACGTCGTGCAAAACTTGTATTGTGCAATGTAGCTTGAAAATTGGAACACACATTTTCTTCGGGGTGTCTTCTCTAGTACGTAGTACATAAATATTACCTCAATGTTTTTGGTCTACGCCCAAGAAACGTCGACGCGACACGGCATTGCGTGATCATGCCATTTCTTGTATGTAGTAAATAAAAAAATATGAACAATGCTTTGTTTTCCAATTCGAATTGGTCAGCTCGGCTTATCAGACATAATATTTACTTTATTAAGGATTTTATTTATTGAAACATGGCACATTGGTCCCGCCATAGAACTGGATTGGTTCTGTGTGCTTATACTTATAATTTTTTTTTTTAAATTTACTAATTATTCTTACCCCAGGTTTAAACAACATTTTTTTAAAATATTTTATTTTTATTTCTCATCAAAATTTCTATTGTTTTCAAAGATGGTTTTTGTCGGAAATTTATTTGCATCTTAGCGCTCGTAGTCAGCATAATTCGTATTGAGTAGAAGGTAAGTATCGTTAGCTCTACTGGGAGTGCCATAAATATGCTTAAACATTTGTTTGTACCTACTTCTATTGTAAACTGTTGTTTTTCTCTTTGTGTAGGTATCGTAAGGATTTGTTCCTGATTCGTCATCTTCCTAATTGGTCATCTTCCAAATTCGTCACTTTCCTAACTCGTCATCTTCCAAACTGGTCATTTTCCAGATTCGTCATCTTCCAAACTCGTCATACCGTGTACATTTTGTCAACAAAAAGTTATAACATAAATCCTTTGTAGTATAACCTATAAGAGTGTTACTTGTCTATCATGAAGTTTATAAAAAAAATAAGAGAAGAAGCACTTTGTCAATATAATAAGAATCAATTAGGCATGAATTGATGAACCAGAATATATATTTTTTTCATTAGAGAAAAAGAAAATATATTTGAATTTTATCTTTAGAAAATAATTACTAAGACGAAAAATACACCGAAAATCAAAAATGTCAACAAACGGAACGTCACAAAACCGGATCGGATGTGCACTTCACAATAATTGACATTTATGCTATTTTAATTTTTACTAATTACTAATAAAAAAGTATTTGTGTACTATCCTTAATGTTATATAAATAAATATTTATTTAAACTAAATACATATTAAATAAATAAGAATGATGATTAAATTATTTAATTAGTATATAAATGTTAGGCGCATGATAATGTCTTTAACGTGACATTGCATACCATTTAAAATAAGTCAATTTAATTATTTTGTAGACATAACTTTTTTGTAGCCTTGACAGATAGGTATATATATTCATTTAAAATCAATGATAATTAGCACTTGTATTCATAAAAAAAATGATACATTTTAAGATATAAAACATATTGTTCCTGCCCATACTTGAATAATTATGTCTTTTAGTTTCTGTTAAAATTCAATTCGACAGTACAATGACGAGTTTGGAAGATGACGAATCTGGAAAATGACCAGTTTGGAAGATGACGAGTTAGGAAAGTGACGAATTTGGAAGATGATCAATTAGGAAGATGACGAATCAGGAACAAATCATCGTAAGGTTACAAACCAATTCCAACGCTGCATGATCCTCGCTGCTTTTCTTAATTGAAAATGTTGATTGTTCTTCCTACTTAACTTAGGTAGGTAGGTAGGTACCCTGATTACCTTATAGCCTTTACTTGTAAGATTTTAACGGGTACCTACATATTGTAGCAATTTGTTTACCTACATTGACCCATATTAAAACCCTGAAAATTCGTAAACTTTAAAAAAGTACCTAGTTATGAGTTTCAGATCCTTCTCATGGCTCCTAGATACATCTTTACTATAATATTATAAAAAGGTAAAGTTTGTGTGTTTGTATGTTTGTGTGTTTGTTTGTTTGTGTGTTTGTGACGTTGTAGGGGGGTAATCTCTGGGTCTACTGAACCGATTTCAAAAACTCTTTCTGTGTTGAATAGTCCATTTATCGGGGAGTGTCATAGGCTATGTAGTATCACGCTATGACTAATAGGAGTGGAGCAGTACTGAAATATGTCTAAAAAAGTGACGCGTTTTTTTCGCCGCCTAACGAAGTGGGCACGGGTCAGCTAGTATCTAATAAGTAGATACACTAGCAGTAAATCAAAACTTTCTGAAGTTCCTAAAAGAATCTATGTTTTATGGAATTTAATTTCTATTCTCACATAATAATATTAATAACTAGGTACCTACATAAGACGAAGAGGAGCAAACTTTGAAATGTTTTTGTAGCTTATACGTAAACTTGAGTTTCAACCTTTTTGACAGAAGGTATTGTATGTGGTCTAGTGATATAGGTTTTAGGTATTTGTCCGGTTGTATTATAATAGAAAAAAATATCAACACGTGCGTCACAACTCATTTTATAAGTTTAATTACTTATTTCAAACACAGAAGTGTAGATATTTTGAAAAGATTAGATACATAGGTATTTTTAATAAAACGTGTAACTATTAAAAAGCTTAAATACAAAACATTTTTCATTGTTCTCTGATATTATCTCACTAATGTCTTTTCATGCATCAAATTGTTGACAAAGAATTCTTAATCCTATTTATACCTAATGAAAACAAGCTATACAATATATCTACAATCCATTCAATAAATTGGTTTACTTTAGTGATGTCGCCTTAATTGCGATATATCTACAATAATGGTCCTAATGGAAACTCATTAGACATGTAATTAATATCATATATAAGTATTCAACCTTGAATTTCTTCCTTAGGTTGATATAAGCTGGTGTTAATGTAACGCTTACCTAATAAGCTTAGTTGCAGTTGCTATAATCTTCCGAACTGAGCTATGGGCCCTCAAGAAAATAATAAGTTTCAGAACCGGCAGCATGCCTGTTCATGCATTTGCATTACCTACTCTGGTGTTGCGAAGATGGCTAACCATTATGGTAACCCGTTTGCTAGTCTGCATTGTTAAAGTACAATTGATTTCTTATTTTATCTACAAACACAAAATAATTTTGTGTTTTTACGCTATTATAAACAATTTATTTTATTAAATATCTACAGAAAGTTAAACTAAAAATAAAACGGCACTAGCGATTGTAATTTTTATTTGGGAAAACAGTATAATTAAAAGTAATACGTTTTTAATGATAACCAGCTCTATATTCGTCATGCATTTAAACCTAAGGTACATGTACGGCAGGCGACACACGGGTGCATTGTTCTTTTCGGGCATTTATGAAGAATCTACTCATATTATTGTTTTTACGGTACAGCATATTTGGTACATATTTAACTACTTAACTAGGTTCTTGTTTTATTTGCTTATTATAAAATCTATAATTAAGCGGCTTATAATTTAGCCTAATCTCTCATGTCCGGCGAAGCATTTTTATGTTCTTAGATACAGGTGGTAGAAAGGTAAAATGACTAGAAAATTTGAGTAGGCAATACAATAGAAAAATAATAATAGCTATGGGATCTCTCTTCAAGATCTATAATTACTTAAAGATTTGTAAGTTTATATACTTATTTCATATAAATATGTTTATAAAACTAACTAACTTTTCTAGAATCTGAATTTGTAGTAGGTAGTAGGCATTGAAAATGTTTGATCAACTGGTTGATATTTAATAGTAAGTACCTACAAAGTAATATTTATATTTTAAAGTAAATATATTATATACCTACAACATCAACAAAATAAAATGTAGGTAAATATTAACTAGAATTTTGTCTTACTTTAAAATCCAACACAATATCAACAGCTTAGAAATAGGTATATACTTAAATAAATATATCGGAATCAATATTCTTATAAATAAATATCTACTATACATATTACATTTTGAACTATGTTCAAATAAAATGGTGAGGTGAAATTAATTTACATGGTGTATATCTGGTAATTAGAAATAACAAAATATTTAAAATATCTCTTTCAATAAACGGGTTAATCTTGTCACGATAATAATTATATTTTATTACATTCAAGTCTTCAATAAAATCTATTGTAACAGGATAAACCCGTTTTGTTATACTTATAAAGAATATTTTTGCGTGACGAATGAAATCTCAGTAGGTTTGGAGGAAGAACCACAGTGCGCGATCGTAGCGTATTGCAACCAAACTTATAACAATCTTCATTTTGTGCTAACTACCTGCAATTATCTATGACTGTATAATTTAAAAAATAATAAAATCGAATGACGAATTGCAAGTAGGTGGCTCACGATTCTATTTAGATTTCAAATAGACTCTCATAGAGTTTCAATTACGTAAATGATCCACTGATACTTTGGCATGACTTTACAACAAAGTACTAAGTGCATCACTCAATAAAGAATACCTACCTAAATACAAAACGTAACTTATGTATATATATTTAAAGGCAGCATAGAATATATATAATTATTTGGTTTACAACAGGATAGCACGATATCATAATAGGTACAATGTTGTTTCTTATAAAGCGAATGATATGTTAATTTGTCTTACATATTAAGTAGTACCTCTAAAAACTTTGCAAATTTAAAATAGTATCACTTTATATTTATCCAAACATTAGGGAATGGTCTCATTGTACTATAAATACGATAGATTTTTAGTAAACTTAGTTAACTTGCCCAAGAGTAGATTAAAATACGGCAATAGATACATAAAATATTATCTTCTAAACATTCAAAAGATAAGAAATATAAATAGAGTTGCCAAGCTATAAACATTTTTTTCCTTAAAATTGCTTCTTCTGCATTAGGTAGGATTTCAAAATTGTAAGTAGGTACATATCCCTCATAATATTTTAAGGGGTAACTAGGTATACCCTTCCAAACATTTTATTTTCTATTGATCAAGACATTACTTTTTTTTCAGGTAACAAACAGTCGAAAAATTAAGAATCTACCGAATTGAGAATGCCATTCTCTTTGTAGAGTCGGTTTAAAGTTACATAGTATTACTTTTATTTTAATAAGCCTGACAACTCTCGACTGGACAGCGTCATAAATTTAGGGTATAAGTACATACGTTTACGATATTACGTTTATAAAAATCTGGGTAAACTGTTTTTACACATTTAGCGCTCTACCTACCTACGTGTATTCCAAGCCAAATAAAAGAAAGCTATGTCTGGCTGTTTCTCTATTGTGCAGATAAACGATTACCTACTGGTTTGCTTTAGTAGTGAGCCTTGTTTTAGATTACGAACTAAAGGACACCAATTACACTTGTACCGCGTCAGGCTCTCTCGAAAAACACTCTACAACGCAAGTTAAAGGTGTATGCTACGTAGAAATCTTTAGCATATTTACCTTACCGCGGTATCCCAAATTTCTATTCGGTTTTCATACTAATTTACGAGTAATTTGTTTCACTAGCAGGTGCGTTATCATTTATTTATATAGGTCATCGCATAAGGTATCGTTAAATATTCTGGGAAAGGGTTTTTAGTCAGCATAATTGTTATAAAATACAGCCCGACTATGTATAAAAGGTTTAGTAAACCCAGTTGTAAATATTTATTATATTACGATTATGTAAATAAAGTTTAAAGCGTAACTGCATTAATTTATTAAACTAAGAAGAGTATATTAATTTGGTGTAAAGGTATGTTATAATTAATGTCAATTAACTTTTATGATTGACACAAAAGTAATAGGTATATAACAGGCACAGGCAAAAGCGTTGTTCACAATTTAATATTAGATACTCTCCTGATTCTTTGACCACTCGTCAACAGTACCTAAGTGAAGATGGTTTCAAGATTTTAGAAATTTAGTCAGGCATACCTAAATATTTAAAAGGTCATTTCATTCAATGCACAGCCAAAACGCTTTTTTCTTACAATGTATTGTAAATTACAATAATTTTGATATAAAATCTATTTTTTAAAACAGTTGACTCGTTGGTCCACTTCTTAACAAGCAAAAGGCATAACGTCGATGGAGAATAATTAATTTAATGTTATCAATAACTTGAACTATATAATTAGGAAATCAATTTATATAACAATAAAGATTCATCATTCATAAATAGGTAGGTATTTAAAACAAAACACGCATATCCTATAGACATACGGGGCTAAGAAGCGCAACAGGACAAAGTTAATTATCTCATAAAGACAAAGTGTCACTTTAATTAAGTATATCAATTATATCTAATTATCGGCTGCTAGCATTTGTGGCCACTACGTTATAAATATCTAAGATGGTGATATTAGAGAACAATATTTTTAATAATTTTACAAATATCTTAACTTGATGAAGTAACATCTACTTATGCAACATATAAGGTGACGGTATAGTCTCACAGCACATTATTAACGATACTTATTTACAAGTATCTAGTTACAATTTATATCATTTATTAGGTTAGTATACCTTACGTATTGATAGGTGTAATTTAATTTCATTATTATTTACAACCAGTGTTATTTTCACCAATTTTTTTTGTATTATTCACTAATTTTACATCAGGCAAAAATAACTCTTTGACATGTAGAAGGCATGTTCATGGTACAATATCAACGTAATAGGGTATACAAATCTGTATACCTCTGGGATTAGCATTAACTCATTAGTATAACTAATATAATAATAATTATGTTAACATTAGGTAATTTAAATATAATAATGACTTGAGCTTCATCTATGCATCTACAGCTATTTTTACATTATTCCGAATTATAAATAAAGAAACTTAATCACGTCAGTTCAATAACATTGCAATTAAAAGCATAACATAATCTCACTTTTATAAAGCAAAGTAGGTAAATAATAATAATTATCTTATCACAACTGAACGCAGGTGTTGAAGTCTGGACTAACAATTATTGTTATTAATAACTATTTAATATAAAATTAATCATGTCTTTTGCTACTTTACTACATTAATTTAAATATCTTAAAAGCAATAAATTACGCCTGGACTGTCTGTAGGTTTGAAATAGATTTCTTTAATTTTCAATATAAAGGCTACGTTCCTTTTAAACTCCAACACTCGTTTAATTAATCGTTCTCACTAAAATTTTCATACAAAGTCCGATGTAATCACATTGATACAAGAATTTTCATACAATTACATAAGTTATTGATCCCTCTTTATCCTATCATAAGTTTTCGTGTATTCACAAGAAACTAAATCTTACGCGTAGATATACAATTATAAACATCCGTCAATGAACTTTATTAGAAAACTATTTCAAAACCTGTAGAAAAATCGCACTCATTTCTCAATTCTAATCATTGACGTTTAACTGAAAGCTGCGACGGTAGCTTTCTGCTTCAAGTCTCTTAAACTGTAATTCTTAACAATACGACCACTATAAACGGGTATAATCACAATTCTTAACGAATTTTGACATTCATCAAATATGTACCTATGAGTTTATTAATCTGATACATATTTGTATCGCGGTAAATAAATAGATGTAAAAAACACAGTAAAAGTCCGTTCACACGAAGCAGCCAGCGTCAGCGGTTTATGTAGTGGCAGCATTAAGAGAACGCCTTATAGTGAATGAAGAAGAAGATAAGAAACACGGCGTAGGCAGTGGGGAAGGTGATCCGCGCGATCACGTCGATTGTCTTCGCCACGCGGATAGGGTGCGGTGGTTCTTTTTTGCGAACCTGGACGAAACATGGCTGAAAGAAATTATTATGGCAATGAATGATGATACTGTAAGCTGCTACAGTGGATAACTAGGCTAATGTATTTCTTTGGGTTTTTGTTATAGCAGCATGAGATCAAGTTATTTGAATGTAGACTCTAGATTCATACAGCGCAGGTGTAAGTTAAGCTGCAAATTGCATGGCATGTTATATACACAAGCAATGGTAATTTGTGAGTAGGATTCGAGAATAGAAGTGATGTTTGGCTCGTGTTCTTTAAATTAAAAGATGGGAATGTTATGTCACTTCGCAAAATATGGTAAACATTATGTTAGCTGTAGTGAGTAATGTAGACAATTACCTCCGCCACGCCACCGTTGTTGGCGGAGTGTGTACAAGTGCCCGGTGCACAGGCAGTACACGACACTAGATCCGCTGCTCCTGTAGACTCACGCTTTTTATCTCCCTGGAATCATTCAGATAGTTACGTAAATTAAAATGTATTAAATTTTGGTTAGATAATTAAAAATCACACTATTCACTTCAAGCCATGTTTGAAAATGAATTAGACATACCCAAAATTGTAAACAACTAATATGAACTATAAAAATTAAACTATTTCAATATGTGGAATATTCCATAAATAAAAAAATACAAATATAATTGTAAAGTTTAAATTTTTAATTAATTAAGTATAATACAGTGGGAGGTAACTTGCTTACAAATACACAGTGGTCAAACGAGTTGGAATTGTGTTTTGTGTAAAATTTTCTTTCCATGCAATAGATTCTAACCGTCATGTCAGGTAGAGTCGCATAATAGCGTTTTACGACACCAGAATGTAATAAGATGGCGCAAATATAATTTCAAGTGGCCCCCTTGAATTGATTATTGAATTGTTTTATAGAAATAAATATAAAATGAAATAAAATAAGTACCTATATTTTATACAGGCATGAATGGCATCAATGTAGGCAGTTAAAAACCCAGAAAGCCATTTCAATGATCACTCAATTCTTAATTATAAAGCTACATACACACATTATGGAAAGTTAGAATTTCATGAAAATGAACATGACTCATACTTACAGGCTGTAGCGATCCGAAGCAGCGTTAAATAAAATATGCGTTAGTTTTCATGATATCAAAGTCATTATGTGATGATATGGGGCAAACTATTGTCTTTTATTGACATCACTTACAGCGCCGCTACTCTCCGGCTGAGGCACATCTGACTTAGCCCATTGAAGGAATGCCATCGCCTCCTATATAAATTTACACCAGTATTTAGCCGAAGCATGACATGAGACACTGCCACTCTATTTAGGGCCACCTAATATGAAAAACTGCTCGTGCCTGCTCCCATGACCACGCCGCTTTACATAAGTGACATAATTTTGCAGTTTTTAATCGACTCCAAAAAAAATATGTTGCAAATTGAATTGTATTTTTAATGTTCGTTACCTCAAGCCCCAGTCATTACTTACTTGACTTTGATGGTTTTAATTTTAATATACACATAAACTAATACTTTTAAAGTAATTAAGTTGGTTTTGATAAAAAAAAGTCGGAATTCCACGTAAACGAAACTGCTAATTGAATATGAATGTAGTTTTGGAGCCGATTTGTTCTTAAAAAATTGTTCTAAATATAAATAAAAGTTTTTTCGGCAAGTAAGTGGTAGCGGGCATAGAGAAGGTCTCCGATAGAGTGACGTAATAGTACACTAAGTGTACAAATAAATGAAGACGCAGAAGCTGTATAAGAACAAACTTAGTAAATTAACAAGCGCAGTGTTTGATGTAAAGATAAATATTAAGTTCCTTTATTTTCAACATTATCATTAAAATATTGCGATTTTTTTACTCAAAAGTATGTGTAAAAGTGTTATTTTTATTTAAAAAGAGTGAGTTTTGTTTTGTAAGAGTCTGTTTAATTTATTTTTTTGACATGTTGTTTTGTCAGAATAGGAAGGGTGGCTACTGACTACTTAAGTTGCATGCAACACAACACTAAGTACATAATTTTATTATCGAGATTTAAAATCAATATATTAATAAATGTGTTGGGTAAGTAAGAAAAAATACTTTAAAAAAATATTTAGTAAAGGTTTTATTGACATATATAAATTACCTAAAAACCTACAAAAGCTAGATAAGATTACAGCATGCACTTTAGATAATCGTATCGTGTTTGAAAATGGTGACAAGTGCTGCATATATTTCCTTTTACTCAATATATTTTATAGTAAATAAGGAAACCTATTGAAGAGGTAGTATATAATATGTTTCTTAAAAGACTGATAATTGCATTTCAAGCTAAATATTAACCTAGTTTTTCCTACAGTGGATATACATAGAGACAAGTGTTACTAATATTAAGAGGCGTGTAAATAAATATAATATAAAACAATTTTCATATATTTAAAAATATATGAAAATTTAAGTGTATCAGTCTTCAAGAGCAGAGTTCGGTAAAAGAGAAATATATCAGCAGTTTTTTGGATAGTGCCAATGAATGCGGCGAATGCTCTTACCAAGGGGCTGGCCAGTATAATGCCAATTCTGCTCAGGACTGCGGGCAGTCGCTGTGAACACATCACACACACAGTTTGTTCACTCGTGACAGATGGTCTAACGATGTGCAATCGTGAACGTAGACTAGGTTGTTGTGGCCACATTTATATGGTCTATATGCACTTTGAAACTCCTTCTACGTAAACAGACCAGGTTTTTATTTAATATATCAAAGTAGACCTCTTCTTTGCAATGTTTTCTAAGACGGAATTGTCATCGCAATTATGAACTTTATAATGAGAAGCGACAAATGATAACTAGGTAGACACGTCAGGTATTTGTGATTTATGGCCACACAAAGTAGTCTTTTGGTGATGTTGAACGATTGCAAATGATTAAGATGGAATGATTTCAATTTTACACAAGATATGTTGAAAAAGAGAGCCAAATACATGCATTATACGTCAAAGTAGTGAAGCATGCTAAAGAAAGAAAGAAAACAACATGACATTGCAATTTTATGTATGGAGTAAATTTTGTAGATCATGCATTCATTTATCATGCGATGTCTTGTTGTTAAAATATTGAAAGAAAACATTGCAAAGAGTAAAGGTAGAAAAATGTTTATATTCACGAAGGAACTTCTCAGCTTTATATTCATGTGTTAGTAAAAATATATTTTTAAATGTTTCTAATGTAAAGTATGTTATGTTCTTATTAAATGTAAATTCCATCGTGAATGCGTTTTCTAAAAAAACACCTATGGTTCCATCAATAAAATATCAAAGTGCTATACGTATTAAACGAATCTAAGAACCAATTGTAGGTTAAGAGGACCACAATCAGGAAAGGTAAAGTTTAGTAGCAAATGTAGTGAGTGTATTTACAGAAATTATTAAATGTATGTAAATTTAATTAAATTTTTATAAATATATTTTAACCTACACTCACAAAGCTATTAAAAATTTTGTATAAAAAGAACTAATTAAAATTACAGTGAGCCATAAAAACGACATCGATTACGTACACAAGATTTACAATATTTAAAATTTTAACATCGAACACAAGTGGTTATAACGATGTATTCAAAACTCAATCTCCCTAAAAAGAAGGTTGTCAATAGACAGTAACTCGATACAAAGTACTTAGGTTAAGTTATTTTGACAACATTCTGCTTAGTGAAACTGTTTGTTTAGACTATTAATCACCTGTGTCACTGGATTTTCACCAGGTCGATAAACGACATTATGAAGAGGTCTTTTTCTGCCTACGTAGTTGACGCACACGAACTCTAGTAGAGACGCGTATATGAAACACATACACACACCGTCCCATACATTCATTGCGGTCAGATTTGACACGACCGGTAATGTTGAGCGGAATCCGTTCGATGTAGTGAAAAAATTCAGCATAGTTGTTACACCTGTTTAAATTAAGATAAATATTAATTTCTAAGTTAATGAAAGTATAGTTACTATCTAAAAGTAAATCAAATATTTAGTAAGCGAGTGATGAAATAGAAAGAAAATATTATTAATTGTAAGCACTACTTATATAATTATAAATTCATGCGTTTACCTACGAATACTCTCTAAAATACATTAATATCTACTTACGACGTCAATCATTCAGAGCATGATTATAAATTCATTTGCGTGAAGTAGAAGGGTACAATATAATGTAAACTCTTACGGCATAATGTAGCAATATCTACCTATATACACCCCTGTATGAGGGGAAAGATACATTACAGACGTAATAAAATCTTCGTTGCTTCGTATATGTTTTATGTGATAGCAAATATACACGCTTGCTGGCTTAATTAAATAATATAAAATTCATTTCCGGGGATATCAGTTTCTATTCATTTTGTTGGTTTAGTCATGGAATAAATAAATTAATGAAACCAACCTATCATTACTCTAGCAGGCACAGCGTTCCATTCCAGCCAAAAAGTAATAAATGATGAAGTCACCAATATTATTCCCGGAATAAAAACAGTGGTGAAGTAAAATGATCTATCCCGCGTGAAGATAAGATCCACTTTGAGGCAGCTATAATTACCTAAAAATATTAAGCATAATAAAAGAAAATAAAAAATAAATAAGACTAGTATTGTGAATCGTTGGCAAGAAGAAGAAGATTATAAAGTATGTACATATAATAAGCGCAACCTGCAACAGATAGCGTGTTATATCGACAGCCCCAGCCACATCTACGAAGAGTAAAATTTATGCATTGCAAGACCGAGAGCATTCCCGATTACCAGCCATTTTTTACCTATCATGGAACGGGCTGGTACTGCGTTCCATTCCAGCCAAAACGTGATGAAGGAAGAGGTGACCAGAATAATCCCGGGAATAAATACTGTCGTAAAGTAGAACGCTCGGTCTCTAGTAAATATTAAGTCGACCTTTAGACAGCTGTAGTTACCTGTGGAGTGAATATCATTAGGTACAGTTTACGCAAAGTGCGACTCTATATAATTCTCACGTTATAATTTTAAATAAAAAAAATAATTTAACAGGATAGAAATTTCTAAGTAACTCAATTCAGAGGCCTTGTTATAAGTTAAGTTCCTATAGTTAGCAAACAAATTATCTAATTACTAACTACTGTTAAGTATGTATGAGTAATGCGTGTTGTGTTCTTGTGTCAAACACATAATGTTATGAACATACATCGTAGCATCATGACGTTCATCAAAAACAATATGGTGTACGTACTATCAAAACGCATGCTCTCACAGTCTCGTATGGAATTTTACATGCATGAAAACAATGAGTACAACTATGAGCCTGGCTAAAACAACATAAATATTTACTAGTTTAGTGAACATAACATATGGTAAGGCAAACCTTTGACTTCCTTTCATCACGGCAGATTTTACAACACATTATTTTTACAACACTTTATTTAAACACAATTACGCATTTACTCACACATAAGCGAAAAATATTTGAAATACGACGACACCGGACAGAACGGTGCCTCGTCCGGTGAACTTAAGTACCTTGCTCCTCAAAGCGTCTCTGGCAAAGATTACATGTCATCTCTTCGTCTTCTTCGTAAAGCGAATTACCCTCAGCTGCTTGCAAAGACGTTAATAAATTCTTACACTCTACATTTTTAATTTACTAACGGACATTTAGATTAGCAAAAGTTTTTAGTAAGGTTACAAATACACTACTAACAGGTTACACTGTTACAATTGTTACTAAAGTGGTAACACTACTCGGTATGGTTGGACAACAACCTAGATGAGCATGCTGGTTAGCTAACGTAATTATCTTCCACATTATTGTGTTCGCATAACGTACACTATTAAGCTGCTACTACATATTGTTTATAACACACAAAATAAATTTATAAAAATTAACCTTTTACAGAAATCAAGACCAAGCTGAAAAGAGTTAATCAGAATTTCAATATAATTACTAAATAAATTTCGATCATCTCTTGTGCAAAGTATAAGATGTGCTTTAAAAAAATATCTAATTTTGTAGGCTAAGCTAGCCGAGGATGGTTAAATAATAAGTACATAATAGATATGTATGAGTTTAGGAGATATTCATTTTGGTTAACATTTCATAAGCGATGTCATTTTTGGTATATGTGTATGAACATTTATGTATTTTACCTCTCCAACTGGCTTTTATAGGGCAGGGAATGGTTTGGTTCTGTATGAGGTACGCATTAAGAGTCGTTAACGACGGCGATTTCCGCAGCGTATCTTCGTCGTTCTTCCACACGTATGTGATCGCTGACTGCTCGTAGGATACTGGAAATATAACGATATATGTTATCAGGTAGGTTTGACAAAAGACTAAAGGATAATCTCCTCGATTGTATTTATATTATAGATCGATCGAGCTATAGAAACAGCTTTAAGTGAACAATCATGTAGGTAATAAAGGCACCGTGTACAAAACATAGAGCGATAGAAGGTAATCTTTGTTGGTGCAACGGTCAAGTGCGCGTAGTTTCGTGTATAATTCGAAAAGCAAAAAATATTTGTGATTGGCTATTTGGCATAACATAAGCTTTTATAACCTATGTATAATTTTGACGAATAAAACTTGAAATAAAATGTAATACTTACTACTTTCTAAGGCAAATGAACACAATGGGTCATCAAATGGAAATATGTTGAGCCGTCCCTGACAGGACAGAATGAGATGTCGCCGCATCAAATAGTTTATAGTACCATTGCGGTAAATACGCAAGGCAAAGTGCATTGGTATTATTGGGTCCTGCAAAATTAAATTGATTAGTAAGGGCTTTATTTAAATATTTGGCCAAGGTAAAGCATTTGCACTAGATAAGAACATTGTGATCCTATCCTAAATACTCCTAATGGAAATAATATTACTTGTTGCCAACGTCACCGGACCAAATTACGATGAAATCTACAAAAATCAATTCCAATTATCTAGATTACATGTTTTATAAATTAGAAAGAAATCGAGGCGAGCAGAATGAATTTTCAGCTATAACAAAATATTTCTTATATACAAAAAATGGTCCTTGGAAGATCATGAAGCATTGTATGTAGTTATAAATACCCATGAGTGCTGGGAAAACTCCTTCAAAAGTAAGCATGGTGGAAACAATTATGTATTATAAAATTAGATGGAAAAATTAAATTTGTTGTAGGAACTTTTATATATAACCATACAGACCTTGAAGTCACCGTGCATTATGAAGTAAGTATCTGGTAGCCAGATGTCTTCGTGATGGTGAATAGCGTTTAAAAAGTCGTAATGAGACTGGTTGGAATACCGTAACCGAGGATCGTACCACTGTTGTTGAAGTAAGAATTCTACTTCGTATTTCTGGAACGATCGTTTTAGAACAAATTAAAATTGATAAAAAGTAGCTGAATAAATGATACAGTAAAAAACTTGAAATATACTTACAAGACTAGATTCGTCCGGAGAAGCTAAACTAAGAAGTAGCACGCTAACATTTACGGTGAGGACACCTGAAAACGATTGTGATAGTGTTCAATTGGTACAATTCACATCTTACATTATAAAACACAACACCGACATACATTATACTTGTAAAGTCCATGCTATATCTAATAAAAGTGCTGGAGTTCAGTAGACCTAACAAATTTAATTAATATAATACGTTATTTCAATTAGAGTTAATTATAACAGAGTATCCTGCTATGAAGAGAGAGAGTAGTTTGACCCTAAATAAAAGTTACTTAAAGAAATTTTTAAGTTGAAATGTCAGAGAAATAATGATTGGACAATAAAACAAATGTGGCAATAAGAAATGATAACTGTAAATAAGATGTTAGCAGATCCGATTTCTATTGAAAAATAATTATGAAAATACACGTCTAGTCGAGGGAATTTAAGATAGTGTTTAATGTTTGTGAAAAGAGAAACTCATTAAAGGTAAAAAGCATGATAAAAAGAAAGTAAATTTAGTTATAAATTACGAATTATTAGAATCATTTGAATAATGTGTGTTTTGTAAAATATGACTAGTGTTAAAAATACCTCAATAACCGTTGTGTTAGCCAATTAGTTGCAAGAATAAAAGTGATCGTGTAAGGAACTAATACATCAATTTCATCGTGTACATTCACATTTGCAAGAAAAAAAAGTGGCTTGCAATTATAATAAGTATTTAAAAAAAGCATAGATTATTATCTACAGCTGCGTGAGAGTGCGAGAGTATGGAGATGCGTGCAAGGAATTGATTGCAATGTAACATAAAGGTCACTACTGAAATACATATAGTATAACTGGCTGAAGAATTTCTCTTTTCATAAACATAGAACGCACCACGGTTGTGCGAGCGAGGCCGGAGTGACGGGAGCCCCACATTATTTTGAGCCAAAGAGTCGTTGGGCGAAGTTAGACCACAACAGAATTCTGGATCTGCAATTTCACACCAACTTTCTTTAAACTACTATGACATATATACACTAAGCTATATATACATAACATACACAATAATACATAGATTATTTTGAATAATGAATGGATGATAATAAAAATACAACATTTACCATCTACTGGTGGTAGCAGTCTTTTGTCATAGCGGGAATTTTTCAGCAGATTGTCCAGTATCTCTTTGTCCGATTTTCCCGCTGCGAATCTAGAGAATAAAGAACTCAAGGTTAAATTCAGCTTGCAGTAAATAAAACATAAATATTTCGTTTGCAGGGTAACGAGAGGAAGGAACATTAAGCACGATTTATCGCCGTAACATATCATAGCAAAATATTAAGCGTGTGAGAACGCACTGGGTAGACTTAGTATTGATTTTAGATTAACACTTATTACCTTGCTGCTTCTAAAGCCGCTCAATATAGTACTTAATAAACAAGGCAATGACACACTTTAATTATTAAGTGTTTATTCCTTATACTAAATAACTCAATGCATAACTAGATTATTCATGACTAGGGGTTTCGTTTAATGATAGGAGAATTATACCGGGTTCGCATAATTGCCTTTTAAACCGCAATGTATTGACCAGGATTATTTCCTGATATACCAGTGATATTCTAAACTGCATAGCTCTATTAATTGAAATTTTGGACGAGAGTCATATCGTGTATTTAATTAAAACCAGAGCTACTACGTTAACAGACATTTCAGTACGTATCCAAATAACGTGATCGCATTAGAAATAAAAAGAACTTTATGAATAAATATTCGTATACTCCAGTACTCCTATTCCATTACGAAATCTTTTAAGGTTTTTTTCCATGAATAGATTGTTTAAAATTCTACAAAAATATTTTGTTGCTAGTTCTCTGCTTTACGTATGTACAGGTAAATAACCCTGAGAGGTCACACATTGTCTATTATCAGAATGGATATTATCTAATGTATCTTACATTCAATCTAGTTCAATAAAACCCGGTAGAACCTAAAAGGGTTGAACACTTACCTACTAAATTTGGCACTATTAGTAACCCTTAAAATAGCTCAGGGTATCTCTATAACTATATATTATCGAAAAGTGTTACTTTATAATAACTACCAATATCTGTTCTCTATACAATTACACGTTGACACCTGTTTTACCTTATTGGAATGCTTCCAGGTGTTAAGCGATGTAATCGTCTACATTCGAAGTCAGAGCATGTTTCGCAAAGTTGGAAAAGTATTAGAACTTTTACTTCGATATTATTGGGGAAACGATACGATAAAATTTACTTCGTATTAAAGATGTTGGGAATCGAATACCGTTTCTGCGTAATCAAATATTGTCGGCAAACATGTTATACACCTACATTTCTGGTAGTAACTTTTCATTTATCAGAGTAATTGCTACGAAGAGTAATTGCTTTGTTTGTCAACTCTTGAACTGTATATAAACTCATTTTAAAAGTTGTATAATCACGAACATAAACTAGCTTTATCCATGATTAAATCAAATTAGCAAAGCGAAGTCTCGCTGCCGTGGATTGAAACAGCTCTAATTTATGTGTGCACAATATTCGAGATAGTGATAACGAAGCTGACATGATAATAAACACGGTAGGGGTTATATTGCCTCAAATAATTTACATTTTGCCTAGTATAGGGTCTATAAATGGAAGAACTTCACGGCTCGACGGTCGTGGCCCGGCGAGTGAGTTACGTACGGTTCGTCGCCTGCCGCTATTCATAAATCATATTATGATCTGTATTTTGTTACATATAATTTTTATATCTTTTATCTGATATTACATTAAAGAAAAATATTAAATGTTAGTTGAATTATTTGTATAAACGTAGAAATATTGTAATGAGTATAAAGTAAATGACCTGCAGGCCAATCAACGTTAACAAGATAGCTACATTAAAAGACGAGCAGAAGTGGAAGCTAGCCGGTAAAGGTAGTAGGTACTTTCATACTAATATTTTCCGCATGCAACGTTGTGCAATCCACTCAAGTTTCTTGCGAGCTTCACAAGTATTTTGAGTTTATCTTTTGCAAAGAACATCCGATCCTAAAATCAAATAATTTTATATAAAGTTAACTTTTCCTTTTCCGTTTTAATGTGTTTGAATTTATACTATTAATGTGAAACCGTGTGTCATTAGATAATTCAAGTATGTACCTACTTCCTATGCTTTAATAATAAGCTCAAGGTTCAAGTGAAATATATAGTTTTAAAATACCAGACATGTAGATCAAATCAATCCACTAAAGCACGTCATGTCAGTTACGTTGATCAAAATTTGAGGTTATAACTTTTAAACCATCGCGTTTCATTATAATAAATATTATATAAACGGGATATTAACGCGCATTTTATTTACCTTTATTTTACTTGGCCAGTGCAACCTGTGCCGAAACGTCAAGTAAAATAAAGGTAAAAAAATGCGCGTTAATATCCCGTTTATATAATATTTATAAAAATTTGAGGTTCTTAATATCTTTAATTGTCTGAAGACCTACTTTTGACAATAGTTATTTGCCTGTTGGGGACTAGAACTAAAGAAGCCTAGAAGGTTAAACTTTTTAGTAAAACACGTTAAAAATCAGCAAATCGAGTGAGATTTTTAATGATTTAGAACTGGCGCCATATCCAACAATATCACTTTTTTTCAAACTAAACAAAATATAGACAAATTGTAGGTATTATAAAAATGAATGTACTGTAGTAGTTTACCACGTTTTCGTTGAAATGAGTTCATTGCTATAGGTAGTTCAATGGGTTTATCGAACTGAAATCGGTCGATACCTTAAACCCTATCCAGTGTTATTAGCACGATAACGTTTTATTTTCCGTCGCGTATTATACCTTTCTATTTAACAGTATTATAAGTTAAAAATAGTACCTAACTGTTAATTTAAAGGTTCAATACAGTAACATAATCATCACCTCCTATTCACAAAGAGATAGGCCACTCCTCTTGAAGGAAACTAAGTATTGAGAAATTTGGTCTACCTACACCGTATTGATTAGAAGTTTTATGACGAGTTTTTCTTCTTTCACAGGGCTAGTATTCAAATTATAGTAGTCCTACTCGGTTTAAACGTCCTTGTAGTGATCAAAAGGGGTGTTGAAATTTGTTTTATTACCTGCATACAGCACAATGAGCATTAGTTATTTTAGGAGCTTCTTCAACTTAGCCATTTTAATAAGATACGTTCATTTGTTACTTTAAGAAATTCTAAGACATCGAGTATCGTCGTTACCAACAATACCTATTTATATGACTTAAACTATTATTTTCTATTTCTCCGTGTGGTGACGGAGTAAAAATACAATATTATGTCAACACTCCATCTCATCCCACATGAAAAACCGACTAAGGGACTATCATCTTAACGAAATAAAAAGAAGGAAAACTCGAAATTAAACCCTGTACCAATCCGTCTGGCCAGCGTGGGGGTATTAGCATCATCCCTCCGTCACCGGAGGAGGCCCGTCCCTGCAGTGGGACATTGATGGGCTGTTATGATGAACTATTATTTACTGAAAAGTGTTATATATTCTCACCCTAGGTATAATATGGACACTGTACAGTGTAGGGTAGAACAAGCTAGCATGTATTATCGATATACTGATAGGACATTCAATTTATTAAAACAGTTAAAGTTCTTACATGTCTGATGTGAGAGCAGATGCTCTGCTGAGCATGAGGAAGAAGGCGACAGCGCGTGCCACGACGCATGACCAACCCATATTAGGACATCTGAAATACACAAGCAAATATATTTTGTCATTTATTTTATTCATTCAATGATACCTATGTCCAGCAGTGAATGTCAATTGCTGGATATGATAATGATGATGATATACAATAATATACACAGGGACACCAACATAATCATCCGAACGTTACAACCGGAGTCATCGTTCCGGTGCCCAAGGACATCTTCAAGAACAATAAGTAAATCTCCGTGTAACCACTTACTAAGGAAGCCACAACTATTTTCACACATTTTATATTATGTTATAATAATGAAGAACACAAAATTACATTAAACTGTATTTAACATTTGTGTGATCCGCATTTGGCTTTCCTGAGCTTGGATGTCCATCGTATCTGTAGGATCTTTGCAACTCGTCGGCAACGCATCTGTGATTCCTCTGGTGTTGCGGGTAACCATGGGCGGCGGTGATCTCTTACCATCAGGTGACCTGCTGGCTCGTTTGCTACCATCAAATAAAAAAAATAAAAATAAAACTTACACGAGCCGACCCTAATTTGCACGAACGTAAATAATATATTTATTAAGTATGTAGTACCTAGTTTATTTTAGTAATTTAAATGGAATAACATTTATTAACAAATAAGCATCAGAAAAAAAATACAATCGAATTGAGAACCTCCTCCATTTTTTTAAGTCGGTAAAAATGACTAAACAAGGAAAATTAGTATCACTACAGCGTCTCATAAATATAACAAACGTCTTCGCGTTACAAGACTTGCTCCCTCTTTTTAGCAAAGAAATACAAACCTAATAAATTCAATACGGCCCCGTAATATTTCATAAATAATTTTTACTCTAATATTTATTTAAGTACTTCGGTACTGACCTATTTAATATATAAGTGAGAATATTAAGGCTAATGATATGTTTTTGTAGTAAGCTAATTTAGTATCATGTTTAATACAAAGTACTAACATAACCGCATCGTAATTACGTACTACGTTTAACACTTGAAATAATGTGTTTTATTGCAGACAACATTTTATTTCGCACCTGCTTAAACTAATACTACTGCGTCCAGTATTTCTACTCTACTCTACATTATTTGCTGATAATAATTTCTGAAAAATGCATGTACCTACTGGTACAGTACAGGCAAATAATTATTGCAGGAACTCTTTTGCTGCAGTGTGCGGTGAATCGGTATTAGGTTTATAAATCAAGTTTTCTTTATACCGCGGAAATTGAGTCTGTATGACTATTAAATGATTTAATTATTATTATGCCTTTAATGCCCCATTCTTATTATAACTCAGATTGAAATTGACATTATTATTAATTATTGTGATTTTTAAATTATTATTAATTATTGTGATTTCATTTTTGCTTTTTGTAGATAATTCCTTGACATGTTCATTTTTGTTTGTATTTTGCATAACGTATTAAGTACATTTTTTTTTATATTTAAATATTTTATAATCTTACGTCAGACATTGCAATATGTATATATGTCGCAGGGAAATGAGGAAACCAGGGATTTCACGAAATCCCTAGGGATATCACGAAATCTCGGTAAATGTCGAATACTCTTGATTATTACGTCTTCTTACTAAAAATGTTTAGTGATATGACAAAATACTAATATAACGTCAGTGATATGTCATTTCACTAAACAAAATCTAGTGAAATGTGCTTGTACCAACGTTCATCTTGCTAAATTACGGATCAAAGAGAACTCGATGTGTGAGTGTGGTTTGGATGAAGGTTCCCCTGATCATATTTTTTTCCTATGTCCGTTAATGCGCTCTTCATTCTATGATTACAATTCCTCTCGTATACCTCGTCCCAAAAAGTTAAGACCATCATACCCAAAAAAGAACTAAATAATAATGATAATAACGCCGTGCAATGAGTAGGGTTCCGATAATACTTTCGGTTAATGGACTTATTCCAAAGAGTCTCTATCAACATCTAAGGATACTCGACCATGGCAGTTGGATCATAGGTCTGAAGCAGGAGGCAGTACTGCTTGACACGGAACGTATTGTGAGGAGGTTCCTATCTCTGGAGCACTAACCACCAGTAGCTTGGTCCCTGTACCCTATGCTGGTGGGTCTACCTTTTTTATATTTTTAAATGTCTTTATTTTATTATTTATATTGAAAAATTTAATTTAATGTGAAAAATGTAAATAAAGATGATAATAATGTAAAGGCCGAACGTATTTTTTTTAAGTTGTAGTTAGATGTAATGACCAAGATTTTTATTAGTCGCTTTTATTTCTGGTTTATACGCCCCATGAAAATTATTAAGAAAAATTTACAGTAAACATCGTATATCCTTTTTTAAACAGGAGAGTGGAATGGACATTATCTGTTAGATAATTTTCATAGGGCGTAAAAACCAGAAATGGATATTTTCCAAGGCGTATATCCATGCTAAATTCTAAACTAAAGATGATAGATATGATTTGATGATGCCTTCTTTCTTCATCTTCAAATTCTAAGAATCTTTCTTCTAATACTATTCTAATTATTTTTATGTAACTTCAAAAACAAAAAAGCTACGAATTTAATAAAAATTGCAATCTTTTTTTCGCTCTCCTGAAAAGTCGGATTTTGGTTTATACGCCAATTGAACCCAGATGTATCGATATTATACATAGAAAACAAAATATGATCAGGGGAACCTTCATCCAAACCACACTCACACATCGAGTTCTCTTTGATCCGTAATTAAGCAAGATGAACGTTGGTACAAGCACGTTTCACTAGATTTTGTTTAGTGAAATGACATATCACTGACGTTATATTAGTATTTTGTCATATCACTAAACATTTTCAGTAAGAAGACTTAATAATCAAGAGTATTCGACATTTACCGGGATTTCGTGATATCCCTAGGGATTTCGTGAAATCCCTGGTTTCCTTATTTCCCTGCGACATATATATGTCGCAGGGAAATGAGGAAATCAGGGATTTCACGAAATCCCTAGGGATATGACGAAATCCCATTTGTACTAGAAAAGAAATGCTCATATTTTTGTTTGTAGGTAAAAAAACACAAGGATTCCAACTTCTGTAGGTTAGGTTAGGTTAGAACTGTGACCATAATGCACGAGGCGAGCGAGCGAAGCGAGCGTGCCGCGGCAGCGGCCGCCGAAGTGCAAGGCATTTTCGTCATTTACCGGGATTTCGTGATATCCCTAGTGATTTCGTGAAATCCCTGGTTTCCTCATTTCCCTGCGACATATATACACACATCAAAAAAGTCTAAGCAACATGCATGATATTACAAATTTACCATTTATATTAATTTATTTTACCATTTATTTTAATTATAACGTTGTATTTTATTTTTAAAATAATATTTTTAGGGTTCTATGATGTAAAAATAACAGCTGTTTTCTTTATAAGTTCTTTTAATAACAGAAATTAACAATATTAGAATATACAGGTACATAAGAAACTAAACTTTTTTTTTACAAATTGAAATTTCTTAAGAAAATGAATTTATTGTGAAAGAATAGGACAATTTAATACAAAGTATGGCCTCCTCTGCTATTCAGAACTTGTCGGCAACGATTATTCATTGAATTAATGAGACTGTTTATGTCATCTTGCGGTATTCGCTCCCAATGGAATTGTAGCAAATCCTTCAGCTGTTGGGTTGTTGTCACTCCGTCCAAGTCCTTCAAAACACGTCTCTGGAGCATGTCCCATGCGTGCTCGATGGGGTTGAGGTCTGGCGATTGTGCAGGCCAGGGCAATACCTGGATGTTCTCCGTTGCCAAGTATTCACTGGTTCGCCGAGCTGTATGTGAACGCGCATTGTCATGCATTAACGTAAAATCGGAGCCAAAGGTTTGTGCAAATGGATGGACATAAGGTCTGAGAATATCCTCAACGTAATTTTCAGCGTTCATGTTTCCATTTACAAAAACGAGCTCAGTTCGCCTGTTCTTCATAATACCCGCCCATACCATAACTGTTGAGCCGCTGTATGGATGAACTTCCTGAACGCACCTGAGTCTTTCAGTATTTCCTGGTCGACGGTACACTCGCACCCTTCTTGTATCAGGCCTAAACCCGAATCGCGACTCATCGGAAAACATAATTTTATCCCATTGTTCCTGGGTCCATGTTATGCGTTCTCTACACCATTCATTTCGACGAGCGCGATTCCCGTGACGTATCGGTGGGCACCTGATAGGGCGTCGAGCTCGTAGGCCGTACTCATGCAGTCGATTTCGCACAGTTTGGGGACTTACATCAACACCACTTGAATTTTGTAGCCTCAAACTTATCTCTCGAGCGGTTAACATCGGCTGGCGTCTTGCAGTCAGTTGTATGTACCGGTCTTGCCGAGTGGTTGTACTCCTTTTACGGCCTGGATGCTGTTCAGCGGGTTCCCCTGTATTATTGTAGCGCTGCCAAAGACGACAAATAACACTTCTATGAATACCAAAATGTCGAGATACCTGAGATTGATTACTTCCCGCTTGCAACATCCCTACAGCTCTTTGCATTTCATCTGCCGTCAAATGACGTCGCTCCATGACGTAAAGAATATCTAACAATTCAATTTTGTCGCCAACTGTATTTAAATGGTTGGTAAAATTATAAAATCAAGACTAAAACGTAGCAATTAACATGCACTCAAATTCAAACAAATTCGCAGTCATTTGAATTTTATGAAAAAAAACAAAACATAATCGAAATTTTTTTTTTACAACCAGCCAGTATGTCATCAATAACAAAAAAGTTTACTTACCTATACACTTTGAGTGAGTAAATACTTAGAAATTAATTAATATAAATGGTAAATTTGTAATATCATGCATGTTGCTTAGACTTTTTTGATGTGTGTATATATATATACTGTCTATTTAAACGGACTTGCTCTAAATGGTAAACATATATGGCGTCGTGTCAACCGTAGACTAAAGAGTACTGATAGCTAGAGATGTATAACTGATGTGAATGAATGAAATCTTTACTTAAAGTTCTTTTAGTACTGAACGGTTTATGGCAATTTTTTTAGCTACATACATTATACAGTGTAGGTATATAATTACGTAATATTCTAATTACGCAATAGGAATGTGGAGTCGTAAATAATACTAAAAGTATTAAACAAATTATATAGGTACCAATATTTACCACTTTTCAAAATTAAATAAAAAATAATTAAATAATAATAAACAAGTAAATAAAAATAATTAAATAATTTAATAAATGTAATATCCGTTATTTAAATGAATAGAAAAAGTCCCTGTGACACAGGAATTATTCCTAGTGCGGGAGTGGTCTTTATTAAAAGAAGATAGTTTGACGTTATCTGTTTTATTTTTTTCGTTATTATTATGTCTGACAAAAGATTTTAGTTCAAAATAATAATCACAGAATAGTCATTTTAGAATCATGTAGATTAACAAAATTATAAATTTACTTACTTAAACAACATTATCTAGTACTTAAATAAATAATTTTTATTTTATATTTATTTTAACTAGGTGATGCCCGAGGCTTCACCCACGTTGTATGAGTAGCTCAAATGTTATTCTACGTCCTAACCTAACCCTATATTCCAAATTTCATCAAAATTCATTCAGTCGTTTTTGCCTGAAAGAGTAATAAACATCCATCTATACATACATCCTCAAAAAATTTCGCATTTATAATATTAGTAGGATTTATTTAAACATTATCATTTTATTCGTATGCCAATCGTTCATTCACTTTTGTTACTCATCCCTACGAATCTATGAAATTTCTAGAATCTACAAATGTCAAATAATGAAATTAATTTTTATCTGTGAAATTTGCCGTTAGAAAATAATACATTTATTTAAAATATAAGAAAAATAGTGGTGAAATCAAAGTAATTTACGTGTTTTCTATTGCATAAACGTATAATGCTACTTTCCAGAAATTTTCATCCATATCAAAGTGTGCGATTGATGTAAAAACTAGTGATTTTGTAATATGTGGTGTTTGTTTACTAAATAAATCAAGTAAGTATGAATACGGTATAGGTATATATATTTTCATGTAACAGACTTCTTATCTCAGAAGTAGTTGGTAATTTTTTTAATACTTGTATAATTTTTTACGTCGTCTTATTTATTTCTACACACACTTACACTGACCTTGCTTTTATTCTGACACTATTAATGTAATATAATTAATGTTTGCTATGATAATAGGTACTTTTAAATAGGTACCTACCTATGTTATATCACCAGCCTCCAAGGCCCCAGCTGAAAATCAGCGCGGCAAATACTTTGCAGCATATGCTGAGCTGTGGCCTTTATTTTTCACACAATGCTATGCCTGGAGGTAGTATGTTACAACTTTTCTGTACTTAATTTCATGACCTTTGCTAATGTTCCATATTTTATGTATAACTTTGAATTATTTATTGTTATTCCTTTTTGTTTTTTTATTATGGTTTTAAAATCTATAAATATTTATAATCCAAGGGGACATTAGCAATTGGCCTCAATATTTATACTGTATTACACTATTATTGAAATTGAAATTTAATTTGTGTATTGTGTGTAAAATAAAAACATTTTTCTTTTCTTTTCTATTAGTCATGAATATTTGACCTTAGAGTGCTGTTATTATTGGTGGGACGAGGTGACATATATTGACTCCTTCTTAATGAATTGATGTTCTGTAGCAAGAGCTCATAGAACAATATTATTATATCTACAGCAGCTAATCCACTGTTCTAATTAAATTTATTTACAAGTTATGTTTCCCGCAGTTTTGACATTTTAAGTGACCATGAGTAAACCAAAATGTTCATAGACAAACAAAACAAAGCCGTACCTAAATCGGATTACTAAAGTAAATAAAGAGTAAGTTGACAAATCCGTCTTAGGAAAATAGTGGAGTTTTCTTTTGTAAATGTCACGTCATAGGAAGAAATGCCGAGAGTGTTTGTTATAAGGATAAATATTTACGTATATGTTTCGGAAATCTATTCAAGACAAAGCCAAAGTCTAATAGATACTTTTATATTCGAAAAAAGAACGATATCTTTATTATTATTTCTCTTATTCCACAAGTGTAATAAGACATAGATAACTTGGTCGTATTGATAGCCTTTTCTGTTTTCCGTAAGTAATAAATATGTTAAATTATTATACCTGCTAATTTTTTTGTAAACAGCCTATTAAGTATTACTTATCAGAAACCATAGCCAAAGAAGTGGCACTTGACAAAAATCCAAACTCTATTGTGTGTCAAAAGTCAAAACAATGTAAACATCCAGTTTCTCACCATCATTAGTGATGGAGTGAAACTTGATGTACTAATTGGATTTAGGGCTCTTTTAATTTAGCTGCTTCGTGTCGTCCGTTTTTCGAGCGGCAAAAGCAACGTTCGTTTGTTTTCATACTAATCTTATATCAAAATTTGTATGAAAACAAAAGAACATTGCTTTCGCCGTTCGAAAAACGCACCAAAAACATACGCACGAAGTGGCTACATTGAAAGAGCCCTTAGATCCCTTCAGTGGATTCACCTTTTTTTAGTAATTCTTAATTTCATGTAAGTTACATTTTGATGTTAGCTTTTTGAAGCTAAATATTAATAAAAGTAAAAAAAAACAAACATACCATATTTGCTTTAAGGATAACGATGAAAAAATAATATCCTGATATAACTTAATAAATTATTTGGACAGTCAATGACTTATGGAAGATCAAACAGGTAAAAGAAGGATCACATAAAAGAGATCAGTAATGCGTGGTATTAGATTTCTTAAGGATCTATAAGAACTTTTTTAATAACTACATCCAACATTAACATTTAAAACATTAAAATAACATCACATCATTGTTGAATTTATTCTTGCAATTCATAAAAGAGCATTGAGAAATTGTTCTCTATCCTGATTTTTTTTTTATATGATGGGAGGCATACGAGCCAGCAGGTCACCTGATGGTAAGTGATCACCGCCGCCCATGGACACCCGCAACACCAGAGGAATCACAGGTGAGTTGCCGACCTTTTAAAAGGGAAGTAAAGGGAGGGGGAATGGGCTACCGGACTCTCACTCACCGGACGAAACACAGCAGTGACAAGCACTGCTATTTTACGCCGATTTTCTGTGAGAGGGTGGTATTTCACCGGACGAGCCTGCCCATGCGTGCCGTAGCCAAAGACTGACGACATGGCTCTACCACTCGTTTTAAGTTTAACACTTTACTATTAGCTTTTTAACTTGAGTAGTTCTATGGAAAGTTTTATAAGTAAGTATTTTGAGTGGCGGAGTCACGCTGATTACAGCATTTATGCTGTAAGGCAGTTCCACCTTTTCCCAAAAAACGGACGTAAAGTAGCAGTTTATTTTGCTGCTGTGTCTGGATTGTAAAGTACATTACCGGAAGTATATAATCTTATATGTAGGTACTACCTACTGTCAGTGTACTAACAAAATAATAACTAAAAAAATGTACAGACAAAATAATATCCTATACATGTTATTTGGATTATTTTTAAAGTCTGATTTATTGGCATCATTAAATTCATGAAGTAAAAATTTAAATCCTCCGGTTTTAAAATTAAAAAAATAATATTATTTACACTAACTAGTGTTAAGGCATCGCCTCAACAGTTCGTGTGCGCGCTCGGGTAACATCGGCTCACCTGCGCGTGCGGCCACCTCGAGCGCCACCGACGACGGCAGTCATCTGTTACATGAGTAGTAACTAGTCGATAATGTTCTAAGACGGATAATACGCATTTTATGTTTATATTGAATTGAATTAATTTTTATAGCATTAACGTTATCCTAAATATACAAAAGTTAAAAAAAAACGAAACAATTCATCAGAGACACATAAGTACCTATAGGTAAAATAGAAACCATGTTAAAAAGGGGGAAGCCAGCCAGTTAATTATAATTAATCACCATTTTAGTATTTAGGTAGGTGCACGTAATGTCGAAATCAATTTGTTCAACATGTTGGTGTAGGCGACTGGCGTGTTGCAAGGCCGACCCTACATGGATAATATTTTTTGCTGTTAACGCGGGTTGAATACATGACCTACTTTCAAAAGTTGTATTATGGTTATGACGTCAATAAGACTCGACACGCGAATCATTGGCGCGACATGGTCGCGCGAGGCGCTAAAGTTAATACCTAACATTTTATTCACTGAAATAATTATTGTGCTTGAGTTTCAATGTAATTATATGTACTTTCTTAAGGTTTCAAAGTAACTACATGGCCTTGCATTTATAGTTCTGGTCTTGGGGATACCATTATCAACTTACGTAGGTATACAAATGTATTTACTGAAACTGCTGATTATGACTATTTCTGAAATACACAACAACTGAACCTGCTTTTTTGCGATTTTGTTTGGCCTTTTCGCTAACTAGTATTTTTCTTTAGCTTAACAAACTTAGAACTACATAAAAAGTAATTACAGGCCTCCTTTGTACTAGTGCGTCTATTTGGAAAATACTATCAATATTTCTTGTTTACTCAACACCCCCTGCATCAAGCCGCCAAATTATTTACGTAACTATTAAAAAAAAACAAAAAGATAAAAAAATTATATTACCCATTTTATTACGTATTTATTTTTCCCTTTCTTCAAAACAATCATAACGTGCGGTATCGATCAAAGCGAGTCTCAAGAGATAACTTCTGATCGAAGCTCTTTGTCGAGTTTACCGGCGAAATGCCATTCGCATAAGTAGATCTGCTGAATATTTCTACTGGAATTGGATTCTTGTTCATAGACGACTACATAAAAATAGATATGTTCTAGAAAAACACATAATACTCGTACGTAAGTTATAATGCAGTACTATAAGATTATGACGTTTATTTTCATGGAAGAGGAATTAGCTTAACTTCCTCATTACAGTTTATAACTAGCTGACCCGTGCAGTAGATCCAGAGATTACCCCCTACAACGTCACAAGCTTACAAACTTCACCACTTTATAATATAAGTATATAAATATAGATAACAGCTCATTAATATATCAAAGCAGGCACATTCTTGCAGGATTCTTGCAATAACAGAAGGAAACTTGTCTTCTTTATATCACGTTGGACAGTCTGATTTGTACAGGACTTAATGTCACGTTTTTTTTCTTTTGTTTTCGTGGAAATTATTTAAAATTCTCTCAGTCAGCTTTTACGAGATGAAATAGGGTGCTCACCATGATTACATTGTCCGTCACTACATAGTTTAAGTGTCCATGTAGTGACAGAGAATGATTTTTATTTAGATAATAGGTACATCTACATCGTACATTGTCCCCAATATATAAAATAGCTTTGGATAATGTGTAATTTAGTCACCTCATCAGCTAAAACTTTAATGGATACTACGGACATCCAAGCTCAATATCCAAGCATTTGTGAATCAATCCAAGCATATGTTGATCTAAAAAAATAGTATTAAGTATTTTTAACAGTAAAAAAATAAAATAAATGATATACCACTAATAACCCTCCCTTTTGGGCTTCGCCGGAGTCGGGTAAAAATTAATGAATATAATCTATATCAATATATTAAATTTACTAGCTGACCCGTGCCCACTTCGTTGGGCGGCGAAAAAACGCGTCACTTTTTTAAACATATTTAATTACGTTGTATTACGTTAAAATTGTCTTCGCGTATCATCATATGATAAACATAAAAGTCCATGCTCGATACTTTTTTGTTGGACAGGGGGAGGTTGGTCACTGGATTGACCTGTGGAATTTGAAAATGGTACCCCTCTTGCCCCTTGCTAAACAGAAGCGGGTATTGTAATGCGTCATAAAACTTGTGTGTGTCGGGCACCCTGGTCAATGTGTTGTCACGGGTTTGTAAAACAATATCACGCGATGCGAATTGTTCACCACACACCATGGCGGCGACTTCGTTTATTAAGGGTACATTATAACGTCTTTCATGTTCCCCGCTTGGCGTACGATCTGGGTGTATTACTAATTTGTAATTTTCCCCTGGCATTCTTTCTAAGGCTGTTTTGAAAGTGCTGATGAGGTTATTATGTCTGTGCAACATTCTTTGAATTTTTAAAACAATGTCCCTCTCAACTCCTTCAATATTTTGACATCTGCGGTCAACCTCGCTGTTTTCGTCTCCCATAAAATAAATCTGTAGAAATTTTGGTTGATCATTGTTTGTGGGAAGCAAAGAACCAATCCTATGATAAACTTGCCCTTGTACCGTAAATGTGGGTGAAAATCCAGGCATGATGACTTCATTACCCACACCAAATGATGTCATTTGAAACGACTCATCTGTCAAAAATTCAAAAACATCACTGCTCAGCTGTCAAAATATATTTACCCGCCAAAATTCTGTGACGTCACGAATCATCTGTAAAAAATTCTGTGTCGTCACGACTCATCTGTCAAAATTCTATGACGTCACAGGTCACGTGACCAAAATTCTATGACGTCACACGTCACGTGACCAGAATTCTATGACGTCACAGGTCACGTGACCAAAATTCTATGACGTCACAGGTCATACAAATTCTGTGACGTCACGAATCATCTGTCAAAAATTCTGTGACGTCACGACTCATCTGTCAAAAATTAAAAAACGTCACGGCTCTGCCGTCAATATTTAATTCTGTGACGTCACGACTCAGCGTACCAAAATTCAATGACGTCACGACTCAACTGTCAAAAAGTATTTTCCCGCCAAAATTCTGTGACGTCACGACTCAACTGTCAAAAAATATTTTCCCTCCAAAATTCTGTGACGTCACGACTCATCTGTCAAAATTCTATGACGTCACAGGTCACGTGACCAGAATTCTATGACGTCACAGGTCACGTGACCTATGACGTCACAGGTCACGTGACCTATGACGTCACAGGTCACGTGACACAGCTTTCCCGCCAAAATTCTATGAAATCAAAATATAATATGATTGCTAATAAAAAGTAGCCTATGTTCTTTCTCAGGGTCTAAAGATTGTCTGTACCAAATTTCATCGAAATCCGTTCAGCCGTTTAGGCGTGAAAGAGTAACAGACAGACAGACAGACAGACAGACAGACAGACAGAGCGACAGACAGACAGACAGACAGACAGACAGACAGACAGAGTTACTTTCGCATTTATAATATTAGTATAGATTTAACCTTGTAATTACCTTTCTGCTGACTGCAGAGCTCTGTCGACATGTGGAGAGATGGTTCAACCCGTCTGCACTCCTAGTTTGGCCGACAACATCTCTCGCATATCTGCAACAATGAAAACCGTTTGGTCAGAAACATACAATGTGTAAGTTTTAACATCTCAATCTTTACAAATCCTCAAGTAGCGCTACACAATTTCCCCTCAAGACTATCTCAAAGTAGTTATACAGCTTAAAGCGCTAGATAAGCTTTATACTAAACTTAGTTTCATATGTAATCCGTGAGTACCGTAATACCAGCGCAAACCAAATGCTTAGTAGCTATTCAAAGGTTTTTACGACGTTCATAGAATTCTTTTTTTACATATTTACTAGAGCCAAGTTGCTTAAATATTTTAAGGTTATATACTAATCGCATTGCCGTCATAGTAACACGAAACTCTACAAGTATTGTTACCATTTTATGAAATGTTAAACTAAGAACAGAGAATAAGAACACGAGGGCAAATAATAGTTATAAGTAGTACTTTAAATGCAGTATGAATGCAAGAAATTTAATCTAACAAAAACTAGAATTTTAAACAGCATTAAGTTTTCCTGATCATCTGTTACTAGCGCGCGACTAGAAAAGAAGCGAAGGAAGTAGGAAATTCACGATACCAAACCTTTGGCGAAAGCAAGAAGTATAAAACTCTTGAAACAATAAAAATGGTATTTTAATCGTCAATATTTTCTTTATTGATGCTTCAAGAGTGCACAAAAGAATACGTCATTAAAATCATCACTTTACTTGGTATTACCGTATTTGATATAACTATTGTCTATTACTTGTATTATTGTAGGAGAAATATTAGTTTAATAACGTATTAAGTTTATATTATAGGTTTACTGCAGTGATGGCTCTTACACTTATTACTCTAGGATCATAAAAAGAGCAAAATGTTACAACTGCAATCGCCAGAAAGCTTCCGTTGTATTCACGCTCAGTTACATAAAGCTACAGTATTGATTTTACAACTTCTTGACTGTAGTTGGAGAGCTTTTTATAATTTAAAATAAGAAAATGGAGTGTTAATTTTTATTATTAGTATTAATTCATAAGTTTGTTTATCGTAGTAATTTGTTTGTCCACGTGCCAGGGAGAGATGGCGCTGTCTGCGACGACCTTGTCTTGTCTCCTCATACCCCAATGAAAAATTCATTATGAAAATTAAAACAACCCACTATCAGTTTTATTTATGGGATTATTTAAATGCGCAACTGTCCTGAGGGTAGCGTCCGTTTCATTGTAGAACTTCTTACAAGGTTGTTAGAACCGTCTCGATTCATATCAAGAATAATGTTAGTAATAAAAGTATATTTTCATTTTGAAAGGCAATATTACAAATATTAGAGTTTCATCTACTGTACGAATAAGTACCTACGCGTTATGGTTTTTAATTTGAATCTTATTTTCAGTCCCCACGAAAATGCAGAGGGTTAAAATTGTTTCATTCTTCTATATTCCAACAATATTAAACCCTTTTTCATCGGTGTCCTCTCCCGAGTTTAATTAAGTCAACCGCTACCCATTTTAATAATCCCTGTGAAATGCGTTTTGGTTTTTTGAACATACCCTGGTAGTAGGTATTCCCTCATCTCTATGTTCTTCGTTACGTAAAAATGTTAAGTGCTTGATATAAATCTCGTTTTATAGCTACCACTTGAGAACACTGTGCACGGACTTATATTTCCTTTTGAGAATAAAAAGAAAATAGAAAACAAAACAGTTCTCAATTCTGTCTTTTCTTTGAGTTTCCAGTAGCTCTTAACTTTTTGATTGATGTCATTGTTTGTGTGTTTCTTAGCATAGAGAGTACAGATTAAGGGTAATGGAATTAAACAATAAAAGATGTTACTCGTCTAACTGTGTATATGTTACAGCCGAAGTAATAAATATGAATATTATACATAATAACTAGCCGTTATGTATAATGGCTACTCAATTTAGATAAAGTGATAAATGTCGCAGAATTAATCACATTAACTAGCCATTATAAATAATATCTTCAAAGACTCAGATAATGTAATAAAACAAGTAGGTAAAGATTACTAGATTATATTTATATGATACGGAGCGGTTGATTTATCTGTGGTTACTATTTATATAAGGATATATTTACTATAATATACGAAATCGTATATTACCTAATCGTCTTTAATACTTGTGTGTCCTAAAACAAAATATTAAGGCAAAAGTCAGAAATAGTTGGTTAGGTTAGGTTAGCTTGGTGACTAAAGGACGCACGAGCCGAGCGAGCGAAGCGAGCGTGCCGCGGCCGCGGCCGGCGAGTGCTAGAATATAGTAATACTCATATAATTAAGGTTATAATTAGTTGGTTATACCGTATTTATTACTTTGACTAACTTTGATCAGCTATTATAAATAATATCTAGATGAAGTGATTAATTTATCACATTGTCTAGTCAATTTGGATATTATTTATAATGACCAGTCCTTATGTATAGTATCTATTTAATTACTATGGCTGTAACATATATACCTATACTTCGTGTTTTTAACGTTATGAGCACTGACCAAACCTTTTAGAAAATTATTATTTTTTATTTGATTTTGAACATTATTTATTTTTCGATATCTTACAATTCATATTGTAACATTTTTCATTTACTTTTAAATAGGTATAATAGCTGGAAATTTAGATATTTTAATTAGAATGCCTACTTGAGTAAATTAAGAAGGAGGAAAAAAAGGAACAAATGTTTTCTTATGGAAGAAAGTCATAACAAGGCGAGCAACATATCGAGCGTAAAAACAAATGTTTTTTTGCAACAAGTTGTTGTAACATTCTTTCCTTATTATTAGGCTGGTTACATTATTGATAGTAATAAAAATATGTGGTTAATCTATACAATAAGTTTTCTTTTGTAACTAAGAATGTATGCATTAATCACTATTAATAAAATTAGTTTCTATGTTACATAATTGTTGTTTTTTTCCCAGACCGGGGGTCCGACGACCTGGTTAGGACAGCGGGAAACCGATGAATGAGGAAGGCACAGGACCGCTCAAGGTGGCTATACTTGGAGAAAGCATATGTCCAGCAGTGGACGTCGATTGGCTGATATGATGATGATATTTGTATGTGTCACCGGGTGTTTTATTTATTTATTTATTTATTTATATATTTTACAGAAAGCTTACAGTCTAATTATATTATTATACATTAATAAATATGGTTGCCGTCTATTGCTAATTACAAGCTTCCACATATTAAAAAACAAATTAGCGTACAAGTAATAAGATTTAAAAGAAACAAACTAATCTAAAAACAAACATGCAAACACAAAACAATGCAAACAAAAAAAAAAAGATATTATCTTAACTAATAAAATATACGCCTACTAAGTACTAAGCTACCCTTAAAAAATATTGCTTACTAATAATTTGCCTCATTTTTTGAACACTTGTATTAAATAGGTCCAGTTCCAAGTGTGAAGGCAAAGTATTAAAAGAAATTACACTACGTACACAGAAAGTATTACGTCTATAATTAGTACTGGTAGTAGGTACATGTAATATAGGACGCGTTCTGAGGTTAGCTGTATTAGTTCTGATCGTTACCCTGTTAAGCAAATCTGGGCAATCAATGGATCCATTCGCAATGGCCGCCAGGAAACTGATATCAACAATATCTCGCCTTGTATGTAATGGCAGGAAATGGTACCTTCTACAACGTTCCTCATAGTCAATGGAGACATGTCCTGCTCTAAAGTCAAGGTAACGTAAAAATTTTCTCTGAACCGACTCTATACGTGAACTATATAATTATTTCGTACTGAGGATTCCACACCTGAGAAGCGTACTCGAGGTGACTGCGCACGAAAGAACAATAAAGGACTTTGATTGGTTTAATGGTGCTGAAGTCTTTGCAGGTTCTTATAATGAACCCTAATGCCTTGTTGGCTTTGCCAACAATAGAGTCGATATGGTTATCAAAGATTAATTTATTATCGTGAATAATGCCTAGGTCCCTAATTGTATTTGTTTTATCAAGTTTATGGCCGTCTATTAGATAGCTTGACCTAATGATGTTTTTCTGACGTGTATACGTAATTTGGGAGCACTTAGAGATGTTCAACTGTAAAAATATGTTGTTTAAATAATATGTATTTATTTAAAAATAACAATATTTAAGTATGTTTATCAGTTGTCTAGTATTTGTAGTATAAAGTCTGCTCAATTTGGAACAAGATGGCGTTGTGTGAATGTGTAAGGAATATTTTAAAAAGAGGTGGCCGTACTATGTACTTCATATTATTACATAATAAGAACTAGTTATATCGAGTATTATCTCTATTACTAGACTCTTATTATAATGTATGACATATAAATAATTACTTACTAATTTAACATGCTTTAACTTCACGTCATGTTCAATTTTGGTTATAATTAGCGAGATATAGCTGTATTCACTGGTTTGAATATGAAAGTACTCAAATCTGTCAAATTTATGGTTCGGTAGATATCATACATTATAAATAAGCTTAGTAATTCTGTTAATATTGTATGTTATATGAGTAAGTATAACATAAATTCCGAGATCATTTCGGTATGTGTTATTTCATCTTAGTTAAACCTACACGATGTTCAAAGAATGGTTTTTTTTATACTTTGGTGTTATTTTTAACGAAATAACCAGAAAAAAGCCTTTATTTAAATTTTAGGAGGACAATTTATGATTATATCAAACCTCATAGAAAGCGCGACTACAGTCCAGGATTGAAGGCAAACGGTAGTCATGCAGCCGTGTCAAGCTGATTACTAAACACGATATGCAAATGCAAGACCGTTTGAGGGGCTTTCCACTCGACTATAACGTGAGTTCGCTAGCCAAAAGATGAAAAAAAACGGCAATTTCATAGGTAAAGACCTATTATAATAATAATACGTAAAAGGACATTGTAGTATAAGTTAAACCCACAGCTGTTATTAGCGCCCTAAAAAATTTAAATTCAGGTCAGTCGTGTTCTTGGTTTGTTAAGAATTCTCTTAATAAAATTTTGTAACAAATTGAGAACGTCATTGGTACAAATTAAGGCTATTGTTTCGCGGCTTATCAGCTGTGCTCGACGTTAATGTAATTATGTAGAGTGGAGTGAAGCGAAGCCACTGTAGCAGGTGTAGTAGATAGCTATAAGGTGTTTGTTGCAGATTCAAAATGTTTGTTATGCTGAGATTAAACATTCATACAGTGTACTATGCTTGCTGTTCTCGAATAAGCTAGATTAACTGTGTCAATTCGAAACTACATGTGAGGCATGTAAATAGGTTTTAGTTAAGTTTTGCAAGATTTTCTTGGGTTTTTTTTTGTTTACAATATTGTTTTAGTTACTTATTTAGTGTATTGTAAATTTTCTTATATATGTATTTGATTTTATTGGATTGACGGACTTTTGTGGCATAAATGTGTATAAGCTATTCGATTTTGTTCAAATATTTCTATCTTAGTGAGCAAGTAAAGTAGGTGTATAAGTATGTTTAGAAATCGTCCAGTACCCACAACACAAGCTGTACTTGGTTATGTTATGGATGGTTTAATCTGTGTGCATAGGTGAGGATTATAAACTACATTATTTAGTGCTTCATTAGGAGTAGCTCTCAGCAGCTTGTATACTAAGGTGGATTTATAAAAAAAATGTAATACGGAAGTAGCCCAAAACTTCTAAGGTTTGTTGGGGTCAATTCACAACATTTATCCTGTCGTAATATTTTGCAAAAATCCTATGGTTTCCTCGCTAAAATGACATGATCGTTTAAGGAGTATTACAACGGGTTGTTACAGGAAAGCACGTATGAGGATAAAGATTTTACAGAAAGATTTTTTCTTACGGACTTCTGTATACAACATTGCAAAAGGAAGAAATTACGTTAAATCTGTGGCAGGCATACACATTTTAACATTCCTTACAGCGTGTTTTATCGTTTGAAAAGGTTGCCATGAAAACACGATAAAGGTCTTTTCGTCTGAAATTTTTCTTAAAACGAAAAACACTATCCGGTATGAAGAGAGCAACAAGGCATTACTCAGTGGGATGCCTCCGGTTCTTTTCAAGCATATTCCGCCGCATCATCCCTTAATCCACGTCGACCGTCGTCGTCGGCGTAGCTTAGGGCGAGATCTGAGTAAGTATGTAGTAGCGGGTTACTTTTGAATAAAGCGTTTGTACATTTAAAAACTTGTTTTATTTCTGAAGTACATAATATATTGCCTGTCAAGTCACTGTACGCAATAGTAAAACAATGTGACGCTTAATCCTACTAATATTATAAATGCGAGAGTTTGTGATGTTTGTAACTCTTTCACGCAAAAACTACTGAATGGATTTTGATGAAATTTGGAATATAGGTAGTTTAGGGTGTAGAATAATATTTAAGCTACTTATACAAAGCGGGTTAAGCCGCGGGCATCAGCTAGTGTACCATATGATTCACGGCTCGGGGAAAGGGTGAAAACGCTAAGAAAAATCTTTTATTTTACTTGAAGTTTATAGAGAGTACCTACTTAAGTATTTGTAATTAAGAAAGAGACGAAAATTAAGCGTGACAAATGTTTTTAGTTTATATTGTGGTTTACTCTCATTGCTCATCATTTAGAGAGCATAAGCATTTCGACGACCCGGGGCGTAGAGTCCATGCTACGCCGAGTTGACTTGTTTCCGCTCGATGCAATTTTTTGTGTACTTATACATGTTTGTTGTATTTGCGTTTATAATCTATACGTATGTATTAACAAAAAGTATGTATTATTATATAAGTATGTGTACACGGTATAGAACGTACAAGCTCTGCTTAGTTTGGGATTAGATAGTGTACAAGCTCTGCTTAGTTTGGGATTAGTTGTGTAAATTTGTAGTTAAGTTTTCATAATAAGTAAGTTACATTATTATGATAATATTATCATTTAAGGTACACGATTTCAATCAGAAATGTGTCCACACCACACACGTTTAATATGCACAACGTCGTATATCACTAGAATCACTTTTAGAACTCTAACACTATCAGAATAAAGGTTTACCACATATAACAAGCACATTCATAAATAATGCAATGTGTTTTTCATGTTGAATGTTGATTGTCGCGCGTTTCACGCTACGCTCGTTAATAAATACAGAGTTCACAGAGTTTATTCCCCTGTACCCAGTTCCTTCGGCCACGGGGATTTAGAATCTAGTATTGCTTGTCAGCCATCTATCGTGTAGCGATAGTGGTTTGAATAAATTACACGACAGCGGACGTGTGTTTTCCCTTTATACCTACAAGCGAAACAGTGACCTCTTTTTAACCGATATGGAGTGACTGTAAAGGGTTTTTTGATTCGTAGATTTTTTGGTTTTGTTATTGGTAAACTATGGCGACTTAAAGAAGACACCTTTGGTATCCATTTCATCTTGATAGTAGGGAGAAAAAATAAATGTAGAAATAGGTCCCCAGGAATAGAGGGTAACTTGACCTGTTAATACTCGTACCACGCCGAGTTGACGGATTGCGTAATTTTTTTTGTCAAGTTTGTTTTTTATTTACTATCGTAATTCTTCGTCAGTCGGCTCTTAAGATTTCATTAAGATTAGTTGTCGATATTTGTTTTCTTACTTCGTTGATATGTGCAAGAGAAATTCTGGTTTAAAAAAACCGCTGAACTTGCTAAAAGATACGCAGACACTTTATTTTACCAAAACATTATTATTATCAAATTAAAATCTTAGCACAAAGGAATAAGTTTCATTTTGACATTATCGTAATGTGTATCTAAAAGTATTCTTGGTTAAAATGTAATCAACTCCGACGAATTGTCATTAACACATCCAATAGATATGGCCTCAACTTGTTGTCTAATTGATTACCAACCCAAAATACTACTATCATTCTATTCATCCGAGAATTAATTTTTATTTGTAAATACTCTCTAGCTCTATTAAACATAGTACTACGTATTTGTATATTATCTGTGCAGTGATGGAATAGGAATACAGGATGTCATCAACCAACCTCATCCCGTGGGTATCGTAAAAGTAAATTATGTTATAGTCTATATATGAATGTGTTGGCCATATAGCGTTCCTTCTTCGAGAGAACAACAAAAGGCAACTCTATATTGAGGGAATTAAATCCAACATCAACTCGACTGGCCAGTATATAATTTGTTGCTAAGTTTAGTAATTGGTTAGTTAATGCAAAGAACAAACCGCACCCTCAGAAATGGGCTTTTATGTTTTGATATTATTTTCATATATATTTTTAAGAATAAATAAGTGTTAACCGAATAAAGGCATATTGTACGTTACTCTTTAGGTACAAAAGCCGCGACCTTGCCAAGTAATGTAGCCCTGTACCTCCAATATTACTACCAAATAACTTAGAACGATATGAAATGGCTGGGTAGTGTTACACATTGTTATTTTTCTATAATACATGGGTTCTTTTATTGCTCAATATTTTCTTTATTGGGTCTGGTTGGGTCGTATAATAAAAGTATTAAAATCTAAGATCACACAATACGAGTATGGAACAAGAAATGTTAGTTTTATGTTTTGTACTTATTTCTAGTATTATTTGGGCTTATTTAATGAATCTGTGAGAGATGATATAAAATAAATTAGAGTTTTCTTAACCGTATCTAGTATAAAATTGCTACTTCAAAATAAACAAAACAAAGTGTTTAGAAGATGTTACAAATAGAAGAGTAGGTAAGAGTAAAAATTTAGAGTTTGGTCGTAATATCCGTTATATTTAAGTTAAAAACAACATCAAACAAAACAGTTTATCACAAATTACACGTTTACAGATTCTATCATTAAAACCTTTAATTACTTTTGTCGGAAAATTGTTTATTCTCATTCAATTTACTTACCGTTTTTTTTTCTTTTAAAGCTGTAATCGATTAGATTGGCTCTGTATAAAAGAGGCTCATAAAAATAATTCAATAGTGTTAAATCACGAGATATCGGACATTTAGTGGGTATCGTTTTTCATTTGTGATAGCCAAACTTTACTCTCATACCGAAAAATTAAATCATTTAATTTTTTTTTATTACAAAGTTATTATATAAAACGGTGGCATAGTTTGGCTGGTTGGTTGGTTTAAGGCACTGTTGTAGCCTCCCCAGTGATCAGGGGATTTTAGGAGTAGGTACGATGACTACGCTGTTCATTAGGTTCTGTTGTCTGTCTTCCTTCATATCAGAAGAAATGTCTTACTTCTTCATCAGATGGATCCTACTCTTTATTAGCACAATAATGTTTAAATACAAGATAAAGTCTATCTTAATTATTTTTATAAAGAAATGCTATATAATAAGGAATTACGAAAAACATGTTTTTTAAAACCCCGTGATAAAGACCTTGATATCTTAAGCGAGAATTAACCTTTTTATATAAATGTATAATGACCTAAGTCACGGGATGGGTAAGGTTGTGTTTGGATAAAATTTTACAAAAGATTTTCCTTTTCAGAAAAGTAAATAAAATTGAACTTTTTACAAACACAACCTACTTAATAATCTTGAATTGGTTAATGTAAAACTTTATTATTTTGTAAGTATTCTAAGTTAATACAACCCTTAGTATTTTGGTAACGAAGATTAGTGAGTAAAACCTTGGGCCATCGATGTAACGCTAGTAAATCCGATAGATACGGCCAGGTACTCCGTAGATACTTGGTGACATGTATGAGGTTAGTTAGATTTAAGCCTCTAGCTTTGTCATCGCGTCTCAGAATCTTCGAATTAGTTTAACGTTTGCATATTAAAGTTGGCTCAACAACTTAGCCAAAGGATTATATAATTAACATTTCTAAATTTAAGATTGGGGAGCGAAGAGTTTACGAATGTAATTGTTGATAAATTCAACTTATTAGATTTATAACTGAACGGCTTCAGTACGCTATATTTTCTAGCAATGTCGTAAGTTTTAAGGCGGGCGTAATTAAATTTAATTAAGCACTTATTTAGGCTACAATATTGGCTGATAACCAATAAAATAATGAATCTAATCCTTATGGCGACGAATTAAGATATACCACCACCTCTTTTCTTTCCATGGTTGTCGTAAAAGTTGATTAAGCAAAAGTTTAATAGTTTTTAGAAACAACTACTATACTTGTTTACTTGACAGTAATGATCATTGTCACTAAGACAAAGCAAAAATCCCAGCGTGTAAAAGAAAAAGGCCTGTTCCTGAAAAGAGACATTTAAGCCTGACAAATACAACATTTTAAAACATTCAGATACATTGACAGTAGTAGCGTACTTTGTGTTACACAACTTTTTTGTTGTAAATGAAACCATTTTATTTTATAATAAAATGAATGCGTGATTTCTTTTGTTATAAGTCAGTGTACCTTACAAAAGAAAAAAATATTCACACTTAAAATAAGGATTTATGACAAAACACGGGCAGCGGCATCTATGTGCGGCAGCTTTCACGTGTTTCATAAAATGTGGATTACGTATCATTTGCTGTGGCGTATAAAATATTTCTCAAAAATATTTTAACAAAATATTCATCGTTTATATACCAGAGAACGTGCTGTAGAGTAAATGTTACATAATATCTGCAGATGTAAATAAAACATTGGACTTTAAACTGCTGGTTTGACTTTCAAACTCCAATAATATTTTTTACTATATAGTAATGACGACCTCTGTTGCGTAGTGGTTATACAACATGACTACTACGCAGAGTACACGGGTTCGATTCCCACTCTTTTTTTAGCAAGGACATAGCAGCAGTATTTATAGTCTTTGCATGGTTATAAGGAAGGCTAGTCTAGTGTTACTCAAGATCAACATACTTAGTGAAACTTGTGTCAGTTATTGTATTTATAATCTCTGTTTACGAAGTTGTGCAGTGCAGACAAAGTTAGTTAAAAGTTTGAGTAGTCAAAAGGCATATATTAATGTTAACTGCTGTGATAAAGACGTCAGATGAGTCTGAGAGCTCTAAACAACGTTGTGAATTCATTCTACGTATGAACTTTGCTATTAGGACGGCTGAGCAATTTATGGACTGCCGCTCTTGAGGACGTGTTTGCAAGGACTTTGAATAATTGTCTAATTTAATAACAGACTTCAGAACCGAGTGTTCAGAACAATTATATTACGCACTTTCGCAATACAAAATGATTCATACGGTTCCAAATTTTTTTAAGTTAACTTCACATATTTTAACTAATGTTATTTAAATTTCTATGAGGCAAACTTGGCAGTATATTATTTTAAACAAAACAAAAAAAGTATTACGGGATTTATCGACTTCATGCTGTGTGATTATTTAAAGAATATAACTTTTTTCATATGAGCAAATAGAAACATTCAAGCCTATATAGCAACCATATTAAAGTACACAAAAACAAAACATAAAGAAATATTAGAATATTTGTTGCAAATTAAGTTAAAAAGGTTCGTAATTTAATTGAGGCGATTTCGAAATTCCCTTTCTTGTTAGCTTTATTTAACAAAGAAGGTTGTGAATATCAGGTTATGCCTAAATACATACAATTCGCCTCGCAGCTACACAAACTTTTCAACTTTCAATCCCATTTCATTTGAATTTCAAACTTCTCAGTTTAATAAAGTCCGCTCTTATCAACGGCTTAAATTTTATGACGTTTAGTTGACAGGGGAAAAACGTAATAAAAGTTTGGTAAGCGTGAATGATGGCACGGTTTTGTTTTATTTTTACTTGGTATACAACAAAGAACAATAAGACATAAATATAAGCTTGGTACATATTTTTCTTTATGGGGTTATTTATACAAAAGACTGTTGTTGGAAAAGAGTAATATGTAATGTACCTATGAAATATTAGAAGAGATGTAGCTATATAGACCAAATACAGATATTCATCTAACAACCAAAGTAAGGTAATGTAGAGCTATGTGCCAAGATATCGTACCCTGTAGGTATATTCGTTTACTTCAAATAGGCCTCCTCCAGTTTGTGACGGAGGGAAACTTGGCATACTGATACCAAACCAGAATATTGCTAATGTCAAGTTGAGGTACTTTAGTCGGCTTTTACACAGTTGTCACTACAGTTATTTATTTAGTCATACAGCTACTTTATTTAGTCGGACAATAACGTTTAGATAATACTAAAAATGAGTAGATATTGTTTTATAACTATTCTTCTATCGGTACTAAAAACATTCTTATTTCCTTTCAAGTATTTCATATAAAGTACATTAATTTACATTTTACAATTTAAATTACTTGCATCGTAAAAAATGATCAATACGTTCGACCCTACTTCTTTATAATTATACTTAATCACTAAGTATAGGATAATTATAAATTATGGTGGAACAATTCAACAGTACAAATGGAATAAGTTACTTCATTGTAATGTTAATTACAAAAGTTTATTTGGTAATGTTCTTCTGTTCACTTTTGTTAGAAAAGCTTTCGATTATTTAACATTTATTACGAAGAGAAGAAATTAAATAGGGAGGACGGGGAATTTAGTCAACTTATATTTATGTAACCTTAGCAATGTGGATATAGGTATCAGTATCAAGCAGTACCTAAAACACAATATGTTACTCGGAAAAATATTTAGAAGGCTAATCAATCTCTATAACGATTTGTTTTTCATTTAATATTATTTGCCTGCTCAGGTGAACCTTTAAAGGGGAGTAAATAGGCTTACTATTACATTATTAACAAGTACAAGTTTTAATACGAGGTTCTTTTCACATCGATCAGGTCATTGAATGAATATACCAATATAATATCTAACTAGATTGCGGCATTTTACTTAGTGTGTCATATGACGTAAACTATACTGATTCAACAAAGAATTTTATTTGCACCAACTAAACGATTAAGGTCATCTAAGTAGAGCAGGTTCGCCAATACGTCTAACTTTTCAATAGAAGAATGAAATGTGGTTTTGTAGTTTCTAATGTTTTAAGAATAGTATCTAGCCGTAGTTAATTTCAATATTATTAAAGAATTTTATTTGCACCAACTAAACGATTAAGGTCATCTAAGTAGAGCAGGTTCGCCAATACGTCTAACTTTTCAATAGAAGAATGAAATGTGGTTTTGTAGTTTCTAATGTTTTAAGAATAGTATCTAGCCGTAGTTAATTTCAATATTATAAGGTATCATGTAGTATAATAATTGTATAATCTTGAAGGTGTCATTAATATCGATTAAGAGACACCTGCGTAAACTATAAAACTTTTAGAAAAGAAGAAAAATTTGGCACCTAACCACAATATCAACCTCTTCTGGCAAGCATGGTAGCCAGCCAGCCCCATATTCCTTACAAATGTGAAGTTTGCCTGTAGTCGTACAGAAGACCGGTTTACCGAGGCAGTTAAGAATATAACGTTAAAGTCGATAAAACAATATAACAATCTCCTTTCTATATCAATACGATCTGCCGCAAAAGGCAGCAATAAAATGCAACCAAATCTAAGCCATCCAATTTCGTTGTAACGACTGCTATCGCTGTATTCTGTGAACCAAGAAAATCATGATAGCTACGAAATGTTCGCAGTTGTTGTATAACATTTTCGTCTTTACGAATTTGTCTACACTAAACACTTTGTAGGATAATTCGTTCAGTTTGTATATTGGCTGAAAATGTTATCTATTTGATTTAGTAATATCACAAGCATCCTCATACATTCACACAACGCCACCTAGTTCTAAATTAAGCATAGAACTCTAAACCTAACTTTGCCATTAAAGTCACTTTGCTAGGGCAGGCCTCCTCTAGTAATTGAATTAAACTTGGCGCACGAATCAAGCTGGCAATACGGTCTTGTATATAACTTCCAAGGTTTGGATAAAAATTTGCTTATTTTGCATTGTTATCGTGTTTGTCATTGAATTTGTCAAATTACCCCTATCGCTTTTAGCAACAACTACGGCACGAGCAGGAGGGCGATGCTGAAAGTGTCGTTCTATGAAAAGAAGTTTAGAACTAAGGCGATCGATATTGTGCTCAAGATTGCCTTATTGGCTTAAGTTCGAGGCGGCAGAGCAAGAACTCACAGATTCGATAGAAAACTAAAAAGTTTTGTAATGGTTACAATGTAACAAAAGACAAAAAAAATCCAATTGGTGGTTACAGTATCTGGAGTATGTACGTAAAATTCTTTGCATAAATTTGTATAATACCAAAACTGTGTCCGCAGCATGCTAACACATAGCAACTAACCAGTTAGCCTCTTAAGTTAACTTCCTGCCATGAGTTACTTTGTCCAAGCTGACGTTGAGTACGAACATTATTCCTGATCTAATACTTGGTTATAGAAATGATAGAGATAAAGCTTATGTCTTTAAAAAACGAATATAAATAAGGTTAGTGTTAAAACCGAGAACTATTCGGTAATGTAATGTTATAGGATAAACAAAAATCTCAGATGAAAAATAAAGTTAATAACTTCGTAATGTTGTATTTTTCATCTAAGTGACCATCCCATTTCACTCCAAGAGTCCCCAAGAGACAGCTAGTAAGGATGAATCTCTACGAAAAAAGGAAAAACATTATAAAAACCTTATATATTAGTAGGTCAAGATATTCTTTAGTGGAGAAAAAGTCCGGTCACTGTAGTGGAAAATACATGAGCTAATATTAAAACGTTTAAAAAAAAATTACAACTGAGATTTTCATAAGTAAGATTTTCGTACGTACCATAATAATTAAAACACAAAATTAACATGAATTGGTACCTACTGCAGCTAAGTACAAGGCGTAGGTAGTGTTTAATAGCTTAAACCTTAGGCTATTATTTCCTAGAACGGCTCTAATCGTACAGAATTGTAAGGAATTAAGCACTAAGCCGTCATAATTAAGTTCTCGATAAATCCTGACCAGTAAAACATAATAAAATATAGGCAATAGTGCCTACATTTTATGATGCCTGTACCTATAACAGTAGCTTTCCCCTCCGCCATGTTGAATACTTTTCTTAATGGGCTATAATTATTTATAGGATACCTAGATTTATAGAATCATTAAAGTAACCTATTTCACAAGAAAGAAAATAATTCTTTTATTAATCGCGTTTATGTGATTGAATCGGTTAATTTCAATTTGTAATAAAATATTTATTTTAAATTTTGTTTTTGATGAATTTCAGAACCGCGTTTACATTTTATGTTATGCAGCGCATTTAGCATAGCATAGCGTAGCATTTTACATTTAGTACAACTACAGGTCCGTGTGGTGACGGAGTAAAAATACAATATGTCACCACCCCACCTCATCCCGTGGGTGTCGTAAAAAGCGACTAAGGGACTATCCGTGAATACTATCTTTACGAAATAAAAATAAGGAAAACTTGAAATTGAACCCTATACCAATCCGTCTGGCCAGCGTGGTATTAGTAGGCCAAGTATCCCTCCGTCCCGGGAGGAGGCCCGTCCCTGCAGTGGGACATTAATGTACTGTTACGACAGGTCATGAAGGAATGGTACAATGTATTATTGTGTTTTTAGTTCTTAAAGAATTTGATAAAAATAAATACCTTCAAAGCAAACAAGCGGACATCCAATTTATTAAGAACAAAGTTAGTTATGTTCGTTCACCGACAGTACCATTCCATTATTGAAAAATGTTTTCAACACACGACCACAGAAATATCCAATATGAAATTATTTTCCCGTGCGGTACAACACAATGCGACATACTTTAGTTATTTATTATTTTGTAGCAAGGACGGCAAGATAAGCTCTGGGTCATCTGATGGTAAGCTTTCTTTGGGATCAGTGAATTCGAATTATAATAGTGTATAAATATAAATAAATGAGTGTAATATAACACCAATTAAAACATCAAAAAATATATCAATTCAAGGAGAATGTTTTTTTTTGGGCTAAAAAGTCAAAGTCTGTCCCCAGGTCACCAACTAGGTTCATTACAAAGATTGATACGTAAACAACATTTTCTTCTATGGAACCAACAAAATTCGTCCCACAGAAATCTAGATATCAGCTGTTCAAAAAATTAAAAGCCCTGTGGCACTCCAAGCAGTTATCTAAAAAGCCAGTCTGTCCCCAGGTCACCAACTAGGTTCATTACAAAGATTGATTCGTAAACAACATTTTCTTCTATGGAACCAACAAAATTCGTCCCACAGAAATCTAGATATGAGCTGTACAACATTTTCTACTACGGAACCATTACTAGTGTTCCCGTAAGAGTGGCAGACGTACTTTGGGAACATATATCCTCATATTATATCTATTGTATGGTTCTTGGCATGTGCACGATACAGTAGTAGCATAATCCATGGATAGTATCATCGTTGATGAAAGTTACTTCTAAATAGCCGCAGTCTTGTTATTTATACAAATAACAAGACGGCTGCTTTTATTTATACCTATATATTTTCAGACTTCTGTCTGAAGACAAAGGTCTTCGACCAGTGTGTGTTGCCATTGTGTGTGTTGCATGTGGAGCTGATTTCCTTGCGTAATCGAATTAGAAATGAAACAAAGTGATCGACATAGCGATCAAGTTTGCCCGTTTAAAGTGGCGGTGGATAGGGCACGTAGCGCAAAGAATTGACAGCCGTTGGAGCAAAAAAGTTCTGGAATGGCGACCCAGCACTGGAAGGCGTAGGATAAGGATACCCCTCACACGGTGGACCGACGACCTAGTTAGGACGGCGAGAAGTCGATGGATGAGGGAGGCACGACCACGTAGAGTGGTCCTACGTCCAGCAGTGGACATCCATAGGCTTATATGATGATTCATAACAAGCACACAATAAAAATAATATATTAAGTATGTAAAATACATTAGTGAATAAACGCTTTCATAAATATACAGATTTTTAATTATGTACATACCTATAAAGAATATATACGTGTACATATAACATATACGTGTATATATTTATATAATTCTCATTATTTTAAGATTTAATAAATGCTTTTTAATAATAATCATCTGTTTTAAGCAATAGTGTCATTTTGTATAAGGTACTTAGTAGTTCAGAATAGGCGAACGAATAATATGATATAGCGCTTAAACTGTGGGTTCAATTTTAATAATTCTTTAAACATGTAATAAGCTAATGGTAGAAGTCAATGTACAATGGTTACAAACGTGGGGGCAGCAATTTTATTTTAGCCCAAAGCTCCTAGTAAAAAAAACATTCTCCTTTAACTTATAAATTCATACTTGATGTTTCATACGTAATTATTAACTAAGTACGTCCGATTCTATACTGTAGTATTCATCCAAGGGAGCTCGTGTATGTCCCGATGCAGAGACAAACCTTTTATATGTAACTTTTCGTATGGAAGGGAGCTTGGCATACAGATAAGCTAAAAATTTTCTTCTTTCATAGAGAGCTAACTAAGTAGATGGTAGAGTATTATTATTTTGTAGAGTGTTACTATTACAGAAGAATAAAGTGTTTACATAAAAATAAATAAATTAAGTACAAATTATAATAATATTTCATCTATAAATGCTAGTATTTACGTTACTTTTGTACAAAGATTATGTTTAAGGCCTACGCAAACCGGGACGGCATGGCAAGGGATTTTAATTTTTACTAATGGACATTCAACCGTACTATTACAGAAATACGACATAAATTGCTATGCTTTAAAATGAAAAATAAAATCCCTTTCAATGCCGTCCCGGTCTGCGTAGGCCTTTACCCGGTGCCGTAATTATGATATAAGCTTACGATCTCCTAATCTGTTCCACAAACTAATTTGTGGACAGTTGAGGCGTGTCAACATGATAATATTAATAACTTTGTTCTCGACTTGATGCTATATTATCTTAATGTGGATTTAGATGATTGTGTATGTTGAATTATTGAGATGCTGTTAATCTCATTTTGGGATTTAATCATAATAAATCTCTGGTATATTCAGTGGCCAGTTAATTACAAAAATTAAAATTTGTGAAATAATGACGTTCTAAGGATCGTTCAATTTCTGCATTTAGGCAGGAACTAACCTAAAGACTAAGCATCTGTTAGTTTCTGCATTAACATCCCAAAGTAGGGGACAGTGGGACCATTTTTAATGTACCAGCAGCAGGTTACAGTAGGTATCTCTTCCAATGATGAAGTGAAACTTAGCAATCTTTTCATCTCCTACTCATATCACATATACATGAGCCACGTGCTACATACTTACGATTAATATAATACATACACAATTTTGTGCCGGCTCGCCACACTAATTACATTCGGTTGGACGACCGCGTCACCGTTGCTGCAGTAAAATGTAAATATTGGCCTAAATCTTGTATAACACTACGCGTAATTAAACTGTCGGTCCTGATTGAACTGCTCCTATTTGTCATGTTTAGTGTTTAGACGGGACTAATTATGTAGTCAATCGATAAAAGAATTATTTAGTAGGCATACTATGCGGGTAATTGAAAATAGATGAGCTTTTAGTTGAATATAGTATATTAATAATATGTTCACAGACATTCGTACGATACAATCTAAGCGGGTGAAGGCTGTAAAGAATTAATCACTGAAACCTTTTTAGACTGAGCTTTCACATTGTATGCTAAGTAATTCACGATAACAAATGTTTGGAATTCCGTGTGGTGACAGAGTAAATACACGTAAATGTACTATCCTATCTCATTCCTATGGTTTCTGTAAAAGCATGTTAAGGGACAAGATAATTTAGTAAAATTTGATACAAAAACGTCACGGTTTCCATTGAAAATTTTCGTTACGAGAAATGCCTAAAATAGGATAGAAAAAGCGGTAACGGCTTAGTCATTTACATTTTTACAATTTCAACCGATGATTTAAAATTATTTTGACAAGGAAAGTATTAGTAAAACTTTTCTCAAGAAAGAAGAATCTAAAATTTTGTTCTTAACTTGAAGTTTTCAGACTTTGGTAAAAACCTGGGATTTTAGTTTCGTTAATGAAAATATAACACTTCTTACGTACCTGCCTCAAAACAAATCGAGAATAATATTCTAAGTAAAAGGTTTTTTGTGTTTCTTACTTCCATCATATTGCGGAAAATGCTTTATAGCTCGCAATACAATAAAAGGTACAAAGACTTGAGGTACATTTGCGTGAATGTAATTACATAAGACATCTTAACTTTCAGTGTCCATAACAAAAACTGGGACAGTGTTTTTTACGTTTTCGAGACATAGTATTGTGATGTCCACACTACCGCCGGTATAGGGTTATATTTATTTTCCTCACCTTGCAGGTGTTATCGTAGGTATATTATTTAGTTAGTTTACGTTATACCTAACAATTATAACAATATTCTTCACACATTCTCACAACGCCATCTTGTTCCATATTAAGCAAAGTATAATTGTAAAAAAAGATATTTCGTAAATGTTCTTGGCCAACTTTCCTTTCATATATCTAGACTTTTAGAGCTGGTAGCTAATATTTTAAAAATAACTTTGTCTACTTTTATATTAAAAATAAACTAAATACTTGAAAGAACTTCTTGGGACAGACTAGCGATAGCTAGAACTTCAGTATAAATAATAATGATGATAAAAGAAAATATTGTACGTAACACGGCTTAAAATAATACAGATCCACACATTTCTCGACAAAATTACTTACTGACCTACATTGTAAAATGGACTTAATCTAATAAAACATCTGAAAGTTTTTCATGTCTAGGTGCGAAGGTTTCACAGGTAGCCCGCCCCAGTGGATAGTTGTGCCGTGACCCCAAAAAGTTCAATTTTCTAACTATAGCCGACGGTTTTTGCTCCGAATTTGTACGCTATTTTGTGATCTTGTATTCTCTGATTTTCTTAAGAGTAGCGACCTCAAAATACGTCCTCGCCACTCCCTAAGGTGTAATTTTGATGGAGGTGCGTCGATCAAACCGCACGCAATTCACTCAAGTTCGTCGGCTACGTAAAATAGGAGAAGGTATAAACCATAATATTGTTTATAAAATATTTAATACTAGCTTTTGCCCGCGGCTTCTCTCGCGTTAATTTCGGGGTAGCACTGTTCCTCTTTCCTGGACACGGAAAAAAAAATAGCATATGTTACTATCCATCCCTTTAAAAAATCACGTCAATCGTCGCTCCGTTTTGCCGTGAAAGAAAGACAAACAGACACACTTTCCCATTTATAATATTAAGTATGGATTATCTATAAATAACAAGTAAATATTTAATTATACTAAATATGTGTGTTTTTGTTTGATATTAGACAAGCGTTTGCTACATAAATAATACAATAAGTTAACATAAATAGCACTTGAAAGACTGTATTATAGAGAAAAAGGAAAATAAGGAAGGAAACCCTATATGCGCAAAAAATATAGGCGTAGTGTTTCTCATACATAACAACATAGTTATCAATAGAATAAAAATCAAAGACCCTAAGCATGAACATAATAAAACTTTATGATATAAATAATAGTTTCTTGTTGATTCTAATCACAATGCTTGAGCATTTTCTCAAACGACCTGTAACCTTACAAAAGTAGGGTTGAAACATTGCGTGACCAAACTTATTTAGTTCGCATAATATAACTACATTAAATATACTAAGCGTTAGAACAAAATATTCTATTATGTTTAAGTACTTTTAGCTATAATCCGCTCTATAAAATGAAACTTGTAAAATAAATATAGGAAGTATTACGGATATTGTGTTAATTCGGGTTTAGTTTGCATCTCATATGGAACTTTGTAATTATATTGTTATAGTAGGTATTATCTTAACTAAAACTTTGGCTTGAAGATGAGCTTGTTATCTGTTAATAGATGCAGTAGCTGATATAAGTTTATCCTATTAATATTATAAATGGGAAATTTTGTAAGAATGCATGGATGTTTGTTACTGTTTACGTAAAAACTCGTGAACGGATTTTATTAGAATTTTACAATAATATAGCTAATACATCTGAATTACATATGGGCTAAAATTTACAGTGATTTCGTCGAAATTGTTCAAAATACGCAGACAAATTTTCGGGCACCAATTAGTTCTAAATATATTCATTAAGTAAATAAAGAAATTGTCAATGTCTAGTTCTAAAATGGCGCACCCAAAGAGCCGATTACAGAGTTGTAAATTTCATTGTCATTACAACTAATACTCGCTGTTGACCATGTTTAATAGTGAACATCCATTAGACGATACTTTATGTAATGACGATGAACAAAAAACCCAAAGAGCACATTTTCTTGCGAGTATGGTCATTAATTATCGTGTCAGCTGTTTGAGGTCGTATTTCAGGATAAGGATATACTACATAGCGATAGAGAGGAAATCGACCATCGGCTACAGCAATCAATTCGCTTGTTTTTTTCTATTTTCGTCAATAGTAAAGTTCTTCAAACAGCTCCACATGAAAATTTAGAATTATTTGCTGTAGCAATAATATTTTTGTCTGTAATTCAAACAGTAATGCACAAAACTATTTTATACACAGGCAAAATAGTTTTGTGCGAAACCCGCAAGCTGTAGCGTGGCATCCATTTACGCGAACCTCTATCACATCTTGCATTCCCAAGTTACATTAAATAGTAAACCTCTTCGAGCTCAGATTATTACTAACAAAGGAAATAGGTTAGCTATTGCACTAGAGGTATAGGTAATAAGTGTAGCTCCTGAAATCCATCCGTTTGCTCGGAAACGTTTACAAGTAGTTTCTTGTGCTAATTGCTTCTACGTTTTCTCTATTAAGCAAGTAAGCATAACATTATTTGTAAAGAATTCAGACCATTCATTTATCAACAAACGCTTACATTACTGTAGGTATAACATATTAGTATTATTGTAAAAAATATTGTGGCACAGGTTCCAGCTTGATAGTGAAAGCAATCTGTAGCACTGTAATATTTATGAACAGGACGATACTTACTTTAGACTACTACTACAGTCATTTTGTGGACAGGGATTAAGAATACAAAATGCCAGACCGCGAAGGCTGTAACGTAGATTCGATTAGCATATTCAAACAAGGTTACTTGTCTCTACAGCACGGGAGATTTAAAACCTATTAAAGAAGGAGAAAAACTTGATGTAAGATCACTTTATACTAGAATACGTTATAAAAAGTTAAATGGTTAACAGTAATGTAGACTTTTGATGTAGTTCTCCTTTATTCTTTTACGACGATAATAGAAAAAGATATTCAAGCAACAGATCAATTTTAATTTACATAGAAACCACAAAAAGTAATGAAAAATCGTTTTATAATAACGACAATTTAACTAATGAAGCAATTACATGCTATTATTGTAAAAGCTAAATACAGTTTCTGTGTTAATTCAAATATTTTCGTAAGTAGTTTCAGCTGAATCGAAAATTGATATGAATATTTGATAAGTTAACTCTTAGTCACGCCATCGACATACGCTTTATGTTTAACGTTATTACTACTACATATTTCAGTGTATTAAACATACCTACTATGTCGAGACATAGGGTTCGATCGTAAGGAACAACTCCCGCCTGTAAGGGGTATGTCTCTGCCTATTTCATGTCTTTGAGGTGTCCACCGTGGTCAATGTTTCAAAACATTTGTTTAGAATTATTATAAAGATACGCTAAGCATCGTAATTTTTAAATAACTCGAACTTAAAATTATGTAATAACTCCGTGGTGTTAAACACATGTAGTCTTGTAATGTTCAGATCTCCCCGTCTTCTTCGTTTTCTTCTTATTAAATTCAAAAGATATCTAATTTTTCGGAGGACTCATTTGACACACTTTTGCAATGTCGGACTGTTTATCTTGGCTTACAAAAGTCATAGTTGTTAGAAAGAGGGTAGGTACTTAATCCTATGTAAAAAATCTCCGTGCTACGTGCCCAACCTACTGCCACTTCAGAGTCAGCAATCCTTTACATCTGCATTTTGATATATAAAATTTTATATCTCCTGTAAAAATTTCTTCATGTTTCTTATCCCCCTCTTGCTTGCCATTACGACATATTAAATACATGAAGTAGGTCAATGTCAAGGTGTACCGAAAATACAGTCGTTTGTTTGGTAAAGGGCATCAAGCAAGGTCTACGATTCATTGCGTGACTATTCTAATTTATACACAATGTTTGGCGTCCTATAATATTTTGGTATAAATATGTACCTTGAAGGAGTGGCTTTACCAACCTTCTTTACGATAAACTATACAACTAAGTTCATTTAACAAATAAAATATGTGTGTTTGAGTACATTTAACAAATAAAAATACGAATGTATTTTAAATGAAAGTACTTTAGTGTATTGTGTTAAATCAAAACTTTTGTATTTCAGGTGCCACTGAGCCATGAAAAGTTTTATGTTTGATTCAACTTTCGAGATATTTATGTACTATGTTGGCGTTTATGTGGCTTCGTGATTTTATACGTTTTGCTACAAACAAATGATGCCACGTTTTTCATATTTATTCTTCGTAATATTACATTTTGTATATGATTGCTATATGTGAAAATTATATTTTTTTGTTAGATCTTTATGCTCTTTTTTGTTATTGTCAAAGGTTTAAATCTTAATAAATGCTTATTTTGTGGAAAGCTCCTGATACTGTGACTGCATTGTCTACAGCCTTTCAAGTGTGTTACTAAAATATAAGGTCCTTTAATAATCCATTATATAGACGTGGCGATAACTGATAACGCCATTAGAATACTATGCATAAGTACATGACATTTTTTTGTTATATTCAGACATAATTATTGCAAGGCTGGATGTCTTCCGTTTCTATTAAGTGCATGTTTGTAAAATTCCCAAACAAAGACAGTGTTAAAAAAATTAGAACGCAAAGCTGTGCACTACCTAAACAATTACATTAGTCACTGTGTTTATTGAAAGATTTATTTCTCTCGATAATTTCAAAGATATGAGCTGTTGTACTTTGACTGCGGTCTTCTGTGCCCTCTACGAGGAAATCATAAAACTAAATCAGAGCAAACATAAATTATTTCTAAATATAGAACGTTCAATTAGAAGTAATTATCAAGATTTAAAACAATGAAAGTTGAAAATGAACCTTATAACACGGAAATAAAATATGTTATCGTTAACAGTTTATTTCAATCAACATTCTTTCTATGTCCTTTTCTGACATCATCCTACTGGTTACATCTTGAAATAGTAATAATTAAATAATATTTAGTTTGCATTGTTTCCTTGATGCTGTCTATCTTAATTTTAATGTCAATGTCACCATTAATTAACTAACTAGACCAACACACCCATATGGCCTATAAATACCTATATGAGCTTAGAAATATTTCTAAATTATACACAAGTTTTTATTTAACCAAGAAGATTTTTATTTTTTATTTTGAATTTAGTGTGTGTCTTTTCTACATTAGAAGATTTTTTAATTAAAAAAGATGTCGTTGTAGCCTAGTTTATAAACATTTTTTACTGACCGAACATGCATGCATAATTATATTTAAATGAGTATAGTCGGGTCATATTTATCTTATCTTTATGATGTTTTCCTTTATATTATATCTTATAACTGGAGCACAAAGGTCATAAGAAAGGAGAATAATATTTCTTTAATTTCAGCTACTGATAAAGTAACTAATTCAGAAATAAACTTTACAGAAACAAGTTACTAAACGTTGCAGACTAAAATTATTGATCCAACTTTGCAGTAGTCGGATTACGTAATATAATAATTATTTATTACCATAATATTAAAGTTTTCCAATTACCTTTGGGTATTGTATTAGTATCTTTTTCACTTAGTGGATCTCATCATAATTGCAAATGATCCTCTAATACTTCCTTTTAATGTACAAAAAACAAGTTAAATTAAGCTCAAATACTTGGCTAACAAAATTTGGAAAAAAAGCCAAAGAATTTCAATGAGTAATAAAATTTCCAAAAATTAATAATATTTTTTTTGGAAATTTTGTGATCTTATCTGATGGCTTGTCGGAATTAGCATATTGTGATAGATGGAGGTCATAAGAACATTGGTCGCCACGTTCATTGACCTTCAGCTAGGACTACGAGTTCTTACTGGGATCTCAAATCCTATGCTTTTCTTATTTACTAGGCAAAAGGTCTGGAATTTAAAACTTTTTACAAATACTTAGGTAATTACATTGTTGTTAGTTTATCACAAGATGGCTAAGTAAAATGTAATAAGACAGAAATTATTTGTAGTTTTCCATGGATTTTCCGTAGGGGTGTCAGCTCTATCCTGTTCCAGTCCAGTCGCTATAGCGACAGCTTGCCAGGTTTTGTAATGTTGGGTCTTCGTAGCCTTATAAAGGACTCTCGTATATCTGGGCGTTGGTTAGTCGTTCGGTTAGTAGGTATATCTTGTTGGTTTCTACAGATGTTTTGTCAACTATTGACACTTCAATTTCGAGTCTGGTTTAAAACTGTTATGTTATCATTCTTCTGTGAAAATGCCTTATTAAAAAAATCGGTAAAACTCTTTTGACAGATTTATGTAACTACTGTATATTATCTGCAGAAATATGAAAGAGGATTCCTTATCAAGGGTACATTTGTTTTGGAAGAAGGCCACGTTCCTGTACGTCTCGTATTATTTATATACCTCATCAATCAATGTAAGAGTCTCATATTTTATGTTATCTTCGGAATGTCTCCATATTTTATTGATTATTTTGCGCCTAAAATGGCGCCGTGTGTGATTGTCGTCTAAGATAAGTAAGCAATGATATTATTTGTTGGTGCATTCGTTATCTTTAACATATAGCATAAGTAGCAGTAAACTTTGACTTTACATACTTATTTTCATTTAAAAAACAAAATGCTTTGTCCCAATTAAATAAGTATTGAAATGTATGTTAAAAATTATAGCCGTGACCAGATTTAATAATTAATTAAAGAAAAGATCGATGCTGAGTTTGAATTAAAGCTTAATATTTTTACAAATAAAATTGTAAATATACATATTGGTAAAAGTTGAAGAATTCAATTTTCGTCACTACATTGAACGATATTGATATCTACGCCTTATAAATATGTAAATACGTATTACGTAATTTTGAAACACAAAAACTGTTTGAGTACAACACAAAAAATGAAAGCGTAACATGACTCGACGATATGCCCTTTTTCCCTCTACCTAAAACAAACAAGGTGTTCAACCCACCGGAATAAGTTTCTGGGGCACTTTTTCTCCATCAGTAATTTTTGTCGAAGGTAAACCAGGCCCTTATTAGTAACGTTTTACGAGTATCTTTCGTATCTAAATTATATTTGGGCAAGATAAACAACAATAAACCAAGAAAATATCGATGCCGATGGATGAGGGAAATGGAAATGTTTGAAGGAGGTATACGTCCAGCTGCGGACGTAAAAAAACGAAAATAACTTTACCTTACTTGACATAAGATGGGCTCTTTCAGTCTTAGTTTAGAACAAAGGCCAGTTAGACGTTTGTCACTAGTTTCAGAACGAGCGTCTAAAGCCCTTTTAGGTGAGAAGCCACTTAACAGACGTTTTATCTTTTGTGTAGAGTGCTCTCACGCCATTACTTTAGTCAATGTTAAGAATGAGGAAACGAGGAACGCCGAGTCATTAGTACGTATTGTAATTACTGTGATTTTACTTTTTAGACAAATGTTTTGATTTTGAAACAGAAGTTATTTAGAGAAAGGGTGTAAATTAAGACATTCTGTCATTTTAAGAATATAAAGTTGATTGGGATTTTATTGGATTTTGATTAAAAATATTCATTTATCAGTGTGGCCATGAGTTCTGAACATAATAAAGTTCATGAAGTTTTTTCACGATCCTCATCAAGCAAGTTACCTCTCAGGCAAATTATGTCCCCTCCTGTCTCCTCTTAGCGTCTCCAATGTATATTGCGATTATATGGTAAACATACATTAGTATGATACAGGTAAACTTAATTTACAAAGCCACTACAGTTCCATTGAATTCCTTTACTGGAGCAATGTCATACAAAAGTTAATAATGCAAGATGTTTCTAAGGCGGTCTAAACAAAGTCACAGTGACGATCTCTTAGTTCAGACGGAGGCCGTGTAAGTGTCTTTAAAGCTTTTTCACAAAGTCAAGCTGCTCTCTAATGTTTTTGTGAAAACATAACGGGAGTTCAGTTTAATGAGGTGTGTTAAGTACGTGGTGTTTTTATAAAAATAACTTTGTACTACACTTAGAATTCAGATACCTTTATTGAAATGCTTATATTTGAGTTAATATTTACAAGAATAATAATTAAGAAAATTTTAACAAAAATTTGACAAAGAACTCAACAAATATATTTAAAAAAAAACAATGTCTCTAAATGTATTACTTACCAACCATAAATGACAAGTTTGACCCATCTTAATAGCTTCTATGGTGGTCTAGCCAAACACGCCTTGAGCTGTGAATGTTAATTTTATGTCAACGCATGACATTGACTCTTGACATCTACTTTAATAAAGGAACTAGGGCATGACTTTTAGGGTTAAAGAAACAATTAGAGAGTGCTGTTATTTTAATATAAATATAGTAAAGACATTAAATGTATATTAACATATAACCGCTATGGGTATAAATAACATTGAAATATGAATACAAGTATTCTTAATGATTTTAAAGTTTCTCATTTTACTATATAATTAATAATTCTAGCTACGTAAAAACCTAAAAATGATAAAAATGCCATAAGTTTTGAAAAGTTTCCGTCGAATATTATCCACTTGTGACCACGGTCAATGTAATTCGAAACTTTGGGAAATCTATGGCATTTTTATCATTTTTAGATTTCTAACGTATAATAAACTTGTTTCCTTTGTTAGAAATATTATTATTATAAAGTCATGAGAGGTTAAATATTACTATCTGAGGGCTTTTTTTTGTAAAGCTGTTTTGCACCCAGAGGCAGTAATAATTTCATCAGACAACATGCCTTTATAATTTGAGCGGACACAGTGAATTACGGGTCTGAATATTTGATAATTTTTCGCTATTTATTTAAAGAATACTGTGTTTTCTTAATGTAAAGAACATATGACCACAAATCTAATAAAGGCTTGGCTTGGCTTTAGGCCAGTTCAACTCTGTAGTTCATTTTCATGAGCATCATTCTCTTCCTTTATCTCAGGTAAAGTACTGCGAGGACAAAGTTATTTAATACAATAACTCTGCTACTTTTCCGGCAAAACTCTTTACGAGCGTCAGCCGGCCATATGCGAACCTTCTTTGGGGCATTAGTCCTCGGTGGCGTCCACTACATTCTAATTTATTAAGCAATTCTCATCCCAAATGCAATTCAACTACTTTGTTCATATTTTATGCGCAATAGTTTTCCCTGTACAAGTATCTTGTCCATTAGCAACATAGGTTGGGGCGCTTGATGTTAAGTGGTTATAGTAGTAATTATTATTTACGGGTAGTCGACGCTCCAGAAACGTTTTTAGGGCTGTTTTCAGAACTTGTCTGTTAAGACAGTTTTGGCAGTAGGTATAGAAACTGTAATGATGATACGCTCCCTGGCATAAAACTGTCTGAAACGGCTCGGTTCGTTGATTTTATGTTCCTGGCCAGTATTCAATAATATATCAGAAAATAAATCAAGATTATTACGTAGAGCAAGAAAGAAGGAAAGCTTTACACAGAATTCCCGAATATTAGTTAGTTAAATTAATAAGCAACGTATTTCCGATTTTAAGGCCTGTTATGAGCATCGTAAGTTTAAAATGTATTGTTCAAACGTTTTCTTTAGAACTTTTTATATAAAATTGAAGCATGTAGCTTCAAGGGCAACAGTAAGTAAGTAGGACGACAAGTAAAATGTAATAGTAATTATTACTCAAGTTTATCATTGATAAGAATAAAGGTTCCATGAATAAATAAAGTCCAAGGCAGGAAATAATTACACGGCCATAGTTTCTTCATAATAAATACACACATCAAAAAAGTCTAAGCAACATGCATGATATTACAAATTTACCATTTATATTAATTAATTTCTAAGTATTTACTCACTCAAAGTGTATAGGTAAGTAAACTTTTTTGTTATTGATGACATACTGGCTGGTTGTAAAAAAAAAATTTCGATTATGTTTTGTTTTTTTTCATAAAATTCAAATGACTGCGAATTTGTTTGAATTTGAGTGCATGTTAATTGCTACGTTTTAGTCTTGATTTTATAATTTTACCAACCATTTAAATACAGTTGGCGACAAAATTGAATTGTTAGATATTCTTTACGTCATGGAGCGACGTCATTTGACGGCAGATGAAATGCAAAGAGCTGTAGGGATGTTGCAAGCGGGAAGTAATCAATCTCAGGTATCTCGACATTTTGGTATTCATAGAAGTGTTATTTGTCGTCTTTGGCAGCGCTACAATAATACAGGGGAACCCGCTGAACAGCATCCAGGCCGTAAAAGGAGTACAACCACTCGGCAAGACCGGTACATACAACTGACTGCAAGACGCCAGCCGATGTTAACCGCTCGAGAGATAAGTTTGAGGCTACAAAATTCAAGTGGTGTTGATGTAAGTCCCCAAACTGTGCGAAATCGACTGCATGAGTACGGCCTACGAGCTCGACGCCCTATCAGGTGCCCACCGATACGTCACGGGAATCGCGCTCGTCGAAATGAATGGTGTAGAGAACGCATAACATGGACCCAGGAACAATGGGATAAAATTATGTTTTCCGATGAGTCGCGATTCGGGTTTAGGCCTGATACAAGAAGGGTGCGAGTGTACCGTCGACCCGGAAATACTAAAAGACTCAGGTGCGTTCAGGAAGTTCATCCATACAGCGGCTCAACAGTTATGGTATGGGCGGGTATTATGAAGAACAGGCGAACTGAGCTCGTTTTTGTAAATGGAAACATGAACGCTGAAAATTACGTTGAGGATATTCTCAGACCTTATGTCCATCCATTTGCACAAACCTTTGGCTCCGATTTTACCTTAATGCATGACAATGCGCGTTCACATACAGCTCGGCGAACCAGTGAATACTTGGCAACGGAGAACATCCAGGTATTGCCCTGGCCTGCACAATCGCCAGACCTCAACCCCATCGAGCACGCATGGGACATGCTCCAGAGACGTGTTTTGAAGGACTTGGACGGAGTAACAACAACCCAACAGCTGAAGGATTTGCTACAATTCCATTGGGAGCGAATACCGCAAGATGACATAAACAGTCTCATTAATTCAATGAATAATCGTTGCCGACAAGTTCTGAATAGCAGAGGAGGCCATACTTTGTATTAAATTGTCCTATTCTTTCACAATAAATTCATTTTCTTAAGAAATTTCAATTTGTAAAAAAAAAGTTTAGTTTCTTATGTACCTGTATATTCTAATATTGTTAATTTCTGTTATTAAAAGAACTTATAAAGAAAACAGCTGTTATTTTTACATCATAGAACCCTAAAAATATTATTTTAAAAATAAAATACAACGTTATAATTAAAATAAATGGTAAAATAAATTAATATAAATGGTAAATTTGTAATATCATGCATGTTGCTTAGACTTTTTTGATGTGTGTAGTTTAGTTCTGTACTCTTTCTAGGCGCAGGACCGTGTTCTGTGGCGCGTGTTGGGAGAGGCCCATGTCCAGTAGTGGACTGCAATAGGCTAGTTGAATGATTGATTGTACTCTTTTTATACGACGACGTGTTGGTGAAAAAAAAACCTCTGTGCTTTATGAAAATGAACCTTTTAGAGATTCTTAAATACCCTAACAAGCAAATGCCTACTACTACTACTACCTTAGACATTAAAACTGACACAACACCCTGAAGGTGGACTAAACGAGAATAACGACGAGCAACCATATCTGTTATATCTCATGGTAATAAAATTGATGTTGTAGATACAATTAAATTTCTAGGAGTACAAATAGATGCCTTACTAAACTGGAAACAGGAAGTATCATCTATTGTTAATACAGTAAGTTCAGCATTTTATGCAATCAGAACGCTCAGAGATAATCTAACAATGGCAGCTTAAAATGGTTTACTTTGCTCTGGTTGAATCAAAGTTGCGGTACAGCATTCAATGTTGGGGATATAGTTATCAGTACAATATAAATGCTGCTTTTGTAATACAAAAGAGAGCCATAAGAACAATGGTATGCATTAAGCAAACTGAATCACGTAGAAACCACTTTAAAACATTGAATATACTAACAGTACCATCTCTTTACATCTTAGTTACTTTAACCAACCTTGTAAAAAACCTAGGGAAATATGAAACGGAATCTGAGAGGGAAATCAGACTACGGAGAAAAGATCTACCGGTTAGGATACAAACACATCTGAATGTAGTACAGCATGGTGTAGGTATTCGGGCTGTCACATTGTTTAATAAATTACCTCCAGAGTTCAAACTGATTTCAAACCACAAAATTTTTAACAATAAATTAAAATTATTCCTCCTGGAAAAATGTTTTTATAGCATAGATGAATTTCTTCAGGACAAGAAAAAATAGAATTTATATTTTAGTACCAATTGTTATGTTTTAGTTTTTATTAATAATTATTTTTTGTTCATTGCGTTCTAAATGTTTTATATTTTGTAATTCAATTCTATTTTTGTGTTACATAATTATTATTCAAATTGTTAATTTTTGTATATTTTTAATGTTCCTAGTTATAAGTAAATTTCAACACAAATGTAAAATTTTGTTTATGAAATAAATGTCTTATGTCTTAACCCTGACGGCCTCTTGCTGAAAGAGATCAGCAATTTGTATAGTGAAGTTTATTTTTCCATTTTTATACTAAATTCTTTACACTTTTCTAAGCCAACGTAATATCCTGGTTCTATGCAGAGAACTACATCTTTAATTCGATAAAGTAAAATGGCATCACGGCTTCTCTGATAAGATATTAAATTTACATACGTACGTGTTTCCATCTTCGTGTAACCCCTGGCCGCTTAAGCTCAAAGTGATTGATAGCTTTTGAATTTATTTTTTAAGAGAACAAAAACTGGTTTGTTACTAAACTATAAACGTTACATTGCAGGAATTTAGAAATAATTAGGTCCACTATAATGGAGCGAAATTTGGCCTACAGATAGCATGATTCGATGGAGAGGATTTTATAGCATTTGTGATAGTCTTTCGAATGTATACCCATATAAACCAATATTCAATCATTAAAATTGATCAAGAACACATATAAAAATACAGCAAAATTAAAAGCCTTCTCCACGGTTCGCAGTCGTATAAAAAATAGCACATCGCTCATGATAATCATGCCATTTCGTTATAATATATTAGAAGTATAAATTCGTACGTAATTTTGAATGGGTTCAAGCATTACGTTGTTGGCATACCTGAGCAGAACCGTTGATGATATTTCCGTGAGGGGCTTAATGTGTAAGTACCAGTTTACACGGCTTTGGGAAACTCTATAGCCGACGAGAATACTTGTAGTTGGAACTTGGAGAATATTTGAATTTAATTGTATTCCTTTGCTGTCTACCTGTTTAATTAATTGTTATTGTTTGGGAGTAATTTGGCTTATGTTGTTAGTGTAGGTTTGTTTACATTCATTTTAGTTACTTTGTTAAATATGTGTATGTATGAACATTAATTTATCCTCGTATTATTATGGAGTAAGATATAAATATGTTACTTGCCTATCTCATCTCTTGGATATCGTAAAATCCCAGTTAGAGAAAGTTCGTTAATATTTTCTCTACGAAAACAAAAGAGAGAAAACTTGATATAAATCCCTACCAATTTATTTCAACAGCGTGGTATTAGTACGGCATGTTTTCATACGTCACAGGACGTGCGCTGCTCAGTATTGGGACATACAAAGAAAATTGTAGGTTACTCCGTATTCGCAGAAATTCGCTAATGTAACATCATGATAAGCGTAAAATATTAAGCGTATATACTAATACCTACTTACCTTGATATTTCGTAATGTTGATAATTCTACTTATTTTCCTGAAAACAAAAGAAAAACACTTTGAAATAAAATTATATAAAGAAATTTGTATATTTTGCTAAGTATTAATAGGAATGATGTTCACCAAAGACGGGGTGTAACTACCTACTGTCTATATTGATAGAGTGAAAGGTAAACGAACTTTAATATTCTTAAAATACCAGCAGTATAGAGTTTTATATTGCAATAGCTCTTACTTAAACTCTTTGTACACCGCATAATATGTAAAAACGTTTGTAAGAATATATTAAGTAATCGAAAACGAATAAATTTACCCTATTGCATGACTTTAAATATAAATATTATGCAACTGAAAAAAACAGATTAAATCTGTGCTCGAGCGCTTAAAGGTTTGATTTCGGCGGAAATTGAAATTGCAACCTCCGGCGCTGGTAAGTACTACTACTGCATTTGAGCACTGTTGGGTTTCCCTTGATTTAAAAAATTGTAATTATATCGTATTAATATATTTTTAAATTTTTTTGTAAAAATCCGTGTGGTGACGGAGTAAGAATACAATATGTCACCACCCCATCTCATCCCATGGGTGTCGTAAAAACCGACTAAGGGAATAACCGTAACTACTATCTTTACGAAATATAAAGAAGGAAAACTTGAAATTAAACCCTATACCAATCCGTCTGGCCAGCGTGGTATTTTTTTTTTTTGTTTTCCTTCCCGGGTTTAATCCGCCCAAGGAAGGGAGTTTATTGCGACGTAATGCGCGAACTTACTGCTATTAGATACAGTTATAATAGTTTATTATGTTTACATACTAAGAGGATATTTGGTTTAAATTTGTCACCTCGCAGGGTGACATAATAAAAATGTGAGATAATTTTTAGTAACAATGCCAATGGTGCAAAAAACTGTTTTAGTTACATTATTAGGATATTAATTATTTACAATTGGTTGAACATAGGTGTAGTGTAATGGGGAGGTGAGTTGTCTTTCTGGTGTGTGAATGAGCTATGTGTTGTTAAACTTTTTTAAGGTATTTACTATGTGAATGAGGTGTGTCATGAAAGTGTTTATAGTTATTTCGTTGGTGAGTATTTGTTCGATGATGTAGGGGTTGATGTTTGTGTGTGGCAGTGTTGCTCATGTGTAAGGCGAGTACGTGTGTATTGTGGACATTGTGTTAGTAAGTGTGTAAATGTTTGTATTGTCGTATCGTCGCATGGGCATGTATTGTTGTTGGTTATTTTAAAACGATGGAGATACTCTTTGTGATAGCCATGATTGGTAAGAAGTTGTGAGAGTGCGAATGTTTGTCCAGTTTTATTTATGAGTGAGTGTAATTGTGTTAGTGTAGGACAATATTTTCTGATGGTTAGGCCTTTGGGATTGTTGTAATAAGTGCATGAGGCTTGGGTGAGACTGTCTTTTTTTGCGAGGCTTTTGGGATAGCTGAGTGGAAAGTGGTGAAATATTGGAGGTTCGTTTAAATTTGCAGCAGCCTTCGCAGCAATATCCGCGACCTCGTTGCCGTGTATACCGACGTGTGCTTTTGTCCATATGAACTTGATTCGTGTGTGAGTGTTGTGTATTGTTCTTTGGATATTGTTTGTGATTTGGTGTGTACTGAGTGTGTTATTAATGTCATCAAGTGCCGATCTGGAGTCAGACATAATGACAGCGTCGGTGATTGTATGATTTTGTAGCCATTTACACGATTGGTCGATTGCGACTAGTTCGGCCTGGTAGATGGAGCATGCGGAGTGTAGTTTAAACGTTTTTGTAATGATTGTGTTGTGGGGAGTGTGAACAATGAAGGCAGCTCCCACGAGATTATCGTGTTTACTACCGTCAGTGTAAATGTGGTATGCGTCGAGATGATTGATGAGTATAGTGTCTAGTTCGTCTTGAGTGGCTATTGTACTGTACAAGTGTGGTGTTCTGAGCGCGGGGTGGAGTAACTGAGAGGGAGGTGTAGGAGTATCTAGTGTGATGTCGTCGGGAAGGTATTCAGTGAAACCAGTAATGCGGGTTTTTTCAGCTTTTGCGGTTTCCAAAACTTTAATGTCTAGTGGTATGAGGGTGGCAAGGGCAATGGCGTCAGTGGTATTGATAGTCCTAAATCCTTTTATTATTTTGAGAGCAAATCCGCGTTGTAGTGAGAGAAGTTTATTGACATTTGTTTCGTATGTCAGTGCCTTTTGCCAGACACTGGAAGCATAGCACACGATGGGTTCGATTACCCCCCTGTAAAGTGTTTGTATGTTTTCAGAGTGTATACCCCATGTAGGGCGAACGAATTGAGTGAGTTTATTATAAGTAACCCTCCGTCACGGGAGGAGGCCTGTCCCTGCAGTGGGACATTAATGGGCTGTTATGATGATATTTTTGTAATATCAGACTTTCATAAATCTTACGCACATGTCTGCTCGGGCTGGTAAAGTGATGGCGAGGGAGTAAACCCATTTTATGGCCACCATCTTTCATAGACTTTATAAGCGTTTTACATCAGGTTCGATACAGGTATAACTAGTCATTCGTTAAAAAGAATAACAATAAATAATCATATAGCATCCAGCATTTGTACAAATAATTTCATCCTATTCTATCAACTGAGTGAGTCGATAAATTACGATTTGGACGATCCATCAATATTACACGTCATGAGATCCTTGTAGCAGTTACTTCCTACAAAATTACTCATCGATCATACAGGATACCATTTGTCTGGTACATGTCCCATTATATTTCTTCGCTGTACTAATTTCGGAAAGATGATAAATAAGTTTGTATTAATCCTTAAGTTTCGAGCGTAAACAGAAAAGTTTTCACATGAATTACGTACTTCGGGGCATTAAAGGTCCATGAAAGAACTAAGCTAATACATCTTCCTAATAACCTTTAAATTTTAAGAACTAGGAAGAATATATAGCTTTACCTATTTTATACAGTTACTGGAGATAATAATGTGCATTTTAAGCACACATTCGTTCATGGCGCAGGACCGTGTTCTATGGCGCGTGTTGGGAGAGGCCGATGTCCAGGAGTAGACTGCGATAGGCTAATTGATTGATAGATTCAGTTTTTAGTCGCAATTGATATTTGCTGTGCTGACTGTCGTTGAGTTATCTCCAAAGACGTTTGCTTTTTGTCAAGCAAAACAACTCTGAGAAAAACTCCGCCTGGTCAGCGTGGTGCTTTGTGGACTATATTTTTTATTCTTTACTGTAGGAAGCAGGTTTTGGTATAAGCTGCTAAAATGTTTTTAGATGACATCCAGCCATTCCACCAGTGCTGAGTATATAGACCTCATTCATTCCCTCCTGACATCATTCTCAAACGTCACGAGGTACCTAAAATAAACAGTTAAAACTAGTTTAAAAAGCAAATCACATTCGTTTACTTCTAAAATAAAATGTTTGCATAAATCTTTGTGAAATTAAGCCAATATTTCAATTCCAAATCAACACAACAAAATCCTTTCATTGCTATACAGTCATTACAAAAAGCCCCTTTTGCACAATTAAGTTAGTACAAATGTATTTTATAATATTAACCAGCACCTGTCTTATTCACAGTAAAATGCCGTGATAGGATGAAAAGTGAGTTGAAATGTAACGTTTTTATTCGTTATTCTAAAAAGTTATTTTCAGTGGAAAAGCCTTTTAACTAAAATGGGTTCGGATGGTCGACTCGGTTCACTCAGTTACTGTAAACATTCAAAAGCAAACACGGATCGGTTTACATTTTAAAAAGGCATTTTAGCACTTACAATAACGTATGAGATACAGGTACAATAAATGGTACAATAATGCTTTTATTTTATATACGAAATAATGAGTTCGAGCTTAACGATTAATTTTTATATGTTGAATAAACTTAAACTTAAATTTTATTTGCAGTTGAGTCTATAATAGCTTCTTCGAAAAGTTTTAGCATAATGTTTTCACTACCGATATGTCGTGTCTAGTCGTAACAAACTTCTTCATTAGTAACGCAATTATTAAATAAGGTAATATTTATCATAAAACTAATATGTCATCGAATTATGTAGGTAATTATTCTTGTTAGTTACCTATCACAAAAAATGGATGAGGATAAACTGAGACAAAAATACTGTTTTTATTCCATTTGAAATACATTTTCAAACTCAACAAAAAACTTAAAGGAAAATATTTAAAAAAGACATCGTTTAAATCTGGGCCGTAACAACATGTCAAGCTGTAAAGTGTCCTAGCGTAAATCCAAAGGAGGGTGGTATCACGGAGTTTATATATGCCAAGGTCGTTGATAACACGCATTAGTGGTTGTGGGTGGCGTGTTAGGTACAACGCTGTCAGGAAGTGGTCGCCACGAGTAGTGAACGGCCCACACTCATTTGTATTCATCAGGACTAAACTGTGTTTCATGTTAGAGGGGGCAGAATTGCGTGAAATTTGTAGAAACGTTGCTACTATGATTTAATTTTTAATAGTTTGCAGTTTAAATAAAACTTTACTGTTGAAAATAATATGAATGATTAAACTAGCTTCTAATAATGACTTTTTACAAATGAATAAAGCCACTATAAATTTTCTGCCATATGCATAAAGAAAAGTGGTCGAAATAGACTGTTACAATTTACGTTTCAATCCAAATTAACTAAGAAAAAACAAAACATACAATATTTTTGTGGTAATACTATTGCATTGATCGCAGAAGGCATTGAGAAAGCATAGGCAAACATTATTTTTAATGCACTTGAAGAATTTTAATTTCCATCCAGCGTCAATGTGTCAGACAGAGCAAGTGAAAATAGTTCTCATTTATATTTTAGTTATGCTTTTAACATGTAGAGGAACTCTATATCGGTCTTTTACAGAAATAAATTTCTATAAACTGAACTAGGAAAGCGGAGCTCCACTTAGCTAAATTGAGCTATTTGAGATAGGTTGACTTTTAGGTAGTAATTCTGACAAGTGAGGTGTTAAAAGCCCACAGTGTTTTGTTGATGTAGGTACGGAAATATACGACCGCATTTGTAGTAAGTTGGTGTTTGTTCAGCAACCAATTGAGGTCAAATAAACGTTGATTGGATGCTACTGATGCTAGTGTAAGATGTATTTGTCTTCCTGTATTAATTATATCAACATGGTGAGGGAGTAAGAATACATAATGCTGATTCCACATCTTATTCCGTGTTTGTCGTAAAGGCCGTCATTAAGAGAGAAAAATAGGTAATAAAAACAATAATATGACATTATAAAAAAGAAATACTTGACATAAACTTTAAATTTGTCAATTTGTCTGCCCGTAACCGATTTCGATGCCGATTGGCTACGGATTTCGAGAAATTACCAAAGCAACTATGTCAAATAAAACCTTAACTGTCTTCTTTAAATGGATTTTGAATCGACAGGATTGTAAGGAAAAACATTTAAAAACGTTTAGATAGCATGAAATTTCTTAAAACTTATTTAAAAAGAAACTAAGTTTATCCCTCTTCTCATATTTACAGAACCATTCATGAAAATATAGTAAAAATGGTTGTTTTAGTAGTTTAATTTGATGGCAAAGATGTTTATATTGACACCAAAAAGGTTGTATTGTCAAATATTTGTCAGGAGGCGGAGCCTCGGGTCGTATTCTAAGTGAACTACGATTAAGTATTTACATGAGACAATAATGTTCTTTATGGTACACATAATTCAATGTTTTATTATGTGTGTTAATGCATGAACGTTGTAGCTTGCTCGTGTTAGTGTAGTTGGGTATAAAATAAAGTAATAAGAGCGTCGAATGAATCCTTATAGTGCGGAAAGAATAACCTAGATTTAAGATGACGAGGACAGTGACGAAATCAAACCTTTATTAGGTTTACTTATAGATATAATGATCAGTTGTACCTAGTTGTAATAAGTATAAAAGAACAACGTACTGACGAACCAAAAGTGTCGTAAGTGCATTTCACTTTAAAACGAATGAGTGTTTGTTTATTCTATCAAAGTTTTTTTTTATATTTTACTATTCTGACATTGATTTATAAAAAACCCTAGATGCACATTTTCAAACAAAACTAACAGCCAAAAGTGTCACCAAATTAAACATACGCAATAAATACGTATAGTAATATCGTAAACATATTTTTTTTTCAAATTCAATCTTACACGCATGACATAAAGTTGTATTTAAAAAGTAATGCACATAAAGCAATAAAATTTAATGATTGACGTTTGCCGGTAGAACAACGCGATACTAATTTAATAAAAGTGCACAATGCGCCTATTTGTTGCGGACGTTTTTGGGAAGTGGAGTGTGTATCTTTGGTTTTTTGTAAATCAATGTATTCTGAGCTTAGATTTATTTACTGTCCGTAACTTCACTTTAGTTGTGCAAGAATAGCAGCGTATTTGCCGTAGCAAAAAGGCAGTGTGAGGGCTATATTTGTCTTTCTATTGTGAATACTAATCGATATGTATTATTTCATTTATGTGTTTTCAATTGTGCATGAATTAGGTTGTATACTTGATTGCATGTTTAAATTAGTGATACTGAGATAACATTAAAACATATAATACAGGTACCATTACCGTATCGGGCCAATACTGCATCTTTGACATTTTGAGACATTACCTTTTTACAGCCTAGAAGCAGAAACGTTTGAAAGGAGTACGAAACGTGACCTTATTCAAGTAACAAATGTTATTCCGTCACGTACAAAATACAATATTGAACAATAATTTTACGATATAATAGTTGTTACATTAAGCTAAACGAGCCACATCAGTCGTGTTTGTAATATCGATTTATTTTGTAGCATGTTTGTAAAATTAGATGTTTGTGTTTTTTTTTGTCAAAAATGTTCAAGCTACGGAAGTAGCTTGAACATTTTTGACAAAAAAAAACAAATAGACCTGGTGGAAAAAAAACATATATACCTGGTTAAGATCAGGTCTATATAGCAGTGAACTTATTGACCAAAGATACGCTGTTTATCGCAGGGATAGAGACCTAAGTAGAGACTCTAAGAAAGATGGTGGAGGTGTCCTACTTGCAATTGCAAAGAATTTAAATTCACGCAGGGCTCAACAATGGGAAAGTCAATGCGAGGACCTATGGGTCATATTAGAATTGAGTGTTGGTAAATGTGTTAGAAGGCTTGCTATCTGCGTCGTATACTTACCTCCTCCGCTTAAATTGAACACTCTATTAACCTTTTTGAACGGTGTCAATGGGGTAGCGCGGGAGGTCGATGATGTTGTTATCATTGGTGATTATAACTTAGGATTTATTAAATGGACATGTCAAAATAAGGAAAATCACCTCACTATGACTGTGCTCTAGGCTATTCATTAATCGATTCCATTTCAGTTAATAACCTACGTCAGTACAATAAAATAACTAACTCAGACGGTCGGATTCTTGATCTCGTCCTTAGTAGTATTCGAGATGTTGACGTATCTAATCCTCCAGACTGTTTAAGTAGGATTGACAAACATCACCCATGCTTATTAATAACCTTCCATTTTCCTATTGGAAAGCAGAACATGAAATCAAACCAACGTTCTGGATACAACTACTTTAAAGCGGACTACAACGCTATTAGACACGACCTAGAAACTTCTAATCTAGACATTATAATGAACGAGGTCAAGGACGTTAACGAATGTGTAGAAGTACTATATGGTATCTTACGAGACTCCATAGAAAAGCACGTTCCGAGATACAGACAACGTTCACGTCAATATCCTCCGTGGTACTCTATCTCCTTAATAAAACTGTTATCGGAAAAAGAAAAAGTGAGAGGCATATACCGTAAACATCACAATCCCAGAGACAAAATTAGCTTTCAAGAACTTCGTAGCCAGTGCAACAAATTAGCGCGTACTTGCTATAGCAATTACAAACTAAAAATAGAATCAGATATTAAAAAAAATCCGAAAGCCTTCTGGCGTTACATTAAAAACAAAAAGCGGTCAGAAACATCAATCCCCTCCCAAATGAAACTGGACGACGTGAAGGTAGGTGGCGGGACCAATATTGCCAATTTATTTGCACAACACTTTGCATCGATTTACAATGCAAACCTGAACAGTAGCCCCCAACTCTCTACCGGCCTCAACAATAACCTTACTCTAAGCCATCTAGTGGTCACAAACAAAGAAGTTGCAAGTAAACTCAAGAAACTCGATACAAGTAAAAGTGCAGGACCTGACTCTATCCCCCCTATTTTTATTAAATACTGCGCTGAATATCTTGTTTCACCATTGACAACAATTTTTAACCGTTCTCTGCAACAGGGTATCTTTCCGGACGCGTGGAAAAGGGCAAGGATTGTTCCTGTGTACAAAAAGGGCGATCCATCGGATGTCACGAATTACCGTCCTATCTCGATTCTGTCCTGCTTTCCGAAAATTTTTGAATCGCTTATCCAGCCTACTGTAGCTCAGCACCTAGACCGATTAATCTCACCCTGCCAGCATGGTTTTAAACTGGGTAAAAACGTGGTCACAAATCTGACGGAATTTACATCTGACATAACTCGGTCGCTAGATAGAGGACAGGAAGTTGATGCTATATACACTGACTTTAGCAGCGCTTTCGATAAAGTGAATCATCAATTACTTCTATCAAAACTGCAAATGTATGGTATACATGGTTCCCTACTTAGATGGATTACATCATACCTATCTAAAAGATCACAAATAATAGCTCTAAAGGGACACCAATCAAGTGAATATTATGTAGAATCTGGTATACCACAGGGCTCCCACTTCGCGCCATTACTTTTCAATGTATTTATCAACGATGTAACCACTGAAATACACAACTGTAAGGCTTTACTTTTCGCAGACGATTTAAAGTTTTACAAACCCATATCGACCTATGAAGACATGCTGTCCATGCAAAGAGACATGGACCGAATTGTTAACTGGTGCTCTACAAATGGCATGACACTCAACACTCAAAAATGCTCCCACATAAAATACACGAGGAAGAAACAATCGTTACAATCTACATACAAAATAAAAGACAAATTACTAAACCAAGTCAACGAAGTACGATTTGGGCGTTTTGATTGATAGCAAAATGTCCTTTAAAACTCATATAGACAGTGTAGTCACAAAATCAGTGCAGATGCTTGGATTTATTAACCGGAACACCAAGGGATTTCAACAAACAAGCACCAAAGTCACCTTATACAACACCCTGGTTAGAAGTCGCTTGGAGTACGCAAGCATAATATGGAATCCACAGTACGCAATTGACTCACAACGCATCGAAAGCGTACAAAGGACATTCACACGAGGACTAGCTTTTGTATCACCTGGAATCTCTCATAGATGTCCGTATCAACAAAGGCTACAACATTTCAATATGCATACCCTGCGAGACCGACGTATATGTCAGGATGTACTGTTTCTGCAAAAGCTCATCACGGGTAAACTGGACAGTGGTGAGTTGTTATCGCGTATCGCCCTCCAGGTGCCTTCCAAAATTCCCAGGTACCCAATTACCACTACCTTTTTTATACTAACCTCCAAAACAAACTTTGGTGCCAACTCTCCGATTTATCGGATCTGTAGAGAGACGAATATGGTTACCAAGAAAAGTCCTGATATTGACATACACCATGATACAAAAAACACTCTAAAATCCAAAATTTTCAAAATTTTCAAAACATTCCCTCACACCAATGATAACAACACTAGTCGCCCTCAAAGATGATTGAATTTTGAATTGTTATTCTCTTGCTTTTGAATCAACATCTTATTGTGCTAATCTATTATTTCTGTTGTATTGTAATTTTTTTTTTTTTTTTGATACTCTTACTTTTGATTTTTACTATTATTATGCTGTAAATTTTTAATTGTAAACACTAAATGGTTCTTTGTTTTCACTGTCGCATCTATGTGTAAATGCTGGTCAATCCTTAATTGGCAAATGTATCAGATTCAATACTATTCTGCGGCTGTAATATGTGAAATATGTATAGATTTGCTGTGGACTAACCTTATATAAATAAATAAAATAAATAAGTATATAGTAATTGAAAGGGAAAAAATCTGTTATATAATTTGTCTTAAAATAAGTATTAAGATAGTTTAAAATACAAATCTCGCACAAGATCTTAAGGCCTGGGACGAAGGTACTGATACTTTATCACATCTACACACACCATAAAATTAGGGTCGTAAATTACTGGAAATTGAAAAGTCGCCATCAAGGCACTATTATGAAACAAACGATACGGACTAAAAAGAAGATTACAAGGCTGCAAAATATTCAGCCCTTTGCTAACGCTTAATATTCGTACCCTTAATAACGTACCCTTAAAATGAGTATCCAAACAATATTAAAATTAGTCGATCTTGCAAAAACAGCGCTCTACCTTTAGTAATTTGTAGAACTTGTTTACACTTTTGTGAGAAATCGCCAGGTAAAGTGAACCAATGAAGTTTATAGGTCAGTAGTAACCTAGGTAGTTTATAGTGACGACGAGATTGTTATGTATAGAGCAACTGTAGGCCAAGTCTGAGTTTGCACATTTGATTACCTTACAAATATAAATATAAATTCCTACACAAAATACAGATTTTGTGTAGGAATTTATATTTATATTTGTAAGGTAATCAAATGTGCAAATGCAAACTGCGTAGCATTTTCTGCTCTATCTCTTGGAGGTATGTTACATATTTGAAAAGACTTTTAAAACGGCAAGTTTAAAAAGTAATTTGCAGCATTAAACTTAAATTTTATAAGACGAATCTCACCCACTTTCTTTTCATTGAGTTTCAGCAAGCCAATATCATGACCAAGCGCGTAAACTCGTAAATAACACCCTGCATGATACTTGGCGAATCCTATGGAAAAGAGAAAACGTTTTCTGACCCCTAAAGGTAAATCCGTTAAGAACAAGTAAAGTAAATGTGGAATTTGGATTAGTTCAGTTGTAGGAATGACTGAAGCTACTTACAATACAAATAAGATGCAATTTTAAAAAACCTGCTCCATAACTCCTAAAGAAAACATCTTTTTTATATCCAACCAAAAATAGTCACATGGGTTCGTATTAATGAAACGTAGTTATACATTTCAGGCAAAAAAATGTTGAAAATCACTTGTAAATAGTTAAAGAAAAAAATACGATTTCGAAGAAAAACTGCAACAACGAGATGATAATAACACTTTTCATTTTACAGCACAGGTATATTATTATGTGATTTAAAATGGCGCACTGTCAACTTTATTTCTAACATATTTTAGCTATTCAAATAAAATGTCAGAGTTTCTACTGAACAATGCAGGTGAAATGTTATGAATTGCAGAGATAGCATTAAAGCAAGTCACTGCGGATAATAGTCGTAAGGTGAAATACGCTTATGTAAATGTTTCAAGGCCTGTACTAGCTGTCATATCGAAGGTTCGAATTGCCTGTAAAGATTTTATCTTTACTATTGACGTTTTATCTTTAATATGCTTCTAAGAACGTAACATTCGAATCTACATGCCAAAAGGGATGCCAAGAAACAAGATCCCGAGTGAATGAACGTGAACAGATGTAGTGAATAATTTACCTAGCTACACTTTGAACACGGTTCCGCGCTTGATGAGTAACCTTTCCCATTTCGCTATTACACCAGAACGGCTACTACCTCTGGGAATATATGAATGTATAAATTTTTCAAGCGACTCAATTAGACAGAACGAATTTCAACAAGTTGGACGGCACCACTAATTGGCTTTGTACGAACACACATTTTTCATATGTTGAAACCTACCCATTGTCAATGACATGTAGCCATTTCATACAAGCATTCATTAGTATATCTAAGTTTCTTGGCTAAAGCCAATATTCTGATACAAATTCTGATTTGTATTGACTCCGTGGGTTCGGCTAATGCCGAATAATCCATACTAATATTATAAATGCCAAAGTAACTCTGTCTGTCTGTCTGTCTGTTACTTTTTCACGCCTAAACGGCTGAACGGATTTCGATGAAATTTGGTACAGACAATCTTTAGACCCTGAGAAAGAACATAGGCTACTTTTTATTAGCAATCATATTATATTTTGATTTCATAGAATTTTGGCGGGAAAGCTGTGTCACGTGACCTATGACGTCATAGAATTTTGGTCACGTGACCCGTGACGTCATAAAATTTTGACAGATGAGTCGTGACGTCACAGAATTTTGGCGAAAAAATATTTTTTGACAGTTGAGTCGTGACGTCATTGAATTTTTGAACGCTGAGTCGTGACGTCACAGAATTAAACTTTGACAGCTGAGCCGTGACGTTTTTTAATTTTTGACAGATGAGTCGTGACGTCACAGAATTTTTGACAGATGATTCGTGACGTCACAGAATTTTGGCGGGTCAATATATTTTGGCAGCTGAGCCGTGACGTTTTTGAATTTTTGACAGATAGGCGTGACGTCATAAAATTTTTGACAGCTAAGTCGTGACGTCATTGAATTTTAGCGGGAAAAATAGTATTAAAACAGCTGAATCCTGGCGTTATCACAATTTGGCAGGAAAATAAATAGGTTTGTATAGGACCCTCGGTGCGCGAGTCAGACTCGCACTTGACCGGTTTTTTAAGCTGTGGGTCTGATATATCTAGAGAGCTTAAATTCGTAATTGTCAACTTATTTCATCATAACAGCCCATTAATGTCCCACTACAGGGACGGGCCTCCTTCCTTGACGGAGGGATACTTGGCCTACTAATACCACGCTTGCAGACGGATTGGTATAGGGTTTAATTTCAAGTTTTCCTTCTTTTAATTTAGTGAAGATAATATTTACCTTATTTGTTAGGCACTAAAGTGACACACCTTTGCTTATCCTATCCTACTAATCTTATAAATGCAAAAGTTTGGATGATGGATGGATGTTTGTTACCCTTTTACGCAAAAACTACTAAATGAAATTTGGAATATAGGTAGTTTATGGTGTAAAATAACAATTAAGCGGGTAATACCGCGGGCATCAGCTAGTTTTTAATAAAAGACTAAAAGAAAAAAAAGGGTTCTCCGTACCTAATCTTCTAGGCATTGTGCTATATTTAAAGTTAAGAATGATTACATTGTCGAAGAATCTACCGGCACATTATACTTTCTACGACATCGAGTTTTAAATTTAGTAAGGAAACTCTTGGCCATGCCAGCAAACAGATGGCGACAAAGTAAAATCATTTTACAACTACCATACGTCGCCTTTGTTTCTGGGTCATACATAAGGTTCGATACAGTCATATTGCCGTGTCATATAAAAACCAAATACACATCTGCTGTAATTTTACGAACTGAAGTACTGGTCTGAGGTAACTAAACAAGATCTAAAATAGTTACACATTAAGTCATCATAACAGCCAATTAATGTCCCACTGCAAGGACGGGCCACATCCCGTGTCGAAGAGATAGTTGGCCTACTAATACCACGCTGGCAAGGTTCAATTCCAAGTTTTCCTTCTTTTTTATTTCGTAAAGATAATATTCACGGATAGTCCCTTAGTCGGTTTTAACGACACCTATGGGATGAGATGGGGTGGTGACATATTGTATTCTTACTCCGTCACCACACGGATAAGTACAAATCTTTAATTACAATTAACTAAATATCGTCGCTGCTTATCCAATGAGTGACACCAAAAAAAACTGACAACTGAAACTATAGATATAGTTTTAATAATGGCATACTCTCTCGTTTGGTTTATTGTACAAGTACCTATGCTTTGCTCTGTATTAGGTAATACAGACATAAACAATAAGTCATTAATATTAAGAACAAAAGTTGTGCAAACTATTGAATATTGAATCGTATTCATGTAAACATAGCGCATTGCGGTGAAATGAAATAGTTTCTATGTTGTTATATGTAAATACCAATGTGTATACAATATCTTGTGGAATTGAATTCATTGTTTCTGTATTGATCATCAGATCCTTATGTATATGATAGATAGTAGAAGCTGTAAAGGTGAAGTATTGAACAACTAATTTTGTTTTCAGATATGAGTCAGAGAGATGAAATAGGGTGTTCTTTGAAAGCTTTTACAAATATAAATACTTTATTTTATAAAAAAACATTCCAAAAAAAAAACTAACATTATAGCTACTAAAATGTAGACGAATGTAAAAGGTTGACAAAAGTTGAGATAAAACACTTAGAAATGAAAAGAATAACGGAAGTAGGTAACAAGTTTGTGAAAACTTCTCGCGAAACTGGGCTTGATTCCTGCCAACGAAAAACTTAAAATGAAGTTTTTATTTAATGTCATAGAGTTCAAAATTCAGTAGTTTAAATAAACATGGTACAACAATGAATTACCTTTGTTCCGGCTCACACTTCACAGGCTATTGCATTTACCGCTTCATTTCACTCTTTACTAGTGCATTTGTGGTATTATTAAGGATAAAAGTTAGTATAATAATAACTATTTATTTATCGCTCAATACAGGTGAAATTTAGACCAAATTGTATTTGTTGTTTTTAGTTAGGTTCAAAATCCCTGAAGATATTATATTTATGTGCCATATTCAGTGCTTGCAAAACAATATTTTTGTTTGATCTACGAAAATTTGCTTGGATATCTTTTCCGATATAATGTACCTAAGTGAAAATTAAACGCGATTTTTAACGAAAAATTTGATGTGAACAAACATCCGCGATGTCCCTAACTTTAACATACCTTTTCACTTCATTCGGTTGATATTGGTACAGGATTCAAATTCAAATTCAAATTTCAAAATACTTTATTTCATAAAATTTATTACAAATTGTTTGAAATCGTCGTTTACTTAAAATTGAAGCTACAATTAAAATTATAGATCGACACAGACAAACGCTACAGCACTAAAAAAGCCGCGTTGTATTGTCAAATGTAAATTAAAGGAGAAAAATAAAACCAATCTACTACTCGAATATACTTGTCTGTCTGTGTTGATCTATAAATTCCAATAATTACAATATTGATAATTAATATTGATAATTACAATATTGATTGATAGGCCGCCTAATGCTATAAGTCTTTAAGACCAGCAAACTAATCATCTGACTCCCAAAACCAATTACGCAGTAGATCGGAAATAAGATGTACCTAAGGCTGCTAACAAAGAGTTAAACGACACTGAAAAACATATTTACAAAACTAGAATAAGCTATACACAGCACAAAAGTACTAATTCCCGTTGCTTCAGTTCTTGTTGGAACATTGTTAAAGTTAAAAATTGATTTAAGAACTCCACTTCTGTTAGCTTGTCTAAGATAAATAGTAGTTTGAACTCTGGAGTTAATGAACAGAAACTAGACTAGGACGGAATGAATTTAATAAAGAGTGAAGTGTATTGTGGTGGAAAATAACAAATGGAATAACTGTATTTACAATCGCATCATACGGACTAAAAAGGCTTAACTCAAATCCCTATATTTTAATGCCGAAGGTTTTGGAGGACCAATTTAACAGCAGACCAAATAATCTTTAATCATAATATGAGGAACTTCGATGCCGCGTTTCAACCTAAAAAGGATATGTGTAATGGTTATGCGTAACAAACTATACTTCACAACAAACCAACCGTGAACTGGAAAGGCGTTTAATTTTTGAACTTAGGTACAGTGATCTTTCTATAATTTTTAATCGTGAACGCGGTATGGATTAGTTTACCAATGTACAACATAATTATCATTATACTTAAACAATATCGCATCAAGTGTAGCGTTCGGAAAGCCGACTGCAGTAAATTTTTCAACTTCTAGTTTTTCTTCTTATTAATTTCCCTGTAGATCATAAGACGGTTTAGTTTTTTTCCCGGAACTCATCGAGTATCGTGCTCGGTGATCTTTATGAGGTCAGGCTGTTGATCCTGGCTTATAAGTAAGAGTCAATGTTGTGGAAATGGGATATGTCCCAGTTCTTTTTTTAATTTCGCTGCGGCATATTACTAATCCAAACTACGAGTATTATATCTACATATATACTACTCTTCAAGACAACTTCCGAACTAGGGATCAATCCCTGTGTTGCAAGGACTATAAAAAAAAATCTGAATGTTCTTTGTGTTCGATAATTTCATATTTAAGACAATAATTTGTGGACGATCGCTGAGTCATCGAGGCAGTTATTTAACACATCATTTCACAAATAGTTTCATTATAAATATAGTTTACATTCGTATAAAGTTGTAATAGACATAGGACGCTTACCCAAACATGAAAACTAACTAAAATGAATGGACCCTCGAAACCAATACCTGGAGACCATACAAATATTTGAGCGTAAGGATCAAACCCACAAATATATTACACAATAGTACAATGTTTAGTGAGGATAACCACTAAAGTCAACTCTGTAATAGCATTTATTAATAATTTATTTCATTTAAACATTATTTCAAATTGGTGTATATTTTATTTGTTATAATACTTTAAACTTACAGAATCGGTCGTATTGATCTGAATAGATCCGTGTGCTGACGTAGTAAGAATACAATATGTCACCACTCCATCTCATCGGTGATGGGTGTCGTAAAAACCGACTAAGGGACTATCCGTGAATGTTATATATTTACGAAATAGAAAGAAGGAAAACTTGAAATTAAACCCTATACCAATCCTTTTGGCCAGCGTGGTATTAGTAGGCCAAGTATCCCTCCGTCACGGGAGGAGGCCCGTCCGTGCAGTGGGACATTAATGGGTTGTTATGATGATGATCTGAATAGCATTACCTTCTTTTTGACTTGCAATTTGAAATGCAAATCTTAGTGTGCATGAATGCAGTTGCATTTGTCTGACTGTATTGTAGTTATAATCGATACGTTTTTACTCAAAAAGTATATTATTTGTAGGTTTTTAGTTATCAACAGGTATCCGTTGTTCTCTCATACAACAACAAACAATTTTCAGCAAAAACCGCAAAAAATAGGTCGAAGAATATCATCCTGAAATACTGTTTTCTTTTAATCTGTCAAAAGATAACAAAGCCTATTTATGTACTTTAGCGGACGTTAATATATTCGACAAAAGAAAAACAAGTACTGGGATCAGCATAAGAGCAGGATATTGAAAAGAAACTAGAGTTTTAGAAATGTATTGGAATAGCGACCACGTACAAATGTACGAGTTGCTGTGCATTGGCTCTTTATGCGATTGAATGATAACATCGTGATGAATCAGAGATACATATTACATATACCTATGTGGATTACGTGGATACACTTAGACACGTGTCTTCTAGTGAACGTGCTTCTATCCATTTGAAGATTAGACTGAAAACAATCAATACTGTTTTTTTTGTTTTTAATGTTTTTGTAAGAATGTTACTTCGGCTTAGTACCTAATAACTACAGCGTGAAGTATATGGGTTCTGTTTCTGCCGTACGCTTCCCGCTCTATGTTACGACACACCATTAAAATGAAATATATTACTGTAAAACTCATATTTGGTGAAAAGCTCGTAAATCACATTCTAGTCTGAGGTTATTTACACTAAAACCTTTTGACATCGCACGCAAACAGCCGTCAGATACTAATTATGAAATAGTGCAGTGGCGCTCGGTACATTTACAGTATTATGTAAAACGTTGCAGCAGTAAACACTGATATCGTTTAATATCTTACAAGTTATAGAATTATTAATAACACAATATATTATAATATAATGATCTGCGTGTATGTTATACTTGATAACCCGTGCCCACTTCGTTGGGCGGCGAAAAAAACGCGTCCGTTTTTTAAGCATTTTTCATTACTGCTCCACTCCTATTAGTCATAGCGTGATACTATATAGCATATGACTCTTCCCGATAAATGGACTATTCAATACAGAAAGAATTTTAAAATCGGTACATTAGATCCAGAGATTACCCCCTACAACCTCACAAACACACAAACTTTACCTCTTTATAATATTAGTATAGATTCAGTATCAAACCCACTTACGGGGTTTGATACTGAATCTCAACAATCATAATATCTACAATTAAAACATCAACACCGTAACACCAACGGTTCAAAATCTCAACACTTCAGAATGTCAACAGCTTAGTAGGTCAATAGTTTACAAGATCAAACTTTAAAATCTCAACATGGAAAGATTTTAGTTGCTGCTTATTGAAAGTAATCATCATAACAGCCCACTGCAGGGACGGGCCTCCTCCGGTGACGGAGGGATACTTGGCCTACTAATACCACGATAGCCAGACGGATTGGTATAGGGTTTAATTTTCAAGGAATTAATTTGAAAGTAATACAGATCATCATTTCAGCCAACAGACATCCACTGTTAAACGTAGGCCTCCTCAAAAAATTGCCACTTTGCGCGGTCCTGTGCCTCCCTCATCTATCGGCTTCCTGCCGTCCTAACTAGGTCGTCGGTCCATTGTGTGAGAGGTCTCCCCATCATGCGTCGCCACCCGGTATGCGGTCTCCATTGCAGAACCTTTCTGCCCCAACGGCTGTCGGTTCTCCGCGCTATGTGCCCTGCCCACCACCACTTTAACCGGGCAATTCTAAGTGCAAAATCGGTCACTTCGGTTCTCCTGCGGATCTTCTCATTTCTGATTCGATCACGCAGGGAAACCCCCAATATAGCTCTCTAGCACACAGCGCGGAGAACCGACAGCTGTTAGGCCAGAAAGGTTCTGCAATGGCGACCGCATACCGGGTAGCGACGCATGGTGGAGAGACCTCTCACACAATGGACCGACGACCTAGCTAGGACGGCAGGAAGCCGATAGATGAGGGAGGCACAGGACCGCGCAAAGTGGCAATTTTTGGAGGAGGCCTACGTTTAACAGTGGATGTCTGTTGGCTGAAATGATGATCTGTATTACTTTCAAATTAATTCCTTGAAAATTAAACCCTATACCAATCCGTCTGGCTATCGTGGTATTAGTAGGCCAAGTATCCCTCCGTCACCGGAGGAGGCCCGTCCCTGTAGTGGGCTGTTATGATGATTACTTTCAATAAGCATCAACTAAAATCTTTCCATGTTGAGATTTTAAAGTTTGATCTTGTAAACTATTGACCTACTCAGCTGTTGACATTCTGAAGTGTTGAGATTTTGAACCGTTGGTGTTACGGTGTTGATGTTTTAATTGTAGATATTATGATTGTTGAGATTCAGTATCAAACCCTTACGAGTAGCAACAATTTTCCGACTCCAGTGACAGTTTTTTTATCATCCAAGAATCTTAGCGTCGTGGAAGGTGCTACCTTTAAGAGGACGACAACAACATTGACGTTTCTAAGTATTCAATTATTATGGTAATTTTGCTTGATGTTGGAGAATCAAAAGGTTTAATTTTTCATTGAATTTATATACAAACGTTTAATTAATTCATTCTAAGTAGAACGAATCTCCTTAAAATGAATTAATTATTTACCTTTACCGTGGTTTGATTAAAGCCCATACTGTTCAGTGGAGCACGATCGCAAAGTCTCGTCAAGCACAATAAGAATTCCAACCATACTTCTAAGTCGAGTAATTCCTTTTGAAGAGACTCAAGCATGCCATTATAAGTATTATAATTATATTACTAGTTTCATTACTTATCTGATTTATTGGGGTTTTTCTTTTAGTGAAGGAAAATATTTTACAAGTAGGTAATAAAGTGTTTTAAATTTTTTATTATGTACCATACAAAATAATGGAATAGGTAATATTAATACAGCAAGGCCTGTCTTTCATTTTAGATGTTGACTGTATTGTGACACAGAGTCATCCCTAAATTATTTTGTTTTTAAACACAATAGTAACCAATGTCCTGGACTTAAAATATAAGAATGAATGAAAGCAGGTGAATATTTAGAAGAAGTTTCTATGGAATTGCACTCGTAAAATTGCAGTGAAAGAAGCTGACGGATTTATGAGTCATAAGCGTATTATTAGGTAATAATCGAAAAACAATAAAAACTACGTCAAGTGGGTACTTCCGATCGAGTGTTCTTGAGACAGTAAAGTGCTTAATTTTTTTTCATCGTAGAAACTAGTGGAATTCAGAAAATAATGTATTTTTTTAATACCTACATTTGGATTATATGGGTATATAAGACATTCCCGACGTTTTATATTCCATTAAATCGTAAACAAGTAAAGCAATTTCTCTTAAGGAAATGAAATTACATTACAGGAAACAAGCGTTGTCATTCTAAACCAACTGCACAAAAATGAAATGCTAGATGTACTTTGTATTCCGATATTTTTATATTTGTTAAAAACTCTTACATCGTAGAAAAAAAAACTTAAAACATCGGAACTTAAAATATTATTTTTCATTATGTTTTTTCAGATTAAATCGTTTCTGCGTTAAAGCTTTTATTAGAGATCGGCTCTTTTAAAAAAGCTAATGAATCGAGAAAGATCTTATTTGTCGGAAGCAGATGCACAATAACGTGAACGATTATTTTATGCCAGAGTAAAGAGACGTAAATGGCGCTGATTCATATTTTAAAGTAACTTTAACTTAGGTAATATTAAGTAACTCTACTTACATCCATTTTTTAAACACTTTTTTTATTGTTTTCATATTGGTTTCCCAAAGATTACAAAAACATATAAGCTAAGAGATAACAATAGATTTCTGTAATCATAAAAACGATCCATAGAGAACAAAAAGAAGAGATAGTCGATTATTCCTTGTCAGCTATCCTTTACATTAAGTATCTAGCTACTAGTCTAACAACAAAAACTTTCTTTTGGTTCAACACACCAGTCACGTCGTTTTAGTAATTGCTGATTTCCTCACCAAGTTTCGTTGAAGCAAAAACTAAACATCCAAGTCATGTATTCCTATCAGAGATTCATTAAATATAACAAATGAATTCGTACGTAATTGTAATTCAATGAGGCTCGTATTTTAAGCCTTTATTAACCTAATGCGAGAATTAATTCAGGCAGACCTTGTTTTCGAATGTGTAACATAATTTTTCAAAGTCCGCTCGTTGGTCGCTTTGGCGATAAAATAAATATAAATCGCTGACCCATAGGCGCGTTCGTTAGGGTTAAATTAACCGATACAGCTCTTTACCCTAAAACATAAATATTTTGTTAGGTATATTGGTAAAAAAGGGTTGATGCTACCATTCCTAAATGTAAAAATCGTGTGATGTACAAATTATTAATTTAGCTTAGTTTTGCTCCTGTTTTCTAATGGATTCAGTTAGTTTAATGTTAAATTGACATAGGTTTCTAAAAGAAATCGAAAAGCTTAATTTTATTTGCCTTTCATTGATTTATGTTGCATGTTTTCAGTACATTAAGCCCTACTACTTCGAGTCCTACTACAGACTGAGTCAAATTATTTCTCAAGTAAGTACCTATTGATACAGAAAGTTATAGTAGCCAACAAAAGAGTTAATATAATAAACTAAACTGGGTTAATATAATAGGCTAAACTGAATTTAGCCTGAAGTGAAGTGACGGAGTATGAATAAACCGACTAAGGGATTATCTGTGAATATTATCTTTACGAAATAAAAAGAAGGAAAACTTGAAATTAAAAACCAACCTACCAATACCAATCCGTCTGACCAGCGTGGTATTAGTAGGCCAAGTATTCCTCCGCCACGGGAGGAGGCCCGTCCCTGCAGAGGGACATTAATGGGCTGTTATGATGAGTTTAGCTTATTCTGTGACCATGTCTACGTACAAAGAAACTCTTCATAATATAACATAGCTACTAGGAAATGGCGTACGTAGCATTTTAATAAAAGCTTCAAGATAGTTTATGTGTTCACACGACGACAAGTAGTTACCGTTACTATACCTTATGGCTGGAGTTTTGTAGTACTGTTTTATAGCAAAGGATGCCGCAGTTATGAACTTGCGTAAACTTTTCACGATATTACTTGACTTTTTATGGAAAAGTAAATTAGCTTCCCGTGACGAGATACTAAATTTAATTGCACCTAGCTTATAAACAGGTAATGTTTCCGTTTCGTAACGGTGTAAAAAACATGATATCTTGAATCAAGGGCAAAAACTGACTAAAAGAAAGATCTAAATAAATTACATTTGTACTACCTACGATTTGTGGACTATGATTTTCAGTTGAATGACCTGAACCCCTATGCAGTCTTTTTGTGCCTTAAATAAATTCAAAAAGTTGTTTATTTTTCTTCATCACCACTGTTGCCATATCAAAGATCTGAGACAAATTAACTATCTTAGGTTATGTTATATGGTACAATTGTACATTAATGTACATGTTACGTAAACGTACTCCTAGAGTAGGCATTGAATACATAAATTCTCGGCTGTCCAAAAGTATGATCATAAATCATGTTACGGGACTAAAAACCAGCAGCAATTCGTGTAGAGTTCTAGAAAATATGTTCCGAGTAGTGCTAAAAACGTAGTACATGCAAAACTGTTACCATTAATTGAACAAATGATAGAATTATATCCAAAGAAAAAAGTCTATTATCATTACAGTTCTGTTACCGGCATTTGCCGGTGTGTCACTCTAAATTGAACAGGAAATTGTACTAAACACAGCAATAGATTGACAGCTTTTGTAAAAGGTAAATACGACAGGTTTTGTTTGTACACAAAACGCCTTTTATATCCTTCTAAAGATTTAGGGTATTAACTAAGGCTTTTGTCATGGGTTACATGTGCGAAAGTAGAATCTCACTAATCCTTCGCAGGATATAAAAGGTGCTATACCTACGTGCTGTACCAACGTATTACAAGTATCAGGTCGTTGATTGTTCTAAGGTGCCTCTCAAGCAATACATGCCAATAGTTGGTATTTTTTACATGTCTGATAGATAAGTGGAGTGTAAATTTAGATACCTTAGAGCATTTTTTACTAAATTATGAAACCGTACATTTGGAAGTATAGCTGCTGTTCCTGTACGGCAATTTTATGTAGGTTGAAAAGCTTCGAAGCAAAATGAAATTAAAAAGAGTTTTAAATATCTTAATCGTGAATGGGCTTCTGCTGGGCATAAGCTAGCTGCCTCTTTATGCCCAAGCTTATTCTGGTCCTTTCTCAGTCTCATTTATCGTCGTGGTCTACAACAAGAACAAGTTCTGTGACAGATTAGTTTGGGACTAGATGGCGTTGTGTGAATGTGTGAGGATTATTTATTTATTTAGATTAGACCATTTCATGGGTATAAAAAATGTATATTTACGACAAGCTTTATTATTTATAATAATGAACATGACTAGAAGATGATTAAAAATGCTACCTAGGAAAACGTGCATAATGCGGTCTGCCTTCGAGCGTTAAGATTAGACGTACCTTGTTTGCGTAATAGCTTAGGCTCTGAAACGGGAGAGAAATTGTGTGGTAATGTATTCCATAAGATTTATAAAGAGCTCTCATCCAGTGTTCCTGTTGCTCTACATATTTATTAATCATTAAAATCGATTTCTTATGCTACTCTGTGTTATGTTCAGTGATTTTGTCACTTGGTAAAAGAAAAATGTGAAAAGGTTGTTTACATTTACTTTCCTTTTATAAGATCGCGGAACATCTTTTAAAATTCAGGCTGTATTGTATACCTACAACATTCAATGTGACTTTTCACAATACCTACGTAGCTTTGAATAACGTGGAGTGAATTCCTTGCTAACAAGTCTTTACTTTGAGAGCTTGACATGAAGCAGTATTTATCCTCTTTACAATCTCGTGTCCTCGTGTTTATTGGTCATGGATGTGGCTGAAAGGAGATAGCTATAGGGTGACTAGGCCATAAGAAAAATCCTAATGAGGTGGATATATTATACCAGATACGCGCCAATAAGAGAGTCACTAAAGAGGAGTAAATGCGCGTTGTAAAGCTTGGCACCAACACTTGAAGTGATGATTATAACCACTCTGTCAGAATAAGCAACTACACTTATTCTGATAGAAAATGCCATTAAAAATGCAAAAGTTTGTCACTAAATAATATGTTTTTATAAATAATATACGTAGGTACTACATTCATCAACCAGATGTTAAAAAATTACTGGCATGTTTGATAAAACAGGATAATTTTATAAGGAAACTAATTTAAATAAACCCAGCTTAAACCGATGTCGGATTTTACGGTGTTTTGTGGGGAAAATATAACACTTCTTTGGTGTGTTTTTCCGTTTTCTTTGGAGATAATTGTAAGACTTTACCTTGTTGTCAAGGCTCACACCTGCTTAATAAATAATAGCCTTAAAATGCATATAAATTAACATATAAACCTTAGGTATATTTTTAAATAAAAAAAAATATTATTATTATTTATTAAACTATGGTTAACAAGTGGTTTAGTTGGTCATATAGTTCAGTCAAAATAAATATCCAGTTTGCATTAATTCCCAACAAGCTGGATTTTTGTGCAGGCCTTGAATACGTCATTACAAATGATATGTCAAAAGTCCCCATCGATCCCGCTTGTGCGTTGTTTTTTATTCAAGGTCAAAGGTCACAAATTTGCGTTTTTTGCGTATATCTCTGAAACAACAAGAGCTATCAAAAAATGGTTCAGACAAAGTTTGTAGATCGTAAAATTGTCTACAAAAAATATCTGAACACTTTTCTCCTACAAAGCATCGCTTTTGAGATATCGTGAATTTAGAGCGCAGGAAAGTCGTATTTTTGACTATATAGTCAAAAATACGACTTTCCTGCTAGTGTGTGCATATGCACACACTAGCTTATTCCCGCGATTCCGCCCGTATTTATAAGCATTATTAAAAATAGGCTTATTTCTATATATATAGTAGCATATGCATGCTTGGTCTTAGCCTAATCGGTTATAAATTGACAAGGTTACATACAAACTTTCATCCCCTATCTTATCCCTTTAGGGGTCGAATTTATCAAAATCCTTTCTTAGCGGATGCCTACGTTATAAAATCTACCTGCATGCCAAAATTCAGCCAGATCCCACCAGTGGTTTGGGCTGTGCGTTGATAGTTCTCTATGTCAGTCACCTTTAAGTTTTATATATATAGATGATTTCCGCACCACCTCTGAGGTAGGTAAGGCCAATCTTGCACCAACATAGAATCAAATACAACCGTACATTTAAAAAAATTCGACCCCTAAAGGGATAAGATAGGGGATGAAAGTTTGTATGTAACTTTGTCAATTTATAACCGATTAGGCTCAGACCAAGCATGCATAATATGCTACTATATATATAGAAATAAGCCTAATTTTTAATAATACTTATAAATACGGCCGAAATCGCGGGAAAAAGCTAGTGTGTGCAATAGTCAAAAATACGACTATCCTGCGCTCTAAAGTCACGATATCTCAAAAGCGATGCTTTGTAGGAGAAAAGTGTCGAGTTATTTTTTGTAGACAATTTTACGATCTACAAACTTTGTTTGAACTATTTTTCGATAGCTCTCGTTGTTTCAGAGATATACGCAAAAAACGCAAATTTGTGACCTTTGACCTTGAATAAAAAACAACGCACAAGCGGGATCGATGGGGACTTTTGACATATCATTTGTAATGACATATTCAAGGCCTGCACAAAAATCCAGCTTGTTGGGAATTAATGCAAACTTTAATCATAATTTTGTCTATTTTGACTGGGCTACATAGCGTAATCTCTGAAGACGCAGAATTGAGTCCTCCGTTGAGTATCAGACTTTACACATTGCCTTCATTCTTTTCGAAATAATAACCATTAGATATTTAAATTGATAGCATGTAATTTATATTCATAGTAGCCATAATAGCTATGTCGTTACTGCATACTACAGCCGTAATGGCTGCATACTAAAGTGCTTCCCAAATCACCCTCAATAACCACTTATTAATGTGGCACAAATGTCATTGGGGCTTTAAAAAAGTTTAAAAGATTATACAAAGCAAGTTTTATTTACTTATCCCTATTTGTATAATTAATTACAAGATCTAGCACATCAATATCATAACTTTTAAACTATCGCGTTTTATTATAACATTTAACATGTTTTTGTGTTTTGAGTTTTTCACCTCATTTCAGACGTTCTTCACCGTCAAGTAACTGTACAATGTTTAGATCCCTCCGGCCGTGATGGCAACTGAGTTTGGCAACCAGTTGCTTAAAAATATTGGATATTCTTTTTACTCAAGCAGTTGCCAAAGACGAATGTCGATTCTTGATACGCACCTAGTTGCCAACTAAGATTTTCTCAAAAGGTGTGGTTACTTAAGAAGAATTACCACTCTCAGTTCGTAACCAACATCAGTTGTGGAAATCAAAATAAGGACTAAGGTCTGTATTATATTAAATTAGGATGTTTTCAATCAGATGCATATAAAATTTGGTTTCTATTGAATTTGTTTGATTAAATTTCTTAAGAGTTGCGTCATCGAAAGGGAACAAGGGTAGGTACATTATGTTTCAAATAATAATATCGTGAAAACAACATAATATAGGTGTCTATGCCTTTATTCCATGTAATTACCTAACTACAGCTTAAAGTTACTGAAAATTAACAACTAGGTTCCCCATTTGCAACAAAATTGAAATTATAAGTACACTTCGAATTTAGTAGGTAGTTAATATGTCTTTAGAATGGGATAACAAATGGACTGATAATTTCGAGACAGTGTCCGACACTAATTTTGTTTTCATTTAAAGTTTTTATCGCTAACCCAATTTCCTCATCGATCTCCTCGTACTCCTTCTTTTTTTTAGGTGTAATTTTTTTCAAATCATAGTATGTCGCTTCAGATTCTAAAACATCGAGTAGATGTGCCAACGTTGGATTTTTCTTACCAATAAAACTGTTGATCTTTCTATGCCATCCCTCTATATTGTTATTAGTTCTAAATTTTTCAGTTTCACAACAACATATTCAGCAAAAAAATCTTTATTAACCCACTGCTTTTGGAAATATTTATTAAACATATTGATTTCCTCACCAACAGGTCTTTTTGCCATTACATAATCATATCCTTCTCTTAAGTATTTTTTTGGTAACCGTGCAATTCCAATACATCTCGCCACATGCCTTTTTTTTACTCTAGTTTTTATTTGTAAGGCCTTCGCCTTTTTCCATAACGCATGGTTGAAGTGATAGTAACATCCCTTAAAAAGTATACCAGGAAATATGTCTTTAAAGGCATTAATTGCTGCAATTTCGAAATCCAATGTAATTTTTTTTGGATTCCAGGTAGGAATTTGAGATTCAATTATACTGAACAAAATTTTATATGTGTTATTTCTTTTATCGGGAAGAAGTGCGAAAAATAATGGAGTTATGATATTGTTAATTTCATCATAGCCATGAATGGTATACAACTGTTTAAAGGCTTTTGGGCAACTTCTGAAAGTGCCATCAGCAAAGAAATGATTGAAATTACTCATTTTTGTTGTCACATCACGAATACAAAATACAATGATTCTAAAATCTCCATCTTCATATTCACAAAGATAAAAATGTTATGAAATTATATCCATCGTTTTTTTAAATCACGAACCATATTGTCGTATTGTTTGGGGATTGATTCAAAATTGCAACTACTCACTCTCTTGAGATCATCCAATTTTTTCAAAAATGTGGTTTTCGCAAAATTACGTCTGCAATCGGTTTCGTGTGCTCTTTGCATTATTATCTCATTACGAGTATTTAAAGTAATATTACCTCTGCATCCTTTTGTAAGGCTACATTTCCAAAATGAGTTTTTATTTACATATATTTTTTTACGGCTGTAACGCCTACCATCGTACAACGCAGAAACACCTCCTCTTCTTGAACTAATGAATTCAATGTTAGATGTATTTGGGTATACACCTCCTCTTCTTGAACTAATGAATTCAATGTTAGATGTATTTGGGTATACACCTCCTCTTCTTGAACTAATGAATTCAATGTTAGATGTATTTGGGTATACATTTAAAGTAGACATGTTGATGTCTCCGGAACAGACTATTATACTGGTCTTAAATCGTACACATACTCGTGCAGTAAATACAGTAATCTAATGTGTATTACACATATATTGCAATTAATCGATAACCTCAAGAGGCAAATAAAATGATAGATGTCAACTACGTCAGTAACAAAAGAAAATATATTCTGAACATCTGAAAAAAGTTTGAATTCTTAGCAGATTTGGTTGAGTAACAAGAAAGTTTTTACTCCTTCGGCAACTGGTTGCGAAACTGCAAAGGTAAAATATTATAGGTGCGTATCAAGAATCGACATTCGTCTTTGGCAACTGCTTGAGTAAAAAGAATATCCAATATTTTTAAGCAACTGGTTGCCAAACTCAGTTGCCATCACGGCCGGAGGGGTTTAGATTAAGAAAGTTTTACAACGTCAAATTGCGGTACACAATTTGTTCCTTACCGACTCGTAGTCACACCAAGCTTGTCACACCAGTGTGACAAACAGTAATCTTTTTCTTGTTTGTCACACTTCTGATTTTGACACACCATTTAATGTATTTATTTCTAAACTAGTGATGTCCAAGTTACAGTACTAAGTTTTTTATATTGAAATCATCAAAGTATGTAGGTACTAATGTGTTCAGAAAGTGCCAGAAAAAGATCGATAATACACAAAACGTTTCTTATTCATTAAATTGTATCATTTTCTGCTTTTCTGGAATCGACGAACTTACCTACACCAAAGAATAAACCAAACAAAACATTTTTAAACAATGTCTCCGGAATTGTGTTTAGTTCTCGTTTGAAATTCTCCTTTATTCAGTTTCATTTATTCTACTATTTAATCTAAGTTTACATATTCAAAGTTTACCAAGCTTTGCCACCGATTTCAAGGCGCTAGTAGAGAAGAAGCGGCGTGCGTAACTAACTGCTATTTCTAGACTATATAATTTAATAACATTGTAACTTCAGTAGGGTGCAGCAACCATTGTTTACCATTATATAACCATAAAAACTAAGGATTATACTAAGGAATCAATATACATTTTAAATATCTAAAACTATAAGGAAGCATCCTGTAGGTACCTAGTACATAAAAGTGGGAGTACCAAATCACATATTATTTTATATCAATGTATTTCCAACCAGTCAGTTCTATAGATGAGTAACTTGTAAGTACTTATTAATTGTCGGCAAACGATTTTACTATGTAGGCACTGCACTAGCAATTATGTTATACATGATGTTGAAAAATCAGTAGTGTGACTAACAAGAAAAAGATTACTGTTTGTCACACTGGTGTGACTACGAGTCGGTAAGGAATTTGTTTTGTTTTGATCTCAGGGGTCGTGATATTTTTCAAGACAGCTACTATGCGCATTTCTTGTAACTTCATGGAGACTAAATAAACATAAAGATAAATGTATTCTATTTTTAATTGACATAAGGAGGTATACTAATTAATATTTCTTTTTAAAGACATCGCTTCGACGCTGGTTCTTGAACAGACAAGAATCGGACACGATCGACGCCTACGACAATAGCATGGGATTAGAAATCATGTATCCCATATGACCTTATTGCCACCGAGGCAGTTAGTATAATATTTCCATGGCATTGTCTTCCTTCGACGACGAGAATGCATGGTTCTTTCACCTCACTAATATAATTCTAACAGACAAATGCTCATGTAAAAAAGCAACTATAAGTTTTTATACCTAACTCAACAATTTACATGTTAACATCAACAAAGGCAAAGAAAGGTGAAAATAAATAAAATATTTACCTATATTCAAATTGTTCGATAAAATAACTTGAAATACATATTAATAATACAGCAATGGAACGATATATGCCGTGTTTATAGTAAGGTGGAAAAGGTCCAGCCGTTTTCCTCCATCTTTACGAGTCTTACATTAAGGTTGATGGTCCGGAAATAATGGTGGTACGTACGCAAATATGACTTTTACTTATTTACGTGTAAATGGGGAAATTTGGGGGTTACAGATGCGTATCTTACATATACGCATCATAATGAGTTTGTTGATAAAATGTTATTGTTGAGTGATATTTGTTTTGTGTCATATTTTTGCATTTATTTTTTCTTACATAATATATTGCTTTGTTACCTATGTCGATTTGTTAAATGGACTACATTATACGGGCTACAAACAGCGTAGTAAATTTAATGTCTACATCTCTTCCGCCGCGCTGGCCAGAAGCCCGTTATAGCCGTTACTTTTTTCTCACCTACACTTATGTACAGATATAAAACTAGAATGAGTTAGTGTGTCGTGAGAGTACGCAGATGGTACCAAGTTTTTCATTACAAGGAAAACTTAAAACATTATTCTCGTGCCATTTTTGACATAAATATGAATTCCTAAACTTCTGTTTTAGTCCCGTGGTTTGAATTACAAAGAGACTGCGTTTTGTCAATTAGTTGATCACAACGATTTTACAAAACAAAATATTGATTGTAACGAAGAGTTATTTTATAGATAAATCAGTCTGGCAGTTAATCTTGTTATTTGATAGTGTTTACTATTTTTAGTGTTAAACTTACTAGAATCTTTATAAGAATTGGATGTCAGAAATTTTAAGTAAGCTCTCAGGCCACTTCCTAACTAAATAGAGACTATTTTATACATGCCGCACCCAAATTCTGTGCAATATTTAATTTAAAGTTCGCAGGTGGTCCGCCAAGGGTTGGCACTGCTGACTAAGTATTACTATACCGTAGGTGACACTCTTACGTAACAAATTCAATTTTCGTTGAAAGTGTATGTCTATATAAACATAATGATAAGATGAAGTTTAAAATAAAGCACTAATTTAGAGTAACATTTGAGGGAGATCTATGCCCAGATGTGGACATTCATTAAAGGATATTTATGATGATAAACTCTACAACTTTAAGCAATTATTTAGAATTAGAAATTAAAAAGAATATCTACACTTATACTTGCAACAAGATCTATTTCACAATTTACAAATTCTCAGCATCTATTTCAAGTTTTCCGTATCGAGACCTAACACAACGGGCATTAACAACCTGAGGTATAACGTACAACGTTAGGAACACTCGTGGGTTTTGATTGGAATTCTGATTACTACCGAAACACTGCAGTATTGAGTAGGTAAGCTCTAGCTAGGAGCATCACGTCCCTACAACTACCATTTGTTCGTGAAATGAATTTATTATTCTAGTCACTGTAATTCTCATAGAAGCTTTGTTTCTTTACAGTACGAAGCTAGCTTGAGACTTTGTCATGAGCGGATTCAACTTGAAATTGAATGTATTTCATAACTGTCTTGTTGTTGTTTTATAAATAATTTTGCTGTTATTTTATAATATAGAAGGAAATTGCTTTGTGTACTAACGAATAAAGAATACTTAGGTTGTACAAAGGAAACCACCACCAGAGAACATCTTTATCGCCAAACAAACTCATTTACAGGGTAATTACCTGTTCAATTTACGATTCTGATTATTGTGGCATGGTAAGTTGAATGCTATCATGGTAAATTGACTTTGTGATCATTATTTAAAAGGATTTTTAAATAATTAAATTCAGTCAAGATGTATAGGTAGTTATGATGGAGAAACAATTTTCGTAAAACCGCCTGCCGTGAAGCAAACATGATGATGAAAGTAATTTAGAACAAAATTTTAAATAGCCATCTTAAAGCACAAAGACACTTCTTTCAAACTAGAACGTGAGTAATATTCTCATCTCGTCGCCAGCGAGAAATACCTTTAAGTCTTCATTGTTAGTATGCATTACGTTCATTCAAGTGAGGTATGTGAGGCTTACGATGGTCATCTTTCACGTTTGATGTAGGTCCATTGTTATGTAGCTGTCTAATACAATTTAACCTTGTTAAAGTTACGAGACATATATTGATGTCCGACCCTAAACTTTACCTTGTTTCTTGTAAAGGTTTATTTAAAAAGATTTCTATATAAGTAAGTAGCTAACCTTTTCTTTGTCCTGAATGGATTAAATATTTGTAAACAACTGCCTGTTAAGAAGGCAAATGTAACAAACCCTTCTCGTCCCATGAGTACTGTAAAAGGTGACTAAATGAAATTAATGAGGTATAGGAGCAAACTCGATACAAATCCTATACCAATCAGAGTTGTCCTGTACGACAAAATACCCTTCATAATTGGTAAAATGGGTGGCAGAGTTAAATATAGTCAGCAGCACAGATTTAGATTTCTGTGGTCAGCAGTAACATTGGTAACGACTAATCTCTACATGTTGATAAAAGTTTGTGGTTAATTAAAATGGCTGAAACACGTGTCTCTGCAGTGAAAAACGGTGACGTAACTTTCCCACAGAGATATTTTCTGCGGTTCTTTTAACGCCGTGTCACGTCGTCTTTGAAACAGTCCATTGTTATAGAGCATAATGAAAAAAGGGCTACTAATTTAAACCGCATAATACCCGAATACAAGTCGGTCATGGGCAGTCTGGCCAACTTGGCAAGCGTATGGCTTGTTTAATTTATCTATCGACCTATCTATCCAATAACAAACCTTGTTACGAATCCCTTGGCCTAGACAGTGTTTCCTGAGTACGTCTTCATTTAATAGACTCTTTTACATTAATTCTAGTTGATTATAAAACCCGTAAATATTAAATTGAGAATTATTGTATAGAAACTTTGACAATATTTTGACACTATAAATAATAACAATGATTTGATTGTTTTATTAAGTAACAAAAAATAACATAGAACAACATTACGTTTTATTTCTTTACCACTCAAATTCAAAGTAAGATTTATGCTACGACTCACTTATCATCCGAAAAGAAGAAAGACAATGGAAAAAATTGATACTCGAGACGGGAATCGAACCCGCGTCTCTGGACTATACGCGTCCAGCGCCATGACCTCTAGGCCACCCGAGTACCCGTCTCGACTACCAAATTTAACCATTGCTTTAAACGGCGCCGGGCCGCAGTACTATCATATCCAGTCATATACAAAAGGGAAAGGAAATAGCAAAAGGTGTACAGTCATTTTGCCTTATGTTATATCAACAAGCTGATAATGGTTTGGTCGAGCATCAGTCTAGCTTTACGACGCCCTCAAAATAACGTCATAAATTATATCTCTCTGTTACAATAAACCATACGCTTACCATAATTTTAGCTTTATTGTTTCCGGAATGCCAACACTGTGCCCTAATATACATGTTAGAAGCTAAAAGATGCTTATAAATATGTATAATTTAAGTAATTGTCAGAAATTCAAATAACTTGAAAAACATATAAATAAATCAGTATCCTAATAATTTTAATAACTCACTGAAAACACGAGCTTCGTAACGTAAAATATTCCTTTATTTGGTAGTTAAATAGATTATTAGGGTTTTTTGCAAGATTTTCTTATTTTGATTTGTGGAGAAGTTATTTCTGAAGTTTCCCTGAGTCGGCTTTTATGATACCCTCGGAATGAAATGTGGAAACAATGTGTTCATATTAAGTTACCATAAGGTGTAGGTAATATACGCCCATATCATTAACATTATGTAATTTACTTGTGCTAAGGTCTGAATAATCATAAATTTCTACATCTCTTTCTTTATCTTTCAAGTAAGTATAGTCTCATCTTAGTCCCTACTTACAAAGTTACTGCTTAGGTAACGGTGTTAGTAAATACTCTATGTCCTGGCTTTCATTGTTTATGAGCAACTTTACTTCTTTTCCTTTAAAGGTCCATACTATTATACAAAGATACAAATAGAGCATCGGATTACTTTGCTGAATTACTTTTATGAATAAAAGATTTCTGTTAGGATATGAGAAATCGCTATGTGGTGACGGAGCAAAAATAAATGGTGCCCCAGCTTGCAGATATTTCTACAAATACTAAAACCAATAAAACCCGATACCAATCCTTGCCTTTATGACTATCATTGGTAGGTCATATTTATTTATTTCCTTTACTTGGAGGAATTCAATCACTGCGATCGGAGCATGAATGGCCTGTTATTAATTCCCAAAAGTCTATTAGAAGCTAAAGACGTAGTTCCACGTGCCTTAATATCTCTTATGTCTATTCCTAAAATCTATGACCGCACGTGACACGATGTAAAATTCCTAGATCAAGAAAAATTATCAGTTGCGATCCTTACATGACACCATAATGACAGTATTTTATTGTCTAGGGTAGATGGTCAAGTGGCTTGCCAGGTTATGTAGCCTTCTTTGAAATTTTGTTTAAAAAAGGACATGTCATAGTATTCAGAAAATGCCGCAGCTGGTAATTCATTTTAGACCTGCACGTAGATGACAAGAAAAGTTGAAAACGAATTGTATTGGACGAGATCGATTTTAGGTCAATCAGTCAATCAATTTTTATAGTAGGTTTATAGGGCTCAACATTCAAGTTTATGTATTCGTATAAAATTAAACTGAATTCGGTATGTAAAGTTTTTTTTTGGTATTTTTTTTATATTTTTATTTTAAAGGTTTATTAATTATAAACAACTAATTTGAGTATTTTTGCTTTCCTACTTGTGGTTTATTTGTGGTAAAAAGTTAAAGTGAGTAATTCGACCGCATCTATGACGTCACACATGAGGTCGAATTACTTACTTTGGCTGTTTACTGCAAATAAACTGTAGGTGGGAGGGCAAAAGTACTCAAATTTAGTTGTTTTAGTTATTGAGCAATGAAAGCAGAAACAAACTTCTGTTGAACCGGGCGACATGAAGTCATTTAGACGTCAAATGAAAGACAAAGTAATTTATGTAATAATTGTAAAAATAAACACAATCTTGCGTTTTTTTGCGCTAAAAATATGATTTTATTACTTATCGATCTAAAATCTCTAAATGGTTTTGGATTCAACATAGGTAAACTTTTACTTTACATACCGAATTGTTGAATAATCTTTAGATTCCCAAGTGCTAAGTTGCTTCTCTCACAAGTTTGTACATCAACCGTTTTAGTTTAATTAATTAATGGAAACTTGAGCCCAATTACTTATTGATCAATATTTAAACGTTATACTGAATTCATAACTGACTAAAAGTCACACTGAATGTATAATTAATTTTCTGAATGAAATGTTAACATCATTAGCGGTAATGCACGCTCTATTAGAGTAATATTTTAATGGACATCCAAAATGCACGTGTAAGTTAAATTGGTTTTTATTGTGTAGGGTATAGTAGTCAAATTGTCTTGGGACAAATAAAATCCCGTGTGGTTTCAATTAGAGGTAGGCCGCAGCTTCATTTCTCTTGGGCGTAGTAGGGCGCTTCTTACTTAGTTTATGTCTTAGGTTTATACCCGTAAGAGAACACGCTCCACGCAAATCTGCTGATTACTTAAGACCCCAAAACAATTAGATGTTGCGTTTGTGTGTCAAGTTTAATTCAATAACAACACTCAAGCAATTATAACACGGAGCCATGAAAGCACTTACTGCTAACAACGCGAAAACACAAACATACCATATTGTATATCTATGGATACCTAAGTTTTAAATTGTACCTATCCATGAGACAATGGGTTAACAAAAAGATCAGCAAGAGATGCTTATGGCACTGAATCGTTTACTCAAAAAATTAAATTAAAAAATAATAGAAGGCTTTGACAATCGACCCTACAAACAACGCCCAAATTACAAACCTTATCATTTAGGTAACCTATAAGTAAATTACGTAAACAGGCTACGGATATTTTAGTAATACCTTTATACCGATATTTTAATATTTGAATGTAAATATAGAAGTAACAATAACAGTCCGTCTCACAAGTTTATGTGAGTGACAAGGTTGACAATCATTCAGCCCCGGTTTATATCCAAAAACCGTAGCACGAAGCTAGATTTAATTTGTTTGTCTAACTTACGTAACAGACTAAGTATATAGTAAGTAAACAAAACTATAAAAGTGAAAAGTTTTCCCAAAATAACGAGCTTCTTGTATAAATTACTTTTGTGTTATTAACCAACATGGCTATAACCTAAAATGTATGTTTTGTGTTTTCTCTTTGACCTAGATATGAGAATGTCTGAGTAGTAATATCCTATGTTTGATCGTAAGGCTTTAATGACATCTATTTTAGAAACTTAGGTTTAGGCCTTTTCTACTTAAAATCGTTAATACGGCGCCAAAAAAATGTTGCCATGTTGTAAAAGAACTGGAGGTATCTGGCACTTGACTGTGACTCTATCATTTTCACGCGTTGCATGCATTCTAATGCACCCAACTACCGTCGATATTGTACCAGTCACTGTATATTTTAACTTCATAAAAAAAAGTCACCATAGAATGTCATTGACCGCAAAATCCCCAAGTACAAACTCCGTCAAGAGGCGCTTAAACCCCTGAACTCACGTCTAACTTAGTTTAGAAAAAATTTGTTATGAAAAATTCTTTAATAAGTTTTAGCATGCATGAAAAGAAGAGTCTGAAAAAAAGTCTGTGGCCATTATTTTAAAATTGAAAGTATTTTGTACGTGGTACCGACAATATCACTGGGTTCATTGATCGAATAATTTATCGTCTTTTGTCCTTTATGAAGTCTGCAGCTGACTTATTTACCATAATAAAAAAATCGCAGACCATTCATTTGAATATTAAATGCTAGGTATTGTTTGAAACAAGCAGCAAAAGTTATTTTTATATAAACGATCGATAACAGTGATTGCAGACGAGCGAAGTATAAAACACGTCAGCAATTCGTTTCTGCACTAGTATTTACATCTGCATTATTTAAACAAATATTTAATTAAGGTCGCCCAGTTTCAGCTATTAATTAAGGAGTGGTCTACATTATGTTGGGACTGTGTCGTATAAATTAATGATGAGGTTATCCCCTATAAATCATTCAACTATTAACATTTAGCTTTATGAAATAGGAATATGGTGGAACGGTTTTGGTGAACGTACTCGTAACTTAGCCGATTAACACTATTACGAACAAACACTATTAATATTCTGGCATGGGAGAATAATATTGGAAAAATAGGATCTACATCTATGCCATCCGATTCATTTTCGACGTATACGATCTCGGCTACTTTTTCGAAAAAAAAATTTAAAAAACAGCTAACCGCTAAGACATTCTTGTAATTCATATTAGTTATCATCATGTTAAAGTAATTTTCTTGATATAGGTAACAAATTTTGATTGAAAGAAATGAAAAGAACCTACGATAACAACTAAAATGTAGAATGCTCACATTCTCGTACAAGGTTTAATAAAGAAATGAAGAAATTGGATCAATACTTTACGTAGAACGTCGAGCGACAGTTATTCAATACATCACTTAGTTCACATTCTAATTTTAAGTAAAAGTGTCAAGGTATATAAACTTTAGTGTACGAGTTCTATAAGTATAGGTATAATTATGTATATTAATAAGTTTCGTATATTATCGTATAAAATACTTAGTATTGGTAGGTATCTATATCATGAGGTAATATTTCCCTATATCATGTGGCTTTATAATACTGGCGACGCAACTAATAGTCGCCTTAAAAACGACATGCACTTGTATATATAATATTGTTCAGTTTAATAAAGATGCTTTAATTCATAAACAATATCTAGTTGTTAAGTAAAAACACAGGTTAAATACATAGAGACAAAATTTTATGTTTTCATTTTCCTGCAAAGGTTGTAACGTTCTGTGTTTCCAAAAGTAAGTGGTGTTAAGTTGAGATTCGGCCGCGGCGCCATATATCGTCTCTTAAGGGTACAACAGAGAGATGTTTCGTAAAAACTCGTAAACAAAATGTCGGTTAAAATTTAAATATTTTACTAGTGAATTGGTGCTTTACTATGTATGAAAATAAAATAAAAAAACAACAAAGGAATTGAAGCTAAGCAATCTGCACGCTGTAAATGGCTTCAGTGTTTACATTTATTCTTCCTGACCTCGCTAACACGGCCACTCGTTAATACTTTTTCTGTAATAAACTTAAACAAAAAATATAAGACGCTAGTTATGGCAATAAAAGGTAATTTTGTTAAATTAAAATTTGACTAAGCTAAAGCTCAAACAAACCTTCTTTTTAATTAAATGGCGCTATAATCTGACGTCAATTCTGTTGTATCATTGTTAAGTTAATGTAATAAATAACGTTTAAGAGGATTCGAGATATTGTTAGATAAACTTTCATTTAACTCTTTATCTTAGTGAGAATTTAGAATTGTATTTGTTTTCTTTAATTTATTTTTGTCTGCTATACATAAATTTGGATCTTATCGTACGTAATAACACCGACCCGAAACCATCAGCAAATGTTGCCCTTTCTTGATTAGTAGTAGGTATGGTTGCTTATATCTTGTTATTCTTATTACATCTTTTTATTGTTGAATTATAAACCTAACCTTATGTAGCAGGTCAGAAATTCATGGATGAGGGAGGCAGCAAACAGCTCAAACTTATAATAGTAAAAGTTCAGTTATTCTGCACAAATAAATGAGATGCCTTTGCCTAGATAGGATTTATGATAGGATAGGTACTTAGGACCTATGGACATGTGAAGGTGTAGGGGAAAACTCAGTCTAAGCCACCAGGCATACCTTTTAAGGGCTCTTTCAATTTAGCTGTATCGTGACGTACGGCTGCCGTGAATTCTGCCGTACGTCAGTATTTAAAGTGTCAAGCGGCAGCCGTAGGGCACGATTTGTATGAAAATAAACGAACGTTGCTTTTGCCGTCCGAAAAACGCACGGCAGCCGTACGGCACGAAACGGCTATATTGAAAGAGACCTACGAGTACTTTAAAAATAAAGTAGGAAATAACTTTTTAAAGATATTTTCCTGAAGAACATTTCTCAGCTGATCACAACTGTAGAAAAAAATATGCCCATAGATAGAAAGGTACATAGTTCATACATAGGTATAAAGTTCTCAGACGTTACGATCGATGAACCAAATGTCCGTAGACTGTAACGTCCTTTTCACATAATATGGCACTCTTCCATGAACGACAACCAATCTAAATTTTTACGATATCGGATGGGATAGTGTTTTGATTGTTTATGGATATTGAACGGTTCTCAAATATGTGGCTAGATGATTGTATGTTGTTCGAATTTTAAGCATGACAACATAATAAGGAGTTTTTAGTATCTACATAAAAAAGAAAGAGTAAAGAATTTAAATTAATTAAAATTATCTCTCAGGGGAAGGTTTCTCCGAAAAATATTATATAATATATAATATATTTTACTTACATGCAGTTATACCTAAACCAAAACCCTTGGAATTTTTAATCCTCCTATAATAGAAGTTTTTACTTGCGCTCTTAGAATGATAGAACAAGCCTCATAATTACCGAGTTCATAGCCTCTTATTCAAATAAGTCACGCCCTCATGTTGCACGATTCACTTTATGCAGAAAGTATGGAAAAATTCCATAATTTATCATCGCGGCCTATATTTTGTGCTTCTCTTGAAAAGGATAACTGCCAAACTAGGGCAATTTCTTGCGAAAACATATTACATTTACACGCATGAATGACATAAAGAAATACCCAGACCCAGTACAATTATTTGTGGATCGCAGAAATAATTGTCTGTGTGGTACGATTGAGGTACACGACACTACTAAGGTAGGTACTGAATTTAGAAGCAAACACTTTTCGCTTTATGAAACAATTTCAGAGGGTTAATGGCAAAGTGATGTTATGTAATATTGCATCAAATCATTGTATAGGTACTATTTGTAAGTAAAATAAGTTGTATATGTGTATGGAGACAGCGTATAAACAAAGAGTTTTGTTTTGTTTTAGTCACAATTATGTTTTTGTTACACTGCTACTTGTAATAAGTCAATGAACATTATGTTTGTTCTTATTTACAATCGCTTTTATGGACTTAGCTAATTGTTAGCAGTACCATATGCATTTACTTCTTAAATCTTTTAGTATAATATGCTACGAGTATGAACAGGCTTGAGTAGGTAGAGCATAGGAAAACTTCTTGACATTAGTACTCTTTTCTCATACTTATAGACACTACGGTAGATCATTCTATAGTGCATAGTTTCAAATGCACAAGGTATCAAGATGAGATAAACTTTACAAATAATAAATTATTAATTTATGCCAAACACATGTCTACGGAAACAATATTGGTAATTCAAAACCCATGAAAAATAAGAGATGTGCAATGACATATGTCACCACTGTTTTTTTTTGTCACATTGTTGTCATTTTGTTTTCCATCTGTTTATTCTGGCTGTCAATTATTTGAGTGACTGCAACATATTCGTTCCAAATAACAAATCTGTCATTCAGACAATTAATCATTTAAAACTTGTTCATATAATTTATTGCATTGTCCAATGAGTGCGATTGACGAAACTCCACTGTATTGAAGATCAATACTCCACTGAATATAAGAACATGGCTTTTTATACAATGATTCCCTTTCCATTAATATTGAAGTTTAATTCCTTGTTAACTAAGCCTTAAATAAGTCGCTCTAAGCTGGCTGATAGTTATTGCGTCCACTTGTCAAGTTTAATAATTAATTACCTTCCAATTTTTATTAAAGTAGCTTAATTGGTTTCTCTAGCGGAGACTAAACCCTCAAACATCTACGGTTCAAAGTAGAGTAAAAACTACTTTATTGCTATAAACTTATATGCTGATAGATGATATCACATACTAAAAAGTACATACAGCCACTCGATAATAAATAACTTCATAAGCTTATATTATAACTTTTGAGTGCCAGTAAGTCGAGACATAGACATACATTTTGTCAACCAATAAAGGATTCATTAGCCATGCTGGAGTCACGTTGTGTTTTGTAAAAAAACCTTCAAATAGTCAAAAAGCTCGGTAGCTGTAAAAGAGACAGCGTTATATTTATTACCTTCATATATCAAACAACATACAATTCTTCCTATCTACAAAAACATCGCAGATAATCTGTAAATCGGGTAGCAAAGTGCCTTTGAAAAGGAGTGCGGGTCGGTTTATTAGATAAACCTTTGAAAATCGAGTTCGCCCCTGAAGCAGGAGGGCGACATTAGTTAGCTATACTGTGGATATAAGTATAGAATTTACAGGTCACTAGCTCGTTATCTACTGCCCATACACAGAGGGTTCACTAACTTTTACAACGTAATGACTTAAAACATCTCGTTGTATTAGGTACCTAATATACTAAGTACATATTATACTAAAAGTTTCTGAGCTTTTTCTATAGAATTTAAGGGCTTTACGTTCTTAAGAGTAATTTATTCAAACAAAATCAAAGAAATTATAAGTGAACAATTCAAAACTACCCTCTCTAGATGACATTGTGTGAATGTATGACGTTATTGTGTAATATAATAAAAATATATTAACTGCACTATTATTTTAAACAGCATTTTATTATATGTATTTTCTAGTGCATATTTTATTAAGGTTACACAAAAGGTCACGACAAACAACTCATAATTTAAAACACACTTCTTTTACAAACAGAAATAAAAATATGCTAGGTATAAGAAACTGCAGTTTTATTTGATACATGGTCGGTCCCTCGACCTATTCGTTTGTTAATGCAGATGGTAGCGGTTTCACTGCAGTGTTATGAATATTCAAACATTATCATTTTACATACATCTACTGGGTTTGAGATACAACAGTAGGACAGGAGTAACAAACTGTGTACCGTGGAATTGATTTAATCAAACGGATAACCAGCATCTGTATTGTTGTTGTTAAGAGTTTAGAGAATTTTAACTTTATCATTATGATTGAGAATGATCGATTCTTATTCCGAGAAATATTATTTAAGTAAAAAAGTGTATTTCGATTATGTATTATGAAAAAAGTATTTTTGGAGAGAGGCGTTACTTTTCTTCCCTTCCATAACCGTGGAAGGCGTATGAGGCAAGTCTGCCATTTTCCATGGTAGGTTTAATAATGGCCTCCAGTAGTAGCCCATATTATGTGTAAGTAGTAAGTATACATATTGTGTGGTTATAACAGCAAATTGTTAGCGATGGAGTTATGCCATTTCATAACTACCCTCCATTGCCTTCATTCCTGGAACGTATTTGCGCTTTCCTTGAGAATCGACACAGACATTTTGCCGTGTCGTTTGACTAATGACTTTGACTATGCTTTGAAAAATAAAATATTGTCCTATTAATTGTTAGTGTGTATAAGATACGGATATAATAATGTTACATTATGTAATACATCTACACACTACCTACCTGATTCTATTCAAACGTAATAGTATTTGGCACAGTATCTTCATGTGCACATAAACCCCGTTAAGATAGAAAAGCCTAGCTTACTTCTTTACTTAGACTCCATGCCAAGTCATGCTCCATGCCATTATGTTCTTCAGAACTTGAAACTGTAATTTTTATATACAGTAAGCATATTATGATAAATGCCAATAAAAACTTGGTCATTGCCCCCGACGCTGGTGGTCTTACCTATTTTTGAGATTTTGAAAAGTTCTTTTTTTAATAATCTATATGAAAAATGTAAAAAAAATGGGATAAAAAGTAAAACATTGAATCAACATTAACATTAACGGCGAAACAGTCATTGAATTTACATAAGACAAAATAATATATATTTTATGCTTGTGATAGAAAATTCCGCTCTCCTGAATTACGAGTAGGTACTCAGTACAAAAATATAGAGTTACAGTTCACTGTTTTGTGCACCGGTGTATGTAAAAATCCATCGACAACAGAGCTAAATGCCTAACCGAAACAAATCGAATGTGTCTATTGTGAAATTGGTAGATATTTGTACAAAACCGTTTGACACGTGTCAGTCCTCCTAACGTATAGAATACACGCTTCGTAGTTTTTAGTATGCTGATTGAGGATCAGGGGATCAATCACCTTATTTTTAGTCAGTATTACTATATCTCATACAGTGATGTCTTTTGAAATAAGTTTATATATCTTTAGAAAAAAAAATGGCTGAACTTAAAATAGTTAGCACTAGGATACCTAGAAGGTCTCGAATGTGTTAAGGAAACATTACCCGTGTGGACACTTAGATGCTATAACTTTCTGCTTAAGCTATAGCTTTCTGTACATGATTTGTATCTTTATATTTTACAGACTTTAACACGAATTGATAAAAATAAAAAATTGGCAACCAAGTTCCTATAAAATTAAGCCCACATCGTTAACTAAGTAGTCCTACATTAATTAAACTACTTTGCATCAAAAACTTTACACGTGTTTATATCTAAATGAATACTTATCTAATTTTTCATATGGCTAAATGTAAATGCACGTGGACGAGATAATGCCACGCATATTTGACGTCATCATCGAACTACAATGTAGAACCAATCTAAATTTGATGCTTGAACTGTGAATACATACATAGAAATTTCTAGAAGCTTTTATACAGTGCTGGGTATCGATTTTGTCTGCGCCAAATATTTTATACCTATGCCGACAACACAAAAGACATTTTAGGTCACAACCTTGACTTGAAATAATAGTTTTAATAGTAACTAATGTTACTGTAAGGTAGAAGGGCAAAATTCGCTAACTTCCATAAACAACTTGGAGCTAGGTTACTCTGTTGAGATCATTTTCATACTGACATGTAATAAGTCGTTGTAAAAATCTACTGTAGACCTTTTTTACAAAGAAAAAAATAAATATAAGATAAAAATAATAATAATAAATTAAATATTTGAGATCTCTTTTATGTCCGGAGTTTCGACAGAGCGAGTTGAGCTTAAAAATTAAATTAGTGCTTTTGTGTCACTGTTGCATGTGGAACAAGAATAGCAAAAGACAGTTTGCATTTCTATTAGAGCGTGTAAATTATGATGTTGATGATTTGACGAATTTTTTTTTTAGTTTTTACTAGTTTTGTATGTGTATGTGTGAATATTAAGTACGAATATAAAATTAGACCACCTCGTCTTCTGAGTCTTAAGATGTTGACAAAGTTGTAAGCACGTGACACACAAGACCGCAATTTAAAGAGCATTTATTTAAAAGATATAGCAAAACTGTATCGACCAAATAACGCATGGTAGGTAATACTCGCGGCGCTAGCTTTTCCATAGGAAAACCCGGATCTATATTTAAACCAGATCAATATCATAAATATAGACCTTTTCTACAAAGAAAAATTCATAAGAATGCTTAGATTGTATTACTTTTCACAACGATAGTTATCTTTTTAGAAAGTATTGCACATTCATTACAGGTATTCCAATATTGGCGGCTCAAGAATACGATATGCATGCCATACTAATGATTCATGTCAAAAAGAATAGCGAGAAAGGGTGTGCATTGTCTAGGCGAGAGAAAAGTTTGATATATACACACCTCAACAAAGTCTAGGGATATTTGGTATTTACTCAATTAACTCCAAAATTATTGAAGATAACATACAACATGTTTATATTTTTATAAAGGTAATTTATCAGGCTACAATCCAGAATTAAATAAAATTATTATTTTTGCGTAAATAATTTTTTATTCAAATAAATAAAAAAAATGGAAAATTAGTAAAACTAACAATTAATTTGTTTCTTAAGCAAAAGTGAAAATAATCGAAAATTAATCTGTTTTTAACTGTTATGTGAGTAATCAGTAGTCAGTACATTAAAAAAACCGCAAATAACGGTCCAGCAACGGTTTTTCATGCTTGGATTAAGTTATCCAGGTCTTGATGCGGTATAATGTTACAGGTCCGACTAGGATACAAAAAAAGTTGCTCTTCCATCGCAAGTTTATGCAGGAAAATTCATCAAAGCCCTTCTTTTGAACATGTCCTACGCGTATTTTATGGTTTTGAGGTTAGGCGATTGAGTGGTTCAGCATAAAATTGATACGTCGTGCTCCTGCAACCAGCTCGTCATCACTCTCGCTTTATGCGGACGGGTGTTATCGTCCATGAGCTTAAACATTTGGCCCAATTGTAGTCTACGGGGGTAGATTATTAGTTCTAGCACCTCGTTAAGTTATTTTTCAGCCGTCATGGTGTTTCTGATCAAAACGCGCTCTGTTCTTAGACCGCCACAAATTCCCGTCCAAATCATAATTGTTCTATCGTGGTATGAATAGTTTTTCTGAGGATGTTGTAGACGGCTATCACAACCAGGAACTCGCCAAGCACGTCCTCTACGTGAATCCGAGTGGAAACCGAACCGGGACTCATGTGTAAACACCACTACAGATAACAGGTCATCTTTGCAGAGCAAATGTTTACGACCTCACTCTAGTCATCGTGCGCGATTTGCTCAACGTATTGCTGGAGTTCAAAGCTGTATGCGATCATAAAGGTGGGCTTCATGCCGACTTCTTCTGACAGTTTGGTCACCTGCAAGAGGCTCCACCTAGAGCTGGGAGCCTCTAAGCCAGCTGCATGGTAGTAACATTTGGCTGTCTTTTCGCGGGAACTTGCAAAAATCGATTATGTCTTTGAGTGGTGATAGACTTTTTGCTGTGGTATCTTTCAGCCACTTCACCAGTAGCACGATAACGTGACCATAACCTTGATTTCATATTTTGTATTGTTCCAATCTCTTCAGCAATACCACGCTTAGTACCCGCAGCTAGGAGCATGCCTACTGCCCTTAACAGTTCCTCTATGATGAAATGGCGCCGCTGCTTGATGCACACAATATTAATCATTCGAAATAAACGTTTAAATTGTTATAAAACTTAAATTTTACACAAAAAAGCAGTCAAAACTTACTGTTGGTAAAGGAAATTTTCGAACTTGACAACGTTCAAGCCGCGTAAATCTTTTATTTTTAATTTTATTTTTCAAATTCAAATTTAGAATGGTTGAAAAAGGTTAACAAAGTAAGTTTTCATCAAAAGAATTAAAAACAAACCATTTTTTTTGAGATTCACAACTTAATACAAAATATCGTGAAAATATCCCTAGACTTTGTTGAGGTGTGTATAATATGCTATAAGAAACTGCCAGACCAGTAGTAGGGGAAATGTACAGCAGCTAGCAATGGAAAATCTACGAGCGTAGCATACTGTCACCTTATCATATCAATAAGGTGCTATTGTTATAAAACAACTCGCTTTAACGTATGATATATCGGTATCTTGTGACTCCATCAACTAAATATTGTATTGTCAACTAAAATAAATAGGAAAGCATAAGTATTTACGTCACGAAAGGGCTGAATAATAAGACCATCGTTTGAAATTTTCCTTAAACTGTAAAAACCTGTGAATATTTTACTATAAAGCAGTCTCGCTGTATTCCAAATGCTGCAGAATCTTTCATCATCTATATTTGCCTGTCAACTGTCGTCACGTCTTACATTTATTTAACTTGATTCATTTACACAACACTCTTTGAATGTCTGTTTACATTTTTATGCAATAAAACAACACTCGTAATGTATTCCTCTGAACCTCGCGCTTATACTTAAAATTACAATATTTTAAATTAATAATGGAAATGGAGTATGAGACGGAGTATACAGAAACAGAACAGAACATATTACTAAAATATCTTCAAAGATAAGATGTTTAACAATGTATTCTCAAAACGACAATGAAAGCAGGTTCCATTATATTCAAATAATATTTTAACACGTTACAAGCTTATCATTTTCTATTTCACAGATTGTCTCGGGTGACATTACTTACTACCAACAATTATTATTCATTACGTACTTCACTGCGTCCTTTCATCACTTGTACAACTCGACTCGTTATGCCTTATTCAAACACGTCTTATGTATATTTTAATAAAAGACCGTCTCAAACAGGCCAAATTCTAGTATAAAATATGTAAGTGACATTCTAAATCTTTTATATCGTATGTTTGCATTAGGGAAGTTTAGCTGCACCCGAATAATCACAAGCTTATAGTATTTTTAGGAATAGGGAAAATAGGGAAACTAAAGACAGTTTAAGTGGGTCTAAGTGGTAATGGTAATATTCGATAGTTTGTATGTTTTTTCAGATATTTAATAACTATTAAGTAATTTAATTATTTTAACAAAACGTACTACTACAATTACATAATTTACAGTTTTGATAAAAGTTAACGTTATATCTAACGATAATTTAAAATGCGTGGCACACCTGTGTAAATCAGTTTTAGTTTAAAATATAATCTTACATTTTAAATAGGCTATGCAAAGCAAACAAAACGATAATAAAAACACTTTTAGACGTAAAAACAACATTTCTTTGCAAAAAGTTTCAAAGCTACAACAGCGATGCCAATCGGATATCTGGATTTATGGGCGGATACAAGTTGGAAGGTAAGCCTAGCCTATTGGATAAATCGTTTGCAAACTTTAACCAGTCAGTAGTAGTTCTACATTTCACGAGATTTATGGCATTCTACCTTGATTGACTACGTGAACTTGTGCGTAATTACAAACACACACAATATTATCCAATTATATCATTTGATTTACCTACTACCGTATAGTACCTACAGCCTGTCCACAAATGTTGGGTTGTAATAAAACAGATTAGGAAGCAGCAATTAACTTCAAATATGTACAAACGAGTTAATGTTAGGAAGAACTCCGTATTGCTTACATTCCCAAGATAATCCCTCCAATGATAATATGTAGGGTTTCGGTTGAAGTTGATTACCATAACGTGTTGGGCACGATGCCCTTGCTTGTAAATTTATTACAGGAATGGGTACGTATAAACGTTTATTTTAGTAGGAATGATAAGAACTCATTTGTATTAACGTTATCTCTAACGAACTTCTCAAGTATCAGAGAACATTTGTTTTAGCTTTAAAGCTTGATTTTCACTGGCGAGTCATGGAGCGAGCTTGCTACGACGGCTACTTACAAATTAGTCACGTAAGTATTTAATTACCTATCTAACTTCAGCCGTAACTCTACCGGCCCCTATCTAAACGAATTGTATGCGCAGAGGAAATTGAAACGACCTTCCGAAACGAGATGGTACATACTGGTAGAGTTTTAACTTATCTGCATTAAGTTTTTAAAAAGCGTAGTTCAGTTATGATTAAAAACAAGGCCTTTGTATTTAACAGTCTGTATATATTTTAAAGTCTTTACATTAAAATTTAAATTCAACAACGTCATATTTGCATAGCTTTAGTGTATGGTAATTTTTTTTGTATAATTTGTACTTTTTTTGAGAGTTATAATACAAAAGAGTAATATTGATGAGAATACTGGATTTATGTTGATTCAAAAATGAAACTTCTTCTGTATCCACAACACTGAAAATATTACATGCTAGAGTTAAGAGTACGAAAGATGAGATATTCGTATGCCGCGTTACAATAATAAATGTATGAAACTGATTTGCTTATGGCACGATACGGCACGATTGAACATGGAAACATGTTTCTGAATTCAAGTTATATTAAATAATAAAATATATTTAATAATTCCACCCGATGAAACTCTTCTTTTCGTAAAAACAAAATGCTACTGCAATCAATAAGTAGTTATGATATTTATATACATAGTGATATATGTTTACATCATTTAGAGTTAGCTGCCATCTGTACTGTTTAAATATTTGAGATCTCTTTTATGTCACTTCCGGTCATGAGCCTATAGTAAACAACACGTAGATAACATTAGTGAGCAGTAAAGATAGTTTTTTGTGAAAAAAGTGCCCAGAATAAGTTGTAGTAACCTCACAACCATCAGCAGTACCTCGGTTGGCAAGTCCTAATAATTATTCTTCCAAGTGCACGGTGTTTTCACTATATAACAGAACTTTCACATTCATTCCTGTGGCAGTTAAATTTCAAACCCGATTTTTTTGGAAGCAAGAAGGGTGATTGCAATAAACTTTTGCCGGAAATATCGACATAACCATTTGTTTTGATTTTCACAACAAGGCACGATTTTGACAGTTGTCGATTTGTTTAGTAATCAACACTCTAGCTAAGGATTTGCCTCATACCGCCATCATACAAATCATTAAATATTTTTTGTAAAGAATATAAAGAAAAAATTAAAATGTTTTTTTGCAAGAGTTGCGAGAACGAAGTAACGGAAGGAGTTACGTGCACCCAGTGTGGAGAGCAGTTCTATTTCTTATGCGATGGTATAACAGAAGCTAAATGGCGAAGACTTGCATTGGCAAGTAAAGCTACATGGAAATGTAACTCCTGCAAATCTATCTGTATTTAAACTAATTATTTTTAGTCAACACTCAGGCATGTCGACGTCGTTTATTTGCACGTTAATGTTGGGAAACGCAGGTAGTATTATTTTCTATTTAATTGAAACTCACCAGCCTATTATTCGCTTTACACTTGCTAATGAACCGTTCGCATATCTTTGCTATATCTACTTTAACCTTTATTCCTTCTTTAATAAATATGTACTTGGCTTGCACTCGCTAAAGATACTGGCTAAAAGTTGTTCACATTTATATTTCTATATCCTACAGTTGTATAGCCCCAATATACCTTACTCATGTGAACCTAAGGCTCATTATTGCTTGTTTTTAGGTAATTGGGAAATAGTTAGTAATATTATTTTTGGCTCCGATTTGAATGTATCTTATAAGGGTTATTCTAATATAATATTAAAAATTTATTGTAATCTGATTTATGATGGCGCCTATTAGCATTTATTATCAGAATGTACGGGGACTGCGAACGAAAACAGGTATATTTTACAGAAATGTACGTATGAACGATTTTGACATAATATGTTTAACGGAATCCTGGCTTGTCGATGGCATATCAGACTCTGAATTGTTTGACGATAGGTATCTTGTATGGAGGCGGGATAGAGATTACGCTAGTACTAATCAGTTACTGGGAGGTGGCGTCTTATTAGCAGTCCGACGGGAACTTATCGCGGACGTTCGCAATGAATGGTGCTCTTCAGCTGAGGACCTATGGGTCACCCTGACCTTGCACAGTAAAAAACCAAGAGTAACATACAAAATCCATATTTGTGTTGTGTACATTTGTACACAGAGAGCAGGATACTCGTTAGCGACTCAACTTACAAATTTTTCTAATAACTTATCTGACATCTTTCTTAGACATTCCGCTGATAGATTTTTGGTTTTTGGTGACTTTAATCAGCCTAACATAGCTTGGCATCCTGACGAGGATAATCACTCGCAACGTCCAAGTTTTGTACAGAACGAAATACTTTCTAATCTTTTTGACAATTTAAATACGTGTAACCTGGCACAATATAACCGCTATCCGAAAATAAACAATAGAATATTGGACTTAGTATTTTCTAATCATGAACTTACTGTCACATGCTGTGACTCGCCGTTAGTACCTGAGGATCCTCACCACCCGGCTTTATGTGTTTCTGCTGAGTTCTTTGAACCACACAGTTTGCCGACTCGTACTTACACTAAGTTTGTTTATGCATCTGCTAACTACGACGCTATCAAAGATGAGATTAATCTTATTAATTGGGAGCACGAATTATGTAGTAGACCGTTAGAGGAAGCTGTATTATTTTTCTATGATACACTGTACAGTTTACGAAACCAGTATGTTCCAACTAAAACGCTAAACAACTCTTCCAAATTTCCGCCATGGTACAAAAGTCCACTATTAAAAATAATAAAAGAAAAAAATAAGTTTCATACGAAATATAAGAAATATCAAAACCTTTCTGACTATCAATCTTTTGTAATGCTGAGCCAGAGGGCGAAAGCTTTAGAAAAAGAAATGTTTGATTCATATATAGCGAACATCAAAAAAAACATTGCGAATGACCCTCGTGCCTTTTGGAGCTACGTCAAATCGAAGCAAAAATCAAACGCCTACCCCGCGGTATTAAGGCGTGGTCAACGTGCGTCTAGCGATGGTGATGAAATTTGTAATCTGTTCAGTGGCTACTTTTATTCTAACTTCCTGGAGCCCAACGATACTGCCTCATCATATTATCAGCCCATAGACCAGCCTGATTCGCCCTCGAGTAGCATTGGTCGCATTCAGATTGATGAGCAAGAGGTTAAATTACACCTATCTAAAGTAGACATCAACAAATCCGCGGGTCCGGATAGTATCCCTCCGGTCTTTATTAGGAACTGTGCGGAATGTCTTTCATTTCCACTCACTATATTGTTTCGATTATCCCTTGATACCGGTGTCATGCCCTTAGTTTGGAAGTCGGCATATATAACACCGATTCATAAAAAAGGACCAAATAACGACATAGAAAATTATAGACCCATTTCCAAGTTATGCACATTCGCAAAGATAATGGAGAAAATCGTACATGCGCAAGTATACTCGTCCCTTAAACGCAAATTTATAGAACAACAACACGGTTTTCTAAGAGGCAGATCTACTACGACTAACCTTATTTTCTGCAGTGATTTCATCTCAGATTCTATGTCACAAAGATCTCAAGTCGATGTTATATATACCGACTACAGCAAATGTTTTGATCGAATTGATCATTGCACCTTAATTAAGAAGCTATACGCCATTGGTATCAGGGGAAATCTGTTTAGATGGTTTAAGTCTTACGTTGAGAACAGGTGTCAGACTGTTGTGCTGAACGGTTACTCTTCTGGAACCGTTTTTATACCATCTGGAGTTTCCTCTACTATTTAATATCTTTATTAATGACATCTCTTATTGTTTCCAACATTCTAGAATTTTATTATACGCTGATGACATGAAAATTATGAAAAAAATCACTAGTATTGACGATTCCTTGTTATTGCAAGAGGACCTTCAGAGGTTTCAAACATACTGCATAGAAAATAAGCTTGACCTGAATCCTGACAAATGTAATGCGAGCACGTACACCCGTAAACCTGTTCCTATTGTATTTAATTATAAGCTTTTGGACACCTCGTTAGCTAGGCTGAGTGCAGTAAGGGATCTCGGGGTAACATTTGACTCTTAACTTCTGTTTGATGTGCACATAGACAACATAGTAAAACGTGCATCGCGCTCGCTAGGTTTTATTTTTCGAATCTGTGCAGATTTTAACGAAATCAAAACTATTAAAATCTTGTACTGTTCCTTCGTTCGCAGCCACCTGGAATATGCGTCTCAAGTCTGGAATCCTATTTATAACATCTAAATAGATCGCTTAGAGGCTATACAGAGAAAGTTTCTGAGATACATTCAATATCGATCTCATTGCTACTTACCTAACTATAACAGTAGGTGCAAAAAATTTCATTTGCTACCGCTGCAGGAAAGAAGAAAGGTCGCAGACATTTCATTACTATCAAGCGTCGCGAACGGGTCCTTGGATGTAGGCGAATTAGTGAGCAAAATAGGGCTGCGAGTACCATCTGCGTTTCTACGGAAACCCCAGTTGCTGCATACACCAACAGCGAGCACAACTTATAGACAAAATTCATTTGTTATTAGAGCGAGTCGTACGTTTAACGCGGCATGCCGGAGTGTTGATTTAGATTTCTTCGCGGACAGTAAAAGACAACTTAAGAGAACGCTATGTACTACCTTCTTTGGTGAAGATATTTATATTGCATAATTATGTATATTTTCCTTCTTATTTCTACCTGTCTACTGCTGTATAACTTAAAACTCATAATTTCTAGTATTAAAAGTCTACCTACATCTATTATTATTTTATATACTTAAATTTACTCATTCTGTTATCTGTGGAAACTTTTAATTGGCCTTCATTTTTATGTTCTATCCTGTATATTGTATCTACTAGCTGTAAGTTTTCCTAAAATTGTAAAATAAAATAAATAAATAAAATGTCCGGAGTTCCGACAGAGCGAGTGGAGCTTAAAAGTGGAGCTTAAAAGTGCTTTTGTGTCACTGTTGCATGTGGAACAAGAATAGCAAAAGACCGTTTGCATTTCTATTAGAGCGTGTAAATTATGATGTTGATGATTTAATTTTTACTAGTTTGTATTTCTTAGAATGTGTGAATAATAAGTACTAATATACAATTAGACCACCTCGTCCTCTGAGTCTTAAAATATTGACAAAGTTGTAAGCACGTGACACACAAGACCCCAATTTTTAAAACATTTATTTATAAGGTATAGCAAATCTGTATCGATCAAATAACGCATAGTAGGTAAGGTAGGTTATACGGGTGGCGCTAGCTTTTCCATAGGAAAAACTGGATCTATATTTAAACCAGATCAATATGATTAAAAGTACTCGAACCATAGATAGGTACAACAGTTTAGCCGTGAGGCGAAGACTTTAATAGAATATAACTTGCCTTCCCTTCTACTACAAAAAACATTAGTTGAACAGCGTCAGGTCTTCAGAAATCTAAAAACAGATCCCAAAGCTATTTTTAGCCAAAATTTGCAAAGGGTTTGTGTAGTGTTTTCTGTTTCCAGAAATTTTAAACTTCTTTTACGACAATCTCGAAAAAAAAATGGGTTTTGTTATCTTAATAAGTCACTGTACTAATATCCAGACTGTATAATTCAACATTTTTCATGTGTTCCTGTAAGCAGTAAGTCTCCATTGTATTGTGTCATGGTGTCGCTAGATGGTTCATTTCTAGTATGAAAGAGGCCCTAATTGTATTATTTGTACACGCGATGATAACATTAAGGGGGACGTGTTACAATGTTACACAAAACAAGCCGCCTCAGCGGACGTTTTGTTATCAAATTAGTCGTTGTGGGTTAATATAACGTTTAGCAAACTGACGCCATTTAAGTACTAAGTGCTTCTTACATTCATTATACATACTGATATGCGAGGAACATTAATGGGACTTTTACCAAGATTTGTTAATATAGATTAAAATAAATTGTTATAAAACTTACCCTAGGGTACGTTATGATTAAAAGCCCATTGTTCATTAATGAGCCTTAAAAATCTTTACTTTAGTACAATGTTTTCAAAAATTTATGTTGATAATATTTTAAAGTGCCGAAATTCATTAAGGGAGATGGTGGATGGAGAGCTAAAGGAAGAATTAAAAATAAAATATGGACGAGACGTAGAATAAAGATGGAGCAAGTTTTAATCTTAATTAAGAAAAAAGTGGCCGTTTATAAAATATGTTGTTGTTTTAGAAGTTTTGAGTACTAGGATCTTTTCATAATTTAATTCTCATCTATTTCAAAATGCAATATTCGTTATCGTGCGATAAGCGTTTTAAAAAGTTCACTCCATGAAAAAGGCAAGCAATTGCATTGTTATAGGTTACCTGTTATAAAACTTAAAACCACGAAGAAGAATAAAAAGATGCTAAGTTTTGCATGATCATAAACGGCAAGAATGTTTGCTGAACATAACCGAGAATCACGAGTTATAGTCACAAAGGGATTGATAGATTTGTTTTTGGCAAGCCTTTGACGAAGTAAATCGATGTCAACAAAGCCTGAAGTACACACAAAATAGGTGTGTCATGTTTTTTTAGTAAACTTTTTTTGTTTAACTAAATTGTAACAAACTTTTGTTTTAGTTACAGGTTTGGTTATCATCATAACAGCCTATTAATGTCCCACTGCAGGGACGCGCCTCCTTCCATGATAAAGAGATACTTGGCGTAGGCCCCTAATCCCTTATACCAATGCGTCTGGCCAGCGTGGTATTAGTAGTAATACCACGCTGGCCAGACGCATTGGTATAGGGTTTAATTTCAAGTTTTACTTTTATTTCGTAAAGATAACATTCACGGATAGTCCCTTAGTCGGTTTTTACGACACCCATAGGGTGGTGACATATTGTATTCTTACGCCGTCACCACACGGAGAAGGTTTGGTGCCTGCCATTAATTTAATTAATTAATTATTTTTAGTTCCCATAATGTCTTATCAAATAACAACTTTCGGTATATTTTAGGTAATTATATCAATGTATTTTTTAGTCTAATTAGCAGTAATTATTATTATAACTTTGTTTAGTATTGAGTTAACAGTAATTGCTGTACTTACTTTATATTTTATATACCTTACCTTACATTATTTAGTTTAGTTGTTTTATTCTCTTACGATTACTTAGTTATCAAGTACTTAGCATAGGATATAGTGAAAATTCTTACTTGTTTTTTATTATATTTAATAGCAGTCGTATATGTTATGGTTGATTTACACAGGTTCAGTAGACAAGTCAGTCGGTGGGGGGCGCCAACTGCCTTTAAAATATTCGTGTGCGAATATTCAAGTTAGCGCTGACTTCAAATCAGTTTACACGGGATTTTTTTCGGGTCAGCACTGACTTGCCTTGAATTTGTAGTTAGTTACTGACCCTGTGTAAATCAGCAATTACTTCCATGTTACGCCGTTACCGCCATGCATGATTCTTTTCATAGGTTCCTGCTTGTATTACAATGTTGACTGAATGTTTGACAATTACCTGAAAGAAAGAAAAAAAATCATAGTCAGCGGAAGGTTTTATGTCAGATCTTTTACAAAATACGATAAAGGTATGTCGACTCTTTCTTTAAATAAATAAATACAGAAAAACTACTGTTTGTTAACATAAACATACTATTATTCTTATAAACAACTATATTTTCTAGGAAGAAAATAGCCCCGCGTGTAAATAAAAATGTAAATAAAAATGTGTCTTATAAATAATATTATCCTGTAGATGTACCTACATGGGTGCCACGTTACTATGACAGTTGTCCCAAAAGATTACTTAACTCGAGATAAGCTTCATGTTAAATCGCTTATAAAGCATTTATTTACTGTAAAAGCTACACATTTATTTTATTTCTAAGTCGACGGGCATGTACAAAGATATGTATCATCATAACAGCCCATTAATGTCCTACTGCAGGGACGAGCCTTTCTCCCGTGACGGAGGGATACTTGGCCTACTAATGCTAATGGTACCACGCGCTGGCCAGACGGATTGGTATAGGGTTTAGTTTCAAGTTTTCCTTCTTTTTATTTCGTAAAGATAATATTCACCGATAGTCCCTTAGTCGGTTTTTACGATACCCATGGGATGAGATGGGGTGGTGACATATTGTATTCTTACTGACGATAGATAAGATGAGATGAAAATAGTAAGCAATTAACATTAACACATTTAAAATAAAATTACATCGCCCTTTTTAGTTCCGAACTTAATTATTTAAGTGTAATGTTATGGCCAATATGTGGGTAGCCGATCGTTAAACATTACCTAATTTTATAATATACCTACCTACATATTTTTTTTTTCATTTACATCCACTGATGTACATATACGTGATAGGATTTAAAATGAAAAATAAATGTAAACTCGTCATTGCCCTTGTTGCATAATTTATAGCAAAGCTTAAAATATTATCATTAATTAACAAAACAATTCAATAAATCATATAACAGATTTGTTCAAAAGTCATTAATTAGTCAACGATAATCGCGTTAGAACGGAGTCAGCGAGACTCGGAAACGGTTAACGTTTGATGGTGAACACCAAATCCGTTGAGCCGTATTATCCGGGGATAAGCAAATTATCCGATCGGAATAAGAGATTAATCACTCACTTCAAGATGTTGTAAAGGGTTCAATTTCATAAGCGTTTAAACTTTAAACATAACACAACAACTTTAAACTTCTATGTATACATATATTCTTCTATAATATGTATGTACAATAAATAAAGTATTTAAGTATGTTGTCTAGTACCATAGTGTTGTCTAGTACCATAGTTTGGGACTAGAAGCCGTTTAAAAAAACAACTTTAATGAAAACGTTCTTGAATGACATTAATTATTTACATATACATGTTTCATAATGAGCAACAATTCCGGGGAAGTAAACGTGCCGGATCGATCGAATGACATTAATAGTGTCCACATCTCTTTAATCAAAGTTTTAATTGTTCAGCCTTTGTCATTTTAATTACAACGTATAAAAAATATACGTACCGTTGCAACTAGTTACTTTTAATATGAGTATACAAGGAATACGGACTCCCTCTGTGACGTCTTAAGACACAACGAATCGCTTCTTGACTTTTCTAACTAACCCTTCCATATCCTTGCTAACCTTGTGGATGTATAAATATCTCAATCGATATGAAACTGGTTGACCATTTCCTCTAAAACTTGAATACTCGGTCTCACAACAGTTGTCACATCTGACAAAAAAAAGGATTTTTCCGAAAAGTGGAAAATGTAATGCGGCAATAGGAGATTTGGTAAAACGAGTGAAGAAACGGTTGGCAAGATCGCCGATGTGTTCCGGATTCTCAACCCTTGATTCGTTTTACATGAGGTTTTATAAAAAAATATATATACTTAAGTAAATAATAACAAGAATTTTGACACTGTATTTACTCGTAACAATGACTGCTTGTATTTTGTTTTAAAATTTTTGGTTTTAAGTGCCTATACTAATATATTTTTTTAAATTTAATCGGATTATATAAAAACCTGTTTCAAAGGGGCTTTATCAGGACACTGAACCTTGTTCTGTTAGTCATGTGACTTTATGACCATTAAAAATAAAATAAAAATAAAAAGTTTATTGTTCAAAAACAATAAACTTGTTTGGGTTAATAAAAAGAAAACTAGATTTAAAACGACAAAAACATTTTGGCACGTGCTTCTTTTGAATAAATTAATTATTTATTATCATCGGAAAGTTTTTTGGTTTTAAGAAAGAATGATATTTTGAAAACGTACGATTTTTTAATGAGGCCATTTCTTGCGTATCTCGCTTTTAATTTTTGGCCAATGCAAATTTTACTACCTGGTACGCAGAAATCTGTGAACTCTGAATCGGTGAACCAAATAAAGGCGGCAATGGACAGCTCTTGTACGCTTGATCAGCAGAGGTCAGAGGAGAAATTAAGGCAAACCGTTACAGGTGTCACAGGGGAATACTTGCAGTGATGACCACGACCACTCTGCCCAGAGTGCGCCGAACAAAAAGATGAAGAGTGCTTAATGGCGTTGTGACAAAAACTTTTTATTTTACTAATTTAAAATAGATTTACTGGAAAAAATTTGTGAAATAAAAACCAATTCCAAAAGACTTACCATTTTTTCTAGATTGATTTATTAATTCCTAAAAGCGAAGTTTGTTTTCATTTAAAACTTTTTACATTAAAACCTCGAAAAGTTTTAAACTCGTGATCAAAATCACAATCGACTAAAAGGAAACTCTTATTTTTATTTCAACATTTAAATATAAGATATAACTTTAAATTAAAAAAATATTTAAGTATTTAAATTAATGTAGAATATATACGTATAATAACGACGTATGTAATAGGTACTTGGTGAATTAATTCCTGATTCGAAAAGGGAAGTGTTAAAATCCTGTATTATTTTATTACCTATTAGCTTCCACACTTTCCTTAAGATCCTATACCACATTTTCCTTTGTCAACAACTTGTTACACACTAATAAGCCGGAGTAATAAAAGCAGTGATCTTCATTTGCAATATTTACCTACATGCTTCATAATTACAAACGATATGATAGGCTATAACCTACATCTGGGTCGTAAGTCCCAGACGCTGTTACGCCAGTGTTCCGCCCTCTATCACGCGATGGACCCGGCACCCGCACGGAGAATCCATGGAATGCTAAGATTAGGTCTTATGTCTTATAGGTTTTATACATGTAGAGGTATTACAAATGATTCACTGTTCGGGGAAAGCCGATATTAAACTTAACTACATTAACTCAGTACCCCAAGCACTAAAATAAAAAAAAACAACCTATGAATCCCCATGTCTTCGATTTTATGTTGGTTAGTAAGTACAGAAAAAATCCATAATCTTGTCTATTTCAAAGACCTGTAGCTTATCTACTAGACTTTCGCAAGACATGTTTGACGTGAAATAAATCAGATCTCAAAGAAGATACGAACATTGCACTAAACCATATCTCATGTCTCATAACATGTCTCAAACAAAATGTTATTTCGCATCGTTGCATCGTTGACACAGTATTTCTTAAGGTAAAAAGTTGGTTATGAACGATTCGATTAACCTTAAAATCATTAAAGAAGAGTAAAATGGAAAAGTAATAAATCCCATACGAATCCTCGTGGCCAGCGTGTTACCTATTAGTTGGGAAAGTTCCTTCCCTCTCCAAAGAATGTCTTTACTATTCCTTTTATTTACCATCTAACTAACTAAAAGCCATATTACAAACATTACGGTTGATTACTTAATTTACATATCCAAAAATAAACTGGACGAAGCGAAGGTTATAGACTTCAATTATGTAAAATTGTTAAACATGAAAGACTTGAACGAAACGTCTATATCCAAATTCAATCGATAATGGAGACCTTTTAACCGCATGTTTTATTAAAAGCCCCAACACCTAGTCTCGAACCTTTCGGCGTGTCCGGCCTTAAAGCGCCACCTATTAATAGTGCACTCTAATCAATAAACACATAAATAAGTAGGTTACTCATTATAATGTACGGTAATCAACCTAACAAGAATTATTTCTTTCTACTTGATTATCGTCTTTGCTATTTTTAAAAAGGTTAATGTTGTGCTTTGTATTATTGTGTCATGGGATTTTGTGAACATAAAAATAACCAATATCCAGAATCAGTTTTTCTAGGCTCAGCTGAACCATACTTAGGTTACGTCCGATATACGTACCAAAAACGGTAAAACAAAAGACAAAAACAAGTTTTAAAATGTGTTACGCAGCACAGGTAAATCAAAAGGTAGTTACGGTTATAAAATTTGTAGTTTTTTTAATTTATTTTATAGGCTTTGTCGCTTAGCGACCACATCGCCTAAAATTTGTAGTTAGATGTAGGGCCTTTGATGTCATTGACCATTCGACTTATACCTCAACTACATGAGGACTATTGACAAAATGACATCTCAAGTAGAGTCAAAGCTATCATCTGGGTTACCACAAGATTCTCGTTTAAGGCAAATACTTCATAATACGTACATAAAATTTTATCTACGTATCGTATATTAATTCTTTTCACTTCGTTATAAAATGTAACGAAATGGCGGCTATTGGGAATACAGCGTTTTCGCTAAAATGAAAACTAATATTAAATGGAAATGTCTGTTCGTTAACTTTAAATGACTACAGTTCGTCGACTTTTGATCAATGATCATGTTTCATTTCACTTTATAAGGCAATAAACATAATTTACACTTTTACAAAAACGCGGAGTACGTAGAAATATAAAAAATCATAAAACCAATAAAATAGAGTTCATTTTTAACTAAACATACTAATAAAAAACTGATTTACGATAACCATAATTAACCCCTTTGACTTGTAGTTAAAGTTGCAATTATCAACCGATATCGATATTAGTTTTTAATTTATTTCTTTTTTTTTAAATTTATTATGTTAACTATTTTAGTTTGGATTTATATATGTCGCAGGGAAATGAGGAAACCAGGGATTTCACGAAATCACTAGGGATATGACGAAATCCCGTTTGTACTATAAAAGAAATGCTTATATTTTTGTTTCTAGATTAGTAAACACAAGTATTCCAACTTCTATAGGTTAGGTTAGGTTAGAACTGTGACCATAACGCAAGAGGCGCGCGTGCCGCGGTAGCGGCCGCCGAAGTGCAAGGCATTTTCGCCATTTACCGGGATTTCGTGATATCCCTAGTGATTTCGTGAAATCCCTGGTTTCCTCATTTCCCTGCGACATATATATTCTGTTTATTTTCCTGATCGCTATGGTTGCTCGGCACATTAACGACAATTTAATCTAGAACATCTTATGAAGAGCTTGCCACTCGCTCGCTTCTGCACTTGGCTGACGACGGTTCATTATTGGTCTGCAGCTAAAGTGGTCTCAAGACGACAAGCTGTCATTCAAAAAGATAAATGCCTACTTGTTTACTTATAGAGGTTTACCCCTTGTGAGACTCGCAACTTAGGATGAGGAAAATCAGATATTGTGGACCTAAAGCTATTTTGTTACATTTTATAATGGATCCGCTGGGTTTTTTAATTAGTAAACATGACATAGTTAGCTTGAGTTCCAACGTTAAGCCCCAAAGTTTCCATTAGGTATATAAAAAAGATCTGACTACCTAACAGACTCTTTTTGTCGTACTTGATTTCATAGTAAGATTTGATTAGCTTATTTAATTTTAGATACTGGTGATGTAGATAAACATTGAGTAAATCTTTTAACGAATAAGTAGATAAAATTAATACACAAATACCCCGTTACTCACAAACGCCTCTTAAATTTTAGTCAATTAATTAGATTAAATTCTTACGGTTTTGTTTGGTATTAGGTTGGTTTTCGTAATAAAAATCTCGCTAAATATTGATTAAATTTAAGAGGCGTTTATGAGTAAGGGGGTTACTGTCTCAGTAGCTAAGTAGTGATACTGTACGCATTCACAAATTACTGTCCCGAGTCTGGATGTTCTTTGTGTTCATTTTAAATTGATATTTGTAATGTTCCTGCGACACAGGGCATAATGCCTGATGCGGGAGTTGTCTTCTATACATACTCGTAGTATAAAATAAAGTCGCTTTCTCTGTCCTTTTGTATGCTTAAATCTTTAAAACTACGTAACGGATTTTGCTGTGATCTTTTTTAGTAGATGAAGTGATTCAAGAGGAAGGTTTGGGTAGGTAACACATGCATAATATAGTGGAGAGACCTATATAAATTTAGATATTTCTAATGAAGCTATACTAAAGCTGTAGTAGGTGCCCGTGCGAAGCCGGGGCTGGTCGCTAGTTTAAAATAAATTGAAAAAACATATCTAACACCAGAGTGTATCTTAATATACATCAGTAATCTAGTAGTAAAGTAAGTATTTCCCCTAGAGATAGCTATGTTTATAATTCTTTCTAGGTAACAACGTCGATACATTGGGAATACAAACCATTGGCGATGCTACTATTCGATAAAAGAAGAACAAGTAAACAAGTTTAGTTGTCACTTCCCTGAATAGCCTTTGTTTGTCATTCAACGCTTATCTGGGCAGGCCTTTCAATCCACTCGGTAGTTACTACATAACTGATCGAAAATTGTAAATAATAAATATCTTTTTAGTTATTTAGGCTCATAAATAATGAATACCTATGTAATGTTTTAATATTTTTGTCAATGTTACCTAATAGGTATACATCGTAGGTTGCAGGTAGCAACATCATTATTCTTTGCGTTTGTCAATTTAATTGGGCCAGCGTTTTCAGGTTTGTTACTTGACTGGTCATCCCCTTTTTTGTTCATTTTATTGGTGTAACACCTTTTTTTTTCATTTCTTTTGTATAAATTGACTTTTAAATAATATTCTCATATGATAATTTTTGACTGACTTCCCACTATCTTCGCTAACCATATCTTAAGAAGACATTCGGATTTATTTATTGACCCTCTTAAGACAGTCAGGCACATAGTGAGTAAAAGTCTTACAGAACCAGCATAAAATACCCTACAATTATTAATGAGAGTTCTCTATATCCTCTTAGATGCCGAGTGTTTTCCTGTAAACCAGTATGAAAAAACTTTTATAAATTTTCTTTGATAATACCTAATAGGTACCTACTTTTCCGTATGGTGGCGGAGTAAGAATACAATGTGTCGCCACCCCATCTCATCTCATGGGTGTCGTAAAAACCGACTAAGGAGTCCCTTAGTCGGTAAAAATAGTATAAGTAAAAAGTAGGAAAGCTTGAAATTAAACCCTGTACCAATCCGTCTGGCCAGCGTGATATAAGTAGGCCAAGTATGCTTCTGTCACGGGATAAGGCCCGTCCCTGTAGTGGGACATTCATGGGCATTTTATACCTACTTATGTACTACGGCCAGACACTTGCGTCCCTGTATGAGGTAACAGCGTCGCGACACATAATTTTAAAAATAGATACATACTCAAACAAATGTCATAGTACGACGCATGTTCTATAGGGAATATGTCACACGCACGGTCGGTGGCCTATGCTGTGTCGGTTTTGTTTACTAATAATAAAATAGTCATTTTTTTAAATATTATATGCCTTAAAGTATGCAAATTGTAGGTTGGAACTTGATTATAATTAAATTTTTTAAAGCAAGCTCTATGATGGATGAGGGAGGCACAGAACTTAGCAAGGTGGAAATATTTAAAGGAGATATTTAATTTTGTTAACCAGTGGATGTCAATGAACTATTATTGTCATGATAATGATGTCTGTCACTCTTAGTCCATGTTAGTGAATAAATAATTTTCAGTTTTTTTTTCAACATAATGTTACAAAATAACAATTTAATGGCGTCAGTTTAAATCTACTTAGTCTAAGTTTACATATTAAAAGTTTTTCAAACTTTACCATCTAGCTTCAAAGGCGCTAGTAGAGAAGAAGCGGTGTAACAAACTCTACAGCTGATTTTTAGACGTCTCTATAATTTAACAACAATTTTTATTATTGAAATAGAAGGTAAATTCCAAACTCAGTTTGGTCTAGACTGAGCAAGCAAGTATTTATGCTAAACTCAAGATTGGTATCCTTGTGTGATTATTAGCCTGTTATATTATGTATTTTTTATTTATTTGCGTCGTAAATAAAGCTATTTATCTCTATTTTTCTGTGATTTTTATGACTGTATGTACAACATTAATTTTAGTCATATTCATTATCATAACAGCCCTGATACCGACACAGGTTGTAGGCTTTCTCTACCACGCATGTTAAACTGATTGTATCAGTAAAATAAGTATTAGTAGTGAAAATGTAATCATAAATGCTAGAAATAGAAACTAAGGTACTATTTGAATCGATTATTCTAAGTTCTTGGAAAAACTGTTTATAACTTTTTACGCTATAATGACATAAAGTCGTATCGGTACTTAAGTAGTACGCAAATGTGTGAATAAATGATTCAGCAAATTGTTAGTAGACCTAGTTTTATTCTAGACAACGTGGAGACGACTGACTCGTTGAAATAATAGGCAAGTGTCTGTAGATATCCAGACAAACGACATAAGTCAGTCGCCTAGGCCTTTGGTTAAATACTGGATTTTCCCAATTTTCTTTGTATAGTTATTATAAAATACCTATTAAAATAATAAACTTTTATGACCCAAAAGAGATTATAAGTTGGGAAAACAATTCATACCTAATAATATTGGTTGACATTAACCAGTTCAATAATAAACTTGAGAATTACTATAAACCTTCAGACAGTTTATTAACTGCCCGCCTTTTATAATAATTTAATTTGGCATTAGAGTTTCAGTATGAAACTTATGCAAGCCATCAGCGATAAATTCCACCTTGGGTATTCATAACTAGATTAAATATCACTTAACTCTACATCTTGGCTGTCTGGCCAATGGCTAGCAAACCTAGAATTTAATCGTCGGGTCTTAAATAAACTCTGACCCAAATTGTAGAAAAGTTCAGGTTGATGGTAGGCATGTGACGACATGTCTTAGTCATATCATGGTGGGACCACTAATGCTACATGTGTGGACATAGTAAGACGTCAAATTTTCTTCTGTTGTGGTTATATTGTTTTCATCTTCAACATACTCAACTTTGAGGTATACCTAAGTAACCAATAAACCTCAATTCCATACATACAATCACGTTAACAAGTGAACAGCTTATGACAATTTATTCACTAACAATTGTTAGAAGTCAGAAGGATTCAAACCAGTCGTGTTTACTAGTGTTGCGGCTTTGTACTTAGTTTATGTACCCCTTCGTTTTATCTACGGATATACCGAGTGGCATATTTGTAGGTGTACAAAGTACTACGTTACTTCTTATTCCCTGATGATATAAAGTAGGGACTGAGTTATATAAATCACGTTCGTAAATTCAACCCCTATTTTTATTGTACGGGTTGGAAATACGCGATTATCTAGTAAATTGTTGGAAAAAGAATAAGGATTATATTTGTTATCAAAATAGTTACTATTACTAGATTTGTCTTTACTGGTGATGGACTCGTACTGTTAGTCCAGTAGATATCATTATTCTATCTCCTCCTGAGGGTATCATTCAGGCCAACTATGAGACTAATTTGGTCAGAAAATATAACTAGGGACATATACTACGATACGAATAGAGTAACAAAGTCAAGTTTAATTTGGAAAGTACGCTAAGGCCTTATGTATTAGATGAAGGAGAAGAGTTGCTACTACTAGAATAGCTACGGTTTTTCATAATACTTACATAAACTCTCAAATTACATCATCGAATGATGTAAATCATTAATGAGTCAGTGAGTCAGTAAGTCAGCTTCTATCTTTGTAAATACTACGGATAGTAATCACGGACGAGGTTAATGTCGCGTTACTCTATCTAATTTTATCACAAACTTGACTGACACTGATGACTGTTGAGAAAAACGGAAAGCATTTTTGGCTCGTGTTCGTTTGTGTTGAAATGCTAAGAGTAATTATAAATGTTTTAATGTAATAATAAATAATGCTGCTTTATATAGTGTCCGTGTAGTAACTGAATAAGAATAGGAAATGTGTGTCGTAAAACTCGACTAAGATATGTCTGACAATTAGAATTTGATTTAATGAGAAATAAATCTATAAACTTGAATTATTATCTTTGTTATCGCCACAGTTTCCAAGATAAAACTTGACCTTTCTAGTGCTCTGCACGCGTAAAAAATAGGGTTTTTAAGAGAACATATTTCATTTAAATGGTACTACATTTTTGTGATTTTATGTTTTGTAGAATATAAATATAAACAAGGATGGGTCGAGATAGGAACTGTATTCATACGTATTGACCACTTGGGACATATTTTATTACTCCCCGCGGCAAATTGTTAAATTGTATTTTACTATTATAATACCGCGCGAATTAAAGGGTCATCTAGTTAATGTAATAAATAAACACACTTATTTTTTGTTCCTACAAATTTAATCTTGTCGCTATCCTGTTCTTAACTAAACAGGGCCTGTACTGATACTTACTACTTTTGTAAATTAATATTAAACATAGTTTGCCATGTCAATTTTATGATATCTTAATGCAGCATCACGTTTTGAAAATATTTGTAAACAATCTAATATTTTCTAATAAATATTTATTTCTGTACATAAGATCTTGTAATAATAGATTTTAAACTATCGCGATTTGTATACATAATACTATTTTAAACGGGTCTTACTCGGAGAAAAACCTAGGTATTTATCTTACTAGTATCTAGGCTAATTAGTATATACCGCAAATAAGACCCGTATAAAATAGTAATAAGATCTTGTAATAGTTTTCATATACAAATCCACTGTTCACAGACAGTAGTCTCGTCCTTATCAGTTACACAATTTTTCTTTGTAGCCTAAATATGTGTCATATGTAGGTCAGAAGGCTTCAATTTGGCGGCATTCCAAATATTTTATACATGTAATGAAACAAAAGATAGTCTGGGTGTTATTTTACCAATTCTTAGGTTATTGCGCTTATTACTTCGCTTTAAAGCTGGCACTGAGACTAGAAGAAGACTAATTACTGAAGAGCTGCCAGAACCTAGAACGAATGAACTACTCTTAGTACATTGTGCCTTAATGAGTTAAGTTACTTATTACATACGAGATAGCCTCGTTGCTTCCGGGGCCAAAGACGAATGCTGACGAGTTTGAAGCGAGCTAAGTTAGCTGGTGCACACATGGCACACCAAGCCGTTGTTTTTAGTAAAAACGTTTTACATAATTGAAAGACTTTTCTTGTCCCGACTGATATTTATTGCTATTACTAAAGATTTGACTGACTGACATCGAAGCACAGCTTATGCTATAGGGGCTAGGAAATTGACATTTCAACAAAGCTATGTACACTCAAGGAATTTAATTGTTTAGCAGTTTGCACAATTTTGAAATCAGTCAGGTTACTATTTACCGACTACAGACGACTGATGACAAACCCCGACATCTTGGCAGTCGTAAAATTGAATGGACAAGGTGTATATACCTAGCCTTGTCTATCTCTATCTATGACAGACAGGTATTTTGAAATTCTTTAATTTTATATTGTTGACAGACCAAAGTTCGTGACACTAACCCCCGGTTTTCGAATGACTGATCAAGGAAAAATCAACTAATCAAGTGTCAAAACTATCATTTTCAGGAACTAAAATGACAGTTTTGACACTTGATTAGTTGATTTTTACATGATTTACGAAATGATAATGAACTTTAATGTTCGATAATACTGTCAAAATTTATTTTTTACTCTTTGGACAGAATGGAATTTTTGCAAGTTTGTAAACAAAGGAGTTTGAAATGCGATTCTTACTTATTGGCTGTATATTATCTTGTCTATTTTGAGTTGTATATCCTATTCAAGATAGCATGAGAAAAAGTATAAACATGTCAAATCTGTCAAACTGCCAAAATGCCGCGGTTTTCAAAAAAATTTCACTAAAAACATAACTAAACAATAAATAACTCTGTGTAAATATAAATAAGTGTATTCTACCTACCTATTCTCTAAATAATGCTTGAATTAAGGCAATAAAAGTTTATTGAGAAGCAGAATATATAAATGAAACTTACGAATTAATAAATTGCTTTTTAAAAACACTTTTTTCAATTTCTATTAATCGGAAACTTCTAATTTAGATTTAGAAAAACTGTTCCCAGCTTGTATTATAAATTAATTATCAAATTCTTCAATAATCCCATTAATTTGTAATATTATTATTCTTCTGATATGACATAGTAATGCGATACATGACATTTAAGACATTGACAATTGTAGGCTCTTCATCATTGTCGTTCCGTTCGTATGTAATGTTTAAAAAGGGAAAAAAAATAATTGATGACTTGGTAATCTTATTATAATATTTAAATATTATAATAAGATTATAATAATAGTTAAACAAACATATTATGTGAGATATGTTATACCCACTTACCAATGCATGATAACCAGGTAACAGATGAACTGGACTCGATTAATATTGATTGTCATGTGGTGCAAGCGCCTGAAGAGATTCCAATGGCAATATCACAATTTTACAACTTCCGTATATTAACGTTCAACGTACGAAGTATTTCCAGGAACTTTGATTCTCTTATGTTAGCTATAGATAGATCTGCGGTTGTCTTTGACGTTTTGGTACTAACTGAATGCTGGCTAAACGACTTGTCTATTATACCCCAGATAGATTCATACACAAGCTATCACACTACAACCAATATTAATCAAAACAGTGGAGTAGTTGTATTTGTTAAAGATAATCTGCGTGCGCAAGTGTCTGAACCCAACATACTCGATGCCAACTGTCTTCGAATTGACCTAGCAAACGGAATTACAATTTTGGGATTTTACCGGCCACCATCATTCAAAAATTTAAATAACTTCCTATGTTCACTTGAAGGTGTATTGAATGAATTGTCGTCTTTGACTAAAACATTTGTTTTGACAGGGGACATAAATATTAATTTGCTCGAATGTAGTAGTGGATCGGTTGGGGAGTATCTATGTCTCCTTTCAGAATATGGCTTCTTTCCTGCAATCACGAAACCAACACGAGACAACGCATGTCTGGATCATGTCTTCATTAATACTGTAGCAAATGTTATTGGCGTAGTTTGTCTTTCTGATATAACAGATCATGATTTGGTCATCCTTGGCATGGCCACAAACCAGCTGGTGAGGAATAAACCGGATCGTACTTGTATTAGAAGAAATGTAAGTGCTATAAGGCAAGAACTCATGGAAGTTGTTAAAAGATTTGGAGAGCGACTGTCGGCAATCATTAATAAACATACACGACAAATCAAATTAAGTCACTCCAAGTATAATATTAAGCCTTGGATCACTCCGGGATTACTGCGTTGCATGCAACATCGGGACCGATTGCACATGAAATCAAGGAAATTTCCTAACGATGATCTCCTGCGAACCATTTACACGCGTTACAGAAATTTTAGCAACACCTTATTTAGAAAGTTGAGAGATGAGTATTACAGTAAGGAGCTTTCTATTAACACAAAAAATCCAAGGAAGTTGTGGAAATCAATTAAGACCATGTGTCATCTCTCTGGAACTAAGAAAGACTCAAGCGAGCTTATGATGCTACCTGGAACCACTTCCAAAAAACACTCACTCGATAAATGCAATACTTATTTCTCAACGGTCGGTCAGAGATTAGCTAACATTACATTGAACAGGACCCTACAGTCGGAACAGGCATTGGCGGACAAAGTATATAATGACTTGCAGAGTCATTCTTTCTTCATGCAGCCTACCGACGAGTTTGAGTTAGATACACTTATACTTTCTCTGAAAAATGATAAATCCCCAGGTTTAGATGGCCTAACCAACATTTTTCTTAAAGAAAATAGGAAATTTTTAATACCACCACTTGTTGAGATCTTTAATTTAAGTCTAAAATCAGGTATCTTTCCCGAAGAATGGAAGACTGGTTGTGTCATTCCAGTTTATAAAAGTGGCCCAAAGAATGCAGCGGATAGTTACCGACCAATCACCCTTCTAACTGCATTTTCAAAACTATTAGAAAAAGTAGTTAACAACAGACTTGTAAAATATATCGAGAGTTATAACCTAATCTCTACAAGACAGTTTGGGTTTAGAAGAGGAAAATCAACAGAGGATGCAGTGAGACTTCTAACCACAACAGTATCGGCGCAGCTTGACAATAACAGATGCAGTATGGCTGTTTTCCTCGACCTAGCAAAGGCTTTCGACACCGTCTCGATTCCTATAATGCTACGGAAGCTGGAAGTACAATTTGGCATAAGAGGCATCGCTCTCGAGTGGTTAACTAGCTATCTGACTAATAGGAGGCAGTGTGTGAGGGTTGGCAATTATGAAAGTGGACTAAACCTGGTTAATTTTGGCATCCCTCAGGGAAGTATCCTTGGGCCTACATTGTTCATTATGTACATGAACGATATACATGACACAATTAATTCAAATATCATATGTTATGCCGATGACACTGCCATTATTTATGACGGTTCCACTTGGATGGAAACCTTTGCACGAGCAGAGTCGGGAATGATCCAAGTCTCTACATGGTTAAGTAATAACCTTTTATCACTTAATGTCAAAAAAACCACATACATAAGCTTCTTTAAAACATCTGCATCAGCTCCTGTTTCGACTTTAGAACTTAAAATTCATAGTTGTAAGAACCGGACACATTGTCACTGTAAAGCAATTAAAAGAACGAGTTCATTGAAATATCTGGGTGTTATAATAGACCAAAATTTAAACTTTAAGACTCATATCACTTCCTTATCAAATAGAGTAAGAAAGACGGCCAATATTATGAGATTACTTCGATCATCAGCTTCCACAAAGATTTTGAAAACAGTATACTTTGCACTGAGCCAGTCTTTAATCGAATACTGTATACACTGTTGGGGAAACGCAGCCAAAACACATTTAATAGAAGTTGAACGAGCACAACGGTCGGTGATTAAAACAATGTTGGGGAAGCCATTTAGGTACCCTACCGAAGATCTCTATAAGGAATCTAACCTACTTAATGTACGGCAGCTTTTTATCTTAAAATCATTTCTGAAAACACATAAACAAACAATAAACAGTAAAGAATATCCAAAACTTTTAAAACGTCGTGTTTTCAGAATAGAGGTACCGAAAGTCAAAACATCCTTTGCTAGACGCTTCAGTCCAGTCATAGATCACTTTCTATACAACAAAATTGCTAAATCGTGTGATATTAAAGAGTGCTCCGCTCAAGTTGCAAAAGTAAAAGTCTCAGATTGGCTCCTGACACTGTCTTATGACATGACTGAAAGTCTACTGCTACATATGATTTGAAGTTTCCTGGGTTAGCTCTACATAATATTGTGTCCGAAGATGTGGTAATTGCATTTGTTTTTCTTGGTACTAAGGTAATAGGGAAAAAAAAAAAATGTATTATATTATGTATTGGGTTTGAGCTTATATTTTTGTTATGGTTGGTGCGGATCTGAATTATAATTGATATATGTGTAGTTTACAGGGAAGTTTCTTTTAGTTTTATTCAATTTCTTTATTTTTAATATTTGATTTCTTGATGTCGACCGAGTGTGCATTTTGTAATCGTTTTGTTAATCATACTTGGCACCCACAGGACAGGCTTGCCTAGTGTGGGGCCATGGATATAACTAATATGTACCTATGCTAATTTGGAAATAAAGTATTTATTATTATTTTTATAAATTATTAAAACATATTATGTAATGAAATTTCTATTTTATTGTAAAGACGTTAAAATATTCATATTTTTTAATAATTTTCGAGTCTTCATCGTGGCCATAGATTATAATTATCTACAAATGAGTAATCGTGACAGTAAAAAGACCCATTTTTTTGTTTGTTTACCAAATTTCTCAAGCCCAGATGAATATGGTTTAGTATCTTTCAAAATATAATACGACTAAATTACGTAGGTTCTCTACCTGCTAAACAATTAATTTCCCTGACCGTACAACAATAAAATTTTATAATCAAATTAATTGATTTGATGTTTTTAACTAACAAGTTTAAATTAGGTTATTCACCGACTTGCTAACATAAAAAAAAAACTTGTTTGCATTGATGTTAAAAAAATCGATACAAGCTATACACGGGACTGCATGTTTTAAATAATCCGTAGTACAATGACATGATGTATGCAACCGCAGGCAATTTATACTGTGCTACATACGGGCACATAGCGCGGAGAACAGATAGCCGTTGGGGCAGAAAAGTTCTCGAATGGCGACCGCGCACCGGAAAGCGCAGGGAGGGGAGACCCCTCACACGGTGGACCGACGACCTGGTTAGGACGGCGGGAAGCCGATGGATGAGGGAGGCACAGGACCGCGCAGAGTGGAAGCTTTTGGAGGAGGCCTATGTCCAGCAGTGGACGTCCATAGGCTGATATAGATAGATAGATAGAAAGATACCATACAATAATATACGAAATTCGAAACAATACTTACTTTACACTCTATTAAAAAGTATAATCGTTTTACTCATTTAATATATGATAAAGCAACGAGTCATTTAAAAATGAAATAAAATATAAGTTTGTAAAGGCGTCTTTTCGTACACATTGGAAAACAAAATCCATAAATATTAAACAAGGAATGTAATAAAACTTTTATTAAACAGGCTTTACAGATAAATTCTAATAAATTTAACCTAAATTACATCCGCCTTTTAAAATCAGTTAATTGTGAAATGACAAATTGTCTGTGGGTAAAGCAAATTTCCGTTTTCCCACGAGTTTCCTGGCGGGTCTTTTATCTAGAGTTATCTAATAAAACGCCTCCCTACGTGCAAGAGTTCGAATGATTTCAAAATGTGCTACTGCTGTTCGCCAATACATTAAGGAGATTAATAGACCTTGTTATACGTACTGGAAAAGGTAAGTTAATGAAATATTATACTTTATTTACTTTGCTGATTAGGGATATCAATCAATTTTATTTACCTTTATATAAAACATTTTAAGAGACCTTTGTGTGTTTTCAAATGTTATATAATTTACACTATTAGGGTCAAAGTTAGGTACTTATCTTTATTACTACAAACATAAAATATATTTAATTTAATTTTATCAAAAATACATTTACTTGAACTTATATTTAATTTAATTTTCTCCAAAAATACATTTACTTGCACTTGAGCTGTGAAGCAGATAATCAAGGCACTCATAAACAGGTTCCCCGTAGCAAAGTGACTCTTTAAATCGTCGAGTATGACGTAATCTAATATTTACCAAAGTCAAAAATGTATGTATGTAATGTATGTTCAGTATCATACATAGACTATTAAAGTCTATGTATGATACTGAACATACATTTTTAACTTAATCCGTCACTTTATTAATAAAATACTATGACGATATCTTAGATTTATTCATTTTTAAAAGGGTAAGGCTCTTAAGCTTTTCGACGTGACCCAAAAGGGCGAAAACCTTTCCTAAGTGGGAAAAGATTAACAGTACCTACAGCGTCACCTACTGCTCTTATATTGAGGGTATTATAAAAGTTGTGTTAAGCGCCGAATACACTACCCTACATGTAGTGCACTACATCTTGTAGGACACTACATGATGTAGGGCGGTCGGGACTCGCCAATCTCCGATATGTAGTGTCCTAACAGCCTACATGTGATAACACTAGACAACATGTAGTGCCCTACAAGATGTAGTGTCCTACATGTAGGGTAGTGTAATCGGCGCTTTAGTCAACAAAACTATGAAATATAACGTTTTTATAGTCACTATTTTTTAAAGTTTTTATTAATTTGAAACTAACTACTGCAGAAGGACATAGTTTTTATTACGTTAACCCACTTTCACTCGCTGAAAACGAATGAAAAATCTATTTTAGTTTTATATTGAAAATGTCATTTTAAAGTGCTGCGTTGAAATTATTTATTCAAATATTTTGATACTCGTATTATTGAGCTCGAATAACGGATCAAACCTTGTCATTTGAGCTACCTAAAATATTTCTTCTACCTATATCAAAGCTATTCAACAAGAAAATCAACCGGGGTAAGGTTTCCAAATTTTGGAAATTAACCAAACACCCAATGTTGTTACTTAGACGCTTTAAAAAATACCAAATAATAGACAAAGACATGGCAATATGTTAAAATGTGATAGAAAAAAATGGGTCCTGACTCTATCTACTCGTATTACTGAATTGATTTACTAATGTTACATTTCAAGGACCATCTCGTCAAACCAGCCCGTTAATGTCCCACTGCAGGGACGGACCTCCTCCTGTAATGGAGGGATACTTGGCCTACTAATACCACGCTGGCCAGGCTGATTGGTATAGGGTTTAATTTCAAGTTTTCCTTCTTTTTAGAAATTTTTGATAGTCCCTTAGTCGGTTCCTACGACACCCATGGGATGAGATGGGGTAGTGACATATTGTATTCTTACTCCGTCATCACAAAGACCAATCTAATAAATACAAAAAGTATAATGCAAAGATTTTCTACGATAATTGAACTTAAGTATTATGTTAGAACTACTCAACTATAACCTTAGTGAAACCATATGATTTACACGTTCGCACTGCTTACCTAATAAGGATGATTTAATCAACGTAAAGCTTAGAGTGTCCGATAGTAATACGGTATCGAATGTGACACGTTTCAATGCCCATTAACAATTTTACGACACATACGCTCATCAAACAAGAGATTCGCGGTAAATGGGGCCCTTAGAATTGCGGAAATAATCTACCAAAATGAAAAGCATATTTTACGACCTTACAGCTATTTGACCTTGTAAGTAGCATTATTTTATTAGTTAATGAATGTTACCCATGTAGTAATGAACCATGAATTCTTAACATGTGCTAAGGATGTCGTAATAGCTGACTGAATAACTACAAACAACTACAACTACACTCAACTTACTTTGCGAGAAAAATCGTAGGTAAATGAAAACTCTTCCATTTGGTCGGTGTGGTACATTTTATTTTTACTGATTTGTCGTAGTATTTCAATAAGATGTGCACAATAAAAATGATTCAAGAATTAACTATCAAACATTATTTAATTTTGATTATATCATGCAGGTCGTCAGATCACAATTAATTTTATTAGTAGGTTTTTCGTCTACCAATAGAAAAGGGCTATTTCTATAATTAGTCTTTTAGTTACTGGTATAAGTATAGAAACAAAGAGATGCGAAGAAGTTTATCCTTGAAGCTTGGCTTTGAGCGTTAATCCTTCACTTTATATTATTCTAATAAATACAAAGACATACCTACTCGAGGTCTTTTCTACAAAGAGAACCTAAGGTCGAATTTTACGTGACGTTCTTTAACACGAATCAAAGACGACGCTTGCACATGCGAAATGCTGTGCAAACGAATTTGCTATGGAAATATAATTAATTCCAAAAAGTAGGCAAATGTTTTTCAACTTACAATATTTTATAGTAGCTAGTGCCCGCGATTCGTCTGCGCAGGATAAGTAAACCAAGTTGTACAATATATTTTTATTACAATATATAAATACAATATATTTATTACTAGTAGGCCATGTAGTATTCTGATGTTTAAGCAATATTACTGTTAAGTTTAGTTATATTTCATTCAGTAGTTTTCACGTGAAAGAGTTACAAACATCTATCCATACCCAAAATCTTTCGCGTTTATAATATTAGTAGGATATCACTTCAAAATGATATTGTGATACCAAAGCTGCTAATTAAGTACTATAAGTAAGAGATTAGTTCATTTAACATTCTTCCGTTCCATTTGTACTAATATTAACTTTAAAACTTTCGTGTTTCATTTTATATAATTATTATTTACACGGGTATTAACACGATTTATTATTATTTGGTAAATATTAAGTAATAATTTACCTTTGAGGCTCTCGACGTTTCGGCCAGGTTACACCAGCCGTGGTCACGAGTAGACTGATGCAGCGATGTCACAACTCCGTCTCCGAGGTAGAAGATTTCCTTTCTACCCTCATTTTGCACACAACACTAACCGTGTCCCTATTCTGATGTTTCACCGATTGCGAATCAAAGTGAGGTAATGTTTTTTGTATCACTGGATTCCATGTCGCGGATAACTTATAACCATCTTCTCGATTGAAAGTCTTATGCTTTTTGATTTCAATCGCTTCTCGTACGACTCTTGAGTAGAAGTGGCGTTCCGTAGAGAGGACTTGTGGACGATGAAATTCAATCCAGTGATTCGTGCCTGCTTGTAGTAAATGTTCCGCAATCGCTGACTTCGACGCCTGGTGGTTTTTTACAGCCGCAATATGTTCTTTGACCCTTTCAGCTATGGTCCGCTTAGTCTGGCCTATATAGGAACTACCGCAACTGCAATTTATTTTGTAGACACCTGGCGTTTGAAACGGCACCACATCCTTCGGCGTACCCACAAGACTGTTCACCTTTGTTCCAGGTGTATATACGGTGTGTATGGAGTACTTCTTTAACACCGTGCCGATCTTATCAGTTACTCCTCTGATGTATGGCCGGCTGTCTTCTTACCTCAGGACGTGTGCATTTTTTGTGAAACCGAGTCATCTGTCCACTTACACGGTATCCGTTCTGTTTGAGTACCTCCTGAACATGTCCCAGCTCCTGTCCAAGATGTTCAGGGTCACAGAGGTCATGAGCTCTGTTTTTTAGTGATGTCAATCGAGAAGATGGTTATAAGTTATCCGCGACATGGAATCCAGTGATACAAAAAACATTACCTCACTTTGATTCGCAATCGGTGAAACATCAGAATAGGGACACGGTTAGTGTTGTGTGCAAAATGAGGGTAGAAAGGAAATCTTCTACCTCGGAGACGGAGTTGTGACATCGCTGCATCAGTCTACTCGTGACCACGGCTGGTGTAACCTGGCCGAAACGTCGAGAGCCTCAAAGGTAAATTATTACTTAATATTTACCAAATAATAATAAATCGTGTTAATACCCGTGTAAATAATAATTATATACCATTTGTACTAAGTTCTAAGAATCAGCTCTACAGTTTTCTTCATACAGTTTAGTATTATTGATTCAGTGTAGTCAAACACGCGACTGGATTTAATTAATTTGTGGAAAGTCAAAATGGAATCTATATTTATATTCGTATTAATTAACGAAATAACCTTTCATTTTGTAACTGCTGCATATATGTGTAATAAAAATGTATTGTGGTAACACCCGTCGCTAATGGTAATGTGTTTTAATATAAAATTTTATAGATTAAAAACGGAACAATGGTTTATGTTTATTGTTTAACTTTGGATTAATTTTTGTACATTGTGTGAATTCAATAGGAGGTTTAAAAGAAGGAAAGGAGGTTATAAAGTTTAAACAAGCATAGATCTTTTAAGTTGATTTGAATAGATCTCCATCCTATTTTTTGGCGAGTTAAGTTGGCGAGACGCGAGAGAGGAGGCTACTTCGTACTTAACTCGCCAAAAAATAGGATGGAGATCTATTCAAATCAACTTAATCAACAACTTACTACTTAACTCGCTACTGTACTTGTCGATGTGTAAATCGTGCTTTATATCAATGGATATAAAGCCCGATTTAACTTAATGAAGTTGCCAGCATATTACTCTTACATGTCCGTGCTTTTAACTCCTTAAGCACATAAGAAGTCGGCCCCAGCATTCGTTCTAGTGACACACTCGTTGAGTCACTTCAGAGGCATATGAGCAGCTTGAACAACTCTCCAAGCCAGGTTAACTAATAACCCAACGATTGAATGAAAAGACATGATACAAAATTTTCTTCAACGACTGTACAACATGAACCTAAATATCGATTGTACAGTACATTCATATGTACATCTTGAATCAATTTTGGCTTCAACATCCGGTGTGGTAGGTATCAACCTCCTAATGATGATCATATCTTTGGTCATCATTAGGTACCTTAGTATCATGGTATAATATAGCCTACATAGTCTAGTTCTGTTTCTTTTTAAATTATGGCTACATCAAATACTTATCATTCTGCCAACTTCAAGCCGGGGAAAACTGTTTAGTTATAATGTTAGGCTAATTTTGTTGTGATTTAATTTGCATTACATTTGAATTAATTATAATATTTTTTTGCTGAGATTGTCGCGTGTTTAATTAAGACTTATGTTTTGACATTTTTGAATAAATTTTACTACTAAGTCTTTTATAATTTATATGTTTACCTACGTACAATGTAAAAAGACTTTATTTACCTACCTAAAGGTAATCCTGAGGCAAACTTAAATCGACTATAATAGACTACAACTGCACAAGTAGTGTGTATGTGTATGAGTTTTAAATACATTAATTTGACAGACACAGAGCATTAGGATACGAATGTGATCATTCAAAAATTGTTTATGTAGAGTCACAATCCGCGCTAACAATACTCCTGCTCTCGAGCAGCCGCTAACGCTGTAACCTCTTATTATCTTTGAAGCTTCACCGTAATTAAAATTGAATTTGCAACAGTTTTGCCATCACAAGAAAATATAAGTGGTTAAATTATAAAACAGATTACAGTAAAGGGTTAGTTAAAATCTCTAAGTAGCCTACGAAAATGCGTTTTCGGGATTAGTAAGAGCTACAGTTTTATATACTGAAAGCTGTATATTAAGTAACACATATACAATTTCAAAATGACATGATTTACTTACACGAAACGGTCTTACTATGATAAGATTATGTATCTATGCAAACGCTCCGACCTCTTTTTATCTTAGCTATATATCTTTGAGCTTTATAAAAGATAGGAAATGTAAAATATTTGCAGCAGTTTTGTCGTCATTGCAAAAGATAAGTGGTTCCTTTCTCGCACTTATCTACCAAATGTAAGTAAGTAACATTTTACTACTGTCTTTGTCATAATTTTAGGTAAGTGTTATAATAAGGCATAATGAATTTAGTACTGTGATTAAAAGTTATTTAGATGTTTAAATGGTTATACAAAGGAAGAACTTAACTTCTACTGCTGATGGACTTCTTCTAGAGATGGAAAGAAATTTGGTTTTTAAATACCTTGCTGGCTAGATGGTTTGGTAGAGGGTTTTTGGAAAAACAATTTTTTTTTTTGGGATTTTGCTGTAAGTTAATTTACGAATGAAGTAGAGTTGGTAACGTCATGATATTAGGTAACATAATTGTGATACAATGTATTTAATCGGTGTTTTAGTAGAGACACCGTTTTATATCATCCAGGATACCTGTTAGTAAAATACGTGAATCAATCTCTAGAAAAAGGAAAAAGAATAAAATTGGGAAAAAAACACTACCAATCCGTGTACTTAGACAAAGGTTTTGTTGAGTAAAGAAAATAGGTGTTCTGAAAAGGGACGTATTTAGACATTGTATGACATTAATGTTTTAGATTTATTTCAACGTGTTTGATTTTTCTTTAACGTTATTTAAGTAATTGTTGATAAAATAAATTTACCATGTATATAATTGTTGTATGTATGTACATAATTGTTTAATAAGTACATTAAGCAACATTAAAAAAAAGTATCAACATTTTCCCCACTGTTTATTTTGCGGTAAATATCATTTCATTATTGTCAGAACATCGTCGCATATCGACAAATGCAAACAACGAGATTGGATCTATTTGCTATCAAGGACGATACAAAAGAGGTTGAACGCGCCAAGTGTGAATAGATTATAATGCATAGACAATGAAACACTAAAAATAGACTATAATTAATATTAATAACAATGTAACTTTTCCCTTATGACGTAGTTAAGGTAGTTCCAGACCTATATACTATGACCTACTTTACTGAAAAATACCTACGTCATAGGTTTGGCAGTATACCAAATTTGGAAAATAAAATTCGACGTAGAAATCATAATTATGCCTTTTTAAGGCGCTAAGTTCGGGTCTGGTAGCAACGTACGTTCGAGGCATTTTGATACTACCGTCTTTCACCTATAAATACTTAAATCAACATAAAAAGCTACATTTTTATATTTTAGAAATAGAATTGGATACCTATAGGTACATAATAAAATCTATTTTTTACAAACACATTAATAATTAAATAAACTTGCCGCAGCAATAAAGAAATTGGCCGTAATAAAGTAAAATGTTACTTTTTAACAGCCTTAATTAAAAATATTTAGTGTCTTTGTACGTTTAATATATCAAATTCGCATTTTCAGTTTTTTAAATAAAATATCTATACCTACTTTTACACACTTTAATATGAAGACAAAGAAAGCAAAATATCTTTTGAAATAATACTATAAAGTAAGTAATAAAATTAAATACCTTTGCCGCTCCCACCGCAGTATCGATTTCCACCACCAGCACAGTCCCACCGGCCAGCGGCCGCCACCACTCGACGGCAAGCAAAGGAAAACAAAGCTAATGAACACAACACACTTTAAACGTCCGCACTATTCCATAAGCGGCCGGCGAAAATCGCAACGGTACACTTTTCGCAACAGTCAACTTTCTACGAAAACTTCAACAACTTAAAAATAAAATGAAGAAGCTACTATCCGATAATTTAAAAAAATTATCCGATCGGTTAGAAAGGAGATTCGACAAGTCGGACGGCGCGTAACGCGGTAAAGTTTAAATCATTTTACGTTTTTCCATATCAGAGCGCGCACCGGGCGGGTGAAAGTTTTCAGCGTAGCGTCAGAAGGCGAGTGTGCTTTTGTTACGCAATTCACTGCGGCGCGAGTCCGCCAGGGGGCAGCGCGCTGTTCAGTGGCGCAGTGGCGAGCATGCGCAGTGTCACTCACGTCGCGCTCTATCGTCCGTCGTCACCGTCGCCCTAACACGCGACGCCCGCCACCGTCTAACGCACGAGCCACACAGACAACTATTTTTTCTTGCTCCTGACCGTTCGTTGTTCCGTAACGTATAGAATGAATATTAGCACCGACTTGTATTAATTACTACGAGTATTTTACTACGCAGCGTACCGGCTTTAACGCTTATATATATCGTATAAAGAATCAGAACAGATTCGAACATCAACCCTTTACATACGTTACATTCTGACCCACTTTTGTTGTATCATGAAGTCAATAACAAAACGACTGCTGAGGTCAGGGCGCCAAGACATCGCGTGAAACCAAAAATAATGGCATAACAACAGGCAATCGTTATCTTAAATCTTGTGTGAGACTTATTTAATATAATATCATTAACTACTCAAACGCCCGGGTAACTAGAGCGACCCAATCCATTGTAGCGTCAAACGCCCGGGTAACTAGAGCGACCCGTTCGCTAGACGCTATACTAGCGTATTTTAAACTTATTTTTATCTGTGGAAGTCTTCTAAGCATTTTTAGGATTCGACAATAGATGGTACTGTATTAAAAAACGCGTCTTTACATGTATAACAGTCTGACACTTGACAATGAGAATATAGACAATTTTAATTTAGTTTTAACACGCGCGCCGCGAGTTGACAAGGTATTGCGATCTCTGCATTTAAGATGTAATTATTGTTTTATTTATTACTAAAGTCTAGTAGTGTTATATATTAAAATGATCCTCAAGATTATTGCTTATAGAATATCTAAAAATGCAATGGTTTGCGAGTCTTTTGTTATATTTTTACCGGACTTGAAATGGACACGTAACAATTTTTTATGTTGTGTTTTTCAATGTTTCAATTTTACAATAAAATTACTTTATTTTACTAAAATATTTGTTGTAATAGGTAGTACAGTTAATTTATTAATATTATTTTGTTTTATCTGAAGAAAATATGACGGATCCATTAATATTTTTGTTGTTTTAAATTTACGGTCGGCCATATTGCCGTAATTTTATTAGCAAAAGTGGCTACAGATATGTGGGTATTTGTAGATTGTTTAATTATTGTGCTACCCACTTATTATTTATTTGGTATCAAAATAAAGCTTATATAACCTACTATAATATGACAGTAATGATTTAATAGAAATATGATACCATAGATTCGGAAATACGTGTTAAACAAATGTTTTGCCTAAATTTATCGTAGTTTTGCAACTTTATATTTTTTTTTTGAGTTTCGGGCTGATGGGTCTACTTTAATTTAAATATGCCTAGATGCCTTATAGTTTTAGCTTTATAGTGGAATTTTTATTTTGCTGTAGTTGTAGTAGTTTAGGAGTAATTACATTTTATATCGGAAACGGCATGACGCGCGGAACGCAGTTAAGTCGAAGTCGCGGCGTGGGCGCTTGACGGTCTAGCGGTCCGCGAGCTCGGGCGCGTGAGTGTAAATAAGTAAGAACTTAATTGGAAAGAGACTTCAGAAAAACCTTTTACTTTATCAGTAGTTTTGGTTTACATAATTGCAAAAAACCAGGGCCTGCACATTGGCGATTTAGAACTTATTCCAACATGTAGAGTCGAATCGAAATTCTCGTGTTAGACATAAGAATTTCGCACATACTTTATATATAAACCTGTAAAAGAATATTTCATTTTAATGTTAACGCCTTCTTTCATTTGTAAAGACAACCCAACAAGTTCTTCTAACAAAAGAGAGTTAAAACAAAAGAAAGTAAACTTTACGCAAAACTCTGTACGTACCTATAAGCGTATAACAGCCGTTTAATGACCTATTGATAGAAGAAAGCTTGGTCTTATAATACCAAGGCGGTCAGACAGATTAGTAGAGAAATTAACGTTAGTTCCTCTCATTATTTTGTAGGTAATTCTCAGTCTTTGTAGAAATGAACGTTTTTGGACGTCCATAGGCTGATATAGATAGATAGTCTTTGTAGAATATAATCGATTTTTTTTAGAAGGCAAGATACACCATGTCTTTGTATTCTTGCACTGTCAACATAGGAACATCGCTAAATAAATTTTGGGAATAGATTTTGATTAAATTACGGAAACTTTATCCTTTAGGGGACCCTTACAAGTGTGGTCATTGTGTATCATCAATAGCATTAGCTCAACAACAAAAGGGTCCTTTAATTCCTTTATTAGTTGATCAAGAGAGTGTTGATTAAGGATTTGAAGTAGGTACTTGTGTAAGTGCGGTTAGGAGTTTGATGTTATTATAGTTATTAGATAATAATTGAGTTTATAAAGTAAAAGTTTTGTTATTGGACGTTGGATCTCATTGTTCTATTGTTGACTACTGAATTTGAAGGGCTTCCAATGTCTTATTATAAAATTAATTATTTAATGCTTTATTCGACGCTCCTAGTATCCCGTGGTAAAAGTAGTCCTCTGTCCTATAACTTGAGAAAGTTTGTACCTCTTTGAGTTGTTGGCCTACTACGAGTAAGTATTACCATTAGTGTAGAAAATGCCAATGCATTGCATTATGTCAAGCTTCCCTTTTATTATTTTCATACAAATTGCACCTGTAAACGTAACGTTAGTCTGTTTTAAAATCCCATGGAATATTCTTAGCTTACGACCACAAGGAATAAATAACACTAGTCTTTTTATGCGTAAAAAGACAAAAGAGAGTTTGTAGTTACAAGAAAATTAGGGAGCTAGAAAAAGTCTACTTATTTAAACGCAATCATGAATCTGCTTTCGATTTTGAATAAAACAAGGTTTAACTTTTAATAGACTTAATCCGCTACGACCCTTAACAAGTGATATAAGAACACCTTGCTGTAGTCGGTGAACCATGTTTACTTATCTCTTTTGGGACTTTTATTTACTCCCCTCGACCGCTTTACTAAGCACGGTTTATGAAAGAATTCAACAAAAAACTGCAGTGATTAGGTAAATAGAAGTAACTTATAATAAAATGTTGTTAGATAAGCTGTAGCTGTCGTAGTAGTACTAAAGGGACTCGTAGCTAACGTAGCATTGAGTATGTAGCAGCTGTAACATGAACGATAGCCCGTTGTAGTTATTTTAAATTACCTTTTAGTTCTCCACGATCTTAAATTTTACGGTATTCTCTTTTCTTTGAGTTAAATATTATACTCAAAGACAAGAGAAATACATTCTGTTATTGATTGTAAAAATTAAAATCGTTTTAATAGTTCCTATGAAAACCATAATAATATTCTAATTCAATCGCTCTGGTCAATAGATCAATAATTCTAGATACTTAGTTATACTACCTGCAGTCATAATCAAATTTTTACTTTTTATATTTTTTCTAAGACATAAAGGATTAATTTTATTAAACTTCTGCTTCGGGATATCAGTGTGTAGATAGCAAAAACAATTGGCAACAGGCTGTTAAATTAATTAGTGTATTACTGAGCCACCTAATTAGGTATTTATAAAAATATTAACTAAAATGGTACCTATTACTAAATCTATATTTGTGCATCATCTTATTTCTCTTATAAATAAGTATCAACGCGAGCGATGCTTCGAAGCTGCTTGTACATTTTTCCACAAACTTATTAAAGTTGGAAAATATTTTTAAAAGTTGAAAATGTCTATTCAGTTAGGTGGTGTTCGTTAACGAGCTTGAAATTTGTTTTAGATGCTTTGGTTGTGCCAACGGAGTCTACGTCGGCAGGTCGGCGAGTCTATAATACTTGTTTTTTTTTAGTAGGTACAGAAGAAAGTATAATATAATATTAGGCTTAGTTGCGGAAGATGATGGGTTTATCGTACCTAAATGCTTTGAAGTAAGACAGTAATTATACCTACGACTCATAATGATAATAGGAATCACATGCTTAAGGTGAATGGATTTTGATGAAATTAATATAGGTAGGTAGTTTAGGGTGTAGAATAACATTTGAGCTACCCATACAACGCGGGTGAAGCCTCGGGCATTAGCTAGTGTATACTATTACATATTATTATAAAGAGGTAAAGTTTGTGACGTTGTAGGGAGTAATCTCTGAATCTAATGAACCGATTTTAAAAATTATTTCTGTGTTGAATAGTCCATTTATCGGGGAGTGTCATAGGCTATATAGTATCACGCTATGACTAATAGGAGTGGAGCAGTAATTAAATATGTTTAAAAAAGGGACGCGTTTTTTTTCGCCGCCCACCGAAGGGGGCACGGGTCAGAGTATTATAAAGAGGTAAAGTTTGTGAGTTTGTGACGTTGTAGGGGGTAATCTCTGGATCTACAGAACCGATTTTTAAATTCTTTCTGTGTTGAATAGTCCATTTTTCGGGGAGTGTCACAAGCTACATAATATTACGCTATGACTAATAGAAGAGGAGCAGTAATGAAGTGGGCACGGGTCAGCTAGTAAAATATAAAGACACTAACCACTACGCCTCTCATGGCTATACTGGTAAGCCGTAGATAGTAGGTAGCTACTTGTATCAAACAACAAAAATCTTATTAACAAAATAATATTCAAGCCTAGTTAGTGTGGTGACTAATATGAATATGACCCCATTGCATATTACCCTATAGGAACAGCCTCGGTGCAAAGCGGTGTTGTATGCGGCTGTCGTTCGTGGTTTGGAAACTTGAGCAAGACAATGTACCTACTTATGAATAAATAAAATAAATAAATATTTCATCCTCACACATTCACACAACGTCATCTAGTCCCAAACTAAGCAGAGCTTGTACTATGGGCTAGTACCCAACAACGGATAAACGTAGGTACTTAAATACTTTTTTTTGTAAATACGTAAGTAGAAACACTCAGACAAATGCAAACAATCATGTTCATGCACACAAAGATTATTAGAGCGGGATTCGATCCCGAGACCTCTGCGTAGCAGTCATGTTATAAAACCACTAAGTAGGTACGACCTCCCGACCCGTCGAAATGATTGTTGAGCCAGTTCTTGTGACCCTCAATTTCATGTCATTTGATGTCGCCGCGCCACACGACGCAATGCCTAAAGTCTATTTTTTTATCTCAGATACTAAAATGACATTTCATGTGTTGTCAGTTTTTTACAACTAATAAATAGTGATGCGATACAGCCGGTACTTACCGATTAAAATATAGGTTAGTTCTGCCGATTACGGTAAATAGAAACTATAGGCTGTTTTTTAATCTCGAATACTAAAATATCATTACTGTTACCTTTTTTTTTGTGCAATTTATGTATAGTGATGTATACCCGAAAACGAAATGGCTTTATCAGTTTTGACAACAAATTCTATCATAATTCAAATTCATTAAGATCGTTATTTAATGTTTATGCGTGAGCTTGACGCCATTGGTTGACCGTAATAAAACTATGCTTAGATTAAAAGTGCAATCTATTTTAAACTTTCACTTCAACGCATTAAATAATAACGTCAATAATAAACTGTAGAGTTTGTATGTGAAAAACCATTAAATAATTTGAAACTAAATTCAACTTGTTACTTGTGACATTACAAGCTTGTCGTTTCAGAAAAACTGAATATGTAGATTTTATATATTGGCTGGTAAGCCACCCAATTGTTGGCACCTTAAGAGTGGACTTCGTGTCAGACTAAAATATAAAATATCATAAAATGATAAAATGTTTTAATCTTTGCTTATACTCAATCATTATTATGTGATTGAATAAATGTATAACAATAATGCCAATAAAAGGATTCTGATAAATTTATTGTTCCTATGTTGACACATGAAATAAATAAAATATGATAAAAATATTAAATAAACAATATTTATTTGATCTTGAATAATCATACTGAACTTGAATAATCTATAGTGTTTTCTTTCTTTTTACTCGTAAGTGCCAACAATTGTAGGACTTCTAACGATTAGGTGGTTTACCCTAATTTGTTTTATATTATAAAATTACGAAAACTTTAACTTGAAATATGCGCCAATGATGTCATGCAAGAAATGATAGGGATGGACATAGAAGGAAAAAAGAGAGAAATTCATTAGATTAAAACGCTTTACCGAAAATATGCTCTAGTAACAGTCAATAACGTTGACTTTACTATTTGTTTTTATAAATATCTAACGACTATTTGCTAATACAAGAGAACTGATATTATGTCAAAGTAGCGTCATGATTTAGCTGATGTTTTGTTGTGCGATATTGAACCTAATAGTTTTATGACATGCAACTAACATTAACTCTAGAGGTGATAAAGCCATTTAGTTCTCGACTATACTAACAACCGTAAATATTTTACAATAATTACAACATGAATCGAAACACAGGACAGCACTGTTTCTTAAAAGCTGGCTACATTATTTTTACGTTTGACATTTGTAGTTGTCATTTTAGTATCCGAGATAAAAAAATAGACTTTAGTGCAAGAGTTTGTTAAAAAAAATAAGGATAAAAATAATAAAATCGTGTAGACAGTGTGGTAGGTAGGTACTTATTACCTACTTAGAAGGCGAAGTTGCCCTCCATCAATGTCATTCGATTCAATGAGATTAATGAGTTGTTATGATTATACCTAATAAATATTTTAAAATATTTACCGCATTATAGAGCTCACCTGGACTTTCCCAATAAGGATGATATATGTGGTTAAATTGTATTAAAACTATTAATATCTAACTACTATTTCTACGCTACAATTATAGAGCCATATATTGAGTAGGTAAGGCACGACACTTCTTGACGGCGAAGCGTTGAAATATTTATCGGTATCGAACGCTAGTCCTGGAATAGGTGATCGAGTGAACACCCGTCACATTTGCTATGTAGCTGTTAAGTTTGCTGTGAATTAAATAAATAAATAAAAATGTGGGACATGAGCTACATGCAATACCTATTAAAAGGACTACAATTATGTATGCAAACGTGATTGTGCACGTGTTCATAATTTTGATGCATTAAGTGCAGATATTTTTATACTAGATACTTCAACACCAAAATCGCAGAGATGGAAAATGTTTTAGAAAAATACTTAGGTACTAGAATTGTTTACAGTACGAGTTGCTGACCAGACAGTAGACAGCTACTCGAGTTGTCTACTCGTACGATAATAGCTCGGCTCGCCTTTGCTGTCTACACGACAGTGGTAGCTGCTGTCCAATCTTGCGATTACATGTTACAATGTTGGAGTAACTCTGACGCGAGCAACTGTCCCACTCGTAGATGACAGTAACTCGCATGCTGTGGTCATACGTAGGTAGGTACATAGTAGCTGCACCTCAGTAACTGACTCGGCCAGCTCGCACTGTGTAACCTAGCCATTAAGTGTTTAACATAAACTAACATCCTTTTAGAATGAATGTTTTCTGCATGTTTTTGTGTTTTATAAAATTTGTAATGATGATTACCTACCTAACACCCATTTAGCCGATTTTAATAGTTACAAACTTTCGCTTTTATAATAAGTAAGTATCGTTAACGTACCACCGATTATTCCCTTCGGACCCACGATACCCCTGACGATACCACCAGGGGTATCGTGGGTCTTTCAAAAGTAAACGATACCCCTGTCCGAATGACAGTAGTGTTGCGGTGTGGAATGCGGAAATACATTTATCTTTTGTAAATGACTAATGTTCCTACTTATAAATAACTACCCATTATAAATGCGAAAGTTTGTGAGGATAGATGGATGGATGTTTGTTACTCTTTCACGCAAAAACTTCTGCATGGATTTCGATGGAAATTGGAATACTGGTAGTTTTAAGTTACCTACATTAAAGATGAGAGTGACAGCTACAATGCAAAATGAATGGATTACTCTAGGTACGGCAAGATACTTATCGGTAGGATGCAAAGTGCTTTGCTAGTGGCAGACGATGGGAGACTACTGGTTGACACGTTTGAAACACACTACAAAATCCCGGAGAATATCTGCGTGTCGCCGTTAAGACCAGACATATTGTTTAACTTGACAAATAAAATAACCAAAAATGGCTACTAGGTTACAAACCTACTCTATATGCCGTGGCAATAGGTGCGAAGGGTACTCCAGCTAAATCCCTCTACAACTTATTAAAAGCTGTTATGCAAGTGTTCCGTCCTCTATCACGCGATGGACCCGGCAACCGCACGGAGAATCCATGGAATGCTAAGATTAGGTCTTATTGATATTTTTTTAATTTTTGTGAAGAGATACCTATACAAAGCTCTTAAGTATTAGATACTTACTTATTATTATAATAACATAGATATATCCTAACAAAAGAGTGTTATTTGTTCAACTACGTGTTCAATTTAACAAATCGAACGAATTTAGTGTTATTTATTCAACTAAGTGCGAGTATACACCGTGGAATTTAATTGCGTCTGTTCAGTTTATCATTTTTAATAATACCACATAACTAAAAACATCGAACAAACTTTCTAAACAAGAATCATCCAAACAACTCGCAGAGATCATCCATACAACTCGCAGACTTCATCTAAACAACTCACAAACTTCATCCAAACAACTCCCAAACGTCGTCCTATTGACCCACAATTATCATCAAAATAAGTTAAAATAATTAGAATAGATGATTATAATTTAGTAACATATAGGTACAGTTTAACTTCAAAGGACCACCAGGGGTACAACGCTTATTACACTACACGATTTCAAGGGACCCTAACCCTAACTTAGTGTGGTGTAATAAGACTTAGGAAGTTAGGGTCCCTAATTTGGGTGAGCCCTAAAAGCCCTGCAGATTGGGTAGTGTAGGTAATAACGTTTAGGGCGGTTAGGGAGCCCAGCTGCCGCGCGACTGGTGCGTAGAGGGTCGTAATAGAGTAAGTACCGCTAAGCTACTGTTCGTTCCGTCACCTGGCGCGTAATTTACTAATACTTACCATGGCATTCAACAAGGAAAAGGAAGTTTTATTGTGCATATTAGATATGTACATGTACATAAAAGACTACTTGTATAAAGACATGCGAACTGAAACCTTTAAAGTTATCAATAAACTAAACTCTCTCCTAAAAGAAAAATTATATTACAGTTTAAAGGCCTACGCAGACCTGGACGGCATGGCAAGGGATTTTAATTTTTACTAATGGAAATTCAACCTTAATATTACAGAAATACGACATAAATTGCTATGCTTTAAAATGATGCCGTGGCATTGAAAGGGATTTTATCGCACGGCATCAAAAGACGCGCCACAGGCTCCCGTGGCGGGATGCCGCGGCATACCGCGGTAGGCAACGGGATGCCGTTGCCTACCGCGACCGAGTGCCACGGACTCCGGCGCTCAAAGACGCGCCACAGGCTGCCGTGGCGGGACGCCGCGGCATACCGCGGTAGGCAACGGGATGCCGTTGCCTACCGCGACCGAGCGCTGACTCACGGCAAAATCCCTTGCCATGCCGTCCCGCGGCGCGCCGTGGCATGCCGCGGCATCTAAGCGGCCAGTGTGCGCTGACTCACGGCAAAATCCCTTGCCATGCCGTCCCGGTGTGCCCAGGCCTTAAGCGAATATCTAAATTTATTTATTTATTTAAATTTTAATTGCATTATAGGTATATATATGTAAAGAAAAATAAATAATATAATCTTATCATTTTTATATTCAAAAATGTAAATTAATGTGAAAAATGTAAATAAAGAGATAATAATTAAAATAACAGTGTAAGATAGTAATAAGATTATACTTCTATATCGGGTTAGTATGCCCGTATTGCAATGCCCGACAGAGTCCATAATAATGATCTAATATTATTTTTTAAGTTACCACTTATACTTATAAACATTGAGGAATGTAATAAATATTGAGTAAGGTACTTGCGGTAAATAAGGGCCACCTTAATCTAAACCTAAATAATTTCTATAAATAAAGGACTATAATAAAATATTTAATATCATGGTAATGTTTATTTCAATATCTGCATCAGAAAGTACTATTACAAGTATTTTCATCTCAATTAGGCATAGTAATCATGATTTTAAAAAACCCTCTCTTTGGCCCTTAATAAACGTCTGTAGTTTTATAAGGGCCAAATTTTAATTCAAATATTAAAAGAGTAATCAATTGAAAAAGTATTGTTTTCGGTTTCATTTGACTTTAATTATCATTTGGCATTAAATCACGCTTTTAAAATTACTTAATCAAAGAAAAAACTAGCAATGGCTCTTAATAAACTAACATAGCAAAAACATGTCAAAAAAACCTTTATCTATAACATATCGTCAAAATAATCACAGACGTAAACAATGAGTTTGTAACTTTTTAAATATTATCTATGGAAATTACAAAACTAAAACATTTTTTTTATAACTAAGTAGAACGGTATAAGACAGGCCACGTACGTGGCCCTTCTTATCCTTAGTATAAAATCTATTGTTATCAAGATCAACAGCTTGGACACTTTTAAGTTAATTAAAGATATTAGGGATGATTTATGATACAAAAATAATAACAAATACATGCTTAATAATAATAACTATGGTAGGTATTAAAATAACGAGTCTATTGAAATTTGTTAAAATTAATTTACATTCTATAATAAGGGCCGGCCTATGTACCCGCCTCGAGCGTGACCCGTATTAGCCCCTGATAATAGCATAATTGAAAGCGGTAAAAAGTATTGTATTTATTAACAAAAATTTATAACTTATCTCAACTAGCCCACACTATTTGTATAACATTCACAATTAATTAACAAGATTTGAACAAACGGCTGTATTTTAGGCAAAAAAAGAAATAGTTTTGGCAAGATAAAATTATAGTGGAGCTGCGTTGTCTATCACTCTCAACTGACTCGTGGTTACTGGTAAGATTGATGACCGTGCGACGACGCGAGCTCGGATCTTAGCTTTCCTATTGGTCATTTTTAAGCATGTGTAAATGTAGGGTGCTGTAATCATTAAAAGTGTCATTTTCAAGCAACGGCTCTTGATATCCACCGGCTCTTGTTACCCGCAGGTACCTTATTGAGAATTTATAAGAATTTAGACGAAAACGATACCGTAAATACAATAAAAAAGAAGATTGAAAATATGCGTATGAGTTATGGAAAGGAATTTAAATAGGTAAATCTCTCTAGACATTCGCGCAGAAACTGAGTTAGGGCCCGATACACAAAGAAGTGTAATATGTGCCGCATTAACTAGGGTACACGCGCACCCTAACTTAGGGTACCTTGAAATCGTGTAGTGTAATAAGCGTTTACGGTGGGTCTGAAGTGATTAGTGTCACAACACTATTAGTTGGGGGTATCGTTTACTTTTGAAAGACCCACGATACCCCTGGTGGTATCGTGGGTCCGTACCGTTTACAGGTAGGTACAATCAGAAACAATAGCAACATTATAAGACAAGACGTAGGCTAAAGATTGCGTTTCCGATAGGTATAAGGAAATTATTCTTGAAGGGAAAAAAACGTATAACTATGTAGATTTCTAAATAATAAATAAATTAGGCTTTTAGTAGGTATTCCCTTCTATAATTATTTACCTACTCAAGTAAAATTAAGCTTTCGGAATTCCCTTCGTGCGATAACGGAGTGAGAATACCGGCGTACAAGATCATCCTGTATACAAAGTAAAGGCTTTAGTCAGCCTTTTCTTTCTTGATAAATAAGGAATACTTGACATAGGTATACCAATCTGTCTGGTCTGAAGACATGTCCCAGGTCCCCGTGGTAGTGGGACCTTAAAAAGCTTTTTTCAAAAGAAAAAGTTAAGTTTACTGTTTTAGGTAGGTACAGATAAGATTCTATATTGGCGAAGTCGCAAGTTACAGCTTCTTACGGAAAAACTTTTGATCATGCAAGTTTTTGTGTGTATTCTAACGCCATCTATGAGATAATCACGTGTCTGCTCCTCGCTCAGAGCTGCAATGGTTACACATTCGTCTGCGACGCAGCATGCGTGCCCTCACTACTCTTTTCTTACTTCTCCTACCGGCCTATTTAGCTAACTACATTCAGTACCTCTGTTCTACTCATGACTGTAATCTGCGATCCTCTAATAATCTTCTTCTATTATGTTCTGCTCATAACACTAACTTCATTCATTCCTCTTTCCCTATTCAATCTATTCTTCTTTGGAATACCCTGCCTCTTGATATCAGGATGTCCACAAGTCGCCAAGTATTTAAGAGTAAAATTCGCCAACTTATGCGAAACAAACCTTAGGAAAATTATTGTTTAATATATCATTGGACTCTATTTATACATAATATGTATGTTTATCATATAAGTATGTATTTATATATTGTTTATATATTTATAAGTTATGTACTTCTGTATGAATTAGTTTATTTATACTTTTATATATTTTAGGTATAGGTACCTATAGTATTTTTATATTACATTATTTGTTTTTAACACCTACCACATCTATCTCTGCATCACCCAAGGTTGACTGGAAGAGAATGCCTTAGGCATTAAGTCCGCCTGTATACAAAACTGTATATAAAGTGTTAAATAAATAAATAATCCTAGAGATAAATAGAACTGCTGCGACTTACATTGTTACTTTGTAGACATCCAAGTTCACAACTGCTACGCTGTCTCGGGTTCGTTCCCAGCTCAAAGCAAATTTTTGTGTATATGAACATGTATGTTTGCATTAGTCAGTTTTTTTATGTATTACATAATTATTATTTTTACATGAAGAATACATAGATGGCGTTGTGAATACGTACCTAAGTATTATTCAGACTAGGCGCTTTGTTAAATTATATTTATCTCTAGACCGTAGGTGCCTTGTATTGAAGGAATATAGACACAGAAAAGGAATTGCGGAACCAACATTTTTTAATGGTATAGATACCATCAAATGTATTAAGAAAGGTATTGGCTTGGTTGTTGCGTGAATTCCAAAACTTGATGTATTCCGTGCGTAACTTCCCTTTTTTTGTACCAACAAGCAATTTTCCTATTTGCTTTGAAATTGTTTTTTTCAATTTATTAGGATGATGAACAAATATACTTACTTACATACTTTATAAATTTCCACACCCAACTGTTACTTAAATAAACTCATAATGCATTGGAATTATGAGTTAGTACCAACAAATTAATGTATAAATGAAATACAAAAATTATTTACACACTTTATTGAATTAACATAATGAAAACAAACATTAATATCATATTGAAATGAACCTCATGACAGTATACTGTAACCGTAAGTACAACATTTATATTCATAACATTTAATCAATTCAATTCACAAAACGATTAGATATGTAGATAATTACAGTGATATATATATCGAAAGATATGACGATAATTATAGCGAACATCTAGCGTGTGATGTATTAAAGTTAAATGATATTACACCGATTTCTTCTTGTCTTCATTACACGTGGTCGAAGAAAATATACTTGTGTGATATATGTGATATGTACATTCTTAATAATAGGTATTAAGAATGTAAAATGAATTTGAATAAGAAACTAGGCAACATTTCGGCAATCTTAACGCACAACCAATACTTAATATCTAATTTAAATAAGCTCTCTCACTCAATATTTGAATATTTATGCCTTTATATTTCAGGAAAGAGCTAAAGGTTTTATGTTATTATAACTTTTAGTCAATACCTACGGCATTAATTTAAAGGAAAACTATTCCATTAATGAATGCCGCAACGTCACCCAAAAAATATTTATTTGGATTAGACTTGTAATCAGTTAGACGAGATAATAGCATTCATGTCCTGGCAATTGTCATAAGTTCATTGAACTAATTAACATTTTACCTATAGGACCGAATACTAGTATCTTTCCTAACTGGTATAAATTACATGAGACTGAAATATTCAGAACACTAATATTTTAAATGAAATTACAAAATGACCCTATGAAACAATTTTCGATTACAATGCGTATTTTAAAAATACCAAATGTTAATCAATGTCTATGGCACAGACTCTTAAACGATTTACGAATAATAAACATAGAATGATATGTCGAATAAATAAACTTTAAATGTTTACTAATCATAATGAATACAAAAATTAAATGCTTATTGAAATAACAGCAGTGAAACAAAAACATCACATTTTTGATATTACATTTTCTTAACTATACTCAGTCAATAATTTACTATTAACTTTAATACTAAACGTGTCGAAACTGAGAAATCAACGTAGCCTACACACGTACACAATAAGACAGAAAAAATGTTACCAATAATGTAGGAACACCTTTATGTGTTCACATACATAAGTAGACTATGACTTATAAAATTCATAAATTATTTATATATTGCGAGTTGAAAAAGAATGTAATATAAATGATAAAATAACATTTATAACACGCGTTTATTGTTCTGTGAAGACTTAAAGCAATTTTTTAAAATATATTTTTATTTATGATCATTCAGAAACATACATTTGAACTATACAACTGTGTAGATAAAGTGAACATATGTAATGAAATTATTTCAATTATTATTTACCCTGGTTTACTACAGTATTAATATTAAGATGCATATTTTGTAGATCTAATTTAATCATAGTGTACATAGAAAGGGTCTGAAGCGAATATAATATAATTGGATATTCTATATGCATAATAAATTACACAACCCTTATTACCCAATCGTCTCAAACCTGTATGTGGATATAGATTTATTAAGATTTAGCAAAATATTATTATGTTTAAAAACGTGCATCAATTCAATTACCGAACGAAGAGGTCGATCGGCATTCCTCATTTCAATTTTAAATTATTTCAATATAAATGTTAAATTTTAATAATTATGCATTAACCGCAAAATTCAAGAAAGGAATTCTCGAAAACGGTGCACTAAGAACTTCAAATTTAAGTGCTAACACGAAAATTGTAAAGAAATTCACTAAGTATTACATTTACAAATATTTGCTAAGATTGAATTTAAATTACACTATTATACAGCGCAGTCTGACCCTGTCAATAAAGGCTAATATAATTTAATAACACGATACAAAAAATGACATACACGTTTCAAACTCGCGGTACCAAATTATATGTAAATCAAATTCTACGAACAAAAGGCACCAGCTTTTAGTAGTGTCTAATACATGTTGAACTTGTTACGAAATGAGAATAAATCACTTGGTACAGCTGACAAAGTCTTGTATACTATGAAAAGATAAATATATAAGTAATATATTTAATTATGTCTTCAAATGGTTTCTGTACGAGCCATAGAATTTACTCAAACGCCTGATGAATTTAATTCAATCTTCGTATTTTTAAAAACATTAATCAATGACAAAATTTGAAATAATCCAGTTTTATACCTATCGTAGACATTAATTTATCAAAAACAATGTTATAAGGCAAGATACGTATTTAACAAAGAAATGAGTAAGAAAATCTTAAAACGATTATTGATAACTAACAAATATATTTGTAAATATGTTATTATTTATTAATTAGAATTATTAATATAACTTGTTACGTATCCTGCCTATAACCAATTTAGTGAGATTCAGAAACAAATGAAAGTTATTACCTAGTGCATAATGCACAATATAAATTATAATAATATTGCTTATAAATAACAAAACGAACTAAATATAATTTAGACGTCTAGCTTATATTAACATTGAGAAAATTGAGCAAATAAAAAATAACAATAACAATACGAATGATAAAATTTGCTCTATATAATGAGTATAATAAAGATAATATCGATTTTTCTTGTATACCATACGACGACATAACTGAACGTAATTGTATTAATATAACGTTAAATTAATACTAATTTTCACTAATCATTTAAAATTGCATTGTACTAATTTTAATAATATTGACAACACCGATGACTTTAATACTCCTTTTGAAGAAGGCATTCAGGTTAAAATTGCCTTGATTATATAATTTTAAGTAAATATTTAATTTCCGAGCGGTGTTCACTGTGATGAACTAAAAAGCGTGCGCTATTTACTACTACCTGCATCTCTATTCTTTCAATCCGTGTACAACATTCTGACGTAGCTTTTGCACAAAAGTGCAACTCCGAACGTTAATCACAGCTATGAAATCTCTTCTCTTTAGTACATTACTATCTTTTTTTTTTCAAAATTATCTTTTCACAAAGTTTAATATCTATAGATTAATTCTAATTTACCTGTGTGGTACTTATCTTACAAAGCTCTATACATTGTCTTATTTGCAATTTAATAGACTATAAATAATTGATTTTATCAAAAATTTTATTGCTACGTTAATTTACTTTAAGCAAGACCACACAAAAATAGTTATAACTTTCAGAGGAGTAAACAAAAATAAATAAAATTCACAACATGAATACATCGTTATAAATCATAATTTTGACTAGTATTTATAAAATTTATTAATTTTCTACTTTTCAGAACAATTTGACTAGCATATCGATCAACGATTTAAACTTAATCCAAACGAATTCATCAATAATACCGAACTCACATACAAATACATATAAATAAATTTTAGACACAACTTTGGCACAATCATTCAATATCAGAAATACTGCAGGGGAAGACTTGGGAAATATGTTATCGGGATATGTTTCGAGAAATATTAAGTCTAATTGCATAAACTTACAACTAGGGTGCAAAATTAATAAGTAGTGGATATATTATAATAACCTTACGTAATTGCTATTAACTTGATATTTTATTGTTATTTAATCCGTACAACGTGTTTATATAACACGAGCAGATAGGTAATATCTTATTTACCATATAGATATTCAAAGTATTTTGGCACTCAATATTTGTGGTGATGTGGCACTGTTTAACTTCAGCATAAAATAATATTTAAGTACTGGAAAGCTTTTAAATAGAGTGGTCCTATAGTTATCTTATCCTACATTTAACCTATGTGTATTTTTTTTAGTTTTTTTTTGGAAATATTTCGATTACCACAGGGCTATATTTCATCTAAGACTAAATACAATATGAGCAGTCTGGAGAGGGTGATAAAATAATTCAAATTAATCATTCTAGATTACATTACTAAACATTAACTACTCTCAGAATAATTTAGCATAAATCCACAACATTATTAATGTTAAACAAACTTCAACAATCTTTGGCTTTGATCCCTAGACCAATATTATTTATTCGACTTAAAATTTCCAGTAGCCGATGTATCTACACATTGTGTATACCTTAGAGATCTTAATAGTTCAAATGTAAAATAAATTACAAGACTATCACATTTAGCAACACTATTTTTATACACCTAACGTCTTTTTTTGTGAATCATAGACGATTTTAAATGATATACTGAAATGTTCACCTCTGTCTTCGTTTTAAAGTAAGTTTTCTTAAAGGATTTGATCCCATCGGTTTCGTATCGCCACGTCGCGTCCGAGCGCCGCAACTATTACTGTAATACCTAATTTTCCAGGTCATTACGATTATTTTATTTACAAATATTGTCTTTAAACCCTCTCACTCTGTTCGCTATTCCTAACACTACGCTACGTCAGCGGGTCCGAGGTCGATTGTAACGCATCTACTCCTATCTACTACGCCGACACTCGAATTTTAACTTACTTTGAACATTATTACTTGTGGTCGGTACTGATCATAATGGAAAATAAATCCAATAGACAATTGAAATATTCAACCGCTTAAATCCATAGTAAATTCGATCAGCTTAGATAACTCCTGTTGCATACTTTGTTATAAATTCATAAGCCGTGAGCAGTGAACTTAGAACATAAATGTAAATACTAATTTTTATTATTCAAAATAAAGTTTTGTGAGAATGTGATGCGTTCACTGATCACGGATTCATAAACATTTTAAAATGTCAGTCATTTTTAATTTTCATTATCATTTTTATATCAATACCCCTTTCCCCGGTCTCATTGATACATAGATCACTGACATGGTCTGCTCCAATCAATCAAATACAGTGGAGAATAAATATAAGAATATCTAAAATACTTATAAACTCGTAACAAATGTAAACATACATTCAGCAAGGATCTAATGCTCAATTGCTTCACCTCGATCCAGAGAGATTGTTTTGGTCACGTTTATTTGAAGAAGTATATCGGAGCCAGAGTCCCGTATGGCGGCTGCATAAGAAACGTGCGGTCAGTGTTGTACAACTTGTACGCAGCACTCGAGTTCTGGCCGCGCAGCCCCATTCAATGTATCGGCGCCTTCACGATGTGGTTCGGAGCGATGTAGTGGTAGCCGGGCAGGGGCAGTCCGGCAGTCTCCATCGTGATCCTGAAACATTATAAAAAACAATTTTTCACTTGCCACTGGTCATACTTTCAAAAACTATGTTATCATATAAAAATTTTGTTTTTTCATTTCAATTAACAACCTGTTTAAACCCATTCATTGGGTGACGAGTTAAATCTTCGTGTTATTGGATATTAAAATCACATACAAAATAATAGCATGGATGGAAGTGGAAGTAACAGGAATAAAGCTGCATTAGGTTTAGACTGTAAAAACCTTACTGATATAAGTAACAGTTCAAAACGTGGAAACTAGGATATAAATTAAACGTAAGGAAACTCTTACCAAGAGATTGAATGATCCAGTGAGCGTAGGATGTAGGTACACGATGGAGCAGAGTTCAGCATGTCAGGTATCACGGGAATGTTTGGTGCCTGGGTGGGCAGGATTGTGTTCAAGGTCTTGAGGAAGCATCGTGTTCGGAACGTAACATAATATATGTTTACCTGCACTTAATACTACAACCAGAGGTTCAGTTAAATACATCATTACAATAAAAAACATACGCGTACTATTATTATTTTATTAAGTATGTACTTTAAAACAATACACTTTTGCTTAACGATTCTAGCGAGTAATATAAACCTGAAATGAATACGAAAAAGTTTACTACCTTAAAATTAACATGATTTTTATTACAAATAAAAATTATATTAACAGCTAAATAATCTGCATTCCCTATGGAACTACTTTTAGAAACATACGAATTGGACCTCAATTTTAAATTCGCACTAATTAATAAAAGAATGCTTAGACGTAACAACGTTATCACTGTACTAATATGCTATAGCTTAGCTATGTCTATTGTAACAGCGTTGTTTGTCCTTTATTCAATAAGGTCACCTAAATATAAAACAGTCCAAACTACTTACAATATCTCGTAAAATATCATAAGAAGCTACAAATGTATAATAAATAAAATCAAAACATCCAACATTCCCATACCATAACGATATATTTTTGGCGCAAGTAGAACGATTCATGCCATATCTACGAACAAAATGTATCCTAGCTTCTAATGAAATGAAAAATACATACGCAAGTGACTTGTCTGACTTGCATTGTAAAACTATAAATAACCTTTCGGCCGAATACTCAAATGTCTTTTGGAAGTAAAGCGGCGCTTAAACTAGACATTTGTATGAGAATTTCTAGTTTAAGCGCCGCTTTACTTTTTAAAAGACGTTTGAGTATTTGGCCATAAATGTACTATTTGCAATATTGGCATTGGATATTGTGTTATTTATAATTTTACAAAGCTTATTTTTGTATTCTAATTTTTTTAAAGAATATTAAATTAGGTATAGGATCAGTCTCTCTACTAAATAAGTGAAAAAACGGTGAGACCTATTAGATACTAAACAGTGATTAAAATGAATTTATTTATAAATTTTAACAATAGCATAGAAAGTCAATTCGATACTATAAAATTGGTAGGTACTAAATTGTATTAAGGAAGCTTATTCGCATAACAGTATTATACTCAGGTGTTTATGGTTAGTTTTCACCGATGTCTAATTGGTTAGTCATATGTCAAATTTGACATTTATGGTACTTGGGGTGGAATATTAGATTGAGATTGCTTTTCATAGACTAGATAATTACGAGATTGCTCCTCTGATTCTGAATTTAAAGTTGGCACGTTATTAGCAGGCAAACGGCCACTATAAACTATATTGTATAAATCATTTGACGTGTTGGCGCTTTCAATATGGATGCCAGTAATTAAACACATTTCTAATGGATAGCAAACATAGTTTAATACCACCATAGTAATGATTGAAAACATGCAGGTAAAAGATTAATTTACGAGTTTTCAATACCTTAAATTCATCACATTTAGTATCCAATAGGTTTCTTAGTATTCTAACTTGATAAAATGAATGCAATATTAATTTAATTAATTAAATATTAGCTGATTATTAACCTATGTGATTTATAATAATATTATCCTGTCAAAATTTAATTTGATGTTTCATATTTAAAGTATATACAGAGTACTAAATGTCATCAAACAATACTTCTCTATATTAAAACGTATGTGTACATAAGAGGCGACTTACAAAATATCTACAACTTTAGTAGTTCTCTAGCATTACAGTGTCGTAGAAGTATCGCTTGATGTTTTCTTCGTGATTTTGTTACCAAATAGATATTTCATTAAATTGATCGCAAAGCACTCTGTATTCTACAGCCTTTAGCTTCTACGTACTCTCTACTATTGTCAAGATCCCTAGTTGTCGTTAGTCGTATTCATTATAACTTTACATGTAGTCCATAATGTAACGCTACACAACTAGGTAGTGTCACAATCGTGATTTATATTTTACAAACAATGTTACGATATCGTAACTCTGACTTTTTTTTTGCAGATCATAACGGTTGATTACCTCACTTTATCTCATTTTTTTTTCATTTTTCGTCAATATATATATTTATATTAATTCGAGGTCAATTAGCTTTACAATCTAAAATAAGTTTTTTTAATAAAAGATGCCTTTGTCTTTGGTGCTCTGAAATACCTTTAGTATCAGTTTCATAAACTTAATTTAAGTACTTATAATAATTTTACGTGTGAGGACATGACAGTGTTATAACAAATGTAGAAACGTGAATATATTGATGAGTTTTTAAATCTTAAGTTCACGAAGCACACCATAGACTAATAATAATAATATGTGGTACATAATTGTACATAACTGTAGATATCAATGAATAAACATGTTCTGAAGGGCTGCGCACACTGGACGACCATATGATATTATTTTTTGCGCGTGATATTAAATTGTAATAAAGAATTAGAAATAATAACCTTCAATTATGACTAGTTCGTGTTCGGATTAAAATTGTAAAATTAGGTAACTAAATGTACCGATTCTGAAGGTATGATCGTCTAGTACACCTAGCCTTAAAAATAATAATCGATTAATAATATTTCAGCAACTAAATACGAAATTTCATCAATACATTGAATACACTACACAAGATGAAAACAGCTATCAAAAAGTAAAAGATTTCCTTTTATTTAATCTTAAAAATAACGTTAACGATAACCGCATCAGACGTGACAAAGTATCGATAGACCGACTACAAGTGAACGCGTGGAGATAGAGCGCGCACTAATCGACACAAAGAAACAAAACGTTAGGACGACGACCGCAGTAACATGATTTAGTGTAAAGAAGTTTAGAGTGCGGGTCTAGTAGGGGTTATACTTGTTGCGGTCCTTGTTGTTCTTGGCGGGCTGGTCGTCGTCGTTCCGGCGCGCGAAGGTCTTGTGCGAGTGCGAGCGATGTACGCCGGTGGTCTGCACGGGCGGCGGGGCGGCGGCGCCCGCCAGCAGGTCGGTCAGGCCCCCCAGCGCCGACAGCGAGCTCAGCGCGCCCAGCGCCCCCGACTTGCTCAGCAGCTGCGCCAGCGGGATGGCCGAGGCGAGCGGGCCCGCCCCCGCACCCCCGGCCCCCGAGCCCGTGCTCGTGCCGGACCCGGATCCTGAGCTACCCTCCAGATTCGCCTTCTGTAGCTCGACACTGCCGGAGCGGGACAGGAATGATGTAAGGGTCAGGCGCCTTTTTGGGCCTATTCGAGTTTACAATGTTTACGAAAATTGCAAATTAACTGGCTGACTCGAGTTGATTATGCAATTTGCACAGTTACTAACCCTACACCTTTCAGTAATAATTATACACTAAATATGAGTTTTTTCAACATAAGTACATACTGTATATTATTATCTGTTACTAATCATTATTATAAATGCGAGTTTTCTGTGCCTGATTAGGTAAACGCGATAATTTCAGGAAATTAGGTACGTATAGCCTAATTATTTTATACTGTGTAAGATTTGTTTACCAATAGTTAGAGGATATTTGTTTCAATAAGAATATTTTTTAACAAATTAATATTAAAAACAAGGTAAGTCACAACAGACACACTTTTATTAATTTTAAAATTAATAAAATCTATATGAGTTAATAATAATTGAATAATACACGTTAGTTACGCTAGTTATTTCTAGTAGCTGTGCTGATTATTTTAAGCTAGCAAGCTAATATGGTAAATACTTTAGAACACAACACTCATGGTGGAAATACTATTGTTATAGGACTACGTGGGTAGTCGCAGAAATAATATTTAGTACCTAATATACTGCATACTCAACTCGAGCCAAGCCATGTTTCAAATTTAAAAATAATGTTACTTTTATTAATTTAACTTCGAAATGGCCCATAAGGTAAGATAAATCAGAGGAAAATTACGGGATACCAAATAAATCGACCTTAGAAATGGACTAGGCAAGAGTATAAATGGACAAGTATAGGCAAAACAATGCTCCACTGGAGATTTGGATGGAAATTTTGAAGGAGGAGAGAGACTTTGTATGTTAATTATTTAGATATTAACAGATAATAACTTACCTCATGTTGATGAGATATTGAGCGAGTGCCACAGAGTCGGGATTGCCAGAAATAGTGATGGTGCGGTCAGTGCTGCCACCTTCACGCTCTTCGCAGTTAGATATCCGGATCATAGCTCCAGAGATTTGTCGAATCTCAGCGATTTTAGTACCACCCTGGAATTGTAAAAGGTTTACTTTTTAATTAAAAGTAACATAGTTGCGCGGATTAAACAAAAAATAGTGACTTTGTCGCTCAGGGAAAAACATACAGCCCAATTTATTTACAAAATCTATAGAAGTAAAGTGAAAGAAATAGAAGAAGACATATTGAGTGGTTTGAGCTTCATAATCTTAAGACTTCAAGCAAACATTTCCAAAACTTTGCAGTTTTTGAAATAGCTTCAATAACATAAAGTGACTGGACTATGCAACTTTCATACAAATCATTCATTTAATCATTTAGTCTGACAAATATTATCAACATTTAGAAATACATAACTATTATACATACATAAACTCAGGCAGACACTATTAATCTTTAATCCTTAACATATCTATAACTATTTTCTTTAGTATTATTCAATTTTCTATTTAATTTTGAACAGAAGCAAATATAAATGGTAGTAGAAGTAAATATTAATTTTATTTTACCTTTCCAATGATGCACCCTATAAGCTCGTTAGGCACTGTCATCTCGTGAGACTGTTGGTTAGTAGCTGGCTGGTTGCGAGACTGGTTCGTCGAACGCAACTGGGATCCCGCCAATGCGGCCAACGCTGAGAGATCAAATATTTTAGATATTCTATTAATTTGGCTGTTTAATTAACCAAGTACATACATTGTGACTAAATTATGTAACTTATACATATAATACTAATAACACAACAACCCTGAACATTTGTGCTGTTTTGTGACCACGTGAACAGAAAACTTTTTTTTTATTCAAATTCCAGTATTACAGTTTTGTACCATAATTCGTCAGAAAAGATTTTGATCTTTGACCGATGTATCCTTTGTTCTTATTGAAAATTAATAAACATAGGTACTAATTATGATATTACATATTTATTTTACTTATGAAGTATAATATGAATATTGGGAAAATAGCTTTTTGTTTGTCTAAACACTGTAATTTGTATGCCATCTGCAAATATTAAACCAATAACTTTGATGTCTAACAACAGAGACATGATTTTGTAATTTCTAATTACATTTAGTTTTTTTAATTATTTTAAAACTTTTTAGGTGTGTCTTAATTACTATAATGAATAATGCAAACAATTCAATTAAGTTAGTAAGAATCAATACATAAGCTTCACAACAAATAGTATATAAAAAGAACTGCCACGCATAGCTACCTGCAGGGTTCAAGCCAGCTGCGTTTGCTGGTCCAAGACCACCAAGACCAAGTGCAGCTAGTCCCGCCAGCGGTGATTTACCCAGACCTCCCATCTATCGTTGAAAACAAACAAATTTAAATTAGTGTAAGAAAACATTATCATTTGAACCCAAACCATAGTTTGTGTAGTACAATTTCATATTGTTTTATATAAATATTTTAGTAAGTCAATTCAACTAGTATACATAATTATGTAAAAATATTCATGTATTATATTACTCTACTGAATAAAGTAGGTATCGTATTACAAGGTCATATGCAAGTGAGTCAACCATAGCAAGTTCATACAGTAGGATTCTGTTCTGGTAGATAACTAGACAACGATAATTCCTATTACAATTTTGTATAATAATAGCTCCAGCTGCTTGTTTCTTCTCTGACATGGCCGGGATGGGATCGCTGGATAGGTTTACCTGGGTAGAAACTAGATTTTACAAAAGTAAACATCATATACTAGGAAAATTCGCAATTACACTGACTAACCATCACAATGATTTCTAATTTCTTTTGGCGTCCAATCATACCGAACTAATGAACCATGCGGATTAAACGAGAAAAAGGTAAAGGTTTTGCGAATTTTCGTAGTCTCCGAAAGTTTGAATCCACGTTGTGAGTTTTGACTGGTGCTGCCCATAAAAATGCACCTTATAAAAAATACAAAAAGGCAGTTTTAAACTTTATTCTAGAATGAATATAAAATCGCATCACGTTAAGCCATGCTCCTCCGTGGTTAATCAATATTATTATTTATTTTGTGGAAAATAAAGAAATAAAAACGATGGAATAGGCAAGGCAAAGGCAAAATAAGGAGAGGTGCAAGTACGGGTATATTTTAAAACAAATTTGTACATCGCTGATAATGTGCTCGAGCGACGTTTGAAGTACGTTAATTACGCTCGTATCTCGGCAATGCCAGAAAACAAACAGATAAAGCTTTAATATAAATGTGTTCATTGTTACACATTGTCCAATTGTATCATTTAATCCAAATGTGCTAAAGTATTAAATGCTATTGCTACAGATCGATGTATGGAAAACATTAAAATAATGATGCAAAATATAGGGGTTGCGTGCAAATAAGATATAATATAACTATGAACTTCAAGCGCAAGGTATAATAAAAGAATAGCGTAAAGTAAAATGGATATCATTCGTACACGCCACATCACCGGGGTCTAAAACTATTCATATACAGGGGTTAATTCATGGCCGCTACGGGGATTCGACACCACACATCCAATTCGAAGGGATTCTGGGGCAGCACCAATCACATAATGTCACACAGTTATACACACAACCTCGTTTATAAGAAACTAAATATTCAAATAGTAACACCTATACTGGTTTATTGAAGGCAATTGATTTTGGATATAAGGGGAACATTCGATACAGTTATAGTACTACTAGGGACTAAATAGTATATTGAGCTTTTCAACAAAGATAAATGCAATAGTATAGTAGACGCAATGTTCTGTTGCAGGCGAAGCCATATATTGACTCAAGTGATGAACTCTGTGTATGTCATTCACAATCGATAATATGTCACACTAACGAGGTTAAAAGACTACGGACAGAAAATTATATGTATTCATGTTTTAGCTACAACTGATTTTAATTTCATAAGTATTTAATAACATCACTCTTTATGTTTCTCTATGAGATGACGGAGTCACTAACTCTAGAATAAAAGGAAGGTTTAGTTCTACGAAAATAACAGAAAGACAATTTGATGTAGGTAATATTCTTAGATAGTAATATCTTATATTAAATTTATTTCCCTCCTTGTCGAGAATTAAAGGGCTGTTATTGGTCTACCGAACTTTTAGAGGCACGCCTGCATCAAAACTAGCGAATACGAAGAGTAATACAATAGAAAGTATCGGTATATCTATTTGAATATATCAGGAGTTTATCCTGTAGGTATATGTTTACGAGGAGGTGTGTGTATGTGCGCACTCACAAGGTGGTGTTCGTGCAGCGGCGGCGGCAGCAGGTGGTGCGGGGGCAGAGCGCCCACGAGGGGCGGCTTCACCTCCAGCGCGAGCGGGAACACCGGCGCGCACACCGCCTGCACCAGCCCACCATACATACACTAATCATGTTCTTTTACGATATACTTTTGCGCACTACGTTACCTCAAACATACTTTTCAACAAAGTTGTGAAAGTAAGTTTAGAGGGTTTTTTTATTTACTTAATCTAATAATTTTTCAGCATCCGATAATTTTTGTCGAATGATTTTGTGACTTCCATATTACTTAAATAGTGGGTAAAGATAGTATGGGCTCGTTACTTGGCCTTGAGTACTTATTCTAAGAATTTTTCTTATTTAATCTAACAATTTTTCATTATCCCCTAAATTAATAAAGCAGCCAATAGTTGGATGACATTGATAACGTAAATAATAGTGGCGAGATCGATTAAATTATAAAATATATATTATAAATTAATATTAATTTAGTGAAATTTTTCATGTAACATGAAAAAGCATTAGGAAAAAACTTTTTTGAAAACGCCTCTCCTTAGTTTCAGTACATAGGTAAAATAAGATTTAATAGACTCTTAGTGCAGACACGCACTTTAAAGAAAACCCTTTGTAACCCTTCTAAAAACGTTCATATTAGATACTTAGGTAATTGTAAATTGTACAAATACAAATAACTAAAATTATGCCAATGAATGTTGTAGATTTCGTAAGTATACCAAACTTAAAGGTAAATAACGAGAGAGATCTTATTTTAAGCTTGTGCAACACAAAAAAACTAGATTGCAAAGATGACGCGAGTAATTAGGCAGATTGGCGTAAGAAAGCAATACGATTCGTATAATGTATTAGGTACTATTCGTCAATCTCGCACATATCATTATGACCTGTGATACCTTAGAAGTAATTAGCGATAAGCGAGAAATAATCTTTCGCTTTATAATTTCATTGCAGACAAAGATAACAATGTTAAGTATACAATATAAGAAAATTCTGTAAATAAATTATTATTATGTTTTGGTAAATTTTGACCGCTTATCTCCATCCTTGGACGCCCATTGGCTGTGATGAATCATACTCATCATCGAACTTAAGAACGAAGACAACTTTGAAAGATTTGATATTTAAAAATCAGCCCTAAGTAAAACTCTAATTGTAGTAGGTACTTATCGTATTTATCTCAACAAGAATGACTGGTTATAATTAAATAATCATTTTAATTAAGTAATAGATTATCCGTTTTTCAAGTTAGGCTATCAGATAGGCTCAGCAGATCTTGTTGAATAACGGGGAAATAATGACACAGAGCAAAACTCCATGCAACTCAAACTATGAATAGCTAATTATTGTAATTTTTTTTGTATAAAGCAGTTTGTAAGGAGCTATTGTATAGGCATAGTTGTCTTGTATTTATTGATTTCATCTACGGTAAAGGACAACATAAAATACCTCATTAACAGTATTGCTGCCTTTTATGATTTCAGCTTTTTAGTTATTGTAAAATACCTATCAGTATACATATTTAATTTGGGTAAGTTAAATACAATTTCCCGTGTTACTACCAATCGTACTACTGGTAGTACGACGGGAAATTTATTTACCCGTCTTACTACCACGTCAGCCGGTAGAACCACAAGCAAATTTTTTTTTACCGTAGTACTACTCTAGAAACAAAAATAAAATATAGTGCATTAAACATAATAAGTAATTTATTATACTTATTATTCATTTATTTATTAAACTTAAGTATTATTAAAGGAACATGAATAGTGTACGTGTAAATAATTAGGTAAAACTTTTTTGTAAAAATTTAAACCTTTATGTTACATGGTATTTTTTAAATATTAGAAACAAAAATCAAACAATGTTTTCCTTGTTTCCTTTGTTTTTTTGTTGTTTTCCTGTTGACGTTTCTATGTAAAATTTATTATATTTACCAGTGCAATGGATGAATTCAGTCTTATCCAAAGAAAAGGTGGCACTGTACTTATTTGTAAAGATGGACATCAATATTATAAGCTAAAGTCCTACAAAAATGGCAGTGAAATATGGAGATGCACTTTATTTACGACAATTAAATGTTCAGGCAGATTAACAATACAAGTAAGTGTAACATTCATTGGTAGTTGGTAATACTGAGATAATAATAATAATTAATCATATTGCAAACTTGATGATATTGATATAACATCTCAGTATTACCAACTACCAATGAATGTTACACTTACTTGTATTGTTAATCTGCCTGAACATTTAATTGTCGTAAATAAAGTGCATCTCCATATTTCACTGCCAATGTTTAATAAATAAATGAATAATAAGTATAATAAATTACTTATTATGTTTAATGCACTATATTTTATTTTTGTTTCTAGAGTAGTACTACGGTAAAAAAAAATTTGCCCGTGGTTCTACCGGCTGACGTGGTAGTAAGACGGGTAAATAAATTTCCCGTCGTACTACCAGTAGTACGATTGGTAGTAACACGGGAAATAAAGGAATATTTATGACTATGCTCAAATTAATTCCTCATAAATAGTTTATTTTATTCTTCTAGTAATAATATTAAAACTCACATCTTGTGCGGGTACTGCATAGTTTCCTTGGATGGTGTATGCTTGTCCACCAGCTAATATTACCGGTCCTGCTACATTGGGCTTTGGCCTATACGGAATGGTGGCTCCTTTTGGTGGGCTCTGAAATTATAAAAAAACTGATAAATTTTAGAAAAAAAAATAAAAGCTAAGTATTACGTTATTGTCAATATCTCTAATCCCTATTCTAAATTAAACACGTTAATTACAATTGCTTTATTCTGTATCAAAATGAATATTCTAAAATCAAACTGAATTATAACAATGTAAGAAATATTTTGCAATTTAATTGTAAAGTGCTATTAGAGAAATGTTAATTCATGTAAACAATAATAAAATTTAATTTGCATCGACAAACAAAGGACATTATCATTATTAATTACATACTTTTACTTAGCTAACAAACAAACAAAATAGTATATCTAGTAATGATACTATTATCGTAAAGTAGCTATTGTTAACAAAAGAAATGAATAAACACTCAACTTTTAATTTGGTCTATGATATTATCCTACTCATATTTTCGCATTACACTAGTTCCAAAATTGTAATCACGCGCAGACTACGTGGGCACAAGATTGTTAAAAATTATTATAATTACAGAAACATACTCACAACAAAAACAAAGTCTGTATATACTAATTCACAAATTATGAATATTTAATAATTAATTATAAATATTCGGTAATTAAATAATAATTAATATAATATTACCTCTAGCATAACGCAGCAAATGTGATAAATGCACTGTGTAATAGCGTCACATGTTCCGCTGATTGTGACTGCTCTTTCTGTTGAGTTCGGTAACATTTCACTTGCCACCTAAAAACAAAACTTAAGGTTACTAAAATCCATATTAATCAATAAAGATAATTTTCTACAATCTGTTACTAATCAATCATCATCATCATCATAACAGCTCATTAATGTCTCACTGCAGGGATGGGGATACTTGGCCTACTAATACTACACTGGCCAGACGGATTGGTATAGGGTTTAATTTCAAGTTTTCCTTCTTTTTATTTCGTTAAGATAATATTCACGGATAGTCCCTTAGTCGGTTTTTACGACACCCAGCCATGGGATGAGATGGGGTGGTGACATATTGTTATATTGAACTAATCAATGAGAGATGAAAAAGAACAGTGTTTAATAATTTTAAAACAAGAAATAGTCTCATATAATTATAATCTTTTAGCAAATATGGTTTTGAAGTGTAAAGAGGTTTTGTCATCACTTATTTCAACAGTGAAAATTGGACAATGGACCCTTGGTGGACCATGGCTCCTAGATTACGACCGTAATTAGTATCGTAGGGAAGGCAAATTCTTTTCGACAAAGGCAAGCTTAATATAAAAAGTTCTGGTTTAGTTTAATCTAATAAAAATAAAATATGTTTATTTTCCACAATACAGTTAACAATGTTTATGTTGTTGACAATGTAAGGGTGGACTGGAGCCTAAGCTAGGGAAACCCTGTATTTCAGGACTCCAGGTCACTCGCCTACGAAATAGACAAGAATAAATTAATAGAAACAAAAATTAGGTAACAGTAAGGTGGATAAGGAGTGGAAATTCGGGATTGTATGTGTAAATTTGTATTCTATGAAAGATAAAAAAGGCATTATTTTAATTGATTTTATTTATGTTAGTCCTAACCTTTACCAACATACAAATAAATTGTATTATAAATTATGTTTGGCAGATAAATCCCATTTGTGTAAAGATTACACTGACAATTTAAAATACCTTACCCACTGAATACACATTAAATTCAAATAAAGTCAAGTTCACCTAGACCTGTCAATAACATAACTAAATTAGTAGCATAGCATTTAAGAATATTATTAAACTGTTTACAAAACTACTAATTTAATAAAAAGATTTAAAGGTCACAATCGAAAAATGCTACACAAAATTGCATTTTGAATATATTAATTGTACTGTGATATTCTTTAATTAATCACCACAGATTTTTTTTTTAAATTGATAGTGAATTAATAACCCTATTGACCTGTATATTAGCTAAATTGATAATAAAATAATGACCAGTATATTAGATTAATTGATAATAAAATAATGACCTGTATATTAGCATAATTGATAATAAAATAATGACCTGTATATTAGCTCCTGTCACGTCACGAATCTCTTTGATTTTGGAGCCACCTTTGCCAATGAGTGAACCGCATTGTGACGCGGGAACGATGAGCCGCAGCGTGATGGGGGCACGGCATCCGCCACCACCGCCTTCATTGAACTGAGAGCACCACTGAAATATTTAAATATTCAAACACCATATAAATTGGTTCTATGGCTGTTGCATCAAAAATATTTATGTTAAAAATAATAATGCAGAAAAAAACATTTAGTAGAAAAGAAAAATAATAGTGCTGGTTAATTATACTGAAACTTCAGTTTGGTAATAAGCAAAGGGCACTTTTTACAGATTTCTTTCTTCTTAAACAACATATAAATTTACCTACAAAGCTACTATAACTAGAAAAATTCTAAAAGAAGTAAGAAATTCTTTTACTTTTGCGAATTCTATCTTCTTCAACCTAAAAAAATTAAGTATCAAGCCCTGTGTTCAATTTCATACAAATAAACAGACAGTAGAATTTGAACCCACAACATTATCTGGATAAGGTTAGAGTTATTATGGATATAAGTTATAAATTTTACATACCTCTTCAAATTTTTTGCATATAAGTGTAAATGCTTTGAATATAGCACTTGTGTTGCCAGTGACAGTGACAATACGCTCTGGGCATGATCCATCTGATATATTGATTTTGGCTCCAGACTGTAAAAAAAACATCAATTGTTAAAATAAATAATAAACTAAAATATCTTAACCATGATCATCAATATCATAACAAAAGACTAAGCTTAATCTGTTATGTTTGAGTTATTTTTAAATATTTCAGAATTGAAATCAACTTTCAACTTACTTCTTCTCTAAACCTTTTAACAATCTCTCCCTTTTTTCCAATAATACTGCCAACCTCCTGTAAAGATACAAAAATAATTAAACTAAGATTTAAATATTTAATTAAAACATGGTTCAGAAATAACCTGCTCAATTGCTACATTGGCAAGTATTGTGCAACAGGCGCACACACAAGTAATTAATGCAGTCACTGTTAGATTTATAGTACAAAAGATTTCCTGTCTGGTAGCCAATAATAGTCTGCTAGAGATTCTTTGCTGCAGCGGTACGCATTGGGGTTGCAATAAGACAATTTTAGAGTAGACATGTTGTATCATCCTGGCACCAGAGAATCATGACTTCTACAGTATGTGAACAATGTTCTTGCTCAACACAGAGCATTAATAGATACAAATAGTAGATAGAATGTTTATAAATAACCATCAAACAATTTAAATTAAAATGAAACTAATGGATTTCTCAGCTACTTCATGAATTATTAACAGAGCTGGTAATTAATGGATTAAGCATTAACAATTCAATTTCACTTTTAGTTGTTTTAGCTACAAAAACAGTAACAGTGTTTAATAGAAGTCAGTAAACAAAATAATTATAAGTTGATTAACTTCAATTTCTATTAGCTTCAAGAATTGTTTTCTTTATGAATAACAGTAACAAGATTTAGTGATAGGGATTAATAAATCTAATATACTCATCAATACAATACATACACAAGTTAATCTGAATTTAATAGAATGCAAAAGATAATTAAGATAGTTGATGGATTTAAAAATAAACACAATCCCAGACAGTGTGATTAAGGAAGTGAAGAGCAAACACAATGACAACATTAAATATCACACATTACTTCAATTAGAAAAAGGTACAAATCGACAAGTTTGATGAACAGGGCGAGTGCCAATAGTTGGCCTCATGCCAAATGTACTTTGTATTGGATTAAAGCCAATTAAAAGTACCTACATGTAAAAGTAGCTATAGGTGGATGTTAGCATCAATACATTTCACATGTCAGTGCAATCTAGTGACATCTAGGTGTGCTAAATTAGTTGTGCTGTTGAGTAATGTAAGCCTAAATAAATCATGTGGTAATGCTGTAATGCTCATTATATATACCATGCAAATTATTACCTATAGGTGTTTATTTGATGATGTTTTACAAATGTTTATACATTTTGCTGACAGTAATATGTATAAATATGCACTTCATTTATAAATGAAATTATATTTTCACCCAAGTATAAATATCTGCAAACTGAACATAAATTGCCAATTAAACTTTCTCAAATACATTATGATCCTCGTGAGAAATTATAAATCCAAATAAGGTAAATTACTAATTAAATTTGACAATTAAGATAAAGTTTAATAAACTTGTAACTTAGGTCATAATAGTTTCTATGCCATAAATAACTAAGTGAAAGCCTAGATGTTAGACAAACATACATGGTTGACAAACAGGATATTATGTTGAGAATCCATATAAGTGCATGTTCCCTAACAAGATAGAAATACCAAAGTAATATTAGATTACCTTAATGTTTAACAAATACAACTCTTTCACCTAGTAATAGATTTACTGTATTTGTGTCACTAAGGTATTGTTAGATTTATTGTATGATAGTAACATGGTATTAAAATTATCAATAAACAACAACTACATAAAATCTACTCATTATTTCTACACTACATAACAAGCAGAACATCTAAATAAAATGTATTGTAGTTGAATAAAATAATGTCATAAATAAATAGATTTTCTACTTTTTAGCTACAGTTAGCTAATTTATACTATTTTTATAATAGTTACTATGGAAGTTAGAAGAAGGTAAAGTGTACACTTTCACGATTTAAAAAATAATTCAAATGATTTGAAATGAAGAGCCAATTTTGAAAAATTAATGCAAGTATTTATTATCTTACCTTCCCCTGCATAATCAGTCTGATAGTGAGGGTAACTTTGGAGTCTTCCTCGTGGAGAGTAGGGGCTTTAGTCTCCAGTTCCATGCTGGAGGAGGTGTCCGTTGTGTCTCGCGGAATTTTGGCGGCGTACAGGGCTACGTGTGGGCGGACACAGGGGACACTCCACTCAATCTAATGGCTGGGACTCTGGGGCTCGTGGCACGCACTGCAGGCAGGGTAAGCTGGAAAACAGGCGCACATCTCAAAAGGAACGTCCATAGGTCTCGAGCGATCTAAAGGTAGGGGGCATGGGCACTCGTCCTTTTTATAAAAGCGAAGCCGATTACTGAATATTTATTTACAGTGACAGTAGACGACAAGCCAAACAGAATGAGGACGACGAATGAGGATCTAGACGTTATTATGAACTAACAGGTCTTATGCACGACCGGATTCTGCGGCTGTAATACGAGTCGAAGCTACTCCGGACGAAGGAACCGTTACTTGAACTCCGATACCTGTTCGCGGCTCGCGACATAACCTCAGCGTCGCGCCTCATGGCTAGCCGACCAGGTTATCGATCCCAGAAATCCCAAACAATATCCACCGACAGCCTTGTTTTTAAAACTTACCTCGTTTGTTTTCCACGGTGCAACAATAACTTAACAAATCTTAACACTAATATTATCACCAAGATGTGTATAAAAATCACACTTATCACAATTTCCTTTGTCACTTATAATTATAAAATTAAAATAAAATCCGACGGTGACGCGTCGGTGTGAAGCTTGTAATTGTCATAAACAATAGAGGAAGAAGAACGCCAGGGAGAGCGCCTCTAGTGGCGACGGCGCGCATCCGCATCTGCCTTGACAACAATGACATTTTAGTCGATAAAGCAGTTGCGTTCTATAGATAGCTCAACTTTTACAGTTCTATTAATGCCTTCGTACACAAGTTACTTTTGTAAAAATTATGTAAAATATGTTGTAGAATGCATAAAATAAATATAATAATTAAATTAAATTTAAAGGATTACGAAAACGAAAATAAACCTAAAATCTAATATTCCTGTTAATTTTACTGCCTGCAAAAACTTTGTTCTTTTCAGATAACAGAATCAGAAATTAGACAGATTATAAATTATTGCTATCGAAATTTATTGTAATAAAAAAATAATAATAATTACCTACATATTATTATAAATATTATTAATATTATCTCTGGAGCCCTAACCACCAGTGGCTTGGTCCCTGTACCCGATGCTGGTGGGTCTAGCTTTTTTTTTATATTTCTAAATGTTTTTATTTATTTAATTGAAAATGTAAAAGATTGTGAAAAATGTAATTAAAGAGAATGTAAATATAAGTTTCGTAAGTAAGTACGTAGATGTACCTATTCAAGTGTAGCTTTGATAACGTAGTAAGTTATTTATTGAAGGTCTTTTTGAGATTTTGGTACCTCATCAAAGTGCATATAAATTTATTGGTGAATTATTTGGCGGTACCTTTACCCCGACCGGGATAAGGCGTGAATTTATGTTATGTATCACGGAAGAAAAATCAAAAAATCTAATCTAAGTCTTGATTTTTCTTCCGTGGTATGTATGTATTTGGCGGTATATCTGATTCTGTAAGTAAATTAATGTAAAATTGCAGTGTGTTTTGTCTGCAGAGTCTTGAAGAGTTTTAGGATAGACTAGGCAGGTACTTATTTTAGGACTTGTCTGCCGGAGGACTTGTCAGAGGGGCGTATACGCTGAACCCTTACTTTTCAGGAACAGCAAAAAACTTAATAACTTTTTTTCTAATGAATGTACCTGATAAAAAATTTAGATGTGTTTTATGAATTTTTCTTTGTATTTATGTGCAATGTTATTTTTTTGTGTAAGTATTTGAAAACTCGCAATATCGCACTTACGTCTTTTTAGCTCAACAATATTGCACAAAACCTGTGCCATATTTTTTCAGAAAATGCTTATATTGGACGGACGTATATATCAAAACTTTTATATGTAATGCGATATTTAAAAAAGATGGTAACTTAGTATCACTATCTTAAAAGGTCTTTTAAACTTATTTTTCCATGTAATTAAATCCACTACATGTACTATTTTTGGAGACTATACGTCTATTTGGCTTGTCAAAAATGTGTTTATTTATTTATTTATTTATTGTATGGATCTTCAACAAAGGATATACACGACAAAAAAATCTTATCTAAATGTGACACAATTATAACATTCTGTGTACTCCCTCAATTATAGAAGACCACAGCATGCAAATAAAGTAATGTACAAGGTAAACAAAGGTTATAACATTAAAATGAGATCATAATTGAATCACAATAACAATGACAATAATTAAGTTATGAATAAAATTCAAACAAAAAGAACAACACATAATCAACATACACCTCTGGACTTAAAATTAGGGTTATAGTGTGACCACAGGAGCTGTGCACCCCCTGCGGTATGTGCGGCGAGGTGGGGGACGAAGAAAAAATAGGTGTCCGTTATGGTAGCGTACACGTGATAGTTCTGATAGAAAGGGAACTTTTTTTTGATAAATTCTACCGTTAATATCTCCGATAATATTGAATTTTGTATTGAAATAAAGTGTTACACAGGCGTTATTTCAGGGTTACATTACATTTCTACTGCATTAACAGAATTACTGTACCTATGTTTTGTAGTTCTCGAGATATTCTAATCACTTGTGAGCATATTATCTGTACCAGTACTATGAACATAAATTAACATGGATTTTTGACATATTCCACTGTGAATTCGCATAAAGCATTTACCTACACTAATTCAGTCAGAATTTCACGCATTATTTTTACATAAGGGCCGGGCTGGAGTTATTTCATTACGCTATAATATTAAAACTACAACAACTATTTTTTTAAATGTAGGTATAGTCTGTCTATAAAGTCCTGACAAAAAATTAGGGCGCCACTGTGGTACACGTAGCAACCCTATTTAGTCTGACAAAATAGTTTTCAAAACAATTATGTTCACACTACACTATTAGAGGACTTATAATACTAGGGCATTTCTTGTAGTTAAGCCTATTGCATTTAAAGTTTTGCGTAGAACTTCAAGACTACAGTTAAAATCCATCTCAGTTCTAGCTATCATCTGCAATTTTCTGAGGGTTGGAACTCGAAATTTTACAAAAGTTATGTAAATTGAACATTTGATTATACCTACAATAAATGTAGGCATAATTAGAAACAAAATACAGGCAAAAGAAGAAAAATGTTATATACCTCTTTTTTACTGTAGAACATAATTGTATTTTGTGGGGGAGAGCAGAAATATAGAAACTATACATTTATTTCTTTGGCCGGCCTTGCCTGTGTTTACCAGGAGTTTCAAGCTTTTCATTATTTTTAAATCTGTTATTTTTAAATTTAATCATTCTAATGGAATGGAAAGAATAACTACAATACCTAACTAAAATTTATTCAGTGTTAAATATTAACCAACAAGATATCATTTAACATGGATTTACTAAGAGCTAAATGATACAAAATTTAATAAAATATTGCAATTAATTATTTTTTGTAGATATAGTTTAGTTATCAATATCAACGTAATATAGATATAAAGCAATTAATTCAAACTCAAATTTAATTAATTAAATTAATTAATTAATTTAATTTAATTCTTAGGCTGACTTGGTCATAAATGACCACAAGCCTCTAAATAAAAAAAGATAATAAAAAAAAAATTCAAATTCATTTTAGGATAAATCTTGACTGAATTATACTAATGCAACTGATATAGGTAATGTATCAACAGAAATGGTCGTACTACGATTTTTCTTACTTACAATGAATATCTAACCTAAAAATGTACTATGTACACAATGCCTGTTTTTGGTCTCTAGATCTCAAATGGAGTGAATTTATTACTTGAGACAGATTACGAAAAACAGTAACACACAATACCCATCAAAGTTGCAGTTCGCCCATAAACATCATCCAAATCGCATAAAAGTTGACCAGAATCGTGCTCCGCTAAACATCGCCTTATAACTTTAAAAATCACTTCTCGCGTACCACTTTGATTTACTCTACTCATTGTTTACATTGTTCTTCGTAAGTCAGTATTAGTTTATTGTAGATTAATGAACTAATAAACATCAAAAATTTGACGACTTTATAGACATATCTGTAATATATTACATTTGATCACAATGTAACCCAAATATACTCATATTTTATTTAAAATATGCAGGTGATAAATAAGAACTCACCCCTTACTCATAAACGCCTCTTAAATTTAATCACTGTTTAGCGAGATTATTATTTGTAAAATCAAACTTATACCAAACAAAACCGTAAGAATTTAAGGTAATCAATTAACTAAAATTTAAGAGGCGTTTATAAGTAAGGGGGTATAAAGTAATTCCTAGGAATACTGTAGTGTTAACGATTTCTAATTCCTCATCATTAATCTTAACAATTGGATTTTTTTTATTTTATTTATGAATTGTTTTTTGGCATAGTAAACAACTCGATATAGTTCTTGTGTATGCTACCATAACGGACACCTACCTGCTGTCACGAGTTTTGACGGCAGTGTCATAACAATTCGAACATTATATTTTTCTCTAAGAATTTCATGTTCTTAGAGTATTTGATACATTCCGCTAGATGTCATTTTTCTCAAAGTTACATTATAAAAACACAAATAATGTTCCTATTTACGCTTAAAACTATACAATAATGTAAATACTTTCTTGGAGTTTTTAAAAATGACTGTCTTTTAATAGAAAACTGCTACAGCCGCTCGTGTAGCGACCCGTACCAGCCAAATAACTTAAGTATATTGCGTCAGATGTCGCTAGTAGCTACATCATAGACTGTTTATTCTATACCAGTATATAACATGTACTCTATATGTCCACCCCCCTCTCGCCGCGCGCATACCTCAGGAGGTGCACAGCTCCTGTGGTCACACTATAACATAAATGTATGAATGTTAAATTTTGAAAATATAACAATCTGAAAACAAAAAAAAAAAAAACAAAAGAAACAATAATATTATATGTGTTAAAAGTTTTGTTCAGAGAACGGACGTATGTATTTATAATTGGATTAATTTCGATGATGTTCAAATAAAACAACTAATAATTAGTATATTTTGTTAGTAATTTTATAAAAAAGAAACTTATTATTATATATTTGTTTTTATTGGTGACGAATCAGCTTTGTCAAGCTAAGAAAAAAAGCATAAGTAGGTACATGAAAAATAGCATGCAGACTGTAAAAACCGCTATAGAAATAAACTTTTAACGGCATAAACGAAACTCAAGTCCGAAGGTTTCATTAACTAACAGTAGGTTTAGACTGTAGGTTTAGAATTATGTTGTGTGCGTCAAGCTGCGGCGCCATTTCATCAGAGAAGAAATGTTAAGGGCAGTAGGTATGCTCCCAGCTGCGGGCACTGAGCGGAGTATTGCTGAAGAGATTGGAACAAGACAAGACATGAAATCAAGGTTGTGGTCATGTTACCGTGCTACTGGTGAAGTGGCTGTAGTGAAGATACCATGGCAAAAAATCCATCACCGCTCAACGAAATTATCGATATTGCAAGTTGCCGCGAAAAGACAGCCAAATGTTACTGTCATGCAACTGCCAACCAACTGGTTTAGAGGCTCCAGCAAGAGCGTCACTGTCGTGTGGGTGACCAAACTGTTAGGAGAAGTTGCCATAAAGCCCACCTTTATGCTCGCATATTGCTTTGTACTCCAGCACTATGCCAAGCAAATCGAGGACGACTAGAGTGGGCTCATGAACATTTGCTCTGGAAAGATAACCTGTTCCAGCCAGTCCAGCTTCGGTTTCCACTCGGATTCACGTAGAGAACGTGTTTGTTGTTTGTTCGTTCCTGGTTGTGATAGCCATCTACAACATGCTCCGGAAATCTGTTCATACCACGATGGAACAATTATTATTATTGGACAGGAATCCGTGATAGTCAAACAACAGACTACGTTTTGATCAGAAGCACCATGACGGCTGAAAAATAGATTAACGAGGTGTTAGTCATAATAGTCTACCCCCGTAGACTACAATTAGGCCATTTTTTAAGCTCATGGACGATAACACTCGTCTGCATAAAGCGAGAGTGATGATGAGCTGGTTGCAGGAGCACGATGTATCGGTTTTAAGCTGAACCACTCAATCGCCTGAACTCAAAACAATTAAACACGCGTAAGACATGTTCCAAAGAGAGGGCTTTGATGAATTTTCCTGCAAAAATTGCGATGGAAGAGCAACTTTTTTTTCATCCAAGTCGGACCTGGAAGAATATACTGCACCAAAGCCTGAATAACTTAATCCAAGCATAAAAAACCTTTGCAGGACCGTTATTTACCGTTTTTTGGGTGTACTGACTACTGATTATTCACTTAACAGTTAAAAACAAATTAATCTTCGCTTATTTTTACTTTTGCTTAAGAAACACATTCATTGTTAGTCTTATCTCTATTATTTCAAGTTATTTATTTTTTTGAATAAAAAAATATTTACGCAAAAAATAATAGTTTAAACGGCCTTTATTGAAATATAATGTCGTGACTTTTGGGTATATATTAGTATTTTATATTTTCTTAATTAATAAGTAAATATAAAATACCCCTAGACAGTGTTGATGTCGCACGTCACAAACAAAAGGGTATTATTTCGAAAACGTTGTTTTGAGATATCGCGTATTGAAGTTTTAAAAAATCATAGATTCGGAACTACTTACTCAAATATTTAAAATTATCTCTAGATTTAAAAGTACACTATCCTTCTTTATGCTGGTTAAGTTTAGTTTGTGTATCTATAACAGTTTTTTTTATATTAATAGTTTTATGGGAACAGAAAAAGATGATACCCTTTAAGCAGTTCAAATAGCTCTTAAGTTTAACTTGCTACTCTCTAGCTTAACCAAAATTTACCAAATTATTTCGATAACCAGTTGTAATTAATATTGATACTATATTAAGCAGCACAGAAATTATCTTTTGCCTACATGGCTAAGGGATTATAATTCTTCTTCTTCTTCGTTTCGACGGCAATAAGTCTAATTTCAAATATATTTTAGATGTGTTTTGCCCAAAAACCAGCGACAGCAACAGCATTATCGTTGGCACTCTTTAGGTCTTCTGGTGTGCAGGTGGCAGGGCACATTGGGCATGATAGGAAGTGTTCCATGTCCTGGACGAGAGAACCGCACCCACATCCACTATAGGAGGGGTTCAGATAACCCCATTTAGTCCGGTTAGAGTTACAGCGGCCTAATTGGGTACGTAGACTATTGAGCGACCTCCAGATCGGCCACTGCTCCTCGAAACCAGGTGGAAGATGTTCGGCGGGTGGAATGAAGTCCGCCGGTGGTGCAAAGTTTGAGGCCCACCCGTCCAGTCTAGCCTTACTGGGGTCACCGCACAGTGCACGTGTGTGTCGCAAAAAACTCTTACGACTTTTGAGGCGTGCTCTGGGTATATTGTGCGAGTAAAGTGGATGACGAGGGTCGGTCTCTTGTTTTTCCTTTCACTTTCGCAAATGACCTGACGGCGAACACCAGGTCGAGCAATGGCGGCCAATGAGTATAATTTGACCAATGGGGTAGGTTTCAAGCAGCCAGTTATTATATGTTTCATTCAGGGCAGAGTCGATCATACCTGCGTGAGCTGAACGGTGCCATACCGCGGACGCATACTCTCCTGCCGTGTAGGACAATGCCAGACCCGTAGTCCTGACAACATGTGGGGCTGCCCCCCAAGACGCAGAAGTTAGGCGTTTGACCAAGTTGTTTCTGGTTGATATTTTTTGCTTGGTATTATAATAAATTAAATACTGATTGCATCTAAAAAATCTAGAAATTCTATTTGTTTTAGTATCATAATTAGTTATAATAAAAAAGAAACTCAATATGAAAGAAACATAATTTAACAACATTATGTAGGTACCTACAGTAACAAAACTATCAAACTAAATCAAATGTGATACTTTGGGGACATACGTTAGATCCCTGTTGTCACTGTCAGCAAATGGGTCTTCGTAGAAGTATTGAAGTGGGCCATGAAAGAGAAAGTTGCACCTGGGAAGTATGTGAAGTTAATTCGTGCTATGTAAAGACAAACCAGTTATACGTCCGATCGTCTTGCAACTCCAACCAGTTCAGTGTGGCGGTAGGCTTGCACCAAGGGTCGGCTTTAAGTCCTTACCTCTTACTGACTATGGACGCCTTGACGGCGTCGTGTTTGCCGATTACATTGTTCTGGTTGGGGAGGATGGACCTAAGATCCAGAGCAGATTAGAGCGTTGGCAGTCCTGAAGCCATAGCGCTTAACGGCATGCGCCTTCTAGTCTTCTCTGTCTTCCGGTATCTCGGTTCTTTCATTCAAAGCGATGGCGTAGTAGATCGGGCGGTCAAGAACCGACTTAACATAGGATGGATGAAATGGCAGCAGGTCATTGCTTCACGGGAACCATCTGTGACCCCCACAGTCCCCTTAATTTAAGGGGAAGATCTATAAAACTATGATTACACCTGCCGTCCTGTATGGATCAGAGAGTTGGCCAGAAAAGAGATGAATGAAAGACAATCTGTGTGGTGTTACGAGAGTAGATAGAGTAAGAAATGAGTATGTAAGAAGATTTGAAAGTGGCACCGGTGGCAGAAAAATTACGTGGCAGCCGGCTGTCATGGTATGGGCATGTTATGCGGAGAAATGAGAGTCATGTAGTGAGGAAGGTGGTGAACATGTGTGTGGATGGATATTGGGGAAGAGGACGACCAAAGAAACGATGGATGGATTGTGTGAAAAGCTATATGGCTGCGAAGAGTGTTACTAGTGAGATGACGTCCGACAGGACAGTATGGAAGAAAAAAATATGCTGCGCCGACCCCAAATAAAATTGGAATAAGGGCAGGGAAATGATGATGATGAGCAAATGGGTCTTTGTTTTCTTCATTTTAAGAACTGTCCGGTGTACTTAGGCGATTGCTGATTGCTTTCATTATTAAACCAGCCTTCCTACTTCGCTTCATTGTTTTGATTATAACTAAAATTTAAAAAAGACAAAATATAATAACAACTTAAAAGGTAGTATTTTACTTGAAACTTGCAACCATAAAATACAATTGACAAGATGTACAGAATTATCTCAAGCAAATCGGGAGCTATAAAGTATTATTTTAATATTATTTCGTTAAAATTACCAAATTATATTATATTGAACAGGCAAGACAGTATTATTTAAAATAAAACATGAAACTAGTATAAATTTTAACAAGCAATAAGGTATTAACTTTACATAATACTGTTTAGAATACTTACAACTTTATAGATTGATTCCATATTGACGACTGGACGGGTTGTAACTCAGAAAGATACGTGCGACGGCTACGAACGATGCCCGGCTACTGAATCAACTAAGATGCGACTGTCTTACCTATCTCGAAAATAGGGTGCATAAATAGTCAAGAAAGAATTGTATCGTTATATTTCAAAAAGTATTTGGAATTTAAATACTATTTTCTTACCAATTTATAGAGAAAAAAATTAGGTTTCCGAATTCAAAATAAAAAAAAAACGGTTTTTCAGACTTAATACCCTTTTATTTATAGCGTGCGATGTGTGTATTTTAATAATAATTTAGTGAAAAAAGATAGTTGTATGCACATACGTCTTTGTGGCAAGATACACATTTCGTCAGTCGTAGTTACGGCCGCTGTACGTCTGTCTGGTTTGATGATAATTACTGATCTTTAGCATACCTACGTCTAAAAGTATTTTATTAAATATCTTTTTAAATAGTATAGCTGTAAAATAAAAAAATAAAAGAGGTTGTGTGTCTATAAAATTACAAAAAAGTGACGTAATAAAAATAAAATGCGTTTTTGTTCATACGCCCCTCTGGTTTGAAGCACGCGATATGGATCATTGATATTTATAATTTCTACTGTCTCTGCTGATGTATATTTTCTTTCACAAATCTAAAAAACCATTACATACTAGGTATTTTAGTGAGATACCTATCTATAACTACAGGCACAATACCTAGGTAGGTACGTACTATCTACAGGAACAGTTTCACAAAAAAGCCAGTACCTAAGTCCCCAAGCGGCAATATTGAAGTTGAATGCTTTGTCCTATGCAAATTCGTCGTTTATTGTCGTTCGACGGGATATTTTCGAGGTAAAAGGTGCACATACATTTGTGTAACTTTTACTAGATTGCAAGGAATATACAGATAAACTGGCCTCCATGACAATGAATAAGTATACTGAAAACGGCATAAAACTACATAGGTACCTATAAAAAGATAATGTTAAAATTTTATCCGTCTCTTATACGTATTTTCTCTTTATACTTGGGAATAAATTTATTGAGAGTGAATTCTAAAGTTTCAAGAGATGCTAAAACGTAAAAATAAAAAGGTCTTAATTGAAAATCGCTTCCAGCTGTGAGAAATATTGTACCTTTGTATAGCATATCTACATTTAGCTGTATCTTAGTATAATATTTGTTACTCGATTATCAAATACATAAGTAAGTAAGTTACTATTAGAGGTCATTTATTGTGGTTTTTTTTTCATATAATTTTACCTCGAGTAGGTAAGTATTTACTTAAATAGTTTTACAATTATGTAGTAACTTTTTAATTACTCATCGTGTGTCTAATCGTGTGTCTAGCTTTCATATTTCAGATACACCTGGCTGCATAACATACCTACTTGTATTACAAAGGTATATCAGATCTGCAGAAAAGGAAGAGCAGATCTCTGCAGAAAAGGAAGAGAAAGGCAAACATGTGTTTTAAACTGCTGGAGGTCTTTACTTCAATAATAAGTGAATCAGTAATGCAGCCTAGTTTACGTAAGCCATAAAAACTCATTAATTTATTGCCCACGAAGCTATAAGTTTGTAATGTCAAGGCGACAAGATCATTTAGGAACGAGGTATTTAGGAAGTAGGTATGTACTAAGACTCTCTGTTGAATGTAATAATGTAAGTTTTCTATGCGGTCAATTTATGCACTTTACTTAATATTTTCTAAAAATATTAAGTAAAGTGCAGTTTGCTGTTTCATACAAGTTACGAGTCAACAGAGAGTAACACTGAGGATTATGGAACGCATAATAACTATGTAGATATAGTTTTAAACTTGAATTAATTATTACTTACTTAGAGTTTGCTTCGTTCGCGTGGGATAGGTACATAATATTTTGGGCACTAGTCTAGGTTCTGGCCGTTTAAGCTACTCAGCTTAAACGGCCCAACTTTAACAGATAGGTACTTAGTTGATGCATATTTTTCATAGTTTCTGTTGCATACTTCTACGCCGTCTTCCCCATGCAGTGGTGGCATATGTAAAATTCATCGCCGTTAACAAGGATTCGTACCATCAGAAAAAACCTAATACTGTGCCGACAATTCAGAAAAAAAACCACTATTATTGGTTTCAAATAAATTGTTAATTTCGAAAAATTAGTGTCATACATTGCCTTCGGTGTTCATTAAAAAAAATGCTACCATGTTAATACTATAAAAACATTGTACGATATCCTGCAGGTAAATAAACATAGAATGAACAGGCAGGTAAAAGGCACTAAACAGCATCGAAGAAATCTAATCCCTCAGCGATTCGAATTACACCGTAGATACCAGCGTAATTAACGTTTTATTCTACGTTATTTAATTCCTTCGTAAGAATCATGAGTAGGTGTAACGATGGGTTAATTGCTGGGGAGCCTTTTATTCCTTCTTTGTCTGCTAGATCTACTGGGAAGTACGTTTATTTCCCCTTCAAGTGATTTACGTTTTCTATTCTATCTGCTGCAAGTACCTATTAACTCTAAAATTACTTTTAAAGAATTTAATTTATATCGACGCAAGAAAGCGATCTTGTTGTATCTCGAAAAATGCAATTTTGCACCAGAGCTAAAAAACTATTTAAAAAATTCATAATATGAAAACTAGTAGACTTAAAACTATCATATTTTCAATGATGAAATTTTAAAATAAAACCTTCCATTTGCAATTTAACCGGTCATTCTAAGATTATTGTATTTGGATTTAATACTAGATACATCATTTGATTATTAAAATATAAACTTTGATTATGCTGTATCTTAAAAGCAAATGTTTAGACCATCAGTAACTTCTTCTAATTGACTGTTATCAAACTTGCTGTATCTATTTAAAAGTTTTAAATGATAAATGTTAGTTTGTTTTATATGAATATATTTATTTATCATGGTTTTGTTTTTTGTTGTAAGTAGTATTACTTAATTTGCGGAACACAAACAAAATGCGGTATGTTAAGCAACGAATTTATTTATTGTAATTAAAAATGTAAAAACAGAGTTTCAGGCCTATACGCAAAACAAAATAAAAACAAACAATAAAAAAAAGCTTCATTGGATTAATACTTCTTAAAACCACTTTAGCTAAAGTAAATGGAACGTGACAAATCATACTAAAAATTAGGGCAATTCTAAGAAATGGTCGTAAATTAGAAGAAACAGATGATCTGAATTACTGTTTATCTTCATCGTCTGTTTCTTCCAGAATATCTTTAACTTTTTTATCATATTTTGGTTTTAAATTCTTTAGCGTATGCCTTCTCTCTCCGTGTGACGGTGACGGAGTAAGAATACAATATGTCATCACCCCATCTCATTTCATGGGTGTCGTAAAAACCGACTAAGGGACTATTTCTGAATATTATCCTAGCGAAATAAAAAGAAGGAAAATTTGAATTTAAACCCTATACCAATCCGTCTGGCCAGCGTGGTATTAGTAGGCCAAGTATCCCTCCGTCACGGTAGGACGCCCGTCCCTGCAGTGGTGTATTAATGGGCTGTTATGATGTTCAAATATCACATTAAACACGAACATAAGGAGTCGTCTTTCCACTACGTAATCGCATTCACACTTGGGCGGTCGAGCGCCGAATGACAAATAAGCCGTACGCGCTGCATCTGCGAATGGTCGCGGGGGACAGGGAAACGAATGCCACGTATATTCTAGTAGCCAAAATATTAATTCCTTTAAAATGGGTTAAGTACATTTTTTTAATAGAAAAATACACTGTAAAGTGCTGTAATTGTAGAAATAACGTAAATTGCTGAATGAGCACTTGGTAATATCTCAAGTTGGCATGTAAATCCCGAGCGGCAATTTTGCTGTAACTAAATAAAATTTATATTGTAGTGCGCTGTGAAGGGTGTAACTCCTTGCAAGTAATGCATTTCGGCCGAGGTATATGTCGTAATCTGTGAAGTATACGCAGCAATTATGTTGTATGTATCCTAACATAATAAAACGCGAATTTTGGGTTAGTTACAACATTATTTTCGTTTTGATTCAGAAAAATTGAGGTAAATCTCAATGTCGTATCTAAATAAAAAATAGTCGTAGAAAAATGAAACTGAGATCATTCGATGTGGTATTTTTTTCTGAATCGAATGGTGTATAAAACTCAATTTCGCAATTTTTCGAGATACGACAAAATCGCTTTCTTGCGTCGATATGTTTATTTCAAGGAGTTACTTATTCCTTCTTGTAAACAAAACAAGCATTAGGTATTAAAATAATATAATAAACGCGTTATATATAATGAATTTTATGATCTTTATGTAGGTTCCTATTCCTGAGCTTGATCATTCTATCCTTCATGATAAGGTAAAAAAAAAAATGTGGGTACCATTATGTGGTTGACATAATTATTAACAATAGACACATTACTATCGCCAAAAGACTTTATGCATAGAAATACTGTTGGAAAAATGTAGAGTTAGTGCCCTGAAATCTTAAGGTTAAAACAGTTTTTAACTTTAAATTAATTTTCTATTGTTGAGATATAGGTATTTAAAAAAATAGCTAAGTACAGCATTCGCGCACAAATAAAGATAAAATGAATCTTATAATCCGTCTGGTAACTATTGTCTATGGACTGTAAGTAGAAAATGTTGCTACTAAGCGGTGTTCTATTTTTCTGAAACCAGACTATTGTCTTGTAAATACGCGTTCACTACTACTTGAAATGTACTTATGTAATAAGTTAATTACGAATTCTACAATGTCTAAAATTGGTAATGTCAAAATTAACTCAAAGTTTATTTATATAATCAACGAAACCTTAAAAGGAGGACCGTGACCTTATAAAAGTTCGCAAAGAAATTGTTTCTATCAGAGATTATCACAACGAAAAAAAAAACAAACTGCTATAATGCTTGAATGCACGTGTAGGTATGTTGTTTTTTAATTCGTTTGACCTTGTTAATTTAACCTTGATTATTAGGGTAAGTTTCTTTCCATTCCTTAGGTCTAGCAATGAAACTATTATGTTATTAAAAGAGCCAAGTTATTTTTTTTTTATAACCCTGTTACTTAGTAAGGTACCTATATGAATGTAATAATAAATAACATTGTATTTGGTACAAATTAAGCATCCGTTTTACTATTCACATTGCTGTACAAACAAAGAGGAGTTATTACTTAATTGTCGAAACTTAGTTCCTGTCTCTTGTACTAAAATTGTGTACAAATAGGTACTCTCCTTAGTCCAATGCAACGTATATTGTCATATGAGAAACAAAATTAATGGCTACGTTTTGCTCTAATAAATGTATTTGTACGTTGCTAATAAATTGAAGATATTATTAAATCTTTTAATTTTTCGCACTAAAAGAAATACGGAGAAACATTAGAAAATTAATTTAATAAAGTATTTTTCTCATACCTACCTATAAACGATATTTGTTTTCAATTTATAAATGAGAGGAGTTCATGTTATTTACACATTTACACGATATCTAGTTCAAAATTAAGCAGATAATTAATACCACAAGTATATTTTATCATGTTTTGTTTTTTTAATAGCTCTATCTTACAATAGCTTTGTGGCATTGCAAATTTTTTATTTATGTTTGCAAATATAAAAATCTTGACAGTTCTTTCACAACAATGTTTCGTAAGTAAGTAGATTTTAATTCAGAGAGTATCACTACTTTCCTTATGTTTATACTACTCTTTGATCACTACATTGTCGAAATCGTCACGTTTCTGACCAAACTACTCGTATCAACAGCGTGAATCTATCACCTGAAGACAAAGACAATAAACCTATTTCCAACTAAAACACGTAACCACAAAATCGATAGATAGTAGTAACTCTACCTACTATAGTATTGATAAAGTCAAACAGTTTTATTAGTCTGCCTAATTCAACAACTCGGCATTCACTACCAACAAATACATTTAATGTTAAAAACGAGTTCTTTATTTGCTAGTTGTTTATTTATCACTCCCAGAGGTATGAAAACTACGAGAAGCAAAAAATAAAGGGCTTTTTCCTTGAAGATTTCCAACACTAATGGACTGCTTCATCCCTTGTTTGTACACTGTACGATGACAAGCGTAGTGCAGTGTCTAACGAACTTCGCTCGGTAGAATCCGACTCAGCGGCTACGAAGCTTTGCACTTACAAAGTAATAAATATTGTTTTTAATGATTTTCTTGTATTCAAACGAAGTTGTATCAATACTTATGTTATAAGTCTGAAGAGTTTGTTTGTTTTGTTGATCGTGCAAATCTGTAGGTACTAGGAACTATAGGTTCAAATAAAACCGTAACCGTATTCAATGTTTTGTTTTAGTTTATAATTTTAAAACAACACGTTACGATTAATAAGAGCGGAGCGAAAATGAAAATGCTGCAAAAAAGCAAAATTTATTCTTTTCTGACATGCACATGTCATGCTATATTTCCAGCCAAAGATTGAGTACCTAGGTAATTTATCCAGCGAGCTTTGAAGCAGTCTGTATTTTTCGGGTAACACGGTAAGTAAGTGTCCAGACTACTTATAAATTGCCAGGTTTAATATTAATTTGGTATAAAAGTATTGTGAAAAAGAAAAAGTGTTTTTTGTCGCGACAAACTTGATGAACAATTCAGTGTCAGTGTCAACAAACCAATCCACAACACAATCATACTTAAATAGGTATAATATATTATGATTATTTGTCATGGTATCATCTATTTAAGTGACATTCTGGCAAAGAAGAAAAACTTTAAAGTTGTTTGTCTGATATTTTAATCTAAGTTTATTTCACTTTAAGCGTTTTACATTTACGGGATGTAAGGTAGGTACATTGACATTTAAGTGTACTAATTAAGATTACAATTTAAAGTACGTTTATTTGTTTTGCTAAATCTAAATACGTCTAATAAGCTTCTGGATGAAAAATTAAGTAGAACGATCAATCTACAACGTTAAAAGAAGCTAAATTAAATTAATTATTCAAGTGGATGTCTTTTTGACGTAGATAATAAATGCGCAACGTAGAGTACAGAATATACGCGTAACTCTTCAATATTTAATGATACCACTTTTTATCTGACAAGCTAAGAAGGGTACGTAATTAAATTAATTAGGTAAGCTAAGTATGTAGGTATGCTTTTATATTTTTATCATTATACATTAAAATAAGAGCCTATGATATATAATTATGCAAAGTAACTATAGCTCTGCTCTACTTTTAAAACTGAACAGCTTTGTCTAGTGTCCTGTGATGTATTTTTTTATAATAAGTCAGTTTCCGCACTAAGGATCGAGACCTAACGTCTTCCAGAGACGTTAGGTCTAGACTAGACTTCTACATACATGAAATTATTCAACATAAAGATCATCTAGGCTCAAGACAGTAATTTGTGGATCACACAAATAGTTAACGACTTCGTTCAGTTTAGGCACCAATGCAGTTAATTTGACCGTTGCTATTTTGTTTGGCTTAGCTTTCACCAGTGGCTTACTTAAAAATTATACAAGTTACTGCATGAAAGTTCTAGTAAAATTCACAATTATTTATTTCCAAACAGCCAGCGGGTAATTTTCATGCGCGCCGCGGAGTCAACTAACTTTTACTAAAATAAAAAAAGTTTATTCTACTACCATGACGTTTTTAAATGACGCTAGCAGGTCAGGCTTGTCATTTAATTTATGACAAAACTAGTCATGATGGATTATAGTTGGTGTGAAATATCAAAAGTAATAGATCGCTTTACGGGGGAGCACATAATCTCGTGACAATGGTATGCATGTTACAATATTTTCACAGCAAATTCTCATATGACATGCGATGCCGACGAACAAAATAGCACTTGTAGAGTTTCATTTTAATGATGATTTTTGTGATGAATATTCGGATTTTTATTGCTATGCCTTTGTGGGAATTAAGGTGAATTATTTTGTACTATGACTTTTATGTGGCAAGGTATAAGCCTACTTGAAAGTACGTACCAACATGTTTTTACAATAGTTATGCCATTTGTGCCTGTAAGTAAACTATTTAAGTATGTCACGCAAATCATCTTAATTTTAAAATTATTGATCGTACGTCTAGGTTTTTTATAAGACCAAATTACAGTCTATTTCAATAAAGAAGTGAAAAAGTTGGTGCACTGTCTGTAAGTGTATAAGTGAGTAGACAAATAGCATGGCACGCCGAAAGATTCAGTAATAGCTAAAAGTTTAAGAAACTTTAAAAAAAATAAACGGACTTTTCCGAACATCAATTATTATTTAACTGGTAAAAAAGTACATTCAGGGCCTGGACAATTAGTTTTTGAATTCCGTAAACAACTGTGTAGCATGATATTTAAACCTTTGACCTTGTGGGCAGTAAACTCATACTGTGGATGCCCCGTTATCATTTAAAATGTTATTAAAATCTTAAGAAGGAAACTAAAGTGAATGTTAGGTAGAGTTTCTAGAACGCCTGCCAAATTTTATGAACTTCCAAAACGTTCGATACTTGCATCAGTTATACTTACCTACTACCCACAATTCTCTGCACCAACATCAAATCAAATCATCTCATACAGAGTTATTTTCTTATAGGTCAACTTCAATATCGAAAATTCATTTTTATTAATCCCCGGCACAGAAAACCCCAATGAGGTATACCATTTTATCGAAATGTATTGTATGGTATGGATTATCCATCACGAGTATGTAGGTACATTGCACTAACAACAGACCTTAGGATGGGATAATCCTGCGTGGACGGATCAGCTTAAGTGGGCTCCACTGTCGCTTGTCTTGTGATTAGATGCCCTTCAGCTATCTCTATGTACATGTATTAAGGTAATTATTGTACCGTACCAAACAACGCTTTGTTTATATAAACGTAAATGGTTGTTTATTTACTTCGGATTTTTACTGCTGTATGAATAAGGGACCGTTTTTTTATAGAAATACTAGGCACTAAGCTGGAGTGTTCGATTTATAAATGAAGAAGAAGCTAACAGTTTTCTGTACAGTTTTTTTTGCTGTTAGCTTACAGTTTGTACATTTATATTAGTGCTACAACTTGCGCAAATAAAGTCATTTATTATAGTCCTAAGTGGTTTTATAAAGTAGTTTAAATGATCGACTATTACCGAATGTTACATTGGATTCTTAGCAACTATTTAATTCTAAATAATTATATTAACAAAGCTAAAACATAAACATTAAATGAAATCATAGGTTTTATACAAAATTAAGTATCAGTCGAGTTGTTTGCTTCTTACTTGACGTTGAAAAGTTTACGAGTACCATTTCGGTCGGCAAGTGAAATATGGCTTCGGACCGTTTTAATCCTTGTTGCGGGTTGCATTAATATTTCTGTGTGACATATGACGGGACACGGTGTTGTATTTCATTTAACATTCATCAAAACATTTTATCTTTTGAATTGTTTCAGGAGACTTGTTACATGGACTCCTATAAATATACATTAATGGGTTTATTCGTTTGTCCATCATATTTATGTAAATTTATTTCAATATAATCGATCGTGATAAAACTCGAATAAAAATTTGTTTAACGAGACATTAGAGTGTAAGTACGACTGAGCATAGGTATTATATGGCTGCTGTAGGTGGGTTATTTGTGAATATAATTGACTACGAATTCTATGAAAATATTAAAGTGGCTAATATTACATACATATTGTCCGTAATAAAACTAGACTAAGTACTTAACTGTCTTATTTATTTTGATGTAGAGAATAGAGCGAGACATGCTGAAGAGATAGCCAATTCGTTGAGAACTTTTAAGCAGCGCTTAAAAATGATAAAATTTACTCGTAGACTACTACCCAAATAATGAATATGTTGGTTACTTTGAAAATAATTTTATCAAACCATGAGTCAACAAACGGAAAGAGAGGAGACAAATTGTCTAAGGGCCAGATTCAGAGACCGCACTTTGACTTTACTTTAGCAAAGTCTAGTTATTATCTCTGAATTTGAACAACATTAAAGTAATCTTCTCGCATGAAAAGTTTACTTTGTAGTAATAAATAATGAAAGTAAACTTTTTCATGCGAAAAATTACTTTAATGTTGTTCAAATTAAGAGATAATAACTAGACTTTGCTAAAGTAAAGACAAAGTGCGGTCTCTGAATCTGGCCCTAAGTTTTGCTTTTGTACTTCGATGTTGCCTTGCAATAGATTGTGACTAGGGAATAAAAAGATTGTAGCAGAAATACATATTTAGTCCCAAGATCCTTCTTCCTTTATCAAATAAGACATTTAAACCAGCAAAAACAATGCACGTAGCGACATCAACTAATTGTTTTTTTCTCTAATTTGACGTAAGGTAAAGGCACCTAATTCCGTGGTGTTTTTGACAAAACACGAAAGAACATTAAAAATTAAGTAATTATCGTACCTTTGTATACAATTTTATATTTTTATCAGGAGCGTTAACTATCTAATTTTTGAAAAATATATGCAGTTTGTCAGTAAAAGGTTATTAAAAATGATAAAATAAATAAAAATATGAAAAAGAACGATGCGCCTAATTCCGATGTAAAAATCGTAATTCCGATGCATTTGGTTCCTAATTCCGAGTATAAAAATAGAAAGGGAACTACCTATGTAGGGTTCTCATACATGATGTTCAAAAATAAAAGGAGTTTATTTTTTATGTTAAATCAGTTCTTTTTTTAATTATAATCCTTAATCTTATAAAAATCAACATAAAAATCTACTTGTATCATGATTACAAAAATAATCTAAACATGTACTTAAATAAAAAAACTAAAAAGTAATAAATAAGTGAAACTAAAATGAAAGTTTAAGACTTTTGAAATAATTTATTAGGCGCGGTTATGCTAAACTTTGAAGCACTATAAACCATGAAGGATTATTATGCAATAAAAAAAATGACTTAGGAAACCTAATAATGATGTATGTAAAACTATCCAGATCCAGTCACTAAGTGTGTAGGAGGATACAAAGAAAATTACATAAAAACACACGCTGAAAATAGTCTTCAAATAGGCAGACTGACAGACAAAAAAACTTTTAATTGCTGTAGTTTCATAATTGGGTTAAAGAAATATGAATATACGCACACTCCAATTTTATGTGATTGTACTATAGATGATTAGTATTCTTTCAGTTACTACGTACTAAGCACATAAAAATAGGAACACTCTGTATTTAAACAGGGTCAATACTCTCTATGACCGGGTCAAAACATCGGAATTAGGAACTCATGTAAGCTTATTCCGATGTAAATACAACGCAATTAGGAGCTCATATAACCTTATTCCGACGTATATACATCGGAATAGCGTTTTATGATGCTAAATCAAAGTTTCTAATTCCGAGTAATAAAAATTAAAAGATTTTTTGATATTATGCAAATTAAATAGTGGATAGTTGCAATATGAAAGGGAAACAAATATAAGACACATACATATAATAACAGAACAGATCAAAAACCGAACGTCTTCATACATTTTTTCCCGTACAACGTATTAAGAAAGTACCTATAATAGTCATTTTTAACCTGCTATAATTAGTGAATCCGACGCCAAGGTGTACCTCGGAATTACATTTTTAAATGCATGAGTTATTTAATAAGTTAGAACTAACACATTAAACTTTGTAATCATAAAACACACACCAAAAATTTATAAAAAGTAAATGTCTTAAAATTTGTTTTTCCGTGGTATACATCGCTTTTAGGAACACACTAAAATATTTTGCACCTAATGCCGTGGTGTTTTCGACACGTATTTTCTTACTAATTTGCAAATAAAATACTCAAATCATAAGTGTTTTCGATAAAATATATTGTCCTTTCAATAATTCAATCTCAACAAAAACTCGTATTGTATAAAATTATCACGTAAAACACTATTTGGCAAATCGTAATACTCACGTGCATGAGGTCCTAAACGTATGAAGTGTGCTATAAAGGCGGCTTCCCGTGGCAAAATGACCGATTATTCTACAGTGTGAACACACTTAACTCTCTTTTGTTTATATAAATATGAACAGATAAATTATTAATTGATTATTTTATCATGCAGATCAAAATAACTAGTGAGTTACTTTAAAAACCCGTTTTACTAAATACCTCGGATTTTACTGCCATTTTTAGAACCCCTCGTAGTTAGGTGCTTTTACCTTAGTTATTCCTTATATTCTGACTTTAGAACAAGCGGACATTATTTGGTCTTAGGTCCCAGATTTACCACATATCAGATAAAAGGTATTAAAAACCTATAGATAGTTTGCTTGGCTTAATCTCTAAGGGGGCATTTAATTCTAGATGACAACTAAACAAGACATAAATATATAAAATTAATACATACATGATAAAGCTTCTTCTTCAATTGATTTCGCTTTTCTCTCGAATGAACCTGAAAAGAAAAATGCAGCTCAATAAATATGTACAATATACACCGAGCAAGTTAAGGATACAAGGATTGGTAATACCTTTCCTCTATTGTAATTTATTTTTATTTTGTTTGGTAAATTGTGCAAGATATTTGTTACAGTAACGATTTGTTATGAACCACAAAAGAACGAAGAAGATTGAGGAAAACTTAGCCTACTTATACCACGCTGACCAGACGCATTAGTATAGAATGTTAGGGTAATGTATTTTTTTTGTAGAGTTTCCTAAGTCGGGTTTTACGATACCCATGAGATGAGATGTGCTGGTGATTTTCACTTCTGTATTCTAGAGAGAGTAAGTAATTACCAAACCTAGTGAAAATAATATTTAATAGGTTAATGTATAGGTTATTATAATAATATTTATTTATTATTTATGATAATAATCATTGAAAATTTATTTTGTTATTGGTTTCACTTGTTACATAGAATATTGCACCTCTAATGCCGTACATTTTGAAAGCTGCCAATGTCGTCTTACCCTGCTAAAGTACCGAATTCGACTCACGAAAGCTTGACAACTTACAAGCAGCTTTAGCAGTATTTACCAAACGCATACTTCAACTCACTGCAGTAGTGTATACAAGAGACTAAAGTTCACACCTTTAAAGCGCTGTCTCCACGAGCGATAGAATCGCGACGAGTTAGAACAAAAATCGCCGCGATAACATCGCCGTGTGGAGACACCTTCATATAGAGTATATACAAATACGTGGCACGACGATAATATCGCCGCGTTTTTATCGCTCGTGTAGACAGCGCCTAATAGTATTGCTACGTAAAATGCATTACAAATATTTAAAGGATATTCTTTGAAGTATCTTTTTAAACTAATTATGAAGTAATTTACCGGCTTAAATAAAAATTATACTCTTAAAACTTGACAGTAACTTTATTATTTTAATTAAAATATTCTGATAGGCTTGTAAGTAAAGCAGTTTGAAGGGAAGAACTTACAATAGACGTCATTTCACAGCAGGTTCTGAAACCAATTAAACTTAATAATCCTCTAATATAAAACGCCCGCTTTTTAAACGAAGTAGCATTCACTCGGTTTTATCTTCTCAGACAATTTATTCCAGCCATTTTTGCATTTGTTTACATTTTTAATAAGTAGGAAAATATTGTTATTAATTACGGTAGTCTTTAAAGTCTTATTGCACTGCACGAGTTGAATAATTAATTGACATAATATTTATCGCTAATAGTCTACACTTATAGTAATTTTGTTTTCGGCTTATGAAGAAGTAAGCATTAAAACTACTTATTGAAAAGTTTTCTTTTATCAGGAAATGGGCGTAAAAGCTTTCAATACCCATCGAAACTATAGATGGACTTCTTTATATTAAGCTAAACATGACTCTACCTTACCCTGTTACAAGGCTAATGAGCAATTAGCATAAACGAAAATAATATCATGTTTAGCCAGTCAAAAAGCTTTCCTATGCACATTTAGTTTATCAACCTAATAAGTTCATTCACTTCATCAACCCATTCAGACCAAAAACAAGATGGAGGGTGTGCGAAGGGACATGGGAGAGTGCGAGCTCAATGACAGTGAGGTCGAGGATAGAGCAAGGAGGAGGAGGAAGATAAGGAAGGCTGACCCCACCACCATGAGGGATTCATAGCCAGGAAGAGAGAGAGACTTCATTAACCGATTAAAAAGTAAATAAAAATATAGTCTGTGAAATAGTTAGTAGTAGTTTACAATTTCTAAAGTGTCGAATTATAACTTTAGATACATACGCTTTCACAGTAATTACTCAAGAGAATTTAACGCACGTGTGATGGTATTAATTTGATTTAGATAAATTTAGTTAACTCAGAGTTGCTTAAAGTGATTAACCAGTGACATAGTAAACTTTACGATGAATGATCTGTTGTAGCTAACTCGAAATATTTATGAAAGTAATAATGTGTAAAAGCTACTTGAATATTTACTGAGATGAAAACACAGAGTTAAGTGTTATCTTCTGTTTTTAAATCTTCTTCTGTTTCTAAGTAAGTAGAGATGTTATCATGTTTTCGAGAGATAGAGTTTTGATCAAGTTTATCAAAAGAACGATGTACGATTACAGCTCACAAAGTTAGATTTCCCAAAAGAGATTGGTTTCTCTAGGTACTTCTAGTCATCTTATATGTATGTGCCTATTTACATAAATCGTATATACTTAATTATGTTCATACGATAGCTAGTTATATGTTTTATCTTTCAGTACGTTTTGAGGGCTGAAACACAATTTGTCACCATTTCTTCTCAAGAGTGTCATAAAAGCCAATCAAAAGTTTGCTTATAACATCTATACGAAAACTAAAGAAAACAATCTTGACGTACGACTGCAAACCGTTTAGCCAGCATGATATTATTCGGCTGAGTTGTAAATGGTGAACGTCTGCTGTAGTAGGACATCGAAGCAAGGACATCTAACGATGATTTTTTTTCCTGATTATTTATAATTTAGGAGACCAAACCAAATTTAATAGCAGGGTCTTGACAATAGACACCTAAGTAAAATGTCTCTCTGTGCTCATTTTACTTTGATTTTATTTTGTTCATAGACTTTGGCAGACTCTCCCTATATTGAAATAAATTCTAAGATAACGAAATACAAAGATATCATCTAACCTTGTATAAAAATTATACAAACATTATGAATTATTCATTTGTTTACTAGTGACAATTAATTTAAAGACTTGAGTGTTCATGTGTTAAAATACAAATAGGTTTGTTTATGTAGACGAATTGGACGTTGAGTTCATTCCCAAGTGGGGCAAGTCTGATTTAAATTAAATGGATGTTTATCAAATTCCCATTCCCATTACGTTAAGTTATCTGATACCTAAATGTTTAAAACTTTATCAGAATATGGTTTAACTATTCCTTTCTCTCCTTAACTATTTTTATTGTTATTGAAAGAAGGCTTCAATAAATTGTGAAAGGTTTTGTTCTTATTAATTAAGAGCTTAAAGCCCGACAAAGAATTTAATTTATTTGATTCTGTTGATCATATTAACAAACAAAAAAAGAAACTGAGTAATTGGACTGACAATATGGCCATTGCTCGATCAAGGCTAGTACTAAGAAAGCTTTTAAAGAAAGAATACTATTCTACGCGACTTCTAGTTTCCTCCTACTGTAAAAATCTTGCACAAATAATCTATTCATGAAATAAACATTTTATACTAAACTTTGACAAAATATAGAGATTCTCCAGGAATTACATAACAAATTCTGCATCAATGCAGGACTCGAAACTCTTCGGAAGTGTCAACGTATTCAAATTTGCTGGCACGATCTGAATGCTACCTTGTCATATTAAGCCTGTAGCATTTGATCTATAGCTATCCTATTGTTTTAGCCGCAGGAATTCATGTGAGCAGTTTAACGTAGTGGTGTGTTGATATCTTGAATTCCAGTTCGATATAGCTCAATGCGGGTGATATTAAGATATTCCTATGCATATACATACATTATACCAAATCGTAGCAATGTGCACTTAATTACTTTGGTAACGTATCATGTGGTTTCTGTTATGATTGATTGTAATCTAATTAAGAAGCAGTGACACTGTATTAACTAAAACGGATTGTTAGGTAAGCATTTACATTGACGTGTCCAGTTTAGCACGAAATTAATTTCCTTGAAAATAATCGAATGTATTAAATACGGTATTAAATCTTAGAATATAATATTACCTCAAACTTTACAACAATGTCATGTAGTTAGTACCTAATCGCTAACTAAGCAAGTTGTAGTATCGGAAAATACAAATGTTAAACATACTTGAATACTTTTTTCCAAAGACAAAGGTAAACTGAATCAAACAGAAAGAAATGTACTCGTATGTACATTGTACAAAAATATTAAAACTCTATGGCATATATGGCAGATATTATCCACTGCGGCATCAGCTACTATCTTACTTTCATAATAAACTTATCGAGTACCAGTTACAATTATTTACCTTCAGAATTCTTAGAATTACAATAATTAAAGTAAAAAAAACTGCCAAGCACAGATAGAGAGAGAGAGAGAGAGAGAGAGAGAGAGAGAGACGACACCCATGCATCGATTTGATAAACCAGGATTTTGATTTACTGCGTGGGCTTCAGAATTATTCAGTAAAAATATTTTGGTAACAATACGTTATTTTTCCTGATGAAATTACTTCCACAGTATGTTAGGCATACATTAAAGGTTTATGGATCTCTTGAGACCTCCGCAGTCCGCAAAAGTTATTATTTGTTTTATTAATAAAGTAGCTACTTGAATACTTTTAATTTTTTCCCTTTATTTTTACAGAGAATTTTAATGTTGACTGAGGCTTGTTTACATTAAATATTCTAAGCGATATTCAAAAATCGTTTTGTTTTCATTGAATTTTATATTTTTGGTTAGGAAGATGAACTTTAATAATTTATGGAGTAATAAAATACGGTGAAAATATGGACTATCACAGGAACCATTCGCATAAACTCTGATTTTACAGCTTAATCATCATAACAGTCCATTAATGTCCCATTGCAAGGACCAGCTGCTTCCAGTGTTAAAGGAAACGTAGACTACCAATAATACGGCACTTTGACGAAATGGTAAAGTGTTTTGCGAGATTTTCTTCTTTTGTTTATGTAGAAATAGTAATCTGATGAACTAATTTATTACAAAATGGGTTAAGAAAAAACAAGTATAATATTATAGTAATCTTGAAGTAAATAGTAAAGTCAGTTACATTTATTAATAAATCAAATTATAATAACTTTCCGAATTTTAGTAATGCACAAATTTTCATCTTTGACATGAGGGTGTTATAATAAATGACAATGTACTGGTGTCATAAAAATGTTGATAGAAAATGGCCGCAGCGGGAACAGACTTGCTCCCTAAAAAAGTAAGTGCAAGTTGTTTATTTTTATTGAGCAATGAAATATACAAGTAACACAAAATATATAAAATTATGTGCCAAGATAAACAGATTAGAGTGAAGTAAAATCCAACTTTCAAAACCTTTTACGATTTGTTCTCTTATAAAGTAAACTGTTAAATTGGAATAAAACACCCATAGGTCTCGTCGTTTTTCAGCTCCTCTGATCACGTGTGTACAGTAAAAGCAATTATTTCGTAGAGAAGTACCTATATTATTTATTGCAAGTTCGTTGGACCATAACGCGCAAAGCCGTTGTAGAGTAGCGTTCAACAATATTGGAATACTTTGTTTATATTTACCTTTCGACAGCCCGTAGGTATAGAGTGTACAAACTGGCTGTTTCGTTTTGTGAGACCAAAGCCAATTATGCGTTGCAGCATGATATTAGTAACTCGTACAAATGCAGTGACTATTGCTCATGATACACGTCCATGTTAGGGTTAGTGGGTACGCTTCCAGTTTAATTGCATATGAGACCGGCAATGATGATTGATCGTAATGCCTACCATGTTGTTAATAACATATTTATGGGTGTGTAATACGTAGTTTGGTTGAATGAAGTTATTTTGGCTATCAGAATAGTTGTTTAAACTTTGAAAATTGTAGTTAACCTGTGTTTGTATGTTAGCCATTAGGGCCGTTAATAGAGTGTGTATGGTGTTAATTATTCAAAACGTGTGAAAGAGAGATTTGAAGCTAGAGCCTGCTTCTCCTTTCGTAAGCGCAATTATTTCCTGCTATTGTTTTTCTATATATTTCAATAATTTATAACTTTTTATTTGATAAAGCTGTCTGTGACTCTAGTGGACACGTATAACGACGTATAACTTATCGAAGTAAAAAACAAGATTAATTGCGTGCATCCAAACATTATCAATGCTACACAAATACCATAACATAATTCAATGAAAAACAATAGTAAAGCAGTCTAATTATGTTTGTGGTAACTATTTATATGTATACACAAGCTCACAACTTTTAATTGCTTCGTGTGACTCGCACGGCTCATTCACGGTGTCTGCCTCCGTCTCATAAAAGAACTTACTCTTGTATAAAGTAAAAGAGATGCAACACCAACTTTACGTTGCCTTGCAAAAATTCACAACGACTAACATCACGTAGTCTTTTCAATCGGAATACTTTACATGTATGGGAGGGCTTTTAAATGGAATATTTTAACTTTAATAACAATGCTTGTTGTGTTTTATGTTTTAATTAGAAGGACAGTAGAGCTTTATTAAATAGAAAACTCACTTTTATGAATCCTACTAATATTATAAATGCGAAAGTTTGTGAGAATGGATGGATTGATGTTCGTTAGTATTAGTACCTACTCTTTCACGCAGAAACTACTAAATGAATTTTAATGAAATTCGGAATATAGGTAGTTTAAAACATTTGAAATTTTCTATGATTTAACTCGTTGTCCTTCACTTTTATTTATCTTTCATATTTTACACATCTGTAAATATCTATCAACAAGCTAGTGGTGGTATCCTGTCTTCACTTCCCTACTTCGTTTTCCTAATTAATTGATGAGAAAGACAACGAAAATAATAATCAAAAATCCATCTATCAAAATACCCCTCATCAATTCGTCTAACCAGCATTGTATTAGTAGACCATGTTTTCCTTTGTCAATCGAGGAACCTTGTCCCGGTTGTGGGACATCCATGGATTATTTTCACTTGTAAAACCACTGGTTTATGGTTAGAAGTTTATTGTATAATAATATTTGACTAGACCAAGTGGAGATTCATATTATGTTAAACTTATGAACTGCTAATAGAGTCAAACTAGTCAAAGCCTTTCGAAAAGGACCCATTCAAAGGGATCAGTGAACGTCCATGAATAAAATTATGGCAAATGGTTGCTCTAAACATTTATTTGAACATCTTAATTGGTTTAAATCACTATAAATTGATCATAAAAAGGTAAAATAAACAGTTATATTTCCTTTATTATCCAAGCCAAAAAAAATTACGTGGGTGCCAGGTAGTCTCAGATTCTTATTGTATATTTTATTGAAAATAATCCCATGTGGGATGTAGACTCGTTAAGTGATATTAAGAGTTATTTATATGATATGAAGCTTTGCCATTCTGGTGTTTCTAAGGAAGACTCGACAAGTATAACATTGATTACGTTAAAGTACGACATTTCGATTCGTTTAAGATTAAAATAAGAATACGAGTACAGTCAGTCGTCTGGGTACGTTAGTAGGATAAGTCATTTCATCACAACAAGTCTGTCAACGTAAGAGAGACAACAAAAAACTGGCCAGGAAAATACAGTATACGTACGTCTACGTAGATATTATTATACGATACTACATAATAATTTTACTTGTTTTCAACTCAGTTATAATTTCACTCCGAAGCTACGAAAAGTAAGTAATAACAGTAATTTATGTAAAACAATTATCAGTAGTACAGTCTTACTCCCTGTAGGCTACGTGAAAAGCCGTATCGATCTACAAAATAACGTTAAGTATTTTATTCTGATTGACCAGTAGTAAAAGCGTATTTTCTCTTACATATCTCTTCCTCTAAGAAAGCAACAAAGGAATTAATTAATTGTCAAAAAATCTATTTTAAAATAACATAAAACTTTCCAGTATGAAGTGCAAATGGGCAACGTTTCGTATTTACATTTCGGTATCGTCCCGAGTCACGTTACACCCCTAGCACAACGAAGGTTGCAACTACCAGATTGTAGTGTTTAGACATATTTCCCTCGTGTAGGTACTCTAATATCGCAGAGTGAAGTAATCCGATTAGGTAAGTATCTCGTAGCGACGACTCGTTGTTGAGGCTGCGTCTTAACATGTCGGAATACGAAGCCAGTTGTCTTGCTTGAAACAGACTGTATGAATTCAATTTGAACAATAGCTTTTGATGTGCATATATTGTATGAAATTTTAGTGATGAATATAGATATTAATTCTTGTGTAAAAGGCAATTCTCTAAAGATTATGCTATAATGTGATTATTACAGATATTGGTTAATATTAGACTTTTCGGTTCGAAAGCTAAAGTTCATCATATCATAACAGCCCATTATTGTCCCACTGCAGGGACGGGCCTCTTCCCGTGACGGAGGGATACTTGGCCTACTAATACCACGCTGGCCAGACGGATTGGTATAGGGTTTAATTTCAAGTTTTCCTTCTTTTTACTTCGTAAAGGTAATATTTACGGTTAGTCCCTTAGTCGGTTTTTACGACACCAATGGGATGAGATAGGGTGGTGACATATTGTATTCTTACTCCGTCACCACACGGATGAAAGCTAAAGTTATCTTAGTAATAAATACACTTTAAGTGACATAATTTATTTAGGACACTTATTTTATTGGGGACTTTTGTATTCTTAGAGTAATTTTACAGGACAGTTTGCGTTTTATTTATTGCGAGAAAAAATACGAGATAAATAAATAAAAACTTAATCATTATTTTAAGAGTGGAACCTTTAAAAAATACTACGGTATTTAAAATGTACTAAAAGCTTACAGTGTTTGCAATACAATTAATATTTTCTTACTATATGTAATCAAACTAATAACACCTTTAAAACTTCATGCACGCATAGCACTACTCAAGTTCAATTAATAGTATGTGGTTACCGTAACTTCAGCCGAGTGGTTTGTCAATAGATTGATGTAGGCAAACGTGCGCCTGCGGTTGATTCTGCCGTCTCGAACACAAGAATCTCAAGTCTGTTCATAACATGTAACCATCGTTGCGTATCTTTGACAAGTTTTCAAAAGTCATACCACTTACTTCGTACCGACTTACCGAAATTCTATAGCCTCGTATATTTCGGAAGAATCCTTGCTTTCGGAAACTTTGAAATCGGGAATTTAATTATAGTTGAACAACAAAGCATGCATATATACATTACGTCACACATTAGAACCTTTGAAAGCTGTTATAACACTTATGTTTTATAGGAAATTTGTAATCTGATAGCTGCGTAATTATGAGTGTAATATTGAAAAAGCTCAGGTAAGGTTAATTAACAATGAAAAAGTTAATTAGCATGTTTAAGTTTTGAATCAATTAGGGTTAATTTGTTTTGGTATTTTTTTGTAAATTAAAGCTGATTGTTATAGAAATTGAAAATAAAAAAAGGTTTGCAAAACTTTAAAATAAATAAAGGCAGACAAACAGAAATCTATTAGCCTTATAAATCAAAAGCTTTACTCCAAACTTTTACAGACTATACTTTTCGTTCATTTCAAATCAATAACTTAAAAGTTTCAATTGAAAAGAATTGTTATCACGAAAGAGTATATCATAGATTTCCTTGAAAAGTTAAAGCCAAGGGTGGCAATAAACGATTGCCAGTATAAAACTGAATTGTGACCCCAAGTTAAGTGATAGGGAAGATAAAGGTGCGCTTGGATTTGAATCGAACTAGTATATTATGTGCGATTGAAATACTTTCTGCAAACGAATTCAGTTTACGGAAACTATTGTAGATTTTGGGATTATTACTTTTGAAACATGTATTATATTGCGATATATTAGATTTTCAGAAACCACTTTTGAGAGAATTAGTCAAACAATAAACAAGAACATACAATAACTTTCATACCAGCCTTTCAACTGCAACTCCAGACCAGTTCCTGAAATAGACTTTACTTTGCCCTTACTTAAGTTATTTATGTAAGTATTTTTTTTGAGTTTTTAAGCCCAGCTACTACGGTTACCTACTAAATTCCAAGTTAAATCTAATAGTCAGTAAGATTTATCTAAGAATAACGAGAAGGAAAAGTACTGTCATAACGGTATGAATGATTCTATAGACATACAAATAAACAATCTTTAGACTTACGTACTACTCTAGCCTATAAATTCCAGGAATACAAAAGGTTAATTTGATGCTTGATAAATTTTACAACCGATCTCAGTACATATCTTTTCTCAGCAACATAGAACAAAGTGTTAACAAGAATAATAGTCTGTACCAACCTTCAACATAAAAGTGTTAGCACGTAAAGTGCTTGAAGAAAAATATTTCACATCGTAGCGGTACTTTAGAAGAATCAAGCAATTTATCGAAATGTTGATAAAGGCAGCTAACTGAATAATGCATTGAGAAACATTCGTTCTCCAAATTGATAAGAGTATATGAATGCCCTCAATTTAGAGGTAGCAGGTAGGTTTGTAAGTAGTAATAACAATAATAGTTTCTTCAGGTAGGTTTCGCTTTTTTTTAAACATTTTGACGACTTCACTATTTACGTCTCACATTTTTAAGTTCGATAAATACAGCACTCATTGCATGCGCGATTCCGATTAGGATATTTTTTAATTATAAAATTGAAAACGTTGGGAAAATAAAAAGAAAGAATTTTGTCTTTACGGGATACAACTCCGTTCCTTCTGAGTAACAACATGGTAACTCTACGCATAAATTTCCCTAATAACGTCACCCAAAGCGGTGTAGTCGACATCTTTTAATTTTTAAACCTCGAAGGAAGTTCACAATTGCCCATAGACAAGTTTAATTCCTCCCAGAGCGGAAAAGAAATGAACAGACACCTCTGCCAAAATGAAAAGAGGCTTGATTTACAACCTGCGTAAAACCCGAGGCCGGATCTTATTAACATTACTTTTTATAACACAGCGGGTGTTAAATTGTAACAATGTAGAGTGAAATTTAATTAAAACGTCTAGTTAGAGGTGTTAACTAGCGCCATTAAGCTGCATGCTTTATGTGGCGAACAACTACCAACTTAATTTATTATGAAAATCATCATATATAATTTTTGTATAATTTTTATTATGATAATATCATCGCGTCGACATCTCAATTTAAATTTAATTTAGTGTATGTGAAATTTGTTTTAACATTAGATACTTAAAAATAAATTTGGCGTGATTTAAATATTTTCAACAACATAGGTAACCAAAAAAAATCTATTTAATCACACGGATCACTTACTTATCTTCTACAAAACTCCTCCTAAATCTAAACCTTAGTTTATAACAAACTTTTATTTACGCAACATACACATCTCACATGCCATTATTTCGTGTATGAGTTCATAAAAATATATAATTGGATAAATATAGTTAAGTTTATGCATTTATTTCTAAAGACGACATAGAATTGGGACAACGAGCTGGGAAGGCTGTGTAATTTGGCCCAATGTGCCCGCGGCTAGTTGTAGCCGTACAAGTCCCTGTACGAAGGAGACCGTACTTTTAATTGTAGACTTGTTTTCCTTCTAAATCTCCGAGTAGAAAACATTTTTAATATTTTTTGTATTACATAAGATAGGACGTACATGATGATAAACGATAGAAACTATAAACGACGAATGTAAATTTTAATATGAGCTTTTAACCCGGAGTTGCATACAAAATTAAAACTTTGTAAACTATGTTTTACAAGAAATTTAAAGTTGTTATATATTATGTAAAATCAAAAGTAACCTTGACCATACTCTACGTAAAATGAAGGTAACGTATATTCCAATAACTTTACGTAAAAATACTTCATTTGAGGTAGACATAAAGTCTTGGAAAGAAAAAGGCTCAAGTCGTCAGTCTCATAGTCAATTTATTGTTTATTTATATTTATAATTATGATAATCTATAAAATAGGATAGAATAGAAATAGCCAAGTACAACTTGTGTTTAAAGCATCATCATCATCATCATTCCCCTGTCCTTATCCCAATTTTATTTGGGGTCGGCGCAGCATGTCTTCTTCTTCCATACTTTCCTATCAGACGTCATCTCACAAGTAACACTCTTCGCAGCCATATCGTCTTTCACACAATCCATCCATCGTTTCTTTGGTCGTCCTCTTCCCCTATATCCATCTACACACATGTCCAACACCTTCCTCACCACATGACTCTCATTCCTCCGCATAACATGCCCATACCATGACAGCCGGCTGCCGCGTAGTTTTTCTGCTACCGGTGCCACTTTCAAACTTCCTCTTACATACTCATTTCTAACTCTATCCGCTCTCGTAACACCACACATTCCTCTTAACATTCTCATCTCTGCTACATGCAATTGTCTTTCATTCATCCCTTTTGTGGGCCAACTCTCTGATCCATACAAGATACATACATACATACATACATAAACTCACGCCTTATCCCGGCCGGGGTAGGCAGAGACGACAGAACGCCACTTGTCACGAGCCTGGCAAACAGATTCGGCCTCGTCCACATTCATTAAGCGAGTCATACATGCGCGTCGGTTACGAGTGCTCTTTATTTGGCCCTTTTCCAATATGCAACCTCCATACAAGATGGCAGGTCTAATCATGGTCTTATAGATCTGTTTTGTCTTATAGATGTGTTTAAAGCATGTTAAGTAATTTTCCGTAATTATTATGTAGATTTAATTTATTACTTTAAATAAATATAACATTAATCATTGATTAATGACATTTTACACATAATTCTATGATTTTTAGGGTTTTTATTAAAACTTTTTATTAAGAATATTTTTTGACTGAAATTATAGCAAAAAAAAACATACAAAATATGTTGTGTATTCAAGCAAGTTGCAAATTCTTCTATTAAGTTAGTATAAGAAATTTGGCATGAAAGGTAATGTAATGTTACCTTCGAATCCCTTGGGTCGCGGTGTCACGCCCCTACTTCATGGGTAGAGAGCATCGTCGCGGTTAACGTAAGGGTAACCAACCATTTGAGTTGGAAATATATACATTTAGATAAACCTACAATATTCATAATTTGTTTAGGCTGACATTGAAAAGTAGACTTTTTGCACTTTTTTTTTGTTGAGGGAATTTTCATGCTTGTGCTTTGCGCAAGCCTTTTAGGCGGGATGACAATTTAACGATTAAATACATTGAGAACCAAGATGGAGAGAATATGTTTAGGATTAGTCTTCCCCTAAAGAAAAACGTGAAGCGAATGTGAAGACTATTTTTGTAATTTAATAGAGCGTTAAGCATTTAATCTAAGGTTGTGGATATTTTTAGCAAACATTTTTAAGATAATACTTTTCTTTTGCAGAAACTTACAAAAGCTTACGTAATACTTTTATCGGAAATGTTGATACATTTAGGATAGTTAATCTTTCCAGAAGCTACTTTGTTACCTTTTATCCTTACCACTTCACTAGACGTCTCACATTTTCGAGTGGGTACGGTCGAAAATGTCCTTTGTGTTCCAACGAAAATTTTCTCAAGGATCTCTCGTAGTGGTCGCCTTTAATAAGCATCTCTGTCCCAAATATTTCTTTTTATCCTTAAACCCGACCTTAGGATTGATTAAACATAACACGAAAAAGAAAATATTTACTTTATATTTTGTATATTTTCTTTTCCACAAAAAATAAAATACTGGGGATCCAGAGAAGTTGAGAAGACTAAACAGTATTATCTCGTTTCGCAAATATTTAGCAAACCTGTCCCTCATTATGCCAAATTTATGTAGGAACTGTTTAAAGTGTAAAACAATAAAATATTCAAAAACGATATTGCCAAAAACTATGAAGACATTGACAGGTAATAGTGTCAGAGTTTCGACGAGGGTAGAAAAGGGTCCGGAAACTAGACAGATGTCCGTGGGGTAAAAGAAATTGCGAAATAGGAAAGTTTGGCGTAAGTGTGCATGGATTGGATGAATAAATGATTGTTGAGATCAGTTACCTTTATTCCTTTATATAGTTACTAATTATCTTTTTAATCTTATTTTGAGGGACAAAACTTGAGGAACTTATTAGTGGGTAGTATTGACTAGTATCTAAATGTGCAATAAACAATAAAATAATAGAAGAAAAAATGGTTCTTGATAAACTTACATGATGCCTTTGTTGTAGGATAAAGTCAGTTTTTTTGTTGTTGTTATATTGTTGTATACCTATAATATATGCCACACCCCTAAATTTAGCGTGCCTACCATTGCGGCACAGCAATCTTAAATAACAAAAAACAAAAGCACAAAGACTCGGTTCAAGGTTTACCTTCTAAATAAACCTATTCAATGAGGCATTCGTAGTATGAAAAATCGCAGAACAGTGCAAATCTGCGTCCCAATATAAGTAAGTATAAATAATAAATTCCATATAGTCGTATCCTCTGATGTAAATATTGTAATAAAGATAAACATAAAGTGCTTTGGGTCGGGTTAAGGACAAAACAAAGGTATGTGAAGGAGCAGACATAAATCGAATAAAAAATATTTGCACAATTTGAAACGACGACGACGTTGCTTCTTTGTACTGATTGTGTTATGATTTTTTCATAGGAACAAAATATATGAATATGTAGTGTTCAATGGAAGCTAAAAGCTTTTAAACATGTTTCGAAATACATTTACGCACCCTTGTAAAATGAGGTACCTATTATTATGCGTACAGATACTTGTTAAATGGATGTATTGCGGAGTAAGCGCTTAAATTTGTTTATTTTTGAACAATTTACAGAAGAACAATTTGAATGGTGCTTTTATTTTCTTTGTACGGAATATATTTCACGTTATTTTACACAAGGCCGTCATAACAAACTGCCGAATTTGTTTTAATGAATTATGTAATGTAGGTAGCTAAAAGATTTATCATTTAAATTATATGTTCTTGGTTGAAAATACAAGGCACGGTATATCTTTTGTTATGTTAGTTTGTTTTATCATCATAAAGTTTTTGTATTTATCTAATAAGCTTTATAAATACCGACTAGGTTAAAATAAGGTTAGGTACGCGTATTGAAACGGATACGGATTGAACGTTTTAATCGCGATTAAGTAAACCACATTATTTGATTCTACATGATATGAGTATAGGAATAAAGCCTAAACAGTGTATCTACCAATGTCTGTAATAATTTCTACCACTCTACATTTGATTTGTTCTTACAGCTAAAAATGTATACTTACAACATATAATATTGGGTTGAATCCAACCAGGTAACCTGCAGAAATAATCATTTCTATTCTTTCAATATTTTCAACATCTTCATTGAACTGTTCATAATCTTAATTCTATATACGATATCTAGATTATTTTTATTCAATTGTCTCTACAATTGTAGAAAAATAGTTTAAAAAATTAAAAGGAAAAATAATTGTGATTGTTCTACGAAGATTTTGAGTGATCTAGTATACAGTTAGATGTTACAACACTGACAAGTTTAATCATATAACTAAACCTTTAAAATAATATAAGAGTAAGTACACAAAGTGTGATAAATAAAGTAATTAGGAGTTAATTTAAAAAGAAAAATTACTAGTTAACAAAATCTACCCTTTACATCAACTGAGTTAAGCAAATTCGACATTTTTGAAGTGCTAATCTATATTGTTTGAAACCGGATCAAACGCACCAACCCCTTTTATTAGGCGAAACAAAAAGCCTGTCGAATCAAATTTTGTCATTCCTTTTAAAAGTGCCCCTATATTTAACTTGATATATTTTGTATATATTTGGGAACTATTATTTATTTGTTATTGAAAGCTACAAAATTGTACAAAAATGCAACAAGACATAATATTTTTACATAGAAAATCGTTTAGAGGCTTTCATACGACGTTTAGGCCACAAAAGAAGTTTAATTAGACTCCTAAAAGTATGTATAATCCAGTAAACCAACTGAAGGGATAGGTAAGCTCTTCTTTGACCAACTTATCGGGGTTACTAGAGGCAGGTGCATTACCTGAAGACTGCGAGATCCCACTACTACAGCAATAATTTCTATCAGAGTGATGTAGCTAGATACCAACCGTCTAGTCTAAGATGGAACTACCGTTGCGCTCGATTAATCAACCCACTAGCAGTAGTTAAGATTAGTCGTAGGTATCGCAACTCAACACTAAGATCCGTAGAACAACAAACAAAGATTCAATATTAACCCCTACAAAAATATAAAGTTATTGTTAAAAAGTAACAAAAAGCAACACTGTCTCGACTTAACGTAGTTTTGTGCGACGTTTGCAGATTTTCTTTATAAAAATGCAACTCGTGAAGCCGTTTAATCCTGTCTATAGACGATAAATGCTAATTCTATCCGAACTTTTGTAACAAACACAAATATTCGCTGCATGAGCGTAGCGGAGTGCCTTCTTGAACAAATATTTAAGAAATGCTCAAGACTATACTTTTCATTTTAGCACTTCTAGGTTGAATAATAATTGTTTAAGTTAAAATATTAATTATAGTTAGGATAACATCTTAATTATGGTAAAGGAACTGGTACTTACTCTATCTATCTACTATTAATACAAGTTTAGTTCCCGTAGAATGCAAATATTTGTTTTCTGCCTTCAAAAGTGTAAACGTCCGGTAATTATTTTTGATACACTTTGTAAAAATAACAAAAAATATCTATTTAAAAAAAACCGAATTCAACGTTGATACTGATTATAATAATAATATAAAAGACACAATAAACGTGAATTCATATGAAAACATAGTAGGTATAAAGCCACAAGAATTCGTAGATCTTGGAGCGTTTACGAAGCATTCACGCTTTGATGTTATGTGACGAAATAGAGCTAAATCATCTCTCTCAGTGTTCACGTTTATATTTTGTTGTGTTCAGTAGGTAGACATTTTAATTAATACAAACACTATATCACCTACTTTTGTTTAGGTGTTCATTATAAACTATGCTTTTGTCTTTAAAGCTTTTTTCTCTTTTTAACAGACTTCAAAAAAGGAGAAGGTTCTCAATTCAGTTGTATTTTTTTAAATATTTGTTACCTGATTTCTCTAAGACGGCTAAACCGATTTGAAATCTTTTTTTTTCCTTTAGCAGGTTGCCGGTCCAGCCAAAGGACACAATAATAAAACCATGTGAATGCATCACATTATAATATGATACATGGGACAGGGACAAAGTTAAAGTAATACTTCATCGTAGCATAATAAAAGCCCATTAATATCCCACTGCAGGGTCGGGCCTCCTCCCTTGATGGAGGATTACTTGGCCTACTAATACCACGCTGGCCAGACGGATTGGTATAGGGTTTAATTTCTAGTTTTCCTTCTTTTTATTTCGTAAAGATAATATTCACGGATAGTCCCTTAGTCGGTTTTTATGACACCCATGGGATGAGATGGGGTGATGACATAATATTTTATTCTTACTCCGTCACCACACGGAGAAGTATCTAATACTTACACAAAACTAATTGTGACAGTCTATAAACTAATTGGAACGTGCTTTATCGGAGATAGTGATTGTGATTTAACCAAGATTATCAAAGAGATAGATTGATATGTGTTGTGCTTGATGTGGTTGGTGCTTTTGGTTTCGTTAAAACATTTTCTGATGACATGGGCAGAATAAAATCAATCAGGTTAAATAAAAACATGCTAAATAACATTTCTAATTATTCATCCTACTAATAATATAAATGCGAAAGATTGTGAGGATGCATGGATGGATGGATGTTTGTGTCTCTTTCACGCAAAAACTATTGAACGCATTTTTATGAAATTTGGAATATAGGTAGTTTAGGGTGTAGAATAATATTTATGCTACCTATACCACACGGGTGAACCCGTGGGCATCAGCTAGTAGAATAATAATTTATGGCAACATTGTTAAAAAATAATTACGGTAATAAAAATAAACATCGCGCCTCAATATTATAAAACAAATATTGCAAACACAGCATAAAAATATTGAACAGCCAACAAAATTTCATCACAATATTTACATATTAAATCAATTAGGCGTGGCGCATTAATGATGCAAATTGCCAAATAAGCTATCGTTGACCGTAGTCCTGGTTCATCCCGTGAGGCCACTAAATAAATATATACCTCGATTCTCAATACCGATCATTTTCCATACCTTACCGCCGCGAACCTATCCGTAAACACGCTTAATCCCACCTCGACTAATGCTAGGTAATAGAGGCTATACAAGGTTACGTAAGTACCTTACTTTACAAGTGTTGAACCGTTTTCAGACCGTTTGTTGAATAAGCAAACTAAACTATGAGATGTGTTTATTGAACATACACTCTCAACCAAAATTTACGTTGTATTCTGTTAGAATGAAATTGATACCTACTCTACTTGATGGATGGGCTTCAGTCAGTCTAGGAATACAGACCTTATCTACCTACTTATAATTGTTTGTGCTTAGATATTATTAAGGTTAAGTGCTCTGTCTGGATGTTTGTAAAAGAAATCACGTTTATTGAGGGATTTTTGCGGTTTAAGGATCAGCAGAGATACTAGATGGCAGGGCTTGTTAACGGTACCAAATTCCCAGTATAAGTATCGTTAAGTAACGTTACTTTCATAATGTTAACCTAGTAACGATACTACGGGTAGTTTTACTTTGGTATCGAATTAAATTTTTACCGATAACAATGTATCGGTAAGAGTATCGACACTTTTACCGGTACCTACGAGCGATGTTGCCAACTCGTTCAGTGTACGGGAGCCGCGCATGACTGAACGGCAACGTCGCCCGCTGCGTCGTTCATCTGCGGTCGAGTTTCAGTGTAGTTGTAGTGAGTGATTATGACAGTAGACAAAAGTCAAGCCAATTTCAAAGCGCAATACTAGATTGACAATTTGATCAAAACTGTTGTCAACACGATAGCTTTGCTTGTATAGAGCTTGGCTGAAAAGAAAACAGCTATGGTTCGATCCTGAGGAACGAATTACTTTTTGTGTTTTTTTTATTTTTTCTTATTTTGTTTTCTACTATTATTATTCAATACGAGCTGTAACCCGCGACTTCGTTTACGAAAAAAATGTATAGTCGACAATTAAATTAATTAATTAATTTATTAAATGACTTTATCACCTCTAGAGCTCATTTTAGTTGCATGTCATAAAACTATTAAGTTCAATATCGCACAACAGGGAGCACTTCTTCTTACATAACATTTCAACTCATATCATCGGATCTCCGAAAATGTTTCTCATACAATTTAAAGTCATAATGATCATTCTTCATAAAAAAATTAAAATGAATATTAATTGCAATTCATAATAATCACTAATTTAATTATTATTTAATTTTCATTTAATTTTTTAACCGATGAAAAAAAACGGAGGAGGTAATCAATTCGACACGTATGTTTTTTTTTGTATGATCACGCATAAATCAATAGGTTAATAAAATACCACTGAGTGGTCACCCGTCTATGCAATGACCTCGGTGAAATTTTACGCTTTTAAATCTGTGACCGCAACGGGCTGTGAGTGGCTGCCAGAGAGAATGCATTTTAAATATAACCATTTTTTTTCGCTCGCCATTTCAAAGGATATTGTAACTGTTTTCTTTGAGATAAAATACAATAAATTAAAAATAAAAAACCAAAAAGAATTCTTGGCACAACCCGGTTTCGAACGCACGTCTACTTCATCAAAGTCCATTGTTCTATACCCTTGGCTATCGAATCTTATTGAATTGTGTTGAAATTATGTATCTATTCCAACGAGTAAACATAATTGTCTATAAATCTTGATGGTTGGTAAGTGACTATTTATATTTTATTAAGCCAAGTAACTTAAATTCACCGTCACTGTTCACGGGTATTTTAATTAAATTAAAATATTATTTTTAATTAAAAATTAAATAGTATTTTTATTTAATGATTTGATTTTTCACTATTTGTTTATTTTGTTTTGTTTATTATTAACAAATAAGTTTACATCAAATTATACATCAGTCTAACAAAACAGCTGAGGCTGTTTATCTGTGAGATCAGGGAGTCTCTTAAATAACATAATACATAATTATACAATTATCAATGAGGCAGCTTTAGGGATAAATCTAAATTAAGAGTTAAAAGTTAATTATTATTAGTTCATTAAATCACTACAATTATATACCTATATATGTAGTATGTATTAAATAATTAAAAAGGTGTTAAAATTGCAGTTATAATAAGATTGTGAGAAAAGGAATGTTATTTAAATTAAATTTATTTTTATGACTAAGTACTATCGAAGAAAGTCCTTCTCGATCAGTTTCTAAACAAATTGCCTTAAACAGCCACCGACAGTGTGACACGCACACATAGATACAAACTACCCAATGAGGTTGCATTAATTTATAGCCCCGCTAAGACACGCCCCTAAAAATATTCCTGTTTCTTAAGTATTCATTAGTTCCGATTCACTGTCCGGCTATTGACAACGCGCTATTTATTTTTGTTTCTACACTCACGACTTGGTTTTTGTTTAACGGACTTTTGGAATTATGCAGAATATATTCGATATGAGATTGATATTATTTAGGTATACGTGAAAATGATAATCACGACTTTTTTTCATGTAATAATTCATAATTTCATAATTCATATCTTTATTGCATTCCATAGTTTACATAGATGTTATGTCTATGTATACTTATGGTCAAGCGGAAACTTCCGTGATTGTACATAGTTCAACTATTGATGCAGTCCAGTCTAAGTTCGAAAGATGGCTCTGTTTAATATTAATTAATTAAATTGAAATATCTTTTAATAGACGGAACCGATTGCAATGAAACAAAAACTAAATATAACTTCAAGTTACTTTCAATCGTCTACTATATAAGTCGGGTTTTCCTTCCTGACGCTATAACTCCTGAACGCACGAACCAGTTTCCACGATTTTGCATTTGTTGGAAAGGTCTCGGGCTCCGTGACGTTTATAGCAAAGAAAATGAACAGATAAGCTGGAAAATAATGCCCGTGCGAAGCCAGGACGGATCGCTAGTTGTGTATAAAAATCATCTACATTGCTTTCGTACTTGTTACGTGATGCCCGAACAAATTTTAGAACACCGATATAGGTACAGTTACAGACAAACAGACAAAAATTCCAAAACTGCTGGAAATGGGTTCTATTGGTTGTCTTGTAATACCTTGGCTATTTTTTTTTAATGTACAATAACGACTTTTCTACAGTTTTAGTATATTAATATTATGTATAGATTATTATAGTGGAAAGAGTTATAATGACAATTAACGGTGTTTCTATGGTAACGTTAGCAAACTTTGACTTACAGTATTGTTACTTTTTACCGGTAAATCATCGATAGCGATAAGTCAACTTACCGGTAAAAATCCACCCAATTAACGATACCTGGCTTAACGATACCTCTACAAGTAACGTTACCATAGTATGATGAAGGTATCGATACCTCATTTTTAACGGTATTTAGAGCCGTGCTAGATGGTGCTATTACTTACATAAAAAAATGTCATTATTCCCATTTCTATAGCATTTAAAATGAATTTAAATATAGCACGCTCAAAATAAAATCATATTATAGTTGTGGTTCATTATGTTTCAGTTTTAATAGACGAAATATTGGTTAACGATGCACACGCTGGAATGAAATGCCAGCTCATAGTGTTTCATATCGGTAGTTATAATTCTAAAAATGCGATGCGTTTATGAGCTCATATGACATGCAAATACCAATGAACGACTCGGATTATCAAAATTACGAGCCTTTAGGTATTTCTGTTGAAACATTCATGTTATTGAACAAAACAATTAATACGAGGAGCATTAACAATGCAAATTGACGAATAAGCTATCATTGTTCGCCGAAACCAGGGTACCCGCCGCAAAATAAACAATGTACAAAATAGGGGCTTATTTCCTTTACAGAATTACTCACCAATTTTCAGATTGAAAGATAACATTTACCATCTTTGGGTCGATACTCAGGGACTAAAATATGAAAACATTCGCTCATTATTATTAGATGCGTGACATTCATTATTCTACCACTTATTTTTATGTACCCTACTTATCCTTGTTATATAAAATATGAATAAGTTTTTACTTACTAATTAGGTATCGTGTCAAGTTAGTGAATAGGATAGGCGTTGCTCTTCATATAATGACGTAGGTACTTGTACCTCTTGCGTGGCTTTAATATAGGTACATACTCGTAGTTACTACTTGCTTATTACATAATATGTTTGAGATTCCCGTCTAGCAAAATTATAAATATCTATATTTATACTAGATTATCTAAAACTCAAAAGACTTTGTTTAAAAATTTAAATATATTTCTTACACTTTCACACAACGCCATCTAATCCCAAACTAAGCAGAGCTTGTACCGTGGGTACTAGACAACGGATATACATACATAAATACTTTTTTTTGTGAATACATACATATACATAGAAAATTCATGCACACAAAGATTTGCATTGAGCGGGAATCGAACCCGAGGCCTCTGCGTAGCAGTCATTTTATATAACCACTACGCCACAGAGGTCGTCAATCAGTCTTTATTTATACTCGTATGTATTATTATTTTTTTAAAAGACTACTGCTTTGGTTTGTCTACATTAACACATATTACATCTCAATATTATACATGACTGTCGGTCCTGAGTGCTAAGCACTTGCCCTGTCTGAAGGATGTCACCATGTCTCTCAATAGTCTCTGGCTACCTAATACGATGTAAGCGTGATTTTATGTATGAAGGTAAATATTTTTCTCTAACTCTTTAGTAGGTAGATGACTCTTGTAATAAATGTAAATAAAAAAAAGATAGGTACCAAATTCATAATGATTGTGTTCGTTGGGTAGAATAGGGAGAAAAGACCAACCGTATTACGATGTATACCCTTCCATTAAAAAGAAGAAATTACTTGATTGCTAAAAAAAACATTATTTTTATTGTTTTATTTATTTATCATGTCCAATAGACCACCAAAACACACCTTTCAGAATAAGTTCCACAAAAATTAATCATTTCATTCAAAAAATCATAATTACACACTTTTATTACAAGCTATTATGACAATAAATAGTTAAAGACGGGACGGGGGAGAGTTATGACTAGAAACACAAACTCCAGCTGAGCACATCGCTGGAACAATTCTTGTGGTTCGTACGAAGCAGAGTGCCTAATATTGCTGCTATTAATCAGATTCTAGAGAACAGACGCCGACGGTAAGAAGAATGGCACACCAAACAATAATACCACGACCTTACTTATAGTGGCATATTTATATTAATATATCTAAGGATATAGTGCTACGAGTGTTCTTATGAGAAAAATAGTGAAAATATATTTGGGTAAACTTAAGAGGATTTCTCTTTCACAAAACACTACGTCTAGTAGCTTCTGGTTTAAAATACATAGACGATACTAAAAAGTTTTTTCGTGTGATTAACGAACACCTTTTATCCGTGTGGTGACGGAGTAAGATTACAATATGTCACCACCCCCCCATCTCATCCAATGGGTGTCGTAAAAACCGACTAAGGGAATATCTGTAATTTTTTTCCTTTACATAGAAAGAAGGAAAACTTGAAATTAAACCCTATATTGGCCAGCGTGGTATTAGTAGGCCAAGTATCCCTCCATCACGGGAGGAGGTTCGTCTCTACAGTGGAACATTAATGGGCTGTTATCATGATGATGAACGAAAACTTTTCACGGCACCAAAGACATCAAAGGTACATTGATTAAATACATCTCTCGCACGCGTGGTCTCGAATTATAGTTTTGAGCCTATCTGTTTTGTCCATTAATTTCATGTTTGTAACTCCTCGACATCCAGGGCTATCAAAAAAATATTCCTTAAAAAAAAAATGTACGGCTTTACTGAAGAGGATTATATCAGTTCGGAAGATCGTTGATGGCAGCTTAAATTCATAATTGGGCATAATATGAATGAGCCAGCAGCCGTAAAATATGAAAAAAAAAACTATATCGACATGAAAAGAAGATGTTGTAAAATAAATTTATTTAAAAAACCCTTTATTTAATATTTGGCTACTTTAAAAGTATAAATATGATTTTAATTTCTAATTCGTTGTTTAAATCACATGATAAATATAACATTTGATGACAACTTAAAAAAGTTACACTAAAACTTACTACAGATTACCACTATTCAGAGAATCAAGTATTAAGTAACTTGTGTAAACAGAGAAATAATGGTCTCTCTTTTGAGTAATCAAAAGAGAGACCTTTTGAACGCTCTAAACTCCAACCAACTGTTTGTATTGAAGATCCTACAAAGATGGTTAAAAGGACAGCATACGTCAAATGGGTCATCAGTCTATTTACACGTCAAACAAAACACTACTCATTAGAAAAGTTTTACCTTCCCTCAATCTTCTTCATACTGTTTCAAACAGACTTTTCGATTGTGCTAACACTGACGGCCACATGTTGGCTTGGAGGAACCAATTAAAGTTTTCATCAGAATTCGGAAACTAATTTTCAGTAGTTTGACAGAGTCAGCTATTGGGCCGGCAGGTAACTTTGTGTCAGCGTTGCGACGTAGACCACTTGCAAGCGAACCTGTTCTTGAATTCGACAGTTTTTAATTGAATTTAACTGTGTAATGGATTCCGTGAAAACTTAGTTACAGGCAAAACTATAACGTTTATATTTTGCTAAATTATTATAGGTAATTTAAAATAAAAATAGCTGTGTTTCCTTACCAACCCTTAAAAGTTTGAGTATAGGGACAGGACTGCTATAGTGTTAGAGGAAATCTTGACCTGCTTACACAAAATCTGGCCAGACATATTGGCTCAAGACAGGGTTTGTTTCGAATTTTCATAGAATCACTTTTAGTCAACAAGCATAACATCTTCTATCAACACAGGATTAAACAGTTTGGTCATCACTTGAACATAGATATAATGTTAGATAACAGTTAGACGATCAAAAACCGAAATTAATTTTGATTTCTCGGAAGCTATTTTTCTAACCAGACCTTGACTGGAACTTTATGAAAATATATCTCAAGTTGAAGTTGTAAAATTGTTTGCTTTGATTAATAAAGTTTTGTATCGATTACTTGAAATAATAATAATAATATAAATAATATACATAGATAGGTTTTAGTTACCTACTATATAAAGGACAAAAGTTCTCGTTAAGCTCACAATACTGTAGTAAATTAACTTCACAGTGGCAGGTCAAGCGCGCTTCATGTTTTGGTTGTTTTGTTTCAATTAAAATTGTGCAGTAGTTTGTGGATGCTAACAAATAATTATGAACTTGTTCGTCTGTTGCGATGAGAAAACTTTGTCTCTTTCAACTTGAATATTATTTGTCATGTTATATTATCGTATAATATCATGTTGCTAACAACCATACTTCTGTATTTACTTTGCTTACTAATGCTTAAAGTTCTATCGGTTCTTCTATCGCTTATTTATTTCCTTTCATAATTCTACGTTGACTCCTTCTTACCAAAGCCCTTGTCTTGAGCATCTACGAGGTAACTATGATTACTACATTTAAATCCTTATGTCTCCGTGTGCTGACGGAGTAAGAATACAATATGTCATTACCCCATCTCATCCCATGGGTGTCGTGAAAATCGACTAAGGGACCATTCGTAAATATTATCTTAACGAAATGAAAAGAAGGAAAACTTGAAATTAAACCCTATACCAATCCGTTTGGCGTCTTAGTGGGCCAAGTATCCCTCCGTCACAGGAGAAGGCCTGTCCCTGCAGTGGGACATTAATGGGCTGTTATGATGAAATCCTCATGTAGGATAACTACGATATTATTCTTAACTACTTACTTAATTACTGTACCATGAAGTTTTAAATATTATATAAAAACCTCAATGTATTGTATTTGTTTCAAATTTTTCAATTGCATTCGACTGTACATTGTTAGATTTTTTTTACCAAATACTAAGTATTCAATAACGTACTAAACATTGAACTATTATTATTTATGCATAGTTAGCCAGTGTATAATATATAGAATATTCCATTCAATTTGATATAGGTAACGCTGATGAGTTTGATAGACATAAACAAGATTGACAATTTAACTTACTTGATACAATTGATCGAAAATGTCAGCAAGATACAACATCAAAACTGGTACAAGAGGAAACCTTTACAAATCATATAGAAAGAGACTGGTAATACGATAGTGGGAGAACAGATGTAGGGTAACCATTGTTAAGCATAACGGCCGACACTCACGGAAGCACTTGTCACTGTCACAAGGCAGGGAGGACCGTTCAGATAAATGTTATTGTATTAGACCGCTCCAGATATTACACAGCTCTTTCACTATATGACAGCTAATAGACATGACGTGGAAGCGTCCTCGATCGTTTCATAGCTAAGTATACCGCTGCGTTATCAAGTGGGTTGTGTGTCGTGTGGTTTTGAGCTTGTACTAGCTTATTGATGTTTGCTATACAACATTGTATGTGTTTAGAGGCAGGATGTGTGATGTTTTAGGGTGTTACTTTACATTGAGCTTTCATCCGTAATGTTTCAAATTTGATTGTATCTCTGTATGGTAAATGTTTGTCTTTAACGAAGCATTGAGCATAATGACTTAATCACAAGTTGTAATACAATAATATTATTATATTGTATAATGAAGTTGAGCGTTATAATGAAGGTACTTAGAAATTTGAGAGATCTGAACCTACCATCTTCGGTCTAGGGTGACCCATTGGCACGTGTCGTTGATTTGGACTGGTATCGTAATTTACTCGTATTTTTTTGTTTTTTTTGTAACACCAACTGTTTGTATAACTACACGGTATTTACTAAAAACTTATTACTAAAACTCTTTTTTGGTTAGTGTATGTTGTCCTGATTATTTTGTTATATTTTATGCGTAACTATCTCTTTCAATAAAAAAAATATATTCACTAAATAAAAAAGAAAACATATTAAAAAACATCAAAGATAATTAATTGGCTCTTTTGAGTTCCATTGCAGTAACTAATAAACTAAGTTTAATCAGAAATACGTTGCTAGTGTCTTTAAAAAAATATATAAACCAGCGTTGAGTTCAACAATCGCAAAGAATTACCTCCGCAGTTCTGTGTTAAGTTACTAATCCGTCGTCGTGTCCCCTGAGTCAACTTTTACAATTTAATTATTACACTTAGTCTACGTTTTAATTTTATATCAAAGAACTAAACTAGAAAACTCGGGTTACTATAACAAATAACAATCAACAATGAGTTTGTATGTTAACACTAAAAAGCGTAGTTTCACAACACTTAAACATTTCACTATATTCTCATTAAGTACCAAATTAGTTATGCAAATTCTTAGAGCTCAGCATATTATTAGCCGCATCCTTTCAAGGGTCTAATAAATAAACATGAAGCTGAGGCGATTGAACCCACGAGGAACCAATTTGATCTGATATCCACTAAATGCTAATTTAATTTTGAATACCTACAAAATAAGTGTTATAAACATTCTATTTTCTCTGTTAACAATTGAAGAGATATCGATTTACTTTATTGTTTTAGGTGAGGTAAATTTTATCAATTATATAAGATATAAGTTTGCTCTCAAAATGTTTGTTAGATAAAGAAAGAAAGAAAGCGTTTATTTTAGCACACACACATGCGGTACATTCACAGAAATATAAGAAAAGAAAAAATTACACAAATAATCATAGGTACTTAGTGGTAGTAAACATCATCGACTCAGTCATAAAGTTTTTAACATAGAGTACTTCGTTGAAATTGTTTTAAATAATAAACCTAAAAGTGTGATTGAGATTATTACATGTGTAGTATATTAGGTAATGTTTTATTGTCAAGATATACTTTTAATTATGTTATGAACTAATTTAATTATAATTTATTATTTAAGTAGATAATATGCTCGTAATTATTATCTTTTTAGGTCTACGACCCTAGGTAATACCGCTTGTGAAAACGACATTGCTTGAAAATTTGACACTAGCGGCCTTATTACAAAATACGGTCTAACTATAAACCACGATTTATTACGTCACAAAACCACTGTTTTTGAAATTTGTTATTGCAAAATCAGTCTTAACGCTAAACTGTTAAAACTGATTTTGTATCAACAAATTTATGATTTTGTATCCATTAATACAAAATCAGTTTTAACGCTTTAGCATTAAGACTGATTTTGCAATAACAAATTTCAAAAACAGTGGTTTTGTGACGTAATAAATCGTGGTTTATAGTTAGACCGTATTTTGTAATAAGGCAGCAAAGGTTTAATATCTTCTCAAATATACACACATCAAAAAAGTCTAAGCAACATGCATGATGTTACAAATTTACCATTTATATTAATTAATTTCTAAGTATTTACTCACTCAAAGTGTATAGGTAAGTAAACTTTTTTGTTATTGATGACATACTGGCTGGTTGTAAAAAAAAAATTTCGATTATGTTTTGTTTTTTTTCATAAAATTCAAATGACTGCGAATTTGTTTGAATTTGAGTGCATGTTAATTGCTACGTTTTAGTCTTGATTTTATAATTTTACCAACCATTTAAATACAGTTGGCGACAAAATTGAATTGTTAGATATTCTTTACGTCATGGAGCGACGTCATTTGACGGCAGATGAAATGCAAAGAGCTGTAGGGATGTTGCAAGCGGGAAGTAATCAATCTCAGGTATCTCGACATTTTGGTATTCATAGAAGTGTTATTTGTCGTCTTTGGCAGCGCTACAATAATACAGGGGAACCCGCTGAACAGCATCCAGGCCGTAAAAGGAGTACAACCACTCGGCAAGACCGGTACATACAACTGACTGCAAGACGCCAGCCGATGTTAACCGCTCGAGAGATAAGTTTGAGGCTACAAAATTCAAGTGGTGTTGATGTAAGTCCCCAAACTGTGCGAAATCGACTGCATGAGTACGGCCTACGAGCTCGACGCCCTATCAGGTGCCCACCGATACGTCACGGGAATCGCGCTCGTCGAAATGAATGGTGTAGAGAACGCATAACATGGACCCAGGAACAATGGGATAAAATTATGTTTTCCGATGAGTCGCGATTCGGGTTTAGGCCTGATACAAGAAGGGTGCGAGTGTACCGTCGACCCGGAAATACTGAAAGACTCAGGTGCGTTCAGGAAGTTCATCCATACAGCGGCTCAACAGTTATGGTATGGGCGGGTATTATGAAGAACAGGCGAACTGAGCTCGTTTTTGTAAATGGAAACATGAACGCTGAAAATTACGTTGAGGATATTCTCAGACCTTATGTCCATCCATTTGCACAAACCTTTGGCTCCGATTTTACGTTAATGCATGACAATGCGCGTTCACATACAGCTCGGCGAACCAGTGAATACTTGGCAACGGAGAACATCCAGGTATTGCCCTGGCCTGCACAATCGCCAGACCTCAACCCCATCGAGCACGCATGGGACATGCTCCAGAGACGTGTTTTGAAGGACTTGGACGGAGTGACAACAACCCAACAGCTGAAGGATTTGCTACAATTCCATTGGGAGCGAATACCGCAAGATGACATAAACAGTCTCATTAATTCAATGAATAATCGTTGCCGACAAGTTCTGAATAGCAGAGGAGGCCATACTTTGTATTAAATTGTCCTATTCTTTCACAATAAATTCATTTTCTTAAGAAATTTCAATTTGTAAAAAAAAAGTTTAGTTTCTTATGTACCTGTATATTCTAATATTGTTAATTTCTGTTATTAAAAGAACTTATAAAGAAAACAGCTGTTACTTTTACATCATAGAACCCTAAAAATATTATTTTAAAAATAAAATACAACGTTATAATTAAAATAAATGGTAAAATAAATTAATATAAATGGTAATTTTGTAATATCATGCATGTTGCTTCTTTTTTGATGTGTGTATTTAAGAATTAATTAACAATTTGACTTTAAATTATAATTACGTATTTTTCAAGTCGTTATGTTAAGGATAAGGGTATTAAACAATAACCTTTATTCTAAATAAACCGCGTAGGTATAACAATTTTGCGGAGTTGTTATAAGTTGTGGGAAAATGTTTCGCGGTAAATTACGGGTCCCGTAAACGTAGATGGTCGAGGTTTTCAAATTATCTGCTTACTAATTTGCTTTACAAATTGATGTAATTACAATGTGTACATTTAATTTGTTTGTTTCTTTTGCTGTTTGTATCTTTTTATCAATCAACGAACTAATATGCAAGCTGCCCTGTTTAAAACAATTACAAGTTACTTAACATCCATCTCTGAATATTGATACAGCCAAGGGCCTAATCTTTATAAGAAGAACTTGTCCTTATAGCTTTGCCCTAAAAGTACCAGGCCAAGCAGTCGGATTGGTATCCGTTCTTGGGACAAGTTCTTGTCTTTATCAGAGGAAACGTATTTTACGCAGTTAGTCAGGATTTAACTTTACATTTGCGATGAGATGGGTTCACATTAAGTCATATGCTAATTATTATTTATTAATAATCTGTAGACTATTGTGTTAAGCTCAAAGCGTAACTATATGAACAAAACAAATAATTAATGTTCTCTAATTGCATGCGCTTACGTGATTGCTGTTGTGATTGTAATGCATTCGCATAGTGAATAAATAATAACTAGTTATTATCTATGTTTGCTAATTGAATTGTACACATATTAGTTTATATAGAAACTGTACACTGTAGAAAGCTTGAAACTGTACTACTTAAGTATTATGAGTAAATAAATAATAATATAATACCTCGACACCAACAATGTATACTACGCTAACTCGAATTTTGGAAAAATTCGTTTTTTACGCTAAAGTGCTTAAAATGTGCTATTATATTTGTAATAAAAAAATCATGAAGTAATGTACAAAAATAACGAAGTTACAAATTTTATACAACGCTAAGTACAGGTAATTTTTATAATCGCTCGATTTAGTTTACGCTAACTTCACATGTCGCATTATAAGATGGAAGTGCGCGGTTTGAAACACTTTTTTAGTATAATGCTAATTAATAGAGCTATTGTAACAAATTAGTCTAAATATTAATAGTGTTAGTGTATTTTTACAAAAATGACCCGAAAACGAGCTAAATATTTAGTGAAATTTACCAAAAAAGTAAAATATTCATTAAGGAGCGTTGATAAAAAGCATGAGATTCCGCTTTATACTGCTAAAAGAGCTAAGTTTAATGTGCTATTAATTATAATATTTATTTTAAAGTATAATAAAATATGGTTTATAGAATTTGCTAAATTATTTTGTAAGTTTTAGCCGCTTTGCTTAAAGTTCGTGTAACACTGCGAAAATTTTACTTAGCGTAATGTAGCCCGATCGGATTTCGTTCTTCGATTGGCTATGCACTAGTTAGCGACTGTATGTTTTATATTATTTCTTGTATAAAACTATGTTAAATACTTTATAGACAGCATATTTGACAATTTTAAATGTAGGCTTAAGTTTAAAGGAATGCATAATATATTTTAGAGAAAGTAATGTAAAGCAATAAAAATCACACTTGTTTAGTACTGTGACCGCCCGTAATACACTACGCTGACTACTAGTTAGACGTGTGTAGTGCGTAAAATAATATTGTGGAATTGGGGATATATACGGCTAACTTGCACTAAATTAAAAAATATACAAAATTATGGAAAAATTTAAATATGAAATAACTATAAATAAATCAAATATTCATCATACAAAATTTCAAATCAATATCCTTATTAATATATAAGTTAATGCGTTTTCCCTTTAAACGCGTCTACTGTAAAGTTCACTTTTATGAGTTAGCTTAGTATAAATTGTTGGTGTCGACCTAATCCTCACATATTCACATAATGTTGTCTAGTCTCACGTAAGTAGAGTTTGTATTGTGGTGTAACTTTTTCTGTAAAATACTCGGAATAATACGAAAACTTCGATTTAATTGTTTACAAAAATACGATAAAATTGGGAAACTTTTGAGATAGACTTAATATCTGTTGTCCTCGTTGTTAAGTTCTCCCTCGACACAACAATAAAAGGGGCATCTGAGCCGAAAACAGTCCATAGATCAAATAGACTCTTATTCTCTATGAATATTCTACTGCAGGGGAGAGCCTTGCTAGTGACAGATCAAAACTTGGTCTACAAAACCACCTTGGCCAGACGGAATGGACCTGTTTTTGTTTTCCTAAGTACATTATCATAAAAAATTATGTGGTTTTTTTCGAACCCTATTGAAGTTCTTGTTATCATACTCCATGACTACACAGAGAGTTTGAAGTATAAGTATTCATCAAAACAATAAATGTTTCACCTAAGTTTATATAAAGCAGGAACGTAGCTAGAGGGGCTAGTAATGTAAATTGTCGTGGACGATTTGCCATTTCTTGAATTGCGCCAATAATAGCTACAATCTCCGACAGTGATGGTTCGATTGAGTAGGGCAACCATCAACCAGTTTATATTTCAAAATTTAATAGAGACATCTTGGATTTTATTACCAAATGATGATTTGATAAAACTGAATGATATCTTTGAAGGTAGATATTATTTAAACGTACTTACTAAGATTTTAACAGTTATTTTATCGTGGCAGTAAAATTGTTATGGACACTAAGGAGATATAACTATTTTATTCTTTATTTTGTAATTTTAAGAGATTAAGACTCGCTTGTCAGACGATTTTGGGTTAGTATCTCCTTTTTAGCTAGAGATATTAAAAATTAAATAGAAATCCTTTAGTCTGTGTACCTATATGGAAACCACCTCACTAAACTATTCAATACCATCACAAATACGACAAAGATGTGGTGAAAATGCGACTAACTTTTACTACACAGAAAATACATTAACTTTAAATAAATAGTGCAGATAAACTTTGGCATATCACAGTTAAGCGTATTTACTTATAGAGCATACAGAAAACCGTCCAAGTTATTCGTTAATAAAACAATAAGCTCCATGACTTTTGTCCAATAAAGAAATGCTTTGAATTAAAGGAATGTACGGCGTTCCCCGCAGGGAGAGAGAATATTTATTCCTACAGCGTAACTGAGGACTCGCAATTATTGGGCAAATGTTTACTAAGCCGAGTGGCCTCTTGCTCTCTACTCTGTACATGTGCCAAGTGCTTTCCCATTATAGAAAAGTACTAGTTGCTTTCTCACGAACTCACTCCTATAGCACAATGAACCAATAAAGCGAACTAATGGCTAATAGCGATTGTATTTACGTTTCTTTAGATGCTACGTAGCTACGTTAAGGAAATCTTTTTTATTTTACTGAAAAGTTATATTTGAATAGCATCTTCAGTTAAGAGTTAAATTCTCGTTAAATGAACTGAGAGAATAAAAACAGAAAATGCAAACATAGTTTAGTTGTTTGTGTACAAAGGTTCATAAGAAAAATTTATATTATGTGAATATTTTGAAACATTCTTGAAGTAAACCTCGGAAAAAGCTCTCTTGTGAGCATATAAATCTCGACGTGAAAGATAATCGGGTTGGCGGAACTGATTCGCTCACAAATTGAATAAGAGGCACGGAATATACCCCCGTGAGAGTGGGCGCCGGGAGTCGGGACGAGAGGGCGATATCCCGCTTAAACTGTGAAACACTCCACTTATAAGCTATTGCTCCGTACTAATGAAATGTTAAAGTTTGTCGGAACTAGTGTTATGTGAAAATTGTACACAAGCGGATTATCAAGATGCACAGATTTGAAATTACGTTTGGGTTAGAGAAATTCTGTCAACATGTTCGTTTTGTACAAAGATAATTCGGTTAAATACTCTAACCTTGTGTGGTAAACGTCAATACGGTGATTTAGAATTATATTATTTTGTTACTAAATAGGTACATCTTATTTAAATGTGAGGATAAAAGGGTGGCTGACTTTAATGAAAGGGAAGAAAAACTCGATTTGAAAACTTTTTGGACCAATTTTTTAAAGCAATTTTTCTCAATATTTACTTCAGTTGGAACTTCATTTTAAATTTTTTCGTCAGTTAAAACTTGGAACTTTCTCTTTCCACAATGAAGAGTAAGTTAAAAGAGACCAATTATTGTAGGAAGGAAGAATTATAATGACATAAATTATGAAATAATCGTTAAATACGACCAGAGGCAGATCTATAATAATATAATTAATGCAATTAACTTAATAGCAAACTCTAGAAAATAAGTGACTGAACAATAAAGACAACACTAATTCCTCTAGCCGCTGTGATATGAGTAGGTCTGGAACTAGCAGTGTAACGTTCCTTTAATTGACGATATCTAACAAAAGCTTTCTGTTTCTTTATTAATTATTATTAATTTGTACCTAACATTTATTTTAAGTCTTATTATTTAGGTGACTTATGCTTAGACAAATTAAATAACTATTTAAAAAAAACATAAGTATATAATCTATAAAATAATATTTATCGTCGATGTATAAAATAAGGGGCACACGTATACACATTTTACAAGATCGACATAAAATTCTTTCAATGTCTTTTCGAGTATGGCGAGATCCCGGGAGAGTATTTCATTACTTTTATCTAATTTAGCGGAAAATCAAATCTTTCTATGAGATTATCCCAACGTCCGCGAGTTGGCGACGCTTCGATAAATTCGCGCCTTGTACTTGTACTTTTTGCTGTTATTTAAAATATTATAAGCTTCATAATAACTTAAGATAATCTGATATTTATTTATTACATAAAACACAATTATTAAATTATTCGATTAAAATAAACTTAGAAATCGAGACAGAAATTGAGAGATTTTTCAAATGGCTCGCCAATAGAAATTTCATTACTTCATTCCGATTTTCGCGCACCTTTGACTTTTCTCAACAACAAAAAGGCCAACCGGCCGCCTGCCCGTTGGTGGCTTTGACGGAATTAATTGAAGTTTTCGCGTGAAAATACCTAACTAATTAGCGGTAGTTTGGCCGCGAGCGCTCGCTCCGCGCGCTCAGGTACCTGTGCAACTTGGTAACTTGACTAGGATTTCCGCTTTTTCCGTTTGGCTTACCTGCACCGATATCACAGCGAACATTGCAAACTCTAATATTACTTGTTTTGTGAATATCGTTTGGTACTCGTAGCTTTGTGTGTTTTTTGCAACTCTCTAATCGTTGCGGTTACGATGTTTGCATCGGCTTGTGAAGTGCGACGAATATCTACATTGCAAATAATACTATCTTTTTAGTTACATTTTTAAGCTTGGAACCGTAACATTAAAGTATTATGAGAGACCGAATAATTTTAAACAAATATGATACTACGAATAATGATCCTAAGATAAGTCTTCATCCAAAATGATTTATATTGAATATTATTTTCGGTAAAAAGGCAATCGATTGATCATTTAAAAACATGTTTGTAACCTATCGTTTTTCAATTACTCTTCGGAAATTCAATTACCTCTACGTTATAGGATCGGAACAGTAAACTCCTCGCCTCATACGAATTTAAAAAGCATTAAAATGGTCCATTAATAAATATTTTAAAAAGGATTTCTTCGGGGCTCCTCGTACAAGGACCTATTTATTAACTAGCTATAGTATTCGATATGAGTCGATAATATCTAACTAGAAATTCGGGTTGCCATCGAATTTTTAAATTTTCTTCATTGCAACATTCTAGTTCCCTAGGCGACTCTTTTACTTTACCCTCGTGATGAAAAGGTGTGATGACACCCTATTTCATCCCGAGGGTAAATGGTGGTGTTCTTAATCCGCCACCACACGGATAGAATATTAATTTATTTTATTAAAATGTGAAAATATAATGGTGAAAAATAATTAAAATTTGAGGCTGTCAAAACATAAAATAACACAAGGTTAGAATTTTGTAAAGAAAAATATTTCAAGAAGTTTTAAGTAAAGCTTTGAGAAGTAGCTTTGATCTTTGTTGTGAACGAAATTCTTTAAGCAAAATATTATTGTAGAAATTCATGTTAAACTCTATTCTTTATTTCTTTAACTTTATATAAATATTGTACAAAACATGGTTTAAGTTCACTAAAAAGTTACCTCATATTATATTTGAAATATTTTTTATTAGGTATGTATCCAGACCATTTAAAAAAATAATTATGTCCATATTCACAATTTTAAAATCCATGGACAACGTAGCATACCAATGCGGTGAGATGGGGTGCTGACACCACAATATAAATATGGTTTTAAGTTACTAGACAGAATAAATAATTCAAAGTACGTACTGCTCGTACTCAATGATCTCTCAATCAAAAGAGTTATGCGAATAGTAGCATATTTTTATGTTAAGTATGTAAGTTAAGTATGTAAGTATGAAAACTATTTTCGAAACTTTTCCATATCGCTTTGAAAGCTCGCATGTTTTATCGGAAAAAGGACTGGAGATTAATGAAACATGGTGCTGATTATAAATTGTGGTGCCTAGGGAAATCTTGCTTAAGTTCCAGCCAACAATGGCCACATGAAATATTCCTACTAATATTCTCATTTATATGAACGCTCCCGGGAAGTTTTACTATTCAATATCAGGCGGTAACAGGTTTATACTGGCTATATTGTACTTACGACCTTTATGAACTATTATGTTATGCTTTTATTTTTAAGGCGTAATTTGACCGTTGATGGTAAAACGTACAATAACTTTCTGATATGAGAATGTGCGGTATGTGTAGATTATTTGATAATAAAATTTTACTGTTGTCTGTTTATGATTTTCATCATTTTTATAACGAAATTAACAATAAATTGGCATTTTAATTCTCAACTTCAATTCTCTGGATGACTTGAGAATATTTTATTTTACGGATATGGTATAATGATAGTATAATAAATATTAAAAAGCTTTTTTATACGATATATACAATGTTAATGGAAATATCTGTGCCGTTGGTAACCGATCCCAGTTCCCATTCTTAGAACTACCATTACTTAGACATTATCTTTACGAGTGAAAATACAAATTAATACAAAATCTTATACTATCAAGGAAAACATTTAAATAACTATAACACGCTAAAGAAGGAATGTACAAGATATCAAAGCTAGTTCTATATATTGCGCCAAATAGAGTTAAATCATAACAGTTTGTAAGAAGTTTAGTTAAAGATTTTTAAAATTAGCATTGACTTAGGGCTTTAATACTCAAAAAAAAAAATTCCTACAAGCCAAAACAAAGATATCGTAATACCTATTATGCGAATAAATTTGAAGACGTCTCAAATATTAAATAATTTTCAATTGTTTGCTAAAAGAGGTAAGTCAAAAATACTGTAAAAGATCATTCCATTACAAATTAATGAATATGAATTTAAAGGAGTAATTTAAGGCAACCATTACGGTTTTTACAATTTAACGAAAGTAATTTTATAGAAACTTGAGTAACATTGTCTGTTCTAACAAAGATGGCTGACTCGTTATTTTCGAGGGTTAATCATCTTTATCGAGTAGGTACTTATAACCAGGAGAACGGGGAAAGTGATTGGTCTTAATAATGTGTATACATACTTGTATTATAGAGAGGTATCTGTTTAAAAAGTAAATTGAATTTTTATACGAGTATTTAATACAAACACGAGCGGATCTAGCTTACTTCCTGCCCGGAAAAAGATGCTACATGCGCTACATTAGCGTTGCTAAATCATGATTTACTTTTAACTTTTCAAACAATATTTTTACACCTCACTGTTGAAGCAATCATTTATGGAGCTGCTGCTGTAAACGTGGTCGCGCGTTCAAATACCAAGAAATAACATTATTTGTAGAATACAAAAACTATCGTCTTCTTTACAAACATAATGATAATGTTTGTAAATGCGTGAAGGTATAAAGTTTCTCTTTATCTATTACTAGCTGACCCGTGCCCACTTCGTTGGGCTGCAAAAAAACGCGTCCCTTTTTTAAACATATTTCATTATTCATACTTCTACTCGTATTAGTCATAGCGTGATGATGATACTATATAGCCTATGACACTCCTCGTTAAATAGAATATTCAACACAGAAATAATTTTTAAAATCGGTTCATTAGATCCAGAGATTACCCCCTACAACGTCACAAACACACAAACTTTACATCTTTATAATATTAGTATAGATATAGATTATGCTTGCCCAATCTCCCTTGGCTTACCTTTGTTTTAATAATAAAGTATACCTTGTTATTTTTTATATCTCTATGTTATACCTTTATTCAAATTAATCCAGTTATTTTTCGTCATTATTTTTGTTTTATATACTTACGTATTATTCAAAGTAATATCGATTACGGACTCATTAAATCTCGTTTTCCATATAATCTTATAGGCCCCTTATTCTTCGTTCGGCTCTCCTTTAACGACGAAGGGGAATACATTGTATATTAATGGATTTAGATAATCAGACTTTAATCATTTATTTGTCCATATGTTAACAGGCTTAAAATACAAAACGTATCATTTTGTACCACCTGTTATCATTTTGTAGGTAACGTAAAATTAATTAAACATGGGAAAATTTAACAGAAACATAAACATTTTTACATTAATATATCGTATGTGTTTTTTTATGTGTGGATGCCGATGGGTGACGATGGTACAGGACCGCACAAGGTGGCAATACTTGGAGAAGGCCTATTTCCAGCCGTGGACGTCGAATGACTGATATGATGATGATGTGTTTGTAATGGGTGTTAACGCTACGGTTTTAACGTTGGTTTTTTTAATTAGAGAAAACACTTTTCCGAAGTATACCTAATATGTATATAGGATTATATTTTCATGTAATGACTTTTTTCAATACCGTAAGTACATCAAAGGTTGCATTATACTTTCTACCCAAACATCCATTAAGCTAATTTGAATCCGAAAAGATAACGATAAAAGAGTTCATGGAAACGTGCGTAACTTTGTGCGTAAAGTATAAACTTTTTATTGATTTTTCATAGTAGTAATAAGCCAGAATGGATATTATTAAAATAAGTACATCGTCTATTAAAATTACTATGTCCGCTTTTGTCCGATATTATTAATTTTATTTAATAAGGCCAATTGCAAATTAAACATTAAAATGATTGCTTATTTGAATCATTTTACAAATACATATTGCATTATGAGACTCTTTAAATCAGCTAAAAGACCACTAATAAAAACAATATTTTATTTAACTATTCAGTGTGTTTTTCTCTTAACGCAGTTTTGAACTTAGTTTTCTGCCTTAATCGTTGGGGTATAGCTGTTTATAAGGAAATTTATAGGTTGTTTCAAACAGATTTGTACAAAATAAGTGTGTATGAGAAACAGGTTTCAAAAGTGAGGCTGCACCGAGACGCGGGTGGGTACTACTCTCAACAACGCGTAAATTTCAATTACATCGTTATTTTTACGCCAATTAAACCGTATGCGGTTTATTTGTAAAGCGAGATTGAGTTATAACAATTTTAAATTCACAGTATAAAATAATCAATCTTTTTTTTAAATAGCTAACCTAAACAGTTAAATCCAAATTTTTAGTTTAAATATTCTTAACTAATTATATAGACCGTAAAATCTAACCCATAACGCATAATATGTTTAAAAACTGATCTATAGTATTTAAGCGCCATTATGTTGTTAGATTTAACAGAACATAATAATTTACCTACGAGTAGTATTTTTCAATCAGTTAAAGATCACTTATTATTTTAGCCGCTTCGTTGATGGTGTATCATTAATTAGTGCGTGTGATACCATGTTTCAAAATATTTCTCGAAGTCTATGATAATAAAGATGTGAAATTATGGCCAGTATTATTATTATAGAGTCCATTGGAAATTCACTCGCTAGTTTGTATAATCAAATCTAAAAAGATTCTCTACATAGACCACCTCTGTGGCGTAGTAATTATATAACATGACTGCTACGCAGAGGTCGCGCGTTCGATTCCCGCTCAATGCAAATCTTTTTGAGCATGAACATGATTGTTTGCATTGGTCTGGATGTTTTCTGTGTATAGTATGGATATATTTAAAAAAAATAATTAAGTATGTTTATCCGTTGTCTAGTATCCATAGTACAAGCTCTGCTTAGTTTGGGACTAGATGGCGTTGTGTGAAAATTTGAGGAATATTATTTATTTATAGGTTAGTCTTTTCTTGGAAATAGAGGTACCTAGAGCATGAAAACTGCAAGAATTTCACTCAGTATTTCCAATATTCGTACACTAAAAGGTCCGGCGCGAATTTCTTAACGCGTCGCGTCGTTGTCGTCTTCTTAGTGTGGTTAAAAGAAAATATTCGTTTATGTACATACATAAATAAGATTTTATTTTCTGCCAACTTTTGCTTGACTTCCTTTATACATAGAGATGTAGAGACGAGAAATTAACCTACTTATTCTTAATTGTATCCGTCATCACGTCCATTGATCCAATAAAATCATAATACGTTACCATGAAATTGCATTTCTGTTATTACCTCGAATGAAAACCTTGTTTGTACCATTATTAAGCAAAATAGTAAATGCTTGTTTAGTGGCTCGCATCGTTGTTTTAGCGGCAAAGTTACATCGAGGTAAAGTGGGTTTTAGTGTCGCCATGTGCATCCTTGTGGATAAGTTTGACCATACCTAACTTTGTACTTGCTGCTTTATGCCAACTGTTGGTACACTTAAGTATCTAGTATGCGCTTAATATCTAGGAAATATGCTGGACTTGCTTACCTAAGTGTGGAACCTATTTCGTTCTAATTGAGGTTAAATTACATACTCGCTGTGAAGCTCGCCATATAATATTGTATCCTTTGAAGCAAAGTAAATTAGAGAAATGAATAAATTCTAGTCTATTTGTGGAAAGTTGTTTAAGTATTATGTTTGTTGTTTGCATAAACGTAAAATGATTTTTTATAAAGTAAAATGGGTAAAATTGTACTGTTGTGTATGTGTGTGTGTGTATGTTAACATTTAAACTTTAGTATAAATGCTACGATATTTAATATTAATTTAGACTTGTTTGTCTTGTACATTTTAGAGAAAAACTATATTCCATATTTCTTTGTTAGATAGTATGAGGTTTATACTAAAATTTTGTGTTGCATTTATCTTAAAATTTTATTTCCGTTTATTATACTTTCACGTACCAACAAAATTTACTCGAGCAAAATATATTCAGAACGCTCTGATAACATCATAATATTTATTACAAAGTGAGTTGCACATGCAGAATGTATTATTTTCTTTAGCGATCATAAGTTTGTAACGATCGAGATGACAAAAAGCGATTGTTATTGTGACCGTGTAATTGGTATCCGAGCTCAATATCTTGTGAATTCAAAGCAAGTTGACTTCGTGCAATTCAATAGTATCTCTGGTAGCGAGATACGGCCGACTGCCTAGCATCGACTACGAAATAATTGATGTCTTCTCAACCGGACCGAAATGTTCTAGGGACGACATAAATGTACTAGGTACTACAATCTGAACGCTCTTAGTATTGATAGACGACTATCTGTCTCTTACTGGGAAGTTAAGTGCACTTTATTGATCGATAAAGTTAAAGCTCAGCTCTCGTATTAGTACGTAAACGTCACACGTACTTCTTCATCATACATGGTGCATGGGAAACTTAACCTTCTGTACACATTTGGCTAAAACTGTTAGGCTAGATTTAAGGTTTTTCTTTAATGGTGTATAAAAATTATTCAAGCAGCTTTATTTCATAAAATACTTACCTTATTTTGATTTGAAGTCGTGATGTTATTAAAAATTTGTTCGATTAAACCAGCTCGTTTAACAAAATTTAATCCCGAAATCACATTGATATTATTATAATCTATCGATGAAATTCAAGACGAATTAAGCTCAAGCTTTGAACAAATCATCGTTATCCGTTTTATTGTACAGATATGAAATCTGTCTGTCTCAGTCAAAATAGAAGATTTATCTTAAATTAACTTGTGATAGGTTTTAACGGTTTTTAACAGACTTGAAAACCAGTACGTTGGGGATTTGTTAATTTTTTATTAATGTTTGTTAAGACAGAACTTGTAATTTATTAAAGAATGAGATTTTCAATGTTTAAAAGGCCATTTTTTCAAATAAATCTCAAAGAGATTTTATTACATAGTTAATGTAATTTAGACTTTATCAAAAATAATTTTAAATTTCTGTGTATAAATAAAATTGCCCAAGGTTAAAAAAAAAAAATGCTCAAGTAGTACTAAGTTTTTTTAGATCATTGTTATGGGTTCGTCATATTTATCATTTTAAAAGTCCTTTACCTCTAAAGATTGTTAAAATATCCTATGACTCATTTTACGAACACAGACTTAACCTGTTACTTAGCCGTATTCTGCATTGTGATCATAATAATATACCATATTTATGCGCTATTCAGCTATAAATGAAACCATAAAACATATTAAGAAGTGTCATATAATTCTAAACACGTTGTTAAACATTTAGTCTAACAGTTTTTAATCTCCTCCTCTACAATAATATTGTCGCGCTTCTGTTGGCTTATCTCATTGTCATACGAAACTCCTGTGTTGGTTGCGCAGACAGTTTAAGCCGGTAGCTCGCCGCCTGCTAGACACGATATAAACAATGCCCGGGTACGATCGGGGCCACCTCTGACTCATTCGTTTAGCAATCAATATACACAGCTAAATTAGCTCACGGGATAATTAATATACAATTAAAAATATGCCTTTGTAAATGTTACTCGGTTATTTTCGTAATAAATCTAATGCTCGTAAATTATACATCTTGTCATGTAGGAAGGATTTATTCGTTTGAGACGCCTATTCGTTTTAAATGAATATAATGATCTAAATGCTTATCAAATGTCATATGTCGTTTGTAATATAAAAGAGATACCTTACTTTTAACACATGGCGACAATAAATCCAGTCGATGTGGATACAGCTAAAAGTTATGCCAAGTAAAACGATATTGTACCCATGATGTAGGCCAAATTACAACATGGATGAGTGCAAACGACCTTGTTTAATTATGTAATTAAAATAGGTCATAAGCTCAGGTATCTCAAAAGCAAATCATTATTAGTAATTGTATAACTATAAGCTCGGATAACAATGTCATTCGAGATTTCTATCTCATGGTGTTAGTTTTATTTTAGCTTCACCTTGCGGTGTAAGACAACCCGGCGTCTTAACTTTATTTATCGCCTATGTCATAAAAGCGGTCTAATGGAAAGTTCGCAGATATTAGGTATGTCTATCGGAAACTAAATAAGGCCCTTTGTTTTAAATTGGCCTACCAGAATGACTCTATGGCGCCTGATGTTAAACATCCAACAGAGTCCAAGAATGGCGAGCACCACCACCAGCACTTGTTGTATAACCCTATTTTAATCCGTCTGGTAAACATGGTAGATTTACGGCATGGCATGTCCATGATGTAAAACATTAATGATCGGCTATAATATCAGCCCTTTTAACGTCCGAATACATGAACAGAACGTTTTTTATTAAAGATTGCCGGCCTTTTTGGAAGATGCTATTTTGCTTCTTAGCAGCTCAAAAACTCTTACTGCAGTGATTAACCCTCTTCTTATTTGATGGGAAAGCTGGTATATAGCACCTCTTTTTCTTTCTTGAGAATGCAAATTCTCAGTCTGGTGAAAAAGTTAAAATATTCTGTCTTTTCCTAGGTTTGAAACATTCCTTTTTCAGACTGTATTTTTGTAATTACTTACAAACATTTCATGATCTCTTGATTTATTACAAAAAAGGTACACATTTAACAACTTGTTTGTATTTATCCAAGATAAAAGAAAAAAAATCCGAGTTAGGTAACATAAAACGACAAACAAATTACGAGCACGAAATAAGATCATCAATTACATTAAAGTACTTACCTAATTAGACAGACGTTAGAATGTATCGAATTCGAGATGAACTGAAACAAGAAACATTACAATTAGAATCAATTATATGTGAATGAGGCGAAATACATTTTGTTAATCGTTGTTATTCACGACTAAAGAACGTCAGTTTTACAGAAATAGAAGAAGATTGATAAATCAGTTATAAAACAATAATGATTTACATTTTAAAATATGTCCTCATTATTTCCCATTGGTGGAACAATAGGGAAATAATAGTAAAATGGGAAATAACTGCCAAGACAGCCCACAAAAAAAGTTTGGCAGTTTCTATTTAAAAAATTTAATCTATTAGTACTTATAGATTTTTTAAACTAAAATAACCTATTGTACGGGCCTAAGCACTTAACAGTTAAAGTTCCATCGATATCGGTCCAGTGGTTGTGCAGATCAGCTTTAAAATGCGATTGACTAAATCATGACACACTGTTAGGTGCTTAGGCCCGTATAATAGGCTATTTTAGTTTTCGAAAACGGTTTATGGTTCCGTAGAAAACCTTAAAAGTTCATTATTATTTCTACCGGATCTTTGACGGGTACGTAGAAATCTGATGTTAGAAGGAAGGCTTATTTTATTTTATTGGGTTCAGCAGATCAAAAAAAAAAAAGGCAAATCTTTGAAAAATTGTACAAAGCTTTCACTGGCAGATAGCCAATGTTATTAGAGTAATTTACGCTGCTCTACTATAAGATCAATATTAGAGTTCCGCAGAAAAAATATAAAATATATATTCCCTACTTAAATCATTTCAGTAAATATAAGCAAACGTTAATAAATAAAATAATCAAAAATACACATTTGATGATACCCAAAAAATATATTAACCCATAGGCTTAATGTATTTTAAATATTACTGAAATAGTAAGTAAGTTATTTGTTACATTGAATCAGTATATTGAAATAACTTTCCAAATATACATTCCCTTTCAAGTCATAATTTCTTACCAATTCCCTTTGAATCAACACATCAATCCACTTCAGAATTAATCATTAATATTTAAACGTCAATAGCAAGTCTTTTAATATTAATTAAGACATCAGTAACAGTAAGGGCAATTTGCAAAAGAAATCTCAGACGTTATTGGTCGGAAGTCAAACATGCTCGACGCGTGGTTTACTTAGGACCCCTCTCAAGATACAAACCAACGGACAGCTAGATTAACCACTTAACTATCATGTTGCTAACCACCAATTCTGTATTGTATTACATACTATTAGTATTATAGTCTACAAGGTATCATTTATTCAGACGATACTTGACTTGCTAACGTATTATTGACATTCACGCTAAAATCACCTTTATGTTACACACATTTTATCGTTTGTAGACATCGAAGAATCTTGTAAGTGTTTAAGAAACTTTTTGCATGCTCGTACTACATTTTTCTAAATTGGTTACTTATGTTTGTTCTTTAAATCTTTTCTTTGATTTTTTAAATATTGATTTGTATAACAAAAACTAAAGGAAAAGCTTTCTTCTAACTTAAGTAAACATTTGCATTCTGTTTTATTTTTATTTAAATTTTTTATTTTATACGAAAGGAAATGATGGCAAGTGATTCGTGAAGGAATCTCGGGTGAGATGCCAACCTTCAATATGCCCAAACGAATGCAATCTTTAGGATAAAGTGTAAGAAATTAGGTTGATGGCACTCTGGACTAAAAGAAACGCAGCGTAAAACTTCTTTACGGGAAAGGGTGGTAATGACTTAGTCGAGCCAGCCCAATCGTGCTGAAGATAGTATAGCTTTAAAATCCTTGCATTTATTATTAGCAGGCTGATTTTATAGCAAAGCGATTTGCTTATTGCTTTTGAAGAAAATGTATTAAAGCTAAACAGGTGTTTTCAAGTGTATTTAGAATTATTATTTTTTAGTTAATCATTTTACCAAAGTAACTTTGATACTTAGTATTTCACATTCGTACATTGTACTTGACAAATAACTAAAGCTCTCCCTAACAAAGATAAACAGGCAATGAATTGGGTGCACACTATTTTCACGAGTAAATAAAACGGGAAGTCGTCTATCTTAAGAATCGTTTTTCTAAATTACTTAGGTTCGGCCGGGACCCCATTAGTCCGTACTCGTTACCTCCGGAGACAAATGGCGAGAAGCGCGAAGAGTTGGCGCCTTGGCCGAGCCGTTTATTAGTATTAACAAACTTTCCTGCCGAGATCATTTATACGAATGAAAAAATAATCTAAAGCCGCCGCGCCTGAATTGTGTTTTAATTGAGAACTATCATCCTCTACCATTCTTAATTTATATTTAAAGAGTTTTTACTTTGAGTTGAGTTTGCTTTTAAGAAAAACATTGACGACAGTCACGGTTTCCCTGAATTATTTCGCAAAACATTAAAAATATTATTACATTTTCACAATGAGTAAGTAGGTTCATTACAAAGCTTTTGTAATCTTCACTGTACAATTAACAATTCAGTATAAAATGTAGGTTTTAATAATGTTGATTGTGAGCAAAACCCATCAGTTACTATCATGATATATTGAAATTAAAACATATTCCGGGACGTAGGTATTAATTTGTGGGCTCTCCCGGGCGAGGGCGCTCGACGAAAGGTATTACGAAAATTTAATTGAAGTTTTGATTAAGCACTATCGCACATGGCAGGCTCGTCGTGCACGATATTATAAAGCTTTACGTTTAAAAATGTGGTCTACATCATTAACAAATACAACTTAATATATTAAACATAAATAAATGTTCAAACTGAAATCTTAAATGTAATTACTAAGACTGAATTACTTTGAAAGTCGTGAAACTGAGAGTGCGGAAAGAAAATTTCTGTAACAAATTTAATGTTTCGTTCACTCCTTTGTAAGATCGAAAGTCTTTCTTAGAAGTACAAAACGTACGTTCTCAAGTATCCAAAATCTGAACATTGGATACTCCTGATACTATTAACGAAAAGTCAAACGTTACTCTTAGCGTAAAGACTTAAGGTATAAAGTATGTTGCTTAGAAAAGTAGATGAGACGTTTCATCGCCTGCGCTATAAACAAATAATGGGAGCAAGGGATTGATGGAAGTGAATGAGTCCACATCCTAAGCAAACTTGTGCAGTATCGGTACTAGGGCCATTGTGTTGTATTCAAAACGGTGAACGCTGTCGAACCACTATAGAAATATTGATCTTTTATAGTTTATTCAACACTGAATACTTGAGTAGACACCATATCATTTTGGATAACTTCATTTTCAAACAGTTTCTTTAAAATCTCTAGAATATTAAAAATATACATAAATGCGAAGAATCTAGATAAAATATTATATTGATTTACGATGGAGTTACAAATTATTATTATGGGAATCTTAAAATGTATTAAGATTTACCTTTACCGGCTTTTAGAACTGATTATCATTCCACGTTTGTAACAAAAGTCAATCGAGGGAAACGGGTCGGTTTACGAATTTCAAATGGTCATTATAAATAAACATAATGTAACCGCTTTAAATCATCTTAACGTATTTTTCTACGAAATTACACAGTGTAAAATGAATAAAGAAAAAATGCGCGTAGGTTTATATTGTTACTTCTCCCTTAACTTTATAAGAACAAAAGATATCCTCGTGGATTGTGTAATCTGTTTTATTTTTGACATAACGCAACGTGAGTCTGTGATGAAATTCAACTACCTACCTTTCAACCCTCACAATTCTGCGGAGACTGTGTACAAATACGGAGTACAATTCTTTAAAATTGCGAGGGAAAGTATAATATAATTCCCATTATTACATTCGTGTCTGACACTAATATCTCGTCCCGCGACTGCTCGGGGCAAACAGCAAGCAAACAATGAAATAACTTTAATAAAAGTAAATCACATTAACACCTAACTTGTTAAGCTCTTTTATTGTCGCCTCGAGTGATGTGCGAATGAACTAAACGTTACAGTTTGAACTTACGACAGTTTTTTAGATTTACAAATTAAAATTTTTTACAGGTTTTTATAGAAATACTTTGACGACACCTAATCTAAATTATTTTTTAGAATTTATACGAAACAAGGCTGTTTAGTGATCGTAGTACGTGGCACTCAGTAGTCTTTGCCAAAAGAGGGTTTACGCATGTATTTATGTAGGTATAAATAATAATTAATTATCACTGCTCTTAGTACTAGTTTTCAATCGATAGTAGCTTCAATCGTTGTTATAATTTACGTAATACTGATAACAAGATCGCAGTAATGAATCTGGGATGATAGGTCTAGATTCTAGCTCTAATTTCTTTCGTGTTTATCAAATTTATTTTTAAAGTGGAGCGACGTTTTATGTCGATAAGAATTACGGATAATATTTTTTAAGAAAAACAAAGGGTTCTCAATTAAGAATTACATAATGATCTTGGTCTCTTTACAATTTGTTTTCTACACTGAAACTTTTTTTCCAATAGGTAAAAAGCTTCAAATTGACAACGCCGAACTTCTTTTAGTTAATGACGCTTGGTTTGGCAAGAGACCGCAAACAACTGCAAGCTTTTAGCAGGCAGACACCTTAATTGCACAATATATAAATACTGTGTTTTTGTTATTGGTACGTACGAAAAAAAAACATTTAGGGTTGAAATATTTTAGCTAGTTAGTTAGTTTGTTTAGTCTGTATCATCCCACTCTGCTAAGTAAACGCTTTTCCCTTTACTTCCACTAATTTATGTCTTTGGCCAATCAAAGCCAGTGTTTCTGCGCCCGCTCTAGCTCATCGGAATATTATTACGTATTAATTTAAAATATATAGCATAGCAAATCCATACCATAATATCGAAGTAAAATATTATTAACACATTATAGTATCAAGAAAACAGTCTATGAATCAACGAAATAATTGTATCAAAAGCTTTATTACGTACTTAACCCTAAAGAGGTTAGTGCTCCATAAAATATTACGTAAAACGTTGTCGCTCTTGAATTCTGAATGAAAAGATTGGTACAATTGTACCTTCAGCATACTCGTGTATTGTATCAATGGCATTACTTTACATAAATTTAGTTCAGTCTTCATGAATGTGAACGATGTTCTGGTACCGTATTTGATACTGCATATGGATAACCAAAAGTGCGGAGGTATGTATTAAAAAGTTGAAGCGTTCTCATAAAATAGTAAACTTCTAACTTCTTTCGTTGTTAGTATTTTGATGTTGATCTCTTTCGTCTTGAAGCAATCATGTTTCGTTGATTATAATATTATAAGATTTTACAATAACCCTGCGAAGTATATGGATATCGCACATCCAGATCTAAACGGAGACAACTCAAAAAAACGGTTTTCTGCAATACTGCTCACCGCAGGAATTTTCTGTCTTTATCTATGCTTTCTGGGTCTAGCTAGAAATAGTATGCTACAGTATTTCTGAGTTTTAGTCGTGTATTGGAGCAAATTTTGAATTAGATCTCTATTGCTTAAACAGAATGTGTATAAATATTTTTTTATTTAGAGTTATGCCTGTCTTAATGGTTAAGTTTTGAGTTGTTTCTCTTTTAAAGGAACATTTCATAGGAACAGGATATAAAATGTAATTGTTTTTGGTATTATTTATAGTTAGGTCAACTAATGAAGTATTCTCTTACTAACAATACAGGTGTAATTGGCAATTGAATTAGAAAAAAACCGTAAAAATAAAGTTTAAAACTATTTTTTCAATAAAAGTATTTAACAAAAGCATCTCGTACATTATTATATCCATTTTGAAGAAACTAGTAATAAATCTAAATGAAAATTTCAATTCGTATTATATACTTTATTGTTAATTTGCCTCACGTCCTGTTATTCAGTGACGGTCCAGGTCCAGGCTGAAGTACGCACGTCACTAGTTGAGGTCCATCCACCCTACCACAACCCCTGCAAAGTATTAAAGGTACCAGACGACTAACTACTTGTCCTTACAAAAAAAAAAGTAGTTAACAAGAGGTTTGATACTGTATTTAGTTGTTTTTTGACTTGAACAGTCATTCGGAAACCGGTGGTAAATGCTGTTTCCCGATGCACTTTGATTTGGTAAGAGTATATTTATTTTCTTTCTTCTCGCTAGCTTTTTCTTTCCCTGTCCTCACACAGGTTGGAAAAGGGGCAAGCCCTTTTTCTATTCTTCTTTATTGTTTGGTTAGTGACCAACTTGGTGTCGAAAGTTCTTCAAAGTGTCCACAGGCCTCTGACGTGGCTTAATGACTTTGGAACTACCACACCCGGGAACGACGTTTGACTCCAAAGCACGAAGACGCTTGGATGAAACATCACTAATCGGTCAGCCATCTATGGAATGACCTATGTTGACTTAACCAGTGTTTTCGCTTATGAATCGCTTCGAATTGGGGAAATGTAATAGGTCGGCTTCCATTCTTGTGAAGTGCTGGGTATAGATTCGTCTACAACGGGTAAGGCGGTATTAGTTGCTCCTGATACATCGTTACATGATGAAAAGTTAAGGTAATCCTCCAACGTTTGAAGTGGAGTGGGTACAATAGGAAGATCGACATTTACTTTGTTTCTTTCTTCTATTAGATTTACTAAAAACCGTCCACGATTCATTGTTTGTCTGAAATGTAAATTATGTAACTAAACGTTATTCGTCTAAAGAGGTTTAACTCAAAAATATGTCCGTAATAAACTGTATAATCTTTAGATTGAATACAAATCTATATTGAACGGAAAAAAGTTATAATGTGTGTAGTAGAAGTATTAAATTTCATTTACATTCCAAAGAAATATAACTGTTTAAAAAATGACTCATTAAAAGAGGTTCAACTCGAATTTCAAAAATGTTCCAACAATAGAGTAACAACTCTAAATAGGATAATAAATTTTACTCATCTTGCCAGCAATACTGGTTTAACTTAAAATGTTTCATATAAACACTTGAATCTAACCGTTAAAATAGCGACAACTTCAAATAAAATTTTGTAAAATTTCAGCTACAGTCAGTACAACTCAAAATAACTCCACTTTGTTAGTCAAAGATGCGTGCGACCGCTTGCAATACTGGTGGTAACTGGCGATGTCCCTGTTTCGACGGGAGAGAGTGAAGTCCGTTCATTCAACAAAAAAGACTCCTTATGGCATCTAGCGTCGTGTAATTTGAATATTTTTAAATCTGTTTTCTTGGTCGGTGCGTAACGAATCAAGGAATTCGACTGTGTGTAAAAGTCAAAAACGACAATTTTTGAGTTAGTTCTGTTTAGATCTGGATGTGCGATATATGAATATATGGTGCCACCAACCCATCTCATCCTGAAAATGAGGTAAAGTTTGCAGATAGTATAGTAAATCTACGAAAACAAATGATAGAAAATTTGGCCCTAAGCTTTAAGCTAAACCGTCGAGTGTAGTAGTTGGAGGACAGATTTAATTCTATCACTGGGAGAGACCCTAAATAATTTCCGATTACCACATCATCTCAGGACTTGGACACAATAGGCAGAAAAATGTCTCAAATTAAAACTCTAAGCAATCCTCATGTTAGCAAGGTTTAGTTTAAGAGTTTACAAACAATATACCTAGTTCCATTTCTGTATTGGTTAATGTAATATCGAACCCATTTATTAAACTAAAATCAATCAAGGCTTAGAGTGAAAATCCCAAATGCGTTCGAATTTCATTCATTTCATCATTATTGTCTAAACTGTTTCGTGTTATGAATTGGCATGGAAATTTTGTTGTCATTAAAATATTATTACAATAATTTTCTGTATTTACGTGTATTATTTTATCATGTTTATTAAACGTCCAAAATATTCAACATTATTTATTTCAATTGACAATAATTGATTCTCTAAAACAAATCATTACTAATCTCATCTAGTGGAAAAAGGTGGAGACTTTTATAGTCTTATTTTGTCACTCATAATGTAAATTTAAGAATAAATAATAAATAGGGGACAGATAATCATCGAACATTAAGATAACACATTATTTTGATGTCTGTAAGACTTTTCTCGAACTTCATTTGCGGAAAATAATCTCATTGTTGAATGTCAAAGGAAAGTGATAATATCCGTTGTCACATTTTACGAACGATAAGCAAGTCATTATTTGCATTTCATTTTAACTGAAAAATCCCGCCGGCGTATCATTGAACTTAGTTTTTATTCAATAACTTTAGATATTTATTTTGCCTTGACTCGCCGGCGCCCGCCGCATCGTCTCCGCCGCCAGATTCTTCTTGTACGAAATTGTAAGTAAACTTTCTTAAGATGAACGGCTCAAATTGCTCGAGTGAAACATAAACAGCAACTTTCAAATAAAATATTGAATGAACTTAAAGATGTCTGTTAAGTAAGGAACTCAACGTTTTCAAATTGAACAACTTCAAATGATTTACTTTGACTTTATAGCTGTAAATGTGACTTTCATTTTCGATCTGTCCTAATATTTAATACTGAGTGAGACGCTCGCTCTGTTGGCAAAAAGCACTACTCTTTTCTGCTACTGCTTTATAAACGAAAGCTCATTAAAGACTAAGTAAAATAAAAAATCAAGTCTAAATTTTCAGCAAAACTCATTAAATGCTATGTGAGAAACCTAATTTAAATTAACTAAAAAGATGGAGGTTATCTAGTTAAGGACAGTTTATTTTTTCAACCACCTACATCTGTGCGCTGTGTAAAGTCGTAATTAACGTGGCTTTCACGACGACCCCAGCCAACAGTGCACTCTTCTGGGATTGTCGTCACGACAAGAATACAAAGCTCGTATTGTTACCTAGAATAGTCCTATTTTACAAATCCCAAGTATAAACATACCTGTGTAATTATAAAGTTTACGTAGTAATTTCTATTTGTTTTTATCGTTAATAATATTACACAAAGCAATATGATCGAACTTTGAGCTTCGGATTATTGTCACAAAGTCCTATTAAATTTTATCTTGTGATCGCATCGGATTATCTAGTACGACGACCGTTCTCTATTTACTACATTAAATAAAGCCATTGGTTATTGTTCTTGAAGTGAAAGGTTTGTTGGACTTTCATGGAGTAAATTTTCTAGTAAATATTACGTAGAAAATAAGTAAACTATTACAATATAATACAATTTTTTCATAAAGTTTAACGCAGCTAGCCCCGCAGGTGGGGGGCTTAACCGCTCTAATGAAGCCACGGATGCACCCGCACGTTATTAAGGGATCACTCCCCGCCTTTATGTGCTATGAATAGTGTGTTTTATTAACTTCATTTTAATGCTAGCGTGGTTTTTCTAACCTGTAAATTTAAGGTATGAATTTTATGTAGGTACGCTGAATTTTTTAGCCGTTCATTATGTACGAACATTTTTCTTTGTGTATATTATTTTGCAGTTGTGGATACTAGTATTAGCCTCATGAGTATTCTATGGCTGATTAGATACGGTAGAAGAAATAAAAACATTAATCAATTTGGTCAAAAAGCCATGTTATCTAAAAGTGGTTACAAATATTTCTAACGTTAGAAATAGAACTATGAAAATAAATGTAAATATTTTTACTAGTAGATAAGAAAATGCACATATTTACGTTGGCTATATGTATACTAAGTGAATATATTCACAGCATTAAAATCTCAAATAAATAACTAAATAGCAATGTAGTATCTCATTTAAATGTTCACCAGGTGTACATTAAGCCGACTGGATACAGCGCTGTGGCTTCACCGAAATTGAATTTAAAAAATATTACCAAGTCGCGAACTGTTGGCCGCACTCCAAAAGACAATACCTACCGTCGTCTTGTATATTCATTTTAAAGGAATAAATACAGCGCACAAAGAGTAGTGCACACAGCTTGTTCTAGTTCGTAGATATTTGAGAGAAGTTTTGTTTCATTCTACCCACTACAGTTACTCAGACATATCACAAAAACGGCACACACATCTTATCAAAGTGCATACAAAGAGAAAGTAAAGTTAAATAATGAACTCAGAACAGTCAGGCTTTTGAACACCGTGAAAATATTTAGATGATCGTCGCGTTGGTTGATGTTTTGGAAGCAAACAACAGCATTACCACCTCGTTAAACTTTTTACATTAGCCGTACCTACGGTCGGAGTCTGTTTGTTTCGTGCCTTCAAACCTGGTTGCAAACTACGGCGCACAAGTTTGGGGTCTCATTTTAAAACTCCCTACCCTCGCCCCGGGTAAATTTTAATCATAAAGAGACAATAGAGATGAAGGTATACGAGAAACTTTCAGTCAGTCTGATTTACGCGATGTTTTTTGCGCCATTGAGGGTATTCAGTTGCATGATTTTATTTGCGGTACAAATGCCTTTAATAATAGTCAGCACAAATCTTATTTGCGGGTCCAATATTAGCACGAGTGGCCATTTTTAGGTAATGGTTTGGGGGAAGCGGGTTAAGCGAGGGCGAGCCGCTAACTAATGAGAAATGCTGGCAATTTAATAGCTAGCAATATGGAATCAGATGTACAAGCACTACGGACTGTTTTATTTTAAAATGTTCGAGGGAAATTTTTAGTACTTATTTATGTCACTTTTTCATTTTTATTTTTGAAAGAAATAAAAGTTAAGATATTTCGTAAGGCACTCAGTAAGTCAGATCTAATAAAGAGATGTCTTAAATTTTAAGTCATTCCAGTGACTTTAAGGTAAAATTTGTCACAGAACAATGTTAATTTAATGTAGCTTATTTTTCTTTTGTATTGGAGAAAATTGTTTTTGTCGTACCGACGTAAATGTTATCTACTGATAGCAAAATATTCTGTAATAACGAAGCTACATCTACTGTGCTAAGAATTATTTAGTATCTCTGTAGATACAAGAAAAATCGGAGTGATGATAGGTGGGCTCTGTATAAATCTGCGAGGAACAGGTGTAATCAGGTGATACGAAACTCTAAACGCCGTGACATTCTAAATAACCTTAACTCTTCTTCTCCAGCAGATATCTGGAAATATTTGGGCTCACTGGGTATCGGTAAACAGTGGCATGCTGATCTTCCTGGATCAATTAGTTTGGATGATCTCAATCGTCATTTCTCCACATCTGTTGCGCTTGATCGCCAAACTGTGATCCAGACGGTTCACGACCTTGCAGAACTGCCTCGCCCAAATATTGAGTCATTTCACTTTTCTCCAGTTGCTGAGGAGGAGATCAAGAAAATAATTATATCTATCAAATCCAACTCCATCGGTTATGACGACATAAGTCGTAGAATGATAGTCATCATCCTAGAAAGTATTCTTCCTATTATAACTCACATTATAAATCATTCCTTGGCTACCAGAAACTACCCTTCTTTATGGCGTAAAGCATACGTAATTGCATTACCTAAAACCCAAAACCCTTCTCTTCCCAATGATTTCCGCCCTATTTCTATTCTTCCTTTCTTATCCAAAGTTCTTGAAGCCTGTGCACACAAACAGCTTTCCTCTTTCGTCCACAAAAATAATCTTTTAAGTCCCTTGCAATCTGGTTTCAGACCAGGACATAGTACTATCTCGGCACTTTTAAAAGTAACTGGTGATATAAGACAGGGTATGGAGGACACAAAAATCACTGTGTTGGTCTTGATTGATTTCTCCAATGCTTTTAATACTATTAGTCACGACATCTTGCTTGCTATACTGTCCTACAACATGATCTCCTCTGAAGCATTGGAATGGTTCTCAAGTTATCTTCAGGGACGTCAGCAGTCGGTGCGCAACGATCAATCTCTTTCGTGTTGGTGCGACATCGGCTCTGGTGTTCCTCAAGGCGGTATTCTCTCACCTTTGTTATTTTCAATTTTCATTAATCTCATTTGCCCTAATCTTCAGTGTTCGTATCACCTATACGCTGATGACCTGCAGATTTACACACAGGCCACTGTTGATTTATTACCTTTGGCAATCGACAAGATTAACACAGACCTTGAGCAGATACATAAATGGTCACAGAGGTATGGATTGTCTGTAAACCCTAACAAGTGTCAAGCCATGCTTGTGGGAAGCCAGCGTATAATAGCCAGAACAGACACATCGTCTCTCCCTTCCATTAAATTAAATGGCACGATCATCAATCTGTGTGCGTCTGTTAAAGATCTGGGAGTATATATAGACACGACTTTGAGCTGGCACACTCAAGTAACTAACTTGTGTAATAAAGTTACAGGTATTCTGCGAGCCTTTTACCGATTAAAAAATTTTCTTCCTACGCAAACCAAGACAACGCTTGTGCAGACTTTGATTTTTCCTATAATTGACTATGGTGATGTGTGCTACTATGACCTGAATGCAGATCTTCTCAACAAACTTGACCGGCTTCTTAATAACTGCATTCGTTTCATATACAATCTTCGAAAGTATGACCATGTGTCTGCTTTCCGCTCTGAACTGCAATGGTTATCTATTCGTCAGCGACGCAGCATGCGTGCTCTCACTACTCTTTACTCTTTCCTTACTTCTCCTACTCCTCCTTCCTATTTAGCTCCCTACTTTCAGTACCTTTGTTCTACTCATAACCTCAATCTGCGATCCACTAATAATCTTCTGCTATCATGTCCCTCTCATAACTCTGACTTTATTCATTCTTCTTTCCCAGTTCAGTCTATTCTTCTCTGGAATGCCCTGCCTCTGGAAATCAGGATGTCAACTACTCGTCATGCATTTAAATGTAAGGTGCGTCGTCTTCTGCTGAACAAACCTTAGCAAAACTGAATTAGATCATTGGGCTATATTTATTTATATATGTAAAAGTATATACTTATTATTTAAATATTTATTAGTTGTTTATATAAGTATAAATTGGTTAGGTATGTATGTATGTAGTTTATTAAGTATATGATAGTAATAAGTATGTTTATATTTCGTTACGCTCTTTTTTTTTTATTTTAGATTTTTGTTTTTTTCATATTAATAAATATTTAACACCTACCACATTTATCTCTGCATCACCCAAGGTTGACTGGAAGAGAATGCCTTAGGCATTAAGTCCGCCTTTGTACATTATTGTATATAAAGTGTTAAATAAATAAATAAATTACGTACAATTCCTATGTTACTTCTAGCTAAGATTTCGCATAAAATGAAACGTTTATGAAAAGAAAACTTACAGGAGAAACGAGCGTAGCGAGATGAAAAAGCTTTTCCTCCAAATAATTTTAATATTCAATTATTCAAGATTTTCAATTTTCAAGGAAAAGATTATAAGATTTCTTAGCCGGTTTAAACGGTAATGAGTTTCCGGTATAACAGTTTACCGAGATGAGGTTTGGGAACCACTGCTTCATTTGAGCTAAGAATCTATTAATTTTGTATTTTTTTTGTATTTTTATTTTATTAAAAGTAAGTTACACATTGGATACAATATTTTATCTGCCAAACTGTATAACAGTTTGTCGGCAGTATGGAATTACCATCAAGTGGGCAATGGCCCTTTTACCGTACCCTTAGCCACAATTTTGTGTTAATTTGACATTAAATGATATCAGGTAATCTAATGAAAACAACAGTTCAGTTCTTAAAAATAAAATAGCAAGAGTTTAAAATGTACCGGACTGTTTAAAGAGGAGGAAACTCTTTAATAATTGTTAAAAGAGATAACGACTGTTTAATTTTCTACTTATTAAACCGAGTTTCAAACTGAGGAAGTTTAAATATAAACATGTTTTAACGAACTATACAATTGCTGGAATTTGTTTTAGAATAGATTTTTAATTTACTGTATACAGATTGTGAGATTTTTTATTTGCTAGGTTTTTCAACTGGGGTTTTAAATTTAGCATACTTTAAATGATTGTCTAGAACCCTGATGTTCTTTGTATTTATTTAATTTCCCTGTACCTACTCCCTGTAATCTAGCCAGGTCGTAATTAGCTATCAAAGATTTTTCTGACTTCAGGGTTTGGGACAGTCGTGTATGTTTCAAAGCTTGTTATGCCGCAGCGTCTACTTTGACGTTTAGAAAAAGCATTTCTTACAAACATTAGATCTGCTGTGTATTAATGCCCAGGGCGATTATTGGTACAGGGTGATTATAGCCAGTTCCAGTAATTGCTTGGATATGATAACAAAACCCATTATTGTACTCAAAAGGTCCATTAGCCATAAACCACAAATCCATAAATAAATTCTAAGCACGAACATTACTTTGGTTTATTTATATGTATACAATGAATGGTCAAAATTCCCACAAACTTTTCTTATTAATTTAATAGGTGCTTCACGAAGTTGTAGGGCAATTTACCGTAAAATCAGTTTATGCAAACTTATTTTGGGATAATTGTTAAGAAATATGAGTGTGGGGCAAGCCTAGCCAGAATAAATAAATAAAATAAATAAATATTCCTCACAAATTCACGCCATCTAGTCTAACTAAGTCCAAACTAAGCAAAGCTTGTACTATGGGTACTAGACAACGTGGGTAACACCAACAATGCAAACAACCATGTTCATGCACACAAAGATTTGTATTGACCGGGAATCGAACCCGAGACCTCTGCGTAGCAGTCATATTATATAACCACTACGCCACAGAGATGAAAGTATGTAAATAGAGTCTCAAAAGTTTTTATCTTAGTATTTTTTACAAATTCAATTTGAAGACAGCTGGCTTCACTTCTACTTTATTTAAAGTAATGCAGGTGTACCTTTAAAAGAGTAATAGTTCAAATGTTCTTGTCTCTAGATAAAGTACCTAATGTCCGCCATGAATATTTTAACAAGACTAAGTTAACTTGAGATGCTGAGGCGATGCAAATCGGTGTCATGTAACGTTGCACAGAGAAAAAGACTTATGAATATTATGAAAACAATGTGACGTCTTGTACTGTGCAATATTAGTAGTAAATGTTTTATTTTTAAATTGTATCTACAACGTATTAATAGTTAAAATACTTGGATATGTTTTTCTCTACAAAAGATACTTGATGACCTCTGTGGCATCGTATTTGCAATTCGTGCTTGCTACGTAAAGGTTACGGAAACGTAAAAATATTTCCATTCAATTTTTGTGGTATGAGTGTGAATGTTTGCGTTGGTCTAGGTGCTTTCTTTGCATAAATACGAGGTATTATCTTGTTTTCAATGCAAACATTCGTTTGCATTGAAAACACATATCGGCGCATGCGATACGTGGGCGTGCCACGTATCGCATGCGCCGCGTGCCAAGCGATTCTCGCCTAAGGGTGGTCGAGCGGCAAATACCCCGACTGTACATATTTTTTTTCCTTCTATTCTATATTTATACAATAAACTTCAATAATTAACAAAGGGATGTAAAAGAGCGCAGTAACAGTCTACACATTTTCACTTTCAGCCAGAACTTTAATGAGTATCTAAAGTATTATGTTTCAAAACTACTCGCTGTTAATTGTTACAAATATTTGTACAAAATAAATCTTAACAATTATGAGAAACAAAACTCGAAAATATTCATGAAAGCATTTGCTAGCGTGGTGTTACAAAGGTCACGCTTTTGTCCATCACTAGACGAAAATGATATAATGAGATAAAAGCCTATTAAAGTCCCACTCAGGAGACAATTTTTTCCTTGCTTACAATTGATATTATCTTATAAGTCGAGTTTTATAATACTCAAAATATTAAGAATGAACTGTAATAAAAAAAAACTAACAACTTCATTAAATACTGTTCAAAGCAACTATAAAGTTACAGCTGTTTAAAGAGACGACGACTTTATTACCTAATTATGTCTTATTGTTTTACTTCTAGCGAAATAACTTCAGTACAAACTCAACACCATGAACATATGGTTGTTATAAAAAGTAATAAACATTTAGTCTTTACCGAAAGTGTAGTAATGGCGTGGGAGAAAGCTATTAGTGCATAAAGTGGTGCACTCTTCTGCTACCTACTTGCTAAGTAATCTGTCAACTGTAATTTGCTATAGCGTTGTGCATTACGTGAATGTAAGAGAGTTACTAGCGCTGTCTGTTATGAGTCTTCTTACTAGTATTTTGTACTACTACAGATCTCCGTGTGGTGACGGAGTAAGAATATAATATGTCACTACCCCATCTCATCCCATGGGTGTCGTAAATACTAAATAAGGGACTATCCGTGAAAATTGCTTTTTTGATATAAAAAGAAGGAAAACTTGAAATTAAACCTTATATCAATCCGGCTGGCCAGCGTGATATTAGCAGGCCAAGTATCCCTACGTCACGGGAGGAGGACCGTCCCTGCAGTGGGGCATTAATGGGCTGTAGTAAACATTCAAGTTCCTGCACACAAACTATCAAATATTCTGTACCTATTCAATTCAAACCTTCTACTTGACCTATTTTTTTGTAAAATGACATATCTACACTCTTAGAAATATGTTTTGCTTAGATCCCTACGTTTTATCATTTGCATTTTTCATGACCGACTCAATTTAGTATAGACTACCCAACGTTTCGGGCATGTCGTATACGCTTGTAAATATCCTGTGGGATTTCCTAAGTTAGTTTTTCGACGCGTATATCTTTTGAAATATTCACATAATACGAGATTTTGATATAGAGTACCTGATTTTGTTTTAAATATTTTATATAATGCGAAAATTGAATATCAATTATTTTACACATTAAATTAATACTTTTACCTACAAGATAGAGACAGCCGTGTCTAGTTCAGGAGACAGGGTTAAATAATAAATTAATGACTCGGAATTAAAATTTCAAGTACAGTAATATAATAGTACCTAAACTGCATTTTTATTTTTATTTTCCTATGTGTATCAACAAAATTATTTAATAAAGTGTATTTAAATAATTTTTAACATTAGAGTAAACTAATGTTAAATAGTTTCTGCGAAAAATAAATCAAAAATATTCATTTATCAAAACAAACCCTTACAAAAGCGTAGGTATATAAATATTATATTCATCATTATACTGCCCTTTTAGTGTTACTAACACGACCGAAGTAGACATTTTAAAAGCACATTGACATAAAAACAGACTCCCCCTGTAACCAAAAGCCCATCTAGCGAAATTGCCATCCGCTCGCTCATTACCGACTGAGCCAACCGCGGGATCCGATATCCCTGCGCACGTGACTAAAGGAAATTGAAATCTCTATCGGTTAATCGAAATATTGAATGGAGTTTCTAAAAACAGAATTTTAATTATGCACCAATTTTGTCTTACGTTTTCAAGTTGAGTTTATTCTTCTTTTGTGGTACATTGTTTTATAATCTTTAAAGTGGAAAGTATCACCGAAAGTAAGTCAGTAAATAAGAATTATTATTAATATGTATTACAGAATCATAACAGCCCATTAATGGCCCACTGCAGGGACGGGCTTCCTCCCGTGACGCAGAGATAATTGGCCTACTAATACCACGCTGGCCAGACGGATTGGTATAGGGTTTAATTTCACGTTTTTCTTCTTTTTATTTCATAAAGATAATATTCACGGATAGTCCCTTAGTCGGTTCTTACGACACCCATGGTATGAGATGTAGTGGTGACATATTGTATTCTTACTTCGTTACCACACGGAGTAATTACCATATCAACTAATTTACTTGCACTGCTGGACATAGAAATCCTCCAAACACTTTCAGTTTACTTGGAACAATGTACAAATCTCCCAGAATATTCCAGACTATAAATATTTAAATACCGTTAAAACTAATTACGTATAACCGCAATGTGCGTTCTGTCCACGAGACAACAGCTTAAAATCCCTCGTAGCACTATAGTTTTTATAAACCACAAATGAAGGTTTTTTTAAATGTTCCTTGTACCTCGATGTACCTAACAATAATATTTAAGTTAATTTCAAATTTATTTTGAAAAATATATAACGCAATCAGACTTATTAATACGACAGAACTTCAAAAAAAGAATATAACTAGTTAGTGTAACCCCTCTTTCCGATTACACTGTAGGCAATTAGATATGGGCAGTGTGCTCATTGTCTTCGCACACTACATCAGGCACGGGGACATATTCAATAATACTCCTAAGCAAATAGAACGAGGGGACCTATTTCTCATAATAATACTTACGTATTGAATCGCACAATTTGTTGAGTGATTTCTTTTACATTTTATGGGGAACAGTAAAGTTTGTTCATTCTTATTAAAACATTTTTATCATTGATTTAAAAAAAATTAAGCACAGTTTTATGTTATGTTCTCGTACATTTTTGTTTTGACGGCAAATGTTCTTGTTAGAAATTGTAGCTATTTTATATCGTGTACGTAAAATTATTGTATTTTCCATAATAATTTTAACCTAACGTACAAACATGCTAAATAAAATTGTGGGCAGTTTGCAGTCGTAAGCAATAGACATTTTGCTTTGGAGACGATCCGATCATAAAGAGTTTAATTGATTGCCTATGTTCCGTAGTGTTTAAAGAATATGACTAAAACACATTCATGGTCTTAGATCTAATGCGTTAAAATAAATAAAAAAACTTGGCACATATACTTATTAATCCTTCTGACCAACGTGAAAAGTGAAAACCAAGTGTCCTATGGTGTTACGGGAAAATTTGGCTCAATAATACCACGCTGTTTAAGGACTCCCCCACATTTGGCATCGGCGTTCCTTGGGCATATAAGCGACGCACGCTCACGCCGCGTTCGACCAGCGTTGGAATCGCATGTACGCGACGATCACGTGGGGCTTAACCCCCTTCAGTTAAGAAATTTTAGAAACCATGCTACGCTACGACTACTGACTAAAACAAAAACAGGCAGCGTGGATAGCGGTCAAAGAGGTAAGAACGTGACGCGAAGGCCGCGTGTGCGCTACGTCTACGTCGCGTGAGCGCCGCGTCGACGCTCGAGGGACGCCTACGCCTAATGTGGGGTTAGCCTTAGTAGTACGCATCCCGGTTCCATAGGGAATATGACATATCTTTCACCTATGCAGTCGGCGCCGGGACGTCTTTTGACAAATTTCCCACGTTAAATTTCTTTATTTAATCACTACACAGAAAACTCTGACTAAGTAGTCAGAGTTGACTGAATAGTTATTAAGTTATTAGGGTCATTTTCTTGATACGAATAGGTTTTCAAATCTCAACCATTTCTCATTTATAAGTACTAAAATATTATTTTAATAAATTTTGACTTAGGACGTAAATTAAGGTGTCATTTGGTGCTACCAAATACACCATACACCCAATAACTTAACGTTAACCATTTTACTCGTAATTGTAGGCCATTTATAGCCGTGGTTCTATCTACGTTACTTTAATAAACTTTACTCAAGTTTGTAACGTGTTTCAAATTAACATCATCCCTGATGTACGATTCCTTATAAGTCCGTACAAAAAATAATGACAAAAACCGATATTCCATACATCCCGCCTGATCAGTCCCACTGACCTAAAACGAATTTACAAAAGATAAATAAAAACAGCGAAGGTGAAGATTTCGTGATTAGAAGAGTGAGAGATAAGACGGGAGGGTAGCAGGCGTGTTCTGAAGCGACCCTGATGGAACCCTCCTATTATGAGCTTGCACGACCTGATACTTGAACACGTCTGCTTGCCACAATCTTGAGAGGTCCTTTATTTTGCCATTCGTTTAATTTCGCTTTTTTACCTTAAACTTGGACCCAGAGTTTCGACTTTTATTGATTCATATATGCCTTGTAGGCATTTATAAGTACTTTAACAAGTCATTAAGAAAAACCTCTGTGTTTGGCAACCTTGCAAAGTACTTATTAAATAAACGACTTTGTTAATCATTCTTGCATAAAAAAAACTCTGGAGGCTTACTCTCGAGTACTTTCGTAAATGGTTTATTTTCATCGCAATATTTTCGTTTTGTTTTATTTTTATTAATTTGTTAACATTTTTATAAGGAAGTGAAATTATTAAGTAATTTGGTTATATTTTTAAGTTCTCCTTCTTTTTTTTGTGGCTTTTAACTTGACATTGGCGCTTCCGGGCTAAAATTTGTGTATTTTTGTTACGAAAATACCTAATGATTACGGAAATATTTTATTTTATAATAACCAACTTAAATACTAGGGATTGGTTGCCTGGTTTTTTCAACATGTATTTCTATTTCATGTAAAAGTACCGATACCTATACTTAATAACCAAGTTTCTATTTTGAAAGATAATAATAATAGTTGTTCTTGAGATAAAGGTTAATCCATTATATTTGATGATGCTATGCAATTCCATCAAGACTAGGAAACGTTCGAGTGTATAATCTGAAACGATTATAAATTATTAACGAACTTGAGCTCAGCCGAGGCCGCCTGCATGACAGTAAGGTGTAAATGGAGGCAAATTCGTCAATTTATATGCGAACAGGCTGCCTTTGAGATACGCCTTTGTGACTCCAAAAATTCTATTAGTTTTTTCTCACTATACTGCGCTACAGAATTAGGCGCCATAAGATCGTTTTTAATTAAATATTCAGTTTTGACAACTGGTTAATTACATTTTTTGAAAGTGACAACATTTTCCGGTTGTCGTTAACACTGATACTGTTTCTTCTCTTTTTTTTAATATATTTATTTTCTGTACTAAATGGTTAATGCTTTTATGTTTATGTTAAGTAAACTAATCTTGCAAACAAAGTGGAAAATTAGAAACTAATTAGGAGGTCCATCCTTGGTGTAGAAAATTAATAAGCTGAATGAATGAAAAAACAATTGTTATAAGTAGATAGTTTACTGATTAAGGAAGGCATTAGGCGGTCAAAAATAAAACTGATTATTTGATAGAAATATTAAAACTAATAAAATACAATATTAAAACTTTTACACAACAAAATTAAAATTGTGTTGCAATTACCAACGTAATTACCCTCTAAAGACAAAGCATACTAGTATTTTCACATGTCAAATATATCAGTATAAATAAGTAGCTTGAAATATTAATACTCCGCTCTGTGTTGAGCACATGGAATAGAAGCGGAGCATCAACGAAATTGCAAAACCGGGAAAAAAAAACCCTCTTTAGAGCTCAAATTAACGCAGTTGAAACGCGTGAACAGTTAGTCTGGAATAAAATTCACTGTCTGAAATATATTTTAGATAGTCTGAAATATAATTCTTTTTAAGTCTTTTCTGACTACGTAAGAATATACTTAAAATTCGTTTGTTTATAAAACCAAAAAAAATGTTACTTATTTTGATGAAGTATTATTTTATGGCTTCAAATACGTTGTGATAAAGGAAAACCTTTTAATAAAATATTATTTTAATAAAAAGAATGTCCTTTAATCTGTATTTTAGGTTTATTTGTGTTATTATAATTATTATATACGTACATAATATTTTGAAAGTCTATGTTTATATGTCACAGGTCTAGCAGATGTTGTAAAATTAAGTTATAAAATAAAATGAACCGTGCAACAAAGTGTTTTATTGCAACTAAAACCCACTATGACAATTATATATCAAAAGTTTGTGAGAACACAACATCTTTACACATGTTAGTGAAATATATCCACATAACATAATAATAGTTTATTATTCTTTAACAAAATCTAAAAAAAGTTTGTTATCCTAATAGCAAATAAAGAGGGATTTTATTAAGATAAAAGTTAATAAAATAGTTATTAATACTGTTGTTAAATGTTGGCGTGGTACAACGTAACCTATAATTTATACATTAACATCAATGTCACCATTAAAAAATTCTTATTAAATTACTTTCGTAAAACATAAATATTTTGTCCTATATTTATTATGAAATATATAGGCAAGGTAATATTTTCCTCATCTTTATTATTTAATTACGGTTTTTTTTATGGTTATAATAAAGTCTTATTACGTGGCAAACGTCGGGGCTCATTAAAAATCTCTTTTCTCGTTGCTTGGCTTTAATTATCCGTTTTCTTTGTTCACGGGCGTTGAGCTTCTGTTCGTACACTCGCAAATAGTTCGTTGTATTCTGTCCCATAGTTTCAAAAAATGAAGTAAATGACACCGTAAATTTCAAAATTGGCGAGTTCACTGCTTTTGACGTGCAATTTGTAACTGCATTTAAAGAACTGTTAGGTGTGTTTTAGAGTCCTAAATATATGCAATTGTTTGTAAAATTACTGCAATTTAAGAACAAAAATGTTACCATTTCTTCAGGAAGTTGTAAGCTTAATTATAATGGTATAGGAACACTATAAATGACCAGCGTGGTATTAACAAGATTGTTTTTTCCCAACACAAGAATACCTACCCACAGCGGTAAAAAGTAAACGTCGTCGTCAAACTAACTGTGTTTTGATGTAAAATAAAGTAATCTAAATATTTCAAATAAAAAGCTCCCTTTATTCAATAAGCAGGCCTTTTTAAAATAATAAAACGCGTCGACTTAAATAAAAAGTCGAGTTAGTGATATATATGACACAAATAGATCCAAGTAACGTTCAAGTTTCAAAGTCACTCTCGCGTTAGGAACTAGAAGAAGCCACACAATGTGCGATTGACCACAACACGACAAATCACTTAGCTTCAGTCTCATACTATTTTCAAGCGACCAATACTTTTTTCTCTAACCTTATTTTCATTCGTTTTTCCCCTTCTCTTAATATTTTATTACAGTGCTTCACGACGATTCACTATCATTATTCTTTTGTTTCTTTCTTGCAATTAAGGGTTTTCATTAATTAGCTCCGACAATTATTGAGCTCAGCGGACTACGAGAAAACTTAAGGAACAAATGCATTAAAGTTTTTATTATTTTATATGACGTGAGGTTATTGAAAATGATTGATCCTTGCGGGGGAAAATTGAATGATAAGTATCAGACCCTCGGTACTCGTACATCATGGTTTTTAATATTATATTTGTAAAAGAAAATAAGTATTTTGTGTATTTAGGAAAAAATATGAGGTATTGAGGTTTATTCTTTTGATGTAGTGGTCACTTTGTGTTTTTGAGGATTACTTACTTATGTTGAAATCAAACGGGCCACGTTGGTTTCATTTCTTACTATGTTTCGTCTTTTAGAAAATGGATTTCGTTTGCATACTTTTAACGACATTATTTTACTGAAAGATAAAAAAAGCTTTGTACCTGATTCTTAAAGCACTATTTAAAGTATTGTTGCTTGTGATTTTAGCAGTTTATGGTTCCGTCTTTGTTTTAATGTTCGTTTCGTAACGGCATATATAAAGTCATCAGCCTAGTACCCTCTCTTACGATTTGACCTGTCTACTGATCCACTGTAGTAGAAACCAATAAGTGACCACATTGTATTAATAAACTCAGCTAGTTCATTATACAGCTCTTTCTCATCGTCGTTAACTTTTTACTTTTATTAAAAGTAATCTAAAATAGCACAACTGATACGTTGGTGACTCAGGCATACATCATTCTACAGTCAGCTCTCGAGAATAGTCGTGCAATGGCATACGAGGATCGATCTTTTGTCACAGATAGGACTGTTGTAGACAACAAGTCTGATATTGCGATGATAGATCGATCTGAGTATCGAGTAATGGTTGTTGGATGTTACTGTACCAAAAAGATCGAGTGAAAAAGCGTATTTAGACGACTTTAATATACAGGAATAGTAAAGTTGTAATTTATCCATCTTAACTTTAAATTTTATGAGACAACTGATTATTTATGCGCTGCAGTTAAATAATAATACATGTTATAGAAAGTTTCACTTCTTGAGAAGCCATTTAGATATGCATTAGATATTCGTTTCAGGTATCAATTTTCTCATGTTTTCGAAAGCCATGAAGGTAAATGTCCAATTATTTTTTTAATATAGCGGTTCAAATAAACGTTTTCGAAATTTTTGTTTTGTTAACACAGAAATAAACATAAATGGATGTACATCCATTTACGTTCATGATGATGTATATCCATTTATGTTTCCTGCCAAGAACGATTTGCGGAAATAAAACTTGAAACCGTTGTAACTATATCAATTAAAAGGTGCAATCATGTTGCCTCCAAGATGAGAAAAGAAGCTCAAACAACATTCATTTTAATTTACAATAAAACTTTTTAAAAAAAGAATAACAGTCTATAAGGTCCGACCGCAAATTTATCATTAGTCCAATACAGCGGTTGATAAAATCATAATAAAAATGTTTTTGTTACGTCGGGAAATTTGATAGCCCAAGCAGAAGATAATTTTCAGCTCCATTTACTTTATTCCATTTTGGTGTGGGTAACGAGCACGTACGAATGAAGTACCAAATATATCTTTGTTAAGCTTGCTCCACGTTATGTCCTAATCGCTATCGAAGTCTATCAAGTTTGACTGCCCTGATGGCGTGTTGGAGTGGTCGTATAGCTATTAGCATTCTGTTGAGTTTCGTATAATATGTGACTCAAAGATGGGATTGCGGTCCGTACTTAATTTGAGTTGAGACCTTTTAACTAATTGTTTTATAAATATTAAATGTATATTAACTTCGTTTCAACGGTGGTATTTGGTGTATTCTAAAAAGGAAAAAACCGATTTAAACTCAAGACATGTAATACAATGTATGTAAAAATCGTTCATTAAAACACAATTTGTTACCTTAATGTAAGCAATGTAGTACAACAAATCCCTTAGCAAATAAATTACAAAAAGGTTCGATGTTCGTTGCAGAGTAGCGCATGTGGTAGCCTACTGAAGAAGCTATCATGTCAATATATTATTATGACGCGGGTAGTCAATTCATCATAATTTGCCTCGATCGTTCAGCTCAAGATGGTTTCTTTCGCTTTGCTCCCAGATTTATTCCAATATGTTTTTTGAGAACAATTAAGTAAGGTATGCCTCATCTCTTTTGTATAAATTTATTTTATTTAAAGAATCATAGGTAAAATGGATATTGTTTTTATTTAGGTACTTGTATTTAGGAAGTTTAGGATTGTTATTATGATCTAAATTATAATAGCAAAAATTTGTTTACCTCTTTTTGCGGTGAACCAATATCTTTTACCTTTCACCAATTTAAAAAAAACATCGAAGTAGGTATAACAACAGATCCTTTTGTCGTATAGTATTGTTACAAATACCTCTTTACATAAATCAAGCAATCAAAGAACAAAACGTTATATTGACTTAAATAATAAACGAAATTGCAATTCAAAATTACAGTGTTGCCTCTATAAATTCGGTTTCATTACCAAGAATATTGAATAGTTTACAAACACCGAGAAATTGTATAATTTAGAGCATCGCCAACTTAGTAAAGACTTGCTAAGAGTTAACCTCTGCAATTTAGTAAGCGGACCTAAGTGGAATAATATCGTTACGCAGAGGCAAGGAACAGTTTGGGCAAGTGTCTCGCCCGTCCAATAAGTCACTTTGTTATTTATTCAAGTGAATGATTATAGCTGAGGTTTTCTCACCAAATTCAGTTTAGTTCAGTTATGAATAATGTAGAAATGTTTGCAGAATCTTTCTTGTATTTTATTTTCATTTAAACGGGGATACTTTTACAACATTTTAGTCATTTATTAAGATGTTTTCTGCTGTAAGGACAGCCATCCTCTAGTAATAAAGAAAATATTTTCTATACAACACTAGCTAGACGAATTGATATAGGAAAAACTATGTTGACCATGAAGGAGTTGTCTCAAAATTACCGTCTCTCTTATCATAGTTATACGCGATTAAAAAAACACATTTAATAACTTTTTCTGTAGAGCAAGGAAACTTTTGTTGATCTACTATGGGTAGAGCCATTCTGACTTTAACACGATATATTAATTTATTTATTAAGGTTTACTACAGCAAAAGTATATAACATTGTTACAATTAATAAATACAAGTAGTTTGGCTGATACAATTGCTAATTATGGATTAACCAATATATACTTAGTCGACATAAAAAAAGCATTTCTTACTTTGAAAGCAATATGAATCTTACTTGTTTTAATTAAATATACCTTGCCAGAAGTTCTTGTAGCATCAAGGTACTTAAATATACATAAGTAAAAATATTTTAAAAGAGGAAAATGATCCACAGGTCAAGCGAGTTGTGGGCCAAAACTTTACGTCTTTCTGGCGTCTCGCCAACAACAAGCGCGGTATACTCAGTGTATCTTAATCATATTATAATAGGTCGTTTCATAAGTTTCAAGTGAAACATTTTACACAAGACAAATCGTAGCGGTCTAATATCAAGGTGGTGTCATCATTACGAATACAAGTACATCAAGCTCTACTTACTGTCACTGTCGAAATGAGCTGAATAATATTATAAATAGGTGAAAGGACGGGCAGAACTCAGGTTACATGGTTCGCGTTACATGGAGAAAAAAATGTCAGAAACGCGATTCCCTGAGTGACAGAACAATAGGTTTAATCTTCACGTAGTAGAAAATGTGACGGAGGATAGAAAGACGCTCGAGTAATAACAAAACTTCAACGGTTTTTTGCTACTTATTTTAACCTATATTAAAATACCGTTGTTATAAAACGGAGGGAGCTCTTTGATGCGTGATTTCGATGAAAACGAGAAGTAAATCCCGTTCTTGTTATTTAATATTAGCATGTGAACTGAGCAAGTAGGTAGGTATGAGAGCAAATATGGTATACCGAAATAATATTAAATGAGATTCGTCACAATTTTATACGAACCCTTTATTATTTTGTACGTACCTACCGAATCAAAATATACGTGTACGTTCGTGTACATTTAAAATAATAATACAAAACGATTTAATATCAAGTTTGCTTTTAGAAGTTTTAGAAACTTAGGTATATAATGTTTCAGTTGTATATTCAAACAACAGAAATAAAACATAAATAAGGAGCAAGATCGAGAAAATAAATTTGCATTGCAGGTTAAACAATCCTAATGAAGAAACTTTGTGGGTTCTGTGATTAAGCGTACGGAGTCAACATTATATTATCTAGTTCATCTCCCTGATTGTCCAAATAGAGGAAGTTACCTCCGTTCATTTCATACGCGTGGTACAAAGTAGGATGTTGGTATAATGTTAGCCAACTAACGAATTATAGTGACCCTAAATGTTGTAAATGTGGTGAAAATAAACACGTAATATTACAGTTGATAGTGGATGGTTGCCGACCGCGTATTACGCAAACACGGTGCTTGACGCAACCATTTGTTAGGACCGTTCTTTGTAAACGTCTCGCTTTGTGATTCCCGTGAACATAGCGTGAACATTTTGACAAGTGGAATTTGTTCTGCAAGAGAGGGTGGAAATATACATCTCGCCAATGATAATTTTGCTGTTGTGTAACTGCTGTTGCGGTACTTTGATTAAGCCTCCGTTGTACAATCAGTTTACTTTTAATATTTTCCTCATATTGATAAAGTTTTATTTAGTATTATTTGCTTGAGTATATATTTTTTTAATATTGATTTTATTTGTATAAAATATAAAGCATCTGCACAAAATAACGATCTCTCGATAACTATGGGTGCAGCAAAGCGGAGAGTGAAGTCGTGTCGGATATGGTACATCATTACAACGGCATAGCAAACACCAAACATGCTCATTTTTTAACTTTTCTAATATAAATATTTTTTGTATCAAATCAATGTTTTTACTTTGATACTAAATTTTTTAGCTATGAATTTGAGTTAAAAAACTATGTTCCTGTATTTTATGTTTATATGATTTTTAAGCAAAAGACTTTCTTCATACGTAATATTTAAAGCAAAAATGTATACCTTACTATAAACTTAGGTAAGTTTGTTTTTAATGATAACAAGATAGAGTAAAAACTTTCATTACTGTGATGAATGTTCTATTTTTATTAAAGTAGGTATAGTAATAAGACTTCACGTCACCTGTAAGAAGGAAACGAGTGCAATCTGTCTAGAGTGAAGACATGGGGACCGTGAGTGTAATATGGAGAATTTTTCCGACGTTTAATTTCCTTCTGTAAAGTTTTAATTCGAGACATAAAGCGTGCTTAAAAGCGGTGTCTGGCAAGTTTCATCATCGTACAGATGCTTCGGTAGGAAGCTTACTTTACACACAAAGCCTACAAGTACAAAAGGCTCTGCCTCCGCTCCATTTTGTGTCTGACAAGCCGGGAAGTCGGGGAATGAGGCGTGTCAACTATGTTTTGACGTCACCAGTTAAAATGTTTAGATTCTGACGCGTGTTGACGTGCGATAACGGTTAAGACGTGCTTTTCTTCTTAATATTATAAACATTTTGTAATCTATTTAATATGGTGGAAATTTTGCTTAAAACTATGAAAAAATAATCTTTTTCTTCTTGGGGAATAATTAGTTTTATACCTATGTCCGTGTGGTGACGGAGTAAGAATACAATATGTACCACCCCATATCATCCCATGGTCGTCGTAAAAATCGACTAAGGGACTATCTGTGAATATTACCTAAATAGAAAGAAGGAAAACTTGAAATTAAACCTTATACTAATCCGTCTGCCAGCGTGGTATTAGAAGGCCAAGTATCCCTCCGTCACGGGAGAAGGCCGGTCCCTGCACTAGGACATTAATGGGCTGTTATGGTGATACCTCTGTCCGTGACTATAGAAGTACAAAACTAAGTAATTCATGACATGTTGTATTTTTATTCTGTATCCGTGTACGGAGAAAAGAAACAATCATGATTTCTGCACCCAGTGTGATTTGTACAAGTGTCGTGAAACCGGGTGCGCCAAAGTTCACCTAAAATTTCAACTCCTATAATTGGAAGTCCGAAAATGTTCTTCCTAACATTTTTCATCCTAACAATCGCAATTCCTAATTTTTTTGTCCCTAATATTAATAATCCGAAGCATTCAACTTCATAATTTCATTAGCAATAAACATCTATTGTACTATTATTTGTTTTCCTATATTTTCTCAACATAACCATCGTTTATACTATAATTTAAAGTCATATCTTTTTTGTTTAGATTTCTTTTTATTCATACTAATCAATATTATATACATTAATTTTGCGTAACTTTGTTGACAACATGTAGGTATAACATAATATACCAAAGACCAGAGCAAAACCAGAGTCCCTCTCCAATCATTCAGTCAAGATCCTGAAAAGAAATGGGTCCTATTTATAATTATTGGTTTAGGTTATGGTAGAACTGTGACCCCAATGCACGAGCCGAGCGAGCGCAGCGAGCGTGCCGCGGCAGCGGCCGGCGAAGTGCCAGAACCGAATTGGTCCTTTACTTATTGGTTTAGTTACGGTTACGGTAAACTCTCAGGCCATAAGCATAACTGTGAACGAGTTCTGTTTTATGGATTTCATTCATTTAAGACAAAAATTTTCTAATAATTTTAATAAACAATAATTTAAAAAAAAATGGTTTAATGTAAAAAGTTGTTTTATAATAACAAGAAATAGTATTAAAACAAAACTTTTTATTACTTTCACTTGGTAAATATTTCTTTCTAAGTATGAGAGAAAATATTATGGTGTAAATGTTTAGGGATAAAAGCGTTATGATAAAAAACATTAGGAGTTTAAATATATTTACATAACGATATTATTAATAACGACTTTCGGAAACATGAGTGTTATGAACATCGCCGGTAGCAATACAAATAGTATGAATGAAAACTTTAGGATTAAAAATTTTAGGAAGAGTGATCATTCGGACTACAAATCGTTAGGAAGAACATTTTCGGAAGAAGAACTTTAGGTGAGCCAATATGGACCCCGTGAAACTGATCAAAAAAGTCGCACATACTATCTCTAAACTTTTAATTGTTTTCAACTTAAATCAATCAACTAGCCTATCGCAGTCCACAACTGGACATAGGCCTCGCCCAACACGCGCCACAGAACTCGGTCCTGCGCCTTCCGCATCCAGTCCGACCCACAGACCTTTTTGAGGTCGTCGGTCCACCTGTTTTTAACTTAACCAACATTAAATAAGTATCTAAACAGTAGATAGTAACGATAAGCCAGATTATTTTAGTATTCATTTAAAATTGATTGCATCGACTATAATAAAATGTCAGTGGCAATAGTATTAATAAATAGAATGCGATAGTACACTCGGCCGGAACGTTTGGTCGCGTCACACGCACCTGTCCAGCGATTAAACTTTACCGTACGGTCAGCTATAATCTATGACATTTCATTTCCAAGTCATCTTTAAGGATGTCCCTAACATTGATTTTTAACGAGATACTAAATACATTTATTAGGTCAATTGATAAGTATGGTTGATATTTTCTATCGTTGTTTAGTTTACGTTGGTAATTTTAGGTTCCATTGTGTGTGTCGTCGTTTTTCCGTATTCTATGTATTATTTTAATTAATTACAACGTATTTTGGCGTGTATTTAAAGTAATAAATAAAAGCTTTTTAAATTAAATTACAAAATGCTATTAAACAATTAAGCAAATTAATATAGCAAGAGACATTTTGCAACGTGTCTTGAGTGTAATAGTTTATTAATTACAGTTGAAATATTAAATGAACACGATTCAGATGGTGGCGTAGGTAAGTGGCAACCCTAAGGGAAGATGCGGTGTTGTCTACTCTACGTTATTATTTTGGCAATAATATCATATTATGTTTCAGACGCTACACGCCCACCCTGCCTCTATACCTCTCCCCTCTCAAGACACCTCCCCTCGAAGCTGGCAACGCCAAGCTACAGAAATAGTATTAGAAATTCATATTCTATTATTGAACGGGTACTTTCGTATTTAGAACATGGCGCTTTTGTGTTTGTAAATTAGTTAACCAATGTAACCGGTTGACATTTTTATGTGTTGTCATTAGTGCTGTAATAAATAGTATTGTCTTACTAATTGTTGAGATACGTTATTACGATGCGAAAGGTAGATTACTACTGGCGATTTTCTGTTTGTTGATCTACTATACTTATTTTTGGATGGAATTTCGCAAGGATTGGCTACAGCTGTAATTAAAGAGTATACAAGAGACAAAATGTCCTCACGTTGCCTGTAGCGTTTAAGCCGTATCAATCATCAACGTTATTTCCAATATATTTATTTCAATATCGTATTAAATATATTTCATTTAAGCAATCATCCCACTGCACTGATAAGGAGGTTCTCTGGTGATGTACAGACACTTAGTCTACTAGTACCACGTTGGTCAGGTAGATTGGTATAGAATTTAGTGCAAAGTTTTCATATAGGTACTCACATAACCAAGGAGGAACCTTACTTTATTACTGCACGATGAAAAATTGTATGTACCTGTAACCAAAATAAATAAACAATTATAAATGCGATCGCCAATTAACAAACTTTAACAAACGCCCTAAATATATTATGGAATCTCATATTAAACATCCATGCCCAAATTTTTAACACACACACGTCATTAATAGGTTCTGCTTCGAGATTTCTTTCTCTTTCAGTCACTTCGTTTATCAAAATTATTTTAAGAAACATTTCTCCACGTACGATGCAAATCTACACACCATTACTACCCAATAATATAAAAAAAATATATTATATTAACTTTAAAATAACTTAATATTGACAATCAATAACATGCATTCTTGTGGCAATTCACCGTGAACTCGAAAACAAATAAAAAAGACAAACATAACATATAAAATCATGTGTGTGTTGTTCGTAAAGTGGAATGGAATTACATTACGTTGTGGTAGGAGTGACAGATAAGAGAACGTGTCAACGTGTAAACAATGGGTTTCCGACTGTGACGCCGGCAGGGAGGTGTTCTACCGAATATCTCTATATACACCTAACAAATATTATTATCTATGTATTGTTTTATGGGTTTCCAAAGATTTTGTTGAAAATTACGTATTAGTTCTTGTGGCAAATCAGTGGAAGTTGTAGAAACAAGGAACAAGTAACCAAAACGTATTAAAAAAACTATGCCCATCTGCATATTTTATAGAGTTTGCAAGAATCTTTATAATATCTAGTTAATATACTTTTTAGTATATTATAAAGAAAAAAATAAGATAGGGAAATTAATAGAGTCAAATCAAATGGCATATATATTCATTAGTTATATTTTAATTGAACCTCTTACATAAGAAATAGTTATCGTAAGAAAATCTTAAATCGAAATAGAAAAGAAAAATCCAACTTCTATAGACGATTAAGACATTTAAGTGATGGTTTTCTAGCTTGAAGTTCACAATCGACTGAGAGCATCAACATCCAAACCAACGAGTCGAAAGTTACTTTTGTTAAAAGTTAAAACTAAATTTAAAATATCTGCGACTGTAAATTTTATAGGCCTTTAATATAAAGTTAGAAGCACGATCCACTTCGATATCTTTGGCTTTTAGTTGAAAGAACAACGAATTCAACTTGCCCAGACTTTGTTAAATATAGGTACTAAGAAAGTGCCAGCCCTTATTTCGTGATTCAGACATCGGAAGTTTAAAAGCGTTCAAAAAGGTTTATCCAAAGAGATTTCATTATAAAATTCTTTGGTTTAGAAAGTAAACCTCATTTTAAATTTCAGAGATTTCGAATTCGAATATTTTAATACAGCGATGCCGACCCCGCGTTATCTTATAACAATTCCTTTGTAGATTCGTTTCTTACTGTTTAGATGTTTTTCTGAGTTATGATAAGCTTCCGTAATAAAATAAGATTTTATCAATATAGAAAAATTGAATCACCTTGTACAGTAATGATATAAACGGGAAAGATAATATTTTGGAATTTTGTGCGCCGTAACGTTATTCCTGCACTGATAATATAATAAAGGCTTTGTAAATGTAGTTCTTTATACAAATAGTCAAAACTCAATGAACTTACAAGTCTTACTTTTTATATAGAGTAGAGAATTTATTTGAAAACATCGTAAACTTACGTAAATACAATTTTATTATCGTTACATAAACTGACATCAATACATTCTGTACCGTTACTCACTTATTTACTATATCCAATTTGCTAAAGAAATTCGTACTCTATCAACTCCAATTGGTAACTCTGTGAAAGGACTTTTACCTAAATTCACTAAAGGAAATACCTGACGAAATAGCCAAAGGTTCTATTGTAAGCTTAGCCAATTCAGATGGCCGACTACGAAATGAGATCCTAATGTGATGGACACGGCTCCCTATCACAATGTAGAATTTAAATAGCTTAAAATCCAAATGTTGTTCTACTCAAATGCAGTATTTATGTTACTGTCTCGTTTAGAACTTGTCAGTTTCATGATAAATTAGAGATTCAAGAAACGAACACTGCTCATTACTCTTTTATGTACTTGAGTGAAAATAAATTACATTCATTTATTCATTTGATAGTAAGTTCACTTGCTGAGTCTGTTCTACTTGTTGGCCGTATTATTGGAGAGATGGTAAGCAATGATTAGTTAAAAAGAGAATTTAATATTTTTAATTAGGTTTCTGGACTGCTGTTATCAAATTCGCACTTCATGACATTGAGAGCAGTCAGTGTAAGACCTGCCTAGGTCTGACTTAACCTAACTAAAACCACACAGACAAGTCGTCGTGTATTAGAAGCTCTCGGAAGGATAAACTTAGTAACCTTCGACGGACATTGCATGCAAATATACCTCAGTGATCTCTTCAGTGGCTAGGGCGGTTAAATCTCTCGGCTAGAGGATGCGTGTACACGTTACGTTGCCATCTTGACCTGCTTGAAATTATCTACATGTGTTACTAACATGTTCAATAATGATAATAACTAGTAGTAGATTTGATAATTAAGACAAGGATCGTGACAAGTGGCGTTCTGTCGTCTCTGCCTACCCCGGACGGGATAAGGCGTGAGTTTATGTATGTAGGTATGTATAATTAAGACAAATTACTTAAATATTTAAATTACAAAATTAAGTAGGGTCTTACGTCTATTTAATATTGGGAGAGTCCCTTCTAAAACCGCAAAGGCAGTTAGAGACAAAATAAATCACGCGTAAGACAGATTGTGATTAGGAAGTTAAGTAGGGAAAAGTAATTTTTGACATTTCATCATCTACGCCAGACTTAGCGAAGTGGCAGCCTCTCATTATAGGATAAAACATTTTCAAACAATAACGGATATTAGAACTGTCAAACTTCAAAAATGAGCCTCTTACAATATTCTCGACGCAAACGTTTGTAGATTAAGAATAACTAAAATGCTTTAAATATTTTATCTGTAGTCTGGTTTTCGTTTGTTAAGGATTAAAACCTCATAATGAAATACTTTGTGAGAGCAAATTGTTTCTGTATTTTATTATTTGCAAACTGTTTTCTGAATTAATTGGTAATTTTTTCAGTCTAATATTTTGTAATAGATAATGTATTTAGTTAAGTATATTAGTGTTTAATAATTATGAATATAGGTACATAAAAAATTGATACACAATTTAAATTTGTTAAAGAGAATAATCGCTTAACATAATAATATTGTTTTATAATATTCTCAAACAGCTTAATCAATTAAGATAATTATTACATTTTACAAGCAGCGTAAACATTACTTGCCGTTACTCAGCTTTGTATGATTGGAGCATAGTGTTAAAATTTCAAAAGCAAGCAAAAAAAAAAAAAAAGTTAAGTTGTTGTTCGAAAACAAGGTTGTATATAATGACGCAAGTCGATGTAGACATTTGACTGTATGTCAAGTGTAGCTACGATGGATGTAGGTGAAAGGCTAAGAGGGTTCACTACACAAATGTTCAGAGTAGTCGCTCGCGGCGCCACTCCACGAAACATCCTCTGTGTTAGAGAACCCAGTGCTATACATTGCTTTACATATACAAGTACGTAGGTTGGTACTGTTTACATGCCTCTTACTTGTTCCAAGCAATTCTTGACCATGTGTAACCCATTGTTTGTTACAATACAAATAAAATTATTATTCAAACATTGTGAATAATATGAAGTAGATCCCAATATGAATTAATATTTTGATGGATATTGTTTTACATGTATGAATAATTTCAGTACTTATTTACATAGTGGTTATTATATTCATTTACAAACTATTATTTATTCTGTAATAGACTATATTTCAGGCTTTAAAGACACATGTGTGCCTATGCTCTATGTAAAAAAATAGCGCTGCATTTTTTCAATGAAAATCTTTTATCGTCCATCCATGTTTGCCCTAGGCGGGACAGGTGTGTCGGAGTACAGCTACTGAAGAAGATAGAAATACGAACTAAAACCTACGGGGTTTCTCTCCCTCACAATAAGTGCATTGATAAGTGTGTCATTAAACGAGCCATCTTTAAAGACTCGTTGTTTCATCATGTAAAAATTTTCATCATAATACTTATGTATTTGATTGAAACAGAGGTTAATAATTATGTTTAATACCTGTCTAATCTAACACTACAAGCTCTGCTTAGTTTGAAACAACAACTGCTAGTTTTGAGACTAAGTCAATGCCAGCACAGCATAAAAAGAAACATATTTTTGCTATGAGCAATACTTAGCTTATTAAAAAACCTAAGTCTAGACTAAGATTCTAAAAGTTTAATAATTTTTTTTACGCAATGTTATATTACCCAACAAACAAAATGTTAGGTAGGTAACATTATAACATGACGTCGCCGCGTAACTTTGCAGCTCTTCCCGCTGAAAAGTGAAGTTGTCTCATTTCCGCGCACTACCTACTTGGAGTCAGCCACCCAGAATCATATACGATACCCATAGATAAAGCACATATACATAAAGTACTATGTTGAAATATTCCACGCTGTTATTGTTTAAGTATTTCCGTGTGGTGATGAAGTGAGAATATTATTATGGTGTCACTCTGTCCTAACATTTGGATACCATAAAAACCTTTTAACGGAATGTTTTTCTTTCTAACAGTAGGAAAGTAAATAAATAAATAATCCTCACACATCCACACAACGCCTTCTAGTCCCAAACGAAGCTGAGCTTGTAATTTGGATACTATACAACGGATAAACATATAAATACTTTTTTTTTGTACATACATACATATTATATATAGAAAACACCCAGACCAATGCAAACAATCATGTTCATGCACACAAAGATATGGATTTAGCGGGAATTGAACCCGAGACTTCTGCGTAGCAGTCATGTTATATAACCACTACGTCACAGAGGTTGTCAAAGGTATAAAAGTAGAGACGTACTACTCAGTGCAAAAATTTATCAGTTGTTTAGTATCAATTGTACGAGCTCTGCTTAGTTTGACAGTGGATAGCGTGGTGTGAATATCTGAGTATTATTTTATAAGTTACATGAATGTACTTGATAGTGTAACTAATTCTACTAATAGTAGTCAACAACTATCAACTTAACAGTGGTATATTATAGCTACGTCCCGTCTTGTTCCCATGGGGATGGCAAAAACTACTGAGAGGCTACAATGTAGTCTCCTGTGGTAGCCTCTCAGTAGACATGTACTACGATACTACTGACTACTAAACCTGCTCTGATTCGTCTGCATACATATCTTATAGGCTTAATATTATATGAGTTTACAAACTCTACGATCCTTTCGTGTATCGGAAATATCAATGTTTTATTTGCTTATTATACCAATAACATTATTGGCTTTTTTTGTAGGAATGTGTTTGCCTCTGAGGTTAATACATTGTTTATTTATTATTTACAAATACGAGGGAAACTAGGAAAGTTCCATCATCCTTATTGGGGTTTACATGGACTTAGAACAATACACACTTTATTAGGTATCGAAGTTATGTTATAAATAAATGAGCATTTCCTTATTGATTTAGTCATAATAGGCTTATTTTTCGTTTTTTCTATCCTGGTTATTATAAAGTTGAAAGTTTTTTGTGTCTTTTGAAGCTAGTAAATTCATCTAGCTCAAACGGCAGTATCAATAAAACATTTTTTTTTTATATTTGTCGAGCTAGGTGTTATTTAACCAACTAATAGTATATTTTCTAAACAAAACTGACACGCAATTTTAATCATTAAGACGGCAATTTAAATAAAAAAAATGAAACAAAAGCCGGTGTAAACATTACCAAAACGTAATGACACACCTTTAAATCCCATTTTATTTTCATAATTTATTCCCCAAATCTTTCCTAAAAGTTATTTAGTCACAAACATAACTAACATAATCGATTTTTAATCAACGCCATTAAAGTTAGAGTGTCTGCCTGATTGCTCCATCAGGAGATGTAATGCATTTACTGGTACATCACCACTACTAAAAGCAATTTAAGCCTACGCGACGTCTTCGCGTCACCCTTTGTATATATCCTACATAAAAGCTTTACCATACTACGAAACAGAATTTTACCTATACTCTATGTAAGTAAAGTGTAGCTAATAAACTGACTGTTTTAAGTTGACTTATAAAGTATTTATTTACTATTTTTACTAATAAAGGAAAAATATGACTTTTTGAAAATGTGTTTAAATAAACACATTTTCAACTTATCAGGTAGAAGACTCAGCGTAGGTAATTATGTAATAATATCTACAGTATTTATAAAAAATATGTGATCTAAGTGTCAAATAGTTTCCACGAAAATGATTTCTATTAAAAAATACACTCCTTTTTTTACTCACTATAAATTACAAACGAAGTACAAAGTCTTCGGATAACACAAATAAGAACATACACAACTACTTACTAGCTATATAAAATAGACTTGATATTGTTAAATAAAATTTTATAAAGGGGTGGAACTTTAACCAAAGTTTAACGAGCAGGTAAGTGCCGCTAACGCTTCAGTGTTGCTCTCTAGTAACTTTTATATAGTTTCCTTCATCCCTTTAACCTTACAGGCAATAGATAACAAGCTACAAGTTAGTTGTCTAAGTAATTGGACATAGAAAAATACAACTTAATTATTTTACATGTTTAAAACGTACTCCATCATAACTTAATCAAATGTTAAGTTAAACTCAAGTTAGCATATTTTCCGTATTCCCTACATTATAATAATGAGAACGCAAAGTTTCTAGACTTACATGCATGAAGTGGAATGAGTTGTATAATCACTTTATAAAGCTATTAAGCACTGAATTTCGATCTAGTAATAATTTTGGTATACACATATGAACGAGAATTTGGTACGTAAGCTCGGTAACTAGTGTTATAGGTAGTCATATGTTGGCACACTAACGTTGCCTGAGCTGCGTCAGTTTCTTGGCACTTAATTGATATTTTAACATGACTTGGTAAGCGAAGTATGTTGATAATGTTCTGAATATCTTACTCCTTGAAATCAAGAATGTAATATACATTTAAGTTTGCGGTAAAATAAACAAGTTTGTGTTATCAAGCAGTTAAAAACTTCTAACAAAGGATTACACTAGTTATTTGAAAGGTTTGATAAATAATAACAGTCAACATATATTGAACAGTATTAAAAAAAAAACATCGAAATCATACAAACAAGGCTTGGTAATGTTAGATTAAAAATCGGATCGAATAACATTTTCCAATACCTACCAAAAAGATATTGCAATTTATTTTTGTATCACATGTAATAAAAAAGCAATGATGTCAAATTATATTGTCTGTTATGTTGCTATTATTATTTTGCAATTCATACTGAACTCAATTTTCAATTCACCCAAGTGGTTGTATGTCTATTCGAATTACATCGATCATTGGTAACCCTCCACCAAGTGAAACTTGAACAAGCATTAAGGCATTTTATTTGTTTGTTTAGTCGTCTAAAAATATATTTTTAAGAGATATTAACTTTCGGTTTCGGTATAAAGCATTTTTAACATCGAATAATGCATGTAATATTTTGTAATGATTTTAAAGGTTTACTTTATCTAGTTAATTTACGTTAATTTATTTAAAAGCACAGGGTAGAGTCGTTATTAAATGCTTGTCAATAAACACAAACGTTGTTTCTTCACTTTGGCACTATATTATTAAATTTAAAATAGTTTGAGTTTATTATCATCAATTTCTAAGATTACACAGGTCAAATGTTTGCAAATAATTCGTGTCACTTTTTCTTCGTTCATACAAATATACTTTTAAACAGTGGTTTCGGTAGTACCGAAAGTCACACAAAATGGGTTCCTTATAGCGAGGTTACTCGTATTAATTAAAATCAACACTAATAACGACTTTGTTATTACCTAGTAAAAACATAACTATTCCTTATCCCACCTAGTCATATAGATTGTATTTTGGTATATTACTATTTTAGGACAATAACCACATTCATCACTTAGGAAAGTGATAAACGTGGTTATAATTTTGACTTACTAAAACTAAACTATTTAGTACTTTAGCGTTTAGTAAAATTGTTTTTCGCAGAAATAATCGCTTGACTACGAATTTATTAGTAGTCAGCAAAACTTAACAGATCTCCTGTCCTATTAATCATATCCTTTGTTGTACTATTATAGTGACGAGACAGCTAATGGGTGAAGGTAAAAGTCACATAATTTAATCTATTTATATCGTAAATCTTTTGATGTCCAGGAATTATAATAAAACGTTCAATGCGGTCGTGAACCGCGATGACTTACTCATAGTGTAGATTAAAAAAAGCCTTGTAGTAGACTTGAACAAGGTGAATACAATAAAGGAATACAAGAGTAACTGGGATTTGACAACAATCCTAACGAATCCGATAAGTTTGGTATAATAGTCTTAGAAAAATATTTTAGTGCGTTGATGATATGCCTTGTAAGAAAAGAAAGTTCAAAGAAATGTTTTAATTACAATGAAAGCTAGAATTATCTTTAAGTAGAAACTAAACAATTAGGTTTAATGAAAATATTTAAACGGTTTTAGTTATAAGATGTACGACTTCTTTTATTATATTCTTTTTTTTAAGAAAAAGGTACAACGTTTCAACCTTTTGTACTATTTAAAATGAATAGCATTAACTTTTTATAATTATTTTTTTACACAAAGCTTTCTAATGGCTACTGAATTATGCTAGCGGTAGTCTTGGAATTTTTACTCCTTGTCTTTCAGTTATAATTTTTGATGTAATTGATTTAAGTAGAGTTTTTATTCGAGAATATTGACTAAAAATATTAATAATTAATAAACTACCATGGCTCCGTAAATTATACTAAGTACCACGGCACTCGAAAATTTACGAAAACCAACTTGTGTACCATAATTCTGCGTGAAAAGGTTTCTTTATTAAACTTTAGACTGATGTGAAATAATTCTCCGATTCTTCAATAATTCAATATACTAGTCTACACAAAAACAAAGACAAAACATAATAAAATTACTACATAATATTTATTTCTAAGATATTGTCTACTTACCTGCTACATAATATATATTCTTATTTCTGAAGCAGACATGAGAGCGGCGAACTAGTAACAAATCTATTTTCAACTTTTATCAGTTCGAAAGGATACTGATTTATATTTATGTTCACTACATAGTTTATGCTTGTAACGATCAAAACTATGTTATTACCTATGATGTTTTGAACATGATTTACCTTCATTTAAGGACTAAAGGGTAGATTATTATTAATATGTTGCTGTTAGGGTGTGTAGATATTATGTCTGATAGTAGAACCAATGAAAGACGTCTGCTTGTTCTTAGTTGCATTTAATGAGTAATCAAAATGTGTTAAAGTACACTTATATGCTTACATAACAAATCGTATTACAATTACGGGAAACGGCTAAGGCATCTCCTTACAAATATGCGTTTTCGTTACTATGTTGATCAGCAAATACTCTGAGGCACTGGTAATCCATAGCAATACACAGAAAGGATCTTAATATAGTTTTGCTGAGTCTTGAAAAGTAAACAATGAATAATAATATGCCATGTGCTTCCTAATGATTTACAACACCCAGAAGACAGTGTTCTCTTTCATCGTGCAACTCTATTTGCGAGGATGAGGATGTGTGTAGCCCTATCCCGCCCTGTCGTGGCCTACCTACCATACAACTGAAGTGCTTCTTGTTTCTATAACACACGGTGAAATAAGAACACCGTGGGCTTAAGTCGGTAGTCCGACCCAAGACTCCGACACACCTACCTATTCATCGGTGCAGATAATAAAATAAACATCCACCAATCGATAAGTCTGGACAGATTAATCATACCGAATACAAATATAAAAATATTCTCATCGTTTGTTTTAAGTTTAATAATAAATGGGGAGTTTTGAAAAGAGAAAAAAATGTATTCGGAAATGAAGGATTTAGACCGATTGGCTGCAACAGTCGCTGTTACAAACGATATTTCAACTGGTCACTAGTGATAAATAAAAATGCGAAAAATGGTTTAGATTTCTGTTTAACTAATAGCGATTTGGATTTTACTACGTAATTCAATATTATTGTACAAACGTTTTTTTATTTAATTTCCTTTTTTTAATTTCGATGTTAAAATTGTCTAGAGACAGGCAAACCTGCTCTACCAATAAATAGAAAAAAAGAAGAAGAAATGTTTTTTGTTTCATATAGGCAATATCCATGAATTTTTCCCTTGTCAGCTTTTAGGACACACAGAATGAAATGGCATTCTTACTTCAAGTAGTTATATTTGTGAAGTGATCACCTAAAAGAGCGATAGGAACCCGGCAGAGTTTCTTGTGGGTGTCTTCTCTGTCATGGTAGTGTTCCGAACCCTCAGTAAACTTAGCCGTTAAGTTAGACGTGCTGTAATCACTATAAAAACTCTGACGTTCATATGTCATTGACTTGACTTACATGAAATAAAATATTTTTTAATTTCCTTTTTTTTTCAGTACTCCTTTTTCGTTAACTCACGAAAATCACATTATTTCATAATTTCTACAAAGAATCGATCCCTTAAAATATGTAAGAGTACAGAAAAAAAAAGATGATCTGTGTTGACGAAATTGCAAACTATACTTGTTAACTGTACAATATTGATTTTTAATTTATGCTGTCTAAATCTAGATTGCGCGATCCGATTATATTATTAATGGTACAAGGGCAAGGGTCGGCGCTGTATTACATTAAACACCTCGAAAGTGCTTGTCAAACGAAAATGACCCTTATTTACAAAAAACCAACACGTACGCAAGGAAAGAAACACCCTTCAAACACATAAAATATGATTTTACGTAGCACTATATTGAAAGATGAAAGAAAAAATCACGATATAAGTAATTTCTGTTTTTGAAATAGGTAGCTTTTAACTGTGAATTTCCTTTTTGAGCGATCGATAATATTTTACGTAGTTATGAAAGTTAAAGCATTGCGTTTCTAAAACATTTATATTTTTACAACGATAACCTATTATTGTTATAAAATAATTCCGTCTACGTTGCTGCAAACACTAATTAATTACTGATGACTACGATGTCCAGCCTTGGAACATTTATGGAGAAACATTCAAGACAAAGCGTAAACTGATGTTTATACACACAAGGGTTTTACTTGTACCGGCCATCTTCCATACAAGTACATTATTTTTATTATTGTTTTGTAAATATTATAGCAAATAAAACGGATGTAAGATTTCATTATCCTATTAAGAAATAAGTGATAGAGTTTGAATCCAAACCGGAACCTCGGTATCTATTTTATATGAGTGACTGTGATAAAAATATTATTCCAAGTCAATAGAACTTCTTTTCATACTGTAAAAGAAGGACGCCGACTTCACAAAACAGATAAGGCGATTGAAAATAATAATAAAGAGCCATCACATCCTTCTCAAACGGAGCAAAGCAAACTAAACTGAAATCAGTATGCAATGCAACGCTTACATAGCCATTATTGGAATAAGTGTTAAAGTGTGATGGTTCAAGACACATTCCAATGTTGCTTATGTTGCATTACAAGTACATTTTCTATTCAGAAAGGCAGCAATGTAACGTATTTTGTTTGTTCAAAGCAATGAAGGCAATTTGCTTAGTTCGCTGGTGCAATGCTGCAAGGCATCGTTTAGCATCTTAACAGACCAAATCATTGCGTTGCGGTGTCGCAAAGCGTTTGGCGTAGAACAGTTAGGTATGTGCCTATGTAAATTTGTATTCGTTGAAAAGCAGTTACGGGAACTGAGAGCTGAGAATGCCTTTGTTACATCTTCAGAATGAGAAAGCGCTTTAGGCTGTTATTTAGAAGTTATATAATATTACCATAGTTTAATTAAGTTTGTGTGGTTGTCGACCAAGAAAAAAGAAGGGTTCAATAGTATTTTATAATAAAACATCTCATAAAAGATACTTAAGAAACTACGACTAAACAATTAATTTATAATAGCGAAGAAAAATAACTTTACCAACTCATATTTGCAGCGTAGTATCCTTTAATCGCTGGATGAAGCATGTCCTTACATTATTATACTGGGGCATTTACTGTCTGATTTGACGAGAACTTATTTTTAGGAGTAAAAGATAACGTATAAGTAGCATAATGAGCTCTGAGTAAATAACAATTAGAATTCACACCGTGTTGGCTTTCATTGGCAATTGTAAAACACCAGCATATATTTTCAGATCATCCTTAACACTTAATAAATTATGAACGCATAATAAAGTTTAACAATGCGTCAACATTTTACAAATTCTGTTTGTAACCCTTGCCTTTGTGTTTAATATTAAGCTTTGGTAAAATGTCAGGGAAATCAGAAACTATTATAATACAGAATTCATAAACAGATCCCTAGCGACGCTGGTTGGGATTACACCTCATGTTTATGGACCACCCTTCTCTTTTGATTGAATTAAATGTATGGAAAATAGACATCAAACGAATATGAAAATAGTTACCTTTATGCGTGTGGGAAGGAAATATTCGTGAAACGCATCTTATAAGAAAACTGTTTTAAGAAAAAAACCGGAATTCTTTGGCGCCCTTTTTCTTTACGGTAGGGTGGTATTTCAAAAAGCTCTTTATGTCTTTTAAACCAATAGTTACATTTCTAACGTAGGCATTACTAAAATTTCTGTTTTAATTACAGTTCCCTCTGTACTAACACAAATGTTTATGTTAAATACAATTTGCTTACTTAGATTCAAAATGAAGCTTTAGTGAAGTTGTTAATTTTATCTATGCGAATTGGCTCGCAGTCAGATAGCCCCGAGGTTTGTAATATCATAAACATTTCAATTAATTAGAGTTTCCTTGTTACAAGGGCATCTAAGGGACCTCCTTTTGATTGTCCCTTTTGACGAACTTAATGTTTACATTCAAGAGTTCGCGCTCTCGTCTGTGTAGACCGTCTTAATAATTTGTACAGTTATCCATCATTATTCAAATTAAACGTCCTTGTAATGTTCGCAAATCGTACATAATTAAGATTATTAGTTATATTAGAACAACGAGCGATGAAAAGTTGTTAATCCTCCTTTTATTATTTGGATACTTAAGAAACAAGCCAACGATTAAAATAATGATAGGAATTATTTATTTTGTAATTTTCCTTATTTTGTGTTTAATTATTTTATACTTACTTAAATTAATAGAATTGAGAAATTATTATTGATATTATAATATTTTTGTAATAGAGTTTTCTTTTGTAATCAGAGAGTAGGTATTTTTTTTAAATATAGCATGGATTTTTTTAATAAAATTGTTAAAAAATCACTTAATAGCTCGATTGCTTTAATAAGATTGTTCTGTTTAAAAGTATTAATATTTTTTTCTACTTTTAGAATATGTTCAAAAACTTCCATTTAACCACTGAATTACCATTAAAGAAAGCTTACAAAGTTTAATGTTATCAGTTAAAACTTAAGTCGCAATAAGTTAGGTGGTGCGGCAACACGTCACAAGTTAATGTAAATGAACTTGAGAGCAAGTGCAGGTGTAGACGTTTGAGTCGTGGTGAAGTTCAGCAATCTCAGCGTGCCAACAAACTAGACTTGTGTCTTCATAGACTTGCCTCTCTCTCAGCCTTCTCTTTATCAACTTTATAAACAGTTTTAAAGCACGCCTTGATGTATGAAGCTTTATTAATCTTCCAGCATCCATATATCATCCTTTAATATAATATTTTATATTGAAGTTATATGGATGACGATGTCCATATAATTTTGAAACTATTGGTTTGTATTTATTGTAATTTATTAGAAAGCCGTTAAATTGAGGAAGAGGTTTAAGACGAATTATTATTTAATTGAAGTTTTATAAATATTATACTTAACCGTTTAAAACACGTTTTAAACTTGTATTTAACCACTGAATTACCATTAAAGAAATCTTACAAAGTTGAATGTTATCAGGTAAAACTTAAGTCGCAATAAGTTAGGTGGTGCGGCAACACGTCATACACCTTTATAAACAGTTTTAAAGCACGCCTTGATGTATGGAATTATATAGATGACGATGTTCGTCGTATTTTGTGGGTTCGATGATGTTTTTGAGTGTTTGTGTGTCTTACCAGTTAGCTTAACGTTATCACTTAATCGTTAACAGCTACTTTATAATTATCTAATTCATTTACCTATTATAATATTTCTTGAGGGTACTTTTACCATTTTCTTTTTTTTTTCCTAAAAGTTTAGAAAGGTATTAAGCGTATTGTAACGGATCTCTAGTAATAATTTTCGTACTATCTAGTAATAAGTTGAATAATTTGATTAAAAAACATCAAATCGGTACTCTATAGATTTGTACTAAATGTTAAACCGTTCGTAAAATCTAAATGGATAAAAATGATTAAATTTATTTTTCCAAATTAAGCATAAGTATTTTTCATGTTTAATTTGGCACGTTGATCGAAAACCGCATTAGTATTTTAAACGAATCAGTCGCAGTATTGCCTCTGGCAGATTACGACGATTTGAAATGAGAGTTAGGTTTATTGGTAGCAATATTGCATAAATAGAAGGCAGATTGGTAATCTGTTTCGGGCGAGAGGGTGTACCTACATTTATTTGAGTGAAGAGTGTGCAAACGTGTAGATTAGTTGGGGTCTCGTAGTTAGGGGACCGCTAACACCGACCCAGATACAAAAACAACTTGTTTGATGAAATATTTACAAAGCAAGAATGCATTATGTTTATTTTAAATTAAGTGTGTTGTTTGCTTAGTTACTATTTAATCTTTTATAACAGTTCCACCTATGTAAAAGTAATAAACCTCAGAACTATATGAGTTATAACCTATTTAGAACTACTTATTATGTATTTGTTTCAACGTTATATAATTGGAGTATATTAATATTAATATTATGTGCTCTAGAGACATACTAAATAAATATTCATTCATTTACTTAACACATACCAAATTCCATTGGAACTTATACCTTGTAATCAGGTGTCATAAAATGTCTGAGTGTCTCCAAAGAGGTCAGAATACATTTCCGAGTTACCAGAATTAACAAGTTAATTACCTACATACATGCATTAAGTACACCCATCATCAAAAAGGTTGTTATATATGTTTGAGAAATAAGAACATACGAGATGTCTCTATAAAATATTCATTAACAGTCCATGCATAAACGATAAAGTGAACTGAAATAACTATTTAAATGGATGGTAGTTAAATAAACTCAAATATCCATTTACAGCATTGAATACAAAAATAATTTATCTGAAACCGGGCAAGCGATACGTTCACAGAAGAAATGAGCTGTTACTGCTAGAACAGCAGAGTTCCATTACGATTGTCTAGCGACAATTTCCAAAAGCGAGTCGATCGGCGGCGCTAAATTAGGATTGACGCCGACAGGTTTTGTAAAAGCATTGCACTGTTGAATTATTAAGGCAACTCCGGCTGGCTCTATATTCGTACTGCCGGCAGTCAATGTCTAAGTGTATACGTACGTACTGCTCCGTAAACGGAACCCGGCTCATTTTCAATTCTGACACCCGGATAAAGTGGTCGGTGAATGAATATAAGCCGCAGTAGGCAATTTGTGAATAAAAAACTTTTTTAACGATTGCAAGTTTTAAACGTTGCAAATCTGGCTCGCCGCCTGCTTTCCACTGATTTCTATATAATTATTTAACCAGTTAACTATGTAGTTAAGTTATACTTATACCGTTTAACTCAGGTGGATTCATATACAACATCCAACTATGTGATCAAAACTATGCCTTCGGAAATTGAGTTTGAAGCTTATTGAGAGGGGAAAAGTTTGAAAGCAATTTCGTGAAAATTTAATGCTCTTGAGAACTTGTAAGAATGAGGAATTTGAGAAATGAAGCCAACACTGAGCATAGCTAATTTGTTACGAATTTATAATGAGGTCCAGCAAAGCGAGTTATAGTATCTACTCATAAGGTTATTTACCCCTTAACTCTTTTATAAACGATCATCATAACATCCCATTAATGTGCACTGCAGAGACTGGCCTCCTCCCGTGACGGAGGGATACTTGGCCTACTAATACCACGCTGGCCAGACGGATTGGTATAGGGTTTAATTTCAAGTTTTTCTTCTTTTTATTTCGTAAAGATAATATTCGGTTTTTACGACACCCATGGTTTGAGATGGGGTGGTGATGGGGCGGAGTAAGAATACAATAGTATTCTTACTCCGTCACCACACGGACATTTATAAACGATACAACGCATTTATAGCAAATAAAGTTATTTAAAGTAGTAAGCTACTTATTGATTAAAAATGCTTTTAAGAGATATGACTACGACTACATATTTAATAATATTGTAACGTAATACGGCTATAGCGTGCATTTTATAATAATAGTTTGATTTTACGTTCCAATTTTAGATAACTAACTAAAAAGCATATCGAATAAAGCTACATAAATACATTAGTGGACAAGTAATTATAATAATTTACTTGGTTATTGAAAGTTTTTATCAGTGTCCGATTTTGATGTTTTTATGACTATTCCTTTTAACAATAATTTGTTTTAATATACTTAATGATGGCCGTGTATGACGATATCATAATTACATTTAGTTTTACAAGGATATTATTTATAGTAATATTCTATACTAGTAGGTATATTATTGTTTCTGTAGTTTTGGTTAGCCGCAAAAAAGCCGAGAATCTACGTTAATTTTCGGCTTGTTGCTATAGTAGACAAATATTCTTATATTTTTTTAAACTACCTCCATCATTCAAAAGAAGTGTAACCCAGGGACACGGGAATCCTTCAAACGTTTTAAGCTTGCTCTATTCGTACTTCCCTCGGTTTGGCAAATCCCTAAGGGACTCTCTACACTACCGTACATACTCAACATAAACTAAGAAGTGATGTTGAATTATTTAAATTAATCACTTATTACAATGAATATTAATATTTTTCCACATTTTTGTTTTGTAACTCAACTTTGTATTTGGTTTTCATTTTTAAATACTGTATTTTTGTTACAGCAAAGTTATTATTTAAAACACTAAGATGTTTTATATCTTTTGTGTTTTGCAGCTAATATAAACTTAATACTAATAATACTAAATAAATTGTTTTTTATATCTTTTAAATAAACCACCTATGTTCGAGCTTACGTGGTTAAATAAGTAAGGAGCAACGTCTACGACTTTGTTTGTGTTTGAGTAGAGCTCTGTACCGGGATCATTGTTGAATGGTATCCTTAAAGCAGGGGTGTAATGTAGCTTTCCCTTGAACGATAGAACAAACTAATTAGTCGTTTAGACTATTTGCTTAAGCATCGTGATTGCTTTGTCGCCTCCGGGCATTCGTGAACATTGAACAGCCTTAACGAGTACATTGCTACATGTTTCTCTGTTAAGTACAACCTATTGTTCTCCTAAGAAGCAACTGTATTTATATAATTAGATATATTATGTGTGCAAATATTATAGTTCATTATCGAAGCGATTATAATACGCTACAGCTACTGTGTTAATACATTACACGCGGAATTGGGTAGTTGTTTTTAGAATTTAATTTAATAATAAAATTATTGTTTGGAAAATTTGTTTTGAATAATGTATTTTGCATTAGTATTAAGTAATTTGTTTTGAATTAAGTATCTAGGTACTTTTGTTGTATTTTATTTATGCCTAGGTAGGTATCTATTTCGATATTTATTTCATAATTGTTTTCATATCACACATACGAACTTTTTAAACAAAAGTTAGAAAATCTATCTAATTACCTAAAATGTATTTGCAATAAGCATAAACAATGCGAGCTAAAATGCAAGGTAAGATAACAGGACAACTCTCGTCTCGCGGATGTATTTTCGCCACGTGGGTAGTTTTCTACCTGGTGGGTATGCATCCCTTTTACACTAACGTACTTTTGATTAAGAGCAAGGGAGCAGGCATAAATTCCACCGCCATGAATCAATAACCTGGTGCACTCACACTAGGACATGTTTGTGTGCGCTTACGTCACACTACACTGGTATCCGCAGACGATATTTTGACGGGAGGCTAGCTCGTACTGTTTAGAAATTATACGGCGGACGGGAGAGCGCTCAGCGCGGATACAGCCGCCCGGCTACACTGTTGTATTAATAAACATTACGCAAATATAATTTGAACATCATTACTCTGTCACTAAATAAATACACGTAATGATCAAACTAAATTATGACTTACTTGTATTACGACATTTACATATTTATGTATTACTCAAACGTCTGGAATTGAAACAACATTACAATTGATGAAACATTCCAGCGAAAGTCATTTCAGTCATAAACATAAATCTGTTTTTTATGTTAGTTAAAATGAATGTACATCCCTTCAATCAACATAGTCTTTACAACACTGAATGACAGTCTGTGTTCAAAGGCAACTTTCGACGCTTTTTATTTACGTTAAAGTATTTCAACGGCATCTCAAGAAGGTAGAGAATTTCGTTTGAAACGATTTTTACATTACCAGATACATCTCATTTTATTTTTCTTTTTTCCTTATTAATTTTGAAATTACAAGTCGATAAGGAAAACGTTGAGTGAAAAGCATTACCAGTCTATGTGATCCCCACAAGTATTTATAGATTAATTCAGTCAGGCATTTTCTGTTTAATGGAATTTGATGTGCGGTTTATCGCGGTCCGTAGCCTGAACTGGACACACATGAAATGATATTTCAATCAAATTGTGAGCTAGACATTTAAAAAAATCGATCATACAATTATAACTGTGTATTTAATTAAATATCAACCTTAATAAATATCAACAAGACATTAGTTACGATTTTAGATAGTTTCACTGACAGCAAAAGGAAACCATTAAATGTTGCTATTGGAGGAAACTACCGCCCCTTTAGTACCCCGATTTGTGAACTTAACACATTATAATAATACGTGACTTTCAAAAGCAATAAGGTTTTATTTCGCATATTATATTTCAGAGAATGAAATAATGATAAATTTAAAATATGAATATAATTTTATAAAATAAATCTTGCTTATAATGATTAGTGAAAGAAAAACCATTCTCTTCATAAAATGTTCAAAATAGGGCCGCTATTATGAAAACCATTAGCATTGTTTAGTATTGTTTGCTAAACAAACTTGAGCTGGTTTAAAATGCACGACAATAGAGGTGGGAAACCGTGGACAATATACATATTATATTTTATTTTCATCACGTTCCGCCTGTTTGAAATATTCAACAGCATCGATTATCGGCTCACTTTGTACACCAATACTTTTTTATTCAATTTAGTAAACTGAGAAGAGTCTCGCTACAAACTTAGAATCATTCTCTTGTTTATAAAACACTTTCTTTTGACAATATTTAAGTTTGGTTTGATTTTCATAGATTCATTATAAGTGTTGTGATTGAGTTTACCTAGATTGTCTTTGTTAAGTTTGACTTTAATTTATCTCAAAGAGAACTAAACGATATGATAAATATTGGGTTTGAATTGGATATTTAAGATGATAAATTATGAAATTGTATTAGTTTAATACAAATTTTCCTAGTATATTTTTGTATTGTATGTTTTATTGACAAAACAATTAGGTTGGTTTTAATAATATAAAAACTTATGTGAACGTTTTAGTTTAACAAATTGACATTGACCCTTTACACAATTTCGTAATTTATTCTTCTTATGCCCGATTTACACATCGACAAGTACAGTAGCGAGTTAAAAAAATAGACAGCTATGTAGTAAGTAATAAGTAGTAAGTACAGTTCACACGTAGGCGAGTACAGTTCATAAGTTGCCGATCAGAGACGAAGACTAGTCGCGTCGGGCGTGCGTCGCCTGAGATTGTTTACGGTTATTTTAAGCGATAAAATGGACATTGAATACCAAATTACGCGCTATTATACGAGAAATAGTATTAACACTTGCACAACACATTAAAAATGAAATTTTAATAAAAAAGTATAGAATAAAAAAATACAGAGAATAAAAAAAAATATTTCTCACACTTTCACACAACGCCATCTAGTCCCAAACTAACCAGAGCTTGTACTATGGGTAGGTACTAGACAACGCATAAATATACCTAAATACTTTTGTAAATACGTACACATTATACATAGAAAAACAGACAAAAATAAAAATAAATACATATGAGAACTCGTGAACTGTACTAAACTCGCCCGTCTACACGGCGCGCGCTGCGAGCGCCGAGCCGGCGGGGTGAGGGAGACGCGAGAGAGGGCTACTTCGTACTTAACTCGCCAAAAAATAGGATCGAGCTGTATTCAAATCAACATAATCGGCAACTTACTACTTAACCTTCGGCAACAAACACATTTTTTTAATACGTATTTGGCAACAGGGGTGATGCATCACCCCTATTTTTTAAACTCAAATAAAACATAAGTATGTAAGAAAATGAATAGTATTTATTACGAGATCAATTACCTAAACAATTAAAAACACAAAAATAGTTTTAATTATGGTACTTTTAATTTGTATTATTATTATTCTTCATTTAACGCAATTTATGCAAATATCTTTGCGGTGTACAGTGCAAGCGGGCTGAAGGCACTTTGTGCAAAAAGTTTTTACTTTTTTGCCCCGTTTTCTTGGGCATAGTGCACATCTTGCCTGTTTCAGCAATTTTGACGCGAGCAACTGACAGCACTCACTCCAATGAGAGAATAGATCGAGCGTTAGAAAGGGATAGTAATAATAGTAACAAATAATAAAGCTTTTTAGAATGTAGTGGGGTGGTGAGTCACCCCGGTTGCCTTCCTAAGGTTAACTCGCTTTTGCCGTCCACACGCAAAAAGTTACTTAACTCGCCAATGAGGCAAGTTAACTCGCTACTGTACTTGTTGATGTGTAAATCGGGAATTGGTTCAAATCATGAATTTTCACAGTTTGAGCGACTAAATAATATGCACCAGAAAATTTTCCGATAAAATTACCAGAAGATATGAGCAACAAAATTACTTATGAACAAATTTTCTTCAGTAACTAACTTTTAAGCATCACAAACAAAATCAAATATTCATTTATGTAGAACATACGGCTTCATTGCCATACTGATTTGAGTCTTGTTTGCACAAATCTTGTTAGCGGCAACATCACGTTAGCTCTGGGCGAAAATGAGCTCATTACCTGCACCAAAATATATCGTCAGCTTAAAGGTAAAACCGACTAAATGCTGATTTTTGCAAAATAGGGTTAAATATACCATTTTTCTTAGAAAATCGTGCTCTTTCTAATGGTAAAACCCAATTTGCAATATAATACGTAGATAAAAAGATAGTGAGTGGAAATAACCACTAAAATAGGACTTTTCATAAAAATTGATACCAAAAAGCAATTATTGCAACATATTCGACGACTTTTATTTAACATCTTCGAATAAAACATATTATTCTAATATATCTCTTTTTTATTCTTAAAGTTTCTTTAGTTCTAATTTTATTAATCTACAAGTAAAAGATACTATCTAGATTTAGTTAGTATTGACTTTGGTGACAATTGTAAACAAAACTCAAATATAGAACTAATACCTACTTTAGCAGTGTAGTACTTTTTACTCGACGATTATTAAAATTAAGCTTTAATAATAATAGAATAGCAATTTACATTAACCTATGTTATCAGTTTTTTCCATAAGAATTGAGTTATTTTTATGTACGAAATAATCTAGTTGAAAAACCAACTAAAACTATCTATTCGTTAATTGCAATATTTAATTCGTCGCGTACGCATACGCAGTCGTTTTTTTACAGTGTTTTACGGAACATACAGCAGTAAATTCTATGACAGAATGGCTTTATATTTTTCGTAGGGCAAGATCTGCAAAGACAACAAAGAATAGAACTAACAGTTATTTCAGATCAAGACAAGGGATTTATCCCCGGAATATCTGGATGTCTGGAACATAATAATTCTTTAGTAGCAGAGAGTCTAAAAGATGCTAGAGCAAATGAAAGGCAAATAACAGTTTGTTGCAATGGTATAACTTTCCGCTCAAAATTTGTAATTGCAACGAAGGACGGACATAAAAAGCCCCTTAACTACAACGTGGGCCTGTTCCAGGGGTGCTGCTTATCCTCTATAGTATTTAACACAGTACTAAATATACTAATAGATAAAATAACAATCAACATTGTTTGTGTTTAGGTAGGCGGGATACGAGATATACTTCATATGACCCCAGGCTCGCTATAGGCGGGGAAAACGTTTCAATAATATCAGAAACCGTGCCTTTCAAATTTCTTGGGAGAAAGATAAACGATTAAGGTCGCTCTCCAGTACTAGACGATGTCGTCAATAGTTTCATAAACGACATTGAAAAAGTAGACCATCAACCGATAAATAACGTAAAAAAAGTCTGGATATACGACAACTATTTAACATCACGTCTCAACTGGCCTTTCCTCGTGTATGATTTAAACCAGAACCTCTTGAAAGAACTAGATGCTAAAGTGACGAAAACATTGAAATCGTGGCTAGGATTAGTTCAATCTTCAAGCAGACTCTTCCGCTCTGTATCGAGACACAAGTAACTTTGGGATGAAACTAAAAACAACATCAGAACTCTACAAACATCTAATAGTCACTAAAATGTAAGTCTTATCAACATCTAAAGACAAAATTGTTTACAATTTCGTCTTATATCCATCCCAACTGATAAAAATTCATCTGTCACCAGCATTACTTAAATTCTACCTCAACGCCTTCCAATTGACTCTCCCCGATCCAAGCAATCTTGTAAGATGGGGAAAAACCACGGACAAAAATGCACGGAATGGGGCAAAGAAACTGGTGCGGAAAGACACTTATTGGTAGGCTGCGAACTGCTTTTGGAGAGGGGTCATTATTCGCAACGTCACGACAAAGTACTAGGGATCAGTGAGTTTGTCAATTGCTAGAGCTAGAAAAGGACTGACTACAAATGTAAGACAAAACATTCAATTTGTTAAGGAAGGCACTACTAAAAAGACCACCCCTTGCCCTGAGCCCTTTTCGGTCCTGAGTTCGGCAGACGATTAGACACTACTGGTTGACGCGTGTGAAAAACACTACAAATCCCGGAGGATATCTGCGTGTTGCCGTTGAGAACAGACATATTCCTCAACTTAAAATTGAAGAAGCGTGTTATACTTATTGAGCTCACGGTACCGTGGGAAACTAACATCCCTGAAGACCACGAAATTAAGACAAACAAATACTTTGACTTGACAAATGAGATAACCAGAAATGGCTAAATCCCTCTACAACCTATTAAAAGATATAGGACTGCCGAGAAGTTCAGTAAGCTCTCTACTATTACGTATGTCCAAAACGGCATTGTTAGGTTCCTACCAAATTTTGATAGATAGAAGACGGAACATAGCGGACAGTGAAGGTGACCGCTAACGCGTTGTAAGGGGGCCTCCTTAAACCTATATCTGGGTCGTAAGTTCCAGACGCTGTTATGTAAGTGCTCCGTCCTCTATCACGCGATGGACCCGGCACCCGAACGGAGAATCCATGGAATGCTAAGATCAGGTCTTATCCTTTTTTTTTAATTTTAATTCTGTTTTTTTATTTCTTTTAGTAGTTACAATAAATTTTAGTGGGTAGGACATTTCAAATACCAAAACACTAGCAGCGACCATTGCCGAAATAGTTGTAAATTAAAAGGTTTGTTAAGTAATTAGCAACATCATTTGAACTATGACTAATTAATGTACGGGTAAAACCAACTAAAATTATAGTTTTTTTCAATTCATTTGATTTATGTAGGTTTTACAGGTGTAACTCAATATGAATCATAAAATAGTTACTTTAACTCATAATGCACGATAGATAATGCTTTGATAGCAGCCAGATTTTATGCAATATTGATGATTTAAGTGTATACGGGTAAAACCAACTAAATGGGGGGGTTACACGACATTTTTTCTTTCGTGTGATGTTATTATAGCCTCGGGAAACACAACAATTAGTGATATAGAAAGTCAAGTAAGTAGTCTACTTATAATTGCTGATGAAATTTACACGAATGTACTTTTGATAGGACATTTTCTTTATGCAATCTTCAAAATGCGATATCTCATTTTGAAGATTTGGTCATTTAGTCGGTTTTACCTTTAAGGTGACGATATGGTGAAGAGAAAAACTCAATATGCTGTTCGTATATTTACATTTACAAGTATTAGTAAACACTGCTCACTCACTCGAACCGCGCGGGGCAAATGTCGTTTTACAAAAGTTAATTAATAAAATACTTATTGAACCGTCATTTTAATGTTTATTTTATGTTAATGTTGTTTTACTCTGAAGTTTTATTAAGTTAAGTTTGCGTTGACACCTAGCAGTTTAAATAAATACGTAATATAATATTAACGTAGGTATGTGTAACGTACCTATATTAATGTTCTGTCAGACAAAACTTCCTAGCTAGGTACTAAATTAACTCAAGGTTTTTATCCTACACTAAAAAGAATCAGTAGTCTGACCAATACCAGTATATTGGTTAAGAGAATAAAGAGTTGGTTTTGAGCTTTCTTTCTTTAGGTTTATTTATATTTCTCTAGGTTATACTTAGCTTTCGAGAAATTTAGTATTGACATTTTAAAAATCTTCTTCGACTAGAAGATGTAGTGATACTAACACTTAGTCCTTGGTTCTTGATTTGTTATTATTTACAAATATAACACTTCATCACAACAGCTCATCTTATTGTCCCACTGCAGGGACGGACCTCCTCCCGTGACGGAGGGATATTTGGCCTACGAATACCACGCTATTTTTAATATTTTAATATAACAGTTAAATTAAGTTAATTTGTAATACGTAATGTTTTTCAAATAAAACAACAAGGTTCGTTTCGCCTGATTTATTACACAAATAGGCAGATAAACATTGGTGTTATATTAAATGAGCGCTATGTTCATGTTGACCGACGTACCTAATTTGTTCACCGTTTTTAGTTACAGATACGATCAAACACTAAATTGAGTTTATCGTCGGAATGGGGATTTCAATCAGCAAGTATCGAGTGTCGAGTGTTGCCGTCAAGTCAATCAGAGCAAATTGAACATGTCACCAAGCCCTCTTTTGAAATCGACGTTGTATTCGCTTTACTGCTTTATAATTTATTTTTTGATAGTCCAATGTGGAATTCGTAGGATATCAAAATATTTACACAGGATCTAATGAAAAGTTGTTTATTTGAAATTACAGTCACTTGACATACCTAAAATTTTTTTTTTTATACAAATTGAGTAATTTTTACTTTAAAGGCTCAAAATACTGTCAAAATAATGTCAAAAAACGGAGTTAAACTTTACTTCGACTCAATTAATGGTTTGTTAATATAACTCAATTTTCAACAGAAGAATTTATAAGCTTTTTTTAATTGAATATAAAACGCCATTTTTTTGATAAAATTTCATTTCAAAATAATGTTAAAGTAAAAAATTCAAGAGTTTGTGATATTTGATACATCGTAGAATGTTTGAATTATGTTTTCCACTCTCACAGGCTGTCACTTAAAGTTTCTTTTGTCCATTTACTTGATGGTACACTGTTTTGCATAAAATATAAATAAAAAGGTTGTCGTACTTAGTTGCTCTTCGACGAAAATAATATTTTTTTTTGTCTAATTATATCGCGGGAAGTTTTGAAAAGCACAAATTATTTGTTTGCTTTGACTTAAATATATTTATTATATACTATTGAAGTAGTTTCTAATAAATTCCATATTATATTTTTTTATACAAACATGTTAGTTGTTACTGCCTAATACGTTTAAAGATTCGCGTAGACATATACACACATCAAAAAAGTCTAAGCAACATGCATGATATTACAAATTTACCATTTATATTAATTAATTTCTAAGTATTTACTCACTCAAAGTGTATAGGTAAGTAAACTTTTTTGTTATTGATGACATACTGGCTGGTTGTAAAAAAAAAAATTCGATTATGTTTTGTTTTTTTTCATAAAATTCAAATGACTGCGAATTTGTTTGAATTTGAGTGCATGTTAATTGCTACGTTTTAGTCTTGATTTTATAATTTTACCAACCATTTAAATACAGTTGGCGACAAAATTGAATTGTTAGATATTCTTTACGTCATGGAGCGACGTCATTTGACGGCAGATGAAATGCAAAGAGCTTGTAGGGATGTTGCAAGCGGGAAGTAATCAATCTCAGGTATCTCGACATTTTGGTATTCATAGAAGTGTTATTTGTCGACTTTGGCAGCGCTACAATAATACAGGGGAACCCGCTGAACAGCATCCAGGCCGTAAAAGGAGTACAACCACTCGGCAAGACCGGTACATACAACTGACTGCAAGACGCCAGCCGATGTTAACCGCTCGAGAGATAAGTTTGAGGCTACAAAATTCAAGTGGTGTTGATGTAAGTCCCCAAACTGTGCGAAATCGACTGCATGAGTACGGCCTACGAGCTCGACGCCCTATCAGGTGCCCACCGATACGTCACGGGAATCGCGCTCGTCGAAATGAATGGTGTAGAGAACGCATAACATGGACCCAGGAACAATGGGATAAAATTATGTTTTCCGATGAGTCGCGATTCGGGTTTAGGCCTGATACAAGAAGGGTGCGAGTGTACCGTCGACCCGGAAATACTGAAAGACTCAGGTGCGTTCAGGAAGTTCATCCATACAGCGGCTCAACAGTTATGGTATGGGCGGGTATTATGAAGAACAGGCGAACTGAGCTCGTTTTTGTAAATGGAAACATGAACGCTGAAAATTACGTTGAGGATATTCTCAGACCTTATGTCCATCCATTTGCACAAACCTTTGGCTCCGATTTTACGTTAATGCATGACAATGCGCGTTCACATACAGCTCGGCGAACCAGTGAATACTTGGCAACGGAGAACATCCAGGTATTGCCCTGGCCTGCACAATCGCCAGACCTCAACCCCATCGAGCACGCATGGGACATGCTCCAGAGACGTGTTTTGAAGGACTTGGACGGAGTGACAACAACCCAACAGCTGAAGGATTTGCTACAATTCCATTGGGAGCGAATACCGCAAGATGACATAAACAGTCTCATTAATTCAATGAATAATCGTTGCCGACAAGTTCTGAATAGCAGAGGAGGCCATACTTTGTATTAAATTGTCCTATTCTTTCACAATAAATTCATTTTCATAAGAAATTTCAATTTGTAAAAAAAAAGTTTAGTTTCTTATGTACCTGTATATTCTAATATTGTTAATTTCTGTTATTAAAAGAACTTATAAAGAAAACAGCTGTTATTTTTACATCATAGAACCCTAAAAATATTATTTTAAAAATAAAATACAACGTTATAATTAAAATAAATGGTAAAATAAATTAATATAAATGGTAAATTTGTAATATCATGCATGTTGCTTAGACTTTTTTGATGTGTGTATTTCAACAAATATAAGTAAGTAAACTAAGATTACTTATTCAATGTAATTCGTATATTTAAATAATAACTGATCTCAATTTAAACAATAAATAAGCTTGGCATGTAAATAATAATCCAAACGCCCCATAATGATTGTGTTGTAAATGAAAGTATAGTCGAGTAGGTACCGAATCCGCACGAGTTAGGGTAAAGTTAAGGTAACAATTTGAACATTTCTTGTTTTGAAACAAAGATGAACTGTTTGTTTCACATCACATTTTGGGCATAGCAACGAGTTTTCATTAATCTACGTCAAAACGTTAGGGTAAAAGGTAAAGTGGCCAATTCTGAAGGGACCCTACTCTGAGACATTAGCGATATCGTTTCTGACTTGATACATTAACAACTGTCTACTGATGAGAAACAACTAACTTATTATCATTACTATTAGTCGTCAATGCACAATATCTGGTGGGATTATGCAAACGTTTAAATTACGTATCTATTACGTATGATAGAGCTGTGATTAGGGTATGTATACCGACTGTTGCAGCAGTCCTAGAGGTAGCGTATTGAAAGCATTCTATAAACAGTAGAAAATTGCTGTAAAATCCTCTGGTTGATAAAAAAAAGACAATCACCCCGATGAACGATGTATAGAGTAGGTTGACAAGCTTCATTGCAGTACTGTAAAAACTATTCTGCATAAATCTAATAAATATGTTCTGAAACTTGTATTAACAAGAAAATATTTAAATACACTCTCAAAATAAACTCTTGAATTTGCGAGTTTGTAAGACGAAATTATTATTACTAGTCAAACAGTTTCTAAAAGCAACTGAATATAAACGCCAAGAATCTATCAATTTTAATTACTTGCGGTAAATTTCTGAATTACAAGCCATTATCTAAATGAAAGCGAAAACGCTCGCCTCGCCAATATCCCGTGAGTGTATCCCGACGTTTTCCAATGTTAATTTATTTCATATTCTTCTATATTATACTTGTTTTGTTTTCTAAATTATAAAACAAATTATATTTATTTGATACTACCTGACGGAGACATGTTTTATTATTATCTATAGCTGAGTACGTCAGGGAGGAAAATAATTAAAATTTTAATTACACCACACATCTGGCCCTGATGTTCTATTGTGGATTCTAAGGCAAGATCTTTTGGTCACGAGATCTTAATTATTATATTATGATTCTTTACATTAATTTTGCACGTAGAAATACTAATCGCTTATTCGCTGCTTGCTAATGATTTTTTTGCTGGTATTTTATGTAGGTAAACAATATTTGCTCCACATACCTATCATGTATAAATTTCGTTAGAATTGTTTATATTAACTACTTTATGAACATGATTAATTTGTATGTTGGACTTTGTATATTTAATTTATACTAAAGTATGATGTTATGATTTTTACGAACTTCGGGAAGAGAAATCAACAAATGATAGATAGTACGCACACTGTTAGACTCAAGCAACTTCGAAATTATAATTTGATCGTACCGTGACGATCTCAGGATTGACTTGTGTCCTCCTGTACAAGGTCATTTCTGGATCCTTCTGTTTAAACGTTCGCGGTTTGATATTCATTCTACTACTCATCGGTTTATTAATCGGGAAATCTAGATTCAATAATTTCAGGAAACTTTCGAAACTTAACTAATTTATTGTAATTGGCTACATTTTATTTCACTCCATTATTTTAACTAAAAAGAAATATGTAAATAGAATATCTTTAAATTAATTTCTTTATACTTTGAAATGTAACTGTTATTTTATACATTTTGTCACTGCTCTTAGAAATGTTGTTTTTTTCCCTGAAAAGTTACTTAAAGCGTTTTATATGACAGGATTATTATTTTTTCCCGAGTGCCGTCTAACAGAATAAAACATTTTAAAAAGAAAATGGGGATTTAAAAAGAAAATGGGGAGGTAGCCATTAGCGAAGAGCCGATTAGCACCAGCAATTCTTGGTATTAGTGTTTATTTGAACACGGTCTAGTTACTGGAAGCGAGTATACTTGTCACAAACTATTAGCAAAAGAAAATACTTTATTTACATTTAAGTATGTTAACCGCAAATTTTGTTCATTTGAAACATTAGGGTTTTGTTCATGTTTTTGATAGTTTAATTTATCAAGATAGGTTAATAATAGCGCTACTACATTTAAAAATTGTGTGTCTGAAAAATATGTAGCAAACGGCAATATGTCCTTTGATTCCTTTGATGTAGACGACCAAAACTGCGTGCACAGCTACTAACATCAAATGCTACATACTCAATTTTATCATTTTTATTTTATTTAAATACTCGATAAAGACGTCAACTTTACTAATGACTTCCAAGTTAAAACAATCCCTTCTAAATATCTACTCTTTCTATCTTGATCAAAATTCAAAGAGACCTTCGGATTGCGTGAGATTCCAGTTACCGGCTGTAAGTAGCTTAATGGTCCGGAACACATTGGAAATTTGCACTCGCCCGAACAGATTTGTTTGATGTTATTTTTTAAGCTTGCAAACCTAACCGCAAGCTCAATACTATTAATGTTATTAGGATTGTTACATTAAGTAACTAGGTTTATATTTTTTATTCTTAGAACATTTTTAATAAAAGAAGTAAGTAAGAAAATAAACAACGTCGAAGATAATGTAATTGAGTTAAAACAAATACTTTTGTTTCAGAGGTACCCTCGATTGTAGGAAAAGAGATTTAATATTAATATAAATGAGAAAGTTTCGATCTTTGTGAGTTTAGGTACTAAAGTTTTATAAGGCCTTTGCGACCCGGACGAACGCGTGGAAAAGAATTGACGTACCGTACATCTTTTGGGATTCCAACATATTATGTATCTATCTATCCTGTGGCCGAATTGATGAGAAGTAACATCTCAAAACTATAAAATCTATATTATCTATACCTAAATTATAAAGCTTAAAAGTGTGTTTAGTTAAACGCGCTAATATTAAAATGGACTAGGAATTTACCAAATTTAACTAATGACTTTTCAAATGGTCTGAATTACACTACAATAAAATGTTACACTACTAAACGACACGTGGAAATAGCTAATGTCAATCTGTACTCCATAAAACCTTCATACTTCACTACACTGATACACTTTATTTTTTAACTTTTTACGGTTTTTCTTAATTTATTTATAACCAGTTAACCAAATTATATTCAGTAGCTTCTTTGTTATACGTACCGTTGGGCTACAAATTTAATATATCGTAAGCACCAACCTCACAATGTAAGCCTTCGTGTTCACATTGAATAAACTTATTAAAAGATTAATTTATCTTGGGGGCATACATGCAAATCAGAATCAAGGGACAATCTAAACACAAAATAGGGAGTCTCGACGTACGTAGACAATTTAGTGGCTCTGGGCCAAAGGGTCTTGACCTTCTTACCGGTAGGGCAGACGTGACTCGGATGAACAACCGCTATTTACCTATCTTGTTTGTACTCGTGCTGCACATTATCGTATTTTTAAACCGGCGGGAAAAGGATGTTCTATTCAACAAATACGTATTCTTTCTTTTAGGTTTTATTTGTAGATTTGTTTTTTATTACGTGAGTGTGTAAAATGTGTAAGTTTGTTTTTTATTTATGCGTTTTGATGTTTCGTTACTCACTAGGTTTTATGGATTTCATTTAATTGAACATTTATTATTTTAAATATCTACGTGTCATACTTAATCGAAATATAAATGGTTCGTGTCGGATATGATTCCCAATCTATGAATATTTTTGTATGGCTTAAATGATTGTGTAAGGTGTTTTATAAATAACGAATAGTACTTACTTAAATCCATCAAGAGATAAATGTAATAATTACCTAACTTTTTTTAGCTGTTCGTATCCGTTATTATGTCGTGTTTTAATTCAATGCACCTATGTTTATCGATTTACTTATTACATACTATGATAATAAGTGCCAAATATAATACTATTATAACTATGTTCAAAAAACTTTCGTTAATTAGTTTAATTTGTAGAAAACCCAATGTACAAAAGAAACAATTGCTCATATAGAGCATGAAATTGTACAAAACATTTCATATAATCTTTTAGATAAAAGTATAGAGTATAATTACGTACCACAAAGAAATAATATGCAGTGAATAAACTCTCTACATTTAATTGCTCATAACTTTATAAAATAATTCACTAAATTAAAAGCATTCTAAAGCTTTGTGTACTTGTAAAACAATTTCGATAATTGCTTTAAAAATAACATAAACATGAATACAAATTGTCTGGCAAAGCTACACCAAGCACCGTCTACTACTAGATCTAAATGTTTAACAATTATAGTTTACAAAGATGTGGGATGTAAACAAATTAAAATCTGATCAAATATTACAGGAATAAATGTACAGAAATAAAGCAGTTATTATGGCTTTTTCAGCCGGCTTACAAGCATAAAAGGGCGTTGAAAAATAGCATATAAGTATTTTTATCACAATTTGTTAATAAAATACCTTTAAAGTTTAACAACGATTCTAACCTACGTAGTATTCCTAGTATACCTGTATTGTTGGGCAAAGCAACTTTTTTGTAACATCAACATCATTAAGGACGTTAGACAAACACTTGAAATTAATAACTTTTTGCTGGACAGTTTATTATCTATTATGTTGTTTTATTTTAATCAATGCGTTATTAGATCATGCCATGTTTCCTTTATAAAGGGCTTTACAGAAATATTTGATTTTCTTTTTCCTTCCAATCCCACAATAGAAGCACTCGTGCCTGTCTTCAATGTCAAGAAAAAAAAACAAAAATATAAGCGTAAACAGGAATTCAAAAACAAAAGTTATTCTTAAAATTATATAAGTACAATAATATGAAAAGATTTTATTTTTTAATTAAGTAGCATACAATACGAAAGAAGAAACCAAGTAAACTCCTGAAGTTAACAGGTAAAACAAGTTTGAAACAAAATGAAAACAAAATTGCTTTTACCAATACACGAAAGTAAAGGTACATTATAAAACAACCTTATACAAAACTAAACTTTAACAAAACTCATCTCGACGTTGAACCACCCAAATGCAACTTTTATGAGCCAAGATTAGGTAGGCAGTCACTTAGAAAGGTACTACGGTTCCGATATAATTTAGTTATAACTTTTTGGAGAAATAAGATTTTGTCCAAGTAATTTAATAACTAAGTACTTTACTAATGCTTTATTATCTCCGAGTAAAAAAGGTGATCGTAAATTTTAACGAAATTCGTAATCTCAAAAAAGTCAGTCTCAATTAATTAGTGTAGGTACGGCTTACAGTAAGCCTCGTGTTATGATTGATTTTGAAATATCGAAAAGGCTGTATGAAACCACAAAGGTATTAAGACCTTTTATTTGTAATTCATTAAAAAGGTATTACATTTTATTCTGTTTAATTTTTTTTTACTGAACTTGCTGTGCAAAGGACTCAGGTTCAATTGACCAAAATTTCGGACAATTATTTCGGAATTCGATAAAGCTTAAAACTGTTATGATATTCTGTACAAGCTCTGCTCAGTTTAGGACTTTGTGTAAATCTGTATGAAATATTTAATATCACCTACAAAATCATATAATATTATTATTTTCCACGTTATCCTCCTTGGTCTCTGCTATAGTGGAATAAAAAACATATTTAATCCGCTTACCATTTTTCCATTTTACGATATTTTATGTGTAAGCAAATGAAACTCAAAGAGGAAAAAATAATAAAAGCTCAGTCGAAAAACTAGCAAAAATCATGGAAATACAGTGTTTCATCATAAAAAATAAAACGCAAATGGCTGATTTTGCCAGGCTTGTATTGTTTGATCATGTGAACAGAAATCATATTTATTCGTTACTTTTATTTACCACAAAGGTTTTCGAAGAACTTGTTACTATTTTAATGGCATGAATATTAGATTATTTTGTAACTACTAATAGAAACTAAATAACAAAATATTTCGGTATAAAAATAAATATAAATAACCTAAATTTTTGGTATCCTGTAAGGTAAAGTATTTTATTTATATAAACCAACTTTTTAGCGGGTAAAGTATTTCATCAAATTTTTTACAATTTTGAGTAATCCTTGGTATATTGATACAGTTTTGTAAATATTGTCTCAACTGCCAATAAAGACATGAATTAATTCAGTAGGAATATTAAATTCGTAATTACTTTCGTCACGTCAGGCATAAACAATGAAGCTCAGGTGAACGAAGGTAAAAGCGGTGCGTTCCAATATTGGTCGTCGTGCGTGTTATCGGTTAGGGCCAGGGTTGCACCTACACAAGGTGGGAGGGTTGTTCCAGAGGCCTGTACGTCGTACGCTAACGAGGTCGGCTCAAACAATCAGAAGTCAAGCAGAAATTGATGGGGTGTTCCAAACGCCCGCACTGACGTAGACGCGTACCCACCCGCCTTAATTAAAAGACTTCACTCAAGCGTAATTCGCAATATCGGATCGTCTGTCTTTGTGATGTTCTCAACTCTATGGATTTCGATAAGACGGATTACACAATTTTGTTGATTGGGAATCCTTAGTGTAAATAATTATTTATCGCTACGCGTTAAATTTTGTCATATTAAAAATAAAACACATCCTACGATTTATTTGTTAATTAAAATATATAAATTTGTAATGTAGCAATGAGAATAATGTGATATGTTTGGTATAATTTGTAAGCCGATATCAATGAAATATGGTTAAGTGGGCTGCCGAACAAATCGGGAATTAATGATCTAATTTGCGTAGCCCTCTTCATAGGGATTGAATCAAATTGGAATATGCGGATTAATAAATCGTATGTGTTGATTTAAGTAATTATGTAATATTCCGCTTTGAATTGAATGTTATATTATACAATACGTTTATCTTCGAGTGTGTGAGATAACAGAGCTATTGAATCGTAATCATCGTAATAGACAAGATCTATATAGCGACAATGGCAAACTAACAAGCCGCCACAGACAATAACGATGCTATACATAATATTGTATCAAAGATTGTTCAAGGTGATTGGCACTTTGATTATAAATAATTAATTTTTATGTTTATGATGATATTATGGAACTTTACATAAAGTAGATAAATTGGTATGACTTCTTTTGATCCCATACTTACTACTTGACATAATACATCTTAACGCCATCTAAAGGAGATATGCTTAGTGCAATATACCCCAAAGAAGGAAATATCGAGGCAAATCTCATACCAATTCGGTCATAACTGTTTCAAAGACTCTTCTGGTATGGATAGTTTATAAGTTAATAATTTATATTCCTAAGTGCAAACTTTGAAATATAAAATTCTGTCTTTAAAATTGAAATTTTTGCATTAACATATTTCAGCTTTTTTCCAGAACACCTTTCTGTTGAGCTTTTTAGTCAACTTGTGACTATAATACATATTTTCTATGTAACTTTAAAAGTGCAAATACATTGTAGTGCAATAAATAAATTGCACAGGTAAGATTAAACAGAATAAATGTACAGATTAAAAAATATCAAAAAACTCTAAATATCAGAGCGACGAAGGATCATAGTCTGTATTATGTTGTCATTTATTTATTTTTTGAATTCAGAATTTTATAAAAACAACTCATTAATGTTACAAGTACAGGTTCAAACAACCCCTGGTAAGAGCAGAGGTATTTTTTGGAAGTATTGCAATAAAGAGTACGAATAGGTATAGTAATCACTTTATTCGGATTCAGAAATGACAATCATATTTCATGGTTAATAAAAAAAAACCGATATTTTTGTTTGACCTTGTGATATCTTATCTTTAATTTTTGATGTACATTAACAGAGATTTAAGCGTAATATATTTAAAACATAGAAAGCTCGATGAAAATTTCTTAAACATCTGCCGAATTATGTGATCTAAGACCAAGTTTCTTTCAATCAAAGACTTGTAGATACAATGCAAGATTTAGTTTAGACTACCTTGACTGTATGTATAGTAATTAAATTCTTAACAGTAATTAACTGGACGGTACTGTAGATGGAATGCTCGACATACTCTCTAGTATCTGTCGAGTCAATCAATATTGTTGATGACATAATCTTAACGTCAATATCCATGAACAATGTGCTATTACAGCATTGTCATTTTGCGTCGCTATTTGTGTTCACTTTATCCTATTTAAAAGATGGTTTAGATAGTAAATTAATGTTGATAGACATAATCCTTGAAATAAATTAAATTCGCTGTATAATCTAAATAACAACGAGATAGCAAAGCACGAGGTTACAGCAACAATGTCAACATTTTGTATATAATAAGTTAAATCAGCAACTTTCCCTTGCCATTGAGGGAAAGCTATCTATCTCCATCAATACTTATGGGACTTTCTGTCATGTTTTTTTTCCCGGGTATAAAAATACATAATTGTATTCTTAAGTCTCTATCCATTACGGTAGTCCCTTTCTTCTCCGAATATCAATCGTCCGAAAATCATAATCCCTAACAAGTTTACTATAATCATCACTTTCCATAATGTTCGCGTATACGAAATAGTATATTACCTAATCGTCTTTACTTATAATACTTGTGTGTCATAAAATGGGGTTCTATAATTATAAGATATCCTAATTTTTCTTGCTATAAAGTCACATGTCCTAAGATAAAATTAAGACAAAAATTTATGTTTTTTTAATATTATAGATTGTGATGTTTATAGCAAAATATATTAGGTCATGTTATATTTATGGATTTAGGTTTTCGGACAAGTGATATTATGAGACATGAATTTAGGGCTAGTTATCATTCGGACACATGATGATTGGGACACAAAATGTTAGGACATCTTAGATTATGGATAAAAAATTATGAGACAAAATAGAGAACCATCCATTACATCTCGGACACTATTACGCAAAGTATCTTTAATTCATTTGAAATATTTTTAAATATGTTCAATAATTAGTAAGTTACTTACACCAAAGTTTTGGTTTAAGATTACATCTTTCTAATATCAGATAACAGGAAAGAGCAATAGAACACATCTTTTACGTAACATTTATTAAGGTATCAATGAGAATTATTGAAAGCTCGTAATAACCATAATCGCAGGATAACTGTGCGCCCTTTAGTGATTAGGGATATTATCTCCACTTTATCGGTTTATACATCGAGGTAATAGTAATATGTAATTGTATATTATGACAGTTAATGTTAAGCTTTTCAATAAGATAAATGGAACAAACACAAAAAAATCTCGAATTAAGAACCTCCTCCTTTTTTTCAAGTCAGTTAAAAATAGGTATTCAAAATGATCATCGTAAGTAATCGATACGGTCGAGATTAGAAGTTAAACTTTTCTACGTAGACAATATAAAAAAACATTTCCCATAAATTTAATTCTCTTTATGTTGATCCTAAAACCTCATTCATTAGTTTTGTTGATTGTTTTCGTGATTCCTAGAACAGTTAAAGATAAATCGTAGGTATATTTTAATTTGTAGCATTTTTTAAAAGACATGTGGAATGTTGATTCGGCGATCATTGTTCCGATAGTACTTTCGGTTAATGGACTTATTCCAAAGAGTCTCTATCAACATCTAAGGAGACTCGACCTTGGCAGTTGGATCATAGGTCAAAGTCAAAGTCAAAGTCAAAACATTTATTTGCATACTAAGTGTTTCGTGAATACAGATCTTGTTATATAATAATATTTTGTACATGACTCAGTGTGACAATTCCGCTCTGTCACTCCGCGTGAGACGCACGTCTCCGCGATCGACTGTTTCCGTTGTCTCCGCTACGACTCCGTCGCGCCACTGCGCGCGGTAAGTACATCGCCAGACTACATTACGTGTGTTATTATTGTTTTGTTTTCGCTTAGAAAAGTCCTGAAAAGGGCTTGGACGAGTGTAAACAATCTAATAATAAACTATACGTAGTGTTTTGACCCCTTCAGGGTAATCGGTTGATACCTAACGGTGCAAACGAAGCCGATTGAGCTTTCAGGTAGCTCGTTCCCGGCCCCTCAGGCCGGGAACAAAAATCGAGAGTCCGGACCCCACTGCACTGGGCATCCCCAGGGGGAAGGAAGACCGGTGAGCCACTAGGGCACCGCTCGCTCATTCACTTAGGCCAGTCCCTATCTAGCTAGGTATGGATGATCATCATCAAGTATTTTCTCAAATGCTTGACGAGGAATTCGCCTCTCCAGACTGCCAATTTTCTAATGAAGACAAACAGAGACTGAGGACAATACTCAATCCAGCCGTTATTCAACAGCTCGTTAAGAATCAACTCGCCAATCTAATGAATCCAGCCCCCCCGCCAGTCCTACAAGCCATGATGCAAGACCAAGCCTCCGCCTTTAAAAGGCCCGCTCCGGCGGTCTCCTCTGCCTCTAGTGTGGGGGACACTCTCGAGGAGTGTGACCCAGACCCGTCCGATTCCTTCACCCCTGTAAAGGGGAAGAAGAATAAACGTAGTGCGCGTAAGCGTGCTGCCATCCAAGCCCCCACCGCCACTGAGGAGGTCTCCTCAGTAGTAGTGCCCACTCCCACCCCCGTCACTTCAACTAGCGTCCCCGCCCCAGCACTGATGGACCTCGTCATTGAGACACCCGTCCCAGTAGCTCCCTCCACATCAGGCGTTAAGGTCAACCAAGGCCTAGCCTCTATTCCAAGCCCCAAAGCCCCCCCACCAGTCTTCCTTCGTGACAAGACTAGGTGGGACGCTCTCTCCCGCGACCTCGCGGAGAAGCGCATTCACTTCACTAGCGCCACCAACACAGGGGCGGCGATTAAGATAAAAGTCCCTTCAGTTGACGACTTTCGTCGTCTAACTAAACACTTATCAGACTTCCGCATCCCTTACCACACCTACGCCCTCCCTGAGGAGCGTAAGGTGAGGGCTGTGCTTCGCGGGATACCGCACGAAATCAGTAATGAGGCCATCCTAAATGACCTCAAAAGTCAGGGATTCCCCGTCGAGGCGGTACACAAAATGTACAGCCGTATCGGCAAGCAGTTCCCCCTAGCCATGGTCATTCTGACCTATGCGCCAGGCTCCGCGGCAAGAGACATCTTCCGCCAAACATCACTTGTCGTGTGTGGTCTCTCCGGCCTCAAGGTCGAGCAGCCACACCGACGTCGCTTCCCAGGACAGTGCCACCGCTGTCAGTTATACGGCCACGCCGCCCGTAACTGTACAGCCTCTCCCCGGTGTGTGAAGTGCCTAACACCTCACCACACCTCAGAGTGCTCCCGTACAAGGGACACCCCGTCACCCCCAGCCTGTGTGCTATGTGGTCAAACCGGCCACACAGCTAACTATAAGGGCTGTCCTAAAGCGCCACGGCGCCCCCCTCCCCCTAAACAGGTACCTCAAGTACCTAAACGTCACGCACCGCCTCCTACTGAGGAGAACTTCCCCTCTCTGCCCCCTAAGGGCCCAGTCACTGTGCCCACTAAGGGACCAGTCGCACCTCAATCCCGCCCCGTATGGGGCCCGAGGAAGGCGGCCCCCGTGCCACCTAAGCCCTCAACCTTCCCCACTCCGTCTCAAGCCGACGACTTTGCTATCATCGACTCGGTGATGCAAGGTGTCGACCTTAACGAAGTCGCCTTACTCGCGAGCAAACTCCGCGAAGCTAAGAGCCCCATGGACCGCCTCACGGCGATAAACAACCACCGCACTCTTCTAGCCGCTTTAGGCTATTAAAGTATACATTCCCCACACACTTCTACGTAGGTACACTACACATATCATTACACGTTACATGTACTCACATACACAATAAAAAACACTTTGGTTTCTGTTTGTTATCATTCTTATCTTTTGTGTTATCCTAAAAGGAATCTTATCAATATTTTAGTTTAAATGCCCAATTAATTAATTATTGCAATTAATTAATCCCGATAGGAAGTTACTTAGCGACTTCTTAAGCTAAGTAACGCATACCCCATTAGCTAGTCATGCCCTGAGCACATAGCTCACAGTCTTTTTCATAGGGAAAGTTATAGCGGTTACTCTATTATATAATAGGGTGACGCTTATCAACTTCATAACTGCTTCCCGGACGCTAGTCCCGAGAAGACGTTTCGATACTGTCTAATAGCCTCTAAGGAAATAAGACACCAAAGGCGGGTTTAGTCAGTAAGAGTCTGACATAACCAGTTCAGCAATAGGCTGGGCTGGTACTCATGAGAGTTCCCGACCTCCTCTCCTATTAGAGTCCGAGAGGTTTGTTTGTGTTAATCATACAAACAAAAAAAAAAAAAAAAAAAAAAAAAAATGACTCAGTGCCTTATTGAGGCGTAGCAAATCTCGATATAATATTACACTCAAATAATACATTAATTTATTACAACATGAATAATTATACATTAATTTAATAAATCAATAACAAAAGTAATATAATGTAACAATAAATTAAATATAATTCCAATTCTTAATAATAATTAAATAGGTATTTTGTTTATCATTAATATAATTTTTATTTCGAAGAAATGTAACAGTAATCTAAATCTATAAAAAATGTCAGCTAATATTTATTAATTAAATTGTATTTGTATCTATTTCTTACTTATTTTGATCTTTTAAATATTCATCAAGTGAGTAATAACACTTTTCTATTAAAAATGATTTTAACTTGTTTTTAAACAAATGTAATTTATTCTCTTCTTTTATCAATTTTGGTAACTTATTGTAGATTCTTACTGCCATGTGGTAAGTACTATGCTTGAGCATGTTTATTCTGGAGTGTGGCAAGTGTAGTCTGTGTTTGTGTCGTGTATTAATATTGTGAGTTTCGTTTACTTTTGTGAAATCTTCTAAATGTTTGAATGCAAATAATGAAATTTCCTGTATATATATGCTTGGCAGTGTTAGGAGCTTATACTTGACAAAGTAAGGTCTGCAGCTATCCTCATTGTTAATTTGGGCGATAATCCTTATACATTTTTTTTGTAAAATAAACAGCTCATTACTGTTTACACTATTTCCCCAAAGCATGACTCCGTATCTCAGCCATGAGTACGCGTAGGCATAATAAGCTGACAGTGCTGTTTTTTCGTCTGTGCTACGTTTTAGTTGAAAAAGTGCATAAGTAAATTTGGATAGTTTCGATTTTGTACATTCTATATGAGAGGTCCAGTTTAAATGTGTGTCAATATTTATTCCTAGTAAGTTGAAGGTCTCTACAGTCTCTAGAGGTACATTGTTGAAAGTTGTATCTACATTTAAAGGTGGTTTTTTATATGTTCTAAACTCCATTATTTTAGTCTTGCCAAAGTTAATTTGTAAATTATGTTCTAGTAGCCAGGACGACACATTCGTCAATGTTTCTTGGAGCACTTTATTTTGTGGATCTTTATTTTCGTATTTTATCAAGATTGATACGTCATCTGCGAATAAAACAGGAAGAGTGATTTCTTTATTTAGAATTTTGGGTAGATCATTTATATATATCAAAAACAATATACAACCTAACACACTTCCTTGTGGTATAGAACATTCCATGTTCCTTTCTTGAGATCGATATATATTAATTGAATTTGTACTGTTTTGATAATTTTCAATTTGAACAATCTGTTTTCTGTCTTCTAAGTATGACCTGAACCATGATAACGCCTGTCCACGAACACCTGAACCGTTTAGTTTGTCTATCAGTATGTTGTGTTTTACTCTTACATAGGCTTTTGTCATGTCTAGTAAAATTCCTATCACCCACTTTTTATCGTTTATGTGTTGGAGAGCTGTTTGTACATATTTGTATACAGCCAAGGTAGTGGATTTTGACTTTCTAAACCCATTCTGGCTATCATCGAGAATATTATGTTTCTCTAGAAATAGGTTTAGTCTGTTGTACATTGCTTTCTCAAAAACCTTTGAAAAGGTTGGGAGTAGCGCTATAGGTCTATAGTTGTTCGGGGAGTTCTTATCACCTTTTTTGTAGATGGGTTTTATAAGAGATATTTTTAATGCATCAGGAAATATTCCCTCTTCAAAGCTTTGATTTACTAACCAAGTCAATGGCATAGAGAGTTGTTCTGAACATTGTTTTAGTAGAATAGGGGGAACGTCGTCCACGCCACAACTATGTTTATTTTTAATTAAACTAATTATCCGTCTAGTTTCTTTAAGATCCATGGGGCGTAGGTACATTGATACCAAAGGTGTATTGACAACGGGTCTCCCTTTAGCGGTATTTTTGCTATTTTGATCGATGCCGACGGATGCAAAATAATCATTAAACATGTTGCAGATTCTTTTCGGACTCTGAATAGTCTGGTTATTCTCTTTTAGTACTATATTTTCTATGGTATGTCTTTTACTTTTACCAGTTTTTTTATTTATAATGTTCCACATTGTTTTTGTTCTATTATCTGAATTTTTCATTTGTCTTATATACTCATTTCTTCTTGATTTTCTAACACATCGTTTCAGCACTTTACAATAGTTTTTATAGTATTTTCTTATCACTTCACTTTTTGTTTCATTTAATATTGTTCTTAAAACTCTTTTGTGTAAACAAGACTTTTTAAGACCTTTGGTAAGCCATCTCTTCTTTGGTTTTCTCTTAATTTTAATTTTTTAAATTGGTATATGTGTATCTAGTAATTTTTTAATTGTGTTATTAAATGAATTATAATTTGTATTTACATTAGAATTATTATTTATTATATTTTCCCATTTTATGTCTGTTAAAGCATTTCTAAAATTTTTAATTTTGTCATTTGTGAATAATCTTTCTTGTTTGTACCATGTTTTGTTAGAGTAGGTTTGTACATTGAAAGTATTCATTTTTATACTTATTGCTTTATGGTCTGAGAGGCCATAATCCTGGATACTTGCCTCCCTTATGGCGGGTATGTAATTTGTGAAGAGCAGATCTATGCATGTAGATGTAAGTTTTGTTACCCTTGTGGGTTCATTTATTATTTGTGACATATTATAAGAGCTCATTGTGTTAATAAACTCTTTTGTTTGTTTGTTTTTTTGTAAAATGTTTATATTAAAGTCTCCCCCCATTATTATATATTTATTTATACTTTTTATATTTAAGTTTTGAAATAGTTTTTGGATTTGTTCATAAAATATGTTACTTTGTCGATCTGCTCTATAAACCCCAATAAAGATGCAATTCAATTTAGGAATTTCTATTGCACTGAATTCGACTATATATTCTATAGAAAGTTTGTTTATGTCTTTCCTTTCAATAAATTGTAGAGTCTGATGCAGAAGGCAGTACTGCTTGATACGGCACGTATTGTGAGGAGGTTCCTATCTCTGGAGCCCTAACCACCGGTAGCTTGGTCCCTGTACCCGATGCTGGTGGGTCTACCTTTTTTTTATATTTTTAAATGTTTTTATTTTTATATTTATATTTAAAAATATAATTAATTGTGAAAAATGTAAATAAAGAGAATAATAATATTCGTTTAAAAAAAAATTATAAAAGAAAACAAAAAATAAACTTACCTCAAGATAGTATATTCCACGATGTCCAATCTGAAACAAAAACGTAGCAATCAGTACATGCTAACGTGACCCAAAAACTAATGGCGAACAAAGATATAAGACAAGCAATATACTTATCATGTCGTAAAATGAGTAGGTAACAGTTTATTGACCCTAAGGCATGTTATCGTTACATTTGCATAAGGCAAGGAATACACACGACCTCATACTCTCACTAACCCTCTGTTTTTACGAGCAGGATATGCCTTTATGTTCTAAGCATACACACTCTCAGTAAAAAAGTATATTATTACGTTCAACTTGTACGTTTTGCCTTCATAAATTATTTTTTTAAGACAACTTCCGCCGTGTATTTTAACTTATGTGTTTTGCGGAGTTAACAACAGGGTATACAGCATAAAATATACAAATTCTTTACTCACAAGTAGTACGGTACACTAATGAGCCAGTGTCTAATCCATACCAGCTATTACCTTAATATCGGATTGCAATGGCGGGTCTCAACTAGTGACGGATGGAAACTTAGCCTTGTAATATTATGCTAGCTATCTGGATTAATACAAAGTTTTAATTGTCTTCCAAACAATATCACGACTGTCAATTATTGCATTCCCATAATGCCTTTATTTATAAGTAAAAGCGACTTAATTTATTCACGGAATAGGTATAATTTTGGTTAAATATCACACAAAGAACTTTTTACAAATTCAGTAACTTAATAAAGACCACCGAATTGTATTTGAATTTGATTTTTAAGAAATTCTAAGCGCGCTCCGTCCGAACAATAATCCCTGTTTGAATGCTAATTAATTCGAATTAATTTCACACTTTGAAAAAGGTATAATCGAGTCAACAATTGTAAATTAGTTACTAAGAATATCTTCAGGGGTGTAAAGGAATCGTTTATTATGTTTATTTTGTATGGAACAGCAAATAAAATCTTTATACCAAAATATATTTTCATTGACTTTCTTCATTTCGAAATTTTCTACTTATACCTAAGCTGTATAGGTTAATTTTATGTAATTTAAAATCTTTATAGTTAGTTGTATATTGTAACCTCGCAGGGAATTCTCAAAAAGAAGAATGTTTAGATTTTGAATCTGAGCTTTATTTGGTTTGTGGAAAGCTGGAATTCTACTACCCATATTTAATTTTCTAGTATGTTTTTCGTCCTTATTAATTGAAGCCCCAGGGCATGAATGTTATTAAACCATTTCGTATATTACAAATTTATTACACGGTTTTTAATATGAAACATAATAACTTACTGCCACTAACAAGCTATAGAATGTACATCTTAAGCGATACTTAATTAATCTACTTAATGACCGTAAAAACTGAGTTGATCTCATTCAAAAGTACAATTTATGCTTCAAAACTCCGCAGTTATTCGCTAAACTTGAGCTAACGGTGAAGGAAAGTTTAGCAAACAGAATTTTGAGTAGCATGATATCTTTTTCACATTAACAATACAATACTCGGTTATTATAAATTATTTTATGGTGATGTTATGATGCAATTACGGTATTGTTCTTAAGAACAGTATTAAAGTACTTAACTGTTGTCATGTTAATTAAATTATCAGTTTTTACTGCCAAAAATCCTAACTTTAGTTAATCAAACATTGTACCTAATATTAACTATAATTATTCATACATAAATAATATAAAATGATTATTACTCTCTCCTTGTCTATCACTTCTAAGTAAATGCTTAAGAACACACATCGTAATTAACCAATGAGTTTTTATAAGCCACCTTCATGTACGGGAACCTGGGGACACTTGATCCCCCCTTTTGTTTTTCATCCCTAATTTCCTTAGTGACTATCCATTTTAAAAGATATTGGTACCGAAATGCGTGAAATTCATTTGCCTATAATTGATGTAAGACCCAAAGATATAAGTGCCTAAATTTCATAATTATTTGACTAAAAGTAAAAATAGAGAAAGGTATCAAGTGTCCCGTATATACGGGAGACTTGGTCCTGGGGTGCAAGTCTCCCATATCTAAAAAATAAAGAAATAAATAAAAAATGTTTTTAGAATATGATAATCTACTTATATTGTTTTCAAAATCACATAACATAGGCATATCACACCGTCTCCATACATAAATCAATTGCTAAATGTGAAACTTCCGTTTCGTATTAAAAAACAAAAACAAACTCAAAACAAAATTATATCATCAATAATAAAAGAACTCAAATGTCTCGCAATCACACCCTGAATATAATTTAAACGTAATTAAGATAAAGACTTAAAACAATATCTTATTGAATTGAACCCGGGACATGTAAAACAAAATTTCAAGTTACGTTTAAGCTTCATTTAGGTGTTCTAGCAAAATAATCTCTTCATCGATTGGTACTCTTTTTCTGGCACCTTCTCTTTTTTTGTATACTCTGGGCATATCGGTAATCTGAAATTAATTGAAAATAAAAGTTAAAAGTAGTTAAGGGACATTTGATTCTCCCGGATCAAGTCTCCCTTACCTAAGTGGACCAAGTGTACCCTGAACCGTTTGAGGTTATAAACAAGAATATTTTCAAACGTCTGTTAGATTACCACTTTTCTACGCTACAAATCGCTACTTATATAGATAACGCCTCGAATTAAATTCATACACACCTAAAAGCCATATTTACATCAATGTTTAATCAAAATGTAAACTTACGGAAATTTTCTCTTTGCAACAACAAACACTCGGTCGTCCGCCATTTACAAACGCGTCAAATTTGACAGGTGTACCAACTTTAGAAAGTTAGCGGGTACCTTAAACAACCGATATTGCAATGGCAATATCGGTTGTTTAAGGTAAATTATATAATGATATAATTTAATATCACCCATACAAGTTCTGAAAATCTCGTGTACCTAGTCTCCCTTAAGGATCAAGTGTCCCCAGGTTCCCCTTCTTACCTGAACTATTGTTTTATTTATTTCCTTATGCAAATAAAGGAGTCCATGTAATTGATAACAGTTTTCAGAATAGTGTAGGTGTTTGATTGTGGTTAAAACCACGTATACACCACATACCCATCTACAAAGTATGTCAACTTGCAAATTGAAAGATAGAGAATATTCCTGTCTCGATAACGAAGGCATATCTAAATAAATACGAATTTTGATTGTAGCAAGTGTATATTGGAAACAACGTGTAACTACGCCTAAATCTTTGTGAAAACAAAATCTTTTGGTACTAGTTATGCTTGGAGATTTTCAGCCTAATCGACTGGATATAAGAGTTAGATAGCGGGCTATAACTATCGGACGTAACATTTTTCCGACCAAATGTATGTGAGAAACATTTATTTGTACTATTGCTCTAACTCTAATAGTTAATATAATATAATTCTTGGTTATAATTTTGTGTATTAGTACCTATATTCCTTCATTTTTATAAACATTTACAAAGCATGATTCATAGAGTTGGTTTGTTCTAATTTTTGAGTCTTGCTCGAACGCAATTTAAACAAAAGATATTTGTTTTCATTTAACTTTTATCAATTTTTATTTTATTTATTTTTTATTAAAAAAAGCCACAATATTAACAATGATTACTAAAAATATTGCAAATTCAGGCTATACGGGAATGGTCTAACAATAAGTCTCTGACTCCCAAACTAGGCAACCCTCTATTTTGGGAGGCAGTGATCTCTTCGTAACGTAATGTTATAGTTTCATAGCCTTTACAATAAGAGTATTTTTCTTCATTATAATATAAACTTTTACAAAATATGATTCGTAGAGTTGGTTTGTTCTAATTTTTGAGTCATTCTCGCTCGCAATTTAAACAAAAGATATTTGTTTTCATTTAACTTTTATCAATAACATATTATTATAAAGTCACATTTAATCTCTACTTAATCCACAACGTACATTAAATGTACCGTTAATAATATTTAGCTTACCACATTTGGTTTCATTTAATATCTGATGTGACAGGAAGGATAATTGAATGACATTATCAGACACGTATCAGGGCTCTATTATTTGACATTGCTTTGAGTATCTATCTAGCTACGATTTAATTACAATTGTAATTAAAAATTAATTGGTATTTCTCCATCTTTATTATCCTTACGGTAGCGTCATAAAATGGGAAATAATATTCCTTACTATGAAATATATAAATATCTATTTTTTACCTAGTTGACAACTTTTCTGTCTACTTATTATTGAATTTTGAAAAAAAAAATTCCTTTTTCCTAAAAAATACGTAGTTTTTAATTACCTAATCGCTATACTCAAGAGCATTCCAACTAAAATCTCTTGAGCTTTACTACGATGCAACTTAGTCTGGATCAAAGTGTTCACTCCCAAGTTCACCCCAAATTGTTTGTATCGATTTACATATCTTATGTACCTAACTTTACTGAAAGCTTTCGCTGTCTCTAAACTCTTTAATCTAGTATTTGATGAGACAAAGGCCTTAAATTCAATTTTGTTATTGAACCGTTTTCGGCTTTCAAAGTCATGGTCAGTTTTAACTTTAGAGAGTGCGTTATTATGTTAGGATCTTTATTGTTTGATTTATTGTCTTTGACGCATTTCAACTATACTAAACTGTGTAATAAAATCAACGTTATAATATTACCTTGCAATTTTGTCAATTTTACATGGAACCCTATGTGACTAATTAGGGCTACCACACCTAAGAGGGTAATTGCTTTGTGACCTTTGCAGTTTCCCTCGAGAGAATTTACCCTACTTGAGGTTATTTAGAATATTCACTTATTTATCTTCTCAAAACACTTTTTGTTTTTAATACGATATGACTAGACTATTAATACTTACCTCATTTTTTTAGCCCTAAATAGCACTTCACTCCAGAAGCTTCCACTTCAGCAGTGTAACTATAAAAAACTGCCGTGATTGTCAAAATGATATTGACTTTTCATGCGCTGTTTATTAATATAATAATCAAAATACTGCTATCATATTATATTCACCGTCCTTGAAATTTTATTAGATACTTCTCTAAATATTAAGCTAAATTGGTATTGATATTATATTCGATAGTTATAATATACTGGAAACTCGACAAGAATTTCATTGTAACGTTACATACATGCTTAGGGCTTAATAAAATTACTTTACCGTCACGGCTGTCACAGCCAGAATATAAATATCAAAAAAGAAAATAAAATGTAAAACAATTTCGTGCGATGGTAAGCGGGTGTTTGAAATAAACAGGGCTAACATTCATCAAGACTTTTGTAAATGATTTTTAAGGCAGGCACAGCGACTGAATGGCTAATGAGGCTCCGCATTGGGCTCTTTGTTTCAGCATATTCATTACCTGCTTCCATCGCAGTTTGCTTACAAAAAAAGTATTCATTGTTTTCCGCCCACTCTCCAGAGAGTAAACAAACAATATCTCTAACAATTTTGGGGTCAAGTGATTTCGTCCGGTGAATATTCAGAAGGTAATTAGATGAGAAAACAGGTTTAATTACTTTATTAAAATTGTTCGAAGTATTTTGTCTAACTCATCATGTCCGCTTATGGACTGTTATGATAGAGAAGAACTTGGATAATTAATACCACGGTGATCAGAAGATATAATCGTATCTACAAACTTGACCATAATGGGATTTCACAAATCCTGATTAGATGAGGTGATGATTTTTACCTCACCAAAAGATGGAGAATTTGCCTTTGCAATTCAGTACTTTAAATTAAATGTTGTAATAAATTAGAATAGTTAGATAGCAGTTCTCTTAAACATTTTCACTGTTGTTATAAGTTCACACAAAGCGTATTAAATTAAATGATAATTATTTAAATGAAACTTGCTAACTTAGTATCTACCCATAGACTCCGAACTTTAGATGTGCCAGCTACGAATCAACTTGTGCTTAGTTACAGTAAGTTAGTGTTTATTGCTGTAGCAAACTGATTTTACTGTTTCTAATCGCTATGAATAATGCAGTTTTAAGAAGTTCATTGTTGTTCTCATGAGATGTGTATTCTCATGAGAACAACATCATATTATACACTTACTTTAAATAATTTCAAAGGTTGCAGATTATTATTAGAAATACATTAAATATTATTTTAGGTGCAATTCTATCCTCTCTGAAATCCTCGGAAAATTTCTATAGCATAGACTCTTTTAGCACAAAACAGCTAAAAGAATAAGCTAACACCAAAAACATCCGAGACACATTTTAGTAAATGTTTAAAGAAATAAAAGATAAATCAATTAGCCAAACTCGTTGATAGCTATCAGTGCGTTATAAATTACTTAGCAGTAGAAATGTAAGACCGTCGGTATTAGCTCATATAATATCCATTATATTAAAACGAAAAAGCAGCGATGATTTGCTGCAAACATTTTCCTTTAAAAACTCGACACTGCCGAATCTTGAAGCAACCAGCAAATATAGTGCGGCTAAAGAGAATTTTTCGATATATAAAGCACCTTGGCGCGAGTTTGTGGATGGGGTAAGTGTTGTCGGGTAAATCCGATCAAATATGGATAGGGAAATTCTAGCGGCAACCAGTTTCCGCCCGTGCAGCCTTTTGCATCGAAAACTGACGCATCATTGGTTAGTGTTGTGTGGTACACTGGATCTGCCCTTTCATATTTTATATCCGATTGAAGTGTACAGCGTACGTTGTACGTGAACAAGTGAACACAGTTCTTTGGTAAACAAAACTAATATACGTACATTTACGAATTACATTTGCAATGCAAGTTTTACAGGCAATTTATTAAATAGCTACGTACTGTATATACGTTAAAATAGTACTGTGGAGGTCGCGGTGACGTAACAGCACCACGCCTCCAACGAAAAGGGAGGATCCTCCGACCAGGCGAAGGTGATCGCGCCTGGCGGGCCAACTGCCCAACAGTTGTTCGTTGGGCGTTGTATATATGCGGAATCGCTGTGCGAATGTTGATATCGCGATTCAGAATGTAGTGTAGGTGTTCGCTTGAGTTGTCGGTAGATGACGCTACACCACTCCCCCCGGAAGACCGGAGGTCGAACTTGCTGATGTGACTTCTTGTGGAGCTGATGCCAGAGTCCCAGTGAGTCGGAACTGAAATGCCGGTCCAGTGAGTCGGACTGCGGTGTCCACCTTCCCCATTTTCCCCAGTGAGTCGGGGTGTGTCCAGTGAGTCGGATGATGGGTGATGAGGTTGCAGGCTTCCCCAGGCTTGTCATGACGGCGAGCATATGGAGTAGTCCTGTTCAGACCGAAGGTGCTGGTGCGCTCCGAGAAGGTTGGTTTCATCACGTCGGGGTCACCACTGTGGAGGTCGCGGTGACGTAACAGCACCACGCCTCCAACGAAAAGGGAGGATCCTCCGACCAGGCGAAGGTGATCGCGCCTGGCGGGCCAACTGCCCAACAGTTGTTCGTTGGGCGTTGTATATATGCGGAATCGCTGTGCGAATGTTGATATCGCGATTCAGAATGTAGTGTAGGTGTTCGCTTGAGTTGTCGGTAGATGACGCTACAGTACTTTTAATTTACAAAAAGCTTTTCAACTAATATTTTTCAATTCGTACACCACATTTTAAATTCTCTTTATTGCTAAAACGTGCTAAACTGGACATAGTGTCATGTAACAAGTGTTGATCTCATCAAAAATGCTTTAACACAACATGTGTTATGAGAATAGAGAGAATGTTGCTAGTGGCTATAGTGTATTTCATTGTAGATGATAAAAATGTTGTTGAAATATAAAGTCATAATAAAAATCTTTTTAAAATCATATTCTAACAACTTTTTTTAACTGATAAGTTAAGAAAAATAGTATGTAAGATAGTCATAATACGAAGATGAAAAAAAATCGGCAATACAGATTATTCGGTTAAAAATTAACGTGGTAGTAAGCTAGGAAAATAAAATGACGCCATCTCACCTCGTTCTGTAGTTATAGGAAAACGTAAACAGCATAGCCAGTGTGGTATTTATTCTGCTGTGCATGTAAAAAATCTTTAGTAAAACTTATAAAGGCTAGGTTGAGATGGTTTCAATGTGCCAGAAGAACAATTTATTCTTATACTGATTTTCGTTTCCTATCACTTCATTTTGTATAGTCACAAAGGTATGTATGTTACTCTACAAACAATAAAAATAGTAATAATAACACTTGTAAATTTAGTTGTGTTAGTCGCCACAATAATCACCGTTTTCCCTGTTTCGCGCGGAGCTCTAAAAATGAAAAAAATAATATAGTCCATTTGAGTCGCGTGCACGTCCCAACAGTACAGGATGGGTCATCTAATATTGATGGTGTACGTTAGAGCTGTAGGTACACGTGGTACAACCTCGCCTCTTGACCGTACCTTCGTACTTTATATGCCAATGTTGTGTTCACTGCACGTTTTCCGTATTGGTAAAGTAGCTTAAGCTACTAGGTATCTAATACACAATGAAGTTGTAATTTTGTTTTACTTTATTTAACTTTGTCTACATGCTTGAAAATGCATTGTTACATATTTACTTAACGGTTACACGTAACGATGCATTTTATTGCGTCTTAGTTGTTAATTACTATCATGTTGTGTACACTGCCTTAGGATTACTGTCTAGTCTATATAATAAGGCCGCACTTAAATATTTCATGTAAGGGCTGTAATCTGTTTGTGTACCTATAACAAATAAATTAATAAATGTAAATGAGAATTTATAGTATTATTGGCAATGTCGATTTTTAAGTATGATAAGAAAGCATAATTATAATGCGATTACAAAATCTGTTCCCTTTATAAGACAGCTGCATCATTGTATGACATTCATTGAAAGATTTTGTTTATATTAATTAATTAATTTGATCAAACATACTTATTTCCAAACTTTTTCCTTATATCAAAGACCCTATTATTTTCAAGTAAATTAAAAAAGGTTCACTATTCTTTGTTTTAAACAATAAAGTTTCAGGTTAACCGTTGCCTAGTTTAAATCATAATTTGTATTTTATTAAGCTCGTTATAAATTACTTTTTAGTTGGTACAGTCAGCCCCAAAAGTCGCTGAACACATTTTAAATTCCAAAACTGCTGAACACTTTAGTGTTCAGCAGTTTTGGAATAACTGAAATAACTGAAATAACTGAATACTTATTCCAAAAGTAGCTATGAATAACATAGCTACTTTTGGAATAACCGTGTGCAGCGTGTTATGGTCGTTTTGTACGTTTAGCTTATTTTGTACTCTTGTTGCAACACTGACTTATGCCACTTTTAGTGTTCAGCAGTTTTGGAATTTAAAATGTGTTCAGCGACTTTTGGGGCTGACTGTACATATTTAGTCAAACTTTTTAAAAGAGTAATTTGGGAATTAAGTCTTTATTCTACCCGTAATACAGCAATATTTCATTCCTAATTAGAAAATGTAAAATGTTAGACAGATCGTAGTTAAGACCGTGGCAGTGAACGGTGTTTGTGGAACCGCTTGGATTATTGATAATGGTTGGTTTAAGTGCCAATAAATTTAATATACTCGTTGTTATAAATCTGAGTTGGCTTTTACGAGTATAATAACTTGAGTAATTATAGTGAAAACTATAAACATGCAAATATGAACTTAAACTTCTTTCATTTTCAAAACAGAATTCATGTAAGTAAAACTGAAAACATGGCGGTGGTGTGCTACTCTTACTTGTCTTGTCATACTACGAACATTATTAGAATGTGAAAATAAACTTGTAACAAACGCCATACCAATCAGTCTAGCCGGACTATTATAAGTTCACTACATTCTTCTGCTGTGAAACATTCCGGGGTGCTAAATAAAAATAAATAGAAATGGACAGATTGTTCCAAGCATCACTAATATAAATTGTACGGATTTGAAAATATGCTTCAAGTAACTTGTTTAAAAATAAAATTGAAACATTTATTTAAAAGGAACCAGACCGGTGACCGATTAAGAATATTTGGCGATAACTAGGCATTACTGCTGCAGTAAAAAAACAAAATCCGTCTAGCCAGTATTGTTTACCTTGGAGTCTATCCACAAAGTTCCTGGCAAGGAGCTCCGGTTAGAAATGACGGTAAGAAATCAATTGCCTTGTTTTTATTGAAGAAAAAATAAATTGCTTGCTTAAATTTGACCAAGTTTGCGAAGTTTACAAAAACAAAATTAATTATGCTCCATATAGGCAGTAAAACACGTAGGTAGCTTCCGAAATAGAAGCAGTATTTTTACTCTAAAAAAGCGGCAGCTCGTTGCTTTATGGAATATTATGGGTCATTTGGGACATCCTTTATAACATCAAATCTGTAAAAGTTTTATTCAGTGTACTGTCAGTAAATACTGTTTTGTAAAAACAAAAGTATTGTTAAACTAGACTAGTTTATTCTGTACGTTACAAAGAACTGTGTTTTGATTATGCAAATAAGGCAGTTTATCTAAATTAAAGCTTGCTTCGTCCCTTGTACACTCGGACGCAAATATAGTTAACGTGCCTGAACTTGCTCGTACGTAATACAAATTTACGACTTATTACAGCTGGGAATTGAACGTTGTCATTCAAATGAAGTATTATTCGGTTCCATGTCGTGTTATTGAAACCCTTATACGTATTTGTATTAGAACATAATGCTTTTAAAACTTGAATGTTTTGAAATTTCTGTTCAAATGTGTCGACGCCGCATCTTATCCAATGACGATAAAAAAACACAATATTTAAACAATTTGTATAGGGAAATGCTACATTATAGTAACATATTAGGAGCAATATGAATTGTTTAAATACAATTTCTATAAAATAACAATAGCAGCCCATAACGTCCTAAAGCAAGGGTCCGTTTGCTCTAGACATCTTGGATATAAACATGTCTTTCTGATACTGAGATGGATTGGTAATATTTTTATATCAAGTTTTTTATTTTTTGCTAAAATTATTAACAGTTAAGTAGTCCCTAAACGACGATAGTCTCCTAATGAGATTCTGGAGATATTCTGCTTTACTACCGTCACCATCCGGATCTCTATTAAACTACAAACAAACGCAATGTTTGAATTAAATGGGTCAGTAAACTGCTATTAGTAAATGTTGTGTAGATTCTTAACACCTTGTAAGCCTCATCTAATCGCATAATTGCCAAAAGCTGCTTCAGGTAGAAACTAGCTTGAACTATTAAGATTAAATTATCGATACAAATTCGAAGCTCTTCCCTTTGGCTGGCATGTTCTAAGATAAATTTCTGTAGTACCTAGTACCTACACTGTGTTAGTATAGTAATTTAACTCATAACAGCTCATAATTATGTTGATAAAAATTGTTGTTGTTGGACAACACCAGGCCCTAATGCATGCCCGAATGTATTTATCAACGATTTTGTGAATAGTATTATTTTTTTAAGACTTAGGGCCAGATTCAGAGACCGTACTTTGACTTTACTTTAGCAAAGTCTAGTTATTATCTCTGAATTTGAACAACATTAAAGTAATCTTTTTGCATGAAAAGTTTACTTTGTAGTATTAAATAATGAAAGTAAACTTTTTCATGCGAAAAATTACTTTAATGTTTTTCAAATTCAGAGATAATAACTAGACTTTGCTATAGTAAAGACAAAGTGAGGTCTCTGAATCTGGCCCTTAGTTATATGTAAAGCTATGCTTTTGGCATTTACATTGTGTATTTTTTCAAACATCGCCAACCAGAACCCAATGAAACTATAACCTTCATAAAGTTACTATTCATTTAGTTTCAAACAATACTATCCAACAACGTATGTTCTAATTTAATTCATATCCAATGCTATTGTGGATATAAATTTCAAAGTTTGAATGTTTGGGCATTGCTTGCGCATTTGGATGCATAGTCGTGTCTCGTGCTTAAATTGCTTATCTAAGCCATAGGATACAAGTAAGTAAGATGTATTTTATATTTGCAGTCCATAGCGCATATATTTCGAATTTAAAATGTAGATATTTGTCATTTTCAGTTTTACGAGTAAACCAAAGAAAAACAATACAAAGTAAATTATTGCAAAAATTGTGTGTGCTACATTTGTATGCTCAGAAATTAATTTTAATTTAATTTCGAGTAAAAATATGAACTAAATCAAAACAAAGCAAAATTTGAAATCAAAACATTTAAAAGATATCCTGGCTTATCACAATCATTTTATGCATTACAGAAATTATTGCCTAGCATAGGCTTTTAATGCCTGACCGTGATTACAGCAGCTACCTAACAAGCGTACTCCCTTTTTATAGGTCGGCAACGCATCTGTGATTCCTCTGGTGTTGCGGGCTTACCATCAGGTGACCTGCGGGCTCGTTTGCCTACCATTACATTAAAAAAAATACGTGATCGCTACACCGCCAAGACAGTTTCAGCTTAAATGCCTGATCTTGTATTTATTTCATTATTCCATAACATGTTATTTCGAGATCGTCACAGAAAGTTTTCATTTCATTTCGTAGTATAAATACCAACTCTGGTTCTACGAAGTTGCGTTTATCATTTAACACAAAATAAACAAGATCCTCCAAGTAAGTACATTAGTTACAAATTAAGCATTAGTACGAGTAATTGTTAGAGGTAAGGTACCTCTAACAGTAACAACTACCACTAAGTAAAGCCCTTAGGTAATAACGTGTCAGTTTTAATGGCCGCCGTAATGAATAAGCAGTGCTCGCCAGAAGGTAGACTCTCACACGAATATTACACATCTTTTTGTGAAGCATGCATGCTTATGTACTCAATTCTTTAGACAAGAGTTTGTATAGCGTTGAAAATAACACGAGTTTTTATTTCTTGGAAGAAATTTCTTTTTAATATTTATACTTTTTTGAGATAGGTATTTAATGTATTGTCTGGAAAAGATCGCTCTCAGCGGTAAGCGTTGTTTGTACATTTAGGATACAAGTACTTGTAGAAAATAATTGTGTGTATTTTTGTTTGGTGTTCAATAAAGAATATTTTGTATTGTATTATTAACCCAGTTGGACCGACCGACCCATGTATGGGTTTCGGGAAATAAAAAATTCTGCCCCCTTTATACGGTTTTATTAAAACAATTTATAAATACTTTTGGAATCGACAGTTAATGACTGTTAGCTGTGATGACAAAATAGGTAGTAAATTTAATTATTTATAGTTGTTTTTTCCAAGTGAAAATGTCTGTAGTGAATATGGTAAAACATGTCCCTAAAAAAGTGAAATTATATTACATATATTGTTATATTTCTATAAATATAATATCAAAAATATAAAGTTTGAAACATAACAATATTTATATTACAAAGAAAATTCATTTTTGTACTATGAAAATCACCGTTATTTGGCTGAATATCTTAGGAACCCATACATGGGTCCGTCGGAACAACCACGGAATACAAAATTTTCGTAAAATAATATATTTTTTAAAAATTTCTAATTGAATTCATTATTATTCTACGAAATTTTGAATGAGTTGAGAATGGTAATGATCCGATTCTAGAATGCATCACATTTGACCACCAGATAACGCAATTACGGTTGATACCGACGAAGATTCTAGAGAAGAAAACACTTCAATTCAAGCCTAAAACACTTGCGAAAATGAGACCATGGTTTATTTCACTGAATCCTGTTTTTCAGGAGAATGAGACTATGGAAAAGACGTTTTGCATCGACGATGCTATAATATCTTTATTACAGAGGTCATAGTTGTTAGCAGTTCACAAGGATATCTCGATCAGGCCGGGTTTTTTCAATCAAATTCGATCAAAATCGATAATATTCTTTTCAAAACTGTAATAAGTCATAAACTTAATAGTAATACATTTGATTTAATTATAATTATTTAATTTATAATTTTATTTTAGTTGTAAAAACGTATTAGCAAAAAGGTTAAGACATGCCGACCGACCCATACATGGGACATGATTTTCCAGCTTTTCCAGAAGCCGCATATTTTTTTTATTATTTTTCCCGAGCTACTGGGACTATAATAAGGCATATTTGTAAAAATCACTAACATCGAAGCTAAAAATAGTTTCAGGCTTATCTGGGTTAAAACAAATGAACCTTCTTCTTTTATAGAAAAAACGTAACAAAAGATTTAAACCAAATTGGATGTAAGGGGTACGCATATAAGAACGCATACAAAAAGGAAAGCAGAAAAAGCGTATTGCAATTGTAAAAATGTACTCGCGTTTATCATACTTTTATTTTTCAAAATTTATTACCAGCTCGCTTTTGAATGTACGGGAGAGTCGTGAAATATTCGAAAGATGAGAAATATACATATATGACGTGTAAAATTAAACAGTAACAGGGAGATATCAGTAAAAACAACTCAATATATTTCAGGAAAATAATTATTACTTCGCACTTTTTACGGTAATTATTTTTATATTAACGGGCCATACCGTATGTCCTCTGGGCACGGGCAACGCAGTTATGAATTCGAATTTGGCTCACACTTCAAGCCGACTTTTGCTTCAAGCTTGTTTTTCTTTAGTTTTATTTTTTAAAAGAAAACTGTCATACAGATGTCTACTTCAGCTCAGTGTTAGTCGAGAGGACTTTTAAAGACTTCATGTCGTTAGAAGCTCAAAATAAAAAAAAAATTGACATCTAGGGCCTGAATGTCCTTAATAGCCGATTTTTTTTTTCTGGAATCCAGGCTCAAGAAAATTATTTACGGATGGGCCTCGCGTACAATAAGCGAGGCCGCTGCAGTCTGTAATGGTACCACCGAGAAAGACAAATTTCAACTTTGTATCACCAGGAATTAATCTATTATTGTCTGCATAGCTATTATATATTTATTCACAAGGAAAAGAGAAATAACAATAACTTCAATTATAAATTTATTAAACTCAAATAAATGAAGGAGATGAAGTAATGTTTATAATTATATGTAAATAAATTCACGTTTAGCCGCGGAATACGTGCCTACGTCAAAACTGAGATATGGGTCGTCTTTACGTCTCCGCGTATTAGCTAGCTACAAAATGGATTAAGTCCCCTCTTGAGAGGGATTTAATTAATAGGAAATTAGAATATGTCCGTACGTAGATACAAAAAATTATTTATGCATATTTAACTTTTAATACATTTTGTTTAGTTAATATATAAAAGGTTTATTTAATTAAGTTTTGACAATTAACAAGTTACCCTTTTCAGAGGACGCTAATTTTCTACTATATTATTATGACGGTTGCAAATTAAATTTGATTTCCTCGTTGAATTTGTATGCATGAATGCCTCTGCTAATTAACGAATCATGAATTCGAATCTTTAAACACCTTGACTTGAGTACCTATGTTGCTCAATCCTTAAATGTCTTAATGTAAGGATGGACCTCTTCCTCCTATGAAGGGAATTAGCCTCCTATGATCTCCTAAACTAGGCTAGCTTAATTGTTAGTTTTCCATTTGTAGCGATAGTTTTGTTCTTGATGACTTTAGTTCATCGTTACCACAAGGACTATGTTGCTTAATAAATGCATATTTAAATCCATCAATCTCGAGACTGGATTCTCCTTCGATCACTTTACCACTAGGTCCTCTAGTGGCCTAGCGATCTATAATGCGTTTACTAAAAGGACGCACGTTTGAATGATGTCTCTGACTAAAGTTTTGTGTATTGCATATTTGTTCTTTTCGATAATTAAAATTAAAAACCCAATCTCTACAACTAATTAAAATGAAAGGTAAATTAATTCAAGCTTAGCGATAATAACAAATGTATTCTCTTACATCTCGAGTGAGGTTACAAGTACCTAGATATAATATTTTACCGTTGTATGACTCCGCAATAAAATGTAATACGTATCGTGCCGTATTCCTGAATAAAAATTACATTTTCATATTTGTATGTAAGAGGAAAAGTCATCGTTGTCGCTTTAGTTTTTTTTTTTTAAATGCAGCTTATTGTGAAACTTTACATCTTTATGCTTTTTATCTCTTTATTAGTATTATACTAATATGTTTTGTTCATTTTACGTAGCTACCTTATGTACACTTCATTTGGTATCTGGAAAGAGTTGTACTGATAAATTAGATATTATCTTTCAGACAAATGATAGGATTTTATTTATTAATCGAGCAGCTTAGTAAACGGTTTAGGATTAAAGTAATAAAATACTACTACCAAGTTAGTAGTTACAGGTATTATTAAAATCGTTAAAAAATCGGTTAAGTTAACTTTTAGTTGTCCAATTGTCACACAATAGGTAAGACAATTTGACATTTTTATTTAATTTTTAAAGATTTTAAGGTACAAGATTTGACATGCTGATTAAAATACAAAATTCCAGCTATTGAGATCGAGACCTGTGTTTTAACTTCTTATATAAAATTAACGGCCACAAAGTGCATCTAGAATGTAGGATCAAGATTATTATTTGTAGAACACTCAAATCCCTATCCTTTGTGGTCCAGAAATCACAACCTCACACATGGCATATAGTACTCAAAGGCAATTATTTGCATTAGTACTTTATGAACCTTTCGTACAAACTAAAATAAAACAAAAAGTATGAGTCTGATCGTATTCTCTTTAAATTGAGACTCAATAAACATATTAAGAAAAAAAAAGTTTCCATTTTGTTAAGAGTATTGTTCATTTGTTTTACTAACACATGACAGCTGGAGTCTAATGAATGACTTGGATATTACATTCGCATAAGCCAGACAATACATTTTATTTACAAGAGAATTAACCAAGCGTATGGAAGCACTCTGTCGATTGCCAATTGAGTATTTATTTATTTATTTTATTTATACAATGGTTCTTCACAGCTGACAATAATAATTTACAATATAGAAATTAAAAACAATACGCCAATTATGAAGCACACTTATAAATTAATTACAATACAGAGTAGACATTTTATATAAAGCTATTATATTATTAAAATTATGTAAATTGGATATTGGTAATAATATACTTATTTACGATATATGTGTATATGTGAGTGTGTGTATGTAAGTGTTTGTGTATGTATGTATGTCTGTTTGTGGAAGGACAAAGAAATTAGTGCGCTATTTGTTTCACCGTTTTTGGTCGAGTATTTGCAGCATATTCGTTCTGTAAGAATTACGAGGAGTGTTGAAAGGGTCCAAAGAGGAAAACTTTTCATTATATATGTTCGGTAATCGGACGAAAGGTGACATTTTCTTATATTTGCTTAAAGCTGTCGGTACGGTCAATAGGGGAGTGTGTCTTGTTCGTCTGGAAGGCACATTAAACCCTATTTCCTCCAGCAGAGGAGTGCAGTCAAGTTTATTATTAAATATGTCGTACAGAAGAAGCATATCCGCCATCTGACGTCTTTCTTCCAATGTATTCAGTCTGTGACTACGACAGGATTCCTCATACGAATCATTTACTTGTTGTGTTTTGTAGTTTAAATGTTTAATAAATTTTTAGTAGATATCCAATCGTCTATTATGAGTAGTAGAGGACGGGAAAGTTCTACTTTCTGTACTAGGTATGAGCAGCATTTGTAATCTGCTATGAAAGATTATTTGTTTATTCTTCCTGTATAAATGCACAAAGGCAGTCTAAGGTATTACGAGTATCTTTATAAACCAATCCGAATTTTATGTAATACATTTTTTATAGAAAATATTTTAATCGACATCCTTGGAATAGCGACACCTATGGTATGGCGACAGTATGTGTTTTTACTTCAACTTCCTTCCCACACGGAGACTACAAGGAGTACTTAAACTAAAACCTTTTAATAGCAGGATGCTTAGGGTACTGAAAACAATGCGTGAGGAATAACACTTTATTGTTTATAACATCAATTTACCAACATATTCTCTAAAAAAATCAAACCTTTTTATACAGCCAATTACAAATAAACAGCTCAAACTACATTTCCCCAAACACTAAAGAACTGTGTAAAATCTGTTACCGGCTCAGTATCCAAATGTGATGTGATATTCGTAACGTCACGAATACGCTGGTGTATGCTATGAAACCTTCGTGTCCTGCAAACCGACCTGCCCCATAACTTGATTATCTAGTTGGAGGTTGACTAGATACTACCTCACTGGAAGTGGCCGCTAATAGCATTTACTACTCCTATGACTTCACATGCATTGCTTCCTTTAGCAAACAAAGTTAAATCATATTACTGACTGAAAATTGTTGCTGTTTGTAGAGTCACTTTAAAATTATGTACGTTGTAATTAGGAACCAAGAGAGGTTTCATAATAATTATAATTTTCTAATTAAACAAACCCCTGCCTAATGCAGACTAATCTAAGCCCTAGGCTTTAATTTGTGGATAGAAACAAATGTCTACCCAGGAAAGTGGAAAACGAACCCTATTTCGTGGACGACAACCACAGGACCAATGTTTTAAATGCGTTTACAGACTTTTCTATAAATGTTATTAGAGTTATTAAGTGTTACATTTGTAATAGAACAGTGTCGTATCTAGTAAATGTTTATATCAAAGTTAGAAACAGATGTCGTATGTCGCAGCGCACTCATTCAATAATCTGATTCAATTTCGAGTGAAGGTACAGTTTCATGCTTACTGACGTCTTATTTAATATTCCATTTCTGTATCCGCTCGTCTGTAAACTTGTATTTTGAGTAAGTACTATATCAAACGCTTGATTCAAAGGTCTCATCACGTTGAGTATGTAGGTTACAAAATATACGCATGTTTCATAAAATTAGTACAACATTAAACGTCTGATACGCAAACGCTTAACATTAAAACAGAAAATGTATTTATTTATTTAGCTAGTCGTTTATCTAATAGCTACCAAGTTCAAATGTCTATTTAGTACCTGCATACTTAGTAGTACTGCATACCTAGCGTGCTAAATAAAATTGGGTAGGAATTATAAATTGTTGTAACGCTCTTGTTGAAGTGGATTTGGATACTTTTCTATTTGCTTTCTTGCAGCTGGATGAAATGCAGAAGCGAAGTGCTAGTGGAAACTTATACAAACTCTTCTAGAAATTATAGTAGTCTAGTGATTAAGTTATAATATAACAGTTTATATCAAATGAACACTGTACGAAGATTAGTTTACTTTAACTCAGAACAGTAAGAGAACACGCTTGTACTAATGTCGAATGAGTATGCCTAAGGCAACTTGAGACGTAACTATTAAGAACACCAATTATAACTTCAAGGTTCATTATATTACCGAAACTCTTAATGTAATTATGATATACTAAATTGTTGTAATATGAAAGCTTAATCTAGCTCTAATAAATAAGCAAATGACATTAGAAAAATACTAAAAGACTGATTTATGTGGGCATTAACTTAATTGCCAGCTAAGTACGCCTAAATTTTTGGTTTGGTTTTCGGGAAGATAAATAAATAAATATTCCTTACACATTCACACATCGCCACCTAGTCCCAAACTAAGCAAAGCTTGTACTACTTAACCCCGTCTACTATGTTCGTCACTAGACGTGGCTAAAATCTTTCTCCGGGCTGATAAGTATCATCGACCAAGCATCATTCTAGCACCTATTAAAGATTATTACCGTTAAGTGTAGCTGCGGTACAAAGAAGTGTGCAGACGCACATATGCAACAAAACGAGAAAGTTACCAAACCAAGAAATACATACAACAAATAATATTCGCACGTTGCTTGTAAGAAACAAGAAAAAGATTGTTCTCTTTTTAAAATATTACAGAAACATATAAAGCAAAGTGTAAATTTATCTAAGTCTAGCTGCTTGTTGGCACTAAATAAGCACGTTGGCATTGCTCGGTGTTTGCCACTAATGGTAGTACGTGACATGGCTGCAACGGGGCTATAATGTGGTAAAACCTCCAAAGTGTGGCTAAAAATCTCTTAAAAACGACACACCGTATTTAGTCTGAGAATAAATATGTTCACATGTTTTACTGATTCTTGAACATTCTTTTTAATATCGATACATTGTTTCACCGGTTTTCTTTTATTTTTTATAACAATTTCTACTCTAAGGAATAAGCTTTTTGTCAAGGGTTTTTTTCAGACATGGTATTAACACAGATAAGAAACTTATCGACTCAGGCCAATAATATGGGGATCACTTAAATAATTACTTTACTTTGAGTAAAGTAATTATTTAAGTTATTATTTATTTTTATTTTTTTTCGAAACCATAAAGTCTGTATTGCAGCCGCATATGCGATCAATGCATTTTAAAATAAATTTATTTGATTGCTGTTGCTAATGCGGATACGAGCATAAACATAAACATTTTATATAATAAGCCAACAATAAAAGTAAATAAAAGCATTTACTTTAATTATTTGCACTGATAACAAATCTTTAATAATCTTTAAACGCAATGAACATCAACGATAATATTTTGATATAATTGTAAGCTGGAATAATACAGGATTTCCGACATTTAAAGCCAACGACGGGGTAAAAGCCGTAAAATATTTCTTCACGGCCACTGCCGGCGGTCTGTTTTGTACAATTATATTAGCTATTATGTTAAGGTAACATGAGTTTTGTTTTAAAATTGTATGTTTTAATGTACCTGTTTGTATGCTTAATATGAATTCATAAATATTTTTATGATGTGTGGTTTTAGTATGGGACATCATTTATTTTTATAAAAATGTTCCGGTTTATTTTTTTTAAAGCTGTTAATGTTTGTGTAAACTTTATTTTGTTTTAGGAAAGGCTGTTGCAAACGAAAGAGTTTTTAAGTTTTAAATTAAACCTACGTAGTCGACGTAGTCTATACATATTTGTGTAAATTTTTGCTTAGAGCCTTTAATGATACTTTGACCAAATTGGTATAGTTTTATTTGTTGTCATCTTACACTTGCAATAAAAAAATCGAGCGTTCCTGATCTTGCCTATTACCTCTTTATATTATTATGCTTCATAATTAAACGTTTAAACATAGTTATTGCAGCTTATTTCTACTAGACAGTATTTAATTATTACTGTAAACTTTTTCATAACTTTTATGAAGTTTCCAAACAACCTGCCATTTCTTATAATCACCCTTCAAAATCCTTTCTAGAGTATTAGCTTAATGAATTTTACTTGACACAAAATTAGGTTGTTTGCGTTAAGGATCCCGGACATTAACTTCTGGAAAACGAGCTTGTAAGTGGAGCATAATGATTAATAAACCTAATTATGTAGTTTTGCAACGTTCCGAAACTTTATTCCTACCGTTTTCATACTCGTTTATGTTTTTAGAACGAGATAAGTTGTGTTTAATTCATACCTGTTTGAGACGCAACAAAGAAAACATAAGCTCAGCATGAGACATGTTTTACCACTTAAAAATATCCAACATTTATAATTGTACGCGAGAGTAACAGAGTAAATTCCGTTTACACAAGGTAAAGTGCTCCTCCAAGATACATCGTAGAAAATTATGCATCGCGCAGGAAGTGTACATACCAAAATATTACGAGCAACAAATATCCGTAGCCAGTATTCAAGCCTTCTACAGCAGAGGCATTCAGAATTTCACGGATTATTTCCTTCAACGTATTCTTACATTAAATAATATTTTATGAAAATTCAAAGCTCAGTTTATTTCAAATGTTTTGAACATTCTTAAAGTGAAAAATACGGGTTGTGTCCGTTTGATGTCAATCGTTTTAATATTCACTCATAAAATAAAGCAATAAATATAGAGAGAGAACCATTATCTCTTCTAATCTTGAAAAGCTTAACGTTTTATTTATGTCAGGTAATCTATTTTGAAACGAAAAACTTTGTGAAAGTAAAGTATGAAACAATGGAGCAATTTTCCTGTTTAAAACTGAAATGGGAATTAATTTTGAAGCGATAGTATGAAGCCATGAAATGGTTGCACACTCGAGGCACGAGAAGAATGTTCGCGACGCAGCCTTTGAACGCAATCACAAAATGTTCACCTATGAGCACTTCGTCTTGTATGGCTGTATCATTGAAGTAACTTTCTATTTTTGTAGTGAGTACTTGTATTTCATATTATTATTTTTAAAAGTTAGTTTTTATTTACGGCTTATTACCAGGTAACATTTTTGTTTTTGCAGATTAGTTAAATAATATTTAACGTAACAAAATCTGAATTTTATCAATCTAATAAATTTCAATAAGTTAAAATCACTGGCAGTTATACCAATCCTGATGAAGATATCGCGCTTTCGTGAACAACATTCACATGGAGAATCAGAATTAGACAACTTTCTGGCATCTAAGATTTTTTAATAATAATGATGGTAAGACAGAGTAAGAGAAAACAATATACAACAATATAGGTCTTGCCAAAATGTACCCGTACCTTATTGTACCCAATCATACTTTACACAAATACAGTATAAAGGCTTGTAATCCACTCCCAAACTGTTTCAATTGAAACTCTTTATTCGCTACAAATAGAGGTTTAAGTCCACACAAAATAATAAACTGCGTCCATTACATTTGGGATCCAACAATAAATCTAGCGCACTGAATAGGTATAAACTATAGAAGCGTCGCCTTACGTCACGGTGGCATTCAAGCACGCCTTTTCAAAGCCTTTTTGTGCACTCGGCTTTTCAATAAATGCTCAATGAATACCTTCATCGTAACCTACCTGGTTTCCCTCAAAATTAATAACGTTTTAAATATTATACGTATTTCAAATCTAAATGTCACGAAACATGTTGTATCAAACCCCTTTGTATATCTATTGTTATAATGTACAATTGTCCCTTCTGTCAATGACAGTGTAATTTAAACTGTTTCCCTTTTGCACACAAAATATCACTTTATAATAAACAGCCATTATAACGGTCCATAAAACTCATTAAACCGGTGATGAAATTTTCTTTTCATTAACTTCCTCTTGTTACATCGTGCACAAATTTCCGACGACAAAAAACACAATTGATAACGTCCAGAACATAACAATTATATAACAAAAGGGTTGAATTTCGAATTAACAGACTAATAGAATACAAAGACAAGGATTTTGTAGATGTAAAAATGAATTTTGAATCGAAATAAAGTGAAAGCTCGCATGATGAGAAATGGGAAAACAATCAACTTGTTTGAGTGGCATTTACAATATCAAATTCCGGCTTTGGTGTGTAGCATGCAAATTGAGTACACTGTGTAGCAGTTTTTATCAATATTTTAAGCCATTGTTATTGCATAGATATTATTTACTTTTTATGTTTCCACTAGTCTCGTTTTAAATACATACATACACCGTTAAAATAGGTGTTCATGTTTAAAAAATGTTGTTATGTTTTTGTTAATAATCGTTGCCACTGAATGTAAAACATTATTTGGATACATTAAAAAAAAACTGAGTAACAAAGGATTATAATGTCACGCTGGTAATAGGGATTTTCCAAGTGAAATACATCTTTAAAACCTTTACTGCTAATTAGTACCTACTAACCTAATTCGGTTTAAGCAAATTAGGTATAAAAGGTACGGATACTAATCATATAGAAACTAGTATACTTACTTATTTAACACGTTACATAATTCGATCCTGCTCAAATTGCCGTTAAGTACTAAGAAAATTTAAAATGTCGACACTTTTTAAAAACTTTTTTTCACAAATTACTTTATTATTAATTTTACAGCTAACTTATTACAAAAGAGTTTTTCCGAAATATAAAAAAAAACAGCTATAACCCAAGCATTTAGTTTATGCGGGATCTTAAAATCGTCGGTGCTCATCGGCGGTACCGCTTAGCCGCTAAATCGCCACAGCTTTATTTTTATAAATCTTAACACAACACCCATCGTATTAAGGGAATTAATTTTACAGCAAACCACGTTAGCCGTGTAAATTTAATCAGTTCGCAAACAAATGACGAAGGTGGGACCTTCACATTATCATGGGAGCTCGGTCCACGGTTAATATGAAAATGCGGGTAACCGACGTGAAAATATGACGACATTAATATAAATTGCACTTAGCCTCGCGTTGGGGAAAAACAACTATTAAGGACGGTAAAAGGAATAATGAGTACTGTACGCCAGAGTATAATGTTAGCTCATCGTCATTCTACCTGTATACATATTCTGTAATAATGTCAATGACAAAATGTTTTAGGCCCGTAACTGATTTATCATAATAATGTTTAGTCTGGACTCTAGGTAGCGAGAGCGTGATGACACTCAGTATTAAAACCTTTTCGGTTCAGCGTTATCAATAGAGTTACGTAATGCAATACTCAAGCCTGTGACACAATGTATAAGGTTTTTTTAAAAAGACAAAACGAGCTAGATCCTTTTCTTGAGAGGCTATTCATTCATCGAGATTAATAATTAATTAATTAAAATCACTAGAACAATAGCTACGTAAATAGGAATAAAAATATTCTACTTGCACTGTACTATAAATATCGAAGTGTTTACATATATAGAAAAACAGGTTCTTTATTAAAACAAAGATTATTGTTACTTTAAACCAATAATAGGAAGCAAATTATAGTAGAAATTTAAAAAAAAGTATGTAACCAAAAAATCTAATTTGACGTGTGTTGTTTTCTTTTAATTTTCGTAAAGATCTGCAAACTTTGCCTAAGTTACCTTAGACGACACGTATGGATGAAATAAGCTGAGATAGTGATAACCCAAGTACTTATCACTCAGTTACCAAACGTCATTTACTATTAATTCTATAAAATATTTCTTTTAAATAAGCCGATTTTGTGTCTTATTTTTCGTTTAAGCTTTTTAGTTATTCAAATAGTCCCTCTACCTGAATAAATTCCATAATAAATCCACTAGCTTACAGTTTTCTTGAGTAGAAAAATACAATGAAACACATAGATATAAAATGTAGTGAACATACCCGAATATAATCTTCACGGGCACTCTTACGACCGGCTCAAATATGGCTGGCCCGCATCACACTAGCAAACGGGATCGGTAAGGCGTATTTTCTTTGAAAACTGATCCCCTGAATGCCTTACACGGGTTGAGGGTTTGACGTCACTTTTATAAAATAACCCCTGACCTAACCCTGAGTAAGTAGGTGGAATTTATTTACATGAAAACTGACGCACTGGGAGATACTAACTTAATGTTATGACATTATGTTGATATTCGTATTTCGTACATGTAAATAAAACAAGAACAACCCGTTAGATAATAAATGAAGTGTTGTCGAGTTCCTTTCATTAAAATTTAATTTTGAATTTACGACTTGTTTCATGAAATCCAATAACAGATCTCGCAAAATGATGAAATTCAAAAGCCCCTAATTTATTTCAAATCGAGTTCAAATTTAGCTTTTTAGCTGACATTTGACCGACACAATTTGAAATTAAATTGTAGTTTAGACATTGATTTGCTGGTTATGTGAGCTATTTAATTACGAAATACCTATTATAAATCGAAATTTGATATTTATTGTAAATATAATGACTTAGGGAAGTCCTTTATTATTTTGATAAACTTCTACCTGACAAGCAAATCACAGTTCCAAATATCTTCCGGATGCTTGTTGTTTTTAAACTAATTGCAAACGTTTTGTTTCATTATTTGAATTTAAAATATGAGAGCAATAAAATAACTTAATAACTTTAGACGTTCATAAATAATAATATCTAGAATTACAAGTACTGCAAAAAAAAACTCAAAACAAATTTGAAACTCGAAACAAAGACCCGTACAAATAAATCACTCATGTTCAATGTTCATGGCCATATTTTTTTTAATCGACCATCCCTCAAGTAGTCAATTATTTTACTTATAGCATACAATGGTCTATAAAACATCACAGTTACTATAAATAAGCACATCCAAAGTGTTAAAGTAATTATAAGTAAGTATAATATAATACAATTGTAATACATTCCCAAGCCTTGTTTGCCCTATAAAAGCAACATAGGCGTCATATTGCCTTCGATAGTCTGTGGTGATGACCGCAAACCACAAGCCGACAAACCTTCTATGTATACGGTTAGGTATTATGAGTATTATAATATTGTAACAGGGATTCATGACAGGCGTCACATTAGTCATTGATACAATAATTGTCTATTAATAAAACGTAATCAAATTACAAATAAATATAATAAGTATCTTGTGTTTTTACGCGAACTAAGGGCATAACAGGCGAGTCCTTATGATTTCTTCATAAATTCTGACTCGTGCTTCATTAAAGACGTTTAAGAGGAATCCACAGCAGGATAATTATTTATCAGCCATGGTTCCGGACTTGTATGCTTTCATGTTAATTTAAATTGCAGCGAATTTAATTGAAAAAAAAGTTGAAAAGCAAACTGATATGATGATAAAACAAACACCTTATTTACAACTCTCATCGGATTATGTATATTTAATACGTCTGAAATTTTGGAATAAAAATTATTCTTTCAAAAATTGAGTAGCAGCTTCCCAAGCTTTACTTTTTAAGTCTCATAACTCGCAATCAAAACCAAATAAAAGAATTCATAACGAGCCCGTTGCTTTCAAATACTTTTCGACAACTCTCCAATAGAGAAAAAAAACCCTGCAACTTTTACGTTTATGAAGTTACCAAAAAATGTGTTTAATTTCTTGCTTCCTTTTTTAATTTTCATCCTTGCTTTTCATGAAAAATTACGTATTCATTTTTTTTCCTTTTTGAGAATTCAAAACAAACATGATTTCATCAGAATTTTGAGGATTGTATATAAAATAATTAGGTATTATTTTTAAATAATTAAGGTTAAATTGAACGGCCACTTGCCATTCCTAGAATAGAATACCAATCTCAATAATAAAATATTTACTCACTTGTCATTGTAATGATACATACGTATACAACCCTACTCACTATACGGTCCCTTTCGTTAAAAAATGAATGTAAAGAGCCTTTTTTCCGCTCACCCTATGTCGTATACGTGCCACGGATAAAGCGATGGAAGGGTTGTAAAGGGAAATGTGATCATAATCCGTTACTTCCATATTTGTTTGGGATACCCTCTAATACACTGGCGAAGATGGAAGTACTCACCAGATTTTTTTATTATTATTGGCATTTATATTTAAAATTATATTTTGTTGTTCATTTAATTTCATTTACCGTTGACTATTAGACGCTGGAGAGGGTCATACTAGCTTGTAAACCGTGTCCAACATGATATTGTAAACTGAAACAACAACTTAAATATTGACTTCCCAAAATCAAATTTAATCGATCTGGTCAGACGCCTTGATTTGGCTTCTGTATGAAACTCAAGTTATCTTCGTAAAAATGGCACTGTTAAACTATCTTTAGTCAGCTTTTACGAAAACCGTTGGATGATGGATATAGGACAATCTCCTTTTCTACTCTACACGAAAGGGGAACAACGTCTTTCTTTACTTTGATCTTTTACGTTTCATTTTATAATTGTCAAAAATAATGGATTTAATTGCTTAGGAATGACTGCAGCAATTTATTAGCTATCCGGGTAATCAAAATAACTAGCGCTGTACATCCACTTTCCCAAATAAATATTTGTACTACATAAATCAAGTAAAAACTTGTTAAAACTGTCCATATTTGAGTTCGTTACAAAATACGAATTTGAGAGTACTTAAAATATGAGGTTCGCTGAAAAATTTATAACAGTTTTTATTAAAGCGGAGACTTTTTTTTCTACTGGTCATAATGTTGCAATGTTTCTATACTATAGTTAGTAATGAATATATTATTATTCTTTATTTAACAAAACCATAATGTTGCCATTTTATTCAGCTAATAAAATATACTTTACTATCACAGTAACTAAACACAGCTTTTCCATTCTTTAATACATCAATTTAAAAAAAACGTGTAAATTATAAAAAAAATTATTCAACTTTAAAATTACTAAAGAAATAAGGGCGCTTTATTCTTTTTAGAAAAGATTTATATAAACTAGTACGTTACGCAAAGAGGGAAGCAATCAGACTGAAGTCACATCTACTTAAGAAACTATTACTTAACATTTTACTACGGGTATTCACAATAATGCCTACTTAATACTCTAAATCCAAAAGTTCACACTAGGGACAGAGCGACCAAGTTGATTTGAACATTTTGGTCCAATCAGTTATCAACATTGGTACACATAGACCACCCTAAACATGGGCAAACGGCTTTAAAGCTAAAAGCGAAGTTGTGACGCCGACTAACTTATGTTTATGACAGTGTGTCGTGTTACATGCCTTAGTTTCTCAGTTTCATACATTTTACTTCAAACTTTTGTTGTCGTAGTGTTAAGTTTTCATTTTATTTGTTTTGATACGTAAAGTATATTTTATTGCACTACAAGGATTGAATTAACCTTTAACTATGGACGTGCGGTCTCACAGACCGCTTGCAGTTTCCAAATCGCGTTCCCTTATCCTTCCGCGGATTCTACACGGCTGAAACCTTCAGTAGCTTCGGTTTTAGTGGAAAAACGACTGATAAGAGTAATAATTGCGTCGCCGGCTACATATTGCGTAAGTAATTTTGATTTATATTTCGTTGCGGTCTGAGAGACCGCACGTCCACGTTTGTGTAATAAAATTAGACTGATTTTGATTTTGTTTGTTCTAGAATTTTTAGTTATTTTTTTCTAGTTTGTTCAGAATACGATCAGCCAAGTACTTCTTCATACAAAAGAACGTCGAATTTATCGAAAAACAGTCAATAAAAAGCTCTAAACAACCAATAGGCCTACAATGTTCGGAGCTATTATGTAAAAACTGCCTATAAATATGCTCAAGTTGGACCATTGTCAAAATTTTTATGTTAAGTTTTAAGAATGTACTGTTAGGTTTTTTATATTTTTTATTCCTTATATTTTATTGTAAAACTAATGAATCAGACTAAATAAATAGTTTTCTTTAGATAATGCCTATATAAAGTGATCTCGATTAAAAAAGTCTGAAAAGTGCCTTTGATTGTTAAATGACTAGATTTAACATTAAAATAAATACATTTTGATTCAAATTGCATCTTTTATTTACAATTTATTGACTCCTAAATCTGCTAAAAACAAAAAATGGTACAATATTTATTTAACTAATTAGAATTCGGTCTTTAAAGATCGCGGTCTTAGAGACCGCACGTCCATGGTAGTGTAACAAAAATTTGACGTCCATAGTTAAAGGTTAAACCTCAAACTATCATGTATGTACATAAAAGTGTCTTTGGAATACTTAAATGCATAGGACTATAGAAAGGAACAATATTTGTATTCCGTTCATGCTTTCTTCCAATGTTAACCTTGTTAATGGAAAGTTTACCTTCAAAGTTTTTTTTATTTTGAACATTTTTTTACTGATTAATTTTTAACTACATTGACAACTTTTGAGGAGGCCTATGTCCAGCATTGGACGTCAATTGGCTGCGATGATGACAACTTTTCAATGTGTTTGAATTAACGTACTTTACGATACTCAGGACTGTCAGTCTTGTGGGTATTCCGACATACCCAAGTAATTAATCGCTAATCTAAGGTAAGGATTCCAGATAAGCCATATAAAAGATCTAGAAATCTTCGACAGCCATTGACCGCTCTACGTTCTTACCCTTACAACTTTACACAATACAAACTACATGAATATTAATACTAAATATACGAAGTACTGGTACATTGTTATATTACTAATATATGATGTATTATACTTTACCATAGTATTGAACCTGAGGTCAGTGGTTTCAAGTTAAGCTGACTGAATTCAATATTCAGTTTGAAACAACTGAATTGGAAGGCGACTGTGTACTAACAAACTAATGAACTATTAAATACGATCTTTGCTGCAGCAATCAATTTTTTAATAGGATTTCAAAACTTGATGTTATGAAATCCTATTACGTCATTGTCACGCAAATAATATGTCTTTTTGTTTATTCGTATAATTATTGTCTAAATAGCAACTTATATCTCAAGGATGCATGTATTAGGATAATATTTAATTAATTATTTGATTGATTTTTGTGTTTTATTTTTGTATTAACCTTCTATTTATACGACTTCTGTGGCCTATGGTGACTATTTCTGTGATTACAGTGCACGAGTGCTGCGTAGTAAAATTGTTACTTATGAATTTAGGTGTCACTTTCGAAAATAGATAGTTCCAGAATAAGTAAATTTTCTCAGTGTATTATAGACTACAGTCACATCTGTTACAGTTATTTAAAGATGCGTCCATTGGCTACAGAATCGGAAACACCTACTATCATTAAAATTGTATTTAAATTGTCTTTAATTAAAAAGTTATGAAGAAGCCGATGGATAAGGGAGGCGCAGGACCGCACAAGGTGGCAATATTTGGAGGAGGCCTATGTCCAGCATTGGACGTCAATTGGCTGAGATGATGATGAAGATGAAAAAGTTATTTAAAAAAACACGGTACGACTACTCAATGGTTCTACTATTGACTTAGTATAGATCTACTGTAATTAAATATTTATTATAATTATAATATACCTCATTATTTGTAATGTAAACAATAAAATGTTAATGTAGACATTGAACCATGAAAATCACAATAATATTTTCCGTTCAATTACTTATACAAACAATAATTCACATTTTATGCATTAATATTGGTAGCCCTCGGCAAAGTGAAACAATATTATTATATTTATAAACATTTGCTAATTGATACATTATTTGCTCTACGCTTTCTTCCAATGCTATTAAATCTACTAAAATGTTGTTATATTTAAATTTTAACTGTAGGTATTAAACAAAGCGAGTAAAAGCAATAATTCCACTTTCATGTGATTCAATTTAAAGAATCTTGAATACTAATGACTATTTAACGAAGGAATGGGTAATTAATTTGGAATTTGAGCTTTAAAGTGCTAATATATTTACGCGTAATATTACGAATTCTAAATTTACGAGCTATTTCAACGATACGATGCTCTTTCTATGTAAGTGACAGTAAATTTAGTTCGCTCCAAATATATCGAGTAAGAACAAATTAGTCACCGCTACAAACGTGTTTAAATAGTTGAACTGTATTTGAGATTTGACAACATGTACTAACTCTCATAGTAATTTTACTTTCTCACTAAAACTAAATAGAAAACAAAAAATACTTCTTGAACTATGGCGTTTCTTTATAACGTATCCGTGATTAAGACAAGTAGGTATGTAATTGTGCTGGTTACGGATATACGCGTCAATGCTGAAGGATTTATGAAAAAAATAAAAAAATCTTCAAAAGCCTAAAAAAACTTTTCACAGTATTAACAGACCTTTTTTCATAAATAGTCAGGCCTAAAAACCTACTAAATAGAAATTTTTACATGTAATCTGTACAAATCTGTAAAAATTCAGCGCCTGTTAGAGGTACGAACCACCGGGTTAGAATTAATTTATCAATTGACGAAATAGTTTGTTAAAATCACGGCATTGATACTGTTTCGTGGCTGAATCAGACGCAAGACTAAAAATGAGGTTTAACCTATAATGTCCTCAAAAGAACAGGAGAACTCACGATCAAATGAATACGTGCCAACTTGAAAAAGTAAAAAAGTATAAGTACTTAAATAACTATCTGCCGAGTTACAGTTAGAAGCCATACCGATCCGACTACTTAGCTAGAAAATAAAACCTCACGGCCGTCTGTTAAGAACAATACAGCTACAGAGAGTTACGTACAATTGCTTCAAAACGTTAACACTTCTCATAAGCGTCAAGCATTTAAAACGGAATACGTGTTTATGACATAAACATAACATGGTGAAACTCTAATTTATGCAGTATGTATGTATATGAATGCATAACTTTTTTAGTGTATGTCGGCATAAGTAAATCGTTGTATTCTATGAGATATTTGGTTCATTTTGTGAAGAATCGGCTGACCTATGTGTCCGAGTACTCAATTGCCTTTGAGTGTCTTTTTCTTATAAATCTTTGCGAGCTACGTGCTCTAAAATACTGCTACTAATACGATTTCTTTACATGATATCAGTGTTGTAGGTCCTCGTAAACTGGAAATCAAGTAATCTGCACATCTTTCTGCCATATACGAAGACTTTGAGCATATCTTTATCCAATACATGCGTAAAATGGTCAATAAATATCCGAGTGTACGTGGATATAGAAACTAATCAAAAGTTTTCACACAAAGAAACTGAATGCAGTCAAAGCAAGCAAGACATTGCTGTTTTATTGAACAAGTAGGAAAACTTATTGAATTGGTTTGTAACAGAAACTTTGAAGCGGTGTCGGGTTAAATATTGACCGAGACATGTCTCACAAACTATTGATGGAACTTTTGAATTGTTTGTTTTATTTTTCAATCTATATTTATATTCAATTATAACTTTCTTTGTAAAACCGCTTGCTCACATTGTACCTGGGGTTATACCTGGCACCTTAATCCATTATTAAACCTATTTTTTGCGTGAACTGAATTTTATATTTTATAGTTTTGTTATTACTAAATTACCTTTAAATACTTTAATTTTTAAAACTTTATGTCACATAAACTCATAAGTTATGTCCTGTCTTTACAAATATTCTCATTCAACCTGTAAATATTTTTTAATTTACTTATTCAAATGTTTTTCTTGTTTTTTCCCTCATTTTGTTCAAAGGATATTAACATCGCAATTCAAACATGACTATACATTTACATCTAAGCATTTCATTGTAAACGTAGACAATAAGAGATTGTTCGTAGGAACTAATTTCAGAGTTATCTTGAGGTCTCAACATTTCCTCAACTCTGTTCAAGATCGGGTTCAAGGAGGGATCTCCTATACAACAGACTTTAATTTCGCACCTTCTGTGAACTTCACTCAGTCTTGCATCACTAACTAGGTTTGAACTTATTAGCATGTCTATGGGTACTCGTGTCTACACGCTTTATTGAGCCGCTTAAAGTTCTCTGTAGTTGTTTGCTCTTAGATGCCAACTAAATAGTTTGTTGTTGTTGTTTTTTAGTTTTACTACATAGTTTAAACGAAAAGTAAACATTCTTTGTTTGTATAACAATTGTGGCGTAATTCAAGACGGTTTAAGCCGGTCGCCTATCAAAACGGATTAACAGTTCATTTTGGAGGCTCGCAGTGCATGCTAGTAGCTTAATTAGCCGCTTTTGTGGCTTGTTTGTTGGGTGGCACGCAGCGATGTGGCGTGGTACAAACGCTATGATCCTTCCGTGCTATCTACCTACTAATAACGTTTGCAAAATTAAACAAGCATTTACTCGGGACTATGCATATGCACAATTGGATGTGAAAATAACTCTAGGTAGAATAGACGTTCATTTTCTATTATAATAAACGTCAAAACCATTTATAATTATTTAGCAGTGCCTAATTATAATTAATGTATTAGTTAATATTAGTGACGAGTTACATAATAAGCTATTTAAACATTGTAGAGTGTAATGTAGTAATATAAGTGTAATAGTGAATATTTTTATGTTAGATTAAAAGAACATGGTCGTAACTATGTTTTTTTTTATAAATCTTTAGTTTTATCCATATCGCGTACCCATGGATGGCTTACCGCAATCGCTCTGCCACAAAACTTTCTCAAATAGAAAGCAAAATATCAATTATTTTCCTAAACCTTCTTTGTGTACAAAATGTAGTAGGTTGTATATAAATGTAAGCCTACAAAGCTGAAACTGGCAATTAAACAGGAGCATTCATCCGTATACTTGTCTAAATATTTATTGTGTACAATTCATGCGTAGCAATTATACACGCATCCTCGCTCAATTTCTAATAACATTGTCAGCGAAATTAAGTAAACTTTCCTATGGTGACAGATTAGAAATACTAAATAATTTTATAAATACAGTATGTACGTCGTACTTTATTTATAAAATAATTTTATAAAAAAAGTTTACTATATTATATATAATTAAGAATTACGGTGATTATAATGTATGCTTTGCCGAAAATAATGTCCGGAATAATCGTTTTTGTAAGTCTCTTCGTAATAAAAATATATGAATTAATACTATTGTTAATAATAATTGTAGTGGTAGTCAACTAAAAGAGTTACGACATCCTTATACTTAGGTACTAAAAGACGTAACCAAAGAGTTTTTAACGCATTTGACTAGCGTACAGTCCCTACGCTTGTAAAATGCGTATTAACAATTTACTAATTCCGCATTTTAAATAAATAGTCCTTCAGTGTATCAGTACGTCAAGTACCCTATTTAATAAATAAATAATAATAATATTTCATAAATGGCCACAGCGGCAGGGATAGATCAAGCGATTCCAGGAATGTTCACTGTAGGAACATGTCCAGCGTCCCACTCCAGTTATTGTCAATGCAAAACACCTTTGACGATCTCTGTGGCGTAGTGGTTATATAACATGACTGCTACGCAGAGGTCTCGGGTTCGGTTCCCGCTCAATGGAAATCTTTGTGTGTATAAACATGATTGTTTGCATTGGTCTGGGTGCTTTCTATGTATAATATTGACAAAAAAAACGAAGTATTTAAGTACGTTTATCTGTTGTCTTGTACCCATAATACAAGCTATGGTTAGTTTGGAACTAGATGGCGTTGTGTGAATGTGTGAGGAGTTGAAAAAAATATGTATATGCCCCAAATAAACACGTTTTAGGTACGTCTTAATCCAGTGAGAATGGGAGCTCTGATAAACAAATTAATATATCTGGTTTCCAACCTATATTTTTATACTTATTGAATTTTTCATAGTAGACTTTTACGTCAACTATTACCTATACAATAGTTATAGATGAATACAATGACAATGTAACGAATATCACAAAAGTTGGAAGAAATCTTATGTTTTACGCTTTCAAACCATTGCAAGCTGCGATGTAGAGTGCATTCTATTGTTTTCCAATGGGAGTCGACAGGAGATGGATGCTTGTTTCCATTATCTACATATATACGAATTTTATAATTTAGTAACAGGAGAAGCGTACTTCCTTTTAGGATTTTTTTAAATATTGATTAAAGCTATTTCTTTCTAAATTATTAAATTAAAGGAACAGTAGTATTATGTACCTACTTGGTTGTTTAAGTAGGGTATTATTGGGCATTCTGTACCACTTTCGTCCAGTCGCTCCGCGAAACAAGTTTCGCTCTCGCTCAGGACTCGTGACCCAGAATGCCCAATAATATAAATTCGATATAACCAGCGATTACATCGTTATGCAATGCAACCTTACGTTTTTTGCAAGTTCGAACAGCAAGCTGTATCTATTCATGATCATCATTATAACTTTTCGTTATTAATTGCAACCAACATTTCTGTCGGGTGGCTAACATTTGTATGTGAGATGCGATCAATGCAGTTATCGATCGACTTTATCAATTGCAAACAACATTTCTGTTGTGTGACTTACAATTACAACCAACATTTCTGTCGGGTGTGAGATGCGATCAATACAGTTATCAATCGGTTTTATTATTGCAAACAACATTTCTGTTGTGTGACTAACAATGCAACCAACATTTCTGTCGGGTGGCTAACATTTAGGTGTGAGATGCGATTAATAGAGTAATCAATCGACTTTATCATTGCATACAACGTTTCTGTTGTGTGACTAACAATGCAACCAACATTTCTGTCGGGTGGCTAACATTTGGATGTGAGATGCGATCAATACAGTTATCAATCGACTTTATCATTGCAAACAACATTTCTGTTGTGTGACTAACAATGCAACCAACATTTCTGTCGGGTGGCTAACATTTGGATGTGAGATGCGATCAATACAGTTATCAATCGGTTTTATTATTGCAAACAACATTTCTGTTGTGTGACTAACAATGCAACCAACATTTCTGTCGGGTGGCTAACATTTAGGTGTGAGATGCGATCAATACAGTTATCAATCGACTTTATCATTGCAAACAACATTTCTGTTGTGTGACTAACAATGCAACCAACATTTCTGTCGGGTGGCTAACAATGCAACCAACATTTCTGTTGGGTGGCTAACATTTGCATGAAAAACACAATAAACTAGACAAGTCTTTATTAATAACACAATTACTTAATACATACTAAATGTAGGTGGCTTATCGAATAGCGCATCAGCGGATGACACGAAAGCTTGAAGTTTGCGCCACTGGGTTGAGTCATCGTCTGTATGGAATTTTATTCTCACCAATGCCTTCTTCCAGAGCTCTTGAGATTCGGTTTCACGAGCGTCAGCCGCGTGATAAACTTTAAGATCGATGTAGAAATCGCCTTTGGTGTTGGTCGTGCGACGCTCGTTGCCATTTGCCACCTTGTTCGCGAAGAACGATAACAGTTCGGGCGGTGAATTCATACTTTTCTCTGCTTGACCATGACTGATGCTAAATATATCCGTAGACTTGGCTATTTTTCTGAAACAAATAATACTTAGTTTTAGTTCATCCTTACCTCTTTATGTAGGTATAATACAACATTTGCATTTGAAGATAGGTCAAATACAATTGTTGCAACAACACTACAATTGTTTTATAAAGGGATATCACATCGAATTAATGATTATTTTTAAATCTATTGTTAGTTTGTAAATAGTGTACCTTAGATAAATACATAAATAAAATTAATTAATTATTAATTCAGTAATGAAACATAATGGCTGTCTATATCGGTTTAGAACCCACTGCACTAGTAAAGTTTGGTAGAGTAAATTAAGAGACAGGTTTTCAGTTTTAAGCATAATAATGAACACATTATTATGCTTAAAACTGAAAACCTGTTAGTTAGACGTATGTACACTGTTACATAAACTGCGTATTATAGATAAGTAACATAATATAATTACCTGGTACAGACTGGTGATTTTTTCTTTGAAGTAGTTCTGCGTTTGATCGAAATATTGGAGTGTTTACGGTTTGGTACGACATTATTTTCATCGCTTTTATCGAAGTATTGATCACATTCAAACTCTGACCTGCAAAAAATAAAAAAACATTAATTTAATGGTTAATCAATTGTATTTGGGGGGCACTCAGAAACAAAGTAAGTGTGGAAATTATGATCAATCTCATGGATTGCTTGTATCTAAATTGCTCGGATAAAATAAACAAATTGCTGTCACCATTCTTAGAGTAACAAAAGATAATAGTTAAATTAAAGAATAAGTAACTATTATAAACATGAAAAAATAAAAATCATAATTAATTAACTGCATAAAGCTTTGTGCATAGAGCACGCACAAATAAACTAAACTGTGGAAATCATAATTAAATAATATTAATAGAAAAAAAATCTAAAATAATTAAATTTAAATATAAACACTTACATTATATATGGTGAGGGTCCCTTACTTCAATATTGGAGAGACTGAGTTATTCTTGCACTACTTTCAGTGTGACTTCACTGGATGATAAATAATATTAACGAGTTCGTTGAAGCTTATAACTCACAATTGGTAATAAAGTATCATAATTTAAAATTGATATAATCAACAAAGAAAATAGACAGATTATTGACTTTTTTAGTTGTAAGTATTATACTTGTTTGAAAAGTGAAGACGTAGTTAAAGTTTCGTAATCGACTGTAATTGTCACCGCTGCAAAACGGTTCAGGGCTACCCAACATGTGGGCGTGATATTTAACTAAAATGTTGTTTTATTAAATTTGGTTAAAATAACTACAATAATAATAATTATTATAAAGTACATTTAAATTAAAATATTACAAAAAAAAACCGATCATATCAAATATCTATCATGACGATTAAGGTTAGGGTTAAAAATGTTAGTAGGTTTTTTTTCTTTTTAATAACTGTTACAAATTACATTATTGTAAATTAGTGACCATTTCATAAAAATAAAGTTACCATAAACATCTTATTCCCCACAATACATTACTTAACTTAAGTATTTAATATCAGTTTTTATGATAGGATATAACAATATGATAATATAATTCGATTTAGCATTGTTCATTATGTAATATTATCATGGAATAAAATAATATTAGGAAGCATGATGTTTGTTAGCCCTGCTTAAAATTGCTTACATTAAAAGTGTTGAAATGACGCAATTTCACCGCTGCAAAACGGTTCAGGGCTACCCAACATGTGGGCATGATATTTAACTAAAATGTTGTTTTATTAAATTTGGTTAAAATAACTACAATAATAATAATTATTATAAAGTACATTTAAATTAAAATATTACAAAAAAAACCGATCATATCAAATATCTATCATGACGATTAAGGTTAGGGTTAAAATGTTAGTATGTTTTTTTTTTCTTTTTAATAACTGTTACAAATTACATTATTGTAAATTAGTGACCATTTCATAAAAATAAAGTTACCATAAACATCTTATTCCCCACAATACATTACTTAACTTAAGTATTTAATATCAGTTTTTGTGATAGGATATAACAATATGATAATATAATTCGATTTAGCATTGTTCATTATGTAATATTATCATGGAATAAAATAATATTAGGAAGCATGATGTTTGTTAGCCCTGCTTAAAATTGCTTACATTAAAAGTGTTGAAATGACGCAATTGCAACGTGAAACTTTTGTTTTCGTAAATTTTATAAACGGAAAAACAAAAATATCTTGTTACATACAAGGTATTATGTTAATCAGTAGCGTGCCGCCATATAGACAAAAAAGCAATACCTACTTTTATTAAAAACTTATACTATATTAATATAAAATAATTTATAATTATTGTGTTAATTATTCAATTAAATAAATTATAAAACTAATTGGATAAAACTGCTTTCAATGTCACAAGGTAAATATTTTAATATTACTTATATATTTTTATGGTTTATTATATTTATTTTAAAGATTTATATATTTATTTGATAACATTTTTTATTTTCAGAATACTGATACCTTCCAAGTAAATAAACAATGGTGCTGTTTTGAATACTTAGACACTTTTGAAGAAAGCGTACTTACTACCTATATCGATTAATCTACGTATTAAAAATATAAAATCTTATAAAGACAGTAAAAGTCGGAGACAGATTCGTTGTGGATAATAACTAAGGTAACGTTAAAATAACATTGAAATATTTTAGTTTGGACTGCAGTTTGCAGCTATTATGTAAAATACATATTTTACAAGTCTATCCAAGCTGTTAAATAAAATATTAATTAATTTTTCAGGCTCGTAAGAAGTAGATAAGTTTTAAAGGGGAAGATAACAATACTGATTTATAGTTGAAAACAAGATAACTAAGAGGAGCTAAAATTTTGTTATTCGTTAAAATAATAATAGAAAATATAGTTTTAAGAAATACCCTGTACAATATTGTAAAGTTTATTTTATAAAGAGATTTTGTTGAAAATAAAATAATAATATGATCAATTCTAAATAAATCGTATTTGTTTTATTCATATTTGTTTTATTTATGTTTTATCCTGTTGTTACCTGCTTTTAATCATATAATAATTACATGAATATATTTATTAAAAAAACATTATTAAATTAAAGCATAATAATATCATATCAATATAAATCAAGTGTGCATAATGTTGCGTAAGTATAGTAGGTATCAATTTCACATTTTATTAACAAACATGCACAAATGTAACATGAGTAGATATTAAATTTAATTTCCAAGTAGCTGGAGATTTATGTGTTGGTTTTTAGAATTTATTTTGTTATTGCAATTATTTCACAAAATTAGTGCTTCACAATTTATGAGTAAGGTTCCGTACTTGACATAAATTAATGTTTTGCTTATCAATTTCATTTCAATTACTTATTTTAGTAATGATGACATGTAAAAACTATGTTTATTTTGAAATTATTACACCCATAATTATTTTCAACTAATGAACCCTACTTTTGTCCCACTTTCCTCTATTTTTTTAATCTATAGTAATATTTTGTGGTTGCTGAGTTTGTTTGTATGTTTGTGTGAACGTCATAATTTCACAAGAATTATTTTGTAAGTTTAAGTCAATTTATCAAGGAAACCTATAAAATCATGAAACTAGTCATGTTTAATTATAACACAGGTGTAGCCGCGGTGCAAATATAAGTGTTCTCAGCCTTAACAACAAATGCTTAGCTAACATTTTTGTGTTCAACGTGACCAAACTTGTATAATTATTTCGTAACTTAAATATGTTGTTTTTGATATTTAATTTATTCATCATTTACCAATAAGTCTTTAGCTCGAGAACTTGTACGTACATCAAGTCTACGTCTTCATTATGTCGACTGTAAGTATCTTATTATTAAAAAAACATTTTATTATTTGTATGATTCTGATGAGCCTGATTGTTAATTTATTTTTTTAAATTGTTCTAGGTTTCTGACTCCGAGATCGTGTTGAGCCAATACGCTCAGGACCCCCTCCAAGAATACTATGAGATGCTTCGAAATGAATCAGATCCTGTTGTAAATAGCAAACAAAGTATAAAGAAAAAGAAACCTACGCAACGATGCAGAGAAACACCAAAAAAACAAATTCCCACAAAATCATTCGTAATGAGTCGACTGCAGAGAAAAGGGATAAAGTTAATAAAGATTTCAGTCATAGATCTGTGTAATAGTGATGTTCAAACAAGCGATGTTGACAGTGACAGTGAGAACGTTGTTTTAAGTGCACAATATATAGTTAAGGACGCTATGGATAGTGTCATGGACGAGACAGAATTATTAGTTAAGAAAATATCAAAATCATTAATTGATACTGATTTCTAATATTAAACTAGATGTTCCTTTTTTCTGTTTATTTTTAAGGTTTGTAACTAATATTAAATTGATGTATTTTTAGGTTTAAAAATAAAACAATAAAATATTTTGTAAGTTATAAAGCTTTTTATTTATTACCTACTCCAAAAAATAACATATATTTTTATATAAGTACATAACATTTTTTGAAATTCACATGCTTTGTGCTTAATACAATTGAAATTACTATCACAGTATTTTTTATGCAAAATAGAAAGTTTAGTCACTCATCTTCACTGAGCGCTACTACCTAGAAATTGCTCGTATACACCGTTTTTGGGCTAAAAATACTTTATTTATATCTGTACCATTTCCCCATAAAAGTAACCCATATCGTAACACAGACTCAACATAAGCAAAATATGCTGTACAGTTAAGTGATTTCATTTATTCCTCAATCGATGACTAATACTTTTTAAACTATTTAGGGTTTTCAAATTAAAATACATTTTGTATAAGTTGTACTATGATATTTTATTTTCAAAAAACACCTCATGATAATATTTTCCTAATTTTATAAATAACATTTGATCGACAGACACATTTTATCACCAATTCAAATACATTTTTAGACATAACACATTTTTAAGCGCACAATGCTTCAAATGTTTAACACAATTTAATTTAGTAGTTCCATAACAGTATTTTTTATGCAATAATGATAAATTAGGACACTGTTCATCATCTAGTGTCATCACATTACAATTCTCACACAGTTGCATAACCCACTTCACTTTCTCCAAACCTTTTACAATAATAGATTTATTTTCCAAATACGGTACGATTATGCGATGGAATTCTCTGTAGTCGATGAATCCTTCATTCCAATAGATACCTCTGTTTTTTTCTATCCATTTAGTTTGCTTCTTTTCATCGCTTGTTAGCTGATTAAACAAGTATGGAGGTTTAATTAAAAATGTTTGAGTATAATCATGAGTGACCAAAGCTAATTCCTTAATAATGAAATTATTATATAGGTCTTTAAATCCTTGAACATCTACTATAATCGTATCTGGATTCATGATATTTTCTTCACTGTGTTACTCAGTGGTTTATATTCAATTATACAATCGTTCAGAATGAGACAATATGCTGCAGTTTGATCTGGTATATCCGAATCGCTTTCAATTTCCACTCTCACGTCCACAACAGGACCTGTCTTTAGATTATCTGCTTGCCTGGAACAGTCGATAATGAAAAGCGGTGCCAAGTCTTTAAATTGTTTCTCACTTAATAACGGTTGCGACCGACATCCGTAATACGACTGTTGAAATCTAGTGTATTGTTCATATAATAAAGCAACTTTATTATTAGCAAAACTTATGTTTAGATTTTCATATGGAAAGTAGGTTGAATTTAGGTACACTCTAATATCACGAATATGACAATGATCGAACTGAGACATGTCAGAACTTGCATTGTTTTTCCTGTCTGTTTGTAGACCAATGATTACATATCTAGGCTTTTCAATTTGTGACGAAGTTTTGATAGACCAAGTATGTTTTGTAGTTTTTGGTAAAGCTGGATATTCATATAGATCCCAATTTCTGAAAATCATCTGGAGCGGTCTGTCTTTTTCTAACACTTTTAGCAAATTTATTTTTTCTTTATCTGATACTTTGACGTGCGGTACGCGCCATACAATTTTGTTTATAACAACATCTTCTATGATTTCTCCTGTGTTAAGTTTTACAGCGTTCAGGTTGGTATTGCTTCGTAACAATATCAGTTCGTGTCTACTATTAATCACGACTTTTTTGAAGTCTTCTGCAAAACCTAGGATATTGCAAAGTGGTATAGAAGCAGAAAATCTACCTCCGTTAATATTCTTTATACCCTCAACATTCCATCCCCATGCATTGGATATCTTTGACTCACTTTCATTCATTGATATTAAAGATTTCATGGTAGTAGTAACACCAGCATTTTTTATTTTATCAATTTCCACTCCATTTAATTCATATCTTATATCTTGGAACAAGTAAAGTAACCCATTGTTCGTAAAATGAACAGTATTAACAGGATCCTTCGATGTACTTTTGCTAACGATAACTGATCCTTCCAAATACAAGGTGCTTGCTGATGGTAATATATACAGGTCTTGTTGGTTGATAGGGATGCGGATTTCATCGTTTCTGTTGAAAGTTGTTATGTACGGCTTGTAAGAGTGAAACTCAATACCTTCAACGGTGCTGTCATAAGTTGGAGCAGATAAAACATCTAAGATATTCATTTTAGCAGTCCAATCGCTTTAAGGAATGCTTTATTGTCTTTAGTTAATTTAATTTTCGTTTTAGAGTAAGCTCGTATCGTGTTGAAAGCTCGAGTAGAACTGATATTTCCTTTTTCTGTCTGTGTATATTTATTGTAGTTAATCATTTTTGCTTCTTAGATGTAAATACAGTTGCACTTCTTCACCACGTAAATTTATTAAGTGGTTATTTATATTTAATAGTCTTATATGTATGGAGCTAATATTGTTTTGATTTATTGGAAAATATATCACGTTTGTTGGGATTTCAATAATTCTGTATCCGGGTGGGACGTTGAGCGCGAATTCGTGCACAATGTGACTGGGTTCTCCATTTATGTACGAGCCACTAACAATATCACATTCAATCCTGATCACGGTTGTAGATAGAATGTTGACAGGATACTCTGACTCATGCCATTTATTTGCTTCCAAGATCTGCTTCTTAAACCCTAATAAACTGTGAATAGAGTCTTCCTTATTAAAATTTACATTTTTTGTGCAGTATATACAAGTTTTTAATGTGTTGTTATTGCACTGTAATTTAAATAAAGCATCCTTTACTTCAGATTTTAAATAATCGCCAATGTCTTGTAATTCGTAAGTGCCTTCCGGTATTTCAATAACTTCATCGGAGCCATAATATAACTTATTATTGCTTTTGTCAATGTTTGGAATAGAGTTAAATGTTGAGAAATGCAACAAAGCACACTCATACTGTCCAGATAATTGTAGGGTGTTAGTATAGTACACAGATAATTCTGACGAGTTTCCAGTTATCGACAAAGTGAGCGACATCTTGAAAATGATTCAAATAAAAAAAACGCATTACATTTATAAGTTTTTATTCCAATAATTCCGTAAATATTTTAAACATAAGTGTCCACAATTTACAGTATTAAATTTCTGATATCTTGTATAGTTATAAAAAACATTATAATTTTTAAAATACTTTATTAATTCCCTGGGGGGTTTTAAATCACCAAAGCTGTCAAAATATTCACAGTAATTATTTACTTTAACATAAGCTACCCAATGTGTTCCTTCGTTTTTTGCATCATCCAAGTTCACTATACCACACTCAATCCGTTTTGGTGAAATTGGTAACTGATCCTTCATGTAGACTCCTCGAAAGTGAGGGATGTCTCGTGCATGTTTTTCAATATCCAAATTAGTTAAAGGTCGATTAGGTAGCTTCCAATTCAGTTTTTTGGAGATTTTATATATAATCCTTTGCCATTTTTATGTTGTTTTATGTATAGACCCTTGCCTAGGGCTAATGTCTCCATAGATCTGTTATGTCGCTCTGTTTCTTGTAAATTCTTCTGGGCTGCTTTATATTCGTTCACCGTTTTGGCTATACCTGCTGCGCCACCAGCTAAAGAGCCTAAAGCTGATAAACCAGCAAAAATTGGAATTAAAGGTAGAATTCCCCCAGTTTTGGGTATTGGTATAACTCGTGGTATTCGAATATTTGGAGTGCATGGAAATAGTTTCTTTGCAACTGAGTATGCAGTGTTTATTAATGTTTTACTGTTTTTGGGTTTCAATTTCTTAACCACAGATTTAATTTTTGATATAAAACTATTAAACGCCTTAACGCCACCACCAGATTTTAATTTAGCTTTCATAACTTTGCTCACTAACCAGGAACTAAGTTTTTCTCCTTTTCTTGCGTCTTTAGATTTAAGTCTTTTTTTAGCCATATCTAGTAGTTGTAAGTCAGCTTTATGTCTATTGGGTAAGTCTTTATGGTTATCGTATGCAATATCGTGTTGCATACAAGCTTCGTCTAGCTTATTTACACCTCGATCACCTCGGAGTAACCTTTTTTTGAGTTTTGTTCCTGGTCCGCAATAGTTGTAACCAGGCAGGTGAAGTTCAAACGGTAGATTATCAATAATAGTGTTAAGCAGTCCACCTCCTTGCATTGCTTAAAGCAAAGTAAATAATAAATATGTAATGAATGTGGTTATATAATTTGTATTTCAATCTGTTATTGCAGTTTTATCAATCCAACTGTTGTCATCATTGCTTAATCCCAGCCATTTCACGAATAATTTCGTTCCTTTTCTTTTCAATACTTTTTCAATCAAATACACACCAGGATGATGAGATTTTTGGAGTTCTTGTTCGTAAAACGTACCTAATATTGGTTGTTTTCGCTGATCTTCTATGTAATATGTTGTTGGTATGGTTTTATTGATCTTTTTTATAATAAACAGCTCAGTAGACCAATTTGGAGTATAGCCCTTTTCAAAGATATGTTTGTATTTACTAATGCGTACATTATCACCAACTTTAAATTTAGGTTTAGACCGAATAGATAAATGTTTATGTGATTTACTAATTTTATTTTTTATTAATAACTCATTTAATTTATTCACATTGGAAGGTCTGCATTGAATAGTACGATGATTTGTATTGTTATATGTCTTCAATATATTTGTCAATATCGATCCTAACCAATTATAGTTTCCATTTAAACTAAAACATTTGTATAGTTTATTTTTTATCGTTTTTATTAATCTCTCTACAATTGAAGCTTTCTTAGTAGAAAAAGTAGAGTAGTGGTTAATATTAAACCTCTTCATAAGGTTTTTGAAAGTTGTATTATAAAACTCTTTCCCAGAATCAGTTTGTAAGTTGATTGGTCTGCGAGGGCTACTACGTAATATTTCTTCAAAAGCATGTGTAACATCGGTCATGTTTTTAGATTTCAATGGTTCAGCCCAAGCGTATTTAGAAAAGCAATCAATCACTAATAAAATATAATTATATCCTTTATTACTTTTTCTCAAAGTCTGCATATCTATCAGATCAGCTTGCCATAAATCATCGATTCCTTTCAATATTACAGGTCGTCGAAGAAAGTTTTTTCGTGCTGCTTTGTGTATTTCATTAACAATTTGTTGCTTTGTCATTATGATTTTATTGATTGAATTAACTTGTCCACAGTGGTTTTTGTATAAAATTTGTCTTCTAAATGAAGCAAAGTATTTGTAAACTTTGTATTTAAAATACTTTGAACGTGTAGCGATTTATTAACTTCTTGTAATATTTCTGATTTAATTTTATCTACGTATTCCTTATTTACCACATCATCAGCTTCCTCAGGCAGTCTAATTCCTCTTAGCCGTGATGCTTTCAAATCAAAATCACCGTTTTCAGATTTATACAAAGCGTTATTATTAATCTCGAATAACTCAGATAAACGCATTCGTTTATGAATATAATGACCGAATTTGTCTACATTCATGTTAAGTGTGTTGTACTGTAAGGTTGGAAATAAAATGAACATTCTATACAAACAACTTTTATTTATTAATAATTTTATTTTCACGTAATTCCTCAATAATAGAGATAATTTCATTATCTAATCCTGTATTGCCAGCATCTCGAGATGCTATTAACAACTTTAATCTATCAACCAATTCGTTTGGATCATCCCAATAAATGTAATCCACATTTTGTCTCCACATTTTTTTCATTGACATTCCTTTACCTTTAGATTGCTTACCAGGAATTGTACTTTGTAGTGAGAAAAGCGGTTTAATAACTTGTAAATATTTCATTCCCTTATTACTTTTTATTGGTTTATTTGGTTCGAAATCTCTACGATGTGCATTTGTATCAAGCAACATCGATTTATAATTTTGCATGTCACTCTCTGTAACTACGCTTAAATCTACATTCTTTTTTAATAACAATTGTTTCAAACCAGGTGTATTACGATATTTACAACCAGATACTACAATAAATTCATCACCAACTGTTATATTAGCAGACCCTAACATAAATTTCCCTTGATCTACTCGAACGCCAAACGGGATGTCTCGTAGGGCTTCTGAAGATAACGACCAGGATGAAGTGTCGTGCTCTTTAATATTAACATCATCAACCAATGATTGAAAAGAACTTTCACTGTCATTGTCAGATTCATCACTGTCATCTTTACTTTTTGGATTTTCATTCTGCATAGTTTGTTTATTCAATGGACCTTCGATTTGATTATTAGCGTTGGAAAGCAGGTTGAGAGATTCTGTTACAGGCTTGAAAACTGATTCCAATGCTTGTTTATTGCTAATCTCAATATCTCGCATGTTCCGTACTTTTCTCTTTACAGCTTCTGCAGCATCAACAATTTGTCTTTTTAATGATTTTTCCATGCTTGTTATCGGTTGAAAGTCGTATACAGAATAATAATAATACAAAGATGACAACCTTAAATATTCGAAATTTTAATCAAAGATTACAAAGGTATCAAATTTAGTTCTATAGCATCCATTATTTTTAGAACAATCTTTATTAATTACAACATAGTTGAAGGGTTCACTCCATATCCTGGAACACATTTCACGGAATTCAAACCAAGTCATATCGGTATTAACATGTTCATCATAAACATGTCTTAAATTAATGTCATCTTGTTTAAAAAGTACTATCAGGTTAGCATTATCTCTTACTAATTGTTTTGGGATTTTACTGTATGTTTGATTTAGGTAAAAACAATCGATGTATTTGTGTCTACCCATAGCAAAGTAATCACGCATATTATTTTGATTCTCACACGCCACGTCATCAAAAATAATTATAGAGTTTGGTTTCGCATCCTCAACTTTTAACACTTCTTCATTTCCTTGAAATTTTTGTAATGATATACATGGTACTTGCTGTAAAACCTTTTCTAAAAACACATATTTTGGTTGAAGTAAAGTTTTTGAATATATGTAGATGTTTTGAAAGTTTAATCCATTTTCATGTAGAAGTAGACCAATTAACAAGTTTGTTTTGCCACAGTTTGATGGTCCGCAAATAATGCATCGTATGGTATTAGGTAATAATTTTCCATGACGTGATTCAGTCTTACAAGAATCATTGCAAATTATATTTAATTGCAAAGATTGTGGTTGTTTGACAAATTTCATGTTATATACATATTACAGCTTAATTAATAATGATCAAGTTTAAAGATTGTTAATCTTTATAAATACTAATCGATCTTAAATCTACTCAACTTCTTTTAAGTACTGGAACAAATTTTACCATCCTATTATCCTCCTCACAATATATTTTTATTAATTCTGTCTATAATGACACAAACACACTAAAATTAAAAATACTGGTTGTTGGTAATTTTTAAAGTGCCAGTTGTTGATGTCTTAGCTATAATGTCGTCATTGTTATTGCTCACGTGAATATATTAGGCGTTAGTTATTTATTGAAGTTTCGAAGCCACACGTCGCTGGTTATATTAAATTTATATTATTGGGCATTTTGGACCACGAGTCCTGAGCGAGAGCGAAACTTGTTTCGCGGAGCGACTGGACGAAAGTGGTACAGAATGCCCAATAATACCCTACTTGTTTATTCACAAACTTTCAATTTCCGAGATAAGCAGTAATAAATACTACTGTTTTATTTTTATAGGATCATGAAAATCACACATCAATTAAATATTGTATATAACACAAATATACTTCTATACACGAAATATAACCAAAAGTAAAACACAAAATAATTGTCCAATTCCCTTGAAACAGGTGTTGGATTACTAAGTATCGAACAAATAATCTACCATTATACACAATGTTTTTTTTTGCATCGAGGAAAGCTTTGCTATACGGGATTTGTAAGGATTTGGTGGGTGCCAATCTGTGCCATCGCAACCGCTAGAGGCAACCGAATACTTCGACCGGATAAAAAGGTCCTTGTTAACAGATTCCTAAAGAAAGTGTGTGTAAAGAAAAAAATATTATTCCATTTCTTTTTATAAAAACAACAATGAGGACGACAGGTGAGCCTTCCCAGTACTTATCTTATTACGTACACCGGAGCACAATCGTTTAGACAATCTTAGATTTACATTTGAGCGCTCGGAATGTAAATTACGTTTAAAAATAATAATACCTACTTTAAAATTAATTATAATACGAAATCAGATTTACGAAATACGGACATAATGATCCAACTAGAGGGCAGTCGAGATTTTCCAAATTGTGAAACTCGTTTGTTGAAGAGAGATAAAACAAGAGGGTACAGGTGGCAGCACTCAGCAAATTATGCAGAACCATATGGGCGCTAATCCATCAAGCGATCGCGATCGTGTGCTAGCTTTCATTAATCATCCTTTATTGATTAATGTGTCTCCAAACAAAGTAAGTAATTTAGTCGGTTATCAAAATGTAGGCAGCTTGATTTTTTATATCGTCAACGAACACATTAGTAATAAAACTTAAATTTTGGTTGAAATAAAGTTTCGCGTGAATATAAACAACATTATATTCACGCGCAAATTCCTCACATAAAATATCAGGCCATAAATGAAATCCAGGAAGTATAATGAAACGTTTTTAAGCCCAAATAGCGGTATTGTATAAAGTCCTCATTAAATAGTTACGTCCAACATATTGTTTAATCCCGATGCCATACCGAATTGTCTGTTATTAACCCGGAACATCAAGCCGGCGGACGGGCTCGCATAATTAATATTGCAAATGTTGTTAGCAGTTAGGGTCCAGATTGTGTGCGAGAGGGGGTGAGCTGCGCCGACTCGTATAAACGTGTGTTAGAAGAGCGCACACGCATTTGTAATTCAATAAATGGAGTTGGAGTGCAGTCGTAAGCGCCATTTTGTACGTTATTAAACAATAAAACTTGGCCGAAGACAATTTTAAGGCTGAGCAATTTTAGTACATTATTTAAGTTACGTGGATTTATAGGTGTTAAAGTAAGAAGTATGTTAAAAGTAGGTAAAATCGGAAATGGGGTATGGAAGAAATTAACTTAAGCAATAAATCTTAAAAGTCTGACAGTAAAATTAAATAATAGCACAAAAAAATAATTTAACCTACATAATAAATAGAAAAACAGTAAAAGCAATACGTTTAAATTAATTAAGTGTACGGTTTCCCCGGAAGTAAGTATCTAGGATGTGAGCAATAAGCGGCTTGCACGCTTTCTATAGAAGCGCGTCATTACTGCGACGTACGTCCTCATTCGGACTGATCTAACACTCATATAGGTGATGCATTCACATGGACGCCTATACAGACACTGTCAACATTTTTAAATTACTATAGATAACCTCGTAATATTTTACTAGCTGGTGTTTTCAAAAATAATACAATACTTACTAGAATTATAAATATTTTAAGTGCCGTGTTACCGATATAATTCTCTAAAAGAAATATTTAATCGATGGTATGTAGGTATGTGCTTATGTACACCTGCTTTCCATTGTGATTTACTATAGCCAAAATGCATTACTTAGCTATTTAAAATTTCAGGTGACTTAAGAATCGTATTCTTCCCCAGTATGACACAGGCTACATCATGCTAATAAACAAATAAACAGTATTTCGTAGTTCATATAAATTGGAAAATCGTACCTACAAGGCATGTTTATAGTCAAAGAGCATAGAAATAACATGCTTACTAACATGTAGAAATTAAAAACCAGTCTCTACAGCTTTAGTTTCTACTATTCATTTACTGACACAACAATTACCCGAGTATATTAGTATAAAGTATATTTTCCAACGTAAAAACGTAGCTTGATCAAGACTGTATCTATTTACATACATTTTTCCACAAAGATTATTTTCTCAAAAAGAAAATCACGGTAATGATTGTTACATACATTAAAAAAAGATAAAAGGGAACTCCATTATAATAACTATTAGACATCTCCTTTGTGTTTTGTTTATCTATCCATTATCCTTTAACAAAGTAAAATATAAATAGTAGCTCTGTACAAATTTGTTTCTGTTTCAACGAATCGATATATCTTAGAGTTTATACTGACAGGTTGATGACCTATAAAAAGGCTGGATGCGTACGCGAAGAGGTTGTGGGGACTCTCCATAGAGTATAGAGCATCGTTAGTCAACATAGCTATCTAGATAGTGTACCGATACTTGTTATTACATATAACTTTATTAGGGTACAATTTTGTACGTTTATACGTATTATAAGCGTAAAGTATGTATTTTTATGTATTGTTTGTTTTTTAGACAAAAAATTTAATAAATATTTTGGGTTTTATTTTTAAAAACTGTATTTCTTTTAGGTATTTAAAAAAAAAAGAACATGTCCTTGCGTAAGATTTGATCCAACGTATTCACGCACGGCAGCCGCTTACAAAACTGTTTTGCTACTAAGGCAGTAAATCATTATTTTGACGTTAAGTAAAATAAAATAGCCGTTACATTTAAATTAATTAAATATATTACAATTCAATTCAAATTAACCAAAAAATAAAAAGCTAACTGCTACTGTCTATTTAAACAGACTTGCTCTAAAACGTAAACATATATGGCGTCGTGTCAACCACAGACTAAAGACTTTAGTCTTTAATCTTTGAAAAATGTATAGGAATCAAGGACAAAATTCTATAATCTACAAATGTCAAATCGTAAAAATAATTTTATCTGTGAAATTTAAGGTTGGAAAAAAATACATTTATTTAAAATTTACGAAAGATAGTGGATAAATCAAAGTGATTTACGTGTTTTCTATTGCATAAACGTTTAATGCTACTTTCCAGAAATTTTCATCCATATCAAAGTGTGCGATTGATGTAAAAACTAGTGAATTTGCAATATGTGGTGTTTGTTTACTAAATAAATCAAGTAAGGATAAATACGGTATACAAATAAACTAAACTGACAATGTCGTTAACGTCACAAAATACCCGTGATTTTTGTCTAAAGATATGAAGTAAGCAATATAAAGAAACAGCAACTCCATCGAACAGATTTTATTAACCGTAGAGTACCACATAGGTACTGTCTCGTAATCCAATAACTGTCTGCGATGCTGTGGAGAGGATCCATATTTCAAATAACCTACTAAATTGTACGAATAAGGCTGCGTTCGGTTCCACTAAGTTATTATGTCGAGCCTTATTAATGTCGCCTATCAAAACGTCTCATATTATTGAATCTAAATGAATGTGGTTTACTTAAATAATTGTATTATAAAATAATATATACATATATTAATAAAATGGTTTATAATATTATTGTATTTTCTCTAGCCCCAAATCATTCCATGAAATATGTCGTAGTACCTGACTAAGAAAAACCTCGCAGACATTTTTTCTACAAAAACAAAGGAAAGAAAACTTGACATCGAAAACGATATACTAATCTGTAAGGCTAGGCTAAGTTTCTTTTCGTCACAGAAGACCCGCCCTTGCAATGGGACATTAATAAAGTTGTCCTCTTATTACAAAAGGTCTGAAGTAGTTTCATTTGAATTATGTTTCCAAATAAAATTATTAGAAGGTTTCTATATAACTAAATAAATTAACATTTTCCAGGGACTGATATTCCTGGAAAATTCAATTATATTAACAGAGTACGATCTGCTAACCATTAAACATGATATCCTTACTTTACGTTTCGAACAATATTTTAAATTATAAAAGCTTGTATTTAATTTTGTAACAAGAATATTAAATTTATTAGTCAGTTTAAACTTTAACTGCATATATCTTTATACATTGCTAGAAGCTTAGCAGTATAAGAAATTATAAGTATTCTAATTACAGTTTATAAATGGGAGTAATTTTGTAAAATTCAGATCGTCTTTTGTTTTTTTTAAGAACAAACTCCGAGACAATAAATCACCCAATTTGAATAATTCGTACATGTATGAAGTTTGAAATTATCTTTACTATCATAAGAACACAATATTCACTAACATGAAAACCATTACCAATGTATTATGTACCTATCTATACTATCCCTAGAATGATTATGTACTTTTCAATAAATATTTAATAGAGCAGCTATCGTTGTAAGCTTGTAATATAAACATTGAGGTTATGAATTAGGTTAACCTGACGTCTAGAGGGAGATAAGTTGAGCTACCTCTAGGGGAAAGGTCTGCCAATCATTGTTTTAAGTTGATAGAGTATTATAAGATAGGTTTAGTATGATTGACGGATATTTTGTTAATATTTGTAGAAGCTATGGTCAAGCAAATTAAGTTAGGCTTGCAAAAGCTATTCCAGATGTCTATTTAAATAAAACATTTGTTTTTATTTAAGAATTTGTTATAAATTTGTTGTTATCAAGTTTTGCCTGGATCAGTAGACCCAGTATGTCTGCCATCACGGTAATCAAAAGGTGTCTCATTACGAAAGATGTAGAAGTTTAGCAACTTGATAAGAAGTGGAATAATCTGAATTCATTTACACATGTTAGTTAAGACAAGCGATTATACTTTTTCCTTGTATATTATAATACCTTTATACCTTTTTTTCACTTGGTTTACAAACTTAAATTAATTCAATTTATTTAACGTTACTTTAGCATAAAGTAGATACAGTTAATTAATGATCCTTATTTCTCTGCCTGCAATTAAATACAATGCAAAAAAAAACAGTAAAATTAATAAACTTTTTTGCAACGTGTTGTAGTAACCTATTACATGCAAAAGTGATTTGGCACTGTGAGACACAAGCAAACTTTTCTTCTCGTACCGTACAAAATATTCTTACAAAAATGTAATAAAACGAACAAGGTCGTACACAAACAAGACTCCTTTTCCATTGTCTTCTATATCAAGTTTCGGGGCAATGTTGTTCGTACGGTCAATTTACACAGAGCTCAAACACTCGAAATCGAAACTACCCAACACTTGTCATACGAATCTACTGGTTAGGTAGAGTAGGATAGCCAAATATTTATTTGAAAATTTTAAATAAATATTATGGTATGAAGTTATTACTTTATATTTGTTTGAGGTGTTGGGCTTAAAAATACGGTTCTTCCTACACCTTATTAATGACAACTATGATTATGATAAAATAAGTACTTTTGGGTATTTGAAAAACATCACAATACTTAAATAATTAGTAGAATTTCTTATGTCTGCAGCATGTTTAAGAATATAATAACGTTTTATTCACAACTTTTTGTGAGTTATTTATTTTAATATAAAATTATATTGTTTTATTTTCTACTTGTATTAGTTAAGTTTTGTAAACAGAATAATTTTAATAGAAAGTAAGCTTCATAACAGGGAAAGTGGTCATTATACTACCCTAAATTTCAGAATACTAATTAGGATTCAGCAGAGGAAGCGAGAATACTCCCTAAACGCTCGTGCTTACATTACAGTGAATCATATCTAGATTTTAACTTAGTACGAAGATGTTAAAAGTTTTAACTTTGCCTTTTAATTAATAAGATAACTCCTCGGTCGTCACGGATGAATAAAGCTCATAATTATTTTGTTTCAATAACCAAGTATTAATAAAAAAATAATCTTAAAATAAACACTGAGTTAAGTATTAAATCAATTAAAGAACTGTGAATGCTTTGAAGGAATGAGTAAACTAAAAAGTGCAAGAACTAAAAACTCTTTCAACCTGATAGTTCAGAATCGAGCTACCATGAATTCACCACAACTTTGTAAGTAGCCAAGTAAAGCAATTTACCGACTAGTGAATAAATTACTAACAGGTAGACCCACCGAATTCTATGTAAGTCACTCTAATTTCGTAAAGGACACATAAAACTTTCACAGCAGAGCTTGTGGTGCTATTAGAAAACAATGAAATCCACTCCAAGTCGGTTGTGTCAATGCTGCGGTACCTGACGTCCCATATCCACATTATTGAGACGACGAACCTTTTGACTCTCATATTGACACGAGAATTGAATTGAAAAGCGCGGGCTTTTGTGCATTCACTTTATTTGTAAGGTACGCCATTTTATTAAAATATCAATTGCTTTATGTTTTAATGTGCATTTTCAGTGGATATTATGTCTGCATAGTGACCTTTATAAAGGAGAGATATGATATTTTTTGTTATATATTCGTCACCACACGGGTACTTTACCTTTATAAATTTAACAGCCAGTTATTACCTACGTCTACTATTTAGGTATATGTGATTGAAGTTTATTGATGCCCAAGTCATTCATGCAAATTATTTATAACACATTTTTATGCTGTTTACAGTATAACATAATTTTAAAACTGTAACAATAACTTTTTTTTTAACAATGACATACCATACCGTTGTATTAATCATGGCACTTACACATTATAATCTACCTATTACCGTCTACTACACAATCAATCTTAATATTAGTTAGTAACATTGACAGCAGGACCATGTACCTTACATAGTACACACATTGTACACATTAATGAAGAAACTAATAACAACCTAACAAAATAAACATGGTTAATCCTATCCTATCCCGTACAACTTGCACTGTGTTTAATTGGAAATTCCAGTTTCATAAACAAAGTTTGTTCATTCGAACAGGTAAGTGCGAAGTGTCTGAAACATAGTATAATTAAGATAAGAATAGACAAAACCCTATGAAATCCCTTCCGTGTACAAACTAATTTAATATTAAAAGTTTATCTGTTTATTAATATTATTTAATTAGTAAAGTTTTATTGGTTTTTAACATAGATGTTATTTGACACACGTTATTAATAGAACTAAAATTACTATAATTTACTTTTACAGCTAAATGAAAATAATAGTAAAATAAGCAGAAACTTTACTGAATTTTTATCTTAGAAAGGCACACATCCCGAACCTAAAACAATGAACATTTTACTCACTAAACGTGTAGAGGAATTACTGATAATTACGTGAATAAGATTCTAAATTGTACAAGAGCTCTGCCTTGGTATTTAGCTTCAAGAAAGGGCCTCTTAGAGTGAGGGGTTACTTGGCCTTCTAAACCGAATAAAAAACCCACAAAACGAATAGGCACGGAGACATCTTGTATACATAGTCCATAATTACCTATGAACAACAGGATAATCTTAAGCGTTTACGTATATTTGTTGTATAACTACGTAGTTAACCTCTCATTGTAATTATTTTCATGAGCTGCCTAAGTGTTTGTTCGATCTGCTATAAATTACTTAGGAAGGTCTTGAACAAACTTACGTAATCTAGCCTGAAGGTAAAATTATTTAGAAGTTCTTCCTAACTTAAGTTGACTTCTCGAACCGACATTTAAACTAAAGGATTTTAGTTATAGGAGTGAGGCTAACGTGATTATAGAATTAGTAATCGTTAATTTTCTATAAGCAATAACTTAATACTTACACACAAATTATAGAAAATCGTTCGTTTCAACAAGTTAGTTACAATTATTTAGTAATTAAGAATATCTAAAACGGCAGCCAAGTGCTCTAAGCACCCTTATATCTGTGTTGCAGATTTTTGCCACAGCTTTAAAAAGCCGCCTAAAAAGTATTATGCACAATTAGTTCCGTGTGGGTATGGACTAAAATCCAGTTTTTCTGTTTTCACTATGAACTACGAGCAATTTACTTTACACTATTTAAAGAAAGTACAAATACGTAATACATATATTCTTTCACAGTAACAATCTCATTAAAATAATGAACAGCAAAAAAACGAAAAATAAATACACGCGATAAAGAATTACCGGCAAAGTGGAAGTTGGTCGGGAAATCTTGTGAATTTTTTCTCTTCTTAATATCAATAGGAACACCAGGTGAGTTCATTTCGTATGAATTCGTCGTAAAATTTACGCGCTCTTTGATCTTTCACCTCAAATCGTAAAGGACACGTAAGTAACATTTTTGCCGCCCCGCTTGTATTCAAATATCAATTTTTTATCGAAATCTCACAAACTGTTTGCTTTGTACACGGAGAGAATTTTAAATTTTGACTTTAAAGAGCGATCAACTCGTGGCACGTGGAGTAAAATATTATTATTGTCCTAACAAAGTTTATTAAAAAAGTTTAATTTGAAGTTAAACGCTTGAAACGTCTATCTCTTTTCTTTTTATTTAATAATATTAATGCCTAGAAGCTTACAAAAAAATGTAGCTGACTCTAGCAGGAGTTAATGTTACATCGGTTGATTCGACTATGAAATCACTGCACACTATTATGTTTAATAACAAAATACATTCAATACATACATAAACGGACCAACGTGTACATAAAAAACAACTCAAAAAAAAAACACGGACAAGTACACCACAAAACATAAATGGCAATAATAATCTCTCTCTGAAAGCTGTAGTTTATTAGCTGATATTAAAAAGTCCCTTGAGACCAATCTTGCATTATTGCATTCACAAAACAAGATAACAAACTGATAACGTATAATTAGCCGTTTAACACATTCGGAACTCCCCGAAGTGCTTTCTGATAGGAATTTGCTGATTCATCTGACAGACTCGATAGGTTGGAAATGTCTTCGAGTAACAGCTAATTTTGAAGCTCAAGACATAACCGTCCGAAATCATAGTTATAAAGAAATTCAATATCAGAATCTGTTATTGGAATATAAATTTTTATTGCTTGAATTTTTTTTCGATTATATTTTTCAGATTTGTTTCACCTCGTTGCATCTTGTACATAAATAATGCTTGGCATTAATGGTGGTATCTCTAAATAGTAGAAGGTATATTATGTTTTAGCTGTATATATTTACCATCACTTTATAACAAAGCTATATTGAAATGTAGAATGTATACCTATATTGTATATACGGATAAAAGAAAGTTAAACATTCTTATCACAATCAATATGATAATACTTTCCAAAATATTATATTCGTAGCTGTATCGCTTCCTTGAGGTAAAAACCCGGACCCCATTCAAAAAGCGGGCTCAGTCATGCGTGTCAGATTGACAACTGACGAAAATACCGAACTAAGAGCCAAAGGACACATCGACAGGAAAATCTTGGAAAAAATTCAAGATTACTTCAAGCGTACGAGAAAAGTCAAACTTTACTAAACGTTTGAATTGAGAATACATAGGGATGTTTGAAGAACCAGATAAGGGTAGATCTCCAGAGGCATTTTTTATCGTGTCGGAGTGGAGAAACCCGTTTTGAAATCGATAAACGTTTTCATTACATTTTTTTATGTATACTTTGGTGTCTAATCTATGTGGTGCAGGGTTGAAATTATGAATTAGTTTATTAGAAATATTTAAAAAAAAATCATAAACCCTAAAATCCTGATTGCTCTGGGTTGACCTAACTCCCGATTGAATGAGAAAACATTGTGTAACTTTTTATTGAGAAGGTTCATATGTCCGATCTTATTTTATATTATATAACAAATAGTTAATCTTCATTGTAATATTTTTTTTAAAATTATGTTAACAATATTTTTGGCACAATTTAAATTTATCGTCATGACCTGGCATTTTATCTCATCGCTCTGCGCTGTAGTAAAACATCGCGCTCATCCCTCATTTTACGAAATAGAAACTCTATTCCCCTCCCCCGGGGTAGTGGCTGTAGTGGTCTAACCGCCGAGGAAGATACATTTGTGCCACGGTCCCCCACTACAATATTACGAGGCTAAGTTTATGATTTATCTGGGTTTGGTTCTCGAATTTGATGATTGATATGGCATGTTTTATAAATTAAATAGTAAGGTTGTAAATGTGCTTATTAAGTGAATTAAGTGATAGTAATGATGTTCTTTATGAGGCGTAAACACAACTTTCTACTGTTTTTATTTTGGGCTATATTAATGCTTTTATGACTTTTTTTGATCGCTATGGCTATGATTGCTTTGTCCAAAAGACCAGAGCGACGATATTTTGCAATAATTGTACGTTATAAAACTACTTTAAGTAATAATACCAGATTGTTACAACGACAAATGTCACGACTCAGCTGTCAAAAATTCTGTGACGTCACGACTCATCTGTCAAAAATTCTATAACGTCACGACTCCTCTGCAAAATATTTTCCCGCCAATATTCTATGACGTCACGACTCATCTGTCAAAATTCTATGACGTCACGTGTCACGTGACCAAAATTCTATGGCGTCACTAGTCACGTGACTCAGCTGTCAAAATTATTATGACTATGACGAAATTATCAAAATATAATATGATGGAAGCCAAAATTTTAAGTTTTCGGAAGTTTTTCCTTTACATGCACTATATAAGACCTTGCTTCATGCCAAATTTCAAGTTTGTATGTAGACTGGAAGTACCCTGTAGCTTTTTGCCCTTTGCTCATCGAAAATTTGCGACATAAACGGCTATATGTCTTGATTTCGTTAGATTAGAAGTTTGATTTTTTTACAGCACTAAAAGGCAACAGACCTTAGTATTTGGTAAAAATTTCAGCTTGATACCTCTACGCGTTCCTGAGATAAATAGTCTTGATAGAGAAACGGACAACAAAGGGTTCCGTTTTTCCAAAATCGGTACGGAACCCTTATAAAACCGGTCAAGTGCGAGTCTCACTCGCGCACCGAGGGTTCCGTACAAACCTATTTACTTTCTCGCCAAATTGTGATGACGTCAGGACTCAGCTGTCTAAATATTATTTTTCCCGCCAAAATTCTATGACGTCACGACTAATCTGTCAAAAATTCTGTGATTTCACGACACATCAGATGTGAATGTGAGAGTTTTTGACAGATTCTGTCAAAAATTCAATGACGTCACGACTCATCTGTCAAAGATTCTGTAATGTCACGACACATCTGTCAAAAATTCAATGACGTCACGACTCAGCTGTCAAACAAAATTTTCCTGCCACAATTATGTGACGTCACGACTTACTTATCTGTCAAAAATTTTATGACGTCACGTCTCATCATTAATAAATAATATTTGTTGAGATAAATGGTCTTGGCAGACAGACAGACCTGTCGCGTGCTCTTTCGCTGCCCTAAAATGAACAAGTTTCCAACTGATGAGCTCTCAAAAAGCTGTAGATATATCCCCTAAACATAAAATCATAAAATCTAGTAACATGCAAGACTAAAAATGACTAAATAAATAATATATTACCAATTTTATTATTTTTGTTTCACCATTTATGATCGCTCTAGCGCCTATCATGATTGCTCTGGACGGGAAAATGTTTGAACTTAAATATTTCCATAACTGTTTGTCAAAAATGAAGGCCAATAGTAAAAATGTAGTATTTTAATATTATTCTTTTCAATGAGATACATAATTACCAAAAAATATCAAGATCTGAAAAGCACCAGAGCGATCACACGAATACGCCCGATTTGGAGATTGACCCATAAACGTGATGCTTTCTTTTTCTACATTTCCTTTTTTAAATGTAGCATTGAAAAAATGAGTAGACGTTTTTTTATGACAATGTTTTTTTTTTGTAATTGTACCTTAGTGAAGGCTGTTTTGTTAGTAAAAAGTACCTTAGCTTTTAAAAGAAAAAAGATAATTATGATTTGATAATTGGTATTATTTTCAATTATTATAGAATTAAGTAATTTATCAGGCATTAAAACATTCTCGTGTTTACAAGTTTCTTAAAAAAACCTGTAAGTAAAAGACTGCACACAGATCTTCAGCAAGAAGCCTTCTAGGCAATCGAGTTGCTTAAACTACGTCCAAGGAATAGTATCAAAGCTATGCTCTGGTATTGATGACGTCCACAACCGACGGAACCATTTACCATCAGGTGAACCATGTGCCACCGTTATGCAAAAAGTGAAAGAAAATATTTGATTGTATTTCAGTGAGTTCGACTTTTACATATTGTAACTCAGTCTACTGGTCAGAGAAAAGCAATTAAATAAAACATGTTTAATAAGGCTAAAATTGTGCATATAAAATACGCACAACTATAAAAAACTGTCACTCTTTGAATTACCATTTTGTAAAATAAAATAAAATTTAAAACTTTTTTAACTTCCAGATAAACGCGTCAAAGAAGTTGAAACATAATTACGTCAAAGAGAACTCGATGCAAATGGCAAACAGTGTTGCAAAATAGTAGTCCTTTGCAGGAAGTGTAGCAAAAAGTAAATCCATTTAACTCTATACTTTACAAATTAACACATCGCTTGTTAAACATCTCGACTATGTGAGAGTAAAATGAACAAATAGACAAATAAAATTAAGCACTTGTCATGAAGTACAATATGGCATTTAAAGTCCACATTCGAACATTGCGCGAAGCCGGAATTGAAAAATTCACTTACTGAACAATATCATATTCATATTATGACTTTCAACATGCAATTCTGCACCTTTGGCAGTTATAAAGTTCTACTCTCAGAGCTCTTAATAAATTTTGCATTTATAGACAGGAACTGTCAAACCATCGGATATATAGAAAGCTAAAAATCTATTTTCATTCTTCGGCAATTTTGCTTAAAATCGTTATAAAATAATGGCTGAAATAAATTGAAACAAACCCCGATACTAAAATAGACTAGAAGCAGACAGTTCTATATAATATTTATAGCATCTCGCAAAGATTAGTTTGATATCGAAGTACCAAAATACCTCAAATCAATATCGTGGTCCACCAGTCGAGTCGAGGCCCACTAAGTTATTTAAAATGCAGTTGACACGTCATCCGAGTGAAAATGCAATATTCGCCTTGTCCATGCGGAAACACGGTTATATTCAATCGCGTTTTTATCGGAAATATTCAGGACACTGATTTCGATGGCTCTACTTTTAAATAATTCAGAGCGTTCGGCTTATTCAATATGTTGTCATTTATTTGTCTTTCAGACAATAGATCGTTTATTTGTGTACACTACTATTTTTTTTTAATAAAATGTGACAATATTTTTATAGATTTAAATGGCTCCTGACAGTTTAATGAAATGTAAAAGAAACGGACCGGATCAATATTTCAATTTGAAGCAATTCGATGACGGTACCTATTCTATTCGAAGAAATTTGTTTGAATAAGGCATAGATTCTACTGTAAAATTTTGCTATCTTTTAACTCTAAATTAGAAGCAACACAACATTTTATGAACATTTTATTTTGATCCCTGAACATATTTTATTTATTTCTAAGTAGGTATTTATTACATTTTTCGAAACTCCTGCAATGATGCATAATTTATTAAATAATGATATTAACTATGCTGTTTGTAAAAAGAAAAACAGCAACAAAAAAGGTTGATTATGTCATTAAAACAAACATGGGTGTGGTACAGTACAACTGTGTATGTGTGCGTGTACAGCGACAAAATGATACCCGCATTAAAAGTTCAACGCGGAGCTCTGTATTTAAGTAGACAATTCAATTTATGTCACATTTAAAATACGCAACGACGTTGAGGGCGGTATTTACTAAGCTTGTTTCATTAGGTAGGTAGCCACTAAGTTTTATTTCGCAAACAAATGTATAAAAAAATGTAGTTTTCATTTTAAAATAGTTGTAATTAAAATGGAAAAGCTATTGTGCAAGCATAACAATACGATCAGGCAATAGAGTAACTTGTATTTGTATCATCATCGTTAGTCTATAGATTTTGTCATTGAAACGATAACGGTCAATTAAAAACACCTAAATGACAATGTCAAATGGAACTGCGAATGTTTAAATATTTCATCGTATATACGTAGTGTGGTTGTGATTGGCCGACATTTGTACTCGTCGACAGTCAAACACGTAGCACCTGCACTCGAAACCAGGCTTTCACAAAATTAGCCGGGTTTAGAATCCACTGTTCGAAATGTTCAATACCTATCTATCTCGTACTACTACCGCAGTTAATGTATTTCAATTAAACGAGAAGATACATTGTGTACACATAAAGTCAATATTTTTAACAACGATATTTCAGTCAATACTTTTAATGGAATTAAAGCATGTGAACAAAAGTTGAAATATGTTTTTTAAGTCAAATGATTCGATACAAAAAGAAAAATTGTTACTGTGAAAACTGAACAAATAATATCATTGTCACCAGCATAATAAAGGTTCAAGCTTTTGAAAATATAATAAATGAACAATATTTTTCATAAAATATACATCTTTCGAGCGTTAAATCAAATCTTTATCTCATACAACCGATGGTAATGGCATGTTTTCCTCTATGGAGCTAGATTCTCGTCAACAAACGGATGCGGATGCGAGCGGTTGGCTGTCGTCCTCTGAGCTTTACAAATGATAGCTTTGCTGTCGTTACTCCTTTGCACATAGGTGGCCTATCCTTCACAGTGTACAAATCCGGCGTAAATGTTGTCACTATGCTTTATTTTTTCCCTTGTGACGGACGGTGCGTGTTTCTGTATGCTTATGTTACTTTTTCACATTAGTACGAACAAAGTCAAAGGAGAATTTTTAAAAGTTGTGTTGCTTTTTTTTTAAATATTATGCTGTTTTTACGATTTAACATCAGTTTGTAAGATTTTTTTTTATTGTACGCAATTTTTTTTCTTATAAGTCGTAATATTAATACAGTACATCGTATGCATTAATCACAGACAGAAACCTAAATACTAAAGAAAGAAAATAACTTTTAAATTGTACATCGTACAATTTAAAATATTAAAAAAATTAGTAAGTCTTCATTAGTCTTAGTAACAATAGGCTGCACATTGAGAAGCTGTCCTTAACCTTGCTAAGTATCCCCTACACAATATACAGTAGTTTCACGATAGAAGGAACAATGTTTAAATCCTAGTACGAGTCTTAGCCGGCGCGGAGTAAGTTTCCCTTTAATCAAATTCGTCTAATTATTAGTGTTAACAAGGGGTGACAACGTCGCTTATCTGTAAACTAGCTATTGAACCATCAGAAGGTAGGATTAAATTCTGCGAAGTCTATTCAGTGTTCACTATTACGTGTTTAATATTGTTAACTTAGGTTAGTTTGTTGCTGGCTTGAATAATAATACAATGTTGGTTATACTTTTATAGTTTTAAACTGCGCTATTTAGCTTTGGGATAAATAGAGCTGGCACTATCTACTTACAACTAATAAATGTTATCATTATGTACCTACGCATTTTCATCATTTTGATGAAAATGCGTAGGTATAGAGCCACATCTTAGAGATTTTGTTTGTTTTTTTAAGTACCTACTGATTTGTCAAAGATAGCTATTGTCATTCAAGAATCCGGAAAGGCTGTGACTGTAAATGCTATAGCTTTCCAGATTTTGATGATTCAATAGACAAAAGAGGGCCCTAAGAATTATCTAAGTTTAATAAACCTAAAACGCCAATCATCGTCGTGTAGAAAATGAAACAGGAACATTAAAATTTTCTTCCTAGAAATACTTATAAAAGTAGTAACAATCAAATACTTTCACAGAAAGAATGCAATAATGTCAAAGAGAGTTCATGAAACATTTCATAACTTTCGCGAGCAACACTACTCAATTACACTGTTAAGAGTAATTTACAGTTCGACCTAGAGACCTTTTTGAGGTCATCGGTCCACCTAGCTCATACCATATCACTACGCTATAGAGGTAGTTGTAAAATAAACTGTACACATGTACTGTACATTGAGTAAACAGTATAGAGCTTACATCAGAATAGGGACACGGTTAGTGTTGTGTGCAAAATGAGGGTAGAAAGGAAATCTTCTACCTCGGAGACGGAGTTGTGACATCGCTGCATCAGTCTACTCGTGACCACGGCTGGTGTAACCTGGCCGAAACGTCGAGAGCCTCAAAGGTAAATTATTACTTAATATTTACCAAATAATAATAAATCGTGTTAATACCCGTGTAAATAATAATTATATAGAGCTTACTAATTAAGTGTTAATATCAATTAATGCATTATTCAATTCATTAGGTACCAACAAAACGTTAAATTAGTTTAACAATACAACATAATTGGGTATTAGTATCATTTAACGAATTTATGTCCCACTGCAGGGACGTTAAATAAAGCCTACATGAATATGGTACTAGAATTTTAGGTGTATTTTTGCTTATTTAGTTTTTTAAATATTGAATAGATTTTATTATATTTGCTAAACTATTCTTACTAAGGCTTTTGTGACACCCATAAGATATAGGTAACATCGAGTTATCTTATAGTCGTAGCACATATCAAAACGTAAACGGATCGGCACCGCCTCGCCTTTTTCCTCGGTGTCAAACGCCAAAAATCCGATTTTGTTACGATTCCGATTAGTGTGCGTTGCAGTAAGGAGTTTCATTTTATACAAATAATACTCAACGGCTCGAGTTGATACGGTGCCGATTCCTTTATGTTTTGATAAATGTGCTGCGACCCTTACTCATTTCTGTCAACAATTTATAATAACTATCTGTGCAATTGCTTTGTTCCAGGCGTTAAAAGAAATTTCGTACCTATGCTTTCATACGACAACAATCCGTTGATTAAATTGCAAGTATTGTATTTTTCTTTAAGAAAACTGATGATTTTGGTATCTAATACTTTTAGAAATGATTTCGAAAAACGGGTTCTCATTACCATTTAATAATTTAGTGATAATAAAACTATTCATTCTTCTTCTTTCATTATCATGAGTCAAAGACATTAAAACTTTGATATTTAAACACAACGCTCTCCCAATTAAAATAATTTGCCAATTAAAAACCTACTCCAAACAGAGCGTTGATACCTACTTATTTCATTTCGTTAACATTAATGATTTCTATGAATTATATACCTTTTCAACTAAAACAAAGTACTTTAACAATGTTGAAGAAACTTATAAGACCCACCTTATCATACTCTTTCAATGAAAAAAGCTTATTTGGATTGGTCAAGAAATTACTACAAATATTTTCCAACACCTAACAACCCTAACTTTACCATTATTTAACTAAAATACGATTAAAACAAACCACTTACAACTGCAGTGGACATTCACAAATCATAAAATGAAATAGCAACAAGAATTTCTTACTTAGATACACTACAGTTCGATAACTCGATGTATTGACATAATATATAATATATGACATAATCTTAGGTTGCAAGGATTATAGTCAGGCTCGACGTGTATCGCGGGAACCTGTTCAGGAAGAGCCGCTAGCTAAGACCTGTCAGGTTGTTGACACTATCATGCACTAACATAAGGCGCTCTACAGTTACGTACCGACAGCAAAATATTAACAAAAAATCTTGTAATATTATACTTTAAATTCGCATTGATTTTATTATATTGAATACTAATTAATTAATTTGTAATTGTTGCTTTGTTAAAGTAACTTTTTGATGTGAAACTGATATTTTATTTCCACAAAAGGATTCTCATTTACCATTATTGTAATACCTATAATAATTTTACTGAGTGCTCTCCAGTCTCTGTCTTCCCCTATGGGAATAAGTTGTAAGTTCATGTATGTATGTAAGTATGATATTATTATTTTCATAACAAAGAGCAGCTATGTTTTGAGTTACAATAATTGGTTAGTGCATGATCGTCTAAAGCTCACGTAGCAAACTTGACAAGTTCACACAAATGTTTTCTCTATTTCTCTCAATGTTTTTGAACACAAAGTTTACTTTTTTGTGTTTTTGAGAATATTATCGTCATTGATTGCCTATCTTTAATATTGCAGAAATAGATTAAAGATATTAATGAAATTGAATAAAGAAAAGAGAATCCAAAAGGTAATGAAAAAGTTCGCTCTACTACTAAAATTGTACTAATGTTGAATTCACAACTACGCTTGAGATAGTACATTTTCTAAGTACTACTATAAAGGAAGTAGGTGCTTAGGTGCCTATCGATATAAAAATGCGTTCGGGAGTTTATGATGTGAAAGTAATAAAATCGATTTTACAACTCGCTTTGAACTTTAGATGGAATGGAAATTCTTATTTAATGGTTTACTATTCTTCCAAATGCTCCATTAGCGATATAGGTTCATTACTACGAATGCTCTTCAAGATACTTCAGTTCATTCTCTGAGATCTGATACCGTAATAAAACTGACCTCTTCATAGCGCTTTCAAATGGCAAATGTTTTTTTGTTAATTAGACTTATTTTATAACTATAGTTGTAGTTTTTTATTACTGTAGTTAATTTTTCCTGGCTGATCTAGATGAATACTGTTCATGTTTTTAAGTTTAAAATCCTTATTATCTCAAACTAACTATATTATTTATCTAACGGACATTCAATCTTAGGGCAATCTCTTTTGGATCGAACAACCAATGGTCGTGCGCGTGATCCGCATTTGCGAGCCGATGCTGTTTCAACGCACAAAGAAAGTTGTAGGTATAAATCTAACTTTAAAAACTACAATAAATGCGAACGTCATTTTTGTTACATGTGTATGATGTTATTAATATCAAAATTATGTAATAATTACAGTAAGTATATTTCAAAACAAGCCAAGAATAAAATAAAATTTAACTCCAAGTTAAATAGACTTTAAATAGCTACAAGAGCTTTTATGCTGTCGGTCCAAAGCTTAGCGACACGTTGCTTAATAAAAACTAATCTGTGCAATGTACTTCATTGCGGCTTTCGATTCGCAGTACTGAGTTTCTTCTTACAAAACGTCTTTACTGTACTTGCTACTTGTCTATTACCGGTTTTGTCTGTAATGTTACTATGATGGTTATGGTCAAGTTTATTTCTTAGTGACGTCTAAATATTGTTTCATAGCTAGAAACTGATTTTCCGAGTTAGTTTATTTATAATATTTGTTATAGTGTACTTCAGTTAATTGCAGGTACTGTTTTTCATTCTATAAAAGCGCTTCTGATCTTAGGGTGTTCTTCTTTAAATTATTTTCATATTAATTTTGAAAATAAAACATCTACCTACTCGTTTAAGAGAAATATTTCCAAAAAGTTTGGTTTATTTTCTTTTAGATTGGCATCACGCATTAATATTTACTAGTTTACATAAGTGAAATTATTACGATTTATTTTCACTTCTGAAGCTAAAATGACCATTAGATAGTATAAATAACTTAAATAAATCCACTCTGTTCTAATATGTTCAGAAAGCGGCTGCAAACGGAGTGTAAATATACCATTACGAAGGTAGTTATATATCTTTCCCGCTCGCCCATTCCCACTTCGGCGAAAAACCTATGTCATGAACTTGTAATTTTTCTCCTCAGCCGTAATAGATTGTATCGAAGAATGTTCCGTATAAAAATGGCGGTCACAGCTCGCTATTGAATAACGTACAATTCCACTATGTAATGGAATATAAAATATGAATAGATCAATAGAGAGAGAAGCACTTGGTGTAGCTAGCCCATGTAGGTCGGCTACAATAACTCTCGAGTCCCTACAGTGGTATACGTCTCCATTTTTGCACCCCGAGCGTATATAATTTAGCCTTTAAAGAGCCAAAAAGGGGAAAGTTTGCGACGTATTTATTTTATTTGTAGGAATGAATAACTTCGTTGACGTTTGAGATATATTGTTATTTTTGTTCCTTGTCCAATTTATACGTGTAGTTTTGCGGCTTTCTATTCCAATGAATATAGATTTGTGGTACGTTATATTGTAGATTAGTGATCCCAACAGACTTAACAAATATTTACTTTGCCAACTATAACATAATGAACAAAGTTTATTCATTTTATTCAGCAAACCGTCATTAAATATCATCCACATTATTAAATATCAAAGTAATAAAAGTTTTCATTTTGAAAATACCGATACACGAGATGAGAAATGTTTTTGACAAAACAATATTATCTTTTTTATGAATAAGGTTATTGGAGGAAACATGATCTTGAAGCTAATATCCGGAATTCGCAAATTGGCTTTTTTTCTTTTTAATCTGATATTCAAATAGTTTACTTTAATGCCTGATCTATAATATGCTTGCGTGTTGTTTGCATTAACACGGTACTGAAGACTTAGTAAAAACGCCGAGACATAGCAAACGGACTATTGTTTTAAATTATATGGCTTGGTTTTATAAAAGCTGAAAACAAGAGAAAATTAATTTGATTTTGAAAGTGTTTGCAATCAAATTAAAAAAAAAACAAAACAAAATAAAGAAATTAAATAAAATTATTTCAACCAACTCTACCAATTTGGGGAAGAAGACACAGTGTACATTTTGAAACGAATTAATGATATTTTATAAGTAATTAGGTAATACTACGTTACTGCTTTTACCTAATAAAAGAATAACAATTAAACTAGTTCTTAAATATAATTAAAATAAATAAGTAATATATTATATCACAGATAGCTTGCAAATATACTTATGGAAAATAACTTATAAATCTTAATAAGCGTTGAGACGAAGCTAGAGTCTTGTACTAACATAAGTCTAGCCACAAGAGAGCTAGTAGGGTGAAATACGGTGCACTGTGCACTGACCCGACTTAATACCAATATGTTAGATATCTTTACCTGCATATAATATTAACTGTCTTGCTACTTCTTAGGGAATGGAGTTTAAAAAAATGTAAATGTCATTAGAAGTACTTAATACCTCATTAAAATATGAGTTAGACTTTATATTTAGCAGTCGGATCTCACTTTAGTTTAGTTATCTATACTAATATTATAAAGAGGGAAAGTTTGTGTGTTTTTGAGGTTGTAGGGGGTAATCTCTGGATCTTATGGGCCAATTTTAAAAATTCTTTCTGTGTTAAATAGTACATTTATCGGGGTGTCATAGGCTATATAATATCACGCTGTGACTAATAGGTACCAGTAATGATATATGTTTAAAAAAGAGGCGTTTTTTCGCCGCCTAACGAAGTGGGCACGAGTCAGCTAGTTAGTAATAATTTAATTATGTCTTTAAATAATTAATTAATTAAGAAATAGGTTGCGGTTTTATTATAGTTGGAGAGACCGATTTCGAATGTTGTTACCACAAAGAGGATTTTTTGAGTTAAGAGGTTACTTAGAATTTGCCGTTCTCTAGACTTTTACTTTGCCATTGCTACAATATTGTGAAGGTTATTTTATTTATAATTTCGTACTACGTAGAGAAAAGTTGTTTAACTTTGAGCTTTTTTCAAAGTACATACCTACATGTGACGTTTTAATGATCATACATAATTAAGTTTGGTGAATGTATAAGGAATTATTATGTAATATTTGTACAATTTCCGTAAATTGTGTTATTTATCAACAAGTTATTTAGAACAACAGTTATTTAGAAACTTTACGGAAGTACTTTATTTTTAGGAAATATTAATCGCACTACACATTAATACTCGTCTCTAATTAAAAACATACTTAAAGAGTGATTTACCATCTTTACAATTATAAATAGAATTGTAACTGTGCGTAAAATTTATTCTAATTCTTTAAATAAAACAGAAAACAATTAAATTGACCTTTGACAAGTCAACGAAACTTTTTTAATTACCTATTAGAACGTTGTAACAAACAACGCTTCTAATTGGAATTTCTTCAAAGTGATTCTGGCATAAATTTGTCTACATTTAATTAATAGTTACAGTAGTTGCTATCCCAATTGGACGCAAACTCACAAACTCGTACTTCTTAAAGCTTCCCGCGCTTCTAAGGTAATTACCGTACTTTGCTTAAAACGTTTAAGATTTAGTCTAATAAATGTAATTGCAATTTTACGTTTCGAAATACATAGTTTGAAAAAGTTTTACGCAACTTTTTATATTATTTTATACGTTTTTCTTATTAGTGGATTAGATTTTATTTATCTAGTAAGTGTCAGAAATATTTTCTATACAACATTAAAGTTAATAATCATTTAACGTATACGAATAAATATAAAGCGCTAAAAGTAATGAGTACATTTATAAATGACAACTACGATAGCTTTACAATAAAAATAACTTACATGCTAGTGTTAATAGTAATAAATAAATTAAACATTAAAAAAGTTTATTAAAGTGCAAAAAATAATTAAAGTTATAAATAGTTAGTTATACCCTCTGTTTGTTTCCTATTTCAAGATGAAATACATTGAAGCAAGATCCCTTCAAGAGCACTTATAAACGAGGAAGATTTAAAAAAGCAGACGTAGCAGGCAGGTACTTACCTAGTACTTGACAGATGCAAATGAGACCGGGCGGCTCAGCACCGGCCGGTTTACGTTACGTACGGTTTTCGTTTACCACAATCCAAACAATCCTTTATTTGCACCGACTACCTTCAGAATTATATCGTCCGACAAACCACGTGTAAAGTCTTAAATCTAACGGTCTTTTAAACCACTAAATAAGTTTTTAATGAAATACTTAAATACTAAAAAAACTTTACTAACCGTAATCGAAGAGTAGGTGATCGGATCGTGGAAGGTATTTTTCACGATTAAAAGGATATGTTTTGATAAATCTCGCTATAGACGCGGCACGCTCGATTTATACCGGTAGGGTTCGGAGAGATCGTACGTCGCGGGTAGGAGAGGATCGGACACACGATCGAGGAGACCGAAACGACGTGAGTGACGCCGGACCGGTGCGGATGCCTCCCGCCCGCCTAGCGTCGCGCGCTGCCGTGAGCAAGAGGGATGCAGCGAGTGAACCCCCCAGCTCGCGAATATCGCCACTCGGATCAGCTCGCGAGAGTCTCAAGTGCTCTCCGCGCTTGGCAACGCTCTCTCCTAGAGGGAGGGCTCCACCTAACACAGTTACAAAACGTCGCATGTCACAACGCACTTCACACTCCCGTTTGAAACTTAGAGGTGTTGTTTTAAAATAGATTTTGATATCTAGGTCACGAGATGAACACCTGACGTTCGGAGTCATATCGAAAAACGTATGCCCCCGTTGGCTAGGTGTAGCAAATACCATAACGAATACTTTGGCTGAACACGCGCCATATTATGCAACGTTACGGCTTGTATTGTGCACTCAGAAATTTTCTCGTCCTTCGGGCGAGCTTTTAGAGTTCAGATGCTTTGTAGGATATGGGGGAAGTTTTGCTTCATATTTTATTCGTGGCAATCGCAAGGATTTGTATCAAAATAATAATCCTGTTAAACTTTGTATGTTTACGGTAACTTCGTGCTTTAGTTCATAAAATATATTTCTTACGTAAAGTTTCCTCACATATTTTTAGACATTAAATTTTGCAATAAAATATCTCATAAAGAGGATATATTTATAGAGTGCTAAGGTTTATTATTTTGATGGTATACTTTATAGCTATAACAAATACTTTCTTAGTTTGGAACAAAGAAGTCTAACAAATAGAAAAGAACAATCCATCAACCAATTACGATCGCTTACCTCAGTTGATAAACTTCTGAAATATATTTCTTTCTTATTACAATTTACTCAAGCCTTTCCAAAACTCGTATGTATTATTTGCTAAACCACATCATAGCAACAGTATTATTTTACTGTAGGATAGTCTTAACAATATTAATGTTAAACTGATATGGTCTATTACATGTGTCACACACATCAGACAGCAGTATCTATTTCGAGAACTTGACACATCATAGAGCAGGCTAATTAAATTAGCACACATTTAAATCGATGTGTAAACTGCATCTACAAAGCTTTTAAATTTAAAACAGTGTGCACAGTAAACAAAGAAAACTAGGCACGATTCCAATACTTGCAACTCGAATAGACACATCACATTTAAAACCAATTGTGTCGTTTGTAATATAAATAGTATCCTGAAAGTTCGCTCCATGTTTATATCTTGCATTCCACTTGGAAACGCTATCAAGGCGAAAGTATTCACGTATGAAAACATCGAATACTTATTTTTGTTATGTTATTTTTCTTGGTACAAACATGTTTTGTAGTATTCGTATGATGTAAACGTTTTAAAGAGAAATATTTAAGCGTGCATCGGTCGGAAGTTGCCGGCGGAACGAGCAGAGTGTAAACACGCCGAGAGCCACGACGAAACATTCGCTACAACCTTTTTTTAATTCTATTTCAATGGTAGCCGATATTTGCACTTCGTAATGCCAAACTTTTGTTATTACTAAATAGCTGCATTTCCATTGCAGGTATGCTCTTTTTTATTTTGTATTTGTTAAGTGAATTAACTTTTAAATATAACTGTAGAGATTAGGTAGGTATATATTTATTTAATAGGGATTTTATTCGTTATATTTTTTTTTAGTTAATTTGGTGGAAGTAATTACTATCAAATTTTCCCTAAGTCAGCGATTCCAGACGTTCAAACGTAAAAGATTTCATTAAATTAAACGCTATTCAAAATAAAAATTGTTAGTTTCAAACTAAAAAGAGCTTTAAATATAATTTCTAGAATACGGATAAAGATATTTTTTAAGGATTGCCTTGTAAAAGCCCCAGCGACGTAAACTGTCTTATTTCTTAAAGAAATCTCTATTATAGCCGTAGAGAATTTTCTTTATAATAACAATGAAATCTCATACAAAAAAAATAAAACATGCATTTTTCAACCGGTAAGGATTAGCAATAAAATATAATCGGTGCATTAATGATAAGCTACTTATATTCTTGCATTAGAATGGTTCCTGTAAGGGATTAAAATACTCTACTCTATCTATCGCAGAGAATTTTTATCGCAGTCTGAGAAAAGCTGAGAAGCTTTTTATATTAATTAGTTGAAAGGCGGAAAGTAGTCGTGAAATAAGTTGCTACTTACTTTATTTTAATTTAAACAAATGAGTTCTGAGTAATATAAATTAAAAAATTTAGTTAGTGACAGGTTAAGTACAAAATGTCATCAACTCATCTTGTTTTCTGAGTGTATTAAAATGTGTTTGGATAGTGTGGTATTGCGTAATAAAATAAACTTAAACGATTATATATCGCAAATATGAAATGTTCTTTGGTTTCATATTATTGAAAAATAAAGAAAATAATATTTCTCGAGTAACTGTTTTGTAAAATTCTTAGAAAAGGTTTCAATGGACAGAACTTGATATCGCACATTGAAATCTTTCAAATGTAGTAGGTAGAGTAAATGAACGTTTAATATAAAGGATATCGACAACATGTTTTCATCATGATATTTTCTCAAAACATATATATTTTTTTAAATATCATTTCATTTCTTTGTAACGAGCGGTAAAAAACTACCACAATTTCATTTGCTTTTCTTTGTTTCTTTGTGTGAACTAAGTAGTTTAAGATGACCTTTACTACTTTAAGCGGACTGCGGTGGAGGGGAGGACCTACAACTAAAAACATTTAAGCGACGTCAAGTTAATCTTATCTCAAAAGTATCTGAGATACTGCTAGGTGTCGAATGGCTATTACAAAGACCTCTGCAAGCAAGAAAAGGGTGTCAATTATCTTACTAACTGTTAGGACAACGTGCGTGAATTTTCCCCAAAGCAGTGAAGTATGGTCGTATTTGTATTTACTTCTTAATTGTTCTAATCGATACATGTTCATAAATGGTATTATTGATTAGGTACCTTTTACAACAAATTATATTATTAGTATGGAATATAAAAATACCGATTTTTCAGAACCTTAGTTTATTAACAACTTTGATTTAATAGGAGAAACGCCAAGGCTAATAAAGTAAGAAGATAGAAAGAAAGAAAGTTTATTGGCCAAAAACACACATCATTCATCACATCATTAGTCCATACACATGTAGGTAAAGGCCAAAATGTTATTATAATAAAAGTGTTCACTGTCGCAACTGGTATTTTGAACTGTATTTTTTATTCTCTGAGTAATCCCACAATTGTGATTCCTGTTAGCCATGTCAAGTAGGATTATTGTTTATCCTTTTTATAATTAACTAAAAAATCCAACAGAGGCAAATCTGACTAAGATATTATTGAAGGCATACAAGGATTGTCAAAGGCAGGTAACATCAAAATGTACGTATAAGCAGGCAATTGGGTAAATGAAACGACAATCCATCGATCAAAAGGGGTGTCAAGCGATGTCGAGATCGATTTGTGGCATATCGACACGAGACATATTGGAAAACGTCATGCAGAGTCACGCGGCGTGTCAACTTATGCGTGCTTGTATTGTTTTAAGGGTGCGAATATACGGGTGACAAAGACGAGAAACAATAAAAGTTATTCAATTTTATATCTTTTTTATATAAATTTTGTTTGTTACTGACAAACTTAAGACTTTTACTTGTGGGAAATAGTTTACTGTTTGAGTGAGTTTTCTAAAAAAACAGAGAATAAATGGTCTAAAAGTACACCTTCTAGTAAAAAGATGAATAAATAAAGTATTTGTTGTATTGATCGGACCTCTAGGTACATAATGATTTAATGATTAAGAAGTTTGGCAAAAAACGGCTGGTGTAGCAAAGGTAACCAGAGATGTTAACTGAAACGGAAAGTCTTTTTCTGTACAATATAGTTATGTCATAGTCCGCAAAAGTCCCAAGCAAAACTATAACACACCCTAATATAGACAACAATTTAGAGCGAGTTTAAAAGCTTAATATGGCCTAAACATAAAAATACAGAATATGTGCTTTGTCTTATTTTAAAAGCAATTCTTTATTACTAGTTTAAAGCAAAAGTATATAAGCACACCTAGTTATATGTAATTACAAGTATACAATAACATAATAATATGTATTTATGTACATCTAAACAGTATCTACATAAACAAGACGGTAGGTACTTAGCTAATACAATTGACATTTGATGCCGCGAGCTTTGAGGTTATAGAAGGGATTGATTAATTGATCGCAGTTAATTATTACAGAGCACATTAATTATTGTGTAACACTACACGGATAATTAGTTCCTGTAATTTAAAAATTGCGTAAAAGTATGTTTGTTATTTATTTGCGATCGAAGTGCTGAAATATTTTCTAGAAAATTAAATGTAGAAATAGCTTACACGTTGGATATACGAGTACAAGTATAACAAACCTACAAACCTTACCAAAGGTAAGTAATGCCATTGACAATTTTTTTTTTTAATATTATGTAGAAAAATGAATTGTTATTTCTTTTGGTCATCGCATCACGCGCGAAGGAAGGATGGAAAAATTTCGACAGTGTAGCGTCGCGACGCTTACAGCATTAAGCGTCTTGCTGCCTACCGGAATTAATGCGCTTCCTCGAATTTCACTAGCTACCATACAACTCCACCTAAACATAGTAATATTTACTCACTACTGCTAAGATATGATTTAAGCAGACACAATGCTGAGTCCGACCTAGGCGGCCACTGGCTGCAGAAACCAGTTACCTGAAAAGTTTAGTCAAATCGCACACAAAAATTAGGATAATTACAATTTTAAACATACATAGTTGCTGTATATAACTGCTTAATTAGTGGAATAACATAGAACTGCATGTTTGTGACATCAAAAGTCCTTGTTTTAGACTAACTGCATAATATAAATATATTTCACGACAGCAATGGTTAAAATATTAATTTGTGATGATAAAAACCAAATCAATTATGCCCAATTAACCAATTTAAAAATATCTTTAAATTTTTTTTTTAATTTTAGTCCTTAAATGGCACAAGACGAAGCCACATAAGATGTCTAGAATAGATGTCTTTCTATATATTATCTTTTCACGAGTATGATGTCTGCATAACTTCTTTCTTTGATAGCTTTTACAACACTAGACGAAGTACTAAGTTAATATCAAGCAGTGCTACGTCACCACACGCAAAGGATAACAGTATAAAGCAACCACATATTACAAATTCAGGCAGTTTACACGCAAGTAGGAACAAGCAAATCACCTACCGTACTCACACTAACATAATCGTATTAGACCACAAATTGCAATAATGCTAGCCTACCTCACCTAGACATTCCGCCATGAAACTCAATAACCAAATAGCCGTGACTAAACTGTAGCTAATAATAATAATGTACTGTCTGTGTGTTCGTGTAATACGGACGCTTCCCGCGCTCAACTTAAACTAACTTCCGGTTCCGGTGTAATCGCATTTCCTTTATGTTTCTGTCCGCCACGCGCCGCCCGTGCCGGTGGAAATTTGTTAACAAAATATTTGTTTGAAAATAAAAATTTTGTTATTTTTTTTATTAGGTAAGTTTTGATTTTGTCAAAAAAATTGGTGTTTAAATAAGAATGCAAACAGGACCGTACAAGGTGGAAATGTTTGAAGGAGCCCTATGTTCAGCAGTAAACGTCAAAATATTATAATGATGACATAAGAAGACAACCCCATGTTATAATGGCATTGAGCTTTGCGGCTAGACGATTGCTAGTTGGAAATTAAAATATTAAAAAAATCTGGTTGTAGAGTTTTGTGGATTAGATATATAAAGAAACATAAAGAAATTAATTTTCCAGAAAACTTATATAATAAAACTAATAATTAACTTTTTTATTATACGTATGTAAAGTTTTGTACAACTTTTTTGATCGTCATATCGTCAAATATTAAAAGAATTTTCTAAATGACAGTCGTTTGTGAAACGTACAAGGAATTATATTAGCAGCAATACACTAGTGTTCATCTTCTCTAAGCAAAAGTAATATTGAGTTACAAATAAAGTATCAACCATACAATATTTACGTGTAACCAATATCAGAAATCCGTTATCAAGTTATTCACCTGAATGTTCGAAACCCTACCACGATACCATTCGAGTATTCTCAACGCTACAAAATAAAAATAAACGATCTACAATACATATATTGGCTCATCCATGGTTGAATACTTAACTATTATAGTTATATAAACTGTTGAGAACGTCGCAAATGTATTGTTTGAGTTCCATATCAGAGTTCACAGCCAGTTGCAAACCATTGATTCATAAAAGATAATGCTGGATGTCCAGCCGTAGACGTCAATTGGCTGGTATGATAAAGGCTGGTTCAGCAACGTCAGCGAAGTTATTCAATAGGTGATCGTATAATAGTAATATATTATGACGATGATGATGATGATAATAGTATTACATCGGAACGTCTTCGTCTTCGAAGGGTACGTAAAAAGTCGATCTTGGCTGTTGTCGTAGTAACACAGTTGGCAAGCCACGTCAGAGCCACTCTATGGGTGGCTTGAACATCTCATGCACACAAAGATTTGCATTGAGCAAGAATCGAACCCAAAACCTCTGCGTAGCAGTCATGTTACATAACCACTACGCCACAGAGGTCGTCTATCATAGTAGTAAAGCACTGTTTACATTTGAATTAAGCCGAATCACGCCACAGCCACTTGCAACTACTACTTCATAAAAGCTGGCTAAACAACGTCAGCAAAGTTATTTCTTAGATGCTATTTAATCGATGCGTCGTCACCGTGCTTCTGAGGGCAAGTAAAAATTGTCGTAGAGACACACAGTCGTAAAACCACTTAAGAAAGGGCTTAAAGAACTCTCGGCACACGCTTGGCCACTAACCAAAAGATAGTGAAAGATGAAAGTCCCATATCATAGTAGTAAGACCCTGTTTACATTTGAACGAGGCCCAATCACGCGTACACATCCACGTCATGTACAATAAGATAGCGGCTCTATTGTCAACGTATTTTGTTAATATTGATGTTACCATTATTTAGAAGCGTCGACCGTAAACTAACAATAATCTTTGTAAGCTGAATATGTGCTATACATAATGAAAACACAATTCAATTGTTAGATAATACCTACATTGTTTTAGTACACAAAGTTGTGTTAATAATTTTGAAACACTATACGTTATTAATATAATATTAATATAATGTTCTTCAAACTTTCATACTATACTAATCCAACACTAAGTAGATCTTGTACTATAGCTACTAGACATCGTATCGAAAAAGATAGCCGAATTATGAAAAATACTCAGTATAGGTCTGGCAGGCGAGATAGTGATTTTTGTATGTATTTCGTTTAGAGAACTGCTCACATATCAGGGCTCAGGTAATGAGCTTTCAGCTGTTGTACAAATATAGAGGTTAAAAATCATTAAAAGAATGAAAACAAAAAGGTTTAATACTTCCAGTGCAAAAGTTGAGAGCGGTAATGCACGAGGTCGCGGGTTCAAATACCACGGAAGATAATATTTTATTTTGTGATATACAAATTACTGTAAAGAGCCTGAATGTGTAATTGTCAATTTAATGTAGTGTCTGTAAAAGACTGGCAGCGTAAATACATGCAGCAGAACTTACAAAGTTAAGAACAGAATAAACTATGTAGATATTCTTAAATAGATCCAGTTTCTCACTTAAATCAATTAACATAAGTAAGTTCAAAGAGTAAAGTTTTCATTTAGCGTACAATGAAGTCACGTAGGATGCCAGCTGCAATATTTTCGTTTACAAATAGTGTAAACAAACGTAGTGTAAATTTACAAATAAGTAAAACTGGCCACGGTCCGACAGTCGGTTCTAGCGTCCCATGAATTTAGATTGGAAGTTTATTCCAAGTTCAAAATTCATCCGATACTCGTACGTCGTCATGTATAATTTGATGCGGGAAATATGATCTACGTACAAGTGCAGCTGTCTTTCACTGCATCAAACTGATACTACAGTTTGACAAATAATGCTATTGTTACTATATTAATTTGTAATAACGTTAAGTTCCTCTGAGTAGTGATGAAAAAAGAAGATACGGGTAAAGAAACGTTCGCACGTATTATCTCAACGAAAATAATAAGTGAAAAACTTGACGCAAACTCCTATATCGATCTGTGAAGTACTTACTTCACAGATGGAAACCCGGTCCGGTGAGCTGGACCGAGTTTTCTTTGTCACTTATACATTTAACATTTGCATTAAGCGATAATTAAGGTCGAGACTTCCGCGTCAAAGACATGTACTAAAGCTACTACGCCACAAAGGTAGTCGAAATAGAAATTTAAGAACCCATTTAGAATATAATTAATAATACCAAATAAGTAAATATCAGTGAGACAGCAAAAATATCAATTGAAAATATAAATGTAGTAAGTTTAGGATAACCTTAAAAAAGTATAATTATGTATCTGTACTATTAAATTCCAATAAGAAAACTAAAAGAACTAGGAGAGATGATAAATTTTTTTGTGTTATTACAAAGACACATTCATGCTCGTTAGTGTTTCCAAGAAAACTTTCCGAGAAGGTTTTCTTTCAATACCTACATTGTCCCTATATCTTACAAAAAACATTACATAAACTTACTTATTCAACTGTAACACTGTATTCAAAGCTAACTCAACCAAACTTGCTATACATACTATAAATACAAACGGTAATCTGATTCGTAAAAAATCTTCTATTCACAATTCTATTATATTATTTGTATAAGCGTCCCTTTTACCTGTTATCTGGTGAACACACACGTTTGAACCCAGAGAAGCAAAAGTTGGGAAGACAGTGACTGACATGACAGCTCGAACGTTTCAGTCGCGCTGAATAACTCTAAGGAGTTAAACTAAGTGATCCGTGTCGTATACAGGCTCTTGACAGACTACAATAGAATCATATAATCAATAACTTGTTTTATATTTAATGTTATTTAACCTTATGTGTGGTGATGTTAGAGGAATACATATTATGTCCATAACCATCACAACCTCAATTTCTTGATTTTATATTAAATTTTTATTAAATAATTAAATAATCTTAAAGAAAACAAATGATATACAATTTAAATTAAAACGGAAAAAAATTTAGAGTGTATACGTAGAACGGGCCGGACACTCACCTACAGATAGCGCGCGAGTTGAATGCAGTCGGGGTCTGAGGTAAAGGGCGGGAGCATCTCCCCCCGCTATCCGCACGCCCCACCTCACGCGCCTGCAGTGTAGTGCTGTGCCATCCTTGTCAACTATCGTACGTTTGCCGTGTTATTGTGTTAATAGTAATACTGAAGTTCCCGTGTTATTTTTTTATTTCGTTTTGTGAAATGATTATTAAAACATGTGATAATTATGATATTGTTTTTTTTTCACCATGTTAACCAAGTGTACTAAATAAAATTAAACTTAGAACATTGTTTAAATTTATCGATATGAATGTCAATCAATAATTTATAATTAGGTCACAGCACTACCGCATTCCTAAGCTCTGCATTCAACTCGCGCGCTATCTGTATGTTTTTTTGTAATATGTCAAATCGTTTAAAACTTGCTTTTGACTCAGACTGGTAGGTGTAACAGGGTTCTAAAACACACGCATTTCTTCTTTCACCTATCAAGGAAAGCAGGCCCCGAAAGCAAATAATGCTACGCCGTGTCCTTATTCTTAAAAGAAATATAATTTGTTTTTTCTATAAGCCATACACCATAAAGGTTAAGCCGACTAATAAAATATTTTAAAAAGTAAAACAATCACAGCAATCCATTTACATAACTTAATAAGTAATCAAAATTTAAAACTACAATAAAACACAAAATTTTCATACTAAATAATTAACACTAAGAGAACTGCATCATAACAAACTGCAGTGAAAATGTACAAAATAGCACTCAGAGGGTAATAAAATAACATAATATTTACTTACTTAGAGTTTACCCATCTTCAAGCTACCTTGGAGTAATAATGATATCTCTAGAGTAAACGTACTCTTACAAATTTATTAAAACTTTTATACGTGATCTATTCTTCGCGTAGTACTTAGTTACACTTTACAAATTTCTACGAAACTTCAATATCTTATACAAAGTATTATTGTAACCTAGTAAATTGCGCAGCTTAATGGTTTCATTATACTTGTTTATTTTATTGATATAGTGTTACATGACTCTGATTTCTCTTTCTTGTAAATTAAATAAATATTTCTTTGTTAACATGACCACGCTAATGTCTTTTAAATGGAAAATGATACATAGCGCAATTATAGTCGTCTATCCGAAGACGGTTTTTACCACATTCGTTACCGGCATAAGCTGTTAAGTGTCATGTTATAAAGCGGAATACGTTTTACAATTTTACAATGCAAAATTCAATAGAATAGAATATTTATTGGTATAAAATTACAAATAACTTACAAAAAGTATCTTAAAAGTACAATCATACAAAATAAATCTTAAATGAATAGGTGTTACTAAATTAAGAACTTAATTCGTTCTTCGAATAGAGTATTTTCATAACAATATTTATTTATATTCAATTACAAAATAAAATTCAATTACACCAAACAAAGCAATCAAACGTAGCAACTTAAAGCAAACAAAACATACCCATCTAAGTACGAAGTCTCAACATCAAATTAATTTCTGTATACCTGAACTTTGAAAGTTATACGTGATCAATTAAAGTGAGATACATACATGCATCACTTAAGCCGAGGCTAGACTGACGGACGAAATACATTATGAATTTGGTGTCGGCAACGGCGCTTGACATTAAGTGTGTACTTATAGCTGTGATATCACTGGTTTCAGCACATTAGTACCGCACTGCTTGATGTGACTGAACACTTATAACATATTTTGAAATGAATATTATTTTGCTTCTGAAGTCATTGCTTTTGGAAGTGTTTTTGTTTAAATTAAGTTGTGGGGGTCAAACGGAACGAATGAAAATAAAATACTTAAGTATTGGATATTTTACCATCGTCATTTTATACTTAATCAATTTTACCCCATGAAATGTAGAGATTTTTTCTAAATTATGTACCATGTGGTTTTAGATATAGAATTATTATTTCATTCTTCACCTATGAATATTTTATATATTTTTCATTAAACTTCAATTACTGGAAATTTCCTTATACTCGTAGTACATTGGAGTTCAACAAAGCTATCAGAAAGACAAACGCTAAAGCAGAGGGTAGATTTGTGAGAAAAACAACATTTTATTCGGCAAACAATAAAAAGAAAATTGAGTGATAGCTGGGTCGCTTTAAACCTTAGGGCACATTGACTTAGTTGACATTCGACCGTTTGTTGAGATAAGGAAGTACATTAATTTGTCCACTTTCTTTTAAGCTTCTTATGTTTCTCTCTAGAAAAAACCTTTAAGAAAAATCGACTATACAATAAACAAAAGGTTGAATACCTGTTGTTTACTTCTTATCCTCATACAATAGAGGTTATCAGTACCCTCTTTTTGATCTCTTTTATGGAACAAAGAAGTCTAAATTACGATTTTTTAATGTTTCTAAAATATTTCGAAACAAATTCTATTGACGTTACGTATTTCAAATTATAATTTAATTATATTGTCTATATTAACGTTCGTGATATCAAATACCATTTGATATTGTTTGTTATATACAAAAATTCCAATAATCTAATTATAGCCGTAAGGCAAACGTATAAATAACATTGTATCAAATTGTCAATGTTAATTACCGACAACTAAACAAAAGGTTAGCGTAATTACAAATACAGTGAAGTACGAGTATATTTAGCAAGGTAACACATAACAAACAAAACATACTATATTAATTTAACATATTTTGGTTATAATATATTATAATAATAGTGGACAAAGTATTGGTAAATAATGCTACCCATCTCATTACGTGACCGTCAAACATGCAGAGGCACTTCTACACAGATAACATATTATACTATCCTTGCATTAGGCTATGTACAGGACATGTTTTACAACAATTTCCTTAACTAAATTACCTAATAAAGGAAATTGTTGTAAAACAAGAATTTGTAAAGTATAAAAAGAGGTGCTTTAAGAATAGATAGGTAGATCCAAATTTAAGTACAAAAACGCATTGTACTACGATCCTTACGAACCTGTTCGAACTGCAAAGATGGACTTATTAAGTTTTTCTGCCAATGAAATAATATTAGACTAGCTTTTCTTTAATAAAATGCAACGAAAGCCTTGAAATAACAAGTACTTGTAACATTATGTAATAAACTCATCTCTACACGTGAAAGTTCTACGATCAACAATAAGATATCTAAGGCACCTTGTTAGTGAAATGTTGGTGAAACTTTAGTCATGTCTAAACAGAGCTAATATAATCAGTACTAATTTACCTTCGCGACTTGTATGTGACATTAATAATATCCTTTGATATCACTGCGGTTGAATTTAGTTACATCAAGAGCACGGATGCAATGAACATACATCGTGCCACTTCTACAGTTACACACTCAGTATATACCTTACTATGTAGATATCAAGTGACTTAACAGAAATTTTAATATTTTTGTATTACTATCCATGAATTATTATTTATCAATGGATTTGTTGGCCGATTAACCATTGGTTACAAGTTTTGTTTATATTATTTTTCTTAACGAGTTAGGTGTCCCGTTATCATTGTAATAAGACGTCAGCTGGTCTCTTTTAAATGATTGCAGACCCATTATGATGGATCTCCTATGATCCATTCCATCCGCCGATACACAACACTTTCTTGACGTCTTTCAATGTGCGATTTTAATTTTAGAACCTTACTGCACTAATAGTAATCAGTCCCGTAGATCAACCAGTTGTTAACCAATAAGTTAATGTACTTAGTATAAACATATAAATAAGGGTATAGAAAGAACTAATATTAATGTAATAGGTAGTATGTCAGTGTCCTGTATCTCCAATTTACCAATTTTCCTACCGTTATCACAAATTAAGACCTCATTTGCAACATCTCATCAATCAAATCTTCTAAAACATTACATTCGTCTTCTTTGGCTTGTAAAAAACTCGTGACTAGAACCGAAACTTTGTGTTATTAACAGTTTGTTGGGTTATTTAATTAATAAGTACGTAAATGCCTTTTTGCTTAGTGACTGGCTTTACGAATGAAACACAAAGTACTGAAATTAGCTAGAAAGACGTTTGTTTAATGGTAAATATGTTTACTGCTTTTATATCTGACTTTATGCATTAAATTGGTTACTCTTTGATATTACAAAATAAGTTAATATCGCCGTTTAAATACAGATTAGGTACACATCTCATATTAGGTTATATTAAATATATTTCAGCGAAATTCAGTCGCATTCTAGCTCTATATGCTAGTAATAAAAATATCGTAACTGAGACATCTTTCTGAATAAAAATAGGTTTGGATGTACTTCGCTAAACAACTTGGCATATTTTTATTTTATTGCATTGTCTGATACCATATTGACATAATATGACAGAACACCAACAGTGTTGAGGTACCATTGCTGTATGGTGTCTATTGATTCATAACATAACCCTTGAATTGGTACACCTAGGGCAGCATACGAATCACACACGATTTTTAGTTTGACAACCACTGACATATTAAACTGATATTGTCCGTACAACTGAAGGCAAATATATCAGAAATAGCTCAAGAAATAAGACTGAACAGCATGGCTAGATCGCCAGAAAAGACTATAAAAGTAATGTCAACTCGTGCCGTCTCTCACTAGATTATGTATACGACTAAAAATAAAACAAAATACAGTGTAAGCTCGATCTAAACTATTAAACTTACACAGTAAGAAAATAAAATAAAATAATATCAATTTTATATTGAAGCAAGAAGTGTTTTTATAGTAATACGAACTTATTACAAAATACCTTAGCATGGCATACACGTTTCTCTTAAATAATACGACTAGAACGAAGACTAAATGAAATAATATTTTTTACACAAATTTTGTAGAATAAATAATCGTTGATGGTTTCATTTAATATCATCTACCTTTTGAGATGGAAGAGTTTGTTTGCAGAGCGAGTATCTGAAAAAATATCAATTTGTTGGCTAACACGGAGACGCTTAGATCCGATGGTACGTGACCGCAATTGTAACGAGTTCAGAACAGATTTTGAAGAAACAAGTTCGCATGGATGCGACATTGATAGGGTTAGTGTGTGCAGAAAACTACGTGACGTAGTTTAAATGTATTATTTATTTAGGATACATTAAATAAATAGACTTAAAGGGCAAAGTAAGCAATGACGAGTTCTTTAACTTTTGAATTAATAATTTCAATAAGTATAATCACGTCTGGCCAGCGTGGTATTAGTAGGCCAAGTATCCCTTCGTCACAGGAGGAGGCCCGTCCCTGCAGTGGGGCATTAATGGGCTGTTATGATGATGATGATGATGATAATCACTCTTCTCAACTAAATATACCAGTAGTTGTGAAACTAAAAATCGTGTGCAATTTGTATGGTGTCCTCTTTTTACCAATTCATGTGTTAGGTCATAAATCAATAGACAACATTCAGTAATGCAACCTCATCACATTTGGTGTACTACAGCTATATAATATATCAACATGGTCCTTTTGGTATAAGGTACGATATTAACTTAATCATGGCGACATGCTAAGCTCTATTCCTATTTATCTTTTACGTATGTGTATTAAAAACATTCTTAATAGTTATTTTATATGTATGTATTTACAAAAAAAAAAAAAGAAAAGTATTTAAGTATGTTTATCCGTTGTCTAGTACCCATAGTACAAGCTTTGCTTAGTTTGGGACTAAATGGCGTTGTGTGAATGTGTGAAGATTATTATTTAATATTTATTTATTTTTTCTTTCTTTTATACTTAAACTTTTTTTCAAAAAAATATCCTATTCTTACAGTATTTAATTTTCCTTTTACTCGTATTACGATTGTTTTTATAATTTTACGATATTTTTTATGCTCCTTGTCAGTAAAAAGAAAGTAAAATCTTTATATCTGTTCATTATAAGACGTTCCAAAAGACCAAAGTCCACTGCAGAGCTTAGGACTCCAAATGTTTCAATCATGTAGAATTTAGCTTCTCTCTTATCCGTTGGACTACAGCCACGTTAATCGGGTCGTCGACACGCCGCGTGAGAGAGCTGCTCACTCAACAAATCGCCGGTTGATCTCTGCCCGAGCTGACTATGTACTAAATAAGTATGTTAGCATTTAGAAGCTAATCATTACATAAATAAAACAAACAAAAAGTGGGAATTCATAGTTTTATTTACATGTTCTTCCGACATCCACAAGCTCACAGTCTGTAGTCTACTAGAGCCAAATAGTTTATAGCCACTTTTTCATAGAGTCGTGTTTGGTATGCTGTGTCGGCATCAAAAAGTATATATGTTTGCGCAGGGTCTAAATGTTTGTTGTTAATTTGCCATCGCAAAGTTAGTTAGGCAGTGCTTGGCTGTAGTATGGTGACGAAGTAAGAATAGATGGTGTCATAAATATTATGTTAATTGATATCGTAAAAGCCAACTAAGGTAAAGTTCGCAAATATTATAGCTACGGGAATAAAAAAAACCAAAACTTGACATAAAACCTCTTACAAATCCATCTAAACAGCATGTCGATACTTTCATCAGAGTAAGCCCGCACTGGCACAGTAATATGCGATTATGACAGAAACCATTGAGTTTGAAATAATTTGTTCTTTTAAAAGTTATGTTTTTTCATAATATAACATTTATTACGTCATTGTTATCCTCACGGAACAAAAATGTTCCGTGGTTATCCTCAATAACACTACGGTACCATTTCGTCCCAAAAAACATTTCATAATAAAATTAACTTAATGCTTTTTCATCATAGGTAAACATAATAGCACCAACCTTTATAGAATCCGATAAATGAATTCATTCATTTGTTTTATTGGTAATCTACAGTCGAATTACTTAAAGTGGGCAGGTAGGAACATAATATTACTCAGTCAATCAACTTTATGCAAATATTTATTACGCTATTAAACAATTACTCTGATTTCATGATTATTTTTATTTTAAAACCAACAATACGCGTACATTATTATTTTAAAAAATGGGGGAGCTTTTTGTTTTAATGTACGAAGTATTTCATGGTTCTCCGCCTGTTTTTGGCCGAACAGGGATATTTTAGAAGTTCTTTCTCTCCGTCTCCGTTTTATCCCTTTTCGTGACTACTATTTTGCTACTTGTATTCTGTCCTCTTGCAGTAGGACACTATTATGATTAACTAACTGACCCGTGCCCACTTCGTTGGGCGGCGAAAAAAACGCGTTCCTTTTTTAAACATATATCATTACTGCTCTACTCCTATAAGTCATAGCGTGATACTATATAGCCTATGACACTCCCCGATAAATGGACTATTCAACACAGATTTTTTTTTAAAATCGGTTCATTAGATCCAGAGATTACCCCCTACAACGTAACAAACTCACAAACTGTACCACTTGATAATATTAGTATAGAAGTATAGATTAATCGATTAAATTAAATTCAACTTTAAATTAAATTAACTGTAATAGGTATACATACTTAATCTAAAATCAAAAGTGACATTGGATGAATGATCATTATGTTCATAACTAGATGCTTACGTGATCGTTGAATGGCTGAAAGCGTGCATTCCGTATAAGCCTCCGCGTGTCAGCCTGCTACTCTGAGATAAGTCACGTATTCATTACACTAACTTTGGATTAACCAGACGTACACTTTATGGACGTGTGTTGACGTGAGCCTTTAACATTGTATTAAGTTATCAATCATCCTTTAAATTTGAATTTTATATTGAATATTAAGTGACTGTTGTTTGCTTTATTGTTCTAGTGGATAGTGAACTATAAAAAGGGGAGGAGGTTTCAATTCGGTTGACTTTTCATTTCATTTTTGCTACTTCAAGGTGTAGTGTGAAGGAATAGGCAAAGGCTTAAAAGAAATCTTTGAAAAAACCTTTGGTCAGCATAGAAGGCTTTGTTACTGTCTGCGCTGTAAGAGGTCCCACAGAATGACACTCTTAAGCGGTATATCAAGATACCTAATCCAAGAAAATACGTCGTTTTTTTTGTTAAGGTTTATTTAAACCATGTATAGTAAGTAATGTACCGGGAAGCAGCACTTCAAGCTAACTAATTACGTGCAGAAAGTACCGCTGTGCCCGGTGTCCATTTTTCACCATTCCGTAGTGCACATGGGACTCGTTATGACACAATTTATTTTACACGAAGACTTTTATTTTATGATCTTTTTGGTTTGATTTGAATAAGTGATGTTATGTAATAAAAAATACTTATTTTATTGCGTTTACATGAATGATTTACAGAAATTAGATATCTTCGAAATGAAGCCATTCTACATAACTATTTTTGTTTTAATTTTTATGGGACTAACGTTGAAAATTCTTTTACCATATTTGAATAGAAAAGTACTCGTACCTAAGCTGCGTCTTTCATCACATACGAGTACGCCGCCAAATTAGGTCATCTCTAGAGTGTCATCATCATCATCATAACACCCTATTAATGTCCCACTGCAAGGACAGGCCTCCTCCAGTGACGGAGGGATACTTGGCCTACTAATACCACGCTAGCCAAACGGATTGTTATAGGGTTTAATTTCAAGTTTTCCTTCTTTTTATTACGTAAAGGTAATATTCACGGATAGTCCCTAACACACTGTATTCTTACTCCGCCACCACACGGAGAAGAAAGTGTCGTAAAAGTCAATAAATACCAACAAGACATCTCAGCGATAACAGGAAAAATTGACTCTTTTACAAATATGTTGCATTATTAATTTATTAAGTAGTCTAAGATACCTTTACTAACTCCTTTCAGAATATACAAATGAGTGTTAATGGCCAAGGAGACCAAAATGATAACATATAGAGCAACAATGTTCACAATAGTAACAATTTAATCCTGAACTCTCATATTACTGCACCCGAGAGACTAAATAAGTGAACTATGCGCGTTCGTGACTAAACAGCAAGAAAGACACAAGTTTGTTGTTAGTTATTTACTTAAACAAGTTTGTAAATAAATCTTAGTACTACTGTAATTCTATTATGGCTCAAGTTAATCTGTCGCCTGCGTATAATTTAGAATTTATTTGTATAATTAAATGCAATAATGTTTAGTGTATTCTTTGTGCTTTTTACTTCTATTCGCTGTTAAAGGTTTAAGTAATAATTGTGATCACTTATCAAATTATGTTGTAGAATGAATTTTGTCAGGTCCGGTAACGTGTAGGTATCGACCTGTTTAAGTCTAACCTTATTTAGACTTTCATTGAAGAGGAAGCGTTAAATTCAACCACAATCTGGGAGCCCTTTATATTGTCCTGATTCAATCCGAATCAGGACAATATAAAAATCTAAGCTTACAACTTTTTTTAATTAATAATATTTCAATTTCTTTAAAATAATCTAAAACCACTGAACCCTCGTAAAATGTAACACAAAACTCTAATTTAGGTAATCTCATCAAAATACTATTACAAAATTACCTTGCTCAGGTAAACGGAATATCCTGACATCAATTATATTAGCCGAACTGCCAAGCACAAATTGTCAAGAATATTTACGGACAAATAAACATGGGTATGTCGTACGTAGGAAGGATGAAAGGACAGATGGAATACACGGGCGGCCCGCAACGTAATGATTCCCCATCTATACTAGAATACCTTCGGTTGTTTGGGTAAAGCACACAATATATGACCGTCTTACGAATCGTAGAACGTAACCACATATGAATTAGTTTGAAATAGTACAAATGGCGTCATAAGGTAAACTTGTGTGTAATTTTGATTATAATTGGCAGTAAAACGAACGAGGTGACCGTCCAATCGGTCTCTGCCAGCGGACCGGTCTCGACGCCATTACAGGCTCACATTAATTTTTCACATCCGGCACCGAACACATAATTGAGCTTTTCCACCTCTACGTCGCTGAACTTTGACGCATATTATATCAACCTTGTGAACCCAGAGACTTTATTACTATAGCTGTAACCTCACATACATTTAAGGGTTACGTTTTATATGAATTTCATATAAAGTTTGAGGACATTCTAAAATTGGGAATAAGGGACCGTGTTCATTATTAAAACATTAAATAATTGCTATACAATCTCTAGCAAAGCCGTACTCGTGAAGCTATCTTGCTATAAAACAAAAAAAAACTACCTAAATTTTCTTTTGTTAACATCTCAACTTTTATCTTTACTTTTTATAAAAAAATATACAAAATAAGTTGAGAGAGATTTAAAACTCTTCAAAACATTATTTAATTTGCATAAATACTTACTTTACATTAAATTGCTCGTTCGGAAAAATCTAGACAAACATACTTGAGTGAACAGTATTAAAATCAGTCAATAGTATAACTTATTACTAACATTTGTTGTGAAGTCAGTGAACCTTTAAGATTTTACAATTACGTACAGCATTTTATACAAGTGGGAGACAAATCAATATTTTAAATGATCTAAGTACTTACTATTTTACATTAGTGCAACAGAGCTTATCTAATTACCGTAAGGAATAGATTGACATTGAATTAATAGCAGGATTTATTGCAAAAGGTTTTTATTTTTATTACTTGGTTTCTTCCATTTCATGTATACCTAATTACTTAATCTTTCTATATTTTAATATAGAAGTATCGTTTATCTTTTATTGCCTCGACATGCCGGAGATTGACTGACCAGGTTGGATAAGATATTTCCTCTCCGACCGAAATATCACGAAAACAAACTAAACAGGGTTATCTTAACCCTGTATTTTTAGCTATATGTACTGCTGATGGGTTTAAGGACAACTACCAGTATATTGCTACAACATTATCATTTATTCCTTATACATTCTTACATATGCATTCAACGCCATCTAGTCTCAAACTTTACAGGCTTGTACGATGGGTCACAACTGTTCAGTAGTATTTAAGTACAATAACATCAAACATCACATATCCCTTCTCTAGAACTGTATACTATCATAGTAAAGAAAGCAAAAATCGTGTATTTATGACACTAAAAACTTTAAAATAACTAACTTAATAGTTTACTTTCATTACAAACAAAAAAAAATGTAATAGCAAATTAACAGACAATCACATCTTACTAGATTACTAATCAGTCGCCAATGCTATTAGTAGAAGGTAATTTTATTTTCAGTTCTCTTGAGGTCCGACCTCGGCAACCTCCTTTCAGATTATGTTACGAGTGGCCATTACCGGTTTTCCTTAACAATAATACATTAATTACTTCGTCTTCTATTACCCCTTACCGGAAACTAAGGAGAATTAACTACAGTACAGATTATAATTTTCTGACTTTAATTGTAATGTAAAGAATATGTTTTGTTTTTCTAAATAAAGGTAATCTAGACAAATAAAAATTCGTACAATCCGTCCGGTCAGCGTGAAACCATCCATCGTTAAAGAAGGCCGTTCCTTATAAAGTAACATTAATAACCTGTTAAGAAATCTGATATAATAATAATGAAAGTCAATGAACTATGTCAAGTTAGTAATAGTTAGAATTATTATTTGTAAACATGGCATCATGCATAGCAACTTTCAAGCACTGTTAAAAAAGTGCAGTAAAATTAAGAGCTTTAAGTTTCTTTGCCCATTTAGAATAAACAATAATTTTATGACAGCTATGTTGATAAATCACTTTTGAATTACTTAAATTAATTATTTTTGTCGTCAGTCAAGTATTTGAGTTATATACAAGCTCGCTGCGGCGATATTTCTGGACCGTTACGACTTTGGGAGCTTCAAAAAACTAGCGTACTCCCTTTTTAAAGGTCGGCAACGCATCTGTGGTTCCTCTAATGTTGCGGGTGTCCATGAGCGGTGGTGATCACTTACTATCAGGTGACGAGCTGGCTAGTTTGCCTCCCATTACATAAAAAAAATATACCTATCTAGTACCTACGGTAAAGTTGCAGTTTTATACCAATAACATTTAAGGTGAGGTTCAAGTCGCATTAAAGACTATCTAAGATATCCTCTGTTTGACTTTGGCAACCATTTATAAACAGTACTGAGTTGAGCCCAAGAACAAGAGCGTCGCTGTGCTAAAAGATAAGCAATCGTAATAATAGTGTTATTATAAGTCAAACAGTTGCTTAAACAAACTTCAAACCAACATCGAATACAAGTATTCAAAGGAGACTACATACAAGACACTAAAGACTCAATCACTTATCCTATTCACTTCTAATTAACTTTCGAGACAATTAAAAGCTTAGTTTAATACATTATACCCAATATGAAACCAAATATTTCAACCGAATCGTAATAACAGATAATAACTTAGTGAATTTATAAACTGGCAAAGTTGCCTTCCTACTAAGGTACCAGATTAAATTGTTACAAATTCGTAGGTAAGAGTAATAATTACATCTAATAGGAGCTCCGGTAGCATAAAGCCACGGTTTAAGTGCAACCAGCTGTGTCCCGGGAATTGTAAACGTTCACTTTAACGTTCAACTGTTACTCAGAAGACAATTTGTTCTAAATGTTGCCAAACTTTGTATTAAAATCGAATTAAGAAAATCAATAAGAACACAAACAATCATTAATTTTATTAAGTTGCTTTTAACTGGGGCAACGGTGAATTTTCTTTTGTTTCAAGCGAACATGTCGGCAGACATGTTGCCCATCTGATCAGCTTAAGGAGTGACAGAGCACAGTTAAGCCCTGCCTACCATGGAACAAGTTTTTATGTATCATTGCCATGTAATTTCACTAGCTAAACCTTTCTAGACACAGTAAGATTATCACACTCATACTTGGACGAGGAATGAACGCCCGCAGCTGTGGTTTTGACGTCGACATTATCTTAATAAGGAGATTAACCACCTAAAATTTTAGTGAGTTTTTTTAAATAATATTCCTCACATTTTCACACAAAGCCATCTAGTCCCAAACTAAGCAGATCTTGTACTATGGGTACTAGACAATGGATAATGTAAATACATACATATACATAGAAAACACCCAGACTAATGCAAACAAGCAACAAGACTAATGTTCATGCACACAAAAATTTGCATTGAGCGGGAATCGAACCCGAGACCTGTATACATACAGTTAAGGCACCTGAGGCAAATATCATAAGACGCGAGTTAGACCTTGTCTCGCTTTTCAAATTTTGTCTATTGTCTCTTCTTTTCGATTTATTTCGATAATTAAAAGCAAACCTAAACTTTATAGCTAATTCGAAATTCATTTGTTACTGTATTTTATCAATCATTGCTATTAATTTCTAAGATAAATAACCTCCTTGATTAAAAGATACGCACTCTACATCACTACAAAAGGTGCCTAATATATAATGAAAATAAATAGATTCAAAATGACTACACTGATGAGCAACATTAATTCACGTAAAATATTATTAAAATCAAAAGCAAAAACACTTATTCATTCTAATTACAAACATTTGTCAGTAAAAACAAAACAAAAGAGTATTTACCTAGTTTGTTATAAAACGTAAAAGTAATCGGTCATTCACTTCATAATACTATTAGGAAAGGTACTTTGATGAAGATAAGAAGGTATTTAAGGCATTTATTTAAATAATAGCTATGTTTACCTGGCGACCTACAATTCTAAATCTATTAACTTGTTTTTCATATTAATCATAAATTACACTGTAAAAATTCATTTATTCACAAACTTATCTGTTCCTATTTGCATGTAAACAGCTGTCATTATGATGTATGTACGTACGAATAACATGAAAAATGATAAGAATATTTTTTGTTCAAATTATTTTAACACTCATTTATTAAAAAGCCAAAGTTTAAGTCGGCTTATTGCTCTAATTATTGACTTTACAAAAAATATTTTGTATTACAGGTAATCCTTGTCTACCTTTTCAAAGAATTAATGTTTTGCTAAATTCATCATCATCATAACAGCCCATTAATGTCCCACTGCTGGGACGGGCCTCCTCCTGTGACAAAGGAATACTTGGCCTACTAATACCACGCTGGCCTAACGGATTGGTATAGGGTTTAATTTCAAGTTTTCCTTCTTTTTATTTCGTTAAGATAATAATCACGAATAGTCCCTTAGTCGATTTTTACGACACCCATGGGATGAGATGGGGTGGTGACACATTGTATTCTTACTCCGTCACCACACGGAGACTGCAGTGGGACTCTGTGGGACAGTACAGTATAATAATAAATAAAAAAATATCAAAGTTATTATCACACGATTATGAACTCCTCATGAGATCCGTAGTGTTGCTATCAAGGACTCGAATAAATACGTACCTATTTTTTACTGACGCTCGAGGCGATCTAACCCACTGTCCTGTAATTGTTCATTAAAATTATTGCTTAGAAATTGGTACTTGTGATCAAAGAGTATAAAAACTAAGTACTCTTTAAGGATTTTTTTATGTCACACGGGAATATTACCTCTTTAAACCAGGTGGGCTGTTATGAAACCAGATGGAAAATGCGAATGAGAGTACAGTTTAGGAAAGAGAACAATGGATGGTAGGCTAGATTTTTTTTTTAATTTTTTTTAATCCTCACACATTCGCACAAAGTCATTTAGTCCCAAACTAGGCAGAGCTTGTACTGTGAGTACTAGACAACGGATAAACATACTTCAATACTTTTTTTTGTAAATACATAGGTACATATTATACATAGAAAGCACCCAGACCAATGCAAACAATCATGTTCATGCACTCAAAGATTTGCATTGAGCGGGAATCGAACCCGAGACCTCTGCGTAGCAGTCATGTTATATAACCACTTCGGCACAGAGCGACCTTTGTGGCACAGTCTCTACGACGACTCGTATAAAATGACTCCACTCCTTGGAGTTTGCAATTGTTAGCACCCATGTAATGAGCATCTGTTACATACTGTCACTACTCTATAATATCTTCCCTCGGATATCGTAAAAGTAGACTAGGTATTATCTTAGACAACTTTAAACATTCTTAATGAAGATAACGATGGAATTAAACCTTCTTCCAACTCGTTTTTTCAGAACAATTAAAAGTCCAATCAATAAAGTAGTTATAGAGTGCGTGAGCGGGAACCTAAGTGATTTCTACAGAAACTTATTCAGGGTACTTAGAGAGATAACATACTAAAAGTCCCCACCTCTAGGAGGTGAGGCAGAGGGGGGAGGGAGGGTCAAAGGTCTCAATTTTGCGTTTTTTGCGTATATCTCTGAAACTACGAGAGCTATCGAAAAATAGTTCAGACAAAGTTTGTAGATCGTAAAATTGTCTACAAAAAATATCTGAACACTTTTCTCCTAAAAAGCATCGTTTTCGAGATATCGTGACTTTAGAGCGCAGGGAAGTCGTATTTTCGACTATATGCACACACTAGCTTTTTCCCACGATTTCGCTCGCGTTTATAATTATTATGAAAAATAAGGCCTACTAATACCACGCTGGCCAGACGGATTGGTATAGGGTTTAATTTCAAGTTTTCTTTCTTTTTAAACGGTTTTACAATTGACGTGCCTCACGGTTTTATTTTAGTCTAGTCTATGCATATGTTTATAATTCCCACGACTGTATCTATTTTATAATTTTTGGTTTTTAGTACATTTTTTTTTTTTTTTTTTTTTTAAAAAGACAACTCCCGTACTAGGGATCATGCCCTGTGTCGCGGGGACTTTTACAAACATCAATTAACGGACACATATAACACCCAGACTCAGGACAATAATTTGTGGATCTCACAAATTATTGTCCTGCGTGGGGATCGAACCCACAACCTCATGCGCGGCAGCCGCTGGCTCTACCGGCGCGCCACCGAGGTCGTCATATATTATCTTAAACATTGCAATGTATGTTTAACATAAAACCGTTTAACTTAAAAAGTTTTTTAACCTTTTTTTATTATTACGTAAAGATAATATTAACGGATAGTCCCTTACTCGGTTTTTACGACACCCATAGGATGAGATGGGGTGGTATTATATTCTTACTCCGTCACCACACGGACAACGGTACTTTTATTAATTGAAATGAATGCATACAGATGCATGTAAAGAATTTAGTAAAAACGAAATGTATAAACTTTAATTTCCTACTTTTCAATGAAATCAAACGAAATGGGCTTTTTCACAATCACTTAGCTAATGACATTGCTCGAGGCGGCAATACAAATAGTCTGTTATTTGGTCCACGAAATTACACTGTCCACTAAATATCGTACACACGTAATAAAAGGCAAGAAATTGTACAAAACGTTTCTACTAATATGTATTGAGGCTAGTATTACGTGTTACTGATTTACACAATATTTTTTAAAGGCTTACTTTATTTTTTATATAGAATAGAATATAATATACTTTATTTTAAAATGCCTCAAGAACACATAACATTATTAAAAACATGATAAGCAAATAGTTAGATACATAGGTAGTACAGATAACAAAAAAAAAATATATGATGCATATAGTACTTTTATCTATTCAATAAGTTATCATTATTTCCATACTTTGTTCCCATACGAAAGAATATCATTGAGTGGTGATTACTACTTACCATCTTTGAAAGCCCCTTGTTCGTCTGTCACTTAAAAGCTGTAAAAAATAATATTATGCAATGCACCCTTACGATTCCTAGTGTTTTTATTTTTTGGTAAACTAGACAAGCCGGGTTGACTTTGTATGGTTTTCCTTTCCAGCTTAATTGTTTTATAACTTTGTGAAACCAGTCTTATAAGATTATCTATACGTATTTTAATATTCACAAATATTATGTTTTCACATTACATTTTAGAGTATTGCTATATTTGAACAAATACTTACTAATTTTAAATTAATTTAACCTAACAACCTCCTCCGTCTAAACCCAAGAACCGCATAAAATTGAAATTCTAAGAATACAAACATAGTTACAGAAAGAAATTAAAATGAATAATGCAATGTCTGTTACTTACACAGAAAGAGAAGGCAACTTCATTTATGCTACACTAGCGGCACCTACTACAGAATGTTCTTAACCAATGTATAAGTACAGCTTCATTAAACGATTACATTAGAAATGTCTAAATTTATATGGGTTTCTCTAGTATATTATGCATGTGTTATGCATATAAACCTTCCTCTTGAATCACTCTATCTATGAAAAAGAACCGCATCAAAATCCGTTGCGTAGCTTTAAATATTTAAGCATTTAATTTGTCCCCATGTCCCTCATAGGGACAGAGAAAGCGACTTTATTTTATACTATGTATCGATAAAGATTATAGTACAGACTCTTGGTCTCTCTTACAAATTAAAGTAATGTTTTGTAAGTAATCGTTAAATGTTTGTTACAATGTTCACTAATCTTATTCCTATTTCCGCAACATCTAGGAAGACTAAGCAAGTACATTATGGCCAGAGTAGTTTTTAATATTCGTAGCTGGTAAAAAATATTAAGCGTATATAAAATTGACAATAATTTTTATTTAAAGGTATAGTCACCAATTGACTAAGCCCTAATTGCGTTAAAGGCGTATCGTATTCTCAAATTCTGTACAAAACAAATACTTTAATGTATAATTATTTCTAGGCCTGGTTTTTATCAGTAAGTTAAGCTCATCCTAGGCTGGCGGTTACAGCTTTGAACGAAACCTGCCGGATTATTACAGGTTGCCTCAAACCGACACCGGTCAGACTGCTGTACCCACTGACTGGCATCGCGCCCCTCGATGTCCGTAGGGATGTGGCAGCCTCACACCTCACACACTCACAGCTGCAAACAGGAAGAGCTAATGATTGCCAGCGATAACGCAATCAGTGTCGCAGAGTTTTGGGCTACATTAAATTACTCCACAGTATCGTTTTGCCATCAATACGCTAAGAAGAAGTAATTTAGACGATAGATGATTGAAAGTCCCACCGACGACGGCGACCTCGACATTGATTTACTCGTAGTTAATTAAAACGTTTTTTTTATGAAAATTGTCTTATTTTGCAACAGTATAGGAAATTTTCTTGAGCACGAGCCCCAAACAGGGACAAACTATTTCACTTATCTGCGTGTGTAACACTAATACGCCCATCCCTTCATCCTACTTCTAAGACTAAAGCTAGCCGTAGCATGCACATAACGGTGGATTAAAATTACTTCTTGATTCCTTTCTGCATCCAGATCTGTGGCTAAGTAGGAAGCATCTGTTCTGTCCCTGGTTCCTTTCTGTCCTCTCTTTAGCAAGAAATACACGATATTAAAAAAAAGTATTTTAGTATGTTAAAAAAAAAAAGTATCTAGTACCCATAATATAAGCTTTGCTTAGTTTAAGACTAGATGGCGTTGTGTAAATGTGTGAGGAATATTTATTTATTTATTTTTCATTTATATATTGTATTTAGTCATATATTAGACCAACATTTTTATTAAACAACGGGAATCGTAAAAGCTTTAAAGAGTAATGACTATTACACGGAATTTGTCACAAAGTAACGCCAATCAATTGATAGTTACAGTTACATAATACCAGTCCTTCAAGCTCATTGTCTTGAAGTGGTCAGAAAAAATGTTGCAAAAGTGGAAAGCGTTTTACAACAAAGATGGTTTCAACTATTCTACAGGCCTTGTTGACCCTTTTGAGTTCCATATTACATTCTATAAAGTTATATGTTATTCTAGAGTAGTTGATGTAAAAAATAGAAATAAGTTAGTAATTATGCATATTATTGGGAATCTAGTAGTAGTACCTTCAGTAGTACCCGAAAGAGTTGATAGAGTAATGAAAAGTAAATGGTTTTGGAGTATATACAGAAAATAGACTTACAGAAAACACGTGTCCCAAGATAAGCAATCTTAGTGCTTTAGAATGCAACTCTTTCATTATTTACATGTGCGGATCGTAAGAGACAATCGAGGGGCTGATACCATTCTTCATATTTTTACTCCTCTCCGGGCTCCTGTACGGTCTTACGTTTGTAGCACCTTACCACCTAACACCACACAATTGAGGAAGTAGGCTCCCAAATTAATATTATTCGGGGAAAATAATACACCTCTTTTTAAATTTTCAGATGGTTGAATCAAAATCTTGGAGTATTATTAACTGCATTAATAGCTTTCATATTAGCAGTGATGTCTTTCGTACATGGATTATACATTATAGAAATACCACATTTAACTGAAACTTGGGCGTATTGTATATTAATGACCTATGAAATACTTATAATGAGTTGTATTAAACTCAATACCCCACAATATAAGAATCTTCTACAAGCTATGAAAGAAGATTTTTATTATATTTGTACTGAAGGAAAAAGATATCGGTACGTATTGACAGATTAAAGATTAAATAACAGTCAGTTAAAATACTTTTATGTGCTCACAGATTAAGATTTCTTTACTCGCGTCTGATGAAGATTATATTGACTCAGAAAGATTCACCATGTATTGACGTAAGAATACACGGTGTCAAGTCTTAACTTAGCCAGTGGTATTGAAAAAAACCGACCAAGTGAAATTGCTAATACAAAAATAAATTCAAAGATATGAAAACAAATAATAGAAAATATTAGTAATATAAGTCTTAATTTTTTTTTTTTTTTTTATATTAAACACGGCAATATGACTATATCGAACCTGATGGAAAGCGCGAATATAGTCCATAAATGAAGCCGACGGATAGAAGTCCTAAAACAACTTCAATCCGTCGTCATCATCTTGCCGGTTTGGCCAAATGCTTCTTCACACTGCGTTAATATAATAAACGTTGTGCCAAAAAAACATTGCGGACTTGATTCTCTATGTACAAAGTCAAACTCAAATACAAAGCAGTTTATCAACAAACAGTTCACAACGTACCACTTGTAAACAATGTTGAAATGTTAGAAAATGTATTTAACACTACAGCCTGAAGTAAAGCCAAGTGCTTTAAACCGAGCGAAAATTCCTAGTACTCGGCAAAACCATTTGGAATTGTGTAATTTCGTTTTCGAATAAGTAGGTACCATACTTATGCTTAATCCCGAATTTATATTATTAATACTTCATAGTGGCTGCCGTGCAAGAAGTTGTGGGTTCGATCCCTACGCTGGACAGTAATTTGTGAGATCTACAAATTATTGTCCTGGTCTGGGTGTTCTTTGTGTCCGTTAATTGATGTTTGTAAAAGGTCCCCGCGACACAGGGCATGATCCCTTGTGCGGGAGTTGTCATTTATTTAAATTAAAAAAAAAATAGTTATACTTATATCAGATTCTTTGATAACTCATAATGAAGAAAAATATAAGTTTTGGAAAACGCATAAGAAATGGCAAGACCCAAATATGATCAATAATAATGCATTAAAGCTAACATTTTTTATAAATACCACAGACCTAAAATTGATCTGTCAAATTCCCAAAAACCAAAAGCGTAAAGAAACTTAGTTGGAATGATGCCTTAGTTTTCGGGGCCGGATTCTTGCACCGGGAATACTGAAGTAATACTTTGCACTGTCCTGGTTTTATGTGGTTCAAAGAGAAACATTGTGGATGTTGGTCGGTACACCGTATATCCAGCCAGCAATACCTCGTGTAGTGTCCGACACACTTGCCTGAGCCGAAAGCAACGCTGAACAGTCCAAAGATGGTAAAACACATAGTGCCTTAATACGGTTTACTTCTTTCATTTTTTTTCAGGAAGAAATTTTTTGAGGAGCAGCTGATTACCTGGAAAATATGTTTAGTTATTTGCTTCTACTTTTCCTTGATTACGATAGGACTGGTAACGTTTTCCTTTCTGCTAACTCAACTTTATTTTATGGCTACTAGTGTGCCAGGGGATGAAAAATTAAGACCTTTACTGTTTCCATTCTGGTGGCCTAATGTAGATTTTCATGATACGCCGTACTATGAAGTGTCTCTTGTATTTGCTGATGTCTCTGTGGCTCTCTACACATACAGTTATTTATGTAAGTTTCATTTAGCATTTTAGTAGCGTTCTTTCTGTTAGTAGCTTTATTTGAATGATATGAGTAATACTTTTATAATTAAATTGTAATAGAATAAAGGGGCTGTGTTTGAAATTCAGAAAGTCAAAAATAAAATTTACATGTCGGGTTTGTGTGAGCTTATGTTAAAAATGCAATAACTAATTTCTTTTAGGTTTTCCTTGAGGTAATTAAACCTAGTAAAACATAATAATGGGGTAACTAACATTGCATACAAACAACCGTTTTATGAACCTCAACCTTTTTTTGAAGTCGGTAAAAAAGCCAATGACATTGATATGATTTTGATCATTTGATTCCAGAAATATTCACATGATATATATGTTTCAGTTATGATGCAGACACAAATAGTATGGGTCCGTCACATAGCGGCAAAAGTAGACATCATAGTATGGAGTATACAAGATCTTTTACTGGATATTTGTCCTGAGAACAGCGACGAAGAAAATGAAAACATATCTAAGATATTAAAACAACGTCTAAGAAAAATAGTTAAACATCATCAATCAATGTTAAGGTTAATTAATTATAATCATACAATGCCATCTAGATTCAAATTAAGTAATAATATACAAACATAAAATCACGGTTGGTTTCCATGAGTCCAAGACTAATTATAATGCAACAATCCAGACAAACCCTCTACAATTCTTGCACATATACACATCTTCATACACACCCATTGGGTGTAGTATTTAAACCCATAATAGTTCCACACATTTCAGCGACATTTATAAACAAATTTACAAAATCCCAAATATTTGCTTTGTAGCTAGTCGGTTGTAAAAAGGTCCCACTCGTAAGATTTATAACTCCAGGTAGCTTCAACATGTATATTATTATTAGGTATGTTGATTATGCACCGATTATAGAAAAGACTGGTTTATGAGTCGGAATGATTTTGGAGTATAACCATAAAAAGCTAGTTACAATAATTCTGTTAAATTCTTTTTTTCATTAACAAATCTGAAATTCAGTATTTTTGAGAAATAAATGTTTCATACACGTTATGGACAAAACTTTTTGACGACCTCGTTGGCGCGACGGTAGCGCAAGCGGCTGCCGTGCAAGAGGTTGTAGGTTCGATCCCCACGCAGGACAATAATTTGTGAGATCCACAAATTATTGTCCTGGTCTGGGTGTACTTTGTGTCCGTTACTTGATGTTTGTAAAAGGTCCCCGCGACACAGGGCATGATCCCAAGTGCGGGAGTTGTCTTTTTATAAAGAAAAAAAAAAAAAGCCACTATTTTTTATAATCTGACTGGTTTCCTCTTCTACCTTGATTTCAATATTCGTTTTCGTAGTGATTGTGTAGTGCTTGCTCATGGTTCATTATTCTAGACCAATTTTCACTACAAAATTGGGAAACGAAAAACACATGTTGCACTAGCTTTTCGTGTCCTTTTCAAAAACAGGATCGTTGCGTTAGTGCTATCGAATGTGTATTTGAAAATGTTTTATTTTTAAATAAAACCTGGGAAATGTTAGACAATTTTGTTAAAAAAAGAAAGTACTTTTATTCAAAAGTTGCCATGTGCCCATACCCTCACAGATTTTAATACTTAACACAATTTGCCTTTCGCCAGCTTAGCTAGGACACTAGTTGCGACACACTTTGTCATCTTAAAATAATTGCTAGTTTTGTAAAATATCTTATTATAGACAATGTTGTAAAGCACGAATATGTATGCCATAAATAAATAAATAAATTTTAAATATCTGACGAAGTAATAATAAATAGCATTAGGTTAAATGTTTTTATATTTGCCTAGAAATACCAATAATCAAGTAGACTTTACTTCTTGTAAATATAAAAATAAAGATTTTTTTTAATTTAGTCACCACTGCAAACATACTCATAACAATATAAAAATTTAATGTTTTTTGTACAAGGAGTCCTTAATACTAACTTAATAACAATTAGATTTAAATAGTTACTATTCCACTTTCAACATTGATCTACTAGTAAAAAAAATAGACAGTACATCTTTTAAAGAACATGTTTTTTTTGCAGCTTGCTTAAAGACTTCGCAATTGTATACAAGAAATTACTCCTATATGAACAAAAGTGTGCTTGGCCTGTTATTTGTCTTAGTGCATACTGTATTGCAGAGGTATGTACAATCTATATTACACTAAACATTACTGACTCTTACTTAATATATACTGTAATATTATGTAATAAGACACATTTTCCAACAAAAAATACGCTTCGTGTGTGTTGCCGTATGTATCGTATGTACGACAACGAATCCCCTTGGTTAGAGCTTACTCATTGATATTTCTTATATTAATTTTGTTTTTTTATTTCAGAAATTTGATAAAGGGGAGATTCAACCAGTATTATGTTTAGTTTGTCTAGCAAGCACTGGGGTGTTTTATATACCTAGCTATCTATGTACTATTATGGCAATTAAGGTAAATTGTAACTAAATATTTTCATCATCATTGGGCTGTCCATTAATCTCCCACTGCAGAGACGATGATCCTCCCGTGACGGCGGGATACTTGGCCTACTAATGCCAAGCTGGCAAAACGGATTGGTATAGGGTTTAATTTCAAGTTTTCCTTCTTTTTATTCCGTGAAGATAATAGTCACGGATAGTCGCTTAATCGGTTTTTACGACACCCATGGGAAGAGATGGGGTGGTGACACACTATATTCTTACTCCGTCACCACACGGAGTACACCAAACTGAATATTTTAAATATATTTAACTATATGGTTAAAGTTTTAAAATCAGGGTAAGTAAGTTATTTAATTCCATGGGTGACTCAATTATACTTAGTCTATTAACTACAGCGTGAAGAAAAACAAAAGATGACTTACATATTATTATGTACGACATACATAATATTTGAATTCCGAAGCATAAGTGACAATTTTAGATGAAGCAAATGTAAAAACCCCTATTATAACAAGCCTGGAAAGCTGTCAAAATACCTTAAATATAAATTTAAGATATTTTGATAGCTTTCCAGACTTATTGAAGGAAAATAAAGCAGTTTCTGGAGATTCTACAGCCTAATAGAAGGAAGAAAGTGAAAAAAATTGCGCTTGACCTGTAAACAAAATAGGTAAAGACATAAAATTAAAAAAAACTGGGAGTGGTTAACAATTTTTTTAATAAGTAATCGCTAAAAAAGGGGTCATTAGCATCAAAAGCTTTTATAGAGACATCGTATTTTTGGAAAAATAGTTTGCTGCTACTAACAACTACAATTTAATAAAATAAACGTTTACATACAGCTATTTATTTAGTCAATAAAACATAACCTACAACTTCCAGGTAAGTTCCATTTGTGATGCTTGTTGGAATACACCGTTTTGGAATGCTAGCCCTGTAATTCGGCCTTACATGGTTCTTATAATGCAAAGGTCTTTACAGCCTATACCACTGCAAGCACCAGGATTTGATCCAATTACTTTAGAAACGTTTGCACAAGTAAGTATACTTACAACTATAACATAAATCGCCGTGTTTTGAATATGGTTAAAACAAACACGTGCAATACTAAGAAAACTTCACAGCTTAACAATTTATTTTTGTAGACTTAGATGGAATTCATAGATGAATCGTCTCCGACGCGTACTTGTAAAAAACAGTACTTAGCTATCAACAAACTAAATTAAAATGTAACTTAACCTGTGAATTTAACAGTGTTTTTCTTTTCCAGAAAATGTCATCTGCATATTCAATGTTCAACATGTTGAGAAAATTAAACACTACTTAATTGTATAGTTAATATTTGGAGTGTTTTCTAGAAACAGAACACGATCAAGATTATTTTCGTAGTTTTTTAGTGAATTCTCACACGAATGTTCTTATGTAGACTTCAATTGTTATTTAAAGTTTTTATTGCCACTTAACAAAGTTAGCAACACAACATTAAAAGTTTTTCTGTTGATGTTAATAGTCTTGGTAGAGACTTATATTAATTTTTTTTTTTGTTTTTTTAAAAGACATCTCCCGCACTAGGGATCATGCCCTGTGTCGCGGGGACCTTTTTACAAACATTAATTAACTGACACAAAGAACACCCAGACTCAGGACAATAATTTGTGGATCTAACAAATTATTGTCCTGCGTGGGGATCGACCCATAACATCGTGCACGGCAGCCGCTTGCGCTACCGTCGCGTTACCGAGGTCGTCTGTCTATCTGTTGATTTCCTTCATATAATGTTACGCGAAAGGCATCAGGTTTAATAACACAAACAAAACTATGATGAGGTAACTCCTGAACTAGGATACTTGCGTGTAGAAAACGTATCGTCTAGAAAATGCAGCAGTAGAGTTTGTTACACCGCTTCTTCTCTACTAGCACTTTGGAAGCGGTTTTAAAGTTATCTAAACTTTAAAATGTTTCTAAACTTAGGTTTAGTAGTATTAGTTGACATCATTAAACTATAACATTGTTATACTATATTCAGTAAACTTTATTGAATTGATTAGTCCAAGGGCTTTTTCAATTTAGGCGTTTCTTGTCGGATGTTAGCAGAGCCGCAGTAGTCCGTTTATTGTCGACTGGCGAACACACGTTTGTTTGTTTTCATACATAATGCTTGATGCGGCGTCCGTAACGCGAACGCTCGACACTACGTAAGTTGAAAGAGCCCTATTTAATACGAAATAGTATTTCCACATAACTCCAATCTATAAGGTTTTTGTACTCGTACCAATACCTATTAGTTGCCAGCAATCGCTCATTGGTCAGTTTTAACAAGGTGGACCCGAACCTTGTAGAGATCTACAATACCTAACAAAATAAAGATTACGTTTATTTCTTTATTTATTTTATTTATACTCTTTTATTTTGAATTAATTATAATTTTATTATTAATTAATTAAACCTTGAATCATGTGGTGAGCAAGGTGTAGAACATGGTATGTGGATGTATATAGGGGAAGACGACGACCAAAGAAAAGATGAATGGATTGTGTTAAAGACGATATACCTGGAGAGTGTAACTTGTGAGATGATGTCCGATAAGAAAGTATGGAAGAAGAAGACATGCTGCGCCGACCCCAAATAAAATTGGAATAAGGGCAGGGGAATTATTATGATGATTTTTTTACTTGGCTGTAATTTAAAGAGATACATTTACAAAATTTTTAACAAAGGACATTCCTTTTAAAAATGTCGTAATTAAAATGTCGTAAAAGTAACTACAACAATTCTATGTCTTTAATTTGTGCTTAAAGTTAAAAATAAATTGTTGTTATGTCCTGACTAAAAAAGGCGAGCTTGATTTTTCATTATAAAAGGCCAATAATACAGACTGACATTTAATCGATATCACCTTTTGATCCTATGGATCAACTCATGCCGGGGATCAACAAGGCATTGTATTCAATATATTGGAGCCTTGCTAAGTGGGCTTTTTCACAACCATTAGCTAATGATATGGCTAAAGGCGATACCTCGACAAATAATATTATATACTATTTATAACAAAGTGAATGAGTAGAGTATATTGAACATACTAATATTAATAGTACCAATCGTTTGCAAAAATTTAATCGAAGTTTCAATTACGTGTTTCATATTTTTATGGTAATCATGAAACTGTTGTAGTTTGCAAAGAGCTAGTCTATTTTGTGTGTTTAGTTGAGTTAGCTAAGGCTTACTGACTTATATTTTAACTTCTTCTTCTTCTTTTGAGTCGTCGGCACACAATGCAGTACCATCGGTGGTCAAATGCAATTAGCCCAGAACTTGGCCACGGTGATTGCATTGTCAGTCGTTTATGAGGTCTTTTTCTCCAATGATTTTTTTTTAAAGACAACTCCCGCACTAGGGATCATGCCCTGTGTCGCGGGGACTTTTACAAACATCAATTAACGGATACATAGAACACCCAGACTCAGGACAATAATTTGTGGATCTCACAATTTATTGTCCTGCGTGGGGATCGAACCCACAACCTCATGCGCGGCAGCCGCTGGCTCTACCGGCGCGCCACCGAGGTCGTCAAGTCGATTGTATTATTTATTAACTGTGTGTTCATTCTTTTGGCAATGCGCAATCACATCACACAAAAAAATTATGAAAGATCGCGCCTGCCTAAATAATTACGATTATTTCTACATCCAAGATACGTATATACATTTACTGTTAATAAATACATACAACAATACACAGCTATTTGAGTTATTCATGGTCAGTCGCGGGAGAGGTCTGCTCACTCTAGGTCTTGCGTGGTTTGGTATGCGGTCGCTATTCCGGAGAATCATTCTGCCGCGTCGGCTATCAGTTGTGCGTGCTTTCAGTGTGCAATCATAAGCGCATCTAGCTCTCTCCTACTGTTGTTTAACTGCTTTTAATTCTTATATTTAATAAAGTTCAAACGAGACTATTGTTAAGATTTAAATAAATAGCCATTTCATAGAATTCGCTACACATAATGGAACATGGACATTATATACTCGTAATATATATTTATATATTTATATTATATACCATGTCAGTCAGTGCAGTCATTTATCCCATCAGTCAACTAAAAGTCACTAAAAGATCCAAACAGCCGCCAAAATGTGGAGTAGACTTAAAGCTTTCTATATGAAGGAAGATTTTAATTACCAAACAGGACTTGTTGATCCGTTTGATTTTCATATAACTTTTTATAAGGTCCTGGTATATTTTAAAGTTGCTAACATTGGAAATATGGAAGTGACGTAAGTTATAACTAATAATTTTGTTTACTCTATAATGAGTTTGTGTAGTAATGAAAGAAGAATACATAACACCACCACCCTATCTTGCTACTAGGCAGATATTATATCTGTAAAAAAAAGTAAAATTGAGGCAAAGGTCTTGACTAAACCATCAGCTGAATACCTAAAGTATTGTAGGCTAAATTAAAACCTGCCCAGCTGGTGTGATTTTTCATTGTTATTTTAAGACATCGAAGCAGATATTCAATACTTACCTACTGTAATTATCAAGGATAAAATGGCTTGCTAAAATTATCCTACCAGCATTCTTTTGATGTTAATTATGATTTTGTGTTACGGGTCTTCTCCAGATTTGACGAAATTTTATTCTGCTAGTACGTTTACAAGAAGGGTTACCTTTACAGTTTGTTACGAGTTATTCTTGGAAACATATTTAATATATTGAGCTTTCTATAGTTAGAATATGTATAAAGAGAAAAAGTTGTGACATTTTGTATTCCAAGGATCTCATCACATATAATATTTTAACCCCACTCGTTGAAATTGGTTTTATGACAAAAATCTGTTAAAACAAGTGACAATTTAAATTGTCGTATCTTGTAAACGGTTCGGTATTTTTCGATAATATTTTTTGTACTTGCTCTGCTCTGGTTTTTGTGTAACGCTCGTAACTTTTTTTGTACCCAATCGAGAATTGACATTTACAGATGGTGGAATCAAAATGGCTTTATTTTCTTGACTACCGTTATAACTGCGATAATATGCTTTGCATCTTTATATCATGGAATAGATACATTTGACATAGCATACATAACTGAGGTTGGGACTTATATAATCGTGCTTGTTTATGAATTAATTGAAATGACTGTCACGAGATTAAACGTAGCACAGTTTCATCAGTTATTACGATCTATGAAAGAAGATTTTCTTTATATTTGTACTGAAGGAGAAAAATATCGGTAAGCTTATAATCATCGATAAATACCTAAATTACTAACCAAAATAGTTTGCAGGGGCAAGCTTACAATTTAGTTATACTTGTATCCCACTGCTTTGGTATTTTTTAAAGATTATTCTTAATATTTCTGTAGGTGAGCAAGGTTCCAGATATATACTGCTATATCACAAATAACACGTTAAGCTGTTGTCGGTAGATCTATCCATTCTGAATAGCATCTCTAACGACAACTTAGTCATTGGAATCACTACTCCCTCGAGAAGGAATTACTTTGGAGGTATTTCTCCTCGAGGGAGTAGTGTTTGCTTTTGAATTTTTATTTTCCGATCGAATTTTATTTATAATCAAGACTTACAACTATTTTTACAGGTGAAACCTAATGCAATAGTGAAGCAAACATAAATTATAACTTAATTTCTATAACTAATTACTACTTAATCTCTATAACTATAATTATTAATATAACTCTATATAATTATGAATATATATCTATTGTAACTTAATCTCTATAACTAATCACATGTAGTGTTACCCTTGTGAATTCACTCAGTGTACAAACAAAAATATCTACTTCTTCCGCCACAAGGTTAAGAAGGTGAAGCGCCCTCGTCAGAGGAGCCTTCCCTAGCAGATTAGTGCGGCCTCGAGGTACAGTCAACAGCGGAGGTCGACGTCGCCGCCACACATATCTGTCCGGCACACTCAAACATATTAATTCTAATATATTGGCGTTATGTATCTTGCCTCGTATTAATTTAAATAAGTACGAGACAATTGCGAATTGACGCCTTACTCTTAGCTCGTTGTATCCAACCATGCCTAATATAAACAAGGTTGGATACATTAGCGGGAAGAAAGGATATACTCCATAGAGCCTTAAATATAAATACCTATAGGTAAATTATCTTAAAGAGATTTTTGCATTTGTAGTTGTGTACGGTCAGCACATAAGGAAATAAATAATTGAGAACTTTTATATTTTTTATACTTTTTATAACATAACATTAAACAATGATAAGCTAGAGACTAAAATGGTTAACAATCATTACCATAATATTTAATTCTAATGTTCTTCAACTCCAGACATGTCACTCTCGTTCTCATCCCCACTTTCATTAGATGAATCATTTGTGTTAACAATAATTCGTTCTGATATAAACCTGCTAATAAACATAAACAAATACTACTACAGCTGCAAAAATCTCTCGAAACTAATTTTACCATATGATGCCAAAGTTTACCTCGGGCATATATCATCATCGGAACATTTTTATTTAACAATGTTAAAATAATAAAAAATTGATCAAAAAATATTACACAAAATAAATACTTAAATAATAAAAATGTGACAGACCTTGTTTGCTGACCGTATAGTGGAATTCAAATTTCAAATTTTGAATCCGTGTACATATACGAACACAACTACAAATGCAAAAATCTCTCTAAGATAATTTACCTATAACGAATTTATTTTGGATTCGCTCCAGCATAAGGCTATATTTAGCCTCATGTGGGGCCCAGATAACTGCATTACATTCTAATTGGCTTCTTACTAAACTATTGTATAAAACTATAATTGCTGTGATATTTGTGAAAGTACGTACCGTTCGTAATAGAAAACCTAAGTTTCTGTATGCCTTTTTACAACACTTAATTATGTGATTACGAAACGTAAGGTCCTCGTTAAGGCTAACGCCTAAGTCCTTAACCTCCGTAACTCTCGCCATTGGCATCCCGTCTATGTTATAATTATGTACAATAGGTCTACGTGTACGAGAGAAAGTGATAGTGACACATTTTTGAGCGTTAAACTGAAGAAGATTTTTTTTTTCCCCAATTAACTACGTTGTCTATGTCCTTCTGTAACCGTTCACAATCATCGTGACTTCTTACTGCCAGGGATAATTTGAGATCATCTGCAAATAATAAACAATTGGTTCTTTCACGTAGACTTAAGTCTGCCAAAATTTATAACTTAAAACTTGTTTTTAAATTACGAGCTAATTTCCTTCAGTCAACATAATATGCCATAAGAATCTCACCTGGGGGTACTTAACATAAAAAAAATCGTAGTTCAATTATACAAGAAGTCACGAATATTATGTTGATCACAATTGGCCAAATAATGTATATTTATGTATTTTTTCTGATATAGCGACGAAGCATACCTGTAATTTTTGGTAAAATTCGATAAAAAAAATAATTGCATTGACATTGACAACGGACTTGTATTCGTTGGACTTGTATTCGTAACTCCACTGAACTGCAAATTGTGAAAATACAACTACTATGCCATCTGAACCGCTATGCCGTCTCAAACCACCTTCCCCTAATACAGCACACGATCTGACCATGATATTATACCAGCATATGAAGCATAGAAATGACGGTAACTACACAAGTTTAAAATCTTCCATCAATTATATTTCAGAGAAAGATATTTCAAGATTCAGGTAGCCTGCTGGAAGCTTTGCATTGTTAGCTGCGTATTCATGACTTCTCAAGGGGGAGGAATGGTATTATTTTCTGTAGTAGCATTACTTTTTTATTTTGCTACTCATACACCAGGAGATGGGAACCAAAGACCACTACTATTTCCAGTATGGTGGTTTACCTTAGATGTTAGTGCAACGCCATACTATGAACTTTCTTTCGCTCTAGTTGTTACTGTGGCTATGCATTATTATTATGTCTATTTATGTAAGTAATGGTTATAATATATTTTTTATACTTTAAGAAAGGTATTTATATATTTTAAAGAAGATAGAAGTCTCATTATAAAATACAAGTAGGTATCCCTTGTAAGTTCCTACCAAATAAAGTATCAATTTTCTCATAAGTTTTTTTTCGTGTCGTGACAGTTATAAATACATGGTGTTACTAACCAATGACATAAATGTCGTAGAAGCAGACTGAAATTTTCCTGCAGTGGATTTTGTTTTCGGGTTAACCTAAGTTTACTCCATCTTGTAGCATTACCCGTAACATATTATATTTTTAAATCAGTAAGACACGCAGTTTGTTGCTTCACTCTTTCTGTACAACTCACTCAAATTGTGCTAGAAATAAAAATGAATATTTATTCTATTGTATTGTATTTCTTTTTTCCGTGTGGTGACGGATTAAGAATACAGGTTGTCTCCACCCCTTTTCTTCCCGTGGGTGTCGTAGAAGGCGACTAAGGGAAATAAACGCAGAAAAATACAGCTGCTAGAGATGGAAAACTTGAAACAAATCCTTTACCAACCCGTCTGGCCAGCGTGGTAAAGTAGGCCAACAACCCTTCAAAGATGTTAACACACCAAAATAAACGGCCCCCAGTCCCCGGTCGCTCCGCTGTTCCTGGTCAAGGTAGCGGCCATGGTAACGGCGGAGTAGGGGGTGCGAAGAATCTCCGGGGGAGGTCAGGCTACCAACACAACCGACCTTTGGCCCTGGCAACATACAACGCGCGCACACTGCGGACCGACGAGAAGGTCGTAGAACTGGAGGAAGAATTGAGCAGGATACGATGGGACATAGTCGGCTTATCAGAAGTCCGAAGACAGGGGGAGGACTCGATAACCCTTAAGTCTGGTAACCTGCTCTATTTCCGGGAGGGCGACCAACAGTCCCAGGGAGGTGTCGGGTTTTTCGTCCACAAGTCTCTCGTGAACAACGTGGTGAAGATCGAGAGTGTGTCTCCGAGGGTAGCGTACCTTGTCGTCAGAATTACCAAACGGTATTCGTTGAAGGTAATACAGGTTTAGGCTCCCACGTCTGCTCACTCTGACAATGAGGTAGAAGAGATGTATGAGGATATTTCCGGAGCCATACATAACTCTAAGACCCAATACACTGTTGTCTAGAAGTGGAAATGAGTGGAGAGTGGGGCTCTTTGGATATGGTCAAAGAAATCCACGGGGTCAAATGCTTGCGGACTTCATGGAGAAGGAGGGACTCTTTATGATGAACTCCTTCTTCAAGAAGCGTAACTGCCGCAAGTGGACCTGGATTAGTCCTGATGGTGTCACCAAAAATGAGATAGACTTCATCATGTCGACAAAGCGCCATATATTTAATGATGTCTCAGTGATCAATTCGGTGAAAACTGGTAGTGATCACCGGATAGTGAGAGGCACATTAAATATCAATCCCAGGCTGGAAAGAACTCGGCTGATGAAGTCTACGCTCCGTCCCACACCAGTCCAAATCCCCGAAAACTTTCAGCTCCAGCTACACAACCGCTTTAAGAGCCTGAGCGAGTACGTGCCCAAGTAACACATCAAAGCATTATAAGGGCCGAATAAGAGTATTCTTGTATCCTTTTAGCATTTTGAGTTAGTTTTATAGTCGCATTATAAACGTTTATATGGCTACTGTAATGCTTATTTGGGCACAAATTATACAGCTTTATGCCCTATATAGGTTCACAGAAGCTGGTTAATAGCATTACTGGCGCATTAAATTAGCATTATTGTGGTCAAGAAAGATGTCAATCGGATTAAACAAGCATCATTTTGGTCAATAATATTGCCAATCGCATTAAGAAAGCATTAAAATGGTCAATGAGATAGCCTATTGCATTACAGAAGCATTATAATAGCAAAATTATTGATAGTGAAGATGCCAACGGCATTACAAAAGCATTAGACTAGCATTTAAATGTGCTAAAAGAATTATTGGAGCAATTTAAGTGTTCACACTTAGGAAACTTTATATTATTGCGTGTAAATTATTACAATCAAAAAAAGTGACGCCATATTATAGTTGGCATCAAAACAAATTCGTCGGATAAGTTTTTGACTCGTTTGTTATTTCTTGCCTTCAAATATTACTGCGCAGTGTAGTTTACTGTACTTGTTTATATAAGTTTCATTGAAAATTTTCACGCGCCTACGATATTTTGTGGTTTTCATACAAAATGTTTTATAAAAATGATGTGTGTAAAACCAAAACAAATGTGTATTCCTAGTACAGAATAAGTTTTGAATAAATATAATCATAGTTTTGCTTGTACTGTATTAAATTAAGTTATATAAATATTTTAAATGACAATTCCTTTTGTAAATAGGTCCGAAAGAAAATATTTTTTGGTTATAAAATATTTACAAAATGGTGGTCAGCCTTAAGCAGCCCGGTGAGCCCAATTAATGCCACCAGCATTACAACTACTCACGTGTGATTGTTTAAAGAGCTATTAGCTACACAACAGCACTCAGTTCTTCCTTTAAAATGCAAGCATTATATTGATTCACATTTATGCTGTTCAGCAGCATTAAGCTTTTACTTACCCCTTACAAGTGCTTTTACACAGCAAAAGGCACAAAAAACAGCTTAAAGCTGGATATCGGATTTACATGGCATTATAGTGGTTCACGTTTGTGCTGTAAAACAGCTTCAAGCACTTATTAACTACTTTAAAATGTCTTTGTAGAACCAAAAGCACTAAAAATAGCTAAAGGCTTTACAAAAGCATTCTGATATGCCATTATCCAACTGTTATACAGCGTAAAGCATTACAATGATTTTCAAATGCCATTGTTCAGCTTCAAGACGCTCGGTGAACTTATATAAGAGTTTGTACGGGTCGTAAGCTCTATATAAGTTCACTTGTTGCTTGTTAAAATGCTTTCTGTGTTACTTGGGTGGATATAGATGAATATCACGAACGGTTTGTGGAAACTGTCCGTACAGTCGGTTCCGGTGCTTTTAAAACCCAGCACCAGAGAAGATCCAAAAAGATCTCCGACCACACTCTCTCGCTTATGGAGCAAAGGCGTATGATGGCACTGCAGTCTCCAGACGACGCTGAACAGTATAGGAGCCTCAATAGACAGATCTCTAAGTCGCTAACTCGCGACCTTCGGCACTTTAATACAGTTTGTATTAAAGAAGCCATTGAGCGTAACAAGGGCTCGAAGGTGTTCGCAAGAGATCTGTCTCTAGGTCAGAGCCAACTATCTAGGCTCAAGACTGGAGATGGCAGAATAGTGTCGTCAAAGCCTGAGCTTCAAGAGGAGATAGAGAAATATTACGGGCAGTTATACACCTCAACACGACCGCCTATTAGTGATCTAGCCACCGATCCTAGGGCTAGATTAACACGACACCATACCGACGAAATCCCGGACGTTAGTCTGTGTGAGATTAGTAATGCTCTCAAACAACTGAAGAACAACAAGGCGCCGGGGGATGACGGAATCACAAACGAGTTGCTGAAGGCCGGAGGAGAACCCGTTCTCAAGGCTCTTCGAAAACTATTTAATTCCGTCTTACTCGAGGGAAAAACGCCACAGGCATGGCACAGAGGGGTGGTGATACTGTTCTTCAAGAAGGGCGATAGAACGCTCCTTCAGAATTACAGACCCATCACTCTTCTGAGTCACGTCTACAAATTGTTTTCGAGAGTCATTACGAATCGTCTCGAACGCAGACTGGACGACTTCCAGCCTCCCGAACAAGCCGGTTTCCGAAAAGGCTTTAGTACCATAGACCACATTCATACGCTGCGGCAAGTTATACAAAAGTGCAATGAGTATAACCGGCCTTTATGCTTGGCGTTTGTGGACTATGAGAAAGCCTTCGATTCGATCGAGACTTGGGCAGTGTTACGGTCTCTCCAACGGTGCCAAATTGACCATCGGTACATCGAAGTGTTGCAGTGTTTATACAGAAACGCCACAATGTCGGTCCGTCTACAAGATCGATGTTCGAAGCCTATCCAGCTGCAGCGAGGAGTGAGACAGGGGGATGTCATATCCCCGAAACTGTTTTCCGCTGCGCTGGAAGATGCTTTTAGGCTCTTGAACTGGGACGGACTTGGCATCAATATTAATGGCGAGTATATCACGCATCTCCGATTTGCCGACGACATCGTGGTCATGGCTGAGACCATGGAAGACCTAAACACAATGCTCGGTGGCCTCAGTAGTGTCTCTCAACAAGTGGGTCTTAAAATGAACATGGACAAGACCAAGATCATGGCAAATGTCCATGTTGCACCCACTCCAATCACGGTTGGAGGCTCTACACTCGAAGTTGTCGACGAGTATATTTACCTGGGACAGTTAGTCCAGCTAGGTAAGTCCAACTTTGAGAAGGAGGTCACTCGTCGAATCCAACTCGGATGGGCAGCGTTCGGGAAGCTAAAACGTATCTTCTCGTCCACATTACCGCAGTGTCTGAAGACAAAGGTCTTCGACCAATGTGTGTTGCCAGTGATGACATATGGAGCTGAAACGTGGTCGCTGACTATGGGCCTTCTCAGAAGGCTTACCGTCACTCAGAGGGCAATGGAGAGAGCTATGTTGGGAGTTTCCCTGCGTGATCGAATCAGAAACGAGGAGATCCGCAGGAGAACCAAAGTGACCGACATAGCGCTCAGGATTTCCCGGTTAAAGTGGCGGTGGGCAGGGCACATAGCGCGAAGAACTGATGGCCGTTGGGGCCGAAAAGTTCTAGAATGGCGACCGCGCACCGGAAAGCGCAGGGTGGGGAGACCCCTCACACGATGGACCGACGACCTGATTAGGACGGCGGGAAGCCGATGGATGAGGGAGGCACAGGACCGCTCAGGGTGGAAACTTTTGGAGGAGGCCTATGTCCAGCAGTGGGCGTCTATAGGCTGATATGATGATTGTATTTCTTTATTAATGACCTCATGAACATAGTTACTGCCAGTGTCAAGTGAGAGATATTACATTCAGTATGAGTAAAAGTAAGTAAAAGTTACATATTATTATAAAAATCAACTTTAAAAAGTCGATGCTTCGCTTTTCAACTTCACGGGAACGCGTATAATGGAGACAGGAACAGCCGGACCACCATTCATTTACCAATTTGTGACTCTTTTCATTAAATGACAACTTTATGTATATATCATACTAGCTGTTGCCCGCGGCTTCGCTCGCGTTCAGAAGTATTATGATTAATTAGGCCTATTTTTTGTTTAGCGTGTGTAAAAATAAGGGGTCTACTAAACTTCTTTGTACACATATTCTTTATAATTAATCTGTCATAAGGCGCTAAAACTATTAAGCTATTCAGTGAAATTACTCGAGCAAGCAACATAAAACATGCAGTTCATGAGAGAAGCTAAGTTTCATACTAACTGTAATCCCCTATTTTATCCCCTTGGGGGTAGAATTTATCAAAGTCCTTTCTAAGTGGGTACCAACGCCATAGTAACTATATGCATGCAAAGTCTCAGCCCGATCGTATTAAAACTGACAAAGTTTCATACAAACTTTCATCACCTATTTTATCCCCTTGGGGGTAGAATTTATCAAAGTCCTTTCTAAGGGGGTGCCAACGTCATAATATCTATATGCATGCAAAGTCTCAGCCCGATCGTATTGAAACTGACAAAGTTTCATACAAACTTTCATCACCTATTTAATCCCCTTGGGGGTAGAATTTATCAAAGTCCTTCCTAAAGGGGTGTCAACGTCATAATATCTATATGCATACAAAGTCTCAGCCCGATCGTATTAAACCTGACAAAGTTTCATACAAACTTTCATCACCTACTTTATCCCCTTGGGGGTAGAATTTATCAAACTCCTTTCTAAGGGGGTGCCAACGTCATAATATCTATATGCATGCAAAGTCTCAGCCTGATCGGATTGAAACTGACAAAGTTTCGTGCTAACTTTCATCCCCTATTTTCCCCTTGGGGGTAGAATTTATCAAAGTCCTTTCTAAGGGGGTACCAACGTCATAGTAACTATATGTATGCAAAGTCTCAGCCCTATCGTATTGAAACTGACAAAGTTTCTTACAAACTTTCATCACCTATTTAATCCCCTTGGGGGTAGAATTTATCAAAGTCCTTCCTAAGGGGATGCCAATGTCATAATATCTATATGCATGCAAAGTCTCAGCCCGATCGGATTGAAACTGACAAAGTTTCGTGCTAACTTTCATCCCCTTGGGGGTAGAATTTATCAAAGTCCTTTCTAAGGGGGTGTCAACGTCATAATAGCTATATGTATGCAAAGTCTCAGCTCGATCGGATTAAAACTGACAAAGTTTCATACAAACTTTCATCACCTATTTTTTCCCTTGGGGGTAGAATTTATTCAATTGCTTCCTAAGGGGGTGCCAACGTCACAGTAGCTATATGCATACAAAGTCTTAGGCCTATCGGTTTGAAATTGACAAAGTTTCATACAAACTTTCATCGCCTATTTTATCCCCTTGGGGTAGAATTCATCATAATCCTTTCTTAGCGGATGCCTACGTCATAACATCTACCTGCATGCCAAATTTCAGCCAGATCCCACCAGTGGCTTGGGCTGTGCGTTGATAGATCACTACATCAGTCACCTTTGAGTTTTATATTTATATAGATATATATATGTATCACATATATATATGATATATACATAAAGTTGTTATATATATATATATATATATATATATCACATTTTTGTCTATGTGTATTGTTTACACTAAGTGTCTATGTGTGTTGTTTACACACAATAAGTCTAAACATGTATATGTTTACACTTATTTTCGGGCGAAACTAGTAAACGACGGCGACGCTTCGCGGTCGGGAACCGCTCGCGGTTGAATGAAGGTATGGGGCACTTAACTGCATCGGTTTACATAATATAGGTATTAGGGTTTTGCCAAACTTGTTAATCTTTAATCTACTCTGAAAAACTGTAACTATAATTTTCAATATCGATATTAAACCAACCTTAATAAATTATTTCAGTTACAGTACAAACTCAAATTGTCTGGATATACCAAATCACGTCCAAAGTTGATCTTATTTCATGGAAGTTACAAGATCTCTTAGTAGACATTTACCCAACGAGAGATGAAGCAGAAATAAGACGTTTCTCATATTTAATCAAGCATCGAATGCGTCAAATTATTAAACATCATCAATCTCTATTAAGGTATTAAATTGATTCTACTAATTTGAGAGTTTATAGGTAAAATCCTCTTTCTCTCTCTCTCTCTCTGTTTGTGTCTATGCGGACCAAGAAATAACAAATATAACATCTTAATGTATAAATTACTTGGGACGTAAATAAAAAATTATATGAATTGTTTCAGTTCATTGGATGATTTCGGCGTTGTTTATACGAAATTGCTAATGTACGAACAAAAATGTTCTTGGCCAGTGACATGTATCTCTTCTTATTGTATGGCTAGGGTAAGTTTTTTTTAATTGCCACAATGCGGCAGACGAACAAGCGGTCTACCTCAAGGTAAACGGTAACCGCCGCTCATGAACTCAAACAGTGTCAGGGGACAGCCAAGCGCCTACCTTCTTCCTTCCTCCGGCTTCTTCACATTTTACTTCACCTAAAACAGGAGAAAATATAAAGGGTATAAATGGACCTCTGATACTTTACACTCACCAAACGATACGCGGCAGTTAAAGAATTTTATACCGCTTCTATTCGAAAGTCGATCTTCAAGCCCATTCATAAAAAGGGTGACTCTACCACTCACGAGTCGACTGTCATGAATTAAAACCTTACATGGGAGGTGTAGTGGTATACTGTACTATATGTCGATAGTTAATGATTTCTGCAATCATCACAGAAAAAAGTATTGTTAAGAGATTTGAATTGAATAGAGTCTTGTATCCAAGGAGTTTATTAGCTGTCATTATAGAAAAATTTAAAACTTTTCTTAATTTTAATCTAAGAATTAGTTGATAAACCAGGGAAATCTCGTTTGATTATTGCTTGGATATTAACATTTTTTTCGGGTGCAACGGTAAACCATTCTTATGGTGGTTAAATGTTTCAAGTTATTTTATCATCATAACAGCCCTTAATGTCCCACTGCAGAGACGGGCCTCCTCCTGTGTCGGAGACATACTTGGCCTACTAAAACCACGCTGGCCAGACGGATTGGTACAGGGTTTACTTTCAAGTTTTCCTTCTTTTTATTTCGTAAATATAATATTCACGGATAGTCCCTTAGTCGGTTTGTAGGACACCCATGGGATGAGAATTATTTTATACTTACTATTATTTATTTATTTATTTTTATTCTTTTGTTTATTCGGGACTTTTACGCGCAGCGTATGTCAGTCCCATCGTACCCTAAACATAACAACAACACTTAGCCTATCTTTAATTGTGCCATGAACTTGAACAGCACATTTGCAGGAGCCCCATTCGGTTCGGATAAAATAAGATGAAATGTGTACCTACATCTGTTCTGCTCAAATTCAAGGCACTCATTAAATATTGTCTAACAGGCAAAGGACTATTAATTTTATTAACTTTCAGCAATTGGAGAATAATGAGTTTAATCCAATATTCCCGATAATTTTTATATCTAGTATAGTGGTACATTTAATACCATGCTATTTCTGCACCTTCCTTGCTGACAAAGTACGTATTATAATTTCTTAATATAATTTTCCTAATAATAAGTATATCTTTGATTTTAACTCTACTAAAAGGTTTAGAGTTTGGTGTAAGTCATTGCATTCATGGACTTGATCATTATGATTTGGTTGGGTATATTCTGAGTATTTTATGTAGGTATATAATGTTGAACCATAACGCTACTGTAACCTAATTAGTTAAGACAAGATGGTGTTGTGTGAATATGTGAGGAATATGTAGTATAACTTATAAAACAACATTTTTAGGTAAAATCAGTAGGTGAAGCGTGTTGGGATGTACCGTTTTGGAACGCTGGTGCATCGACTAAAGTTCTTCGTCCTTTCTTAGTCCTAATGATTCAAAAATCACAGAGACCAATACTCCAAAAACAACCGGGGTTCGACTCTTTTTCTCTAGAAACTTTCTCACAGGTAATCATCATTATTTATGTCTTTATTAAAAATAAAAGTTTACTCTAACTTCTTCGTTTTACACTCGTGCTAACGTGATGTATCAATTTCTATTTACGTTTAATACTTTTATTCAAAAAATATATTAACATGTTAAGTAAAATAATGTATTATTTTATAACGACAACATATTACATGGCTGCTACGCAGAGGTCTCGGGTTCGATTCCCGGTCAATGCAAATCTTTGTGTGCATGAACATGATTGTTTGTATTAGTCTGAGTGTTTCTATGTATAATATGTATGTATTTACCAAAAAAAAGTATTTAAGTATGTTTATCCGTTGTCTCTAGTAACCATAGTACAAGCTTTGCTTAGTTAGGGGCTAGGTGGCGATGTGTGTGTGTATGTAATTATTAATTTATTTTTATTATTTATTTCAAAAATATAATTATTAACTCCTGTTACAATTTTAAAATATAAATAATTCGTGTAAATTTTATACTTTTATTTTCAGAAAATGTCATCAGCATATTCAATGTTCAACATGCTGAGACAAATAAAATTGGAACCCACCGAACAGTAAAACAACAGTGCTTCAACTAATTATCTTGCATCTAATTATTTAGAGTTAATTACGTTGTTATTCAATACTTAAATCTTTATGATAATAAAACTTATAAGATTTATTGTAATTTAAAATAGTCACCGAAATATTATTAGTTACATAATCATTATGTTGTGATTTCAAGTGTAAAGTTTCAGGTCACGTAAAAATTGATTGCACATGAAGCGCAGCATTAAATTTATTACATTTAAATTTTATAGTTACCTTTCCTTTACAATGTTATAACCTTTTTTTTTGTAAAACATAAAATACTATTACAACACTATTACAAATAAAGAAATATTCACACTCGAACGATTGTTATCCTTGCCTGTAACCCAGATCTTTGCTTAGTTTCCTTGGACGGCTACAATTTTGTTAGTTTTTGTAAGAACATTATTTGATAACATGATGAATGTACGCCTTTATTCCCATCTGCCCCCTTCGCATTGATTACATAAGTTGGAACTTTGCGTACTAATATGTCACATCAAGTTAAACATTTTCATTTGAAATTGTGTATTATTTCAAGGTATTAAGGTACATGAGTGTCTAGCTTGATTAGTTGCTGCGTGTACCTAGTAATAACCAGCTTAACGAAATAAAAGCAAAAACTACGAACAAAATTTGAAGCTCAAGGAGTACCTCTCATAAAAAACCTAGAAGACCCATATTCACAATCACGTATTTTGCAACTTAGCTACATCATCATAACAGCCCATTAATGTCCCACTGCAGTGGGAGGAGTCCCATGACGGAAGGATACTTGGCCTACTAATACCACGCTGGCCAGACTAATTGGTTTAATTTCAGATTTTCCTTCTTTTTATTTCGTAAAGATAATATTCATGGATAGTCCCTTAGTTGATTTTTACTACACGCATGGGATAAGATGGGGTGGTGACATATTGTATTCTTACTCCGTCACCACACGGAGAACATTATAAAATTTAAATGATTTCATGATCACGTACCTGAATTTATAATTATAACTAGCTGTTGCCCGCGGCTTCGCTCGCGTTCAGAAGTATTATGATTAATTAGGCCTATTTTTTGTTTAGCGTGTGTAAAAATAAGGGGTCTACTAAACTTCTTTGTACACATATTCTTTATAATTAATCTGTCATAAGGCGCTTAAACTATTAAGCTATTGAGTGAAATTACTCGAGCAAGCAACATAAAACATGCAGTTCATGAGAGAAGCTAAGTTTCATACTAACTGTAATCCCCCATTTTATCCCCTTGGGGGTAGAATTTATCAAAGTCCTTTCTAAGGGGGTACCAACGCCATAGTAACTATATGCATGCAAAGTCTCAGCCCGATCGTATTAAAACTGACAAAGTTTCATACAAACTTTCATCACCTATTTTATCCCCTTGGGGGTAGAATTTATCAAAGTCCTTTCTAAGGGGGTGCCAACGTCATAATATCTATATGCATGCAAAGTCTCAGCCCGATCGTATTGAAACTGACAAAGTTTCATACAAACTTTCATCACCTATTTTATCCCCTTGGGGGTAGAATTTATCAAAGTCCTTTCTAAAGGGGTACCAACGTCATAGTAACTATATGCATGCAAAGTCTCAGCCCGATCGTATTAAAACTGACAAAGTTTCATACAAACTTTCATCACCTATTTTATCTCCTTGGGGGTAGAATTTATCAAAGTCCTTCCTAAGGGGCTGCCAACGTCATAATATATATATGCATGCAAAGTCTCGGCCCGATCAGATTGAAACTGACAAAGTTTCGTGCTAACTTTCATCCCCTATTTTCCCCGTGGGGGTAGAATTTATCAAAGTCCTTTCTAAGATGGTGCCAACGTCATAGTAACTATATGCATGCAAAGTCTCAGCCCGATCGGATTGAAACTGACAAAGTTTCGTGCTAACTTTTATCCCCTATTTTATCCCCTTGGGGGTACAATTTATCAAAGTCCTTTCTAAGGGGGTACCAACGTCATAGTAACTATATGGATGCAAAGTCTTAGCCCGATTGTATTGAAACTGACAAATTTTCTTACAAACTTTCATCACCTATTTAATCCCCTTGGGGGTAGAATTTATCAAAGTCCTTCCTAAAGGGGTGTCAACGTCATAATATCTATATGCATACAAAGTCTCAGCCCGATCGTATTAAAACTGACAAAGTTTCATACAAACTTTCATTACCTACTTTATCCCCTTGGGGGTAGAATTTATCAAAGTCCTTTCTAAGGGGGTGCCAACGTCATAATATCTATATGCATGCAAAGTCTCAGCCTGATCGGATTGAAACTGACAAAGTTTCGTGCTAACTTTCATCCCCTATTTTCCCCTTGGGGGCAGAATTTATCAAAGTCCTTTCTAAGGGGGTGCCAACGTCATAATATCTATATGCATGCAAAGTCTCAGCCTGATCGGATTGAAACTGACAAAGTTTCGTGCTAACTTTCATCCCCTATTTTCCCCTTGGGGGTAGAATTTATCAAAGTCCTTTCTAAGGGGGTACCAACGTCATAGTAACTATATGTATGCAAAGTCTCAGCCTGATCGTATTGAAACTGACAAAGTTTCTTACAAACTTTCATCACCTATTTAATCCCCTTGGGGGTAGAATTTATCAAAGTCCTTTCTAAGGGATTGCCAATGTCATAATATCTATATGCATGCAAAGTCTCAGCCCGATCGGATTGAAACTGACAAAGTTTCGTGCTAACTTTCATCCCCTATTTTATCCCCTTGGGGGTAGAATTTATCAAAGTTCTTTCTAAGGGGGTGTCAACGTCATAATAGCTATATGTATGCAAAGTCTCAGCTCGATCGGATTAAAACTGACAAAGTTTCATACAAACTTTCATCACCTATTTTTTCCCCTTAGGGGTAGAATTTATTAAATTGCTTCCTAAGGGGGTGCCAACGTCACAGTAGCTATATGCATACAAAGTCTTAGGCCTATCGGTTTGAAATTGACAAAGTTTCATACAAACTTTCATCGCCTATTTTATCCCCTTGGGGTAGAATTCATCATAATCCTTTCTTAGCGGATGCCTACGTCATAACATCTACCTGCATGCCAAATTTCAGCCAGATCCCACCAGTGGCTTGGGCTGTGCGTTGATAGATCACTACATCAGTCACCTTTGAGTTTTATATATATAGATTTAATCCTATTCAATTAAAAAAAATGTTTAATGTTTATTAACACAAACCATTCTATGTGTACATAAAAGCTGCAGAAGTACATAAACGTGTTATGTTACAAACTAGAGAGTCTATGCTTCAGATTTGTTACACTTAAACACGAGATGTTGTCTCATTGTCCTGTAATTAATGTAGCGAATGACTTACACATTACGATGTACAATTTGCAATGTTTGACGATTTATTGCAATTGAACTTCTTATGTCTAGTTGTTAACACCTGTTTCGAAAGAATGTTTTGGTAATGAGTAATACCTACTTAAATTATAAATATCAAAGATTGATAATTACATTTTTTAAATAGTCAACATTTTGTAGTTTTTTTGTAGTATCCCGTGCGATTCCCGGTTAGAATAGGTCTGACCCATATCCTCCAGTGGGTGACGTAAGAGGCGACTAACGGATACCACTACCCGGTGCATACCACCTAACACCTCGGGTCAACCTACTGGTAGGGAGTAAACCATCAACAACAGCATTGGTGGATGGGTTGGCGTCAGGCAGGCGGCCAGCCGTAAAATATACCTAGGCAAAACTTTTAGCAGCATATGGAAGAAGAAGACATGCATCGCCAAACCCCAAAAAAAAGATTTGGATTAGAGCTGGGGAATGATGATGATGATGAGTCAACATTTTGTAGTGACTGAGTAAGAATTCATGATATAACCAGCCCATCTTATGCCATAGTTGCAGAAAAAAAATGACTGTCGGAAAAACACACAGCTTCATTATATTTATACCAAACTTATTTTTAAGTAGGTCTCACATTAATCAATTATTATTAATTTTTGTCTGAACAGATCAGAAAGCTGCCCGTACCTATACCTATTACGGTGTCGCTTATCGTATACCATAGGTGTTAGTATTCTCATAAAGTTACATAATAAAAAAAACACTACTAAGCTCAATGATCTGAAAGCCACCGATAATTGTCGTAACGTAATAAATCAAGCAACCGTAAAGTCATGTTGGCATTAAACAGATAATAAAGATGGCACTTTCACAGCGCAATATCCAATACAACACGTAAATTATCACGCTCCAACGGACACTGAAAATAGACAAGAAGGAAAGAGGCGAGCTTTATCCAATAATAATTCTCACTTGAATCGCTCTATTTGCTCGCCGTCGCACGATCTGATATTGAATATGGATAAAGTGAATTATATTCAGAATGGCGGGCAGCGTCGACTCGCAGAGTTTCAGATAAGAGGATTACTTACAAGTTATAATTGGTTCTCGCTATTCGAGTGACTAAGAGAAAAACCCGGAGTCATTTCAAGCACCTCTTAAGTTCTTAGATAAAGACGGCAATTTTCTTTTTCTCCTTGTTGAATTCGTTATCAACGAGAAGCGCAGTTGTGTGTCAGGACACTCACTTAATTTATCGTATATTCATTATAGAGATAAACGAAACAATACTAAGTATGAATTCATATAAAAAACTCAAAGCTTATATTAGCTATAAAACCACAATAAAGAACTACGAATAAAACCAGAGATAAAATAAGTTGGTAGAAACATAGATTAATTAATTAGACCATGCCTAAAAGTCTGTCAAAAACATAAATACCGTAAAACGGGGTGAATAAGGTTGCAAGGACTAGGGATAAAATCAGAAATAAATTGTCCTCAAAAACAAAATTCAATTGTAATAAAATTTACTAAATTTTGTCAGACGTTTAGTCAAAAATCTATATTTTTAAAATACCAATACTGGAATGAACTGCAGTTAGCTGCAGTTCTCAAAATATTTAAGGGAAAAGTCTTCTTAAAAAGTTGTTGTTTACGTCGTGTAAAAGTTTATGAAAAAAAGTAAGTTTGCCTGCTTTTTGTGTAAAAAAATCTATAATAATTGGATAAGTGTATGTTGGAGAAGATATATTATATTCGGTAAGTGTTTTTCTAGATACTTGAATCACAGTATCTAGAAAAACATTTACACTAGATACTGTGTTTTTAAATAAATCGTTTCAAATTATATAGTTTTTGGGGTCGCCGGGATTGACAAAATATAGGTAACACCGGCCGGAGTACGGGGCGAATAGGGACGAGTATCAGGGCTTCTGCGGACGAAAGAATGTTATGTAGGACCGACAGTGTGTATGTTGGGTCAGGGTTGCCACGAGTCGTTTTGGTTTGATTAACAAAATAATAATTAATAGTGGAATAAGTTTTGATTTTTTAATAAGATACTTTTTTAATTTGGTCATGTTGATAACCGAATTTAAAATTTATAGCTAAGTTACCTCGTAACTAAAAAAAATATTTGTTTTCATTCTATTCATTTTAAGCCAAACGATAAATCATTTTTATTCATGATGACGATGAATCAATAATTTTTATTTCAGTTCTTTAACAATATTTACCTTTTTCCTTTATTAACTTAGTAAACACCTATTGTCTAGGTAACCTAGGTAATGCATTATTTGTCTTTTGACAACCCTGACCTGTTTTCCCTAGCATTCCTTTAAGCGCCCAAATCACCCCACATTTAGTCTAAATATGGATGGTATAATATTTAGTAAATAATGTAAGAACTAGTTAAATAATTTAAATATTAATATTTAAAAACTAGTATTGTATTTCTTGTATTAGCGGACATAAATTTTAATCAAATTGCAATAATTTTACTGAAGTAACTCTTTAAATTTCTAGTTCAATTTTATCCCTTGTCACCCCGTTTTAGTAATGTACAAAAACATAGAAAGAATAACTTATATAACACTGCCTAACCAGCTTGTTATTATTTGACAAAATCTCCCTCCACCTGTGAAGAAGATCCCTGCAGTCCCTGCAGTGGGACTTCGACAGATTGTAATGATGAAATAATAAATGAAAAATATTTAATCTTTCCAAATCTTTATAATTTTATTTTTCAAACGTCCAACACAAAAATATCATGACTGTGTTTGCTTCAAAGCAGTAAAAAAAGTTGAATATTCGTGTTGATATGAAACAAATGAAATTCCCGTCTGTCTAGCTCGTATGTAAAAAATGGTCACAATGAATGAGCACTGTTAGAAGCTGAGAGCTCGGACATGTTTGTAGCTAACGCAATTACCACTGCACCGACGGCGTCCTGCAATCTGAAGCCAATTCAATTAACATCGGCTTTTAAGTTCACCCATTGTCCAGAGCTACTACATTCACTCAACATCAACACTTCAATAAGTGTTTCTACGTATGTAGCAACGAATTAGGGTTCCATACAGCTTCATTTAATTCATAAATAATTATGGTTTCATCCATATTTTTTCTTAACGCGTTTTATAATAGTATTAAGAAAATATTACTGTGTTTAGTTGGAAGGGCACAGTAGCTAGAAAAGTTATGAGACTTGACAACTCCTGCCCAGGGTAGGCAGCGGTTTAGCGGTTACTCTGGCATTGTAGAAGTAGATAAGAGGTAGTTGCTACTTTATCATTATATGCCTTCAGCTTGCTCGTCTGCCAGTTACAGAAATAAAAACATAGCTACTAAGTAGGTGAGAATGAAAAGCTCATATAAGACGTTTTTAACGGTCCTAAAGACACACCACTGAATAAACAAAACCTTGTACGACAATCATACAATAATGAATAATATACAACAGTACCTACACAGTAATCGCAACCATAGTTCAAACCTACAATTAGAATACCATATTACAAAAATGGAATAAAAATGTTCATGTAGTGGTGGCAGTAGACTGCGAGTACAGTGTTGCCAATATTTTGATTGTTGCCTCGCTTCAGTGAGTGGTGCGAGGTGCACTAGCGTCGATCATGTGTGCACGTAACACATTCTACGTAGTCGGTATACCAACGCTCTGACGTGTTAACTAGACTACATGAATAATCTGTTTCATTAACCGCTTTCTATCTTTGATTTTATAAAACAAATAAAATGTGAGTTGTCATCGAGTTTTTTATTTTTTTAATACAAATGCTTAATGCAAGTATGTAAAATTTCCCCATCTTCCGTAGGTAGATCGTGATGTTATAATCAGGTTTCATAAAATTATATTGTGTTGAAAACTTTTAAATGTCATCGCTAAACCTCGAGGTTCATTCAAAAACTACTACCAGAAAACTGCAATAACTATCCAAAGAGCGACGTAATAAAATTTTATGATAAACACAGTAATTTGGGGTCGGACTTTTATCCTAATAAACTAAACACAAAGCTTTCAATATCATAAAATTACTCAAATCAATTTAACCGTCTTTCTATGACTACGAAAGAAATTTTAATATGCGTATTTGTGAGTAAAAAGTACGCTTTAACGTTAAACTAGGGAACAAAATTTTATGTTACATCTGCATTCACGGGTTGTCTACCGCACGCTGCTTCTCGGCGCGGACACAGTGGAGCTATTTGCCGGACCGACATTATCAGCCCAGCAAATTTCTACAATCTCTCTCCCTTTGTGTCCTCTACTGGTCATGACATGTCAATTACGATATCCTGTAAGCCTCTGCTCGTGATACATCATAATCACACTATATTCTATTTCAAAGGCAAAGTTAATAGTAATTTCTGGCTATGAACGTCATGTTTATTCGTTATAATAAATGTACCTCTTTTGTGAATTGAAATTGGTTCATTAACGCACACAGAGAACTTGTGTTATATGTCTACATAGAAAGCAAAATTGATTATTTTTGTAAATGTTGTTCTAATGTTGACCTTTGCGAAAAATATAATGAAGAACTTAATTTTGTAGAACACACCTATTTATTTATTTATTTAGTCATGTTAACCGGTTTTTTATTTTTTTACATTAACAGATAATTATTCTTATTACTATTGGAAACTGTGAAATTGTAAAGATACTAACAGTCATGACGAGCCAATATCTACATACAACCAAATGACAAAACGAATATATCATTTTCTTAAAATTAGATAGTTCTGGCTATATGTATATTAAGTTAAAAATGACAGATTACATGGTAACTAACAATTATTTCAGACCAAGCCACCAGAAGGGATTTAATTTAATATCTGGATATCTGGAACATAATTCTTTATTAGCAGAAAGTCTAAAAGATGCCAGAGCAAAGGAAAGGCAAATAACAGTTTGTTGGATAGATTTAGAAAACGCATTCGGCTCAGTACATCACGAGCTTATGTTATTTGCACTGCAATGGTATAACTTTCTGCCAGTAGTTTCAGAAATAATAGCTAAGTACTATAGTAAACTTAAAGGACATTGGGCAAATTACATACAAAAAAAAACCCAAGACCAACAGAACTAAGATATATCCCTCATTATTACACATGTTAAACTTATATAATTTCCATTATTTGTTTATTGAATATGTATGGGGTATGAGAGATTTAAGGCTCATAACAGCTATGAATGAAAACTACGTTATGTGTTTTAAATAATACATCATTTTGTCCCGCTGCAAGGACGGGCCTCCTCTCGTGACGGAGGGATACTTGGCCTACTAATTCCACGCGGGCCTGGCGGATTGGTATAGGGTGTAATTTCAAGTTTTTCTTCTTTTTATTTTGTAAAGATAATATTTACGGATAGTCCCTTTGCCGCGTTTTACGACACCCATGGGATGAGATGGGGTCAACACTCCCCATATAGTATTCTTAGTCCATCACCACGCGGATAACCATCTATAAGTCAACAATCACGAAATCGACCAACGACCTCGGTGGGGCGACGGTAGCGCAAGCGGCTGCCGTGCACGACGTTGTGGGTTCGATCCCCACGCAGGACAATTATTTGTGAGATCCACAAATTATTGTCCTGAGTCTGGGTGTTCTTTGTGTCCGTTAATTGATGTTTGTAAACAGTCCCTGCGACACAGGACATGAGCCCTAGTGCGGTAGTTGTCTCTTTTAATAAGAAAAAAAAAAGAAATCCATTGGACTTGCAGGCTGTTCTATGCCTACATGTCTAGCGTGACCTAAATAATATATTACACTTATCATATGAGAACAGCTCCCTAACGTACGCATACCGTGGATACACGATTTTGTACGACATATTCTCCTAAATGATTTATTTTAACAAAGTGTCATCTCTGTCCAACGCGGTGTCCTACGTGGTCGACGAACGCGACGTACGCCATCAAATCAACGTATGTAGCCTACTTGTGTCCTATGTGACGGTCTGCGACGAGACGTGACGTAATCATGTAGAACACTTGTCGCGTGTAGCATCGCGTCGCATCGTGTCGCTTTCCTCGCCCACGTAGGACACCCCGTAATACATGTGGTGTAAGAGTTAAAAAGTAAAATAATACCTGAATCTGCGCATGACGCAGGCATATGTATTTTTTTTAGCAAATAAAGGCGGTAGAATGGTTGGGTCGGTCTGTTAATTTCAATTAGATAACGTTACATGTATTTCTTTGTTTTTATTAGAGTTATGAAATAGAAAAAAACTATTTTTTAATTGTGTGTAATTACAGTTGGACAGCACCTAGGGGAGATTTTTTTTTATTAAAATGTTTCTCATAGCAAGACTAATAACCCGGCATATATTTTGTTCCTATTGGTTCTGGGTTAATTTTGCCCAATCTCTTTTGTAATTGCAACGAAGGACGGACATACGAAGCCCCTAAACTACAACTTGGGACTGTTGCAGGGTTGCTGCTTATCTCCTATAGTATTTAACACAGTAATTAATATTCTAATATATAACATAACAATAGATGAAAAAAGGTGGGGCTATCGGTTTAAGTCCAATGGCAAATATACAGAATCCATACTAACATTCGCTGACGACCTAGCGATACTTACTCGGAATCCAAATCCAGTGCCAAGAACTACTGCGAAAGGTTGATGAATTCTGTGAGTGGACTGATGGAATGAGAGTAAAACCTAGCAAATGTTATTGTCTGTGTTTAGGTAGGCGGGATACGAGATATACATCATATGACCCCGGTCTCACTATTGGCGGGGAAAACGTTTCAATAATATCAGAAACCGTGCCTTTTAAATTTCTTGGCAAAAAGATAAACGATAAAGGTCGCTCTCCAGTACTAGACGATGTCGTCAATAGTTTCATAAACGACATTGAAAAGGTAGACCATCAACCGATAAATAACGTAAAAAAAGTCTGGATATACGACAACTATTTAACATCACGTCTCAATTGGCCTTTCCTTGTGTATGATTTAAACCAGAACCTCTTGAAACAACTAGATGCTAAAGTGACGAAAACATTGAAATCGTGGCTAGAGTTAGCTCAATCTGCAGACTCTTCCGCTCTGTATCGAGACACAAATAACTTTGGGATGAAACTAAAAAAACCATCGGAACTCTACAAACATCTAAGAGTTACTAAAATGCAAGTCTTATCAACATCTAAAGACGAAATTGTAAAAACCATCCCTACTTATAAAAAATCATCTGCGCTCGAGTCACGGTTGCAATTCCACAAAAAGTTCATGATAGGCGCACAAACTAGTAGAGTAGGTCTAGAAAACACGGAAAATCAATCGGATAAAGAAATTATAAAATCTTTCTTAAACCAAGATGAGAATGACAGCTACAGAGTGCACGCAATGAACCTAGAAATGCAAAATGAATGGGTTACTCTAGGGGACTACTGTATACCTTTAGCCTTGAAGTGGCGCACTTTGCTTTACGACTGGTCACCAGCATTACTTAAATTCTACCTCAACGCCTTCCAATTGACTCTCCCCGATCAAAGCCATCTTGTAATATGGGGAAAAGCCACGGACAAAAAATGCACGGAATGTGGCAAAGAAATTGGTACGGCAAGACACTTATTGGTAGGCTGCAAAGTGCTTTTGGATAGGGGTCATTGATCGCAACGTCACGACAAAGTACTAGGAATTATACGCGAGGCAGCAAGTCTGTCGATTGCCAGAGCTAGAAAAGGACTGACTACGAATGAAAGACTAAACATCCAATTTGTTAAGGAAGGCACTACTAAAAAGAATACCTACAACCCTTTTTCGGTTTCGGTCCTGAGTCCGGCAGACGATTGGACTCTACTGGTTGACACGTATGAAACACACTACAAAATCCTGGAGGATATCTGCGTGTCGCCGTTGAGACCAGACATATTCCTCTACTCAAAATTGAAAAAGCGTGTAGTACTTATTGAGCTCACGGTACCGTGGGAAAATAACATCCCTAAAGACCACGCAATTAAGACAAATAAATACTTTGACTTGACAAATGAGATAACCAGAAATGGCTATAGGGTTACTCTGTATGCCGTGGAAATAGGTGCGAGGGGTACACCAGCTAAATCCCTATACAATCTATTAAAAGAACTAGGACTGCCGAGAACTTCAGTAAGCTCTCTACTATCACGAATGTCCAAAACGGCATTGTTAGGTTCCTACCAAATTTGGATAGGTAGGGGACGGAACATAGCAGACAGTGAAGGTGACCGCTAACGCGTTGTAAGGGGGCCTCCTTAAACCTACATCTGGTCGTAAATCCCAGACGCTGTTACGCCAGTGTTCCGTCCTCTATCACGCGATGAACCCGGCACCCGCACGGAGAATCCATGGAATGCTAAGATTAGGTCTTATATGCCAGTTACAGGTATACGCATCATTCGCTACATTTTGTGCTCTTATACATAAAAAAGTATTAAATAAGGAAAAATAAAAATATAAAGAATCTAAAAATCTAAACTAAAACTATAAGGGAACAAAAACAAAAAAGAGACAATCACTCCTAATAAAATATAAAAAAGAAACAAAGGATTGTACGTAGAGAGTTTAATACTCCAAAGTTATTTTTGTTGAAAAAATTATGGTACGAATGGATTTTGGTTTTATAGTAAGAATATTTATATATCGCCAAACATTGCAAATTGCACATCGTAATGTGTAAGTAGTGCTGTGGTGAGGTTGAAATGTCATTCGCTACGGTAATTACTGAACAATGAGACAACATGTTGTCGTGTTTAAGTGTAACAAACCTGAAGCATAGACTCTCTAGTTTGTAACATAACACGTTTATGTACTTCTGCAGCTTTTATGAACACATAGAATGGTTTGTGTGAATAGATATTGTTTTAATATAACATTAAATAAACATTTTTTTAAAATGAATATGGGTCTTCTATGTCTTTTTATGAGAGGTACTTTTTTTTGAAATCTCATTTATTTAAAATAGCCATACATCTTATAGATTAAGTCGGCTATATGAGAGGTACTTCTTGAGCTTCAAACTTTGTCCGTAGTTTTTGCGTTTATTTCATTAAGGTAGTCATTACTAAGTAGGTACATGTTAGTATGCAAGTTTCAACTTATGTAATAAAAGCGTACATTCATAATGGTATCAAATAATGTTCTTACAAAAAATAACAATATTTTTACCGTGAAAAGGAATTCAAGCAAGGAACTGGGTTACAGGCAAGAATAACAATCGTTCGAGTGTGAATATTTCTTTATTTGTAAATGTGTTGTAATAGTATTTTATGTTTTACAAAAAAAAGGTTATAACATTGTAAAGGAAAGGTAACTATAAAATTTAAATCTAATAAATTTAATGCTGCGCTTCATGTGCAATCAATTTTTACGTGACCTGAAACTTTACACTTGAAATCACAACATAATAATTATGTAACTAATAATATTTCGGTGACTATTTTAAATTACAATAAATCTTAAAAGTTTTATTATCATAAAGATTTAAGTATTGAATAACAACGTAATTAACTCTAAATAATTAGATGCAAGATAATTAGTTGAAGCACTGTTGTTTTACTGTTCGGTGGGTTCCAATTTTATTTGTCTCAGCATGTTGAACATTGAATATGCTGATGACATTTTCTGAAAATTAAAATCTACACGAATTATTTATATTTTAAAATTGTAACAGGAGTTAATATATTTTTTAAATAATACATTATTTTACCTAACATGTTATTATATTTTTTTGAATAAGTGTATTAAACGTAAATAGAAATTGATACATCAGACTTGCACGATAGCACCAGTGTAAAACACAAAAGTAAGAGTAAACTTTTGCAGTCTATTCAAGCAATATCTTTTATTTTGAATAAAGCCATAATAATGATGATTACCTGTGAGAAAGTTTCTAGAGAAAAAGAGTCGAACCCCGGTTGTTTTTGAAGTATTGGTCTTTGTGATTTTTGCATCATTAACACTAAGAAAGGACGAAGAACTGGAGTCAATGCACCAGCGTTCCAGAACGGTACATCCCAACACGCTTCACCTACAGATTTTACCTAAAAAATGTTGTTTTATAAGTTATACTACATATTCCTCACATATTCACACAACACCATCTTGTCTTAACTAAAGGTTACAGTAGTATTATGGTTCAACATTATATGCATAAAATACTCAGAATATACCCAATAAAATCATTATGATTAAGTCCATGAATGCAATGACTTACACCAAACTCTAGAATCTGTAGAGTTAATAGATATATTATTAGGAATTATATTAAATACTTATGATACGTACTTTGTCAGCAAGGAAGGTGCAGAAATAGCATGGTATTAAATGTACCACTATACTAGATATAAAATGTATCGGGAATATTGGATTAAACTCATTATTCTCCAATTGCTGAAAGTTAATAAAATTCACTGGTCAACAAAATTTTGTAACAGGAAAGGTGATGGCTAATTCTAAATTACCCACATCATTTTATAACCATATTTATTTCGATTCCATCAGATCTAGTTTTCGTGTTACAGCTACTACCCACAAAATTAAAAATTAACCGACTTTAAAAAAGTCTGTGGGACAATTGTCGATAGTTTCCGAACGGATTACACCAAAATAAACAGCTGTAAAAAATAATCTGTGGTCGCAATGTCAAACAGAAGTTTGCTTCATTTCGTATGTCCTTGTATGAAATTTAGTGTTTATTTATGTGTTAAATACATTTGATTAATTAAATATTGTTGGAAGTGTAATATATTAAAATTTTCTAGAAAATGTGTGCTTTCTAATGGTCGTAATATTATGTTATAAAAGTTGAGTAACTTTTAAAATTTAATAAAAGAAAAGTCAAAGACTAAAACTTGGCCTTGAGTTTAACACTAATGGCGGTTTAATTACGCTTTCCTCAATAAAAGTTTATTGAAATCGTTTAAAGTTTATTGAAATCGTTTAATACTAGAAGATAAACTAATAAACAATAATTAAATTTAGAAAACAAACCTACTACGTTCTTATTTTTATGTTCTTAATGTCTAAACAAAAATATGGTATGCACGTACAAAACGCCGAGATGGCCGAGTCAGCTAAAAAAGGTATTTATTTCAAAAATAATTTAAAATACTTTAACCTTATAAATTATAAATATATTTATTTTATTTTAAAAGAAATATAGTTAATTATATTTGAAAAATAAAATCATCAATTTGGGTTGCTAATTTTATTCACAAATAATATAATTCCCGGAAAATCGCGGAAAATGTCAACAATTTTTCGCAAATTCTCAGGTTTATCAAACCCCAAACAGTCATTATAGAAAAATTAAAACCTTTATATGACATATATACATGTAAAACATATATATGACGCCTGGGAGAAGTCTTATGATGCTTTAGGTATTTTCTGTGACTTATCTAAGGCTTTCGACTGTGTCGATCATGATACACTTTTACGGAAATTACATCACTATGGCTTAGGTAAACTAGGATTAGATCTTTTCACATCTTACTTAAATAATAGAATACAAAGAATTAATATTAATGGAAAATTGTCTACAGGATCTGTCTTAAAAATGGGCGTTCCGCAAGGTTCTATGCTTGGACCCGTTTTGTTTCTAATCTACATAAATAATTTACCACATCTAGTTAAAGATCAACATGAGATAGTTTTGTTTGCCGATGACACTTCGCTTTTATTTAAAGTGAAACGACAACAGACTAGAACTGACGAAGTAAACTTGGCTATCTCTAAAGTGGTCCGTTGGTTTGATATTAATAACTTACTCCTTAATAGCCGCAAAACCAAATATGTTAGATTTATAACCCCGAATGTAAAGGAAGGAAAAACCACGATAAGAGTTAAGGAGGATCAGGTAGACCTTGTGGGCACTACAAAATTTTTTGGTATAACACTAGATTCTAAGCTTCAATGGGGCCCACATATTATTACATTGGCAAAGAGACTAAGTTCTGCAGCTTATGCCGTTAGGAAAATTCGAGAACTGACAGATATAGAAACTGCCAGATTAGTATATTTTAGTTATTTTTACAGCATAATGTCATACGGTATTTTACTATGGGGACATGCTGCCGACATTCATACTATCTTTGTGCTGCAGAAAAGAGCTATTCGTGCAATTTATAATTTAGGTAGGAGACAATCACTTCAAGAAAAATTTAAAGAAATCAATATATTAACTGTAGCAAGTCAATACATTTATGAAAACATAATTTATGTTCATAAAAATAAAGACCAATTTGTCAAAAGAAGTGATGTCCATAGTATAAATACTAGAAATAAAGATAAACTTGTTCATCCGTATTCTAGGCTCCAAAAAATACACAATTCATTTCTGGGTCAATGTGTGCGATTCTATAATAAAATCCCGAATCATATCCAAGATCTAAGTCTTAATAAATTTAAGAATGTAGTAAAACAAAAACTTATCCTAAAGGGATATTATACTATTGTAGATTACACGAATGATAAAAAGGCTTGGGATTAACTGCTTCTATTCTCAGGCTGTTTCAAATAATGCTAGTTTATGCACTTTTTATAATTATATGTGCTACTGTATTATTTTATTTCTAAGTTCTAATTGTATTATTGTATACTTTCTATCTTTTTTTTTTTTCTTCTCTTTTTTTTCTTCTTCTGTCTTGCTTGTTCTCATGCTTGTCTTCTACTTTTCTTTTCTTTGATTATTATTTTTTATAATGTATAAATGGTGTATTATCCTGTCTGGTACTGTCAAATATTTTAATTGTGTATATGATTTATGTTAAAAGAAATATTGTAAACAACCGAATTTTAAAAGAGTTGCCATGAGTTTCTTTGCCAGGTTTCTTCTCATTGGCCCAACCATTTGGAAACTGGAATTTATGGATCAACACAGACAGACAAGTAGATTTGAGTAGTAGATTGGTTTTATTTTTCTTCTCTAATTTACATTGGACAATACAACGCGGTTTTTTTAGTGCTGTGGCGTTTGTCTGTGTCGATCTATAATTTTAACTATAGCTTCAATTTCAAGTAAATTCTAAGAGACGATTTCAAACAATTTGTGATAAATTTTATGAAATAAAGCATTTTGAAGTTTGAAGTTTGGTAGGCGCTTGGCTGTCCCCTGACACAGTTTGAGTTCATGAGCGGCGGTTACCGTTTACCTCGAGGTAGACCGCTTGTTCGTCTGCCGCATTGTGGCAATTAAAAAAAACTTACCTCAACCATACAATAAGAAACGAAACATGTCACTGGCCAAGAAAATTTTTGTGAATACATTAGCAATTTCTTGTAAGCAATGGCGAAATCTTCCAATAAACTGAAACAATTTATTTTTTTTATTTTTCGTTATTTTAAAGCATACGTCTTATTATGACTAACTTTTATTACTCCACCTTAACTTTGGCCCGTTTCACATTCAATGTTATTTGGAAATGTGACTAAAATAAATAATATAAGTATTTGCTAGAAAAATTTATCACGTAAGTAATATAAATTATTACCTCTGGTCATCGTAGTGTTAGCAGATTAAATTACCGTCCGCTTAGATGCCCTGATGTAAGTAAGCTGGCTAAATATCAACTGTGATCATCATAATAGTATATTTCTATAAACTAAATATGGATTTTTTTGCATTATTTTCCACTTAAAATCCCATAGTATGAAGTCCCATTAAAAGTCGCAATTTAAGTAAAACCAGCAACAACCTTATGAAATTTGCTTTAGCACGTGGCTTTAGTCGTAAGGACGTTGGTACTCAGATGACCAGGAAACTCTATATTTTTCTGTATAGTAAGTAATCTACGCGTTCAAATCTTATGTTTTTCCTATTTCTTGGCCCGCATAGACATAAATAGAGAGAGAGAGAGGATATAACCTATAAACTATCAAGTTATTAGAATCAATATAATACCTGTATAGACATTGATGATGTTTAATAATTTCACACATTCGATGCTTGATTAAATATGAGAAACGTCTTATTTCTGCTTCATCTCTCGTTGGGTAAATGTCTACTAAGAGATCTTGTAACTTCCATGTAATAAGATCAACTTTCGAAGTGATTTGGCGTATCCAGACAATTTGAGTTTGTGTTATAACTTTAATAATTTAATAAAGATTAGTTAAATAACAATATTGATAACTATAATTACAAGTAGTTTATTTATTTTCTAAAATAATTAACAAGATTGGGAAAACCCTAAAATATTATGTAAACTGATGCAGTTAAGTGCCCCATACCTTTTTCAACCGCGAGCTGTTTCCTACCACGAACGAATAAGTGTAAAATTGAAATAAAATTGTACGTAAATATCATCATAACTAATTATTATTATGAAATACATTAAATAAAATATGCTTCTATTTATTTTGAGTGAGTTCTATAGAAAGAGTGAACCAATAATCTGTGTGTCTTACTAATTCAAAAAAAAAATGTATACGGGAGTTAAAAGAACACTTAACTTTGAAGTATTGTAACGTAACATAATGTAGAAAAGATCTGGAAAGTCATAAACCGGTTGTAGAAATTTAGATCTATACTATAAGTAACAGCGCAGGACCTAGTTCTGTGGCGCGTGTTGGGGGAGGCCTATGTCCAGCAGTGGGCTGCGATAGGCTAGTTGATTGATTGATACTATAAGTAAAACCACACATCATAAGAAAATAACATATAAGTACTTATTTTAAATACCGGTCAAGTGCTCTGACGCATCGCATCTTTGCAGGAATATTAATACTTTGACAGCTGAGACCTGACGTCATCGCATTTTGGCGGGAAAAGAAATAGGTTTTTACGGAACTGTCGTCGATGCGCGAGTCAGACTTACACTTATCTTGACATTTTTTTCTGCTAAAATGTATTGCTGAGAATTTAGATATGTTAACATGTATAGTATACACAGAAGTTCTAGATGGATAACTAAAATTATATACCTACATACTAATTACATCGTACTCATTTCGCTGACCAACAAAGTGGGTACGAGTCAGCAGCAGCTAGTAGGTATAATACAACCATTACTCACATAAATAAACATAATGATAATGAATTGCCACAATAACACATAGAGTGAAAAATAATTCATAGTATGGCGTTGCATAAACATCTAAGGAAAACCACCATATTGGAAATAGCAGAGGTCTCTGTTTCCCATCTCCTGGTGTATGAGTAGCAAAATAAAAGAGTAATGCTATTACTGACAATAAAACCATTCCAGTCCCTAGAGAAGTCATGAATACTGTACCAGCAATGCAAAGCTTCCAGGTCACTACCTGAATCTTGAAATATCTTTCTCTGAAAAATAAATGTTAGACGATTTAAATACTAGGTTTCCTTTATTTCTATGTTTAATATGCTGGTATACTTATAATGGTCCAATCGTGTGGTCCAATTGTTATCAGTTTCACAATTTACTTCATTCTGTTGTTAATTTAACTTAATTTTATTTGTTACAGTTGTACAAGATTATTCTTTCTGGTTCAAACCGCTTTAACGGTTTGACTGTGGTCTGTATGAGGTTTGACTTTGGTCTGTATGAGAGTATTTTGAAGTCAATATACATGGCTATGCCTATGAAGAAGTAGACCACAGGTTATACCTGCACAAGCAAATATTTGTTTAAGGCTAAGGCTATTAATAATTAGAGTTTTATTAAAAGATTGTAAGCTTGCCCCTGCAAATTATTCTGGTTAATAATTTATTTAACGATGATTTACCGATATTTTTCTCCTTTAGTACAAATATAAAGAAAATCTTCTTTCATAGAACGTAATAACTCATGAAACTGTGCTACGTTTATTCTTGTGACAGATATTTCCAATAGTTCATAAACAAGCACGACTACATAAGTCCCAGCGTCGGTCATATGTGCTATGTCAAATGTATCTATTCCATGATATAATGATGCAATGCATATTATCACAGCAATAGCTGTAGTCAAGAAAATAAAGCCATTTTGATTCCACCATCTGTAAATGTAAATTCTTGATTGGGTATAAAAAAGTACCAAGTATTACACAGGGTGTACCTACATAATAATGGCGCTAAGGTTTAACAAAAAACAGAGCAGAGCTTTACTAAGCAGAAACAAAAAATATTATCGAAAAATACTTATCTGTTTACGAGATACGACTATTTAAATTATCACTTATTTTAACAGATTTCCGTCATAAAACCAATTTGAATGAGTGGAGTTAAAGATTATATAAATAGGGGAACCTGGGGACACTTGATCCTTAAGGGAGACTAGGTACACGAGATTTTCAGAACTTGTATGGGTGATATTAAATTTTATAATGGCAATATCGGTTGTCTATGGTACCCGCTAACTTTCTAAAGTTGGTACACCTGTCAAATTTGACGCGTTTGTAAATGGCGGACGACCGAGTGTTTGTTGTTGCAAAGAGAAAATTTCCGTAAGTTTACATTTTGATTAAACATTAATGTAAATATGGCTTTTAGGTGTGTATGAATTTAATTCGAGGCGTTATCTATATAAGTAGCGATTTGTAGCGTAGAAAAGTGGTAATCTAACAGACGTTTGAAAATATTCTTGTTTATAACCTCAAACGGTTCAGGGTACACTTGGTCCACTTAGCTAAGGGAGACTTGATCCGGGAGAATCAAATGTCCCTTAACTACTTTTAACTTTTATTTTCAATTAATTTCAGATTACTGATATGCCCAGAGTATACAAAACAAGAGAAGGTGCCAGAAAAAGAGTACCAATCGATGAAGAGATTATTTTGCTAGAACACCTAAATGAAGCTTAAACGTAACTTGAAATTTTGTTTTACATGTCCCGGGTTCAATTCAATAAGATATTGTTTTAAGTCTTTATCTTAATTACGTTTAAATTATATTCAGGGTGTGATTGCGAGACATTTGAGTTCTTTTATTATTGATGATATAATTTTGTTTTGAGTTTGTTTTTGTTTTTTAAATACGAAACGGAAGTTTCACATTTAGCAATTGATTTATGTATGGAGACGGTGTGATATGCCTATGTTATGTGATTTTGAAAACAATATAAATAGATTATCGTATTCTAAAAACATTTTTTATTTATTTCCTTAGTAATAGTATCACGTGAACCTAGATATGGGAGACTTGAACCCCAGGACCAAGTCTCCCGGATATACGGGACACTTGATACCTTTCTCTATTTTTACTTTTAGTCAAATAATTATGAAATTTAGGCACTTATATCTTTGGGTCTTACATCAATTATAGGCAAATGAATTTCACGTATTTCGGTACCAATATCTTTTAAAATGGATAGTCACTAAGGAAATTAGGAATGAAAAACAAAAGAGGGGATCAAGTGTCCCCAGGTTCCCGTATTCACGGACATCTCTACACAGCGCCATCTGTTCTCAAAGTAAGCTAGGCTCAACCTGCTAGTGTTATGGGTAACAGAACAACGGATATTAGTACTTATGTACTTTTTTTTGTAAATACATACACATCTATTACTTATAATAAAACTGTAGAGAGATCAATTCTGTACATTGAATATATGTTCAAAATTAATATTGGAGGATGAATGGTGATCGATACTAATGCCAAAAATGCAATCAATAAATTTTTTGTCTGTCTATCTGTCTGTCTGTCTGTCTGTCTGTCTGTATGTGCACGCATGGGTCAAAAACTACTGAAGGCATTTTAACCAAACTTGGTACGATTGTAGTCCATACTCCCGGGCAGGTTATAGGCTGTATAACATAACGCTAAGACACATAGGAGCTGAGCAGTGACGAAAAATTTGAAGCAAGTCAGTTGACAAAAAGCGCGTTCTAGCTCTTATCATCGCATACGTTGATCATACGCCAAAAATATGTATTACAAAAATAATGGTCTTCAAAAGATGTACAAAAAAGTCATAAATAGTATATATCTATATTTTATATATTAGCCACAATAACGTGTTTAATCGTTAGGGTTTTCTTCAAAGTGTATTAAATACATAAATATATTGTAATTTGCATAGACATATCTTTTTCAAACTCCCATATTTCAAAAGTACACTTTAATATCTTATTCATAAAAAAAAAAATTATAGAAATCGGTTGATAAACACACAAGATATAGATGAAAGAAAATTTCCAAATGTCGCCGCGCCGGTATGAGTACGGCTGTACGGTTGATTTTTGTTTAACGTCCGAAACGGCCAACCGGTGCATCTATATAATTTCATTCACATTGACTCTTAATGCGAACGGACGTGGTTCTTATTGACTCTTTTTGGAATAAGCGCGCTTTAGATATTAAAATACATAGATACGTAGTTTTTAGGTATTAAGTTTAAAGTAGGTAATCTATCTATCTTCTATACTATAATAAAACTGTAGAGGTCGAAATGTCTGTTCTTTTCGAAAATTCAGATAAAAATTATCTATAAAATCTAGAAAAAAGTCAAAAAGCAACAACACTACACACTTACAATTTTTAGAATTAATGTCTATCTGTCTGTCTGTCTGATTGTTACCGCACATCTTTAAAACGAATTAAAATATAATCTTAAGACCAATACATTGTATTGTAGCCTTTCTTATTAGGCTTAAACTGAGGTATGTTTTATCAAAATCGGATAAGTATTACTCGAGATATCGCTAGATCTCTTTATTAGAACAGTCCAATACAAATCAGGGTTCATGAAAAATGGATTTTGTTCAATGTTGAATGAATTTAAATTTCGTTTCTTTTGTTCACGAGATGGCGTTACCAGTAGTAATCGTAAAATAAATGAGTTTTTAAATAATCTATAACTATTTTATTATTAAGTGCTATTAATAAGTTATTCCTTTTAAATGTTAATAAAATTAACCATGAATCGTATGTGTAATATCAATTATAAGTCTTATTAAATTGAATCAATTATAAGTTTACTTGATTGTTATATTTTTGTGTTTTTCGTAATTGAAACAATTTAATTAAATATAAATTGTATTAGTAAGCTATTAATCTAAAGTAAAATTATTCTTTTGGTAAGTATTCATTTAGTTTAAACTGTAGTAGTTACTGGTCAGCGTAAAAGTATGCAACAGACTCCACCTGTTTTTATTAATGTAAATAAATACAAATACAAATAACCTTTATTAGTTAATCACAGATACAAAACATCTGACAAAAATAAATAGTCTTTTCCTGTATTGCTAATATTGGCGTACAAACTTCATTTTTTAAAGTTAAACTATACCTATACTTAATCATAAATATTAAATTGAATTAAAATAACATTCCTTTTCTCACAATCTTATTATAACTGCAATTATAACACACTTATATAACTATTTAATAATTAATAATATATTGGTACAATATAACAGACAACATAATAAGTAACACGTTTTTTCTTTATAAAATCATTTTACACATTATTGCTATTTGTCAACAATAAAAAAATACAAAACTGACAATAAAATATAGAAATACAATCACAAAACATTAAATTTTTATTCAAAGTGTTTGTGTTTATTTTATTAAGTAATTCAAAAATACTGCACGCAGTTTATCTATAGATAATAATAATAATATAGTCGAGTCTAAGTTTAGTCAAATATTTTTTGCTAGATGGTAAAAAGGTGTGAGGTACAATAATTTATCTCAGCATTTTTTTTACAAAAGACAAATCCCACACTAGCCTTTAAAAATATCAATTGATATTTTCTTGATGTTCTTGATGTTCTTTGTGTCCGTTAAATTTAACGGACACAAAGAACATCCAGACTAAGGACAATAGTTTGTGTATCACAATTGTCCTCCATGGGAATCGAACCCGCGACCTCATGCACGCCAGCCATGTAATGCGACCGCCGCGCCACCGAGGCAGGTAATTCTGCCGCACCATAACGTGGCGTGCAAATGTATTCATTCATAATTAATTAGCGATTATCCGTGTGGTGACGGAGTAAGAATACAATATGTCACCTCCCCATCTCACCCCATGGGTGGCGTAAAACCGACTAAGGGACTATCGGTGAATATTATCTTCCAATCTATCCGTATATTATCAACCAATCCGACTGGCCAGCGTGGTATTAGTAGGCCAAGTATTCCTCCGTCACGGGAGGAGGCGCGTCCTTGCAGTTATGATGAAATAAGCGATGTCATTTATTTTAACTTACAAATTTGACAACAGATGGCATTGTGCCTGTGACGTCATTTTCAGTATCGCGGTGTTAAGATTTTCCTTGAAAGAATGACGTTCGCTCATGTCTTTCAGTATAAGTTTAGACGCAGTCTTCATAGATATTTTATTTACTATTTATTTACTTTGAAAAGGTTTTGGTTCGTTCGTTAATTTTACAATTCGTTTGTAATGAATGTAGGTATATCTGTTCGTTATAAGGTTTTAAAAACGATTTTTCAGTATTAAATCGAATTGCGAAGTAAGTAACATCCGCCACGCGAACGAAGTCGCGGGCACAGCAGCTAGTTATACATAAAAACAAAAAAAACGTAATCAACTATAATTTAATTAAATTTTAAAAAGCTAATTTGTTCTTGATAATTACAGAAGGTAAGTGAAAAAACAAGCCGGATTGGGCCGGCCTAATTTAGCCTACAATACTTAAGGTATTCAGCTGATGGTTTAGTCAAGACCTTTGGCTCAATTTTACTTTTTTTTTAGAGATATAATATCTGCCTAGTAGCAAGATAGGGTGGTGGTGTTATGTATTCTTCGTTCATTTCTACACAAACTCTTTAGAGTAAACTAGAGTTAGAGTAAACAAAATTATTAGTTATAACTTACGTCACTTCCGTATTTCCAATGTTAGCAACTTTAAAATATACCATGACCTTATAAAAAGTTATATGAAAGTCGAACGGATCAACAATTCCTGTTTGGTAATTAAAATCTTCCTTCATATAGAAGGCTTTAAATCAACTCCACATTCTAGCGACTGTTCGGACCTGTTAGCGTTGACTGATGTGATAAATGACTGCATATGTAATGTCCATGTTTCATTCTGTATATCAAATTCTATGAAATGGCTATTTATTTAAATCTTAATAATAGTCTCGTTTTAACTTCAAAAAATATAAGAATTAAAAGCAGTTCAGGATGCTTGCAGTTCTTCAGAAGGCATTGGAGAGAGCTAGATGCGCTTATGATTGCACACTGAAAGTGGCCTCTGGCAGGCTTCATAACACGCACAACTGATTCTCCGGAATAGCGCCCGCATACCAAACCACGCAAGACCTAGAGTGAGCAGACCTCTCTCGCGACTGACCATGAATAACTCGAAAAGTTTTATTGTTGTACTTATTAACAGTAAATGTATACGTCTTTTGGATGTTGAATTATTCGTAATTATTTATAGAGGCGCTTTTATAATTTTTTGTGTGCTGTCGTTGCCACTTGCCAAAAGAATAAACACGCCGTCAAAAAAATACAATCATTTTGTATAACTTTTTAAAGTGTCAAAATATAAGTAAGTAAGTATCAGCTAACTCAACTAAACATACAAGATAAACTAGCTCTTTGCATAGGTTAACTATTAAGGTAACAAACTTCAACAGCTTCATGATTACCATAAAAATATGAAACACGTAATAGAAACTTTGATTAAATTCTTGAAAACGATTTGTACTATTATTATTCTTGTCTTTTATTACGTATGTTCAATACAGCCATTTTGTTATCAAAAAGTATTTATTATTACACGAGTAATATGTCAAGGTATCGCCTTTAGCTATATCATTAGCTAATGGTTGTGAAAAAGCTTGAATTCCCCAAAGCTATCGTAGGTATACCATTAAGCACGTTCTATCTTTTTTTTATGGTATCTACAGGCTGTCCATAGTGCAATTCAAAAACATACAAATGTTCAACTTCATTTTAATCTCAATGCCTCTAATCCTGTTACAATTTTCTTAAGCACCCATTTACTTACACTACAAAAAATATGTGATGTAGTATCCCATAATGAAATATTAATAACACTGGCCGTGATAACAAACTGATTAATCAGCCAGATTGAGTGAAACTACGAGCAGTATAACCTGTGCCGTATCGATAAGCAGAATAATGTTCAATAGCATACTGCCTTAATTTTTATTATCAGTCACCATAACAGCCCATTAATGTCCCACGGCAGGGACGGGCCTCCTCCCATGACGGAGGGATACTTGGCCTGCTAATACCACGCTGGACAGACGGATTGGTATAGGGTTTCATTTCAAGTTTACCTACTTTTTATTTCTTAAAGAAAATATTCACGGGTAGTCCCTTAGTCGGTTTTTAAGACACCCATGATGAGGTGACATAATTATCGTATTCTTACTCCGTCACCACACGGAGAATATAAAATATTTTCAGTAATATCTGTAATCTAACTGTAATTGTATGAATTTATAATTTAATGTAATTTAATCTCTATTGTAATTTGCTAATTAATCATTTTTAACTTAGAGACTAGATCTTTAATTTAATTGCAATTAGTGGTTAACTATAATTGAAGTGATACACGAACTGCTTTAATTACTTTATAGTTGAGATAATTGTGTGTATAGCCTTTGTTGTAAATAAATAAATAATTAGGTTAAACTACTTAATTAGATTTAACTACTTCGTATACTTGGCGTTTTATGAGTTAAACATCCTCCTTCTAACATCTCCACCTTCCTTTGTCTTGTGCCTCTTTCTTCTCGATAGAAGTAAAGGGCAACCCAGGTTGCGGGCAACATTTGCCAGATCTTTGTTCACACTTTCATGCATGGATTCTATCAAAATTTACAATCCGGTTATAGTTTTCAATGGTAATGATAATGATTAAGGTGTAAATAAAATCAATTCTAGAAACACCAATAACTGTTAAGTGACAGTAATGACTGACAATCGTAATTTAGTGGACTGTCAGTCCGGACGCACAACGAGTTCACTTTATCGGTATCCGAAAACAACCGCGCCATCCGATCACAAGCATTTGAATATTTTGATATGCGTACCTACACTAAGCACGCATGCCACGGTTTTTCATCTTAACCATTTTTAACTTCCTTTAAGACCACGATGTTGAATTTGCAAAATGTTTACTCATAATTTAGAAATTCAACAATTTCAAAATGTTAAATTTGCAAATTTGATACTTTTTTAGAAAGTTTACCATCGAGTTTGTTTTCATTGTTTTAATAATAATATACTGTCCGCTAGCGACAGTAACATTTTTTGCTAGTTATAAAACTCTTTAATATCTATTGCATTACCAATTTATGAAGTAACAAAAGAAATCTGTGAAAGAAATTCTGTCTGTATACTTATTGAATTAAAAAAATGTTTATGGAAGTCTTTTTATTATACGACAGGCCTATTTAAAAAATATATCTTTATTTAACTCAAAATTTTAAAAGGCATTAATGGATTTTTTATTGGTTTAAAGTTGGGTACTAACTTACGTATAATATACATCTGCTCCTGTATAGTATCTCCTTATACACAGCTTGACCTATCTATTAGTCCTCTTGTGTTCAAAGTAGGGCTCTTTGTCATTAGTCATTCAACAAAGAACCTCGATGTTCATGTTAATAGAAATGGAGGTACACTCTGAATAGCCTAATTCAGTGAGCACTAAACAAAATGAAACATGCCTGTTTCTTTGAAAAAGGAGATTTTTAATTAAGTTATCTGATAAACAATTAAAGTTAGTTAGGTAGTAAAGTAAAATAAGGGTAGTCGTACTCATTATGCCAAAGGTTTGACCGACGGCGACGCGACGCTGAATTTAATGTATTTTCGACTTATCAATCTAGTATATACTTAAACAAAAGTACTACTTTTTGATATTATGTTAAACAATGTATAATATGGAAAAATCGCAAACAGTATCCGGAAAATGTGTACCTACATGTGGTGCGTGAACGCGTTAGAAGATGAGTAGAGAACTACAATAAACTAAATTCTCTGTCTCTGACTAATATATCAAACAAAAAGCTTCATAAAAGACCATAGGACCTTGATTTTTTTAAGTATAGACGTGTTTTATGCAAAAATATGCACTAACACAAGGGAATTTTGGTAGTACTTAAACGGGTAAAATAAGGAACGTTCGACTAAAACTCCGTCTTAATTAAAAAAGCTTAAAAATTCGAACACATTTAAAAAGAAAACATCATGTAATACATCGTTTTTGGAGGCGAAACAGATATTGATTTTTATTTTACCATGAGACTTTTAAACAAACTGCGAAAATATAATTTACCGTTATACGAATATACGTGTATAATACGCGAAAGCAAAGTCCAATAAACTAAATAAAATACACAATTTAACTAGAAGAAAATAGAAGTTTTTAACTCAGTAGAAACCTAATACAAAAAGGAGTACGATGTAAAGTAGGACCGTAATCTTGCCTAAACTAAAAAGAAAATTTAAAAAAGTTTTTTTCTGTATTTGTATTCGTTTAAGTTTATTCAGTGTCTAATTTACATTTTTCCCCTTTCACATTTTCCAACGAAGTTACCACAATTGAGGTTTTCCTTGTATAAATATTTTGTTAATTTAATGAAAACAAACGATTTTATTTAGTCTATTTCGTCTAAATTAATCGCTCTTCCTCAATTAAAGAGAGAAGAACATTTGTAAAAAAATATAATTAAAGTCAATGACATTAGTACCAGTTATACTTACCACCCAAGTGATACTGATCTTCAGATTGGTTGCTAAAGGCAGTTTTTACAGTTGTTATGGAGCAACTGCTTTACAGGCTTGTGTCAGGACTGGAAGGATTTTAAGTGCGGTAGTCGTTTCAATAAGGCTACAACTAAACGGGCATACATATTTACTCGCCAAACACATAACTGTACAGACAATGTAATAGCATAATCAATAAGTATGGATGTATCTTAGACTTAATTTTAACCAATATTGATGAAAACAATATTGAAATAAGTTCCGATGTTGACCCTCTGGTACCGATGGATGCTTACCACCCGTCATTAGAGATCTTATTAAAGTTACCAAGAAGCAAAACTGTTAAGAAAAAACTACCGACCAAACAGACACACAACTTATGCCTTGAATGGAATTTTTATAAAGCGGACTTTTATAGTCTATAGCATCAGTTTTTTGCCTATCCCGCAGCCTGGCGTTCTTCCCAGGCCCACAATAGCCCTACCGCTAGAGGAGTTCATTTTTGTAACATTATTTTACAAGGTAGTCACGATACAGACATACTTTTTGATAAGCCCTGTGTTTTTAAAAGTAATTTATTAAAATATATTAATAGTAAGTAATTTTTCTTTCTGTAATTCTGTAAATTTTATTTTAAATGTATATTGGTATCGAATAATGTATAATTGTTATGTTTAATTTCTAGTTTAATTAAAATCATTGTGTAGCTTTAGCATGCAAGCGCTTTGGTGTTTACACTGTAAGTTTGTTATGCTTAATAATAATAAATAATAACTCTACTCAACGTAGGTAAGGTACAAACATTGAAATCATTAGTTATTTCAGTCAGTCCAGACAGGAATCTATTTGCGCTCAGTGATCAATACCTAGCATGTCGCAGTTCCAAAAATAAATATTATTAGTGGTGGTGTGGTGTAGAGTTTGCAAGTATGCAGTTGCCGAAATCGTGGGTTGATGAACCTTACGTGATATTTTGATATGTTCGATGTACAAGTGCTTATTTAATTGTTTTATTCTGAGATCGTATTTGAATTTTGTTTAAAATCCCTGTGAATCATATTAAATATAATTCACATACAGTAAAAAATTTAAATATTCAAAACAAACTTTTAACAATCTAACGTGTTACAATTTTAGAACGCGTTGAAAACTTACACACAATATAAAATATCAACAATTCAAATAGCAGTGACACAAACGACGGGCGGACATGCATGACACGTCCGCTAGTCACCACCACCGACTTTTGAGTGACATCTTATTTCCTAGCGACACTAGCGCCATACACTTAATAGCCACGTGCTATGCTATTGAACGTTACAGGAAATCGCACTGTCCCATTTACATACACTACATGCCTTTGTTACCTATTTTAAATAACCTGTCGTTCTATGGGCTTGCTTATTTTCTGTTATTTTAGATACACTTTAAGCCGATATATGAATACGGGGGTAGTTTTATTTCTTATAATATTACTTCCAAGGAAAATGATCTAGAAAAGAAAAGACCAACATCACACATACTGAGGGCAAACTATTTAAAATATGCATAAATAACCTAAAAATCTCTCCGTGTGGTGACGGAGTAAGAATACAATATGTCACCACCCCATCGCATCCCATGGGTGTCGTAAAACCGACTAAGGGACTATCCGTGAATATTATCTTTACGAAATAAAAAGAAGGAAAACTTGAAATTAAACCCTCTACCAATCCGTCCGTCACGGGAGGAGGCCCGTTCCTGCAGTGGGACATTAATGGGCTGTTATAATGAACCTAAGAATGTCTTCTTTTTTATTCTACCCCTAAGCTTACAATGGACAAGGAAGAATATATCAGACGACTGATTTAACCAGCTTTTCTCTGCGGATAAAATGTGTAGCTGAAATTATTTAATAAAAATCCTGTTTCTTTCGCGAATTATGTTTAAAGGTACAAAAAACTGTTTTAGGTTAAAATAATATTAGAATATTCAATATTTGTTACTGTTATGTAAAGCCTTCCCAAATACATTCAGCCTTTCCTCGCATTTAAAATGATACTACCTTTTGAGTAATCCCCGCCGATGTAAAGGTAAATCAGGTAGGCATTGACCAATTTCACATTACGTATATTAGGGTCGAGAAAAGGGTAAAATTTTTGGTACTAATAGGAAAAAAGGGTCGAACATGAAAAAAAGATAAATGCGAAATCAACTAATTTGGCTTATTTTACGTTCTGTACTCTCCCCTTTTGAGGGAAAATTTAAACGAAACAGCAAAAAATAAATCTTATTCGTTGTCAGTTGCACATACATAGGATTAGACCACGGGTGTTATGAAGGTTTTGTCATATATTTTACTGGTTGCCTTTGTTTGTTTTATTCCGGCAACATAATCCACAGAGTAAAAAAAATACTTTAACAACCTTCAATGACTAATGTTTTGGTTTTCCCCTAATTTTAACTTAAAACAATAAATTAGGTAGAAATTCTTTGTATTAATAATTTAAAAAATTAGAAGAGTTTCCCCGAAATTTATGACCGTTTTAGAAGGAATAAAACCACTAATACAATATTATTTTATTAGTGGTTAAAATATTTCCTACAGGTATAAGTAATTATACTATAATTTGTATACTTATAAGTACAGCTGTATGAAGTAGTACTTTTAGCAATAAAAATATAAACGCTTTTTAACGGGGGATGAACTTCATTTGTTTTAGCTAATTATTTTTTTCACCTTGTTTGAAACCATTTCTTTATTGTAAGATTACTTAGAACTTAACGGCCTGAACTTAACGGTTATACACACCTCAACAAAGTCTAGGGATATTTTGTATAAAGTTGTGAAACTCAAAAAAACCTGTTTTATTTTTTTATGAAAACTTACTTTGTTAACCTTTTTCAACTATTCGAAATTTAAATTTGAAAAATAAAATTAAATAAAAGATTTACGCGGCCTAAACGTAGTCAAGTTCGAAATTTTCATTTACCAACAGTAAGTTTTGACTGCTTTTTTGTGTAAAATTTAAGTTAAATAACAATTTAAACATTTATTTCGAATAAATGATATTGTGTGCATCAAGCAGCGGCGCCATTTCATCGTAGATGAAATGTTAAGGGCAGCAGGCATGCTTCCAGCTGCGGGTACTAAGCGCAGTATTGCTGAAGAGATTGGAACAACACAAAATATGATACCAAGGTTATGGTCACGTTATCGTGCTACTGGTGAAGTGGCTGAAAGATACCACAGCAAAAAGTCTATCACCATTCAACGACATGATAGATTTTTGCATGTTTCCGCGAAAATACAGCCAAATGTAACTAACATGCAGCTGGTTTAGAGCTGAAATATAACTTAACGAGGTGCTAGTACTAATAATCTATTCCCGTAGGCTACAATTGGGCCAAATGTTTAAGCTCATGGACGATATCACCCATCCGCATAAAGCGAGAGTGATGTAGAGCTGGTTGCAGGAGCACGATGTATCCATTTTATGCTGAACCACTCAATTGCCTAACCTCAAAACCATAAAATACGCTTAGGACATGTTAAAAAGAAGGGCTTTGATGAATTTTCTTGCATAAAATTGCGATGGAAGGGCAACTTTTTTGTGTCCTGTCGGACCTGGAACAATACATCGCACCAAGACATAGATAATTTAATCCAAGCATGAAAAACCATTTCACGACCGGTATTTACGGTTTTTGGGATGTACTGACTACTGATTACTCACATAACAGTTAAAAACAGATTAATTTTAGCTTATTTTCACTTTTGCTTAAGAAACACATTCATTGTAAGTTTTACTAATTTTCCAAGTTTTTTATTTATTTGAATAAAAAATTATTTAAGCAAAAATAATACTTTTATTTAATTCTAGATTGTAGCCTGATAAATTCCCTTTATAAAAATACTCCAATAATTTTGGAGTTAATTGAGTAATTACCAAATATCCCTAGACTTAGTTGAGGTGTGTAGATAATTAGAATTTTGTTATTTTGTGAAAGATAAAGAAATTAATAGATAGCGAAACTTTTGATATGGTAGTATAAAAGTCTTACGCAGAAATAAAACCTTATGCATGTTGCGTTTATTTCACACATATACAAAATATCATTATTAACATAGTGCAAACAACTACGTACGAAAGTAAAATTATAATATAGAACACAAACAACTATAGCTCAAGCTGTAATATGCAAGTTCATGTGAAGAGCTCGTTCGGGATAAGGTACAGTTATTGCGGATGCAGGTTAACGTTTGTAGAGAACGACTTCACAGACTGTTGAATAACCAGTGCACTGAGGATGTGTACTAGTAGTTACCACTAAACACATGATACTAGTTTAAAGGATGTTCTAAATTATGTCACGAAGGTTATATAAAAGTTGTTGTTAGTTCATAAAACACGCGAAACCTGTGGTTTCGAATATATATAAATATTCCTCACACATTCACACAACGCCATCTAGTTCCAAACTAAGCAAAGCTTTTACTATGGGTACTAGACAACGGAGTAATATACCTAAATACTTTTTTTTTGTAAATACATACAATTATTAAACATAGAAAATGAATGCTTTTTATTTTGTTGTGCAATTTTGTATTGTTGGCCACCCACACGCCTTGGGTACAGTTTTGGTAGTTGTATCGAAGTCTCAAAAAGATGGAAGTCAAGTTTACCTACTAAGAACTGCAGTATTCTGCTGAAAAGTCCGAGATGCATCGCTTGATCCGTCTTGCTAGTGGTAAAATGTTATGCAGACCTATAACTGTCATGAGCCTAGTTTATGTGTCAGGGTATACTCGATTCAAAAGCAGGTATTAACTTTTTAAATTGTGAATAATTCTAATCTAACCTTCGTTGTAAGGGCAAGAAATTTAGGCCACTTAATACTTTTAATTCAATAACTAGTCAATCGTAAACACTTAATTCTAATAAAGGCCCTTTAACCTTCACCATAATGTGTTTTTTTTGTTGCCATGAACAATTCGGTGGGTATTATTCAATCACGGGGAAAATATTGACCGATATTTTTCGTTTGTTACTTTTGAACTAATCAGTTTCAGTTTCAGTTTCATTCATTTATTCAAAGTAGTACAATAATATTGTATCTTTTTGACGTCATTTAACACTACTTAATCTAAATTTAAAACATTTCAAAGTTTAGAAAACTTTACCACCGCCTCCAAAGCGCTAATACGGTTTACTGTATGTAAAACCGTCATGATTTTAGCAATAGCAGAAGGAGGACATACTTCCTTCATCCTTACTGTTCTTGAGCCGCAGTTGTGCTGATAATCAGTTAAGTTCTATCCTTAGGTTTAAAGATTATATAAAACTATTTTTATTAGATTCGTGATTTATGTTTATTTACAACTGGACGCTGCCTGCCACTTCGCTCAGGCATTATTATAAGTAAAAGATTTTTAAAAACACTAAAATACATATTTATTTCATGTAAACCACCTCTTTGTTAACTTAATTTCACCGTTGGAGAAATTTAAGGCTCTTAAAAGTGATCTTTAAAATAACGAATTTTTCATAAAACTCTCAATGGTTGTAAAAAAAAAAATATCGATTATATTATAGCTTAACAAAACCGGTTTCTCTTACCCTACAGTTTATCTATACTCGCACAAAAGGGGAGAGTATGATGGGGCTCTGAGTGGTAACCTACATAAACATCAACATGCAATCAATGTTTCATTTATTGCTCTTCCAAGTTTTATAAATCGCTATATTCAAGCTATACTTATCTATTACTTTACTTTTTAAATTGAAGAATAATAAAAAAAAAATAATAAATAAAAATCATTTATTTGTCATAATAAACCTTAACTATACAATTTTGACATATTATTAAAAAACAAATCAAATATAATTTAATGCCTGAACTAGGTAATCCTGTGTTTCAGGCTAAGATGCCTAGCGATTATATTTTCTTTATTTAACAATTCAATTTTTGCTGATTTGATAAATACAATTCTACTAAATACAAATTGTTATGTAATAGCTTATTTAAACTAATGGTAATACCATTAGTTTATAACCTAAAAACTTAAAACTATTTCTTTAATTAATTAACAATTATACATAATGTCAAAGTTACTAATATATAGATCATTATTTACATAATTATTACTAACATATACACCTACTACATTACATCATATCATTAATATGATTTTGTTACAATGAGTAACTTTTCTGTATCCTCGTAACTCATGTCTAGAAGGTAATTTTTAATAACATTTTTACAATTGTGGTAATTTAGTGAAAATATATTTTCTATTGCATTTATTCTATTGTATAACAGTGTGACCAGAAAAATATAAAATTTGGTTGCGAAAGCATGTTTAGTTTGTATATGTGAGCACACAATATCTTTGCGCCTTTTGTTAGTATGGTCAGTACAGTATGTTAACGCCTTGTGCCGTTTTAGTATAATACTCATAATAAATAGTTGTCGTACTGTTAATACTTTGCTATAAAGCTATAAAGCTATAAAGAAGGTTAGTGGGAAATAAGTATGAGCGAAAGGTAGATACTTTGAGTATCGCTCTTTGAGCTCTTTCCAGCGTTAGTAATATTGTTTTTCCCGCTCCACCCCAGGATGATATGCAATAGGTTATCACCGATTGGCATAATGCAAAATAAACTTTTTTAACAACATTTATGTCTGCTATATATCGCAGTTTCTTAAATACAAAAATTAACTTACGTACTCTACCGGCTAAATTTTCTATGTGATATTTAAAAGATAATGTTTCATCTATGATTATTCCTAAATATTTAATTTTATTAACAGATTTAATCTCAAGGCAGTCACATTGTAGGTTACTAAAAGGGACTTTGCAGTTATGGGCCAATAATATTGGTGTAAATTGCTCCGTTAGTGGTTTGCGCATGTTAAATTTAACATAGTTTGTTTTTGTCACATTAAGTGTTAGTAAATTTTGCTGTAGCCAGTTATTTACAATATTGAGTCCACATTGCGCGTGCTTGAAAACTTGTTGTTCTGAGTCAGCAGAAATAAAGTGCTTAGTATTTGTATTTATGTAAGTATTTAGTAAAAAATATTTAGTCTCAACTAAGTATAATGTTTAAGGCCGGGTTTTTGACGCGGAGCGGGGCCGAGAGATTTCACCGCTCCTCTCCGCCGAGCTCCGGGTCAGTGGAAACACTGACCACTTTTCACCGCTCTTCACCGCTCTTCTCCGCCCAGGTCCGCGTCAGTGAAATCCCAGCCTTAGGCCGCGTTTCCACTGACGCGGAGCGGGGCGGAGAGGAGCGGAGAAGAGCGGTGAAAAGGGCTCAGTGTTTCCACTGACGCGGAGCGGGGCGGAGAGGAGCGGAGAAAAGGAGTTTTGTGTTTCTGAAGCGGTGCGAAATGGGTTGGAAAGGAGCGGAGCGGAGCGGGGCGGGGCGGATAGTGCATACTTTTGGAATAGTGCATTTTTGCACTCAGTTACAGTCAATCTCTCAGAAAGACCGTACGTCATGTTGTCGTTGAAAAAGAAAAAAACAATAATTTTATATCTTTCTCTACTTGAAGACGAAGATAACGAATCAGATGAAGTAGAATTAACTGTTGCGACTTTTTTGGATTCGAAGAGAAAACATAGATTCTGGATTCGACAACATATAAAGTATTATTCTATGCATGGAGAATTTTCAACATATTTTCAGACCTGTGGTGATGAAATGTTCGAAACTTCATATACCCTATATGAAGTTTCGAACATTTCAAGAAAACTTTTCTATGAATTACATTGTCATCCATTCATTCTTCTCATCCATTTTGATACGTATGCACAGAATGACGTAACAACGATGACTGAAACATTGCGCGCGAGTCACGCGGCGCGGCGGCCGTCGTATGCAGACCCCCTCCCTCCCTCATCCCGCTTTGCTCTTCGGCTCGTCTACATAATCCTCGCTGTCCTCCGCACCGCACCGCCCCGCTATCCTCCGCTCTGTATCTCAATACTCGTTCTGCTCCGCACTGTATTGCCTCGCTGTATATTTTATATGAATATCCGCTCAACTCTGCTCCACTCCGCTCGTGCTGTTTCCATTGAAGCGGAGCAGAGATTTCGAGCATGGTGATTGGTCAATTGGTGCACCGCTAAGCTCCTCTCCGCCTAACTCCGCGTCAGTGGAAACGCGGCCTTAGGCCGCGTTTCCACTGACGCGGAGCGGGGCGGAGAGGAGCGGAGAAGAGCGGTGAAAAGGGGTCAGTTTTTCCACTGACGCGGAGCGGGGCGGAGAGGAGCGGAGAAAAGGAGTTTTGTGTTTCTGAAGCGGTGCGGAGTGGGTTGGAAAGGAGCGGAGCGGAGCGGGGCGGGGCGGATAGTGCATACTTTAGGAATAGTGCATTTTTGCACTCAGTTACAGTCAATCTCTCAGAAAGACCGTACGTCATGTTGTCGTTGAAAAAGAAAAAAGCAATAATTTTATATCTTTCTCTACTTGAAGACGAAGATAACGAATCAGATAAAGTAGAATTAACTGTTGCGACTTTTTTGGATTCGAAGAGAAAACATAGATTCTGGATTCGACAACATATAAAGTACCATTCTATGCATGGAGAACTTTCAACATATTTTCAGACCTGTGATGATGAAATGTTCGAAACTTCATATACCCTATATGAAGTTTCGAACATTTCAAGAAAACTTTTCTATGAATTACATTGTCATCCATTCATTCTTCTCATCCATTTTGATACGTATGCACAGAATGACGTAACAACGATGACTGAAGCATTGCGCGCGAGTCACGCGGCGCGGCGGCCGTCGTATGCAGCCCCCCTCCCTCCCTCATCCCGCTTTGCTCTTCGGCTCGTCTACATAATCCTCGCTGTCCTCCGCACCGCACCGCCCCGCTATCCTCCGCTCTGTATCTCAATACTCGTTCTGCTCCGCACTGTATTGCCTCGCTGTATATTTTATATGAATATCCGCTCAACTCTGCTCCACTCCGCTCGTGCTGTTTCCATTGAAGCGGAGCAGAGATTTCGAGCATGGTGATTGGTCAATTGGTGCACCGCTAAGCTCCTCTCCGCCTAACTCCGCGTCAGTGGAAACGCGGCCTTAGGATGCAGTACCTATACACCACCTACCTTACTACATCGATGGACACAAATGGTTACAAATGTAATTACCTACAAAGCTTCCCAATATAGCAATAGCTCCCTTTTTTCTGATTTCAATATTTATGTCCTGAAACTATGCAGATGTTTTCTTTTTGTTTTTACGACACAAAAAAAGAAAGAATAAATAAGAAAAAGACTTTAAATAACTACTAAACTAACACACTGAAACTACTTACAGACGAGACATGCCTGTAATAGTTTAATAGTTATTTAAAATCTTTACTTAAGTTCATAAATGTTACTTTACCTGCCCCGCCCAAAATTAAACCTCTTTGGCTTTGTTCTTAATAATTGAAACGTGGATTTCTAATCTTAAATATATCTTTTTTCGTTACTTCATAAGTTAAATCGTGTTGGAGTCAGCTGCTTGTCTAACCAACTTAATCAACTCAAGATGACAATCTACAAACGAATTTTACGTGAACGAAATGAAAATCTCTTTGCGGGTCGTTTGACTTGTCTAAAGCTTATCTTAATCCAAGTACTTCGCATTTTATCGAATTTTATATTATTTCGTATACTTATACCGGTAAAGTTTAAAGTCTAAAGACTGCAGAATACTTAAAATGCCAGTAGTGGTAAAAAGACTATAGAATACTTATAAAGCTAGTATTTTTTTTGTTTCTTCTTTGGAAATATTATCCTTAGCATTATTTCTGCTTTATTCATCTTTAAATGGTTCAGGCGCTTTAGATAAATAAGTAGGGAGGTATACGAGAATAAGAGATAAGATGTTGTGAAAATGTACCTAGTTTTACTCTGTCACACACAACATAGTGATTTATTTATTTACTTAAATGACGTTTTGTTCTAAAGCCATATAGATAAAAAACTTCTTCTTCTTAAAAAAACAACCAGTTAGATTTCAAAATAAAGAAAACATAATATTATTTCAAAAACAGAATAAAAGAATAAAGATTTAAATATCAGCTATTGTGAGGTTAAGGCACAAGTTGAACTTGTTTACTTATATACAAACTCTTTCCTTAATTACGTATAAATATTGTAACAAGTTACTTTTGTTTGCCAATCCGACACAGAGCATGTCTTTTCCATTAACTTTGATTTCATGAAACTTGGTAATAAATCTCAACTTCATATATTATTTGTTTTTGCCAAACTTGATTAGGAAAGTACTTAAGTATAAGAAAACATTAATTTAACTGTTGAATTTGCCTTTATTTGTTTTGTTGACTACATTTTGCAAATCAATTATTAATCTATTATCTATTTCTCACAAATAATTTTATAATTAATAAACCGACTCCAAAGTCAAAAGGTTGATACTGATTATGATATAAAGACACATTAACTACTTATGCTATTACAATAACGTATATCCAGTAGACCCACTACTGACTAGCTGCAGACATTTGACATACGCTAGAATAAGAATTTGTTGACATTTTTGTTCTTACAGCGTCTGGTCTCTGGTAAAATAATTGCTCACTCCATCAACACACAGAAAAAGTTTTTTCTAATTTGTGAAAAACTAAGAATAAAAAACTCTTGAAATTCTCGTCTTATGCGTGACGTCAAGTTGACTAAAGGATAGTTTAGTGATAAATAACTAAAAAAATGCTTTACCTATAGGGTAGAGAGAGCCCTTTTCTTTATATTTTAAGGGGTTCTGTTGTTGTTCACCAATAAACAACCAAGAATAAGATATTTTGACAGTTCAAATTAGACTTGTGATACCACATTCTCATATAGTATGTAACAAGACCTCGAAGTGATGGGAGAACAATTGAATAACTTACGTCATTAAGGTGTCGAGTTCCAAGTTTAAAACTTTACTAAAAGTAGTAATAAGTAGTAAGAAGTAGCGCCTCTTTGCTTATCCTACAGATAAAAACTACTAACTTATTGCTCCCTTTGATGGACTTTTTAGTTAGTTAGCACACAGTTTAAAATTAATTGCTTTAATTAGTAAACCACAAAACATTTTCTTTTTCTCCAAGGAAATAAGTATACTAATATTGATTTTTAGTAATATTTTATTAGTAATTTATTTACATAGCATAACAAACACATCCAACACTAATATGACTTATGTTATCTTATTTTATTGTAAAATTCTTTCAGTAAGTTTTAATAGTCTTTTCTACGGAACGAGACCTATTATATATAATGTATAATATATTATTATGTATAATATATATATTATTATGTATAATATATATATTATTATGTATAATATGTATGTATTTACAAGAAAAAGTATTTAAGTATGTTTATCCGTTGTCTAGTACCCTAGTACCCTGGTAATTTGAAACTAGATGGCGTTGTGTGAATGTGTGAGGTTTATTTATTTTATTTATTTATTAGTATTAGGTAATAGATAAGGAGTTATTGGTAGAGAAGGAAAACTCGCCAAGCGGTCTATCGTAGAATTAGTAGACCGAATTTCGCTCAGTCCTGTTTCTTCAGTAGAACTATTATTATCATCATCATAACAGCCCATTAATGTCCCACTGCAGGGACGGGCCTCCTCCCGGGACGGAGGGATACTTGGCCTACCACGCTGGCCAGACGGATTGGTATAGGGTTTAATTTCAAGTTTTCCTTCCTCTTATTCATGGATAGTCCCTTAGACGGTTTTTACGACACCCATGGGATGAGATGGGGTGGTGATATATTGTATTCTTACTCCGTCACCACACAGAGAACTATTATTATATTTTCATGAATCCATCTAAGAGGAATATTAGCTTTGGTACGAATATTCCATTTACGCAACATTTTCATAAATATTTTTGTTGGCTTATAAAATAAAATTCAACTTCCTATATTCGATATAAAAATCTACAGTATAAATCGGAAAAGAGTTTGTCACTTTTAATTTCCGTAATTCCTCTTATCCTATCGACGGAAAAATATACGAATATTTGGTATTTTTTAGCTCCATCACTTGGTGTACAATTTCCTGAATATATACGTATCTTTTCTTTTCGTTTTGCAAAAAAGACTACTCCCGCACTTAGGATTGAGCCAGTGTTGCTGTGACTTTTTCAGGCATGCAATTAATGGAGACCAACGGAATCTAAGCTCAAAACAATAATTGTTGAAATAATTTTACAACAATAATTTATCATCATAATCATAACAGCCTATTAATGTCCCACTGCAGGGACAGGCCTCCTCCCATGACGGCGGGATACTTGGCCTACTAATAACCACGCTGGCCAGACGGATTGGTATAGGGTTTAATTTCAAGTTTTCCTTCTTTTTATTTCGTAAGCATAATATTCACGGATAGTCCTATAGTCGGTTTTTACGACACACATGGGATGAGATGGGGTGGTGACATATTGTATTCTTACTCCGTCACCACACGGAGAGTACAATAATTTATGCCTATAGTGTGACCACAGGAGCTGTGCACCTCCTGAGGTATGCGCGCGGCGAGAGGGGGGTGGACATAATAGAGTACATGTTATATACTGGTATAGAATAAACAGTCTATGATGTAGCTACTAGCGACATCTGACGCAATATATTTAAGTTATTTGGCTGGTACGGGTCGCTACACGAGCGGCTGTAGCAGTTTTCTATTAAAAGACAGTCATTTTTAAAAACTCTAAGAAAGTATTTACATTATTGTATAGTTTTAAGCGTAAATAGGAACATTATTTGTGTTTTTATAATGTAACTTTGAGAAAAATGACATCTAGCGGAATGTAACAAATACTCTAAGAACATGAAATTCTTAAAGAAAAATATAATGTTCGAATTGTTATGACACTGCCGTCAAAACTCGTGACAGCAGGTAGGTGTCCGTTATGGTAGCATACACAAGAGCCATATCGAGTTGTTTACTATGCCAAAAAACTCTGCATAAATAAAATAAAAAAAACCAATTGTTAAGATTAATGATGAGGAATTAGAAATCGTTAACACTACAGTATTCCTAGGAATTACTTAATACAGATTACCCCCTTACTCATAAACGCCTCTTAAATTTTAGTTAATTGATTACCTTAAATTCTTACGGTTTTGTTTGGTATAAGTTTGATTTTACAAATAATAATCTCGCTAAACAGTGATTAAATTTAAGAGGCGTTTATGAGTAAGGGGTGAGTTCTTATTTATCACCTGCATATTTTTAATAAAATATGAGTATATTTGGGTTACATTGTGATCAAATGTAATATATTACAGATATGTCTATAAAGTCGTCAAATTTGTGATTTTTATTAGTTCATTAATCTACAATAAACTAATACTGACTTACGAAGAACAATGTAAACAATGAGTAGAGTAAATCAAAGTGGCACGCGGGAAGCGATTTTTAAAGTTATAAGGCGATGTTTAGCGGAGCCGATTCTGGTCAACTTTTATGCGACTTTGATGATGTTTATGGGCGAACTGCAACTTTGATGGGTATGTAATCGTGTGACTGTTTTTCGTAATCTGTCTCAAGTAATAAATTTACTCCATTTGAGATTTAGAGACCAAAAACAGGCATTGTGTACATAGCACATTTTTAGGTTAGATATTCATTGTAAGCAAGAAAAATCGTAGTACGACCATTTCTGTTGATACATTATATCAGTTGCATTAGTATAATTCAGTCAAGATTTATCCTAATTTGAATTTTAATTAATTGCTTTATGTCTATATTACGTTGATATTGATAACTAAACTATGTCACTTTCGCATCGACTGGCCTGTCTACAAAAAATAATTAATTGCAATATTTTATTAAATTTTATATCATTTAGCTCTTAGTAAATCCACGTTAAATGATATCTTGTTGGTTAATATTTAACACTGAATAAATTTTAGTTAGGTATTGTAGTTATTCTTTTCATTCCATTAGAATTATTAAATTTAAAAATAACAGATTTAAAAATAATGAAAGGCTTGAAACTCCAGGTAAACACAAGCAAGGCCGGCCAAAGAAATAAATGTATAGTTTCTATATTTCTGCTCTCCTCCACAAAATACAATTATGTTCTACAGTAAAAAAGAGGTATATAACATTTTTCTTCTTTTACCTGTATTTTGTTTCTAATTATGCCTACATTTATTGTAGGTATAATCAATTAATGTTCAATTTACATAACTTTTGTAAAATTTCGAGTTCCAACCCTCAGAAAATTGCAGATGATAGCTAGAACTGAGATGGGTTTTAATTGTACGTCGCCTGAATGCTTATTTGCTCAACCGACCATTTTGACGAATTTCACTTTTTAATGCAATTTTATTAAGGATCAAATTGCGGTTCAATTGGTATATAATAATTGCTGTTTGGACTTAAAATACATTATTTATAAGGAATTTAAGTTTTTGTAAACCAACACAAGAGAATTAAAACTTCATGCTTAATTGCTCAAAGTCCGTAGAGAAACACCAAACGTGCATCCGAACATCGATTGCGTGCTTAAGTATTCAATCTCCTCACAGGTAACCAATCACGACATCGCATTTTGATGACGCAATACGCCGCCATCATTAATTCTTTTGTGACGAAGCTGGTGCTCGCACGCATTTGAGTAAAAATTAACGCGAAATATAGAAAACAAGTATTATTTTTAATAGAAAACAGTACCCAAAATGTCCGTGACGAAATATAAATCGGAAAATATAGTCACAACTATAAAAAAGAATCGGTAACTTGTATTTTTGTAAACATTTCTTTGTAGATTATCACTGCGTATCGTTAACTTATAGTACAGGATGTTTAAATTTAATTCTTATAATTTTCGATTTAATTAAATCCTTAAATGAAATTGTGACGTATCTATAAAAAAACAGATTGTTTCGAGCATTTCGTAAGGTTGTAAAATATAACTAATATAATAATAAAAAGTATTGCTTTTGTGCAGTGACTGTCAAAATATACCTGCTACTTGCATGTTTGCTAATTGTTAAATAGGTAAATTGCATTAAATAGGTAGTTTTGTGTTTACGTATACCTACGCTTTGTGTTCGCAATGATGTTAGATGATAGATAAGTAGATTAATACTATTTTTTACTCGCCACAGATCCATTGCTCACATTGTACATCTATTTTAGTATGTCCGTTGCTTTGCATTTTCTATACTATTTTGGATGAGAAATTCAAAACTAATTGTTGAGGGATGAATAGAATAGCCCATAAACCAAAGAATTCCTTATGAAAACATAAAGAATCGTCAAAAAAGGGTTAATTTTCTTGAAAAAATAAATCAATTCTAAATTGATTAAATAGTCTCAGTATATTAATTATTTTTTTTACGTATAGGTATGATCTTATCACCGTTTTATTTTCAATTTTTGTCGTTTTTATTGTACATATTGAAATGAAGAAGTGGAGTTATTGACATTACGTACGATGATTCAAGAATCCGACCAAAGAAGAATGCGACGAATAAGGACTAATTCAAATCAGACACTAACCGAAAAGAAAATAAAGTAATTAAGTACCTACAAATATATGAAAGCTGACTACAAAGCCTTTATGGAATCTCTAAATAAAAAGGTTTTGACGGTATCAGACAAGATAAACAATACCAGGCGAAGTAAACAATCTTGTATCGGTACAAAAACAAAAAAAAATGTATTTTATATAATACTAGCTTCCGCCCGCGGCTTCGCCCGCGTGAAATTAGTTTTTGTCAATCAGAATCAGAATTTGTTGTAAGTGAGAGAGAAGTGAATGTGAGTTTGGCTTTGTAGTTCCCGTTCCGAATCCGTACAGTTCGAATTTCGGGAATTCCGTTTGTAGAAAAAGGCTACGTACCGAGATTTATTGTGTTATCTTCAATTCAACCCCTATTTCACCCCCACACTGGTAAAAATTTCAAAATGCTAGAAAATACGATTTTTTTGTAAAAAAAAAAAAAACTTTTTTTGTTAATAAGTAAAAAGTAGCCTATGTTCTTTCTCAGGGTCTAAAGATTGTCTGTACCAAATTTCATCAAAATCCGTTAAGCCGTTTAGGCGTGAAAGAGTAACAGACAGACAGACAGAGTTACTTTCGCATTTATAATATTAGTATAGATATCAAACAGTGTTTTTTTTAATTCTGTGTTTTTTGAATAATAAATAGCCAGTTAACTAGTTATTTTTTTTTACCACGATACCCAAACACACTGTATTTGGCTATAGGGCACTTAAGTACTAAATATATTCGAATGCAAAATGCTCAACCTCCACCCCGGTAGTGGTCTATCTCCAATTGCATAATTATTTATGTGTTTATTTGCTCAACCTCCATAAAAAATTGTAAAAATAAACATAACTGTTTGACTTTTTAATGATTATTTGTAATATATCATTTCATAAACACATTAACTATTTTTTTAATATAAAACCTTTACAAAATCATATTATTTGCTTAAAGTAATCAATAAAACGTCTCTGGTGTAAAATGTTGCAAATGGAGGTTGGACACTTAAGTATTCGTGCGACGTGTAGTCTTGAAGTTCTACGCAAAACTTTAAATGCAATAGGCTTACCTACAAGAAATGCCCTAGTATTATAAGTGCTCTAATAGTGTAGTGTGTTATTTGAACATAATTGTTTTGAAAACTATTTTGTCAGACTAAATAGGGTTGCTACATGTAGCACAGTGGCGCCCTAATTTTTAGAGACAGACTGTACCTATATTTATTTAAAAAATAATAGTTGTTGTAGTTTTAATATTATAGCACAATGAAATAACTCCAGCCCGGCCCCTAAGAACCGTTAATATCTCCGATAATATTGAATTTTGTATTGAAATAAAGTGTTACACAGGCGTTATTTCATTTCTTTACATTTTACATTTCTATTGTATTAACAGAATTACTGTACCTATGTTTTGTAGTTCTCGAGATATTCAAATCACTTGTGAGCATATTATCTGTACCAGTACTATGAACATAATTTAACATGGATTTTTGACTCATGATGACTATACAATAAAGTGATTCGAAGCCGCAATGTTGTTGAAAGCAACTGTATACCCAACTGCTTTGCAACCAAGGCAGCTATCGATTTTGTTAAACAAAAAAATTCAGTCATCCACGTTTAAAAGGTCTCAAAGCGATCCTAATAATAAAGGTGCAGTGCGCCAGACTCATCGGCAGTCGCGGCCCGTTAATAATTCATGAACATGCTTAGCGCTCGTGCCTCTCATCACACCACACTTAACCCGGCGATCGCTTACACGCCCTTTATGTAGGGTTCACGGAAAATTCTCTTTAATTCTTCTATATCTACTTTTTGCGTTTATATGTGAGAGAAGTTTGAGTGCTGTTTGGTTATATTAATGTACCTACACGTTACAAATAAATAAAGATGTTTCATGATTTAAAACATATACCGCGGAGAACCGACAGCCGTTAGGGCAGAAAGGTTTTGCAATGGCGACCGCGTCCCGGAAAGCGCAGATTGGGGAGACTCCGCATACGGTGGACCGACGACCTAGTTAAAGTAAGGACTAAGACGGCGGGAAACCGATGAATGAGGGAGGCTCAGGACCACACAAGGCAATACTTGGAGGATAGCTATGACCAGCAGTAGACGTCAAATGGATGCTATGATGATGATGATGTTGTGAAAATGCCGGTATTATAATATCTAAGGTATCTTGAAAGTGTCGTGTCTTTTGAATATTTATTTCAATAGGCATTCATGATATTGCTGGTGATGGATGGTCTCCGTAGGCCTACCAAACTTCTGCAGTGAAAACGAAATTCGTTCACCTTTCATGCTACCTACCTATCATAGATTATTCCTAACTTTACTTCTATACCACAGATTGCAGATGCACACATAAATGGCTTCCAAGCAATATTAGGTAGTACGCAATGGTAAACTCGGATGCCATACCCAGTTATTTTTTTAACTTTAATGACATTTTTTTTTTCTTTTTAATAAGAAAACTCCCGATTATAATATTATATACAGACTGTAATCTTTTCATGGATCACACAAATAACTAGTTAGTAGTCCTACGCGTTTTCGAATGCAAGGCTGCATAGTGCAATCGCCACTAACGCGACTCTTCCATCAACTATTATATTAATTAATTACGTATATAGCCTTTTAAATATAATTACCAAAAATAATCACGACGCTGCTAAAGTGCCCATATGTTTTGATAAGTCAAGGTCAATGAACCTAATAGGTTTATATACCAACTATAGACCCAGACAGTATTTAAAATTATATACTCAAGTATTAATCTGTCATGTGCCAAATACGCCCATATGACATCACAAAGGCCATATAATGAACATTTTTATAAAATAGTGATGTAACCGTTACTAATTCAATCGACATGTCGCTCTCAGTAGATTGTAGATAATTTTTAATAACTCCAACTGCAGGTAGGTATCTGTATTTTTACTTACCTGTTCAATTTAAGAGCGTATATAGGGCTCACTAGCGCCGCTAATAGAAAAAAAAACATAATTTGCAAATAGGATAAATTGGTATAGGGTTTAATTTCAAGTTTTCCTACTTGTACTTCGTAAAGATAATATTCACGGATAGTTCCTTAGTCGGTTTTTACGACACCCATAGTATGAGAAGGGGTGGCGACATAATGTATTCTTACTACGTCACCACACAGAGATCTTTTATCGACTGATCTTTACATTTTATCGACAAATCAGTTTATATTACTAGACAACTTAGCACGTCCCTAATAAAATATCTATATACTTATAATAAAACTGTAGAGAGATCAATTCTGTACATTGAATATATGTTAAAAATTAATATTGGAGGATGAATGGTGATCGATACTAATGCCAAAAATGCAATCAATAATTTTTTTGTCTGTCTGTCTGTCTGTCTGTCTGTCTGTCTGTCTGTCTGTCTGTATGTGCACGCATGGGTCAAAAACTACTGAAGGCATTTTAACCAAACTTGGTACAATTGTAGTCCATACTTCCGGGCAGGTTATAGGCTGTATAACATAACGCTAAGACACATAGGAGCTGAGCAGTGACGAAAAATTTGAAGCAAGTCGGTTGAAAAAAAGCGCGTTCGAGCTCTTATCATCGCATACGTTGATCATACGCCAAAAATATGTATTACAAAAATAATGGTCTTCAAACGATGAACAAAAAAGTCCTGAATAGTATATATCTATCTTTTATATATTAGCCACAATAACCTGTTTAATCGTTAGGGTTTTCTTCAAAGTGTATTAAATACATAAATATATTGTAATTTGCAAAGACATATCTTTTTCAAACTCCCATATTTCAAAAGTACACTTTAATACCTTATTCATAAAAAAGAATTATAGAAATCGGTTTATAAACACACAAGATTTAGATGAAAGAAAATTTCCAAATGTCGCCGCGCCAGTATGAGTACGGCTGTACGGTTGATTTTTGTTTAACGTCCGAAACGGCCAACCGGTAATTTCATTCACATTGACTCTTAATGCGAACGGACGTGGTTCTTATTGACTCTTCTCGGAATAAGCGCGCTTTAGATATTAAAAAACATAGATACGTAGTTTTTAGGTATTAAGTTTAAAGTAGGTATCTATCTATACTATAATAAAACAATCGGAATCGGATAAGTAATACTCGAGATATCGCTAGATCTCTTTATTAGAACAGTCCGATACAAATCAGGGGTCATGAAAAATGGATTTGGTTCAATGTTGAATGAATTTAAATTTAGTTTCTTTTGTTCACGAGATGGCGTTACCAGTAGTAATCATAAAATAAATGAGTTTTTAAATAATATATAACTATTTATAATATTAATTATTCATAAGTTATTCCTTTTAAATGTTAATAAAATTAACCATGAATCGTATGTGTAATATCAATTATAAGTCTTCACACTAGCCTTTAAAAATATCAATTTAACGGACACAAAGAACATCCAGACTAAGGACAATAGTTTGTGTATCACAATTAATTGTCCTCCATGGGAATCAAACCCGAGACCTCATGCACGCCAGCCATGTAATGCGACCGCCGCGCCACCGAGGCAGGTAATTCTGCCGCACCATAACGTGGCGTGCAAATGTATTCATTCATAATTAATTAGCGATTATCCGTGTGGTGACGGAGCAAGAATACAATATGTCACCTCCCCATCTCATCCCATGGGTGGCGTAAAACCGACTAAGGGACTATCGGTGAATATTATCTTTACGAAATAAAAATGAAGGAAAACTTGAAATTAAACCCTATACCAATCCGACTGGCCAACGTGGTATTAGTAGGCCAAGTATCCCTCCGTCGCGGGAGGAGGCGCGTCCTTGCAGTGGGACATTAATGGGCTGTTATGATGAAAAAGCAATGTCATTTATTTTTAATTACAAATTTGACAACAGATGGCATTGTGCCTGTGACGTCATTTTCAGTATCGCGGTATTAAGATTTTACTTGAAAGAATGACGTTCGCTCATGTCTTTCAGTATAAGTTTAGACACAGTCTTCATAGATCTGTCTTTGTAAAGATCTGTTTTTGAAAAGGTTTTGGTTCGTTCGTTAATTTTACAATTCGTGTGTAGGTATATCTGTTTGTTATAAGGTTTAAAAAACGATTTTTCAGTATTAAATCGAATTGCGAAGTAAGTAACATCCGCCACGCGAACGAAGTCGCGGGCACAGCAGCTAGTATGAACATAATATTATGCAATAAAGATTTGCTCAGTGCCACATTCATATACGGCTGACGTATTGTATATGCTAATTATTACCTTCTGCTCTCTGACACTGAGTATGATGACCTAGAAACTAGGAAACTGATTCACAACAAAGATGTGATACAAATTTAATACTAACAATGGACTCGAGTTGTTGAGAAAATTTAAAACAGACTGTATGACGTCAGTCAGTGTACTGCCATGCCGGAGGTCGAGATCAAAACTTTTAAGATAATTTAGATCATATTACTACTGATCATTTATGTTCCACTGCCAAGAAGGTAGTCCTCGAAAGACGAAGGAAAACTTGGTATTTTAATACTACGCAGGCCAGTCGTATTACTTATTACAGTTTTTCTTCTTTTGTTTTTTTAGAGATTGTAATAATTTCTGTCAACTTTCTCTTGGTCGGCTTTTATAAATAATCAGGTAAAATATACATTTAAACATTGGCAGAAATCTTCTTTTTATAATTTATGTTCATTCTCATTTTTTTATTACAATGCTTTCTCAAAGGATCGACTGCTTATTTACGTAAACATGTTCCTATAAATTGCGAATAAATAAAGATTTTTATTTCTAGTCTTTTACAAATTTCTTTATACACTATCAAAGAATACTAGAGTTAGAATTGTAGTAATAGGTACCTATGTCGGATTTAAGCGCATGACCTCGAGTACAAAAGCGGTATTACGCGACCGCTAAACCAACACGGTAGTGTGAAATACGCGGCTGTCACGTTATGTAATCGTACCCTAAACAAAAAGTCTCGTGAACTTGAACCTAAGTTTTGTTTCTGTCTTGATTGCCTCAGACAACCAATTAAATTAAAAAGATTGTTCGTTACATTAGAGTCTATTAAAACTTCAATTTAGTACAATGCTTTTTGTTATTGCAATAAGCCTTTTGGAGACCGTCTACCCACCTTTAGCCCAGGCGGGGAAAAGTGTCGGAGAGATAAAAATAAATATGCTTTACGACACAAGAAGCAGACTTGACTCATCCCGCAGTGTGTCTGGGTCTGCGCCATCGGGCCTCTACAACAATGGGGCAGAGCATTTCCAAAACTTTCTACAGTTAAAATCTTCTTAGTTTGCAATCATTTTTGCCTTGTTTTCTTGTTAAATATTTGTCACACATTTGGGTCTATCACAGTAGTTCGGTTTGATATAATTTAACCCTGTTTTTGCCGGCCTAGTTCAATATTGTTAAGTCGTGTGAATTACCATCAGACAGAGATTAAAATTAATAACAAAAAGAACATTAAATGTTACCATGATTAGTTACACTTTATTAGTTAATCTTATTGTTGACCGACTTTTAGAGCAAAAGCCTTCACCAGTAAGACTTTTTTGCGTGAAAATTAGTAGGTGATTGCAAACGACCTTTGCCTACTACATAACGAGAGCTATGGTGGAACGGATGGCCCTTAACCAATAACTTTTAGGTAAGTAAGCTACCCACGTCGGCCTCTTCAGTGGCGTACATACTCGTACTTTGAATTGAACAGGAAGAAAGAAATTAACTTTGCATTGTTACTGTTAGTTTGATTAGAACATAGCATGAACGTATTTGGGTGTAATAGCAAAAAAAGGAAACAGTACTGCGGCAGGCCTTTAAATCAAATTATGATATATTTCAGTCAGCTAGGCAGTTCATAAAACTCTAACTTTACCAAATAGTCCTCGCGGTGGCAAAGAAGTTTATGTAATTTCACCACATTTCACGAAACAAATGGAAGGTAAATAGTCGAAACCATTCAATCATCTTTTCACTACAAAAGATAATTGAATCAAACTAAAATTGTATGCATTTTATTGCATGACAGTTTTTACCATACGAAGCGGTTATCCGACAAGCGAAAAGCTTTTAAAACAATTAGTCCTGTTGTTCGTTAAAGGTTTGAAGCACTCAAAATAATTTACGCGAAAATACATTGGGCCGATAATCATAATTGCTATCAGTGAAACCGAAACGTATCCATAATGAAAACAGAGGTCGGTAAATGTTGTTTAATAGTTTGTTATAAAAAGTAATGAATAAAATTTGTAAAAAATCTTTTAGTATTATTTTTTACACAACCTCTGTTCTTGGGATCGAGCCCTGTGTTGCGGGGGGTTTTACATAAGTACGTAAAATTAACGATCACGAAGAACACCTAGATAATTATACTGGTGAATCACAAAGATCTTGCTTAAGAGCGTTTATAGGGCTTACTAGCGCCGCCGATTGAAAAAAAATATATTAATAAATATTGGCGGCGCTAGTGAGCCACGTAAAGGCCCTTAATTATTTGTGGATCTAACTATCATGCGCGGGATTTAAGCCCCTAATCCGAATAGCATAATAATATGCTACTTGACATGTAACTGTTTATTTACTTTATGATCTGTGACAGCCCGTACGTAAGGTTTTATCTTGAGATAAAATAAAATATGTAAAATTTCCTAAATTGTTTTTATGCATTTTATTGTACAATTGTCTTTGTGTGTTTGACAATGAACATTCACACATAAAATTATAATGAACTTTATTTTTGATCAGTTTTTGTTATTAAATAAACGTAAATTTTAATATAATAAAGTGTTTGCATGAGTAACCAAAAAGAGTTTTCTTTATTAGAGGCTATGTTTATTTAAATACATTGCTCTGTACTACAAAAATAATCATTGTTATTTTGTTACAAAAATAATTAAATATAATCATAAGGTATAGCACAGAAAGTTATGATATTAGTTACCATAAATAGAGAAACAAATAACTTATTATAGCGATACCTTACGCTTAATACCTTATTGCCCATAAATTAAACAAGAAATCTTAATAATACAATTTATGTGAAAGGACAAATTCGATAACTAATGCGATCAATACAATTTTCAAAGGGTCATTACAGGCTGGCATACTAGGTAGAGCAATGTTCTAGAACATATTAGCCTAAATGATTTACTCCACTAAACATGTTGGCTCAGCAGGCATGAATTTTATTTATACCCAACCACTTTGAAGTGGGGCAGTCCTCTGAAAGGGTTAATTAAGTGAAAGATTCTCACGGCCGGTGGACCAAATGATCGCGTTAGACAAATTAGAACGTATTATTGAGCAAAGAACCCGTTTATAACTAAACAAATACAACAATGCTGTACTTTATTTGCATATTAGACTTTATTGTAACTCAATACGGGAGAATATGCAATAAACTCGTGGAGCAAAATTGCATTAGTTAGATTGTAATACCTACATAAGGGATGCCACATGATTAATAACAGAATATTGGTTTCGAACAGTAAACGATGTTACATAAGTACATTAGCATTTGGTTTGTGTACCTGGGTACATGCATATTATTAGAGATTCCGTAACATAATCTACTATTATCTAGTATGGATAGCGGATATCTGCATCACAGCAAACACAGGCACAAAGGTACTCATGTTAATATATGGATCGCTGAGTGTATTGAACTGAAAGGCTTTTATGTGTAACCAATAAAAATATACAAGCAAATACTTTTTGTTATTGACGCTTTTACTAGAGTATATAAAATTAATACTATGATCTCTTGATACACAAACAAAGCACTGTTATATAGAGACTTATGGCTAACGCAGACCTGGACGGCATGGCAAAGTATTTTAATTTTTACTAATGGAAATTCAACCGTACTGTTACAGAAATACGACATAAATTGCTATGCTTTAAAATGATGCCGCGGCATTGAAAAATCCCTTTCGACCAGGTCTGCGTTAGCCATTAGTTGCCGACCTCTATAGCGTAGTGGTTATTTAACATGACTGCTACGCAGAGGTCTCGGGTTCGATTCCAGCTCAATGCAAATCTTTGTTTGCATGAACATGATTGTTTGCATTGGTCTGGATGTTTTCTATGTATAATATGTATGTATTTACAATAAAAAAAGTATATACCTAAGTATGTTTATCCGTTGTCTAATACCCATAGTGCAAGCTCTGCTTAGTTTGGGACTACATGGCGTTGTGTGAAAGTGTGAGGAATATTTTATATTTATATTTTATTTAGTTTTCAGTCGACTTGTTTTTTACATAATACATATAAATAAATACGTTAATTTGTTATAATTGCGCTGCACTTAGCAGCTCTGGTGGTGTCATGGTCGCCGTATGCAGCTGTCATGAGGTCGTGTATACCTATGCCACAAAGAACAATGGATTGTACCACCGTACCGTCATATTCGTAAGCTTGATTTTTATTAGGACCGTTTAATAATAGATGTTTATAAATCATGAGGCTATCGTATAACCTGACGCATTAACCCACTTGTTACAAGAAGTGTAATACCTATCGAAATGTTATAATTTTCTCATGAACTGCTTATTGTACATCATATATGTCATGTAAAAAATAACAAAAAAAATCTGTGACTTTTGGAAAAGCCGGAAAATGGTGTCCTTTTAAAAGGACACTCGTAAAATGTACTATTGTCACCTCGCTGATACTAAAATATTAAGTTTCAGAATGAAATTGGGAAAACTCATTGTATTGCATAGGTTTTAATAAAGAAGTAAGTAGCTGGTATTTTACCATGTATTATCATATCTAATTCATGATATATAATAGAAAAATACCACTTTTGCCCCGAATGGATGTTCCCAGAACATTTTTGTTACACGGCGACTTCATAACAACTGGTGGACGTGAATATTTATATCTCTTTTGTTGTTGAGAGAATTCTTATTTTGCTAACAGGTTGAACTTTACAAGGATTTGTCGCCACGGTAACGATGATTATTATTATCATGCCACTTATTCAACAAAACCACTTCAGCACTTGTAGATCTGTATTGAAACATTCCTTGCTCTGATTTAGGCATATCCTTATTAGAAGGTAAAATACTCTTAGATACACGATTCTCTCTTATAGTACCAGTAGCTTTCATACCTGTTTCTCCCAGTCTATCAATAAGATGAACAGGCTTAAAAAAATGTCAAAGAACAAGCGATACGGCGCTGTCTCATCTATTGAACGCAGAATATCAGAAAATGAGAGAATTACACTAGCGCCTAAGACCATCTTTTTGTAACTTTCAGGAATGTCTGCTCCTTGACTTTGATAAGAATCAAACCATCGACATATCCTAAGAGAGTAGCTCTAACTCAGAATATGTAGCCCCATCGAAGCGGTTTGCCTCGTATAAATTGTTTCTTCGAAAGATTCTAGATTTGGAAGTGGTCTCTTTGCCACTTGTGTTAAATGCTCATCATCGCTATTGCTAGAAGTCGATGCATCATAGCTATGATGAGCTTTTGCAGAAACTGGTAACTGAGATCCAGAAAAATGTGACATAGAAACTTGATTCTCGTCACCTGAATCTTCGTCAGTTACCTCGGCATTACAATTATAAGAAGGTTTAATTGTAATATATGACGGTATTTCGTCATCATCATCAACCAGTTCTTGCTTCTTCACAATCTCATGTAAACATTATACTCTGATATGTGATCTAAAGGAAACATTTGTAACGAAAATTTTAAAGCGTCATAGTAGGTCATATTACGACTGTCCGTTTAAAAGGACGCCATAATAAACTTGAAATATGGCAACTACAATTGTATTGTACATAGTAATAAATACACACATCAAAAAAGTCTAAGCAACATGCATGATATTACAAATTTACCATTTATATTAATTAATTTCTAAGTATTTACTCACTCAAAGTGTATAGGTAAGTAAACTTTTTTGTTATTGATGACATACTGGCTAGTTGTAAAAAAAAAATTTCGATTATGTTTTGTTTTTTTTCATAAAATTCAAATGACTGCGAATTTGTTTGAATTTGAGTGCATGTTAATTGCTACGTTTTAGTCTTGATTTTATAATTTTACCAACCATTTAAATACAGTTGGCGACAAAATTGAATTGTTAGATATTCTTTACGTCATGGAGCGACGTCATTTGACGGCAGATGAAATGCAAAGAGCTGTAGGGATGTTGCAAGCGGGAAGTAATCAATCTCAGGTATCTCGACATTTTGGTATTCATAGAAATGTTATTTGTCGTCTTTGGCAGCGCTACAATAATACAGGGGAACCCGCTGAACAGCATCCAGGCCGTAAAAGGAGTACAACCACTCGGCAAGACCGGTACATACAACTGACTGCAAGACGCCAGCCGATGTTAACCGCTCGAGAGATAAGTTTGAGGCTACAAAATTCAAGTGGTGTTGATGTAAGTCCCCAAACTGTGCGAAATCGACTGCATGAGTACGGCCTACGAGCTCGACGCCCTATCAGGTGCCCACCGATACGTCACGGGAATCGCGCTCGTCGAAATGAATGGTGTAGAGAACGCATAACATGGACCCAGGAACAATGGGATAAAATTATGTTTTCCGATGAGTCGCGATTCGGGTTTAGGCCTGATACAAGAAGGGTGCGAGTGTACCGTCGACCCGGAAATACTGAAAGACTCAGGTGCGTTCAGGAAGTTCATCCATACAGCGGCTCAACAGTTATGGTATGGGCGGGTATTATGAAGAACAGGCGAACTGAGCTCGTTTTTGTAAATGGAAACATGAACGCTGAAAATTACGTTGAGGATATTCTCAGACCTTATGTCCATCCATTTGCACAAACCTTTGGCTCCGATTTTACGTTAATGCATGACAATGCGCGTTCACATACAGCTCGGCGAACCAGTGAATACTTGGCAACGGAGAACATTCAGGTATTGCCCTGGCCTGCACAATCGCCAGACCTCAACCCCATCGAGCACGCATGGGACATGCTCCAGAGACGTGTTTTGAATGACTTGGACGGAGTGACAACAACCCAACAGCTGAAGGATTTGCTACAATTCCATTGGGAGCGAATACCGCAAGATGACATAAACAGTCTCATTAATTCAATGAATAATCGTTGCCGACAAGTTCTGAATAGCAGAGGAGGCCATACTTTGTATTAAATTGTCCTATTCTTTCACAATAAATTCATTTTCTTAAGAAATTTCAATTTGTAAAAAAAAAGTTTAGTTTCTTATGTACCTGTATATTCTAATATTGTTAATTTCTGTTATTAAAAGAACTTATAAAGAAAACAGCTGTTATTTTTACATCATAGAACCCTAAAAATATTATTTTAAAAATAAAATACAACGTTATAATTAAAATAAATGGTAAAATAAATTAATATAAATGGTAAATTTGTAATATCATGCATGTTGCTTAGACTTTTTTGATGTGTGTACATTAGAAATATAGGTAAGGGTTATGTTGTTACAGTATTACACGTATTTTGTCGATATTTGGTGACAATTGTATATTCTAACCTTTCACCAGATATATTGTTTTTCTAAAAAAACTTTTTCGGCTAAAGCCACAATATAATACACTTAAAACAGCAAAGTCATTTATTAAATGACAGATAAACTCCTTAACTTTTAATATACTTATATCAAAAACTATTTGTTATAGTAACCATAAATTTTTAATTATTAATTTTTGAGAGGTGGTCTTTTAAAAGGACGCTCGTAACAAGTGAGTTAAGACTAATATTGTATTAGCCAATAGAAACATAGTATTAGTAGGCCATTGCTGGTCATTCAAGGGCTAAAAAGGAATAATTTGCAACAAAAATGCCTATGGCTGCTACGCAGTGATGTAGGCTAGAGAGGCTCGAGAACGGTTAAAATGGCTATACTCCGTCGCCATAATTTTGTCGGTCTGTTCACACGTGTGCAATGGATCGTCGCCTGAATGCTTATTTGCTCAACGGACCATTTTGACGAATTTCACTTTTTAATGCAATTTTATTAAGGATCAAATTGCGGTTCGATTGGTATATAATACTTGCTGTTTGGACTTAAAATACATTATTTATAAGGAATTTAAGTTTTTGAAAACTAACACAAGAGAATTTAAGCTTAATGCTTAATTGCTCAAAGTCCGTAGAGAAACACCAAACGTGCATCCGAACATCGATTAAGTGCTTATGTATTCAATCTCCTTACAGGTAACCAATCACGACATCGCATTTTGATGACGCAATACGCCGCCATTATTAATTTATTTTGTGACGAAGCTGGTGCTCGCACGCATTTGAGTTAAAACTAACGCGAAATATAGAAAAAACGTATTAATTTTAATAGAAAACAGTACCTGAAATGTCCGTGACGAAATATAAATCGGAAAATATAGTCACAACTATAGAAAAGAATCGGTAACTTGTATTTTTGTTAACATTTCTTTGCAGATTATCACTGCGTATCGTTAACTTATAGTACAGGATGTTTAAATTTAATTCTTATAATTTCAGATTTAATTAAATCTTTAAATCAAATTGTGACGTATCTATAAATGAACAGATTGTTTCGAACATTTCGTAAGGTTGTAAAATATAACTAATATAATAAACAAAAAATATTGCTTTTGTGCGGTGACTGTCAAAATATACCTGCTACTTGCATGTTTGCTAATTGTTAAATGGGTAAATTTCTTAGCATTAAATGGGTAGTTTTGTGTTTACGTATACCTACGCTTTGTGTTCGCAATGATGTTAGATGCTAGATAAGAAGATTAATACTATTTTTTACTCGCCACAGATCCATTGCTCACATTGTAAATCTATTTTTATTATGTCCGTTGCTTTGCATTTTCTTCCCTATTTTGGATGAGAAATTCAGAACTAATTACGCCGTTGAGGAATGAATAGCCCATAAACTAAAGAATTCCTTATGAAAACATAAAGAATCGTCAAAAAAGGGTTAATTTTCTTAAAAAAAAATCCAATCTAAATTGTTTAAATAGTGTCAGTATATTAATTATTTTTTATACGTATAGGTATGATCTTATCACCTTCTTATTTTCAATTTATGTCGTTTTAATTGTACATATTGAAATGAAGAAGTAGAGTCACGGTAATACCATAGTTCCATTTTATGTTGACATTACGTACGATGAATCAAGAATCCGACGAAAGAAGAATACGACGAATAAGGACTAATTCAAATCAGACACTAACCGAAAAGAAAATAAAATATATTAGAAGTACCTACAAATATATGAAAGCTGACGACAAAGCCTTTATGGAATCTCTAAGGTTTTGACAGGATCAGACAATATAAACAATACCAGGCGAAGTAAACGATCTTGTATCGGTACAAAAACAAAAAATATTGTATTTTTTATTTATACTCGTATTGTATTATGTAATTATGTGTTGGGAATTATTAATAATTACTACTAAAAGTAATAAATTTCGATCGATTAATCACGTTTACCAAAACATGTAATTATTATTAATAATAACAGGTAATTATTAATAATTTTCAATTAATCACATTTACCGTAACATATATATCAGTGTTTTTTTTTAAATTCTGTGTTTTTTTTAATAATAAATAGCCAGTTAACTAGTTACTTTTTTTTACCACGATACCCAAACACACTGTATTTGGTTATAGGGCACTTAAGTACTAAATATATTCGAATGCAAAATGCTCAACCTCCACTCCAGTAGTGGTCTATCTCCAATTGCATAATTTGTTTTGTGTTTATTTGCTCAACCTCCATAAAAAATTGTGAAAATAAACATAACTCTTTGACTTTTTAATGATTATTTGTAATATATCATTTCATAAACACGTTAACTATTTTTTTAATATAAAACTTTTATAAAATCATATTATTTGCTTAAACTAATCAATAAAACGTCTCTGGTGTAAAATGTTGCAAATGGAGGTTGGACACTTAAGTATTCGTGCGACGGGATGTTCACCGGCTTATCCCTAAACACGGCACAGAAGTTCAAACCGTTTGGGGGCTATTCGCTCGAATGTACAGGGGTCGCTTCAGAGGCGGCCATTGGTTGACCTACTACGAAGCTTAAAAGATGAAAAATAGGTGAACCTCGGTGCCTTTTACGACCGCCAGCGATAAGTGAAAGCGAGTTAAATTTTAAAATGGTCGCCTCATAGCTACATTAGTTCCTACATTTTCTAGAAAGTATCTCTTCTTGATATCAGTGTTCTCCCATTCAATATGCAACATACCCAAGATTTAGCATTATTTTATAAACAAAGCACGTACCTAAATAAACCAGTTCTTTTGCCTGTCACAAACATCCATAACAATGGACATAGGGCGACACCCCATAACATACTAAACACTACTGACAAACGAATTTACATTATCCCTTTAAGTTTCAACGATTTAATAAAAATTCTTAACATTAAGTAGTACCGATGCGATGTCTCTCTTAAAAAGAAATCAACACACTCACTCGATTACTGTTTCTTTGCAGGGCAATTTGTCATCGTTATTTACTCTCCGTGTGGTGACGGAGTAAGAATACAATATGTCACCACCCCATCTTATCCCATGGGTGTCGTAAAAACCGACTAAGGGACTATCCGTGAATATTATCTTTACAAAACAAAAAGAAGGAAAACTTAAAATTAAATCCTATACCAATCCATCTGGCACGCGTGGTATTAGTGGGCCAAGTATCCCTTCATCACGAGAGAAGGCCCGTCCTTGCAGTGGAACATTAGACTACGCAATTTCCAAACACTATTATACGATATTTAACCTACGAATCCTGTACGTTGTTCATAAAAAACATGGTCGAAAGGTATAATTGTATTATAATAAACCACTTTGAATAATAAAAGTAACCATCGTAGATTATAAAAATAAAAGGGAACCAGAAAAATGAACGAATCAATAATTGATTACCGATATTATTTTGAGAGACAAATTAAATATAAATCTGTTTCAAAACAAGATCGATTCAATCCCGAGGGAACTAAGCCGAGGCTATATTAAGCTAATATTTAATTAGAGGAAAGGTGCGTTCTCACCGTGATCGTTCACACTTTACGATCATTCCTTTACGACCTTAGGTAATTCAGCAATGAAGGATTTAACCTTGACACTACTCTCAGGTGAGAACGTATATTACTTTGGTGACTATTCTTTTGATATTAATCTATATAATATGATATGGGTCAAAAAAAAGTCTAGATTCATCTGTTGTTTAGTGTCCTTAGAACATGCAAGATTGGGATAAGACGGCGTTGTGGTAATTAAAAATATAAATATTTGGTAGACCTACCTGCATCGGGTACAAGCGCTAAGCTACGGATGCTTAGGGCTCCAATGATCTTCTTCGTAATATTTGCCATCTAAAGTAGTTCTGCCTTCTGTCTCGGATATCAAAACAAAGACTTAAATAATCGTACGGGGTTGTCGGAGACTTAGTCGTAGCCAACTTAGTATTAAAAGGCCCAGATCTTTTCCGTCACAGAAGAAGGCTATTTCCCTGCAGTGGGACGTTAACAACTGTTTAAATACCTGTTATAAATGTTTAAATACCAGAAAATCAAAATTATTAACCTCATAAGTATTAATTAACGTTAACATAAAGCCATCGTTTCTGTTTAAATTAAATTACCTTTGAGAATCTTAAAAGAGATTCAACAAGTAATTTAAAACCATTTTACAAAGAAGATAGCTACATTTAACAGCGTTAAAGTAACCTAAGTAGTTTGTACAAGGATGGTAACAGAAAATTAATACTAGAAAATTCATTTTTATCCTTATCATCATATATTATCAGCCTATGTACGTCTATTGTTAGACATAGATCTCCAAAAGAAATTCCCATCACTGACATTTCTTTTACTTGAAAGCTTGGGCTTATGTAACTTGCTTGCCTGACTGGCTGACCAAAGCAGAGACTTAGGCCCTGAAGTATTCGGTGTGCCGTGTCGGCAACAAAAACTGTGTACGTTTGTGCAGGGCCTAAGCCGCTGAAGCTAGAAATTAGATTTCTTCCCCTTATTTGGCGTATCTTTCCTTACTGATATGCCAAAAGGCCTATGAGAAGTCTTGTTGTTACCATAATCTATCCAATAGCTGAAGTAGTAATTGCTGGCTTGACGTGAATCACGTCGGCTTCAAATGACACATGTAGGTTACATTTTCAGTTTAAATTCTTTGTTAGAACAAAACAGATTGTTGTGAAAAAAAACTAAAAAACTATTTTAGAAAAATATTTAAGACCACCGAATTTTAACGGATCGAATTTTTTTTTTACTTTCAAATAACTAACAATGAAAGTATCGTAAGCGTAACAGCACAAAAATTCAATGAAAATTGTTTTCATGAAAATTTTGAATGAAATTCAATTAAAAAGTGAGGTGTGTAACGGACGTCGTTCACTTTTTTAACCTTTTCTGTTTACCCAGTTCATTCTTTTGTTGGTTGTGAAATTTGACAGTTCAATTTTAGAGAGAGCTTGGATTATCGTAAAAATGGCTATAGGTACAAACATCGTCACAAAGAAGAATCGTAAAAGTATGAAGGATGTTACTTTATTAAGTATATTATGTCCTGAATAAGTTAGAACCACGGAAAAAGTAAGTTAGACAACTTAGCTTTACTGTGTTTACGGCTACGAACTTACTCACTTCTTGTTACATATTTTTATAGGCGTTATCATCATAAACTTAGCACAGAAGAGGCCTGTTCCTCTGTTAGAAGTAAAACTTGGTCAACTAATATCACCGTTGTAACATTGGTGTTATGTTATGCTCATCTTCTTTTGCAGAGCAGCGCTACTCAGTTCAGCTTCTTCCTTGATTCTTTTTGTTGATCCTCATAGTATCAATCAAAGCCGCGGGATAAAAATATACCCCCTTACTCATAAACGCCTCTTAAATTTAATCACTGTTTAGCGAGATTTTTATTACGAAAACCAACCTTATATGTACCAAACAACGTAAGAGTTTAAGCTAATTAATCAATTGACTCAAATTTAAGAGGTGTTTATGAGTAAGGGGGATAATGTTATACTTATGCTTACAATGGTAGTTACACCAAAAGTATTTGTTTTAAGTACAGTAACCTATAATAACGTTGCGATTGTATTATATGCATATAGATACTATATTTAATTCATCCATCTATTAGATGCGGTAGGTACCTTTTCTCCTCAAATTAGTCTGTAATATCTACTATTCCGTACCCATGCTTTACAAACCTATTCAAAAACATATTTATTAGGTATACATTCAGGCTTGTAACCTAAAAACACTAATTCAATATCAAACAACACCACAGGCATATAAATTAAAAAGTTTTCATATACAAACATGAAACAGTAAAACCTTTTTTTAATTCGTATAAGCCCGCAGGTCACCATCCGCTCTCGGACACGTTTCACAAACGCAGGAGGCCATGTTTCTATTTCGATTACTGAAATATTGGAAATAAAATATAACAGATATTGTATTTCCACGCGACAGGCGGAAATAAAGCCTACCGACAAATCGACACGGCAGCGTCGCGTAGAGCCTTCACATTCATGACGTTATACTTACCAAATTGTATAACTTAGATCCTGTATATTATGACGTCGCCTTTTGTTATCTCTGCCTATAATATAGAGATTATTGATTCAAGATTTTTCTTGCCATTTTGTCTTAGCTTATTTAAAAATAGACACCTACAAATTAATTATAGTAGGTACTTCGTCTTTACGTTGGTAGACTAATAAACACAAAATGTCATCGACTAATAAAGAAAGAAGCGAATCCTGTAGTACCTTCCTCGAACTCATTTTTTTATTGTTGACTGTTTTTGCGCTTTTTGTAAAGTTTGTTTGATACAGTCATAATGACTTATCGGGTATAAAAAGAATTGTCATAGGTACACTGAAAGAAAGAAAATTAGTCTAATACTATCACGCTGGCATGGACGATTGATATATTTATGTTTTTATACCAAATATACTGTCTTACTGAGAAATTACACTATTTCCTTGATCTGTCACTACACATACCTACTAGCGAAATTTAGGTTAAACCTATGTTCAAAGGTCTACACCGATACAATTCTAGTAAAATTTAACATTTCATAGGTGCTTATTGTAATTTATAGTTTCCGATATTTAAACAATATAACAGAACAATTAACAAAAGAAAATAAATCAGGCAAAACAAACTGTACTTTAAAGACTGATTTGCCCCAAATACGACCCGCACGTGCCGATAATTAAAGGCTATCCAAAATGCGCGCACGCACCCGAAGTAATCGATGAACTAAATTTAGTTCTAATAATTATCAGTGCTATTGTATATTAAAGCATTAATTTAACAATAATACTCTGTTTGGTGTCGAAGTTAGTACTTGAACATAAGAAGTCAAAGAGGATGATGAGTGATGATGGCTGCAACACGGGGCTCTCGATTCCAGATAACCGCTAAATACAAATCTTTACAAAAATAGATTTGCTATAACTTAACCAAAAACGACGCAGGTTCTAATCCTAATATATTATAACATTTTTTAATTCAGCAATCAAAAGTTATTTCTCGTTGTTTTCACCTCCCCGCGCTCGCCATAGCGCTTTCAGTACCGTAGTACAGCCGACTCGACGTGACGTCATCGACGCTAGGTCTCAAGATAATGTGACCGGGGTAGTACAATAATTTTCTAAATATAGAACTTTCCCTTAGTTCTCCTAATACCCGAACCATGTGACAGGTACATATTACTACTACATAATCACATTACACAGTGTTGAAAATTATTTAACTCCATTATCTTTAAAAATAATTATGACAGTGAAAGCAAATAAATAAGGTTGTCATAAATTTGAATAAACAGGTATGATAACCTCAATTTTATTTAGATTTAGATTTTTAATAATTTAGAATGACGCAGAAAGAAGTTGAATTAACACATAGACGAGTAATTAGTCGAATTAGTTAAATAATTTAATTTTATGACTAAAATAATAAATTAAGATTATTGTTTCGTATAAACAAATTGTTTTTTTTTTAACTTAAATTTATATAGGCAAAAAAACTAAAACTTTCTGCTTGTGCGTCATTTTTCTATACTTACTTTTTACCTAACTCAGATCTTTATAATTTTTTAACCAATGCAAATAAAAGTTTTATTTTCATATCAGTTTTAGTTGAAACAAAATAAATGGCTTTAGCAGCATTTATTCCAAGCTTGAGATCAAGTACCGTGTTACAAATTGTTTAACAGAGATTGAGTATAGACATTATAAACAAAAGACAATAAATTTAAAAGCATCTTCTTAAGCCGCCATAGTGGCGATATTCATGCCGCTACAAATATTGTAGCTGGCATGGTGCTCGCCATTCTTGGACTCTATTAGATGCACTATAGAGTCACTCTGGTAGGCCAATTTAAAAAATATATATATAGAACACGGAAATAACGGCGGAAGTTAAGTAGGAATCGAACCAGCCGCCTTGAGCAAAGGATTCTCGAAACCACAGAATTGAAAGATTTGCGTGAATTACAAGTTATTAAGAAGAAACGAAAATATGTGTAAAAATATGCATGTAAAAAACCAATTTTAACAACAAACCTACGTTTGAGTAAGTTAATTTCATTTTAAATAATACTTAAACTATCACAATTATAATATCTTTATTTAGGTCTTACAATTCACGCATAATCGGTCTACCGACTAAAATCTCCACGGTGCCCATCCTCAGGTATCAAAGAAGTTTCGAGTACGCGATGGTACCGTGGCAGACTGGCTCTACCATGTTTTTTTGGGTTCTCTATTTTTATTACTAAAATTTTATGACGTAATTTAACATTGCATAATGTTACTTGTCCTACCATTAGTTACGCTTAATACTCATTTGCTATAAATTTTTAATCATATTTTTTTTAAATCTTATTACTTTTTTGCCATAATTTTTAATGCCATATTTTACATACCATACTGATATTTGCCATAATTTCACTAGCCATAACGCCAGATAAGCTCGAAGGAGCTCCGCTACGCGGGTCTCCTACCTCTAGGTGAATTAAAGAATAAACCTAACCTATCCTAGTCGGATTGCTCTAACTCTGGGTTTTAACAATTTTTTTTATTATGGCAAACTATTATATTGTCAAGGACAATTATGGCTAACTTATTAGGACAATTTAAATTAGGACAAAAATCATTATAAGAAAAAAAAGGGCATTTATTACAAAGCTCAGCGTGGAATGATTGGTTTAAATCACTCTCCGTCATGGAAAGAGACCTGCCTCTATAGTAAGACATTATAGATATTTATTAATACAATATACTTAATTACTATAAACAAAACCACAATGTAATCTAGTGTAAATGGAAATACTTTATCTTTCTAATTTAACAAAAAAGAAAACAGGTTTTAATTGAATATAAATAACTCAAAAAAACGTTACTCAACGCCTCAGTTTACATCGAAAGTGACAACAGTAATGTGCTATTGTGAAATACGTCATTGTAATATTTTTCACCAGGTATGTAACTAAAACGACCCTTGAATACTTTTTATATTTATTTTGTTGATGCTAATAAAATTTGCTAACATTGTAGCTAAATAGAATAAATTATACGATATTATTTGATTGATTTCTAATACAAACATTGATATCACAAAACAGTGTGAGCACAGAATAGGTACAGAAATCAAATTCGCACTTTCAATCAAGTTCGATTTAGTCATTTTCCTGTTTACAAAACACAACTAGATAATATTTTTTTCAAGTCACCAAACGATAATATCTCGGACGACTCAACTGGCGCAAGTCCTACAAGTTTTTTTAGTGACAAATTTTAGGGTACCTACCATTCCAGACACATGCCCAATGGCAAAAGGAAATTTAGTGTACTTACTATAAATAGCTGGCTAAGCGTAAATAAGGGTTTATGCCAAAGAGAGAATATGTGCGAAATTGTCCTTGCTTTTACGACATCCCTATTCTAAGAATGTACGGTGACACTATGTACCTATATTTAGAACGTCACAACAAGGAACCATAAATATTTATAATGTTATTACTTTAATTATTGTTTATTTTTACTTCCTTTAGTGTTGGTTTTTAATTTCGTGCTTCTTTTATCTATCTAAAAAATTAATCAATTTATCAAATACGAAGTACTAAATACGAGAGTCCCCTTGATATGATTTGTGCATAAGCCAATGTTGCAAGCTCAAGGAAATTAAAATTATGTGGATCAGACAAATAATTAATTATCTTGAGCAGGATTCGAGACGATAACCTGGCGCACTGCAACCAGATACGCGACGTCTTTACTACCGAGACATTTAAACTACTGAACCTATCTGTTTAGTGGTTTTATTATAAAAGGTCATCTAAAATAAACAAAAACTTATTTACGAAGATACCATCGCAATAAACTGTTGAAAATGCGTGTGCAAACAAAATCGTTCCGCAACTGCAAAATCTTAAATCAAATATTATCAAGAAAAGATTCAATTGATTTTGACAGTTATTTAACTATGGCGACATATTGTGACACTGATCTAGCGAACTATAACATTACTTGTAATGTGTCACACACGCATTTATGTTCAAAGTCGTTCCTATTCACACACGAAGTGAACGCCGATACTCGAAATGCCTTTAAGTTTGGTAATTTACTAGAAAAATAATTAAAACCGACATAATTAAAAATATAGATATTTGAAAGAGGCCTATGTGCAGCAGCGAACGTCTAATATGATGATGAATCGTAATCTAAATGAATCGAAAATAGTAGTCGAATAATGAGATGGGTCTGCTGTGTATCAACTGATTAAGAAAACATAAATAAAATCCACAGACTTCTTATTCCTATGTAGAATGGCATTATGAAGTTATGGATATGTTGTTAATCCGTCTTCTAACGAACAAGAAGCAAACAAGTTTATCAATTATGAATGGTTTCACGTAAGATTATACATGCAAAACCTGTTTTTAACATCGTGTGTAGTTAATAAAGTTATATCTGCTGGTAGACGTTATGTCGTGTATAACGGTATCATATAATTTTATTAGATATACTAAAGATACTAGTAGAGATTGTTGATTGATAGAGTTATGTTGTCGGATAGTAATATACACCTTTTTATAAAGCACACGCCTGCCGTGCAAAAGCATGGCCCTTCTAGAAACATCTAGGACCCAATAATTAAGAAACTATTTCCTGTAGGTATAGCAATAAAATGTTGTGGCCATCCTAACCACGGCTTATAAAAGAAAACTGAATGTCATTGGAGTTAGTCCGCAACATGTTTAAGTTGGGACTTCGGCTCCTGCTCACAAGATCTAGCTTGCGGGTAGTCGGTTCTTAATAGGTTTCCCAAATTAAAATAAGAGTACGATTTGATAAAGAAAACTCAAATGATGGTCCTAAAATTTTTATAATTTTCTACCCAAGCCGATTCAATGTAAATTCCCAATTCATATTGTTAACATAGTCATGACTCATATTGCAAGAAAAGGGCATAATAATATTTATAGCATTTACTATTTATTATATTATTTAACTAGCATAACGATATTAAACTTGTTTCGCAAAAACATCGCGATACAAGGTGATAATCAAATTCAGTCAAGGCCAGCTTCTTAATAAAATAAGCATAACAATTTTTATAAATATAATGCCACTTTTTTAGCGGAAGAGGAAATCTCTTAAAAGTATATTGACAAGACAATATGTTATTTTATTAGGTATGAAAAATGATTGGTACTAATTAATAATATTTTATTATATCCTTATTAACAAATTATATTTAGATGACGACTAATATACATTACCAATGATTTCAAGCCCATTCTTACTATGTTACCTCACTATACGACCCAAATATTGTTGTAAACGTTACAATAACACACTACAATGTACACTCCTTTCTGAGATACAGACAGGTTTCCTGCCTAGTTTGGGGAAGAGGGTCCTATGACTTAATATACTTAATTGATTATATAAACTATTTAGCCAAAACCAGTACAATAATATCAAGGATTTTGATAGGTTTTCATACTTTTGCTACTACTTAGTATTTTTACTGTATTTATTTTGTATCTTGTAAAAGTAGCCACTTGTTGTTAAGCTGTTAACGACTAGAATGCTAGAGCACAGATAAGCCGCTGCTTAATCTGGGACAAAGTCATGTAATATCTCTAGCTACTTGGTAGACTGTTACCATGCCATTCTTTTAGTTTTCTCTTTTTGGAAATAGATACATACCTACTGTACATAGAAAACACCTACATTAAAACATGTTCATCCACACAAATTTTAGACTTGGATTGAGCCGTCAACATCTGCGTAGAAATGGTTTATTATGTTTACTACCACGAAACGGTAATCAAAATGCAGTAAACGTCACTATATGCGTTTGAGGATGACGACATAATATAATTCTTGGAAAATGCTTTGCAGGCACGTCCCTAGAGTCAGACATGCCTTATATCGCTGGCCTGACTGATTGGAATAACGGATTACGGATTCAAACTTTAAATATTTTATCACAATTACCTAAGTATAACACCGTCACAACTTATTCACATCAATATTTTACTTAACCTAAGATTAGGAGGAATTTCCTTATAAGCTTTTCTTGGTATGTTTCTGGACTTGCTTTGCCGATTCACGCATATTACAATGACGGAATGGTATCATAGTACATTTTTTATTCGACACCATACAGACAAGAATTTGATATTTCACATCACGTTAGCACAACGTAACAAACACAGTTAAAACTTTATTACGTAATTTAATATTAGAAATCTTAATCTTAATTTAACCTTAACCTTTCTTATCAAAAGCCTTGAATAGCAACATGTAATAATATTTTTGAATTTGTTAAAGTGTTTGAAAACTTAAACCAATCAAATATTTTTTTTATGATTCAATATTGTCCCACTACAGAGATGGGCCTGTACAAAAGGAGACTTGGTCTATCGAGGATTTTTGGCCAGTTTTTTTTCATATTTTTAAAGAGATAATTCTTTGCTTTCTCTTATTTGGATTTAAAGAAACCTTTGGAATTAAGATTAAAACATGCATTAGTATTAAAATTACTCGATACGTTAAAATTTATGAGGCATTAAATTTAATCTATATAACGTAGTTATGTACCTATGTTATACAGACTGAAATAGCAGCGTAGCGGTCGCAGTGTTCAACTATTGTAATGTCGCGTGTTTGAATCTTATGCGTGACAAAGATTAATACAATCCACAAATGATTATCCGGATGTTCTTTGTGTGTTAATTGATGTTTGTAAAAGTCCCCGCCACAAAGGACATTTTAAAAGAAAACAAAAGACAAAGGACATTAAAAAAATATGTCATGTGTTTGATGTATACGAATAACTACACGTAATCAAGAAAGATTATGTAATATACAATTGATATTTGCAATAAAAACACCAGAAATAAACTTTTATAATCATCATTAGTATTACTTATTTGAACTAACTAATTAAAGTATAATAATAATTATACGTAAATGAAGAGGCTGTTGAATGTCCAGACCCGATAGCCTTGTTCATTACCTGGACAAAGCAGAGTGTTTTCCACGTTAAATTGAGTGTTGAGAGGCAATTTGAACGGACGTCTGTTCACGACACCGGTACCGAGTCGGACATACCGAGTTTTTTAATTTTTGGCCCAACGTTTTGATATATGTATACGTCACTATCTCTCATCGGTCAAAAACACTCATAGGTGCATGTTAGTTTTGTATGTATACGATTTTTCAATTAAGGGCAAACACGAAAACCGATATATATGTACCAAAAGTTTATTTTTTTCCAAACCCTATTCAATATTTCGAACGACTGAACCGTACAAATGATTGTTGATAAAACTCGTAGTTATTAAAAATGTAAGAGTGAATTTCAATATAGAGTTTTCGATTTTGCGTACCATCACGGTCACATCACACGTAGCCAGTCAATGGCATGTTGTTAACAGCGAACGTTTGATTGATATATTTTTACAAGAAAATAGTACTTAAATTCTTTACAACGTTTTTCAAACATTAAAAAAATATCCTATCTGCACTTCGATTGTATAAATTCATTGTTGTAACCTATTGTTCTTATTTATTTTATTAACAAACCGAATGTTAGAAAGCCACAAATTATTAATTATAGAAGTGTAGGTACAAGCGGAAGCCGTATTAAATTGTCACAAAATAATAAAGGGACAAAACCGGCTCTGTTATATGTGACGTATTTAATTAAAGGTTTTTCTTACCTACCACTTACGTAGCACGTGTTCATTTCCTACTGAGACAAACAGTTCTTACATTGTTGATTACAATAACAATCTTCCAAAACAGGTTACGACTTATAAATAATCATATTAAATTAGGATGCAGCAATTCCGGATCATAAACCAAGTTTTTGCTTGTTTAAAGCAAAATTACGAATAAATTTAATTACACTAATACTTACAACAGACTAGTCAAAGGCATACAAACTAAATTAAACCATTGAAATGATCAAAAACTGGCTTTTGACGGTACAAATATGTCTTTGAGATTAAAATTTCATATTGTGGTGGTTATGTGCTCAATGACCCGGTCATCATAGGGTGCATGCATAGTCGAACGGAGCCAAATTAAACCGTTCGGTCGAAAGCACTGCCCGAGGCTTACACTTCATGAAATATTTACATCCCCAAAGTTAAATGAACGATTAGCATTTGCTTTATATTTTACGAAATTTGGGTAATGTATTGGCTTTAAATTCAAGACTCAAGTTAAAAAAGAAATGTACTATTTTATAAATAGTAAACTCATACAAAATTGTATTTTCATACAGTTGTAACAAACTGAATTATACTCGATGCAGATGTGGTACAAAATTTGAATTATTTAATAAAATTCCTTTCGTTTACATTAGCCCTATTTTAAGAAGTGCTACACCTACAGCATCTGAGAAAAATCGACTAGCAGAGCTACTTATAATAATAGTATTAATTAGAGTAGCTGAAACGTATTACCCTAAGCTCATGTTTTCATGTTACCTATAAAGTAATATGTATCATACTTTAATCTGATTATATAACTGAACACTTAATATACTTATAATAATCCGAAACTTGTAGGAATATAGGAAAATGCTGTGCGCGTTAGTTTAATGAAATACTTCGGAAACCAGGTCTTCGGTTAATATTATTTCTATATGCAATAATACTAATCAAAACTGCATAGAAAATATAAGAGATTTAATCTTTAGGACTCTTTGCTAACTTTCCTTATATTTTATCACCTTACACAAATCTTACATTCAAATAAAATTATGTCTAATACCTAAAACATGTTTTTGGTTGTCGTGATGATTATAAACATCGAATAAAAATGCTAGTTCAATTAAAAATATAAACTAAATTCAAACAATGAATGACCACGGATATTTTATAAGTACTTACTTTTAGAGTAGCCAAATTAAGTAAAAGAAGTAGGCAATAATTAAATCGATGGTCTTTTTAAATCAACAAATCAACAATTCATGCACGTCATCCAGCTTTACATTTATAATAAACATTGCACTGTCTATTTCTATGCAACATTTAGTAAAAACTTTTTAATATATCATCGTTTAATTATATCACAGAATAAATAATTTCCAGGTACATAAGTAACATTTTTATAGTAAACTATAATTAGTTCTCTAGTATCCTTTTAATTTTATCATTGATCATCGAATTAACTCTACTACCATAAACAAACTCCAAATGTGTGAAATCTAAAGATAAGTTATACGTAACAGATTGTACAATATTAGGTAGCTTACTTTTTAGAGTCTTTACATCTTCTGGAGTACTGAACCAATCAGCATCACTGTTAAACACATATAAAGGTGCAGTAACTTGTGATAAGTCATACACAGGAGGCACAGGAGACGAATACACTTCACGATTTATCCTAGCACCATTATCAAATCGTTGAAAATTCTTCGACAGATAACTTTGAAAATAATGAACAAACGTCTTAGTAGACACACCGGCAGGTATATGACTTGCAAGTACTGGAAGCTTTTCTGAATACAAATTGGTTATATTTTTTATACCATAGCTAATATAATACTCCAATGAACATAGAATTTGTTGCGGTACACCTTTCTGACAAACTTTGGCATGATACAAGTTTTGAAACACATTATCAGAAAACAGTTCAAACACTCCAATAGTGTCAAAAAAGGTTTTTAACACTTTTAGATTATTAGCAAAGAAATCAATGAATGGGTAATTTATATTATTAATCCATGCCACAGGAGCCAATAAAATCGCCTTATCAACTTTCTCATTGTATTCCGGGCGCATACTGCACATCACTAAAAATATTGTTGTCCCCTGTGAAAATCCAACGTATGATAATTTTTGTCGAGACGTCACTTTTAGTATAAAGTTGATAACTGCAGGAAGATCTTGTGTGCCCATTTCTTCATACGTAAAATTCCAGTAATCTTTTTCTCTAAGATTTCTGATATGTCCTTTGCTATATTTATTCCCTCGGGCATTGTACATCCAGACGTCATATCCCAAGTCCGCTAACTGGAACGCTAAAGACTTTGCAGGTCCAAGCACTAACCACGAGTCAGAGCTATCACCAATCCCATGCACTAATAAAACTGGTGGTCCACTGTTTGGTATTCTATAAGTATCCACTAAGTAACCGTCTTTTGTTATCACAGTGTATATTTCAGGCGTATAGCCTGATTTTGAAATTAACTGTATTGAATTTAAATAAATGTCCGAATTTCGATCATGAAAATTCACAGTGTCAGTACTTTTTATTTTTCGTCTATTCTGAACGTAGCCGAAACAGAAAATAAATATAACACAACGAAACACGTTAGCATATTCGAAATACATCGCGATTGCGAAACGTCTCACTGTCGCAAAAACAAAAATTTATCTGTAGTTTTACGCACACGACAGCGATATTTAGTTGAATGTTGTCTGTCAATGCCATACTACGAACAGCTTATAATATCTTGTATCAGGTACAATGAACAGCGGACAATGTCCTACGGTAGTCGAGCGGAAACAAATAAAAGATAATCAGGAAAACTTATAAAATAGTAATAAAATTAATTTAATTTTTATAGTATATTTATATAGAGTACCTACTATTAAAAATACTATAAATATCACATTCCCCATAGGTATATTCATAATTACCTAATTGTTAAAATGAATAAATGATAAAATGTAAAAATAATAATGTAATTTATCTAATAGAGCATTTAATAATAACAATATCTTTAGCCTTATGAAACCACTAATAATTAGGTAAGTAACCTTCATAAAACCGTTAATATCAGTAACATTTTTATATGAAACTGAAACATTGACTGTGTTTTCTTATAACGGACAATGCATTTTTATAATACCTATACAATGCATTGTGTCATGTTGTGTTTCTTATTTAACATAATAGCCCATCTCTAGACGAAAAAACTGAATTATCAGAAAACCGACGTAAAATGAGGTGTGAACGTCTCTTGGTACACGTCTGAGGACAAAGTACTATGCCCTTCACATTGCTGGTGTCCATCAGCGACGGTTATCAATTTCAATCAGGTGGACCGCTAGATAGAGAGCCATAAAAAACTTAATAGTCCTATGTGGTATACACAGGACTATAGAGTTTTTTCAAGTCTTCAAGTATTGGTTCAAAAAATGACAGAAACCGCACATTTCGAAGAAAGGCAGTAGCCTTTTAATTTAGGTACTTTTTAGGTAAATTTTAGGTACTTTTTAATGTAAATATTATTATGAGTATGTACATATTTACATTTAAAAGTACCTAACATTTTATAGGAATTAACGAAACATTTATTCTACGTTAAAGACAAACCTGTATTTATAATTATAATTAATTATTTTTGTTAAGGAAAAGATTGGCACAGGAAGTGCACATTAAAAGACAAAAAATGTCACTTCCTTTCATATCGCTCAGCTTCCACATCGAGATAACAGGATTTTTATTCTTAACCTTAAGCGTTCGTTGAACTATAAGAAGTTCATTTCAGACGATTAAATAAACATGAGTCCTTCGTTTTAAGAATAATTGTTTAAAATTTTATAGTTAATAAGCCAAGACGTTTTGCAATCATATTACCGAAATTATCTTCTCGGAAAGTCATGGTCATAATTTTAAAGACGGTTGCATCAATGTTTTTTTTAATCTAAATGTAGGAAAACCGGAATATCCCCACAAAGTTTCAAGAACAGTCTGTCATTATTTTCAAACACGAAGACAACGGCTATTAGAAACACAATAATAACTTAAAGATGATAAGTAGCTTGACCAAAAATTACAAGTTCTATACAAAGTAAACTCTAAGCTAAGCCAGATAAAACACTTTCATAAAGCTCTGTGTCAAAGTCAAAAACGCTTTAATCAAAATTAATACAACTTTCGTTATATATTTTTGACGTCCTTTAAATACTTAATCTAAGTTTAAATACATTTCAAAGTTTAGAAAACTTTACCACCGCCTCCAAAGCGCTAGTAGAGAAAAAGCGGCGCAACAAACTCTACTGCTGCATTTTCTTGTGAATGGTAAATCCCGGGAAATAATGTATCTGTATTTTGATTGTCATTAAATAGTATACCTATTTTCACACGGTTTTTAAAAAAAATATACACAATGGTAAAGTACCCGGTTTAATTCAAAGACACACACACATTTAAATGTAACCCGCAAAATACATACATGCTGCAATAAGCAAAGTTAAAAAAAATAGTAATATAAACCGCCCTAAAGAATTGAAAACTGTACTAAAAATGAAAGTGTGTAAGATTTCACTTACATTTATTTACTTATATAAAAATTTAGTTAAACATAAATATCTGTATAACTCAATACAAATAAACAAGATGTGTCAAAACTAATAATAATATTATGTAAATATTATACGATGATATTTTAATTGTACTCTTAAATTCTTGTAAAGTCCTACTGATTACAAAATATTTCGCGTCTTTCTCTTAAAATAAATAAAAAATTAAATAACATAATTAAGGTACTAGGAAATAGAACCTCTTTTATACATAACAAAATATATGATTACATACGTACTCGTACCTGTCTACGATTAGTTCCTAGTTCTTAATTTTCCACTAGTGGAATCAAATATTACAATAAATAAATAAATAAATATTCCTCACACATTCACACAACGCCATCTAGTCCCAAACTAAGCAGAGCTTGTACTATGGGTACTAGACAACGGATAAACATACTTAAATACTTTTTTTTTGTAAATACATACATATTATACATAGAAAACACCCAGACCAATGCAAACAATCATGTTCATGCACACAAAGATTTGCATTGAGCGGGAATCGAACCCGAGACCTCTGCGTAGCAGTCATGTTATATAACCACTACGCCACGAGGTCGTCAATAACAATATATGTTTACGTAGTTGAGTAAATTAATTGCCGATATTTAGCCCTGTGTATATGCTTAGATATGTCAATCTGTATGGTCACGAAGTCAGAAAACATTGCCATCTTCTCTAGAGGACGTAAAAATTGAAAATGAATTGAGAAGCAATTCGTTTACTTTTTATTGATAACCTCTACTTTTGTCAATCTTTGCAGTGACAGACCTATTCCATATACAGAAGGACGACGAGAGCGTCGAGTTTTGTATTAGGCTTTCTTTCTTTGTTAAAAATCAGTTCAGTATACTTACCTACTACAGTCGCTTTTTACAACAACCTCATGATGAGATGGTCATCATCATCATTTCAGCCAATTGACGTCCACTGCTGGACATTGGCTTCCTCCAAGTATTGCCACCTTGTGCGGTCCTGTGCCTCCCTCATCCATCGGTTTCCCGCCGTCCTAACTAGGCCGTCGGTCCACCGTGTGAGGGGTCTCCCCACCCTGCGCTTTCCGGTACGAGAAATGAGTCTTATATGACTTATTGATGAGGTGGTAATTCTCTCTAATTCTTAGTTAGCATCTTGCTTAACCGTTTTTGTCCCTGTAGCGTGAGTGATTATTGTTTGATTATTATTTTATTCTAAAAATGTAAAATTATTTCATTGATATTATATTGTGGTGAAAGTAATGATTCGAACGATTGATTGTTATTTTGTAACTAATTGATTAATTATTAATACCTAACTGTTTATAGTTTAAGTTCAATGTGTTATAAATATTGCATGCTAACTATTTGGTAGAATATAGCTGAACAAAATATTTGTTTCTTAACAGATGTATGTAAACACCAAACTGACCTACCTATATTCGCAATAAATGATTTTCTATTTCTATTTCTATTTAGCTATACATACAAGCAAGAATGGCATTACCATTTTTTAATTGTACGGAACACTACACAAGTCCCTTTGTTATCATTATAACGAATCATTTGTTCAATTCATTACTATGATAATCGAACGAGCAAGAATCTATTTATTGTATCATTATCTTCGATCAACAATTGTGATGTCGATGATCATTATTTATAGCGTAGTAATTATACGGATGTTTTCCCATTTATGTCATCGTTGACTTCATTCTAACATATTTTAAAGCGTCACTTCATCTCGCCTGCATGGTTTAGTTAGGCCAAGTTTTTCCGGCGCCCTCACTTCATATGAGGTATTAATGCAATGGAATATGAATTCGCTGTAATGATCATGACAGAATTTTTTTCTTATCTAACCAGCATCAACGTCCTTAAACATTCGGTAGGCCTTTCTTCTCTTCATGGGACTAAACGTAGAACGGTAATGAGTATTCCTCCTATAATTGCGATATATTGACTTCTTTATTGATTACTGTACCTAACTGGATATTAAAAAGTTGACTTAAAATAATACTTCTCATTGATCTTATTTCCCAAACCCAATACAAAGATTTGGCTTTATTGAGGTCGCGAGTTCGATCCCCAGACAAATTCAGATTTACAGTACTTTCGAACTGGATGGCGTACCGCTTCTAAATATTTTTGAATTAGCGTGCGTCAGGATAACGTCGTTCGAATCGTCTCAGACCCAGAATTGAGTTATCGTACTTACAATTTTTTATCATGCAGTCCTTAGTATATAAAGAATGACACCAAGACTCCCGATACAACAGGCGCATCAATAATTATGTGGTTCCACACCAAGACATTCCGTAGGCTAAGTAGTTCGAGTTGTGAGCCATATTTACTTTCTCATCTGCATGAGGTCACGCAAATGAAAAAAAATAGCAAACTACGCCTCAATAGCTAATTGCTGCCTATAACATTGTAGGCACAGCAAAACATTCAACAATAATTTTTGACCTACTCCAAAGATTTAATTAATTTGGCACCTTATAAGTACCTTAGCACCTTATTAGTAACTTATTGACCATTTATGTCATTTCCACAGTAATTTATTGACTATTTTAAATAAAATACATTTTAATTTATTCATCATTCATCAAATTAGTTAGGTATTTCTGTTTTAATCTCAAAAAACGGAATTACTAAGTGAAAATCTTGCGTAAAATAAGCAAATCATTTTTGCGTAAAATACGCAAATCAGCATCAATGTCAATTGATTTTGTAATAGGTTTTTTAATTGAAAAAATATTCATTTCTATTAGATTTTTTTTTTCCACATAGCTCATGTTTCTTTTAGTGCTTCCTATTACTTACTTGAGTCACCGGTCAACTACTACTTTGAATTAACCAGCAATATCTATAAAAAATCACAAACGGTTAGGTATAATAAAAGAATTCCCATTGTCAATAAATGCACAATAAGCAAATCTTACAGTCCATTTCCAACAATAAAGGAGTGATGAAGTTCATTTATCAATTACATCAGTCAGTTTTCAAGAGTAACAGCAAACAGACTGCTAAAGGTAACACAAAGATTGGCGAATTTTATATTTCCCTGCTTCAGCGCCGGCTGCCGATGCGGTAGCCGGCGGCGGTCTCGCCATACGGAAGTCGTTACAACCTCTAAAAATGAATTGGGTAAGTCAATATCATTACATTCTTAACAAAATTACAAATCTATCGGAGTTTCCCGAACGGATAAAGAGTATAGTGCTAAAGAGAGCATTAATTTCAATGTAAGCAGCGGCTAAGCTATGCTGTGGTTACTAGTGGTTTATCATTTACTATCATGGTGGGTCAATTGCGCGTCTGCCAGCTAAGGACACATAAATAAAATAAAATAAACCTTAATAACCCATTTATATAATATTAAAAAAACGTTTTTAAAAGTTATAAAATATACCTGATAATTTTACAAAGCCTTTCTGTTTTTGTAACGTGCATTATTGCTCCGCGTCTAGTAGTAGTCGTACGTAGCATGATTTTTTGTATACCTTACGTTTTTTTAGTATTTCACGATTATACTATGTAAAACAATAATAATGATTGAAATCCTATCAGCAGTTACCGAGATTAGTGCACTCAATCATAAATGTTTATATATATATATATATATTTTTTTTTAAAGAAGACAAATCCCGCACTAGGGATCATGCCCTGCCATGTGTCGCGGGGACCTTTTACAAACATCAATTAACGGACAATTATTAGTCATTGACCTTCCGCTACTAAATTATATGGCTATTATAAGGTTATGATCTTTAAACTGTTATCTATTGAAACAAAAATAATAATTACAAAACCTTTCATATTAGACGATCGTATATAGGTAAGCGTGACAAGTAGGACATTATTTATATTCACTTGATTTGTCAAGTCAAGTCCGTTAATGATTCTACCAGTATAAACAAAAAAATAATAAATTAAGTCATAAGATTATGGTACTGAACGAAACATTATCCTGGGCGAGTAGAAATAAGTAACAACTCATATTCTTCTCACTCAAGACTCACCTAACTATGTAAACTTCGTGAATCTGACAATATTATAATCTTATTTTATAAACTATTTTGATTTTTTTTATGATTTATGTTAGCAATAGCCTTACATTCAATATTTAATAATGATAATTATTTTTAATACTTTCAAAGTTTTAAACAAACCTAACCTAATCTTAAAGGTTGCTTCATACTTAAGTATTTCGTTTTAAGCTATGGGTTTTTTTGTTATTAAGAAACGAATTTAGTACATTGTTTCATAATCACTTCAAGTCTTCACTCTCTTAATTTATGTCTAAATGTATGTCTCTCTCGGAATGTATGTTATTGGTACACTACCAATAACATACATTCCAACATTGTACTTTCTACATACTGAATCATCCCTTACTGACTTTATCATAGTTAAGGTCAAGCACCAACTATTGTACTCTAAATTCAAAGCACAGTAACATTTTCACAGTACTACGTGGTATAAGCAGGAACAGCCGTGGTACTTACAAAAGCTAATCTAGTGGGTCTCTTCAGCAGAGATTATTTCTGGAATCGCAAGGTATATATTATTATGTTTTCTGAAAAGGTTTACTTTTTATTTACGTAGATACAATATTATTAGGCCTATCCCACATTTGGCGTCAGCGTCAATTATAGAAACCATGCTACGACTGACTAAAACAAAAACAGGCAGCGTGGATAGCGGTCAAAGGGTTAAGAACGTGACACGAACACCGCGTGAGCGCTGCCTCCACGTCGCGTAACCGCCGCGTCAACGCTCGAAGTACGCCTACGCCTAATGTGGGGTCAGCCTAAGGGCAACCAACAGTCCCAGGTGGTATCGGGTTTTTCCCCGAGCCTTGGATATGATATTGCATTAAAGACGCAGCACCGGCCAACATCAAAAAAGATTGCCGACCACACTCTTACGCTCATGGAGCAAAGGCATACGACGCACGCTAAACAGTAGTACCGGCAGCTTAATCAACAGATTTTATTTTAAAAAAAAAACAAATACAACTTCCGCACTAGGAATCATGCCTTGTGTCTCGGGCAATCTCATCATCAATCTCAAAGTCACTGACACGCTACCTTCGGCACTTTATTACACTTTGTATTAATGAAGCCATAGAGCGAAACAAGGGCTTAAAAATGTTTGCAAGAGATCTGTCTCTAGGTCAGCGTCAACTATCTAGGCTCAAGATTGGGAGTAGCAGAATAGGTTCGTCGAAGCCCCAGTTTAAAGAGACGGTAGAGCAATATTGCGGGCGGTTATGCACTTTAACAGAACTACCGATCCTAGGGCAAGATTAACCATAAACCATGCTGACGAAAACCCGGATGTCAGTCTGGGTGAGATTAGTGATGCTTTCCATCGAGTGAAGAACAACAAGACGCCAGAGGATGACGGAATCACGAACGAGCTATTAAAAGCCATTGGAGAATACGTTCTCAAGGCTCTTAATAAGATATTTACGCTACAGGCATGGCACAGAGCCGTGGTCTTCAAAAAGGGCGATAGAACGCTCTGTCAGAATTACAGGTCAACAAAAAGTGACTGAAGTGACTGACATAGGGCTCAGGATTGTCCGTTTAAATTGGCTGTGAAAAGGGCACATGGCGTGAAGAACTGACAAAAGTTCTGGGATGACGACCGTCCACCGGAAGATGCAGGATGGGGACCCTCACACCTAGTTAGGAAGCTAATGGGACGACCTAGTTAGGAAGCTGATGGATGAAGGGGCCTAGGACCGCGTAGGGTGGAAATATTTGAAGAAGACAATGAATGACAATGTTAGACTTGCTGGCGCGTTTGCCTCCTACTACATAAAAAAAAGAAGAAGACCTACGTTCAGCTGTGGATGTCCATAGAATGACATGATGATACATATTATTAACTCCTTAATTATTATCTTAAACCTGAAACTCAGAATAATATTATGTTACTTAATTATAGTAGGTGTGTTTGTTCTTAGTGTATTTTAATTTCCACATACCTTTTCTATTTCAACAATAGTTTGACAGGTACAAAACAACTAATAAACAACCTCTTTTAACATAGTTGTGTTGACATGAATATAAAGGTCATAATACCGACAAACGGTCGTTAAGAAATAATAAACATTGTTAGTAAATAATAAAGAAACATACTATAAGGTCATTAAGTTTATTTAACACTGAATGTGTTAAATAGACTTAATGATGCACGGGGATGCTTAAAATATCCTATCCTATAATAGGCTCTTCTGTATTGGCACCATAAGTAGTGTGGTCTGAACGGCACAATCAAAGCTAGTAAAAAAAAAGAAACGTAAAATAAAAATATGACAACCATCTGTGGCCTTAATTCCTGGATTTTATTCGCACTTTCCAGCAGTTATATTATAACGGTTCAATCCCACCTTCCTCCTTCAATCCGACCTTTGCGTAGCTTATAGCCACTACGTCAGAATAGGCGTCTATAATAATAGTTTATTAACAAAAGTAAGCTCTTTTGTTTCTAAAATGCATAAGCAGTTTTATGTACTCTTCCAATCACGGAATTTATTTTATTGGATAACCCAGTATGTCAAATCAGCACCAATGTCCATAATAAGATAAGAACAGTTCTATTTGAATACTCCTTCAGAAACGAAAAAGATCACAAATATTACCTTCACTTACCATAGAAGTATTAAATGTATAGACTCGTAAAGTCATTACATTATTAAGGTTAATCCGATGCCTTGATCTAGTCACAATTTGAATTTCGTATCGACCATGACTATACAGTTTCTACACCCTAACCAAAAACGGCAGAAAATAAAAAAAAATAATTATAAGACTTATAGGGACATATTGGTGACATCCTTTAGAGAAGGCAACTGCGTAGCATTTAGAACCGACGAGCATGTCTGAATATACTCGTATATAATAGTTACTTGCTTTTGCCCTCGGCTTTGCTCGCGTTATATTCGGGGTAGCACTGTTCCCCTTTCCTGGACACAGAAGAAAAAAAAAGTAGCCTAAGTTACTCTCCATCCCTTCAATTATCTCCACTTAAAAAATCACGACAATTCGTCGCTCCGTTTTTCCGTGAAAGAGAGACAAACAGACACACTTTCCCATTTATAATATGTATTAGTATGGATATATATTATTATGTACCTATGTATTAATCTTTACAAGTACTTGTATACGTATAGATACATCGATAATAAGATAAAATAATAATCAAAATCTCTTACTCATTATTAAGATATTTGCAAGGAACTGCTAAAGACTATTGTTTTTGATCTTCTTTTGTTTAATTTGTAACAAGTATTTATTTAAAATATTAGGATTTTTATAAATACTTAATACTACACAATGAATAATCCAAATAATAACTATCAGTTAAACTTAATTGTTGCTTATTTTTTTCATAAATAAAGCTTAGGTAGGTACCTACAAGTAAACGTAACTCGCGATATGATATAACGTTTCATTCTGATTACAATATTTACCCCGACTTTGAAATAAAAGGGTTATTCCCAAAGTACTCCATTCTTATGTTTTAAAAAGATAAGAATCTCATACATTCATTCCCAAGTTACTCCATTGAATTTGTATTATTTAAAATTACCTATTATTTTGTTCCCATTTTACTCCATACCTGAAATTGATCTCTATTATTCGTTATCAATTCTCAAACTGCTCCATCTAAATATTTAAATTTTATGTGATACTTAGCTTGTTTGCGTTTTGTAATAACATCAATGGACACTTAAAATCATTGGGTTTTAAAGCTTTAACTTGTTGGTTGCACTTTTAAATGTTCTAACATTTTGTCAAAATCTAAACTTGAATTTAAAAAAAAAACAAAATTTGTTTTGTGAGTCATTTAGCGGATAAATTCGACAAAAACAAAAAAAACATAAATAACATTACATTTTATTTGAGCGTTTATCGTTTACAATATACAATTATGTGTGAGCGAGATAGTGGCGGCTCAAAAAAGGGTTGCATTTGCATTAGTTGGTTGTTATAAAGTAATACGTCATCAAGGTTAATAAAATAAAATAAATATATTAGTAATTTATTAGGTTAAAGTATTTTAAATTATTTTTGAAATAAATACCTTTTTTAGCTGACTCGGCCATCTCGGCGTTTTGTAGGTGCATACCATATTTTTATTTAGACAATAAGAACATAAAAATAAGAACGTAGTAGGTTTGTTTTCTAAATTTAATTATTGTTTATTAGTAGAATTAAACGATTTCAATAAACTTTAAACGATTTCAAGGTTTTTTTGGATTTTTTTTCAACAAATACTAGTTCGTGCTCGCTACCGGTTTTACCTACACCACACTACGGGTGATGGATCTGAGATGTGGAAATGTATGCAAAGAAAATGTTCTGCAGGGTTGAAAATATCAGGAAAAAGTATTTTGCGGGAAGATAATCATACATGTACTTTACAGAGTTCAATAATTGAAGAATTTAAAGAAGAGTGCATACATAGAGCTCAAAGTGAAGTTACTGCTATTCCAAAAATTTACGAGTATGCCTACAAGTCTTTTGTAGACAGGGGATATAATTTGATTGCGAATACGATCTCATTTAAAAGTATTAAGTCATTAATGTATTGTGCAAGAAATTCAAAATTAAAAGTTTCGAAAACATCATTTACAACACCTAATCAAGTGGAAATTCCAACTAAATTTCAAGATTTTTTATTATTTTGTGACAATACCTCAGGAATAATTGCTTTTTCTACTACAGAAGGTAGAAAAACATTAAAAAAATAGCGAAACCTGATTCATGGATGGGATTTCATGAGTTGCCCCAAACCATTCTATCAGCTCTATTCTATTCACGTGGACCTGGGCATCAACGATTGTCAAACTTTAACATGCCCTGTTGTATTCATTTTCCTAGCCAACAAATTGCAACATACATACGAAGTTATGCTAAACTTAATAAAACAACATGTGCCTGGATGGAATCCTCACACAGTTCTTATTGACTTTGAAATAGCAGTCATTAATGCTTTGCGTAATACATTTCCTAATGCTGTAATCAAAGGATGTAATTTCCATTTTAAGCAAGCTATATTAAAGAAATATCGTGATGTTGGGATTGCAACCAAAGAAGAAAAGGACCATGTAGCTAAGTGCAGTGCTTTAGCACATTTTCCAATTGAAGTAGTAGAAGTTGCTTGGTTAGTCATAATGGAAGTATCACCCAATAGTGAAAATGTCACAAAATTTAATAATTATTTTGTTTCTACTTGGCTGGAGAATTCGTCTTTTTCAATAGACTTATGGAATTGCGAAGGACAACGTCATAGAACGACGAACTTAGTTGAATCGTGGCACAAAAGACTAAATAACGTAATCACAAAAAAACCACGCTTGCTTATGTTCTTACAAACGATTCAAGAAGAAGCTGTTTATTTTGAACGTTATCGTTGCATTCCTAGAATAAATAGAAGTCGACAATCTATAAACAGGGATCTGAAACTGGCTTTGATTGTAAAGCAATTAAAAATAGAAAAATGTACGGTTTAGTAAATTATTCGAAATTCGATCCTTACAAAATAGTTCTAAGCTCTATTCCAAATACTTGAAATAATTGCCTTAATCTAATCTTACATACCTAGTAACTTAATTTGATTTTGATAACTTACACAATGATTAAAAAATTGTTGTTTACAATTATTTTTATTATTTAGAAAGACTAGACATTTAGTAATTATAAGTACTTTTCAAAATGTTATTTAAAAGTTCACATGATTCAAAGACTGTTAACTTTAAAATATTTTATGTTAGGATTAATTGCCAGACTGATTTCGTGTAAGATTTTTTATTATTTGTTGTTCATTTTATTATACTTGTAGGTCCAAATCCTGGTTATTTAATTTTGTTGCAGGAATTTTAAATATTTTTAATTGTTGATTGTTGAAACCTATTTTATTTTTAAGGATTTTTAAAATATTTTGTGTTCGATTTAATTGTCAGACTGATGTCAGATTTTTTATTATTTGTTTTTTATTTTTTTACACTTATGGATATAAAGCTTATTTAATTTTGACGTGGAGTTTTGAATATTTTTAGTTGATTATTTTATTTTTTGATTGTTGAACCCAATTATAATAAATAAATACATATTGATTGTTAATTTACATTATAACGTGTTTTATTTATAAACATATTTTTACATAAAATATAAATTTGCAAAGCTTTTGAACCTGACAGTACATTTGCTACCTTTTATGGTAAGTACAACATAAAAGTCCATTTCTTATTTTATTTCTTTTTTAATTAAAATAGCGTGGAGTACTTTGAGAACATCTTTTATCATATTTTCATGGAGTAGAATGAAACCTAATTTAAAATACTTATATATTTATTCATGGAGTAGTTTGGGAATTATTTTTGGAGTACTTTGGGAATAACCCAAATAAAACTGACATGACGTATATTTTATTTTAGTTTGTGGACTAGGTTTATAAGAACTTAACGTAGCTACCAGGGCCGAATCGGTGGACCAAGTTCTTCGCTGTCAAATGCGAAATGTATGTGTCTCAAGGTAATTTTGTTCGCATAAAATTTAATGCCTCTGCCTTCACATCTCCTGGGTTGGCACGGTTAAATCTCAAATCAAAAGGGCCTTGCGTATAGACACGACAAACATCACCAAAAAAGTTTCTACTATGTCAAACCGAGTGCAGTATAATCGTTACTACAATTATGTGTACCTACAACTGGGTTTTGAATTTCCTTTTTCTTAATCAATAACTGCATTCAATTTTGAACATTATTCCATTCCAGTTAGACTTCTTATGTTCTTTGGCAGAAGTAGGTACCTACGTCTCTCCAGTGGAAACTCCCATATTAAGGGACATTTTAGAAGCACATTTCTACAGCGGGTTTGACGAAGCCCAATAAGTGGTAAGGTTTTCTTATTTCAACTAAAACCACCAAAACTTCATCATTTCTTTTCCCGTATAAGTAGATCTAGATATAATAAGTACATAATATAGTGAGGTGAATTATTAAAATCTGACGATCTATCCTTTACCTACAACAAAGGTCATAAGTCTTGATAATCTGATTTATAGTTGAAATTAAGCCATATTAGTCTTTTAATCAGATACATTTAAAATTTTAGTTCATTTCCATCGATATAATTAGTTAAAATCGTTCAACTATTGATCGTTTCCTTAGTATATCTAAATCTTATAAGTGGGAGGAAGACATCATTTACAATATTTTGCAATATTTTGAAGTTGGTAACCTACAAAAAAAAAGATTCGAGATCGCACGTGAAGGTCAAGGTTAATTTACAAGTTAACTCTTAATCTAAACTGTGTTAACCTTAATTTAATTGGATAATTTAAAAGCACATCAAAAGCCTTTTACTCGTCAATTTAATCACAAACTTTATTTATTACATCAAAAATACTGATGGCATATCAAATACAACTAAGTACTTAGGTGATAGAACTAGTAAGAGGGGTACCTTCATATCCTCAGTAAAAAAAATAGTGTTTATTCCTTCTGCTTCAACATATCCCGGCGTAGGTATTATTGAGAAATTTTATCTTAAGCACAAGACAGGACAAATAAAAGGTGGCAATATTTGGAAGAGGCTATGTCCAGCATTGGAGGTCAATTGGTTGATATGATGATGAATATCTTAAACCAGGCTGTTTAGATGTGATATAAATATGGTTATTATATACCTATTCATATCGAGATTTTTTGAGCATTATGTAATATTTTCTACGTTGTTTTTCTCTCACACTCAAAACTAATGGGTCAACGATTCGCTGCCTTCTCAATACATTCTTTCTCTCTCTCTTGAGAGAAGGGTAGAGACATTATTTCATTGTCTGTATACATTGAATTTGGAGATTAACAAGGACTGCTATTTTCCCTTATTTTGCTTGACGTTTATGCACTATTTACTCAGGCGGCCGAGTCGTAAGAAATAATATGTCGCGTTAATCTCTCGTTTACATTTTTTAAACATAGGTAGGTATAGCAATAATGCAACGCCTATTTAGAATGTTAATTTACGGGTAATTAAGGTATCGATTAAACAGTTAATTTGATTTCATTTTTAATAACAGTGCTCATAAGATAAATGAGATCTGAGTGCAAGATTATGAATTAGGTATTACCTAATTAAAGGCAAGGGAATACTACTTATGAGCTCTTAGACGAATAGGTGTATGCACAAGTAACTAGGTACATACACTTTTGGTCTTTAAAACCATTAGGTACCTATAGGTAATTGAAATCCTTCTGCTTTAGATTTAAATAATTATTAGGATTGTTGACAGTACAAAATAAAATAATAGACATTTAAAAGATTCATTTGAAGGCTTCTTCCTGTAGTGGGATGAAATTGAACCAATTGAACCAATCCAGCCAATATAATAATTGGTATAGGATTGCATGGTTTTTTTTTCTTTTGTTTCCGTAAAGACGTAGGTATACCTACACAAACTTTCCATTTATCATTATCAGCCTACGGACGTTCACTCTGGTTATAGGTCTCTTCCAAACTTTTCCACCCTACGCGGTCCTATCCATCATCTAAGGAACTAATAACTCTACATTAGTCTTAAAACCCCCTAGACGTAGTAAGACCAAGTACATGGAATGCGACTCCATGACTGTATTCTTACTAATTAAATAAATAATTATGCATAAAAACGCTTGACGTCATAAGTTATGGGGGCTAGTGGCGAAGTGTCCATATAACTCGATTCCTACCGGCTTACCTTTGCAAAAACCGCCTAGCATTGCCTATTAATCAATTATAAATCAATGACGCAACATCCACTCAATACAAAATAATATAAGTAAAATAAAAAAATATTCTCTTACGTAAATCGCAATAATAATACATAATTATAGTAAGTATTAGTAATTTTCTATATAATTATTTACGTACTCATAACGCCATTTAGTAAAGGTTGTCAACTAACAACTTGTTATGGCTCAGTCAGAGAGTAAAGCGCGCATGCGCGAGGCGGCGGTAAGCCGGTCTCGAAATTAGGAATTCAGTACAACAGAATGTATGGAAATCGTACGGTCACGTGCAAAACGTTGACACTTTGTCTTCATCGATCTAAGGTACCCTATAAGCCGGTGGCCACCGGCTTATTGAAAAGGATAAAAGATACAACTACAACATTGCGAGAGCGAGAAAGCACTATTGCAACCAGTGGACCGACCAATTCAAACGAAGTTTCATTTCACGTTACTTAATTTGCCATTGACATTCCTTTTTATTTTTATCAATTACCTATTTAAATCTAATAGAAATCAGATTTTCTTCTGAATTTTCAGCTTTTAATTATATTTATTTGTTTTTATTTTATTTATTCTCTCCATCTTGAATTTGGCAGAATCATCGGTAAACGATAGGACCATTAGAAGAAAAAACAGAATTATTTATTTTCTGCAAATAGGTTATATTAAAATTCGCTTTCTTGTTTTAGTAAAAATTAGTATGTTTAATTATTTATGTTTGTGTATTAAGTGTTGTGCATTGGTTGACTTTATTTTTGTCGTAGTGCGTTGGGTTGGGATCCTATGGAATATTTTTGTAAGTACTTGTTTGTATTATTTATCAGCAGATTTAATAGTTTGTTGTTTTATGGGACACGTTAATAGTGTTAGATAATTGTCTATCCTATTATGTTTGTGTTGTGTGATAAAACATCATTCTCGAAATTAAATTATGAATATAAGAAACGCGCGCTGTTTGGATTTATTGGCGCACTTTGGGGCGCGCCGGCGCTGTGGATTTACGAAACATTTTAATACAATTATCTCATTTCGATACGTGTAAGTAAGTGGCTTACAGGCAGTATTCTCAGATTCTAAAAGTAAGTAAGTATGTAGATTGATTTAGGATATAGCAATATAAACAATTAATCTAATTGATCAAAGAAATCTTTCAAACAGAGAAACATTTTCGTATTTGTTTTGTATAACTTTTCACATGAGTTCGGGACAACTAAAATCGAAACATTTTCTCACGAATACCTATGAACTACAGAATATAAAATAGAACGGAAGTCCACGGAACTTCGGCTTCCCTTTTATAAAAATCCACCCTTCGCCACTGAGGGGGCCTAATCAAAGATCAGAATGTGCTTTCTATTACGTCGCGAATGAGTATTGAGTATTGAATTACTTGTTAGGCGATGTAAGGACATGGCTTAAACATACAAGTTCATAAGTAGTGGTTTGTTTTTTCTTAAATAACCTACAACTTTTACTATTATGTTAATGTTCTTGCTCTTTAATAGAAGCAGAGTCACAAGCAAAACTTACAAAATTTTAACTCACCAGTTACAGATATCAAGCATTACTCCGTTTTACAAACGATGACAATTTAGAAAACTTTAGGTAGGTACAACCAATTTTACAACACATACCTTTGTCTAAAAGCTTAAATCAAACCGTTCTTACTCTACCTCACCTTTCAAATAACATACAAAACCATCTGCGCAAGAATAAATATTATAATGTATATTATATTGTAACATTAATTAAAGTTATTTCAATACTAAACAGTAATTTCAATAAATACAATAATAATATCATCATACATATTTTTCTAAAGACGTATTTGTAGACGTTATGTCATAATAAAGCTATTATCTTTATGCATTACAAATACCAAACACGACCTGAGCGAAAGAGTTCAAAATAATTGTCTCCCACGACGCCTCACAACACTATACTACTCAGTAAGAGAATTTAAACTATTGTTTGTTTATTTTTTATTTTAATAATAAATGAGAATAATAGTTGTCTACTTGAACTATAAATGAGAAGTAAAAGTAGTGTTTGAACTCATTTGTGTGTTGTGTGCAAGCGTGGTTGTTATCGAAGGAGTGACGTATTGTGTGCCTGAGTGATATTTTTTTTAAGTGTATGGCGTTTTCTTATGTGTGTTGGTGAGGTAGTTCATAGTAAATAATAATTAAAGATACGATGTGTTGTAGTAATATGTATTGATACGTTTTACAATACGTAGATTATGGTATTTAGTGGTAATTTGGATTTATTGTATGTCAAATTTCAACATTTCCATGTAAGTAAATATTGTTTTTCCTACTACAAACCTACAATGGCTTTAATATTTTAAGTTCTTACAAATTATCTGAAATAGATCTGCTTAAATTGGAATGCAAACTATTTAATTACAGATAGTTTAAAACATTCTACGGGTAGGTACATATTTACATGAAGGTGATCTTACACAAAGATTGAAATTGAAAAAGATCTTACACCAAGATGTGTCACTGAAGTGCATAAATAAAAATGTGTAAATTAAAACCGCAATTTTAGTTACAAACACTCTATTATTAGGTGCAATATTTATTTTCTATGGGTTATATTCTAACACTCGATTAAGTAATTACCTATATCCAACTATCATTAATAATCTTCGCCTACTACTGGACACATGCCTTCTCCAAATAATTTGGTCATGCCTCTTTCATCTTGCGGCTTACTGCCCACCCTAAGATATTTAAAAAAAAACTCGATTAACGGTCGTCTATTCTGTTCGTTGAGTAGGTAGCTTATTCTTATTTATGGTGTAGGTATCCTACATTATATTGGCATTGCAAAAAGCTACATCGGTCAAATTGGTCCTCTGGAAGACATTTCAGAATAGGTCATGCTGCGAAACTTCGAACAGAATATTGTTCGAATATTCTATGTTAGGTCTTTTCTTCGTATGTCATCACTGTGAATCCTCTAATTCAAGATGTTTGTTTTGGGACAATACTAAGTAAGTATATGAAGATAGATCTATTCATATGCAATCATAATTTATTAAGCTTCATAGACGAAGGGAATATTTGGGTTACTCAAAGCAAATAAGATTACAATTGTTCCATAATTTCAAAGAAGGTTCTATCCTCGTAACTTACCGTAAAGGTCTGACGTCTTCATGACAAAAGTGTGCAAAACAGTAAAGCGAATGTCCTCTGTCGTGGACGTCAATTCACTTAGGGGGAGTCGATCATGCCGGCGCTTGGTACTAAAAGCTACTAAAAGCCCTCCATAAAAGCAATAATTAAATTGACGTAACACAATTTAGTAAGGCGATGCTGTTGAAGGTGAATATTGACATACGTGAGCGTCTCTTTGTACAATAGATATTATATACTATTACATTATCTAGTACAAAATACTTAAATAGTAGAAGTTATTTATAATATTATTAATGAAGACCTCTATGGCTAAGTGGTTAAATATACCTACATGACTTGACTACTAGGCAAACGTAGGTACAATTCCAGTTCAATATTGAATTATGTGTGCCTGAACATGTACTTAAATATGTTTGTCTAGGTATTATATAGGTAGGTATATAGAAATGTTCATCCATTAACAAATAGGTACCTCATAGTGCAAGGCTAGTTTCGTTTGGGACTAAAAGGCTTTATGAGAAAGAGTGAGGAGTATTATTAATGCGCTGCATTAACTCTCTATTTGCCTTACCTTTTTATTCGGTTTACGTTTGCCTTCACCTAAAGAAATAATAGATGTCCTTGTAACAATGTTACTTTGAAAACATTATGTAAGCTGGTTGTGTTGGTCTATTACAAGTCCTTACATTAATAAACTTTATACAACACCCTCAATAACAAACAAATTAGATAAACAAACGTTATCTTAACAAAATCGTTACAGTCAATGAAAGTCCCAAATTACACCAAATGCATTTCGACGAGCTTTGATTTTTTTTTTGCTTTCCTATGATAAAAGGAAACTAGACCTATTATTTTCACGCCATATGGATTGATACAGAATATTATGTCAACTTATTCTTTTGTGTTAGTAACAAAAACATCTTTCCCTTGGTCCGTTTATAAGACGCCTATAGAACGCGATAGATTGGTGACTCTACAATACCTATTGACTAGCCTCATAATTTAGATTAAGATTTACAAAGAAATTACAGTTAAGTTGCAAAAAAAGTGTTAGTCCGTTAACGCAAGGTCAGTGTCAGTTCAGCTATCACAGCAGAATTATAAATTAAGTGCAAATTCCTATTTAGTTTAACCTAGATTAGTACCAGCATCTCTCATTTTAGCGTACATGTCGTGTCGATAGCAGGTGTATGGGGAAGCATTTACAATACCTTTTTCAATAAAAAATATTGGGTGTCTAACGCTCTATTTGGATTTTGAAAAATCTTTTTAGTTTTAATAATAGTCGAACTTGACCTAGTTCATTTGGGAACAGTTCAAATTTTTATTCATATTTAGATACCAGACTAATTCAAAGTTAGCTGAGAGTATTACGGGACGTAATGTTATAGCAAATGCAAATTGTCTAAAAATCCATATCTCAATAAAAATCCCTCATAATTTCAACTTTAATCGATCTAAATCCAACAACAAACAATATGGCTTTAGACAGAATACATCCACCACTCATGCTCTTCATAACATCATTAACACTATAACATACAACAAGAACAAAGGCCACCACGTTGCCATGATATCATTAGACATTCGAGCAGCTTTTGATAACGCTTGGTGGCCATCCATACTTGCACGTCTACACCACATACAATGCCCTAAAAACATATACACCATAACACAAAGTTACCTCACACACAGAACAGCCACATTACACTATGCAGACACAAAAACAACTATGAAACTTGCCAGGGGATGCATTCAGGGTTCGATCTGTGGGCCCACCTTCTGGAACCTGATATTGGATGAATTGCTAGATTTATCTGGCGATTCGTCTGCAGTCGGACACCTACCACAGGGCTGCCACTTGAGCGCGTTCGCTGATGACATCACCCTGGTCGCTTCACACAAAAGACTAACCACACTCCAACACAACGTGAACGCCAGCCTCAAGATTATACACGAATGGGGTAACAAAGCTAAGCTCCAATTCGCTCCTGAGAAAACAGTGGCACTGGCTTTCACGAAAAATACACGCTTAATACAGATCATAATGAACAACACACAAATACCATTCACTCGCACTGCAAAAATACTCGGTGTCGTTATTGACGACAATCTACACTTCACACAGCACGTAGATCACATAGTACACAAAGCAAGAATACTCCACAACAAACTCACCATGTATGTTCGCCCAACTTGGGGAGTACACTCTGATAACATTCATACACTATACAGGGGGGTGATTGAACCTATAGTATGTTATGCATCCAGCGTCTGGCAACGGGCATTAAAATACAAAACCAATTGCAAAAAACTGCTTTCTCTACAAAGAGGATTTGCACTTAAAATTATTAAGGGATTTCGTACCATCAATACCACCGATGCAATAGCCTTATCCGCACTTACACCGCTCGACATCAAGGTCACAGAAACAGCCAAAACCGAACTAACTAGGATCACTGGGGTCACCGATCACCTCCCTGAAGACATTACACTAGACTCACCCATACATCCATCACATTTACTACATCCCGCACTTCGTATTCCTCACCCATACATAATTAACCAAACGCAAGAAGAACTCGATACCACATTAGCAAATCACCAACATGCACATCTCATTTACACCGATGGAAGCAAACATGACAACAGTGTCGGCTCTGCTTTCGTTGCATATACACCACACAACACATCCACATCTCACAAATTCAAACTCCACTCCTCGTGCTCTGTTTTCCAGGCAGAGCTGGCAGCTATTGACCAGGCGTGCATGTGGTTGCAACAGCAGCCGCTAGTCACCTCAGCCGTCATCATATCGGATTCTAGATCCGCATTGGAAGACATCAGCAACATACAGAGCACACATCGATTAACCAACAACATACATAAAACATTATATAACATAAACTTTGATATTCAATTTATTTGGATCAAAGCTCATGCTGGCATTATTGGCAACGAAGCCGCAGACACCGCAGCCAAGAAAGCTGCCACATTGAGCTGTCAGCCAACATTTTCACGATTCCCACTCAGTTACGCCAACAAACTGAACAAAACTCAAAGCCATCAACACTCTTGTACCATATACACCAACAACCCTAAGGGCTCTACCATTCGTAACTGGTGCCCTACACTTGAAAACCTACACACACTTACGCAAAATATAGGACACACCTTCGCACTCACACAACTTCTCACTGACCACGGCTATCATAAACACTACCTACACAGATTTCATATAACACAAAACAACACCTGCCCATGTGACGACACCACACCCCAAACATTCATACATTTACTAACACAATGCCCAAATTATACACGCACCCGCTTACACCATGAACAAACATCCCACCACTTTCAGATTGACCCCTACAACCTTACACAAATCATCACAAAGAAATCTACCTCAAATTCATTCATGACACACTTAACATGCATTGTCAACACACTAAAATCGTACAATAACACATAACACCACCAACACATACACAATCATAATCAATCTCACTACACTCCCTAAATCCCTAGGTTTAAGTCCATTTTTGTATATATAAGGCAGCGCACTCATTAGTATCTAATAGCTTTGGGCGCACTGTTGCGCCAATAAACTCCTCCCCGAGGCGGTTATAACCCCGGGGAGAAAATTAAAAAAAAAAACCCCAGATACCTTACAAAAAGTGTTATTATATTTTTTTTTTACTATTTTTTTTTTTTATATTTTAACTTCTGCATGATTTTGGTGGAAGTTACATGCATTACCAGTACCAGTAGGTGTCATGTTTTATGACAGTGTGATAAAAGCTAACAGCACAAGATTCAAATCGATCAAAATGGGTAATAATAAAACACAAAACATGTTTATTTTACTTTGCGTATGTATATAAATATGTAGTGATTTATGATAGGGTATGCAATAACTGATATAATATTTATTTACAAGACTGTTACACCTCGTCCTTAATTTTCTTTAATTATTAAAAAACAGCTTATACTAAACGTCAATCCGACCCGAGATATCATCTGTGGTCGACAATCAGCTGAGTAAACGTCATAACATCAAACTGTCAAAGTCAATAGTCAAATTACCAAAACACTTTCAGTTTCAGATGTGATTGTCTACGAGATGTGTTGTGTTTTTGTAGTATTTAGATAGTTTACTAATAAGATTTAAAGTACAATTCCTATAAAGTACAGGGTATATACATAGAAACATATTAGATCATTTTTTGCAATTAATTAAGGATAATAGTAGTAATAGTGAGAGATAACGTAACTCAGGGTCAAAACAAAATAAAAGTTTTTTTCATAAGTAATAATTATTTTTAATTACATCAGGTTCCTTTAAAGACTTCTTCGCAATGGGCACATTGAGCCAAGTCATTGATGACGAACCTATGCTTAAAATTACATCGGAATTCAGAAGATTAGGAGGTAAATTAATTTTATTATTGATAATGCATGTTTTTAATCACTTTCCGTAGTACTTTCGTAATTATTTAATTCAGTTTGAAGACTGCTTAAGATATTGTAAAGTAACTAAACAATGTATGTGCTTAATGTAACATACAGGCATTTATTTAATATACCTACACCAGCAATTATATCTTCATTAGCAATTAGTTTTCACTGTCCTTCAGTTTCTCTTACATTAAGTACTTTATTAACAACTGTGCTAATATTGCGGTGGGTTAAATAGACAATGTTTTCCATTTTAGATAAATGCTACTTGGAAAATGCTGGAGCAACATTATTTCCACAGAGTCTACTTGCTGCAGTTAATGATGATCTTACAAGAAATGTTTATATGAATCCACATTCTGACAAATACACTAAGGACTGTATAGAACAAATTAGATCTATGATTTTGAGACACTTCAATACAGATCCATCAAACTACACAGTTGTATTCACATCAGGGACAACTCAATCTTTAAAACTTACTGTAGAGGCTTTCCGATTTTCTTCTGAATCAGAAGATATTCAACAAAATGGCTCATTTGTATATTTACGATATAATCACACATCTGTACTTGGGTTAAGAGAAATAGCTAGAGAAAAAAAAGCAGATGTAGTTCATATATCACATGAAGACTTTTTATCAGCAATTAACTCTAATGATGTAAAGGCAGTGTCTTGGAAAGATAAATTTAGAAGAAAAAGTGAAGGAAATACATTATTGGTGTATCCTGGGCAAAGTAACTTTAATGGATACAAGTATCCACTAGATTGCATAGATAGCCTGAAGAATGGTTGTCTTAATAAACATATAAAGAAAAATTTATGTTTAATTAATCATAACTGGTATGTGTTATTAGACGCAGCATCATATGTCTCAACAAGCAGACTCGATTTATATAAAACACAGCCAGATTTTGTTTGTTTGTCTTTCTACAAAATATTTGGCTACCCAACAGGATTGGGTGCACTTCTTGTAAAAAATAGTAGTCAAGATGTTCTAACCCAAAAGAAATATTATGGCGGTGGAACTGTAGATTTTGTTTTGACCTCTGAAAGTTTACATATGAAAAGGAAAAGCTTCCATGAAAGGTAAAAAATCATTTTTTTATTATACATATACTGCATGACATTGCGTTAAAAGAAAAGATTAAAAAAAAAATTAATTGTAAGCATTTTTTTTCTCCACAAGGTTACAGAAAGGAATATTTTTTTTTGATATTAGTATTCATACAGGCAGAATGACAAGCATATTATTATTTATTAAATTTAATCAGCTGTATGTTAGTTGACATTATTTATAATACAAATATATCATTATTATTCTGAATATATTATTAATGTATACTCAATAATAAACACCTGTTTTCTTATTTTTAGCTTTGAAGATGGTACAGTATCCTATTTATCCATAATTGCCTTGAAACACTGTTTTGACACAATGCATAAATTAATTCCTAAAACAATACATGATAATCTGATGGACACAATATCATTCCACACATTTTCTCTAGCCAAAGATTTGTATCATCAATTAAAAGAATTAAAACACAGTAATGGTAGGAAAGCAGCAGTACTTTATATGGATTCAGATTTTACTGATATTAGAAAGCAAGGTGGAATAGTAACATTTAATCTTCTAAGAGAAGATGGCACATTTATTGGTTATTCAGCAGTAAGTATCTTTGAATGTCTTGCATTTTTTTTTGCATGTATAAATCTCTTTCTTGTGTAACACTGATAATAATGTAAATAACGCCTTAAGGCATTAAGTCCCCCTTTATTCATTTATACAAGAAGAACAATGATTATAATTACTAGAAGCTATCCAAGGGCTGTCACAGGGGTATAGTACCTTTGAATTGCAATGTCATTAGGCAATGTTTCACTAAGGCTCTTTTACTAGAAGCTCTTCAATTTTTCTATCACTATAGGCGATAAGATTTTTTTTCCATTGAAATGGAAAATAACTCTTAAAACTTTTGTATTAAGTCTTCAAGATCTACCTACTCAAGAGAAAGCAATATTTTTATGATTTTTGCAGATTTTATGGATGGATATATCAGATGTCTTCTTCATGCAAAGTTATTTCAAAAAAGAAGTTTATGTGTATTTAAAAACAAGGTAACATTGTATTGTTCAATATAATTTTTCAGTTTCAACACATGGCAGACCTGTTCAATATAAGTATCAGGACTGGATGCTTTTGTAACTCCGGCTCTTGCCAAAAACATTTAGTGGCAACTGACAAGGAAATGAAAGAAACATATAAAGCAGGACATGTCTGTGGTGATGAAATAGATCTTATAAATGGGAAACCTACTGGAGCAATAAGGGCCTCATTTGGCTACTTCAATACATTTCGAGATACCGACAAGCTTCTTAAAATGATATGTCAGTCATTTGTTAAAGCAACAATATGTCAAAACCGCCAAACAAGTAATAGGCTGAAACAAAAACTTAACTTACAGAAGACCCTTAGTCATTTATATCATAATTTAAATGATGATGATGACGATTTACAAAATATTCCAGTACATAAATTAAGTAATATCCAAACAAAGCCTGACCATATACATATGATCAGAGATATTGACGATAGTATAGATATTTATAATTCACATGCAAAAATAATAGTAAAAAAATTAGCAATATTTCCTATAAAATCATGTGGTGCATTTAAAATTAATTCCTCTTGGAGCATAGGACCTAAGGGATTTGACTATGATAGAGAGTGGATGATTATTAAGGATAATGGAGTATGCTTGACACAGAAAAATAATACAAAAATGTGCCTAATATGTCCCAAAATAGATCTCGTACAAAGAACCCTAACATTGCATTTTAAAGGTATGACTTCTGATTTTATTTTACGAAGTATGATAGAGATGCTATATGACAATACCTACATATTAAATATTAATAATTTCAGACAAAACACCAATCACAATACCTCTGGATCATTCTTCCAGATTAAGAGAAACATCATTTTGTCAAACTAGAGTTTGCACAGATGCAATTCTAGGGCATGATTGCGGCGATGCTGTTGGAGATTGGATTTCTGAGGCTTTGGAAATTTCTTACTTGCGATTAATTAGACAATCTTATAGTGATACTAGAATTCAAAAGAAAAAAGTAGATGGAGAACAGAATTTACTCTCTTTAAGTAATCAGGCCCAATTTCTTTTAATAAACAAGGCCACAGTGAGATGGCTTAGAGATAAAATAATTGACCTCTTATTTGATGACGATATTGATACATTAACGGATCGATTTAGAGGTAATATTATAATTGATATGGAAAACGAATTAGCAGAAAGGGAATGGCAGAGGGTAATAATTGGAAACCAAGAATTCAAGGTAAGTAAATAAATTTGTTCGAATATACAAAAGAAAACATGTTAAGGGCCTTTACGCGGTCCACTAGCGCCGCCAATAGAAAAAAAATCATAATTCGCAAATAAGTTGGATAACGTAAAATGTTGATAACAAAGTCTTGAGAAAAGGCAATAAAGTATTTATATAACACACTCTCAACACTTTAAATGTTTTTCTATTAGTTAAATTTCGCAATCGAAAAAAAAACGGCCGTTTTTGTTTATAATGCAATATTAATTTAATTGAAAAACATTTAAAGTGTTGAGAGTGTGATAAACAAATACTTTATTACCTTTTCTCAAGACTTTGTTATCAACATTTTAAATTATTTATCCTATTTGCGAATTATGTTTTTTTTTTCAATTGGCGGCGCTAGTGAGCCCTATAAACGCTCATAACACATGTTGAAAACAAGATAAATGTGGTGCAAATAACTTATTGAACTCACAGTACCTTGGAAACTAACATCTAAATCCAAACAAACACTTTAACATGCCTAACATTAACTACACATTTTCTAGTCGTAAACTTTCCTTCTTCAATCACACGCAAAATTGGATGCACTCTGTACATAGAAGCCACGATAGGTTAAGAATCGGATTTAACAGAAGTAGTGTAATTGATTGGTTTAAAAAAATGATAAATTTAAATCCTAACAGAATTTCGTACTAAGTAAGCATTTTTATTTTCCTTTAAAGTACGATATTTATTTTTTGTACTTTTTCATATCTAAGCTATCCAATAAAAATAAGAGATATGGCCAGACAGATACTCCATAATATTAACAAGGGCATTGCATGTCTATTTACATACAAGTACATAATTGTAAATAATCACATCGCAACCACTTATTTGCAGCTTAGTTACTACCTAGCTATCACTATGAAATCGTTACTTTATGTTACAATGGCATATTGATATTTGTATTTCATACATATATATTTCTTTAACTTTGTTCATTTAACAAAAAAATTGTCACATCTTTTTTTCATTATTATTGTCATATTTGGATCATATTTACACACACTATAAATTAAATTATTTATAAAACAATTAAACATTGTGCATTCTAATGTTTCAGGTCGATGGACAATGTAACAGGTGCTCAATGGTATGTATTAATCAAAAGACAGGTGAAAAAACAGTTGAACCTTTAAGAACTATATCGGAAATATTTAAAGGTAAAATGCGATTTGGTATTTACTTAACTTATGTTGGTCCAGTAGATGGAAGCCAAAATCGTACCCTTAAAATTTTATCACCTGTGAAACCCATATTTAATGTTGAAGAAATAACTAGATGATTTCGTTTGAATTTTTTACAATATTTTTGATTTTATTATGGTGAGGGTCATTTATATTGCTTTCTACTATTATGAGATAGTTTTTTTTATTAAGCGTAATATTTTTTTAGGACTAAAATTATGACATCAAATTATCCATAGGTTTTTAAGATGCCACAATTATAGTACTATAAAGTACAAATCCTATATTTACCTAATAGTACGTATACAATATTCCTATGGAAAGCATATTAAAGATGAATGTTTTACAATAAATTAAGCACACAAAAATATGAAATAGTATAGAAAAGAAATCTGACTATAAAGTAAAGAGGTACTTCCGTCCGTCTAGATATTTAGCAAAAATAAATAGACATTGTTTGTCTATGACAAAAAAGTAATATCGAACAAATGTAGCGCTTTTGTATACAGCTGTCTTAAAGTAAGTAAATAATTCCATGTAAAATTCAACAATGCTAACTGTAATCAGTAATAACCTCATTTAGGTTTCTAAGTAAATTGACAAGTCTTGCAACACCATAAGCAGATAAGAAGGCATCTTAATGAGATATGGTTTCTATTTTAATTAGTTTAATATTTTTTTAATATATTTTTCCTATAATACGAATTTATTGAATCTAATTGTTACTTAAGCTGTTTTAGGCTGTGAAATATTATATAAAAATATAGTTGATATTTGTTGTTCAAAGTTTATTATACCTAACTGTTATAATATTATTTTATATATTATTAACATGAATTAGGCCCCATGTTGCGTTTTATAATTTGTACTTAATTTGAAATTAATGAAATACTTAATAAAAAGCTTCCATATTTAAATATTGAAATCCTGAATAGTTTTCATTATTTTTGCTCGATATAAATTTTAGCTCAATGATTTTTTTTATTTAAAAAATTTGGCCTTTGAAAAGTTGTGCTTTATGTGGTACTAAAAGTATCTTAAATAAGTGTCTGTGTAATATCAAACTCAGTTCTTTTGCTTATATACATGGCACCAATATTAAAAATAAATTTGTAACAAGTTTATTTGCTTTGGTATATCTCTGAAACAAATGCACTGATTTTGATAGAACTTTCACTATTTGTTTACTTTATATGGCGCATTACGTAGGATACTTCAGTTTTCGTAAAAGATTTAGGATACCTACCGCAGAAAAACTTAGAGATTTTTGTACATTTATTAAGGGGTAGCAGCTAGTTTGTAATTAAAAATATACGTAACGAATTATTTTTCACGATTTATAGTTTTTTATCATAATGTATTATAAACCTTTACGTTGTTATTAAATAATATATTTAAATCTTCAGACATTCCTATAGAATAATTTTACACTTTTATATATAATATATTTACCTAATTATAAGTTGTGCAATCTTGCCCACATCATAATAAGACAATAATTAATAGGTGCTTAGGTTTTGTTGTAAAGTGTGTGATCAGAGTGTCATTAACTGTTTGAAATAGTGTTAATTAATATAGTATAAAGCTATGTATAATGTCTAGATAGAGTGTCAAATGTGTACAAACGTCCTAAAAAATACAAGTTAATATAAGCCAAAAATATATGAAAATATGGCGATTGGTGCCTTCAAAGGTATGCCAAAAAGCTCCTAAACATACCGTCTACTTAATGTTTTATGATTTAGCTAGTTTTTTTAAGAGGTTTGAAAAATAAAACCCAATTGAGACGCATGTTGAATAGTTGTCGTATATTCAGCCTTTTTTATGCTATTTAGGGGTTGCTGATCTAACTTTTCAAAGTCGTTTATGAAACCATGGACGACATCGTCTAGTTCTGCAGAGCGACCTTTATCTTTTATCTTTCTATCAAGAAATTTAAAAGGCACGGTTTCTGATATTATTGAAACGTTTTCTCCGCCTATATTAAGCCCGGGGTCATACTAAGTATATCTCGTAGCCCGCCTACCTAAACACAGACAATAAAATTAGCTAGCTTTATCACTCTTATTCTATTAGTCTACATACAGAATTCATCAAAAATTCGCAGTAGTTCTTGGGACTTCTTTTAGGCCGTCTGCAAATGCTAGCTTACGTAGTAAATAACTAAAATTCAAACTAAGTAGGTACTTTTTACATAAACTTATTTTCATATATTTTTGCTGTATTTATCATTTTCTTATGTGCATCTTTCAACTTATCACTAATAAACAAAAATTGATACAAAATATTGTTCAAATAATATTATATTTTCTATGATGCAGTGTTAAATACCAATTGCATGCATATACGTACATATTATGATTAAAATTAATAGGTGACCTGTTTTGTTTGTAGTGATTATATTGTGAAGCTCTATCTAGACAATACATAGTCAAAGAATATACCTACACATTATAATCTTTTGTGTGTTGTGATTTTTTTAATAATAAGTATTATGTAATTGTTTTATGATTCGAGATCTGTTTCATTCCAATCTGATTCATTAATTATAAATATTGCCTGTATTAAAACAATATACATTCTTATTTTATATATAAATATCTGTTAAATAATACATATCTACATGACTATCATATCAAAGGGCAGTTTTGTTATTTAATAACTAGAATTATTAGTGTTGCTTTGAGTCATTTAGGTACATAATTGACATTCAAAAATACAGTTATAATTAAGATAACTGTGTCTCATCACATGTCAAATCTCATTAATTTATAGCTGTGATCTATTGTTGTCTATTAAATTATTAGTAAGCAAGAGTTGAGATGATTTATCCTTTAATAATAATAAATTATTAATAATCTCTTCCCTTATTATATCCAACAGCAAAAAGTATAACATATTAAATTATTAGATAATTAAATAAGTAAACTCTTTGTTAGATATACCAAGGGAAGAAATTAATTAGATAAAAAGATGTTTATGCACAAAAACCAAATTACAGAAAAAGCATTACTTTCATATAATGAGGATATTAATATATACTGAAACAAAGGGCTAATAATCATATTCATAAATATTTAAATTTGTTTTCTACTTCCTATTCTAAGGAATTTGTCGGTAAAAATCTGAACTCTTGTTTACTTACACACACATACTAAATAATGCCAAAGTAAAAATGATGTCTATGACAATTTATAATTAATTAATATTTTATAAATAAAATACCGGACATGTTATCAACAGAGATACTTTATAGGAAGAAACAGTAAAATATTTTATCACATTTATTTTTAATTATATTTTTTTTACTCTACATTACGTAGTTGTTAAATAAATTTTATGATATAGCACAGTCAACTGGTTGTTGTCTTTTTATTAACCTGGGCTCCTGTCCTTGTGATACCCCATTCACTACATCAGCTACTTCATGAAAGTCCGGTAATGCCATGGTTCTCAATTTTGAATACACTAATTTGTCATTAACTTCCACTTCAAATGAACCTATAAAAGGCAAGTAAATGTGTGTTAATTTTTTTCCTAACAGAATTTTAACAGAAAACTAAGGTGTAACTTTAGTTTACTATTGTATTTAATATCGCTAGCATTTAGTTATCTTTCCAGGGACTCTAGCTAGACAACAATAACAAAATTGTCAGCCGACTTATATGCAGGTATGAGTATATATTTATTTGGTTATGCATGCAATAAGTACTGTAATAAACACAAGTAACAAACAATACCCAACTCATGCTTGAATTGTATTTATTGCTGCGGAAATGATATTGTGTTTCTAAATGTGGTTGATAAATGTGACTTTTAAATTAAGTATATAAATCTTAGTTTTAAATTTTAGAATTCAATTCGTTAATTTCGTAAAATTAAATAATACCCAGAACTTGTCTTTGTTTAACAACAAAGCCATTCATGAACATGAGGAATGACTGAGGTTATTATTAAATCATATCTTAACAGTCTATTTTATTGTAGTTAGTAAAACAACATTATAGGTAAGATTATTTGAAAGTACTGCTCAATAGAGAGAAAAGAATAAATACTATGCTAATACAAATATGCATAATATACAGGTAAAATAAAATAATTAAAATACCTTGTCTTCCTCGGTTACAATTTATTGTGGCATTAGGGGTAATCTTTTTAATTAATTGACCAAGTGCCAGGCAATGCCCAGAATAATCACATGCACCACTGTAAAACAAAAGCCATTATAAATTTGAAAAGCTGATCGGCAATGATCATACCAAGATAATTAAAACATAGCAAATGTCATCAAATTTTTACACAGCTTAGTATTGATTTGTTTCAAGCTCCTTTGAGACCAACTCTAAAAGCAGTATTGTTATAATATATTACTTTTATAACTTTAAAACAGTAATACTTAGGTCATTGGATTGAAAGAATGTAACTATAAGAAATTTAATACCAATAAATTAAATTTATTAATTAGGTAAGTATTGATGTAAATGTCTTAATGATGGGAACAAAGTACATAATATTCTACTAACCAATACTCCACGTTCACTACTGGATTCTTATTATTAGTTATAGCTTCATTTTCCGACATTATTTAGACACAAATCATATTGTGTTCATTCATATACTTTCTAACCTATGCCGCATTCAAAAAGCTAACAATAAAATAATCAACGTTAGTAAACCCTAAAACATTTAACTGTAATGAAACAAACAATAAATTAACAAATAACAGTTTACTTCATTAAAATAACATTGTGATTTTTTTGTTATTGTTTTGTTTACATTTTTGCATTGCATTGAAATGTCATTGTCTTCTTTCTTTTATATGGCTAACTATGATCATGTCGACAATTCTGCCAGAGTCCGAAGTGCTAAGTGACTTAATGTAAAGTGACACTAATTTAAATTGGTTTTGTGGCTGAAACAGCTAGGCGATTCCGTAACGTCTCACTTTCGTACTTACTTATGAATCCGCAGTGAAAACTCTATTTTGTATTCCGTAACGTAACTCGTAAGTAACACAGGTAAAAACTACAGTAGCGCCACAAGTGAAAACGTAAGTGAAACGAACTAAATTCGAGTGAGAACTCTGGTTTTTGCGCTAAAATGGCATTCTGTAAAATTGTAAACAGAGATTTCAGATCTCACTTACGAATTAATCTGTCAGAAATCTCACTTTTTATGTCAAATAAGTTAATCTAGACTCTAGAGTGTGTGAAAACTCAAGTGAAAACTTTTAGAACAATACTTTTGTACTAAAAAGACTTTAAACAACAATAAACAAGACCAAAAAGTAAGTAATTCGTAATTTAAAGGTACTTATTAATTTAGATTCACATTGATGTTTTTCATTATCACATGTTTTTCTTCAATAAATCTTCAATATTTGAGTCCTATACTCCTAACTACAACACAATATCACTATTTCAAAAACTAAAAATCGATTGGAAAGTGTTAATTGTAAAAATTATTAAAAAAAATGGTTCTAAAAAATATTTTTAATGCATATTTAATCATAGTTTAACTTTGTTTCCTATTCTAATTTTCAGCTTTACGTCCAATATTTCTTTAAACTGTTATTGTGTGAATGCAAAATGGCCTCAAAAATCAACTTAAATCTTTATCGATTTCAGCTATTTTTTTGGAGAACTCTGGAGCATGTTTTGTTCACGAAGTCTGTATCCTCTAACCATTTCACCCGTTCGTAAGTCCTTTGACAGACCCTAAACTTCTTGATGACTTGACAGTGACACTGACATTTGTGTACTAAACGAAAGCTGAAAGCGATCGATTGTTGTTGTTTTAAAACAGTAGGTTTCTGTTTCTATGTAGGACTTTTATACATTTATTAAATAAATAGTTAAGAAAACTATACAATGAAGTCAACACAATAATTTAATGTTAATTATCACGCATTACGAGCTCACACGAATCTAGTTCACATTACGTAGTCGTAAACTAATGCAAGTCATCTGTAATATAATTTTGATATTACTATCAATATGGACTACGACTACCTCATAAAACTTTTATGTGTTGGAGACTCTGGCGTTGGAAAAACAAGTTTCTTATATAAATACACTGATGGTGTTTTTCACACTCAGTTTATTTCGACTGTTGGTATAGATTTTAGAGAAAAAAGCGTGGTAAGTGTATTATCATAATCTAATTATTTATTATTAATAATTACCGATAAGATAATATATATTAAATTTGATTCTATATAGAAAAGTACGTACTTATAGAACTGTTGAACATTAGCAATGAAAACCTTTTGGTTAATTTGTTTGTACTATTTTTTCAGATTTATCAACAAAACGGGAGACAACACCGAATACATTTACAATTGTGGGATACAGCTGGACAGGAAAGGTAAGAATGAAAAACAAACAAGTTTGTTAATTAAATAATAAAACATGTTTTGTCATTATTATCTAAAACAGGCACTTTTCTGCACTAAAGCATTTCAATTTCTTGGTAGTCTCAGAATTTACCATAATAGCCTGATTACAGTAAGGCAACTCTGGCATGCCTGCTGCATACATATCCCCTATCAGATTCATTGACATGGTTAACCCAAACATTATTGTTACATAAGAAAATGGGATTGGGGCAATTATACAGTGTGTAAAGTGAGACATAGGCAATACTTTAGGGCGTGATAGATAACGGTATTTAATGAAGGAAAAAAAATACAAAATAAATAAACATTAGATTACTACATAGTAAACGACGTATAAAGCTTAGCTATGAATTTCACTAATCATGGACACCGCGCGGATGAGTTAGATACATACCTACGACGCGCGGCGCGGGTCAATGCACCGAACAATATTTTAGCGCAGCGGGAATGTGTCCACACTTAGTTCATTTTTGGGATTGTTTCGTCAAAAATTAAGTACCTAATTTTATTACATAATTCGGATCAGAATCAGGTACAGAGTCACCTCCTAAATTATTGCCGATGACTCAAAAAACACCCTGTATATGCCCACTGCATTGTCTAATCCTGGTTTTGCAAGTATTTCACCCAGGTCCTGTCAGTGGTGGTTTGTGTTTCTGTTCTGGCTTTTGATGCATGAATCTGAGTAGTTTTACAACTCTGGTTCATTGTCTTCTTCCTTTAGGCTTTAACACATTCCCTGTCCCGTGAGCCATATATGGTACATGTGCATTGTTTTACTATTGTGTCTGCTGGCGGAACTGTGAAAGGGTTAAAGCCTATTTATTCACCTCTCGCAGTTCAAGATACCTTGATGATGAATACATTGCCTACTTGTTTTTCGAGAAGTTTCATTCTTCTGTGTTGTTGTGTTCATTGCACAAAAGGTATGACAGCTGTTTAAGTAAATTGATGTGAGATTCTGACTGTTAATAAAATATTGTTATGTTACAGATTCAGGAGTTTGACGACCGCTTTCTACAGAGATGCAATGGGCTTCCTTCTTTTATTTGACTTAACTAATGAAGCATCTTTTCTTGAAGTCAGGAATTGGATTGAACAATTGAAGGTATAATATCATTTAGTATTTAATATCATTTTAAATTAAGATAAAATAATAATACAACAATAATACATTCTATTGTTGGTCACAACAGAATCCAGCTTCGTTTTTGTGATAACAGAGTATGAATTTAATATTTGACTACCCATCTTAAGTCAGAAAAGCATATCTCATTAAATATTGTCTCTTCAAAGAGATAAAAGAAAATCGTCCTAGTTGTTGTGCATTCATGGCTGGTGGACATTTAAATGCAAATTTTATTATATTCATAGTGTGAACATATAACAATGATAATTTTCTTCATACATTCCAGACTCACAGCCTAAGTGAGGATCCAGACATAGTACTTTGTGGTCATAAGTGTGATTTGCAAGAGAAAAGATTGGTCAATCAAAATCGAGCTAGAGAATTTGCAAAAAATTATAACTTGCCATACTTAGAAACAAGTGCCAAATCTGGCCAAAATATAGATCGTGCTATTGAAATTCTACTTGACAGGATTATGTGCAGGTAATTAATAAGTTTTTAAAACTCTTATATCTTAGTTAAAAGGATGATAAGAGCTAAATAAAGGTAGTTTACAGTGCAAATAGTAGTAGTTAACGCCAGCAGGGTAAGAATAATAATATTAGGATAAAATGACTTTTATGCACTTGATTGTATACATCCTTCAAATAGGGTGCATAAATATTACGTGCTTAGATGTCGTAAATGATTAACTCCTCTGCCGATATTTAAGATTAAAGTATAAAGATACAGTATAGTACATGACGTTTCATAGTCTCTACTTTCCCCTATGAAAATGGGGCATATGTATGTAAATATTGTTTAATAATTTATTAATAATTGACTGCCCGTAGCAGACCTGTGCCCACTTCGTTAGGCGGCGAAAAAAACGCGTAAAGCGCGCACTTTTTTAAACATATTTAATTACTGCTCCACTCCTAGTAGACATAGCGTGATACTACATAGCCTATGACACTCCCCGATAAATGGACTATTCAACACAGAAAAAATTTTTAAAATCGGTTCAGTAGATCCTGATATTACCCCCTACAACGTCACAAACATACAAACACACAAACTTTACCTCTTTATAATATTAGTAGGTATAGATTTGACTTTTAATGGAGCAGGAGACACCTATTTAAAAAAATCCTTTATTGCAAGTTGGTCCAATAAAAAATTCATTCAGTACACTATTTTGTATGGTAATTAAAATTGCGTAATTGTTATTACCGGTATGCAACTTGCCGCAGTAGTTGAATAATAATAATTATCCTTTCATCAAAGTAGGATAACATAAGGAATTTTTAGGCTAATAATCAGTCTTTCCATAATGGGTTGGTATAAGTTTATTCCTTACTTGCCCCTAATTATTATTAAAGTATGTTATTTTGGCCTTTAAGTTGTTCATATTTTTTCAAAATTAGCGAAAATTCTTAATTATTAATAATCTTAATCGTTAGGATTAATTTTCATATTTGCTTTTCTAATTCCAGAATGGAAACATCAGTGGAGTACGCAATGCTTTGTGCGTCAGGACGACGTCGACAATCTCTTCAAAAATTACAAGCGAAACAAGACAGAAAGTTTTGTTCGTGCTAGTAAATATAATCTGTGATTTTATAATTATACACTCAAATAATTATCTTACCTAAAATTTTAAATATTTGCATATACACTTTAATATTTTGTAAATATTTCATAAATGTTTTACGAGAAATTCTTGGAACCAAAATTATTTACTCCAAATAGGTCTACATCTTATGAGACTGATTTTAGTTTTCTAGTTCATGGAAGTTAAAACATTCCTTTTAAGTATTATATACAATTACAATTATTAAAAAAATATATTCTACAGTATCATGATAATTATCAACTTTCTTGTTGCATACTTTGCATTTGTTTATTAAATTTAGAAAGCTAAGATTTTCTTTATTATTTATAATGTAAATCATTAAAAAAATAGTTTGGATGTAAAAGTCGTAGGGATTCAACACAAAGATTCGTCAATGCAAAGACGATATTGTGGCATTCTGAGATGGCTTGGAACCCATACGCTATGTGCAGCTCTCAAAAAAGTTCGCCACCTTAGAGGCTCAAATAGGAGCACCATAAAGTTTCTGACCGAAATCTTTTTTCTTACCAAATTGAGCAAACGTAAATCTTACTTTCTTTAAATTGAATGGAAAATAAAAATTGTTAAGAGCACTGCATTCGAGATAGAGTTCATTATTACTCCAGCAATATGGTCCAGTCAAGATCGTTTCCAGATTTCTTTTCTATTGTACATGCAGACTCCAGAATGAACTACAACTGCAGTGTTTTCGAAATTCTATGACTTATCCCTGTAACTAGGCTATGCTCTGACGTTTCTTACGTCCTTGAGGGGATGTTACCATTTATCTAGGCGTGCACTTTGCTCTACTTGCTTAGGAAGTGCGGAAGGCTCTAATAGCAAAACCTGTAACCATCATGTCAATTCTCGTACCAAAATTCGGTTAAGTTAACTTTTAGTTGTCAAATTGTCACATTCTAAATAAAACTTTAACACGACCATAAAAGATTACAATTGCAATAGCAAAAACAAGACAATTTGACAACTAAAAGTTAACTTTACCGAATTTTTAACGATTTTAAGGTACGAGAATTGACATGCATGTTAAAAATAGCATTTCAATTGTTATTCTTGTCAGTTATTATTATTGTTGAAAATGGTTATTGTTATGTGGTTTTAACTGCGTAATTAATAAGTGCAGGGTATATAATCCTAGTCACAAATGAGATGTTACAATTAGCTTTGTATTTCGTTTTTATATTTTAAGTAAATATGTACCTAATTCAACAAATTTTAAGCACAAATATTATCAATATGCCTTTTTAACTTTATAAAATAATATTCTGATGGTAAATTTATCAATAGCTTAATCCAGTTTATTGTTATTTACTTATTACTTTTCCATATTTAGATATTAAGTATAAAATATTAATTGATCTCAAATATGTTTATCTTTTTATTAATAATTAATAGCACAATAAGTATATTATTCTTTGTTATAAACATGTTCTAGTCATAATTTTTATTAAATATAAAGAATATAATTGTGTAATTGTTGTGATTGTTTGGCTTAATTATTATTATAAGTAAATTAATATGAAATATCAATTTTGATTCTTGACCAAGTTTACGGTTTTGTAAAATATTGTGTCAATTTGGAAACAATTATTGTGTAATGGGTGTTTTATGTGTACCTATTTAAATAAAAAAGTACGAAAAATATTTCGTTTTCTGTTATTTACCTAGCACATCATAAAGTTTAAAATAAAATAACGGTTGATATACAGCGTGTACATGAAAAAGGCGCATTCCTTTTAACACAAGGTACCTACTTTATCTTCATCGAAAAAAACCTAACCATTTAGGAGATATGACCATTTAATTTTCATTTGTTTTACCTCTTGGTCATAAAACTGACACGTATTTTTGAATTTTACAATTAGTTCATCCGTTACTAACATAACGTAGTTATTTAGGTTTCCTGAGTCGGCTTTTTCGACATCTTCGGGATGTGATAGAGAATGCATTTTGTAAGGTACTGGCGCCCTTTAAGGCCCAGCCGCCAATAAGGTCCACTTAAAAAAAAATGTTTCGATGATCGGAATTATTTCATATTTTGCGGAAACTTTGCCTATTTTAAAAGAACGGCATACGTTACTAAACAAACCGAGCGCGGCAATTTTGAACAGAAAATCTTATTTCTATCAATTAGTAAAGTTAATAACATGAAACTACATATAACATTAATTTCAATTCCTCCCCCACTATTATGGACACACTCACACACGCGTAATACAATACATGCATAGGTACAACCGCAATAGCCTACCTTCACCCTGATGCACACCACACGAACCCTCTCACAACACACACGCACTACATGCACGCATAACAAACACACACACACACACACTGACATGTACACACATACGACACATAATATAGGTACACACGTTATTTCACAATCTACTTTCACATATATTAGATATTTGCCAGGTGTGGAGGGTTGGTAACCTGAGATACAGGATTCGCCTAGTTCAGGTGCCAACCCGCCATAAGTCTGTTAGAACTTAATAATTATAAAAAAAAAATGTACCCTTTCGCTGTACCTATTAAATCGAATCTATTTAAGAAAAATGTAACTTATAGCATTACATATTATGTATGTTGAGAAATAAACTTTATTGTTATGTTGCATTTGAGATGGATATATTTCTCTCATATATTTCGCTCATTCCTTATAATTTACATCAATATTATGATAATCAACATAATATTTTTATTTTTTATTTATTAATATAGTCAACAATAATAACTTATTACTTGTACCATACTCCAAGTAGGTACTTTAATCACTTTTATTTTATTAGTTTCGTGGGTAGTTGTATTCCGTAGCATGTACTGATACATTTGGGTCTAGTTTATAATATCGACAGGCACTACATCGATGGTCGCTACATCGCAAACGCTCCATCGATGGGTTACTGTATCGACAGTACCCTAAGTCGATGGTACGCTACATCGACAGTACCCAAAATCGACGGTATGCCATATCGACAGTACACTAAAACGATGGTACGCTACAATGACAGTACACTACATTGATGGTCGCTACATCGACCAATTATGTTTACAACCCTCTACAACCTAGTAAAAGATCTAGGACTGCCGAGAACTTCAGTAAGCTCTCTACTATCACGAATGTCCAAAACGGCATTGTTAGATTCCTACCAAATTTGGATAGGTAGAGGACGGAACATAGCAGACAGTGAAGGTGACCGCTAACGCGTTGTAAAGGGGCCTCCTTAAACCTACATCTGGGTCGTAAGTCCCAGACGCTGTTATGCGAGTGTTCCTCTATCACGCGATGGACCCGGCACCCGCACGGAGAATCTATGGAATGCTAAGATTAGGTCTTACGTAATTTATGTAAAATCTGGAAATGTAATCTACAATGTCTTAACCCATTTAGACCTGAAATTATTTTTTTCTAAAATTCAGTAATTTTTTGTTATAGTAATGGTTAAATAGTTCCAAATAAGGTATAACAGTGATTAAAAAAAATCTTTGCTGTAAGGGTTGCTGAAAACCACCCGTATCATATGTGATACAGTAGGCTTACGCCTATACCAAAAATACAAGAATTTCATTAATCATCGTTTATTTCTTTACATATACATATGACTTATTACAAAACAACAAAAAAAAGATGTAAGTAAGGTAAAATAAAGGTAGGTAAAGGTAAAATTATTACTTGGAGTGGTATTTCAAGAACACTTCACATGTATTTTATGCATCTGGAAGGTCAAAGTGTATGGCAAAGTGCACACCTTGTTTGAGACTTCTGTTCGGGAATAAAATAGTCTTTGCCATCGCATCTTACATCTTGCTGTACTGAAGATAGTTTGCTTGGTCCAGGTCTCTGTCGAGTCCTATTCTCTTCAATAACAACGATTGTAATCCGACGCCTAAGTTAGGAGGTCTTATGATTCGCCGTTATTCTTTCAGAGTAAAACCAAGCTTTTTGTACTGCCACATCAATGCAATGCAGCAATATGGGCCATGCCATTATCTTCTATTATGATAATTCATACCGCGAATGCTTGTTTGGTACGCCCCTGTATTCTGATCAGAACGATCAACTCCTCGCATGTTTTGATTATATTGGGGTTTCAGATGTGACTGGGACACCATTATCTTTCGTTTTAGCTGCTGTGAATACCGTGTAGTCCTATGAATTGGTTCCGTAGGAGATCTTTCCTGAAAGACAGAGGTGGCTGGTTTCCATTTCGTTTCATTAGTACAATACCTTTGCCTTCTTCATCAGTAAGTTCAGTAGCCAATGCTAAGCTCGCTGACAAAGATTTTTATCTTACCACCAGATAATTAGGTGATGATATAAAAATGTCGGTTCCCAAGTCAGGACATTCTGTATCTTCATCCTCTTATATCGTAATAATGTCTTCAAACGTCAAAGATCAGAAACAGGAAAGTAAACACGAAGACGTTAGAAAATTCACTTATAATTCCGTAAAATTTGAATACTCATAAGCCTACTGTATCGTATACGATACACTAGATTTCAAACCTAAAAAGTACCACTTATGTAACGTAATGGTTCTAATATAATATGCCTATTGTGTAGCCACATATTCTAGCATGTAATTTAGTGACATAAAAGATTACCTATGTTGAAAAAAAGTGTACATCTTTGATGTCATTATGATGAAACCATCTCCAAATCTCAATTTTCATCAACTCAAAAAACAGCCTTTTACTATTTTTTTTTTTGCAAAAAAAGTATTTTTATAATGCTTAGCACTAACCAAAGATAATAAAACGCGTTGTATAAATTGAAACGAAATAGTAGGTAATTCGCAAGATTTTTTTAATTCTACCGTATCGTATGTGATACGGTAGGTCTAAATGGGTCTAGCCGGGATAATCTTTGTGTCCGTTAATTTTATGTCTGCAAAAGTCTCCGCCACATAGGGCTGTGTCACTAGCGTGAGATGTCTTTAAAAAATGTTTCAATCAATCAATCATCTAGCCTAACGCAGTCCACTGTTGGACATAGGCCTCTCCTAACACATGCCGCAGAACTTGGTCCTGCGCCTTCCGCATCCAGTCCGACCCAGAGACCTTTTTGAGGTCGTCGTTACGCCTAGCTGGACACCCCGTCTTACACTACGTTTGCCGAGTTGCGGTCTCCTAGGGACACTTTTGCTCTAACGGCCATCAAAAAAATGTTTATTAGGTAAGTAATAGACAAAATTTTTGTTATTAAAATCACATTTGAAATAGGACCCTGACTAAAAATAAACTAAAATGGATAGGTAGGTAGTGTCTACTGGTATAACGTAAATGTACTCTTTATTAATAAAATCAGGAAAAACAAAACTTCATACCTACTACAATTATGTTCAATCTAGAGCCCGTATTTGGCTTGAAATCCTACACTGAGGGGTCGTGGGTGAGTTCACCAAACTGCAATCATCCGGACTCCCCCGCACGCACGTGATAGATACGCCTGTAGTATTTTTATTGTCATTCAATTCAAAATGAATTTTATTACAATGCGGTAGAGCTTAAAACGAAACAGATGGCCGTAATAAGCTGCAATCTACAGTGACAATACCCTCTAAATGGACTCTGTTGTAAGGACATAGTGTTGAAATTGGCCCCTCCACGAAGGACGCATCGACCCCATCACGCAGACGCGGAAGCTTATGTACTACGTCACAGTAGCGCTAATCTTGCTCTTACAAAACGTTGTTTTCGTATCGTTTTGGCTGTGAAATATCGTGATGTGATCTTTCCGTTTTATAAATCAGAAAATGTGTTGTTTTTTTTGTTAGTAGACATGTTTTCTTTCGTATTGTATTAGGGTTTATGTTCAGGAACAAGCAACACGTCTGTCGCCTAGACACATGAAACAAAACCGTAATATGTAGTAGTAACGTTTGCTCCGCGGCTAGCTTCATCCCGTTCGCCAGTTTGTTTATGTATTGAAAGACAACAGATTGGTGCAGCCGGCTTCTGGGAGCTCCGTAATTTGAGGCACAGCGTGTGTTTTCAGTAAGACGCGAGTTATGAATGAAGCTGCCTGAATAGACAGTTTCGCGATCGAAACATGAAGAAACGCAGTGTTAGTGACTGAGTTACGTGCGGATGTAGTAAATTCTTATGTTCAGTGAATTGTCCGCATGATTGCGTTCTAGTGAAGTGTTGACATTTTGTACTATCGACTTTGAAAACGATTACGACAACGATATTTTAAAAACAATAGATTCTGATATTAAAAAACCCAAATTTTAGTAGGATTCATATTTTTCAGATCTAGTTACTGCCAAGGATTAAAGGTAAGCTTAAGAAATTATAATTTCATATTCCTTAAAAGTACATTCTTAAATAAAAAATAATAGAGTTTACAATAAAACTCTATTATTTTTAATAAAGACCGTTTCTAAAAAAATATTTTTGGATTCTATCTGCGTAACTGTTATTAATATTTATTTAAATAAGTAAAATAATACTTAATAGTATCTAGAAACAAAAACACTTGGAGTAATTATAAACATAAACTCCTTTTTTTATTGTAGATTTATAGTATTCATTTAAAATAAGATAATTTAATTAATATTAAAGTCCCAGACAGGCCTCGATTCCTCGTGCGGGAATAATGTTTTTAGATAAATATAATTATATTTATATCGAGTAAACCCTAGGCATACACACTTTTACGTTACTTGTAGGTATTTTAACATTCTTAGTACCAACACAACAAATATTTGCAGACGTACGTAGTAAAAAGTGATTCTTAATCGTAATATAATTAATACCTATACCTACTGCAGACTGACCTATACATTTAGGAATATTCGACATTGATTCATAACAAATATTTTTTAAAATACATAATATATACCACAGTCGTATCAACGGCAGAAGAGCCGCCAATAAGTCATTAGTCTGCTACTCGTAGAGGCCGGTAGTAGAGCAACCACCTTGTTAGGTCAAATGAGGTTGTCCATCAGTGCAACACTTTCTAGAGAAGTAAAATGCAGTATTGGAATAGAACATCTCTGTCTACTTACTTACTTTTAACGACGGTTTGGGAATAAAATATATTTTTACGAAGTGACGTTATCATTCTATTGACCAAGGAGACTGATCTTCTATTACTTTAAATATTCATATTTGTTTTAATTGGGCAAGGAATTATGTACGGAAATATTTTGAGAATTCTATGGCCTTTGATAAATATCCCTCAACTGATATTAATCATGAATAAGCTTCTCAAAGCTCGTAGCTTCTTGTATGCTTCTTTTGCAGCCGTAACTTCATTTATTGTATAATTTTTCTAGAACTTTTCATACGACTTTTCCAGTTCCTGTTTTTTTGGCTCTTCTGTTCATTGACAGTAATATTGATGATAGTTCAGCTTCAAAGCTCCCAACGTAAACTCTATTATTTTGGAAAAGGATGCCTACTGTTGGCCACATTAAGCCGTTGTTCCATTTAATGGCCAAAGTCTGCCCTTATCCATCGTCCAACGATCTCTTTTATTAGTCGTCCATTTAAGTATTAGTCCTGCCCCCTCTGCGACTAGAACATTTATTTCTTTACACTAATTTATAATGTTTCTCACGTTCAATTACATCCAATGAATGTTAATTAGTCTTAATAACTTGTTAATTTCTTTGTAGACTTTTAACCATTATAGGCCTGTAAACGTAGCACGTATTTAAAAGGCGTTTATTTTAACGCGATTGTTTTGTTTAGGCAATTAAGCAGAGAATAAAAATGATTTGTTTTCAAGGAAATAATTAATTAGTAATGTATTTTTGGGCGGGTCTTGGGCCTGCATTAAAGTAATTTGCAAAATTTTTGGTTTTCTTCTTTTATTTCTTGCCATTGTTATTAGGGTAATTAAGATCTTATGATTATATAGGTACATTATACTATAATAGGCTCATAAATATACTTATGATTTGGTACATTGCAGCAGCAGAAAATATTAAGCTCTAATTAATTGATCATTCATTGAAGCAATGCATAGGATAAATAAAATTTGAGTCGAAAATGAAACTGTTGGAATTGATTATTAGTAATCCTGACAAAAATACCTTTAACTAAAATAATAGTAATGAAACAACTTGGCAACAATTACATTGCGGAGGCTGCTCGTAAACCCAACATACCTATTTATTCCTATAGGAACCGCATGACGAAGAATTTCATTAGATATTTGGTGTTAAACGCTGCGGCAGTTACAAATAAACTATGATTCCGTGCGAGGAATAAATGCTCACAACGAATATACAGAGGAATTACTTATAGTAATTGGTCTGTTTTTTTTTAAAGACCTTAATGATGTTATCATTGGAAGACCTAGATTTTTTGGCATAATGTCGAAACGAACTTCTTTTAAATAGGTTTTACGGATAAGCCTTAGAATTTGATGAAGAAGTCGTGCTTTACAAATTTAGAGGCCAAAGTGCCTGTCAGCTTGTGACATTAGGTAAGCTGTTAAATTCTTCAGCCCTGAAATTTCACTCGGTCTATCACTAGTAGAACTAGTAACATCTAACTCACTAGTATTAGTCTCACTAGGTAGATTTCGATCAGCAGAAATAAAACTTAAATGAGTTAACAATATCGACACAATTGCTCTTCTCGTCACCATAATTGTAAACATGCGTGAAATGCTAGATATGTTAGATCAAAGAATTACTGTTTTGTAACACGTGTTTGATGCTGCCAACAAATAATCCTTATGCGAACCTAGATCTAGCTATAGGTAATGCATGTATCAACGGTCTATGAATACAGAGATTTACCAGTCCATTCCCTAGGTGGTAGTTTACTAAGTGGATACTTTGCAGCAAAATTAACGCTATAAAACCCAGTTTACATTTTAGTGGTGAGTGCGGTTTCAGTAAGCCAAGTTCCTTACATCGATGACACAATTTTCTTACGCAGGCATTTTTCAGGGCTATTGTTAAGTCTTTAGTCACGTATTTAAATGAGGTCTTCATCAAGATAATTACTGTGCGTCCTGTGAAAACTGATACATCTCGAAAATGTCAACTTTTCAGGAGAACAGTTTTTGTGTTTAAAAATTCATAAAACTTGTTAGAATAGACTATTTTCAAAAATAGTGACACAGTTCGTTGTTGTATAGTTATGTTTATAACATATTAAGTTTTTGCTTAAAAGTGTTAAATACATTAGGAGAAATTTAATAAAAACTTTTTGTTGTATCAAAACACACCAACTACAGGATATAATAATATCGTGTATAGTAATACAAAATGAATTATATCACTTTACACGTGGTGTGAAGCTTTGGTGAAAGATGATATTGTTGCATTGTCAAGTACTTTTATACAATACTAAATCAACTCTTGTATAAATCCGTCAAACAAACAAGTCATAATTTTTAATCCACAAAAGCACTGTAGGGACAAATCTAGTAAAAGTTTTGTTTTAGTTATTTATATCATTTTACACGAGGATAATCAGTCGATTTACTATGTGTTTTTTGATACAAGTAGACTTAAATCGCAACAAAAATTAGTGTAAGATGATACAAGTAACAGTTTTAAAGTATAAAAATGAAGAGATATAAAAATAACTTTAAATTTGAAGCTTTATTTTTTATTTTTTCTTTATTATTATTTTTTATCTTAGTTACAATTTAAAATTATATTCAATATCTAAAAGAAAAAAACCCATTTCATGAGAAAAGTTAAGAATAAAATTATAATGAATCATAGTTACTTACACAGAAAATACCCAAATAAAAATTACGTTCATAGTATTATTTGTGTTTAAAACAAAACGCAAAATTAATAACAATAAATTAAACTTAAACTTTTTATCAACGTTATTTAATATCACACTTTCAGACCCTCTAATATGTGAAAGAACTATATAAATGAACAACTTATTTCTAAAACTAATTGTTTCTTTTTTTAGCTAAAGAATCAATTAAATTGGTATTAGGTTTTATTATTCCTATTAAAAGGTATTACTGCATAATATTGTGAATCGGCTGCAGATTAACTGATTTGATACCAGATGTGATTACCGATTTTTTCGAGGGACTTAAAATAAAAACTTCTGAACCAAAAGGCGTTGCATGGAACTTGTATCAGATACCTCATACTTACCCCGTCATAAGTAGCACTGGGGCCCGACAACTTCCAATTGGAGGTTCAAAATATTTTCGACTTGCTGGAAAGCAATGGCAATGTAGACGAGAAACCGTCAGAGTGGTCAAAACACTATGAGTCGTGACTCGTAAGAGTGTTTTCTAGTAAAAGCAAGGCAACCTCAACCTTTTCCTTGATACTCTAAAACTTTGAGGTAAAGACCTGAAATGTCGACCACGCAAAGTTTTTGTTGAATGAGAGAAACATTGAAACCGCCATAGCGCTAGGATTGAACAAAATAGAGGCAAAGTATTTGCAGTATGGTAAAGCCTATTTAACACGTACCCGAACGAGCATGCTATAGCATTCATAGCAGACACTTTAATTAAGTCACAGATGCTGCAGCACTCCCAGTTTATTGAGTTTTTGTGCGTGTGCTAGAGCATTTGCTTTTTCCCTACTTAACTTCAGACTGACGTACTGCCACTTTAGGTCGAGGTCTTACCCCGACGTCAAGCAAGGCAAGGTCAGAGTAGCTCTACACCAACTAAAGAACAATAAATATCTATAGCATGACGAAATAACCACAAAGCTCTTAAAAACTAGTTAGTTAGAACTTCGCTTTTTAAAGAGCTCATAAGCCTCTTTAGTTGCATTCTCAAGTTTAACACCTTAAACGTAGAGCGGAAGTATTGTGGTTCTACTCTTCTAAAAAAGTGACAATACATTCAAAAATGGACGGTAGCTTACACACAACAATTAAACCATAAACTTTTAGGAGAAATTAGAACCCATCTTTGTGAATTGCACTGTTTATACTTTTTAATAATCACAGTAACAAATTGATTTCGTGTATTTTGATGTAACTTATGTCATTATTATGTGTAAATTGTTATAAGTCCTTGTTATTATTAAACTATACACGCTAAAATAAAGTTGTGTAAAATGATACATCTAATATGTATATTGTGCGCCATGTTTAATAGCTGTGACAGGACGCGCAAGCAGCTTATTTAGTAGTCTGTCAATATCTGACGCGGGAGAAAGCGGTGGCATCTCCGCAGTATCTTTCCCGGCGCCCCTAGCTACACCCACGTTCATAAGATGTATTACTTTGCATGCGCAAAGTAATACATCTTTAAACACACATCTTCAAAAATTAAAACACTTTTGATTCAAAATATGTATTTTGAATCAAAAGTGTTTTAATTTTTTCGTGATTATTGATATAACCATAGTTAAATCACATTACACAAAGAATATTGGATTCCCATATATGTGCGCAATAATACAACTTTACTTATATCGATGCATTACACAAATTTACTTCGTGTCAATTGATACAACTAAACATGTATCAAATGACACATAATTAAAAGGTAGTAAATTTATGTGTATAATGATATGACTTGAGATATATCTTTATACACAAATATTTTTTTCACAATGTGAATGTTGTGAACGCTATATGTCAACATGTATTCACTTACACAAAAAAAATGACAAAACGCTCCATTTCAGCTGAGATGTACCATACTATCTCGGAAAATAATAGACATATCAGAATGTTGATTAGACAGAAAAATAGAGTATTTTTTTCTGACCAAGGTGCAACAAAAACATCAAATTTGTTACAAGTCGACTTGTATTACTTTTCACAGGACACACAGTTAATAGATACTTAATTTAAAAGCTTGCACCATAGGCAGGAAGTACTGTAAAAAAGCAATACTGATTGTCATAACGACAAAAGCTTAGGGCTTACTTACTTACTCCGTTGGCTCAGCGACCCAAAATGTGTCTTGGCCTCCGACATGAGAGAACGCCACTCTGATCGATCTGCTTAATCCGACAGATTTGTTATTATATAATATCCTTATTGACATTCTTTACGTACTTTGTGTATGTTAAGCAGACGTACTGACATGACGTTTGGATAATTAAAAATTATTAATAATTAATCACACTTACTGAAGTAGGTACACGTGACCTGACCGACCAAACTCGACAAAGGACCGTAAATACTGACAGTTTATCTTGAACGACAATGTTCTTCATCTAATGATGAGTTGACCTAACCACAAACCACAAGGTGCATGCAGTATGAGTATTCCTTTTTAACTACGAGTAAGTAGCTAAACAATTTCGTATGTATAGACTTTTGTTTCTGTTAGTCAAAATATCTGCGTAGCTCCTGCAGTCGACAAGCACTAGGTATATACATGTTTAGTCTATGAACACACAAAAGCGTAATACAATCCACTTACAATCAGCCATTGATTACATTAAACATTGTGGTAGAACACTCTTCTATGTAGGTAAGTTTCATACAAAGCTCGTTCATTTTGCTCATGAGATAGTTATGCAACATGCAGGCACTAACGCGTTTAATTAACTGCGTATAGTACCCCCTATGTGCTTCTTAGATAGCTTTATTCAACTAGTTCATCCCGCAGTCTGGTTCGAAAATTAGTATCTGTTTAACAATGACATTGATTAATAGACCTCGACGATGTGTAGGATTGCATACAATAGAAGCGTCAGTTGATTAACTCAACGGATTAGTTGGAGCTATCGACGCTAAGGTCTGGGTTGACTTAATTAAGATTGGCGTTCTTATCTCGGGAAGAGCAATAGAAAGGTAATGTAAATATCTATCTTAATCAGGTTTAAGTAAGGTTTATGGGTGTTTTATTTGTGGATTTCATTATAAAATGTTGGAATCAATGTTTCTTAATATTTATGCAGTTTCGAACACCTAAAATAAATTTATTATCACCAATTATTATTGTAAATATTCCTTGCGAAAGAAGCCATAATAAATATCAGTTTATTAAATGTCTGAATGAGGTATAATCTGAAACTGTGTTTTAAGCTGCAACTCATTAATTTCTACTGAATGATTCTAATTGGCTTTTACCTATCTTTACCAAAACGTCGGGTGTCTGTTTGATAGTCTTTTTTGTAAATCCATATGAACAGCCGTATCTAGCAATCAACAACGGGCAATCCTAAACGCTGTATTGATCAATTTGATACTCTAATTTTAATGACGCGTTCAACCATCATTTTAATAAAAAATTTGATTATTCAAATTGCGTGTATATTATTTCAGGCTAATAGGATTGTTTACAATAATGTCTGATATACAACATTGATTGCACAAATTAACCTGTAGATATATATATTCCATTTAGTGCTATTTAGCGGATCACCATATGCGATAGGACGGCGGTATTATTATTCTGTTCAGCACTGTAATATGCATGGAATGTGATAGCGAACAGATGTTAATTCGTTTATTTAAATGCAACGAACAAACGCCATCGTTATCTACGAGATCACTTACCTACTCTTAATGGTTTGTAATAAGATTTATTTATTCCGTCCTTCATAAATCCTTTATATGGCGTGAAAACTGTTATCACAAATAAGAGTTAGAAAACAGTGAGGCCTAGTTTACAAAGTTATTGCAGATCCCGAGAGAAATAAAGATCAATTTGGGTTATTTTAGTTTGGGTAGATGGATTTATTTGAGTTTTGTATCAACTTATTCTTTTCTAGCAATGATAAAGTCTGTGTAATCTCCTTTTTGTGATAAACTCGAAATGATAAGGTGACATTGCTACAGACTGCTGTGTTACTGAGAAGTAGGGTAGTAGCTTGCATTTATCAATTTTAAACTTAATATGTTGTCAATTACAATTAGTTTGCAAGTTTCAGGGCAAAGTAAATACTCTATTTTTACTAAAAAGACCGAAAGAAGAAAGGTAAAGTCATATAACCTTACAAACATTATTTTATTTATTTATGACATGTAATACAACTAGCTGTTCTCCGCAGTTTTGCTCACTTTGTCTTTGACTTCATTGCGAGCCTAGTGTAATGTTGTTAATTAACCCCGTTCTGTGATAATAATCTACGCATAACGTATAAGAAGGCTCATTCTGTCAAAACCAACTCAGCTGTCGGCGAAGCCTAAAACATTGTTGTTTCACCAAACGTCGCGTGAGAAAGAGAACAACTCATAGAAAAGCAGTAAGAAACATGCACACGCACACGCGCTCGATTGTATTTATTACAAATCAAAATGTCGTTCAAAATATAAATATTGTTCTTCTTGATTGTTAGGGTTGACACTAATACTAGCTGTAGGTAGTTACTCAAAAAGTAATAAATCAGGAGTAAATAAAGATAACTAAAATGGGTTTTTAAAAAATATTTTATTGTAAGTTTTGTTGCGGAAGACACACCAAGCGAGACATCAATTTATCTTGTAAGTGGTGTAGGTATGACACCGTAAAACATTATAATTTTTTTTTTTTTAAGTTAAACTGTTTATTATTGAGGCAGTTTTTTAGACCGTGCATCGTTAATAGGGGTTTCATACAGTACACAATAATATCTTACTTCACATACAGTACATGAAGTGAATTTTAGCTGGATTTAAAAAAAAGAAGAAAAATCATATAATTTTCTAATTAAAAAACCGACTTCAACAGGAGTCGGTTAAAAACCATGCTGATTACAATTTCTAAGATTAGTATTAAATAAATTTCTGCAGTTGTCTTCATCATAAGATCATGTTTGTGTAAAGTTTTCATTAATACGAATAAAATAAGCCCAAACACTAGGTAGCTGCTATATGCCGTTGAGGTGTTCCCTCGACTCTCGGTGGTCTCCAGGATCTGACCAGTTCTAACTCTTGATTATTTTTATTAAAAATAAATAATAATCATAAAATCTGGAAATGATAGTTGACAAGAAATGATACTTGATCAGTCATTCAGATACCGGGGCGGGGGTGAGTCACGTAAATATTTAAAAAAAAATACAAAATGAATTACAAAAAAAAATACAGTTTCTGCAATGTGACAGCCTTAGCTATGCTCTATTGACTATTGTAATAATAGGTGAATTTTGACAGTTGATTTTAGTCAAGAATGTCACTGATGTAGGTATTTTATTTAACTGGTTATGCATCTGATAATAATTGGATCTCTTTGATAAAAGACATTACGAAACTTCTTACTGGCAAGCGATACGTAATTGTCATAAATGACATAAATTAAAGTTTATTGAAGTTTAAAAAAAAATATTCGGTAACATTCGACGACGGTCGGCTCGCTGTCGTACCTCCCCTCCGCCGACCCGAGGGGTGCAGAAAGTGGAGGCGAGATGCAAGATGTCGATGGCGGAAACGAGCACGGTAAAATTTCCTAAAATGGTTTTGGAAAAAAGGTAATTGCGTACAAACTTTAGAATGTATCTAGTCAATATAAAAATATTTGAATTTTCGAATAAATAATCTATTCCTAGTCCCAAAATATATTTACCTTTATAAACGTTTAATCCTATTTTATTACGCTAAAAGTTGTCATAAAATGTGCATAGAATTATGAACTTTGAAGCCTCATAACTTGTAAATGAATATTTTTTTTACTGTTTTATTAATCAATAAGACTAGATAATAACGAGACAAAACGATATCGTCTATAGTTTTGAGTATTTATTATCTAATGAAGGAGGAATTAACTTTCTTTGTTTGTATGGAATTGCGATTGAATTGTTTCCCCTTAATCATCCAGTCTTTTGATGCGTACGAACGTAATATGTAATGAGCTAATAACATAGCTATTATACTATAATAATAAAGTTAATTACTAAATCCAATTTCTTTACATTTTTACTTATCAGCTTCATCGTGTACCCAAGCTTCGAACCTTTTACTTATATGAAATTAAATTGTGAAAGTTTAAGAGGATCTTTTTGTAGCGAATCATTTGCGATGGCTTTACGACCTGAGAGTGACGTTGGCAACAACTGTCCGATCTTATCTACTACTGACCCTACCCTTTTCACTGCCACTCTCTAAGCAATGCCTCTACTTACGTTTATATCCTCATCTTATACAGCACTTATGAACTCACGCCAGCGTACATTTTTATTGTTTGAATTTTTGTTCTACTGAAAGATGTTACAGCAAATGATTCATGGAATGAATTCAGTCAGCTATGGAGAATTCTAGACAATTTAATAGCTCATAATCATTTTATGATTCTCCATTACGTAAGTATGACGGCGTTTGGGCAGTTTCAAAGATAGAATTAAAATTTTATTGGGTCATTCTTCTTTCAAAATCGCATTTGATGAGTGTTGCTAGATTATGTGTTCTCATTTGTTGTTGTTCGAAACGTTGCTTGCTTCAATGAGCTTCTTCAATAAAAGCTCTTTTAATTAGATATTAGCGACTTAAAACAATGGTTTTCAAATAAAACTTGCCTCTATAGGTACCCGTTGGGTAAAAGGTGACCGAGGACTTAGAAACCATTTTTCATTTTATTGCGCTTTCCATAAGGTGACTTCTAAGCTCGTTTTAAGACTCAATTCCCAATTCTAAATGTATTTCTAATTTTTAGTTTACCTACTGGAAATTAGGAATAAGTATACTTACTTGGTTATTTAATAAAAGCATCAAAATATTCATGTCATGTACTATTTATAGTATCGAAATTGCCCATTGTGTATGGTTTGCAGCTTTACTTTAGTCCACGTTTTTCATTTCTTAACTGATTTGTTACGCTATTAAAATTTCATAAGCTTCATGACCTATTTCTCAGGTTATTAACAACATTCTACGTATTATGATTATGGGCTTACTCTGCTAGTAGCATTAACTCTTATAAATATGTATGAACTCAATGCATCGACATTGGACAATTTAAGGGTGGATAAGAGGGCGTTCCGTGCGACATCTGTTTTCGAAATTGTAGTGGCAGTTTTAACATGATATTAAAGTCCTCTTTAATTAATTGAACCATGCCATGGCTTGTTATTTGGATTCCTATTTTTAATACAACTTCTGATTAAAACTTGATCTCATAATGATAACATAGCACACTAAATTTTTCACTGCATAGTTCTTCTAATTTGGACACACCACAGAAATCTAAATAAGTATCTGTGGGACACACTCACACACGTAGCCCTAATTACGAGTTAACTGTGTCAACTTTCTTCAAGTGCTTAGGTTATTTTCATGGCTTTTATTTTTTCTGTAAAACTCTAATATTGATTTCGTGGAAGAATGGTCTAAATTACTTTTCTATATTATGAGCTATTACTGATTAGTTTTTTTCTGCGGAATCAGTTACATCATAAAAAATCAGTTATCTACTAGATAAACTTAGCCTAAAAAGAGCTACGCTGGTCAGACGGGTTAGGATAGAGTTTCATCCATCCATCTTTTATTTTCGTTAGGATAATCTGCGATAGTAACTTTACCTTCAGCTATTTTGTCATCATAGGATTACCCAAAATTTATTCACACTTCGTTACCACATGTCAAATAATGGTATGAAAACGTGTAATTTATTTACTAACATAACGAACATAGTAACAAAAATAAAGGCTCGTAAAAAATGTGCCAATGAATTAAAACTCTCGCTGTATTTTAAAACAAGTATTGTTAGCACTATAAATCTGTCGACACATGGCTCTGAAGTTATCGGCTGACCGTTCACCGTCAACCCTCTAGGTACCCTCGCCCTTCTATACTATCCCGTATTCGTTATCTATGTATTAGTTTTTTACTGTCCCTTACCCCGTCTTTAATTTATTGTAGTTTCAATACATTTTATCACGAATTCAACATCTGATTTGATTAAGCTCGTATTTTTTAATTTGTTTTTAAACTGCTAATTAATGCAGCAGTATATTGCAGTGGGGCTTAAGGGATGTGTTGGTATAAAGTTGATTTAAGGGATTAGATGAGGTGGTGAAGTAGCGCTATATGATCACTGTTCTAACATGATAATCCAAATTATTTTTTCGACCAATTGTTAAGGGATCCATCGTTTATTGGGCCAAATATTGAACGGAACATTGTTTTTCGACCAGTAGTTAATCGACAAATTGAATTTCGATATCCAGTACGGCACCCGTATTTTTTACTCTACCACAGGAAGAAAAAGCAACTACGACTTTGGTTTGACACTAAAGGGCTGTTATGACATTGTAGTATCGTTTTTACGCGAAACCATAACTTTACAAAAATCTATGTAACGTATGAACTATTCCAAGAGTTATTTTTATAGGCTCGACGAAGTGCACTTGCATTGAACGCAGCAGTATCACAAAAATCCATTTATCCTGCGGTGTTTCGCTCGGGTATAAAAACTGGGGAGTTTTCATTGTTAGCGGGGGATAGAATAGGGAAGTTTATTGCTTTGCTATCTTGAGACTCGCTAGGATCTAGCGTCCGGCTGTTAGTGTCATTTTATCAGATTGTCATCTTAACGCAGGATTTTATTGGGGTTTTTATGTTAATAGCGTTTTTTTTTGTAAAATACCATGGTTGGTTATAAATTAATTGTATTATCATTTTTATTAAAGTTAATTTTTGGTTTAAGTATGTCACCGTGACGGACTTACAAAAGGGGTAAACCACGCCATTCAATACTTATGCAATTTCTTTTAAATGTGATTGATACTGAAATTACGTTTGGCTAGATTACCTCATGGATAAATACTCTTAAATATTTTATTACGATTATGAAAATAAGAACTTGTTATGATAGTATGTTACCAATATACTTACTGATGTACTATTTTCCTAACTAGAATGTTGAAAGGACAAAATAGCCAGTCACGTACCTACACTCGTACATTGTAGATGTCACGTCTCAACAGCCCTGTTATCGTAAGGACCGAGTAGACTAAAGTTTTACAATAATGAAATGTCTGCCTTAAACAAACTGTTTGCATTCCCTTTACTTTCTTTGCTTAACTTTCTACAGTATTAAATTGTACTATATAATATATTTTCTTGTCACTAAAGAAATTTTGTGGTTAAGATGAAAATAAGGAAAAAGTTTATATTGATCTTTAAATTTAATTTTAAAAGTAAGAAGCATAAAGAAAAGCTCAGGTGTTTTATTGACCATGTTTTTCTTTAAAAGTATACAATTCTATGTCTGGTATAGGTACAGTCAGCCCCAAAAGTCGCTGAACACATTTTAAATTCCAAAACTGCTGAACACTAAAAGTGCCATAAGTCAGTGTAGCGGGTATTTCAGAAGTATCTTAACACTAGTATTTCAAAAGTAGCTGAACACTAGTGTTCCAAAAGTAGCTGAACACTAGTGTCTATTATGTTTACTCGTTGGAATAGATAGATAATTTCAAAACAATTCACTGAGATTCGATAGCTTAGAGTATAGAACACTCAACTTTGATGAAGTAGACGTGCGTTCGAAACCGGGTTGTGCCAAGTATTTTTTTTGGTTTTTTTATTTTTTATTTATTGTATTTTATCTCAAAAAAAACAGGTAACTTAAATTCACCGTCACTGTTCACAGGTATTTTAATAAAGTTAAAATATTATTTTTAATTTTTAATTGAAAATTAAATAGTATTTTTATTTAATTTTTAATTTAATGAAGAATGATCATTATGACTTTAAATTGTATGAGAAACATTTTCGGAGATTCGATGATATGAGTTGAAATGTTATGTAAGAAGAAGCGCTCCCTGTTGTGCGACATTGAACTTAATAGTTTTATGACATGCAACTAAAATAAGTCTAGAGGTGATAAAGCCATTTAATTAATTAATTAATTCAATTATTTAATTTAATTGTCGAATATACATTTTTTTCGTAAACGAAGTCGCGGGTTACAGCTTGTATTGAATAATAATAGTAGAAAACAAAATAAGAAAAAATAAAAAAACACAAAAAGTAATCCGTTCCTCAGGATGGAACTTTTTTTTTTTTTTTTTTTTTTAACGCCACGAATGACGCCGCCTGGGCAGAACTCGCCCAGACTACCTCCGGTCTATACTTGGGAGGGGGTGGAAAACTCTCATGAGTACACCGAGGGAGGCCCTATGTCCCTGCGGGTTATGCCGAGACTCATACCGGCTAAAAACCACCAGACCTACTGCTCTGTTGCCCTATGGGCTGCTAAGCGAATCGGAACGTCCCCCCAGACTGGGGTCCGGGGAAGCGTTTCTTAGATAAGCGTCGCCCCATTGAAGGGACGCCCACTTGATTTTCCCTAAGAGAATCCTACTTAGAGAGTCATGATTGAGCGCGCACTGCGTTCAGGTCATGTATAAACTAACAGAGATCTTAGGGGGGACCTACGGGATCTGAGCTTTGACAAGCCTTTCCAGATCGGAGGACAGTGTGTCCGGTGAGTCCAGTAGGACATTACGAGGCCTTCGTATGACGTGAGGAGTGGTGGGGTTAGGGAGAGCGGGGGTGTAGGCCACCGCCTCCCTAATGAGGTGATTTGTGTGCTCCTCTGCAGATTTGAAGAATCTATCAGAGGCCTGTTTTATGAATGTCTGTATAGTGGGCATTCCGATGTCCCGGTGCAGGTCCGCGTTGCGAACATACCACGGTGCGTCGGCCGCCCGGCGTATGAATATGTTTTGTACTGTCTGGAGCTTCTCCATAAGGATTGGGCTCGCGTGTGCGAATACAGGTGATGCGTATGTGAGTACTGGGCGTATGCAAACCTTGAAGATAGTTCGCTTGTTTCGTAGTGACATTCTACTGTGCCTGCCAACCATGTGGTGTAGCCGGCCGAGATATGAGCGTGCGTTCCTGGTCACTCGCCGTATGTGCGGCCTGAACGAGAGGGTTTCGTCCAGTGTGACTCCAAGATACTTGACTTCGCGCCGCCAGGGTATACGTGAACCTAGCAGTCGCGGGGGGTCGTCGGGCCTACGTAATAGTGAATTCCGCCGTTTCACATCGAAGCGAACCGCAGCGCTCTTGTCTGCATTCACATCTATGCGCCACTTGCGAAACCACGCGCCCAATCTGTTGATAGATGGTTGAAGCTTACGCACCGCCGCTGCAATAGTAACACTATTACAGTACAAGGCGGTGTCGTCTGCGAATAACGACATCTGTACCCCGCTTCTGAGCGAAGGTACTGGTATATCATTTGTGTATGATATGTATAAGAGGGGGGACAGGGGGGAGCCCTGAGGTACGCCGGCCGTGATAGACCGAGATGTCGATAGGGTACCTTCGTGCCTGAAACGAAAGGTCCTACCGCTAAGGAAGGAGGTAATTAATCGAACCATCCGATCGGGCAGGCCTAACAAGTATAACTTGTATACCAGCCCGTCGTGCCAGACCTTGTCAAAGGCCTTGGCGACATCAAAAAAGACTGCCACTGTCTTCCTCCTTTTGGGGTAGAATCCGTCTAGTGTGTATTCCACTATACGGTGTACCTGTTGAGTACATGAGTGGGCGGGTCGGAAGCCGAATTGATGGGGGATAGCTATGCCGCTGTCGAACAGATGATCTCTCAAACGAGATTGCATCGTTCGCTCGAATAGCTTGCCCATTGCCTTGAGTAGGCTAATTGGTCTGTGGCTACTAGGGACGTTGAGGGGTTTACCAGGCTTTGGTATGCCTATTACGATAGCCTCTTTCCACGCAGTGGGAAAGTGACATAGATCGTAACAAGCGTTGAAGATGACTGTGAGAACGGTTAGCACTTGGATGGGAAAGTGCTTGAGCGTCTTGTTAGAAATGCCATCGGCACCCGAGGCCTTTCTAACCTGTAGCTTCTTGACGTGCGAAACAAGTTCGTCCGTCGTAACCGTTATGGGAGGGGCCGTGAGAGGGAGAGAGTTCCTGTTACGGAGTTCTTTCTCTACTGACCGGAGATGCGCTGGGACGCATGGTTGTTTAGAGGGGGAGCACTGATCAGAGATGCTGTCAGCGAAACATTCGGCTTTTTCCTCGTCTTCGAAGGCTATAGTGCCATCTGGACGAGATAAGGGAGGGATTGTTTGCACTACGTCACTACGAAGGGCTTTCGCCACTTTGTAAAACGCTTGGTGCGACGGAGTTATGTCTTGCATGAGATTGCCCCATTTAGCGTTCCTCAGGTCTGAGAGTTTGGATCTAACCAGCCTCTGCAGATAGTTCGCGTCGGCTCGGTTAGAGGGAGTGGGGTAACGCGCAGCCCTTCTAAGCGCTGCGTTCTTAGCCTTTATCGTGTTTCGGATATCCGCCGGCAGCTGTGCCCGCCTAGGCAGGTTGACTACCTTCGTATTATCTTCCACAGACTTGGTGACTAAGCGTGTGAATGAATTTACTGCTTCGTCGATCTTCTCCCCGCTATCCAGCGAGTCAGGAGAGAAAGCAAAAGGAGAGTCGGGCTCGTCAATCGCAGAGGCGAGAGACCTAGTGACCTTATCCCAGTTAACAAAAGACTTGGTGGGAGGGGCTGACGGTTCGAGCGGGCCTAATACTATGTGTACAGGTCGGTGGTCTGAGCCCAGGTCGTGTAGGGTTTCTACAGACCTTAAAGGTAGATAAACACCTTTCGCCATAGCAAAATCTAAGACGTCGGGTGCGTGAGCGTTAGCGCTAGGATAGTGCGTGCAGTCATATGGGCTGATAACCTCCAGCTCAAATGCTTCCGCAATCTCTAATAAGGCTCGACCGTTTGTGTTGGTGGTCCTACAATTAAAATCTTTGTGTTTAGAGTTGAAATCTCCAAACAAGATAACGTGATTACCTAGCGAGAGGAGTGCTTCAAAATCACTTCTCAGGGGGAGGTTACCCGACGGTATATAAACGGACGCTATGACTAGAGTCCCGTGACCTATCATAGACAACCTACATATAGTTGCCTCCATGTTGGTGAGTGACGGAGTGTCCATGGGTGAACAGTGTAGCTCCCTTCGGAAATAAATAGCTGTGCCACCGCCGTTAAGGCCTGTGGCTCTATCATTTCTGAGTAAGGAGTACTTGGGAATTGACAATCCTTTCAGGTTAGTGGGTTTGAGCCACGTTTCCTGGATAAGGAGTAGGTCAACCCCAAGATTCTTGACGAACTCTCTGAGCTCGTTGACCTGTGGTCTGAGGCTTCGGGCGTTGAAAGAAACCAACGACAGTCCCTTAGGCTTGATGCGCCCCTTGGTGAGTGCGAGTGTAGCTGGCGTGTTATGTGCGTGTGATGTGTGTGTATTGGTGTCCATGTTAGTGTTAGTATGTGTGTGTACCTAACTACCTAATGAAAACCTAACTTGTAGAGTAAAGTTGCGTGCTCGTCTAGCAAGAGCGCCAGAGCGAGTGGGTCTGTGATCTCGCGGTACTTGCGTGCAAATATTTGCACTTCCGCGATGCTGATGCCGCTGAGTGCACTACGGATTGCACCTAGTGGGTTGGAGGGGCCTCCTGAGCCTAAGCCGGGCTGGGAGGATGGGATGGGAGTGGGGAGGAGCGCCGGTTTGGGCGGCACTGGTGCCACCTTCTTCGGGCCCCATGCTAAGGCGGGCCTAGTACCCGCAGCGGCAGGGGTGCTTTCCTTTGCCGGGAGGCTCGGAAAGTTCCTTTCCGTCGCGGGGGGAGGGACGGGTTTGGACCTAGATGCCCTAGGTTTCCTAGTGGGGGTCTTGCGCTGGGGGGCGCGGGGGCAGCCCTTGTAGTTAGCTGTGTGCCCGGTTTGGACACATAGCACACAGGCGGGGGGAGAGGAAGAGTCCCTTGTGCGGGAGCACTCCTTTGTGAAGTGCGGGTCTAGGCACTTCACACACCTAGGGGGAGCCGTACAGTTAGCCGAAGCATGCCCGTACATTTGGCATCGGTGGCACTGCCCCGGGGAGCCGCGTCGGTGTGGTACCTCGACCTTGAGGCCGGAGAGTCCGCACACGACTAGTGATTTTTCAAGGCGGAAGATGTCTCGCGCCTTGTGCTCGATGCCACTTGTCATGATAACCATGACGAGCGAAACGGGACGGCCGGAGCGGCTCTGCATTTTATGCACAGCCTCGACGGGAAAACCTTGGTTAACGAGGTCGTTGAGGACGGCCTCATTAGCCAGTTCTTGCGGGATACCGCGAATGACTGCCCTCACTTTACGCTCCTCAGGGAGGGCGTAGGTGTGATACGGCATGTGGGAAACAGCCAGATACTGAGTGAGACGACGGAAGTCGTCGACTGTGGGGACGTCGATTTTTATAGCCACCCCTGTGTTGGTGGCGCGGGAGAAGTTAATTTTCTTCTCCGCGAGGGTGCGGGAGAGCGCATCCCACTTGGTCTTGTCCCTGAGGAAGACCGGTGGGGGGGGCTTGACCTTTGTCGGAAGGGGGGCACAGCGTGAGGCTGGCTTCCCTGAAGTGGAGGGCGCTGCAAGGGCGGGTGTCGGCTGGGCGACGGTGTCCTGCGCGGGCTGAGAAGATTGCGAGAGTTGCATAAATGCAGCAATCACAGGGGGCGGGGTGGGCTTAGTCCCAGATGGGGGGGAGGTCGTGGGCTCCTCTCCAGAGCTGGCGGCCCTGGCAGATTTGCGTCCTTTACGACGCGCCTTCCTGCTTTTCTTCACTGTTGTGAAGAGTCCGTCGCTGTCGCTGTCGACGAGCGTGGACGCGGGAGAGGGGGAGGCGGAGCGCTGCGAAGCGGTCCTTTTGGCGGAGGGGACGATGGACTCGAAGTCCATGTCGTCCTCGGAGTGTACGGTCGTGGGAGTGTGTACGGGCGCGGGTGTTTGTGCGCGCGCGAGTGTGAGTGCGGGTGTCGCGGGTGCAGGTGCCACGGTCGCGGGTGAGAGGGTCACGGGCGCGGGTGTGGACACGAGTGCGGGTGTCGCGGGTGATTGTGTGGGTGTCTCGGGTGAGTCCCTAGCTATTTCTGACCTAATTATGTTTGTAATTATAGGTAGCATGTCTTGTAAAAACTGAGTGCGGTCCTCAGTCACACGAATGCCGGAGTTTGTTGCCGCAGTGACCAGACTCGTAACGAGTTCGGCCATGCTGCAACCTGTGCGTCCCCCTGCGCGAGCAGGGAGCGCTTACGGGGAGAAACAAAGGGAACGAACAATGACCGGCGCCCTATTGGTCGCGGGCCTTCCTTCCCCCTGGGCGAGTCCCAGTGCAGTGGGGTCCGGACTTTCGGTATTAGTCCCAGACCTGAGGGGCCGGGGACGAGCTACCTGGGGCTCAATCGGCTTCGTTGACACCGTTAGGTTTCCACCAATTACCCGGAAGGGGCCAAACACTTCTTAAAATTTACCGTTTAAACGTTAGTCTGCGTTCTTAAAAGAACACAGACGCTAAACGTTTAAATGATAACACACGGAAATGTGCAAAGTGTACTTACCGCCCAAGCGGCGGTCCGACGAAACAGCCTCGACCGATGCGCCACGAAGTCGCGACGGCAGTTCGGTAAAACGGGCACGAAGGCAGCGCGACAGGGGCGACGCGGACACTTCGCGAAACTCGAAAACTTGGAAAAATGCGTGAGCGATGCGAGCGCCGAGACATGCGTCTCAGGCGAAATGACAAAGCGGAATGGGAGGATGGAACCAGAGCTGTTTTCTTTTCACCCAAGCTCTATACAAGCAAAGCTATCGTGTTGACAACTGTTTTGATGAAATTGTTAATGTAGTATTCCGCTTTGAAATTGGCTTGACTTTTGTCTACTGTCAAAATCACTCACTACAACTACACTGAAACTCGACCGCAGATGAGCGACGCAGCGGGCGACGTTGCCGTTCAGTCATGCGCGGCTCCCGTATACTGCACGAGTTGGCAACATCGATACTTCTGAAATACCCGCGACACTGACTTATGGCACTTTTAGTGTTCAGCAGTTTTGGAATTTAAAATGTGTTCAGCGACTTTTGGGGCTGACTGTACAATGACATTATGATATTTTCCGTACCGATATCTATGTTACAATAAAAAATCCAAAAACCCATTTTGATCTCAGACCAAAAGAAGCTAAACTGGTTAACGTGTATGATTTTGTGCATCTCAGTAAAACATTTTTAAGGGATGGTAAATAGACACATTAACATGGCTCACATAAGTTGTCTATCTAGAAACATGTATGGCATCTAGTCGAGCCAAAGTTTAATTAGAGGGGCGATTCTCGTAATTATATTTCTTCGAATAGCAGTATCAATCTCGTGTCATTCCACCCCAAACGTCATTAATGTCACATTTGACACTTTGGTAACCAATCAAACAACGCCTAAAGCTAATAATAGAATTGTCAATATGGCTGTGAGCAGAACCAAATGGAACTTTAAAACCAATGTAATTATATCTTTAGTTCAGTAATAACTGAGCTAATAATGAGTTTTTAAAAGAGCTGTAATTCATCTTCTCGTATTCGTATTATTACCCTACAAATGTAAATAGCTTTTTTAACTAAGTACTTAAAAAACACAATCATGCCGTTACTAATTTGAATCATGTTAAGCCACACAACACATGTATTGTTAATCGTTCAAAGTAATACATGAACATACCTCGAGGTGCTTGTAAGTACTTAGGGTCACTGACTAATACATATTATCTTGGTACTTATAATAAAGTGGTCTTTGACTGAACGCAGTTGAGAGCTCCTTTAATATTACAAAAGCGCATAATACAACTGATGCTGTTATATTCTGTTGCTATGGTCCAAGTGCATTTATTTAATTGGGAATGCCAATTACCGTCTAGAATGATGTTAGATAATGTTTCTGAGATAACTATAGTAGCATGATACATAATATAAGTTTCATAGAAGATATAAAATAAGAAAAGGTCAATGGCTTTTGCAAACCTAAGGATAATCATTTCATTTGAGAATTGATGACTGACGAGTAACGATGAGGTGAAGTACCATGGTCGTCTTGTAGCTAGTTCAACAGTTGCCCATGAAACCACTGCAGTAAGAGCCTTCTATAAAATCTACTAGGTCTACTAATACCATGTTTTTAGTCGTGTTTGTATCAAATTGGTCACGTAACCGCTTAATGCCAAATAACATAAACATATTCATTTCAGAACAGTCGTCATGCTGAGTTAGTTGGCTTCATACCAGGTTGGCAACAAGGCATTTATTAATTGGACGTCTGTCATTCGGCAACGGACTAGCTTTTAGACATTTCAACAACTACGAGTATTAACTAATCATGGTAACATAGTGGTATCAATAGTTAGAGGAACATAAGACTCAAGAAATAATTTTGAAGTAATTCCGAAGCAAACTTACATCATGCTCCAATAGCAGAACTGTTTTCTTTAGCTTCTTCTTATTCTATTCAACTCTTTAATAAAGCTTTATCTCTTGTTTTATCTCCTTTGTAATAGAGAGTATGCGGCAATTTTCAGTTCCTCGAAATGTTTTATAAAAATAATTCTCCCAGCACAATAGGCACTTGAATTCAGTGTAATATTCCGATTCTGTTGAACATTTTGCACCAAACATCCAAGTGTCAGTTCAGTTAGGAGCTGGAGATACATGACACACGAACGGCAGACAGGAGAGTGACAACAATATTCATTTCGCCCTTTGTGTGTTTCCACCCTCGAAATATTACTTCAGTTAGCATGAATTTTGTTTTGAGTTCTATGTACGTTTGATTTGCATAATTTATGTTTAACTAATAATGGGAAATAAGTAGGGAATTGTTTCAGAATTGGTTGGTAAAAGCTTATTACCGAAATATCTCGATTTTAAACCGACAATCAATTTGCATAGTTACATGACACATAAGTAGTGGGCCCCTAGAACTTAGTAGAAACGACTAAAGTCACCGAATCTTGGGTGAAGATATTGGGCAAAGAACAGAAGGTAGTAGAGTTGTATAGAAAGAAAAGAAAGAGGAGGTTGTTTTCGTTTATGAATCTGGTCAAGTAAGTTTATTATATTTCTTAAAAAATATCTTCATAGATGAAATTGGTGCATTTTTTTCGTCTTGCTATTAACAGTTCCTTAGTTTTTCGTTTTGTTGTCTCAAAATATGCTATTACAAATAAACAAATTGTGAGTTATTTGTATATTTCCATCTCATTATAATATTAACAGGTTTACTAAGAATTTGACGGACGAAGTGTTGAAGTTAAATATGTCAGAAATGAAATAGTGGAACGGAAAATATTTCACAAAATTGTATTGACGTACAGTTGAATAAATAAACAAGTGTTTTATGATTCGATTAAATTGTTCATATAACATGCTTTATTTATCGAAACAATATTCTCAATGATATTCTATAAAAGTAATAAGATGTTGTTATCTAAGCCAAAGTAAAACAAAGTACCTAACTATTTTGTTTGTTGTATCACTTAATGTGTGTATCTATTGTATAATAAATGTACTTAGTTAATTAATATAACACAGCTAATGGACAGAAACAGACAAAAGTTATTATTAGGAAATGGTATGTTAGTTTATTACAATACTACTTTCGTACATGTCACAATTTTAAATAAAAGTTTTTTTATATAAATAAGACTCGTAACTATAAAATAGTATATTAAATGTACAAAAACATCCATTAAAAGTAACAAAATAGCGTTAAAAATAACTATTTTATTATAGCCAGGAATAAATATAATAATATACAAAATTTAATATTCATCATTGATTTTTGGGTAGCCTTCGTGTATTATTTACTAGGAGTACCTAACACAATATCTAGTAAATTTAATAATATTAAATTCTGCAAAGACGGTATATAAGATAAGACAAAAATGGGTCAGCAGAAATAGTTTTGCAAGAATCGTAGTGATAAAAATGTGTAATATATTTTAAAGTTTAACTTTTTTCTCATAACATAAATTTGATGGTACGAATGTTATATTTCCAACGGAAAGCCGTGCAATAAAGTATGTTAGCGATTTGAGTAGAATATGCATTTAGTAGCACGACAGCTATAAATTCAGGGGCAGCGAATGAACGAGCATCCGTTGGCGTAACATTTTGTGGGCTTTTGTGGTTGGCTCGCGAGATATGGACTTGGAACATGAAACGAAATCCTCAGAAAAACTACAATGTTGGTGAAGTAAGTCATTGTTATTTGCAAGGAGTGTTTTGTTTTCCCCGACAGGTGTGTGAATTGGTTGTAGCTTTATGTGCGTTATTGGACGTACTGACTTATACTTACTTAACGTAATTTTCTAACACATTCAAAATAATTAAGTCTATTTTTAATTTAGTTAATTTTATTATCAAAGATGGTGGTTTTATTTTAATTTTCACATTAATATTTTGTTAATAATTATATATTTTTTCTTATTGACTGTACAATAATGTAAATCTAAAAATGCTTATTCTTGTTAATTCTAGCTCTAGCCAAAAATAACTCTAAAATTTCGAATAACTGCTTTCTTAGACCTTGATACAATAGATTCATTTAAAAATAATACAACATAAATTACTTAATTAAAATTATCATGTTTCCAGTTTAATTTTAAATTAATCTTTTAAAGTTATCTTTTGTAAAGTTATGATGTTGTTTTATTTATTTGTTTGCGTAATGCGATTTAATGTTACCCCGCCTTCGTTGAACAAGGACTTTGTAATAAATCAAAATGTATTTTCATAAAACAACCTGGACTTAGTTATTGAAACTTTTAGGATTATTTATTACCTATATAGAGTGGAGACCTTTTAATGTTATTTCTTTTGAATGGATAAATCTTTTACAATGTCATCATAGCAGGTCATAAAATATTATAGACATTTCAATTATAAGTATTTCTCGTGGAGTTTTATCGTACTATTATTATAACTTAAATTCTGTTTAGATGCAGTATAAATATACCTACTTTTTAAACGATTTTATCTCCAATTAAAACAATAAATCTTTTTTTCTGCCTACTCGAAATTGGTTCTAAAATTTCAGCAAAATTTGTTTGTTAACTTAGAATTTCATCCTCAAAATAATGAAATTACTGTGACAAATAAATAAAAGAAAGTGCGTATTATATTATGTAGAAGATATCTCACTAACACTAATTTGGAAGTCAATTTTTGAATAAGAAAATATTATTAAGTCTGCAGTAATACCTGAACCAAAGTTTCATTCCAAAACAAAGGGCAATTTAAACAAACCAAATAACAAGAGTATTTGATGTAATTACTTAATAGTCGTCATTATGATTAACCTCATTGCTGTCCGTTTGAAATGACCGACTCTAGGTAAAATTAACATAATTAGACAATGATTCAGCTCGTGTAGAAGCAATCAGGAGATCTGTTTGTCTAATGTTGTATTTGCGGTCTTTAGATATATATGTACGTCCTTGTATTATTGCTAATTAATTAGGTAGATATTATTGTTTTCTTATATCATCATCATATCAGCCAATCGACGTCCACTGCTGGACACAGGTCTCCTCCAAGTATTGCCACCTCGTGCAGTCCTGTGCCTCCTTCATCTTATATAGGTTTGAATATTTCTTAGCCTTGATACAATGGCTTTAGAATACGTAAATACCCTTCCATACCCGCGGATGCCGTAAGAGGCAACGGATGGTCCATCTTATCATCGTCTAAGCTTGGTGATAAGCCAACTCATGATCGCCTGGGTACACACCACTATATACGCGATTCTAAAGCCATTGCTTAGTTTAAAATAAGTAAACAATTTACTTAAAAGTTAATTTTTTCTCAAAAGCTAAGTAGGTACGTTGGTATAGTACTATGATTAGTACAGTGCAGAAACAGTATAGTAGTAAATACAATATGGAATCTGACTCCCGAGTATCGCGTAACAACGTAAAAGTTTGCGTTTACGCTTGCGGCTGATCGTGAAGTTGCACTTTCAAGTAATACTGGAAAGTTATTTGTCTGCTCAGTGTATTATTGTGCAGGTACCATACCGTATTTACGGTCAAACAAACACGGATGTTACCTGGCTAATCAGTTTACTTATATTGCAGCTAGATGAAAATACCCGTCTATGTGGTGAGTGTGTGTGTGTTCTGTCATTATTCATTGAAATTCCATGTTTTTATTTGTGATAAAAACCATATAATATACCAAATTTTGGGCTTATCATTTGATTTTTTAAATAAGTGATATTTTTTTTAGACACATGAATTATGTGGTAATAAACACTAAAAAAATAAACCACAAATGACAAATGCACAATGATCCAAACAGCTCCTCTTTTTGGAGTTAGTGAAAATAACTGACCAGTCAGCACTTTCCAGCTTTTTGAAATATAAGCATAACGGTGTTGTAAACGTTAGCATAACGTTTCTTTCTCTTAAAAATGTCCAGCAATGGAATATTCACAGACTTTTAATATAATAGATTCTAGCTTTAAAATATGGATGCCGAGATATAATTAGCAAGAACAAATCACTATACCAAAGTATACCTATACATTTTAACCAAATGAAATTACTTCTACTCCAAATTAGTATTTTAATTGCATTATGCACTCTCACAAAATAAACTCTTAGTTACGATGCTACCTGAGAAATGGGTTACAAACTACAGTGGTTCAACCAACGGATATTTACGTACACTGGTTTGCTCATGCAATCACATTGACCTGAATTACTTGATCCAATATTACAGTACAAACATATGGTACAGTTTTAAATGTATTTTAAACAACATTTAAAAAGTTTGGAAATATATATTTGTACTTATCAATCGGGATTAACGTTAGGGATGTTTTATCAAATAAATTTATTTATGTTTAGCCGGACCCATTAGCAAAACTAATAGAGCTGAAAATGACGATGAACATGTGTAGTAAAAGATGGTTGTTGTTTAGAAGGTTGACGAATGAAATCCGGTGTTTGACTATTAATATTTTCAATTAATTAAATGTATTACGAACTATCCAATTGATTTTGATTAAAGCTTTAAATTATTTTGAACAACGTTTGTTGATTGGATATGAAAATTAATGATCGACGTGAAATGGTCACTGGCGAAAAAGTGAGTGAAAGCATTTTCGAACTGCTTTTATGCCGCTAATATCAGCCATTTTTGTCAGTGTCCGTTTTGTATCTAAGTTAGTTTTTAGTTTTCCGGAGTTAGAAATAACAGGATTAGCATATACTTAATATGATATCGTTATTTCAGATGCATCTACTGAGAAATTATGCATCGCTTAGGCGTGAGGCAACTGCTTTATATTTTTTTTTGGCTATTCCATGAAAGGTAGATTCCCTTTTCATCAAATTAAATAGATTATCAGTATCTATATCAAGGGCTTGTGGATCCTACCTTCGGGAAACAATCTGGTTTACGTTACCATAGTGCGACGATTGTTGCTTTCTTATCTTATACTAAAATGATTGACAATATTCATTGACATATCACATTCTAAGCTTGGTAAGACTTGCTATTAATAAGAACTTCTTCCGCCCTTCGTCCTTATCAATTATATTTAACAACAGGTGAATTTCGGTCACTTGGACAGGTCTTTACGAGTATACAGAGAAATACATGCCTGCACTTCTATTCGTTCAATTATTTTAAGAACTTCCGACCTGTTTTGCTATTTTTCAATGTGCTTACTGGCTTGTGTAAAACCAGTATCAAAAGCATATAATTCCCAATTCCCTGTGTAAATTTATTATATGAATTGTTTACATAATTCACCACGAAGTTAACCTACGTGGTGAATTAAAGAAAATGCGAAGGTTACAAACCAGATGCTGAATTTTTAAGAAGTTGTAAGCTTTAGTTGGTGTTTTGTTTATAATGAAAATGTTATGCAGTCGTGATCGTCAGATATTTTACTATGACTAAATGATCTAGGTTGTAACTTATTTATATTATTATCAAAATATGTAATAAGATTTTAACAAGATACACTTTTAGTTTTAACCACAATCGCACAATTTACTTGTGGTTATTAGTGAAAATATAGCTGTAAAACATTTTTTAAAATTCTGGGAAATGTAATTTATTTATCCCAGAAGTTTGGTTTACAATCATGAGTTAATTACAATCATAAAATTAACATTGAAATACGAAAATGTTTCTCTAATAATCTTAAATATAAACTTGTTACCAACATTGGTAGAAGGGATAACCCTCTACTAATCATGAGTTAATTACAATCATAAAATTAACATTGAAATACGAAAATGTTTCTCTAATAATCTTAAATATAAACTTGTTACCAACATTGGTAGAAGGGATAACCCTCTACTCCCTTAATAGCAGACCCTTTAGGAAATCACTAGGTGAGCCATTCCAACTAATAAAATACAAAATTCTTGGACACTCCTAATTCTTTTTACACTACTTCTGAAACGGAACCTAACCTCATCGATTTAGGGTTCATATTCGATTGGAGATAAGAGAGTTCGGGTGTTTTCTGTGGTCCAAGGGTAAGGGTCAATTTAATTAATTACAGAAGCCGCGACATGCGCCCTGCCCTATTAAACCTTTGTTACGTGTTAGCATTATACTTTCCTCGATGGTATTTATTGTTATTATTTTTTGCTTCACTTGCTAAGATCCAATAATGAACTGCTAAACCCTGAAAATACTGCGAAATTGGTGTACCAAAATATACTTTTCGGTATAAAATATTATATTTCATTTGCCCACAATATGTACAGGCAATGTATAAAAGTAATTGGAGTTTAGTGATTTTACCCAAGTTTGTTTTGGCTTAAATAAATAAGTTTACGAAGATGACATTATAAAAGTTAGTCGAACAAAGTTGTTGAATCTGCGTAGCATATTCCTTTTAGGACTTTTGTTTACTTTGGAATAAAATCTAGTGGTGACTATCTTTTTACCGGCCCTTTAACACCCTGCTGAAGGCAGTTTCCTTTAGTCTTCAACGGTAGTGAGTGACACCGTTACTCAAATAAACTACTCCACGCAGATAGATTGGTTTAAATACAAATGATAATACTCCTCACAATGCTATTAGACTTCAAACAAAGCAGAAGTTGTACTACCTATAATATGATAATGAAAACGATCTAGTTTAAATAAAAGTAGGTATGCACTTGCTGTTTTATGATACTTCAACGTAATGTTATTATAGCTAAGATATTCTTAAATTAGCAAATTTGCGAATGCAATAAGTTTTTTGTTGATTACTAGCATATAATTAATCCCTGAGCTTTTGAAGCTGTGAAGATTATTCCTTTACAAACACTTATTTGAAATCTCTCTATTTAGGCCAACGTAGAAACCAAAAGAGTTTAAAAATAAACCCTACAAACTATTGAGTCTACAAAAACTGTATTTAATCTAAACATTGTATAATTTAACTGTTATATTTAACCTTCGATTAACCAAATGCAGCGTGAGTCAGACACGAATCGATCTATTATAAGCTTTATACTCTTTGACTGACACTTGGCTTAACGTCGATCTATTTATGTCAAAATAAAGTCTTACAACGATTTATTTCTCCTACCTGGTACCTACTTGTATGTATGGGCAACTAGGAATATGATACAAATAAAGGGATATTTATTATGTAGTTAACTATTAATTTCTAATATTTATCTATGTAGGTACTGTACTAGTATGTTTTTTGCCTTCTCTGGTACTTATAGAAATAAAATAAAATTGTGCCTTGTGTGGGACAGGCCTTTTGTAAATGTGTGAGCAATATTACAAAAATAACTATTTTAGGATTGACATAACTTACTGGGGACACTTTTCTATATTTGTTTGTCCGTATTTTAAGTAAGTCCTAGAAGAATTATAATATTACTAAAACAATTTAAAAACTCAGTTACTGACGCTGTAATATTTATAAGCACAATATAATATATTTGAGCGAAAACCGCGTATTACAAACATTTTATCCTACGCATATATAAAATGGTACATACCGCACGGTTCCGCTTTGGTTCAGTTCAATCAAATGTCAATCAGGATATGACATGCTGGCTATTAATAACCAGGCATTGCCCATATTTTAAACTTTGTTTGGATATCGGTCTTCGAATTGAAATACTATGTTTTTGAATAATATTTCAATTCATATTTCAAACATGAATATTGAGCGTGTTTTCCAATTGAATATATTTTTGTAACCATTGTCTGGCAAGCATAAAAAAGAATTTTTGTAATGTAAAGTTAAATACTATTGAGAGTTAAACCTCTTTCCGTTGCCTTTTTGTATGTCATGTGATGAGCCTTGGAGCTGTCAAAGTGTTATTCAAGTTTGAAAGGTAGGTAAGGCATATTCGCAAATATAAATAAAGGAAAAAGTACTGTACCTATTAGTATTAAATATCTTTTTAATACAGTAAATTTGGCTTTGAAGCAATTCGCTTTTTTCCAGTCCAAAGTACCTTCTAAAACTGGAGGAGGTCTTTCTCTGCAGGACCTAAATAACCGGTATATCTATAACAGCTCTTAAATTGCTCTTAAGTACTAGGTACTAAAAGGCATATAAATGCTAATAAATTAATACCCTATACATACCGATACGTCCAAAGATAATCTGCTTTCCATAGTCAACACAAAATGAATACTGACAGACTGACATTTTCATTACGGTGCGTGTATACATTAAACGTATATAAGTACAATATGTTTTGTTCATTTAGTAGGGTCACTGGAGATGACACATTTGTTCGAAGGTGGAAGCTCGATTCATGTGCCACTCGCATACTTCCAACCTATTGAGATCTTTACGCCTGAAGCTTTTATCGCTGCGCTGTATAAAATAAACTTTAACATTAGTACTTACCCCATTCGACTTCATTTTCTGTTTGTTTAGTCTACGTGTGTATAAAGACGTATTGTGTAATAGGGTACATCGTGATGTGTCTTTGTTCTACCTGTTTGTAGCAAAGTTATTTGTTCAAGATGAAAACTACGAATCAAAGGGTTGTAAATTTAATGGGTACTGCTTAGGCGTACCGCTGTACGGGTATATTAAATAACATTTCTCACATATTCACTCAATGCTATCTACTTTTTCCCGAACTATGCAGAACAACGGACGTACATCTTAATTTTTTAAATGTACATATTTTCAATAAAAGACTAATGCAAACAACGATGTTTATCTACACAAAGATTTGTGGCTCATTATAGGGATTTTCATTTATTAATTTTCATATTTACATAGAGGAAGGAAGCATGTGGACTGTACTCGCGCTTTCCATCAGGCTCGATATAGTCATATTGCCGTGTTTACTATAAAAAAAAAAGCAAATCCCATGTGTTGTGATTATAAGTAGTATACGAAATATTAGTTCTTTAACGAAGCCCGCGAGCATAGCTATTATGAAAGCTATTACACCAATAAAAACTCTAGTTGACAAGCAATTAAATTACAATTGTTGGCACATAAGCAAATTATAAAGAGAGTAACAACGTTTACACCACACATGTGTTGTTATTATGATAGTGGAAATACGGTTAACACATTTGTGAAAAGCAGGCTACAGGCTGGTCGTTACAGTGGTGGTGGCTACAGGCACAATCTAACCGCAACATTTCAGTTAGAACCTATTTGGTAACGCGGACGAATTCATACGTGCGGTTAACTGTTTGAAATAGCGCTCGTGTGCTGTGAATATCTACTACATGATTAGTAATTTTTTTAATGTATTTATTTGCTTGGGTAAATAAATTAGTATATTAGAATCTATTAATGGCTAGATGATGTGTAGGATGGAACTGGCCTCCTATTGTAATCTTAGGAAACTTTATGTATTATCATCACGTTATCGAGGTGAAATGAGTATTTAGAATTTTCCTTCTCTTCAAAAGTATATGACTTGTCTAATCGACAGAGACATTGTTGAAAATTGACGTAAGTTAATTTAAGGGGATTATGTAGTGAATTAATCAATAGAAAGCCTAGTAATGCCACCTATTTATTTACACTCTATGGTTGTTTTCATAGTTAGTGACAAGCTTATAATATAGATGCACAGAGTGCAGACCCAGGCGGTCATTAGTTGGCCTACCATCATGCTCAGTATTAAGCGCCGATTACACTACCCTACATGTAGGGCCCTACAGCGTGTAGGGCACTACATGTAGGGTGGACTCGCCAATCTCCGATATGTAGTGTCCTATCAGCCTACATGTGATTACACCAGACCAACATTTAGTGCCCTACTAGATGTAGGGCCCTACATGTAGGGTGGACTCGCCAATCTCCGATATGTAGTGTCCTAACAGCCTACATGTGATTACACTAGACCAACATGTAGTGCCTTACAAGATGTAGGGCCCCACATGGAGGGTAGTGTAATCGGCGCTTATCTCAGTATTAACTCAAACGTATTTTGTACAGTATACAATAGAGTATTGTATCGTTAACGCGTAAGCAAAAGTTGTAAGCTCTTGCGATATCCACGTGGAGACAAATAGAAACATAACGTGTTCTTAGTCCGTCACCGAAGTATTCCTGTATTCTAGTGTGAATAATAAAATGATTGGCATTACGTACGCATCGTACGACCTTCGGCCTCTATGAATTCTGCCTCATAGTCTGAAAATAAGCATTACACAATGACCTCGATTCAAATAACATTACTTTTAGTTACTTACATCATTGCTATTTACCTAGTTGCAGTTTTTAAATGAATAAATAGTAGACACTGTTTATCGAATCTTTAAAATAGTATAGTTTATTTATTTAATAGTATGTTTACTCTCATGCTAGTATTTTAGCTTTTCTGAGTACAATCCCATCATAGGACACCCGACCTTGTTCCGGCAGCTCCTGAAAAAAGCTTCAGAAAGCCTCTTTTCGTAACGGTCACCGAAAGGCATCTTGCTTATGCAATACCGGCAGGTATGGGTCCCGATAATCAAGGGCTTGGAATAATTTTTACGTTCAAGCAATTGGCCGGTTCATTGCGCACAGCTCTTTTTTAGTAGCTTCGTTCGTTCCTTAGTGCTCTCCTAAGGCGCCTAGCTCTGTTTACTATCCTCTTCTCCTTTACTTTTTATCAATGCTTAGCCAACACAGCGAGGCAACTACATTCTCTTTCCTAGACTCAGTTAAATTACGGGCTGGTAAGTGGCACGCTGGTCTTTCAGTGTGGTGAACGATAAAACCTGGGTCATCTGTATGTCTATGGTTGCTTTACGCGGTTTTTGTACACCACGTGTCTCAAAGTCACCGCAGGAGGCCCGACCTTACAATTGGCTATAAATATGATGTTATGGCCCACAAAAAGCATGAACTATATTTACTCTAACTATGAAGCTTGTTGAACTGAACTTATGTAGTTTTAAGTACTTCTTTATGACGTATTTGAACGCTCGTTTAAACGGAACATAAAACTAAATATACAAAACCACCCAAACTGTTAGCAGTGATTAAGTAACGGAAGCGTGTGATTGGAATATCCTAATCCAATATTTGACGCCCCCTCTGGGGCTTGTCGATTTGTTTATCATAACCTTCATAACAGATTTTAGTAATTAAACACGTGTTTTAACTTTTAGTGTCCCGTGGAAAGAATGAATCTTCTCTAGTTATGACAGTAAACTAGGTTTACTAATACCAAGATAGCAGGTATATTAGTATAATATAATTTTATGTCGTTTTCATTCTTTTCTCGTAGAAATAATTTTAGGATTTTAATCTTAGATGGTAGTGCGTGGATAGTTCGTGTTCGTGGTGAATCCATACCTATATACGCACTCCATCACTACACGGGTAACTGAAATAAAGTGGTAATATAAATAACTGCATATTATGGATTTTAAAGTTCAGAATATCAGTTCAAGAAATTTATACTCGTTATACTTTGTACCTATACTATTGTAATATAAATAGTGTTTTATTAGTGCTGTAGAACTATATTTCACTTTAAATAATTTTTGTTACAGGCTGAAATCCCACCGCTCAAGCTTCCAGCGCAAAATTGACTGAATATAACGAAATTGTGATATAAAATGACTACGGGCTTCCAGTTTACGCTTTAATAATATTTTCTACGACATGTATAAAAGTCAGCGACCCATTGACAGTTTATTTTGGAAGTGAAATTGTGTATTGTGAATGTGTGAGGCAATGGAGTGAAAAGTAGGCGATGTCTGCGAGGGAGGTAGAGCTGACAGGCGGTGCGCCGTGGGGCTTCCGCATGCACGGCGGCGCCGATCAAAACCAACCACTGAGGATCTCAAGGGTACGCTTCACAGTATTTCCTACATTAATGCTTAGACAAAATTTATTCTCGTGAACGCCTCTTAGGTTCGCGGTTGAGTCTGGATATTGTTATTCGTAAAATGCGGTTTAATTTTCAAACATTCGTAAAAGTTCTCTGCTGATTTAAAGAGCTTCTATAGTTTTTCAAGAGTACTCTTTAACAGTACATGATATGTGATAGATTCAAAATGAATATGATGTGTAAATTTAACAGATTATACATAACACATTTTGGCCCTGATAAATTTTATTATCACGAATTAAAATTCATGAACAGTTTATCTGCTTAAATAGGTTTAAATAATCACAAGCCAAAATCAAACATTATCAAAATTTAGTTTGACAAAACTAAAAACCAATCCAAAAGCCAATTGTGAACAAAAATGACAATGTTATTAAAGTTACGACGTCGGTTAAAGCTATATAGATTTATGAAACTGAACAATTAATTTCTTAAAAACTCTTTAGTACCATTTGGTATGAGATTACTCAATTAAAGTTCGTTGTAAACCATGAAACATGGCTCGTTCTCGTTGAGAGCACTTTGTCTGTGGGAAACTCGCTACAATTTGTCAAGAGAATTGTATTGTAGTATAACGTTGTTACAGAAATATATAACTAACTGTTGTACTTCACGAGAATCACGCCATCTACATAGTTAAATGTACTTTTTATTCGTTTGAGGAAATATTAATGTTGTAAAAGAATGAATTCCGAAGAAACTTTGAGAAACTTTTGAGTAGTTTTTTAATGCAACAATATGAGGTGCTTTATGTTCTGCTTGCGATAGGGTAATTGTAAATAAGTATCATTTAGATTGATTTGTATTATTAAAGTTATAAATAGTTAAATCATGCAATGAATTATGTTGAATTCAAGCCCACAAATATGAAATGACACCCGGGATGGGCGTCACTCAAAGACGTAGTGACAGTAGGTTTAACTTGAAGTTTGTGATCTCTTGCAATATGCTTGTCAAGTCTTTTTCAGTCATTTACTACGTCACTCTTTGATTTCCGAAAAGCCTAGTGTCTTTTTTTGAGTTTACGTACTCCGCACCAGTATCATGAATATGCTAATTGCATAATTACCTAAGCTTTATATTTTATTTTCCAGCGTTACAGCGATACTCTCGAACGCAACTTTGACGTAAGTAAGATTGTGTACCAAATTATGTTTGCTCACCAAACAATAATCAATCATTACTAACGAGATACAGTATCTTCTTAATAAAATTCATTTTCTTTTTTCTTCGAGTAGACGAGCGCTGTTTGACAGCATCCATATTTTTATTACTTGCTAACAAATTGTAATATCTTTTGGAATATTATTAACATTAACTTGACTGTTGTGTGCATTGTCAATCATAACTTTGTCTTATTGTCGCAGAAGATTACTTAACAAATGTAAATATTTGACTACTAGCCTGCATGAAAAAAACTAACGTTGAGATGTAGGATGTGGCGTATCTTTTATTATTGAAGGTCTGTTTCATTAGAAGGCATTTCGACTACGGGGGCAGGGATTTAGGGTACGTTGTAACAAAAAATACACCACCCCATCTCCTCCCATGGGTGTCGTAAAGACCGACTAAGGGAATAACCGTAACTACTATCTTTACGAAATAAAAAGAAGGAAAACTTGATATTAAACCCTATACCAATCCGTCTGGCCAGCGTGTTATTAGTAGGCCAAGTAACCCTCAGTCACGGGAGGAGGCCCGTCCCTGCAGTGGGACATTAATGGGCCGTTATGATTATGATATTTAACTATCGTGTTCGAGGTCGTGGGTTTTCATCCCCACGCAATATAAATGAGTGATGTAGAAATAAATTGTCTTGAGCCACCATTCTGCAAGATAATCGAATCCGTTTATTTCATAGTAGCTGATGCCCGCGGCTTCACCTGCTTTGTATAGGTAGCTTAAATGTTATTTTAGACCCTACACTACCGTAATTCCAAATTTCATCAAAATCCATTCAGTAGTTTTTGCGTGAAAGAGTAACTTAATACTATTTTTACGGGTCTTACTCGCGGTGTTACTAATTATCCTAGATACTAGTTATATAAATACCTAGGTTTTTCTCCGACGTTTCGGCCGACTTGCAAGGGCCGTGGTCGTAAGACCGGTAGTAAGACCCGTAAAAATAGTATTATGTATACAAATCGCGATAATTTAAAGAGTAACTTACAAAATTTTCCAATTATAAAATTAGTAGGTCGTAGGTTAAGATAGGATCTGTAAAAAATATAGGACTTTGTCTTTTTTAAAGTTAAAAAAAATATATTTAGATAACTTAAAGCCAAGCTTAACAATGAATCCGTAAAAACGCATTCGACAGAGTACGTTCATTTACTTGTGGTGCAATTTAGTTCAGTCTTTTTTAAAGCTCGACTGCTGCAGCTTTAAAAATGATGCTTAACCGGTGAAAAATAAATTCTTAAGTCTTCGTTTTGTTTACACAGTATTAAGTATATCTTTTCATGTATTTATTTGATGTTTTAATTTTTCACAATATGATTTGTATTGCTTAAAATTGTTGTCGTTTTTCATGAATTAAAATCAAAAGAAAGTTTCGTCATCTCAATCAAAACTGCTGGATAAAGGCCTCCTACGTCTCCACCTTCCCCTTCCGTGCCTCCTTCATCTATCGGTTGCCCTTAACCTTTACCAGATTGTCGGTACGCCTTGTGAAGGGTCTATCCTCTTTTCGGTACCTTTCGGTACGTGGTCGCTACTCTACGATACGATTACTCAATTTTACTCAAGTGCTTTAATGGATATACAGCACTATTGCATAAATTTAAGAATATAAATAAATTAAAATAGGAAATAATGATTAAGTTACGAAATAGTTTTGGATAAAACATAGGTACACTTTCTCGTTTGACCTATTTACTAAAGATGTCGCTGACCATAAGGAAAATGCCATTATCTAATGTACCAGGATACAGACCTCTCCTATAGAACATGGATTATTGTTTGATAGACCAATGAGTGTAAAGATAGTAAATTAAGAACCTTTTCCCTGTGGCTATCTATTACGCGTACTAAACAAACAATGTATTTGTTTGGACTACCTTCCTGAATAAAGCCTCTGCCGTTTAATTCTCGCTACACTTTACCCATTGAATAGAGTAGCTATTGTTTTCAGCCTTTATGCGGATTGTATCCTGTGCTTTTTATTTTATGCTCTTTGCTAAAAATGCAATTAAACTCGACGTTTCATGAAATGTTTTATAGACATTACTCCAATAAACATAAACTTATACAATGTGAAATAACATAATTTAAAAAATGACGTGTTTATTTAGTCTTATTACTATTTGATACTTTTAATTCCTCGACATTTGCCCCCTTACTCATAAACGCCTCTTAAATTTAATCACTGTTTAGCGAGATTTTTATTACGAAAACCAACCTTATACCAAACAACGTAAGAGTTTAAGCTAATTAATTAATTAACTAAAATTTAAGAGGCGTTTATGAGTAAGGGGGTTGGTTCTCTACATTCCAGCGCTCGGCATTAATCTTCTGTTCAATGTCCGTTACTGAAATTTCTGGTTTGCAGGTAGCATGCAATGTACGGAAATTTCAGTTCACGCATGAGTATTTGATCACAGCTGCTCGTATGTCTAGCCTCATAAGTATTTCAGTCATCGAAATGTGACATGATTCTGTAGCTCAGATCAACATCGCAGACTTATAAGTAGTCATCAGGCTCTTCCCCCCGGACCTCTGAGTAGTTCAGACGTATTTATTAGACCACTCTGTGCATTTTTAATAATAATTTAAACAAATTTAACACATAATAAATAGAAAAAAAAAATTAGGAGTGCATAAGTATAAAGGAGCTCGCAAGTGCGATATCGATACGCGGCTGCCGTGACACACCACCACCACCGGCAAAAGGACACGCCCACTCTTAGCCTGCCCCCACTGGAAGGGGCGTCACCGCGTCTGACCTACTAGCTGCGCGAGCGCCGCACCGCTACCGGAGTAGGAGGTACGTAACACTGCGCCTGCCGTTAATAGGACTACTGCGTCACCGTCTCGATAGTACCACTACCTCTGCGTTTGCTCTGTTCCCAAGTAACACACAAGCAAGATAATAGTACACGTTTAGACAACTTAACAGTTGAAAGATGAATATCGTTGGTATAAGAGCCTTAGAAATTACTAAATGCTGAATAAATTTGAGTTTGAGCTCTTATTATACTTAATAAGTTCTGTGTCGTTGTACTTTATTTCTTTAAACTTAATAAACAATAATTTTTAGACTTTTACACAAACTTTATAAAGCGTTCCGCTTTCTAGGTATCTTAAAGCTGAAAAAGGGCTCTATGGAAGCATTCATCTGAATAATCAAAATCGGTATTCCTATTATTCAATAATTACTAAGCTAGTAGCGTTTGAATGAGCTAATTGCTGAATAACGTATAACTATCTGAATAAAGCTACAAAATAATGCTTTTATACAGCTTAGTACTGAATAAATGTAAAGTGAGCTAATTGTTTTATGGTTTAACTGAATATGATATCATGTTTTACCAGTTATTCAACTGCTGAGTAAAGAAGATTATTTAGGCATTTATGAAGTTTTCACCTGCATAACCGTATGTTTTAAATTAACTTATTCAAATTAAAGACCACAGGTACATTCTCTCAGCGCAAATAGCTTAATATAAGCTTTGTTTAACACTATTGGGACTATTATTCATATTAAAGGCCACATGTGCGTTTTATCTGAGCAAATATCTTAATATCAGCTTTGTTGAAATCTATTTGAATGCTGTTTTTGGATGTTGTTTGCATTAAAATGGAGCAAAAACCGTGGAAATAGCTTAAAAGAACTGGTAATATTAAAAGAAAGATAAGTTAGCGTATTGAAATAACTTTATTCAAGTAAAAACTTATTAACTAGATACTTGTGCACTTTTATTCAGCAATAAAAGAAGAACAAGCGATCGCCATTAATTTTTTGTGCGAATAATTATAAACACAAGAAAATTCACAAAGATTATCTGAACGCTTAATCTAACAACTATTTATATTCAATTGTTATTATCAAAGTTGCATTGGAATTGCCAGAATTAGAAATTTCGCCATAATGTTTTTAGTCAGACCGTGCATGCATATATAAAAATAATATTTACAATTGCTTATCTTGATTATACACGCAGCGCATCAAAAATAATCGTAGAAATCATAAACTATTTACGACAAAATAAATTCCGCACTAAGAATTAACATGTAGCAAACTTATAACTAAAGTAAAAAACTTATATTTTGTTATAATGAAGATTCTCAATTATTTGACTGACATTAAAACTGATTGCCATTTGCATCTAATTATTTTCACGATTTGTAAGAAAGAAATCTGTATTATTGTAAACAAGAGAGTATAAAGCTGAGTAAATTCTGAATCCAATGACCAATTCGAAGTATAACTGAATATATTATGTGTACAGGCTTAATAAAAACAATATCAGTTGTTATTCAGAAGTTACTAAGATCATTGTCTCAGTACTAAGCTTCTTCTCAGATGTTACTCAGAGGTTACTAAGTTTTATGCATTTTATTTGGGGCCTATTTTGTTTGAATAACATCTGAATAGATGGTACTCAGACATTAGTCAGCTTAGTATTCAGCTTATATTCTTAATGATTGCTCATACTCAACTTTTATTCAGCATGTTTGTGTTACTTGGCCTAGTACTACAAACGCGGTTTCACTACGCTACAATGCCGCTTAAACGCACACCACCTATGTTGCAACCTGCTTCTAAGACTGACTCGGAATGCGTGGGTGGTAGCACTTCTGATCTACAATCTAAAGCCAGAAACGCAAATATAAACAAGGGACGTTTGAAGAGAAAACGAGAAAGCGAGCTCTCTAGTTTCATGGAAGAAGTACGAGAAATGTTCTCAAAATTTGTATTGGAGCAAAATGTTAGATTTGAAACTATGGAGTCCTCCTTAACCGAAATTAAAAGTCAAAACGAATGTATTACCTTGTCAATGTCTACTTTATCGGCTAAATACGACGATTTTCAAAAAGAATTGGAGTCTTTTCGACATGAACGTAAAGAACTAGTGTCTTATATTAAAAATCTGGAAAATAAAGTTGAGACCTTGGAGAGACAGTCCTGTGCCATTAAATTGGAAATCAGGAATGTACCAAAAATACCTAATGAGAATAAGCGGATACTTGCCGACGCAGTGAAAAAAATTGGTAATGTTTTAAACATACCTTTGCAGACCTCTGATATAAAGGATGTCTATAGGCCTTTCGCTAAAAACGACACTATCAAACCAATTATTGTGGAACTGAACTCAGTACTTACAAAAGAAAGCATGTTGTGCAACCTCAAAAAATTAACTTTAGAAGAGAAACGAGATAAATTAAATACAAACCTTTTTAACATAAATAGCTCGAAAAAACCTATTTTTATCTCGGAAAGTCTTACGGCAAAGGGAAGAAGACTTTTCTACATGGCGAGAGATCTAGCTCATACGCAAGGTTATGCATACTGCTGGACATCATATGGAAAGATCTACCTTCGTAAGAAGGAAGGTACACCCCACATTCGTATTCAGGAAGAATCTGATCTTGACAAACTAAAGGTCTCCTCTATATGACTAGCTTTTAAATTCATTGTTTATAATTTTACCTTTTTAAAATACTGCTTGATTTTAATAACACTTGTTATACCAATTTTTGAAGTGCATGTTTCTATGTTAATGTATATTCTAACTTATTAAATTTTAAGCAATATAAGAAACATATTCCGAACTTAGTGATCGGATTATGTTCTTTACTTCCACACTCTACACAAATCTATACAATTTTTCAGTTTCAAAATACTATATTAGATAAAGTAATCATTACTCATAAGAAGACTGGGCAAATACTTATCAGTATGTGTCTCAGCATCACTTACCGAAATCATCCAATATGTAGAAAAGATAATAAGATTATTTTTTTTAATAAAACAAGATTTAAAATTAATATAACAAAATTCTGTACCATCATTTATGATTATATATATACATCTCTCACTTAATGGACGATTTTCATTTAGAAATAGATAAGCTATCTGTCTCGGAATCCATGTATTGTGATTTTGATGAGTGCCATAAATCGGTAGCCAACCCAGCAGAAAGTCTCACAATTATTACTCAGAACATACGTAGCATCTCTGCAAATTTTGATAATGTCTTAATGATGCTAAATAGACTTAAATTTGATTGTGACATAATTGTATTGACGGAATGTTGGTTATCATGCTGCCCCTTTATTCCAAGCCTAGACGGGTATAAACCATTCTCAACTAAGAGGTTGCATATTCAAAACGATGGAGTAACCGCCTATATTAAATCTAACCTCAATGTTATTGTAGAGGAACCCACCTGTCAGGATGGGAATTGTTTAACTATAAAAATTGGAAAGCAATCAGTGATACTTGCCGTATATAGATCTCCGTCATACAAAAACATCAATAATTTTCTGCAATCTCTCGACAAAATTTTACAAGATTTATCTCATTTTCAAAACATTTATATAATTGGCGATATTAACATAGATATCTGTCCTGATCAAATTTCTGCGGCACAAACTGAATACTTAAATCTCTGTTCTTTTCATGGTCTTCTGCCAGCCCATACACTCCCTACGAGACAAGGAAGGACATGCCTTGATCATACTATGTTAAAAACTACAAAACCGGCTATCACCATAGTACTACAGTCTTCTGTTACGGATCACCAGGCTGTACTGTTGTGTCTTAAGCATAAACAAAATAGAATATTCGCCCATTGCACTTATACTAAAATCAATAAAGATAAAGTATCGTCAGAATTAGCTAACATTAACTGGGATCCAATTTATAGCATTAACTCCGCCAATGATTTAATGGAATTCATAATTAAAAATATTCATAACGCTATAATTAATTACTCGATCACTTTAAAATTATCTAGGAGAAATAAAATTATTAAGCCATGGGTAACTCCCGGATTGTTGCGTTGTATGCAACACCGGGATAAGCTCCATAAAAAAGTTAATAATGCTCCTGATAATAATATTATTAAATTAACATACACCAGATATAGAAACTATTGTAATACATTAATTAAAAAACTAAAAATAGCTTACGAAACCAACCTCCTAAAGACAGCTGGTAATAATAACAAAAAACTTTGGCACGCTATTAAAAACATCACAAACACATCTAAAAAGAAAACTTCGGCGACAGAATTAATTAATAGAGCCTTACCAAAACAATCTGTGGATGGTGTTAATAAGTTCTTTGCTTCGGTGGGGAAGACTCTGGCTGAGAGGATCAAAGTTTGCGAGAATCCAACACACATAAATGACTTCTCAATGAGCTCGAATAGATCTTTACAGTCTCTTGTATTATTGGACACTGACGAAGCTGAAGTAGGACGCCTGATTATGGATCTAAAAAATGTCTGTTCAGTTGGATGGGATTCTATACCTAACTACATCTTAAAAGAAAATAAACATATATTAGTACCTGTGTTCACTTACATTTTCAACAAATGCTTGCACGACGGCATTTTTCCTTCGGTCTTTAAAAAATCAGTGATACGGCCTATCTATAAGATGGGCGATAAAAACCTTGTCACGAATTACAGACCTATCTCTATCTTGCCTTCGGTCTCCAGGATCTTGGAACGCATTATTAATAATAGAATTATAGGTTACTTAGAAACTAACCAATTATTGTCTGATAACCAATTTGGCTTTAGAACTGGTAAATCAACATGTGATGCGGTCCATGAACTTGTTGACCATGTGGTAAAGGGCATGGACTCCGGTAAAAAGACCGTTGGCATCTTTATGGATCTGTCAAAGGCCTTTGATGCTGTGCCGATCCCTCTTCTACTTGAGAAGCTCTACTGGTTGGGAATTCGAGATAATCAACTAAAATTAATTAAAGATTACCTCTCAAATCGCTACCAATGCACTAAAATTGATGACATAATTAGTAATGACCAACCTGTGACCAATGACCAATCTTGGGCCCTACCCTCTTTCTAGCCTATCTAAATGACCTGTGCGATCTTCGTCTAATAGGTGGCAAGGTTATCTCCTATGCGGATGACACTGCGATCTTGTTCTCAGCCAACGAATGGGACGATGTTTATGGGATAGCGCAGGAGGGTTTTAACACTGTGTGTCATTGGTTAAGAGACAATGGTCTGACTCTAAATGCAGATAAAACTCTTTGTATCCCATTTGCTATGAGAAATACCAACATATCTAGCCAATCGTCGTATGCTCTAATGGCACATGACTGCTGCAATCTTAGCGCGTGCAATTGCCCCTCCCTCACTGTTGCCAATGAAGTCAAATACCTTGGTATAATTATTGACAAAAACCTATCATTTCAACCCCATATTAATCTAATTACTACAAGGCTAAGAAAACTCACATACGTTTTTAAAAAACTTGAGAAACATAGGAGACTATCAACTAGTCAAACAAGTTTACCTTGCTCTTGTACAATCCATCGTGGGATACTGCATTACCGTATGGGGAGGTGCACCCAAAACTATAATTAAGCCACTTGAAATAGCTCAAAGAGCTATTCTTAAAGTCAGCACTTTCAGACCTTATATGTTCCCTACCTATCTTCTGTACCAATCTTGTGAAGTCCTCACAGTGCGTCAACTTTATATTGTGCTGGCGATTATGAAACAACACTCAGCCTGCATTTCTGCTTCTAACTACATGACTTCATCTCGTCGTAAGGATATAACTTTCCCCAATAGACCTTCATTTAAACACCAGTTCGCGAATAGATACTTTCCTTTCTTGGGTCCGTACTTGTACACCGGGATCAGTAGGATCATTGACATACGTTACTTGAAGGCTAGAGAGCTCAAATTCAAACTGATTGAATTTTTACAAAAATTAAACTATGAAGAAACTGAAAAATTACTTAACATACTCTGTTAATATCTTATATTCAACCTCCTACATACACACATACACTCACAGTCACACTACACACAAGGAGGATTACATACATACATACCTACACTCCACATCTTTAAATTTAATTTCTTTTTTTCAATTTTTCATTATTCCAATTTTTTTCAAATTCATATTTACAATTTTATGATGATATCTATGATAATAATGATTCATTAATGTTTTTTTCCTCAATATGTAACATGTTTATAGCCCTTAGGGAAGAGCGCTGCTGTCTGAAATACAGATATTACTTTATCTAGTTCAGACACAGATGTTCACTGACTTTTGTATCTTACGATAAAGTTGTATCTCTAAGTCTTTGTATAATAGTTTGTAAGATATCATATTGATGCAAATAAATAAATAAATAAAATAAAATAAATGTTGCTGCGGAATCTATAGTTTAATCAGGTGGATTTCCAAACATCAAATAATATAGGTTATGAGGTAGAAAACAATTCATAATACAATATATTATATGACATGGCAGATGCATCATCAGTTAATCATTTATTTGAGTAAGAAACTAACGATGAAGAAATAATAAATAAATAATTTATTTTCTTTAAAAAGATATACATTATTAAGAACTGAGATTGAGATCACCTTTTAAACATAAGAATGCCTGTGCCAGGTGATCTCGCTCTTCCATAGCTATTAGTGGTTACTTAAAATAATTTTCTTACAAAAATGACGCTGTAGTAGCTGTTACTAACAAATCAAACATAATTACACTCATCATCACTATACAGAGTATGAACTACATTAAAGTATTTTTATTTATTAGTAACAATAGTATGCAATTACATTGGTATTAAGTATAGGTAATTAGTAGTAATAAATAGAGAGAAAATAAAGAAAGAAATAAATAAAGAAAGAAAATAAATTATACTTCCGCTTGGATTAATAAACCACTTTCTTCAATTACTCGTGAAGGCTTTTTACCGCTACTTTAATACAATTATTAAAAAGTAAACTTAAGTCTGCAATTAAAAACTAAATTAGAAAAACGAACGCAGGAATTCCATTACGTATCAGGACGTACTCTATGTTTGTCATTGATAAGCAAACTTTTCTTGTGTTACGAAGACATGTAAAAAGATGGTATGTACAGACTTTCATTGACAAATAAAAACTTCATAAATAGTTACCAGTAGTCTATCTATTGATCTTTAACCTCTTTGGTGCAGTTGGAATCGTGACCACGCGTCCACCGTCAATAGTTACAGTTGTATCCTTAGGGAACAAATTGTTATTAGTTTAGTCACTACATTTGCTCACGTTTATACCACTGGGAGAAAGTACTTTCAAATTTGCTGTAAATATTATATTGGACTAGTTTTAGCCAGCGGCTTGTCTTACGTGGTGATGAAACAACTACATTATTTACAGATAATTCTTGAGCGTTTCATCGAATAAATTTTTCGCAAAATAATAAAATATTACATTGTTCTTATTTCAGTTTTGAAATTATAAAGATAAAATATATTAAGTATAGCCCTGACTTTAAAAGATTGAATGTTAAAAGCAATGCCGTCAAAACACCCAGATATAGTTCCTACTTAACATATACTATTAACACAGTTCTTTTGAGAGGCACGTTTCTATCAAGCGGACATTGTGGCTGATCAAAGCCTGGGTTAATTCCAGACCGCGGGGTGACGTCACTGTCAGGGGTGAAGGCGTCATTACGCAGAGATTGCGAGGGCTCACGACTCTTTGTCGTTTGCTCGCGCGTAAATTATGCTTCACATTCGACAATTACACGTGCTCATTTAGAAAATCGTCATGTTACCTTCACGTCTACGCCCGATATCACCTTACTCGTAAAACTCACATTCTGCGACTCACTAAACCTTCCAGAATATATTTTCATGTCCCTGAATTCATTAATAAATTTCTATTCTGTGTGCCAAATACTTCAAATACAGAATCAAGTATTGTGGTTTGTATTTATTTACTTGTGTAAATATCAATGTTTTCTTTAAAGGGAATCAGAAATCAAAGAAATAATCAGAGCGTTTCTCGGTCGTATCGGAAAACATTTTGTCTTTCTCGGAATCCATTAGTTTGTATTGGGTTATCTCGGTTTACTTTTAACTTCAAACACAAAGCTGTATAGTGATAACTGTGGAGGGAATACACCGAAATAAGTAGGATAAATTGGGATTAGGATTCGGGAGTCAAATCGCGCATGCCACGCACGTGTGGCGGCAAGTCACGCAACTTACGTGTTCAGCATGTCGACATTACTAAGTTAAGTAACTGCCCAATAACGGTAGACCCTTGATAGTTGTCGAACTTACTCATCTCTTATAACTATCTGCCTGGAAGAATAGTTTCCATTTCCTAATGAACCACAACTTTGTGTGTTTTAAATTAAAAAGCCGTGAAGCTTAGGGAAAATTAAATGGTTAAATTGTATACAAGTCGCATAAGTAGCTATTGAATGAAAGTGATAAGAGATTCAGTAATCTCTCTACTAGTGCGTATGTTCATAGTGGTATAATTAGCGGTAATTTGGGTCATTAGAGGGTGAAACATGGCAGATAGTGGAGGCTACCGTACGTGACGTGGTCACCTTAAACCTATACATCCCGATTTTCGATTCTCTTTAAGGCGATCACAGCCAGAGCTACACCATTAATAGGTAAGCGAGAAGGTAAGTTAAGGAACTTCGTAGAGGTTACTCTAAAGATAGATGTGTGGTCAGTCGTATATCATCTGAGCAACTACGGGCTATGGAAACGTCTCTACCGGTTGTTGTCGTAATGACAGAAGTCGTTAAGCCACACTAGAGACCTGCATACAGCGTAAACAACAGTCGACACTAAGGGTCGTAGCACATATAACGTAACGTAAACGGATCGGCACCGCCACGCCTTTTTCCTCGGTGTCAAACGTCAAAAATCCTATTACGTTACGATTCCGATTAGTGTGCGTTGCAGTAAGGAGTTTCATACAAATAATTCTGAACGGCTCGAGTTGATACGGTGCCGATCCGTTTACGTTACGTTATATGTGCTACGGCCCTAAGTTAGCTACTAATGACACGATAATAATATATCACTACTAAACTCCCTTGTTAGGTTATTGGATACAAAGTATATAATGAAACAAGCGTCTCAATATCCGTTATTATGACAAAATCTGAGCTTAGCTACTTAAAATTGCATTAGTGTCACGGTGTTGTTGAACTCGGTCTCTCATATTTAAATATTCCATGCGATTCAAAGTTTTAAACGGATAAAGTTGTAGAGTGCGGCTCTACTCTTGATTTAATTGCACTAACAAGACATCGTACGAAACTTTTACGTTAAATTAAAACACACGAAAAGACGAAATAAGGAAGTTTAAACTGACACATGATTCAAATAATTCACTTTTATTAAGTTCAGCATCTAGATTGGGCGTATTTATTTCATAGTTTTTAAATTAAAATATATATGCCTCATTTCATTTTGATAGTCAGAAACTGCCTTAGCAGCAAAGAGGTCGCATATAGGGCTGCGGTGACAGCGGTGACAACATTTTATTGACTGGCTGTACAATAATATCTCAGATTAAAATAGTCTGTATTACTTATTGATACATACAGCTACTATAAGGCATAGGGTTCATCAAGTGGCGGACGATAATGAGCATTCTGTTAAACACTGGCTAGATGTACTTACTTGTAGTTACGATGAATAATGTTCTGTTTTGCTTAATGATTAGCCGATGAAAATGTCATTATAAACTGGCACTACTAGTAATTTAGCCTACTTACGTGTCCTATTTGAAAGACGTGTATAAATATTATAATTATAACTACGCTACTCGTAGTTATAATTATAATATACAGGGTGTCCCAAAACTCGACGTTAATTCGAAACCGGGTGATAAGGCAACTCACGCTGGTTATCAGAAAAATAAAAAAAAAAATCTAAGTCGCATGGTTGTAAAGTTATAGGCATTTGAAAAAAAACGCAAAAATTCCCACTTTGTGACAGTCTTTGCCCTCCTGTTGTCACAAATCTTAACTTTTTCCAACTTTTTTTACTGCTGTGTTACCCTGAATAGTGCCTCTTTAAACTCTAATAAATAATTTAAAACCAGCTGGTCTAGTTTTCATATCAATAGGACTTATTTCTTAGAATAAAATTTATAATGAAAAAAATGTCCAGTTTGAACTGACTGTAGTGAAAAAAAAATGTACTACGCGAGTTTGGCAAGTTACGCCAAAAGTTGGCGCATTTAGTAAGGATTCGAAAATGGTATAATACTTGGTAAATTGTCGCTGCTATCATGGACAAAAAAATGCTTTTTAGGAAAATTTAGGAGCCGATTCCAATGCTGAATAAGTACAACCGCTAAGTAGTTGAACCGAAAGGAGTCACCATATCAAGTGAAAAGTAGTAGAAACCGTGGTATTAGTTGAAAGTGTCAAAAAATACCATACCCATCGTATTTTAAAAACACACGAATTTCTCCCGTACCACGTTAGTACTGCGAGTACAATCGTTAGTATCCGGAGACTACCAACATCGAGTAATTTTTTCCCGGACAATATTGAAGAGGTATTGAAATAACTCGCTTTTAAAAAAAACAGTTTTAGCCTAATAATTTAACATTAAAAAAGACAGCAACATGAACATGCATAATTTGCATGAATGTAATGAGTGTAATTCGTGACTTTTTAAAATTGCGATGGGCTGTACTTTTTGGCACTTTCAACTAATACCACAGTTTCTACTACTTTTCACTTGATTTGGTGACTCCTTCTGGCTCAACTACTTAGCCGTTTAACTTATACAGCATTGGAATCGGCTCCGAAATTTTACTAAAAAGCATTTTTTTGTCCATGGTAGCAGCGACAATTCACCAAGTATTATACTATTTTCGAATCCTTACTAAATGCGCCAACTTTTGGCGTAATTTGCCAAACTCGCGTAGTACATTTTTTTTTCACTACAGTCAGTTCAAACTGGACATTTTTTTCATTATAAATTTTATTCTAAGAAATAAGTCCTATTGATATGAAAACTAGACCAGCTGGTTTTAAATTATTTATTATAGTTTAAAGAGGCACTATTCAGGGTAACACAGCAGAAAAAAAAGTTGGTAAAAGTTAAGATTTGTGACAACAGGAGGGAAAAGACTGTCACAAAGTGGGAATTTTTGCGTTTTTTTTCAAATGCCTATAACTTTACAACCATGCGACTTGGATTTCTTTATATATTTTTCTGATGACCAGCGTGAGTTGCCTTATCACCCGGTTTCGAATTAACGTCGAGTTTTGGGACACCCTGTATATATACACGTATATTTATCACTTTTTGTTTAGTTTACTTTTAAGACATTTGAAATAACGTATTCAAGCGTTCAATACAACAAAAAAACAATGAAACGGTATTCGATAAATAAATTAAAAGTAAATAAATTCTCAGATTTCCATAATAAATATCGAAAAATAAGGAAAATGGCAGTCATACGACATCGGAAGAACTGCCATTAATCTGTAACTAAGCTCGAACGTTTCCTACACGTTTAAGCTCTTTGTTCCCCGCCTTACATGGGCTTGAAACAATGCCTTGCACTTGCAATTTGAATTTCCCCTATACAAATGGACGCCTTTTCTTTTCCATATTCAACGCTTAACTGCTACTTTTCTTATCATTTGGTCTTGCGGATTATACTTGTACGTAAATTCTTAGGGCCAGATTCAGAGACCGCACTTTGACTTTACTTTGAAGGAAAGTTCGACTTTGATACAAAAACGAGATATAAGGCCCAGATTCAGAGTCGTGACTTTACTTTCTTTCAAAAGTAATCTTCCCATAGTAAACTTTTCATGCGAAAGATTACTTTAATGTTTTTCAAATTCAGAGATAATAACTAGACTTTGCTAAAGTAAAGTCAAAGTGCGGTCTCTGAATCTGGCCCTTAGGAAGGCAAGCTTATGTTTTACCTAAATATATTCAAAGGAAACCTAAATAGGATAGAACATAGTCATATTTATTATACTGTGTCTGTACTTTATTACTTTATTTATTATACTGTACTGTACTTTGAAGTTAAAATTATCATTATATCAAGCTGTTCACTTGATAATACAAAAGAATATGATTTTATAAAAGGACATGTCAAATTAAAATTGACAAAAAAATATAGCTTAATCAATTTTAGGTCATTACAGTATTATATCACTAAAATAATGCCTACGATTGTTTCCAATTCATTAATCGAGCAATTTTTAAAAATGTACTCTAAATTTTTTATTTCCATACAATGTAAGTTCATTAACCTTTAGAGAGTACGTCGCAGTTCTTTAGGCACGATCGCACAACAAAAGTCGAAGTGAAGCTTCGGCTCGCAATCGACAAGATTAATATTCGTAGCGAGTGATGGTCCCTAACATAACAATAGATGTGTGTCCCTCACGGCGCATGCATTTTCGAATAATGCCCATATTATGTTTCGATGAAATTGGCTGTTATATCGCGTGCTTACCTTTAAAGCTTTAGTATCATTCACGACTATCTTGAGGCTAGTTTCTACTAACTACTACCGCTGTTTAAATGTACAGAGACCGCCCAAACTTTAATTATATCATTCCGCGTAGTAATTTGTGTACCGCTCGTTTGTTTAATTTTTTTGTTTCTACGAATAACGTAATTTGAAAAAGATTGTTTATTGCGTACGTATTAAAGTGATATTATCTGTGATTTTAATGTGTTATTCTGGAAAAGGGTATTGGCTATGACCTTTCCCAACGTGGTGTTGTGTGCGTTAGTTTTGTATAATGTATGAGTGAGACCCGAGGCGTGTTTACATACTTGTGTATAGCGCGGGGTGGGTGGAGCTTTGCCGGAAATGTTAAAGTTCTGCTCTCCGGCGGCAAGGCGTCGAGAACCGAATGCGGTTTGTAATTTGACTTTTGTTTACTAACTTTAACAAAATTGTATGTGTGTGTATTATTTACGATGTCTATGTAGAGGCTGGCAATATAGAGCCATCTCATTCCGTGGTTATAGTAAAATTGACTACCTTAGTACCTACCTTTGATAAAAAAGGAAAACTTGACACATAACTATATGGCCCATCAACCCATCACTGTCACTGGACAGCATAGTCTATATCTAAATAGGCCAACATTCATAACTAATCTTCTTTATTTTTAGGATCAAGTAATGTTTAGAGTTCGGTTATGGAAACCGCGAAGTTTCTGAAATGACTATGTTTAATAAATTATTAAACATAGAAACTTTTCAACTTTACTATTAGTGTATTGCATATCTATAATACAGACTAATAAATAATATAATTTATCTAACCCCATAAATTAAGCGACTTTAGTGAAATTATTACACGAACCACAGTTTACATATTGTGAATCCCTCCGTGAGTAAGATGTCGAGGTTGCCATGTTTACCGTCGATTTTGATTGAGATCTTATTACGGCATCTCGTTGCCAAGCAATTTTGAGATACTAATTAAAGGTTTATCCTTAAGTTGTTTGTGACACCGGGGGGAGGATTCCTTCTAGTTTATCGTTTTGATGTTTTATAGAGATTGATATAGAATAATTTTGAAGTATTATCTACGTAATATTTAAAAACAAATATACCTAGGTATCTAAGCGTAAAATTAATTAAGGCAAACCACATAAATTATTCTTAATAGTTATTAGGCTATTAGGCTCTGTGGCATGTTGACAAATGCAGTTTTCGGAAATTTCTTGCAGTGCAGGTGTTCTTTGTCAATCAAGCCCATATAATATTTTAAAAGACTTTTTATTATTTTCATGCTTGGAATAGCTCATTTCTCTTTGATGGCTATAAATAAATATGAGTACACTGTATGCTGTATGCTGCTAGCAGTTCATAGTTTGTCAAGCGAGCGCTATAGGTAACGTGTAAGGTGAGGTACAAGATCTAACTTATATTACGTTAGGTATATCTATAAAGTTATTTAATATTATTGTTTATTCAAATAAAAAAAAATGTATTATGCTTTTTTATCTTTAGGAAAAATTATTATTGGCCCACTTATGTCTTTAATTACTAATAACAAATACGCTGCATGGAACCTGCAAAAGTTAACTTAATCAATATTTTATGCCCGTATTCACAATCTAATTATTTTCTTTAATATAAATAAAACTTAAACACTAACTACTCATACTACTCACCTGTTTAAGGGGTAATATAATAATTAATAAGATTACATTGTGTCACCATGTTATTATTCTCTTGGGTCTCGTAAGAAGTCGAGAATGGGAAATGAAACCAACACAATATACTCGACAGTTCTGTTATTTGCGACCGCGTCTCATCATGAAAAAGTCTGATTAGCACGCTCTTTAAGTTCCCTTTATTACTGGAGGAAAGTGTCTTTCTTGTGGAATATAACGGCATATATGATTGATATACGTCGTAAAAGTTGCTAGGAAATGAAGTTATTTGTTTCTACTTAGTTGAAAGTAAGTTAGGATATATCATATAATGTATAATACCATAGACGAGCTTTGAAGGACTTATATGTATAGTAGGGTTAGTACTCGTAGATACTACCATATCCCCAGATATTTCATAGATATTTAGTATGTAATGGCCGAATACTCAAACGTCTGTTAAAGTTAAGCGGGGCTTACACTAGAAATTCTCATACAAAATGTTTTGTTAATTTTAATCGTTATTGGGTTAACAGATTGGGTACTCACTTCAATGAATTACACATATTGAAAGTAGAATTAATTTTTATAGAATGAAAGTTCTTTGTTTAATATATGAAACTCTACAAGAACAGTGTGACCCAATTAGAGCACTTGAAAAAATAACAGGTTGTCACTAAATTATTAAATCCTTTGTGATTTACTGTAAATCTTAAGAGCCTTATATTGTGTGCACAGCTTCATTAAAGAGCTTAAACTGTGACAGTAATTGTAGAGTACTTAGTAGAGAACTTATAACTCTACTGTCCTTATCCTAGAATAAATTCAGTTATCTTAGCATGCAGTATCAATAATAACAACAATAGCTCATCATGTTACTCTTAAGATTAGTAGAAAGTTTCCCCCAAAAGCTTAACAACCAGACGAACATTTATTTTGACTTTTACAACATTCATCCATATCAGCCTACGGACGTCCACTGCTAGACATAGGCCTCCTCCAAAAGTCTCTCCAAAGGTCACTCTGCGCGGTCTTGTGCCTCCTTCATCCATCGGCTTTCCGCCGTCCTAACCAGGTCGTCGGTCCACCGTGTGAGGGGTCTCCCAACCTTGCGCCTTCCGGTGCGCGGTCTCCATTCCAGAACTTTTCTGCCCCAACGGCTATCGGTTTACAACATACTCGAGATAAAATGAGACACACACATAAATAAGTTTTATATAAGCGTTATTAAAACACATTTTTGTTTTACAGGTCAATCCAGGACGTAAAGCATCTTTGAGTGGAATTCGCGAGGGTGACGTCATATCTTCTATCAATGGTCGAACGACTAGAAGCATGAGTAACTCAGATGCCCATGCCATGCTAAGATCTGCTGGTCCTGTATTGAGGCTTGGATTAAACGAGTAAGTTTTTACTGTTTTAATTAGACAAATAATTTAAATTACTTTATTATTTGGTGTAATAACTAGTGATATACTACGTGGTATCACTACCGCATCTAATACATACATCTGCTGGACATAGGCCGCGCACGCAAACACGCGCCACAGAACTAGGGTCCTGCGCCTTCCGCATCCAGTCAGACCCAGAGTCCTTTACGAGGTCGTCGGTCCACCTAGCTTGGTGTAATAATTACTGTTTCTAGGGATACTAAAGAAGGATTCCATATCAGCCTAAGGACGTCCACTGCTGGACATAGGCCTACTCCAAACGTTTTCACCCTGTCTGAAAGATGAATAATTTGACAAAAAACTCCCCTCCGTCATTGAAACAGATATTTCCTTCCATTTAGACATATTAGGCTTTAATGATGACGATTTAATCCAAAAGTCATCTACTAAACCTGTAATCTTTTAAGTAGCTTTAAACATCTATTAAGTCACGCCGGCATTTTATAGTTGAACAGAAGAACAACAACCAAAACGTATCTAAATGAGAACTTTAAAATTTTGTATTTTTTCTGTGACAAATTATGGAAACTCGAAATTTGTATTATTTAGTAACAAAACAGCCATATCTAAAACCAAGGAATAATAGAAACAGTTTATATTTACCAAGGGAAACCAAAGCTCGCTTCCAATAATCCCTCTCAACAGAAAATCCATTTTGCGATTCATACAGAGACTAAGTGCACCAATTTATGTCATGACCAAGATACAGAGGGTCCAGTGTTTGATGCTCGTACGTAACGATCAAATCGGATCGGATTACTGGCGCACAGACGCTGTACAAAACATCTATAGTTAAACATGGCTGTTCTTGTTAGTTATACTATTGATATATTATGTTGTTTTAAATATTATTTTATTGAAAACTAACTGTAGCTAAAAATTGCTGGGAAAGGACAATTCGTCCTGAGCCTAAATGTTCTGTCATTGATGTTTCTAAAACTACCGCGATGCAGTCCACGATGTCAAATGCGGATGTAGTGTTTTTTAAAGCAATAAATAGTAGTTAAGTTGCAGACGGCTAATTGTGAACAAGTTACAAACGTGTTTGGCTGTTGGTACACATACACAAAATTTCAGCATTAGGTATAATGTTAGTTTTCCGTGTGGTGACGGAGTAAGAATACAATATGTCACCACCCCATCTCATCCCATGGGTGTCGTTAAAACCGACTAAGGGACTGTTCGTGAAGGAAAACTTGAAATTAAACCCTCTACCAATCCGTCTGGCCAGCGCGGTATTAGTAGGCCAAGTATCCCTCCGTCACAGGAGGAGGCCCGTGCCTGCAGTGGGACATTAATGGGCTGTTATGATGAGGTATAAAACATTATCACTAACAAGTGGGACTAGTTTATTTTTATTAGATAGTCAGTCTGTAGTCACAACATAAGTGAGTCTCCTTTAGCGAGATGTAAGGAACTTAATCTATCAATCAATACTATTCTGGGCCCCGTGCAAATGTACATGTCATAGAAAGGAGAGCGCTAGTTCATAAGCACAACTTACTTTGTTTTGATATCATCAGGTGGCCTAAATGTAATAAACTTTTAAATTAATTAACTGTCTCCTTCCGAGTTAAAAGCAAATTTGATAACTTTACTACACTTGATTGGGTTTTGTACTTGAGTTCTCGGTGATATTGGCTGCGTAGTATTGCTTCTCTTTATTTATTTTGGCCATAATTATGGTAATGCTATAAGAGAACTTTATTGTATTTAGAATCTATATGTATACCTAAATACCTAAGAACAATAACTTTGAGTTCTACAGAAGATAATTCCTAATTATAAAAGTAATTTGACCAATTACTTTTTTACATGAGTTAAAAATGATGGTAACACCCACTGCTCAGTAGGTACTGAAAACACATAGTGTAGTGATAGCCCTGTATACTTTACCCATCAGTCTATAAATAGACTTATTTGAAATAACTGTTTTAATGTCTACCTACTCTTTTTTCTTCATCAATAAGATAAATTCTCTGTGTGGTGACGGAGTAAGAATACAATATTTCACCACCCCATCTCATCCCATGGGTGTCGTAAAAACCGACTAAGGGACTCTCCGTGAATATTATCTTTACGAAATAAAAAGGAGGAAAACTTGAAATTAAACCCTATACCAATCCGTCTGGCCAGCGTGGTGTTACTAGGCCAAGTATCCCACCGTCATGAGAGGAGGCCCGTCCCTGCAGTGGGGCATTGATGGGCGGTTATGATGAATAAGAATTATATTCTCTAGGTTTAAATAATTTTAATAGCTTTTATAGTTTCATTATTTGTTTTGTAAGTTTTCAACTTCATCTTAATGTTCTAATCCAAGTTTTGTTGTCGCCAGAGACAGGGAGATGTCGCCTCGAAGAAGATCAATTGGCAAGGGCAGCGAGTTGAAAAGTAAGTTTTGATAAGTACAATTTATATTATAACTATTATGTAACTTAAAATCATATTTATCTATATGTCATCTTCGTGTTCTTTTTCTTCTCTCGAGTCGTAAGGCACACAATGCAGTACCATCGGTAATAAAATCAATCAAAATGATTAAATGCAATCAGCCCATAACTTGGCCACAGTGATTGCATTTTCAGTGGAGTTTATGAGGTCTTTTTCTGTGCAGCTTTCTGAGCACCTTGGGCAGTTCAGTAGGTGTGCCATCCTTTGCTGGTCTTCACCGCATTGATGATTTTGTGTTAATCACTTGATACAAATTTATTACACAGTAGAAAATAAAACAGAAATTTCAATAGTTTGTTATTTTGGCTTTTATTCCAATGAATGTGAATCCAGCGGTTTCAATGCACTGAAGTCGGTTTTCTAATTAGTAAATTAATATAAGTTTGAACAGACCATAAACAACAGTTCGTATTAACTATAAAATTATACCAGCAAGAGGCTGCTGTGCACGATGCGACGATGAGAATTCGGATACGACATAGGTACATACTGTAATTTTAAAGGAGACGGTTTTTTTGTTTGGCGAATAGGCCCAGTCATAAATTGTGCGAGTTTAGGAATGAAATGCATACCGGTTTATTCCTTATAATCTCTAGATAGACAGTCTGCACATATCAAAACTCCCTGTAGAGGGAATACTCTGAAATAGGACAATCAAAACATGACTCTAGGGATAACCTAAAATCTCACAATAGCGATTGTCTAATGAATATACACTAATAAGGCAACGAAGACCTCTCGAAACACCGCAGTTTTTGCTGGCTATTGCTTGTAGATCTAAAATAATAAGGTAGTTAAAGAGAAACAATACACTATATTATGACACAAGAAATATTTATTAATGTTCACAATTATAATTAACACAGTCATCTCTTAAAGCAGTATTTCATCTTAAATAGACGCAGGTGGCTCAAGCTCACCTAAAAGCAGAGCCCAAGATAAAAACCACACTTTACACATCACATGTGCACAGCAGCCAACAGTGACTGCACCTCTGGTCAATAAGCAATAACAACAGTATCCAGCAAGAGCAGCTTTAGTGTGTATTATGCACTCTATCTAAAGATGCCATTTTTATAAAATATAAAAGTACATAAAAATAATGAATTTATCTAATAAAATCTGAAACAATAACAGTGTTGTCTGTCAGTGTCAAACTGATTGAAACTGTAATACAGAGTATGTGCTATTGGCTGTTATTTACGTTTCGTTCTACGATTATTTTTAAAGTACGTTACTTGATAATTTGTATTAACCTTTAAAATAAACCTAAGAACGTTCCAAAACAAGCATTTTTAGGTGTAATCCTTTTTTACCATTATTTCATTATTCCCTCTTCGTTTAAGTATAATTTGTGCTCGGTTAACTATATTAAGATGATAACTATTTTTGTGAGTAATATGAATATTAAACATTACTGTTTAGGGTGGTGCGAAAAAAAACCGTCTCCTTTGTGATCCTTAAATTATTGTTTTAAGGCTGCATGTTCATTGTTTTGTTTTATTACAATTATATAAAAGTACTCGTAATAGACACAAAAAGCTTATAGAACTGTTTATTTAAATACAAATATAAGTCATTTCTATAAATTAGTAAGTAAATAAGTAAGTTTTGAAGAGTACAATTTATATTATAACTATTATGTAACTTAAAATCATATTTATCTATATGTCATCTTCGTGTTCTTTTTCTTCTCTCGAGTCGTAAGGCACACAATGCAGTACCATCGGTGGTTAAATGCAATCAGCCCATAACTTGGCCACATTGATTGCATTGTCAGTGGCGTTTATGAGGTATTTTTCTGTGCAGCTTTCTGAGCACGTTGGACAGTTCAGTAGGTGTGCCATCGTTTGCTGGTCTTCACCGCATTGATGATTTTGTGTTAATCACTTGATACAAATTTATTACACAGTAGAATATAAAACTGAATATACAATAGTTTATTATTATGGTTTTTTATCTCAGTGAATGTGAATCCAGCGGTTTCAATGCACTGAAGTCGGTTTTCTAATTAGAAAATTATAAGTTTGAACAGACCATAAACAACAGTTCGTATTAACTATAAAATTATACCAGTAAGAGGCTGCTGTGTACGATGCGACGATGTGAATTCGGATACGACATACTTACATACCTACTATAATTTTAAATTTGTGATCCTTAAATTATTGTTTTAAGGCTGCATGCATGTTCATTGTTTTGGTTTATTACAATTATATAAAAGCAATAGGCACAAAAAAGCTTATAGAACTGTATATTTAGATACAAATATTAAGTCATTTCTATAAATTATGGAAAAGTTCCATTTCCTTTGTCCATCCTTACAAAGAGCTTTAAATTTTTGAATTGTCTTTTCGTTTATTTATAAAATTTTATAAATATACATAATGTAGCGTAAACATACTATTTGTTAACTGAAAAAAAACCTGTTAGGTTTACCATTATTTCGAAGAAAATCAAAGAAGTTACCTGCTATATTTATATTGTATAGGTGTTAAACATTGTAATACTAATGAAAGTACGTAGAGCTAGCTGGTGCATCAAAGCCTGAATTGTAAGAAGGATTAGTCGGAGACGTTGCACAGCTTTAATGGGAAAACTCTGCTCACTCCGCCCCGTTTATGCGCTTCACCGTTGGACAATATCGATTTGTATTTAAACTCCGTTTTATTTCAATATTCACCAGCGGTTTCACTGTTTACTGTGCAAATGCGTTTTGCATAAATATTTTCTGTGGTTAACGGTCTTGTATTTGAATGTTGTTAGCGTTCCATTATAAGGGACAACTTTATTCACTCATTAACATTTGATATTTAAACTTTATTGTTAACATCATAATATAAACATTCTCGTTGAGAAAGTGATTATAAGGCTGCGGCCGTGCACGGTTGTAGATCTCACGCATGATAATTTTGTGAGGGCTACAAAACGATTGTCTTGTGATGCACTTTGTCTATGTTAATTTCATGTCTCTAATAGTCCACGCAACACATGGCTTTGTCTATCTAGAGCGCCAATTGTCTCTTGAAAACATCGAAATTGCTTTTGTGGTGAAACTACTATAAAGGTGTTGACAGTGCGAATGCACTTATTATATCTTAGGACATTTATTGATAAACTAAGTCATCATTGTTTAATGGCATAAAATATGTATACAATTATACATGAGCTCTTGTACAAAGTATCTTGTTATTTATTTATATAAGAATAAATATGGTCAGCTCTTGTACCTTGCTGCTAGGAGCCTATGATTTATATTTATATGTTCATAATTTTATTAAGCCATCGACATAATAACAACACTGCGTAAACTGAAATCTGTCATTGTGTTAAAATAACTAAATAAAATAATATGATTATTAATATAGGGACTTATATTAAATATTTAAAAATATCACCTCTTCTACAAATCTCCGAAGCAAAACGCTTCGCTGTCTGAAATATTTCCTTTTGTATACTTGCGACATGTATTACTTTATCGCACGTCTGCATATGCAGAGATTCATAGAAAAGCGGACGCCAACTTTATCGCGTCTCCCTGTTTGCTTAGAAATGTTAGAACGAGACTATTTCACAAACTATCAACTTTGCGTACTTGCTACTAATGCTCAATATTCCATGACACGTCTACAATCAATGTGTTTAAAGGCTGTGATTTTATTTGACGTTTCTTTTCAGTCGTTTTCCTTTCTTGTTTTTGTCACATTAAGTTTTATTTTGTTTTGTTATGTTTATGTGACCATTTTTATTGGTTTTCAGGACCGTCTCAACTGATTGCTGAAGTAAACGGCGGTAAAGCAACTCCCCAGGCTCCTGTATATGCGACTATTCGACCGTCTCAGTCACCGCAACATCGACCTTCACCGTCACCTATGCGATCTTCCTTGAACTCTTTACCTGCGGCACTTAACTCAACGCCACTTGTGAAATCGGTTGTGCAGAATGAGGAGCCTCTTAGATTCCATCCAACAAATCCCTTTTTTACCACTTTACCTTCGAATTATTCAAGTGCTTCAAAACTACCTGTACCAAATGGCAGAGCGTCTCTTGCCAGCTTAGATAGAAATAAAATGAGGGATAATTCCTCGTATGCAGAATATAATTCCGATTTAAAATCGCCTGCATTTTTTACGAACATCACAGAGTCTGGCCCTAACAGTCTTCCGTATTCTTACCATAATGAAGGGCAGAGTATTGGTTATGATTCATACATGCAGCCGTCTACTAATAATGATAGATCTGATAATTTTTCATACAACAGTAACACGGATCAAATACGAAATGAAAACATAGTGCAAAATGGGAAACGCAATAGTAAGAACCCCTTTGAAATAAAAAGGAATAGTGATCCGTTTGAAAAGTATTTACGTCCCGATAACAAGTTGAATGGTAAATGTGAATACGAAGGTAAGGCTATGTCGAACTCCGTTAGTGATAATAATTTCCATTCCAGAGAGGAAATTACTAAGCGTTCGACGATCACTGAGCACAAGATAAGCGAAGTCGAAGAAGTGAAAACTATAAAGAAGTTAGTTTTGAATGGATGTGACGATAAAGTCGGAACTCCTAACGAGCACAGAATAAAAATTGAATTGCAACCAACTGACGGGGCAAGGAATAGATCAGATAGTCAGCCTTCAAATTTCATGAAGAACACTAGTCCATTGTCTTATCAATCAGTAAGAACTGAATCAACTCCGACACATGAACGAAACGATTACTTTAGTACGTTCAATCAAGATGAACGGCATTCCAATTCTGCGAAAACATACAAGAAGGAAAATGGCTCATGTAAGTATCTTTATATAAGTTAATTAGTAAATGCTTGTTTGTTATTTATTTAAACTTTTAATACTTGTTTTCATGTTATACATTTTTTTTTTATATCACTATATACTATTGCCCTTAGATAATGTAAACATTTTCTTATGTTGAACATTAATCATTTTGCTTTGAACGGAATTAATTTGAACAAGTTAAAATAATATTCTTTATGATGATGTTTTGTAAGTAGGTAAGCATAACGCCTACTCTGATAGCAGTTTGTAAGTGCCACATATGATATACAGTTCATGTTCTTGTTTCCAAAACTAGGAACCTACATTTAGTTTCGAGTTTTTGTACTTAATCGTTCAGCGATATCAAGTTAATCATGACTCATGGATGCAATTTAGTTCAGTTTTTGTGTAGGAAACAAATTCCCAATTAAACAATCTGCAGTATGTACCTATTATTGCGCTATAACGAAACAAGTAGCAGTGATGTTTGGATGAAATATCGTACTTAACAATTATTTGTTTTTATTAAGTACCTATTTATATTAAAAGTCTACAAGGTTAGCTATTTTTTAAATATTTTCATACGACAAATAAATACAGTAGCTGATGTTTTATTGTATTTTTAGTTACTTACCTATGCCATATTAAGTTCCGTTCAGTATCCGTGTGGTGACGGTGTAACCACCCTATCTCATCCCATGGGTGTCGTAAAAAGCAACTAAGGGACTATCCGTGAATATTATCTTTACAAAATAAAAAGAAGGAAAACTTAAAATTAAATCCTATACCAATCCGTCTGGCCGGGCGTGTTATTGGTAGACCAAGTAGCCCTCCGTCTCGGGAGGAGGCCCGTCCCTACAGTGGGACATTAATGGGCTGTTATGATGATATTACGTTTATGGTATTACTGATGAGCTTCACTGCAGTCGTTTGCAGATCATCGTTAATTTAATTATACATTTATTAGTGCAGAAAAATTTCATTATTAAGAAGGAGAACGGTTTAATAGAATTACGTTTCACAGCCTCAAGTTCTATTTAAAAAACCTTGGTCAGCTAAGCCGTGTTGTTTACTGGATACGTTGCTCACAGATAAGATCTTAATACAATATTTACGCCTATTTAGGTATTTAGGACAGTGCTAACAAAGCAGTAATACATCTCATATATTAAATCGTTAATGATGTAAGCACTGGAGCCATTAAATTCTCTATGGAGACATATAAATACGGCAAAGGGGTGGATCGTTAAAGGAGCTTAGTTTCGATATGGCACGAATTTACGCCGATGAGTTTCTTTATCACGTTCCCACGTGAAAACTTACTTTGTCAATTTTTTTTATGATGCTTTAAATTAATTTATAATTTATTAAAATTCAGGGTTATATATTTCATGAATAACCAACGCGTATACCGGCTCCATAGTGTGATTGAGTAAGGGATTTAAATCGTGGCAGTTTCATGGACTTACGACGTTTTGATGCGCTAGCGGTCATCTCCACTCTCCACCATTATCCCTTTTCAAATTCGATCGCTCCATGAATCTCTTTACGTAATTTGATGGGGTTGATTACCTTGTTATGGATAAGGAACTCACGAAAAAAGCCACTAGGACGCAGTACCACGCAAGATTTTTGTGTGTTCCATAATTACTAAGAGCCTAGATGTCATTTTTGTGTCCGTTAAATTGATTATCAGGTATCTCTAATACTTGTGATATCCTTAATATAGTGCGGTGATGTTTTAAAAGAAAAATGATAACTAAGTACTAATAATAGTGCAAAGAATAAGTACATTTACAGCCCATGAAGTAGATCTAATAGGTTAAGCGAACTTACAATTTTTCCAGCCAGTGAGTCGTAGAACTATGTTGCTTATCGATCGCAAAGAGGACCTCATTAAAAGATAATAGAACTGAATGAAAGCCGTATTCTTTCTAGCCACTTATGCTATTGCTTCTAATGTTCTAGTTTAGAATTGCACAGGAAATAATGTTATTTCGGTAATGGTATTAAAGTGTAGGTAGTTTTATACTCTACAAAAATTCCCTACACATTTACACAACATTATCAAGTCTTAAACTAAGTAGAGCTTGTGTTTTGAGTATTAGACTGCGAATAAAAATACTTATCTAAGTATACAGTTTTTTAGTCATTACATACCCATTGTTCATAGAAAACACCCAGATCAATACAAATACACAAAAGTCTGGATTGAGTAAGTATCAAACGATGAGAATGCGTCAGTGGACTCAAGAAGTTGCGTCAAAGAGGTGCTCAAAGTTGTAATATGCTTTATTTCACTATGATCACCTGGATCATATTCTACACTTTGTGTGTCCTTAAATCCGTATAAGGTAATGGTCTAATTTGGTTAACGAGACAGAGACTCGGGTAGTCCAGAGATGCAGGTTCCAGTCATTTATCGAGTACCAATTTTTTTCCATTGTCTTTCTTTGTTCATATTCTTTCTTCGTTCAAATTCTTAATAGGTAAATTTCTATGTCCTTAAATCACCTGCTAGCAAATCACCTGGGTGATCAAAGTCGACATGGTTTAAAATGATTATATTATAATAATTTAATTTTTTTAAATTTTTAAAATCCATCGTCCTACAAAGTTTAATATTACGTCTGTTTAATAAAGCCTTATAAACATAATATTACTGCCAACATTCTACTTATTCAATATTTAATATACCTACGAGTACAACCACTTACAACTTCAATATGTATGAATATTTTATTAGTGATTCATGAGACTATTTCGCGAATTTCGAATAAGAAAATTGTAATAGAAAAATGTGTGAGGTTAAATCAAATATAAATAAAACATATTTAGTGAATACTGGATTCTGTAGGTTGCTTTCCTTCATAGGATCAATCCCCACATAAGTTAAAAACATGGTTTTTGACCTGATCAGGACGTAAATATTATTAAAACGTGAGTTTAGTGGTTGTCTATGCGTTGTATAAGTAAGTTTGTTGGTTGTCGAAAATGTATGGAAAACGATACAACATTATGATAATTTGTATTTGAAACACAAGCTCTCAGAAAAACAATTGATTTGTCTTACGTGGAAATCGAATCCGCAAACCTACCGTGACCGTTATTATTGATTTGCGAAGATAATCTTATTACTTTCACCAAACTATATGGAACATTTCGTTTAAAATAAGTACGAGATTTACCTTAGGTTTTCTCTATATAAAACCAATTACCTAAGATCAAAAACGTAGGACGCGATTAGAAGGTATTTACTAGAAACTTTATCCTAACGCAATCAACGTGGCCGTCTTCCATCCATTAATGATTAAATTCTCTAAGTTCTTCAAGTCTAAGTATCTACCTTAGAAGCTCACGTCATTATGGAAAACGTCGGAAACTTCAGATTTTAAGTTTTAAACTCGAACTGGGGTATAGAATAAGTAGGAGAACTGTTCGCGACTTATTTAAAGAGGCCATTGAATGAGCGGCGTACACACTGGTATTGTGACTGGTTTGAATCTATTCAATGGTCGATGGTTAAGTATTTAAAGAATTATATTTTTCAGTCTAATAAAATGTAGGTACGGTAGGTATAAGTAGTACTTTAATATTAATCATATAAAGCAAAATTGTAATGACGCATCTTCGTACTTTTTTTGTAAATTCACGGAATTTTTATTAGGTAGGTACATATACACGTACATATTATGTACACAAAGGTTTGTACCTATCGGTAAAGAATATGATAACCTAATTGTATTTGAAATTTATAGTATTGCATTCCAAGCAGATAATTATATACAGGGTAAAATGATCGTCATTCCTTGTTGGAATCAGTCATTTGTTTATTGTAATAGCAATATTCTTACCGAGTTTTGCTATTACTATTTTGTAAGGCGCTGTACGTATTCCGCTCGCTTTCGGAATAGGTAAATCAAAAACTTCCAGCGTTAAAATTTATTGTAAAAGTTCTTGATATATCTAACATGCGAATTATTGCGAATAAATTTACACATTTTAATGAAATCCTTTTGAAAACAAATTTTGTTTTTCTATTACCTACGTTATTTTTTAGTAAAGAATTTTGGTGAAAAGCTACGGAAATTGGCATTGCTTCGTCGAAATGTGATAGCGCCTTCGGAGAAAAATATATTTTGTCAGATTAGCTGTTTTATAGCCATGTCCTGTGAAATGTTATCTACTATATTTTTGAAATTTTATTTCGTTAGCGCGAAGTAGGTAATATTTTTAAAACATGACGTTATTTTATCTGGTCTGGTGGAGTTTTCTCAAGTAAAGAAAGAAAAGACTCCATAATGGTGTTAGGCTTACTTAAAAATTTGTTTACATAATATTTTATCTTCTTAATTTTCCGTCTCCGTCTCTGATAGGTAGTGTGTAGTTTCTTTTTTTCTGTTTTGGGGCGTTAGAGATGGGGTGGTGGTATTATTTAATAATTGCATTTTTCTTTTTATAATTTGTTGTTTACATTTTTGTAACATTGTGCCTTTTATTTAGACCAGAATAAAGTCTTTGTTTCATCCTATCTTATTTTCATTTAGGAAAAAACAATCTGTACTTTCGTAATTTTGCTTACAAAGTTTGTTTTTAAAACATAAGTATTTGCAGAAGTTTAATATGAAACTAAAAAAGTAAAATTCATAGTACGACCTATTAAAGCGATATCTTAGTAACTGTTTTGGGTTCAGTACTCTAGAAAAAGTATTGGAATCATGGTTACTTACTGATTAAATTAATGTGAACTGTTTTATCAATAATAGTTTTAAATCCTAATTAATTTACGCTTAAGTAGTTTAATATAACATACCTACTTATTACTACTGTAATGTACCATTACCTACTTGTTTGAGTACTAGGCTACCTTTAAACATATTCAGATGTAGGTGTACTTTTTAAAAATATCATAACATGAATCTACGGTTCCTTTTTCTTTTCTTTGATTTGCTGAGAATGCCTATTTTATTCTCATAGTGGTTGATTTTACAAAATAACTTCACGCGAGTCAAACTACATCACATTATACCTTTCATTTACATTATATTTATTGATTTTAGCAATTTTTTTTCGCCAAATTAGATGTTTCGAAAATTATGAACCTTTTATTAACAGTGAATTAAGTAAAATTGATAAATTGTGACGCAGTTTTGCCTTCTATTATATCGATATTCTTTTGTCTTTTATTCGTAGCGGTGCGGAACCCTTCGCGTGAAAATCTCTTTCTTCTCATCTGTTTTGTTTTTTAATATTTGTACTAAATGAATAGAGCTTTTGTAACAAAAGTATTTTTGCTAGATAATGAAAAAGGTACGTTTGTTTACGTACATTTTCAACAAGACGACCTTATTAGCATTTGGTTTGTTTTGTCTCGTTCTTATTGTACTAGCTGTATCTAAGTGTAATTGTTAGGTAGGTATATGTATAGCGAAGTTCCGTTAAATTGTGTTTCAAGTAATAAGATAGGCCAAGGTCTTACGGGCTTGTTCTAGGAGTGGCGTAACGGTCTGCTGCTCACCTGGAGTGAACATCCTAAATCTCAAGCAGTTCCGTCGTAGACTTAATACAACGTTCTTCTAGATTTCACTGTTTGCAGTCGTATTAGTCTATTTGTAAATATATATCATACTTGTGTGCTAAAAAGGCTAACCGTAAATTCTATAATGAACTCACACTGTTTCGCGGCGAGTCCATACATATTTCATCCCGTATCCGATACTTCGGCTACAGAATCGGATGATAGCGTAAATTCCGGTCGCGAGAAAATTGTCGGCGATAGTTCACAAACGAAAAAGTACACCGATCCGAAACTCAGAACGATTAACAAAGTCAGCAAGAAAATATTGAAAGTTATTGAGAAGTTAACGTGTAATCTAAAAATTAATAAGAAGTTCAAAAAAGGTGCTGAACCAGTTCTTGTAAAAGGTCAGTATTCAACATTTTGTAGTAATGGAAATAATATAATAATGTTGTGACGTAGGTAATTAGGTTTTTGTTTGAAAATGTTTTTACTTAATAAATAGTAAGGTTTACTTACTCTGTTAGTACCTATTTCTACTATGAAAGCAGGAAACCATGTGTTGTGTTAATGTGATCCGAGTAATGGTCGGTTTGCCAAATAAGAATATTATGTCTATCTTTCTTTATTCTTCACACTAGGCACAGCCTTAATTTGAAACAGAGATTTTTTGTTTATTTAACAGTATTATTTTCTAGCATAGAAATTTAAAAAGTCTCAAAGAATTGAATGCATATTTTATAGCACAGAGTTTATGGTAAGCGAGAAAATAATATGTAATGCGGTCGGAAGAATCTCAGTATCTTGTCCTCTACAATCTAGGTATTTTCAGCTCATAGTACGAGTAGGTGTCAACAAAACTTAAGATTGATATTCCGTTTGTATTATTCAATTTTTGTCTCGTTTCTTATCATTATATTGGATTAAAAACAAGGCAGTACATTTAAATAAGGTAATATAGTTGTATTCAAGTACATCGCAATATTAGGTAGGCATTTAATCCTATCCACCGATATTACTAGATAGGTATAGGTCCGTCTGAAGGTTGGAAAGCGTGCGGTAAACTGTATCTCTAACATACTTAGGCTAATGATAAGCTCTACACGTTTGCTTATAACACATTCTTGCAAACATAATCCTAATTCGTATGAAGTACATCTCGACTCGAGCTAAACCGTGAAAAAGGTCAGTATTTAACGTTAAGCGAAAGTTATCGCGAGGTATTTTATTAGATTAAGTACAGTTCTCTCTTACTCTAAGCATATTTTACTCAGAGTTCCACCTTTTATTATTTTCTGGAACTAGATAACCGGAGCCGGCCATTTGTCTTAATTAAGAATGTCACCTTCATTCCAGTGAATTCTTTCGGATTAGCCTTCAGTCTTTTGTCCACAAAGAAAAACTTTCACAAGCGGAAACAATTTCATAATTCTTTTCATATTGTATTTGAGTCGCAGTTAATGAAATGATTGAGTCATACTTTTTGTTGAACCAAAGGGACCTTGCGTGACTGAGCAATTGTTTTGAGTTCAACAAGAACACTCTTTTGACTGGTTAGATTTTGTACAACAAGAATCTTTTAATGTCCTGCTTTTGTTAGTACAACAAAGGCAGCTGTGCAATTTTTTTAAATATTATCATATTACTCACGAAAACAACGCGACGGAGCTACTAAAATCACACTGTATAGGCAGATAATGAGTTGTCTTTTAAGTTTTAATGAACTCTTTTTTTAATTTAACGTGTTTGCCTGCCTGACCTATCTTTTTTCATTTTAGGTATTTACTTAAGATTAAGAGCCGCGGTGAAAGATTATAGATTTATAGTGAGTTGCTAGCAGCTGCCGAACTTCAAACAGCTGTTTAGAAAGCTTTTCCGAATTTCATTACATCTACATGAGGTAGTTTATGTATTTATTAACTTTTTGAGATGGTATGAGAAAAAATTACTTAAGTACCTAAATTTTTGTCAATATTCGACGTAAGAAAAACCTTTTCGTAATATATCAAGATAAATTTTAAAATATGAATCAAATCCATGGTAGGGCCATTAATTAGCAATAATAATATAGAGATAGCCAAAATAGGTAAAGATAATTTAAAACAGGTTATCTCTTTAAAAAAAAGCAACAAATGTAAGTGTATCCAGTCGAATCCATCTTTAGTTAATAGTAGTAGTGAATTATCTTGTAATGAAAACAGGATTTCTGTTAACAAACATGCATCTTCAGTACATAAAGAAGACAGCTTATTGTCATTATTTAACCAGACAAAATGTAGCAATGATAAAGTTTATATTTTCTCTGACCAATTGGGCTTAGGTTTCAGTACTCTGTTAAAAAGTTTTACTAATTACTCCATTGTAAATAATTGTTACCCCAATGCTAGCTTCACTCATATAATTAATTGTTTAAAGAATAGTAATCTAGAAGCCTCTTCCACTATTATATTATTATATGGTAATTGCATGTCAATTACTAAAAAAGACATCATTCACTTGACAGAAGTGATGTTAATGCTTAATAAAAAAATAGGATGTAGGTTCATCACATGTGCCTTACCATATGTACAAAATGTAAATAAGGAGTATAACAAAGTTATATATAATATAAACCTAATGATGTATAATTTAACTTGTCGTCATAGTGACTTTATATTATACTTCGAAACTAACAATTTTGTAAATAATTTTACATTAACAAGAGATACAATGTATCTGTCAGTATATTATAAGCGACAACTTGCTAAATTACTAGCATACAACGTTTTACACTTTGACACAGGTACATGTAGGGTATCGAAGGACTTAGTTAGTAATAGTAGTACAATTATTTCTATTGACACAGGTACATGTAGGGTATCGAAGGACTTAGTTAGTAATAGTAGTACAATTATTTCTATTGACACAGGTACATGTAGGGTATCGAAGGACCTAGTTAGTAATAGTAGTGCAACTATTTCCATTGACACTTCTTTAAACTAAGAAGTATGACAAAGGGTAGGTCTCTGAATATAGCTCATCAAAACATGCAAGGACTACCCAGCAAAGAGTTAGAATTAAGTTTGTTCTTAGAGTCCCACAACATCCAGGTAATGTGTATTACAGAGCATTGGCTAAAAAGTTATGAAGTTAGTTGTGTTAATAATAGTCATTTTACAGTACATAGTGTGTTCACTAGAGAAAAATCATGCAGAGGTGGGTCATTGATATTAGTATCAAATAATATTATAAATTGTAAAGAGCGTAAGGATATTGTTAGTTTATCTATTGAATGTACAGTGGAAGTATCCTGCATTGAACTTAAGCAGTATGTTATAATATACGCATTGGCGCCTCGGCTCTGTCATGCCGTGAAATTTAATTTAAATAAATAAATAAATAAATAAATAAATAATTTGTGTGTACCGTCCCCCTTCTGGTAACTTGAAAACCTTTGAGGAGGTAATGGAAGACTGCCTTAGGAAAGTTGAGAAGAGTAAGAAAAGTATAATATTGTGTGGAGATTTTAATATTAATATATTAGAAAAATCATCTACATCTAGCAGATTTCTGAATCTTTTTAAATCATTTAATTTAAAACACTTATTTAGTGAACCTACTAGGATTACAAAAACATCTTCCAGTTGTTTAGATAACATTTTTAGCAATCGAGATGTCTCATATAAGGCATTATCTAGTGATCTGCCATCAGATCATTGTGGACAGATAGCAAGCTTTCCGGAGGCAGAATTAATAGATTCATATGAGGTATCGAGTAGGCCTTTGAGTAGTGGTCGCTTAGTTTGCTTTAGGGACAATGTTGTGAGCGGTATTGACCCTACTCTTCTGGAGATTCATTCACCCAATGCCATGTATGAAGGTTTATTTAACACAGTAGAAAACAATTTTCAAAAATATTTTAAAGTAAGGAAAAATTTAGTAAAAGTCAAGCCAGCGTTTAATGATTGGGCTACTGTTGGTATATATAAAAGTAGACGTAGATTGTATGAATTATATGATTTAAAGAAATATTACTATAATCCTACATTTATAGAGTATGTCAGAAATTATTCAAAAATATTTAGGAAAGTTTGTTGGGAATCTAAATCTCTTTATGTAAGTAACATAATAAAGCAGTCTTCAAACAAAGTTAAGGCTACTTGGCGAGTTATTAATGAAGCCAAGGGTAAGCCTCCGAAACAAATAGGCAATTTAAACTTAACTTTAATTGATAATGGTAGGACAATGAAAAATGATGTTGATGTAGCTTATGTTTTTAACGACTTTTTTGTTAGTATACCAGTAGCCACTACTAAGGCTTTAAACGCTTCTTCGATAGGTGCGTGTAACTTTTTACATTCGTGTGTAGCAAAATGTGACACCAATTTTGAATTCAAACATGTTAGTCCTTACGACATTGTTAACGCCTTTCAATCTCTTGCTTTGAAAAATTCTGGTGACTTATGGGGCATGTCAGTAAAGGTAGTCAAAAGTATAATAGATGTAGTAGCTCCTTATTTATCAGTTATTTTCAATGGGAGTGTAGATTCAGGTACATTTCCCGATTTAATGAAATGTAGTAAAGTTGTACCACTTTTCAAGACAGGTAGTGCGGCGGATCCTGGTAACTATAGGCCCATATCAATTTTACCAGCTTTTAGTAAAATATTTGAAAAAATCATGCTTAGGCAATTATTGAAATATTTTAACCAGAATAGCTTACTGCATAAAGATCAGTATGGCTTTACAAAGGGTTGTTCCACCACTGATGCAGGTGTAGCTTTATTAAAACAAATTTATAATGCTTGGGAGAATTCTTGCAACGCTATAGGTGTATTCTGCGACCTTTCAAAAGCATTTGACTGCGTATGTCATGAAACGCTTATACACAAACTTAGGCATTACGGTTTGCAGGATTCTTCCTTAGCTCTTCTCTCATCCTACTTGAGTAGTCGGACTCAATATGTTGAAGTTAATGGTTCGAGGTCCTCAGGCTTGCCCGTAACGTTGGGTGTGCCGCAAGGTTCAATTTTGGGTCCATTTCTGTTTTTAGTGTACATTAATGATTTACCTTACCATTTAAAAAACATTTGTGACGTTGTACTGTTCGCTGATGATACATCTTTAATATTTAAAGTTAATAGAAATAGGACGCATTTTGACGAAGTAAACAATGCACTCACAGAAGTAACTAAATGGTTTACTGCTAATAACCTTGTACTTAACCCAAAGAAAACGAAATGTATTAAGTTTGCATTACCAAATGTTAAAAACCTTGGCCCAAGTTTAATTTTAAATGGTGAACTGCTGGAAGCTGTTCAATCCACAATGTTTCTAGGTATAAAAATAGATGAGAAGTTACAATGGGGTGCGCACATATCTTATTTATCAGCGAGGCTCAGCTCAGCTGCTTACGCTGTTAGAAAAGTTAGATATTTGACAGACGTAGATACAGCTAGATTAGTTTACTTCAGCTATTTTCACAGCGTTATGTCATATGGTATACTATTGTGGGGTACAGCTGCCGATATACAAAGTGTATTTATTTTACAGAAAAGAGCTATCCGTGCCATTTATCGGCTTGGAGCACGAGAATCGCTTAGAGAATTATTTAAGGAAATAGGTATCTTAACCGTCGCTTCCCAATTTATTTATAACAGTATATTGCATGTAAGACAGAATATACATTTATATACCAAAAGAAGCGATATTCATACGGTAAATACTAGAAATAAACATAAACTGTGTGTCCCTCATTACCGTTTACACAAAGTACATCAATCGTTTATGGCACTTAGTATACGCCTTTATAACAAAGTACCTGAAGAGATATTAGAATTACCGATTACTTCATTTAAAGAAAAAATTAAAAGTTGTTTAGTAGCCAAAGGATATTACACTCTTGAGAATTATGTTAGTGACCGGGATGCCTGGATTTAAAATAGGTCTATGAATTAGGACTCGCAGAAAAATTTACTTTGGTCGATGTGAAGTAAGCGCGTCCCTCTGCCATTTGTATCTCCCCTGATTGTAGTTTTTTTTTTTGTTGCTCTTATTGTCAGGACTCGTCATGCTCACTATAATGTCATTGCTTGTGGTGGCGTGGAGGCCGGGTCAATCCCTTCCCTACAATATGGCGAGGGGGTTGATGGCTGACCTTTGCGTTATACTCGTGAACGGGTGCTACTTGGGGTGACTGGTCGACCCTGACATTAATAAATTTACATTTTAATACACTTCTGAGTTTTTATTCAAGGGGTCATTTGGCTGAGCGACGTCTTTACTACTGGATAGTTATTTATGAATGTGATTTGGTGCTCCCACTTTTATGTACTACCTACATCACGACGCTACCTTTATCATTGAATAATCCTTGGTTATGGTTATGTATGGTATACAATGGTTGCAGCGCCTAATTACAGTTATCTCCTATGTAAAAATTATGACGTCAAGAAAATGCAGCAGTAGAGTTTGTTGCGCCGCTTCTTCTCTACTAGCGCTTTGGAGGCGGTGGTAAAGTTTTCTAAACTTTGAAATGTTTTAAATTTAGATTAAGTAGTGTTAAATGACGTCAAAAAGATACAATATTATTGTACTACTTTGAATAAATGAATGAAACTGAAACTGAAACTATAACTAAGTGTAGCACTTAGTAACTAGCAACCAATAACATTGGTGCTGCATGCTGCGTTCTGTGGTTAAATTCCTACAGTTTACGTTGCTTGACCCTTGATAGACTACCTATGCGGTTAAATAACGTCGTCGTCAGAACCGCCGCCGCCGCGCTGGCATTCGTGTCTCCACGAATACGTTTTGATACTTTGCACATTTTGATATGTAGTTTATGTTGGTTTATTGAATCAATGAAATATTTTTTTAATAGAATAAGATAATTATGGGGTCGTCGTTACCTTCATGAACTTTTGTCAGTAGCAGTAGTCTTACTTTTCTGCAATACCTTTTAAAGCATAAAACATGACCTGTAGCAGCCCCACGATTGTTTTAACGTGGTAGACAAGAGGTAAGGAATATTAAAGCATAGATAGCTAACCTGCTGCCAACCCTAACCATTTGCCGTCAAGTCTTACAGCAGATTATGTCTAGGTACAAAAAGCTCAAATAAATACATTTCTCTTAGACAGAGTTGCCGACAATAATTTTAGATACATATTATACGTTTCTCATTTAAATGCAGTAGAGTGAGATACGGATATAGACGAAGCGATAATCATAAAGCAGACGTATTGTGAGTTTGTGAGAGTTTAGTTACAAACAATCGTGTTTCGTGGCGCAGTAATGAGAGGGTTGTCGACGTGTCACGTTGTATACTAATATTATAATAGCTATCCTTGCCTCATTGTTCGGAAGCTGTTGTGTAGCTATGAAGTTCTATAGGGTTTTACTGTTACCATGTTTTTAATTAAACTGTGACAAATAGTATTGCTTTTGACTGTTTTTTAATATTTTTACTATATTTTTTGCTGTGGTTTAGCAATAAATAATAGTAGATAAATTATAGTAGAGTTGTCGGAAAATAATATTACTGATACATATAATAATATGCGTTTCTCATTTAAATGCAGTAGAGTGAGATGCGGATATAGACGAAGCGATAATCATAAAGCAGACGCATTGTGAGTTTGTGAGAGTTTAGTTACAAAAAATCGTGTTTCGTGGCGCAGTAATGAGAGGGTTGTCGACGTGTAACGTTGTATACTAATATTATAATAGCTATCCTTGCCTCACTGTTCGGAAGCTGTTGTGTAGCTATGAAGTGCTATAGGGTTTTACTGTTACCATGTTTTGAATTAAACTTTTACAGATAGTATAGACTTTGGCAGTTTTAAAATGTTTTGGTTATGTTTTTAGCAGCTGTACTGGATAAGAAATTACACTGGAAATTACAACTGTATATTTTAATAACATTTTATCTATCATATAGTTACAGTATGATTGCTATAATTTATTTATAAGTTTGAATATTAAAGTAAAAGCTAACATAGTATGTATTAGTGTTTGAAATAAATGCAATTGACATTAAAGTTACAAAAAATGTTATAGTTACGAAATATTATTACTTTATAATTACCAACTCATCAAGAGTGTAAACTCTTAAATAGCTACAAGGAACATAAATATACGATAATCGAAGATTGAGTCCCAAACATATTCAAACACATAGCCTGCTTATTGCTAAAGCGACACCAACAATTTATACTACGCTAACTCGAATTTTAGGAAAATACGTTTTTTACGCTAAAGTGCTTAAAATGTGCTATTTTATTTGTAATAAAAAAATCATGAAGTTATATACAAAAATAACGAAGTTACAAATTTTATACAACGCTAAGTACAGGTAATTTTTAGAATCGCTCGATTTACTTTACGCTAACTTCACTTGTCGCATTAAAAGATGGAAGTGCGCAGTTTGAAACACTTTATTAGTATAATGCTAATTAATAGAGCTATTGTTACAAGTTAGTCTAAATATTAATAGTGTTAGTGTATTTTTACAAAAATGAAACAAAAACGAGCTAAATATTTAGTGAAATTTACCAAAAAGGTAAAATATTCATTGCGGAGTGTTGATAAAAAGGTAGAGATTCCGCTTTATACTGCTATAAGGGGTTAGTTCAATATGCTATTAAATATTATATTGTATGTTAAAGTATATAAAATATGGTTTATATAATTTACTACATTATTTTGTAAGTTTTAGCCGCTTTGCTTAAAGTTCATGTAACACTACGCTAACTGTTACTTAGCGTAATGTAGCCCGATCGGATTTCGTTCTTCGATTGGCCATGCACTAGTTAGCGACTGTATGTTTTATATTATTTCTCGTATAAAACTATGTTAAATACTTTATAGACAGCATATTTGACATTTTTAAACGTAGGCTTAAGTATAAATAAATGCATAATATATTTTAGAGTAAGCAATGTAAAGCAATAAAAATCACACTTGTTTAGTACTGTGACCACCCGTAATACACTACGCTGACTACTAGTTAGACGTGTGTAGTGCGTAAAATCATATTGTGGAATTAGGGGTATATACGGCTAACTTGCACTAAGTTAAAAAATATACACAATTAAGGAAAAATATAAATATGAAATAACTATAAATAAATTAAATATTAATCATACAAAATTTCAAATCAATATCCTTATTAATATAAAAGTTATCGCGTTTTTCCCTTTAAACGCGTCTACTGTAAAGTTCACTTTTATGGGTTAGCGTAGTATAAATTGTTGGTGTCGAGGGTCCAAATATGCTGAGTGGTCACTCCTTTTGGAGGATATCCTTGATTTTCGATAATATTATGACAAAAGATCTCTCAATACGGGTGAGATAAAAATGCTATTGCTTCCACATGGGTTATATATTGCGTTTATATGGAAATTCATTTTTTGTATGAAATCTGAATAAGTTTTTTGTTTGAATGTGTGGAATGTCAAGATACTGCTTCTTATTGTAGAAGTTTGCTGTTGTACTTTTCTTAGTTTGGTACTGACCATCTTTATAGTGACGCTCTGCAGCAACTTGCCACCACCAATAATTGAGAGAACAGTGGTGTGTTATTACAACTCTCGTCAACGGCATTGGTTCTTGATATTGTGTACCAATTTGCCAATTTTTTTTCTGATATTTGCATTCTTTTACTTGGTTTTTACGACATCTAGTGGTTTTGATTGGGTGGCGACATAATTGAATAAATAGGTAATTATTCTATCCATGTCACCTTAAGGAACACAAACAAACAATGTTTCCTTTTCGTGAGTGATCGGAAACACGCCTAGCTGTAACGTAGTCCTATTTATTTGTATAGGGTCAACAAACTCTCACTATGTTGCGTCAAAGGGTTCATACCTCGTGCTCAGTTCATTTGAACTGTTGTGGTTGTAATATAGCCATATTACGTACAAATGGCTTGCTTAAAATACACGACGACATCGCTGCTATTCGAAGCATGTGTATAATAATCTGTTTTATACAGACTATTGACTAGGAAGTTTGAATTAATTAATTTATATTTAATATGGCGCCGGCTAGAGTCTACCCAGACGTGTTGTATTAGCTTTTGACAAGTTTTCCTTTTTTCTCCTCATTAGAATTAACTTCTGAGAGGGTACTCTGAACCTTTGACACATGACAATTGGGAAGAACACAGATATAAAGTTCCAACTTAGCGCCTCCAACTTTTAAATTAAAAAATAAATAATATTACATGTATTCAAACAACGCCATCTAGTGCCAAACTAAGACCGGACAATTGATCATCATACTCTTTTGTTATTATAAGAAAAATCCAGACCAAATAAACAACTTTAATTTAAACATACAAATGGTAGACTTGTATAGGGATAAAACCAGTAACATGACAGTCACATGCACTAATGATGAAGCCATTTTGGTCGACTAAAACAAATAATATAGTATGAAGTTTTGCATGTATTAACTGTAAACATTGTTTCAATACGATCATGCGGTTGAGTGGAATATATTGGTAAATCCCCTATCATAGTTGCCAGCTGGCATCGGAATGAATGAAATGTTGAACTACGTGCAAATCTATGATGCCATAAATAATTATAATATGGGTTGTGCTTTCATCTTGATACTTTGCTATGGTTTCCTAATGTTTTGTTTAGTAGTACTTACCTAACAGATTTAGTTCTCAAAATTTTATTTACTAGCATTTCATAATAATAGCACATAATGTCAAGGACCAATAGATAACTGTCCTTGAAGTAGGCTTTCTGCCAGTAATAGAGGATACTCCTATAATGTAGAGTTACAGAAAGAAACTTTGCCTGATAATTTCAAGCTGCTCAGGTGGATTAGTACTTACTTGGTTTTATGCGTAGTACACAAGTACTCCTTTTTTTGTTTTTGTTCGCTTCAGTTGAAGACATTACCGAGAATAAAAAACCAGATTCTGCTAATAAATGCATAAAGAAGATTTAAAAAAAAACATACATTCGTATAATGAACCACTCGTCTATGGAGTCGATATGTGAAACCATTCAACATCATTAGTATCTATTCAAACTTTTTGATCGTATATTTTTTTGCATTTCATCTGGCTAGTTTTCAAGTATGTATGCAGATTTATAAAGCTTTTAGTTTCACCCAGACGTTGAGTAAACATTGTTAAGATGATTGATGTAATGCAAGGTTAAAGAAACTGAACGTCTATCTAATGCAATTTTTTTTTGTATTTTCTGTTAATTCATTTTGTTTTTCATCTGGTATCAGTCAACTTTGACTGTCATATTAAGTGTAGGTATAGTAATAAGACTACTAAATACTGTCATAGTAAGTAAGACAAGTTCCCTAATAAAATATCAACCGTTATAATAACATACCATTTTGGCCTTTTTATTAAAAAAAAAATGTACATTCAATTTACCATTTGGGTTTGCTGGTTTCCGTTTCAGTAGTTTGAATATCGATACACTGTTATATTATTTACATTTTATCAGAATATTTACATATTTTGTTTAATCAGTTTTTGTGGTGCTTATAATTTTAAAGGGTTGTACAACAATGCGTATTTAAGGCACGTAAGATGGGTTTAATCCCTAGGAATTGAAACTTGTTTATAGCCCTGCACGACAGTTAGACAAGTTAGGCTTGCGTAGCATAGCTGATATTATAAGAAAAAACCTTAACCAAAAACGTGTGAAGTTTGATAATCCATTATTGTGTAATAACAAAGTGACCTAGTCCCAATAATACAATAACATGATTGCAGTTACAACTTTATTAGTTAGATACACCTAATATCAATAGCAAACTTGTATAGAATCACCGGATGTGGTACACATACAATACCTCTTTTTTCCAAATGTTCACAGGGAGCGCCTACGCATTGCGTTACTTTGATAGGCAGAGTTCCGTCCTTTTGACTAAACGACTCGCTTCAATGGAATCGTACATGTGTGAACAATTACGCCCTTGCATAACTATGCTATTGAAGATTTTTCCCGCGCAAATAAAACGCTCCAAATTACAATGAACCCTACAAATCTAATAAATTGTTGTAGAAAATAGTCAGCCACGGTTCTTTCTAAATTGGTGAATTAAATTGGATGAAAGCTGTCGAAAGGACGTTGCGGACGCGCCTTCCCACATTATATGAATTGTTGTGATGTAATTTGGACTAGAATGTGGCTTATTGAAGTCGAATACATAAATATTTACGATTCTATAACGTTAATTTGTGTTATTGTTAAACGTTTTATGGTTATTTTGCGTGGATATTCCTAGCTCTGGTAAATAAATAACAACACACGTAATAAAAGAGCTTATAGCATTACCAAAATTAAGTAAAACATAATAAGTAAGCTCGTGTGATTGTTTTTCATTTTGAGAGTATTCGGAACCATGGTTTAAGTTAATGTTTAGCCTGGTTAAGGATATTGTTACTGTAACTAGGAGACACAAGTAGCTTGAATTTTTTATGACCACCAGCATATTTTATTTATATAGCATAAGTTTTTTTGAGATAAAAGCTTCTTCTATGGAGACGTACTTACATTGGATAATTACTTTATAAATAAAGGCAGGTTTTGCATGATAATGTTTATTCATTGTCTTAAAAGGGGTGGTATATGATATTTGTATTTTTAACCCGGTTGCTCGTTCGTTTTCATAAAATTAGTTTCAATAGAAACTTGTTGGTAAACAAGAGATGGGTTCGTGTGATAGGCTCGGTTAAAGGTCAACAATAATTTAATTAAAATCATATTACATTCACTTTTTAAATCATTTTATGTATTCCAAACTTCCTTTGTTAAATTTATATTAATCAAAATGACATAATCTGTACATTCCCAAACATAAACAATTAATAAACAAGTCTACGATGATAAATTATTTCGCGATTCGTTGTCCCACTTTTGGACGGTTAATAGAACGGCCGTGAATAGACGGCTTGTGTGACACGTATACAGTGATGGATGGTACAAACTCAACTTATTTGGTCTCGCACAATTAAGCTGACAATCCGACACCACACCTTACCAATGGACAATATATTGTATGTCAATCTCTATGAACACGCAATGAAATTGTGCTTTAGTGAGGCGTTTGTATTCGCAGGACTAAATCGTTGTGATTTGTTTAGGTATTGTTAAATGAGGTTAAGGCTTGGAGGATTTATTTGCGCCTGTATGCAGACGGTCACAGTATGGAGATGTGGTACACTAGATCGTTTGCAGAATATTTTTTGTGCGATGCACAATTGATGCATCTTATAGGTTGCATTACGCGGTGTCCTACGTGGGCGACGAACGCGACGCAAAGCGACGAACGCAAAGTACGTAATCAAATCAACGGCGTACCAACTTCTGTCCTATGTGGCAGTCTGTGACGAGACGCGACGTAATCATGTAGGACACTTGTCGCGTATAGCATCGCGTCGCATCCGTCGCCCACGTAGGACACCGCGTTAGTGGGTTCTGTTGTAGGATGGCCTATTCTAAAATACAGAATCAAGAGTTTTGAGACTAACTTATATTAGTTCCTTAGTTGAGACTAAGCTTTCATCAAGCAGAGAGACGTGAGTTGTTAAGATAAAACTTATTCAATAAAAATGTTTTATACTTAGATATCTTCTATTCGATTTTACCTTTTTAGAGGCTAGAGGGCCGAGAACTGTAAGTGTTAGTTCAAATCAGCGGCTCTAAAAAATGTGGGCAAAAACATTGTCAAATATGCTTTTTATAATATGCTTGTCTAGATATGCCACCCCACTTAATTTAACTTCTCCGTAAGTGTGGTATGATCCTAACTATCTCCGAAGCGGAAATTACCGATCTTGCTCTGCTCATTATAGACGATCTTCAAAATGGTTTTACGATTCGCGGTTAGGCGAAAAACAAATTGCCTTGACTGCACATACTTACTTATAATCTCAGCACTAAACGTGCCAAGGTACTGCACACGTGTTGCGTTGTTTTGACTGTTGTATTTGACACCTGGAGATTACTTTCTCAAGGTAGCTGCAGATTACTTTCAAGCAAATAATGATCTGTTACTTATTATTCGTATCTTTATGCTCAAAATTGTATGAGTATACATTACTTTCTCGAAGAGTTTTAGTAGTTGCAGAAGAAGAAACACGTTCTTTTTGCGACCAGAAGGCTTATTTATTTTTTTTTTTTTTAAAAGACAACTCCCGCACTAGGGATCATGCCCTGTGTCGCGGGGACCTTTTACAAACATCAATTAACGGACACAAATAACACCCAGACCAGGACAATAATTTGTGGATCCCACAAATTTTTGTCCTGCGTGGGGATCGAACCCACAACCTCTTGCACGGCAGCCGCTTGCGCTACCGTCGCGCCACCGAGGTCGTATTGTCGTAAATGTATTTATTAAAATTAGATTCAGGCTAACTCCGAGTGACAACTCTACATGCAGTGACTCTACACTTTATAAATTAGCGTTTGGCGCTATCTCATTGGTTAATAAAGTGTCAAATATGACATAAGTGACCTTTGAAATTAGTTGGAATGAGATTAAATTGAGATGAGAATGAGAATTTCTACAAATATAATTACAAGAATTACCCTACAAGATAAAATTGACGAATGGTAAACTTGATATAAGTACCACAGCTGTAAAACAGAAGATTAATTTGACACATAAATAAGAGTATTTAAAGAGTGTAATCATGTGCATTAACTGTCTGTGTAATTCCAGTTTGATCCTAATGGTACCTTGATGACTTGTTAAGGGTGCAGTTTCTTCGATAAGAACCAGACTACTAGTAGTGCTTTATCCAAAGCAGTCAATAACTGATCGAGTATTGAATTATCCAGTAAACATTGTTCATTCATCGCGCTGGTTGTAACCCTAACATAATCAACGTAAGCAAAAAAGTATCCATAGCATATAAAATATACGGTCAATATTCGCTTATAAAAACCTACAGCAGCATAGATGACTCGTTCGGTGTTTAGTTTAGCGTGTCGTAATCACAGTACAAAGCGGGTATTTTATTGTGATTTACATACAGAAAGTGTCCATTGTAGGTGCGCGCCCTGTCACAGTTGCCCTCCGGCCTCACTGTGCCACGCTTTGGTCTAGTAGACCGTATATCGCGTTACAGAATTACCTTTCTATGTGTTGTGAACTTCGTAAAGTTACACGTGACTTTATTGTGCTTGTATGTGATTAATTTTTTAATGTAAGTTTCAAAAGACACATTGTCTGTATTTCTTTGAAGTACAGGGTATTACGCTACCAGAAAATTATTTTTTTAAACGATTTTTTGGTTTCTTTCTGCACTAAACACAGTTTGCATTATTACTTGTTTTTTACATTAAAGTAAAGGTACCCAACACAAAGTTATAAATAAAAAGAATACTATTTTGATTAAAAGTAAATAGAACGTAATCTTTAATGTAAATAGCCCGCAATCTACTTAACCCAAAACTGAATTTATTATTAAAATGCCCTACGCTGCGAAGAGTTTGTATTTAGAATCAGCCTTTTTCTTACCAATAACTTTAGTGGTATACCCTACTCATACTTTTTCAATCAAGTGATAACTAGTAAAATACATTGTTTATGAATATATTTATATACTCGTATAAAGAAGCTGAAATATTAGATCGTTGACTGTTTCAACCAACAGCCTCGATAAGACTTTCCACAGTTCAATAAGATTTTGTTCAATGCACGATAGATTACGTCTTGTCCAGATCATCTGTTTATTGAAACCAACTTGCCATTTCAACGTTAAAGATTTTTATTTCAAAATTTTCATGTTATCTACAACAGAGTCTTGTATCTGGCTGATTTATCTCAAACGGAGTGAGTCGATTAACTCAAACACGTTCCCCTCTCAGTCATTCCTGGCTCTTGAATAATAAACTCGACGGTTTGTCGAGCACCATTCAACGTTCGTTAAATTATAGAATTGTATTAAAATTTCCTTTAAATGATTATTGAAACTTGTTCAAATAATCTTTGGATAAAGTAATAAAGTATAGTACCCAGATAGGCGTAACTGAAGTTCCGTCAAATTTGAAGTAATGAAGGTTTTGTTTGTGTACGAGCGCTTAGTTCCCAAACTCTGTAGATACGATTCGAACAATATTGTATTTTAAGTAAATATGTATAAGTTGTATAATAAGTTACATTCGTTATTCAAATTTTCGTATAGTACAATATGTACACTGAATATCATATTCAGAGCCTTTTAATGGCTGATTGTAGGGATGTTTGTAATGCAGCTGAGCTTCTCTAGCACCTTTTGTTTTTAAAGAATAGGCTACTAACTAGACACACTCTAGGGCTCATCTTATCTTAGCTCATCTACTGGCTATAGAGAAGCATGGTCTGTCGGTTTTAAGTTAAGTTGTTCATCTTGTTTCATAGTGTTGCGAAATCTAATCTGTTATTACCTTTTAAGGGGCAAAATCCTATAATAATATAAATTTGCCTACACTACATAAGGTTATATGAATATGTTTGAAGTAATTAATAAATTACTCTAAACACATCGCAAACAATTTTGTTTTTACGAATAAATAATACAAGAACATAATTACGTAGCTATTACGTACATTTTAAGCCAGGACTCCTTGTATTGTAGAATCTAGTCTCTTTTGTAATTATTATTTTACACAAAATCAAAGGTTTGTCACCCCTTATCAATACCGATATCGAACGACTATACTGTACTGCGAGTACCTCAATAGTCTGAGGTATAAATGTTATTTTATCCTAAGTTTAGATTAACTAATATTTAAAAGATAGGTATTACACAAATGAAAGAGATCTGCCTCTGCCGTGAGAATTTGAACTGCTGACATGTCGATACTGTATTATGCATTTTAGTATGACAGGGATAGTGTACAGTATAATACAGTGAGTGTACACACACTAAGTAATAAGGCTTATAAAATGCATTTCCTATAAATCGTTTGAGTAGTCTTTTATTAGGCACGGGCTACAGTTGAATTACTTTGTGTTTAGCTGTATTATAATGTCCCTTATAATATGAATGTAAATGTTACAGCCAAAGTAATTAAATAGATACTATACATAAGTACTGGTCATCTATACTATAATAAAACTGTAGAGGTCGAAAGGTCTGTTCTTTTCGAGAATTCAGATAAAAATTATCTACAAAATCTAGAAAAAAGTCAAAAAGCATGAAACCACAATTTTTAGAATTAATGTCTGTCTGTCTGTCTGTTTGTTACCGCACATCTTTGAAACGAATTAATATAATCTTAAGACCAATACATTGTATTGTAGCCTTTTTTATTGGGCTTAAACTGAGGTATGTTTCATCAAAATCGGATAAGTATTATTTGAGATAATGCTTGATCTCTTTATTAGAACAGTCCAATACAAATTAGGGGTCAAGAAAAATGGTCAATGTTGAAATGAATCTAAATTTCGTTTCTTTTGTTCACGAGATGGCGGTACCAGTAGTAATCTATCTATATCTATACTATAATAAAACAGTAGAGGTCGAAAGGTCTGTTCTTTTCGAAAATTTAGATAAAAATTATCTATAAAATTTAGAAAAAAGTCACAAAGCACGAAACCACACATTTTAGAATTAATATCTGGCTGTCTATTTGTTACCGCACATCTTTAAAACGAATTAATATAATCTTAAGACCAATACATTGTATTGTATTATAAAATAAACATAATGTTGTATGAATTTACATTTCGTAGATTATTTTTATACACAACGATTAAGCGTAACTTGAAGTTACATTTAGTTTTTGTTTCATTGCAATCGGTTTCTTCTATTAAAAGATATTTGAATTTAATTAATTAATATTAAACAGCGCCATCTTTCGAACTTAGACTGTAGTACATCAAGAGTTAAACTGCGTGCTGTATTTTTAATTTTCGAAAAGAACAGACCTTTCGACCTCTACTGTTTTATTATAGTATAGATATAGATAGATTACTACTGGTACCACCATCTCGTGAACAAAAGAAACGAAATTTAGATTCATTTCAACATTGACCATTTTTCTTGACCCCTAATTTGTATTGGACTGTTCTAATAAAGAGATCAAGCATTATCTCAAATAATACTTATCCGATTTTGATGAAACATACCTCAGTTTAAGCCCAATAAAAAAGGCTACAATACAATGTATTGGTCTTAAGATTATATTAATTCGTTTCAAAGATGTGCGGTAACAAACAGACAGACAGACAGACATTAATTCTAAAAATTGTGGTTTCGTGCTTTTTGACTTTTTTCTAGATTTTGTAGATAATTTTTATCTGAATTCTCGAAAAGAACAGACATTTCGACCTCTACAGTTTTATTATAAATATTATATATATAAAAACATCAAAATGAAAAGTCAAAAAAATCAGACTAAAATTATTTTGCCACCCAGCCTTTGCTCTCTGGTCACCAATGAGGAAGACTTAATACAGTGTTTATGGAAAAACGTCCCATATAACACAAAAAGAAAATTCCTGGTTAAGTGAGCGGGCAATTTTAACACCTAGGAATGATCACGCCAATATTATTAATGCAAAAGTTATTTCTGAAATTGTTGGTAATGTCGTCACCTTATTTAGCAATCGACTCAATAGTTAATCAGGACGAAAGCCACTAATTTTCCAGTGGAATTTTTAAATTCGTTGAATGCTTCTGGTTTTCCAGCATACAGCATTTCGCTAAAGGTTGGTGTACCAATCATTCTCTTGCGTAATTTAAGTCCTCCAAAATTATACAATGGTGCACGTGTTAAGGTCATTAACCTTCAGCAAAATGTCATTGAGGCTGAAATATTATCTGAGTGTGGAAGAAGTGAAAGAGTTTTAATTCCACGCATTCCCTTATTACCCAATAGTTTCCCCTTCCAATTAAAAAGAACTCAATTTCCCGTAAGCCTTTGCTTCGTAATGACCATCAATAAAACTAAACATACTAATATGTATTTAAAATTACTGCGTAAAGTCACTTTTCCACGCGGACGAAGTCGCGGGCACAGCTAGTTATAAATAATATCCAAATTGACTAGACAATGTGATAAATTAATCACTTCATCTAGATATTATTTATAATAGCTGATCAAAGTTAGTCAAAGTAATAAATACGGTTTAACCAACTAATTATTACCATAATTATTATGAGTATTACTATATTCTAGCACTCGCCGGCCGCTGCCGCGGCACGCTCGCTTCGCTCGCTCGGCTCGTGCGTCCTTTAGTCACCATGCTGACCTGACCTAACCAACTGTTTCTGACTTTTGCCTTAATATTTTATTTTAGGACATATTACTTTATAGCAAGAAAAAATAGGATATTTAAACAAATTACAGTACCCTATTTTATGACGCACAAGTATTATAGGTAAAGACGATTAGGTAATATACGATTTCGTATATTATAGTAAATATATCCTTATATAAATAGTAACCACAGATAAATCAACCGCTCCGTATCATATAAATATAATCTAGTAATCTTTACCTACTTGTTTTATTACATTATCTGAGTCTTTGAAGATATTATTTATAATGGCTAGTTAATGTGATTAATTCTGCGACATTTATCACTTTATCTAAATTGAGTAGCCATTATACAAAACGGCTAGTTATTATGTATAATATTCATATTTATTACTTTGGCTGTGACATATTATTATACAAAAAATATAGAAACAAAATCTTGAATTCGAAGGATACGAGGATTCTCTTTGTAAAATAAAAAATTAAAGATTTTTTTTTCTTTTTTATTGTCTTAATCAAACAATAATGTCGATAATCAGGACACAATTACGATACTTTCGAAAGATGTTTATTTAAAGTATCTCTTAATAGGTTAGTTGGAACACAAAGCTGTGCCAAATGTTGTAGCGATCGTGTGCGTGCATTTCCTGGTACTAGATTTTGAACAGAGCCGATGCAGATCGCATTTAGTTTCAACTCTATCGTTACTGGTCAGCAAATCGCAACGTACTGCCGGGAAGTACCGTGTGTTTAATTACAACAACAATCCCTTATAAATAATCGTGTTAAGTGGTGCAGACTAATTTTAGACTTATCGGAAACGTAGCTGTTGTTGTAAATTAATCCACAGCTTTGCCTTCATCGATTACATTTGCATTAATAACGAATACTTTTGCAACTTAAAGTTTATTCGATATAATCGTTCGAATGATATTTCCTGTTGTTTTACTTTGTACTATATTATGGTAAGTATTACTGAGTTTTTCGAACATTGTATCATTTATTTTGAATTCTTTACAATTAGTTTTGTTAAATGCTGCAGTTTTAATTTACGCTTTATTGGAAATGAGTGTGTCCTAGCATAGAGTTAGGTTTGAAGCTTAAATAAAAGTATGTCGTTTGGATAAAACAGGTTGGGTATAGATATTGATTATTGCGGGATGATAATTCTGATAATCCTTAAAGTTTGGATAATAATCCAAGGATTCATGGAGCAGTCGTTTTAGTGATACAAATTAATATTATGCATTTATATTATCATAGATACAGTTAGCGTTTTAGTTTTGTTATTATTTAGGTTATGCTTTGTCGGATTATTGTCGTGATTAAAGTTTATTTTAAGTTTAAGACTGAGTGAGCAATCATATGATATTGACATACACGATCTTCTCGTCCACTAATACCACTGACAAAGGAAACCTAAAGCAGCGTTACGTTATGTACCTACGTATCACTGCATTCAGATTTGAGTATTGTTGTTGAAACTCAAACCTAAATTTAAATTCCGGAACAGCTTTATTGTCACCTGGCTCCTGATTTACTAATGCAATTAAATGATTAAAATTGTATTTTTTTATAAAATTATACTGTCAAAACAGGCTCCTAATGGAAGGTCATTCATTTTTAACTGATAATTTCACAACGTAGCTACTTATTGGGTTAGTTTAAAGTAGCAAACTGCAATAGAGGTCCCCAGTAAAAATTACACTTCATGCTTTTCCACCAACTTTAACAACTAGTGAGGAATTGCCATCCTGGGACCGGCAAATACAATGCATGCTAAAAATAGCCTTTCGCTACAACTTAATTGAGATTTAACACTTCCTAATTAATCTAAATTAAAAAAAAACCTTTGCTCTAAATTCTTTCGTAAAATGTGCTTTAATTAAGAGCATAGATTAATTACTATTATTTCGTTAAGTAACTGAACAAATTTGTTGTATTAACATTGAATTTTCCTGTTAATATATTAGTACCAGGAAAAATCTTTTCGAAAGCAAATAGTGTACGGTAATATCGGGTCTTGTCCGGGCTGGGATGTCAGGCAAATAAAAACAAAGTGCGACACGAGCAGCCTTCTACTTCCGAATAATTTATTGTTTATAAAGACGCGTCTTCATGTTTGTTTTTATTTTTCCATTCCTCTCTGCCTTATTATAGTGCAGTAAGCCCTTTGTAGGACTATCTATAGACGTTTTACTGAAAAATATTTTGTGTATTCGACGACATTTTCCCTTTTTAACAAAACATGATGACTAAACTCTTTTGATGTTTTATCAAAATACTCCTCCAAGTTATTTTAGCTTTGAACTTTGTTAGTTGACGAAACCCTCTTTTGATTCGTAATGTGGCTTATGAATAAGTCTGTAATGGATGCTTTTGTTTACGCAGCGGAGGCGCAAGCGAGCGAGGTGGTCTCCAAACCGCCCGTGATATCACCAAGTACGCCTGTTACGGCGGGAGGTCACAGTCCCACACCAAAACGTGAGTATTATTAGCTAATTATTACTCAAATGGTCCCTTGTTCAATACTGAAAAATCCATTGTTTTCCGTTACTGTTAAAACACTGCCAAACTAAAACGAATTATGTTTTGTGTTGGTAATGAGTTATGTACACACACGTGTTTAACTTGCATGTAGTAGGTACACTTTTTACGGATTTAATTTATTGGAAAATACTTTTGATATACATGTTGATTTCGTAAGGTACACAGACTTTACCGATATACAAAGAGTGATATTCTAAATAAGATGCAAACAAACCATGCTTAGATCTGGGCGTTAAATAGCAACGTTATGTAAACCTATTTTGGTTTTCAAAATTATTACATTGATAAAATTCAATCAACAAATACAAAACAAACGCTACATTGAAAAGTTTCTAATTAAATTCTTAAATGTAGCGTTTGTTCTATGATAAACTCATTGTTATCATAGAATCATAGTGTATAAAGGTCGTTAGTAAAATTTATAACTAAATCAGATATAAATTCAAGCAATACCTGCATTAAAAAAATTGGGGTGTGTACTATAATTTTAAATTGACGAAAACGCATTAAACAAAGGCTTTATTAATTAACTACTAACTCAGTACTTGCGTTACATACTAGTTAATAAAAATAGATAAACATGTTTCAAAACAAAACTTCTGTTAGGTATATTGATTGACAACACAAACCATAAATAGGGCACAAGAAACAAGATAACTGGATACATTATGCCGGTGGTCACTCCGCATTAGCAAGTAAAATTTCACGATTGTCATGCGGTGACCCGCCTACTTGCCCTCTGCTTAGTTTGGATACATCCCTCAATTTCTGTTTATTGTTATGATACTGGTGTAATGAACTATGACGTTATTTTTGTTAACTTAAACTTTTTGAAGGAATCTATCGGGTTTTGCTTTTAGGACACTGTCATGGTTATGTGGACCATGACAACAATGAATTTATCGGAATGTTAACTTAAGTGATTATACCCAGACCTATACCCAAGCGATAACAAAGAAAAAATTGAAATATATATTTTGAAAGTTATATGAATTAGGTACCTCTTAAAATGATCTATTTAAATGGTAAAAACTTGCTTCAGTACAACAATATATGAAACGTTATTCATCGTCATCACTTTGTGTCCTCTCTGCCTTAACATTGGAAAAATATCAGTGAACTAAATAACCACAATACTTAATAGATAACAGAACAATATAATAGAGAGACACATAAAAGAATAGAGAACGATGTGTCGAATGCTTGATAAAAACAGTTTTTGAACACCAATAGAGTTATAAAAAATCTTCCAACACAAGCAAGCGTTTGATTATGTCAGCTTATATGCAAACAATTGCATTACAATGTATTGTGTCGTGGCTAGAAATACGTAGAGACGTCAGACTTATGACACTACTCTTATTTTGTCTGGGATTCAAATAAGCAATTCAATGTCAAAGCACTCTAAATACTTAAGACTTATTAAACACTATCTTCGATAATTTAGTTTTAATCTCTTGCTTTATTTTTCTCTTTTCGTCATAATTGGTACTATTAAAAAGACGGTAAAACATGACCTGTCCTGAGTAGAGCTTGCAGTATTAACACGTTTCCAGTGCAGTGTACCATATATGATACACGTGCATTGTTTTACTATTGTGTCTGCTGGCGGCACTGTGAAAGGGGTAAATAAAAACGATGGAGGAGATCCATATCCACTACAAAATGTGCTTTAATTCTACTACTAAAACCATTTTTATCTCTCTTTTGGTGTTCAAAAACTGTTTTTATTAAGCATTCGTCATATCGTTCTCGTGTATGTCTTATTAATCTGTTTTCATCTAACATTGTATCGCGTTTTTCAGCTCCACACAATTTATATAGGTGCATAATTAATATATCAACATGAAAGCATTCAAATACAGAGGTTGAACTATTCTTAGTACGTGCAAATGTCTGAACACGTTCGAATGCAAACATATTTCGAACTAATTTTACGGTATGCATTTCTGTACGGTTTATCGACATAAGTTCCTCTCTGTACCGTAAATACCTAATTACCTAGTTGCGAGTACAAATGTTAATGACAAATGTTTAATACAATTCTATAAGTACTTGCTTTATGTATCTATAATGTGGAGCAACAAAAAAGTCTGTGGGTTCATGCGTTCAGTCAACACATTCACCTTATAACCCTTTGACAGTGTGCCAAAAAAGCAGCGCCGGAGTTAGCGGCCGCGATAGTTTTGGCACAGTGGCCCGGATCTATGTGACGATTATGTCATGCATCGTGATTACTAACGTCCGTTTGTTATTTCCACACAAACACATATCAAAATCGCATTTTATTGCAATGAAGAAAGCGAACGGAACGGACACGGTTGTTGAATGCAAAGCTGGGATATTTCTGGAAGGTCACGGCGCGGCTTAATGTTTATTTTGTTGCCTCTGCAAAACGCACGTAAAGCACTTACGATCTTTTAACTTAAATAATTCTACTAATTCCGATCAGTGTTACACATTACTAAGATAATTGTTGTATTCTAAAAGGATAAAGATAATTCTGACTCTTAATATAGCTCAGTTTGAGCTGAGAGTGAGAGTGGTCTGATTTAAATAATGTTTTATACAGCGGCAAATGTCTTGACCTATTTGTTTCGGCTCTTTATATAGTTCTTCGATGAATTCGTTTAAAAATAATGTTTGTAAGAATGTTTAAGAAGTATAAGATCTTAAAAATAGATACAATTTATTATTTAAGCACAGTTGAGTTTTCAGAAACTCGCGTATCTTATGAAGTGAGTTAATTCAACTTGATAACATTTGTAATGGCACAAGATGCAGTTCCATGTGGCAAAACAGGTGGTTTATGGACATGCGTACATTGATGACTGCTTAAAAAGCCTTTTGAGCCACATTACTGGGTTTTTGCAGTACTAGTACTAAATTAGCTGTCAAGTCGGTATGATATTTTCATCTTTCTCATCTTGAAATGTAATAGCAACCTTTCTGATCAGCGTGTTACCCGTCGGTCAAGCTACCTTTCATACATGGAGGGGAGCTATCATGCGACATTCAAAAGCTGCTGTAAAGATTCATTTATATTAAACTTGCTAAGGTCTTCTCCAGATCTTAGGGTATCTAAGCTAACAAAATAAGTTTCGTTGACCAGGTCAGGTTCTTTGCACCGAGATTTATTTCTCACAAATCAAATCATTGTTAGCTACAAATTCTAGATCGGTCGTAAATTATGTACTATTTAAAAACTATTACAGAGTATTACCTCACCTCGAGTGCCAAGCGAATATACATCGTAAGATATGCCTCATTGGCACACATTAACTCTATTTTGGGAAAATTGTTCGCTATAGTTTCATAAATTTTATACAATAGTTTGATACAAAATGTTATGTGGTAGTTATAGATATTGTCTATATTTATTTGTAGTTTTATTACGTCAACCTTGTAATACCTAAAACTGTTAAGATTAAGGCTTTTATAAGGGCTTTAGTTCAAGAAGAATAGATAAGAAAATAATAAATATATGAAACGGAAATGTTAATAATTCAATGTTTAATTAAACCGGTAAGCTTTTACTGTATGAAAGTCAAAGTTTTCATTTAAAAACTGTTACTTTAACCAATTTACTAAGAAATTAGTTCAAACTCGACTTCTTGGTCTATTGATGTAAAACACTCCGTGAAATTACTTTTAAGCTACATTAACTTTAAAATTAAATGTAGTAACTGTAGTACCAATTTTTTAATCAATATTTTATTAGTTTCTATATATTTAGGCGTCAATGCCAGTGTGGTGACGGAGTAAGAATACGATATGTCACCAACCCAAAAAAAAAAAAAATGTGAGACGAAATAAAAAGAAGGAAAGCTGGAAATTAAACTCTGTACCAATCCGTCTGGCCAGCGTGGTATTAGTAGGCTAAATATCCCTCCGTCACTGGAGGAGGCCCGTCCCTGTAGTGGGACATTAATGGGTTGTTATGATGATGATGATGCGTGAATGACCACAAAAATCAACGTCATTTAAGACAAATTGTCACGAGTCAATGGTCAACATTGTTCATTTAATTGATTGGTACAAATGAATACGAGTATTATTAGATTTAAAGCTTAGGTACCAATCAGATTTGTGGTAAAGACATTTCCGTCTTTTAGTTTATCAAACTTGAAATACTAAGCTTGGCATTGCGTTTGTATTTTAACCACTGAGTGAATTTCGCCGTATTAGAATATCAGCTCCGCAAAATTATTTAATGGTTTTTTTAATCATATTAAAACGCATATATACTTTGGTGGACTGATGACGTAGTGTATCAGTCTGGCACGCAGGAAGTTACGGATTCGACCCCCTTATTAGTCAAGCATTTGTATGTAACATGACTATTTTGATGCTTGCATAAAAGTACGCTAATTAGATGTCTAATGTCCTTACAATAAGTTCTCTTTCATAAATGCTCGTTTATTTTAGGAGTAGACGGCGTAATTATACATACACATTGCTTTATTATGTTGCTTCAGATATACTATAAAGGCCAATGTCTGTATATAGGATATAGTACAACATTCATCTCTAAATTCCTAGAAAATTGTCATCCATGTAGATGAATGACCGCAGAACTATCTGGACAATGAATCCTGTGTTATACTGGTATTTAGGGTTGAATACATTTATAATAAAAAAACAGGTATATCAATATTCTTTCGAACAGGGTTTTGCCTTCACATAGCGTAACCGTTTAATAATTCAATGTACACAGTTGTCCAAACAAATTCGCTCCTATTTTATAGTTTCTTTATAAATTCATAGTTCCACAAATAAAAAGAAAGGAATCTTTCTTTACGTACGAGTGTGTATAAGTTTACATTGTTAATAGTACCGACATGACGCATTCACATTTCCAAGAACAAGCACCACATGTAACCACATACTAATTGAATGTAAGTGCGTTGCGCTAGTGGAAGTGGTCAATCAGACCATATGACCTGTAAGTCTAGATTCTACTGGGACTAGTTGGTCCAGTTTTAGCACGCCCACCCTGTTGCCTAACGTAATATCCCGCTTTGAGTCGATATTGCTCTTACGTATCTGATTTTTATGTGGCTGTAGTTTTCCGTTAGTGATTTTGATTATGTCATTCTTGTATAACTAGGTCTGCGCAATAAATAGTTTAAATTTAGAATATAAATTTGTTACAATATATTACAAGTAGATGAGACAGAGTGGACAGGACTGTAGGATGCGAAGATACGACGTTATTAATTTCGATAAAAGTGTTTTATGCGAAACAGCAGCAAGGGACGACTTTTGGCTGTTATAGTCATGTGGCCATTATTCGTATGTTTTTTCTAAATTGACAGATTCAAAACTTTCATTTTGTACGCTCCTTCGCGGGGGTACGCTAAACGCGAGACGAGGCTAGTTCACATACCACGCAATTTAAAACGAAAATTAACGACATTACATAGAATAGGTTAGGAAAACATCAGAAACTGTTGTCATGCGGGTGCAATGGCTATGTTTGCTATCATAGTATTTACTTAGTTGTATGGAATATTACATTCTTATGGTTTTGGTATTACTTAGACTTATATCAAATCTACGACCAATATTATTTTTTATATTGAGATAAGGTTAAGTCGCGCAGCTGACACTCATATCATTATGTCATCTCTGTTTATTAAATAAGATTTTATATGTATCATTCAAACCTAAAGGTTTTTCACGTATTTTCTTTTCAAGGAATTTCTGAGACTATAGTCGAGTCAAATTAACACTCAGGTATTAACGCTTTAAAATATCGATCCTACATATTATTATTCTTGTTCTAAAATAAATTGTTTACATTGAGATAAATTCGTCCTAAAAGGTATAACAATAGTTTACCTTATAGTTTACGTAAATAAAGTAAACTGATTTTAAAATGTTTCCTTGGAAAAGGACCAGACTTTATATTTGTTTTTCTATAGCTATAAAAGCTATAGAAAAACAAATATAAAGTCAAATATAAAGTAAATGTATCACATATAGATAAAAAAAGGATGCCTAGAGGTTACGTGATTTTTTTAGCCAAGTGACAGAACGTATCTATGTATTGTTTTTTGAATTTTTTTTAAAACTGCAATGGTACCGACATTTTTACATATTCTTATCTCAAGGTAAACGATGTGATAGCGTTATCGTCTTACGTATTCATTGATAGTTATCAATTAGTTTAAATCGTACAAACAATTGTTCAAGATTTTATAATAAAAACACTAACTATTAAATACACTTGTTATTCAGTGACAGTACTTCAAAATAATATGAAAACATTTTTAATGTTCCCTACTTCCTATTTGTAGAATAGATGACATAATGTTTTTAAATCAAAATATAATAATAAATTTTGCTTGCATCCTATTCAAACCCTTATAAGCCTTTCCATTGTGATTTTAATTCCTCCCCGTTATTCTTCCCTAAAATGGATAAGGAATGTGTGTGTGCAATATTAATTAGCAATACTGAATGTGAACTGCGGTTGATGATAATACAGTCGGACAGTATAGCGCGCGACGGCGTGCCGGCTCCCTTGTAACCGAGTGTCGACGACGCGCGCACCACTCGCGTACACGTCTCCGCGTAAAAATAAAGTCTACAGCCCGCGCTCGCGCACTTCAACCCATTTATAATTATCAGTAATCGCCGCGCGAGTGCATGACTGCCGCGACCGGCGACCGCTCGCCTAAAAGAAAATTAGTATCACTAATCTCGACGCCTAACGTCACGTTCACAACGCTCGCCGGGCCCTTATTAGATTTAAACGCGAACGACTGACAAAATCTCTTAATTGCGCTACGGGTAACCTTGTCAAGGCCGTCACTTCAGTGCGTCAAACACCGCGTTCACGATACAATTAGTGAATGAAAACTGTGTGTTGTGTTGTAAAGATAACATTGTGCTAGTGATTAAAGTGTATTAGTTTTTAAACATGCCTGAACGGCCAAAACGACGTAAACATAATAAAAACAAACGCAAAAATAAAAGTAATAGGCCCGATAATAGTCAAAATAGTGGAGATCAAAAGAGTAGTAGTGATAGCAATGAACTTCATAATGATACATTAGACAATGAAGAAAAGGAAGTTGACAAGAGTTTGACAAACGTTCCTGATCAAGATTTAAATGAAAATATATCACTCTTAAATGAACAGCCATCTATTAGTAGTACAATTAATAATGCAAATAATATAGCTGGCGATTTTAACAACAATAGCAATGAATTAACCGTTAGCACGGCAACTGATTCTGCAATTGAAAATGTTGATTCCCTAGAATATGTGGTCGAGTCACCTGATCAGTCTCTTAATAAAAATAATATAAAGCTTAAAAAAATGAAAAGTAAAAGCCTCGACAACGAAGATGATACAAATATAGTAGAAGTAACAGAAGATGATCTTCACTCTGAAAATGAGACCACGCTGGCTTTAATAGATAGTGAAAATGTATTAATAACTCATGTTGAGTCCGACATCGAATGGGAGAAAGCCGATGAGCTTAACGAAATTGCACCCCAAGAAGAAGAAGGCACGTTTTCCGTGACAACAATGCCTCTTGCCCTAGTTCAATGCAATCAAAGTAAATCACTTACTGCAGATGAAGAAAAGTCACTTCGAAGTTATTTAAAAACACTTAATCTTGTAACGCAACCCGAAAATATTAATACAATTGAAATTAAAACCGAAATAGAACAAATAATAAACCAAGAAATAAAACAAAGACTACGTAAGAAAGCTTTAGCTGAAGATTTTTTCCTTCATCGACCTGGGCCTCCAAGAATTTTAGATGTAATTGATGAAGAAGGAAGTAGTGAGTCATCTCTTGCATCTCGACGTCAATCATATCTAAGTGATAAGAAAAGTGACGTTGAAGACTTAGAAGATGAAGTGTTTGAGGATAAAAATAAGGTTACTAAACAAAAGTTAATGATGACTAAAAGCCCTTTTCATAAAAAAAGTATTGGGAAATTGTTACCTCAAGATTGTGTACTTGTAGATGCTAAAATTAAAGAACCTCAAATCACAGAAGCAAGAGGTGAGTGGACTATGAAAACAATGGAGAAAATGACGGGAGCCGAAGTAGTTTACTTAACAGATACGTCAAGTAGCTGTAGCTCTATACACGAAATTTGTGATGATGATGACGATGGTATAGACACCGATGTTTCAATTCGTATGATGACACCAACTATTGAAGTAACAGATACTGAAAATTATCTTAAAAAGACGCTGGTTTCTCACAAAAATGACAGTGAAAATGACAAAGATCAAAGTTTGAATCAGATATCTGATTGTAAACAAGAGTTTACTAAAACTGACAAACAAACAACAGAAGATAGTCACGATAAAACTGTGAAACAAGCCATGACGTTAAAGGATCAATCAGAAAGAGTTGTTATCAGTAGCAACATACCTGAAAAGAATCAGCAAGATGATCTAAGCGCTAAATCTGATAACTTTAACTTGGATTTAACTACACCTAGTCAACATGGAGATAGTAGTAAAGTCAATGAACAAATAACTATTACAGATAAAGTGAAAAGCTTGGCTGATGATGTAACTAATTTAAGAAGTTCTCATGAAATAGTTGTACTATCTACTGACAATATTAAAACAAATTTGTATGTGAAAGACATTGATGTAACAAATACTAAGCAAGAAATCAACTATACGCCTCCAAGTATAGACAAATCTAACCTTAAACAGGAAATAGATCAAACATCTGATATTGAAACATTATCTACAGATACAATATGTTTAGAGAAACGAACAAAACATGCTCAATATGATCTAGAAACCAAAGTAATAAAATGTGAATTTAATGACGCAATTAATAACTTAATAAGAGAGGTGTCATCGGATTCCGATGGGATCCCTGATAACAATAAGGAAATATTTACTCGACAAGATTCATCTAGTAGTGTAGGTTCTTCGCAGTGCACGGCTAAATATAATCCTAATTATGAATCCTTGAATGACATTTCTAACATTGTGCATGATGAAACCAGTTTACATACCAAGTCAAGTTCTGAGCCTAAATCCACAGTCGAAAGTCATGTCAAAGATGTATTTGAATATGTTACAGGGCCTACTACTCAAGCTAAAGTTGAACTTGGTAGTAATAATACTGGGCAACCGTTAAGACTAAAGGATTTATGTGTACAAAGCATAGCAACATTACCTTATGGAGATAAAATATTAGAAGAATTAGCATCTGTATCAAAACGTCTGCAAAATTTTACAGCACAAAGAACAACTAATAGTTTACTACAAAATAACCAAGAAAAAATCAAAAGCATGCCGCATTATCGTTTACCTGATCTTTCAACAATTGAAACAGTAGCATTAAAAGTAAAAGATTCTATTCCTCCACCTATTCATCCTCGACATTCTTCTTTGAAGAAATCAGTAGATGATGAGCATTGGACTGGAATTCAAACAAAAGCTGATCCGATCTATGTTTGTTTGTCACCTTCACAGAAAATGTTGATGGACAAAACAAATACAGTTATTACTAAAGAAGATGCTAGTCAGTTAGTAGACATACATCGAAAATATGTAGACAGAAGAGGATATAACGAATACTCTAAAAATGGTAAAGAAATTATAGAACGAAATGAACCTGTTGTGTCCTTTAAATCCCAAACTGGAAGTCGTCTTCTTGCTTTGATACGCGATCCCTCACTTACTCGTAACATTGATTCTTTAAACGAGCGATTAAATCACAGCTTAGATGAGCTGCAAACTAAAAAAAATCTCTCAACATATACAAAAAACAATAACTATAGATTTAATTCAAACCTGAATTCTTCCTTTAAACCCATACCTCCTCCAAGACCTAGGAAATATTCATCTTCAATTTATGAAAGTGACGAGAGTTCTGATTTTACAGATAGCTCTATGAGATCTATGAGAAGCGAACGGAAGTACTTTCATTTTTCTACCGGAAATCTGAGTAAAGAAATTGAAAATGACATTTCCTCTATACAAAACATGCATCGTTGTTTTACGGATACAAGAGATGAGCTAAGCAATAACAACCAATGCCCTAGACGACCATCACTACCAAAAGATTTGTGTGAACAACAGATGGAATATATTAGACAAAAAGAAAAAGAGGTTGAGGCTGAAATTCAACGCTTAGAAGCTTTAAAACAAAATTTCACACCACAACTAAAAGGACCTAGAGCTCCCCTAGTCAAAGAAAAGGAGGCTACTAACGAACAAACAAAACATTCTAATAAGGACTTCATTTCACACAAAAGAGATGTAGAGATTTTGTCTCATGATCAAGAAAGTAGAAAAGGAAAATTAAAATCATTATTTCATAGTAGCCAAGAGGAATTACTTCGCGATAAAATGTATTCCGAATATGTGACACAAATGGCTCAACGGGAAGAAAGAAAACAACATAAAGTTATCAAAATAACAAATTCAACAGATACCGTTAATAGCAAAATTTCAAAGAGCATGTCATCTCTCGATACTTTTGATACAAAGGTTAATAATAAAATTGAAAAGGAATTTATATCAAAGGCAAGAGAAAGGTGGGATAAGTTAGGAATAAAAGATCCAGAAACTGATGATGAACGTGAATATTCTAAGGACGTGTATAAGGAACCGACTGTTATTGAACACAAGATAAAAGTTATTGAAGGTGGTCGTGAAAAAGACGTTAAAAAGTTACCAAGTCATCTGCAAGAGTTTGTTCGGTTTACTGCAAAGGACTCAGAACAAGGCGTGGGCAGCTCTGGTGAGTCCAAAGCTGGACCAGCAACTCCGCATCTTGTGATTGCGTGTGCAGTGTTTTTTATTGTGATTGCAATAGGCAAATATTTTTTGCGTTTGCTACGATATAGATGAAACTAACCCGATTATATACAATTTGACTGATGCCCAAAATAATTTGAATGCTTTAGTGAATAGTTTAGTTGTGATTGCATTGCATGACAATTTTGTAACCATAACTGTTTGTTGTACCATGTTTAAATTTTATTAAGATTTCCACTAGTTATGAAGAACATTCCTGTACTACATTTTATTACTTAGATATTTCACAGGTGAGTTATTTTATATGTATGATTTTTGAATATATAATTGATATTTATTTTGGATGGTGTACGAGTATGTCTTTCGATAAATGTATTGGATAAATTCCTGTTAATAATAGCTTCCGAGTTAAGTTTCTTTGTTACAAATTTATGTTTTCTTGCATCCAAAACATAGTCATTAAGGAGTTATTTTATGCCAGATTTTATGATACTGTTATACAAGGAGAAATTGTATAGAGGTTACAATGTATCTGACTGCATTTCATTGTGAATGTGTAACCATATACGATATAAATCTGCTGCAAATCTATACCTACACTAAAATTATTATTTAATCTTTCTGTATACATAATATAGGTATTTGTTACATAAAATGTTTCACGAATTAGTTTTACCATTCCTTTACCTGATTCCTATATTATTACTGAAAGCGTATTAGAATTTAAAGTCAAAGTGTCTCTTTGATGTCACGGGATAAATATTCACGTTAAAAATATAAAGGGGACGCCTTTGCCCAGCAGTGAAATGATGGGGCTTACACAAAAGATCTATTAAAAAATATAAAGATATACATATATGTATAGGAATAGCTTGCTTCATTTTGTAAAATAACTACTCAATATTAATTGTATTTGTCATAATTTATACACACTATATTCTCTCAATACAAATATTTAAAGCAAATAATTGACGTCACTGGAACAAATCGAATGATATCCATGATCGACTTAGCGTCCGAATCGTGGGCAATATTTTGCTTTACGTTTATTTGTTTTAGCATTTTAGTCTAACAGTTAGATTAGAAACAAGATGTAATAACAGAACAGATAAAGATAGTGATTACATTAGCTTCTGTAGATAGAAATATACTAAACTAGCTGATGCTATCTCGTTAGCGTAGAGTTCGTACCTATATAGAGTAGGTTCTATTATCAAAAAAACAAATACCTATCTTTATTAATTACATCCTTTGTGTTATTCTGATGTCTATACTACTACAAAGTTTTATTAAAATCCATTTAGTAGTTTTACGTGAAAGAGTATCAAACATTCAGCCATACTTGTAAACTTTCGAGTTTATAATTTTAGTAAGATAATATTACGTAGATAGCAGTGTTTAAGACATTGACGCTAGTATAGTAGTTAGTAACAATAATATTGTACTCAGAGAAACGTTCCGTTTCATGAATAACGTCATTTCATAGTTCTATAACAAATGTGGCTGGAACAGGTGATAGACAGCTGTTTGTGGGTACAGATAAACGTCTTATCATTGCGACCAATGAATATAATTATTTACGATAAATTGTTATTAAAACAGAGCGAATATTAAACTGATTGTAATTAATTGAAAATTACTTGTTTATCACAACAAAACATAAATTTTATCGCTTTGTTTGCGTGTTAAAGTAGGTATATTTATTTATCTACTCTCAATTGATTTTTATGATAATTCTTTAGTCTTTTTATAATCGGCAAAATAGTTAAAAACAGACTTTTAAAAATATATATTCCTTTACCTGAACGCTTATTTTTAGCTCTTTAGTACATCTTAGAAATTCACCTTCAAGCAGTAGTGTGAAAATGTTAATGTATTTAGATGGAAAAATATTTTACTAGTAAAGGAAATTACAGGGCTGTACGACATAATAACTATTGTAGCGGATATGCCTTTAAAGAATTAAAAAATGTGGTTAGGTAAGTAAGGTGCTAACAATCATACAAATTTTGAAATGGGTACAAGGATACGCTAAGTAAAAACTAAAACATCTTTGTAGTAAACAAACATATTTATGATTTTAGTTTTTAGTTACTTTTACGATCAACAATTTATTTGGGATATGATTGATGAAATGTAACTATTAACACCACGAAATAAGACTTAACCAAGAATGATTGAAATGTAATATTAAAGAAAGACAATTATTTTACGTTAATGTAGTCATGACTAAGAGCGAGACGGAGCATTCCTTTGTCTTTGTTCTTAAGTTTATGACGCTTTTCTAATAGCTTTTAATTTGCTGTGCTCTTATTAACCTTTTAATTTAAATGTTGTATTAATACAAAACGACACCAATCATATTTCTCGTTTCGTAAAAAAGATAGTCGAGTAAGAGAAAATTCTACATGCTTGTAATATTATGGGTATGGAATTAAATACGACAGTGGGTCCTCCGTACCCATGTACGGAGGACCCACATTATTAAACATTATTTAAATTTAACATCCCACATCCTGTACCGGACCTGTCTAAGAACCATTTCTTAGACAGGTCCGGTACAGGATGTGGGATGTTATAGACCGCGACTAGGCGTTATTAGAATAAAATTCAATGAAGTGAATATATTTTGCACAGACAACGGAAAGTATAAATTAAAAACCACTTTCAGAATGAACTGAATGTAGTCCGAATAGTACCTACATGTAGTAAATTAGTAAATTAATGTTCATTTTTACTTTCTATATGCCGCATAAACTGGCAAATAAAATAAAATCAATGTACATATCAAGAAATACAAGATGAGCACATATTTATTATAATACAAGCGATTTTGACTGTATATCAATCTGCCTATCCAGCGCAGTAGATAATAGTATACCAAAGTTTAACACCTTAATGAATCTAGAAATTTAACATCCAGTTACCTTTTCATAATAAAATATTATAAAGAGGTAAAGTTTGTGTGTTTGTGACGTTGTAGGGAGTAATCTCTGGATCTAATGAACGGATTTTAAAAATTCTTTCTGTGTTGCATAGTCCATTTATTGGGGAGCGTCATCGCCTATATAGTATCACGCTACGTCTAATAGGAATGGAGCAGTAATGAAATATGTTTAAAAAACGGACCCGTTTTTTTCGCCGGTCAGCTAGTTGTAAATAATGTTGTTACAATATTGTGCATAGGAATATTTCCGTCCGTTACAGAGTAATACTACGACTGTTCAATGAAGCTAGTGCGTCGTCCGTGAAAATATTTGGATCGTCTAAATCTGTGCTAAATGTCGTTTGGTGACTCAAATTCACGTTCGCACATCTTGTTATTTTGCATAACCGCATGTGTCTTCATTTCTTCTTGCTATTTTATTTCAGTAAATGAAAACGTAAACATTATGTCCATTAGTAAGGATAATAAAAGCCAAATAGGAAATGTATTGTTGTAATCTCGCTAATGGGGTTTAAAAATGTAATAAATTGAGAATTAATGTGAATAAAGAACATAAATTATATGTGCTTAATCTCAACTGTAATATTTTACAAGCAAAAGTAACTCGGTTAACGTCGGTAAGGTTACTGTATGTCTTACCTACTTATACACTAAACCTACTGAACTGATTTCAATGACGCTTGGTACAGTTATAACCTAACGTTTGTAATAAGGACAAAGGATAAAATATTACGATGCACAAAGCATTTATTTCTCAGAGATCTAAATCAAATGCAATAGGAACTAGTTGAATATAAACTTTCATTTTTGAATTCAGAATGGCCAAGAGCTCTCTCTGTTGTACCTTTCGGTAGAGTCTCAATTTATATCAATGTTTTGATCCTTTAATAAATCATGATATTGTAGAATCTTTTATTAATTACATTATACACTTCTCATCAAAAAAATCGAAACAGTTGCAAGTTTGTGTTTTGTAAGGATTATCTGAAAAATGTGTATATTTAGGATTATGTGTTGTATATCATTTAATAGGGAATTTAATGAGGTTTTCAAATAATAATTTTAATGTTCTAAATTCAAATTAAATTTTCAAAGATTTCGTATTTTGTTTAACAAGTCGTTTTTACCCTGTGCGTAGTTTGACGGAAATTGACAAAATTAGGCGCGTATATGAAAAAAAAAGCTGACAACGTTTATTTAATAACCCGTATCGCGCACTTAGAATTCCTCGCTCCTCTTATAACTGCGTCCACGCGATGTTTACCCGCAAAAACCGCCAAGACTGACTAAGTCCAGAATTCAGCAATGCCGCCAGGCATTGCTGAATTCTGGACTTAGTCAGGTTATTACGGCTGAAAGATTGCATCTAAGCTTGTCGTCTTTTCATAGAATCTGCAAACGCTATCAGGAGACTGGTTTGTTCACGCGCCGGTAGAGATCTGACAGAGAACAGGTTACTTCTGACCGAGTAGATCGATTTATAGTAAGACCTTTCTTACAAAGTCTAGGCCTTAATGTCTTTCAACCGCAGCAGCAGCTTCAAGATGAACCTATGGTGGCTGTAAATGACTCTACAATTAGAAGAAGGTTGAAGAAACGTGGACTTGTACCGTACAAGCCAGCAAATAGGGAGGAACTACCTGCAAATCATCGAAAAGCGCGCCTTAACTTTTCACGTAATTACTTAAATTGGTCATACATCTAGTGGAACAAGTTCCCCCTTTCTGATGAGTGCAAAATTGTATTGTACGGTAACGATGGAAGGACTAAGGTCTACAGAAGTGATGGAGAATGCTTTGCGCCATGCAGAATTAAAAGAAAAGGCCATCCATGGTGGAGGTTCATGGACTGTTTGAGGAGAAAATAGTGTAACGACAAGACAGAGTTTGTCTTTGTGTTTGGATCACGTCTGCCCTTACTTAACAGTCATAGGTACATCGAACAGTATCTTGAACCTCTTGTGATGCCCTATGCACATTTATTTGACCCCGGTTTGACATTTATGTACGAGGATGCTAGGGCAAACACCGCGAGCGTCGTAAGAGATTATGTTACTGAAGTCGATATCTTTATTATTGATTGGCCAGCAAGAAGCCCGGACATGAATCCGACTAAACATCTTTGAGATGAATAGAAATGACGAATTAGTGTTAGAAAACATGCTTCAAAAACACTTAGCCAGCTTTAAAATGCAATCCAAGAGGAATGGAATAGGACGCCACTATATTTGATCGTGACTCTCATCCTATCGATGAAGAACCGTACAGAAGCAGTAATGAGGGCTAGGAAAGGGTATACGATTTATTAAATAAACATTTCCTAGCTTTTTTTTATTTACGTGCGTCATTTTATCAGTTTACGTCAAAGTACGTACAGGGTAAAAACGACTTGTTAAACAAAATCCGAAATCTATGAAAATTTAATTTAAATTTAGAACATTTCCATTATTATTTAAAAACGTCATTAAATTCCCTATTAAATGACATATAACACATAATCCTAAATATACACATTTTTCAGATAATCCTTACAAAACACAAACTTGCACACCGTTTCGATTTTTTTGATGAGAAGTGTATATTCTTAGCCCTTATATTCTTGCATGATTAATAAAAACAAAGAATTGCTCTGAATCGTAAAGTAAGGACGAACACCTAGATAATACGGCAATATGATAACATACTTACGAGTACTATAACAAATATAAATTCTAGGAATTCAGCTTTATATAAAAAGTGGACATTGGTTTAAGGCAAGCTTTTGTCCGTGTTAGGCTTGTTACATACACTGAAATGAGTAAAAAGCGTGCCAATTATACCAACGCGTGCAAATCACACATTCACGATTTAATTTAATTTTATTGATTTTAATCAATTAAATTAAATTTAAAAAAAAATAAAAAAAATAAAAAAAAGATTACGACGTCCCCGGGCAATAACCACGTAATCGCAAAAATCAAATTTTACAGGAAAAAATATTTAGTGATTTTGAACCACATCTCTTTAACAAAACATTATTATACCATGTTCAATGTATCAAATGAAAGCTAATTTTTTAAAGAATCAATTTACAGTATTACAGTTACATTATATATTCAAAGGTTTATGTAATACATACAAGTAACTGTTACATAAAATGCTTTTATAACGTTTTAACAGTAATTGTATCTTACCGTTTAAAATAATAAAGATGAAGCCAGTAATATCAACTTACAAGATTATTGCGGTATTTTTTTCAAATTTAATAGTACAATAATGACTATTTACTGTGTTCTCTAACCAACTTTTTCAATGAACATAGAAATGGTAACGTTCTATTACTGGCTTATTGCCGTGAAATCTAAAGCGTCTCTAAACAGTAAATATCTAGTACTGCAATAAACTTTTTGTATTTTAACTGTATCTTATGTATACTGATATATTTTGACAAGTCTTTTTTGAAACAAAACTACACATAACCACAAAATTATGATTGTTATTTATATTATTTGATGTGTATTGGTTTTAAAAAAAAAAACCAATACACATCAAACATAATAATACAAACAGTCTTCTGTATTAGTTATAGTTAGTAAAATCAAATAAAAAATATAATATGGCATTAAAAATATGAAATTAAAATTGAATGTTGTCAATCTTCACTTAACTTACTTACTGAAGAAACGTCGGATACGTTTCTTCAGTAAGTAAGTTGCTAATATTATCTGAAGAATACGTCAGATGATTTGTAAAAAATATAGTAGTGTCTTGGAATTCCTCCACTATTGCACAAGGAATGTAAATCTGTATGGAGTGCATTGCTAATTGGAAAAGGTTGATGATAAGCCGGTTCTAGCGCAATATCTTCAATTGGTGAGCCTGGTTTAGATTTTCGTCCCCGTAGTCTAATTTGAGTTATGTGTTAGGTGTCTAACTCCAAATATTCTTTATCAAAATCGTATTTAAAATAAATCTTACCTGGTTGTGTAGGCGGTACATGAAATCAGATCAACGAATAACATTTCCATATGAGTTCCGACGCCAATGGATAGGAGTAACTAATTTTTTGATGTCTTAATCATCAGATTGCTCGATTTCTGTTATGGTGTACTATTCCTACAGTTGTGTACCTATTTTTATTCTCCCCGTAGCACACATCACAGTAGTTCGATATTGTAATTAATTATTTTAACAACAAACTACCAATTTCTATACAGCTTTTTTTGCCACATTCTAATGCCATACATAGCAGTACTCTATACTATATTTACTCATAATATGAGTAAAAAAGGGTACCCATATTATGGGTATCAAATAAAAGATCCCATCGAGAATAATTTGAAAAATATTTTAACATGTCGAAATAGTTTTTTTATACTCTTCTGCAATATGGGTATATCAAATGAAACGGTTTGCCGAGAAATTTGAGATGTTAGAAGATATTTACACCTGTTAATTATCGGATGCGATCCAAAAGTTAAGTTAACTCGACACCCTACTGACAAAATCACGGTCGTCAATTTGCGTTAGGTTAATAATACTCTCCGACAACCTAAGGACGACAAGGTTTTATTACTGAAGGCCGGCGCAGAACTCGTTCTAGGCTCATTAGAATTACAGACCCATGACTCTCTCTTCTGCCTAACGTCTACAAATCGTACCTGAAAGTTATCACGAAAGGTCTCGAACGCAGACTGGATGACTTCCAGCCTTCCGAACAAGCCGGTTCGGTAAAAAAACTATACTATATAATATACCACAAGCATACGCTGCGGCAGGTTATACAAAAATATTATACCTCTTTCGTGCTTTATAAAGACTTCCTGAGGATGTTGCAGATAGCTAACACGACTAGGAACTCGCGAAACACATCCTCTACGTGAATCCGAGTGGAAATCTAACAGGGACTCATCTGTAAACACCATTACCGAACTGGTGTTCTGGTGAACAGCTTATCTTTCCAGAGCAAATGTTTACGAGCCCACTATAGTCGTCTCTTTTGCAATAAATACTCCTCTCAGTAGCCGCAGGCAGGAGCATGCCTAGCCTACTACTCTGAACATTTCCTCTCTGATTAAAAAGCGCCGCTGCTTGATGCACACAATAACATTTTATCATATCAGCCAAACCTTACGGATCAGAGACGTGGTCGCTAACTATGAGCCTTCTCGAAAGGCTCATGGTTAGCAATTGTTAGTTTACCTGCGTGATTAAATCAGAAATGAGGAGATCCGCAAGAGAACCAAAGTGACCGACATAGCGCTCAAAATTGCCCGGCCTACAGCTGTTGGAGCAGAAAGGTTCTGGCGTGGCGACCGCGTACTGAAAGCGCAGGATGGGGAGACCACTCACACGGTAGACCGACGACCTAATTAGGACGGCGGGAAACCGATGGATGAGGGAGGCACAGGACCGCACAAGGTGGCAATAAGTGGAGGAGGCCTATGCCCAGCAGTGGACGATAACATTTAATCGAAATTGTTTTATAACAATTAAGTTTAATAACTTAGACATGAAAAAAAAACAGTCTACTTGGGTCATTATACCGCGTAAATCTTTTGTATATAGTTTTTTTTTTAATTTAAATTTAGAATCGTTAATAAAGTTTAACATAATAAGATTTTTCATCAAAATAATTTTCAAATCGCCTACGTAATGTGCGATACAGGTCAAAAAGTGTTTGTGATGAGCCAGTACAAACGTTTTATCGTGTATTTTAATTCGTATAAATACTGCTACCAACCATTACCGAAAACATCTGCCTCATATTTCACGGCAATAAACTTGTAATCGCGGTAACCAAAACTTTACAAGAATTATTTTCCAGTATTACTATAATACCAAATAACAGTTATAAAATTTATAAAGTTATATTGTATTAATTGATTTTTGCCGTATAAAAATGCGATGAAAGTTCCATGCAATAAAACTGTCATTGATCATATTTTCGTAATTAACCGCAGAAAAAATCTATAAAAAATTACATACATGAGTTCTAACCCACAGATGCTAAATATAAAATAAAAAAAAAATCCAGTAATATACTATTACTGGGTTATTGCCCGGGGACGTCGATTATTTAATAAAATTAAATCAAAGCCAAAAGTAATGTGCATTAAAAACTGAACTCTACTTACATTATTTTATATACCCTACGAACAATCTAAGTAGCTTGATAAAGACATTGAACCTAGAAAGTTAATTGAGCTACTTGCTTGAAGCTGTATTAATCTTTATTACTAATGCTCGTAACGCTTTGTTATACCTATTGAACTTGGAGTTATGCTTATTGTAGTAATATTCTAACCTAAAAAAAACATTAAACTGTGGATTTCGTTTCGTTTATTTTATTTTATTAAAAACTGACGTCGCGTCGTCGATCTGTAATGAAAAGTTAAAGCAAAACGACAATTTAATTAAACGCTTAAAATTATTTTTTTGGAAAAATCAATTATCATTTAAAATTAAGTTGATAAAGTTGACTTTGCCTTGACACAATAATTTGAACGATACTTTTAATTAACACAACTTTTAAAACAATTGAAAAACATTTGTCGTTAATTGAAACATTAGGTACAAATAAATAACAAGCCGTCGATGTCATGAAAGGTCGGTAATAACCTCTATCTAAATTATCAATCACCGTCAATTAAATTGTCCAATCCCGAGCACGGGCTAACGCGGGGGCAATAACGGTGGCATTTCAATTAACATCCCAGACAACTATATAATATTATTCAGTAACTAATTAACTTATCCTTGCTTCATCGTAATCATAACAGCCGATCAAGTGCAGGGACGGCCCTCCTCCCTTGAAGAAGGGATTGGCCTACTAATACCACGCTGACCAGACGGATTGGTATAGGGTTTAATTACAAGTTTTCCTTCTTTTTATTTCGTAAAGATAATATTCACGGATAGTCCCTTTGTCGGTTTATAAGACACCTATGGCATAAGATGGGGTGGTGACATATTGTATTCTTACTCCGTCACTACTCGGAGAATATCCTTGCGCACATGATCGATTTAATCTTAGTACTAAATATACCAAAACAAAGGGAAGTAGCCTCGTAGCAAGAGTTAATACCGCATCTAATGGTGCGTGCTCTTTTTTTAATGTTTTTTATTGACGAGAATATGGCTTTGTGTCTAGTGTCTGTCAGCCAAGTCGATGTTTCTATATAAGTGTATTCATAAAGAATAGTTAGTTTGTTTACTATAAATATCTAGTTTTCATAGAAGATATAAGTTTTGCTTAGTTTGCGACTAGATAGCGTTTTGTTAGTGAATGTGGAATATAATATCTTAGACGTTTGAATTGGAAACGTTTGCGAAAATTCCGGACAATCAAAGGAATTGTCATATCGGCTATCTTCGTGAATCTTCGAATTTACATGTAAAATCACGTTGATTTGTGGATCTAAATAAAACTTTGTCAACGTTGGCATAAGTCTTAAGTATATTTAGGAAAGAATGAATTAAGAAATGTCTGAAATGAAATATCCTCTACTTTTTTTCAAATGTATGCCGTTTGTGGTGTCCACATAAATATTTACCAACTTCATTATATCGATACTGATTTATTATAAATCATAAGCGTTTGTTTAATTGGTAAAATGCTCTAATCCCAGGAAATACTGGTTTAGTTGGAACCAGTAATCAGGAAAAATCTTTTTTTGTATTATACCTACTTAGTTCATTTATGTAAAATGTAGGATCTTTTTTTTAACTTGATAAAGTTGAAAGGACCAGCCAATGATGAGTGTGAGTTGAATTGTGTTTCGAAATGACCTAAACTCAAACTCACAATCCGTATTCCACCTTTGTGTACAATCTTTTATCATTTAATGAATCCTGACAAATGTAATGTGAGCACGTACACCCGTAAACCTGTTCCTATTGTATTTAATTATAAGCTTTTGGACACCTCGTTAGCTAGGCTGAGTGCAGTAAGGGATCTCGGGGTAACATTTGACTCTAAACTTCTGTTTGATGTGCACATAGACAACATAGTAAAACGTGCATCGCGCTCGCTAGGTTTCATTTTTCGAATCTGTGCAGATTTTAACGAAATCAAAACTATTAAAATCTTGTACTGTTCCTTCGTTCGCAGCCACCTTGAATATGCGTCTCAAGTCTGGAATCCTATTTATAACATCTACATAGATCGCTTAGAGGCTATACAGAGAAAGTTTCTGAGATACATTCAATATCGATCTCATTGCTACTTACCTAACTATAACAGTAGGTGCAAAAAATTTCATTTGCTACCGCTGCAGGAAAGAAGAAAGGTCGCAGACATTTCATTACTATCAAGCGTCGCGAACGGGTCCTTGGATGTAAGCGAATTGGTGAGTAAAATGGGGCTGCGAGTACCATCTGCGTTTCTACGGAAACCCCAGTTGCTGCATACACCAACAGCGAGCACAACTTATAGACAAAATTCATTTGTTATTAGAGCGAGTCGTACGTTTAACGCGGCATGCCGGAGTGTTGATTTAGATTTATTCGCGGACAGTAACAGACAACTTAAGAGAACGCTATGTACTACCTTCTTTGGTAAAGATATTTATATTGCATAATTATGTATATTTTCCTTCTTATTTCTACCTGTCTACTGCTGTATAACTTAAAACTCATAATTTCTAGTATTAAAAGTCTACCTTCATCTATTATTATTTTATATACCTACTTAAATTTACTCATTCTGTTATCTGTGGAAACTTTTAATTGGCCTTCATTTTTATGTTCTATCCTGTATATTGTATCTACTAGCTGTAAGTTTTCCTAAAATTGTAAAATAAAATAAAATAAAATAAAATAAATTAAGTTCAAAATAAAACTCAAGTCGCTGTGGACACGGTACTTCAACAAAACGTATTGCGAATACGTGAAAAGCTTGGCAATGTTTTGTGATTTTTTAAAGGTGCACTAAAGATTTACAACTGAACGAATGGCGCATTATACTGCACCAGTTAACACAAAATACGTCATTTGTTATTTACTTTATTAACAGCTGTCAGAATTTTTAAATATGCGTCGACAGCCATTTCGAAATGCATTGAAATAAATTAAGTTGAAAATAAAATCATAAGGAAGAGATTTTATATAAAAGTTATTGATATGATTTCTTGCAATTTATACTAAGTGTGTTTTGCTTGAATATACTTTAGTTTATGTTTTAGTAATAAATGAAATGATTATAACGCCAGCTTTCCATAACATCCTGTGTAGTAAAAGACGACGAAAGAAAAAGTACCTAATTATCACTGGAAAATAAGAACGACATTTCATGCAAAAACCTGTACCATTTCAACTAATATTATAGTGTTCATCCTGTGTTTACGTTGAAAAAAATATATGCGTAGATTTTCGTAGTTGTTTTTATGGCTAGTACAGAATGAGATGAGGTGGTGACACTATTTATTTTAAATCCGTAACACTAGATAAATGATTTTCCGTTATCCTACTTTGATCCTTGCAATTTTCAAGCATTTGATGAATTGGATACAACACCATCTTAACGCCTATACACAGGTACATTATAAACAGGTAAACTTTTTGATGATTTATTTTATAAATAACTCTTTATAAAATGGTCTCGTCAGATAACGCTACCAATGAACTTCGTTTCAGCATCAACACTTCTGGTTTATGTATAAAGGAACAAAACAAACAACTCTGAATAAACGCATTCCTTGTTGATATAAGCAAACCTTTTCAGTAATTCCCTAAATATATCTCAAACGGTAACAGGTCAAATTCTACAGCTTTCAATTTTAGTATCAATGACGTAGGCTACCTACGTACTGTTTTCAATCGTTACGTTCATAGCCTGTTACTTTTGTAATAGACATGTTTTGTTTTGCAACTGCAAAAATACTGATCATTTTATATTGACATTAGCGTCATGTCTTGCTGCAAATAACAAAAGGTTTGCACCTTTTATGTTCGGGAATCAACCAGTGGGATGGGATGTACCTACATCCTATGCATACCTGTGGCCAGACTGGTTAAGTGATGGTAAGGAAGAAAAGCAATTCCTTGCCATTGTATTACTCCTTTACAAAAAGGGGCTTTAAAAGCAAAAGGATGAGCTTGGGCCGCACATACTATTGGTAGAAGTAGGTAAACTTTTTGGTCAAGTCTCCTTTCTCTAACCAAGAAAGTATCTCTTACGATAACTTCAGAATGGGATAGGGTGGCTGTAGCTGGTCCCTACAAAGATCGCGAAAAGGCAATACGAATACAAGTAAGAACATTTTTGGATATAGGAAAAAACATATTCAGTGAGTATTGTAAGAGAGTACCTACGTGATAAATTATACAATATTGGTGACAAAAGAATTTTCTATAAAAAACATTTTCCCTCTTGGAATAACGTTTAAGTCACAATGGTGATGTGTTTATTTATCTGTTTGTATAGGAAATATATTTATACAGGTTTAAATCTTTTGCTTTTCAGATAGGAACCTTTTTAGTCAAGAGATCGTTTAAATATTGATTGACGTTTATGAGGCTTTTGTGTCTTAAAATAAAACACGTAGACTCAAAGTACCATGACGTCTTCAACCTGATTCTTTGCTTGTGTGTTTCTCTTTTTGTTCAATTACCTAAAAGACACTATTTGTTAAGTAAAACCCTAGTCTCTACTTAGCTACAATAGGACTATTACTTTGTTTGTCGTGACAGCCCATTTAACAGGTCTAAAAACCGAGCCTTATCCAATAACATGATTTAGAAATGCATCAGAGATGGGTTGGTATTGGTGTTTATGTTAAATTTTACTTTATTTATGTTTCTAGTGATTACGAGATCTGCGAACTACTTATGGGCTAAAAAATTCGTTATTATTCAAGGAAATCATTCCAGAAGTGCTAAAAATATTTGCAAGCATTTCAATTTTAAAATTAAAAGTTAGAACAGCTGATCTGGTATTAAGGTTACATTCCATCGATACAACAGTCGTGACAATTTCCTTATCGTCTAAACAGTAAACATTTTCAATAACTAAAGTTCATCCCAAAACTTAACCGTTTAAAGGTTCATACATTTCTACATGCCATATATTTTCCACGTGGCTAATCACACGAGTCATCCAGGAGATAATTTGACGTGTCAGGGTCCCAACAAAGAGAGAATGTCAAAGAGCCCGCAGGCGCGCCGGAAACGATTTGACTACGGAAGTGACGTCACGAGGGGAATCGCGGCTTGTACACTCATACAAATATTTTATTTAGTACGCGTTTTGCGTGATTTATTTTATTGACATTGAGTTTTGATTTTGTGTTTAGTCACTTATTTTAAGGTAAAACGTTGTTTTATGTTCGTACAAATGGATAATACTTTTTAAATGACTATGCGAAATAATATTTTTGAACTTGGTCAAGACTGATATTATAGATAAAACAATAAAATTATTATGAAAATATATTGTTTATGTTGATTCTTATCAATTATAAAGTACCTAATCTCTGAGTTATTCATGTAAACGAGACCGCGGAAATAGTTATTATAAATGATACCAACGCTCTGGTTTTAGATTATATTTTCAATTAATTAAATATTGCATTGATCAGTATACGATGACATTTCACCAAACATAAATATTATTATAAATTATTTACGAAATAACTGTTTAAAAACTGAGAAAATGTTAATGTACTTTGGCTACAAAACATACTCAGTTGCTATGTTAAAATTACATAGGGCATCTTTCTAACCACATTTTCTACATATCGTTGATAGAAGCTTCCTTCACAAATTACTAATCTTTTTTAAGATCCACGCCATCTATACGTTGAATCTTGAACTACAGCTTAAAGTTCCGTTAATCCTCACGAGATGGCTCTAGTTATCTGTATGTCGCGTGAAAGTTTTTAGATCGATGACAAAGCGCTAACAATAAGAAATTCGGTCATGTTTCCCTTTTCAGTCACTTGACAGTGATTTGGCAGTCAACGAAGACTATTATTATATCTTATAAATTGTATTAAATTATTATTTGTTGCTTTTGACCTCTTTAATTTAAAATAGTGGTGCCAAAGGTTTTTCTCTTGTTTCTTGAAATGGAGACGAGACAATTAGGTCAATCTCCTGATGAGCAGATGAAAAAAAGAAGTCAATGTCGATATAAATAAAAAGCTCAAAGTGCCGCACTGCTCTTATCACCCAAAAACAAGAGTTTAGACAAGTTATATCCTAGCTACCGTACCCTTGCCCTAATACATTGAAAAATATTGCAGACCATTAGACGGCTGGAGGTACCTAGACCAACAGGACACTTTAATACAAACCCTAAAAAGCCAAGCTTTTCTAATCAAATAATATAAGGAATAAACAGGTATAATAAATATTGAAATACTCGTATGTTTCTTAAAATTCAAATTCGTGTACCTACTACTAGTTCAATACAAAACTAATATTCTCAACGTAATAAATGTTAAACAGTCACAGTTTGACTTGTATCACGAGAACACAATGGAGTTTTCGATTAGGAGAACTCGTCTGTTATTCGGCAGTACCTAGGTACGCGCCAGAATAATGAGGTTCCATACGTGTATGAACAAACACAAGTTTACATATTATTCATATCTCACATCCAACCATTATTATGTTGATATATTTTGATTTGCATTTATAGTAGCTACGTTTTAGATTTAATGTGTTTTTGACGCTGTTTTATTTTGAAATGATTTCATGTTGATTAGTATTTTGATTAGCAATTGTTATCGATATCTACGATAATTGTATGTTGTTATCAAATTGATTACATAAGTTAATCAAAAGAACTGCATAGCTACTGAATTAAAATCCTTATAAAATATAATTTCTGGAAGTAGTAGACGATACTCTTACCTTAAAGGTTTGTCTTAATGTTGTCCATTGCTTATCATTTTATTTATTTATCCATATATTCTGCCCGATTACTGAATGAGATGACTTATTACTCGTCATCTAAGTGTAACAATTTGCAGGAAAATTCAAATCAAGCCAGGATGGTATGATAATGTCAATATTATTGGAATTACTAGGGGATGCAAGTACCTACAGTGATGTAATAAATTACTGGTGGGAATACTGCAAATAAAATGATGAAGCCAAGGTTTTAAGGAATATCCATGCAGACTGTTTCGCACTTCAAATATTGTTTAATATGAAACCTGAATTTCCATTGTATAATTATAATAATATATTGTTTTAATAACAATAATGTTACACTGTGCTACAATAACAAACTCGGTGTCATTCGTATGACTCTTATTCGTAATACCAATGTCTGTTATTGATTTCCAAGGAGATGGAAAGACGAAGCGAATGAACCTTCGTACTTGTTGCTCTTTTGTTTCTACTTCAACTTGTCTGGGTCAAATATTATTTTATTCTATGAAATTTTCTCTATGAGTGTTGGAATTTTAAAGCCCTTTATATTTTATTTAATGGTTTTTTAATATTCAGAAATCAAAATTACCGAAGATAAGTTATACCTACCTAACTTATTTAGTAATATATTACAGAATATATTCAGAGAATAACCCCTGGTTTCCGAATGACTGATCAAGTAAAAATCAACAATCTAAAATGATAGTTGACACGAGTTTTGACACTAGATTTGTTGCTTTTTACTAGATCAGTCATTCGCTTACCGGGGGTAAATAAAGCTCATAGATAATAATTAATCACTCACTGATTTTTTACAGATATCAGGTTTTTCATTTGACTTAAAGAAATAAATAGCAATTCATACTGGCTAGACGTCTGCACAGATTGTTTTTGAAATAGTAGTATCTTACAGCAATGATATTACTTAGTCTTAATTTTACTATGAACTATAAATGTTTGTCTGCCTATTGATATATTAGGAGGCTATGGTTTTATTTGGCAGATTTGCTGAATCCCTGCATTAGCAATGGCGCTTAAAAGGTCTATATTTTTGTCAAAGAAGACATACTATTTTCTCATGGTTTTATAACACATTTTATGTAAACATTTTTAGCAGATCTACAGTAAAAAGATAACAAAATACTTATTAGAATTTGTAATATTCGAAAAACATCTTGCAAGTTTATAGTCGAGATAAAAGGTTACTCAATCCTCGTAGAAAAGTTCGGAAATAATCTGGCTCTTAGTCAGATCTGATTGTGGAAGTACTCTTGAAAATGTACATTCCATTTTCCTCCCTATTCCAGTTTGTGTCGAAGCTAAAAGGGCCAAGGTCAAACCCTTCGCTTATCCGATAGATTCGATATCTCGTTATGTTTCTCTAAAATCATATGACTGTCGTACACCATTACAGTAAAAGGATCTTATGACATGTTTTACGAAAAAAGGAAAAGAGAACGTTCATGACAAAACCGCAAAATCGGGTTTTTTAACGTTTGTCATCTAACCTTAGGCAATCAATGATTAAGTCACTACTTGGTACTACATTCTATTAAATTGCTTCTACAGTCTATTTAACCGATGGTACTCAGTTTTTTTACCTATTTTAACTGTATTAATTGATATAAGATCAACAACAAGAACCTGGAATTCAAAGAAGTAAATACGACTAACATTTCTGACTGATATATTGACCTCTACTGCTTATGAAACATCCTGCTGCATTAAGTACAGGATTGTAATCCGTGTGGCCTACAGCTTCTTTATTATGATTGTGATTGATGCATTGTCGCTAAGTAACTGTATGAATGATGTGCAGATGACGACAGTAACCGAGTACATTTAAACTTTTAGTCAAATTTTAGATTAAATCATTAATACTTCCAGGCTACCTTAATTTGGCGTCTAAATATTTGGAATTTAATTAAATTGGAATACTAAGAATTTCAATGTAACTTTACTATTATGCTATCACATTTTACTATAATAACTGTCAAATCTTCTATCTCTTACATACAAATTAACGGTCACCTATCTTTAGAGTGAACACGCCAGTAATCTTTAATCACAATTCCAAACTAAGCCGACCTAGTCCCACTAAACAGCATCATACCTCTAAAACAATATGAAAGCTCTACGTATATCTTACCAAATAAACAATCATTCAATTTACCGGCTCGTGTATTCTTGTCAGTATGTAGACACCTCATTTATTCAACTTAGACGAAATAAGCCTCGCTCATACATCCTTATATCCACGTTAAAAGAAATAGGTACAATATATTCTCCTCACCAGTAGACAGATATTCATCCTCACAATCATTATGTTGCAAATTGTCTGTAATAGCTGTATGGAGGAAGTTGATTATTCTCTAGTGCATCATAGTTGCAAGTTGACCTTCCAGTTTCATTTGTTAACTATGAGCTGGACTTGTTGCGTTAAGCCTCTTATGCCTACCTCTCTTTGTATAGCTTAACAATACGTTTTTGTTAGTTATAGTAGTATATATAATTTTTAAATATACTACGAGTATAACATTGCATTTAACTTCTTTATCTTAAGAGATGTTTTAATACTTCTTTTGTAAAAAAAGAAATGTTTAATTGTAGTCATAATATTTTGTCTGACGAGCGTCAAATGCTGTAAGACATTCATCTTGTCCGATTGTGCTACTTTCTGCCACGGTTACCAAATCGCCTGATTTTTGTTAGTCTACCTTACGCCTAATGGAATAGAAGCCTTCCATTCCATCGGTAATTAAACTTTTATATTTTCTCTACTACACACATTTTCTACTGCTATACCTACAACAGGATAGGTATAAGTTATGCAAAGACAATCTGCTATGTTAATTTTATTAATTAGATTATTCAGTTGCTTAAAGAACATAAATATCGCGTCTAAGTCAGTTGTATTAATTGCCATAAGGTTCATAACTAAGTACGCGTAAATACCCCATTGCAGGGACGTAACTCGTTTAGCACGAAGAAAAACTTATCCCAATATACCAGGCTGTCAAAAGCTAGGCCTGCTCCAAATATTTCCAATTATATTTTCCGCCAACCTTGCACAGTCTTGTGCGTTTAAGTTTACGTGTATAATATAGTATTCCAATATAAGATCCTTTATTATTGTAGGTAATACTATACCCCCTTACTTTTTTTTTTAGCGAGATTTTTATTACGAAAACCAACCTTATACCAAACAACGTAAGAGTTTAAGCTAATTAATTAATTGACTAAAATTTAATAGGTGTTTATGAGTAAGGGGGATAGTATGTATCCTAAGAACGCAATTTAGTAATTGAATAGCATAACGTTCTCTTGAACAGGTATTACCGACATCGACAATCGAATAAACCCCGCTTTTGCGTAAATTTAATCCCGATCAAGATTTAAAGGGCAATATACGGGTTCAAAATATCGATGTTGACGTACAAATAATTAATCGATACATCGAAACAGGAAGAGGGTTAACTAATTGGTTTAAAATTGTATTAAAATGTTATTAATTTTATCCCATAAAATGTAAAACGGTTGTTACGAGTATACCAGGGAAAGTGTAAATATTTAAATACATACAAAGATTTCTTTTTACTATTAAAACGGTATTCTTTATTTAAAAAGATGTGTTTCCGAATTGACTTTTATCCAATTTTGATGAAAGGTTTTTATTTAAGCAATTGCGATCAATGTGAATCATTGAATAATTGCTTAAGCATAGATTGGATTGGATTCAAATCTTCAATAAGTTGTTGCATGAAGAAGACATCCCACAAGAATGGTGTACTAGCTCGCTAGTACCCATCTTCAAAAATAAAGGGGATGTCCAGGATTGTAACAACTATAGAGGAATTAAGCTCATGTCACATACTATGAAAGTATGGGAAAAGGTGATAGAGAAAAGATTGAGAGAAGAGAGTGAGATTACTGAGAACCAGTTTGGTTTCATGCCAGGTCGAGGTACAACGGACGCCATATTTGCACTCCGCCAATTGTGCGAGAAGTACAGACGTGTTCACAAGAACTTGCACATGGTGTTCATTGACCTCGAAAAAGCGTATGATAGGGTGCCTCGGGAAGTGTTGTGGTGGGCCATGAAAGAGAAAGGTGTACCTGGGAAGTATGTGGAGTTAATTCGTGCTATGTACAGGCAAGCCAGTACATACGTCCGATCGTCTGCTGGCAACTCCGACCAGTTCAGTGTAGGGGTAGGCTTGCACCAAGGGTCGGCTTTAAGTCCTTACCTCTTCCTACTGATTATGGACGCCTTGACGGCGGGCATACAGGAAGAGGCACCCTGGTGCATGCTGTTTGCCGATGACATTGTTCTGATTGGGGAGGATGGACCTGAGATCCAGAGCAGATTGGAGCGTTGGCAACAGAAACTGGAGAGTGTTGGCTTGAAAATCAGCAGAACCAAGACAGAATGCATGTTCTGCGATTTCGGCGGTCTCTTCAGTCCTGAAGTCATAGCGCTTAATGGCGTGCGACTTCCAGTCTGCTCCGACTTCCGGTATCTCGGTTCTTGCATCCAAAGCGATGGCGAAGTAGATCGGGCTGTCAAGCACCGAATTAACATAGGATGGATGAAATGGCGGCAGGTCACGGGAACCATTTGTGACCCCCACATTCCCCTTAAATTTAAGGGGAAGATCTATAAGACCATGATCAGACCTGCCGTCCTGTATGGATCAGAGAGTTGGGCCACAAAAGGGATGAATGAAAGACAATTGCATGTAGCAGAGATGAGAATGTTAAGAGGAATGTGTGGTGTTACGAGAGCGGATAGAGTAAGAAATGAGTATGTAAGAGGAAGTTTGAAAGTGGCACCGGTAGCAGAAAAACTACGTGGCAACCGGCTATCATGGTATGGGCATGTTATGCGGCGGAATGAGAATCATGTGGTAAGAAAGGTGTTGAACATGTATGTGGATGTATATAGGGGAAGAGGACGACCAAAGAAACGATGGATGGATTGTGTGAAAGACGATATGGCTGCGAAGAGTGTGATTTGTGATATGACGTCTGATAGGAAAGAATGGAAGAAGAAGACATGCTGCGCCGACCCCAAATAAAAAAAAAAAAAAATTGGGATAAGGGCAGGGGAATGATGATGATATTGGATTGGATAATGGCATAAGTGTTTTAAAATCGGTTTTAACGCGCCGACTGTTTAAAATTAGTCGGTGTTTTAATAAGTTTTTTTTTAATTTATTCTTTATTGCACAATGGCGGTCTTAATGGGTTAAGGCATTGTCTACCAGCCTACCTTTGGGTGATGCAGAGAAAATGAAATGGTAGGTAGGTGCAGGAAGTTGACTTTAAAAAAATAAAGAATTATTACCTATATAATATTATTATGATTAACAAAACATCACTAAATCATCTGTAATAATAGGTAGCCTTACTCCAGTATTTATTATTCACACACTAAAATAAAAAAAGGCAAAGCAAAAACTTTCTTTATGCAAAATTCAATAGGTCGCAAATCGCAGCCTTCACATAACTTGGTTTAAGGAGATGTTATATGGCATGTACCCGGGTAATAATTTACCCGGACCTTCAGACGGTGATTTACAGAGCTCCTCTGAGTACGTGACAATAATTACAGTGTTGTGTTGTACTTGATTGTGCAAGGAACATTAACATTTCACAGAAACACTTACAAATATGACCCGGCTTTGATGTAAACCTCCCTTAATATGGAAATAGAATGTGTTGACAATGTGTGTTGTTATTTTCGCTGTCACATAACTTTTGGCTTAGTTCTTCGTGTGTTTATAGAATACTAGCTTTTGCCCGCGGCTTCGCTCGCGTTCAATTCGGGGTAGCACTGTTCTCCTTTCCTGGACACAAAAGAAAAAAAAAGTAGCTTATGTTACTCTCCATCGTTTCAACTATCTCCACTTAAACTTCTCCATTTTACCGTGAAAGAAAGACATACAGACACACTTTCCCATTTATAATATTAGTATGGATGGGTCGCAATGTCATCTCTTTTTAAGACTTGATATTGTAAAAGTTGACAATGTTGTAATGAACAAAAATATTATGTATACTGTCTTGCCAGCATTATAGGCCATGTTACAGTGAATATTTATTACCTTCTTTGTATTATAGAAAGCCTGTCCCTGGGACATTGTAACTTTAACAAAATATCGCAATTTAATAGTCGCACTAAAACATATAAAATCATAGCATGTCATCAATACGGTGTAGAGACGATGGGTGGAGAGGTTAGGTATATATTGTAGTGTGGCCCTTCATTTGTCAGGTCAGAATCAGGTAGTTATAAAAGGTGCTAGAAAGGCCAAAAATAATATAAATTTGTTAATGAACTCTATTACATTTAATATAAGCTAAAATAATCTAGTAACATATTAAATTTGTATTATCTATGGCTGATAGTAGGGTTAGTGGTCTGTTAGATTTATGTAGGGTCGAGTAGACGCAAGTGCGTTATGTAACGTGTTGTGGTACTAATTAATAAACCCTAAACCTTAATAAAACACGAAACTAATTTAAATGTTGTAAATCATTGTAGCTAAGTAAATTACATTTACATAAATGTTATAGAAAATATTTTGGTATAATAATAATATGGACGAGGGTAAATGAGGGTGGTTTTAGAATTTGACAATTATGCAGAGGTCTTTGGTACCTAGTCAGACATACTTTAGATGAGTTGAGGTGGTGCAACCTTGTATTATTAGGCGATCACCAGCCGAATGACTTTTTATTATTATATGTTTTAAAGGTTGCAAAAAAACACAATGATTTCAAAATGTAAAACAATTAGTTAATGAAAATGATTTGGTTCCAAAGAGTAAAATAACGTGCTGTAATCGAAATCATTAACATTTTTAAGTACAATGTTATATGCTAGGCTACGCTAAAGAAACTTAGATTCCGTTCAGAGATAGATTTAACCCCTTTTGATTTCGACTGACACGATTGAACACGTATTTGCTAGGTATTGACTATTTTTCTATTATCATGCTTCACTGCTGAATCAATCATAAAGTACAATGTTCCGTGAAAATGTTTTTCTGATGTGTAGATGTGTAGGAAATTTTGTTAAGCATATTTATAGTGAACTAGAAAATATCAAAATTTAGACCTTATAATATTTGCTTGAATAGTTTAAACAACTCTTATTTGTAACTCGTTTCTTAGTATGTACTCATCTGGACACCAAATATAAAAAGTGTTATTTTTTTCTAGATTTTACATTTGTGTCTGTGTGTCTTTACAAAAAAAGTATAATGAGTATGTTTATCAGATCTCGTACACAGCAAATGCTTTCTTGACTATGGGAATTTAAAGTAAAGTTTACTGAAGTAAATAAACCAATACTTCTCCCAATATCACTAAACCAATTATAACCACTGTACCATCATTTCTATTAACAGTACTTGTAGTATAAAGTAGTATAATTAAATTCTATAAATTTGCGAATTTTGTCCAAAGAACATTACAGCGGCAGCGCCAGCGTTAAAATTAATTGTCATTTTGTTGATAAGGATCATGACGTACTTATTGGCTCAGCAAAGTAGGTACCTTAAGATCGTACTACATTGTGTTTAAATTTAAATCGTATTAAGTTGTTAGAGATTTGACCTTCTCCTGTGAAGAAAGGAAATCTTAACGTTACACACTAGCTGGGTTGATTGAAATAGGCTTTTAACACGTTCCCAGTGAAGTGTACCATATATGGTACATGTGCATTGTTTTACTATTGTGTCTGCTGGCGGCACTTGTAAAAGGGTTAAATTATGTTTTCCTTCTCATTTTTTTAGTTTATTTCCCTTAGTCATGAAGAACGGAGTAATCCCCCGAGTGGCCCATAACTTCTTCACATACAGATACAGTCATAAAATTGTATCATTATAAAAAGCCTTTCATCCATTCACGAACCTCCGAACCCCTTAATTGATTCATCTGTAACTGAATACCTCCTCGAAGTAATTGAAATGAATGCATTTTTTCATATTGATATACTGTAAAACCTATTTAAAAATCTCATAGAAACAGAGACTAGTAACATTGCTATGTCCTTCAGATCATAACTTACGTCATTGATATACAAATACTTACTATTGTTCCTAGAGCTACTCAATGACGTTATTATCATTATGATTTACATTTTATTACCTACAAGTTGCTATATTTTATTATCCTTTAAGCTTAGAGTCACGTTTTAATACAACTCTTTTACATATCAATTTCATTAAACGATAAACCCAATCCCATGTCACCATAGCACGATTTAATATCGCCTAACCGTATAATCTGCTAACAATATGACATTTCGTAGAATACATTTAATTTAGCCTGTCGGAATCATGGCTTTATGTAATATAAGTCATGTCTGTCGGAATTCAGCTCAAATGCCTCTACATCGAAATCGTAGTGCGGCCGTGGGAGAATCCGCAGCGGACAAGATTAATTAGACTTGCGGTTAAATTAATAACCGGTCGAGCACGCACCCTCGACGTACAGCGTCTTTAGGTTTAGACAAACACAATGGCTAATCAAGTTATTTTGTATTAAAAGAAAGTTATGTGAGTATTAAATATATTGTTTTGTAAAGTACCTACTTATTGAATTAAGTGGGAAGACTTTTGGTCTGCTATAAGTACCAATAAGTTTCGGTGCTATAGCATCCCGAAACTCTGGCATTAGATTTTTATTCTAAGAGAACTGCTGTATCTCAGTTAATTTTACAGGCATAAAATTAACGAACAGTGTAGTCCGCTAATGTTTGTCGCATTAGTTGATTGCAGGAATAACTACTTATCTTGCAAAGAAAAACGAATCTTCAACCTCTCGTATGTCTATCGATTATATCGTCGGCCGGCCATTAGTTCGTAGCCACGTAGCCATCGTATTGCGAAGCTTTAAAATGTATTTTTTTACATTTATACTTCACTTCTTTTGAATTACAGCCCTTAACCACTTTTAACAAATAGACTATCCCTAACTAGTACTTGTTCAATTGGAATCAATAATTCTAGGGGCAAGCGCATTCAAGCTAACAGAAAGCTGTATAGCTACACAAATCATTAGTACAGATGACTCTTAGCATGGATAACTGGTATAATAGCTTCATCAGTATGTTTGAAGTTATGATTTCTCGTCTTCTGAATACTTTATGTATGAGCTATGAACACCGTGGGTTACAATCGATAACTTCCCCTTTTTCAGGGACCCCAATACACTTGGGCAAAAGGACGTCATATAAAACTTTCTCACAGTGAAAAAGTAAAGATGACTTTGCAAGTTTTATACACAATAAACACGAGAAATAGAAAACAAATTAGAACGCCTTTCGAAGTCAAACTGTATGAGTCAATCGACAAAATTACATCGTTCGAGTCCCCGAATGGCATAAAACTTATTGTGAGTGTGTATAAAGCTTCTATTGAAGTTTTTCAAAATGATGTGTAATTACGTTGAAATGCTTCAAATAAAGTTACTCTGTATTGTTACCCTTTTACAGTTTAGTTTTCGTAAAATAAAAAACAAGAGTTACCTACGTAAAATGAAACTCTTTATGTTTTGGAGCGAGTAACGGCCACCAGTCAAACGCCATAAAAGAATTCTCCAAATACTACAAAGATTACTTTTGTTCTTTTTAGTTTGAACATTAAATAAAAGTTGTAAACGTGCTCTTTGATTTCTCTTTGTAGCTTAACGTAAAGCTGGTATTGAAATAGTAGAATCAGAGTGACCTCGGTTGACACGGCTCGCGTATTGGGATGCAAATTACATTATAACATTCAAGTGTCATGAATGAGATCTCGCCAACAGATGGCAATGACCCAAGGTCGTAAGAATTAACACTAGTTAATTTATTGTATAATATCATTTTCTGCAGACAAATTTTGTCTGATGACAGTGTAAGAACGCGAAAAGTTACTTGTCGGTCTTTCTGTCTTGAGGATGTAGTGAAAATATACCTAGAGAAGTTTAAGTTACATAATGATTGTCAAGTAAAAAAGAATTCAAAATAAACTTTATATACAATATCTCTATTCTATTTTTTTGTTGTTGATCAGGTTACTAATTTTCCTGCGTGGGATGTAACTCTCGATCTCTTGCGTGGTAGCACATTCGCTCAGCTCCACCTGTTCATATTTAGTATATTATATGCTGTGGCTATATACTCAAGTGCTCGTAAACCCAAAATGCTATCTCTTATTACATTAATGTAATACAGGTTAATCTCGCATAAGTTAAAAGATAAAACAAATTAGTAAAAAAGAAAGAAGATTTTTGTACGTGAGAGAGGTTTGTGCTAGAAAACTAATTTAAATTTCCATTATTCGCTAGCGACTGACATTAGCTTAAAACGACATTTTACGTTACGATGTAAATGAAATGCACTTATGAAATGAGTTTTATCAGAATAATAGTGCCATATTGAGATTGCCTATCAAAATAGAACAGTAAAAAGCGATAACGAAATTATTTTTTTATGAACCCCTAATGGACAGAGGACCTGTTGGCCATTTTGACGGCATCCGACTGGGTTTTATTGTTTTCTTTAGGGTTCTATTCTATTTTAAGTTTTTCTTCTTGTATAGGTATTTTTTCAAGTAGTATTTTGTTAGTCGACTTTTCCGTGTTTTCTTATCCGTGGTATTAACAAGGTATGGTGATATTGTAAAATGCTTTGCCGATAACCTTTTGGATAATCCGTAATTGAACACTTCTCATTCTGTATATTTATTCTCATTCTGTTTATTTTTTATAGCTATATGCATCTAGCATATAGCTATAAAAAATAAACCCTGCTTACCTTCTAAGTACTACATAACTAGACGAGATTTTTCGTTAGAAAACGTAAAAAAATTTCAACAATGCTTGAGCAGTCTTTCTTTTAGTCATATTTATAATGAAACTAACCTAAACCAAGCATTTAATCTTTTTCATGACGATATATGTTTATTTTTAAATTTATGCTTCCCACTTTATAATAAATGTGTTATGGTTAGGAAAGAGTGTGCTAGATAGATTACTAGAGGTATAAAATGTAGTTACAAAACAAAAAGACACTTACGTTTTGCATTTTATAAGAAGCGTACCGCTGAAAGTAAGGCTACCTTTCGCAATTACGCAAAGCTATTGAGACGGTGCATTAATAAGTCACAACAATTGAACAATAATAATTATTTGAAAAAATCTAAAAATATATGCAGAGCGTCCTGGAAGGTAATAAAAGAAAATTATAATGACAGCGTTGCTAATGAATTTATTAAAGAAATAAGAAATGGATCAAACATTCTAAAAAATCCGGGTGAAATAGCTGAGGCATTTAATACGTATTTGATAGATGATACAAACGTGCAAAAGGATAGTATTAAAAATACAAATAGTTTTTTCGGCAAAAAGTAGCATGGTTCTATTTAATTACGAAGATGTAGAGATAAAAAATATTATATTATCATTAAATAACACATGGTCAGTGGGATATGATGACATTCCCACCCACGTTATTAAGCAGTGTGTAAATGTCCTCGTCCCTATACTAAAATATGTAATTAACCTATCTTTCGAACAAGGTCAATTTCCAGACAGACTTAAAAAGTCAATAGTTAAACCTATGTATAAAAAAGGAGACAAATTAGAAATTACAAACTATAGGCCCATAACCCTTGTTCCGGTAATATCAAAAATATTCGAAAAGGCTATGAAAAAACGTCTTATGTCATATATAGATAAATTCCAATTACTTAACTCTGAACAATACGGATTCCAAAGAGGAAAATCGACTACTCTAGCAACTTTTAGCTTAGTAAATAATATACTTATTAATGTCGATAAAAATAAGCCTACAACTGTAATCTTTTTTGATATGTCAAAAGCATTTGACTTTGTCTGTCACAAAATTCTTTTAGAAAAACTAGACAACTACGGTGTAAGAGGACAAACTCTAAGTTGGCTTACTAGCTATCTACAAGACCGAGAACAGTGTGTACAAATAGCTTATTTAGATACTAAAGCAGTTGTAACAAAGGAACATTCAAATTATATCATAAATAGATCTGGTGTTCCACAAGGGAGTGAGCTTGGGCCTCTCTTATTCCTACTCTATATTAATGATTTACCCGATGTCACGCAACATAAATGTGTACTCTATGCTGATGACGTATCTATTATTTTGACGTATAAATCTGACATCGACATTAATAATACTATTAAATCTATAATTACATGGCTAAATGACAATAACTTACAAGTAAATTTGACAAAAACGCAATACATACAGTTTCAAAACTATCATACAATACCAATTCAAAGAACACTTCTCTATAACGATATAACAATAAATGAAACATCACATACAAAATTTTTAGGGATCGAAATTGACAAACATTGTAACTGGAAAAAACATACTGATACTGTAAGCAATAAAATAAATAGCTTCGTATACGTTTTAAATAGATTAAGATCTACGGCAACATTGCAGACGGTACTCTTAGCATACCATGGATATGTAAGTGCGATACTTAGGTATGGTCTAATTATATGGGGTAAGTGCTCTTGTTAACGAACGTTTTCGTCAACGGGTAACGGGCCGACGCGAAACGGTTACCTTTGTACATGATCCGCTAAATATTACGTGAACGCGTCCGTTGTTGTCGATATCAGTTCTATTTTTGTAGGGCGAAGAAATACACGTACGTTATGTCGAGTGCGAAGAAAAAGCTTTTGCTAGCCTACTATTTATTCAAAAAACAGCAGCTACAAAATAAAAGGAAGAAGCTGTGGGTTCATCCTATTTTATTAGAAAGAGAGTCTTATGGAGTATTCCATACTCTGATGGAGGATTTAAAGAAAGACGGAAGAAAGTTCTATAACTTCTTTCGAATGACTCATGACAGTTTTCGCAAATTATTAGAACTAGTGTATGATCAATTACGACGTGCAGACACTAATATGCGATTATCTATTACACCCGCTGAAAGATTGGCTGTTACCTTAAGGTATGTATGTATAATTCTCATATTTTAAAACTTCATAAAGAATTCTGACAAAGTGCGATGGAGTTATAAGTGTCTCTTACGATAATCCTAAAACACATACATACATAACTTCATGCCTATATCCCATTACTGGGGTAGGCAGAGACAACAGAACGCCACATGTCACGACCCAAACGTCTGTCGCCATCATTGGCTCCCCAGATATGGTTTTGTTTCGAGTTTTCCTTCTCTTTTGTAGGCATAGGTAATATTATTTCAAAACTAAATAGTAACAGGTTGCTACTAGCCCATCGCCTATGGGTTTCGAATTTGCCGTATCCCTTAATAGACTCTTACTATTTGCTTTGGAAGATTAGCAGCTGAAGCATTCTATGTTTTTCTTCCGCCTCCAGCCCAGCGCGGAAGCTCCTAAGAGATTTTTAAATAACAAGTCATTGTGGAAATGTGTAGGTAATTATTTATTCATCAACTGACTTCGAAAAATCAAAATCAAAATGGCTGTTTTCAGATACCGTGTCATCTAATTGATGAAAACATTGTGTATTTTCCGGTGTTTCTGGAATTGATACTTCATATTCACGCGCGCGATCATTTACATTATAATTTGTAGATGAAGCTGTAGCAGTACGATATCCCCTATATTGATTTTCGGGGTAAACCGAAGTATAAGCAGTTTGGGAATAACTTGGCGCAAGAGTCGAATTATAAACATAAGGGGATCGAGTTCTTTGACTTATGTTTCTCATCGCTTTTATAACCTCAAACTGAAATTCGACGATATCAGCGTCATTAAATTTTTCAATTGTTGGTGCGATTCCCTTGAAAAACGACATAATTCTACTGTTATCTTCCATTACGATAGAATCAACTAACCCCGAAATTTTCCTCTCAATATCATTCTCTGTGTCTTTTCTCTTCCTTTTTTTCGAGACTGTAACCTTTGGTACTTCATTTTCTTCTGTATTTGGAATATTCTCGTTTTCGGCAAGTGGCATATTTGATTCTGTCAGTCGATGACCCATAATTTTATTTAAGAACAGCATTTGTTCGTAAAATTTATATTTAGTGACCGATTTTGCACCTGAACCAGATTTGTACTCTTTCAGTTTTTTGGCACATCTCATCCAGTTATCTCTAGCTCCACTCCACTTTTTCATTACAAGTTTACCTGAAAAATAAAATGAATTGTTACAGATATTTAGCATCAGGAAATTCCTTCACGGATCTGCAATACACATTCAGAATTGGAATAAAAACTATAAGCTACATAGTTCGAGAAGTATGTACAACAATATGGTCTAAATTACGAGAAACCTACATGAAAATTCCATCCACAGAGGAGTGGAAAATGATAGCCAATAATTTTGAAAGTGCAGCGAACTTTCCTCTATGCTTAGGAGCAATAGACGGCAAACATATACGAGTCATAAAGCCTGAAAAAAGTGGATCTATGTTTCTTAACTATAAACACTTCTTTTCTATTGTATTGATGGCCGTGGTAGACGCAAATTATAATTTTATTTACATTGATGTTGGCGCATATGGAAAAGAGTGCGATTCAGCAGTATTTAAAGAAACACAATTTTGGAAAAATCTCATAGATAACAGATTAAGCATACCACTATCAACAAATAAACTAGGAGCGGACTTCGAACTACCTTATGTTTTTGTAGCTGACGAAGCATTCGCACTGCATGAACATGTACTTCGGCCGTTTGGTGGTCATCAACTTAATAACGTAAAAAAGATATTCAACTACCGATTGACAAGAGCGAGACGATATGTTGAATGTGCATTCGGTATATTGGCGAATAAATGGCGAATTTTGCATCGACCATTAAACGTATCACTGGACTTAGCAGTCGATATAGTAAAAACCTGTTGCTTGTTGCAAAATTTCATCCACAAAGAAGAAGGAATCATTAGTAACCCAGTTGGTGATAATTTGACCACCGATACCAACTTACCAGACGTACCTCGTTCAAATTGTTTTTAATTTAATTTGTTTTTAATTTAATTTGTTTTTAATCTAATTTGTTTTTTTTTTTGGCTTCGTTGCTATTTAATATAATCCGGTGTTACTTTCATAAGCATGCTGTGACACCTTCAAATGTTATGCATTCAATTTAAAAGTTATAATTTATATTTTAGTTGTAAGTTTATAATGTAATAACTACTGGTTGTCCTAATAAACAAAATAAAAAATAAATTCGGTAAGAGGTAGTTTGACAGCTAATATGATTCGCAATAAATTTGCAGATTATTTCATGTCATCTGAAGGGCAACTGCCGTGGCAAAATCAATATGTTTGAAACTCACATAATAAATATATATATTGAGTTTCCAATTTAAAAATAAAACATTGTTCACTTACCAAATTCGTTTTTTTCTTTATCCGATAATGTCTCAAAATCGTCATTTAGCATTACAAAGATTTCTTTCCATGCCGCAAAATTTGCTTGTTTATTTTTGTAATTTTCTATAGTCTTGTCCCACAACATAGGCCTATTCTGAACAAGGCTAATTAATAAATCCATATCAATGGTAAACTCCATATTCACAATGAGCAGCACAGGGTAGGTAGAAAGAAATATAAACGTGCGCACATCCGTCGTCGTCAACACACTTCTATGAAATGACGTAGTTCACTGCATCGGACAGTCCGCCGTCGCGCCGAGGGGCAACGTGCGCGCATCCGTTGAGTCACGTTGCAACGGGTATGAGCCCGTCGCGTTAACAAACAGTCACTCTAACTTATTGAACACTGCGCGTCGGCCCGTCGCCCGTTATAAAAATCGGGCCGTTGTCCGTTGTCGTTAACAAGAGCCCTAACTCTACTGATGTACAACGGGTATTTCTATCTCAAAAAAGATGCATCAGGGCTATTGTCGGTATTCCCCCGTTTGAATCTTGTAAACCTTACTTTAAAGAGTTAAATATATTGCCATTGCCTGGAATGTATATTTTTGAAATATGCTTGTTTGTAAAAATGAACACACATATTTTTGTAAAAGCCAAAGACGTCTATCCTCGAAACACAAGGCGTGGAGAGCGGCTAGTATTAAAAGAAGCGCCAAAAACAAGTACATATCAAAAAAATTGCTATTGCATGTGTATAAAAATATTTAATAAATTGCCAAATGATTTACAAGCACTTCCGCTGCCAATATTTAAGAATCAACTTAAAATGTTAATTCTGGATAAAATGATTTATTTAGTTAATGAATGGATATAAATTGTTTCTCTTGTTTTTATTTTTTTTTATTTTATTTAAATTTTTATTATTAATTTGTTGAATTTAATTGTATATTTTGACATATTGACTGTTTTGTACTATTATAATAGCATGCGGAATTGACTTCGTTATTAAACATATTAGGTTAAGTAGCACGATAGACATTATATTAAATTGAATTGTCTGAACATAACGTAGTCATATAAATAATTTCACCTACTAAAATGTTGCACGCCATTGTCATGGCAAAATGTGCCTGAACGAACACAATATACCTATCACCTCTTGTACCACATTTTTGAGCAATAAACGATTTTTTTTTTTTTTTTTATAAGCATAGTATATTTATTTGAGTTTACAAGAGCTTTCCTTTTTTTCAACTCCTCCATTTTCTTTTGAAATATTATTTGCAGTTCCAAAGAGGTTTTTATTCGTGTTCCCAATGTCCTAGATTATTGGAGTCACACTTATGTGAAAGTAGGTGAGATTAGTCTCATTAAAAAAGTAGGCGCCTCTAATGTGCCATGAAATAGAAGCTTTAAGTGCATCGTATTCGTAGGCCGGGTATGTGTTGTAATATTGTTGACAAATCCACCCAATTTAGTTAATCAAAATGCTTTAGAGTTGAGTACAGACGTAAATATCTATTATAGTAGGCGAGATAATAAACAACTGCTTATTCGTGATTTACGTCAATAATGAGATTTATAGGTTTGTAAAGGTTTTACAAAGGGAAACGCGTACCTAATGCCGCAGGTAGATCCCACGAGTCTTTAAAAGGAAGTAAACCAGGGACAATAATGATTTAAACAGACTTATAATATCAGCCAATAGACGTTCTCTTCTGGACATAGACTTGTACCTTCCAAATATTTCTAATTTACGCGGTCCTTTTGCCTATCTCATCCATCGGTTTTCACTGCCCTGACTATGTCGTCCGTCTAGCTTGTGAAAGGTCTGACCGCTATGTGTAGTTTGGTATTTAGAATGTAATATATGGCCTATAAAAAAAGAACTAAATCACAATAACCTATCCATGCAACCACACATGCACATACATACATTTAATCTATCATTTAATAAAAAGCACTTTAAAAACACGAGCCTTCACTTTATTCAATTAAAGTAGTACAATGTGCTTCATTGGATAGCTAAAGGCACTCCTATTCTATGCCACAATAAACGTTCTTGACAGGCGGATTAGTGTGCACAGTAATGCTAGAATTATGTAAGTGAAAACCACATTCTACCTGAGTCACCTAGGCTATACGTTATTATTGGTAGAGCGTGTGTAATTTACCTAAGTGCCTTTCATCTGCATCGGAGTTGTGCATAAGGTGCCAGTTTTAAATCCCACGCAGGAGTATTGTTTGTGCGATCTACAAAATATCGTTATTGTGTTCGTTAAGTTTATGTTAGTAAGTTCGCGTATCCATAGTATGGGATTTGTCTTTGAAACTCATCTTAAATCATCCAATTTAGCAAGTCACAGTATCATACTGTAATATTAAGGTTATTTTGGCGAAATATTAAAGAGGTATGCTTCTTTATATTTCGCCAAACTGAACCGGCTAGGCTTTCAGCTTGAATGTGCTTAGTCAACTCAACATTAATATAAGCTTTTAGAAACTACCGTCACGTGGCCATGAAGGACCTAATGTTAAGCTCCGTTGATATCCTTTCGAATATTTAATCAATTTTAATGTAGTGCAATTTATTTTTAAATTCTATTCATGCTGTAAGTATGAATTTTTTTTATTTGTAACTAATTTAATAATGTGTAATGTTGCATGTTGTGTTTATCTATAATTGGCAATCCAATACGTTAATTCTATGATTATGTAAATGTTTTGGTATGATTGTAACGGTTGCTGATAAACTTTTTAAATAAATAATTAATAATTCTCGGTTTCCATGTTTTACAATGCAAGCTTTGGGTTTAGGCCATATACCTAACTAAAAAACTACAGAATGTATGTTTTATCGAATAGCTTTAGACGCAAATGAAAAGCTCGACGCGAACTAATCACAGCATTAACTGAAACTCTATGGACTAGAAAAAAAAACATTGCAAGCGCGCACTAAGTATCTTTAATACGCTATTTAGACAGATAATTTGCTATATAGTAGTTCTTTTAAAGCTACAGTCTTCACCAGAGTCCTTGGTCGACTATTTACGACACCCTTTGGAGGAGATCGGTCGATGTATGTATGACTGTCATAACTTTAAAGAATTTCCATTCATATTGGCTCGTAAAATTTTGTTAAAAGTCACTGCATGAATGTAGTAAATGGATAGCAATTGGGTGAAATCAAACGTATCCAAAATGAATAATGCAGCTCATTTGGTAACAGAATGCAATGCATTGGCATGTTGGAGACATCGATATCGGAAAAAGCTAATTTAACAGTGGCCAACTATAATAATAGACCAATTTATTTCGACCTGTATTGCATTTCTAATATAGGTACATAAATAAGTACCTACGTGCTACGCATTTTGTGGATGAAAATTTGTAATTATTTGGTACTTTATTGTTCAATTGGGATGCTATCGTGCATTAATTAAGGCTATAATTAAATAATAATAATATTACTTATACATACACAAAACCTCATCTAGTCCAATGCAAAGCTTGTTTAAGTTAAGTATCATTATTTATATTATTAAAAATACAACTAATATATATTTTATTACTTTATACATTTAAATTGCTATTTAAAAACGAATTTAAATAAATTAGTTTACTTATTATGATTTCGATATTTCAGCATTTTTATGTTGTTTTAGTGCACAATATTAAAACATTAATTTACTTAATTAAAATACAAATAATGCATATTTAAATAAAAAGTGATCTAAAATAGATTATAATAAGGTTCAATTTATTACGAAGGCAAATCTACATCGATTTACAGCCTACTCCTCTCTATTTACATTAGTTAGTCCAATCACTATCTCAACCCTAACAGACTGAATTGATTAAGTAAGCCTTGTATAAACTCAGTATTACTTTAGTACAAAGGCTTAATTTTACATCTTACTTTGTTATTAAAGACGAAATATTAATGTAAATTACCCCATCTCATCCCATGGGTGTCGTAAAAACCGACTAAGGGACTATCCGTGAATATTATCTTTAACAAATAAAAAGAAGGAAAACTTGAAATTATAGCCTGTACCAATATGTCTGGCCAGCGTGGTATTAGTAGGCCAAGTATCCCTCCGTCATGGGAGGAGGCATGTCCCTGCAGTGGGACATTGGTGGGCTGTTATGATGAGGCTATTTGCTCGTCTGCCAGATTAAGGCAATATAAATGAGTAGTAGAGATTTATTCATCATTCCCCTGTCCTTATCCCAATTTGATTTGGGGTCGCGCAGCATGTCTTCTTCTTCCTCATGCTGCTAAAGATTTTGGCTATATTTTACGGTCGGCCGTCTGGCTAGAGCCCACCCTCCTTGTGAATGCTATTGGTTTACTCCCCCACCAGGAGGTTGACCCGAGGTGCTAGGTGGTTTGGACCGGGTCCTGGTATCCCTTAGTCGCCTCTTACGACACCCACGGAAGGATATGGGACAGTCCTATTCTAACCGGGAACCGAACGGCAGTAGAGATTTATTAAGAATTTAATTGAACAACAAGATAATTAATAAACGTTTATTCTAGAAGAAAACTAAGTATATTATTCAACTGTCCAATGCATCTCTTAGTGGAATCGGTCCGAGTTTATTTAGAGATATTTTGTTCCAGTTTATTTTCGGCCCTTCCTGTCGCGACAAACGACGTGCGAATTTAAGGGCGACTTCAAACTATTACTAAAATATAGTAGGTTTTCATTCATTTCATATCGATATACTTTATTTGTACTATCCCTCCGTCATGGGAGGAGACCCGTCCCTGTAGTGGGACATTAATGGGCTGTTATGATGATGATGATACTATATTTGCTTGCCTGGTTTTAAATTATTACTTTTAGACGGTATTGAACTAGTACAGTGTATGCGTTTCAATACTCTTATTAATAATAATCTTATTGCCGAGTCTTTTATTACAATGAAACATTTTTCATATTATTCTTGTCGCACTTAATGTCAGAATGTTGTCAAAGAGAGTGTTGTCTGCTTATCTTTCCAGAATCACATGTATAACAAACAAATTTTTGCATAAATTGGTCTTGATTTTGCTATGGGTTTTCCTTAGTCACTCGAGCAGGCACACCTCATCAGACAGAATTCCTTTAGCCAAAAAATGCGCGTAATCATTTGATTATGCGATAGATATTTCCATTTGGAAATATCCATAATAAATTTAATAAAAATACGGTACATAGTCGTCTAAAAATATGAAAACATTTTCAATATTTACCATCGTGTTCAAAATTTAAGTGAATTCAAACACTCCACAGGTTACTAACAACTCGAGGGTTTTACGGGCAAGAACAAACATCCACTTCATTATACATTTTTACGAGTACGCAGAACGCCTAATCTAATCCACGAGAATTGGGTCAGGCTAAGAGTATTCTTATCATTTAATTCAACTAAATCAAACCATGTATAATGTCATTACTGTTATCTTACGAAATAACCATAATACGTCGCGTTTCCATTGTTTTCCATTTTCCGTCGGTTTAGTATCGTACGCGCGTTATCAGTGTTACCGGCTCAGTTGGACGGCGGCCGCCTAGCTCAGTGCACGTCCGCGCTCTGTGTCTCCATTTCCCGTTTCCCGAGAGTTTCCCGCGCGGCCGTCCGCACGTACCGATCCCGCTCTACGCCGTCATATCGCGTCTCTTTGGGACATGTCATCCTGATATCGAATTAACGGTGTGTATAAACAAGAGTGTGTTTATTTGTACGGATAAGTTAACTGAGTTAATGATAAGTTAATGTGTCGGCCCGGCCCCGTGTGTGCTGCACGTGATCGGATTACTGAATCGAGGGATAATATTGTTTTTACCGATGTAAGTAGGTGATACGTTTAGGGATTTGTTAATGAATTAGATCGTGATTGTGTGAGAGATTACTGGTTATGAGGACATCGTGTGGAAGGTCGTTGAGATTTTATGTTTATCTTTTATCTGTTCTTTCTGAATGATGTTATCAGTTTAAGATTTTATTGATGTTTAGTGGTATTTACAATACTCGTATGTTTTTCATACTTATTATTATTTATTTATCCTACCATTTTATTGGTCACTCTACGTCCCTAGCGAAGTACCCTACTCCTCCCACTGTGTGTTTAATTATTAGCTTTTATACTCTAATATTGAACAAGTATTAAATATAAGCAACACTTGTGTGCTTAATGTCACATTCGTAAGTCATTAAAATTGAAGTATTGACGATGATTTTAATCAAACAACTGTATGCAGTAATAATTAAACTAAATAGATATTTTTTTTTTGCTAGATTAATGGCAGTGGCAACTTGTGTCAACGCTGTAAAAAATAAATAAAAGAACAGAATAAAATAATACAAACATAATGTTTTCAAGAGCTAGAATAATATTTTGTAACAAGGGCTTAGAAAAACCTTGTGTTTTATTGTATATGCTATACTATCAATAAGGCCAGCTGTTTCAATAGAACATATTTTATATGCAAATTCCTATAGAATTGAGAATAAATAAAATAATAACTTAGTTACGCTTAATAACGACCAGTAGTATGAGTATATAATTTGCTATGATTAATTATAAGATCTCTTAGTTTGAGATGCTTGGGGCTTCACCCATGAAAATCAATGCATTAGTAAGTAGTTCTTTTTATCAATCTTAAATAAATATGTTTCTTTTAACAATTTTGTATGGAATTTCATAACAAATATTGGTTATTTTGTAATTTGAGCACATATATTTAAAAAATTGGTTCTTATTTAATCATCATCATAGTAGGCAAATGATATTTTAACGGTAGGAATATTGGCTTAATGACTTTTGTTTTCGTACACGTAATATTTGAGATCTTCCCCTTAGTCAGCCGTAGGAAACCTATGGAATAAGACTATGTATTCTTACTCGTTTACCACACTAATAATATTTGGAGGTGACTATAAGGCTGCTCTAAATATTTTTGCTTTATCTGGTCTACATACTAATCCATTTACCATAAACAAAAAAGTAAATAAATATAATTCATTGACCCAGACTTCCAGTCATTTTTAATAAGTTCCATACCATATTTAACTAAATATGGATTAACGGTTAACCAGATACTATTAACGATCTGTAGGTTAAAGACAGATAAGATTTAATTTCTAATTTACAACATGGTAAATGAGTACTGATTGAAATCAGATTACCTACTTTACATTGACATTAACCTACATAACAGGAATTTATTAATACTCAGATATTGCTATCTCAAGGTACGAATAGCATCTATGTTGACATGTTTGTACAACAGACTCCCACCACTTACCTGTAGTTGCATAACCATTCATGGGCATTATCGTAAAATTGTAATAAATTCACAGAAATGACGTTAGAATTCCGATTGTGCAACTAAGAAAATCGCCTCCTTATTTTTGATTCATAGCAGCCAATCACAGATATCTGAAAAAAGGAGATGTGCCCTGAATGTCATTTTGTATGGAAACCTAATGTCGCCAGTTTTATTAACACACACAGCAATAGAATATACGAATAGACTACTGTTCTCAGTTACATCTAGATTATCAATGAACGCAATACTCTGTCTCGTTTTTCCTTGAAATATCTCCCTTACACGGTGTCACAGCGAACCAATCAGCGCTACTATATATATACAACTAAAACAAACTTCAAAAAATTTAGATAGAAGAACTACTACAATTTAAAACTACTACATTCAAAAAAATTACATTTATGCTAGGCGTTGACCTTATCGATAAATAATTAATAAAATTTATCGATAGACAAGACTTATATATTATTAAAAATTAAATACTTATTATCATATACTTAAATAATAATTACTTTTATATTAATATGTATTATATCTATACTAATATTATAAAGAGGTAAAGTTTGTGTGTTTGTGTGTTTGTGACGTTGTAGGGGGTAATCTCTGGATCTACTGAACCGATTTTAAAAATTCTTTCTGTGTTTGATAGTCCATTTATCGGGGAGTGTCATAGGCTATATAGTATCACGCTATGCTTAATAGGAGTAGAGCAGTAATGAAATATGTTTATAAAAGAGACGCTTATAAACGTTTATTTTGCTTCTGCTGCTTAAACGTCTGGAGATATACTGAAATGATGTATTAGAGAATTGTACCTTTAAAAAAGTTTTACAATTAAATCAACGACAGCATTTATCTATCTTCTAAGGTTGACTCACTACGACCTTTTTTATAATAATCAAATTTGATTTAAAGAAATGCATTGTTTGTAAAGGTATTTTGTGTATATGGTATTGACCCTTATCAAAATAAATACGTTAATCATTATATTTATTTAATTTTAAACAAAATTGACCTTTACAGCAATGAGATCCGATTATTAGTTTAAAAGATATCTCAGTTTTAAAATAATGCGCGAATAACGTAAAATATCTGTCTAACGCGATGTTAGTAGGTATAGATGAATTTTCTTAGTATCAACATTTTGGTTGGAGTAAGATTTTTATTTTAATTTTAAATACCTGTCACCATAACAGCACATTAATGTCCCACTGCAGGGACGGGCCTCCTCCGATGACGGAGGGATAATTGGCCTACTAATACCACGCTGGCCAGACGGATTGGTATAGGGTTTTATTTCAAGTTTTCCTTCTTTATATTTCGTAAAGGTAATATTCACGGATAGTCCCGTAGTCGGTTTTTACGACACCCATGAGATGAGATGAGGTGGTGACATATTGTATTCTTACAATTGTATTCTTTAAATACCTGTACTATAAATTAATTCTACCTCAAAAAGATCGCTTGGTCGGACTAAATTCGGAGGGCGGAGGACCCTGTTCTGTGGCGTTTGTTGGGAGAGGCATGATTTATTGATTAATATGTACCAGGTATTTTTAATCCACCGTACATGGATAATACTCTATACTAATATTATAAAGAGGTAAAGTTCGTGTGTTTGTGACGTTGTAGGGGGTAATCTCTGGATCTACTAAACCGATTTTTAAAATTATTTTTGTGTTAAATAGGCCATTTATCGGGGAGTGTCATAGGCTATATAGTATCACGCTATGACTAATAGGAGTGGAGCAGTAATGAAATATGTTTAAAAAAGTGACGCTTTTTTTCGCGGCCTAACGAAGTGGGCACGGGTCAGCTAGTAATAATATATAATTGTACAATACTTTTGTAAAATAATATTCACGACAGTTTGTGTAAGATCGTACATGTCGTGAAACAAATTAATCCGTGAACTGATGTCGTAATATCGCAGGTTGAAGGAACTCAAGCGTCATACTTCTTTTGCGTCCTTATTGTCGCAGCAGCTTGTAACATTTTGACTGTTGTCATAAAAGTAACGCACCTGTGAGGGAGAGCTAGCGATAATTTAGCGACTGTCGGTAAAACCTAGCCGACTTTAAAACACGACTTTTTCCGCACGTGCTTGTCATGCATGATCTACTTTTCATCGCCAATTATCAATCTCTTCAAAAAGCGCTTTGTTTAATTACATCATGGTTCATTAAATTTCTTTGAGTGAGCTTGTGTGGTCCATATATTGAGCTTTGGGCCAAAACTGTTTTGTAGTCAATTACAACTTATAGATGTCAATTTTTGGATAGTTGTATAATATAAGACTAAGTATACAGATTATTTTTTGAATCAGGTAACAGCGTGTACATTTCATTTATTCAAGCATGTGCATGCGCATGCCAAAATGCGCGAGCAATATTGCGCCTAGATAAAATTAAAACAATAGCATGAATATAGGAATTGATAGATGAGCATTTAGACTGATTTTAAGCAAATCTGATAAAACCAGTTAAAAGCACGTGTGTGCTAATAAATGGATGAACGTTTAAAAAAAACTTTTAAAACCACTCTAATCAACATTTTAAACCTTTATGTTCTAGAGTACTTACTCCACCTTTGATTTAGGATATTATTTCAACATTGTAATACTTATATTGAAATTACATAATTGAAACAGCGTAACACAACATTTAAAAAAAAAAATCTCATTTAACTTAATAAAACTTTTACAATTTAAAATTCCTACAATACACGACTTTTTATCGAAAACGATAGATAGTCGTAGTCATGAACGGATCGTCACTATTGTTTGGTTGTTAGAGCGATCACGGTTAGCAACCACTTGTCATACGTAATATCGTTGAGCGAATAGTTCATTGCTTCATACATCATTGAATGACTAGTTTAGACAGCATTAGAGAAGCAATGTATATGTTACAAAAATATTATAGTACTTAATTGTCCGAACATGAAAATAACATAGTGAGGACATTAAAGATTATTTTTTCATGATTTTAGAGGTAAATACAATAAAATACATGTACTAGCATACGGTAAGTGATTCCATTATTAATAAAGATTTTTTTATTGCTCTTAATTTTACAGGCAACCACTGAACAACTCGGCATTTTATATGTTATCTCGGTCGTTGTCAAAACACAGCTAAACCTAGGTGACAGCCATTTTTAGCTATATAATCGGTCTAATCATATTGCGTTGACAAGAAAACCCCGTCATACCACTTCTCCTTTTATTTAGATTTCTGTGCAGCCAATGATTCTTCAATTACACTTTATCTTTCTGGATTATAAGTATAAAGTATATAGACATAAAGTAATGTCTTCATTTTGCCACATTGGTTTTCGTGTCCATGAAGTCGTTGCAGATTAGTTGTTAATTAATCCATGCAGTAATTGTAGTTTGTTTGGTGATAATGTTAGTACCTTAAAACATCGCAAGAACTAACAGAATAAAAGCCCAATTTGAATAGGTATATGAGGTCTATCCTTGCACTGCTTAAGTAGCTAAAACAACTAATGTAGGAATATATAGGCAATGTTCTAGTTGGTTGAGATGTGGGCGATGATCAGTGGTACGATGAGACAGCCAACAGGTCAGGGTCGGAACGCTCAGCGCTAAGAACATTGTAGCCATCTTGAGAGAAATTATATACTGGTCACGTTTCAAACTGATGATCTTAAGACGTGCTAATAAAATTTAAATGATAGAAAGACTACCGTAATAACCTCTTTAAGTGTTTTAGAGAAAATATAGAAAGGTTTTATTCGTTGTATTAATAGTATAGTGGAAGTAGTTGCGAACGTCCTTAGCTCTATTGGCTTTGATAATAGCTTACTCTCAGGCAATCTAATCGTTAATTCAGTAGGAACATAAAGGTTATATAGTATGTAGTAAAAGACTAAGAATAGAAAATATATTGACAATACACTGTAGAGCTCTTTTATCTCTTTATTTTTATCTTGTCGCTGCATACTTATTTAGTTTATAAATAGAAATCTATACTAATATTATAAAGAGGTAAAGTTTGTGTGTTTGTGTGTTTGTGACGTTGTAGGGGGTAATCTCTGGATCTACTGAACCGATTTTAAAAATTCTTTCTGTGTTTGATAGTCCATTTATCGGGGAGTGTCATAGGCTATATAGTATCACGCTATGCTTAATAGGAGTAGAGCAGTAATGAAATATGTTTATAAAAGAGACGCTTATAAACGTTTATTTTGCTTCTGCTGCTTAAACGTCTGGAGATATACTGAAATGATGTATTAGAGAATTGTACCTTTAAAAAAGTTTTACAATTAAATCAACGACAGCATTTATCTATCTTCTAAGGTTGACTCACTACGACCTTTTTTATAATAATCAAATTTGATTTAAAGAAATGCATTGTTTGTAAAGGTATTTTGTGTATATGGTATTGACCCTTATCAAAATAAATACGTTAATCATTATATTTATTTAATTTTAAACAAAATTGACCTTTACAGCAATGAGATCCGATTATTAGTTTAAAAGATATCTCAGTTTTAAAATAATGCGCGAATAACGTAAAATATCTGTCTAACGCGATGTTAGTAGGTATAGATGAATTTTCTTAGTATCAACATTTTGGTTGGAGTAAGATTTTTATTTTAATTTTAAATACCTTTCACCATAACAGCACATTAATGTCCCACTGCAGGGACGGGCCTCCTCCGATGACGGAGGGATAATTGGCCTACTAATACCACGCTGGCCAGACGGATTGGTATAGGGTTTTATTTCAAGTTTTCCTTCTTTATATTTCGTAAAGGTAATATTCACGGATAGTCCCGTAGTCGGTTTTTACGACACCCATGAGATGAGATGAGGTGGTGACATATTGTATTCTTACAATTGTATTCTTTAAATACCTGTACTATAAATTAATTCTACCTCAAAAAGATCGCTTGGTCGGACTAAATTCGGAGGGCGGAGGACCCTGTTCTGTGGCGTTTGTTGGGAGAGGCATGATTTATTGATTAATATGTACCAGGTATTTTTAATCCACCGTACATGGATAATACTCTATACTAATATTATAAAGAGGTAAAGTTCGTGTGTTTGTGACGTTGTAGGGGGTAATCTCTGGATCTACTAAACCGATTTTTAAAATTATTTTTGTGTTAAATAGGCCATTTATCGGGGAGTGTCATAGGCTATATAGTATCACGCTATGACTAATAGGAGTGGAGCAGTAATGAAATATGTTTAAAAAAGTGACGCTTTTTTTCGCGGCCTAACGAAGTGGGCACGGGTCAGCTAGTAAGTAATAAAGTTATTACTGGCTGGTGTTTTTTTGTAAAAAAAAGAAATAATAAAATGTAAAGCATTTGTAAGAGGCCAGACTCTGCAACGTAATATTCAAGGGCTTTTTCTTAAAAGGGATAGGTAAAGATAGTTCTACCCACGTATATACTTTTGTGGAAAATAAGTAATAACGAATGTTATTGAGATTTGGCCAGATGTTTTCAGTCGTGACAGAAGCAGTAGGTTTTCATATTTACAATAACTTTTGTCAACAAGTGAAATTACTTTTAAACTATAAACATCTGACTGACTTTAAACACCGAATGTCATGCCATCTCAATTTCAAAAAGCAGTCAAACTGTTAAGGGTGCATTAGTCAGTTACATTTTATTTTTTGCTGACGTAAGAATTAGTTTATGACGCTTCGATGATAAATACAAATCGAATGACAACAAACTACAAAATCATTCATGCCGATTAGGCTAGAAAAAGTTACATTAAAACGATACACATTTATACTTTTTGTTTACAATAGGCTACTGTAAGTTTTGGGCTATTTACATACAAACCTATTTGTAAGCTCTAACAATAACTTTGCCTACCTTGCACAAGGTAATAAACTATCTAACTTAACATAAATATCAGCTATTTAATAACTATTTGTAGAATGTCATGAACAAGTTTGCAATTACAATAATTATTGAATGCACAGCTTATTATGGTAGTTCTATGCCATGTTTTATTAGTAATATCAATGTCTGCATGTAACATAATTATGTGAGTCACATAAGGACAGATACATGCGTAGCTAATAATCTTCTGAAAAGGAAAAATGTCAGAGAATCACATACTAAATAGGCATAAATTAGTAAGATGACTAGTGACTCACCAAAGTGGTTTGTACTTTGTAGTTCCACTATATAGTTAGTTCTAGTTTGATATAGTTGTTTACTAGTATGTTAGATCAAAGAGGAATTTTTTTAGGACTAGCAAGGACGGGATTTTTTGATGAATCAATCAGCCTTACCAATACTACTAGGTTTTGTAAAAGAAATCTGACTACAACCGCAGTGTTGACATCGATATAATGTGTTCAGAAATTCCATATTTTACGAGCAAATTACTTAACCAGCTTTTATTAAATTTCCATGGGACCACCAATATACTTGGGCATACTTCCAGTATGCCCAAGTATATTTTAACTTCAGCTTTTATGAATATCATCTAAAGTTCATTTCTATTGAATTATAATTGGTACTATCTTTGCAAAATTAAGCAATTAGATCTGAATGTACATGAACGAAATAAATACAAACTAATTAGTCGATACAACCATACAGATAAATTCCATGAGTGTTTCCATTCGGGAAATTAACGTTCATTAGTGGCATTTATTGACGTTATTCCGTTACAAGAATCGAAAATGTTTAATTTTAAAATTTCACAGTTAATTAACTAAAGAATTTTTATTTTTCCTCTCAACTTTACCGTCGAGATTCTAATTACCTAACGATAACAAACATTTTTGTTATTTAGAGAGAAAACTCTTTGGTACATCTTATTTGGCAACGATTGTTGGCACGTAATTAACTTTAAATTTGAATACAAAATACGCACAGATTTAGACATTATTTATCTTCTTACCTGCTTTTAAATATGTTGCATAAACTGTCTTGGAGGGAATCTTCGCCTACCGGTTAGACGTGGAAAACCTTTTGTACTTGACAGATGTGTATCGGAATCCCTAAAAAACCGGTCTACCGTCTAAAACCCACGGTGTTCTGCCATCACCTACGGGTCAGGGTGATTGCCACATACTGAGATCACGCGCAGATACATTTTCGCAGCTTTTATCGATAGTGTTTTAAAGTTCTATGCCTTATGTAAGTATGAAGGTACTTTATGTTACGTACTAGTTAAGGTAGCGTGAGTAAACAAACCTTCAGTCATCATCAATTAAAACTAAACGATGTATGTTATTCAAGTAAAATAATAAAAAAATCTAATTTGATAAAACGCAGGCACGTATGTTTAATCCGGAGTTCCGGTATAATAAAGATTATAAATAAAGCTTGGTGTACATATAATGTAAACAATAAACATAGTATGCAAGAGCATCAACCAAGTATTTGGGTCAGGGCCTAAGCACGTGGACTCCACCCAGCGCTGCGGATATCCACTCCTACATTATATATACTATGTGTATAGACGAAGATAATCCCCATACAAACTTAATCAGTAGTGTACACTATGTATTTGTGATTAATTAAAAACGGTTACGTTGTTATTCAGGTCAACTTAGTTTTAATCTTATTTTGATTAGAAAATTTTATTCGTATTCACTTACTGTGTTTATATTAGTTTATTTAGTTGTTGTGTTCTTGATATTGTTCAGAACAATAAGTAAGATTAATTGTTTTATTATTTCAACGTATCTGTAATACACTTAATAATGTAGAGTTTTTTATTGGACACATAATATTGGGTTATTAAAACTATCAAACTTACTTGGCCAAGTAGTTCTCAAACTTAGTTTATACGAATTTTAGGAGCACTTTGATAGTTATAAAACAAAAACATTAATTTTATTTTTTTTATTTTTTTTTAACAACTTTTGATCAAATTTATGAAATAAAATCGTAAAACGTGCTGCGAAATCAGCTGCAAAATCTCTCATACTGTTGTAATCTCTCTTTATTGCCATGTTTTGTTTATACCGTTTCACATTACGTTTAACTAAATAAATTTGGTTTTAAAAATCAATCAAATTAATGTTATATTATATCAGTCGGACGTAAGAATATATTTCTCCCAACCCAGAACTTCTTACCAGTTAATTTAAAAACATTTGTCTTAATCGGTAAAAACAGAGTAAGTAGATACAATTACTGTAACATGTAGTTTGTTTGTATAGTAAACAAGATTCACAGTGTGGGTGTCCAATCTTTCACAGTCACAGTGTAGGTGTTGACCATGCACCCGCATTTCTACGGCAATCAATTTTAATCTTTAATACCTTTGACCACTAACAGTTACATCATTTATTACCGTGGCAATCAAGTTACATACTCATTTATGGCAGTAATTGTATATTCATATACGGCGCTTTGAAATTCCTTTTATGGTGTTAAGCTTGATGTTAATAGTGACATGGCGCTTAATAACTGCCAACTCGTATTGATAATAGAAGTTAATTATGGACTCGGTGTGGTTTTTATGTCATGTCCACATGTCCTTTCTGAGGTAGGAGACATTCTGTTGTAAGCTTTAAGGGCCCGGTTTGACTGTTGCCGTACATACAGCGATTTCCCTCAATTTTTTTTAATAACTTTAATTATTATATTACCTAATATGTACTACTGGAAACAAGCAACGCTTCCATTGTTGGTATGAATCTTGGTTTACTTATACTATACTGGCTAGATAATCGCGTTAATTTTCCTTACTTAACTTATGTAATACATACCAGACGATTAATTTTATTAACTTTTTATTATTTTAGTCCACCATTTTCATATTTATTTACCAATTTATTTGTAGACTTTTGATATGTCGTTTATAATACATTTATCTGTCCAGCTTAGAAGTCATTCATAACATATTCATCCATTTTGTACTCTTGGAATCAGTTTATGAATTGTTCATTTTTGTGCATTAAGTACATACCTAGATAAAGGAATAAGTTTCTTTCTTCTGATTTTACTAATACTCCAGTAAAATAAGCATTCAACCTCGGAATGGAAGCGAATAAGCTGTAAATTTGCATAAACCTTTGTTTTGGTGTACTAATGACTGGTAGAAAAGTCTCATATGATCACGTGTCTGCGTCATAAGTTATTCAAGGTCAAAGGTCACGAAAATCAGTTTTTTCCCATTATCTCGTTTTCTATGGGAAATACGCATTTAACGTCATTATAAATATTGTAGATCATAAAATTGTCTACAAAAAATATCTGAACACTTTTCTCCTAAAAAGCATCGCTTTCGAGATATCGTGACTTTAGAGCGCAGGAAAGTCGTATTTTCGACTATATGCACACACTAGCTTTTTCCCGTGATTTCGCTCGCCTTTATAAATATTATGAAAAATAAGGCTTATTTCAATATATAGTAGCATATGCATGCTTGGTCTCAGCCTAATCGGTTTGAAATTAACAGTAGGAATACTCCTACCACATACCTAGTGTTCTATCAACGCACAGCCCAAACCACTGGACAGATCTGGCTGAATTTTGGCATGCAGGTAGATGATATAACGTAGGCATCCGCTAAGAAAGGATTTTGATAAATTCTACCCCTAAAGGGATAAGATAGGGGATGGAAGTTTGTATGTAACTTTGTCAATTTCAAACCGATTAGGCTGAGACCAAGCATGCATATGCTACTATATATTGAAATAAGCCTTATTTTTCATAATATTTATAAAGGCGAGCGAAATCACGGGAAAAAGCTAGTGTGTGCATATAGTCGAAAATACGACTTTCCTGCGCTCTAAAGTCACGATATCTCGAAAGCGATGCTTTTTAGGAGAAAAGTGTTCAGATATTTTTTGTAGACAATTTTATGATCTACAATATTTATAATGACGTTAAATGCGTATTTCCCATAGAAAACGAGATAATGGGAAAAAACTGATTTTCGTGACCTTTGACCTTGAATAACTTATGACGCAGACACGTGATCATATGAGACTTTTCTACCAGTCATTAGTACACCAAAACAAAGGTTTATGCAAATTTACAGCTTATTCGCTTCCATTCCGAGGTTTGCCCCTAATTAAGCCTTATTTGACTGTACTATAAGCTCTTTTCACTGCTAGAAATCCTTTCGAACGCCTATGTGTTACATTAATTTATTACTGCTAGTAGTTGACACAACATTTTATGTTATCTGTGTTGGTATAGCATTATAAATTATACTTCGTTCGTAACTCGACGTTAAAAGATATAATAACTTCAATATTTTCCCACACAAATATATATTTTACTGCTGTATGGATTTATTTTCTAAATCCTCGACAATCCTCTTAGCAAATGCCTACATTGCTTTATTCTGTGCGTCGATAAATCAATCACTAAACCTTCGTTTTTTTTAGCCTTTTTAAGACTGTTTATCGCGTAAGACAGGGACACTTGTAACATAATGGTGGTCATCTTTGCCCAGCTGTGGGATTAAATAGGTTATAAAACGCGAGAAAATCATGAATTTGCTGCAAATACTTCAATATTTTACAGTAAGTGGATTCAAACCATCTCATTTCCCTGATAAAACCATTTGTAGAGCAAAACTTTACTATTTACTTTAGGTTTTAAAACCACAGACCCGTGTTTCAAATCCTATTATACGATATATCTAGACTAATAGGAGACTCAGGGACTTCAACATCTGTACGTTTATTGTTAGAATAGGTATTTCCTACGGCCCCGTAGTAAATAATATCCTTGCCCTTAAACTCTCATTTCAAATCTCGTGACTTATACTATCTATCCCTGCACTAGGGATTATTCTGTGACACGAAAACAAATAATAGTTTGGTTAAATTAAAGTCATATATGGTTCCGCTCACATAACTGTTGCGCTATCGGGCTAAGTTAAAGGCTTATTAAAAATCTATCAAAAACCAAAAAAAAAAACTAAAGATTAAAAAAAATCTAGCAAAAATTAGTTGATTAAATATTATCTTACCCCATTAAACTTCTTGTGTCAAAAACCTATAAAGTTTACGTTTGTTAAAGAAACAAGCAAATACAAAAGCTATTGTTTTACACATTCGTTTAAAATTTTATTTAGCTGTTCCAAAAAACCCCAACTTATTCAATGACACTGAATTTCAAAAGCAAACGCATAAATATTTATCGATAGAAAAAGTACAATACGTATGTAAAATAAACCGGATTTCTGTGGTCAATATTGATCGTTTGGTATTCTGTATTTATTTCAGTTATGTTGGCACAACTGCTGTATTTAAATGTTATATCCTCGTGATGAAACAATGTACACATGCGTTTTAATTGAAACGCCTTTTTTCGTGTGTTTTAAGTACCTAACTAGATGTTATATTTTAGGTGGGCTTTCAAATATATATCTGCATTTAAACCATTTACTAATAGGTAATGACAGTAATGACGTACTTATATTAGGAAATATTTTAATAAGTTTTGTATTTATCCTATTCATGTAAAAAAGCCTCTTAATGTCCCGCTGCATTGCCAAACTTCTTCCAGTGAAGGTCGTATTAGGTTAGAAGATTAGATTATAGATTAAATGAGTAACAGAAGAATAAGAAGTATCCAAAGAATAAGAGTAAGTGTTTAACGTTGCATATTTAATAGATCTACATCAATTAATATTCATGTTGCTGCTCTCGATAATTGTAATCTTGATAATCATAGATATGTAGATGGCAATACAAACATCGAGGTCACAAAACTAGTTTGTCATAGTCTATGGTTTGTACGCAGCAGCTAGATCCATACAATCTTGTTGTCACCTCGGTAATTATTATTAATATAATATTGGAAAATGTATACTTTTGTTAGAGATGTTAATATGTATTAGAAAAACAAAAAAAGATTAACATTTTTCTTGTTCTGCTAGATAAGTTATTCTTTTTCTATATTATGGTAGATAAAGCTAGTAATTGTATAGACTCCCCCAAGTGTAGTCTAGACTCAAGATAGAAATTTAACAATGTAGAGAATTATGACTTATTTTCTTATAAGTCAATAAACACATAAATATCTTCACAATATATAAGGTGTACATGCTATATTTATCCATAGGTTTTTAGGCACGCTTTTTAAATTCAATAATTATAAAATTATAACACATTGAATCTATGAAGCCATGTCGAAAAAACAAACATGTTGATAAGTTTCGTGCACTTTTGAACTACGCTTGCGTTGCGTTTAATATGAGTATCATCTAAAGTTATTTTAACTATTTCTATCTTAAATTACGCTAACATCGATTTCCGTCTTTTATCCGTGAGATTGACAGAACATCGGTAACTAGGAAAGTTTATCTTAGTAAGAAGTATAAATATTATCAACATTATTCATAGGAAACAAATAAGTACAGCACTTAAAGTTAATGTATTGTTTAGTAATGAAATGAAAGCTCTGTACTTAAGTATTTTGTGAAATCGTGTAATATTGAGGAATACCGATAAGAAAATGATACTTACGAGGTGCTTGGAAAATCATTTGGCGTGTTCGTACGAAATTATAGCTTGTGAAAGAGTAATGTGATGTTCTAAGTCGTTAACTTTGCTTAATGTATGTAGACAATAATTTTAACCTATAAATACTTATATTATCAATAAATACAATCAAAACAATGTAGGAATAACACATTTAAGTTGTCACTTATTATTTAATAATATACTTACATACATAGGTAAAAAATCACTTAAAATAAATTAACAAGATTACCAAATAATACAATTATTGTCATACTCGTAATTGGAAATGAAGCTACCAAATTATTTAATGTTCGTAGGTATTTGTTTTCAGTAGTCCTGTAGAATTGAAAATATATAATTTGATCTAAAGATTACCGTGAAAGTCGGTTAAAGTATGAGATTCTTGTATGAAAGACAAACTTAAATTAAAGTAATAATCCACCAATCTGACCAGTGTGGTATGATAAGGACAAGTTTTCCTCCTACTGTCGAATGATGCCTGCCACTGCACTAATTATAATTTTATGAGAATTTTAATTAAGTCTAAAGTCATAAAACAAACTTAGCATAAAGTCAACTTTCTGGTTTTCAAGACAATTTCCTAAGATCTTATATGTATATACAGGGTCACATACAAATTCATTTACCAGAAGCAATAACTTTCTAACGATTAACGATTCTATCAAAGGAGTTTATTAATTGACCTCCAATGCAAGAATGTGTCGTGTATCCTATTCCCATATGGACACAGTTAGCTCGATATGTCATTGTTTGTGTCCAAAATAAACAGTCCTATGGGACTATAGAACTGTGAGAGTAAAACAAACAATCCAAAAGCTTTCTCGAATAATATTAACGTAATTCTAATATAACATTAGTAAAGTAAGGATGGTTATTCATTTTCAATGGGATTTATTAATATGTTTTTATGTACAAGGAGTAAGTAGTTACTTTATTTATAAAATGTTTACTATTGAAATTCGTTTCATAACTAGATTTTTTTTAAATGGAAAATTTTATTTTAACAAGATACTTTCCAAAAGTTCTCGTATTAACTAACTCAGACTTGCCTACTGTTTATTATTTAGCGGCAAGCAATTTGATTCCCAAACCAGAACAAATAATACAAATATTTCATAACATCTCTAACTGTAGATATTTCAATAAATGAAGACATTAAAAGTTAATTAAGAGAGAATACCCCAATTGCAATCGTTTAAGCCATTACACACAGAGTTAAGTTAAGAATATCAAAGCGAGTTCCAAGAAAGTATTAATTATGAATAAATTAATTTTATTGTTTAATTTTAGCAACTCAACCGAATTACGTATTCTACTTTCGTAGATATTTCGAAGAGATCTTTTAGTTCAAACGAAGTTAAGGCTATTAACCTGAAGACTAATTCTCCTTATCTTATGTATGCTGTAAAATTGTTTAAATATCTTAAAATTTTTATTCTGGCTATGTTTCTTGAAATATCAGCATCATGTCAGCCAAAAACGTCCACTGTTCGACAAATGCCCCTTCAAACGTCTCCTTCCTTTCTGCACTTCCTTATAAAGTATTTTATAAATATTTCTCAATTAAAATTATATGTTTCTCGATTTTTTTATGAATGCCTTTTATAATGTCACCGTACATTACCTTGTTTATAATTTACTTTATTTTAAAGCAGGTTACCTAAGGTAAAAGCACCTAACTACGAGGGGTTCTAAAAATGGCAGTAAAATCCGAGGTATTTAGTAAAACGGGTTTTTAAAGTAATTCACTAGTTATTTTGGTCTGCATGATAAAATAATCAATTAATAATTTATCTGTTCATATTTATATAAACGAAAGAGACTTAAGTGTGTTCACACTGTAGAATAATCGGTCATTTTGCCACGGGAAGCCGCCTTTAAAGCACACTTCATACGTTTAGGACCTCATGCACGTGAGTATTACGATTTGCCAAATAGTGTTTTACGGGATAATTTTATACAATGCGAGTTTTCGTTTAGGATGAATTATTGAAAGGACAATATATTTTATCGAAAACACTTAAGATTTGAGTATTTTATTTGCAAATTAGCAAGAAAATACGTGTTGAAAACACCACGGCATTAGGTGCAAAATATTTTAGTGTGTTCCTAAAAGCGATGTATACCACGGAAAAACAAATTTTAAGACATTTACTTTTTTCAAATTTTCGGTGTGTGTTTTATGATTACAAAGTTTAATGTGTTAGTTCTGACTTATTGAATAACTCATGCATTTAATAATGTAATTCCGAGGTACACCTTGGCATCGGATTCACTAATTATAGCAGGTCAAAAATGACTATTATAGGTACTTTCTTAATACGTTGTACGGGAAAAAATTTATGAAGACGTTCGGTTTTTGATCTGTTCTGTTATTATATGTATGTGTCTTATATTTGTTTCCCTTTCATATTGCAACTATCCACTATTTAATTTGCATAATATCAAAAAATCTTTTAATTTTTATTACTCGGAATTAGAAACTTTGATTTAGCATCATAAAACGCTATTCCGATGTATATACGTCGGAATAAGGTTATATGAACACCTAATTGCGATGTATTTACATCGGAATAAGCTTACATGAGTTCCTAATTCCGATGTTTTGACCCGGTCATAGAGAGTATTGACCCTGTTTAAATACAGAGTGTTCCTTTTTTTATGTGCTTAGTACGTAGTAACTGAAAGAATACTAATCATCTATAGTACAATCACATAAAATTGGAGTGTGCGTGTATTCATATTTCTTTAACCCAATTATGAAACTACAGCAATTAAATGATTTTTTGTCTGTCAGTCTGCCTATTTGAAGACTATTTTCAGCGTGTGTGTTTATGTAATTTTCTTTGTATCCTCCTACACACTTAGTGACTGGGCCTGGATAGTTTTACATACATCATTATTAGGTTTCCTAAGTCATTTTTTTTATTGCATAATAATCATTCATGATTTTAGTGCTTCAACGTTTAGCATAACCGCGCCTAATAAATTATTTCCAAAGTCTTAAGCTTGCATTTTAGTTTCACTTATTTATTACTTTTTAGTTTTTTTATTTAAGTACATGTTTAGATTATTTTTGTAATCATGATACAAGTAGATTTTTATGTTGATTTTTATAAGATTAAGGATTATGATTAAAAAAAGAACTGATTTAACATAAAAAATAAACTCCTTTTATTTTTGAACATCATGTATGAGAACCCTACATAGGTAGTTCCCTTTCTATTTTTATACTCGGAATTAGGAACCAAATGCATCGGAATTACGATTTTTACATCGGAATTAGGCGCTTCGTTCTTTTTCATATTTTTATTTATTTTATCATTTTTAATAACCTTTTACTGACAAACTGCATATATTTTTCAAAAATTAGATAGTTAACGCTTCTGATAAAAATATAAAATTGTATACAAAGGTACGATAATTACTTAATTTTTAATGTTCTTTCGTGTTTTGTCAAAAACACCACGGAATTAGGTGCCTTTACCTTATTTGTTACGCTCAACATTTTTCTTTATAACAAATCTAATTAAGTTACAAAAACTTTATTTAAGTCAGCTTGAACAGCGGCTTTACCTAAGCTCTGAGCAATTAAGACTGTACATATTTCATACTGTCTCACGTCTTGACAATGACCTTGAGTATTTTCTTACCTTGAAAGGGTACTGTGTCCTTTAACTATGAATCCGTATTATTATACTTTTTTTCACCTTTGTACTTAAAATACGTCTGAAAATAGAAAAGCTTTCCATTATTTCGTCATCTTTAGATGCATACATTTTGTCAGGTCTTGTCCTTTCTATTAATCATTTCAATATATATCTGGTTTACTTAGTGAAAGGTATACTAATCCAGAACATAATTACACATTACATTCCGCAAATTCTCTATTCACGTAACTTACTAATACCAACAATGTGGTCGAAAAATCGAATCACAAATTATGAGACATTTTTTAAAGTATTTCAGAATTTACGTTCACAAGTATAATGCTAGCTACCGAGTCTTACCAATTCTTACCGCAAGTCCAATTTGTGGTCCGCTTAGCCGTAATTAGCGCAGTAAGTTTTGCTGTTTCCGCTTTTTACTTTATTTTCTCTCATGCAACTAGGCATTTCATTTAAAGAAGTAACTACTACTTTTATTCGTAAACGTGTGTAAATCTCAACAATTGCAAGACATTATGGGCTGCCATTGTCAAGGGTATATCGGTCTCAAACATAATAAACTCATAAGAGAATATCATCTTATGCTAGATGTCATGACCTAACCTTGCGAAGTCTTGTGAAGACTTAAGCCTATGCCTAAGCCTTGCGAAGACTTAAGCATTATAGGAAACTACGAGTGTTCATTTACTGTTTTAAGTACAAACAGTTGTCAATACAGTTGCATAATTTATCATTGTCATTGATTAACTGTTCCTTTAATTCATCTAGTTGATGTAATGAGTCATTTCATTCATTAGACCGCAATGAGCCCTATTACGTCAGTGGTCGTTTTGAATTGTATTATTCATGATATCTGCATAATTGATGTGTGCTATTTTCAGTTGAAATTTGCCTTGACTGGGATGACAGCATTTGCCTTAAAATACTGAGGTAATGCACCAATGTATTAATTTGAACCCTGTAGACTAAATTGTTGTATTTTCCTTTCGTTAACGCTCGCATTTGACTTTTTTTGACCTCATAAAAAAATTTCATAAAGATTATTTTCTAAAAGTGAATAGTCCAGAACTTTAAAATTATATTTCTTATTCTTCTTCTGTTTAAGAACATTGTCCTATACACGTTTTGTTGTCCTATACATTCGTAGGCATGCGGTTTAGGTAGACCAGGTTACCGGTTTCAATACAACGCGGAATAATTATATTTGCGATCCTCAAACGTTTTTCCTGACTCAAGATGTCAATTGTGATCGTTGCATGGATGCTTGTTAACCTTCTGCAGCTTCCCCCCTAGTAGACTTTTATAAAAATAACTTATTGTTTAATTACCACTGTAGGTTAAAAAAACTTTTTATTAATCAATCCCTTTGTTACTGCTCGAGTTATGTTTGACCGCAACCGTTGAGTTAATTAGTACATTAGTACATAACATTAAATTAACGACTGCAACACGCTGTTTGGCCCTTCTCGTATTGCTTTGCGATGCGATAGTATCCATACCTATATATACTTAATTATAGTTACATTTGTCACCCGGCACGTTGAATCGCGGCATAACATAAACTCTCGTGGACATAAAATCAGTACGTTATGTCACCAATAACGATGATGACATAATTAATGATTTGATGGATCGTTGGAAAATCAAAGCTCTACGATATTTCATATGATCTTTTGGAAAGGAGGAACCTCTTTCCTTCTCCTGAATCTTAGAAAATCTGATTAGGATCACATAAGAAGTAGAAATTGCCAGAAGAAGCTTTTACCTTGTAGTGTGATAAAACGATTTTTTTACAATAATTTTAATTTTTTTGTCGTTTGTAGGAGTTAATACAGCGACATTAGATGCAGCGAGTGCGATGGTACAACCCCTCGACGTACTCAGTAAAAGTAGAAAAGAATTAACTTATTCAAATAAAGGTTTTACACAATAAACACGGAGCACATTATTCAAATAGACTAAACTCCCATATGTATTCCAATGGGAAATAAAATGTAACGTGGGTTAACCATTGTTCCACAAGCCGCAGATATACGATCGATCGACCGCCATTCTAGATAATAATATCATAAAATTGGTAATCTATCTTTGTAGGATTTAAATAAGATTCAGCTGTCTTGTACGGATTACTTTGAATTTCTCTTGGAGATTTGTTACCTTTTTAGTTACACCCATAGCAAGTGATAGCATTATTCATCCAACATGACTTTGTTTCGTGTTGTTCGAGTTGACATGGTTTTTAAAATAACTTGATACAATTAAAATTACATTTTTCTCATAGTCAGGTTACGACAATTACTTCTAAACCTAAATTGATCAAATATCTGTTAACACGTTCATAGGAATGCCTCCTATTATTCTATTTCATGGAAATGGTTCTGAATTTATTACCCAGTGAATGCAGTAAAGTTGGCTAGCTCTAGTATTAGCCCTATCTACATATCGTAACATAAGCAGTTTCAAAATAAAACAAATCGAGTAATGGCCAAATTGGACCACGTGGCAGTTTATTTGACATAAATATTTTAAAGAACTTTACCTAATCAAATGTTAAACAATAGTTTTTCAATACTTGTATGGTACACTGAAAAAAAAAACAGTAGTTAAAAACATACAACTGATATAACTTTAAAATTATTCGTGTATGAAGAACGCATTGCTTTATTCAAAAGAAGTAGGTACACTAGTTGAAAACTGTATTTCAATTTCACACGATCTAAACTTCATACAACCAATATAGCAGAAACATTCTCTATTAAACAGCTATTCATGTCGAGCACAAACAGCCATCGAGTCGATAGTTTGATTGTGTATAACGACGGGCGCTCCCCGTTCACACACTGCACAGGATCTGGGCTCTATTTGCTGCGCCTGAGCCCGATCACTCATGTGTGGAGACGCGCCCTGCATCATAAAAATTATTTGTATTTCAAATGATTTATAGTGACAAACACGCACGGAAGTTTTTCTTCCACAATACTGCGTATAAAAGACTTATTCTCGTTTTTTAATAGGCTAAATTTGCATGGTGGATTTACTAGCTCCTATTTATATACTTTGAATTTTAGGTAATCGGCAAAAGTTTATACGATATTTGTTCTGGTTTTAGAGTAATGGTTTTGAAATATTAAAATAATTTTTAAATTATTTCTTTGCGTTTTTTGAACGCTTTTTGAGTTAAATCAAGTATTTGAGCAGGCATTACTATTAGGTTTGTATTTATCTCTGACTCTTTAAGCTTAAATTCACAGAAGTTGCTTCATATTTAACTACAATTTATAAATTCTTAATGATACGTAATGTATTGACATTACGTAACCAACATATTATTTCTTATTTTTCTTTTTATTGACTTCAATACACCATGTTGGTCACCCATTGCAATTTGCTTGTGATAACTAAATGTTTTGGACCACCTTTAAGTCTGTTTCTGTTAATAATATTATCTTAATATTTTGTAATCACACACAGGAGCACCTCGTTTGCACAGTCTTTTTCTTAATATGTTTTATAAAGAAACAATTTGTAAAGAATTATGCAAACGTTATGTACATACGTGATTCATTGTCACACCTGCAGATGAGTATCGGCTTCTTGTTTCACCGAACGAGATTGTATACCTACTTATTTTTGATTCTGACTATGAGCCAAGTCGATTTCATGGATCGACTTCTGACAATCGTAACACTAACTAATTTACCATTGAATTTATAATAATAGTAGCTCTCCCGGCGAACTTGGTACCTGAGATTCGGCCTGAGGTTGAACAGAATAAATGATCTATTAAACAACCTCTTCAGTTGAATGTTTCATGCGTTGCCTGTATTTATGAAACTGTAAGAGAACCTGCGCTTAATAGATTTGAGTGTTGATTTTAGACTTACAATAATCATTGATTTATCTTAGCTACTTTTTGTGAAGAGTGTCTTGACGAATAAAGGTCTCAGTATAGTCTATTAAATATTTCATACCAAAGTTGTCTTAAAATTATTTTAATAAAGAAGTTTCTACTTAAACCTAGGAGTCATCCTGTTGTCAGTAATGTTTTCTCCTATAAAAAATTACGTACACTAATTTATTCTAATAAAAAGTAAACTCAATTTAAATACTAATCCACATGTTGGTATAGTATAATAAAGAAAATCTAATATTCATTCGTCAGATGGGGGCATTAGAGGGCATTGCCTGTTCCTTATAAAAGTATGTAGGTACCTACCGACTAGTATAGTACTAGTCACCGTAGTTTATGGGAAATTGGCTTGTTTAAACTGTCCCTTTCTTATCTTCGAAGACCGGTTGTGACAATGACAACAGCACTTAAAGCTGTCGGATATTCTGTTTTCATTTTGGGTATTCTGTCACCTAAATAGACAAGGACAGTAGAAAACTAAACTAATTGAGAGACTATGTTGATGATATGCGTGTGCTCTGAGGGCCACTTTCTCAAAATCTTTTGAAAACATGCTTAAGATTTCGAACATTACCAAAATATTGTGAATTGTTGTGTATTGTTCATTCTGTATATTTGATATTGATTATATTTGTTTTTAATAATTGATTGTGTAAGCAATTTATTTGTTCTTACGATGCTACATAAGTTCATAATTCTTTTACAATAAACAAATATCATAGTTTGCGCAGTATGCACTTTAAAGACCACCATCCAAAACCATACCATACCATTTATTAATATATTTTAAGTCTTCATCAATATACACAAGGACATTTCCAAATAGGTACATAATACATATCTGCAATTGCAATGAAAAAATATCAAGTACTTCGTTTAAACGTTTGTAGAGTAAACTGTACTAATAGCACAAGAAAGCCGCAGACAAATTATTTCAAATAACCGAAAGAGAAACTCACCGTTATAACAAATAAAACGGTGTAAAAAGCAAATAGATCTTCGGCATACACAAATTTACCTAGAAGATAGTCCTAAATACATAAAGTGATGGTAATGAACAAAATTTAAGTTTAAAACAGTTGCTAATGACACAGCATCTGATAAATGGTGAGGAGTAATACAGGGCTTTCACTGTAATTATTCAGTACGCGTTAATTCAATATTAGTTTAGCACCGTTATTGAGTGACGCACTGGTCCGGTTGACCTACATGATATACCTTAACCTTACTTATTATCGTTTTCACTATTAATATTTATTTAGGTACAATAATTGTTATATCATGTATTGATAACATTTACACTACTAAATTGTACAAATTTGATAATGTGAACAATAAAATCTAAATGGCCTTACTGTAATGTCATGTCGTAAAGATAGTACATTTACACACTGCGGCACAGCGGTATCGTTTTTATCGCTTTTGGTCTCGCAGGAGATGCGCTGTTAGTTAGATATCACTAGTACGTAAAATTGTCATCGCCGTGCCACTTTTGCCAGAAAACAGAGTTAGGTAGAGATAACAGTCTATGTATAAACTATGTTCGAGCAACGAAAACTTGGACAACACTCAAGCATACCATATTTCGGACTCTCGGTCTGGTTAAGACCTATTCAAGGGCAAGTGCCACAAATATTTTTAGAGATAAAGTGGTTATTATTTTTGTTTTTTCTGTACAAATCGTAATCGTTTTGGGGGGCATTGCTGTTCGCGTCCGCAGGCTTGACCATCTTAGCCATTAATTTAACCACCCTGTACGTGCCCCCTGGGTGGTGCCAAATGAACAGCAACGCCGAGTCACAGGCGGCGGTTGAGTAACCTGTTACTGAGCTACCACTAGCCAAGAGGGACTAAATCCCCTCTGAAAGTGTGGTCATGATGCCTTGGGAAAGCATCATGTTTATATTCCCAACCTCTTTTAAATGGAAATGTCAGATAATGAGAATACGATGTCATGCGATCCGGCTAACACCCGGCGCTCGCAGGTACCCGGGCCTGCGAGTGAGAAATTAGTTACCGAAGACTACCCAGGGGTAGGCGACCAGGCCCCTGTCGTGGTGAATGTTACTGGCAGCACTAGCAGCAGCAGCAGCAAAAAACTTGTACAGCAAGTGTTCCATCCCGGCTTGTTTATGAGACCAAGATCTTCGTCTCTAGGGAGCACTCAACAATTAACAGATGGCCCAACCACTATTAGCCAAACTGTGATTTCTGATTCAGAGACTGAGATCACAGAAGTCTCCCCTCCAACTTGGCAAAGAGTTCCAGTTAGCAGAAATCCTAAAAGAAAGAAAATCTCCAACAGTCCCTCTTCGGAAAAGATACAAACCTCCAATAGATTTACAGGTCTAACAACTGATTTTGTGGAAACTGAAGTTGAACCCAAAGGCAAGGGGCCGATCAGACCACCTTCAATTGTATTATATGGCGTAGATGATGTTAACAAGCTTGCTGCACTACTTGAAACTGTTGTTGACAAGAATCAGTTTACTTTTAGAATTGTCAACCGAAGTCAGCTTAGATTAACTTGCTCAGACATTGAAAGCTATAAACATGTGATAAAAGTAGTACGAGAAAATGGGTTGATTGGCCACACCTTCAATCGAAAGGACCAGAGGTGCTTCCGAGTAGTGATACGAAATCTTCACCCGACAACACCAATATCCGCAATCAAGGAAGATATTGAAGCTACAGGAAACACAGTTACTGGAGAAATCATAAATGCTAAGTTTGGGCCTGACAAAAAACCAACATCTACGTTTTTTGTGAATCTTGCACCTGGACCAAACAACAAGGCTGTGAAAGAGCTAAGATACATATACCATCAGCATGTTGTCATAGAGGATCCCAGGAGGCAAACCTCAATAGTACAATGCAAAAGATGCCAACAATATGGGCACTCTAAAAATTATTGTATGCGCCCCTATCGTTGTGTGAAATGTGGACAATCACATAAAACTTCAGAATGTACAAAACAAGATCGTACAACACCTGCCCAGTGTGCCCTATGCAGTGGTCCACACCCAGCAAATTACAAAGGATGCGAGGTATACATGGAAATCCTCCGTAGGCGCTCTAACCCTAGACAAGAAAGAGTAAAAAACTATCCAACGCCAAGTCATTTAACTAGAATCACAAACGATAGACCAGAGTCAAACATAACTGCTCCGATATATGAACAGACTAGGAATACAACAAAATCGTACTCGGATGCCACGCGAAACAGAGAACAAGGCCAAGAAGAAAAAAATAACTCACAACCGCTCCAGAACTTGGAACAGATATTAATTAAGCAAACTGAGAAATTTGACTTAATCCTTCAACAGATGAGCACGCTTATGATGCTCATAACAAAACTTATAGACAAATCCCCATGATGACATTTCGTATTGCAACCTGGAACGTTAATGGATTAACACCAAACAAAAATGAAACAGAACTATTAATGACTCATCAAAATTTGGACTTGCTACTGATATCTGAAGCTCACTGTACATCCACATCCAATCTCAAGTTTAAAAATTATGAGTGTTACATTACTTTACACCCGGATGGGACAAGACATGCTGGCACTGCAATTATCGTAAGAAAATCGCTCAAACACCATCTCATGTCCGAGTATAAGACTTGCCACATTCAGGCTACTACGATAGCAGTTGAGGACAAGAATGGCCATTTTAATGTCTCTGCAGTGTACTGTCCACCCAGACATAAAATAACAAAAGATATGTTTTCTGAGTTTTTCGAGACCCTTGGCAATAGGTTCCTGGCGGGTGGAGACTGGAACTCTAAAAACACATACTGGGGTTCCAGACTAACAAGCACCAGAGGCAGACAGCTTAAGTATAGCATAGATGATAAGAAACTGTATGCAGCCTCCACATGTGAACCTACATATTGGCCTGCAGACGCTTCCAAAATACCAGATTTGCTTGATTTCTTCGTTATGAAGGGCTTTGCTAGACTATATGTTAAATGCGAATCCTGTTTCGATAGTTCATCGGACCACACGCCAGTATTGCTAACCCTAAGTATGAATATTATAGAGCATGTACAACCAGAAAGACTGTATAACAGGAAAACCGACTGGAATTGTTTTAGAGAATTAGTTGAAAAGAATATCGAGCTAAATGTTGCTCTCAAGACGCCAGATGAAATCGAAACAGCAGCCAAATACATCACGAATTTTATCCAAGACGCCTGCTGGAGGAGTACGCCGTTACTTGACCCAAAAAAACAGGTAACAAACTACCCTCTAGAAATAAGAAAAGCGGTACTAGAAAAAAGGAGGCTTCGTCGTGTTTGGCAGTCAAGCAGACTTACTGCAGATAAAACTGATTTTAATAGGCAAGCAGCACGTTTACGCGAAATGCTAAGGGATTGGCAAAACAAGACTCTTGAGGCTCAATTGGGATCTCTCACACCCACTGCAGCCACTGATTATTCTCTGTGGAAATTCACAAAACTGCATGACAGACCACAACTTGCAAAACCTCCTTTGAGAAACAGCAATGGCTGGGCCCGCACGTCTCAGGAAAAGGCAAACTTATTTGCGGCACATCTTTCGAACGTGTTTTGCCCGAATCCCGCCAGCGACACAGATTTTGAGAAAAAGGTTGAATCTATACTTAACCAGCCTCTTCAAATGTCGCGCCCGCCTAAACCAGTCACAGTGCAGGAAGTTTGGAAGATAATTAATGACCTCAAAGACAGAAAAGCACCAGGATATGACCTCATTACAAAAGAAATTTTGAGGAAACTCCCAAGAAAGGCAGTTGTTTTTCTGACCATGTTGTATAATGGAATTCTAAGAGTCCAACACTTTCCAGACCTTTGGAAAGTGTCCTAAATTCTCATGATGCATAAGGCGGAAAAACCAGCTTACGAAATTACCTCATATAGGCCAATCAGCTTGTTGCCTATTCTGTCAAAAGTCTGTGAAAAATTGATCCTTCATAGAATTCTGCCGATACTGGAAAACAGCAATATTATCCCAAACCATCAATTTGGATTTAGACAGCAACATTCTACTATCGAGCAAGTACACAGAGTTGTTGAGAAAATAAGAAAATCTCTAGAAGAAAAAGAATACTGTTCTTCTGCATTCTTAGATATCCAACAAGCATTTGATAGGGTTTGGCACTGGGGACTCTTATGTAAGATAAGAACAAACTTGCCGCACAGTTTCTACATCTTGCTGAAATCTTATCTAACAGACAGAATTTTTCAAACCAGAGAGTCGGAAGCAACCTCCAAATTCTACAATATAAGAGCAGGTGTGCCTCAGGGTTCGGTGTTGGGACCAATTCTGTATACTCTGTACACCTCAGACCTTCCGCAGGTGGAAGGAGTGATGATTGCCACATATGCCGATGACACAGCTGTAATGGCGAGTAACATACAGCCCGAACGAGCCTCAGAACAACTCCAGCAGGGTCTCGATGCTATCACAAAGTGGCTTAAAAAGTGGAGGATCAAAGCTAGTGCAACAAAGTCTGTGCAGGTCACTTTCACACTTCGAAGGGAAAACTGTCCTCCGGTACGTCTTGAGAACTCAATTTTACCACACAAAGACAGCGTAAGATATCTGGGATTACACCTCGATCGTCGCTTAACTTGGAGCCAGCATATTAAGAGTAAGAGAGATGAACTAAATATACGACACAGAAAGTTATACTGGATGCTTGGCCGAAACAGCAAATTAACAATAGATAATAAACTTCTAATATACAAGTCCATATTAAAACCAACTTGGACCTATGGCATTCAACTCTGGGGAAGTGCATGCAACTTCAACATCGCGATATTGCAAAGAATGCAGAACGCAATATTAAGGACAATGGCTAATGTTCCGTGGTTCATTACAAATACTGAGATCCATGCACAACTTAATATGACCACTGTAAAAGAAGAAATCCAGGCCTCAACAGTAAAGTACCAGAAGCGGCTGGAAAATCACCCGAATGTACTTGCAGCAAGCCTAGTCAAGCGCAGTTATCAAAAGCGCCTCAAGAGAAAAGACATAATTTAGCAAATGTCATTTATACAAAGAGAAGCTATCCTCGCTGGAGGATGCACTCGATAAAACAACATCTCTCATCATATCTGCTTATAGTGGACAACTGATTGCAGATTAGCAAAACAAAACAAAAAAAAAAAAAAAAAAAAATAAATCGTAAGCGAAGTACTCACATGATATTGACTCTATACTTAACAGTTTAGTTCCTATGAGGTGTCTCGTAATTCAATTGGGAAGTCACTTTTCTGTCAAGCTTCATACAAACCCAAAGAAACCAAGTAACGAAAGGATAATGTGTAGTTTAAGTGACGTATATTTCATATCACTTAAAGATAATATTTATTACTCTTTAGTGTTTACTATATTCATATTAAATAGTAGTTATCCCTTTTACTTTAGTTTTATACATAATTAATTGATGACGTTATCTAATATGATCTAATAAATTATTGGCTACTCGATAATTCCAACATTCTTTTGACATAATGTAATACAGAGACAATAGGATTACAATAATGTTGTTACAGACTTAAAATAAATACACGAAAACCACAGTTTCCTTTGCGTGATTTCATTAAAACTATCTTTAGATAAATAGGGCAGATAAATTCACAGAATATTTTCTTTTTTTTGTCTTTGTTTCGTGAATGAGTAAGAATGCATTGGCCTAAGGACTCTGATTAATAGAAAGTAAGCAAATTATATCTCTACTAAAACAAAGAAAGAAAAGCAGCATATAAAACCCTATACCAACCCTTCTGGCCGGCGTAAAAGTAAATAGTATGGTTATGGTTATATTTTAGATGAATTGAATGAATGAATGAATGTTACCTTATCGGGTTTGCTAAGCAATTTACTTTTCAACTGTAAAGTACATGTTTTTAGTTCTATAGGTATATGCTTTAATTTAAGTCAGTTGAGACAGATTAGAAAAAAAAGTTTTTATTATAGTCCTATTTTTAATAACCACCGTTTGCATTATACTCTAGGATAAATAAACAACTTTGAATAGGTAATATTAAGAATGATTCAAATCTATTTTATCATTTAGTTTAAATTAGGTATTTTACTTTCATAATATTTCATGTACTTTTGATTGTGATTTACAGAGACCGTCATGATCGCACCGACGTTCAAGGCGCGTTCGACCTCCCCAGGTACTGAATTATTTGACCCCAGTGACATCGCACTCTCGATTTCAAACTTTTATTAAAATCTTCATAAAATATGCTTTGACTAAAAACAGAAAAGGTAATTCAAAAGAGGTCTGTAGCAGAATCAAATACGTGTTCTCAAAGAATACCTCTCAACGTTGTGTCCAACATTATGGAACTCACAACAGAAAATCCTATAATTCGATAATATTAAAAACAAAAGTTTAGTTAGCTTTCGTACTCCATACGCCAATTTTAGTGTATTTGCACTGAATGTTAAATTCAAAGATTAGTCAAATATTAGCTTTGTTTTTAGCAAAAACGAAGTCCAGTCTATTGTCTAAAGCAATGTCACAACAACTGACATGTCTTTTGAACCATTTCAGGTTTAAAACTGTTTGTAAACAAAATCAAATAAGCGTTTATCACGATTTGATATTTTCTAAAATACAAAGCCTGTATTAAAATTTTCAAACCGAATAGAGTCACTCTTTTAGTTATGAGTACATGAAAGTGATGGTGAATAAAAAGATGAAATACATAGGTTTATGCTTTCAACGCCTCTCCGAATAGAGGTACCAATATATCGTAGTACGCAGGCTACGTCATAACGCTATAGTATCCCTATGTATTTTGTGAAAATATCGATACCAGTAGCGCGGCCTTTGTGCAAAATGTATGCAAGGGTTTTTTTGATCCCGTCACAATCAGAATACGTTCCTAACAAAGATCGTTAAAATGAGAAGAGATTTTACCTATGGAATAATATAGGGATTGTACGTAGTATTTACTGAAACTAAAAAAGCTCCTAAAAGTCATTTTGAGTCTAATCTACCTATTCGCAAAAGTAACGATTTCACATTAAACGAAACAACCGCCATGAAACACGATGAGCTGTGTTCAGGACAGTAAAAATTACTTTAAAATAAATGTCACATTGGTCGGCCGCGTAACTTTTTTAACCATAAACACACGTATAGAGCCTAGCCACGTACAACAGCTGGTTTTAAACCATTTGAAATCCACGACTACTTACTATTAAATGTAGATATATAGGTACAAAGCAAAGCATATTAAATGAAATTTAATAAAAGTTTTTATTTAATAAATATCATTAAGTGTCAAAACCTTTGAATGTGATAGTTTGACAGAAACGTACTTTCAGTATTGTTTCCCTTATGAAAACATCCGGAGTTACAATAACCTTTTCCCATATTAGTTTTGTTTTAATGAATGCATCATTAACATTATGGATTGAATTGTGATGTGAACCGATTAAACCACTAATTAATTTTGGAATGTTTGGTGCCTTCAGTGTTTTTTTTTTATTTGTTGTTTTCGAAATTAACCTTTTGTTGTTGTGTGTGTTTTTATAAATATAATTGTTATACATATTTTATATGTGAAAACATACATAAAACGTTGCTTCTCTGTTGTATAAAATGTCAGGAATTGTAACATTCGACTGAATGAGAGCGTTTATAAAACAACTTCTTTTACGAGCGACGGCAATCATATCCGAAATATCTATAAAAAGGGCAAAGTCATAAAACGAGCATTAGTCCCTCATGTTTTTGCTGACGCGGCTCAATATTGTTGGGCAGACGAGTAGAAAATGTTATTTTCGGACCACACATTTGCATAACATTGTCATCCCTATTGTAAAAGTGGTAAGGGCTTTTTATCCAATCATATTTACTATCGTAAACTTTAAGCTTAATTCTGTAATATGTTGCGTCAGTAAATATAAATCTTTATTAATAAATTAACAAGAAGAAAAGGCGGATTTTGTCATTGCTGTTTTTTTGTCCTCAATGTAACAAAATACGGCAAGGTACCTAGTACCTAATAGATGACTTTAACATTTACTAGCATATTCCAAGGACATAACAAGCCCTGTAAATTTCGTACGTACATTGGTAAATTGGATAAAGTGTGGACAATTATGCCTCCGGCACTCTGGATGACGTCGAGGGTAATGCAATTTTATACTACTTTACCTTGATATTGAAAACCTATAGTTTTTGATAAAAATGCCATCGTTTTACGACCGCTGATCAATCTAGAAAATAGATACACAGAAGAATAGATAAAAAATAATTTAGGAATAGAACAAAAACAAAACATTATTTCAAAATTTGTTTTGTTAAACACTGCGGCAATATTATCACGTACCAAATAACGAATTATTACTCCCACGTATATCATTATATGGAGAAAGTTGACTTTTAAAGTTTACAAAAGGGGATAAAAATTTTGTACATATTTCAAAAAGTCACGTAAAAACGTTGTTCATGTCGGCACATTTTCTATGAATATGAAATTTGTTACGACATTAGCGTGTAGACGCCTGTAATCTTAGTCGAACGTCGTGTGTGGCCTCAGTAAGGCGTACAAGTAAATATTAGGTCATAATAATGATAACGATAAAACTATGCATTTCCTCTATATGTGAAAATAAACAGAGCTACTTGTACTAGCTCCTGATAAGTTTAAGGTCACTTAATAAGAATACTTTTATGCCTAAATGTGGTTACCTTATCTTACGGCGAATGAGCGTCAAATTTAACGTAATAATAGATGTGTAAAGTAGATTATTACAATAAAAAGAAGGCTTAATACAAAATCTAATATCAAACTAAGTTAACAAGGCTAAGGACATTTTACCTAAAGTTAGAAATGTCCTTAGCCAAACAGTTTGTACCTAGAATTGGTAATGAAACTCGTACTAGAATACGGATAAACATACTCGTACATAATGTTATAGACATAGACGAAACATTATTTACCTACTATTTACTGAGCATTTACTGTGTAGCAGATGATTATGTCATACAAACTATTTTGTGTGATGACTCATCTTATGTGATATATTATTACAAAGTATTTTCATTACATTCGGGTAATAAAACATGTTCCATAGAGAGCAAATTCTTGGTGTCCACAAAATTACTTTTCGTAATAAAAACTTTCCATGTTCACAAAACGCTGTGTCTCAACACTTCGACTACGGAGAACAAGAATATTCTTTTGATGTCTCACACTCGTTTCCTAAGAAAATTGGGTTGACGAAATGGTTCAACATTGCGACCATTTCTGATGTTTCAAAACTTCCTCGGTTTACATATAAAAATATCTAAATAGTTTCCATAATTATAGACCTACATTCACAGTGTAGATTGCAAAGCTTAGGCTTCCGTTCCGTTTTGTTTTTTATTTGTTTAAATTACATTATATTACGTGATGTCCGTGAATAAGTATACTTTTTAGATTAGGGGCGTTTTATAGACAGTCTTGGTATGACACTACGTGCATAGAGTAATTTTCACACAACTCGTCTAGACAGCTTTTTTCTAAAGAGAATAACAACAGGTAAAATGTTGTGCCAAAAAACAAAAAAAAATAAACCTAAATTCTGAATCAAAAAAAGAATATGCAATGCAACGTAATCTCCTGCAATGTAAAACTAGCGAGAATTCCTTATTTTATCTAAATTACTAGGAGGAATATGTATTAGGTACTCAGCTAATTGCAATTGTAACAAATGAAGTAGGCTCTATTATTACTTACCTGAAGCTCGTTATTAAGAAGTTACTCTGCTTTCATTTTAATTAGGTTTATGCTCGTTAACCTAATGTACTGTAATAGAATATAGTATGATACAAGCAAGATAAATGGATAAAACATTATGTGTAATACATTCTATTAGATTCATGAGGTTCTGTTAATAAATCCTTTGCGTTTGCGACACTGTTTTGTTGAATTAAATAGATATTATGTTTTCTGCTTGAACTCTAATCTGACCTCAGACAAACACCTGAGATTATATGACCTCATGTTTATGTAATATTTGTATAGGCTAGAAGAATTTAGCGTACAAAGGTGCGGCACTAAGTAGCTAGTCTGGCATGTTGTATATGCCTAGTTAACTGTTTGAACGTGCTTCAAACTACCGTTGTACGGACCAATACCTACTGCGTTAAAAATTAGGGAGTACGAATGCTGGATTTTGCTTGTTTCTATTTTTTGTTTAAATGGTTCACAAACCAGGGTTTTTTTTTAGAATTTAATGTCTAGGTATGACGAGAATTCTGTTATTAATCTTCAATCAATATTATTTAAAAGACTTCACAAAGTCCGATAAAGTTTGCTGCAAATATAAGTATCATTTACGTATAAATATCATACCAAAAATAATACATCAATACTTTTTCATATTTAACATGGTAGAGTAGAGTGACAAAGATAATTTGGAGGTTAATTTATTTAACGAAATCATAAAATACGAGTAGGTATATCTCATTCATCAACAATTCGTAATTTATACGTAACATGAAATGGGTACGCAACATCCTCATATACTTTATTCCCCTAACGATTAATTGGGTGACAACGTAACTTTTTCCGGAATTCGCGCGTTGTTAAAAAGGACTAAAACAATGTACAACTTTTTCGGTTCGTATTTGATGCTGCTGTGTTTACAATTTTTGGGGGCGTTGAAATATAAATACTTACGTATATTTATTGCGTTTTTGTAGCACATAAGTAATAATTTTGGAACTAGGACCCTCTGTTGTCAGTGTCTTGTGTGCTTGTCACTTTTTCTCCCATTTAGTGTGCGTCTTGCAAAATATCGCTTTTATGAAAAACCTTTAGAATAGACAACAAACAAAAAATTACAATTCCAGATCTAAAAACAATTAAAATTTAATGATACATTGTTTAATATGTATTAAGTAACTATTTATTACTATTCTGCGAGGTAACACAACGACCTCAAATTAAATATAAGAAAAACATACAAATGTCAGATTATATTTTATTGTAGCTGTTGGTTTATCGTCACCGAATGCCGAAGGTGTCGTAAAACAACCGGGGCTATTCAAAATTGTCTCAAGGCAGCTGAGACCGTTAAATCAGATTATATCGTGGTCAACATCTCTAAAATGTCCTACATAATGACATATACATGTTGATACTGACTAAATTATAGTTTAAAATTCCTTTGCCCTTCAAACGCATGGCACCCTTTTAATTCCATGTGCACTTATCGATTGGGTGATGAAAAAGCATTTTATTTTTATTCATTTGGAAAACTTATATATAGTTTGAATGAATAGAAATAGTTTGAATGACCAAAAAGTATTTCCCCGCTCGAGGCATGTCACATAGTTGAAGTAATGATTACAGACTAAAGTTGATACCAAAATCTTGGATTAAGTCTAAATAACAGCTGGAAAAATATTTTTAAAGAAAATCTACGCTTCCACAGAGAATTTAGCAATACGTAAAAAGCTAGCGACACGTCAAAAGGGCTTGCAAACTCTTTTGTCGGTCAATGCTGACTATTCACAGACCCTTTTGTAGTCCATATACAGGGTGGCTCATTCAAAAGGGTCAGTATGGGAAAGTCTTAAACTATAAGTCATACGAAGATTTGTTCTTAGGAACCATGTCACCGATTTTGATAAAAAGAAAAACTGCATTCATACATTTCAAAAAGATACTGTACCCAGCTGGGGAATCGAACCCGGTTGTTTTGCAAAAATAAACTTATACTTTTTCTATTTAAATATCGATTCTGTAGGTCTTAAGCAGTAAATATCTCTATGAAACATTATGTCTTAAATAAATAAAATGCATTGTTTTCACATAGTTTAATTTATCATAGTAGGTGTTCGAAGTGACCACCATTACAATATTCAACAAGTTCAGGCATGTAAAATTGTCCCTACGGTTGTTTGTACCCCTCTACTAGTTACATACACCCTGTTACATAATCATGTGGCATTGCATTAAACTTTTAAGGAAGTTTTGTTATCTACAGTAATATTATTATGATGCAACTACTTACTTCTATTAATCAAACACTAACATTGAAAAGCCCACATAAAATATGTAGATATTGTAGATAGGTACAGTCACGAGCAATAATATGTACACATTTTCGCATTTTGTAAAGCAGTTATCTAAAGTTCTGCCAATCCAAAATTGAAAATTCGAAGATTAATTCAAAACTGTACGGAACCTCTTCTAAATTACGAATTCATTTTGATATTGTAATGTCTAGATAAACGTGCAGATAGTTTAGAAAATTTGAAAATGTGTACATATTATTGCTCGTGACTGTACAGAGACGTGTTAAGTTAAGCCTCATTTGAAAATGGAACGTTTCAGTATGACTGGCTGCATAAAGATACAAAATGCAATAAGAAGATTGTTACCTAAACGTGTTAAATATTGTATTGAACAAAACGGTGGCCACTTCGAACACCTACTATAATAAATTTAAGTATGTGAAAAAAATGCATTTTATTCATTTAAGACAAAATGTTTCAAAGAGATATTTACTGCTTAAGACCTACAGTATCGATATTTAAATAGAAAAAGTATAAGTTTATTTTTGCAAAACAACCGGGTTCGATTCCCCAGCTGGGTACAGTATCTTTTTGAAATGTATGAATGCAGTTTTTCTTTTTATCAAAATCGGTGACATGGTTCCTAAGAACAAATCTTCATATGACTTATAGTTTAAGACTTTCCCATACTGACCCTTTTGAATGTGCCACCCTGTATAATGTTAGCTATGGTTCACAACTGGCTCAGCCCGGGCATATTACACGCAAATGTCAAATTGTTTTATTTATTTGAGGAAGCGAGTGGGAGCCAGCGGAAATGAGCGAGCTGAGCTTAAAAGTTGGCACACCTTGTAGATCAATGTATAATAATAACATATTATATTATGTTAAAATCCTCCTGAATTCAGGCTCATTTAGTTAAAGCAACAAAACTTTTATACTCTTTGGATAGAACTTAAAATAGAACAAATATTGCAATTGCAACCTTATTGCGTAAATAATATTAAAGATAATCCTCATAGTGGATAAACATTGTACTGCTGTGTTTATCTGCGAGTATTTGACGTAATATGAAACTGCCGTTAATGAGGTTATAGAATTAGAACGAACAACCTTGACTGATAGTCCAAAACAATAATGAATGGTATCGTTTACAAGTCATTTTTCCTTGTCTGGATATACTTTGTTTATTCACAAACTCCTCAAAATATAGGACACGAAGCACACATGTACATTATTACATTTAATTAAATAAATGTACACTTGTATACAAACGTAATTAGCGGACGTCGTTAATGATCTATATACTAAAAGGTCACTAAATTTAACGACCTACATGTTAATGTAATGAGTTGAGAAGGTCATTATTAATTTTTCTATATAGTTACTTTGTAAAAGTGGGTGTTTGATTTTCTTCTCAGTTATAAAACCAGTAAGGATTTTAGAAATACTAGGTAGTAGTGGCGAAGTGTCCATATAACTCGATTCCTACCGGCTTACCTTTGCAAAAACCGCTTAGCATTGTCTATTAATCAATTATAAATCAATGACGCAACATCCACTCAATACAAAATAATATAAAACAAAAAAGTATTCTCTTACGTAAATCGCAATAATAATTACAGTAATAATAATTTTCAATATAATTATTTACGTACTCATAACGCCATCTTGTAATTAAAGGTTGTCAACTAACAACTTGTTATGGTTCAGTCAGAGAGTACTTAAAGCGCGCATGCGCGGAGCGCAGTAAGCCGGTCGCGAAATTAGGAATCCAGTACAACAGACTGTACGGAAATCGTACGGTCACGTGACACTTTGTATTCGTCGATCTAAGGTACCATATAAGCCGGTGGCCATCGGCTTATGACAAGGATAAAAGATACAACTACAACATTGCGAGAGCGAGAAAGCACTATTGCAACCAGTGGACCGACCAATTGTAACGAAGTTTCATTTCATTTCACGTTAAGTACTTAATTTGCCATTGACATTCCTTTGTTTTTATCAATTATTTAAATCTGATAGAAATCAGCCTTTCTTCTGAATTTTTAGTTTTTAATTATATTTATTTGTTTTTATATTTTTATACGGCTTGCGTCTTGACTTTGGCAGAATCATCGGTAAACGATAGGACCATTTGAAGAAAAAACAGATATTTGTATTTATTTTCTGCAAATAGGTTATAAAATTCGCTTTCTTGTTTAAAGTAGTAAAATTTGTATGTTTAATTATTTATGATTGTGTATTATGTGTTGTGCATTGGTTGACTTTATTTTTGTCGTAGTGCGTTGGGATCCTATGGAATATTTTTGTAAGTACTTGTTTGTATTGTTTTCAGCAAATTTAATAGTTTGTTGTTATAAGGGACAGGTTAATAGTGTTATATTATATTGACTATCCTATTATGTGATGTGCGATAAAACATCATTCTCGAAATTGAATTATAAATATAAGAAACGCCGGCGCTGTGGATTTACGAAACATTTTAATACAATTATCTCATTTCGATACGTATAAGTAAGTGGCTTACAGACAGTATTCTCAGATTCTAAAAGTAAGTAAGTAGGTATGTAGAATCATTTAGGATATAGCAATATAAACAATTAATCTAATTGATCAAAGAAGTCTTCCAAACAGAGAAACATTTTCGTATTTTAAGTTTATGAGTTCGGGACAACTAGGTAAAATCGAAACATTTTCTCACGAATACCTATGAACTACAGAATAATAGTAATATAAAGTAGAACAAAAGTCCACGGAATCTTCGGCTTCCCTTTTATAAAAATCCACCCTTCGCCACTGCTAGGTAGGTACCAGTTAACTAATAAATCATAAATCAAACAGTAACATCTATTCACAGTTAAGAAAGGGCTAAATAGAAAATGTTTTTTCCGTCACCTAAAAACATTTTGCTCCTTGTACAAACAATAAACTTTTCTAAAAGGAATCGCTTCCATTTGTATGAAAACCATTTTTAGAATTCGCTACCACAAAAGGTGAAAAATTAAAGCTTTTTCAAACACAGCTGTTATATACAGGTTGCGATTATATTAAAATTATGACCAAGTTCAGGATAAATCTTGAAGTAAATATTTATGATAAAACTTTAATTTATCATTTCATATAAAACGGAGAATAAAGGACGCGCAGCAATATTTCATCATACATAAGTCACAAATTGATTAATGACCATTATAATACGTGCCTCAGCGTGTTTTACTCATATAGAGTATTAAAATAATTGATTTAACCAGAAAGTACACAATAAATACACAGACTAAAATGTATTGTACGGTCGGGGTATTTGCCGCTCGACCACCCTTAGGCGAGAATCGCTTGGCACGCGGCGCATGCGATACGTGGCACGCCCACGTATCGCATGCGCCGCGTGCCAAGCGATTCTCGCCTAAGGGTGGTCGAGCGGCAAATACCCCGACTGTACATACCGATCGAAATTATTATTTCCTTGATGAAGAAAACTCTGAATAAAAAAAAAAAATTTTAGCACACATAAGTCTTTCCTGATAATTAATTTATCTTTAGTTTATTATGGAAACTAATTGGGTAAATATAAGTTGAGATGATTTCTTTTCCATCCTTTACCTTAACATTCAGGATACATTTCCTTACAATCCATAAGTCTCCAAAAGACTACACTGATACCGATTAACGTATCTACTAACGTGTATATTTACCAAATTTATGGTTGCTTGTTTTCCCATTCATCTCACAAGAGTAATACGAGCAAAAATGTATTTCATCATTACATTTAAATTATCTTTCCCACTAAAATTTACCTCAGAAGCAGCATAAAAGTTCCACCTGAGGGAGCTACAAAATAATAATAATATGGTGAAATATTAAAATTATAAGATACGCAGGGCGTGTGCTACATTTATTGAACTTTTATAGAGTTGCCAACGCCGGCAACTCGTCAGAATATTAATGGCACATAATATGTTCTGAATACTTGTTACAACTTTTCCCATTACGCTGCTCAGATTTACACTGAGAAAAAATGTCTTTGACGTAGAAAAGAGCTTCACTGAAACTCAATGAAAGTTTGTCTTGTAACGTAGATGTAAGCCTCGACTACCACTGACTGTCAATTTGTTTATCACTTTTATAACACTCGTGAATTACGATTATACTTGTTCCCTATTTCTGATGTCTTATCGTATTTCGAGTTGTATCTGACGTTTCGAGTATTTAGATATTAGAAATATTTTATTTATAGGAAATAATTAAAGGATTGATATTTAGCTGTACTTAATGTTAAGTGCAATATTTTGCAGTACAAGCAACTGATCGTGATTAGGAACATAGAAGGCAAAATATACCTCGACCAGTCACCAAATAGACGCTTAATCAAATCAAAAACACATCCTCTTTATCCAAGTTTCTTAACTATGGTTTTGAAGAGACACTGGGCAAAAATCGGTGAAGTCAAATTATCCGCTCTACTTCTAATAAGTTCTCCTTCTAATTCTCATACTCATACTGACCATGATCCAGAGACATGAATAACCAATTTCAAAGATAATATGTATGTAATACTTCATATCTATTCTTTATGTTATTGAGTCATTGTGCTCGTACATAATATTACGTAATGCTCTTAAAATTTCATAGCTTCAGGTGAAAGAGCACCTTTATGCCATTGTTCTAAACTTAAATCATATTTGTGGGCAGTAAAATATATTATTTTTATTTTATCGTCTTGGCCCTTTTCCAAGGTTCTAGGACTGCCATGAAATCTTGCCCGATACAGATGATTTCTCACGCTTATGCGTAGGTGTGTCTTATTCCCTGGTAATTCAATTATCTACACTGCTCAATTACTAGTATAAATTAATTGAAATATGTAAGGCCACAGATTGTCTTTGATATAATATTTATTAAGGAGTCTTTGTTCGATATGACGAATATTTTGAAGGCTACTAATTAGGTACAAAACCTAATACAAATCATGTACCTATCGGCCTAAGTAATATTACTAGGCCATGTTCGCGAATGCATAAGACCGCTTCGTTTAGTGGAACTGCTATGAGTTGATACCTCCAGTTCTACGACCTTCTCGTCGTCGGTCCGCACTGTGCGTGCTTTATAATATGTTTCCAGAGCCAAAATCATTCAAAGACTTCAATGAATCGTGAAGTTCAAAACATATACCTACATAAGGTATATGTTTTGAACTGAAGATAATAATGTATGTTAATGTATTGCTTTAAACATAAGGTCACGGTTGTTTTGAGTTATTCCAGATGTTCAATGTACTCGGAGCTGTTAAATTCATTCATGCGTGCTCTTCGAACTCAGTTTATTTATTTCCTCAAGGAAAAAAGCTTGTCATATTCTATATAAACTAATCATAGTTATAAAAATTTATAAGTTAATTAGGTCTTATTTATTACATATGTTTTAAGTAAACTAAATAGTTTAAGTAACACCCATAAATATATATAGTGAATGTAGATGAATACTAAATCTACATAAAAAAGCCTTTATAAGAGCACATAGAAACGTTAGAATCAAAATGGAAATTATATTACGTTCCAATAAAAGTATTCACGTAAATGTGAACACGATGGCATAGTCGATAATGCACTTATAAGTCTGTCCCTCACTCGGTGGCAGACAAAAGCGTCAGTCTACCTTAAAAGCTCCATTGTAACTACGATCATTGTTTGCGTCTATTTTACTGAAAGCGCCCGGTAATCGTAAGGTTTGACCTTTTTATACTATTTAAAAATATATATTAATCGTTTTATGACGTTATATTAAATAGTTTATAGTAATAAATCAACGTTAATCTAATGTATTGTTGTACAAATAAGTTGAAAACATAAAAGATAAAGAAAACTTTAACTAAACTTACTTTTAAAATCATTTAAAGACAACTCCTGCACTAAGCCGGTGCTTCAGTCCTGTGTAACGAGGAATTAACGGAAACAAAAGACAGTCTCAATACAATTATTTTGTTTTATAGTTTCCCTATGAACAAGTGAATAAATGTAAACTATTCTTTATTTAATTTAAGCAAACTAGGAAGCGGCTGAATGGGAATTTGCACGAACATAACTATGAAGAAAAGGTTAATGCGATGGTTCAAGAAAACTCCATGGTAAACTATAGCTTTCGAGCATTAAATTTGCAACAATTTATTAATATACATAGGATGTAACATCCTACATAAATTATAAATGCGAAAGTTTGTGAGGATGTATGGATGGATAGATGGACAGATGGAGGTTTGTTACTCTTTCACGCAAAAACTACTGAACGGATTTTGATGAAATTTAGAATATAGGTAGCTTAGGGTGTAGAATAACAATTAGGCTACGTATACCACGCGGGTAACCGCGGGCATCAGCTAGTATAGTAGGAAGTAGGGTTCGTAGGATATACAAATTATGTAGCATAATTCATATTTATAACTATACAGAATCACGATTGTTTTGCTAATTATCATAGAAACCATGCAACTGTACAATGTAGGCGGTGCGTATTAATTTCATCTTAATAATATAATCATTTCCATTTTGATCAGAAATTGCTTTCATGCCTACATTAAAGTTATGCAAATAACATTCCATTAATACAAAATTGTAAATTATGAGAATTATTAATGAACCTTTTTTTCTTAAAAGTTCACGTGTGTCTTCTTTATCATGGAAAGCTATTTATTAGAAGATAAAGATTTGTAGATGCCGCCGTTTCCGAGTAATTGCCATTAGTGGGTAACCGACATTTAAGGGGTGACGGAGTCAAAAATAATGGTGTGAAGACTCAATTATCCCATGAGTGTCATCAAATATGACAGAAAGAAAGTTTGCAAATCAATCAACGACAATAAAATAAAGAGAACTTGATATAAGCCCTATATGGTCTTTTTTTTTTAACGCCTCGAATGACGCTCGCCTGGGCTGAACATGCCCAGACTACCTCCGGTCTATACTTGGGAGGGGATGGAAAACTCTCATGAGTACCCGAGGGAGGCCCTATGTCCCTAGCGGGTTATGCCAGGACTTTTACCGGCTAAAAACCACCAGACCTACTACTCGGATGCCCTATGGGCTACTAAGCGAATCGGAACGTCCCCCCCAGACTGGGGTCCGGGGAAGCGTTTCTTAGATAAGCGTCGCCCCATTTAAGGGACGCCCACTTGATTTTCCCTAAGAGAACCCTACTTAGAGAGTCATGATTAGAGCGCGCACTGCGTTCAGGTCATGTTATAAACTAACAGAGTGCTTAGGGGGACCTAAGGGATCTGAGCTTTGACAAGCCTTTCCAGATCGGAGGACAGGGTGTCTGGTGAGTCCAGTAGGACATTACGAGGCCTTCGTAGGACATGAGGAGTAGTGGGGTTAGGAAGAACGGGGGTGTAGGCCACCGCCTCCCTTATGAGGTGATTTGTGTGCTCCTCTGCAGATTTGAAGAATCTATCAGAAGCCTGTTTTATGAATATCTGTATAGTGGGCATTTCGATGTCCCGGTGCAGGTCCACGTTGCGAACATACCACGGTGCATCGGCCGCCCGGCGTATGAATATGTTTTGTACTGTCTGGAGCTTCTCCATAAGGATTGGGCTCGCGTGTGCGAATACTGGTGATGCGTATGTGAGTACTGGGCGTATGCAAACCTTGAAGATAGTTCGCTTGTTTCGTAGTGACATTCTACTGTGCCTGCCAACCATGTGGTGTAGCCGGCCGAGATAGAAGCGTGCGTTCCTGGTCACTCGCCGTATGTGCGGCCTGAACGAGAGGGTTTCGTCCAGTGTGACTCCAAGATACTTGACTTCGCGCCGCCAGGGTATACGTGAACCTAGCAGTCGCGGGGGGTTGTCGGGCCTACGTAATAGTGGATTCCGCCGCTTTACATCGAAGCGAACGGCAGCGCTCTTGTCTGCATTCACATCTATGCGCCAATGGTCTAGGCAGCATGGTATTTATAGGTAGGTACGCTGAGTTTCTCTCTTTCGCTGAAGGAACGGAATATTAATGGGCTGTTATAAATTACCATCGAATTATTAAGAGGCTAGGTTAATTTTACGTTTATTTTTTCCTATGCGACATGTTTGCCAGAGCTTTACTTTTAGTAGCCTGTTTCGTTATTCTACTCATACTAAAACAATTTGGCATCCGCATTATGTAAAACAAAACAAAATCAATTATAAATGCACAACATTGCCAATATGAAATCGTTATCAGTATGAATAATAAATGTTGGCTCAATACTTTATTGATGTTTTGTGTTATATTTTTTTATGTTTTGGAGGCGTACAAGATTTGGTTAGCGATATCAGTGCTTTGAATGGCCACGATAAAAATAGCGAGCACATGTGCGTTCTCTGCCAGATGCCCTGCGACCTTACGCTCCACTCGTTTTATAACGTAACACATTTTATGCACACACTATAAATATTGGCAGCTTTTCCGTGTTTTCACACTACATTATTATTTATTGCGAAATAAAAAGGCCATTGTCTCATTTTGAAGACCTTGAACTAAAAGCTCTGTTCGAAATCTGCCTACAATACGATAATATACACTGTAATGATACAGTGTAGGGCGTGATCCAATATTTAGACAGTGTCGGTCTTTTGAGTCCTAAACACTCAATTCGACGGTTTTATAGAAGACAAGCCTGTCAATGTACCGTGGTCTTTACTGATTTTAACTAACTCCAAAAAGAGGAGAAGGTTCTCTATCCAGTATATTTGTATGTTGTTACCTCAGACCTTAAGAATTTATCATTTGTAAACCAAACATCATGTACTTAGTATTGTTTCACAAAGGGTATACTAATTTGGTCTCATTGAAATACATGAAAATAGGTTCAATATTTTTTTTACATAAGTTTTGTTTTTTCATTTCATAAGAAAATGTCTGGTATGATTAAAGAAAAAAAATACAGCTATGATTAAAGTGTTCACAGTCGACGCCGTGATTATTTATACGTTCATTCATCACATTTTTCTTTCTTGAACAGAATACTGTGATGTGTTTACAATAAAAAGATTTCACATAATTTCCACCTTTATCATGAAAAGAATAGGACTCAATTTTCTATAAATCAACCTTAGTGAAGTGTGTTTTATTTATACTACTTTATCAAAATTGTATGAAGTGAGTTGGTATCACTTTTTACTCTTCATTGAACGAGTTTTAAATAAGACAAGTATGATTTACTAATACTTTGACTATGTCCGTGACATCAAGTAAAAAGGTACTAAAAATACAGATTATCACTTTCATATCTTATCCCGAAAGTATCGTAAAACGCGACTTAGAATCTTTTTATTATTTTGCAAACACTATCTCTAGCACAGCAGATAATTAGGTACCTACCAGTGGCGAAGGGTGGATTTTTATAAAAGGGAAGCCGAAGATTCCGTGGACTTTTGTTCTACTTTATATTACTATTATTCTGTAGTTCATAGGTATTCGTGAGAAAATGTTTCGATTTTACCTAGTTGTCCCGAACTCATAAACTTAAAATACGAAAATGTTTCTCTGTTTGGAAGACTTCTTTGATCAATTAGATTAATTGTTTATATTGCTATATCCTAAATGATTCTACATACCTACTTACTTACTTTTAGAATCTGAGAATACTGTCTGTAAGCCACTTACTTATACGTATCGAAATGAGATAATTGTATTAAAATGTTTCGTAAATCCACAGCGCCGGCGTTTCTTATATTTATAATTCAATTTCGAGAATGATGTTTTATCGCACATCACATAATAGGATAGTCAATATAATATAACACTATTAAACCTGTCCCTTATAACAACAAACTATTAAATTTGCTGAAAACAATACAAACAAGTACTTACAAAAATATTCCATAGGATCCCAACGCACTACGACAAAAATAAAGTCAACCAATGCACAACACATAATACACAATCATAAATAATTAAACATACAAATTTTACTACTTTAAACAAGAAAGCGAATTTTATAACCTATTTGCAGAAAATAAATACAAATATCTGTTTTTTCTTCAAATGGTCCTATCGTTTACCGATGATTCTGCCAAAGTCAAGACGCAAGCCGTATAAAAATATAAAAACAAATAAATATAATTAAAAACTAAAAATTCAGAAGAAAGGCTGATTTCTATCAGATTTAAATAATTGATAAAAACAAAGGAATGTCAATGGCAAATTAAGTACTTAACGTGAAATGAAATGAAACTTCGTTACAATTGGTCGGTCCACTGGTTGCAATAGTGCTTTCTCGCTCTCGCAATGTTGTAGTTGTATCTTTTATCCTTGTCATAAGCCGATGGCCACCGGCTTATATGGTACCTTAGATCGACGAATACAAAGTGTCACGTGACCGTACGATTTCCGTACAGTCTGTTGTACTGGATTCCTAATTTCGCGACCGGCTTACTGCGCTCCGCGCATGCGCGCTTTAAGTACTCTCTGACTGAACCATAACAAGTTGTTAGTTGACAACCTTTAATTACAAGATGGCGTTATGAGTACGTAAATAATTATATTGAAAATTATTATTACTGTAATTATTATTGCGATTTACGTAAGAGAATACTTTTTTGTTTTATATTATTTTGTATTGAGTGGATGTTGCGTCATTGATTTATAATTGATTAATAGACAATGCTAAGCGGTTTTTGCAAAGGTAAGCCGGTAGGAATCGAGTTATATGGACACTTCGCCACTAGTACCTACCTAATTTTCTGCTGTGCTAGAGATAGTGTAAATAATACCAAAAATACTGCCTAAACATACGCCATTCGTCATGCGTCATGCGTATTACTAGAAATTAACACTTATTACTCCAGTAACAGATGAACTCATTGATGATAGGGGTAATTTTAAATAACGGCATTTTTACACTAAGTTTCCAAGAACTCAAAAAGACTTATACCTACTTCACGATCATTCGAATAGCAGAACAAAACTACTGTACTCATGTTGATATGAGTACAGTAGTTGAAAACGATAATCGTATAAAAATCAAGTAGCACTGTACCAGGGCCGCTTGACAACAGCATGACGATATTTATTGATAAAATAATATAAATAAATGGAAATCATGTTCATAAGAAGTTTATAATTTAAATGTCTTCTATAAAATAATAATAAAGAAAGTTTGTAATATTTATAGAAAAACAGAGCTTTGAACTTCAAATGTTTTAAATAACAATTCGAAACAAAAATAAATAGGTAATCCATATTTGCTGTCACAGACGGTTAAAAAATAATATGCAGCCCCTTTATACGAACATTAATAACCAAAAATATTAATAATAGATATTACTAATCGTATATCACAGTACGTACTTATAACGTATAGGTATCGTCTAGAGTCATTATGAGAGCCGACAGACAGAAATAACTGTCTCTATTTGAGAGCCACAGATGTGTGTCAACACCGAAGTTATTTTAAAACTGTATTATTCATAACAAAAATTAAGGGCTCGATGTTTTTCGTGTAAAATCGTGTAAACTTCTATTTTATTACTTTAGGAAAGTTTCTTAATTAATAAAATTGTAGCTACTGTTACTAGACATCAATCGTTATTTAATTAACGAAGTGACAAAAATCCTTTCATTTTCACGATTCAGTAATTATCAAATTATTTTCGTGAGTGATTAATGAAATAGTTGACGCTATTATGTACGGTAGTAGTTAGACAGTGTACATTAACTTAAATTAGATTTATAGTTATTTATTATAAATATTTGATTTGATTTAAATAGAACCGATTTCCTAAATATTTTAAGGATTAATTAAAAAATCTGTCTAAGCCCATTATTGCAGCAGCCATGTGTAGCTTTGAACCTAAAGTTTATTCATTAGACTCCATGGGACTACCTTTATTTACAGAGTTTATATTATTAAAGCTATACTCTTTAATACCCTCAAATGTTTAACTTATTGTGTAAACAAATCCCAAGTAAAACAAACCAAACCTTAGCGTGTGAAACCAGCATGCAATTGAACTTTTATTAACAATGAAATACATTACATCACTCGAGTCTCACTCCAATGAATACGTCACATTATTTGACCCGAACTATCTACGTTCCCATTGAACACAATCCATTCAATATATTACACGACATACGTGGAATATGGTGTAATCTCACGCAGTGATGCCGCATCGCATCGTTCCCATATCAACAAATACCCCTCACTGTAATGTACCTCTTACCTCTTTTATTACACTTCATTATCTGACCAGTTATTTTTCCATTAACGATTCTCTTAATGTGACCTATAAATTTAACCCTCTGTCACTTTTGTAAGAGGGAACTTTATGAGGGCCACAAAATGATATTAACTTTTCAAGAGTCCATCTTTTTATATCAGTGAGAGCCAACAGAATAACAGTGTGATTTATGATTCAATATTTTTATTTTTTCGACAAATATTTTACAAAGAATATATAATCTCGCTGTCCTATTTTGATCCGGAAGGTATTCTAAAAGTATGAATCATATAATAGTATAAGCTACTGGTATACAACTACTCCTGCACTAAGGATTAAGCCATGTATGTATCGCAGGGGCTTTTATAGTGCACTCAACAAATACAAGGAAAGTGCAGGATCAGTCAATATTTTTTGTATGGCTCAAACTTTCCTACGTACAGATTATAATACCTATACGTATTACAACGGTGTGGCTTACTGTTGCTGTTTGCCGGGCTTCGTTTAGTAATGGACGATATGAAACTAGACGATAGCAGTTCTTGTGGCATACATTATGTATTTTTGTTTGTTTTTGTCACCTGACATTTACTACTTTACACATATGTATTCTTCTTCTATGGTCTTTTAAGTTCCGCTGTACGGCTTTCGACTGGTAGTATATATTACTTTCCCAAACTTGCCTCTCACAATATCTACGGGACAAAAATGTCGTTATATTTTGTATTCTCAGTATTAACCACAAAGTAGTAGCTAAGTATACACTTAAGAAGGTTGGCTACTTCCTTGAAGTGTTACCAATACTTTAAAGAAAATTTTAGTACTTACTTAATATTAATATTCCATAAGCCTACGTTCCTGAGATTTCTTATAAGCGAACTGTTATGTTCTGCTAAATATACCGAATACCACGAATAAATTCAATATTAAATTCAATCATAATTCAGTAATACGTTTTTTTGCCCAACGTTATATTAAATATAATTTCTAAAATATTATTGGATAATGCTTATGATTGAAGTCATCTAAATTAAATAACATTTTTTAAATAGATTTTTATTACTATATTATATTACAAACGTAGTAACGTGATATTCCAAATGATATTATGTGATATTATGTGCGGCCTGAACGAGAGGGTTTCGTCCAGTGTGACTCTAAGATACTTGACTTCGCGCCGCCAGGGTATACGTGAACCTAGCAGTCGCGGGGGGTTGTCGGGCCTACGTAATAGTGGATTCCGCCGCTTTACATCGAAGCGAACGGCAGCGCTCTTGTCTGCATTCACATCTATGCGCCAATGGTCTAGGCAGCATGGTATTTATAGGTAGGTACGCTGAGTTTCTCTCTTTCGCTGAAGGAACGGAATATTAATGGGCTGTTATAAATTACCATCGAATTATTAAGAGGCTAGGTTAATTTTACGTTTATTTTTTCCTATGCGACATGTTTGCCAGAGCTTTACTTTTAGTAGCCTGTTTCGTTATTCTACTCATACTAAAACAATTTGGCATCCGCATTATGTAAAACAAAACAAAATCAATTATAAATGCACAACATTGCCAATATGAAATCGTTATCAGTATGAATAATAAATGTTGGCTCAATACTTTATTGATGTTTTGTGTTATATTTTTTTATGTTTTGGAGGCGTACACGATTTGGTTAGCGATATCAGTGCTTTGAATGGCCACAATAAAAATAGCGAGCACATGTGCGTTCTCTGCCAGATGCCCTGCGACCTTACGCTCCACTCGTTTATAACGTAACACATTTTATGCACACACTATAAATATTGGCAGCTTTTCCGTGTTTTCACACTACATTAATATTTATTGCGAAACAAAAAGGCCATTGTCTCATTTTGAAGACCTTGAACTAAAAGCTCTGTTCGAAATCTGCCTACGATACGATAATATACACTGTAATGATACAGTGTAGGGCGTGATCCAATATTTAGACAGTGTCAGTCTTTTGAGTCCTAAACACTCAATTCGACGGTTTTATAGAAGACAAGCCTGTCAATGTACCGTGGTCTTTACTGATTTTAACTAACTCCAAAAAGAGGAGAAGGTTCTCTATCCAGTATATTTGTATGTTGTTACCTCAGACCTTAAGAATTTATCATTTGTAAACCAAACATCATGTACTTAGTATTGTTTCACAAAGGGTATACTAATTTGGTCTCATTGAAATACATGAAAATAGGTTCAATATTTTTTTTACATAAGTTTTGTTTTTTCATTTCATAAGAAAATGTCTGGTATGATTAAAGAAAAAAAATACAGCTATGATTAAAGTGTTCACAGTCGACGCCGTGATTATTTATACGTTCATTCATCACATTTTTCTTTCTTGAACAGAATACTGTGATGTGTTTACAATAAAAAGATTTCACATAATTTCCACCTTTATCATGAAAAGAATAGGACTCAATTTTCTATAAATCAACCTTAGTGAAGTGTGTTTTATTTATACTACTTTATCAAAATTGTATGAAGTGAGTTGGTATCACTTTTTACTCTTCATTGAACGAGTTTTAAATAAGACAAGTATGATTTACTAATACTTTGACTATGTCCGTGACATCAAGTAAAAAGGTACTAAAAATACAGATTATCACTTTCATATCTTATCCCGAAAGTATCGTAAAACGCGACTTAGAATCTTTTTATTATTTTGCAAACACTATCTCTAGCACAGCAGATAATTAGGTACCTACCTAATTTTCTGCTGTGCTAGAGATAGTGTAAATAATACCAAAAATACTGCCTAAACATACGCCATTCGTCATGCGTCATGCGTATTACTAGAAATTAACACTTATTACTCCAGTAACAGATGAACTCATTGATGATAGGGGTAATTTTAAATAACGGCATTTTTACACTAAGTTTCCAAGAACTCAAAAAGACTTATACCTACTTCACGATCATTCGAATAGCAGAACAAAACTACTGTACTCATGTTGATATGAGTACAGTAGTTGAAAACGATAATCGTATAAAAATCAAGTAGCACTGTACCAGGGCCGCTTGACAACAGCATGACGATATTTATTGATAAAATAATATAAATAAATGGAAATCATGTTCATAAGAAGTTTATAATTTAAATGTCTTCTATAAAATAATAATAAAGAAAGTTTGTAATATTTATAGAAAAACAGAGCTTTGAACTTCAAATGTTTTAAATAACAATTCGAAACAAAAATAAATAGGTAATCCATATTTGCTGTCACAGACGGTTAAAAAATAATATGCAGCCCCTTTATACGAACATTAATAACCAAAAATATTAATAATAGATATTACTAATCGTATATCACAGTACGTACTTATAACGTATAGGTATCGTCTAGAGTCATTATGAGAGCCGACAGACAGAAATAACTGTCTCTATTTGAGAGCCACAGATGTGTGTCAACACCGAAGTTATTTTAAAACTGTATTATTCATAACAAAAATTAAGGGCTCGATGTTTTTCGTGTAAAATCGTGTAAACTTCTATTTTATTACTTTAGGAAAGTTTCTTAATTAATAAAATTGTAGCTACTGTTACTAGACATCAATCGTTATTTAATTAACGAAGTGACAAAAATCCTTTCATTTTCACGATTCAGTAATTATCAAATTATTTTCGTGAGTGATTAATGAAATAGTTGACGCTATTATGTACGGTAGTAGTTAGACAGTGTACATTAACTTAAATTAGATTTATAGTTATTTATTATAAATATTTGATTTGATTTAAATAGAACCGATTTCCTAAATATTTTAAGGATTAATTAAAAAATCTGTCTAAGCCCATTATTGCAGCAGCCATGTGTAGCTTTGAACCTAAAGTTTATTCATTAGACTCCATGGGACTACCTTTATTTACAGAGTTTATATTATTAAAGCTATACTCTTTAATACCCTCAAATGTTTAACTTATTGTGTAAACAAATCCCAAGTAAAACAAACCAAACCTTAGCGTGTGAAACCAGCATGCAATTGAACTTTTATTAACAATGAAATACATTACATCACTCGAGTCTCACTCCAATGAATACGTCACATTATTTGACCGGAACTATCTACGTTCCCATTGAACACAATCCATTCAATATATTACACGACATACGTGGAATATGGTGTAATCTCACGCAGTGATGCCGCATCGCATCGTTCCCATATCAACAAATACCCCTCACTGTAATGTACCTCTTACCTCTTTTATTACACTTCATTATCTGACCAGTTATTTTTCCATTAACGATTCTCTTAATGTGACCTATAAATTTAACCCTCTGTCACTTTTGTAAGAGGGAACTTTATGAGGGCCACAAAATGATATTAACTTTTCAAGAGTCCATCTTTTTATATCAGTGAGAGCCAACAGAATAACAGTGTGATTTATGATTCAATATTTTTATTTTTTCGACAAATATTTTACAAAGAATATATAATCTCGCTGTCCTATTTTGATCCGGAAGGTATTCTAAAAGTATGAATCATATAATAGTATAAGCTACTGGTATACAACTACTCCTGCACTAAGGATTAAGCCATGTATGTATCGCAGGGGCTTTTGTAATGCACTCAACAAATACAAGGAAAGTGCAGGATCAGTCAATATTTTTTGTATGGCTCAAACTTTCCTACGTACAGATTATAATACCTATACGTATTACAACGGTGTGGCTTACTGTTGCTGTTTGCCGGGCTTCGTTTAGTAATGGACGATATGGAACTAGACGATAGCAGTTCTTGTGGCATACATTATGTATTTTTGTTTGTTTTTGTCACCTGACATTTACTACTTTACACATATGTATTCTTCTTCTATGGTCTTTTAAGTTCCGCTGTACGGCTTTCGACTGGTAGTATATATTACTTTCCCAAACTTGCCTCTCACAATATCTACGGGACAAAAATGTCGTTATATTTTGTATTCTCAGTATTAACCACAAAGTAGTAGCTAAGTATACACTTAAGAAGGTTGGCTACTTCCTTGAAGTGTTACCAATACTTTAAAGAAAATTTTAGTACTTACTTAATATTAATATTCCATAAGCCTACGTTCCTGAGATTTCTTATAAGCGAACTGTTATGTTCTGCTAAATATACCGAATACCACGAATAAATTCAATATTAAATTCAATCATAATTCAGTAATACGTTTTTTTGCCCAACGTTATATTAAATATAATTTCTAAAATATTATTGGATAATGCTTATGATTGAAGTCATCTAAATTAAATAACATTTTTTAAATAGATTTTTATTACTATATTATATTACAAACGTAGTAACGTGATATTCCAAAATGTAATAAAAGTTAATCATCTTACCTCAAAATATAAAAATTCAAAATTCTTTTGACAATAATATAGTAGTTTCTGATAATTCTTAAAGTAGTTTGCGTAGTTATATAATACACCTAGTGTTGGTCTACACATAAGATTAAAGATATTTAAAAAAACAAACAAAATTAGCAAAAGCTTACAAGGCTCAAAACCACTCAAAACTAATAACTACGTACAGACAAATTTAATTAGAATAGAAATAATACACAGTACAGGTAGCATTAACATTAGTCATACACTCGTACTCGTTATGTCAACAAATGAACGTCACACTAGAGGTCACAACACCTGAAGACTTGGCAATCTGACAAGTTGCATAACCGACGACGTTAGCGACGAAAACAGGAAACACCACTATTTAAGTAACCATTATAAACTTCTCAACAAAAATATCATTCGTATATCAACGAACTCAGTGATTAATTCCTATTTGTTTTTCTGTTTCAGGTAAGTACAACTCGTTCAAAACGTTTGCTCAACTCAATAGGTAAAAGAGTAAATAAAATATTCAAAGGAATCAATATCTCTTTGAATGTAAAGGTGAGTGGATACTGCAATATTTACTAGAAGCCTTTGAATGTCACAGAAGGACCTACCTACAATTATAACTATGTATGAAAATACTTACAATAATAAAGACGTAATAAAACATTCACAAGTTCCCTACATATGGAAATTTAGGGAAATATGTCGTCGTATATCAATTTCCATATACGTACGCGAGCTCCTTTTTTAGAATTTTCTGACCCAACATAGGGAAACGTAAGTTGCGAAAAAGATACCATAGTTCAAATTGTGAGAGGGAAACTTATTTTTTCTGGGAATTTTACCTACAATTTTGCTCTCTCGAATATCAAGCAATAGTAAGAATAAACATATCTACAAAACGTCTCACAGAAATGTCACATTTTTATAGGTCACACTTATATTTAAAGCATTACCTTTTTATCCTACTATTAAAGAATTTTAGAGAAAAACTTCGCGTAAAGTAAGATCTAAAAAACTAATCAAATGTTCATTACATCAGTAATAAAGCTAATTGGATCGGAAGACCTAAGGGGACTAAATTTAAAAAGTTTAGATAAAAATGTGGAACAAGGGACTGTAAGCCGCCTGCCGGGAATCCGGCATTATCTCCGAATTAAATACTTTGCAACTGTTTGACTAGAAATCTTCTCACTGTTTTAATTAATAAAGAGAAACCCATTTTGACTTTTATCCTTTCAATATCGTCTTCCCTTTTTACGTAGCCAGTGGCTAGTTCTTTGTACATGTTAAATTAAGTACGATAGGTAAAAGCAAAATAAGCAAGTTCGTTGCTAAAATACTAAAAAGATTACAGTATACCCTTTTAATAATTAATTTTAAAATGGCCTCTAATAAAATTTTCCGCTCCCGCGAAATATACTTATTAAATACATCCCAGATTACTTTCGAGCCATTATAAAAGCTAAACCTTAATATTGGAGCATTAATTTATCTAAGCGTACTATAAGTTTACATAATGTTGATATTAATACAGTTCTGTAATGTTTATTTCTATTTTGTTAAGATACAGAAGATAAGAACAGCCCATTAATGTCCCACTGCAGCGTCCCTGCCTCCTCCCGTGAAGGAGGAATACTTGGCCTACTAATACCACGCTGGCCAGACGGATTGGTATAGGGTTTAATTTCAAGTTTACTTATAACATTTACGGATAGTCCCTTAGTCCATGGGATGAGATGGGATGGTGACATATTGTATTCTTACTCCGTCACCACACGGATTTATTATAGCTAGTATTAAAGAGTTTAGGTTACGAGAATAAAGTCAAAAATATGTCTATACTTATCCGTAGCACAAGACAGACAGAAAGTGTTTACATTCTTTACACTAAACGATACAATTTGAAGCATTCCAATGAAAAACGTTTGTTATTTCCGCTTTCTCAAAATTATCTTATTAACTGTTAATTAATTTGGACAAAATTTAATCATTCCTCATTTTATCTCAGACAAAATGTTTCGCAAATTCTAACATCTATTTCTGCAAATTATTTGTGACATTATGATTTGTTTCGTTCATAATAATTACGAGAGTTTTTATATTGAAAATGTCTTAAAATATAATTTAGAGTTAGTGGTAAGTTAGAACAGTATTGTCAGACACTTAAATGGCTTTCAAAAGCTAGTCTTTTTAGTCGTTTTGTCGAGTTTCATGAGGACAGATGGATTACTAGCGGAGCTGAAAACCCGGAATTTATTGGTTCTGTTAGGAATTTGGTAGCTCAGTTTCAGTATCGATAGATACATACATCTTTGTTTTATTTTTTAGGCGTACTTTCTATAATTATGTGTATTGTTATTAGTATTTGTTGTAAACACAGAGAACAAATCTAATTAAACTATAAAGTTCTCTGGTTCATTTACACAACATCATCTAATACAAATTAAACAGAACCTGTTACGATGGGTATCAGAAACCTGTAAACATATAAATTTTGTATATGCATGCATTTAATCCAAATATCGGAATCATTCCATTGTCATTAGAATAGGCTTACTCGTCAATTTAATACCTCTTCAATAACATTTAATTAATTATCGGTATAAAATACAATAAGAGTGAAATTTCATTTCATGAAATCGAGGTACGATGTACTCTGAATATTGGATTTTAATATCACGGAGAGTCCGTTCGATAACTAGATTGTTATCGTATGAATATCCGTGCGTTGGAAATGAGAGGCCTCGGTATTGGACGGTGAAAAACATGTTGGCATCCGACCCCTACTGATTTAATATCATGTTTGGTTGAATTCCTATACGTTATAATAATATTTTCTTGTTATAAACATAGTTGCTTACAAATATTGGTCATTGCTTTTGTAGTAGTGTAATCCATTTTAGATTGTGAAGAAAAGTAGTTCGGTTTTCCTTTAACGCAAAAGGAGGATCGTTCTACGCGGTTGAATAGTCTTGGCTATTGAGCTGAAACGTTACAGTTCTTGGTTAGATGTCAATTGTTATGCGAAAATTGATATCGTGATTGTAGTTGTCGCCTAACAATATGCACCATATGTCGCTATGTCCCTAGTAGCTTTACTTATTGTTGAACGTTTTCATAGTAAAAGGAAAATAAAAATAGTTAATGTTCGTCTGAGTGAAAATATTTATTCATTTTGATTATTTTGTAACTTCGCTGTAATATTGTCTATTAGGCAACGAGCTAAGAATACAAATATTGCCAACTAATTTGTTCGTAAAGGCATCGTAGAAGTAGACTAATATAAAAGGCATCGACCATTACAAACATTAGTAATTACGCATACAAAGACCTGCACTGATCTTATATCTCCGGGTATCGAACCATATACCAATAGTTAATGTTCGTAACTACGCTGTCTGTAATCTAATATCTATCTGTATCTTAGTTAGATACAGAATCGTTTCGTATTCTAAAGCTTTATATTATAAGTTTTACGATGCTAATACAACCTTAGATCTAGAACGTATTTATTATGTTTGTGCTTGATACGTTCACCTGAAAATGAACTTTACTTTGTGCTATAACGATCAGGGTAAAATTACCAATATCCAGGAACGATAACGTATAGTATTAGCATAGCTTCAATGTTCACTTTATTAAGGCACAGCTTTCTTAAGAAGTACCTACTCACAGATTTAAATTTTATTGGTTGTGTATTTTCACATAACAACTATGGACTCAATAAATCTTTATTTTAAAGATTTATTTACAGACACTTAAACCGTTTACAGAAACCTGTGTGTGGCGAAAATTTTAAAATAGAGCTTACAACAACTTATTATTTTACAACTACTTATTTCGGATACATACAATTTGGTTCCGTCATTTTATATATTATAGGAATTTATATACAACTTACACATTAAATACGCGACTAAAGAATATATCAAAGAGAAAGAAAAACTATTTTAAAACCAATCCATGTGAATAAGCTGTCAAGATGGTGTAAATTTAAATAAAAACCTATTTGCAATTTCCATTTTTTCCCTAAAATTAAATAAACGATAGCATTTTGTAAATAAAAGTCTTAATACAAGTTGCATTCTCCTACAATTAGAAGTAGTTCGCCAATTACGCCAACTCACTACATTCTCTGAATAATTATGGCAACTCAATTAGGCTTTCAAGAACAGGATACTTCACTGTATTTAACCTTATTTACCTTTTTTCTAGCTACAACCTATTGTACCTTGATTATGACGGAATAATTAAATTACTGGGTGAGTAATGTTGGGCGAAGAACAATAAGCTTAAAATTTTTCTCGCTCAGGGGAATGGTGTAAAACATTCGTAGAATTAACTTGAACTGATTTTTAGATAAATACGTAGAAAGTTTTAAAGTAATTTTTGTTTGAATTAATACCGGTGTGTTAGAAAATGAAAATCTTAGACCAGTGTTAAAATAATAAAGGTATAATGCCCAAAAGTAGATTTGCTAACAATGCTCCTCTTAAATGCACGTAAGGTCGTGAATGAATGAAAACGAAAATAAATGTCGTGTCATTTTCTTGACTAAACTATAAACTTTAGTATACTTTCAATTATTGAATGCGAATTACGTTTTCTCTAAAAAGTCTTGTTCAATTAATGTTCATTTAATATCAATTTATAAAACATTTCTACAGAGTTCAAGTCACGTATCTCAATTATTTGTAGTATCCTAAGATTGCAATATTGTGCTATAAATTGTTACCCCGCTGCTGGTAGAGTCCGAACAACATAATTCACAAGGCACTCCGGTTCATCTACTTGATACCTAGTACTTGTGAAGTAAATTATATACTTTCTTATCCATTACTAGTTTTTGCCTTCGTCATTCTGTCTGTATGGTGTTCAGTTATGACTTATAACCAGCAGTTACCGTGATATTAATGGCCGTTTATATTAACAGCTCTCCTGATCCTTGTGAATATGATAAAAGTATGAAACGTCATCAGCTTTCAACAGCTCGGGGGCATAGCAGACTCTGCAGGTGAAATTTAGACAACACAATTTTTATTAGTATTCCTGATGTAATTGAACTGATTGCTTATGTTCTATTCAGCTGAACAATGTTCCTACAAGTTCACTAGATTCCTGCAGGAACTGTTTTATTTCTAAAATGTTTATTTGTAAGAGATTGTGAAAGTCGACTTAGATAATATTCTCGTCTACTGGTTACAGATTAAAGAATAACGATTAAAACATTTGAAATGAATTAGAAGTCGTCAAATAACATAATTATAAAATACAATTGTCAAAGCTCAATATTAGCTTTTCGTCATTTTGCTTACACAATATGATGAATAGCCGCACGAAAATATACCTAGACTATGAATCAACGAGTTACTTTGGAACTCACACACTGTAGTTAAGATTTCAGGCCAGTTTGGTTTGAAACGTGGCCAATTCACGTAACATTTGTAATCGCTTAGATCTCTTTGCCCGTATCCTGGCAAGGTTATGATATTAGCATAATGGGTACGTCTTATGTAAAAGCTTAATTGACGTAAACTGATTAGATCGTTTATAATACTGACTGTAGAACCGCACAAAGTGACGAGATTAGCTTTCATTTGAAATGTTTGAGTTATATTCAAATCAAAGGCCTAGGATGTCCCACTGTAGAGACAGGCATGTTTCAGTGGTTAAGGGTAACTAAGACTAGTAGTGATTGTGCTACAAAGGTGGATACGAACATGGTTTGTTTTGAGTTCCCGCCTTGGCATTATGTCATAAATACAGTGAACAACAAAATGTAGCACTTGAGAGATTTTTTATTTAACCCAGATACTCCTGAAACTATTTAGGGTCTCAGATCTTTGTAATTTTTTGATATGTTGGTATTAGTGTCACTAACTTTTCAGGAAAAATACAAAAAAAAAATCTTTGTTAGACTTTTATACAGTTTTATATTGTGGGTAGAATAAAAGTAGTTCATATTTACCTTAATTTAGTTATGAAGCAGCTCTTAGGGTGAAAATAAACCTAACATTTTTTTACACAAAATAGATTTGTGTTTGCAAATTTTACAAGTTAGGGCCATAGGGTGTATAAATTGCGTGTAACAATGGCTCCCATAATAAGACACTACTACTTCATTGATACTATAATTCTATAAAAGCCATAGGTAAGAAATTTTTGTTCCATACACCAAACTAAGGTCTCACTTTCAACAATTAGCCATTACGTGTCACCACTTGGTCTATTATCACAGCAGTGAATATGTTTACGTAATCGATCTCGTGAAAGAGCGTTACTTATATGTGCAAAAATAGTATCTGATAACTTTCCCAGTACATGCCTCTTTGATGGACCACATCAACTAAACAAAAAGATAGCCAGGAATCATTTCAATGCATTGCTTGTGACAATATTCTACTTCTCTGTTGGCAAGTGTATAAGTTTGTATACTAAATGTACAAACGACATACCAACAAAAACAGCATATCAACGACATCATCACCAAACATGGCATCAGAATAATATTATACTGGTGGCTGTAGTTTATTCGGACCCTCAAAGTTTGCCATTCTGGGTAAGAATTTGGATAATTCTGTTTCTTTGATATTCTCGCTGCAAAGGCAGTACCACTTGTTGAAAGAAAGACTACAGGAGCTGAATGAGGTACAGTAGAATTTTATAGGTGGGACGGAGATTCTGTACGACTTCTCTTATATAAGAAACTGGATATAAGACGTTATATTTATAGTAGTCAGAAGTAGTTTCTTTATAATGTACTTCAGCGTTAACCCCTAATTGACCACCTGGAACCCAAAAATGACTATACTTCGTCGAAAATGTGTTGCATCATTCATTTTTAGGGTTCCGTACCAGTTTTGAAAAAACGGAACCCTTATAGGATCACTTTGTTGTCCGTCCGTCCGTCTGTCCGTCCGTCCGTCCGTCCGTCTGTCTGTCAAGACCATTTATCTCAGGAACGCGTGAAGGTATCAATCTTAAATTTTCACCAAATACTAAAGTTTGATGCCTCTTAGTGCTGTAAAAAATTCAAAGTGCTAATCCAACGCAAACAAGAGATATAGCCGTTTTTGTCGCAAAATTTAGAGGGGTAAGGGCAAAAACCTACAGGGTACTTCCAGTCTACCTACAAACTTGAAATTTGGCATGGAGCAAGGTCTTGTAGTACATGTAATGGGAAAATTCCGAAAACTTTAAATTTTTACTTAAATCACATTATATTTTGATTTCATAGAATTTTGGCGGGAAAGCTGAGTCACGTGACCAGTGACGTCATAGAATTTTGACAGCTGTCAAAGTGACAGCTGTCACTTTTGACAGATGGGACGTGACGTCATAGAATTTTTGACAGATGAGTTGTGACGTCACAGAATTTTGGCGGGAAAACATTTTTTGACAGTTGTGTCGTGACGTCATTGAATTTTTGACAGATAAATCGTGACGTAACAGAATTTTTGACATATGAGTTGTGACGTCATATTATTTTGGCTGGAAAATATTTTAGACACCCGTCACTTTGACATCTGTCACAGATGGGACGTGACGTCATATAATTTTTGACAGGTGAGTCGTGACGTCACAGAATTTTGGCGGGAAAACATTTTTTGACAGTTGTGTCGTGACGTCATTGAATTTTTGACAGATAAATCGTGACGTAACAGAATTTTAGACAGATGAGTTGTGACGTCATAGTATTTTGGCGGGAAAATATTTATTAATAGAGCTGAGTCGTGCCGTCATTGAATTTTGGCGGGAAAAATAGTATTTAAACAGCTGAGTCCTGACGTTATCACAATTTGGCAAATAGGTTTGTACGGAACCCTCGGTGCGCGAGTCAGACTCGCACTTGACCGGTTTATTTCTAATTTATCTTATATTTCCTGAAAACATAATGATTTTTCTGGCAGTGACCTAACATTTAGTAGTAAAGCGATATAGACGTGTATTCTCCTACTAGGTGTTATAACACCTCTGAGACTTTTATTTATAAAAGATAAACAAATTTAAATACAATATAAATATGTTTGCCATTTTATAGCTAACAGTCATTAGTTTGCATAATCAGGACGATATTATTAGGTTATTATACAATAATTACAGAGAAAGTAGCTTTTAGTTTTGATTTTGAAAAAAATCCACATATCTTTTTTTAATTGAGCAAAAATCCATAAAATTCAATTCATATAAAAATTTTTTCAGCACGCAAATAACTATGCACATGCACTAAATAAGATGTAATGAGAAATGCTGATCACTATTCGCTGTTTGTATATTTAATTTGATGGTATTGTTAAAGTCATTTAATCGGTGTTATAACACCTGGTAGACGTATCTGGGTTAAAGAGAGACATATCTAAGTCAGTTCCATAGACTATTTAGAAAATGGTTTTAAAATTATGTTTTATCCTACTTTGTCAAACCATTTACGACAGTGCGTATTTTAATGCAATGCTCTGATGTCGGTTCACCCTTTAACTGGTACAAGTAACTTCATTTTTTCATTGGTTTTGACCTTTATTATAAGGGTATTAGAGTTGCTAATTAGGTGGCAATATAATCACCACTGCCAGTTAAAGAGTTAATTAGATTTGTTATATTAGTTTCCTGTACTTATTGTGAGACAATAAAGACTGCATACTCTTATAGAGTACAAGCTGATCCCCGAGGCTTCACCCGCGTTGTTTATGTATCTTAAATAATAGTCTACAACCTACACTACCTATATTCCAAATTTCATCAAAATCCATTCAGTAGTTTTTGCGTGAAAGAGTAAACAATAACAAACATCCATATATCCATCCTGACAAATTTTTGCATTTATAATATTCGTAGGAGTAGAATTAATGTATTATTTATTAAAGCAAGAACCAACATAAGCCGACTAAATGAAAATGCTGTCAAAATAGCTTCCGACACGAAAGGTAGCCTACTTGCCATATTACCTCTTAATGTCATTCTCATTTGGGTGGAGAAATACCACGCCCTTTGTAAATGACCTATCGAGGGTTTATAGCTGCTGTCTACTGTGTCTGACTGAAATATTCATTCACTTTGATTATTTTGTCACTTTAGTATATTGTTTTTGAGGTAACCGATAAAGTAAACAGACATTGCAAACCAATTTGTTTGAATTTTTTTTAAATTATCAATGTCCTTACCAATAGAAACATTGATATCCACGCACACAAAGATTCAGCAAGACTTTAAAGCCTGACCTTTTCGCATGCAGGAAACATGGAATATAACCAGCACAACAGAAGTCGTACTATATATATAACTTGAATCATTGTTTATACAAAACAAACGTAAAAGCTAATTATACATAAATATGTGTCTGCCAAACACAAACTTAATAAAGTAAAAGTTAAACTTATCCGCACATAGAATACTTAATTCTATTTAACAAAACTCAAACAATGAACTGTTAAAACATAATTATAACATTTTGCGGACTCTAAATAGCATTAAAATATTAATTTATTCATTCGCAAAGTTTACATCGTAAATAAGGAAGTAGATGTTGGAAGCTAAGAGTGATCCAGTAAACATATTGTTCGTAACGAGAAAAGTTACAAGAACTGAATTGTACAACGTTTCAGTTCATGGAATAAGAGGTTTAAATGTAAGTAGCTTGTATTTTATACCTTTTAGATCAAACTTTGGAGTTAAAAGACTGATTGTAGGGCTGTGAGAGTTCACATATTATATTAGTCAAGAAAATCAAAATCAGCCATGCCTGGCACTGATGTATACTACGCTGGCAGTGTTATTATGTAGAGCATTAGGTTATAGAAACTATTTATGTGCACGCATGTGGCTGTTTGATCTATTAGACAATTGATAAGTATACTTCTAACTCAAAGTACATTGTTTCCTTAACTTAGGACTTGGTGACGAGTTGCGTATCTGTGAGAAATACTATGTTACTTTATTACCATTTAGAAATCAACTAATCATGTGTCAAAACTATTATTTTCAGGAACTAAAATGTCAGTTTTGACGCTTGATTAGTTGATTTTTACTTGATCAGTCATTCGGAAACCGGGGGTAAGTTTGAACTGAAAAACAATGAAAAAAACCTAACCTGGTTTGAACTCGCGTCAGTCTGTCTACTGTCACTAAGCTATACTCGTATACATACCAACCTGCCATTAGTAGTACATAATTTCTCTTAATAGAAAGGATCTCTCAGCTCAGTTGGCACTATTATTATTAAAACGATGATATACAAAGCTGCTAATTATCTACTTTGAAAAAGGTTCTAATTTCAAACAAATGTGACGTGTAACAATCTATTTTCAAAAAGCGGAGACCTAGCTGAAGAGTTTGTAATTAAATTAGGGGTGGAGGCTGTAAGTGAGTGGGTAGCGTAAGGCGGACGCCTGTGATTTGAATGTTTAATAGTAGTAAAGGCCGCAAAAAAATAAACTTATTTTTTGGGTGAAGACGTAAATTTGACGTAGTTTGGTACCCTTTTAATAATAAAGTCTTGTTGCTTTTAGAGTGCCATACTGTTTCGAGGAAAAACGGTACCTTCCATCGATTCAATGTTTTTATTTCACTCTTCTTTACCCAGTTTTTCCTTAATCAGGCACGTATTTATACATGAATAGAATAATAATTACAGAGATCATTGTCTACAGAGAAATAAATGTCCCAAAGACGGTTAAATAAGATATAGACTCGAAAAAATATGCATTTTTACTATTAGTGTACGGTGTGTACACTTGTGCTCATTGAGCTTGAGGTTGTAGTTGTAGGGAGTGCTGAGATGAAAGATAAAGTAGTAACCTGAAGAGATCTTTCCTTTACGATAAAACTAAAAGTTATAATCAAAAGAAACTCTAGTAAGACAATAGCAGTAAATGCCTTGAGTAATACCATGGTAACTAGAAAAGAGATGTTAATTGTTAATTTAACATTACAGACTAAATTAGTACCGTGTTTGGCCTCTATACCTATAAATTACGTTTTAACTCTATATTATGCTTTAGTTACGTTTTAACCCACTTATACCAGTTTTAATTAGTCCTTTTTTGATAACGCAAACTAATTGGAGATTAAGTATCAAGTGCCGTCCATATTCTCTATATGCATATTAAACTACAGGATTAACAATAGCTATAAACAGTAAAGCTCACGTGCTTGCAAATCCGACTCACACAGTGATAAAACGTGTATGGAAACTTTCCCCACTACAACGGACAGTAGCCAACACCCTTACAGATGCAAAAAACGTGGCATTTTCTCAGTAGCACCTTAATTGAATTCGCTTTTAGCTTACTTTTAATTTATTTGCGTTCTACCCACTTTGATGTCGGCACACGCGCTCTCAGGGCTTTTAGATAAATAACCAATTATCTCAATACGATTTAATCCATCGTACAGATGCTATGTGATCGGGAATTCAAATCATATTGTGTATGTATTACAACTGATCTATTACACGGTTAAAGCTCTTTAGCTTTAACCGTGTAATAGATCAGTTGTGCAATTAGCTTTTATGTAATGTTCTTTATCGTTATATTATGATGTGTATTAGTATCTGCTAGGCATGGGTTTATCTGTTTCTCTTTCTTAAAATATGTGGTTTGTCTCGCTCTGAAGTCAGGCTCTTTCATGAGCCCCAAAAGTTAACGTAGATTTTGGAATAACTTCTTCCAGAAGTAGTATTCGGGATCAAGCCAGAACCGGGCTTTGTGTGATCGCTAAATAATAGTCTAGCAAAATAATATACATTTCTGTCCAAATAAAAGCTTGTCATCCATACTAACGATAATACAAAAAAATAAATGCTTAGTAGTCCTAAACATACCAGCAATGCAAGCATGTAACTACATAGACCAGCAGAATCACTTATTAAAACGAAAGCTGAATAGCCTCATCGTTTCGTATGCAGTAGTCGGAAAATTAAAGAGACGTAATAAATAAATCAGAGCGAGCAGAATATTGATAGCGTCCCGCGTGGCATGAGAGAGTATCAATTTTGATTAGGCAAACGTATGAGCTTGTGTACAAATCCATCAGTATGTAAGTAAAGGCAAATATGCGAAGATTCACAGTGGGGCGTGATCACATCACAATCCTAACAGGCTAAGCGATTACGTCGACAGCAGGGCGCGCCGCCACTAACCCAATTTGTACAAAACGACCGAGTAAACACACGTCGATTCTACGCCCAACCGAGATTTATAGCAAGATCGTAAAATGCAGCTCTCTGTGTGAAAACGCCCAAATTGAATGGTGTAGGTATATCATTCAACCTACAAAATGTAGGTGCTCCCAACGTTTTATTGTTCCCGTATTGTTTTAGACCGTCTTCAGATTGACATATTGGCAGGAAAACCTTGGCAATGTAAGGCGGGGCGGAATACGCTGTTATAACTTTATGAGCCTTATTATTACGACCACAAAATTGTTTACTCAGACCTAATTCAAAACTTAACAATGATGTTCATAATGGTACGATGTTATTTAACGTATGCTATACATTTGTTTTTTTATAATTATGTTACTTTTAAAACCTGATAGAAATATATTTATATTGTGTGTTTGTACCTGATTAGGTACGTAGTAGTTTCATTACAGTTCTCTAAGATCTTGATATCTCTTCACTAGTTTCAATCAAAATTGTTTGCCTCCTTCATTGTTCGTCTTTTAAATTTGATTTCAAAAGCATGCGAAAGCACCATAATACCAGTATAAGGATTTGTTTTTGAGAATAATATGATTGTTTGTAGACGCGGTTCCCTGTTTATAAATTTAGTGAACTGATAATCCAGATAATTAACATGTATTTGTAATGTTACAGCAATTTGGAGGCCGGGCGCGCCGCCGCCAGCGTGTGGCAGCGCGCGCAGCCCGGGAGCGCCGCCCCCTCCCCCTCCACCCCCCATCTGGTCACCGGGCAGCGCAAACGCATCCCCGCAAACTCCTCGCAAGACCTTCCGACCTGTGCACTTCGAGGAAACACCGCCCGCCCGCCGTAAATTTGGGGTAATTTGTTTTAAATACTATTTTTCATAGTCATAATTATTTGTTCCTAGAGTAAAAATTGTTTACAAATGTTACTTAAGCGTGTAGGAGGTAAAGGAGAGGAGGTAAGGGCTTCTGCGGCAATGTAAATCGTCCACAAAAAAAGCAGCCCTTTAATGTCTTACAGTCTGGACAAGCCCCCTCCAAATATTTGACGACCTCTGTGGCGCAGTCGGTATATTGCATGGCTGCTACGCAGAGCTCTCGAGGTCGATTCGTACGTGCTGTCAAAGATCCTCTTAGTCTCTTAGCTTTCTCCTCTTAATCTTACCTGAGTAAAATTGACGACCTCTGTGGCGTAGTGCTTATATAACATGACTGCTACGCAGAGGTCTCGGGTTCGATTCCCGCTCAATGCAAATCTTTATGTGCATGAACATGATTGTTTGCATTAGTCTAAGTGTTTCTATGTTTAATATGTATGTATTTACAAAAAAAAAAGTTTATTTGTATGTTTATCCGTTGTCTAGTAGGTACCCATACTACAAGCTCTGCTTAGTTTGGGACTAGGTGGCGATGTATGAATGTGTGAGGATTAGTACTTATTATTTATTTAAATATAGAAGGGAACTTGCTAATACATGGAGGTCAGACAGATTGATGTACAGTTTTGTTTCATGTTTCCTTTTCTTATCGTAGACCTTCTCTTAGGTAGCTTTTACTAGTAAGAGAAAATATATATTAATAATTTACTACATAAAACCCGCTAGATTTCACTTCCTTTTTACTTAAAAAGTATATAATTTCATTGGATTGGATTTTTAGAATAGGTATTCATTGGACAAAATTATCATAAAAGCTCGTACTTTACAATTTTATATTAGTTTTACTTTAACATTAATTTTTATTCAGAAAGTAATTATTTCCTATTCTTATTCCTTGACATATTTATGTTCTGTCTATTTCATTACAGACTGTCTTTTTTAATGTGTTAATGAACTGCTATAAATTATAAAGCGAGGCGAGATTTAGTTTATTATTACATTCTTTAAGTCTAAGATGTTAATTAAAACGAGAGAAAATATACCTTGTAAGTGTACTTATACTTCATTCTTAGAATAAGTCTGATAACCACGGCAAGGCGTGGACAGTGAGAACGTTATTATTAAATCTGGCTTTTTTCTTAATTATATTTTGAATTATATATTTAGATCTATTATAGACATACCCCCTTACTCATAAACGCCTCTTAAATTTAATCACTGTTTAGCGAGTTTTTTTTTACGAAAACCAACCTTATACCAAACAATGTAAGAGTTTAAGCTAATTAATCAATTAACTAAAATTTAAGAGGCGTTTATGAGTAAGGGGTATAAAGTTTAGCCGTTTTCAGGAGTTTGTTCATTCAAACTCCAACCTCAAAAGTTTTATTGAGAAAGTCTGATTTTAGATAACAATTTTAGAAAACAATGTTGAATCGAAACTACAAACTTTAAAAAAAAAATAGAACGTTCTTTCGTAGCGCGAAAAACAAAAAAGGTCCCATAACATGCTTTGCAAGAACAGTGACAAACATGAAACGTAGTAGGAGGAAGCATTTTCCTAGACGGGTCAGGGACGCGTATGAAACGTAATCTAAACGTAATAATAAAAAACTAAAATATATCACATTCCCCTAGCTCGTATTGTATACCTTCAAATGACTGCATAAAGGTATCTTGGTTTCGTTTTTTTTATACTCCAAAAAGAATTTTAGTGCTTTCGAAACAAACTGAATATTTTCTTTTATTGACTAAAGTTGGAATAGCTACAACAAATAGGAAAACTACTTGAAATACTATGATAAAAGGAAAATAAAGTAGGCCTTACCTTTCCACTCTCAGGGAAAATGTTATTTGTTAAGACAGTATTATTTATTTACGCGCTTAGGTCTTTGGTATATCTTTTCGGTAAAAATATTACTGTACTAAATACAGATTTATAAAGAGATAATCCGCCTCACTATTTAGATTTAGATCTAAAACTATTTAGTTTAGTCATAATTTAGACCAATTTTATCGCTATTTTGGTCAGAGACAATAAGTAGATGACGTGTATTAACACCTTAAATGATTTAATTTATTTGTCACTTAAGAAAAAAATATGACAAATAAACGTGCTATCAAAGTTACTCTTAGTCTTTTAGTTTTCTTCTCTTAATCTTACCTGAGAAAGATTGACGACCTCTATAGCGTAGTGCTTATATTTATAACATGACTGCTACGCAGAGGTCTCGGGTTCGATTCCCGCTCAATGCAAATCTTTGTGTGCATGAACATGATGTTTGGATTGGTCTGAGTGTTTCTATGTATAATAAGTATGTATTTACAACAAAAAAAGTATTTATGTATGTTTATCCTTTGTCTAGTACCCATAGTACAAGCTCTGTTTAGTTTGGGACTATTATGAGTCCCTCTGAGTCACAAGCTGTTAAGCCTCAAAGTCCAATAATTTTACTAGCTTAGCTACTGTACCTTTCTAACTAAACACAGTAACAATTGCACAATACTGTTTAGATGTGAATTAAACTCAAAAAGTAAAACTACTTCGTGGTATGTGGGGTATAGTTGTCTTCTGATCGACGTTCGCTATGTCAAGGCTATAGAGAATGGTCAGTCTTTAGGGAGCTTTTGTACTCTTGTTAATTGAATTGGTCGAAAATAACAATCAATCAATACATTCCCTGTGGAAGATTGTATTATGTTCCGAATTTTATTTGTGCTGGCTTATACGTTTTTGTATTTTTATTTAGTAAATAGTAGAAGAATATATTTTTCTCGATGCTGTTTTTTTTAAACCATGTTTTTATTTATACGATAGGTTCTTATAACTAACATTCCTCATGAATTTCATTTGTTTGGTGCTTAAGTAAAGGTGTCAATTCGATTACATATTTAAACTTTGGTAACCTATTGAAACCTCGAATTTCTGTAACCCGAATCTTAAAACCCAGAAAACAGTTGGTAGAACTTTTAAAAGACAGATGTAATGAATGACAACTTTTTAAAATTCCGTTTTTAATTTCCCAGATGAATCGATTTCCAGATGCACTAAAACCAAATTTTCAAATAGTATTTTTTTGTTTCCCATATTCTTATAATCCAGATTTAGCTATACCAGATTCTCAGAATACTTTTTTTGGTTCCCATCGTACCACTTTCCAGATAAACTACACACATCAAAAAAGTCTAAGCAACATGCATGATATTACAAATTTACCATTTATATTAATTTATTTTACCATTTATTTTAATTATAACGTTGTATTTTATTTTTAAAATAATATTTTTAGGGTTCTATGATGTAAAAATAACAGCTGTTTTCTTTATAAGTTCTTTTAATAACAGAAATGAACAATATTAGAATATACAGGTACATAAGAAACTAAACTTTTTTTTTACAAATTGAAATTTCTTAAGAAAATGAATTTATTGTGAAAGAATAGGACAATTTAATACAAAGTATGGCCTCCTCTGCTATTCAGAACTTGTCGGCAACGATTATTCATTGAATTAATGAGACTGTTTATGTCATCTTGCGGTATTCGCTCCCAATGGAATTGTAGCAAATCCTTCAGCTGTTGGGTTGTTGTCACTCCGTCCAAGTCCTTCAAAACACGTCTCTGGAGCATGTCCCATGCGTGCTCGATGGGGTTGAGGTCTGGCGATTGTGCAGGCCAGGGCAATACCTGGATGTTCTCCGTTGCCAAGTATTCACTGGTTCGCCGAGCTGTATGTGAACGCGCATTGTCATGCATTAACGTAAAATCGGAGCCAAAGGTTTGTGCAAATGGATGGACATAAGGTCTGAGAATATCCTCAACGTAATTTTCAGCGTTCATGTTTCCATTTACAAAAACGAGCTCAGTTCGCCTGTTCTTCATAATACCCGCCCATACCATAACTGTTGAGCCGCTGTATGGATGAACTTCCTGAACGCACCTGAGTCTTTCAGTATTTCCGGGTCGACGGTACACTCGCACCCTTCTTGTATCAGGCCTAAACCCGAATCGCGACTCATCGGAAAACATAATTTTATCCCATTGTTCCTGGGTCCATGTTATGCGTTCTCTACACCATTCATTTCGACGAGCGCGATTCCCGTGACGTATCGGTGGGCACCTGATAGGGCGTCGAGCTCGTAGGCCGTACTCATGCAGTCGATTTCGCACAGTTTGGGGACTTACATCAACACCACTTGAATTTTGTAGCCTCAAACTTATCTCTCGAGCGGTTAACATCGGCTGGCGTCTTGCAGTTGTATGTACCGGTCTTGCCGAGTGGTTGTACTCCTTTTACGGCCTGGATGCTGTTCAGCGGGTTCCCCTGTATTATTGTAGCGCTGCCAAAGACGACAAATAACACTTCTATGAATACCAAAATGTCGAGATACCTGAGATTGATTACTTCCCGCTTGCAACATCCCTACAGCTCTTTGCATTTCATCTGCCGTCAAATGACGTCGCTCCATGACGTAAAGAATATCTAACAATTCAATTTTGTCGCCAACTGTATTTAAATGGTTGGTAAAATTATAAAATCAAGACTAAAACGTAGCAATTAACATGCACTCAAATTCAAACAAATTCGCAGTCATTTGAATTTTATGAAAAAAAACAAAACATAATCGAATTTTTTTTTTTATAACAAAAAAGTTTTTTACCTATACACTTTGAGTGAGTAAATACTTAGAAATTAATTAATATAAATGGTAAATTTGTAATATCATGCATGTTGCTTAGACTTTTTTGATGTGTGTATTACCAAATTTTCATAATCTTTTTATTTGGTTCCCATATAATCATATTCCAGATAAATTTTTGCCAGATTTTCATAAACTTTTTATTTTTCGCACGAGCCGAGCGAGCGAAGCGAGCGTGCCGCGGCAGCGGCCGGCGAGTGCCAGAACCGACTAGCTATTGTTTTACTTGCCCATTACTCATAGATTTTTATTGTCAAATTCGACTTAGTAGGTTAGTTTAGGTTGCAATTAAATAGGTTAAGTTAGTAAAATTAGTAAAAGATAAAAGGATTTAGTTTATCTGGATATCGTTTATTTGAATTTCAATAATCTTGATTTTAAAAATCTGAATATTGTTTGTCTGGATTTCAATAAAGGTATTTCAATAAATTGTGTTTTAAAAATTTGGCTTTAGTGCATATGGATTACGGTCCTCTGGATTTCGTGCATTTAGATTTTTATATCTGGAACTCATTCATCTGGATTTTAAAACGTCGTTCAAATTAATAAATGGGCAAATGAAATTCGGAGTTGCGATTATATGGCAAATAATACTTCGAAATTTAAAAAAATGGGATAATGACGAAATGTCCAAACGTTTTCTGGATTTTGATATTCGGAATATTAAAATTCGGGATTAAAATAGGTAACCTTAAACTTTAGCAAAATACAGTTAAACAAATTACGATATTGTATAACGAAACATCAATATATCAAGCATTTACGGTGCTACGAACACTTGCAAGTCCTAAAACCGTATAAATGTACGTATGTATGTAACCGTATAATGATAAAAAATATTTTCCATATTTTACCTTCAATATTAATTCACGAAATTTAAATAATCTATTCAAACTTCCACAGAATTTGGAGCAGAACGGCTGCACAAGTGGTTCAGAAAGCGAAGGGCGTCTGAGGACCTCTCAAAGCGCGCCTGTGACCGGCTTCAATACTATTGGAAGTTCCAGCTCCACTAGTCGACTGCCTAAAGCTCAAAATCCAACTGTCACCCTATTACAGAAAGCAAGAGGTATGTACGAAAATAACTAAATGTTTAGTTGAAACACAATGGAGTGAGTTGGAGTTGTGATGATAAATTTTATCTATATCAGGCTAAGAAAATACAGGAGTAATTTATTTTCGGTTTAACTTAATATTTTTTATTTAAATTAACTAAATAATTTAAATTACCTTATATAAAAATCAATGTTTTTATGTCAATTTATCATGGAATTAAACTACAAACAAATTAAGTAGGTATAAGAATAATTTTATAACATTAAAAAAAAATTTGAAGTAACTACGTAGGTAAATTAAATTGCAAATTAAAAACACTCATAAAGCTATTAAAACTTAACAAAAGAATTGAATAACTGAAACTATTTAAAATTTGAATTTCTATGCTATATAGAATAGCTATGACGTGTTAATGAATTGCCAAGGAGGACCCTTGTGTTCGTCAGTTCAGAATTATACTGCTCGTTTTATACCCAAAGTTTGCTATTAAACGAAGCTACGTACTCATGTATAAGCGTCTTAAGACTTGTAATTAATCCGTTTTAACCTTACAAATATTTTAGTAGGTCGAAATGCTTAATTTCATTAGGTACTCCGCCAATCTAAATGCAAGAGCTTCAGAGAGCGTTTTACTTAAAACAATAATTTCAATGCCCTACTTGTACTTCGAAGCTAAGCAAGCTTCTTTTGGATTCTAGAACAATATAGGTACAATTTTTTTTCAAATTCAAATTTCATAAATAAAATAAAATATTACATAACAATATAAAGGTATGTTGACTGGTTCCAAACTAAGCAGAGCTTGTACTATGGGTACCAGGCAACAGGCATACATACTTATATTTACAATCATTTATAAATACTAATTATAACAATATAGTGTATAATAATACAATATTACATAATTTATTAATGTTGACTGGTCCCAAACTAAGCAGAGCTTGTACTATGGGTACCAGACAACAGCCATAGGTACATATTTATAATTTAATTTATTTATACCTACTAACTATAACATATATTAATATGTGACGTAAAAAATAAAAACATATTAAAACACAATAAATACTAACGTACCAATATAAACAATACTAAAACACCATAATTAATTTCTCATCTAGTGAGATGGAAATTTAGTCTACTATTACCACACTGGCTGACATATTCCTAAACTATTTTACGTCAAGTTAGAGATAAGGGCTGTTATCTTTCCTTTTGTCGCCTTTGACAACACCCATGAAACGATATAAGTTGAGTGTTAACAATACTTATTCATATACACGTACCTACATTGTAAATGTAAAAATGCATTCAGACCATGTAACAACTTCATGGTACATTATGATAATTTTAATTGAGCAATAAATTTCTGAATCCGAATCGAATTTGAAATTGAATGAATCGAAGCGAATGAGAGTAAATCGAATCGTGTTCGTATAGCAGTCGGATTTTCTAAGAACTACGTCATAAATTTATCATAATATGAATCGTCATAATCATGAATAGAGATTTGTCAAATTACATATAATATTAAATAAGAAGATAGAACATGAAAAGATTTGTTTCTTCTAAACTGTTGTCTTGACTAGAGGCCGATACATCTTTTCTTTTATTTTAACACTTAACCCCCTTACTCATAAACGCCTCTTAAATTTTAGTCAATTGATTAATTAGCATAGACTCTTACGTTGTTTGGTATAAGGTTGGTTTTAGTAATAAAAACAGTGATTAAATTTAAGAGGCGTTTATGAGTAAGGGGGTAAGTGGCTAATGTTTATAATAATAAGATCTTATTTTATAAGTAGGGTAAAATTCTAAGACAATAAAATATTTACAAGTGTTTACAAAATAAAACCACGTACTCGTATATTCGAAATTTAAAAAATAAGGAACATTTAACCCTTAATTACTCGCACTTAAAAATGTTCACTTACACTCGCGTGGGGTATATATAACCCCAATTTCAAAGTTAAAAAAAAAACATTCGCAACCACTTTTAGTTATATTTACTATAAAAATTAGAAACATTTAATTTTTTAATAATTGTTAATAGTACTTTTTAGTAATAAACATTTTTTTTAAGGTCTAATGAGATCAATTGTTGTTATCTACTTTTCAATCAGTACATTCATCACATGTCATGGTAGAATGGTCATTACAGACATGCTGATAGCATTTGAAGCATAAAAATCTATTTTTATTATCTTTTGATCACGGATCTTGTGACATCTTTCATAAGATGTACATGGACCGCTTCTGGAAGTAGAACCAGCATCGTGAACTTCTGCAACTATCTTGAAACGTTTTTGTACGACGCGTGGCAGTTGTGGTATTGCTCATCGAGATTGCTGGTGGGCTTTCGTCAAATCAACCGCAAGATGTTTTAGAAGCTCTCTTCTTCTATGCCGTGGTCAATTTTATTTTTATAAATCACGCAAGCATTCATACCTGCGACGCGACGTTCAGAAGGTGATAGAATAACCATAGTCCACTTTTTGCCTTCCAATGTTTTAATTGGCACACATTAAAAGTGTCATAAGGTAACTGATACGGACCCTCAGGTTGTACTCCTGCATAAATTTAAAATTTTAGGAGGTAAAATGTTGCAGAATCGACCATTGGTAGGTTTTGTTTTATGCCATCTAAGTATGGCATATAAAAGTCTCACTACAACTCGCATGGGGCAATATATACCCCAGACGCGCTCTCTAGACAGAACTAGGCCGTAGGAAGCGATGTTTACGCCTTAATCAGGGCGGGGGGTGATAGTTAGGCAGCTACTACTTATGCTGAGGCAGTATTTTCGAAAATGTCGGAATTAAAACGCTTCAAAATCGTGGTGGGGCAATATATACCCCATGCGAGTAATTAAGAGTTAAGTACTTAGAGGAATATAAATATTATTAAGTATTATAATTTCTTGCAACGCGTCGCTCTTTACAAGTACTCCCTATTTGACCTAGTTAATTAAATTAACACCAAATTGCAGTAAAACCTTCACTGTTAAATACAGATAGAATAGGGTGGCTTGATGGTGGCATCGTACAGTTTATAATTTATTCAGCGAGCACGCTGTCATAATGAGCGCTAATTACCAACAAACTTTCGCTAAACGGTTTACGCATAGCAACGCCAATTTGAAGCATTGAAAAAGCTATAATTATCTGCTTGTCTTAAAGTTTCACTAGACTGGAAAATATCTCAAGAGAACTCTTTTTTTTTAAATATATAAAAGACATCCAATAAGAGATTTTAGTGTTTAATATTATATTAACAGTTTTCTACAAGCCTCCAGTGAAAATAGATAGCCTGAATTCCTAATACAATATTGTGCAGACCTAAATGACTGCTTTAAAATTATCCAAGTAGGTGAATTAAATTGCATTTTATAAGCTTTTTTTTGTAATCAGATAATTAAATAACCATACTGTGCTGGATTTGAGGAAGGGCAAATAAAATACTTGTGCCTCCCTCATCCATCGGCTTCCCGTCGCCCTAACCATGTCATGGGTCCACCGTGTGAGGCACAAGTGCGCAGGGTGGAAACGTTTGGAGGAGGCCTATAGGTCCAGCAGTGGGCGTCTATAGCCTGATATGGATGGATGGATGGAAATAAAATACTACCATAAAAAAGCTTTTCTCCTTCAATGCGTAAACTAAATACACCTACATTATTTTCAAATAAAAGGTATTATCTCATATTTTTTCAATCTAACTATAAGGCTCAATAAATACAAATATAACTGTCATAACAATGCGGAGAGTAATGGTCTCTATATCAAATAAACAGTTTCCTTATTACTTATTTTCGATACAGGAAATAATTCTGTTTCGATCGTCAGGTTTAGTAGATGTTTCATGGTATTTACGGAGCTTTGTGTAGGTACGCAATCTCATTTTGAAATACGATATACCTACTTAATTTATTATTATAAAATAACATAATATTCCTTTAAGCATTATTTAATTTTAATTTTAAATTATATTAGTACTTCTAAATGGTTATTCGTTATTACACTAAGTGTTTGTCAATAAAATTGTCAAAAAAAGTTTAATTTTTGTCAAAGGTTTTAAACAAAAATATAAAACAACTACTGCACACGATAAGTCAAATCAGTGAAAGGGTTGTCCCGCCATGGTACGGTCCCGGTATGGCACCCTCTTAAAATATCTTCCAAAATTTTCCGCTATGGTACCCATCTCTTAGATCTACGTTATTAGAAGCTTCCACACCAAAACAAGCCTAGATGGTTTACTGTAAATTCTTCATAACAGCCCATTAATGTCTCACTGCAGGGACGGGCCTCCTCCCGTGACGGAGGGATACTGTAAATTCTTAATTAAAACTAAATGTTATCATTATGTCAAGAAAACTTAACAAGAGAGTTTTGAATATGTCATCCTTAATAGCATCATAACCGGACTAAGAAATTTACTTGATCTCACGTCATAAGTCAGATAAATCCGAAATGTTATGTGAGATCGCAACCTGTCTCACCTTTTCAATCGAAAAGGTATAAATGCGAAAAAGATGTGTCATCTATATCATTTTGTGACGAGGGTCGCCATATGATAAAGTTTAATACAAGTGAAACTGACAATACATGGCTTGGGATTATAACTCTTTTGAGTAACGAATGACGAAATGAAAATTTTAATATTATTATTACGTATTATAACTTTAAATTAGGTTTTGTAATGGCTATTATTTAAAACAGATTTGAGAAAAGTATTTAAATTAGAATTATGATCTGTCTTTACGTAAAAAATATAAGAACATCAAATTGCACCTGTTTAGTTTTCTTTTCATGCCAACTTAGATATATTATTACTCCGATAAAATTAAAGAAACGTCAGTCACGTCTTGATCTGATTTATTTAAATTTTAAAGACTTACTTGAGGTTTGAAATAGGAGAGTGGAAATTCTGATAAGAATTTAATTATTATATAATATATTTAGTGAACATTTTCCCCTTAACTGAACATTATAGCAGCCCATTAATGTCCCACGGAACCAGGCATGGTTCTGCTCCAGGGACGGACGAAGTTTTGTCCTTACAGTAATACCATGTTCGCCAGAGTATCTGGTATAACATAATGTCAAGTAAAGAATTACTTCTTTAATTTCCGAAGAGATTTTTATTTCAGTGGGTTTTTGCCAATGAATAAAATAGGGCTATGTTTACAATTCATAAACAAAAAAAAATCTACTTATATTGATTAAATATTAATTGCAATGTTTCTTTTATTTCAGAAGGTCATCTGTCGCGAGGTTCTAATTACAGCCAACAGGAAAGAGACTCATCTCGTCTTCCGCGGGACAGACCTTCACCACCTAAAGGAGATCCAGGTAACATCTTTTATCAAAATAATTAAGGAGTATAAATATCTCGTATAAGTATCTCGTTTGGTATAAATATAATAATATGATGGGAGACAAATTAATGACTAATATAATATTTATCGTTAAGTATATAAAAAGTTTAATTTAATTTTAGTTAATTTAGTAATAAACAAATATGTTCACACCATTAACGGTCACTGAAAATCCATCTCCCAGCCCATCACAACAATTCCTGTCAAATTTGTAGAGATGGACTTTCGCTGCTCAGGAACTTGGCAATTAATACCCCGCTGGTCAGACGGATTGTTATAGGGTTTTATCTTTGACGATAACCACGGGATAGATGACTTGGGGTGATGACATGACATCAAGATATTCTACCGCCGTCACCATATGGATGAAACTAAATAGAATTTAAAGTTATTGTACCATTACGCATAATTGAGATTTAGTTTTCAATAATCTTACCTAATATATTTTTTTTAAATTTCAGTGCATGCTCTAAGGAAAGAATACGCGAGCGAAAGCGAGGCCGAGAGAAGCGATTACGAACGAGGCGGTGCCCGTAAAATGGCGGATGCCCAAAGAAAAGTTGAAGGAATAGGACCAATTACCAAAGACGGAATGCCTGTCGCACTTAGATCTGTACGTTGCATATTTTTTTCTCTAAATATAACTCATTTAACTCTTTGCATTCATTACAACTGTTAAAATTAAGGCTTAGTTTCAACCTAATATTGTCAATGACATGGTAGAGACCTTATCATCACCATAACAGCCCATTAATGTCCCACTGCAGGGACGGGCCTCCTCCCGGGACGGAGCGATACTTGGCCTACTAATACCACGCTGGCCAGGCGGATTGGTATAGGGTTTAATTTCAAGTTTTCCTTCTTTTTATTTCTTAAAGATAATATTCACGGATAGTCCCTTAGTCAGTTTTTAGGGATGGGATGAGATGGGGTGGTGACATTGTATACTTACACCACACGGAGACCTTATACTAACCAGATATTCGAAACTAAATTAAATCGGTATAATAATAATTTCAGTAAGTGAAAAAGAGTAGAATAATAGTTAATGCAGGGACATAAGTCTAAACTTCATTCCCACAAACAAAAAACCTGACTAGTGTGACCACAGGAGCTGTGCACCTCCTGAGGTATGCGCGCGGCGAGAGGGGGGTGGACATATAGAGTACATGTTATGTACTGGTATAGAATAAACAGTCTATGATGTATCTACTAGCGACATCTGACGCAATATACTTAAGTTATTTGGCTGGTACGGGTCGCTACACAAGCGGATGTAGCCGTTTTCTATTAAAAGACAGTCATTTTTAAAAACTACAAGAAAGTATTTACATTATTGTATGGTTTTAAGGGTAAATAGGAACATTATTTGTGTTTTTATAATGTAACTTTGAGAAAAATGACATCTAGCGGAATGTATCAAACACTCTAAGAACATGAAATTCTTAAAGAAAAATATAATGTTCGAATTGTTATGACACTGCTGTCAAAACTCGTGACGGCAGGTAGTTGTCCGTTATGGTAGCATACACAAGAGCTATATCGAGTTGGTTACTATGCCAAAAAAATCTGCATAAATAAAAATTTAAAAAAATCCAATTGTTAAGATTAATGATGAGGAATTAGAAATCAGATATACAGATTTTACCCCCTTACTCATAAACGCCTCTTAAATTTTAGTTAATTGATTACCTCAAATTCTTATGGTTTTGTTTGGTATAAGTTTGATTTTACAAATAATAATCTCGATAAACAGTGAATAAATTTAAGAGGCGTTTATGAGTAAGGGGTGAGTTCTTATTTATCACCTGCATATTTTTAATAAAATATGAGTATATTTGGGTTACATTGTGATTAACTAAGTAAATGTAATATATTACAGATATGTCTATAAAGTCGTCAAATTTGTGATTTTTATTAGTTCATTAATCTACAATAAACTAATACTGACTTACGAAGAACAATGTAAACAATGAGTAATCCCAATTTGAATTTGAATTAATTGCTTTATGTCTATATTACGGTTGATATTGATAACTAAACCGACTAAATTGACGACAACCTGCGGTAGACTACATAAATAATTCTCTTTTGGAAATAGCATATTGGTTCAGTTCAAATAATTTGTCTCTAAATAAAACAACAAAATTTACCATGCCAAACGTTCTTGATATAAAACCAATCCTTAAGATCAATGATGAGGAACTAGAAATAATTAACACTACAGTATTTGTAGGCATTACTTTAGACAGTAAATTACAATGGGGCCCCCATATTGAAAAATTGTCAGGTAGGTTTTCTTCAGCAGCATACGCAGTAAAAAAATACGTCAGTCAACAGATATAGAAACAGCTAGGCTAGTTTATTTTAGTTATTTTCATAGCACAATGTCGTATGGTATTCTGTTATGGGGTAGTGCGGCTGATATTAACACAATATTTGTTTTGCAAAAAAGAGCGATACGTTGTATATGTTACGGCTAATACCCGAAGTGCGGCTACACCTAGTTTTAGCCGGTTAGAACTAGGTGTAGCCACATACTCTTGGTTAAAACTAGTATTAGCCGATTGTTTTCGGGTAAAACCAGGTCTAGCCTTCATCCAGCCGGCTGCAACTAGTTCCAGCCATTCACTGTTGGATAAAACTAGATCTATCCGATATTATTCCGGCTAGAACTAGTTTCAGACTATGTTAGATAAAACTAGGTCTATCCGATACCATTCCGGCTAGAATTAGGTTCAGAAAATCCCTGTTGGATAAAACTTAGATGCGTGTCCCGCCACGTCTTCCGCCCCGCGTCACACTCATGACTCACAGCATCTTTAGCAGCGGCGCGGGGTGGAGGGCGTAGCGAGACACGCGCCTCTGCAGGTTGTGAGCGCCAAGTGCTGCTGATTTACTACAGGTCTATTAGCGAGTATGACTCATAGCGTCTGTACATAGTTGTAACCGGCATGCTATCATCAGCAGAGCTTTGTTAGATATTAAAAAAAAAGCATCTAATCTTTAGAAACGTAGATAGTTTTGTATTCTTTTAAATCAAATTGTAATAATTAACACAAATTGTTAGGAGTACAAGTTTTAGTATAATAGGGACAATCAGGAACATTTTTTTAACAACAGACAATAGTTGCATATTAAAATTTTAAAGAATATTATTACAATTATAAAACACTCTTTTATAAAGCAAGGCACGGGGGCGCGACTCGCGTGAGCCAGGCGTCTGTTACTTGTTTGCATCTAGTTTTATCCAACAGGAATAGTCTGGAACTAGTTCTAGCCGGAATAATATCGGATAGATCTAGTTTTATCCAACAGTGAATGGCTGGAACTAGTTGTAGCCGGCTTGATAAAGGCTAGACCTAGTTTTAACCGAAAACAATCGGCTAATACTAGTTTTAACCAAGAGTATGTGGCTATACCTAGTTCTAACCGGCTAAAACTAGGTGCAGCCGCGCTTCGGGTTTTAGCCGTAACATATATATAATATGGGCCCAAGAGAGTCTCTTAGAGATAAATTTAAAATAATTAAGATTATGACTGTGCATTGCTAGTACATATTTGATAATTTAATGAACGTACACAAAAATATTAACAAATATCATAAAATGAGTGATATACATAATATTAACACTAGAAATAAAAATAAACCTCCACACTAGGCTTCATAAAATAAGTAATTCTTTCGCTCGTAATGGTATTCGTTTTTATAATAAGCTCCCTAGGGAAGTTAAAGAATTTTCAGTCAATAAATTTAAATCTTTTAATAAACATAAGTTAATATCGAAATCATATTATAGTGTAAAGGATTACTTAAACGATAAAAATGCTTGGATCTGAATTGTCCTGTTTACTAAATAAAATAATATTTGTGAAGTGATCATCAAAAGAGCGATAGGAACCCAGCGAGTTTCTTGTGGGTGTCTTCTCTGACATGGTCGTGTTCCGAACCCTCAGTAAACTTAGCCGTTAAGTTAGACGAGCATATTATGTGATCACTATAAAACGACTTTCACAAGCGGTATCGTTATATCTTACGTGAATAAATTATTTTTTGTTTGTTTGTTTGTTTAATTTTTTGTCAGGACTTTATAGACAGACTGTACCTACATTTAAGAAAAATAGTTGTTTTAGTTTTAATATTATAGCGTAATGAAATAATTCCAGCCCGGCCCCTAAGAACCGTTAATATCTCCGATAATATTGAATTTTGTATTGAAATAAAGTGTTACACAGGCGTTATTTCACGGTTACATTTCTACTGTATTAACAGAATTACTTACTGTACCTATAATTTGTAGTTATCGAGATATTCAAATGGTCAAAATTATCCGTGTGGTGACGGAGTAAGAATACAATATGTCACCACCCCATCTCATCCCATGGGTGTCGTAGAAACCGGCTAAGGGACTATCTGTGAATATTACCTTTACATAGAAAGAAGGAAAACTTGAAATTAAACCCTATACCAATCCGTCTGGCCAGCGTGGTATTAGTAGGCCAAGTATCCCTCCGTCACGGGAGGAGGCCCGTCCCTGCAGTGGGACATTAATGGGCTGTTAAGAAGAAGAAGAAGATATTCAAATCACTTGTGAGCATATTATCTGTACCAGTACTATGAACATAAATTAACATGGATTTTTGACAAATTCCGCTGTGAATTCGCATAATGCATTTACCTACACTAATTCAGTCAGAATTTCACGCATTATTTTTACATAAAGAATTTATCAAATGAAAAGTTCCCTTTCTATCAGAACTATCACGTATATGCTACCATAACGGACACCTATTTTTTCTTCGTCCCCCACCTCGCTGCGCATACCTCAGGGGGTGCACAGCTCCTGTGGTCACACTATACCAATCTTCTAGTAATATTAGTTATCTTATTGTTTTACTTATTCAACTCTATATGTTTTACAGGAAGTCAAGGACCCCTCGAAGTGGTACAAAAAGATGTACGACACCATTCATAAAAACAAATACGATGGTAAGTTACTGTTTTTTATATTTATTAATTTTTTAAATGGCAACCTCGTAGACTTCAGTCGTAGACATTGGTCGTAGACTTCATAAGTACTTGATTATTGGATTCGGAACTAGACTTCAAGAGTAATTGTGATCGAGGCAAACATTGGACTCATTTTTGTTTCCGATTTAACACAATGTGACATTTATGACATAAAAGTGTCCAATATTAATGCAGAAATAAAAGTCTATAATTTTAAAATAAGTCAATTTGTGTTTCTGTACTCCCATACAGAACTCCTTTATTATCTCTTAATAAATTTTAGGGCTTGAATATATTTTAATGTCTTACGCAAGACCCAGTTGAGTTTCGTGCTCGGCTCCTAGTTTATAGGAACCACGGTTGTGGTAAAGTGGATGGGACAAAATCTCATACTGAAACTACTTGATCAAGTCAAAGGAAAACTAATTAAATTATATTTTAGGTTTTACAATATTTTTGTTTCTTTTTCTTTTCAGACGATTATGTGACTATTCGATACAAAAGTCGGCGAGGTGATTATTTACGTTATTCCAAATTTTAATTTTCTTATACATTATACATATACATTCGGTGGCTGTGATATACCATCGCATAATAAAAAAAACTAAAATCGCTTTATTTCATTTGTATCTATTGTCCGCATTTTGTAAATATATTACATAAGCTTTATTGATAAATTAACACAGATACGCCATTTTGCTTTTGCTAAAAAAGCATGAATTTAGTAATATAATTTAGTTTTACGTACAAGTTGTGTACTTGTGCGTTAATTAGGTACCTAATATTTAAAAGTATAATGGCTATTAAGCTTTATAACGCTATTACTAACACAACGGACTCGGTTAATTCATAGAAAAACTTAAAATTAGCAACAAAACATGCTTTTAAAGACTTAAAACTAACTATTCTATATTTATTTCAAAGGTAGCTAAATTATTATTATATCGCCTCAAATTGGTGATTACTTGATGAATATATTCGTAGTTTTAATGGTTTTTAACTAATTTCCCGACAAAACTAAACCAGCGTTGAGTTAATCATTTTAGTTAACCTCATTTTCTTCCTGTCTGTCCTCTCGACTACATGCGTTAGCAAAAGCGAGTGGCTTATCTGTCTCTACTATCGAAACATGTCGTGTGATGAACGATTAGTAATCATCTTAATTGTGTCGTCATATTTTGTTAATTGTTTATTCCTCACCTCACGCATTCACACAACGCCATCTAGTCCCAAACTAAGCAAAGCTTGTACCATGGGTACTAGACAACGGATAAACATACTTAAATACTTTTTTTTGTAAATACATACCTATGATACATAGAAAACACCCAGATCAATGCAAACAATCATGTTCATGCACACAAAGGTTTGCATTGAGCGGGAATCGAACCCGTGACCTCTGCGTAGCAGTCATGTTATATAACCACTACGGCACAGAGGTCGTATGTACATAAACATCTCTTTATAAACGTTTCCAACGCTTAATTAAAAATAATTTTCTAACAAATAGGTAATAAAGCATCAGCTTTGAAGCTTAATTAAAACAATAATTTACTTTATATAATCATAACTCGTTTAAAGTCTAAGTAAGGATTAGAATAATAATATAAAAACGCCTACATTTAAGTTACGGGCGTTGCTACTAAGTTACGCAATGCCATATTAATATGATTAGGCCTTATTCTTATACTTACAATCTAATTTTAAGGTTAAATTTTCTAAGTAAGATAATTTATTATCTGATTTTTTAATGTATTTTAGCAAAATAAAGTTCGTAATTTTTTTTGCATTTTATTTGAAACCATCGCACAGTGGTCATAATTTCATTTTAAGTACCGACTGTAAATAAAGTACCTATCTAACGAACTGTTTGTTCGTCTTGCCAAGGTTTATTTTTACAGCGTGCAGTAGCAAATAAGGCTCTAAAAAAATATTTAATTCAGCTTTATATTTTGAAAGAAGTTTCTAAAAACACATTAATAACATTCTAATACCATATAAGCTTCTCTTGTCGCACAACTTCCTTTACATTTCGTCTTAAACTAAAGATAATAATTTTCTCTAGGACAACCACCAGAAAGAGTTTCAAGCAACAAATCTCAGTACGCATATTTCGATCCACGCTCTGGCTACTTGAGTGAACCCGAAGGAGGTCTAAGTAGACTAGGTTCCAGCACTTGGAGCGATGCCTACGATAGTGATGTTACTACAGGACCAAGACGACGAACTGCGTCAGTGCAAGAAGACAGAAGATTTAATGAAGTCTCCTCGCCTTATATGCCTAGTAATAATAAGTAAGTATTAAAAATAAATTAATGAAGTATTAATTATAGTAGTAAGCCTTAATTATTATTGCCTTAAAGGTAATTTTTGTTCTTCAACTTCTTTATTTGCTTGAAGCCGAACGTCCACCGCCGGCTAAACTAAGTTGGTTTAGCTTAGCTCGCATGGTTATGCCAGCTTTCCATACAGAAATATAGTTTGCGGTGGACGCACAAGTATGGAAAACTGTCATAACTATGCAAGCTAAGCTAAACCAACTTAGTTTAGCCGTCGGTGGACGTTCGGCTTTAACGTCACATTTCCAAATTCAAATTCACTTGCTAGTGTAATAAATACTAGGTATCTCGAAAACAACACTTGAGAGCTCGCATATACTCGTCTAGCACACAGTCATGTTATACCAATCTATGCAAATTACTCAATTAAGCATGTAGTAAGGTCTCACATCTGTAACTAATTTTAAATTTGTCTTTTCAATAAATTTTATCAGTTCTGTACTCAATTTAGGACGTTAGCATTATAAGATAAAAAAAAATATTTGGTTACTATTTTTGTAGTATTATTCTTATTATGCACTAATCTAATAAATTGCTTTTTTTTTTTTAATTCTAGGTACAGCACATTAGCATCGGCGCGAGCTAGTCAAGAGGTTTACAAAAACCAGCCGGGAAGAATAGAGAATTACGTCCCTGGAAAATCATCTGTAATTGATAAAGAATCCAAGCAGGTACAATATCAAACACAAGCTTTATCATTGGGCCACATGTGAATCATTACCACTGTTCATTCATTAATTAATATCATTATTCATTAAAAGGTTATCTATGCAAAGCGAGTATTAAATGCTTAAGAAATTCCAATAAATACTTACACAACCGCCATCACATTCAGGAAATCATCCGACCTCATTTCATTATCACCTATAAATAAATCTTACTAACTCTTCACGAATGAGCGACGTTTTTTTTTTCTTTTCTAGTGGTGGGACGAGGTCATGGACATTTTTGATGGGGTACGATATTTTTACTATTTTAATATGTGTATTTGTTATAACACCGAAATATACAAGTATTTTATATTATAACTTTATAATTAAAGTGCACAATAACTTTGAAAATAACTTAAGTTTTTGTTCATGTACTGAATGTACGTTTTGGCTTTGTTAACAGTAACAAACTTGAATTTTGTAATACTATTTCAAAATCATATTATAAATACTATATATACGATATATATATAGTATTTATATATCGTATAAATTATAACCATAATATAATATTGAAATTGTGGTATCCTGCAGATAACATAATTGTTTGTGCTCAAAACAAATTGTATACAGTGTAAAATAATTTGAACTGAATTAGCATCATGCATAATGTATTTTCACTAACATTTAATATATTTTTATCGCTGGGTTCGTGTGGTGGTGGCACTAACAGTGGCTAGACGACAACTCCCCCCTGCCTCCCTATACCACGTTGCTAGCTCGCGCGATACAAAAGAGTGTAAGGTCCCATAACTGTTTGCCTGTGTATTTGTGAACCTAGGAAATGTGTCTGTGTTTGTGCTTGCACGTTGTATATATTTAAATGTATGTTCTTTCTATTTATATTTATGTATTTTAAATATATTTCTATATTATGTATGTTAAAATATACATGGTTTTTCATTGTCATCGGTGTCGGCTAAGGATTTTGTGTCATGCTGCATGATTGTATTATATTATTATTAAAATAATTTAATATTTGTAAAAAAAAATGTCGTTGAAGGTATTTTTATTACTTTGTATTTACGAAGCTAAAATGCTATAAGTGTGACTAGACTAGCATGGTACTACGATTCAAATTATTATTCTTACATGTTTTCTTATGCCTATTACATTTGTTTTATTTTATTGCATGACGTTACAACCTCACACGATGTGAGGCAAAATTTGTATCGTAAGGATAAAATAGAACAGAAAATGTAATATATTTTGTGTTTTCTCTCTAGCAGCAAAACGTATCAAGCACGACATCTCTACCACAAGCATCGCCTAAAGATAAGAAGGATCTTACAGCTACAATTTTGTCAAAATCTAATATGGCAAGGTAATTTTGAGTTAATGTTTTGTAAATTAACCCATTAAAGAAATACTGATTGATTATATAGGAACTAATTTTTTTACCATCATGTAAAAAAATCTAAAAAAGAAATATTGTTGTACGAACAACATTATTGTTACTATATTAAGTATATAAAATTCTCAATAATGAATATTAAGTATCTTTTATTTATTTTATTACTCCTAATAAAATGAAAAATATATAAATTCTATCGAAGTCAATTAAAAAATTACTCGTGACAAGGCAGGGTTTTTGGTATTGACTGAATTGATTTATTTCAGAGCATTAAAAGAATCTGGATATGAATCGGATTCGACATTGGTATTCCGTCGTCGAGAGGATACGGACGGACCTCTATCACCTGCAGAGAGGCGTGCAGCATACCGCGATTTGCAAGCCGGAGGAGAGCCACCTCTTAGAGGTTTCCGTTCACCTGCACCTCTAAGACAAGGTGAGAATAATACAATAATACAAAAAAAATATAATATGAAGGACAATATTTAATAAAATTTAGTTACCTATTCTTTCATTTTGTTTTGTATTTTTTTAAATATATTAACGACTTTTTGTTTTATTAGATTCATAGTAAATGGTGTAACAATTTTTATTAAATAATCGTAAAATTGGTAATAAAACTTTGGAATGATTTAATTTCTAAGAGTTTTATGATTTAAAAAGTATTATTTACGATTTTTAAAAACCGTTTAATTACGCTTATTGGCTTAAAAAATATCTGCATACTAATTACAAAGGTAAAACACTACTTATAAATTAACTAATCAAGCATGGATTTAACTAAACTTAAATAAACTTTAATATTGGTGACGGCAACTACTTAATTTAAATAAGTAAGTAATTACATATATTTTGTGAAGACCCCTCGCAAAATTGCCTGATAGACGTGTGTATCTGTTAAAACGCATTGATAATAAATTTATGCTACGCATTACGATAACGCTACAAACAAGTATTGTGAACTGAACTATTATTTATACAATTTACTATTAACTGGAAAACCGCATTTCCATTAAACCTGGCCAAGGCCATTGCACATTCCATGTGAGTCTGACAAATGCAAAACTGTCGGACGTATGAAGTCAAGGTTACGTTTAATGACAATGATGCTTTCAATCGCGCACACAGTTAGTTTACACAGATAATCACGTGAGGTAAGTCAAGTTTTTATCTTTGCATGTTCCAATCTATTTACTTATCATACTTCTTAACGAGGTGCTGGGACTTCGGGCTGATGAACAACAGGTAAAATAGATGCATGAACACAAATTTACTCCAAAATTAAACAAGCACCGTAAATAGTTTGACCACAACAACACAGTTTTTCTTTTGTTAGCGGCACATTCGTAGAATCACGGCCAGTTTACTCAAACATTGCTTCAAAGGAACACCATTTAAAACAGGAGCATGAGTATCACAGTGTTTATCACATCTAACGATTACAAGCAACAGAGAAAACACTGAATGTGAATTACATTTCACAGACGAATCAGAAATCGAATATATACCGATTTCGTCCACATTGACGAAGATAAGAGTTCACAAGAAAGCTCCAAAAATTCACGAAGTCATCTGCTACCCAGTAACCAGTATAGAAATTGGAGATCAAACAAACTTCAAGAAGCAATTTCCTTCATTTTTAAGCATTGATGCCTCTAGAAACATTAGTCATAACCCTCCTGCTCCTCCACGAAGAATATCTTCAAAGAACAGCAGAACATTACATTTAGTGACCTCTACGAAGCCTTCTTCGAGTTCATCAAAAAGAATTCCTTCTTCACATTCCCAAACCAATGTTGACTTTCTAAAAGACAAATTAAACTCTAAGTTATCACGTCAAAATACTCAAATAATAAGTAAAACAAATACAAATCAAATTAAAAACAATATTCTAGACCAAAAACCATCTCGAATTATGTCTTCGTCGGCTCCACCTACTCTTAATAAGAAAAGTAATCAAGTTACTTCAAAAATACATAAAAGCATAAGTGGGGATAGAAAAGCAATAGGAACAAGTAGTTTTGGTTCATCTCGAAGAACCTTGCTACCTATAGAATATTCAAACTCTTTACATTGTAAATATGGTGAATCGCATGCATCAGTTTTGATTGAAGGTGGAGTTGGAAGAAAAACACCTATATCTAATATTCTTGATAAAGTGACGTCTTTAGACAAGTTATGGAGTGCTGAAAAAAGAAATGAGCGCATTGACTTATCAAAAGTAAGGGCTAAGTCTTTGTCTAAGGATAATTTTACGAATAAAAGTATAACGCCAAAACCTAGTTCTAACATAAAATCTTTATCCCCTACGAGTACTCATAAGAGTAGAGATATGGTAAGAACTGCGGAAAAAATACAAAAGTTTAAAGTTTCAAAACAACACACTAAATCTAACCCTTGTTTGTCAATCAAAGCAGAACAGAAACTTACAAAACCACTTCAGTCATCTTCAAATATGTCTAAGTCTGCAATAAATATATCGACTGCTACAAAAAAACAAGGCCAGGTAAAAACAGCCCTAGTAACGAACTTAAAAAAGAAAAAATCCTTAGAAAATGTCGTACTGCGACCTCGAAGTGTGCCTTGTCATGAATCTTGTAGTAAGAAATCCAAAGAAACTAATAAGAATATTAAAAAGACTCAGAAAATTAAACTCACTAAAAAAAGTAACGCAAAACCTAGTGACGAATCAGAATCAGGAAGTCAGTTTGGAGATACCTTATATGATGCTTCCTATTTTGGGTCATATGAAAATTTGGGGAATAAAAGAATAAGCTCACAAGAAATTAAAAAATCTCATGATGCCATTGTATCTGATTCATTCTTTCAACATTTATTTCTTGGAAGAGCTTACACACCTATATATTCCTATCCTGTGTTAGAGCCTAATACCACAGTACTCCAAAAAGCAAGGTTATTTCAGTCTCTGCCTCTGGACAATGCGTCGCCAAAGTCGTTGAATTCTTATTTGATTCATAGAAAACCAGTTTCTTTGTCGCGATTTAAAATGTGGGATAGATATGCTAGTCCTACTAGAATACAAGGTCCTCGATCAATATCCTGGCCGGGCAGAATGCATGGCGAAATTCGTAAGTTTGATAGTTTGTCCAAATGTGATGAATTTGGTTCAACATGTTCTTTATCTTCAGTCAGGAGCAAAAGCGAACCCCCCTGTAACAAAATGTACTTTTCTCAAACATCTAGACCAAAATCTCCGACTGTTGTGTTCCGTAAAAAAGAAAAACCTACAGAACTACCAGGAAGAACATCTGTTTCTCCATCTAAGCTTATTTTTTCTCAAACAAGAAGACCTATCTCTCCAAAAAATATTTATAAATCTAATGTATCCAAGATAAGCCCAAAGTCTTTGTCTCCTTCAAAGATAATATTTACTGAAACGATTCGCCCTATTTCTCCTATAATAACAAGACAATCACCGCGATATGAAACAATTGATATGAAATCAGGAAATGAAAAATATATTTCCACAATGTTTTTTTCTCAAACGTCAAGGCCAGTTTCTCCTAAAGTTATAAGAAAAAGTAAGTCGATCAGTATGAGTCGAAGTCACTCTACTTCTCCAGTTTCTATAAGATCACCGTCTTACCGACGAATTCATAACGCCCGTAATAAACAATATTCTGAGACAATACCTAAAAGTGTATTCCGAACCCGTAGTGCTGGTGACGCTGAAAGAATTTTTTTCCAAGACAGCTTACCCATGAAAACCAAAAGTGATTCAAATCTACATTTTGGTGATCCCGATTATGATGAATATGTAGATGATATGCAAAACACAACATCAAGATCTGAAAGATTTCGCGAGTTAAACAGGTATTATACGTATTTAGAAAGAGTAGCAGAGTTAGAAAAAACCACTTCTACAAGTGATTTACGTCACAGAAGAAAAGATGAGGAAATAATAGACTTTGATCGTTGGAAAAAAATTAGAGCTATAGAAAGAGCCGAAGAAGAATTAAATAACTTGTACAGTAAGTTAAAATTAGCTCAAACAGAAAAAGATGTATTGTTTTATCCTCGTGACGTAAAAGATTTTCGTTGGAATCATGATGCAGATAGAGGGTTGCGTATAAAAGAAAGATCTGTAGAAGATCTTAAGGATCATTTTCAACAAGTAACAGAATACGACTCGCTAGAGTTTGATCAGTCCTCGTCAAAAGATACATACAAACCTTTGTGGCGAGGTACTAGTGTTGCTGAAACGGCTTTTTACATTAATAAAAAAAATAGTAATGAGAAGCTAGAGAAACTTACAGCTGTTAAGCCTACGGTAACATTACACCAGGATTATACGATGAATGATCTCCGTAAAAAAATCGGTCTTGGTAATCGTTTATGGAGTAGTTTATCCATGGATCAAGTAAATGCTTTAAAAAATCAATTAAATGCAATCTACAGTAAGGAACTGGAATCCAAATCAAACAAAGAGGCAGAAAAGTTTACAATTGATGTCAAAAATCATACTCCTGTAACAAATCCTACATTACATGTAAGATGTAATTCATTAGTCTCATCTGAATACACCACAAACAAAGAAAAACCTATAAAACTAGCTAAATCAGATTCAATTGCGGCAATATCTTGTCCTATTACATCAGTAAAGGAATTAAAAAATAATGTTAATAAAATTCAAATAAGTCTTAGTGAAAATGAAAAAAGAAAAATTTCACAAACTTTGAGTAAAGAAATTTTAGACAGAATTAGTAAGTTTGATAGCAATGCCCCACTTACGCTTAAAGAAGAAATCGAAAATACTGAAATAAAAGAGCAGTTGTTAGAAAATGTTAAGAATGTATCTATACCATCAGCCGACCATGTCTCTAATGAAACAGTAGATAACTCAACAGATGACAACCAAAGGCACGTTGTATACTCTAATGAAAAGCCTGAAACAACATGCCAATCATCAGCTAGTGAAACTGAAACTGCTAGTTCAGATGTATCAAATAAAACAGTAATCTATCGTGGGCCAAGCAAAGAAGTTAAAAAAAAAGTTCAATATTTCGAATCTGTTAAAAAAATATCCGGCTCAACAAAAACTATTTATCACGCCCGAGAAAATTCAGATGAAAAAGAAAATAAAAATAATCTTAATTCAACTCTATACGTTCCAGAAAAAACAACAAATATTCTCGAAGTAAAACAAATCGAGCCCCAAAGAAATCAAATAATACAGTCACAATCATGTACTAATTTTAAGGAGCTTTTCGGCGAAAGTGAAAAAAATAAATTTATGTCGCTTCCTTTGAAGCCTGATCTGCATTCTAGGTCAGCTTCACCCCATTCGGAAGTACATATTGCCGATAGAAAGACGCCCGACACGCTACGTTGTTCAAGCGACGAGACAATTTGGCGTAGTCGAAGCCCGTCACCCGATCCGGAAAGATATTGGCGTGCTTACCTTAACCTGGCCCGAGCGGGTGAAGTACGTCGACTAGCTCGGCGATTTGACGCAACCACTGCAGCTGGTGCTGTATTAAGAAGATATCGAAGTGATCCGGAAATTGCTAGAAATGTGTTTTCCAGTTTTGATAAACATACGTCACGTCGGGAAAAATGTAGAGTTTTACTACCAGTCGCGAAAGTACCACTGCGGTCTGCAAACCGATTTATGCCCCATATTGATATTATATCAAAATTAGCAGCTCTTCGACGGAGAACCACACCTCGATCTAGGTCGGCAGAAGAAGCATTAGAATGCCGACCAGGAGAAGTAGAACGCATAAGGCGTAGATTTGAAGCTATGTCACTTTTAGGACAGATATACGCTTCTGCTCCAGATGTAAGTGAACTACATGATATTGCCCCATATCTAGCAGGTTCTTGGATCGCGCATAGATATCCTAAAAGTAGTGATAACAACAGAGCTGCTGAAAATCCTAAAACTTTGGTGCGTGGCCAAAAAACACCTATAAAAAAGGAAATTGAGCGACCTATTTCAAAAGAGTCTACTATCAAATTGAGCTCTATTTTAAAGAATGAGCCACTTTCTAAACAAGAGTATAATCCAGAAATACACAGGCCAGCCAGTCGTTACGAGCCTCCCCGAGCTCCTCCCAGACCTCCGCCGGCTTCATGGCCCTACCGCCTTTCGCCTTTCGTCACGCCATCACGACATACGGTCACATTTCAAGGTTATTTTCTTTAATTTATACCTTTTTATTTACAAAAATAATTATCTAAAGTTTAATTTATTTGTAACAAAGTTTAATTTTGGAGAAAATTAGGTATATTATTTTAGTGGATTTTTTTCTTTATCATGGTAATATCTATCATTGTTATGACTTTCAATGAGCCGCGTTCTTGTTGTTCGTGTTTACCTTCCGTGCTTATTACTCGCAAGCAACGTCTATTGACTGTTGTATAAATCATACTAACATGGGAGTAATTTTTTTATACTAATGTTAAGTACATTCTAAAATAAAAAAGTTGAAGTTATAATGATGATGATATTTTGAAATGGCTCTAAGTATATAATATTCAAGTTACATTTTGTTGTTTTGGACCTACCTCATCTATTATTATAATTATACACTAATAGAGACCGACGCACCAGAGCCGCCTCGCAGAACAACACATGGAAGCTATTCGGACACAGGCAAGTAGTTATTTTATAGGTACTTAAGATTCTAAATGTTGTCATTTGCATCTTAACAAACTTTAAAATAGTGTAAAAAGCTAACCTACTTTTACTCATTAGATAACATTTTTGGGTTGTTCAGTACACTTCCGACAACAATTCGCTTATGAATTGAGAGAGACAACTTAGTGACTGTACGTATATCATATAAAAAGTAGACGTGTGAATAAAAAAGAAACAATGGCCTTTGTTCAAAGCAACTTTGTTCAGGTATACTTATTCTTTTGACCATCGTCGTCGACATACGTTAGCTGATTCGTTCATATTATAAATAAAAATAAATAACATAATATTCGCGACTATGACTTTACTAACATGTTTACTATACCGATACAGTACCAAAACAATTTCCGCATACTTATCGTACGATTATAATAATCAGTTTACATCTCGGGGCTTACGTCATCCAATTCAATCGGAACCTCCAAAAACCTGTCGGTACAGTTTTTTCGATTACAAATAGTTTGAACAACAACTCGATCACATGCGGTGTTCTTTCTGCTGTTCTTAAATTGCCAATAAAAGTGTTTTGTTGCCTTTGTCAAGATAAGTAATATCAAACAATATCGGTGAGCGTTATCATTCCCTGATATAATAATATCAGTATGAGTGTATATTCCTTAACGTTAACACATAGTAATGAATAAAGTGATTATTATAAATAACAGTGATATTGTGTAGTGCCTTAAAAAGTGTCAATAATGGATCCCAAAACAACATACAGGAACAAAGTTCCAATCCACGAAGATACTATATACGAGGACGATGGATTTTTTAGTGACGTGCCGGCTTCTGGATCATTATCTAGATCGTTAGTTGCTCTAAATAAATATGTTAAACAAAATATGCTTTACGATGAAACTGAAGAATTTGAGAACGACAGTGCTTTCTTTTCAAAAGAAAGTAGTCCCAATGAATCACGAAATAAATATGATTCTGATAGTGTAAAAAGCAACGAATCAGTTGATGAGAAAGTGTCGACTAAATCATTCTCGGCACCTATTTCTCGTAATGATGCAAGTGTCACTCAGCTAACAGATGACTACAAATCTATGCAATTACGTGAAAACAATGCCATCAATGTAAAGTTAGGATATGGCACAGTTTCAAATAACAATAAAGTTCAAAATGAAGAAAAAACCGAAACAGATGTTGAAACTATACAAAATCAAAATTCTTCCGATGTGGTACATAAAAATTCCGTCTCGTTATCTAATCTGACACAAATTCAATCTGAAGAAAACAATGTTAGAGATAAATTAGTTCGAAGGAATAAAAAAAGTTCAATTCAGGATGACGACTACCGCCACACATTACATGAATTTTCGGATTGGGGAAATAGGACTAATATATACCCGGATGTGTATGCACCTTTACCGTACAGTAAGTGAAAAAGTATTTGTGATCTGTTTATCATTAGTTTACTTATATCTATGTTACTCGATAAGTAAACTTAAATTAAAGCTGTTAGCCAGTGTTTAATAAAAGCTATTATACCTATTTCACTATTTTGATAGACATTTGAGAGCTTACGTCCACATTTACAAACAAAAGTCAGTCCCCAACTAAAGTTAATAATTTATTTTAATTCCTATCTACCTGTAAACCATGGCTGCACTTTAATTATAAAAAAAAGTATTCTTTTACATCGTAATGTTAGATATTTAGGTATGTATAAGCATATAAACTTTATCGTTATTCTTTAGAGTGCCTGTCGAAATCTCGAGTGGTACCCTTGTCTATCGATAAGAGTATTATTACTCTAAAATACAGCAGTATTTTCTCTATTTACTTTATCTTACTAAGTACGTAATATAACTTTTCTATAAAAATTAATAACTATTAATTGAGACGTTAAGTATTTATTGTACCGCGTAAATATTGAGACTGAGCATACAAAATGCCAACGACCTTTTCCAATAGTGTCTCCAAAAAGTTACTGTACGTAAACAACTTTGTATGAATAATCATTAGAAACGTATCTAATCAGGCATATTCCATAAACAAAAACCATGCAAAAAAGAACAAAATTCTATTTCAAAACATTCGAAATCGTTATTTGAATGTTTAACTATTTCTTAAACCTCGAACTAACTTAGCCAATGTTATAAATTCATCGGGATGTCAAAATAATTAATACTTAGCAGTTTTATAATATTATCATTTAGCATGCAATATATCCGTTTTAATAAAATATCTACAAGCATTTCTGTCTTCAATAGAATATAGTAAAAACTTGAATAGTAGGTACTACTGTTGAACAATGTGGGAAATTTATGATTGTTGGAAACTTAACTGTGTCAATTGTATAAATACTTACTGCATAGAACTGTAGGCTGGCTAAGTTCGATATTAAATACAATAATAATCTCCTATTCGATAAATATACCCACTTTAATTTAGAAATGTTTAATTTTGTAAACTTCAAAAACTGACTTAGTTAATATTTCGTAGCGATATTTTCTGCATAACAATGTAGGTAAATAAAATTCCTAAAATAGAAAAAAACCTATAGAAATTTAAATATTTTTTACGTAATTGCGGCCTAGTTAGTTTTATCAGTAATCTAAAGTTTTTCCTTACACTATATACAGCTAAACTGGAACTATAAAAATTTCAAAACTAGCTAATATTACGGTAACAAATGTACCGGTTTATACAACGTCATCGGTCAACATTTTGGTAGATGTTTACGTTGTTGACAAGGCACGTGCCACGGTACTGGCTAGCGAAAGTAAAGGCTCAGGCTTTTTGGCGGGAGATGAGGTTGGGCGAGTCGAAAGTGCATCTGATCTATCGTAACAGTCGGCCGACGACAGAACGACGCGTCGTAAGTCGCTGTCGAATTACTACAGTTCGTTTATTTATACGATCAAGTGCATTTAGTGTGTTACTATGGGTATATTGAAACAAATTAAGAAAATGACTGCTCACGGTGCGTGTTTTTTTTGTTTTTATTTTTTTACTACCAAGTTTTTTAACAAATTGTAAGTAAAACTGCTATTTTAAATTTTATGTTATATAAATTGTTTTTGCTTAATATAGGATCATATAGATACATAAATATAATTATGGTAAGTCGTGACTTACCGTTAATAGATAAATTCAATTAAATTGTTTACTTAGCTCGGTTTGCAATTAATAATTGACCTCAAGAGTTATCTTGAACTACTTACCTATTTGTTTTTATACAAATAATTAGTTTCTAACATAGATAAGTCAAAAAAAACAGTGCCCAACAAAAATAGGTGCACTTTTTAAACTACGTTTAGTGCATTACATGATGGAATTAAGCCCACCGCATCTCATACCATGAGTGACTTAGAAATTAGCCAACTTGATATTAGTAAGCGTAGTTGCCTTCAAAGATTAGTAGTATTAGGATTAATAGTACCTATATTCATCCCTGGAATGGGACTTTCATAAGCTACGAGTATTATGATGATGCTTATAATGTATGAATTACTCATGTGCTTTGACTCCTTTAGGACAACTATTTCAATTGACCACAAGCAATAAGTTTAATTTATTTTCTACATTCATAGATGACTGTACCACTGCAACTTGGTTTTTTATACAGATACTAACTGTAACATAGCCTTAATTGCCTTTTACGATATATTCGATATCGATGTGCTAAAAGACCCTATATTTTTAGTCCTTCGCCAAATGAGTGTACCTATTTTGGTAGTTAAATGTTATACGCAAGTTTCGAACTTCAGTGTGTTTTTAAGTGTATGCCTATTACTGTAGCAAATGATGTTAAGATAATTTCAAATTATTGTCTGTTAGAGATTTATCGTAAATCGAAATCTGTTAATTCAATGTAACGCTTCAGTGCTAAGTTATGAAATGTTTAGAGAGGTTGTGCCTGTTCATGATACTTGTCTTGCTTCATAGTAACTTGAAACTGTGACAGACATTTGCGAAATATTCTTAGTATCCAGTTAAATCTAATATTAATCAAAACTGTTCGAGTATTTCTGTATGTTGACAAAGTAAGAATGTGACCCAATCTTTTCTTCCCATCCTAGTACGGAAGTACGGAAACAATGTCACCACACTCTTCATAAATAAACTAAACCCTAAACCTATCCCTTTAGGCAAACGTGGTTGATAAGCCAAGTTTACTTTCATTACTGAACTGAAGGATCAACGAGCTGTTGTGATTATCAATTTAAAAGGATACTGCATCTCTTTCCGAAAGTCTCTTAGAAGCCAAACTCTGCCAATCTAGGAACTGATGTAACGCCGGTCAGCGGAATAGTATAGTGTTTCTCTTAGGTTTTCTTGTATAGCCATTGCTATTACATTTCATCATCATCATCACCATAACAGCCCATTAATGTCCCACTGCAGGGACGGGCCTCCACCCGTGATGGAGGGATACTTGGCCTACTAATACCGCGCTGGCCAGACTGATTGCTATAGGGTTTAATTTCAAGTGTTCCTTCTTTTTATTTCGCAAAGATAATATTCACGATAGTCCCTTAGTCGGTTTTTACGACACCCATGGGATGAGATGGGGTGGTGACAATCTATTCTTACTCCGTCACCACACGGAGAGCAATTACATTTAATTTATGCTCGGCGGTATCGTAAATTGGATATGACTTATATATAACGACGTCGTAGGTATCTAACAACATCTACGCAACAATAAGGGGTCGTATTCTTAGACCGTCACCATTTACTGCAACCAGATAAGCAGAGGATTAATACTAAACAGCAACTAAGTACCTTTGCATGAATGTGAAAATTCAAAATAAAACATAGACATTCCAAACCATCCCTAATAATATGCGCAATAGCGTTCTGACATAGTAGGAGGGCAGGATAGTATAGGATAGAATTAGTAATAACTCCGGTATGCCAATAACGTTATCAGCTTATTTACACGGTGAATAGAATAAATAGCTAAACACTGAGTGTACGGATAATATTTTGTTAGATATTAGCTCTATTCATACAACTTACATACATACTATTAACATTTCAACTGATACTTGTTGCTTTTTGATTGGATAATTTGTTAATTTTTCGTTTTTTTCTATTTTATAAATAATTTATTAATACTATTACCTACTTGACCAAAAGATAATAATATTTATGTATACGTAAACTCTCACCTTGTTCAAATCATAATTCTTAAAAGAATTGTGATTTAAAATTAAAAGATATGCTACATGCAAACATACATAAAGCTATAGAAGCACATTAAAGGGCATATGCTAGACTCTACATATTATATTGTGAATTATGATCAATTAAGAAATATAAATAAGTAATTTATTATAAATTACGATTTATAATTCCTACTTTATAAGTTTATTTTTCCGTAATACTACGCCAAGTAAAGACCAATCATTAGAAAAGCGAGAGTGACACACCTTTTCCTGCCTTTACTATAAAGCAACATACTCTAAACACCTAAGTAACATTATATTGCTGACTTTCCATTCAGTATCGTGCAGAAAGTTTCTATAATTACCGGCAGTAACGAAAATTGCTTTCCCAGTAATAACCTGTCGCTAGTCTTAGCTAAATCACTACCTCATAGTAAACTAGACGAACAACTCTTGTTATATTATTTCTTTAAAGTCGAAGTTCAGTCTAGGATTTACGTCAATTACTTTATTTAGGTATTTTTGAAATATCCTATGGGACGTGATAAACAATATGATAACGACATAGAGCTCGGGTGTTATCAAAATATAATGTTATCATTGAAAATATTTTTAATCAAACTTATCTTAATGTTCTAAAAATATTTGCGTAAATATAATACACTTCTCATCAAAAAAATCGAAACAGTGTACAAGTTTGTGTTTTGTAAGGATTATCTGAAAAATGTGTATATTTAGGAATATGAGTTATATATCATTTCATAGGGAATTTAATGAGGTTTTCAAATAATAATGTTTATGTTCTAAATTCAGATTGAATTTTCATTGATTTCGTATTTTGTTTAACAAGTCGTATTTACCCTGTACGTAGTTTGACGGAAATTGATAAAATTAGGCACGTAAATGAAACAAATAACTAAAAAAACGTTTATTTAATAACCCGTATCGCGCACCCAGAGTTCCTCGCTCCTCTTATTACTGCGTCCCTGCGATGTTTACCGGCAAAAACCGCCAAGTGGTGGCATTGCTGAATTCTGAACTTAGTCAGGTTATTACGACTGAAAGATTGCATCTTAGCCTGTCGTCTTTTTATAGAATCTGCAAACGCTATCAAGAGACTGGTTTGTTCACGCGCCGTTGGATATCTGGCAGAAAACAAGTAATTTCTGACCGAGTAGATCGATTTATAGTAACACCTTTCTTACATAATCTACGCCTTAATGTCTTTCAACCCCAGCAGCAGCTTCATGATGAACCTATGGTGGCTGTTAGTGACTCTACAATTAAAAGAAGGTTTATTTATTTATTTATTGGGTTCATAAAACGTGGGCTAGTACCGTACAAGCCAGCAAATAGGGAGAAATTAACTGTAGACCATCGAAAAGCGCGTCTTAACTTTTCACGTAATTACCTAAATTGGTCATACATCTAGTGGAACAAGTTCCTCTTTTCTGATGAGTGCAAAATTGTATTGTATGGTATTCCTAAATATACACATTTTTCAGATAATCCTTACAAAACACAAACTTGTACACCGTTTCGATTTTTTTGATGAGAAGTGTATAAAGACTATTGTAACAATGTGCTTTTTAAACGAATGTTTATTATATACATACTAATGGCATGTCTGTTAATAAATAAATAATTTTTAGATATACGTAATTTTAAATAGATACAGTATTGAATAAATTTGAATGCTTTGAATGTGTATAAGGAAAATATAATTAAATACAAATAGGTCGGCATTTGTAATCAACGGTTTAAACAATTAACTACATAGTTTTTGTACGGGTAAATTAATCACAGTTGTTATAAAAACGAACTAAAACCACTAAATATCACCAATCCTCGTCTCGTGGATATCGCAAGGACTTAAGGGAGTTTTAAAAACATAATCAATTCATAGTAATAGAAAACTTGAAAGAAACTTGGGCAATAAGTTTCCATCTTTCTTTAGAGTTGAAGTGAAATGTTGGAGTTCTGTCCCTGCAGTAGAACATTAAAAGGTTGATTAAGATACCTAACTAACAGAGGAAAAAGTTCTACTGCAGATAACATTCGGTTTCCATGACAACGTATATAAAAATGCTTCACAAATATAACTGGAACAACGTACTCGTATGATCATTCGCTTGTTAGTATTACGTGAGGAATTTACTTTTCGCATTACCGTATAGCACGGAATCCCGTAGATACAATATTTGTCTATTGTAATCTTATCTTTGCCATTCTGGGTGTGGCGTAACTACGTGCTTAGAATGATTATCTCTAGAAAGTTGACGACAATTGTATTCTGTGCCGTATCTGATAGGAGACAATTGAAACGAATTCTTTTTTAGTTTTACTTATACTTTTATAACATTTGAATACGGATAAAACGATGTAATTACTTAATCTGATTTTATACAAGACCCCAAAAAGGAGGAGGTTCGTAAATCAGGTTTTTCTTTTTAATGTTTGTTAAATTCCTTAGAACTCAGTTGTTTCTTTAAACACCGACAGTTTTTTGTTTAAAAGATATACCTACTTACGTCTAGATTCAATCTGGAAAAGTCATCACGGAGGTTTCCTAAAAGGCCAATTGACTGAAATGCATAAACAGTAAATAAACCTAAGCACTTAAGATAAATAGACAGTCAATAATAATATCACAAAGGTTATCTATATCAATAACCATAATAAAAAATGAAACGTGCGTCATACTCAACTGATCACAGATCTATACGGCAGCGTTGTAAAGCCACTAATTACTGCTATTTTTATAATTTAATCTGTCAATTCACCTCTTACTTCCGCTAATATGCAATGAATCAATGGAACCGGTTATTTGTTACGTGTCATCATATAATAGTTTTAAATAAAATCGCCAATCACGGTATTACAACATCGATGGCGACGCCATAACATAACGGTGCTTGCTTTCACTTTTAGCGGAAAAAATACTTTTATTTTTAAAAGCCTAACACGCCTCGCGTACTCCATGTGTTGCGATGAACGAAAATGTATGCATTCTTTACCTCAATGTATTAATAATTTATTATTTTAATGCGGTATTTTATAATATATAAAATGTTATGTATAATAGCATATTATTTAAGAGACACTTTAATTGTGTTAAATAAGGAAAGTATTTATACATCTTTTGATGTCCTTTATTCAAAAATGACGTGTACAGAATGTCATTACGTAATACTTGGAATTGGTTGAAGTCCATTGCTACGTCGAGTTCACGGACATGTGAACATAATCATTTCACGCTACGTTTTTCTAAGAAAGAGTACTTAGATAGTAAAAATACTATTTAGTGGAGGTCTTAATTATGTCCGATGTGTAAAAACTTATTCAATTTTGTTGACACCTTATTAGAGCTTCATAAGGCCAGGTGCAAACGGGCCACCGTCCACAGTCACTGTTGCCCAGCGACAACCACTCCACACACTTTTTTATATATTTTGTATTTGGAGCGAGTGCCCGCTACCGGACACGTCTGCGGTGCGTATGTACAAAATATATAAAAAAGGGAGTTAAGTGGCTGTCGCCATATGGCCCGCCTGGGCCTGGCCTAAGACTGAAGAGTATGAAAACACAGAACCAATTGTCAGAATATAAATGTCATAACTTTAAACTTAATCCAATGCATCTCGCCACTGTGATGTAACAGTTTAAAACTCCATCAAGTGTGATGAAAAGTGTAACATACTGATGTCAAACAAGCGCGGTCATAACTTCAGCTCAAGTAAAATACATCTATGTTCTACATAAAACTTTTAAAATAAATGCAAAGGGCCAGTACGTGTTGACAATATAAGTAGATACTTAAAGACAATATTGACAATTACGACGATGTTCGTGAAAGTTTGAAAGTGTACAATTACATGTGTATACATATGTTACGTGATCCGCAAGAAATTAAAATCCAGGAAAAGTACAATTTAACGACAGTAGTTAAAATGTGTGATTAATTAAATATTATAAAGTGTTCATTAGTCATATTTACTTAGACAATGATAAACTATTTATTATGACTAATAACAGTGATAAGCATTATCGCTTGTAGAGCGCATACTTGTGGAATCCTAAACAAGATAATTATTTTTGCGATTTACTAATAATATTTGAGGACCTCGGTAGCGCGACGATAGTGCAAGCGGCTGCCGTGCAAGAGGTTTTGGGTTCGATCCCCACGCAGGACAATAATTTGTGAGATCCACAAATTATTGTCCTGGTCTGGGTGTTCTTTGTGTCCATTAATTGATGTTTGTAAAAGGTCCCCGCGACACAGGGCATGATCCCTAGTGCGGGAGTTGTCTTTTTTAAAATTCTAAAATTCTAAGAAATTCTTATAATTGTCTTAGCCTAGATAATTATCTTATGTGTCCCATTAAATCGTATCTGTAAATATGCACGCGACATGACCTAGTGTTCAAGTTGTCTTACTTCTTTAACAAGAAACAAGATTAAGTTTCAAAAAAAAAAACATCGTACTAATTACTAAAAGATATTGTAACATCTGTAACTATGCGTTATGTCATTATGCAAATAATCGAGTTTTTTAATTACAACTTTAAATAACAAAAGATAGATGAAGTACATCAGCTCAATATAATTAATATCTTATATTTTCTACTGGTACCGTATAAACAAATTGTGGTATAGGGAAAATAAATGGTTAAATGTACTGTAACGAGCCTAAACGTATGTAAAAGGTAGTTATGGCAACACCCTTTACTTTAATGTAGAGCTAAATAATAAGACCGATATTCTAGTAGAAAAATATTCGACGAATAAATAGCCCTTTGTTATTTCGTTTCTATAGTTACCTATAGATATAGTACAGTATAAAGGTATCTACAACTTAATAAGGTTTAAACTATGAAGTAATTAACCAAGACTATGTTTCTTTTAGAATCCCCATCTAGAAGATACGTCGAGAGCGACGTAAATATCCACTACAGATGTCCTGTAAGACACGATCCTTTACCCCTCGTGCCAGAAAGAGAGCTCGCCCGCCAGCAGGCTGAACACATGAAGAGACTCTACAGAGAACAGAAAAGAAACAAATATTTACAGGTAAATAAACATTCCATAAGTAGATTAATAAAATTGTGGCGTCCATGAATCGGAAGGCGCATGGTATCTCGCAAGGTGGATCGACGATTCTAGTTAAAGTTGCGGGCAACTTATGGATAGGAGAGGCACAGACCAGAGGAAGGTGGAGATGTTTGAAGGAGGCATATGTCCAGCAGTGGACAGACGTCGATTGATGATGATGATGGAATTTAAAAACTTATAGAAGTCATCTATCTATACTAGGTATAATAAAACTGTAGAGGTCGAAATGTCTGTTCTTTTCGAAAATTCAGATAAAAATTATCTACAAAATCTAGAAAAAAGTCAAAAAGCACGTAACCACAATTTTTAGAATTAATGTCTGTCTGTCTGTCTGTTTGTTACCGCACATCTTTAATACGAATGAATATAATCTAAAGACCAATACATTGTATTGTAGCCTTTTTTATTGTGCTTAAACTGGGGTACGTTTTATCAAAATAGGATAAGTATTACTCGAGATGTCGCTTGACCTCTTTATTAGAACAGTTCAATATAAATCAGGGGTCATGAAAAATGGTTTTTGTTCAATGCTGAATGAATTTAAATTTCGTTTCTTATGATCACGAGATGGCGTTACCAGTAGTAATCATACTCATAAATGAGTTTGTAAATAATCTATAACTATTTTATTATTAAGTGCTATCTATCTATACTATAATAAAACTGTAGAGGTCGAAATGTCTGTTCTTTTCGAAAATTCAGATAAAAATTATCTACCAAATCTAGAAAAAAGTCAAAAAGCACGAAACCACAATTTTTAGAATTAATGTCTGTCTGTCTGTCTGTTTGTTACCGCACATCTTTAAAACGAATGAATATAATCTTAAGACCAATACATTGTATTGTAGCCTTTTTTATTGGGCCTAAACTGAGGTATGTTTCATCAAAATCGGATAAGTATTACTCGAGATATCGCTTGATCTCTTTATTAGAACAGTCCAATACAAATCAGGGGTCATGAAAAATGGTTTAGTTTCAATGTTTAATGAATTAAAATTTCGTAGATGATTTTTATAGACAACGATTGAGCGTAACTTGAAGTTACAGTTTTTGTTTCATTGCAATCGGTTCCGTCTATTAAAAGATATTTGAATTTAATTAATTAATATTAAACAGCGCCATCTTTCGAACTTAGACTGGACTACATCAAGAGTTAAACTGCGTGCTGTATTTTTAAATATAAATAAATAAAAATACTAATAACCTTTATTTGTTAATCACAGGTACAAAACATGTTACAAAAATAAATAGTCTTTCCCTGTTTTGCCAATACTGGCGTACAAACATCAATTTTTAAAGTTAAACTATATACCTACTTAATCATATAAATTGAACTAGCAGTTGCCCGCGGCATCGCTCGCGTTGAGAAGTATTATGATTAATTAGGCTTATTTTTTGTTTAGCGTGTGTAGAAATACTATAGCCTACAAAACTTCTTTGTACACATATTCTTAATAATTAATCTGTCATTAGGCGCTAAAACTATAACGCTATTGAGAGAAATTACTCGTGAGCAAGCAACATAAAACATGCAGTCCATGAGAGAAGCTAAGTTTCATACTAACTTTAATCCCCTATTTTTTACCCTTGGGGGTAGAATTTATCAAAGTCCTTTCTAAGGGGGTACCAACGTCATAGTAACTATATGCATGCAAAGTCTCAGCTCGATCGGATTGAAACTGACAAAGTTTAATACAAACTTTCATCACCTATTATATCCCTTTGGGGATAGAATTTATCAAAGTCCTTTCTAAGGGGGTGCCAACGTCATAGTAGCTATATGCATGCGAAGTCTCAGCCCGATCGTATTGAAACTGACAAAGTTTCGTACTAACTTTCATCCCCTATTTTATCCCCTTGGGGGTAGAATTTATCAAAGTTCTTCCTAAGGAGGTGTCAACGTCATAGTAGCTATATGGATGCAAAGTCTCAGCTCGATCGGATTGAAACTGAAAAAGTTTCATACAAACTTTCATCACCTATTTTTTCCCCTTGGGGGTAGAATTTATCAAAGTCCTTCCTAAGGGGGTGTCAACGTCATAGTAGCTATATGCATGCAAAGTATCAGGCCTATCGGTTTGATATTGACAAAGTTTCATACAAACTTTCATATCCCTATTTTATCCCCTTGGGGGTAGAATTCATCATTTTCCTTTCTTAGCGGATGCCTACGTCATAATATCTACCTGCATGCCAAATTTCAGCCAGATCCCACCTGTGGCTTGGGCTGTGCGTTGATAGATCACTATGTCAGTCACCTTTGAGTTTTATAAATATAGATTTAATTAACATTCCTTTTCTCACAATCTTATTATAACTGCAATTATAACACACTTATATAATTATTTAATAAATAATATATAGGTATATAACAGACAACATAATAAGTAACACGTTTTTTTTCTTTATAAAATCATTTTACACATTATTGCTATTTGTCAACATTGAAAAAATACAAAACTGACAATAAAATATAGAAATACAATCACAAAACATTAAATAATTGTTCAATGTGTTTGTGTTTATTTTATTAAGTAATTCAAAAATACTGCACGCAGTTTATCTATAGATAATAATATAATCCAGTCTAAGTTTAATCAAATATTTTTTGCTATAATATGGTACATAAGGGGGCCTTTAAAAATGTCAATTTAACGGACACAAAGAACATCCAGACTAAGGACAATAGTTTGTGGATCACAATTGTCCTCCATGGGAATCGAACGTAAGAATACAATATGTCACCTCCCCATCTCATCCCATGGGTGGCGTAAAACCGACTAAGGGACTATCGGTGAATATTATCTTTACGAAATAAAAATGAAGGAAAACTTGAAATTAAACCCTATACCCATCCGACTGGCCAGCGTGGTATTAGTAGGCTAAGTATCCCTCCGTCACGGGAGGAGGCCCGTCCTTGCTGTGGGACATTAATGGGTTGTTATGATGAAATAAGCGATGTCATTTATTTTAACTTACAAATTTTACAACAGATGGCATTGTGCCTGTGACGTCATTTTCAGTATCGCGGTGTTAAGATTTTCCTTGAAAGAATGAGGTTTGCTCATGTCTGTCAGTATGAGTTCTGACGCAGTCTTTATAGATCTGTCTTTGTAAAGGTCTGTTTTTAAAAAGTTTTTGATTCGTTCGTTATAAGGTTTAAAAAACGATTTTTCAGTATTAAATCGAATTGCGAAGTAAGTAACATCCACCACGCGAACGAAGTCGCGGGCACTGCTAGTAAAAATATAAAATTGTGTAAAGCACCATAATGGAGACTCGTTAAATGTTAAATAATACAAATTGAATGTAATATTAAGACAATGGAAACGAATAGTTTTATTAGCCGATGAGGTAACTTATTCGTTACCGTTTCTGAGCAAATAAAAGTTGGCTAGAAAAGAAAGTAGAGTGACTCTTTTAAGAAAGAGAGAGTTTTATAATGATTTCTATATTTGTCTGTTTTCTTACATGCATAGTTAATTCTAAATTTATACATAAGTGATTCCAATTTGTGACATAATTTCGATGAATATTAAAATTTCTACATAACTTATGTTATAAATGCTATAATGAATATAATGACTTCTGTCTAGTGTAACGTCGTTTTAAAATAACTACGCTTTTAAATATACGGAGGTCGTCAGGATAATTTACAAGACATTAGATGGTTGCACACGTCCAAAGAATCTATTGAAACCAATTTTAACCTTGTTCAAAAACATTTTATGTTAAGTGCTCTATTAAAATTTAAATACTCCAAGAATATTATATAAGAAAGGCTGTTATTAAACTAAATCATCTCGATTACACGATTATTATAAAATAAGACACGTGCGAGTACAATCGATTAAAAGCTTGAAATATCGATGTGCACAAAAACATTTTATCGAAATCCGATTATCGTGTCAGTCAACGTTGTGTTGTGTATTCGATGCTATTAATCTGGTTAAAATGGGCGTAAGCACGCGACTGTAGTTTGGTCGATACTCAACGATATCCGCAATTTTATTGAACTTGAAACAGTATACGATAGAATTATTTCTACTTTTTTTCGTGTTTTCGGTAAGATTTTTTTTTATTTTTATTAAACGGTTATTATAGGGAAGGCATAGTATTACTAACAAATCTCTTCTCACAAAAAAAAAGATCTTGTAAAGTATTAATGGTGCCAACTCGGATGGTTAGCGAGATATTTACTAAGCAAAGTTTACCTCTATCAGTAGGGTAAGCCTATCTCCTGACTGTGTAAAATTATCTAATTTTTATGATGATTATAATGAATCTGCTCCTAAAAAGTATCATAAAATCCAAGTTAACATACCGACAGATAGACTTCCCTGATCTTACACCGAATGATATAAAAACAAACAAAATATTCATTATTTAAACTGGATGTCAATTTTCGTTTTGTGGCCTGCATGTCAATTCTCGTACCTTAAAATCGTTTTAAATTAGGTTAAGTTAACTTTTAGTTGTCAAATTGTTACACAATAGGTAAGACAATTTGACAACTAAAAGTTAACTTAATCGAATCTTTACCGATTTTAAGGTCCGAGAATTGACATGCTGGACACAAAACTCTTTCCCAATCTATGTTACCAGCATAGCCTTAATAGGGCTAGATATCTTATGACTCTGATCAACCTCAGCCTGTTATTAAAGCTGTAATAAGGTAGTAAGCGATTAAAATTTCCTGTCAATATTACTCGTAAACTTATTGCTTGAGATAATTAAACGAAGGCAAATACTCCTTTCATTTATAATAAAATCTTAATTAAAAACCAAGATCTAGTTTTATTTGAAGTAATATGAGGTAAATCGACTTCTATGGGTAAACAGTGGTGAAAGTCTATTAGAATCTTAATCTTTTAGAGACGACATTTTAATTTTGTGATATATTTTTCATGACTCTTTATAGGACTTTTTACCTTTTCTAAGTCAGTTGCCACACAGACTCTACCATTATTAATTTCTTACGCACATCCAATTAATCAAGAATGTGATACATTTTTACATAGATATGCAACTAATAAACATATTAATTATGTACAATGTAATTGAAGCGTATAGGTACACACAATGTTAGTATAAAAAGACTTATCTCCAGTTATATGTAACTTTATACGTGCGTGCTCTTGCGGTTTCTTTATTTGTGTTCATTTAAAAGAAGACAATTACACGTATCAGTTACACGAAGTATGCAACACTAGAGCTTGTTAAATAGTTTGGATAACTAAATTATCTCTAGTGCCCGCAATCATAGAGCGAGTCAGTTTGCGACCATGGCCAGTGTAACCTGTGCCGAAACCTCAAGCAAAAAATTTGCACGCCGCATTAATCTTCGGTCTAGACATATACCCCCTTACTCATAAACCCCTCTTAAATTCTCTGTTTAGCGAGATTTTAATTAGTAAATTCAACCTTATACCAAACAAAACCGTAAGAATTTAAGATAATCAATTGACCAAAATTTAAGAGGCGTTTATGAGTAAGGGATATAATATTTATAATAATAAAACGCGATAGTTTAAAAGTTATGAATCCTGCAATCGATGCCTTGCTTCAAGGCGAACATCCTGGTTTGTTCAGAAACACTTATAGGTTTTTGAAGTAGCCGGCAATTCATTAAATAAGCCATTTTACGTTACGTGTGAAAAAGCGAAGTCCACTGAACATGTAACTACAGTTACACGATTGTTATTATAGCGACTTCCTCCTATTATGCTAAACATACGTGTTTTCAATAAAGTAACATAATATTTACATATTTACATAACATAATCTATTACTTAACTAAGCTTCTATAATATAGATATGATAGATATACTTTCATAGTTTTTATACCCACTTAACCAAGACCAAAACAAGAAACCTGTAAACCGACATTCGAATATGATGTTAAAATGGTGAATAATATCATCATCTTATAACTTTTAAACTATCGCGTTTTATTATTATAAATATTTTATAAACGGGATATTAACGCGCATTTTATTTGCCTTTATTTTACTTGACGTTTCGGCACAGGTTGCAATGGCCGTGGTCGCAAGCTAAGTCATCATCATAATATCATCATCTTATCAGCCAAAAGACACGCACTGCGAGACACAGGCCTCCAAGCAAAACAAACTCACAAAATCTTGTGATTTCCTTATCCATCGGCCTCCCTGTCGCCTTAATCTGCTCGTTTGTCAACTACATTAGGAGTCTTTTGTTTTTTAAAATTAATAAAACTTAAACCTTAGTACTGCTAATCGTTTATCGTAAATATTATTTCCTAAGCTTTGAAAATGTTTAGATATATTTATTTATTTTATTAATGTTTATACGTAGGTATTAAAAGATGAAGTAATAATGCGCAATATACGAATGCAAATTTTACTAATATTTAAGACTTAATAATTTTGCAAGAAAAAACAGTAAATAATTCCGGTTTTACAACACAAAAAATAAGTTATCTCGCATACTACGCAACTGTTCTTTTTATTTTGTATAATATTAAATTAAAAATAAAGTAATTAGCATCTTAATAGTTCATTGCATGTTATTATATAAAATACGTCCAACTCTTATTATTCAAGAATTTTAGAGTAATCAGAAATTATATAATATTATTAGCCATAGCATTAGAATTTAATTATTGTCCCAAACTGAACACATTTTGTAGGTACTAAAGATACTAGACAACTACAAAATAATACATACAACCATCTTTACCCAAATTTAGACTCTAAGACCACCAGCGTGGGAGGCTTTTTACCACAACGCAATCTTGTCATCAAATATTAACTTGAAAAATAGTTATCACATCTCTAAATAAGGCCACTTCCACCACAGATAATAACATGCGTGTGCAACTACACAATGTTTGCATACGACCCAGTTCAATCAGACAGATGGTAACATTTCACTGATTTCACTCAACCAACGTACTTACTCGCTCGAGGTGAAATTATCCGCAATTTATCTACTAGTTGTATAACGTACTTCAATTGAGTACTGTCGAGCCCTTCAAGAGAAAATTTTAACCGTCACGTAATAGTCGTTACTCAAATTTCACGTGCCCATACATGCGAGTAAACACCTTAATAATATTCTTATACGCATTCCAAAATATGTACTTCCTTACATTTTGATGTATTTATAGTATAGTATAATTTTAAACAGGAAGGTTTTTAACAACATTTTAATGTACGTGTAAAGGTATTATGGTAATATAATAGGTAGACGAGTTTTATAAAGCAATCAAAAATCTGAACGACCTTGTCTCCGCATTCCATACATAAATCTCTTTACCAATTGACCACACATTTTTGTACGTACACCTATTTCCACAAATGACCAATTTTCGACCTTAACGACTGATAATAAAACCGGTATTTGGAAATTAATGTTAATGCTAATGTTTTTGTTATAATATAGTGGTGTAGATGTATTGTTAGAACAAGAATGAACTGTTAGTGACCGCTCCAGTGCGAACGCATCGTGCGCGAGAGTTGAGCATGATATGCGTGTAAATGATTTTCTAAGTTGATTACATTCAATTATTGTTTTGCTACAATTAAAGTACAATTACATAAGTAAATTCCTTGAAAATGGTTATTATTCTACGTATGTGACATTTTACTGTTTGTGAGTTGTTCGTTTACGCAAATGTCTGTGAAAATAGTGATTAAAGATGAACTTCATCGAGGTAATGTTGTAAATTAAATAATATTAAAATTTACAGGAAAACGATATACAACCCGCTGACATAGAAGCATTTGATGCCTCAATGAAGGTGATGTTTGAGAGAGTGTGTAATGAAGTGCTAACTATCTCTTGTTTTATCTATTCTCTACATTAAAGACGTACGCGCTGTTTAACATAGTTTTGGCCTAACTCATTTCAAAAACAGTTCGTGATGCAGAATTTAACAATGGAACATTCTGCAACGGACATTATCGTCTGTATTCAAATTCAAAATTAACCGAACTTTTTGCTTTGTATCATACGCCCATTAAAAACATTTGTATTATGTAAGTACCGCAAACTTAATTTCTTCTTATAAAATTACAGGAACTTCAAGATATGCAGAATCGTCGTCACCAAGATAACTTTACGCCATCACAGAAGAATATCCTTCCACTGAACAGATACGATGAAGCTGATAAAGTGATTGCTAGGGCATTGTACACATTTAACGGTCAAACATCAAGAGAGTTGAGCTTTAGAAAAGGAGAGATGATTCATGTGAGAAGACAAATAGACGCGAACTGGTATGAAGGCGAGATACACGGCAGGATAGGATTGTTCCCATACAATTACGTCGAGGTAAGTAATTAACAATTACTTATTTGCAGAGACGGAATAAGATTACGTTATAATATCTCTACTTCTTGTCTCATCTAAGATTAATTCTATAGTCAAATACTTTCCGAAAGAATACAAGTACTTAGTCTAGATAGCCAAGATACGAGTATTCCATCTTCTACTGCTTAAGATTGTTCATTTATGTGGTCAATATAAGACGTGGTAGAAGAGTCATGAAAGTAGAATAAATGCTGTAGGGATGCTCTTCCTATTATAAAATTTGGTGTGAGCTTATGTATGTATATTAACATGACAACTCCCACAAAATATCGCTCATTGTTCTGTTGTGTTATCATTAAAAATAATAACAGCAAAACAAACAACACACTTCGTATAACGTCCACATGAAACAGATTTTAATATGACAACACTCAGTCATACGCAATAAATGTTATAAAAATTTTTTTAATCATTATTCCAGATACAAAAAGGCGATGTGGTTCAAACTCCGAAGAAGGCACCTGTTACGGAAGGCCGTGCTAGAGCAAAGTTTGATTTCACAGCGCAAACAAATCTAGAACTACCTTTAAAGAAAGGAGAAATAGTCGTACTTACGAGACGTATAGATCAAAATTGGTGGGAAGGTAGAAATGGCACGAAGACTGGCATCTTCCCAGATTCTTATGTTACCATTCTTCAAGAGCCTAGCCCTAATAAACCAGGTAAGCTGTAATATTTAAACTTAAACGTTAATTTAAAATAAATATTTTCACCTAAAACTGTTTAGAACAGCAAATAATAATAATATAACATTTATTTTCTTCACAAAGGTACATTAAAACTACTGATTGATTAAACCTTTGAGTCGGTTAGAAATAACATTGTGGTTTATGATAACTAGATTTATTTGCTAACCAACCAGCTAAGCACTTTGCATTACGAGTAGGTATTACACAACGAGAAAAACAAAATACTTAAAAAATATAGTGAAAACAAATGGTTTTAAATCGAATAGTAAACAGTTAGGAGACTGGCAAATTAAATCTTTATGTTGCATATATTTACATTATAATATCTTTAAAATCATAAGTATAACACTGTTTCCAGAACCCCAACCAGTATTAAATTCAGATAAACCGATGGCTTCACCCGCGGCCCACGGTCTACTGAACGGCTCAGCTAAGAGAAGCATGGGCTCTCACAGTTACACGCCACAACCAAATAGTCCTGCACTTTCTAATGCACCACCTGCCACACAGCCTTTACCAGGTCTGTATTCTCTTTGGTTTTATTAATGTTACTAAGAAAACACCTAAGAAAAGGTTATACAAAATCATCATAACAGCTTATTAACCCGTCACTACAGGGACGGGCTTCCTATAGTGGCAGTTGGAAACTATGCCTACTAATACCTGACCACTCGGGTGGCTGAGGGGTTTTTGTCAATTATTTTTCTTTTTTACGTTTGTTGATTCAATGTAAACTACATTTTAGCAACAAACGTGTAGTTTAGTGGGTAAATATTTAATGGTAGTAGTTCCACATAATAAAGGGTATTAGGTAGTTACTACATAAATCGATTCAATGCCGGTCGATAGGTGTGGTGTCGTAGCATTGATATATCGATGTTTTATGAATACGGAAAATCGAATATTTAACCGATTGATGGCATCCAATCCTGCAATTCTTCGAATAATCCATTCGATGTCAATCGAGTGTGGTAGAAACAATCGAAAACCGTCGACTTCTTCGTCGAACCCTTGTAAAGTATGATACTTAACAAATATAATGTATGCTAAACATAAAACAGTATTAAAAGAAGCATGTTTTCTAATAATTGCAGGTTACGTAGCTAAGCCGGCACAGGCGACGCTAAGCGCGTCGGAGCGCGGCTATGGTCCGCCCACGGGCGCGGGCGTCGACCTTAACAACACCGAGCCCTTGTACGTCGATACTAATGCGGAGGCTGTACCGTTAGTATTATTTTACTAAATAATATACATCATACCAGCCCATTAATGTCCCACTGCAGGGACGGACCTCGTCCCGTAATGGAGGGATACTTGGCCTACTAATACCACGCTGGCGAGACGGAATGTACCTATAGGGTTTAATTTGAAGTTTTCCTTCTTTTTATTTCGTAAAGATAATATTAACGGATAGTCCCTTAGTCGGTTCATACGACACCCATGGGATGAGATGGGGTAGTGACATATTGTATTCTTACTCCGTCACCACACGGAGATAACGGAAATAATATACGTTAAACAATTATTACTATGCCGAAAGAAATGTTAGAAAAATGCTACGCTGCTGAGTTAGCTATTTTTAGTTGGTTTTTCAACACAACATGCCTATATCAGGATCTTTCTTTTTTCTCATTTGCTTTTTCTCAAACATTTGCCTTAACAAAAATTTTAAAATTACAGTTACCGTGCGATGTATAAATACAGGCCACAGAACCCCGACGAGCTAGAGTTGAATGAAGGCGATACGGTGTACGTACTAGAGAAGTGTGACGATGGATGGTATGTTGGTTCTAGCCAACGTACGGGACGCTTCGGCACCTTCCCAGGTAATATAATAAACAAATATTATAAGATGGAATAAAACCTCTACAAGCAAATGCCTTTTAACATTATAGAACCTTTAACAAAACACTACTAGTGAAGGAATATTACCCTTCTCTATAAATGGGGCATCTAAACCTTTTTTGTTTTTGTAAGGGCGTACGAATGGTAGAGAAATGTCATCAACATGAGTGGGTAGACTGGGCAAGGTAGTAACTCAGCTTCCCCAGTGCAATGCAATGCATGGCTTCCTACTCGTCTGTATAAATTACGGAATTCTTACGAATTGAATTGCCCTGGACCTTAATAAGCAGTCTAATCTTAATGGGTTTCTGGTTTTTTATCTTTAACAGTATCTATTTTGCCCTCTATGATAATTACTTTATTCCTTTAAGTCATTACCTTGATTTGTTACAACATCTTTGGCTAGTATAAAAATAAATTTGCGAGTTTTGTATCTCAGGTAACTACGTGGAGCGCATCTGATAGCGCGAGTCGTCGCTGCTGCGTCGTCTGCGGCGTGCCACGCTCTGTGCGCGGCGCCCGCGACCAGCCTGACTGGCACCCGCGACACCACACAACACTACCTTATGAGGGGTCTACCTATACTGGACATTGTTGTCTCGCCGCTGAGTTTTGTATCAAGTGAAATCGTTCAACCAATAATACAGTATTCACGATTTTATGTATTGCCTATTGATATATGAATGTATAACAATGAAGTACATACATAAAACATAGGTGAACAACTTAGTTTAAGCTCCGCTCGTTAATTACAATGTATAACCGACTACCTTAGAGCCTTTTTAAATATACCAAAATTATGCCATGACTTTTTTATAACATTTTGTACAAAATATTAAGCTAAGCTGAACTTGCGAGATCAACTCGTAGAGTTCTTTGTGTTCGACGGAACTCGAATTTGCTGACCAAAGTATTACATATTTACTTCATTAGTTAATCGAGATTCAACTTTAACATACTAACTGTCAAGTAGAAATAATAATTCAATAATCGGTGTAACTATTTTCGCTTCTGTCGGTATATTTTGTGGACTATACATATCTAACCACATCACGTAAATATAATTCTATCCAAAGTTGTTTTATGCGTCCCAAAGAGTATGTTTATCTGATAATTATGATGTTGTATAATTGTAAAAAAATAATAAAAATACTTATATACTTGTAAAATTGTCTAGAGTAGTATTTATTTATAACTTAGAATGTGAGTTGTTAAGCTCGTCTTTTAAAAGTGATATTTTAAAAGCACGAAGCTAAGTTACTAATTCTAAAATACTAACCGTATATATACATCAATACATAACAATAAACATAGTTGCAAAAGTCAAACTTTGATTAACATACAGACATACTGGCGGTGACAAAGTTTAGACATTTTGTGATAATTGGCAATGCTAAAAGTTCAGTAATATTAATGAGTATTAGTTACCACATTAATCGTATAAATATTTATATAATAATACTCAAAACTATGCAATGGTTAGTATATATTATAGGGCGAGTAATTATTTGGCAACGGTTGACAATACAATACTGTATGCTTAATTTTAAATTAGGTGTATCGTTAAGGAATATGAGTGCTATTATTAATCTGATGTTCAGACATCTTATGATTTTATAACTTAATATCAAAAGCATAACCGTTTTGTAATTGTAATGTCTAGTCATTGAACAGATTTTTGTAATTGTATTTTTACAATATTTAAAAATTATAATTTTGTTTCTTTTATATATTTTTTATCTACCATCTGTCATTTACACAGTCTTATATTAAATATTTACATTATACAAATAGGTGTAGTTGATGTTTTATAAATACATACATAAATGTATTAATAATAAGGTTTTACCAAAGTATATTTCCCCTCGCCCTATGTAAAATGCTTCGTTGGTATAGGAATGCAAAAGCTTTCATTATTTTTAACCTATTGTATTGTTGTATTTTACTTTTGTTAATTTATTTTTAAAGCACAAATGTTTTATTTTGTTGTTGACACCTCGACATACAATATAACATCAACTGCTATTGTTCGAAATCATCACACCTAATAAAATAATCTTTCTATTTAAAAAGAAACCTTGTTTTATTCATTTATTTCCTCTTAAAACAGAAGACGTGCACTGCGAAACGCTCCGCTCTCCCTCTATAACTAACTTTCAGAGATCCAGCACTAGAAAAATAAAGGTCTTTTGTGATGATGATGGAATAGCAGAAGTTGAAAGACTAAACTAAAAACTATACAATCATTTATCTCTACAAAACCAGAAGTATAATTTGAAAAATACATTCCAATAAGGTCAACACCAAAGTTGTTAGAGCCAAGTTCCATTTTTGTTTACTGATTAGTTCCTGCAGTAGGGCAAGTGAAATGGGAGAGTTTAGTTTTTTTTTTTTTTTTAGTTACAGCCATAAATGAATAATAATGATGTTGGCCAAAAAGGTTCATACCCAGTCATGCAAACACCATAAACAAACAAGCGTCCGTTGCTAAGCAACCGATAATAATCAAACATTGCTTTGCGTTATCAACAAAAGTTAGACACGAGATGTTTATACATAACTCTTTAAAAATAAAGTTTAAATATTATAAAACAATTACAGTTCGTCAAATAAGCAAAGATGGTGGAAACAGACTGGAAAGAAATATTGAGTTTCTCTCAGCGCGAGCTCACGCTAAACGATAAGGAGAAATTGTGCGAAAGTTTATGCTGGATGGAAGCGGACGATATCGAACTTAATTTTACTGACTTGAAAACCTTATTTAGATTAGCTCAAGATATTTTGAAACTGAAAAGTGAACAGGTAAGAAAAGCATTTCTAAATTTACTTCAATAACTCCTTGTAGCAACGGAGTAATAACACGGTGTTACCCCTGGTAGTCTTAAAAGTCAAGCATGCCGTGGTGATCGATAATGGAGATGTGAGATGGCTATAGGAAATGTTTTTTTTTATCGCTTTCATCATAACATCCCATTAATGTCCCACTGCAGGGACGGGCCTCCTCCCGTGACGGAGGGATGCATGGCCTACTAATACCACGCTGGCCAGACGGATTGGTATAGGGTTTAATTTCAAGTTTTCCTTCTTTCTATGTAAAGGTAATATTTACAGATCGTCCCTTAGTCGGTTTCTACGACACCTAAGGGATGAGATGGGGTGGTGACATATTGTATTCTTACTCCGTCATCACACGAAAAGTCGCTATCGCTTTAAGGCGGAAGAATGTTTGTAAGTAGTAATCGCTGCTCATGGACTTCAGCAAGCCATGTGAAGTTAGGTAGCCAGGCCGCTACCTAACTTCACATTCTCTCAGCCTTCCCCAAGAGAAAAGAGGATGTGAAGGGTATAGTTGGGGTACTTTACACTCACCGAAAGAAACAAAGCAGCAAAAGAAACAAGATCTGTTTCTTTACGTCGGCTTTCTGTGAAAAGGTGGTACTGCCCTGGTCTATCGTATTTCCGATTGTAATTCTCTAATTCACGCTGTAAGCAGCGTAACTTTACCACTCATTATGAATATGAATTGGAAAAAGTTCCTATTTACAATTATTTATTTTTTAATAAAATCGTACCTATATTAAACCTGGGTAGCATGCTATTAGTAGGATAGTTCCCTTTCGTCTGGATAAGGCATAGTTTTTGCAGTGATTAGAATTTTCTTGTCTGCGCAAGACAAGACACGGCGAACGTTGTTGCGGAGGGGCGGGGAGCGGCGTAGTAGGGTATCATACTTGTTTGCTTTCTAGTTAACATTTTTACTAAAGGAAACTCACACTGATTATCACACTTGTTATTACTTGCGCGCCCTACGCCCGTCTGACGACTGTACGAAAAAAATCCTGGCGTGTACACGTTCCGAATTGTCTTGTCTGCGGAAGACAAGAAAAGTTTTCGTATACGAAAAAGACAAAATTCTTGACGTCTACACGAAGATTTGTCTTGTCTGGCGTAGACACGGCAAATTTTCTTACCGTGTACAAGCGCCGTAACGCTTCGCTTTTGTTAAAATGTAGGGTCGGTGTAGCGTCGATATAGTTCCGGTCTAGCGTCGAACTAGTGTCGGTGTAGCGTCAATGTCATGTCAATGTATCGTTATTCAAGGGTCATTGCAGCGACCTTTAACTTTATTTTATTTTCCACAGGTTAACAATTTAGTAGGTCAGTTGAAAACTTCTCAAAGGAAATCTAACAAACCAAAAATAGAGAGTCCTTATACAGGTAAATATACCTATTACTTTTACACGTATTACTGTAATTAATAAATATGCTAATAATAACTATTCAAAATTGTAATATGCTTTTTATTGTAGCTTCGCCAACTCAAAGTAACGATAGTGCTTTAGACACAATAACACATCAAGAAGAAATAATAAAAGCTAATAAAGAGATACTTGAACAACTTTATGCCGACATTGCTGATTTAGAAACAAAAAAAAGTAAACTGGAACAAAACAAAAGTAGCTTTGATATAGATAGTGAGTCTAGTCGTGATGTTTTATCAGAAATGAACGCTATTGCTGAACTTGAAAAACAACTTTCTATGAAAAACAAACATTTGAGAAAATTATTAAGTGATATCAAGGTATAAATGGTATTCATTGATAAAGCCCTAAATAATATGTTAATGTTTGTAACTTGTAAAACTTGATTCTAGATTTTAGAAGACGAAAACACTAACTTAAAAGAAAAAGTATCAATATTAAGAGATAAATTAACGGAAGCAACTCAATTAATCGATAATTTAACAGAACAAATAATAACCATAAATAATGAATGTGGTCAGTTAAAAGGTAAATATATTTAATAATTAGGTAAAAAATATTCGCATTAAAAAATAACTTATCATCGAGAGCACTTAATTATGTAAGAAAAGTAAGTTCGGAAAGATTAAAACTTTGACAAAGGAGTGTTTGCAAATTAAACTCTTAAATATGCTAAAAGAGGTTTTTTAAAGTAATCTTGTATCATATCCATATTATAGATATTTTAGGTAAGTCAGAAGAACAAAAAGCTCAGTTGTCCGTGGAAATTGTGAATTTAAAGAAAGAATTTAATGAAAAGGATAATAATAAGAAAACTTTTTATGATGAAATAAAAACGAAAGTTCAACATTGGAAAGTGAGTATTTACTTACGGCTTCTTGTAAATAATATTATTGACTTAATTACGAAAACAGATAAATAAAATTCAAATACTTTAACTTTGTACTTCAAAGTTCCTTATAGTTAGGATGCTTGAAATCTTTTGTCACAAGTTGGCAAATTTTAATATTAAATATCGGCGTAAATTAGGTACACAAAAAATAAATAAATAGAATATACAATTTTAACAACGTACGTCACTTTTTATTACAAACAACAAAGTTTTATTCTTTTTTAGAACGTAGCTAAGGCAAAGAAGGCTGAAGTCGAAGCGTTATCTAATGAAAATCTACGCTTAAAAGAAGATCTACGGAAAACATCAAAACGCACAATGTCACCCACATTATCTAGCAAAGTACAAGTAAGTTATGTTGTCTGGTAAATAGTAAATTAAGTTAAAAGAATAAAAATAAGATTTTAAGGACTAAAATTACTTATATTATGTCATTTCCAGCAAAATGATGATGAAAAGATAAAGATTAAAGAATTACAAGAAAAGTTAATTGAGGCTTCAAATGAAATAGAACATACAGCTGGTTTGATTGATTCCTTGAGGTCCGAAAATAGACAGTTAAAAGCTATCATAGATGAAGTTCCTGAAGGTTCAACATCTGAACCCAAAAACGAAAGTGATGACGGCAAAGAACGAATAATAATAAACAAACTGAAAAAGAAAGTTAAAACTTTAACTTTAAGTCTTCGCAGTGCAGAAGAAATGATTGCTTCTCGAGAAAAAGAGGTATTATACCCTTTCCAATATATTTAACAACATCTGACAGCTTGACGTTAGTGACGTTCAGTAGTATCTCGAATGTAATGCCACTCGATTGTAAGCGATTACGCGATTTTTCAAATTACAGTAGAACCTCGATAACTCAAACCTCGGTAACTCAAAAACCTCTATAACTCAAACAAATAATATGTTCCCTTCCCTTCAGATCCCAAAACCTCTATAACTCAAAATTCGCAACCTCGATAAGTCATATATAGTATATATATATAAGTATCAGTAATCTCTGTATTGGCCCTCAGTAACTAAAAGAAATGTTACCACAACCTCTATAACATAAAATTGTTTATCAATGAGTCATTTTGAATGAATGTATAAAACAAATATTTCGGTATTTATGGCTTGCACGTGTTCACTACATAATTAAATTGATAACGTAAACAATACATAATTATGTCACCTATTGTTTGCTTCTTCGAAATTCTTTAAAGCTTTGCGGCGGCGGAGGTTAGCTTTAAGACAAAGGCTTACTTAAATCATTTAGTTTTTGATCATTGTGCAAAACAAACGTTTTCGGTATTTAGGGCTTGCACGTATTCACTACATAATTAAATTGATAACGTAAACAATACATATTTATGTCACCTATTGTTTGCTTCTTCGAAATTCTTTAAAGCTTTGCGGTGGCGGAAAATAGGAACAAGGGGTCATACATACATATGTACATACCTACCTCTATTCATATTAACCTAAACCCTTGGTAACTAAAAACTCGATAACTAAAAACCTCGATAACTCAAAATATTTTGTGTTTCCCTTGGACTTTTACTTATCGAGGCTCTACTGTACTTTATTTGACACACATTTGGATCCTTACATCAACTTACATTTTATTATTGTTTCTTTCTTTATCTGTGTTAAGAGAATTAGCCTATAGCTTAAAATGATAAAATTATAGTAAGCTTAGGTACTATTTAAAATACATAATTTATCGTGACACATTCGCGGGTTATAGCTAATCTTAATCAACATATTACATTATAAAAACGTATTATGAAGAGTTCAGGTTTATTCATAGAATTTATTTCTACCGATTATTTGTAATTTGTTTTATAATTGTGGTAATCGTTATGAGTGTCCATCACTAAGTAACCATGGTAACTGAATAAAACATGGGTACGTCTATGAAATACAATATTATTTGTTACAAAAATAAGCGGAAGTATTACGAAACTTCATGGACGTGAACTGTCAAAAAACCAAACTTACGCTGGAAGGGGTATAATGTGCTCATATAAAAAACAATAAAATACCACGCTGGCTACACTGTTTTTTATCGGGTTTTATATACATTTTTCCTTTTTTGTTAGAGAAAACACCTTTATCGCCTTTTACGAAATTATTGTAGTAGCCTGATCCCATCTCGAGTTCCTAGTCTAACATCGCACTAATTTGTTTTATATATGCAAACATTTGTGATAATAGTAATCCATGTTCGTTACTCTTTTTCGCGTAAAATATTGTTTGCATTAAGCTGAAATATAGCAGCTGTAATAAAATTTTATTTACCTATCATAATAGTACTTAAGCTGTACATTTTTCCTGGTAAAGTGTATATAATGGATTTTAAAAATATGTTACATTTTACTAGCACTTTTAAACATTTTTCGTAACATTAGATAAAAATGTTTATTTTCCGGAATACAATAACTAACTTTTCATACCTGTAACTATTTGTTATTCAGTTGGCAGAGATAACAGCTCAACTTCAAATACTAGAATCAGAGGAGGGTATAAGCACACTATTAGAAGGATTGAAAAATAAAAAACGACAGTTGAAATATAAAGATGAAGGCATTAAATCTTTAGTACAAGAAACAAACACTTTAAACCAACTTCTTAATGATTCGCAACTTGAAAATGAAGCACTAAGGTTAGAAATATAAAAATAGTTCTCTATCAACTCCACTTTATCGGGTGAAGAACAATAAAAACAAAAAGTATAGTAGTATAGTGAGTATAATAAAAACAAAAATAAATCATACAATGAAAATAAAACTTATTCTAATGAATACTTTTCCAATGTTCGGTTTGGTTTTATTATTAATTATAGTAATTAGTACAGAAAATATTATTATGTTTTCAGTCTGAATGCATAAACTTCTTACTATCATAATATACTGCAATCAATTACATTGACAATATTTTAAATATTACAGACAAACGTATAATATTATTATAGAACCAGATAAGAAAATTCCTACTAAGGGGATCATGAGAGATTATCGAGCGATGAAAGAAATAAATACGAAAATTAAAAAAGAGTATAAAAAACTAGAGAATAAAGTCATTGAGTTAGAGATGCACAATCGTAAATTAAAGTCACAAATTTCGAATTTGTTAGTGTTCTTACAAAAACTAGGTCATAAAAAAGAGACTGTAGAAGAAATCATGGATGAAGATGTGAACATACAAATTAATGAAAATGATGATGGCTATCAATCAGCAAGGTAATGTTTAAAGCAAATTAATTAAATTATTTAATACACAAACACATGCACGTTATAAATATTTTATTATTCATTGCGTTACGTTACAGAGTTGATACAACTAAAGAATCTAATATAAACGATGATATTAAAAACAATGAGAAGGAAATGATTGCTTTGATTGAAGAAAACAAAGGGTTGAGGGAAGGCCTTCAGGAAATATTGAATTACTTAAAAGACAACAGTTAGTATTTTTAATCAAATAATAAATTATCTTTAGTGGATAATTCGAAGTGTATTGCATTTAGAACTATGAGAAATAATTAAATACTGATTTATATTTACTTTAGGTAGCACTTCTTCAGGCATTTTAACATTGGAATGCCCAAGTCTTGAAGCTATATTGTTATCGTTAGAAGCTCGAAACTCTGCAGGTTGGTTTGCACCACACATGTCTACGGTAATGGAATTGCGAGCGGCTATAGGAGGCAAAGATGCTCTTCTAAAAGCACTACATGAAGCAAGGTAAAGTTATAAAAAATAGCTAGATAATAATTATATAACTTATTCATTGAACTTAAATTCAATGTTAATTACAGAAAAGAAACATTTGATGTGATGTCACAACTAACTGAAGCTACTAAAAAATCATCATTGCTTGAACAAAAGCTACAAGAATTGGAACAAATAAATAAACAAAAAGAAGTTCATGAAAATCAATTAAGCATTAAACACAATCAATCTTGCGAATTTGGATCTTGGATATCTGATAAAGATCAGTCTGATCTTGATTTTAAAGATAAATTTCAAATTGAAAACCTGGTAGACAAAGGAAATTCTCTATATGAGTATCAACTTAAGAAAGGCTTAGAATACTTCCATAAAAAGTTTAAAGACTTGTTTGAAAAATTAACTTCAATTACTATACAAATTGGCGATGAACGAAATAAATGGTCGATCCAGGAGGAACGTTTCAATGCGGAAATAGAAAACCTTAAAGGTCAATTACATCAAGAAGATGACGATAGCAGCGATGTATCACCTGGATTAATCCCTATATTAAATGTAAATTTGTTACAAAGAAAATGTTCGTATTTAGAAGAATCATACAAAAGAATAAGAAGTGTAAATGAAAACTTGAAAAATGAAATCTTAGAAAGTAAACGAGATGCGATGGTTGCTGCCTCTGAATATGAAACACATATTCAAAAATTAATTCTTTCCGTTACAAGTTTAACAGATAAATTACGTTTCACAATATCAGCCGATTTATTTTGGAAACAAAATCAAGCGTTTAATGAACTAACTTCTAAATACAGATTACTGATAGAAGATAACATAAATATACAAAGTAACAAACACAATATTTTGAAGCTGTTAGAAGAAAATAAAATTGAAATTATAAACCGCATTCGCAGAGAATATCACAGCCAAAATGGTTCGTACTTAAAGTTATTCATTATAATTTCATGAGAGTATAAGAAAATATTCATCACACATTCACACAATGCTGCTGCTCCTTTAGTCTGAACTAAACTAACTAAAAATTTTGTAACATGAAAATCAATTACAATTAAAAGAAAATCAAATACGACCTCGGTGGCGCGACGGTAGCGCAAGCGGCTGCCGTGCAAGAGGTTGTGGGTTCGATCCCCACGCAGGACAATAATTTGTGAGATCCACAAATTATTGTCCTGGTTTGGGTGTTCTTTGTGTCCGTTAATTGATGTTTGTAAAAGGTCCCCGCGACACAGGGCATGATCCCTAGTGCGAGGGATGTCTTTTAAAAAAAAAAAATACTCGACTACAATTTAACTTATCACTACAAATTATAATATTATAAATACAGAATACAGAACCTTTATAAAACTTTTCCAGATATATTAAAAGAAACCTCAAACACAGAAAGCAACATCACACAGACAATTCTACAAAATCAACTTCAGCAATTAGTTTCTGAAATAGAGGAAAAAGAAAAGAGAAATCATGCATTGGAAATAAAATATGCAGAACTTCAAGAAGCGCAAGGAAAACTTATGTGAGATCAATTCTTGAAGATATTATTTTTATATTTTGACTTGCCTACTTACAAACATTTTTTATTTTAGTGATGAAAGTATTGCCTCTGTTACGGAAGAAAACGTGACATTAATGAAAGAGCAGCTTCAAACATTGTCAGATGAAAACAAAAATTTAAAAGAACAGTGTCATCATGTAGGCAGTCAATTAGACATTGCTCTTTTACAGGTACGTAAAAGGCACTTTATGAATCGTTTGTACATCTATTTACAGTATGGGGACATTGAGAATGTGATTGGCTTTTAAAGAAAGACAGCAAATCAATGAGTAAGAAAAGTACATCCGATTACCGAAAATAGCTGAATAATTTTAGCAAAAGTTTTGAAAATTATCAAATTAAAATGTATGTTATGGCGTTCGGCATAAGGTTGAAATTATAAAAGATTGAATCCCTACTTACTTCTATTTGACATTGTATGTTTCATCATGTCTTACTAAGTGACACTGGTGTCGGAAACATTGCACTTCGATAAAAAGTCATTGCAGTGCAACAAAATATAGCACTTATTGTTAACGTACATAATATACAATTTCAAAATCATCAATAAATTATAATCTCACTTTCTCGCTTCCTCATTGTTGTCTGTCTTTCTTTAAAAACTAGGTAATCATATTATCAATGTCCTCATATTGTACATAGTTTGTAGTCTATTTGTTTTCATTTCTTAATTTTATAGCTACAAGATGCACAACAAAGACAGATGAGTTATGATATGGAAATGAATATGCAACAGCATCAAATTCTTGATCTGCAATCAACGAGTGATAATAAGGCTATCATAGCAAGGTACTTCCGACAAAACTTTAAATATTAATAATGTACTCTTTGTACTTTTTATAAAGTGTGTATGATTAAGACAGATATATTAGATATATGTAATACTTTACTACCAATTACAGATTAAGTGGTGAAATATTGATAGCGCACTTACAATCTTCAGAAAGTCATAAAAGAATAGAAAGGCTCAGCTTAGCGTTAAATAAAGAAAAAGAAATGAGAGAACAAGCAGAAGAAATGTTACAAGCTCGTCAGAAAATATTTGACGTTTACTCTTTAAGATATGAATCAAAATTTAGGTATCGAATAATTAATCTATTATTGTGTTTATTTATATTACTAATAATTAATTAATAAATGGTTACGGTATTATTATTTTAGATATATGTATGAAGTATTACAAACATTACGCCAGCAGTATCAGGGTAGTCTGCCCCTGAACTCGATTGAAAATTATTTAATCAATTTAGAAGAACTTTCTCGTAACAATCACGCAGTAGGAGAAAAAATAAGTGAAATAGAAGACTTACGATCTAGTTTGCTATCTAAACATAGTACATTTGATCAAATCCTAGACGTATCTAAAGGCAAATGCTTAATAGAGGAAGATACTTGTCCACATAAATTAAAGTATATAATGAATGTAAGTTACCCTCATTTATTCGCATAATGAATCATGGTAATGTTGGTCATAGCGACGCACGTATGCTTTGTGATGTTAACAAAAATGTATAACTTTGTCCTTCATGTTTACGTTTATAACCTAATATAGTCTTAATGAATAGTTAACAATTTTGTATGTTGTAGCAATCTATTAACTTACGTGAAATGGAACACATAAACAAAAAACTCAAAACTTTAGAACAAACCCGTGAAGATTTAATAAAACATTGTAATTACCTAGAAAGAACATTGGTACTTGTGAATCAAGGTTTTGAAAAGACTGTAATCAACAATAACTTACGTAAGAATAGCATCAGTAGCAATGGAGATAAAATTGATAATATGAGTAAAATTGAATTAGAAGATATTCATTCAGATGAGGACTCAAGCTCATCACACAGTAAGATTATTTTATTAACTTTACAATTAATGGTAAGTATACGAAAATTAACATTATTGTTTACCTTTATTTGTTATTTATTTTAGAAAGTAAGACTATAACTTTGACAAAACCTCAAATATTAAATCCAATTAAACCAATAGAAGAAATTAAAGAAGACAATGTTCCTGCTGTAATACAATCACCAAAAAAACCTAAGCCTGAAAGCCCCAAACGTACATTTACTGATACGTTCGTACAGACAGTGCCAAATGAAGTAAAAGTAAATCAATCCATACAAACAGATACTATTGGCTCTGAAATTAACTATTTAAAAACAGAAATTGAAAATCTTAAAAGTAATATTAATTCAAAAAGTAAACAATTATCAGAAGCTCTTGTACTAATTCAGAAAAGATCAGAAGAAATTTTAAATTTAAATAAAGATAAACTTAGCTTGGACTTATCTGTACAAAACCTAAGAGAATCAAATAATCAAAAAAATACAATGAACGAAAGAATGAGATTAACAATAGATGATTTAAGAAAACAACTAGATGAATTAAAAGTATTACAAGCAACAGAAGCTAATAAAATAAAAAATTCTGTAAATGAAGAAAACAACTCATTACTAGTAGCTTTAAAACAAATAGAAGAAGACAAAAACGCTATTGCTGCAGAATATAAAGAACTGTTGAACAACGAAAGAGAAGAATACACAAAATCTGTTAAAGAATTACACGTCCAAATAATGGAGATGCAATCAAAATTAGACAGGTAAGTTTTTCAACAAACTACGTAATAAACAGAAAAATTATATTTTTTATAAATTACTTTTGATAAAAAATCTTAAGAAACATTTCAATACTTATTAAAAAAAATATAACATGAAGTAAAAAAATTGAATGATATGAAAGCGAGCAGCTCAAAGAGCGTTCGTCACTGTTAAAATATAATCAATCATTTTAGTAAGCAGTAGATAACACTAAAAAATAAATATTACGCGTTGAATACAAAACAAATCACTTATTAACGTTACAGACGTGGGAGCGAGGCCACTGTATCTAACGGCGAAGCACTGAAAGAAGTAGTGACTAAATATACAATGAAAATTGCAGAACTTGAAGAAAAATGTTTTAAACTACAAAATGAGTTAGATGAATGCCAAACGGAACTGTGAGTATCTGATAATATGACGCAATATATCCCTTACAATGAAGTAGAAAAATGTTGTGAGTGAAGTTATATTTTTGTTTTACCAAACTATTTTTGTAAATCTTTCGTTGTAGAACTACATACCAAAGTGAAGCAGAACGATGGAAAGCTTTAGCTTCAGAGAGATTGACGAAGATGGAACAATTAAATTCCCAACTCGAAGAGCGACATTGTCATGAGGTAAAGTTCATTTTATGTATTAAGTTTATTTTACCTGAATTCATTTACTTTTTTTTCATTATAGTTTTGATTATTCAGGTCAAATCCTATAAAGAGGAGAATCAACATTGGCTCTCGCAGTTGAATGATATGCAACGAGAACATATGGATCTAAGAACCAGACTCACCGATCAAAAAACGGCTTACATTAAACAAATTTCTGACAAAGACACTCAACTTGAGCAGCAGCGTGTAGTAAACAACAATCTTAAGGTAAGTATAGTTAGATCAAATTGTTTTTAATTACAAGATATGGCTCACCTATGCCTAAGTGCAACCTTCATGTGTGTTCTGCGCTTGCTTTAATTATGCAAGGATTGATGTTGCAATCATATTGTAGTCGAGGACACTTTTATTATTATCTAATGTTTTTAAAATTTGCAATTTGACATCAGCTTGACTAAATCCATCTATGAACGAAACGAAAACCTTTACTTTATCTTCCAAATAATCTACATTTTCTAATAATTACAGACTCAAATTATGAACATGCAGACCTTGATATCGGTGAATGATCCAAGTTTTGATCTGTCTGCTATCGTTGAAGTGGATGAAAATTGTGATATGTTATCTCAACATGGTTCAGATAGACTGGAACTGAAATTCGACTCTACCATTGATCTACATGATTCCCAGGACGATATTTTAAGAATACCTGCTTCTTCGACAACTATTTGGTAAGTAAATACCCAAGATAGCTACTATAGTCACGAAAGGATCCTGAGTTAAGATCCGTTATAAAGGAATAGCATCGTCATGTATTAAAATGTAGTCTCAAAAACTATGAACTTTATAAAACTTATTTGTAGGCAAGAGCCGTTGATAGAACGTTTGCGGCGTGAGAAACAAATGGCAGGGAAACAAAATGCAATTCTTAGGAGACAAATTAAAGTACTCGCAGCCAGAGAGCGGAGAGCTCGTTTGGATGCTCAGAATCTCAAGAATCAAGTATTCCGAATGTAAGTTTGCTATTATCTTCTTTATATGGGATGTGATTTTGTTGTTATTATTTATAGTATTCTGCTTTTCAAAATGACAACAAGTCCTATACTGCAAACGTTTTACATTGAATACAATTGATTGCAATAAAAATAAGCCACGCTTCGGTAGAGCATTAAATAGCGCGACGCCACCGCACCGTGGCAGTAATTTAGTGTCATTCCCGTAAACCTCTTCTAACTTTTAATTGCTTGTAGTCTCACAAGATTTTTCTTAAATATTACCAATTATAACAAGTTAAAGGTTTGTTCAAAATTATCTATATATTGATTTTAGAAGTACTACGGGAAATAATAAAGTGACAACTGTAGAAACAGCAGCATTGCATAGCAAAATAGCTACACTACAAGCACAGCTGACAAGCGCAAGAAGGGACACACACTCGAGCATTGCTCTCTGGGATAAATGGAAAAGGTATCTGTAACTCAAATTGTACATTTTATATATAAATATTAAATTGAATTTAAAATATTCTATTTTGCCATGAGCAACAGTTAATTCATGGTTCAGTGCAATAAAAATATAAAACATAACCATCCCTTAATTATTGGATACAATCAGTAATACATGTCAATAAAACTGGAAAACCAGTCTTGATATTTTTCTGTGTACGATATTGTGGCTGTTGTTCGATGAAAAGGAGTTTTCGATGTAAGGAATCTCAATAAAATTAGTTATTAATGTTTTATGACGAATAAAGTAGCTATACTTTAAAAAAAAAACCTTTGTATGTAGGGCTCAGCAGACAGCAGAACGTTGGCACGCCCGTTACGAAGAGAAATGCCAAGAAGTTGTCAAGTTGGAAGCGTCTTTACACCTTGTGAAATCCTCTGTGGGGAGACTTGAAAAAGAAAAACGAGTTCTTCTATCCCGCCTGAATGAAGCAAAAAGTAAATAAGCTATTAAATTTTTAAATTTTCCCTGTATTTATAATATTTTTATAAAGAAATTATTTAATTTACTTAGCTATGTTATTGCAGCTAACTAACTGTAGCTTTTTCTCAATAGCATAACTTTTTTAGATCTTCCATCTTCAATTTTACCTCTAATCTAAGCAGTATTAATAACACTTGTGCAGGGGGAAGACCGTTTGTACTGGTAAGAAATATGTCGTAGAAATAGAAAAGCACGTAACAATTTGTGTGTGTCCGAAATAATCACAAACTAAATAAGTTGTCTTTTTTTTCTTGAAGCGAACAGTAGCTATGTACTTTAACTGTTACGTGTAAAGCCCTTAAATTTATAAAATGAAGCGGTTTTTTTGTAGTAACAACTCTATGTTTTGTACATATTTAAAACAGATGAGAATCTATCGGGAGCAGAAAAACAAGAAGAAGAATCGCCAGAAAAATCTCACCGTTCCAATAAGGATTACGTTTCTAGCACATCTTCTATACCAGTGTCGTCACAAGCTCTACTAGATAGAGTACAAACACAACAGAGAAGGATAGCTGCGTTAGAAGTTGTAGAAAAGGTAAGTTCTAACATAAAAGGCATATTTATTTTATGTATAAGAATAAAGCTATTTCTTTACAAAAACAAAAAAAATTAAGTCTTTCGTGTTGTTTCCGTTGTCGATAAATATTAACCTAAGAATAAATAGTGCTTATCTATAAACATTAAAAGACATAGTGTAGATGCCATATACATTAAATTACAAGAAGGGCAAATTGCTTTTAACCTTATATGTACTGAATAACCTTTTTGGAATTTCAGGGAAACGAGTTTTTAGTATCTGAATACGAAAAGGCATTAGCGGAAATCACTTCACTAAAAGGACAAGTTCTCAAGTTAGAATCTACAGTGCTTGAATCACAAATACGACTGCCACTTAAAACTACTAACAATACACAACCTGAACTTGATTACTGGAAAAGGTAAGAACTATTTTTATTGACGACCTCTGTGGCGTAGTGGTTATATTACATAGCTGCTACACTATATGGCTACTGGCTATAATGTTGAAGTAATGTATTTGCATATAAAATTTAACTAATGCTTACCTGCTTTACATTATATTACACCTATGGTCAATTGAAGTCAAATTTTTACTTACACAGCTACTGCGATATGCTGAAAGACGAAAATGTTCAACTCACTCAAAAGATTAATTCAATGGAAGTGTTACCAACTACTGCTTCACAACACAGAGTGAATGATCTTGAACAAACTGTTCTTACGCTTAGAGGTATATCTAATCATTAAGTATAATATTATTTGTTGATATTGTTGAATGCAGTAGTATATTGGTACCTATGTCTGCCAATTTCATTGATGCTTTTCTAACTATTCATATCTATTCTAACTATTATCTACTAGAATAGTATTTTGAAGTTAATGGGTTCATAAGTCCTAGGACTAGCTTTTAGATGCTATTTTAATTAATACATTTAACTGAATTTATTATGCTATTATTTTATTTGCTTTTTTTGACTCATTAAAATTCTGTAATTAGTTTTAGGTGTGTAAATTCTTTTTATTTTGCACTTACAAAGTTGTTATTTATGTGAGAAGGAAAATAACATTGCTGTTTTTCTATTAACACGTTTCACTTAACAATGCAAAAACAATGCTTTAAAGTCACCAGCTTTACTTTTATATAAAAATAAATCAAGTACTTAAGCACTATTTGTTATTATAGAAGCACGTTGTACTGTGGTCGTCTAACGTATTTCAGGTGTAATAAACAAGTTACAAGCTGAACAAAAGTCGGGCTCTCTCTACAAAAAGGTTGATTCAAGGCCTAATAGCAGTAGGAGTTTTACAGAAAAGGTAATAAACAATATCATCATCATATCAGCCACATTTCCACCCTGCGCTGTCCTGTCCTCCCTTATATATCGGCTTCCCGCGCCTAACTAGGTCGTCGGACCACCCTTTGGGACGTCTCCCCACATAGAAAGGAATATGCTTTATTTTAATTAGGTACAAAGTAGTTACCCTCCATAACTAAAGGAGACTCGTTCCTGTACTGAATTAATCAGAACATACATTCAATGAAAGGGTAATGATTCTTAGGAAGCATTTTCATATTGATTTTTATTGAAATAAATATTTAATAATTATATTTTGTCCAGAGTTGTATTATATTAGCATCCATATTAAGTCAATAATTTATGGTATTATTCTCAGGGTCGTACGACATTGGAATCTCATCGTATTGAAATAGTCAATTTGAAACGAACCATAAATGATAAAGACTTATTGCTTGAAAGATCTAAAGAAATGCTTAAGGTTGCCGCTGAAAGAGAAGATGAACTACTTAGAGAGGTAATTCTTTTTTATAATATTTTAAATTAGCTGACTGTATTTTCTGACAAAACGTACCTACTTATGTGGCGATAAATATTGCACTTCGACCTTTGAAAAGAGACAATCGTGTAATTTCAGCTTCGTAGAGCGTTTCTCTGTCGCACGTAATACAAACAGTCCGGTAACTTTAAGGAGCTGTTAAAACAATTAATTATGAAATGGACATTTTGATATGTTTTTAAAAATTAAATTTGGGTTTGTTAACAATTCCCAATATTTTGGATTGTATTTCGTGTGCAATATTTATCGCCGGGTTCTGTAAGTCGTGTCAACGGTGTCTTCAGACTATGGTACTATCCTATAATCTCCTTACCTAGGGTTATAAATTTCGAAAGGAACATAATTTATATTTTTTTTGTTTTTTCAGAATGCATTCTTGAGGCGACAACTGGAAGAACTAACAAAACCAAAAGGAGGATTTCTTTCTGCTTAAGATTCTATCATTGATTTTACTTATAAAGTAAGAGTTAAAGTTTTTATTACTGCACCTAGTCAGTGAACTAAACATCGAAATAATACTAGGCTATGGATACCTACTCTACGAAATCGAAACAACGTATAATACATTGAATTACCAACCTATGAGTAGTTTGTACCGAATGTATCGAAAAACCCAACGTTTGACTAATCCTAATGGTATCATATTTTTAATTGGGCATCGAAATAGATCGAGAGGCTTATTCCTTATATATTTTGCTTAGAGTTGTTTGATTTTTTGACTATAGATTTAAGTAAAGCAATGATAAGTACTAAGGGATTTGTTCTTTTGTAACAAGATTAAAACAATATTAGCTGCAAATAAAAATTGATGCAAGAAATTTGGTATGATTTTTATTTAGTTAAAGTTTTTTATACTCTTAGGGCAGACCAGTGACATTTTACTCAAATTTCACTGACGTACATGAAAAAAAATACATTGTTTGTATACATAAGCTTCTTTTATTTATTTTTTCTATTTAGGTACAACGGCACTGTAAAATTATTTTAACAATATTCGTTATGATATTACAAGTACATTAGATCTTCAGTTTTTAGTAGTATAATATTTATTACTGCATAAGTAAGACTGTAGAACTATAAATATATAATTACAAGCTTTATTAACAACATGATTATGTTATCTTTTTTTCACTTCTGTTTGTCCAAGTTGCAAGTCTTTTCAATATTTATTTTACCTTCATAACGGACTTTTCATTATACTTAGCTCGTAGCCTACGTGCTAGAGGTGGTGTGAACAAATCAGGGTCAGGGTAAGATTGACCTAAACGCTCCCATGGTTGTTGTTGACGCCATAGTAATGAGATTATACTTCCTACTGCCATCACCCATACGAAACCAATCTGAGAACAACAATATTTATAAGTCTAGGAGTTCAGTAAACGAACAAATAGATAAAGTCTTTTAATTAGGAAGTCTCAGCAAGGGCTTAGTGGAAAGCTTATAAAAGCCATACTTCTGTGAAAATAACAAATTAATTTTCTTAAGAATTTGACTTAAAACTCCTACATTTTTCTCTGAATAATCTAGGTTTTTATTATCTAAGATCTAATATACACTTAAAACTTGTTGTCTAGGTTGTGTAGCCGATAAAAACGATATAGCAACAAAAGATAGTAAATATCAGTAAAAGATAGGTTAAGAACTACGAATTATTACGTGAATAATAAAATTATGTAATAAAAACTATGACTTACAAATTGTTATCTCAGACCTAACTATCTAACTATTTCTAGAATAATTGACGTAACGCTTACGTCCCCCTAAAAAGGCGACTAGCAGATCACGGAGAACCGATATTCGCTGGGTAATAAGGTTCTGAAAGAGCTAACGCGTACCTAACAATGCAGGGTGAGCAGGCCGTCATCGTTAGCGTGTACTCTAAAGAAAACCTATGATGTATAATACACATAGGGTAGTATAGACACTCAGAGTAAAAAAATACTTACTGGGCTAGTCCACATGTATGATATTCTGTAAGGATAGAAATAGTCACTTGGTTCCATCTGTGTTAATGCCGATACTGTTGCGTTCATATCACATCCTTCAATACTGAGAGGTAGCTTCACTGGAGCTGGACGGGGACGTCCCAAGTTAAACCACAAGGTTATTGTTAAGCCACTTAGTAATGCTATCGACGTTCCCTGGAAACAGATTTGTGTAAGCACATTATTACATTAAGCTGATTTGAATAAAACTGTGGCGGCCATTTTGCGCGATTTGGCAGATCTGTGGCGCCACTTCTGAGTGGTTCCCAGAAGTGGCGCCGGATAGTCAGTTTTTGTGTAAATAGTAATTTTTGATAATTCTAAATAGAAAACAACATGCTTGAATTTTTACCAGTATAATTTAATAGTCGTTAAAATTAAAAAAATAAACTATATTTTCAAGAAGATTTTATTTTATTTTCATGAAAATACTATATTTTATACAATCAATTAAAAAAATCACCCTACACGGTACAATTTGTATTATTTACAAGGTTTACAAAATCGCCTCATCTGGAAGGCGATCCAAATCATGGACAAAAAAAGTTAGTACTCAAGTGTTTTAGCCTACTGGAACACCTGTATGCTATCCTTGTCTATTTCTCTACAAGTTGTGCAAGTTTGAGTTGAGTAACAAGTAACGAAATACGTCGATAAGCCATCGAGTTCCAGGAGCGTGGTCCACATAGCCGCGTATTTTGATGCCGCGTTCCTAAAGCGCGGTTAACAGTGGAGGCGATAAGTCACAAATAAAACGTAATATACTCACCCTTTCGTTTGCGTAAGTAGTAAACATGCCCAGTGTGAACACGCCGAGCAATGGTCCTCCAACAGCTCCGAATATTGTTTGTGCTGCCTGAAGCACACCGCCTAGATTTTCAGCGAAGAATGCCAGCGCTAAGAATACCATGCCGTAACAAGCGGCGGCCAATTTTGTCAACCAGGGTACGTATGACGGTGAAACTGTGCACCACCTTATAAACAAAAAATGCTGAAACTTATTTTATTTTGAATTTTAATTTAAGGTTTTATTCTTGTGATGTTAAGATACACTTTATTATTGTCCCAACACTCCCTAAGCACAAAACTGCGCTTATATTGTATGACATATATTATTACCTGCCAACGTAATCGTGTAAAGTGACAGCAGCAAGTGCATTACAAGCAGCAGATATAGTTGAAAGTGAAGCACTGAAAATACCAGCTACAAAGAGACCAGCCAACCCAGGAAGGTATTTCATTTTATCCACTACATAGTACGGCATCAGTTGATCAATCTGGTGACAAACAGTAGTTTAATTATAATTTATCCTGGAAATTCTTCAACTTCAGACACAAATTGCGATAGTCTTTCGTCTTATTGATATTCTCAAAGTCAGTGATATTCTCAAGTAAATGCATACTCTCAATGGCTGATATGCAAAATGAACAGCGTTCGGAACAATACCAAGCCCTGAGGTACACTAACTTTACGTTCTTTGTATCGGAGCTTAGCAGTTTTAGCTATGTCTAGGCCGAAAACCTGCCCTGCTTAAGAAGTCAAAGTACATAAGCCACCAGATACGGTCGTCACCAACTGCTGACCGTATCGGGTGATAATCTGCTATTCAACAACCGCATTAGATCGGAACTAATAACCTTATTTCGAAAAGAATATACTTACCGCACTAATACTGTTGGATGTAAAAGGATCACAATCTTTATAAGCAGCGTAAATGCCGAGTGCACCGATGCTTGTACAAACATTCATGACGATCACAACTGGCAGAGACCAAATCAAACATGATTGAGAACGCTGCAAAGTGCTCACTGTTTGTAACCTTTGAACCTGGAAAATAATATAAAGCAACGTTATTATATTTATTTTAAGGCTTATAGATTAAGTAAGTACTAGATACGACTAATGTCAGTCATTTTTCTATAATAAGTATTACCTGTGTATGGTTCACAGCGAATAGTGATAGGTAAGTAATTATACCTCCAAATATCAGCGACCACCATGTGTGTCTTACTGTCGGATCTAGGCTAAAACTAATAAGGAAATATAGTAATATTAATTTATAGATTATCTCTTTACTCGACTATACTCAAATTATACGTATATACATGTAAAATATGACCACTTGATTGATTGCAAGGGATTTCGTAATTAAAAAACCAAACTTCTTTATCAGAATGGAACTTTACCCTATGCCGCGCAACACATAGCGCCATGTTTCGATTTTCACCTTCTTTTCAGAGTTAAGAAAGGTATCAATGAGAGAAAAGGGTGTTTGTAAATGAGTGGGTAAAGTTAGTTCAGTAAATAAAGATTCATAATCAGTATAAAATAAAATTTATAGTTTAAACTTACTTGTCAAAGTTCAACCGTCCTCCCTCTTTCGCAATCGCGAATATTTCTCCAAATCCTCCCATTTTTTTTTTTTTTTTTTTTTTTTTTTTTTCTTTTAAAAAAGACAACTCCCGCACTAGGGATCATGCCCTGTGTCGCGGGGACTTTTTACAAACATCAATTAACGTACACATAGAACACCCAGACTCAGGACAATAATTTGTGGATCTCACAAATTATTGTCCTGCGTGGGGATCGAACCCACAACCTCATGCGCGGCAGCCGCTGGCTCTACCGGCGCACCACCGAGGTCGTCAAATCCCATTTGTATTGCACTGAACACTACAACACTGAAAACAGCTCCAAACATCAAAAATGACTGAAGAAGATCTGTATATAATACTGCTTTCATCCCTCCTAATGTTGAATAAATAGTACATGCAACACCTACTACTAATATTGAGATGAATCTGTTCAAATTTGTTACGGCTTCAAGTACAATTGCTGGAGCGTATAAAACTACGCCATTATATAGTACCATCTGCAGTGTGTATGTTAATGAGGCTAGCAACCTTAGGTTTGGACCAAATCTCATTTCTAAATATTCGTAAGTACTTGTTTTCTGCAGTTGAAAAAATACTGGTAAGTACAATCTGCTGGCTATCGGCGTTGCTATGGTGGTTGATAAGTTCACAAGTATAAATTGCATTCCGTAGAAATAGTTTTCTGCAGTTCCTCCTAGTAGTGTTATTGCTGACATAAAGGAGGCCATCAATGATACAGCCACAGGAAAAATTGCCATATTTCTATCTGCCAACAGATATTCCTAAAATAGATGATAATTCATTAATATTCACAATTGCGATGAAAGTTACATTTATATAGAGCCTTGCAGTTGCAATGTAATTTTGGTAAGTCCCTATTGCGCATGCTTAAGGGCTCTTTCAATTTAGCCGTTTCGTGCCGTACAGCTGTCGTGCGTTTTTCGAACGGGAAAAGCAACGTTCGTTTGTTCTTATACAAATCTTGCCGTACGGCAGCTGCTCGACACTATAAACACTGCAGTACGGCACAAAATGGCTAAATTGAAAGAGCCCCATAGCCCGAACGAAGTAGCCCCCTTTCTCGCGTCCCGCCAACTTAACTCGCCAAAAAATAGGATGGAGATTTATTTAAATCAACTTAATCAACAACTTACTACTTAACTCGCTACTGTACTTGTCGATGTGTAAATTGGGCTTTAAGCTCTTATGGTATTTTAACATAGACTCGTGTAGCTATGAATTAACTTGACACTTCATATATATACAAACCTCATTTGTCTTCTGTTTTCCTCCACTAAAACGAAAGTAAAGACCGATAAGCATTGACCCTATCATGGTCGCTGCCATAATCGCGTAGTCCCATCCTCCAAACACTGTTTCCGTCATTTTGACAAACAAACTAACTTTATAAATATCGCCGAGAATCAAGATTGAAAATGAAAAACTCCGCTGTGAAAAGCCGGGTTTTGCCACGCTTACTGCGTGAATTTCTAATAGGATTTCAAACTTGAATATTATGAAAATCGCTTCAAAAGAGATAAGAGAGCAGATTATGTTAGATGATTGACGGCTACTCACCGGCAAGATTAAAATGCTATTGATTGCCATTATCGAAACTGATAAGTCTACGCAATTCTTTCTCTGATATGCACATTCAGAGGCCTATAAACCTACTTGGCCTTGTCTTGCTTTAGGAGTAAAACTTGGCATTGATAACTAACTTGGTTGAATTCGGGCCATACCCTAGCAGGTTTGTATATTGCCGGTATTGCGATCTGCAGGGGAATGCATTCAAGCGGATCTCATAATCAAATTTATCTCTAAGAAATGTATACAGAACACTTGAGACTACATTTTAGTATTGTTACAAAGGAACATCCTTTAAATGATCAAAAGAATATAATACAGATCATTGTCGATATCTATACTTCTATACCTATCTATAGGTACTAATATTATAAAGAGATAAACTTTGTGTGTTTGTGAAGTTGTAGGGGGTAATCTCTGGATCTAATTAACCGATTTTTTTAATTATTTCTGTGTTGAATAGTCCATTTATTGGGGATTGTCATAGGCTATATAATATCACGCTATGAGTAAAAGGAGTGGAGCAGTAATGAAAGATGATTTAAAAGGGACGCGTTTTTTTCGCCGCCCAACGAAGTGGGCACGGGTCAGCTAGTAAAGTATATTTTGCTTTAAATAAAACAACAAATAAGCCAGAACAATCATTCCATTTATTTCCTTTTTATCATGTTTTTTTTTGTATTTAATTTTAAACATTTGCACATTGTCAACCGAAATCATAACTTTTCTATTACAAATTCATTCATCATAAATTAAATTCTTCGTAAATACATATTCATTTGTTGCTTTGCGTCACGCTATGTCAAATTACACAAATAAAAAGTGATCATGGTGTTCAATAACGTTTCAAAGAATGATGATAATAGTAAGAATCAGATTATAAACGTCAGTATCTATCAAGATATTATCATAATCATCTCAACTAAATATAATCCACTGCTGGACATTATGTCCAACAATGGACAATGATAGCCCTCCTTCAAACGTATGTCATTTCAAACCTTGGTATATTTCAATTAAAGTAATGTCATAATAAAACGTCATTATTTAATTATACAGTAGGCAAACACAATAGAATATCAATCGTTGCCAGATATGGCAGTTAATTTTGTTGTTTTTCTAGGAGTCTTATGTTAGTTCACTTTTATACCTACAACTCATTTTAATATTCTGTAAAAACAAAAAAATATAATTTAAAAGATGTATAGTTGGTCTGTTTTCTACATTATTTCCTACACAATAGGTTAAATATTCATAAAACATTTTAAGCTTACAATATATTTTTTCGGAATTAACCGACTAATGGAAGACAAGTTTACATACCACTCACTATTAAGCCATCTTTTTAATGACCGTTATGGGTTACGATCGACTCTAATATATGAAACAATGAAGTCAGAACTTCTTCTTTCTAATACTTACTTTCAGATTTTGCATATATTTTTGGTATTATTACCTAATAAAAATACGTTAAATTAGAGTATATACTCGTATATAAAAACTCTGTCCTAAATTCAAAACCATCACCAAGGAATCAGAAGTGATGCCTTTCAATTTTAAAAGTATTGCTCTTAATTATTTTCTAAAAGAATACTAGGTATTCATATTACCTCCTTGTCTGAGCTTTATATACAGCATACCAACAGCAATACTCTATAAAGCGACAATTAACTCAACTACAATATAAACGTATCGTTCGCAACCCATAGAAGTCTGTCTACCGTAACAATCTAATTTTACAACTCTATATTAAGCACATTTTATTTTACTGAGAATACAATAATATTTGTATATAATAACAGTTGTAAAGTACACAGAAGAAGCTACTTTTAAATTATCATATTGTTCCGACGGAAAATAACCTAGACATTTAATTATTGTTTAATTTTAGATAAATCATCAACCAAATTGTTTCAGTACCTACATTTAATACATAAAAGAAATATCGTCAATTTTAACAATGAATGTTCATTTTTTTTAACATTTTGATTCACAATTTAAATATCACTGGCAAACTGCATGACAGTTTCTATTTATTTAATTTTTGGTTCTTTATACTCTTCATGTGCTCTAACTAAATTTTATTCCGATGCATAAACAGTCAAATTAACATTCTTAATTTTGTTTTGCATAAATAGGACGACAATGGTCACTGCTTATTCAAGGCCTTTCATACGGTAATTACGAAAATAAAATAGGATTGGAAATCTTTATCACTTATTCTAGTTAACTTTCTTGATACACATTTAAAAACATTATTTTACTACTTACGTTAAGAACACTTTTTTTCTTTACATACTTTTGTTTTACAACCAGCTAGTTATAGATACTTTCCATAAACATCACAACACATTAAGCTATAAATTGCCATTCAAAAATGTTTCTTATTACAGTGGCATACGATATAACATGTCTGTGTCTACAATTAATAGGTGACATTGTTTCTATATAGTCAGGTTTACATTCCACTTTGTATGTGTGTACAAAAATATAAATCTAAAAAATTAACTATTTCACTGAACTAGGAATGTAAATATTTTACAGTATTTGATTATATCACAATTGTTTTCGTACTAAAAGTTTTATAAAAACTATATTGAAAACATAATAAATATTATTTTTAAATAATAAATTAACTACGTACAGAAAGTTATTCTTGAACAACGCCATTTGATTTCAAGAGTTTACACTGAAAAAGTATACACAAAATGTTTTAGTCATTTTAAAAAGATTTCCATAACATAACGTAACGTCCTTTAATGACGATAAGAAACTTGGTCTAATACCACGCTAAAATTAAATAGATATAAATAAGGTTTCATGTCAAGTTTTTCCTTAATTGCTTTCGTTAAGAGAAATTAAATAAAAATATACCAGATTCTATGATCATTATAAGATCATTGATCCGAATAATATTATTTACAATATAAAGAATAATAGTTTGTCAGACTGCCACAGAATGTTTAGGTAAGGTATAAATTCTTAGGAAGCAAACTTTGATAATTTATTTGGAAACAAAATATAGTAGGTATACAATCTTTTTAAAAACATGCGAGCTAAACAAGCAATACCAAAACTAATGCACATACCATGTAAGTAGAAATAAGAGTACCTACTTACTTAATAAAAATCCATAAAATTAACAAACCTTAAATATATGTAAAGCCGTAATGATGCCAAGAAGTTTCAAAGTTAACACAGGAGCTTTATCTAACTAAAAACAAACAAAGCAAAAATCAAGCAATAGTTCTAATAGATATAGAAAAGAATGTAAGAAAACAAACATGAATAATGATCGTAATTTTTTATTCAACATTATGACGAATATTACTACAATACCCGGCCGTTTATATTACACATCGATGAGATGATGCTCTACGAAGCCAAAATTGGCCGATTGTCTCTTTACAAAAGTCGATGTGTAATATTTACGGCCGGGTACTGTACATTCCTATGTTAGTTGATTATGAAAGGAAACGTAACATAAATACCTACGCCATCTTTCCCTTAGAATGTTAAAAAGATAACGTAGAATCTATCCAGATGTAGAACAAATCAATTACTGATAGAGGAGAAAAACTTTAAATAAATCCAAACACCAAAACTGTATTAAAATATACAAGAGTATTTATAATTAACTATTTTTGTTTTGTAGAATGTGTGGCTAATGGGAAGATTTGATTTACGAGTTTATTCAATGTTTAAAAAATGAAAATATTTATTACGTTATGATTAAAAAATATATATAAAAATGTGTCATACTAGATTATTATAATTATGGAATAATATTATGAGAAATGGATAGGCCCTATCTATACATGACGCTCATATCCCTCAATAATTTCTAAACTTCATATTATGTATTGGATATTACATAATAATAATAATACATGTATGTACAAAATGTTTATATTCATATTAACACAAAGTCAAAATTATGGCACGTTGATTTTTTTGTATAAACATCTTATTTAAATATTAGATTGTTCTTAATAGATACCAAAAAGAAACAAAACATGATTATCATAAATTTCGTATCGTTTTGTTCCTTTAAATTATGATTTCCATGTTAGGTTAAATTATCAACAATTATGATTAACATCTACATTTTAGTAAATTGTTATTACGTAGGTACATTTGCTACGAAAAAAGTGGCTACATTTACGTATCAAGCATATCATAAACATGTCAATAATTTCCTAAGTAGCGGCAATCAAATATATATGTATAATTTGATGATAACATAATACAAACTACATAATAGATGACATTGTGCATAAAATATTTACAAGAAAATAAATTTAACACTGTAAGCTCTACATTAATAGTAATAATAAATAAATTAAAGAAAAAACTAAAAGAAAAGAACTACTTCTAAGTAATGATAATGATTTCAACACAACAGGTTAGTATCTCGGAGTGTTAATAATACAAAACTATAATCTAACAAATCTTACATACTAACAAACCGAAAGAAATAGCATGCAGTTCCTACTACATTCCATCTACTATTTGTTCTACAACAAGCCTCCGCATGCATAGTCATTACTGGCTTATGTTACCTGAACGCCGGACTTTTCGTCAAACTTAGCTCGAAGCCTTCGGGCTAGAGGTGGTGTGAACAAATCAGGGTCAGGGTGTGATTGACCTGAACGCTCCCATGGTTGCTGTTGACGCCATAACAATGAGATTATACTTCCTACTGCCATCACCCACAGGAAACCCATCTGAAAACATGACGATTTTTTATAGTAAAAAAATAATGAATATGCATGGCAAAATAATAAAATATGACAATAGGATTTAACTTTTTTAGATTGGTACAATTATACTGTTCCGCCAAAAATATACGTTTAATGCCTTATTTCCAAAAGGAACATAGTCTATATGTCCTTATGCATACCTATGTCCTTATGTAGGTATAATAATCTCTATGAAATATTTATTGTAAATCGGAAAAAAATATAACAAGGATAAAACGAAACTTTTCCTTATTTTAAATATTGGTGATTTATCATGCACTGTATTAAGTAGGTACCTATTATTTTAATCTATAAGTTGCATAATAAAGATCATAAGTTACATTAATCTGATAATAATTTCAGGATATCTTCGAAAATTTCCGATCGTTAGCGCTTACATGACTTCATACTAAAAATAAATTGACTTGAAAATAAGTAATCTAAGTAAGTAATCTGTTATGTTTTTACAGCAACATACAACTCAATAATATTTGGTAGGGTAACCCCTTTCAAAGCCATGAAATCAATAATATCTTGAGTTAGTACTAATTAGTCGCATCTTTAGTTTAGTCATAGACGCGACAACTTAAGATTAAACTACTACAATTATATGGAACAAAATGTGTTTGCACAGATAAATAAATGCAATAATAAAATATATCAAAGATGACGGTCTAAGAAAAATTCAACCCAAGAGGGTCTCGTGAAAACGACTAAGAGTCTACTGTTTAACACAAAAAACCCGATCCTACCATTGCATTCCTCTGAGTAACGTAATGTAAGACCGATTTTATTTGTAGGATTTTTTTTTAATTAATTTTATTTACCTATTTGACACTAACAAAGATGCAAACGGAACTTGTAGATGAATGTATGGTAAAAATTAACAATAATAATTTAAACTTGTTTCCTTTTATAATTAAAAATGTATGTGACATTGTACTGATTTACGAATGCTATTCAAAATATACATTATTTCACAACTTTTTTGGATTTTATCTAGTGGTTCGTATGTTTTTTCCTAAAAAAAAACATGTAACTTTGTATTATAACAAGTTTAAATATCATTGAAATAAAAACACAAACAGAATTAATACTTATACATTTTCAAAATAACGGATAGAAAAAACTGTTTATTTTTCAAACAATAGATGGCAAGAAACATTTATATTTAAATGTAATTGTCTACCACAACTAAGCAGAAAATCAAAAGTAAACGTCTAAAAAATAACAGTCATGATAATGACATCCGTGCTCTGAAAACCACCGATCAAAACAAAACAAAGGCAGTTATGAGACGTTTTCTTTTTCCCATCCTTAATCTCAAACAATAAAGGTGAAAGGGAAAAGAAATACTTATTACTTTAATAATTATTTTAAATAAATTAAGTCTTTTTATGAATTCTTATTTGCTGCACCAATGGAACATTGACAAAAAAAGCACAAAGCATATAAAAGCAAATATTTTTGATTTACGAATAATAGCGTATTTTGTTACTAAAATAAGAAGGGCTCCCACTTAAATAACTTAAAGCCTCCGTTTTCGGCCGCTTTAAAGTACCCGGAATATCTCAAAAATCACGGAAAAAAGAATCCAGATTTTACTTAAATTTTTTCAATCATGTTTTTTACTTCCGTGTCAAAAATATATAAAAAACGTAGTCAAGCAGACACGCTGTAGCTGATAAAATGAATTAAGAGATCATAAAATTGCAAAAGATAATAATATGAAAAATAAAGAGATATGTGCACATTTGCAATGAATTAAACCATAAAAGTATGCGATAAAACATAAATTGGCATTCATAAATTGATTTGACTAAGTAGATAACTACTTTGTCTACCTATCTTTAAACAGTCATCACGTGAATGTCATTATCAGCCACAGAGATCGCTACATTTCTCCTTTACGGGGTGGGATCAGAGCAAGATACCGACCATATTTTATGTAATTTTTCTATAGAACATCAGAAAAACAAAATTTGTAAAAAAAACATAAGAAGAAATTCTGACTATTTTATACCCAATAATAAGATTAATAACGAAATACGAGTGCAATCACAACGAGTTTTTTCTACATGAGCGCAACTGCCCTTTGTAGGTAAGTCCGTAACATTGACTGGTTTTCTCTTATCTGTGTTGTGCATTTGATAAATACAGAAAGTCACCTATTTGTACCTAAATATATCAAATTTCTTTTCTTACAAAGTAATAAAGATAAAAACATAGTTTTGTCATGAAGCTAGTAAATAAATGTATTATTAACTGGCAGAAATTAAAAAATCGTTTTCAACTTTAAATGACTGAATTTTTAGAAATGAAAGAAAAAGGTAAATGCATGATCGTAATGTTGACTATGTTTAAGCATTGGCTTAAAAAAAAAAAATTTACTTACAGGGCTCGTCCACATGTACGATATTCTGTACGGGTAGAAGTAGTCACTTGGGTTCGACTGTGTTAGCGCCGATACTGTTGCATTCAAAGCACAACCTTCAACACTGAGAGGCAGTTTAGCTGGAACAGGGCGTGGTCCACCGAAGTTAAACCATAACATTATTGCTAAACCACTTAGTAATCCTATGGATGCTCCCTGAAAAAGATATTTTACATATTTTAGCAAATATTTAAACAATTTTCGTATCCATACCTCATATATATGTGTGATACATTGTAAATGATTCAATCAACCTATTGAAGTAATAAAGCACATTTTTTATATTATGATGACTAAGCATCATCAGTACTGACATTAAAGGAATGGTTTGAGAATAAAAATACAATATTCTACCAAACTGGTTAATAATGTTATGTTTCTAGATAGACATCCATACTACATAATCTAACACTATAAGGTGGTAGGGTACTACAGTCTGATTAACAGTGTAGAGTCTCTGAATAACATAAACAAGCATTTATTCAGCATGTAACAACTCAGATATTACGCGGCATTACGAATTTGTGAACTAACTGATTTTACTACGATAATTGTTTTAAAGCATTGACACTAAACATGAACACGATAGAACATGATTACTGTTGTGAAAAACATATTCATTCATATCAACACATAAACGGATCTTATCCAGTTATGAACTTGGCCTTTTGACATCACATAGGACACACGTAAAGGTTGTGTCTGTCAAAAAACTAAAGAGAAAATCTCTGCATTATTTTGCTTACCTATAGGCGATTTTTAAGGTGGTGGGTTGGGGTGTAACAAAATGTATTCCTAAGTAAAAGTTTCGTGAAAGACAATAAATACCGGATGTGTCTAAACAATGGTTGTTTTTAAAGGAAAGGAATCTAGGAATAATATTCAGCAAACAACGACACTGATACAGATATTTTATTTGGAGCTAAACTATGAGCAATTGATTTGGCCTAATTATACGCTGAAATGCTTTATTAATGCTTGCGTAGATCACAATTAACTCGAAAAAAATGCGACTAATTCTTGTACTTGTAATTACGTATTACACACCATAAGAGGCATTTCTAAAATCTAAATAAAACTGTTTTCTGGACATTAAAAACTAAAAAAAACAGAATAAAAGTTTTAGTAAAAACACTATGAACTTACCCTTTCGTTTGCGTAAGTAGTAAACATGCCCAGTGTGAACACGCCGAGCAATGGTCCCCCAACAGCTCCGAATATCGTGAGCGCAGCTTGAAGTACACCTCCAAGGTTTTCAGCGATGAATGCCAGCGCCAGGAATAACATCCCGTAGAAACAAGCAGCTATCTTTGTCAACCAGGGTACGTGTTTGGGTGTAACTTTCCACCACCTTGTAAAGAAAAATAAGTACATAATGTAAAATTCCATATGGATTTCTCACCCAACGTCAACTTTATTAATTTATTCTACGCCTTAATAAGTACCTATAGTAGGTACCTACTTCTTAATAAAGTTACACAGACTTTTAACTTATGTTTGTAATTATTAATAGTAAAAGAAATTGTTATCTTTCTTATTTGCTCTTCTTCATTGAAAATTCCCCAAGTAATAGAATGTTAAGTTTTTATAATCAAAATAACTATATTAATAATTTTTATATTAATTACCTGCCAATATAATCGTGTAAGGTAACAGCAGCAAGTGCGTTACAAGCAGAAGAGATAGTTGACAGCGATGCACTGAAAATGCCCGCCACAAAGAGACCAGACAGCCCTGGAACGTGTCCCATTGCATCAACTACGTAGTATGGCATCAGTTGATCTATCTGTGAACCAACAATAATATCGTTGAAAATGCTGATTTGCCGTACTTTTTATTACCGTACGGAGTCATAATTTATTCTCGACTAAGTAAGGTCATCAAAAAAATATTTTTAAAGATGCAATGATGTTTTTACAAAATATCACCAATTTTTTTTAGTATTGACATACACAGCTACAGTTGCAGACATGCTATGGTTTGTAAAAATGCCGAAAACATCGCCTTTTAAACCATTTTCTTTTTGTTTAGGTACATATTTATTTATTTGTTTCGTGGCTTGGTAAAAATGCCACAGTAAAGCAGCGGTATCATTCAACATAACACTTAAACAACTTAATACCTAAATAGAAAAACAAGCTTGAAAAAAAGTGTGGGCTTTTGTGTAGGCCTAACGAGGTTATTTAATTTTATTTTGTTAAGGATTTTATCATCGATCATAATAGAAAAAGTTCGTATAATCGCTTTGTTAACTAAAATAGGTTTTATTAGTCTAGACAAGTTAACAAATTAAGGTATTTTTAATTATGTGAAACTTATAATAAAAATCTTTCTGCCCATAAGAAGAAATGCAACCCACATGATACATAAATAAAACATACTTACAGCACTAATGCTGTTTGATATAAAAGGATCACAATCTCTATAGACAGCGTAAATGCCGAGTCCAGCGATACATGTAGCCACACTTAGCAGGGAGAGAACTGGCCAACTCCACCACAAACATGCTTGAGAACGCTCTAATGTGCTCACTGTTTGTAACCTTTGGACCTGTGAATTACACGACACAATACATGTTATAAATAGAATCAAATATAATATAAAAATATATACTCAAAAAGTAAATAATATTATTAATAATAATATTATATAAATGATGTATGCCATCCAAAGAACCGGGTCTCCAATAGACCCGAGTATTATGGAAAAGAGAAATATTATATAAAAATAATTGGATAATAATATAATATAATATTTTATATTATCTTATTAATTGGAGATATAATACACACATCAAAAAAGTCTAAGCAACATGCATGATATTACAAATTTACCATTTATATTAATTTATTTTACCATTTATTTTAATTATAACGTTGTATTTTATTTTTAAAATAATATTTTTAGGGTTCTATGATGTAAAAATAACAGCTGTTTTCTTTATAAGTTCTTTTAATAACAGAAATTAACAATATTAGAATATACAGGTACATAAGAAACTAAACTTTTTTTTTACAAATTGAAATTTCTTAAGAAAATGAATTTATTGTGAAAGAATAGGACAATTTAATACAAAGTATTGCCTCCTCTGCTATTCAGAACTTGTCGGCAACGATTATTCATTGAATTAATGAGACTGTTTATGTCATCTTGCGGTATTCGCTCCCAATGGAATTGTAGCAAATCCTTCAGCTGTTGGGTTGTTGTCACTCCGTCCAAGTCCTTCAAAACACGTCTCTGGAGCATGTCCCATGCGTGCTCGATGGGGTTGAGGTCTGGCGATTGTGCAGGCCAGGGCAATACCTGGATGTTCTCCGTTGCCAAGTATTCACTGGTTCGCCGAGCTGTATGTGAACGCGCATTGTCATGCATTAACGTAAAATCGGAGCCAAAGGTTTGTGCAAATGGATGGACATAAGGTCTGAGAATATCCTCAACGTAATTTTCAGCGTTCATGTTTCCATTTACAAAAACGAGCTCAGTTCGCCTGTTCTTCATAATACCCGCCCATACCATAACTGTTGAGCCGCTGTATGGATGAACTTCCTGAACGCACCTGAGTCTTTCAGTATTTCCGGGTCGACGGTACACTCGCACCCTTCTTGTATCAGGCCTAAACCCGAATCGCGACTCATCGGAAAACATAATTTTATCCCATTGTTCCTGGGTCCATGTTATGCGTTCTCTACACCATTCATTTCGACGAGCGCGATTCCCGTGACGTATCGGTGGGCACCTGATAGGGCGTCGAGCTCGTAGGCCGTACTCATGCAGTCGATTTCGCACAGTTTGGGGACTTACATCAACACCACTTGAATTTTGTAGCCTCAAACTTATCTCTCGAGCGGTTAACATCGGCTGGCGTCTTGCAGTCAGTTGTATGTACCGGTCTTGCCGAGTGGTTGTACTCCTTTTACGGCCTGGATGCTGTTCAGCGGGTTCCCCTGTATTATTGTAGCGCTGCCAAAGACGACAAATAACACTTCTATGAATACCAAAATGTCGAGATACCTGAGATTGATTACTTCCCGCTTGCAACATCCCTACAGCTCTTTGCATTTCATCTGCCGTCAAATGACGTCGCTCCATGACGTAAAGAATATCTAACAATTCAATTTTGTCGCCAACTGTATTTAAATGGTTGGTAAAATTATAAAATCAAGACTAAAACGTAGCAATTAACATACACTCAAATTCAAACAAATTCGCAGTCATTTGAATTTTATGAAAAAAAACAAAACATAATCGAAATTTTTTTACCTATACACTTGAAGTTTACTTACCTATACACTTTGAGTGAGTAAATACTTAGAAATTAATTAATACAAATGGTAAATTTGTAATATCATGCATGTTGCTTAGACTTTTTTGATGTGTGTATAATAATATTATATCTCCAATTTGTAAGCCTTTTGAATTTAGAACTTTCACGGTAGGTACTTAAGAGCGTTTATAGGGCTCACTAGCGCCGCCAATAGAAAAAAAAACATAATTCGGAAATAAGATAAATAATGTTGATAACAAAGTCTTGAGAAAAGGCAATAAAGTATTTGTATAACACACTCTCAACACTTTAAATGTTTTTCAATTAAATAAATATTGCATTATTAACAAAAACGGCCGTTTTTTTTTCGAATGCGAAATTTAACTAATTAAAAAACATTTAAAGTGTTGAGAGAGTGTTATACAAATAATTTATTGCCTTTTCTCAAGACTTTGTTATCAAAATTTAACATTATTTATCTTATTTATATTTATTTTTTCTATTGGCGGCGCTAGTGAGCCACGTAAAGGCCCATAAACTAAAAAGTATTTTGCTCTGTTCTAGAAATAAAGTCTATTGCTAATATGAAAAATTAAAGAGTAACGGCAAAGAATCACAAAAAGTTTCTTAAAACTCTCAGCCTACACTTTTAAATACGTTGACATTATTGATAATTTGTTCAAGACAGACAAAGCTACAGCAGCGGCATATTTTATGAACTCTGACATGCCTTCATAGGCATAAACGTTTCCCCGACATTAAATAATAATAATTATATATTACTTATAAATAGAGTATTTTCTGCATCGTTGTAAAATCGATCAATTAATAACATATAGCTATAATTAATTAAATAGAAGAAAGAAAAGAAAGAAAGAAATATATATTAATTACCTGTGTGTGGTTAACAGCATAAAGTGATAGGTAAGTAATTAAACCTCCAATTATAAGCGACCACCACGTGTGTCTTTCTGTTGGATCTATGCTGAAACTAATTAACATAATTACGTTAATAATTATTTTGTTTATCAACAAATTGCAAGACAATAGGTAAAGTAATTTTTGATAAAAATACAAGTGTTATTCAATTAACTTGACAAAGAAAATGTCTACTTAAAAAAACTCGCTCAAATTCCTTTTATTTTGGCTCTCAACGAGATCTTTATCGTGACTATGATTGTCACTTAATTCGTTTGCGTAATTAAAATATAGTCGCTTTTATTATTAAGCTTATTCCTTAGCCTAGGAATTGCCTCTTTAGCTATATTTTGGCGAATACCTCCTAATATATTCGCGGTAAAAAAATAATATAGAAGTGAAGAAGTGAAATGACACAAATCGCACGATACGAAAGTATATAACATTACTCAAAATGAAAATTATATCAAATTATAATAATAAAATATTTTTGTCATATCACGTTCATTAGTCATTACCAACTTCTTGTGTATATAAACAAGATTTGTACGCTTATTATATGATAAAGCCCGCCTAAGAATAGAGAAACATTCCAAGGCTGTCATTAAAATAAACATAAAGAGAGACTGCACACACAAATTTGTGTAAGAAAACGAAAATACTGAACTAATTAGGTCAAGAGAGCTGGAAGAAATCCTTGTTTGTCTAGTGGTAGCGTCAGCGGCTTTGTCATATTTTACAGTTTATTATTTACTTTACTAACATTATTTATTATTAAGCTTGGAACCTATGAGTGAATTCGCATACCACCTATGAAGGATTCAATTAGTAATTCGCATAAAATATAAATTTATTTTCTGAATGCTGATGTGAATAAAAAGCATTGGTCAAATACAACCAAAACACTGTCTGTTTATCTTGATACAAAAAGTAATAATTTTAGATTTCAAAACATAAATCATGTTACTATCCAAAGCAAAACCGATTTTTTTTGTCTGATATCATGTTTAAGACAAGATACACACACAGGCGAGGTTTGTTATGTGTTTCTTTAGCACTTGTATAAGACTAAGGGCCATCCTGCCCAACTGTTAATACCAGTAAAGTCTAAATGCAGAGAACTAACCACTTAATATGTCATTGTGATCAAGGAAAAAAAAATAACAGTAGTGAGATAAATTATTATAACAGCAGTTTTCCTTGTGGAAAAATAATCAATATAGTTGCAATTTTGAATCGATATGTTATAAGCGAATACAAACTTACTTGGAAAAATCCAGACGTCCTCCTTCTTGGGCATATACAAATATTTGTCCAAATCCGCCAACTTGTATGGCACTAAACACCACAACACTAAATACAGCTCCAAACATCAACAATGACTGAAGTATATCTGTGTACAATACTGCTTTCATGCCTCCTAATGTCGAATAAATAGTACATGCTATACCTACAACTAATATTGAGATCAATCTGTTCAAGCCTGTGACAGCTTCAAGTACAATTGCTGGAGCATATAAAACTATGCCATTATACAGAACCATTTGTAATGTATAGGTTAATGAGGCCAACATTCTTATATGTGGACCAAATCTTAACTCTAGGTATTCATAAGTACTTGTTTTCTGTAGTCCAAAAAATACTGGTAAGTACAATCTGCTGGCTATTGGCGTTGCTATGCCATATGATATGTTTATTACTACAAATTGCATGCCGTAGTAATAGTTTTCTGCGGACACCCCAAGTAGTGTGATGGCTGACATGAAAGAGGCCATAAGTGATATAGCCACAGGAAGAATAGACATGTTTCTATCTGCCAATAGATATTCCTAAAAAAAAGCAATATATATTTTTAATATAGAGACCGCATTAACACATTTAAATTGTTTGCCTATTTACTGCAGCTTTTTATACTAACCTCGTTTGTTTTCTGTTTTCCTCCACTAAAACGGAAATATAGGCCTATAACCATTGACGCTATCATTGTTGCTGCCATGATGGCATAATCCCACCCTCCAAATACTGCTTCCGGCATCTTGATTGAGAATCTAAAATTAAAAAGGAAATCTTAATTAAATATCACTTTTGGTTGATTTTTGTATCACAAGGATTGTGTGAATTTAATAATATTTATTTTTTTCTGCGTAAATTCTAACCTCCAGTAACCAAGGTGTGCCTCGACTTATCTACTAGATATTTATAACAAAATTCTGTGGCTCTGTCCGCGTGAATGTCTTTTATATTCTCAATATCATGCCATTATAATCGTTTCGTCATTCATTTATGAAGAGATAACAAATAAGATTATAAATACGAAAAAATAATATAACTAAGAAATGCCCGTGGCTTCATTCGCGCCAATGTCGTTTACCCCAATATGAACTAACCTTAAACTTATTTTAAACCTATTCATGTTGGGTCACAAAAAAGTTTGGAAAAAGTAAAGCCACTTGCTTTAGGAATTCTATGTTCTTGTTGCTTGTCAGACAAAGGTTTAAATCAGGCCGGTTTAAGGTGGTTTAGTCAACAGTGAGGTTATTTAAATCCAATTAATATTTTTCTTATCTTTTGTTGCTAATGACCTACGCCGAAGCAATTCGACAATTATCGGCTCTCTTGTTCATCATTTAAGTAACTCCTAGTTAAATGACTCTTTACTGAAATTAGTATCATTATTTTTATTTTATTTTGGGAAATACGTTATTGTAACTAGGTCACATTTTATATTATGATTAAACATTGATAAAAAACTATTTTGGTCAGAGGTGGTTGGTCAATTTTACTTAATCTATGAATCTATTTGGTAGTTGCCATTTTTTCAAGAAATGACTAAAACTAATACACAACTGAAACTGAGATCTATTATGTTATAATTCACTTAATGTAAACGAAGGAATCAAAAACTATGAAATTAAATTTTAAAAAAACAAGGCTGTAATTTTTTTTATCATTGAACAGGAAAATGATTATGTTATTACATACTTATTGATAACTTAAATATCAATCAAGTAAAAAATAATTCACATTATCATCTACACAAGTTAGTTTAGTTGCTTAGAGCCTGCGACATTGATTGAACCGAATTTCAACTAAAGGTTTCAGTTATACTCACTTCGCCTATTTTTGAATCAGTTCAGTTACTCGCTTTATTTAATCGAGTTGATATTAAAATGTTTTTACCTTTTGAGCTAAATTTCTGGGACACTGCACTAACCGTGGCCACAAGTACACTATTTGTTTTAATATTTTATTCTGTATTTATATACCAACAATTTTCATGTTTCTTTAAAGTTTTATACGCTTTTAATATGCGGATTTAAGTTTTTTTGTAATACGAGCAAGGTTTTTTGAAATTTGATAAATTGTATGTTAACTATATCATTCCCTAATTAATCTTGAGAAACTAGATTTTGCTTTATTAAAACATGAAATGCATTGAATAATATAATGTCAAATTATGTATTGAATGAAATAGGTACACTTTTGTCAATAAGCATACCTACTTTCGATAAAAGCGACATAAAAATAAAAAAGTATGATTCCAAAACCAGACTCAGCTTTTCTTTTAAGTACTTCACTAGTCTGACTGGTTGGTATAATTGCAGGGTCTTAAGTCAAATTTCAAATGTCAAATTTGTCTATGAAGTAGCTCTCTTCTTAATAGTCATTCTTAATGATGAAAGATCGATCAGGCTCAAAGCCAGAAAACATCATCATGATCGTTATACAGTACACAACTACAGAACTACAATCTAAATACGGATTCACTAGTAGAATATACTTAAAATTTAATACAAAAATAAACACAATTTAAAATAAAACGTCGTAAACATAAAAAAACGAGATTTGTACCTATTCTCTTATCAGTGCAATTAAATATCTTGTGTAATATCGACAAGTATAAAATAATGTTTTAGTTAAATCAACATGAAGTGGGTGACGCTGAAGATAACGTAAAGAAGACTTATCTCCAAAGAGTATTATAATAGATATCACCGTTTATTATGTACTCCTTTGCAGATCTAAAATACAAGATATCTTATTGTACAGATCAAAGTCTTTTAAAAAATAAGTTGCATTTAAAATTATAGCCTTGTCTCATTCTTTTATATTATTATCTAAAATGAATAGTAAGTAATGTCTGGATCCTGCTTCTTTGATAGAAATGCGTTTTTTGTAGATAATTAAATTAATTTCTACTCCTATAATTGGAAGTCCGAAAATGTTCTTCCTAACATTTTTCATCCTAACAATCGCAATTCCTAATTTTTTTGTCCCTAATGTTAATAATCCGAAGCATTCAACTTCATAATTTCAGTAGCAATAAACATTTATTAAACTATTATTTGTTTTCCTATATTTTCTTAACATAACCATCGTTTATACTATAATTTAAAGTCATATCTTTTTTGTTTAGATTTCTTTTTATTCATAATAATCAATATTATATAAGTACATAAATTTTATGTAACTTTGTTGATAACATGTAGGTATAACATAATATACCAAAGACCAGAGCAAAACCAGAGTTCCTCTTTAATCATTCAGTCAAGATCCTGAAAAAAAATGGGTCCTATTTATAATTATTGGTTTAGATTATGGTAGAACTGTGACCCCAATGCACGAGCCGAGCGAGCGCAGCGAGCGTGCTGCGGAAGCGGCCGGCGAAGTGCCAGAACCGAATTGGTCCTTTACTTATTGGTTTAGTTACGGTTACGGTAAACTCTCAGGCCATAAGCATAACCGTGAACGAGTCCTGTTTTATGGATTTCATTCATTTAAGACAAAAATATTCTAATAATTTTAATAAACAATAATTAAAAAAAAATGGTTTAATGTAAAAATGTAAAAAGTTGTGTTGTAATCACAAGAAATAGCATAAAAACAAAACTTTTTATTACTTTCACTTGGTAAATATTAGTTTCTAAGTATGAGAAAAAATATTATGGTGAAAATGTTTAGGGATAAGCGTTATGATAAAAAACATTAGGAGTTTAAATATATTTACATAACGATATTATTAATAACGACTTTCGGAAACATGAGTGTTATGAACATCGCCGGTAGCAATACAAATAGTATGAATGAAAACTTTAGGATTAAAAATTTTAGGAAGAGTGATCATTCGGATTACAAATCGTTAGGAAGAACATTTTCGGAAGAAGAACTTTAGGTGAGCCAATATGGACCCGGTCCAACTGGGGAGTGTAGGTACCCGAAGTGTGTGTTTACATAGCAAGTGTTTTTCATCGACTTTTGTTGACTTGTGTAATTGTTAGGTTTTTTCGAAATTCTTCGGCCCGTATATTTATAAGTATAATTTATTTTGGGACCAACAAAAACATCCCAAAATAATTAAAAATTTTGTTAATCCTATTGTAATATGTTACTATTTTAAATAGGTATTAAACAGAGTCACGAACAATAGCAAAATTAATATAGGACAAAATAAATCAATTACGACTTAGGACGTTAATTTCCTGGTTCATCATGATCTAGTTACGTGATAGTTGAAATTATTGAGTAAGTAGGTAAGAAATTTCTATATATAAGAAAATTCTAACATGTAATCATTTATAATATACTATTATACTTGTTTTAAATAAGTTGTAAGTAAGATTTTCACTTAATCAGCTTAAAACTATATTATGATTTAGTTGAACCTTAAAGCAAAAAAGATTTACTTAAAATGTCATATATTTGTAGATGGTGTTAAAAAGAAGTTAGTTTTCATTCATTAGCACTTTTAGACATTCACGAGTATAAATAAATATGAACATAGTGGTGAATGAAAACTAGGTTTACAACGCAGGCCAAGCATTGTATTGAGTTTACTATATTTTGAAAAGATTATTACGAATATTCAACATCCGTTAGACGATATCACGATAGGAGTGATCGCATTTTGCATTGTTAGTCCAGATTAACACCAATTGAACATTAACTTACACGAAAATATCAAATTTTCATTCATTTTCAAATTCATATTATTTTTACGTATTTACGTACCCGTTTCCTCGCCGGACAGTGTTACATAAAAATATGCAGCAAAGAGTATTAAACTCAAAATAAAAAGCGTAACCTCGACAATGACAATGAAATGAAGAATTAGTAATCACTTAAAAAATACCTTAACGCCAATTTAAAACGATCTATCCTATGAATATAAGAAACGCAACAGTTTGTAAGTATGGATGTTTGTTACTCTATCACGGAAAACTCCTGAATGGATTTTAATGAAACTTTACAGTAATAAGTATAGCTCATAACTTACATCAGAAAAACACATAGAATAAAACTTATAAAGATATTGTATTTATAATGTAAGGTACACAAAATACTAATCTTGCGCAGATGAAGTCGTAGATACTGGCTAGTGTTTCATAAATTGTAAGCGTAACCAATTAAAGTTGATTGAGTCTTGTTTGAAAACATACGTTAGACACAGCTTCAAGAACAGTATGATATGATTTCAGTACAATTCGCCTTATTTTGATGTTTACCATGGTAAATGAGAAAGTATTGAACAATTTGTTCCACTTTTGTTAAGATAAAGCCTCAAAGGAATCATTAGCTATGGTCGTTTTCGTCCTTGAACCGTTGATAAATAACTATAAACTATTGTCTTATTATTTTTAATATTCCACGGTATATTATTTACTGACTTCATTTAAAAAAGGTTAATATGTAGGTATATGGCTTTTACACTTAAGTTTAACAACAGTGCGTTGTTGAAAGCACTTTAAGAAGACAGACATCTTTATTCCTGTAGCATAAACAGTGGCGAAGTTTGGTGGTCAGTTTTGACAAAGAGGGGTAGAGATGAGTCTCTGTCTCTAGGAGGGCGACTTAGTCGACTGCACTTGCTATTCCCGCCTACTCCCTAATGTTAGGCAAACAAAACTTCTTCCTTCTTTACAATAAAACTGTTATTCATCATATCTACTCTTAGTAGTCCTCAAAGAAACGGAAAACGTGTCTCCTCCATTGATAGAGTAGACGAGGTACTTATTTTTAGGTCAAGTTTTTCACTGTCATGAAGACGGGCCCGTACCAGCCAGCATTGATATTTATGATAACAAAAGAATCTATAATCTTAAAGATCCTTTGCATTACTAACTACGGGATTGTTTTTTCTATTATTTTCTTGTCGGAAATTATTCGACTGACTAAGATGCAGCAGGTTTAAGTTTACTGTTTGTTATACCATAGGTATATCGATTCCATAATCCTTTATTATTGCAATACATGAAGGTTGTAACATAAACACGTATGAATCAATCGTTCAACAATATGATAATCGATATGTGGTGAACACTCGATCGGTATCGATTTCATTTATGTTTTAAATGAATTGTTGTCATGCAGCTACTGTGTGTTTGGTGTTAGGTTAAGGCGTCTTCCTTATGTAACAATAATATAACCTTTATTGTTATGATACTAAGGGAAATATACGAAATGGTCATATTGAATTCCTTAAATTTTTGAAACACAATGCGCTATTCCACAGAATGCTAGTCACATACGAAATCGTTTGAATTTTCTATGGTTCTTTATCTAAGCTTAACAATACTTATTTTAAGAAAATTAAATAATGATAAATAAAAGCAATAAAATGCTAAATTAATAGTAGATGTAATTAAGATTTTTTTTCGTCTGCGTAAATTTAATGTCAAAGGTAGTCCGTCAGTATATTTTTGTTTTACGGATGCTTGCTATGCTAGGCTTGCATTTAGAATTTAGTAGAGACTATTGTAACTGCATTCGTTTTTTTGTTTTTTTTCTATTTTTCTTAGCCTATTTAAAACAAATAGGAAATAACTATTTCAATAAACAACGTCCTTTTTATGATTGTAAGAAATGAAAACCTAAAAGAAAATATAAATAAATAATTATTTTAAGTTAATTATTATAACGTTTAAGTAATAAGAAGTAATTACGTTGTCTAACAAGATAAATACACACATCAAAAAAGTCTAAGCAACATGAATGATATTACAAATTTACCATTTATATTAATTAATTTCTAAGTATTTACTCACTCAAAGTGTATAGGTAAGTAAACTTTTTTGTTATTGATGACATACTGGCTGGTTGTAAAAAAAAAATTTCGATTATGTTTTGTTTTTTTTCATAAAATTCAAATGACTGCGAATTTGTTTGAATTTGAGTGCATGTTAATTGCTACGTTTTAGTCTTGATTTTATAATTTTACCAACCATTTAAATACAGTTGGCGACAAAATTGAATTGTTAGATATTCTTTACGTCATGGAGCGACGTCATTTGACGGCAGATGAAATGCAAAGAGCTGTAGGGATGTTGCAAGCGGGAAGTAATCAATCTCAGGTATCTCGACATTTTGGTATTCATAGAAGTGTTATTTGTCGTCTTTGGCAGCGCTACAATAATACAGGGGAACCCGCTGAACAGCATCCAGGCCGTAAAAGGAGTACAACCACTCGGCAAGACCGGTACATACAACTGACTGCAAGACGCCAGCCGATGTTAACCGCTCGAGAGATAAGTTTGAGGCTACAAAATTCAAGTGGTGTTGATGTAAGTCCCCAAACTGTGCGAAATCGACTGCATGAGTACGGCCTACGAGCTCGACGCCCTATCAGGTGCCCACCGATACGTCACGGGAATCGCGCTCGTCGAAATGAATGGTGTAGAGAACGCATAACATGGACCCAGGAACAATGGGATAAAATTATGTTTTCCGATGAGTCGCGATTCGGGTTTAGGCCTGATACAAGAAGGGTGCGAGTGTACCGTCGACCCGGAAATACTGAAAGACTCAGGTGCGTTCAGGAAGTTCATCCATACAGCGGCTCAACAGTTATGGTATGGGCGGGTATTATGAAGAACAGGCGAACTGAGCTCGTTTTTGTAAATGGAAACATGAACGCTGAAAATTACGTTGAGGATATTCTCAGACCTTATGTCCATCCATTTGCACAAACCTTTGGCTCCGATTTTACGTTAATGCATGACAATGCGCGTTCACATACAGCTCGGCGAACCAGTGAATACTTGGCAACGGAGAACATCCAGGTATTGCCCTGGCCTGCACAATCGCCAGACCTCAACCCCATCGAGCACGCATGGGACATGCTCCAGAGACGTGTTTTGAAGGACTTGGACGGAGTGACAACAACCCAACAGCTGAAGGATTTGCTACAATTCCATTGGGAGCGAATACCGCAAGATGACATAAACAGTCTCATTAATTCAATGAATAATCGTTGCCGACAAGTTCTGAATAGCAGAGGAGGCCATACTTTGTATTAAATTGTCCTATTCTTTCACAATAAACTCATTTTCTTAAGAAATTTCAATTTGTAAAAAAAAAGTTTAGTTTCTTATGTACCTGTATATTCTAATATTGTTAATTTCTGTTATTAAAAGAACTTATAAAGAAAACAGCTGTTATTTTTACATCATAGAACCCTAAAAATATTATTTTAAAAATAAAATACAACGTTATAATTAAAATAAATGGTAAAATAAATTAATATAAATGGTAAATTTGTAATATCATGCATGTTGCTTAGACTTTTTTGATGTGTGTAGTTTCAACGTGCGTAAGTAATTAAGTTACTGTTTTCTTTAATTTACAAAAAATATCTTGCACTAAGTAAAAATATATTTTTAATTATTATAATCCATACTAATATTATAAATGCGAAAGTAACTCTGTCTGTCTGTCTGTCTGTTACTCTTTCACGCCTAAACGGCTGAACGGATTTCGATGAAAGAACAATGCTCAAAACGTCCCCAGCTTGTAGCACTTTAAAACCTATGTTAATTGAAAGGCCTTAGTATTTTGATCATTTTATTGTATGACAGCAAATCTCAAATGTGTATCCGAAAAAAGTTATATCGCCTTAAAGAAACCGAAATCAGTCACAATTATGTTGCTGTTTATTGTACTTTTTCGAAATTATAGCCAATAAAATACATAATTAACAGTGTAGAATATAAGAAAAATATAAAAGATTATTATTTATTTATTATTACGCGCCGTATATGCCCAATGACCCGATTTTATCTTTTTTGTGGGTACTACTTTACGCTGGGTGTGGGGTGGATGGCCCTCAACCTAAGACATTTAAGTGTCATGCCTCAGGGCACCCCCTGTGGGGCACGAACCTCGACCTGGACCGTCACCGACTAACAGGATGTGCGGAAGGCACGCTCTCTAGGAGCGAACGCGGCGCGTATTCCTGCCTTAGCGGCGAGGACGGAACCGCGGACGTGTTGTTGTGGCTTCGCGAGCCCTATGAACCCTACGTTGAGCGATAGCGATCCTATCACCCGGCTCTTTGAGAGCATGTCTAGGTCTTCTTATTTTGGATATTCTAGAGGGGATGTACCCGAATGCCTCAACCACTAGTTGGTTGGGGTGAGTGGCAGCCATTTCAAAGTAGCGACGGGACCACGGGAACAGAGGTTCATGTGTTGCTGGATGGTCGGCAACTCGAAGTCGATGTGAAGATCCTCGTTACGCGTGAACCGCGGTGCTCCCGTCGCTTTGCGCATGAACCTTTTCTGAATTGTTTGTAACTTATGGATCCTGGTATGTGGCCTAAGGTGTGCAAAAACTACGCACGCGTACGTCATGATTGGCCTAATACAAGTCTCATGTATCCTAACTTGGAAGGAGTAAGTGCAGCCGTCCCATCACAAACGAGCCCCGCTTGCGAACCATGTTTAGGTGGGGACGGAGTGAGATTTTATCGTCGAGTATGACTCCAAGGTTTTTGGCTTCCCTCGCCCAAGGGATCAGGAAGCCGAACTTTTTGACTTTTGGTGTCTCTGCCGAGAGAGTTTTGTGGCTTCTTTTTTTTGTGAAAGTTCAACGCTTGGCTCTTTACGGGGTTGACTGTTATCCTCCATTTCTAGAACCACTCGCTGAGAGCGTTGGACGCAGATTCTCGAATGAAGAACCAAATAAATCCCATCTAGTAACAATTTGTCCGTTGGGTCATTAATGCCATAAACGGGAGATTTAAACGTGATTTTAAAATGTTCAGGAATGTAGTATTCAAATTATTGAATGAAGAGATGAGGAAGTGTATTAACACTTCCTTATCTCTTCACATACTACCGAATTGCTGGTGCGCTTCTCAATACATCCAGGGAGCTTTTTCATGACATTGTCTATACCACAGTCGTCGTTGAACGAATTTATCGCAGAATTCACATCAACAATGACTTGGGTAACTACGTTACAGGCAGCGGGCTGCGTTCAGAACATTAACTGATGAGTCCATAAATATACCGTTCCCTGAATTGTCAAACGAGGATACTATTTTGTTTAGTTTGGGGACATATCACACTTAAAACTAGCAGCTTCCTATGTTAGCGAACATTTACGTGGCGGCGTCTGCAACATAGAAGTTGGTGCAACTCCAAGCCCAATTATGAACCAATACGGTATAAACACGGCTGATTGCACTCTTTTGAGGGGTCGAATTTTATCCAAACATAGGTCAAATGCGACCTATTACAGGTATTTGGTTATAAATAACGCACAGGATATAACGCCATTTAGGCATATTATTGTTCGTGCTTAACTGCTATGAGAACAGCTGTTGGTGCCTGCGCGCATGTGGTACTTTGGTATTGGAAGCCATTTAGACAATTTCAGACCTAGACATGCTCTCAAAGAGCCGCGTGATAGGATCGCGATCGCTCAACGTAGGGTTCATAGGGCTCGCGAAGCCACGTCCGCGGTTCCGTCCTCGCCGCTAAGGCAGGAATACGCGCCGCGTTCGCTCCTAGAGAGCGTGCCTTCCGCACATCCCGTTAGTCGGTGACGGTCCAGGTCGAGGTTCGTGCCCCACAGGGGGTGCCCTGAGGCATGACACTTAAATGTCTTAGGTTGAGGGCCATCCACCCCACACCCAGCGTAAAGTAGTACCCACAAAAAAGATAAAATCGGGTCATTGGGCATATACGGCGCGTAATAATAAATAAATAATAATCTTTTATATTTTTCTTATATTCTACACTGTTAATTATGTATTTTATTGGCTATAATTTCGAAAAAGTACAATAAACAGCAACATAATTGTGACTGATTTCGGTTTCTTTAAGGCGATATAACTTTTTTCGGATACACATTTGAGCTTTGCTGTCATACAATAAAATGAAGAGATTACTAATACCTTTCGATTTACATATATCTTAAAGTGCTACAAAGTGGGGACGGTGTCCATACATTTTTGAGCATTGTTCTTTGGTACAGACAATCTTTAGACCCTGAGAAAGAACATAGGCTACTTTTTACTAGCAATCATATTATATTTTGATTTCATAGAATTTTGGCGGGAAAGCTGTGTCACGTGACGTCATAGAATTTTGGTCACGTGACCCGTGACGTCATAGAATTTTGACAGATGAGTCGTGACGTCACAGAATTTTGGCGGGAAAATATTTTTTGACAGTTGAGTCGTGACGTCATTGAATTTTTGAACGCTGAGTCGTGACGTCACAGAACTAAATTTTGACAGCTGAGCCGTGACGTTTTTGAATTTTTGTCAGATGAGTCGTGACGTCACAGACTTTTTGACAGATGATTCGTGACGTCACAGAATTTTGGCGGGTAAATATATTTTGACAGCTGAGCCGTGACGTCACAGAATTTTTGACAGATGATTTGTGACGTCATATTATTTTGGCGGGAAAATATTTGATACCTCTGTCACTTTTGACAGCTGACACTTTTGACAGCTGTCAAAAGTGTCAAAAATTCAATAGGTTTGTACAGGACCCTCGGTGCGCGAGTCAGACTCGCACTTGACCGGTTAAATTCGAAAAAAGAGCTTAAATTCGTAATTGTCAACTTATTTCATCATATCAGCCCATTAATGTCCCACTACAGGAACGGGCCTTCTTCCTTGACGGAGGGATACTTGGCCTACTAATACCACGCTTGCAGTCGGATTGGTATAGGGTTTAATTTCAAGTTTTCTTTCTTTTTATTTAGTGAAGATAATATTCACCTTATTTGTTCGTGACTAACGTGACACACCTTTGCTTATCCTATCCTACTTATATTATAAATGCAAAAGTTTGTGAGGATGGATGGATGTTTGTTACCCTTTCATGCAAAAACTACTAAATGGATTTTGATGAAATTTGGAATATAGGTAGTTTATGGTGTAAAATAACAATTAAGCGGGTAATACCGCGGGCATCAGCTACTGTATTTATAAATTACATAAAGTGTTTTTAAGCGGCCTACAATCACACAATAAAGATGAAATCTAATTGGATTTAAAGTAGTACATGTTGTATTATAAATCAAAAAGTCTACCTACTATTAGAAGTGCGTACCACAACAAACTATAGAAGTCCTTGACTACTTATTTACTACTAAGACACAACAATATCCCGCGTCAATGGTCGCGTGGCGTATGTATGCGTATGTCTGAGAGATCCCGGTTTTGACTCGAAGGTCGTGCGTCATTCAGGATTATTAATTACGATTCTCAGGAATTTCTTAGAACGAACATGCAATTTATAAATGTATTAAGCTTGTATAGGTCCCTACCCAACTAGGTATACATGTGAGTGTAGTAAATGCATGGCATATACAGCTAGGCATCATACCTTGGTCAACTTTGATAAAGTTTAAAAAAATATCCTCATATTTCTTTTTCGTTAGTACCGTTAACCTAACGGCATTTTGTCTATGATTAATTAATTAAAATATCTTATTATAAAAAAAAATTACAATGTTAAAACTTGTCTATGCTAGTACAATTTTATCGCTGACTGAAAGTAAATAATTAGAATGATATTGCCTAATAATTAAACAAACTTTATAATTATAAGAAGCATAAGACTTAGGTACACGTGAACGTAAGTAGTAAATATTAAAATTATATTAAATAAATATATTGTAAAATAATGTTCTAAATAACAATTGTTTACGGAATTGAATTTGTATTTCCCGCCATAATGTCAAGTCTGGAAATATCACAAATACAGTTTCCGCACGAACTTTGTAACATTGCATAAACATTTCCTCGTGGAAAATATTACAAAATAATTGTTAGCAAATTTACCCTAATTTAAAAAATAACTTATAATTTCTATATTTTGTAAATACAAAAACATAAAAAATATTTACTTACAATGTAGGTCCTTGGTAGGTTGGTGGTGTAGGTAATGTCCTTGTCAATTATCTTCAAATGTACACTGTATTTTTGTATTATTTATATAAATAAATTTTTATACATTTTTTCTGAAATAAAATGCATTACATGGATTTCAAACACAACCTTGGTAAAACAGAAGTTTTCAATAAGTAATAAATATTCTGGCGGAATTGTATCTCACAATACGATTTGATAAATTTAGAATCACAGCTGATTCAACGTCCTTGTTAAACTGAAGCACGTGCGAAATAAATAAAATAAATATGTTTTACGGATCATGTGTAGTTAAAACATGACCGCGTGCGTTTCGTACCCTCGCATGGAGTTAACTGATTTGAAGTTAGCACTTTAGCAGTAGCACGCGAGCCGTCACTGGCTGTCAACCGTGAGGTTATAGGTCTTTTTTGAAATCATACGATTCCGTGTCTTGATATTTAAGCAGCTTAAGCGCTTTAAACCTCGGATCGGAATGAATTTATTATTGTAAATTGAATGAATTTACGATTTTTTGTATTTTTAATTACTCTTTAATGATTTATATGCGTTTATTTGCAGCACGAAGGAACAACATTACCACTTAAATCTTACAATACGTATATGTTTTTAAGTATTTGTCATTAGTATTAGAATATTTTATTGGAACAATCATCTGTACATTTGAAATTTAAATAGAGGGGAATATGCCATACTATGTATTTATTCTGATAGACAAATTTGTGCCAAGTATCGTTATCTGTTGATTTTTTCTACCACAGCGTTGTTTTATTCAAATGCTATTTATCCCGACTGTTTGTATCTAAATTAAACTCTCTGAATAATATTGTACGTAAAAAGTTAGCATTCACATTTAAATTATAACAAAAATTATTTTTGATTTTGGGTAGGTACACTTTATTGTTAAATTAAATGTTGTTGTCTGAAGCGCTAAAGCGCTGAATGCTGTATGCGCGCGCATATTTTGCCACGATGAAATTTTGCTAGGATAGGTTTTTATAACAGCTAATGGTTGTATAGAGGTCAATAATCTTTGATACTACTTCCATCTACTACACTACATGTAAATACTACGAACGCAATGTGACTTCAATTTTTAATTTGTTGGTTTTATAACGACATCTAGTGAAAACCTCAAGTAACATTATATCTTAACATTTCATAGATACTAAAAATTGAACAGAAAATGTACAGGCTACAATAAAGACTTATCATGTACAACGGCATACAAGAATATTTTATTGTAATACTTAGGTAATACTACACAGATGGTTATTTCTTCACTGTTACAATCAAACAAAGGTAGAGCGACTCTACTTATTACAAATAGTTTGTTCATAATAAAACAGATGGCGCTTTAAGAAAATAATTCAATATCTGGGATTCTCAAAAGATGAGTGTATGTATAAAAATAATTAAAAGTAATAAAATACTTAATTAGTTTTAGGTATAACAAAAACTATTTTAACGTTACAGTATTTATGGTTACAGTTTAGGTAAATAATCAAAATAATAAAGGTAGATAATTCAGTCAACTTTCAGCTTATTCATCATTCCTCTGCCCTTATCCCAATTTTACTTGGGGTCGGCGCAGCATGTATTCTTCTTCCATACTTTCCTATCGGACGACATCTCACAAGTAACACTCTTCGCAGCCATATCGTCTTACACACAATTAATTTATCAATCGATTAAAGATATATAGGTATTATTAAACATAAAATATAAATTTGATCGTCGTGAAGTTTAATTTTTGAACACAGATTTAGAGATTTGAACCCAAACTACTCCGAACACCAAACATACAGTAGAAAAAAGGCTGAATAAATTATGAATAACAAATTAAATAGTAAAATAATTGACATTATGTGCATACATATCCGGTTGTTTGCTTTTAAGGGACCGTGGTCCCTTTTTTGCTTGCAACTTTTTTTTTTGCATGCAAGGGGATATTGCGAACGGGAGGGGGTGGTGCTTTTAATGTATTGCATACAAAAACACTCTCTTCGCAAAAGTTAAAACCTTTTTTTGCATTAATTATTAAGTCATAGACTTGCGCAAAGTAACGCCTGATTCTACTTATTATCTTTCTATTAAGTTGTCAGTTTATCTATTCGTTAGCTTTACCAGATCATTGGTCTATCTGTGAGCTGTAGCGGTACATCTCTGAAATGTAGGCTGAGCAGACCGCGTATCTGAATACGCGGTTGCTATTCACACACAGTACTGCTTTATATTTGTTCTCCACCTGCCAACTGGTATAAACAAGCGTAGAGTTTACCATAAGGCAAGTGACTCTTTCATTACGTCACAATATCGTGTAAAAAAAGAAGACAGTAGGTAGTTATAGTAAGTATCTATACTAATATTATAAATGCGTTTGTAAGTTTGTGACGTTGTAGGGGGTAATCTCTGGACCTAATGAACCGATTTTAAAATATATTTATTGGTTGAATAGTCCATTTATCGGGGAGTGTTATAGGCTATATAATATCACGCTATGACTAATAGGAGTGGAGCAGTAATAAAATATGTTTAAAAAAGGAACGCTTAATAATATTTTTCGCCGCCCAACGTAATGGGCACGGGTCAGCTAGTATTCCAATAGATGAGATTAGTTACTAAATGGAACATACCTACCATGTAGAACTTTGTGTGTTTGAACGAAAATGTTTAAATTGGTCTGGGTGTAAAATATCTTTATTGGTTAGGTATATTAAATACCGTTGTCTATTACCCATAGTACAATTTTCCTTAGTTTCAGACTAGATGGCGTTGAGTGAATATGTGTTATGTAAGTGTAATTTATATTCGTAGCAAGCTTTGGTTTGAGTCAAAAAGTAGGAGGTCGGTGCTAACACTTTGTGGCAATGTCAATATGTACGTTCACTATGACCCCGGCCAACTGTCCTCATTGCTTATAAACAGGCCAGACATTTACAGACGAGTGAATCTGAATTATTATTTACGTACCTATCGTATTTTACAACGCTATGTTGAGAATAATATGGAATTTATTACAGTTTTTGGTTCCTTAGACGCGTATGGTCGTATTAATGTTTTTGTAAATCAATGTTTTTGTATTATCGTAACATCAAATTAATAGAACCTTCATGTATTGCTATGATAGCCGTTAGTCACCTACTGATAGTATCCGATTTTCTCTGTCGTAAATTTGAGAGGAAATCGGATACGTACTCATAGTATGCCATCCGATACTGATAGTGTCCAATCGGATATTGATATTATCCGATTTCCTCTCCATTCCTAGGAAATAAGTATAAAAACAAAGGAAGATCACGACTGATTTAGTAAACCCGTCGTTTCATATCACTTTATAATTACTCAAGTTATTAACAATCCTGGAGATAAAATAAAACCTGAAAACTTTAACGTAGTCGGTTTTCACGAAAACGGCGTTTAAATAAGATAGGGTGGTGTCGCCACAGTAAATTCTAGCAGTCCCTTTCCTACACATACGTTCACCCAACCTATCACGGATGCGATCCTGTATGATCTATCTGTATATATCTACTGAACTATCCATTAATGGACTATTAAAATTAATAGTCCATTAATAATATTGTTGTCCATTTTTACGACGAATGGGGAAATAGAATCCAAGAATCTAAGAACAGTGGTTTTTTGTAGAGCATGTTACTCTATCTCAAAGTAGGATAGTTGTTCCTGCAGTAGTAGGTACATTTCAGGGCTGATAAGCTACATAATATAATATATTTAACGATATATCGTGTAATGCGGTCCTCGAGGCACAATTACGTGAATATAATGAAAATAGTGAAGCATTTCAACATACTGCTGTACGGTTTATTGAACACATCCAATTACATTCATTTATTTACTTGAATGCGTAGGGTTTTCTGGTTATAGTTGCCTTTGTTATAGTAGGTAATATCAATATGAATATTATGAGATAATTATTATTAATAACATGAAGGTTAATATGAAATTATTGGGGTTTAATGTTTTTTGTGGACGAGGCCGAATCTGTTTGCCAGGATCGTGACAAGTGGCGTTCTGTCGTCTCTGCCTACCCCGGCCGGGATAAGGCGTGAATTTATGTATGTATGTTATTGGGGTTTAAGCAAACGTATGCTTTGCTCTAAATTTCGATTCAGAATTTTTTATGTTATGTGTATTGATACAGTTTTGTATTTTCTTTTTGTGAGGTTAAAGTTGTTTTTGTTATTTTTTGTTTTTAAACTTTAAAATTCCCAATATGATGACGCAACATAATCTTAGTAAGAATCGCTTTCTACAGTATAAGTAAAAGTTGCAATGGCCATCCGTCTTAAACTATTAACAAATTGCATTACAAATAATGTTTGGCGACCTCAATCTAAAAACGCATGGTTTGTAAACTACAGGATCCGGAAAAACTAATTCATTTTGTGCTAAAAATGTTAGGTTTCTAAAGTTTAAACCTAGAAATTTTTAACCCTAGAAATCTAAAACCGACGTCTTTGCTTCGCAAAAGCTAAGTCAATCCAAAAATATAATGCATTATATATGTCTGTAAAAAAAAATTAAAACATAAATTACCTAAATTAGAAAAAAACAGTTTTAATATATTCAAAATGGAACAGCGTTCACTAATTTACAGATTAATAACACCTTCATGATGAAACTGACAAAACATTAATAATTCATATTAAATTAAACCCTGCGTCAATTTATAGTGAAGACCAATACTTACGTTAGTTCAATTATATGGGGAAATTAACCAATCATTGTCTCTATGAATTTATAATACGTTCAAAAGAATGGGTTGGTTGTCTTATACATCGTGATTTTAATATTCGGAAATATTAACATTATAATATTTTATATGTAGGTGTAGATAGTTAGATTTCTCTCATAAATACACGTTTATGTCTAGGACATGACAAAAATAATTCGGTTTCGGTAGAGCAACACAATTTTCGTTTAATCCACAAATGATTGTCCTAAGCTTGGATCTTTTTATATTTTTTGTATAAAACCGTACGTCAGCGTCACAGGGACTGATCCCTAGTGCGGGAGTTATCATTTTTAAAAAGCAAATTAGATTGAAGAAACCGTTTTGTAAGTTATACGAAAGTAGCTGTTTGTTTTGAACACAAAATTTCCTACTTTACAAGCATTTCATTAGTTCCCAAAACACAGCTGAAACTCTTTGTTGACCCTTTTATGTAGAAAGCAACGGTCTTTACTCATAGTCGTATTAATGATAACTTAGATTAGATAATGATAACTTAGAGATTTTACCATTCGCCAGGCGAGCAAATTTAGTTCAAGATAAAACTATGATCTAACAAATCTGGCAAACGGAAGCAATATTAGCTAAATCCTTTTCTTTAGTAAATGAAGCTCTAGATATGCAAATTATACTTTAAAAATGTAAATGTCCATTTACTTTAGTTGCTCACCGTAGCTACATACATTTGAAACAGTTTTTAATGTTAGAAACTTTTGGCAAGCGTACGCACGTTCACAAACATACGAGAAGCTTAATCAATAGAAACTAAAGTGCATAAAACTTAGTAGTACCATTCAATTAGTATAATGTAAACTTTGGCACTCCGTGTGGTGACGGAGTAAGAATACAATATGTCACCTCCCAATCTCATCCCATGGGTGTCGTAAAAACCGACTAAGGGACTTTCCGTGAATATTATCTTTACGAAATAAAATGAAGGAGAACTTGAAATTAAACCCTATACCAATCCGTCTGGCCAGCGTGGTATTAGTACGCCAAGTATCCCTCCGTCACGGGAGGAGGCCCATCCCTGCAGTGGGACATTAATGGGCTGTAATGAAAACTTTGCCAAAGTCACGAAAGGACTTAAATTTATTAATAAAACAAATTCAATAGGTCTCTTTACTTACACAGTAATGTAGGGAATCTTAATGAGAAGTTCTATCCAAATAACTGGCACTATAGTTTATATTATATTGACGAGGATATGTGTCTATACTAGTTTTCTGATGACATCTATTAATTTATGTCCATAACATGGCCTTTTGTCTCCTATACGCAGAAGATTTAAAACTTACCCAAAACAAAAGTAAGTACAAAGTATTCGTAAAGCAAATTCTAGAGCTACATTTTTCCATAAAAAAGGCAACGATATACTTAAGTATGTCTCAAAAGCTGAAAATTACTAGTTATATGAAATTTTAATGTCTAGAGCCGGCATGCCTCTTATGTCACCCTCGACATCTCGTGAGGAAAAGCAATGTACATTACCATATTTACGAGGCGATATTACATATCTCCCTATCTGTTTTACTGAACATATTGCATTTAAACGTACCTATAGTTATTTTTAACTTCAGCTGACACGTAATAGTAAATCTTAAATTAATACTCTTCGACCACATTCGAAATACGTATAGAGCTGGTATTTTAAATTCAAAATTAAGAAAAGATTATTCCTTCTTATGCTATCCTAGATAGGTAATTACATGCACTAGTACCTTCTGGATCCTGCCTAAATTCGTTCTAGTTCCATAGGCAGCTATTTTGTAAATCTTTAAAACCTCCAGACATTCATCAAAATGATTTAGGTACAAGCATTCACCTAAGAATCTAGCCTCTAAATAATAAGTCCTTGAATAAGAACATATTGATACCCATATTAATACCAATTTCATGTGTACAATATAATATCAAATAAATGATTGATACGCGCTTGTTTTTATATTCTATTTGTTTGTGACGTAAACAAACATTGTTTGATCGCAAAGAAGCCAAGCGAATATAAAACTTTCTCGTCAACGTTCATACGGTTCCGTATGAGTTTATACAACTGTATTATGTCTCCTGTATTTGGAGAATTCTCGACGCTTTTCATCTCGACATCTTCAAGCTAAGCTCATGAGATGAAATGACAATCTTACAAAGTAGTAGGATGATTTCTTAACTTTGTGCTTCTTTTACAAGTATGTCATTTAATTTTAAGTAGTCCTTCTGTGGTCTCACTTTATGTACCAATTTAATGAAAGTGTCTAATAAAATATTTTATGTCGTAGACACTTATTTCTGTTATTTTTCTTTTGTGAATTTTATTCCTAAATCTTGCGTGACCACTTTAGTCATACAACTTTAAGTAAATATTTGCTACAGTTAACTATAGCGTATTGTACGATACTGTATTTGCGTTTGATATCATTCAATCGCTGCTATATTTTCATGCTTTGCACATTTGCTTCATCCTGTATTATTGTAATCAGAATTATATTTAAAGGAGTGGCACGAAACGTAAGTGACATAGGCTCACTACCAATAGGCACGAAACCAAAGTAAAAGTCGTCATGTCTCAAAACCGTCCTAGGCGTTATTTTGCTTTGCATTACAACCTCCTTAGATTTTTAGGCCTTGGTTGGTGGCATCATCCTGATGAAGGAAAAACCGACAATTTTCCTGGATGGTACATTTACTATTCTATAGTCACTGAAATTGTTTGGGTCGCCGGATTTGTCGGTTTAGAAACTATTGATCCCTTTGTCGGCAAAAAAGATGCGGACCGTTTCATGTTCAGTCTGTCTTTTGTCATCACTCATAATCTTACTCTAATAAAATTATATATATTTTTCTTCAAGAATAAAGAAATTCAAGATATTGTGCGAACACTAGAAATAGACTTGTATGACTATTATCAAAATGATTCTAAAAATCGCTCTACAATTAGAATGTCAAGAATTATGACTGCCTCTTTTTTATTCTTTGGTTGGGTTACGATAGGCAATGGTAACGTCTATGGGACAATTCAAGATCTACGTTGGAATGCTCTTGTAGCTAATTTAAATGATACTGATATTCGTCCAGTGCGTACATTACCACAACCAATCTACATACCTTGGAATTACCAAGAAGACAAGTCGTACATCCCCACTTTTGTTCTAGAAACAATAGGGTTACTATGGACTGGGCATATAGTCATGACTATTGATACATTCATTGCCTCTGTCATCTTACACATGGGTTCTCAATTTGCAATTTTACGAGAAGCTATTATAACTGCCTATGATCGGACAATGTCAAGCCTACGTGAAGGAATAGACCATAACAGTGGCCAAGAAGTTGGGGAGTTGGACAAATTAAGTTCTGAAGAAAACAATGAACGCGTCGTATTTACCTATTTCACTAAAGAACAAATCGAAACAGCGTTAGAGGCAACACTATTGAACTGTTTTCAACAGCATCAGGTTCTGATCAAGTAAGTTGTTATATTTTTATACATTATTCGTAATTAATCTTTGTATAATATAGGACTAGCATTCGCGCTTGGGGTTCCATTTTGTGTTGCACGCACAACAAGATTTTTTTTGTATATTGTGGGACTGGAACCCTCTAGTCTAATTCTTCAATGGAACCGGGTTCCAGTCCAACGCATTAAAAATGTAATTCATGCTATGTAACCAATAAACGAAGTTTATATCTTAAAATCTAACATTGTCTTTGTTAAAATGTCGCGTAAATAAAGTTATGATATAATTATTTACATATCTGAATTAATTAGGCACTAAGGCACCAGATTGTATTTCATCGGACAAAAATGTCCCTTGACAATCATAAAGAATCTGATTACCTCAAAAACGCACGTGCCCGCTCGAATCAGCTCGTAAAATTTTGAACACAATGAACGCAATTAAAAGGTAATTTATTTCGAATTGGCTCATTTCATAAAAAAATATAGGCTTCGGGAATTTCAAACAAAAGCCCTCATTCGATGGAAAATGTTAATTATTGGAATAAATTGTGCTGCTTTCAGTTTCCCTATATCATTATATGAAAACTGTCACAATCTTTATAACTAAAATTACAAAACAACAATACACAAAATTGTTATTTATTTATACCTATTCCTATTTGTAATCTGTCTATTTTAGACATTATTTATAAACAAATAAATACATTATACTTTATAAGGTATATCGGTAAAGGTGATTTGGTATAATATCTTACCCCTTTGTATTTTCATAAAATATCTAAGAGAACGAATATCAGTTTAACATTATGTAAACTTATTCTGTATTCAGTCGGGTTCTGCTCTGACGTTTCAATCTGTTCAACTTTACAGTAGATTAAACGAGAACATTTATATTTATCGCAAGGCATAAAATTATGTTGCTGAAACACATTTTTATATAACAGTTACAAGGGGGAACTATCCAGACGCTTGGCTTCTGTACAACCATTACTGCAACGGTTCTGTTGCTGTAACTACTATAAACTTTTTGGCAACCTAACTACTTGGACCGGCCGAACCTTCTAAACTGCCATAAAGTGCAATGTGAATTAACTGGAAGGTTTGGAAGTACCCGAGCTGAGCCAAACTTGACTGTACTTGAGTAAGTGAGCCAAGAATAACAGTCAACGATTTAATCAAACTGTAGTTCTTATAAGGACCTTGAAATAGCATGTTTGCCTATTTTAATATAGCATGAGTAGAGCTATCATTCCCGTAGTTATAAGAAACGTGCCTGCTACAACAAATACAGATATTTGCGGGGTCAATAGGGGACAGGTTTGAAAAATGATAGGTATCCCGCTGCGTAAAAAATGTCAATTCACAGTCGATACGAAAGCAATAAGGGGACCAAGTTCTCGTGGATATGACGTACTGCAATATCTTAGGATTACAGCCCCAATATTGTCAGTTGGTTTGCCTTTTTTTCACAGTTAAATCGACATAATCTGTGTTTATGTTCACCTCTTTGAGTGAATATTAGTATATACTTTCCGCTATACTAACTCTATATTTTTAATAATTTTCTTTGCAGTTGCGTAGAGAAATTTTCCAGAACATATTCGTATGGCTTCATGACTCAGCTACTCTCTAGCATGGCAGCCATTTGCGTCGTTATGGTACAAGTTTCGGTAAGATTTATAGATCCTTACAACTTTTATTATTCCCTTTAATAACAATACATTTATGATTGTATAAAATAATCTGACATGTTTTAAATAACCTAAAGAGCTTTAAAGTTTTCACTACAAAAGACAATAAGAACATAAGAAAGAACTGGAGTAATCCGAAACTTACGTGGAACGTGAGTGGCGAACACTGCAAATGACAGTTTGATGGTTTTACTTTGGAAGCGTGCCAGAGATACAAGCCTCCTTTGACTCTGCAAATAATACTCCTCCTTCATTACACGTGTACTTAAAATAAATCACTCATTCGAGATTTTCTTACAGCAAGATGCATCAAGTCTTAAATCAGTAAGATTAATAACATCTTTAGCTTTCTTCGTCGCTATGATAATTCAACTTGCCATGCAATGTTTTACTGGAAACGAACTTACTCTACAAGTAAGTCTTGTAACATTTTATACTTAATCTTACTTTGAAAATTTATGGTCAGTCCTTGTAGGAGTCCCTACTACTTAGAAAATAAGGCTTTGAGGTAACTACTTGTTAATATGTGGTTCGACGAAAAGGTTACCTCTAGGTACTACCTTCAAATGTAGTTTAAACTAAAATATCGGCAATACACAAATAGATTTATAAACAATACTTAATACAACAGCTGGAAATGTGAGTAATTGACTAGCTTATTTGATCTGATCTGATACCTACTTAGGCATGAGTGAACTAAAGAAGTTCTTAACAAGGTCATATCAATATACCACGCAAAAGTTTGTAATTAAACCAAGCTATTTTTATCTAAATGAGTAAGTACCTATAAGATATGAGGTACCTATCTAAAATGAAATGGACAGTTTTTATAGTTTCTTCAAACATACAAATTCATTTTATACATTTTAATCTAGTAGGATCACAAACTACAGAGAAACATACAAAACTAATTAAAACTAACGAGTGTTAAAAAAGGTTGTATATTTTTTGGAATATGTTAAAAATATTTCGTCTCTATTTAAATTGTACGCCAGATTATTTCAAAGTAATTTATGAGTTCGCTAAAAACACGACAGAAATGGGTTTTTTAAAACTTTACCGTTCGCGGCTCGCGTGTATTATGTCCAACAGCACTTTCAGTATATCGTATTTTCCTAAAATACCCATTTTTCCAATTAACAAAAGTATCAAACAAAATAAATGATAAAATATGGTAATGACATAACTTATGGTTTGTTCTCTGAGGTAATAACACGAAGCACTTTATTGATTTGTGTAGCCTCACTGGCTTGAAAGCAGTAAGGAGAAGATCGGCGACGTTTAATTTAAACAATTGGATCGTCATCAAAATGACAAAACTATTTATTTATTTATTTATTTGTTTGTCTATTACACACGACAAATTACAATTATAACAATACACAACAAAAGATACAGAGATAGGATCTAGATTGTAACTCAATAATGTATGTAACTAGCAAAACAATTGAGTACCTAATATTCTACCCCTGTCTCATTGTAGTTATTAACCTCTTCCAGTTATCCAGGAGATTTTGACGGACTAGTTTAGGGTTATTCGTGTAGGATTTGTTTTGCGTATCGTCATTCTTTTACAACCCCATTAAGTAAGTATGCTTGTCAAACCTTACTATTACTTACTTACCATACAAATACTTGTAAGAAATATTAAAAATACTGATACCATTTTAAACACTGCTAGGCAGAGCGTATTTCAGATGCGATAATGAAGTGCAAGTGGGAAAAAATGCCAGTTCGTCAACGTAAGCAACTTCTGATGATGATGATGCGTGCACAAAAACCTCTCCGGCTATCAGCAGCTGGGTTCACGAACATGGACAATGCTTGTTTTCTTTCTGTAAGTTTCTACTATATTTTGAAAATGGAATATAGCACACTTAGTTTACAAAATGCATGCAGTCCATTAATTTTCAATTGCAAGTAGGAGGTTTACTTAGCCTACCTAATACTTCTTTGGCCAGACGTATTTTATGTTATTGCAAGACAAATCCCATTCGTGGGCTCATGCTTTGCAATTCATTTTTAACCATATAATATAAGGTAACATGTTTAGAAGATTTCACTACATAGAGAGATTTTTTCAGTCTAGTCCACTATTCCAAATTAGATGGTCTTGGCCTTTTTAACAAAAATTTCAAGCAAATTATTAATGTTTTTTAATTATTTACAACTATGCTATATGTTTTAAACTCTTTGACATTACAGCCCTGATGTTTACATATTTTCAGTCAGCCATTTTCCTTACATAATCATCTTCAATCTCTATATGTATAACGTCATTGTTTTATTGACAACTAAATCACTATTTATATTTGTTTAATTTAAACTTATATACTGACACATACAGCAATCTAATTATAAAATCGTCGCGTCGTACACGATCAACGAAAAAGTTTATTTACAAAACACTCAAGCTAAATTCCGTAACGGCTAAATTCTGAAGTGGCTATCATCTTCAGACTCGTAGCAATTTATAAGCGTACTCTCATAAGCACGTCTGTAAGTGTAATTCTCTTTTCAAATATATCACACAACTTACATTATACCTTTATTACCACTATACCTTTCCTCACCCTAATATGCAATTTTGTTTTCGTTAAATTTTATCACCTACTGTGTGTGTGTCTGTATTTTTTAAATAAAAACAAATTTCTTTTCTATTTTTGAAGGAGTTTTTCCTTTTCTATGCTAAAAGAAGGTTGGTTGGTTGACATGCATGTTTTTTTTAGATGTTTACTTGTTGCGACTCTATCGTTTTCAAAAGTAATATGTACTTACTCTGTTATTACTTTTTTGTTATTAGAGTTTTTACCTGCAAATAGTACTTACGATTGCTGTACTTAACCCATTCTTACTAAATTAAAAGAAGAAAAAATCTATTAAATATCACAAAACAGTTTTGATTTCATTTAAAAAGAAATTAATCATTGTAATAAAATAGCACTATTTTAATAAAACCTAGTATCATTTTAAAAGCGAGATAAGTACTCGCAGATTCAAAACTTGGAACTAACAGAAGTAAATCAAACTTTGTAAAATATCTGAATGTTGAAGTATTTGAACTTTATTATTCAGTGGGAAACTGTGAAAGCTTTGTCCGTGATAACATCCACTTAAAATAATTACTATACTAATGTAGCCTAAAGAGTAGTTTGAGAACCTGAAGTCTATTATTACGGGTGGTGGTGTCAACTTTAGGATAACCTTCTTGCGGTATCAGCTTCTTCACCCATTATCAATACTTTGTTGTGAACAAGTAAACTTGGTGTCAGCTTTAATACAAATAATGTTTTATTGAAATTGCACATCCATTTATGCATCAACATCATCATAACAGCCCATTGATGTCCCACTGCTGGGACGGGCCTCCTCCCGTGACGGAGCCCAGGGATACTATTAAATTACTATTTTATTATTGTTACCATTTATCCATAATCATAAATATTTGCATAGGTATGTTTAAAAAAAATACCATAGGTACATATTATTTATCTGTAATTCAGTTCACCATTGTACAAGCCCTGCTTAGTTTGGAACTAGATGCTGATGGTGTTGTGAGCTGTATGTGTGAAGAATATTATTTAACCTGCATAGAGTACAGTGTTTATTGTCAGGTCTTTATAAGCTTTTCATTGTTTCAGATAATGAAAGCAGCATATTCTTACTACGCCGTCCTTAGTCAGAAGCAAAAGGAATCCGTATAACTCTACTAAAACAAAAACGTTATATATTTCTTATAATTTAATTGTATTTTGTTACCTCCACTGAACATGTCAACTTTGTCGCATAAAACTACAATCTAAACTATCACAGTTTCTTCGTACGTATAAAAATTATAAAAGTAATAAATTAATTAGACGTATCTATTTACTTATTATATAAGTTATTTAACTACATGATTATATGAACAACTTTAACCTTCAAATATATAATTATGAACACCAAATATTTTTTTAAATATCCATTAAAGTATTTTGTGAACCACTTTATTTAAAACATGACTTAATCAGAAATAATTTTAAATATTGTTTAGTACTTAACACAAGATCAATCACAAAAAGACAGGAAAACCAATACATAACTATGATCTAGATTAAGAAATAATTCTTGATATATTATGTACTGTTAAGTTTCCAGACCACTTCATGTTTACTTTACGTTGCTTCTTAGTTTTATTTGGCAAACAGTTTTGCTTTATTAAGTTTCGCCTTATACAGAATTTTCACCAATGCGAGTCATTTACCTAAAAGAGTAGCAAGTTATACAGCTGCTTCTCCTTGATCTAACCAAAAGGTACAAGAAAAAGGAGCTGATTTGCTGGGTAAAATTGGACTCTTATATAAAAGGTTTTTTATATTACGGAAAGACACAGTGGATTGAAATTAGAATCAAAACACATCTCAAGCTCACAAAGATAAAGTTGTTCACATATTATTTGAACTATCTCTATACGAATTTCATGTAGTATATTCATGTTGAGCTAGATTTCAAGCAGTGGTGGTTTCGGCGTCACAGACCGCGGTCTTTCTGCTTTGATCGCCAAAACTGTCATTTCTTCTGACCTGTAATCAAAAATCAACATTATAAAGAAAATAATATAATGGTCAACATACTTTTTATCCAAGGGAGGGAAAGAGTTAGCTAAGAATCAGCTGATTCTTAGTTTGGTCTAGTTTTGACCAGAGCCTGGTAATTAAAGACTCACGAAAATGAGCTTGAAACTATATGCCCTAAGTTCATACTTGTTTCAGTTGCGCTTTCTTGCGCTTTAAAGTAATACATAGTTTGAAATTTTATTTTCGAGGGAACTGCGCTACACTTCTCTTGCTCTGCTCTAAATTAGTATCTAACTTGGCAGGTAACTATTATTATTGCAAGGAAAGGTAAACTCGAAACAAAACCAGTCCAAACTATCTGTTTGGACTAGTGAAGACTTGGTCCAACTAAGAAGGCTTTAAGCGCTGAGACTGAGTCTTTGCATCTTATAGATTGTTACAAAGATGCAATTAAAAAAAAACAAAAAGTAAACAAGAGCCCGAAATGTGTTGCAAACACGACTACAATACAAACTACACAAAAGCGGCATACAAGAGACTGTCAAGAAATATACAGAATAAATAAAACATACTCGTATTTACAGAAAATAACAATTTGCAGGAATTTATTCACATCTGCACCGAACGTTAAAGTTAGGACGGCAATAATCGTAAAATATTAAATACACGTAATACTTGGCAATAGTACTATTTGTGCTACGTGTTTATTTTATACCACAATGTCATTGCATGTCTACTTTGAACATATTGAGCATTAAATTTATTTGATCATTTAATTTTTAACTGTTTTAGGGGAACTGGTTAATGCAGAGGGATACAAGCAGGCGCAATAAAAGCTAGTGAACTTGTGTTTTAATCCTATCCTACTAATATTATAAACGCGAAAGTTTGTGAGGATGTATGGATAGATGGATGTTTGTTACTCTTTCACGCAAAAACTACTTAACGGATTTTGATGAAATTTTGAATGTAGGTAGTGTAGGGTCTAGAATAACATTTAGACTACCTATACCACGCGGGCATCAGCCAGTGTTTTATATACGGACACATTGCGTTTTACAAATATTGTGCACAGTGTTAGGTCTACAGTATAATCATCAGCACACAAACATGATTAGGTCATATAAAAGTATATTGCAATAAATGTACTTATTACTTTAGAAAGCACTTAAATTCTTAACAATCTTTTACCCAATTATTTTTCAACTGTACCTAACAACTTCAAATAATTCCCGTGAAAATGAGCTTGCTGCAAAAATTTAAGAAGTGCAGTTCTGAAACCAATAAACTGACCTGTCTTCTTCAGTATGTGCCGCGTTGTAAAACACGTCGGGTAAAGGAGAGTCGTGTTGACTCAGCAATGAACTGCCGGCTCTCGGTGAATGAGGGCCATGCGTGGCGTAAGGGGAGAATGGTACAGCTGCTCGAAGCGCGGCTAGGACTAGTAGCATACCACCTAGGATAAAAAGTTATATAGAAATGCATTTTAGCTTCAAATGCCGTTTATCTGCCTTAATTTTAGCGTAAGGTTCCCATTATATTACACTAGGACTAATCATCAAGTTATGATACCCTCAAGAATTACTAAGTAAATACCTGTATGCATTATTTTAACTACCATTTTTCAAAGTGCAAGTGGGGTGGAAGCGTGATTAAATAATTGTTTTTGTTTCGTATATCTTACTTTAAGGACCACATAAAAGGATCCGGAAAACTTTGGATAGCTGAGAATCATTTTCCTAGTAATTAATCTTTGATATACAGTTCCCGGCCGTTTATAATTACACATCGACCTGTGGAAAGAGACAATCGGTCAATTTCGGCTTCGTAGAGCGTCCTCTCTCTGTCGCACACTATCAAATCAAGATTTGATTTAAGGGTACGCATGCCAGTCGCAACTCCATACAAGATGAGATGACTCCATGAGATGATGCTCTACGAAGCCGAAATTGGCCGATTGTCTCTTTACAAAAGTCGATGTGTAATATTTACGGCCGGGTACTGTACTATCTCATGACCAAAAACTTAGGCCAACAAGGCCAGGGAGCCATATTATATATGTATAAGAAATCAGCGTTGTGTTTACCTGATATAGTAGCTAGTAGTGTAAGATTAGCAAATAGCAGCGCAGTTGCTGCACAAGCGTAGAACGGCGCACGTGCTCTTCCACACGACCACCGCAAGTAATCCCAGCAACGAAGAGACAATGTATACTCGCCACGACGACACAGCAGGTCGACAAACAGCGCTATCACCCACATCGTCTCCAAGATAAGGACGAAGGCTGCTCCCGCTCTGAATCAACCAAAAAAGTTTCATTCATTTTCAAATAAGTACATATATTGAAACCTAAAACCCAACTATGGCAGTAAAAGAAGAAGACTGATTGAGCACAAGGTAATAATAAGGCTCCTCCAAACATTAACCTCTTAAAACCTTGCGCGGTCTTGTATCCCCTTGGAGGAGGATATGATGATGAAGGTAATAATACTCGCAATAAGTAAATCTAGCTCCAGGTTTTATAATAAAGTATTTTTACTATTACTATTACATGTAGTATCTACAGTGAAGACAACCATCAGGCAAGTGAAAAATACATTTAACTTATCTTTTTAACGTCTTTTCACAAAGTTATTGGCAGAGATATTATGCTCACGTAACAACAATGTTAGGTAAAATGTATCTGCTATTCACCTGCTACGTTTTCTTACTTTGTGCCACGGAAAATTTTCTAACGAAAACGCCAATACGAAATCATACATTTTTCACATACTCTGGTTTATGTTCAATATCACTTAACAGGAAAACATAAGCTTGATAGGCCCTGTGGGTGGTTAAGGTTGCCAATACCAATATCATAATGCCATTACGATTTATAGCGTATTTATAGAAGAAAGTAAACGTAGCTCTGTAATAAAATCATCGTAGTAAACAAGTTTTATATACCAAAATACGCCTACTACTGGACATAGGCCTTCTTAGACTGTTTTACGCGTGCGCGCGACCCCATAGTGCTGAAAGGTTTTCGATGACGACCGCGGACTGTAATCATTTAGTTTGCTCGCAAGGACAAGTTCGTGCGCGGTGGAAATGTATGTATGGAAAAAAACTCTTTTTGAAATCTTACAGAAACAGATAAAAACTCAAGATATCATTATAAAGACTGAACAAAAGCAGAAAACCAATTCACTCTAAAACGTAACGCTGCAGAAACATATTGAGAAACTTGGAATTCTAACATCGTATTGGTCGGACAAATTGGAATTTTCCTTGTGTTGCTATTGAGCTTATTAAAAACCCGAAGCAGAGATTACTAAATAGCCCGTAGTTAGAAATGGTTGAAGACTTCTGCAAGACGAGATAATAAACTTGTTTATTTTTAATACATGGGGCTGAATGTACACTCCGGTGATGTAAGAATATTTAAATCTTGAAGAAGCAATAGGGATCTTGTCTAGATAAAATTATAACATTTTGCTCTAAATCTAAATACTTACTTAAATAATATGTATAAAATATTTATCGTATCCGTCTTAAAGTCGTGCATTTGAAAATTGTTTCCTATTATAAACTGAAAAGCTGAGAAAGATCTTTGCAGATAGCGTCACGTTGATAGTTTCATTTGTTTTATTTACTGAACTGACTAGATAAGGTATCAGACTCGTACTAGAAGGGATTTAAATCATTTTGATATAAAGAACATTAATCCAATGTTCTTTTTATCAAAATGGATATTTTTCAACAGAAAGGAGGTTTAAGGTTATAAGTAAGAATGAGTAACTTTCATATCATATTGCAGAGACTATATCCTTCAGTGACGGGGGAAACTGAGCCTACTAACAGTATGCTAGCCAGACAGATTGATTTAAAGTTTTAGTGAATGTTTCCTTTTTAGTTTCGTAGAGATAGTAGGTATAGGTTAGTCGGTTTTTACAACAATTTTACCACATGGAGTGAACGACTTCAAGCTAAACCTATCGAATGAAACAAATTGAGTACAGTAATTAATTATACTTACAATATACCGGGTGCAATTTCATAGCCTAACACCAACAGTTCTGTTCCCGCACCGCTCATCACTGCAACAATATTAAAAAGTTTAGATTCGTATTGTTAGCTTTTATTTGGGAGTAAACTCTCCATAGTGTATACTAGTAATAGTTGACATAGCTAATAGGATTGACGTGGAAATGGACGGAGCAGATAAATTTTAAAACCAATAGTGGAGTAGAGTTTCCTTTGAGCCAATGAAATCCTTACGTAAAGCCCCATGGTAACATGTCTTGCCGGACAAATTTAATTAACTATTTGGATGCCTACCAAAAATGGAAAGAAATAATTATTATCCACGTCAAAGAAACTTTCCTCTTTCTAGCAGTCCAGTTACATCCGGCAATGTGTAAGTATATCTCCATTGATTGTAATTATGTATTAATAAGCCTCTTTCAGTCCACTGCTGGACATAAACCTTTCGCAACACATTCCACAGAACACGTTCGGATGAACGTGCCTTCCTGCCTTTGTATTATAGATATAGATTTATAACAAAAAATGGTTCCCTCTTACAAATACAACATCACGGAAATTGAAACCCCTCCGTGTCTTCTTATGGCACGAGATATGAATAACACCCGTGCTAAAACAAATAATAAGTACATATTGTACTTACGAAAATTATACAATACACGCGAATGTTTTTTTTTTAATTATCTTGAGGAAGTGTTTCGGGGTTTGAACAATTCAATTATATGATAGCAAGATATTTCACTCATCGTCTCCCACTGGGACGTTGAAGAGTTAATGAATGAATATTCTCAGTGGGAACTTAATTCATAATTGTGGTTGTAATTGGTTTTCGTTTTATTTTCATGAAGACAACATCGAGCTCTGTGTAGGGACTTTTACAGACATGAAAATTATTACATTGAAAACCAGGCTGAAGACAATGATTTGTGGCTAACACAAATAATTGTCTTATCTGGAGTTGTAATCCACGACTTCGCATATGGTATATCGACATACCTACACGATACCGCCGAGGCAGTTGTCAATTTTTTCACCCATTAAACAGCCATGGCGTAAATAATGACATACCTAACTAAACTAAAGAAGAACTGTTGTTACCGTGTGTCAGTCACTTGTCTTTGGGTCATGAGACTTGTAACATTATTGAAAAATGTGGGTCAATCACAAAGTCCCTTCTCCAAAACGAGATACGATTAGGTAACATCAAAATGGAAATGAAGGATGCCTTTCAATCAATTGAATAACGTCGAACATTTTTAAGAAATCGTTCTTGTCCGTATATTGAAAGAATGAGTTTTTATCTTTTATTAAAATGTAATTTTGATGGGAAAAGGTGAATGAATCTACTTAGTTGCGTTCTTCTTTTATCACTAAATGTAACGGGAGACTAGTATCTGAATAAGAAGAGGTGGGAAAATTCTATATTTCTAGTCCATCGCCACTCTGACAAAGTTGCATAAAAGAGGTAAGTCTCCTTTATCAAAGAAAATTGAAACTCAAACTCAATATTGCTTAAAGCATAATAGAGAATAAACCTTTGCATAGGTGCACAGCTTTGTCTGTCGGCACTTTGTTGGTAAAGTCAACAAATCCTAGCTATGCAAATTTGGAAAACCCATAAATAATTTATTACATCATAGATGGTAACAGTTAAAGTAAAATGTGCTTATGAAAACTTTTATGTTATATTTCATGATGCACTTAAACGAGGTACCTTAGTTTTATTATGAAGCTTATTCGACGAAATTCCAGACTTTGTATTACATTTTTGTTACTAAAAAGGTTTCTTGTCAGCACTTAAATTGCTCTCTGCAAGGACTCTTTCATTGAGGAAGTAAAATTATAGCTAATACCACGCTGGCGTATCGGTAAACATTTCGGCTCGAGTTTTCCTTCTATGGGTGTCCGGCGAATCTCCCTCTATGGTTCGCACTTGAGAAGTGGTTTCCGGTTGTAAACCTTTTCCCAGCAATTGTATAATCAACATCATAGGTTTGCAGACAAGTTGGATACGTTCTTTGACCCTTAGCCAGAGTTTGTCAATTCGGAAAAAAGTTTGGAATACTTAGAAACCTGTCAAAACTTAATCGTAAATGTTTGACATGGTACGACGTTTGTGCTAAAGGGACGCGCGATTGATACTGTTTTATTTTTTAGAAATTACAAGATTTATCACAGCAGTTGGCAACGGTAAGTAACACGATAGTTTTATTTAAGTCAGACTGCCGAAATGACTTATCCTTGTCTGATGGTAAACAATAAGTGCAGTTCAATGATTGCCCTGCCTTTTTTTTTTTGGCACTGCAAACATCTTTATTTATATGTTTCTGTGGCAAACATACTATCGTAACACTCCCCTCCCATAAAAGTTATTAATCTATATTGTTTATCATTATCTGGTAAATAAAAATCACTTAATCTTGTCATCTAACCGTAAATATAAATGGTTGGGCATTTAAATACACTGTAACTATGCGCTCGTCAAGAAGATGACTTTGCCGAAACAACGCAATGAGCTGTGAACGGAATTCGTAACTTTGTTTAGTACTTTATCCGGAATGCGCAAAGATTAAAACATTAATTATGTACTTGTACCTACTTTCAGATGACCGACTGTTTATTTGCTACATGAGATTGTATCTTTTATTCATACATGCAGATATGTTATTTTAGTATATTAATATTACAGCCATAGTTTTTCAGTTCTTAACTGCAAAGCTAAATAGTTAAAAACAACCCTATACTTATTTTTCTAGTTTTCACTGGGTCTGAGTGTTTCTATGTATAATAATTAGGTACCTATGTTTTTACAAAAAAAAAGTATTTAAGTATGTCCGTTCTCTAGTACCCATAGTAGGTACAAGCTCTGCTTAGTTTGGGACTAGATGACATTGTGTCAATGTTTGAGGATTATTTATTTATTTATAATAATTAACTTTCGCCTCTGCATGTGAAACTTAATATTATGTACAATATTGACGATAAAGTACCGTATGACTTAATTTCAAAACTGAGAACTTCTTCGCGCTTTTAATTTGTTCCATTGTTTTTAAGGACTCAAAGTGAACAATATAGTATTGACACACAATAAACAGACATCTGCATAGTTAACTTGTTTTGAATCACCTTTATTTGAATGGATCTGAATTACAATCAAACTGAATGACAATGTTTACTACGGCATATTTATAGCTTAGCTAATCAATCACTGTTATTCAATTTAAACTGAATGATTTAATAAACCCTCAGGAACCTCGAAGTATCTTCACACTTTATTGTCATCTATTCAGGTAACCAACCTTTTCAATATGGCGGAACGTAATTAATCGTTGAAGATTAACTAATTAATAGGAGCTCATATTGTAGTCCGACCGGTTACTTTTCACTCGTCCATAAATAGTTTTTTTCACAGTACGAGTACAGTCAGAGTCAAAAATATGTAAATACCACAAAGTCTCATAAAACGTCACCATTAACAAGAACATAAACATGCATTCAAATAAGTGTTCATATTATGTACACATTGTATTGTTAATAAATATGTATTCATCAAAAGAAGCATGAACATGTACACTACCAGCGATGTTGCCAACTCGTCCAGTGTACGGGAGCCGCGCATGACTGAACGGCAACGTCGCCCGCTGCGTCGCTCATCTGCGGTCTCGAGTTTTAGTGTAGTTGTAGTGAGTGATTATGAAAGTATACAAATGTCAATGCCAATTTTAAAGCGCAATACTAGATTGACAATTTGATCAAAACTGTCGTCAACACGATAGCTTTGCTTGTATAGAGCTTGGCTGAAAAGAAAACAGCTCTGGTTCGATCCTGAGGAAGGGATTACTTTTGTGTTTTTTATTTTTTCTTATTTTGTTTTCTACTATATATATTCAATACGAGCTGTAACCCGCGACTTCGTTTACGAAAAAAAATTATAGTCGTCAATTAAATGGCTTTTTTTATATTTGATTAAACTTAGACTGGACTATATTATTATCTATAGATAAACTGCATGCAGTATTTTTGAATTACTTAATAAAATAAACACAAACACATTGAACAATAATTAAATATTTTGTGTGTTTTAATATTTTTTTCTTATTAGCAATTGGTAGTGTACATGTTTATGCTATCATCATCATCATTGTATACATATTTATTTGCTCAAGAACGTACCCATGATTATTAGCAGTTGGCGGTGTACATGTTTATGCTATCATCATCATCATTGTATACATATTTATTTGCTCAAGAACGTACCCATGATTATTAGTAGTTGGCGGTGTACATGTTTATGCTTCTTTTGCTGAATACATATTATTTTACCTATTGAATACATATTTATTAACAATACAATGTGTACATAATATGAACACTTATTTCAATACATGTTTATGTTCTTGTTAATGGTGACGTTTTATGAGACTTTGTGGTATTTACATATTTTTGCCTCTGACTGTACTTGTAAGTGTTTAATCTTTTTTGCTAGAATCTTAGTCGTTGTGAAGCTGATATCTATGGTGTGGAGTAAGGAGGTAATTGGTTCTATTATATTTTGTCGTTTGACGGTTAACGTTTATTAGAAAGAACCCAAACAAATTCTGTTTTCTGGATTTATGGAACTTAAACTGATTAACCTGATCGACCAAATTGTTTACTTTAACCTGAGCGCAGAACGCATTCGACTCTGCAAGATCATAAACAATTAATGTAATATTTATTATATACTGTCGCACAAAGATTCCTATGTTATTTACCTACTTGTATAAGATTTCAACATACGATCCCATATGACCGTATCTTATTATATTTTGAACAAAGACCCCCTGTACCTATCTCTACCATGAAGAATAAGCAAGCCTGTGTATATGATTTCATTCTATACTTATTACTCGTTTTACTTATTACAACATTACCTTCAAATGTAATGTTGTGAAGAAGCATTAGAGCCAGGCCGACAAAGAGACGGAATGAAGTCGTTTCATGACTACAGTTCATTGCCTTCATTCCCGAACAGTAGTCACGCTGTTCATCAAGTCAGATATAACTACAGTCATATTCATCATCATCATACCAGGCCATTAATGTCCCACTGCAGGGACGGACTTCCTCCCGTAATGGAGGGATACTTGGCCTACTAATACCACGCTGGCCAAGACGGAGGTATAGGGTTTAATTTCAAGTTTTCCTTCTTTTTATTTGGTAAAAATAATATTTACGGATAGTCCCTTAGTCGGTTTTTACGACACCCATGGGATGAGATATTGTGGTGACATAGTCCATCACCACACGGAGAATTTCACCCTTCACCCAATTTTATTTGGGGTTGGCGCAGCATGTCTTCTTCTTTCATACTTTCCTATCGGACGTCATCTCACAAGTAACACTCTTTGCAGCCATATCCTCTTCCACACAATCATATTGTCGTGTCTTAATCAAGAAAATCATCTTAAAAACAATTGTCGAAGTTTTCTTTTAATTACGAAGTTAATTAACGATAGCGTAAAATCCAATCACTTTAAACAAGCAATAGATTTCACCATTTACACGTTTCTATTTTATCCTGAACGTAATAAATGGATAGGCATATCTGTTCTGAAGGGACAAGTCGGATAGCTACAGGTACATTGAAATCTATTCCCATAAATATCGTTCAGGGAAATATATGGCTTTTGGATTTGAGGAATAGTCGGGCATTTGGTGTTTTTACGAAACATACCTATGTATTTATTTATACGTAACTGTGTCCATTTGTAACTTTAGTTAGTTGGAAAGCTTTCCTATTAAAAATATATTAATATGTGTTGATGCATAAAAGTAATTATGATCTAGAGAAAATTTAAGGTAGGTACTCTAGATTTCATAGCTAAACATTTGCTTATACATTTTCATATTACTTTATGAAGACACTAATTATAGAACTTTAAGCTATGTTTGTTTTATATTACAAAGTCGGACAATCTTAGAAATTCAAAATCTTTTTCGCCATAATATATTTTGTAATGACGTTGTAAAGGTTAATTAAAATAATGTTCTTGTGTGTTGTTAAAAAGGAAAATTACAGTCACTCACGCAGACAATTACTCACTGAAACACAAAAACTGGAAGATCAAAGTAAAAGTAACATATTGAATTAAGCATTCTCGAACATTAAAGTTGAATGCGACAATTTACAATTACAACAGAAAAGCAGTCGGTCCCGTAATTTGATAAAATTTCCAATGTTTTAAAATTTTGTGCTAACTGAATAACAATGCTTTCGCACGATTGGAAACAAGAGTTATAGGTTTATTTGTTTGCTTGGAAAAGCATTCTCGATTGAACGACATAACGTTGCACTGTAAAAATACTAGTCGACAAGACTATGAATTTTTGTGTTATCCTAATACATGCACGTATCTTATTAAGGAAAAAGAAAGTTTAAAAAAATCAAGTTCCAAATTGTAGCTCATTAAAAACTCAAACCGGGAATTGTTGATATAAGTTCGTGAATGTGAATGTATTTTATAAACAGAAAAAGTAATACTGACTATGAATTTAACTCTGTAGAATCGATTTTTTAATTAGTTAATTATTATAAAACACAAGTTGAAACAATAGGAATCGGAACGACCCTCTGTCACAAAATTAGCTTTCCTTCATTATATTATTAGATTTTGTTTATTGTTTCTGAACAAATTGGTTCACCTGATTTAGCATATTAACATTGAACCAAAGGGACTATTAACTCAGTATTTTGACATAATACATTGTTACAAAAAGAAAAAATATTATATTAATCTCTTCTTTTCAAAGGCAAATGTAACCATTTTTAGTTATCTCACGTAATATCCTTATATCAATGTGATGGTTTGAGTTAAGCGAACGCATCACGTAGAGCCTGATTTTTTAGGAAAAATATTTATATTGGTACCTATTTATCAGTATAAAATGTAATATTATAACTATAATCTACTTAACTGTATCGTATTATTCTTTATTGTATTGTTAAAGTTCTTAAAACCGATCGTTTGCTGCCGGTATTTGCACATTACTTCCCATAACTACCACTTTACAAGGGACCTACACCTTTTTGAATGGATGTAAAAGATGTTATTTTACCCTCTTTTTTTCTAACCCTTTTTTTGATTTAAGTTCGTGAATGTGAATGTATTTTATAAACAGAAAAAGTAATACTGACTATGAATTTAACTCTGTAGAATCGATTTTTTAACTAGTTAATTATTATAAAACACAAGTTGAAACAATAGGAATCGGAACGACCCTCTGTCACAAAATTAGCTTTCCTTCATTATATTATTAGATTTTGTTTATTGTTTCTGAACAAATTGGTTCACCTGATTTAGCATATTAACATTGAACCAAAGGGACTATTAACTCAGTATTTTGACATAATACATTGTTACAAAAAGAAAAAATATTATATTAATCTCTTCTTTTCAAAGGCAAATGTAACCATTTTTAGTTATCTCACGTAATATCCTTATATCAATGTGATGGTTTGAGTTAAGCGAACGCATCACGTAGAGCCTGATTTTTTAGGAAAAATATTTATATTGGTACCTATTTATCAGTATAAAATGTAATATTATAACTATAATCTACTTAACTGTATCGTATTATTCTTTATTGTATTGTTAAAGTTCTTAAAACCGATCGTTTGCTGCCGGTATTTGCACATTACTTCCCATAACTACCACTTTACAAGGGACCTACACCTTTTTGAATGGATGTAAAAGATGTTATTTTACCCTCTTTTTTTCTAACCCTACGAGTAGATTCTTAAATTCTTGATAGAAATGTTTTGTATTAAATATGATTAATTTTGTTTATAAACCTACCTTATTTTTCTTTAATGTACTATTACTTGTACAAAAAAAAATGTCTATATACTATTCGATATGTTATTCACTACCCAAAGGTTGATGGGTAAAAAATTCCCTAGGTTTAATACCTAGGGAATTTTTCCCACTCTTTGAAATTTGTTTGTAAGAAATTTTATAAATAAAAGATCAATGACATCATTTATTCTTATGTTATCGCTACTCTCTGCTCCATACCTTTTTTGCAGCATAACATAAATGAATTAAAAACTATATGGAACCAGATGGAATAACAAAGAGACGATGGCCTGCAATAGTCTATGCGCAAAAAAGCAAATGTCTATGTTCTTGTTTATTTAAAGCACCGAGTTATTGAATGAAATACTCGTATTCTTGATGTGAACCCGTTAGTTATACTGGTATATTGTTGGTATATCTGTACGAAGAACATATCGTGTGATTATTCTTTTTTTATTTGATGGCTTTCAGAGATGTAGAGCTAAGTAAAATAGTTGTCACAATAACAGTAGCCTTTTGTTCGCAATTGAGCATATTATCACTAAAGCAAAATGCATGTCCCACAGAAGGAATTAGTCTTCTTGTATGATATACCAAGCTGAACAGAATTACCAGTAAATATCTCATAAATATCACCATATTGTAACAGACCCATAATTGTAAATTGTACTCCGATAGCAGTTGATGCCCTATTAGTAAGCTGATTTCAATTTGATTGCGATGAACAGCTATGCACTAATTCTTATTTTATCTAAGTATTCCGATAACATGACGGCTTGCAATCAATCAACATTTGCAATGTACCTAGGTACCTATATCTATACGTTCTCACATTAATGTCCCAATGCAGAAACGGATCACATCCAGTGACGAAGGAAAACTTTGTCTGCTAACGAGAGCTAGACGAATTGGTAGGTATCATTGATTGGTTTTATGTTAAGTTTCAGTTATTTACTGAGAGATGAGATGACATGGGGCAATGACATCATATATTTATACTGCGTCACCACACGATAATTTGTATCACACTAAATTGCACAAAATCAATGTTATCATGACGGTAGTACGATACGCGACAAATTGAGTAATCGATCGAGCCTATTTACTATTCGATGCTCGAATGACTGGATATTAACAGGAGTCAATTATTTTGTTTGTTCATTTAGTAAGAACTATTCACAGACGTCATAGCTACAAAAAATATTAAGAAAGAAAAACAAAACGGCATCAAGATTTAAAACAACATTATTAGCAATTTTGTTATTCGTTTAAGATGTTTGTATCCACAATAGTTTGTAATGAAATACATTTTCATTCGAATAAACGTCTTATTACTAGGCAATAATACGTTACTTATAATTTTACTAAATCTAAGTATAATATGTACGTAATACAAATGATCTGGCAATTGCATTATTGAACTATGTTATTAACTGTAGTGACAAATATACCTATTGTGATTTGATAGTAAACTGTGACCCACTTTACATAAATGTAATTTTTACTACGTCTGATACTAAAGAAATGGATTTTTTATGATCATTTGTAGTCTTATCGATTTTTCGTAAACATTTAATCTCATTTTATTTAATATCCCTTATGTAATATTTTAATAACCGTAGCAAATGTAGAGACTTGGCATTCAACACTAGATTATTTTACATGACTTTGTACAATATGATAATGAGAACCTGTACAATATAGTATTTTAAAATCAGTCAAAAATAACATAATGCTTAACAATGTTAGACCTAGCTAAAAACCTGATGTAGAAAATTCCCGAAAGGGATATTTGAACTCGTCTAAATCAAACCATCTGTTATCCCCAAAAAGGCTAGGTACGAGTACAAGCAACTTTTGAGGGTAAAAATAGGAAACTAAATTGGGATACTAGAACTTGTTCACATTGTCTTTGGCTCTGTCCGTTGGCAAGAGTCTAGAATATGGAGAAACCGGTGTATTATTACACAGGTAGGTAGCCTAGTACAATAACGCGAGTCTTTCAGACAGAAATACTCGTATTACAAATACTTATGTATAATACGTCGATTCTAATTAAAATGCGTATTGTACTTATACATATAAATGTGAGAGAATAATTATAACCATTTTTAATTACTATTATGATATGATTAGAATTCTTCCGTGTAAGTAAATAGTGTACTTTTCCGTCTGGTCTGGATGTTATCATGGATTTTGTAAAAGTCTCTTTATGATAAATATGTAAATATTATATTATTACAAATATCTGCCTTAAAAAAGTTAACTGCAATAAACCGGGTAACCAATAAAATAGGGTTTAGTTTAACCCCTCTAGATAGACTGGTAGTCCTACTAATCATATTTAATATTATAAATGCGAAAGTTTGTAAGGATCTATGTACGGATGGATGGATGTTTGTTACTCTTTCACGCAAAACCTACAGAATGGATTTTGATTAAATTTGGAATATAGGTACCTAGTTTAGGGTGTAGAATAACATTTAAGCTACCTATACACCGCGGATGAAGCCGCGGGCACCAGCTAGTAGTAAATAAAGTTGCTCTCCTTCACTTCACACAGGAGGCCTTTACACAAGTACAGTCACGAGCAATAATATGTACACATTTTCGCATTTTGTAAACCAGTTATCTAAAGTTCTGCCAATCCAAAATTGAAAATTCGAAGATTAATTCAAAACTGTACAGAACCTCTTCTAAATTACGAATTCATTTTGATATTGTAATGTCTAGATAAACGTGCAGATAGTTTAGAAAATTTGAAAATGTGTACATATTATTGCTCGTGACTGTACATAATTAGCCTAAGTTTACGGCTACATCTATAGAAGTTACATGTCTGGAGTTTTACCTTACTCTTTTAAACAGTCTTCAAAGTAAATCTAAATAATGGCATGTGTCGCGAGGCATGCCATGTTTTACATATTTTATTAATCTTATATAAATATCTACCTTTTGTTATTAATAAGAATCTTTTTATGATTAGTAGACAAGATGTAATGACGTTGACGATTCATTCAAGGTTAAAATTGACTAAATATTGTCTTCCGCTTATCACGTACAGAGTTATTACGTTTGTAGGTAAACAATATTGTCGGATGTTAAAATAAATCATGTGCGCAATAATGAAATAAAAATATGTAATCGTAGGAATATTTGCCCGTACGACGTACGGCGAGCTCAGACCAAATAAAAAAACGGCGAGTTAGGAATACGAAATGTCACCAATTGACGATTGTGTGTCTGTGTTATATTAATTGGGCTAAGGGCACAGATTATTTAATAGTTATTTCGTAAGGGCCGGGGTACGTGCTATAGGGAATTAAATCATTACAATATTATCAGAGAAGGAAATTCAAATTAAGCCTTATTTTACCGGCCCCAATGTTATAGGAATGTAGGAGACATATTGTGTGCCGGAAGTTCGTCCGAGATTTACTTTTTTAACTAAACTACTTCTTAGTTCTGAAATTAAAAAAAAAAAAAAACTTCTTTTTCTGGACGTAACCAATAATTAATTATGTATACCGTATTCATCCTTACTTGATTTATTTAGTAAACAAACACCACATATTGCAAATTCACTAGTTTTTACATCAATCGCACACTTTGATATGGATGAAAATTTCTGGAAAGTAGCATTAAACGTTTATGCAATAGAAAACACGTAAATCACTTTGATTTATCCACTATCTTTCGTAAATTTTAAATAAATGTATTTTTTTCCAACATAAAATTTCACAGATAAAATTATTTTTACGATTTGACATTTGTAGATTATAGAATTTTGTCCTTAATTCCTATACATTTTTCAAAGATTAAAGACTAAAGTCTTTAGTCTGTGGTTGACACGACGCCATATATGTTTACGTTTTAGAGCAAGTCTGTTTAAATAGACAGTAGGTATGTTATATTTTTATCTCTATATACCTATTATTATCTCTTCAAATGTTGTTCCTACTTTTTGTTTTCGGCCTCCGCGTACACTGATACTATCAATAAATTGGAAAATTACTTAAAGTAAATTAAGTAAAACTTACTACCAACAGACTGTAAATTAATTTAATTAAGTTTGTCACACACACCACGAGCTACGCCAGCGTTTCGGTAGGCTATAAAAAGGCATATTATTATTGTACATTTCTTCTCATCTTTAAAAATAATTAAACCCTAACTTTACCTAGCCTACCTACCTATTTAACTATGCAGGTTAGTGTTGCGATAAATAGAAAAGGGTCCAAGCCTTCCAAACATAATTACAAAGAGAGGAGCAGCAATAGAATTCATATTTTCAGCCTGTTTGTAATGAAATCCTAATTTGAGAGGGACATAAAACGGTATATTTTGTACAACAATTCCATTTCTGGTCTCTCAGTTCTGAATACTAATAGTAACTAGAAATAATTCTTCGAAATGTTTATCATTTTAGTGATTAAACCTAGTTACCTATTACAATAAGATAATAAGATTTATTTATATTCCTTTATGGGGCAGACGAACTACCTGCCCATGTGATGGTAGCTGGCAGTCACCGTTCATCGAAAACTTGACGTTTGACCAAGTTTATTTTCATCACCGAAGGAGTAAAGGAGGTGAAGTTCCATTATTGCGATGTAACGATGAACGATTAATGATATCCATTCATTAACTGTGAGTAAACCTTATTTTTTACAGGCGAAATTCTCATGGAGTTCAGCTTCTACTGAATAAACCATCTCTCACGCAGGCCAGGCGCCGCGGGAAACCATAATTATTCCCCAGAACTGTGAATGCACTTTAATTCAACAACCTATATATTCATAGTTATAATTGATTTAATGATGCCCTCATGCCTCAATAAAAATTGTCTATATGCGGAAGCCTGAAAACACAGGGGTCACCAGCAGATCACATGCCCATGGTGTCGTAAAAAGCGACTATGGACTACTAACCAACCCCTCTGGTCAGCGTTTTGTAGACTAAGGTTACTTTCATAAATGAGATGAAGAGGTCTATACAATCTATCTATGCCAGGAATGAGACTTTAACAAGTTAGAATACAATTATTCATAACTTAAAACATAATTTTATAAAAATATACCTAGTAGCATAATCCAAGATATCTCTACTCACCGACTGCTGTCACTAAACCCCATAATCTCGCTAAAGGCTGCAACCAGTCCCACAATTTAGAGGCACAAGACTTCTTAGGAACACCCGTCCTTCTTGGTTGGAGCCTTGAAGTACTTTGTGTCTGGAGAGTTACTTCCGTATCAGGTTTACTTGTCGCTACACTCATATCCGAATCTTTGCTTGACACAGTTTCTAAATGATAATTAAATCACTCACTTATACATTTTGTATATTTGTTTAAATAATTAAAAAGGTTTTTAGCAATGTCATTCAAGTTTTTTGCTTTGCAGACATTATTTGTTTTAGAAAAACTTTATTACTAAATGCAATTTATCGATACATATATCAATGTTTACTAATTGCACCCCGTTCGGTAGATCACACAATTATATCAAACACTGTTTGGCTCTCTGCCCGGATACCAAAATATACCACCTTGAATATATGTAGTTATACAGCGACCTATATAAATTTATTATTTGTTTAATTAACACAAAATCACATTGTATACAATTCAGTGGAAATAATAAATTAAAAAAACTTTATTATCAATGTTAACCCCTATTTTTTTTAACATGGAAACTACGTGAAAATTTTTGTAGAATATTTTCGCGGCGCGCAATGTTGTCTCTCTACCGGTTTATAGCGAACGCGACTATTCAGCTCTGTGCATTGCAAGAAACTGAGGCAAAGCAAGCAAAGTACGTGTACCCAGTGTAATATCTACAACTACATGCCACTGCTTTCGACATGAAATGTTGAAGAATCTTGTCGTTTCTCAATATCTCCCCTTTTTAGTATTGTACTTATTTATGAGAAAATATGCCGTTTGTATTATTGTACAGATTAATTTTCATTGAAATTAAATACGTACGTAACGTAGATTTGTTGTTATAGAGAGTATTTGTTGTTGTTGTTAAAGTAAGATGATTAATGGAAACAGTGCAACAATAAATACTTAGTATATCTAGGTATTACCTACATTTATGTCTTTTTTATTTATCCAACAAAACTTTACCTGATTTTTATATTTTTACTTGTTAGAAATACACGCATAAACACATGGCGTTGAAGTGAAAATCACGTGCTTTATAAAGTGTAAGGAAAATTTAGTTTCGCGTTTACGCATTTTCCAAAGAAAATCTTAATTAGGTACCAATACTACTTCTACTCATTGTGGTAATGGGCTAAAAAACCGGATATCTCTAATGGACGTAGCCAATAAAGAAGTTTTTCTTCTTATGACAAAACTCTATATAAGTACCTACCTACCGCGAAAAGTGTCTGGCCAGAGAGGTATCTGTAGGTCAAGTGTTTTTAAAGTGATGGTTTTGCTTTATTGGCTGTTATGTAATAAGAAGTACCTAAGCAAAACGAAGAAATTACCTTCGTCAAAGGGATATAGTAAAAGTCTTCTTCGTCTAAAGATCTTCTGGGTGTGTGTATCTAGTCTAATCCATCACCACACAACATGTCGTCAGGTTTAACTCACATTTATTGAAATAAAACGTCGACGCTACAATATATTTTAGATCTTACATCACACCATCTTTACAAAATCTTCCTTAGATTAGATAAGGTGATGACTAGAGGATAACAATATTTGTAGGTAAATAAAATGATAAAAGTCCTTGAGAATGAATGTTTCTTTATGTTTGACAATGTTTAACTTCGTTCTAATCTATTACGTATAAGTATAAATATAGTAAAAAATACCGGAGTAAAAATAATAAATAAATAAATATTCACGGACATCTCTACACAGCGCCATCAGTTCCCAAAGTAAGCTAGGCTTAACCTGCTTGTGTTATGGGTAACAGAACAACGTATATTAATACTTGTACCTATACTTTTTTTTTGTAAATACATATATATTATACATAGAAACACTCAGACCAATGCAAATAATCATGTTCATGCACACAAATATTTGCATTGCGCGGGAATCGAATCCGAGACCTCTGCGTACACTACGGCACACTACGGCACAGAGCTCGTCTAAAAAAAATGGTGTCATCACTCCGTTATAACCCATTTTTATCGTGAAAGCAGTCTAAGCTCGTCGATAGAAGTAATCCATCACCAGTTATATTCATAAGCCAGTTTTATTTAAAACAGCCTCGGTGGCAAAAATTGTTGCCGTCGCGCAAGAGATCGCAGGCTCCAATAACTACGCTAGTTAAATTTTCGTATGATCCACAAATTATTAACTTGAGCCCGGATATTATTTGTGTACCGTAAAAGTCCCCGCGACATAAGGCTCGATACCTATTGCGAAAGGAGCCTTTTAAAAAAAAAATATTACCGGTCAATTAAAATATGAATAGGTATAGGTACCATTACATTCATTTAAATCAATGATTACATCTATAGGTCAATCATAATCATAACAGCCCATTAGTGTCCCACTGCAGGGACGGGCCTCCTCTCGTGACGGAGGGATACCTACTTGGCCTACTAATACCACGCTGGCCAGACGGATTGGTGTAGGGTTTAATTTCAAGTTTTCCTTCTTTTTATTTCGTTAAAGGTAACATTCACGGATAGTCACTTAGTCGTTTTTACGACACCCATGGGATGAGATGGGTTGGTGACATATTTATTGTATTCTTACTCCGTCACCACAGGGAGTTCTACAGGTACTTAGTCACATCTATAGGTACTTAGTTAAATTTTCCTTCTTCCTTCCTTCAAGTATAACACAAGGTATAAGGGCCTTGATGCAGAGCGGTCGTGGGTCGTGGTATACGACTGCCATGCACTAGGTCACAAGTTCGAATCCCATGCACAACAGTTGATTGCGCGGTCCGATTTACAAAACGTATAACGTATTACTGTAATAGTAGGTATTCCTGATTCCTATAATAATGCCTACGTCTAAATTTGTGCCTACGAGCACGCCCGGCCGGATATACGAACGTGGGTCATCAAGTAATCACTTTACTTCCAGCCGGTGAAATAGAAAAATAGAAAGAGCCTGTTGCCTTTTTTTTTCAATTGTTCATTTGTACTAGAGCCAGGAGATCGTACAGCAAAGTTTTTAGTAATAATATCTTTCTCTGTGTGGTCGCATGTCTTTTATAAATAATATTTTACAAATTATAAACCTAAACCCGATGGAACAGCAATAAAGGTAAAATATAAACGTTTTTCACACACATTTACATTTACACTCACACACATTTACACTCTCACACACCCACTCACACACTCTCAATCATACCCGAGGATACATCAATAACATAATATTATCATCTTAATTTTTAATTAGGTATTATTATTATTTTCAGGTATTATTATTATTTTCTTCTTATCTGTCTTTTCTTGTTATAGAAATAGTTTATAGTGTACTTCATAATTGGCGTACTTTATCTACGTATTATTATAATCTGTATGTTGATATTGTCAGCTGTCCTGTTAAGCACCTATAAATAAATATCAGAATAAAGAGAGCCAAATAATATGTGTTATCAGTGTATGTGTTTTGTCTTTTTTTTTCACACATTTACACAATGCCATGCATGCCGTCCCAAACTAAGCAGAACTTGTACTATGGACACATACTAGATTGGATAAATATACTTAAGTACTTTTTTTGTAGAAAAACTTCCAGACCAATGCAAACAATTCCCGCACACGAAGATTAGCATCAGGAATCAAACCCAAGACCTCTGCGTAGCTGTCACGTAATAGGTAGGTAGGTATAACGACTACACTACAGGTGTTGTGGTCTTATTTAGTGGTGGCTTATTCAGATTATTCATGCTTTAAAAAGATACATAGCTATGTTTTCAATTATGGCTTGACATTTTTTCTCGTCTGTTTTGCAGGTAATATTGTAATTAGTGGTATTATTATAAATATTATATTTTTTAAAACCGGCCAAATGCAAGTCGGACTCGCGCACCGAGTGTTTTGTATACATAACCTGTAGGTATAAGTGATAAAAGTGTAGGGTGTAGGTACCATCACGACAATCAAGAGATAGTTTTTTTTATACCTTGATGCGTTTGATAGGCTTGACAGAGAGACAGGCGGACATACGGAAAATTAAGTGATCCTATAAACGTTCCTTTCGATGTACTGAACACTAAATAGTACATAACATCTTACGATTATAAACACAATATAGCCCTGCATCGCGTTTTGTCTTTGCACTTCATTATCTAAAAGAAGATTGCGAATAATATTATGATATTTCGCTAATAGAGTCATGGTTAAAAAATGTCATAATATGTTGCAAAGGTGATGTTATGAGAACATGATATTCTGCGACGGAGGGAAAGCGTGCCCACACTAATTTGTTTTTTCTAATCTTAGATTTTATTTTTCTATCTACACTAAAAAAAATCTGTTGGTATTCTTCTAAGTCGAACATTGAAAATAGTATCGAGAGGAAAAAGTAATATGGTACGAAGAAATAATGCAAGAACCAATCCGACCTAAAAAGACAAGTGCTCAGAACCGGAAACGCCTTATATTGTCTATTGCCTTCCCGTAATTCATTCAAATTGTTCATTCATGTATTACGGTGGCGCGGGGAATAGGTTAGCGTCCGTCAGTTTTCATCAATTGAAACAAAGTAAACTATTCTTTGTTGGTGTTTATTGATTTACGAATAGTGTTTATACGTCACGTGTTTAATATTAATTAGGAAAATAGTAAGCGATAATGCAATCGGGAAGTGGTGCAAAAAATCCGCCATGGGCTCGATCAAATGTGAATGCTAACATGACCGGCATAAATCCGCAAATAATGGATCCTAGCCAAATGATGTCGCAACAGGGTATGATGCAGTTCCAACAGACCCCGGTCTTCAATCCGAGTATGATGCAAGCTCAAAGCGGCATGACTATGCCAATGGCCAGCCAGATGCCCATAAATCAAATGACACAAGGTCAAATGTATCCTGGTAATGTTGTTGCTTACCCAACTCCACGGGCTATGAACCCGGCGATGTATCAGAACTCGCAATCTAATCAATCAAGTGCAAATGCCGAGCAACGTGTATTTACCGGTACTGTCACTAAAACTCACAATGACTTCGGATTCGTCGATCATGATGTTTTCTACCAAACATCGGTATGTGCTAAAGGTATCATACCCAAGGTAAATGACAGAGTATTGGTTGAAGCTACTTATAACCCTAATATGCCTTTCAAATGGAATGCAACTCGTGTACAAGTTTTGCCGAAAGGTGGTTCGAACCAGAAGCCCAATAATCAAAAGCCAAACAATTACAATGCTGTGCCTCCTCCAGCCAATAAAAACAAATCAATGCAGTCTCGTCGCGATGATAGACCTCGTCGGGAAGAAAGGGTAAGTTTAATTTAACTTATGAAGTATAAATTCACATAGTACCATTTGCAAGACCAATATAATACAAAAGATTCCCTAACTTGTTACTGGAACCTATTAAATTGCATCCTTTTTTTATTACAGTGCCCAATATAGAACAATATTTTTCATGTTTGAGTATATTAAATATCTGCAAACATTCTTAAACAAGTCAAGCACAAAATTTTTTAAAAAGAAAAACTAGTTTCACATTCATTATTGATATTATCTTTTGTATCTAAACATGAGTTTTTCACGAAGATATGTCATTATTCAAGTCTTTCTTTTGTAGAAACGTTCCCGTTCAAGGAGTCTTTCACGACCACGGGATGTGCGAGATAACAGGAATCGTCGTGATTCCCCACCACGTAAGCGTCCTGTGGTTCATCAGCCTTCTCCAATTAAATATGTTGTGAGAGTGCCAAGGATTCCACTAGATATGTGAGTTGCTTTATTTTTATTTGGTTTTGTTAAGTATATCACTTCAACCTAGTTAGAACAGCGGTAAAATCGGTGGATGAGGGAGGCAATATTTGGAGAAAGCCTATTTCCAGCAGTAGATATCAATTGGCTGATATGGTGGTGGGTGGAAATATTTGGAGGAGGCATATGTCCAGCAGTGGGCGTCCATAGGCTGGTATGATGATGCCATCAAAATGGTGAAACCAGGTAAATTAATACCTTGTAAGCAGATCACTACATCCTGATGAATTTCACAATAATGTGAAATAGTAATTTTACTATTTCTTATTGTTGCAAAATTCATTAGCATGGTGATTTAAAATCACTAAGAAATGAAAATTTAGATACTAAAGTAGCTATAACAAAAGTTATGTAGCATGGTAATTGAATGCTAAGCTAAAATAATTATAAATATTTATGGTTTTGAGACAGTAATTTTGCTGCCACATAAATAACATGGATACCCACAAATAAATGTAAACATGCATATTGTTTTTGTATTATACTTTAATGTAAAGGCTTCTTTCAGTTTATTAATAATGTTATTTTCTTACAGACAAAAGATGGATGTTCCTGCTGTATCTCAAAGGTACACTAACCTGTATGTGCCATCAGACTTCTTCAATGCCCAAGTTACTTGGGGTGAAACTTTTCCACCACAAGCTCCATTTTCCATCAATAATCCGTGTGCCTATCACATTATGAACAAAGAAATTGAGAATCCGAATCCTAATGACACTGTTTTGGAACCACCAGATGCAGATTACAGATTTTCAGCTAAAGTATGTTTTTAATAATAATTTTATATTTGTTATGTTCTTTTTATAAATCATTTTAGAGGCCTTGGTCATTCAAGGTGACTTTGCCAACCCCTTGAGATTTTACAGCTTTTTTTACTTGGAAACTTCTAAATCCCCTAACCTATGCCTAACATTCCATCCCTTTTAATTGTTTCTTCCAAACACAATTTCATATAGTTTTACAATTATTTCTTACATTTCATTACATGATGTTAAATATGTAATTAAAAAATTTACTTTTAAATAAGTTTATGCAGTATGAAGAAGAATTATGTGTTGTGTTTGTTTATACTTCTATGTAGAATAATATAGTCCAAAACATGGCATTAATGACACACTCCAAGCATATTTTATAGACAAATTTGAAAATGATTTATTTAACATTTCTGATAATATCAGCTAACTTGCTGTTAGTCAGCATCTATTTATTTGCATTGTTATTCTGTCTCTATTGAATTTTTTATATTCTTTTATTTACAATTCCTATTGTTTCAGGTAATGTTAATCAGTATGCCAACATTGGAAACTCTATATCAGAAATGTGGACTCACAAAAGTAGATGAAAAAGATAAACGCAACAATAAAACACCTTTACATCCAACAAGGCTGATTAAGTTCCTTGTAGGACAGAAAGGCAAAGGTGGTGAAAATTTTGCAATTGGTGGACCTTGGAGTCCTTCTTTAGATGGAGAAAATCCTCAGTCTGATCCGAAAGTATTAGTCAAAACTGCTATACGCACTTGCAAAGCACTCACAGGCATAGATTTATCTGCCTGTGCTCAATGGTAAGTTATATTTATTTGTCCTACCTTCATCTATGCTGGTGATTTTCCATGATTTTTATTATGGAGTCAAAGTTTTTTTATTATTACATTACAATTCACATAGTCAAAAATCAATAGAAATGTGACTTAATGAATAAGAAAAAGCTCTGACTCAATATTGTGTCTGGTATTTGTCATGGTTACACACATTCCTTATGTGAGTGTATGAGGCATTCATACATCCAGATGGGCGCTACTGATTGGATACACATAGCCATAGAGCAGTCGATGTACTCTCGTAGCGGATGTGTCGTGTCCATGTAAGCAGGCGGCGGCGCGACCAAGTCGCTTGTGAGTATACAACTACAACTGTATTACCCACGCAGGTACCGAATGGTGGAGTTTTACTACTGGCGCGAGGGCAGCGGCGGCAAGTCGCGGCTCGAGTGTGTGGTGTTGTTCCTGCCGGACGTGTGGTCGGCGCAAGCTTCGCGCGTCGACTGGACCACAGTACAGGAGCAGTATAAGGCGGCCTGCGATGCAGCTCTCCAAAAGATCGACGTGCCACAGCTCGATGGGCAACAGCAGCCGGCGGGCGACTCGTCTGCTGCGGACAAATCGCAAATTGTTTGTTCCCAGTTTTGTTTAGTTAAGATTCCGGCTGCGTGTGCTTGTTTATTGAACAAAGGACTACGTGCCTGTGCTGCAGACATCCAACAGGCCTACCAGGCCATGCAGACATCGCTGGATAGACCTAATACTATCATAATTACCTTCTTCTATTCACAGAACTTATAAGGCAACTTTTATAGACCAACTTTAAATTTCAATAAGTACTATTTGCATTAAGAGTTCAGCTTTTAAATTCATGTCTAATCTTCATCTGCTAGAACACCATTAGAGGAATAATAATGTTTTATATTTTTAGGATAATAAGGATTTGGACAGTAGCACTATAACTATTGATGAAAATGATGATGATGAGGAAAAACCTGAACCTACACATTACTCCAAGATAGATCTAAAATCTATAAAGGTTGATCAGCTAAGGCAAGAGTTGCGTGCACGTAATGTTAGTTGTAAAGGTGAGAAACATAAGTCCTACTGCAAATATATCCCGCCATTTATAAAACTATTGAGATGCTGCACCCTGTTATGAATAAATAATTATATCTAAGGCCTTGTTTACGGAGAAGCAGGGCGTAGCGTAGAGCGGGGCGGACCGCACTGAATTCAAATATATGGCGTTGTATGGGTGTGTTTACGGAGAAGCGTTTTTTGACACATTTGTTTGAAATAGAGCGGCGCACGCAGCGGAGCACGCAGCATCAATTCTCGCTGAAGCTATATATTATAAATCTAGTTGATTTAATCGAGACGAGCGTGCTTCGCTATACACTTGACGTATCGCCGCGGGCAACGCTACGCTTCCCGCCACGCTTCTCTATAAACAACGTCATATATTGCTATAAGTTTGTGTTTACGCGTGCGATGATGCGTGCCGCTTCACGCCCCGCCCCAGCGTAAACAGAAAAGACGTCCTACGCCCCGCTCAACGCCACGCCACACGCCCCGCCCGACGCCCCGCTTCTCCGTAAACGTGCACTAAGGCTGAGCGCAGACTTGGAACACGACAGTCTTAAGACAGACTATTGCTTTACAATATGTATGAATATGCGCACACTTTGAACAAAACGTCGTAGAGACAATATGGTCTTAGATAGACTAATACCGCACGGCGACTAGTCTGACTAACGATTGTCGGCTTCCCTTTTCAACCGACTTCAAAAAAGAGGAGGTTCTCAATTCGGTTGTATTTTTTTTTTTTTTATTTTTTTTTTTATTTTTTGTGTTTGTTACCTGATTTCTCGAAAACGGCTAGACCGATTTGAAAAATTTTTTTTTTGTTCGTATGGGTATGCTTTCCATTTGGTCCCATTGTCACCAGATCTGGATCTGGATGACGGGATCCCAGAGAAATCGAGGGCATCTCTTGAAAATTGTAGGGACGCATTGTGTAAAATCTTGTCATACATGTGCATCTCTGACGTCACTACCAAATAGTCAAGAGTAAGAACTGGTCAGATCCTGGAGACCAGAGTGAGTCGAGGGAACACCTCAACGGCATATTGCAGCTACCTTGTGTTTGGGCTTATTTTAATTGTATTGATGAAGACTTTACAAAACTTTACACAAACATGATCTGATGATGAAGAAGATTGAGGGTCGAGGCAACTCCTCAACGGTATATAGCAGTTACCGAGTGTTTGGGCTTATTTTATTCGTATTGATGAAAACTTTACACAACTTTACACAAACATGATCTCATGATAAAGACGACTGAGGGTCGAAGAAACTCCTCAACGGCATACAGCAGCTACCTTGTGTTTGGGCTTATTTTAATTGTATTGATGAAAACTTAACATTATGAATGTAATCGCAGGTGTGGTTTAAGACTTGAATGAAATTCTTATTTTAAATTAAAATAGGAATTAATAACGGATTATAAATAGACAAAATTGTTGAATTGCATTTAATTTATTTTAAACTTATTCTTTAGATATAACAAATTGATAATAATAATTATTATATTTATTTGATTTATTTTAATTTTAATTAACTTAATTATTATTACCAATTAACCATGCCGAGACGGTGGCTACGCTTTTCGATGTTCTCCCTATTTAAAACTTTTTGCATGTAGGTCCTCCGTTGTTCACTAGTCTCTTTTGAAATGACATTGGAGGTAGATTTCCTACATTAAAAGGCGTTTATCCCTTTCTTCGTTTGTTTCATTCAATCGGCGCTGTCTCATATAAGCAGCGCGTTTCGTAGGTCTACCCATATTCCGACAAAGTAATGTCCCACTGCAGGGACGGGCCTCCTTCTGTGACGGAGAAATACTTGGCCTACTAATACCACGCTGGCCAGGCGGATTGGTATAGGGTTTAATTTTAAGTTTTCCTTCTTTTTATATCTCAAAGTTAATATTCACGGATAGTCCCTTAGTCGGTTTTTACGACACCCATGGGATGAAATGAGGTGGTGACATATTGTGTTTTCACTCCGTCACCACACGGATTTATAGAATTGGAATTCACTAAAAATTTAGAAATAAAATTAATTTTCACAAAAAAAAGAACCGACTTCAAAGACAAAAATTGCACTAAAAAGTAATAAATAATTACTTGTATTTTGATTTTACAACAATAAATCAGCCATTATTTCTATTTAATTTTAATTTATAGAATAGGTTCTTTTCATTAAGTATTGTAAAAGTATTGTTAAGGATATTTCTTGAAGAGTCTGTAAATATATTTATTTGTAGATTGTTTAAAAGATAATCAAATTATTACAAATAATGTAATATTATTGTTATTTTTGGAGGCGGTGTCAGCCAACGGAATAAGTACGATAATACCTAAGCAAACGGAATGACGGCCATGAATTACAGATTATAAATGACTTCGACATTATATTTGTTGATTGTGTATGGATTAGTTTAAAAATTAAACAAATATTAAACAACTATTCTTATCATATTTAAATAAATATATTTTAAAATACCAGTATCACATTTAAACGTTTTAATATTATATTTAATAACTGATTAAAGCTTTCCAGAACTTAAAATAGATTAGATTTAAAGAAATAATTCGCGAATAGGATCACTAATGCAAAATGTTGTCTACAAGTTCGTTAGAATAGGCAATAAAGTTTTGTATAACACACTCTCATCACTTTAAATGGTTTCTAATTAGATAAATATTGCATTTAAAACGAAAACGGCCGTTTCATTTTCGAATGTGAATTTTATGTAATTATTAGTCTGTGTATAACACGGCGCCATAATATTTGTTTAAGTTTTCAGTCAGAAATAAAAAATGGTATACTTAATAATAACGATCGTGGCTGACACCGACTCCAAAAATAACAATAATATTACATTATTTGTAATAATTTGATTATCTTTTAAACAATCTACAAATAAATATATTTACAGACTCTTCAAGAAATATCCTTAACAATACTTTTACAATACTTAATGAAAAGAACCTATTCTATAAATTAAAATTAAATAGAAATAATGGCTGATTTATTGTTGTAAAATCAAAATACAAGTAATTATTTATTACTTTTTAGTGCAATTTTTGTCTTTGAAGTCGGTTCTTTTTTTTGTGAAAATTAATTTTTGTATCAATGCGGGCGCGCACATTAAAGACAAAACTGTCTACCGTCACACCCCACTCGCGTCCGAGCGTTCAGAAAGTAAACACGTGCATTGATGGGCAGTTGGATAAATACTCAAATGATAAAAACTCAGTAAATATCCAAAAGTGAGTAAATACTCGTAAATATCCGAATTCTTGGATAAATACTCAAAAAGTTCGGATAAATACTCGTTTTGGATTTTTTAATTGTTTTTTTAACAAATTTTCATGTTATTGTTTATCTGCAGGTGTTTTATGGTTTAAAATATTAGTTGTCTATACTAATATTATAAAGAGGTAAAGTTTGTGTGTTTGTGACGTTGTAGGGGGTAATCTCTGGATCTACTGAACCGATTTTAAAAATTCTTTCTGTGTTGAATAGTCCAATCGGGGAGTGTCATAGGCTATATAGTATCACGCTATGACTTATAGAAGCGGAGCAGTAATGAAATATGTTTATAAAAGGGACGCTTAAAAACGTTTATTTTGCTTCTGCTGCTTAAACGTCTGGAGATATACTGAAATGATGTATTAAAGAATTGTACCTTTAAAAAAGTTTTACAATTAAGTCAACGATAGCATATATATCTATCTTCTAAGGTTGACTCACTACGACCTTTTTTATAATAATCAAATTTGATTTAAAGAAATGCATTGTTTGTAAAGGTATTTTGTGTATATGGTATCGACCCTTATCAAAATAAATACGTTAATCATTATATTTATTTAATTTTAAACAAAATTGACCTTTACAGCGATGAGATCCGATTATTAGTTTGAAAGATATCTCAGTTTTAAAATAATGCGCGACTAACGTAAAATATCTGTCTAACGCGATGTTAGTATAGTATAGATGAATTTTCTTAGTATCAACATTTTGGTTGGAGTAAGATTTTTTTTTTTAATTTAAGTACCTGTCATCATCATAACAGCCCATTAATGTCCCACTGTAGGGACGGGCCTCCTCCCGTAACGGAAGGATACTTGGCCTACTAATACCACGCTGGCCAGACGGATTGGTATGGGGTTTAATTTCAAGTTTTCCTTCTTTTTATTTCGTAAAGATAATATTCACGGATAGTCCCTTAGTCGGTTTTTACGACACTCATGGAATGAGAAGGGGTAGTGACATATTATATTCTTACTCTGTCCCCACACGGAGTAAAATACCTGTAAGTATGTACTATAAATTAATTCTACCTCAAAAAGATCGCTTGGTCGGACTAAATTCGAAGGGCGGAGGACCCTGTTCTGTGGCCTTTGTTAGGAGAGGCATTTTGTCCAGCAGTGGACTGCGATAGGCTAATTGGTTTATTGATTAATACCATGTATTCTTAATCCATCGTTACATGGATAATACTCTATACTAATTTATTATAAAGAGGTAAAGTTTGTGTGTTTGTAAGTTTGTGACGTTGTAGGGGGTAATCTCTGGATCTACAGAACCGATTTTAAAAATTCTTTCTGTGTTGAATAGTCCATTTATCAGGGAGTGTCATAGGCTATATAGTATCACGCTATGACTAATAAGAGAGGAGCAGTAATGAAATATGTTTTAAAAAGAGAAGCGTTTTTTTCGCCCCGCCCAACGAAGTGGGCACGGGTCAGCTAGTACTACAATAATAAGTGTTTGTGGCTTTATTTGTTGCTAATTGTTTTTTTTAAATTTCTTTTTATTGTCTGTCTGCAGGTGTTTAATGGTTTAAAATATTAGTTGTACAGTCAGAGGCAAAAATATGTATACATTTTCAAATTTTCTAAACTATCTGCACGTTTATCTAGACATTACAATATCAAAATGAATTCGTAATTTAGAAGAGGTTCCGTACAGTTTTGAATCAATCTTCGAATTTTCAATTTTGGATTGGCAGAACTTTAGATAACTGGTTTACAAAATGCGAAAATGTGTACATATTATTGCCTCTGACTGTACTACAATAATAAGTGTTTGCGGCTTTATTTGTTGCTAATTGTTTCTTTAAATTTCTTTTTACTGTCTATCTTCAGGTGTTTTATAGTTTAAAGTATTAATTGTACTTAGTAATGGGCTATCGGATAAATACTCGAATGATAAAAACTCAGTAAATATCCAAAACTGACCGATTTCATGGATAAATACTCAAAAAATTCGGATAAACACTCAGCTGCATTCGTGTATCAAATGTTTTTTTTTTAATTATAAACTAATTTTAACTATTTTTATATTATCAGGGTCCTTAAGTATTCAAGTCGAATAAATAGTTTACTGCATTTTTGTATCAAAGTAGTTGGTTTTTTAAATAATTTATACATGTTTTGTCTCCTTTTGCGAGTTCGTGTATTAGTTATTAGTACCTATGTGTAGGATTAGATTAGATTTTAAGAGACTTCTGGACTGGAAACCAATCTCAGACCGGATCATAACAGCCCGCTTCAACACAAAAGCCCGAAAGATAACCATCGTTCAATGTTACGCACCCACAGAACTGTCTCCAGAGGAAGCGAAGGACGATTTCTATAGCGCACTAAACAGAACTATGAAGAACATCCGTAGGCAAGACATAGTTATCGTCATGGGTGACTTCAACGCCAAGGTTGGAGCGAATAACGATGGTTGTCAAAAACACATGGGCAAGCACGGGTTGGGAGTTCGCAACGACAATGGAGAGCGGTTCCTGGAGTTCTGTCAGGACTACGATCTTACCATTGGAGGGACTTTATTTATCCACGGAGAGCATCATAAATACACCTGGAACCACCCCAATGGAGTCACCAGGAATCAAATCGACCACATTGCCATAAGCGCTAAATGGCGCTCTTCCCTGCTCGATGTCCGCAACCGACGAGGTGCGGATATTGATAGTGATCACCACCTGGTGGTGGCCGAGATGCGGCTCAAGGTAGCCGTGATTCGTACTGCCGCCCAAACCAAAATAGGCAAACGATTTGAAGTCGGTAAACTAAGAAACCCTGACACCAAGGCAGCTTTTAAGATCGAGCTGCGGAACCGCTTCTCGGGACTCGATGTGGACTCACCCACAGTCAACGCGGAGTGGAACCGCATCAAAATGGCCTACACAGAGACCAGCTCCGTCGTCCTGGGACTTAAAACACATTCACGTGAGGACTGGATGTCTCAAAAAAACCTGGGACCTTATTGAAGAACGAAGAGGGCTCCACCTGAAGATTCTGTCGACCTGTGACGCGGCAACACTAGAACACCTGAGGATGCAATACCGCCTGATACGGAAGACCATCTACCGAAGTACTCGCCGTGACCGACGAGTATGGACAGATGGTATTGCCGATACCGCCCAACGTGCTGCCGACTCCGGCAATCTCAGGGAGATGTACAAAGCGACGAAGACTTTGGCCGGAATACAGAACCGAAGGAAGAAGCCCCTGAAAAATAAGGAAGGCCAGTTAATTGTTACATCAGAGGGACAGCTTCAACGCTGGTGGGAGCACTTTGAGGAAATCTTCCGCATCCCCAACGATTCCACTGACTACACGCCACCTGCAGCCGGCGTGCCCCTGCCCGACCTCGACATCGACGTGTCTCCGCCAACAGAGGAGGAAGTAGCGAACGCTGTATGCTCGCTGAAACTCGGCAAAGCCCCGGGTGCTGATCTGATTACAGCGGAAATGCTTAAAGCAGACCTACCTACCGCTGTGAGCACACTAACGCCGCTACTTACCAACATCTGGCAAGCAGAAGAGCTGCCGGACGACTGGAACAGAGGCCTTCTCATCACCGTGCCAAAGAAGGGAGACCTCAGTGAGTGTAGCAACTGGAGAGGCATCACCCTGCTTTCGGCCCCATCTAAGGTGCTCTGCAAAGTCATCCTGAATAGACTGTCGAAGGCCGTAGAACCATCCATCCGCGGGGAGCAAGCCGGATTTCGACCCAACCGATCGTGTACGGACCAAGTCAACACTCTGCGTATCATACTAGAACAGGCATCAGAATGGCAAAGGGAGATTTACTTGACTTTTGTGGACTTTGAAAAAGCCTTTGATACGTTGAGATGGGCTTGCATCTGGGACCGCCTGCACGAAATTGGAGTCCCCGAGAAGATCATCAACATCATCAAGGCCATCTACAGGAGCTACTCTTGTAGAGTTACGCACAATGGCCTCGTCTCGGAGGACATACCAGTACATGCAGGAGTGCGCCAGGGATGTCTTCTATCACCTCTCCTCTTCCTCGTCGCCCTCGACGGTGTGATACATCACGCGATTTCTACTAAGCGCCGCGGCATAGAGTGGGGACTTTCCAACGTCCTGGAGGACCTGGACTATGCCGATGACCTATGCCTGCTAAGCCATACTCGCGCTGATATGCAGACAAAACTGGACGACCTACAGAGAGAGGCTAAGAAGATGGGACTCAAAATTAACATCCGGAAGACCCAAGAAATGAGGTGCGGAGCGACAAGTTCCTTGCCGCTTGTCATTGGCACTGAGGCTGTGGAACGGGTCCATAAATTCACATACCTCGGAAGCGTCGTGTCAGAAACTGGAGGAACTGAAGAGGACATCGCTTCTAGGATCGCCAAAGCCCGAGCAACCTTTGCGCAGCTCCGCCCGATATGGCAATCACGTAAATTGACACGGAGAGTTAAGCTCAAGATATTCCGGTCCAATGTAAAAACCGTATTGCTGTATGGGTGTGAGACGTGGAAGGTCACAAAGGACACCACGCGCCAGCTACAAGTCTTTGTGAACCGATGCCTCCGCCGGATTCTCGGAATATACTGGCCCGAGAAAATCTCCAACACTGATCTGTGGGAGCGCTGCAGCGAGACTCCGATCGACCACCAGATAAAACGCCGCAAGTGGAATTGGATTGGCCACACTCTCCGAAGGGACCAGGAACACATACCGAGGCAAGCCCTAGACTGGAACCCCCAAGGAAGGCGCAAACGTGGCCGTCCAAAACAGACTTGGCGGCGGACTGTCGCTGCAGAAGTGAAGGGTATAGGGAAGACTTGGAGCGAAATAAAGCGCGAAGCTCAAGACCGACCGGGATGGAGACGCACTGTGGACGCCCTCTGCCCCATCGAGGGGACTTAGGAACATAAGTCATGTGTAGGATTAAAAAAACTACTTTATGAATGTAAAAGTGTTATTAACAAAACTAGCTGCTATCCGCGACTTCGTCCGCGTGGAATGGTTTCTTAGGGCTGACATTAAACAAATAAATGGACTATTTTGATTACTTTTTAAGAACAATTTTTCAATTATGCCGTAGCAAGTACATAATTTTGTGTAACTATAAGTAACCATATACACAGCGCACGCAATGTAAGCTTACGAAAGTAGTAATTTACCCCCGTTTCTGCAACATTTTTCGTATATGCTCCGCTTAAATTTAACGTAATGTTATATATATCCTATATTACTCGCAAAGAATGTATCTATATACTGGTGAAAGAATTGTTAAAATCGGTTGAGTAGTTTTGAAGTCTATTCAATACAAACAAAAAAACAAAGGTTTCCTTTTTATATAATAGTGTAAAAGTGTAGATGTAGCTGTTACATGAAATCAAATTCCTCATGTTCCTTGTCACATTATATTCAAAACTTTCATTTGTGTGGGCATCAGTATTAAGGTCTTGGATGAAGCAGTCTTCTGAAGAAGTACTAGATATAGTAATTTTGTTGAAGAGATTCCAATTATACAATATGAAGGTCATTTTTGCAGCTTTATCTTCCGTTATTTAGTTCATAATTTATAGTTATAGGGGGTTGGTTTCCGCACTTAGTCATTCCAGCCAGCCTACCTCCGTCCAGAAGCGTATTAGATCTCCGAGTCTGTCCAGACATTCCGTTACAGATTTCAGGGCTCCTAGTGTTTTTATCCGTGTGTTAGCGACACCTGTGCACTCAAGAGGGAGCACGTGTGACACCGTTTTCTATGGTGTGGGAGTGTTTATTTAATGAGCAATGTCCAGTGATGGTTGCAGTCATCAGCCACAGACCGTTTCTGTGCAGACGCAGTATGCGTTTGGTCAGTTTGTTGTTAAGTAATGGCATGGCTTGGGGTTGATAGCCAGTGATCTTGAGTTTCGAACCTGGTTGAAGGGGATGGGTGTGATAGGCTTTTGTTCGAAGACCGTCATATCAGATCCCCTTCTAGTGCGTCAGTCGCATTATTTCCCAATGATCCGCCGTGTCTATTATTCCATTGTAGTGTCACTAAGGTCCTGTTGGAAGTTGCAATCAGTTGTAACGCATATCATATTGGCATTCTAATATAAGTCTCAAAGTGACAGGGGTTTTATTCAGAGCTTTGAGTACAGAAGCGCTGCCGGTTATTGTGCGGATTCGAGCCTAATAACCGATATTTAAGAGATTCGAGACAATATGCGTTTAATTAACTTGGAGTAGGTACCTATTTATACATGCCATCCATCCAGAGACCCATCTGTAATAGTTACCAAACGTCATGATTGTATTTCCATACTAAAAAAATAAAATATATAAAAAATAAATACATACTATAGGTCTACCCGTTTTCGAGAAATCAGGTAACAAACACAAAAAAAAGTACAATCGAATTAAGAAACTTCCTTCTTTTTTTTTAAGTCGGTTAAAAATATAGTAACTTTCGAAGGTAAATTTCCTGGTTGATGCAAAGTATTGCAAAGATAGTCAAAAACAGGTATAAAATAAAAAAAAAACTAAATATTTTGATAGTAAAATGCATCAGAGCTTTTATCCCAAGATTTGGATAAATACTCGGATAGAAATGAGTGTCTATGAGTATTTACTCAAAAATGAGTTTTTATCCGAGTATAATCCCATCACTGAACACGTGGTCATGTATGCCGAGTATAATCTCATCACTGGTTATGAGACAAAACAGTTTTGTTTTATGTGTGCTACGTATCGTAGTCAAAACTGTTTCGTTTTAGTTTTAAGACAGACTTGTCTATATGAGGCAAGTCAGTCTTGAAACAGTCTAGTCTCCAATGTGCGGTCAGCCTAAGCCTTGATAAATACTACTGTTGGACTGTTTACAGAATGTCTTGTTTCCATATCAGCATTAAGTAAGATCTTTGGTTAATAGTTTGTTTTAAATTTTAATAATTAATAAAATGAATCTTATTGTTTTAGGCCTAAGAGCTCAACTTGTGTCACGATTATCAAAATTATTGAAAATAGAAGAAAATGAGGACAAAAAAGATGATGTTATGGAGTTAGAGGATGATGAGCAAGTACAGGAAAAAAAAGAACAAAACACAGAAAAGAAAGAAGAAAAAGAACAAGAAGCTAAGAAAGATAAAGAGGAAAGTAAAAAAGAGGAGCCAGAAAAGAAACCTGAAGAGAAGGTCGAAAAAGTTAAAACTGAGAAAGAGATTGAAGAAGAAAAAAGAAAGGTAAGATTTTGTTGAGTTTTACTATCAATTTTGTATCATAACAGCCCATTAATGTCCCACTGCACAGACGGGCCTCCTCCCGGGACAGAGGGATACTTGGCCTTCTAATACCACGCTGGCCAGACGGATTGGTATAGGGTTAAATTTCAAGTTTTCCTTCTTTTTATTTCGTAAAGATAATATTCACAGATAGTCCTTTAGTCGGTTTTTACGACACCCATGGAATGAGATGGGGTGGCGACATATTGTATTCTTACTCCGTCACCACACGGAGATTTTGTATACACAACCTAAATACCTAAAAACTTAACTGATGAATTGAGACCACCTGAATAAGGTGATGTAAATATAGGATGTTATTAGAGTAATGATTAAACACTCCTGATTCTGTTCTGACTTACTTTTTATTAAGTTCTCTTTTCAGACCTATTATGTTACTAATATTGAACTAAGAGATATGTGTTACAATATAATAATATGAACTGAATATAATTGTATGTGTTTTAATTAAAACTTCTATTACAGATTGAAAAGGAGAAGTCACTGCTCAAGACCAGATATGAGATTCCAAACACTCCACATATCTTGGTCCATCCATCTAACACAGCAAAAGGCGGGAAATTCAATTGTAGTGTTGCTACATTATCACTTTTGCTTGACTACCGCATTACTGATAATAAGGAACACAGCTTTGAGGTATGTAATCATTTATTTTGTGAAATAGCCATAACAACCAGCTAATGAGATACTTCAAATGTCACTTAGTAAAACAATGTAGATATGCTCACAAGAAAAGATATAAAGGCAATCCTTAAAATAGGAAACAAATATCAACTAAAAGTAATATAATATTTCATAGTTTTTACTCCATATCTAAGTACAAATGTTTTTATTCAGACCTTTTTGATAGCCCTTAGATGATTTGATGTTTTCTTAAAAACTAACTTATTTTACAGCTGTTTGTTTTCGCCGAGCTATTCAATGAGATGCTGATGCGAGATTTCGGCTTTTATATTTATAAAACACTTTACACATTACCTGAGAAGGTTGAAGAGGTGAAGGAAAAGTCTGATGATAAGTCAGAAAAGAAAACGGAAGATAAAAAAGATGATAAGAAAGAGGACGTCAGGCCTGATAGGCGTGATGATAGACGTGATTCAAGAAGACGGGATAGGAAGGTAAATATTTTAAATTTTGTTATTTTTTGTTTATATTTCCTTTTATTTACTTACATTTATGTCCATCACAAGTTACAATAATCTTCAATAATCTTCTCTTTAAATGTCACTGCTTAGTTATACATTTTGTCTCTAAGAGAAGTTGTATCACAATCAATTTTACGACGCGTCCTAGATGACTCACCTCTTAGTATGGGGAACAATGTAATGAAAAATAATATCCAAAGGGGTACTACAGTCAAAAGAAACTGTTGTACCTAATACTATTCCTAAAGGATATGATTATCCAAGAATAGATGATAATAAAGTAATATTTTGTTCTCAGGAATCTCCAAGCGACGACGAACGCAGTGGCTCACCTAAACGTCGCAGTCGTGGCGTGGAGCTACCCCCAGACCCATACCTACTGTTATCTCTCGTATACTTCGACACGTCACGCGGCGGCAGTATGACTAAGAAGGACCTACAGAATTTGTTCATGAGCCTTGGTCTGCAATTGTCACGCTCACAAATTAGAGCTGTATTGGAAAAAGTTTGCATTAAAGAATCTTTTAATTACAAGTAAGTATATTTATTATTCATAAGGATTACCGACTTATCTAAAAACAAACCTAGGAACCATATAGACAATATTCATCAAAATAATTTGATATTCTATTGCATTAGTGTTGTAAGTTTTGTACTGTATTAAATGATTGGATTTAATGAACTAATCATAGGTGTCCTTTGCTAGCTTTTGAGTAGAAACACCTAATTAATATTATGTATTACCTAATTAATATTATGTATTACTTACCACATCCAAATAGAGCAATAATTAATTTTAACAGTGTACAGATAAATAACATTGTTCCATTTTAATTACAGATTACTTATGCAAACCATCAAAGATGTAGCCTCAGGTTCCCCTGAAGCTATACAAGATTTACCTCTAGATTCTACTATTGTACCTGTCAATGAAGTACCTTCACATGTGAGTTTACATTATGTGCTAACGATTTAAGTAACCTTTAACTGACATATTCTCTCTTGAAGCTAAATGTTACAACATCTTTCAAATAAAATATGTAAAAGATTGTATCTTTGATGGTGGACTCTTGTTTCCACACTTGAAAATTGTATCCTACACAATATACATGCATTTGTTTCATACTTTCCTTGGACCTGACCCAATACGCTATATATACTTATGAAACAATTACCCTGTTGAGCTATCCTTGTTGTACCTGATTGAATTTCAGCATTAAATAATTTAATGATCACCAATTCGGTATGTAAAGTAAAAGTTTACCTATGTCGAATCCAAAACCATTTAGAGATTTTAGATCGATAAGTAATAAAATCATATTTTTAGCGCAAAAAAACGCAAGATTGTGTTTATTTTTACAATTATTACATAAATTACTTTGTTTTTCATTTGAAGTCTAAATGACATCATGTCGCCCGGCTCAACAGAAGTTTGTTTCTGCTTTCATTGCTCAATAACTAAAACAACTAATTTGAGCATTTTTGCCCTGCCACCTATAGCCCATCTGCAGTAAACAGCCAAAGTAAGCAATTCGACCGCATCTATGACGTCACACATGAAGTCGAATTGCTTACTTTGGCTGTTTACTACAAATAAACTATAAGTAGGAAAGCAAAATTACTCAAATTAGTTGTTTATAATTAATAAACCTTTAAAATAAAAATATAAAAAAAATACCAAAAAAAATCTTTACATACCGAATTGAATGAGGGACTCTGAAAGTAATTGAGATGTTATGGCATTCTTTTATCTTGTCAATGCTTTTGTTTGTTTTTTATAAGCTGTGGTAATACTGATAAACTAATTTTACATTTTGTGTATTTTAGATTACTGAATTGGAGGAAACCATCGCTTCCGGTAACCGTAATTTGCTGCCTGTATTTAATGCGGGAGCAAGTGACAATGCAGGGGCAGATGGAGAAACTAAAGACGTTAGTGATTCTGGTAAGTTTTTTTTAATTAATCTGTTGATTCACAATCGATATTTTCAAGTAGTAGTTTGTTGTGGCACATAAATTGTTAAGTTCTGTGTTCACGTAATTTTAGTAGTTTACCTAGTTTCCATATAATTGCGTAACAGTTGCACACTACTTAAATGCACACATACAAGTTTCCTAAGGTTACCTATCACCAGTCAGTTCAACTACATAAAACTTGTGAATTAAGTTTAATTCTGAACTGAATTCTTTTCGTGACAAAGTAGCGGTTATTAAACAAATATATTTTGTCGATAAGGTGTGGTGATGTACAAGTCGCGGCTGGTGGACGTGGGCGCGCTGGTGACGAGCGCGGCGCGCAGTGCTGCGGCGCGCACGGCGCTGGAGGGCGCGCTGGCCAGCTGCCGCACCGCGCTGCGAGCCGCCCGCGCCGCCGCGCACTCCACGCAGCAGGCCGAGCGCGGCGCCATGACGCAGCTGTCAGACCTCACGCACAGCTTGGCCAGCGCGCGCGCCAGGATCACCTCGCTCACGGTACGTACAGTATTCCTGTCATGCGCTCTCTGTGATAGCTAACTTCAAGTTGGCCAAGTCATTTGGCGAGATACACACGAGACATAGTAGCCTTTTTTTTCGTGGAGGAAATGCTTTTTGCATACACATCCTCACCTGGGGGTGCTGGCAAGGTGGTTATGTCAGACTCCCATAGACCGGTCTACTGACTAAAACCTCCACGGTTACCATCTTCGAGGTATACGAGGAGTCCTGAGCCCGAGGAGTCGTGAATTTTACTAATGACACAAGCTACAGCAAGCTCAGCAAGTCTGGCTGTCTCCCGGAAACACAACCCCCTTGCTAATATGAGAGTGTCATCAGCATAGAAAATTACACTGGTTCCAGGAGGGAACCTAGTCCGCAGAACGGCATCATTTGCAAGGTTCCAGAGAAGTGGTCCAAGCAATGAGCCCTGGGGAACGCCGCATGTAATTTCCCTCACCACTAATGATCTGCTTCAACCAGAATATTGGATGGATCTGTCCCCCAAATAAACCCCGACTGTAGCCTGCAAATAGGGAGGCACTTGGTGGTAAATTAGTGCTGCTCTTATAGCGTGCCAGGCCAGACTAATAGCCAACGCAACGCCACCTGCCTGAACTGCCGGCTCCGATAGAGAGCGAGCGCACCTACTTTCGTTGACTGCCTGTCCTGCTCTGTCGAAAAGGGTTTAATTTCAAGTTTTCCTGCTTTTTTTATTTCGTAAATATAATATTCACGAAAGTCCCTTAGTCGGTTTTTACGACACCCATGGGGTAAGATGGGGTGGTGACATATTGTATTTTTACTCCGTCACCACACGGATAAAGCTCTCTTTTGATGAACAATAATTCATATTCATCCATAAATAAATAAATTTGCCCTTTTTCCTGGTGGCCAAACTATTTCGCCAAACTGATTTGGCTACGAGGAATACCATTTCCTTGTGGCCGAATTTGGCTACGAGGAATTGCATTGCCTTGTGGCCGAACTCGTTTCCAAATAGTCAAAGTGAGTACAGTTTAATACATTACATTACACGATACACACACATCTCACATTGCACGATAATCAGTTCGGGTTTCGGCCGCGACTGTCAACCGAAAGTGTATTCTGTGTTTTAAGGCATACCATCAAATACTATACAAACCGTATCGTTGACCTACTATGGGGAAAGCTAAAGGGTATAAAATAATGGGTTTAATTTTTAGAAAAATGTGAATATATTATGTAAGGTCTGACTAAAAAATTAACGAAGTTTTTCTAGAAAATGGCCAATGCTAATTTCGTTGCGTAAAAGTTTCAATTGGCAGTTTATAATAAAATCATCTTTTTCAATAAATGCCTTCACCCGTGGTGACGATACCGTACTGTCCTCTTCCATTTCACAAATAATATTCAATAACCTCAACAATGTCAAAGGCCGCCTTTTTTTCGTTGCCTTATTGAGCAAAGCGTTCCAGCTCTCAACAACATTATTAGTCCGGTGTCGCTCTCCATACACACACCAATCCGTGACTAAGTCATCGCTTTTGAGCCAGGTTTTCTCCATATAGTTTAGAAATTTATTCATATTTTGCGTTTTAGGACTTTCCGCTTGAATATATTCATAACCTTTTTCGATTAATTCTTTGGGGAGTAGAGGCAGAGAAGTACACAGGCCCACAATCCGCGTTTCTCGTTTATTCTTTATGTGTAATTTTTTTGCCTTTCTCCAGATGGTATTCGTGAAATGATAATAACAGTTCACTATTTTGATATATTGGAAGACATACTTGATAGCATTAATAGCTGCTCTTTCAAAATCAAGATGTATTTTTGTTGGAACCCAGTCTTCAACTTGAGATTTTATCATTGCAAATAACGCCTTGTATGACTCCTCTTTTTTGTCAGTCATTAAAGCATACAGAATGGGCTGAACGTTTGTTTCTGAGGAGGACTTACCAAAGTCCCCATGCATTGTATATAGTTGCTGAAAAGGTTGGGGACAGCTAAAGAAGGTGCCATCAAAAAAAAATTCATTTGCCTTTTTAAGACGTTTTCTGCCGTCTTCAGTACAAAATACTAAAATCCGGCATGGCCCATTTATGTACTCGCACAAAACGAGAGATCTATGCTGCTCGGGAACAGATACATCTTCAATAGATTTAAACACGCTTTTTTTCCGGCTGGTGTACAAAGCCGTTTTAACATTTTGTAAATCCGGTAAATCTGTTACTTTATCTAAGCCTAGGTCTTCTAAAGGCTTCTTGGATTCTTTAAATATCTGCGGAATTGGTAAATCTGTTCGCATAGCCCTATCCCTCATCTCCTTAACAGCCTTGTCAATATAGTTCTTTTCGTAGTTTGCTTTACACGAATGCTCCACAGATTTTATTATTTTTCGATTATCCTTTAATAGACAAATGGTATATAATATATATTAAGTAATTGCAAGAATTAAAATACAAATACCAAGTACCTTACTATTCAAAGCGAGGTACGGGAACCTGGGGACACTTGATCCCCCCTTTTGTTTTTCATCCCTAATTTTCTTAGTGACTATCCTTTTTAAAAGATATTGGTACCGAAATACGTGAAATTCATTTGCCTATAATTGATGTAAGACCCAAAGATATAAGTGCCTAAATTTTATAATTATTTGACTAAAAGTAAAAATAGAGAAAGGTATCAAGTGTCCCGTACATACGGGAGACTTGGTCCTGGGGTTCAAGTCTCCCATATCTAGGTTCACATGATACTATTACTAAGGAAATAAATATAAAATGTTTTTAGAATATGATAATCTATTTATATTGTTTTCAAAATCACATAACATAGGCATATCACACCGTCTCCATACATAAATCAATTGCTAAATGTGAAACTTCCGTTTCGTATTAAAAAACAAAAACAAACTCAAAACAAAATTATATCTTCAATAATAAAAGAACTCAAATGTCTCGCAATCACACCCTGAATAAAATTTAAACGTAATTAAGATAAAGACTTAAAACAATATCTTATTGAATTGAACCCGGGACATGTAAAACAAAATTTCAAGTTACGTTTAAGCTTCATTTAGGTGTTCTAGCAAAATAATCTCTTTATCGATTGGTACTCTTTTTCTGGCACCTTCTCTTGTTTTGTATACTCTGGGCATATCGGTAATCTGAAATTAATTGAAAATAAAAGCTAAAAGTAGTTAAGGGACATTTGATTCTCCTGGATCAAGTCTCCCTTAGCTAAGTGGACCAAGTGTACCCTGAACCGTTTCTGGTTATAAACAAGAATATTTTCAAACGTCTGTTAGATTACCACTTTTCTACGCTACAAATCGCTACTTATATAGATAACGCCTCGAATTAAATTCATACACACCTAAAAGCCATATTTACATTAATGTTTAATCAAAATGTAAACTTACGGAAATTTTCTCTTTGCAACAACAAACACTCGGTCGTCCGCCATTTACAAACGCGTCAAATTTGACAGGTGTACCAACTTTAGAAAGTTAGCGGGTACCATAGACAACCGATATTGCCATTATAAAATTTAATATCACCCATACAAGTTCTGAAAATCTCGTGTACCTAGTCTCCCTTAAGGAGCAAGTGTCCCCAGGTTCCCCTATATGCCAGTTTTTTTTAAACCATCTTAAGTGTGCAATTTGATTTACTCCACCTCTCATCGCCAAGATGTACTAAATTTGAATGAAATACTTAATAAATATTGAATCAAAATGTAATACTTACTGCAAGAGTAATAGAACCACGACATTTTTCCTTTTTAACGCGGCTACAGTTCCATATTGTATTTCCATTTTTGTATATACGTAACTTGTGATATTGATGCCCATCGAAAAGCAGAACCTGACCTTTTTTACGCTTTATAAATTCTAAATCATCCATTTTTTAACGTCCAAATGAATAATTATATTTAATTTATTTTTAACCATGTAAAAGATTAATTGACGCCGTCATAATTATATTTCTAACCGTCAAGTATATAGACAATCTAAAGTCATTATAAGTGGGCAATAACAACAATGAAAATTGTCATTTAATAAGTATTCTCATCATAAGTGTACTGTGCATATAGAAACGAGTTCGGCCACAAGGCCAATTCCTCGTAGCCAAATCAGTTTGGCGAAATAGTTTGGCCACGAGGAAACAGGGATTTATATAGACACGAGTTCGGCCACAAGGAATGGAATTCCTCGTAGCCAAATCAGTTTGGCGAAATAGTTTGGCCACGAGGAAAAAGGGTAAATTTGTATACTATTGTTTGTGAGGTCTATAGTGTTTTATTTTAATTTGCAGGCTAGTTCAAAAATATTCCACTCTGCCCTGAAGAGTATTCAGACTAAAGTTGAAGCGGTTGTCAACATTAAATATGAAGATGATGACGTTGTCGAAGTCGTAAATGGACCAACAACACAGTAAGTACATTAATTCTGCTGTGGTACCTAATTTTCTGTTTCAATACTGCTAAAGAAAGGTCTTGCTAGTAATACAACCTGTGTTGTGCCCAGTTGTAACTTGTATTGTATTAGTAATCCTAAATTCTGTTGAATGATCATTCCCATCATTCTGTCTGTACAAATTACTTATACTAAGCAAGTAAAGGGAACTTACCAAAGTAATTTGCATGACTTAAGACACACTATACTTTGTTCAAGAGTTTACAACTTTGTTAGCATATTAAAAATAGTATTCAATATGCTTAGTATTGATTATAATATCTTTACAATACAATAATTTCTAATCTTTCCAGGGTTGAAAAATCTAAAGATAAAAAACTAAATAATGAAGAGAAAGTAGAAGCCAAAGTAGTTGTTGACACTAAAGAAGAAAATGCTGAAACTAAAGTTGAAGCAAAAAAAGATTCTACCAAAACTGATGAGATTGAAAAAGAAAAGCAAGCTGACATAGTAGCCACAGAAAACATGGACCTTGACGATAAAGAATAATTTAGAATAAGTTTTGGCTAAGTTAGGTAAACAGATATTTCTATACTTAGACTCTTGTTCATAGGTTTTTACCAGTGATTTTTTTTTATTTTAGTTGGTATTAAAGTGGGAAGCATCATTTACTGGACTATACATTACTCATTATTCAAATAAAAGCAATAATAATTAAGAACCCATATATCTAATTAATTCCTTATAATAAGATTCATTGTTGAATATGAATGAATACATTGATGATCACATTAGTGCGGGAATGGAAGTATGTCATAGCTGTTGCTATGTGTATACCTTTAACTTTTCTAAAGGGTTGTATAAAATTCTTGTTAAATAATATTACCTATTTAATATGCATATTAGAATCATCGACAAATTGACCAACAATAACAAAATGCCATGCTAATGACAATAAATTCTACTGATTGATAAATTGGTATTGACATAAATATAACAGTGAATGAACAAGACTCAAAGTACATTTCTGTAAGGTCACATTTAAAATAATTTAGGTAATGTTGATAATTCTTCATAATGTAGTATATACAGCTAGAATACCTGTGCTTTTACATAAGTGTAAGATGTTTGCATTCAAAAACGCAGACTAATCGTCATAAATGTGTAATTTTTAAGAAATAAAATAATAAAACTTTAATACTGCTATGTTTTATTTAAATCAACCTTATAATTTTCTAAAAAATGAATTATAAACATACATAATTTTTTAACTATTGAACATTTTATATACTATTTCTATTAAAGTCATAATTATACAAAATAAATCCTATGAGTAGTCAATATGCTTAATGTTTACGTTTAAATAAAAGTTAAATATTTTTCTTTTCTACATGAGGATAAAAGTGTCGATTTTCTCTAGGAAGAAAAAGTAAAATTACAAGGTCTTATTTCAATTGTTAACATAGCCAGAACCTTAGTAGTAGCTCAGTGGACATTCAGTTTTATTTCATTGACAATTACTGTGTTTACAAATGCTAAATCTATTTATTTGAAAATTTTTTATGTAAAAACAGGCCTCTTTCATACAGTACTTATTTATTAATAAATACATTTTTATCGTAATCATAATATCAAGCTTCATTATAATCTATAAATATTTTAATTAATCGTCGTTACTTATTATTTAAATGCAGATAATTGCAAATAAATTAATTAATCTACACACAAGGCTCCACATAGTTTCCTGGGAAGAGTCCCGTAACACCATCCATGACACCTTCCCACCATCCATCATCATTCTTCTTTAGCACATATATTACAGCACTCTCTTGGAATGATAACTCATCCTCTTTATCAGCATAGTAGTCATAGATAGCGACAACTGGAACAACAAAATACAATAATTAGCATTAATAGTTCTAAGAAGCAAGAATGGTCCTCAACAATACTTCACGCATATTTACTCAATATTTTAAATTACCTTTCTCAATATAGTTTTTGGGCACCCATCCTGGCAAGTCTTCTTCGTCTGGCACTATAGCCGGAACTGCGCTTGTGTACTGAGTATTCATCTTATCCTGCAAGATAAGTAAACATTACTTCCAAAAAGAAAATAGTTAACATATTTCATAGGAATTATGAAGCTCTTACAGTGAGGTGATGGGGTCTTCCAAAGCCATCGTGCGCTAGTTCGTCGTCCATAGGCGGCGGTGGTAACGGCGGAGATACTGAGCCTCCACGGATCGACCCTCCTCCAGCGGACGATGATGACGCGCGCTGAAATATAAACTGAGCTAAGATTATAGCAAAATATAAACTACTTGGGCTAAATAGCTATTGCAAATTATGTATTAACATGCTAGGAATGTTTTAAATGTATCTACCTAATATTCTGTTTACAAGCTATTTAGTTCTAAATAATCTGGTCATATTTTGTGAGTGTGTTTGTTACATCTTCATGATAAGAAGACTGGGTGATGTTGTATAAAAATTAATATGGTGGTGGTAGACACTGAATTATTGAACTGAATGATTGAAATTCTCATTGGCCCTATCATTTGCAAACTGGAAATTAATGGATCAACACAGACTGATAAGTAGATGCGAGTAGTAGATTGGTTTTCCTTTCTCCTCTAATTTCCATTAGACAATACAACGCGGCTTTTTTAATGCTGTTATCAAATTTATTTTGTTATGGAGCTAATGCACTACATTCATCATCCCACAGTAAAGTATTTTATACGAATTATGTTATGTTTTTAAATATAATATCCATAGCCATACTCAAGTATTTTTCATGAAAGCCATGCTAAAAGCATAAAAGACAAAGTTAATAAATGTAGAATAACTAACCTGCCCTGGCAAGGTCATGGAATGTTGGCTGTGTTCACCATCCGAACCTATCAAGGGTGACGGCGGAGCTGAAACAATTAAAATTTGAATTAAAATTATCATAACAGCTCAACAAGAACGCAAGAACAGGCCTTCAGTAGAAACTCTGTTTGTCAATGCTTTCTTTGACGTCGCATAGAACACATTTTTATGAAAAAGAATACAGCTTGGGAAAGGTGATGTCTAAATCAGTGGGAAAAGTTTATTGAAAAAAATAAAAAAATTTCTATGCGACATCAAAGATAGCATTGACATACAGAGTTTCTACAGGCTTCCATCTCGGAACCGACATCAGGCGGTCGCGTCTAACTTTGTACGAAGTAATTTTATTCCTTTGTTTATGTAAAAGAGTCTTTTTGATTATAATTATATCTATCACGGACTTAGGAGTGGTTTCATTTCAATAACAGCCTTACATATTAATAACATTAATCTCTAAATACAGATATCAAGATCTGAATATAAATACGTGAATATTACACTTTTTTTTAATACTTATTTTCACATTTATATAAAAAATATTAGGTAACTTACGTGGCATGCTGGAATGTAAATCTTGCTGTGAGTAGTTAGGACTAGCTTGATGCTGATTCGGATGCACCATACCAACCTAAAAACAATAAAAATTAAACATAAAAGTTTTAATGTAATAGTACTATTTATCATTAATTTAACTAAGTTTAAATCAAAAAAGGTACCTGTGGTTGAGTTACTGGCAGAGTAGAGTAGCCAGGTGGTCTCCGTGGATAGTTGGGAGCGTAATGTGATGGCACCTGAGGTGGTGCTACAGCTGGAGGTGTACGGTACTCTCTTGATGCTTTACCTGGACAAGAGATATTCAGTAATTAAAGATGAATCTGCTTATGTAGAGTTCACAAAATCTCTGTTGGCCAGCCTGAAGTTAGCTTTCAGAGATGTTCATACATGTACAGGCACTAAGAAAATTACCAACAACTTTAAGTCGGTCAATTTAGATTGCATGTACTGTACTAACTCTTAACTCATAAAAAGAAACCACATGGCTCTTTTGAGTGCCATTTTAACCTTTATTACTTAAATTTTATACTTATGCCACTTATGAATTCATCACAGAATTTTGCTATGGATGAACTTAAAATTAAACCAAACAATGAGAAAAACTAACCCAATGTCCCCCTTCCCAAGGTTCCAGTATTAGCAGCAGCGGCAGCTCTCACAGCAGCTGGGGGTGTCGGAGGCTTAGTCGTAGGTGCAGGTAGAGTAGCAGCCCCAGGAGGAGGCCCAGAACGTCTGCCTCTTGGTGTACCACTTGCCGCCCCATTCCAACGAGCACCATGACCAATATCATCCAGAGCTGTTAAAAGTATTTTAGATTATAAAGATACATTATATCTAGGCACATTTTTTAAAGTGATTTATTTTGTTGAATTAAAATCTGATGGCAACAAATATAATACTTAGTGCCATTGAGACATTACATTCATGCTTGTTCCAAATTGAGTACATGACCATGCAAAATAAATATTCACATTGGCATGCACTTAAGTCTAGAAATGTAAAATCTTCAAACCATCTAATCTAATAAAAACTGTTTATAAATCCTTTGGAATTAACTATCAAATCATGTAATTTTAGTTGATAACTCCAACAAGTTAAAGAACTGACTTGCAAACACTTTAGTCATTAATTTTTTAATATAGAAAGCTGCCTGTTACAATAATAAAATAATATTACCTGTGTAATCAATACTCTTTCTAACATATTTTATAGGCTTTTCAGGATTTGCAGGAGCAATAATTTTGTACTGCCTGTTTGTTACTTTATTTGCAGTCAATACTCCAATTTCCCTGCGAGCAACTTTTTCTTTATGTATAGCAACAGTCTGTGCTATATGGTTCATTTGGCCTTCCATTTCGGCAAGTTGCATTGTTTGTAGCTCTAACAGCTGTAGAAAGTTATATGCCAAGGTATTTATCTGATAAGCCACACTTGCAAGTGACTGTGTGGTATAGTTTTTGGTACTTTCCAATGCCAATCTCTTGTTTTCAGATTGGAAGTAGTTAGCTTCACAGTAATCAGCCACACGCTCCAAGTTTGTGTGACTGTCTGTTAAATGACTACGCCCTTCTGGGATTTCCGTCTGCAGTAACGCCGCTAAGTCTGCCATGATGTTCAGCTACAAAAACACCTAATCATTACACTAACGTAAATCTATGTAACAAACTTTTCATTATTATGCACAATGTTAAATAATCTGCTGAAAGGAAATACGTACGTACAGCTACAGCAAGTACAAGTTTAATTATACTAAACAGGAAATAGGACTACAAATTACAAGTAGTCGTAAATTACGAACATAACATATTCCTTTAATTAATACATTTAACGAATTTCATTATTTGTATCACTTTCAAACAAAATATAATAAATAAAGCCAAAACCAAACTTTTACAGACAGATTGGGTGGAATTTTGTAACCCTTTTTGACATAATTGTCAAAGTATTTTTTTCTTAAAGCAAACCCGTAATGCCGCCTATTCTGCCAATGACTGGTTGTTCCGAGCTACATAAAACGTTTTAAATATAATATTCTTAAAATCAAAATCGATTTTACTGGTTATTACACAACAATCAATTTATCATTAAAAATTACTAACAAGGGGACTACAAACTGAATATATTCAGCAACAAATCCAGGTCTATGTAGTACCTATCATAATCAAGAATACATTTCACGCTTCAGTAATATTATGTTCTTATGGGTTTCTTATAAAACCGTTAAAAGAGAGTAAACAACTAATAAATTCTTGTAGCCTGTTCACTAAACTTTCTCCCATCCTTTATTAATATCCTAATCCAATGACGTGTCAAGGGATTCGTCGCTAGATGCGCCTGTACCTAGGCCCTGCCCTGAGGCCCTGACCTGAAACACTCTGTAGAAGGCAGAATTCCTTAGAAAACCGTGGGAACAGCCTCAGATTTAAATATAATTATGTAATGAGGGCAACGCTGATATACTTACGCCACGCACGCCACACACTAATCTAAAGTTTTTTTGGGGAGAAAAATCGGTTATAAAATGCCGTTCACCTGAAGCTAAATGTACTTATTACAGGGAGAGAGGAATAAAAACTACAGGAAGTAGGTATGTGAAAACAGAATGAAAGACAAAAATTGAATGGGTTATGTATGATTAAAATGATCAGTAGACGTATCTGGGTTCTATTCCTTACCCCAATTTGGTCCCCCAAAGAGTAATCTGGCAATCCCGTATCTTTGGGACACCAAAGATTACCAGGGATAGGTAATTCTCTCTCTCTGACGGCGATAGGTACGCATATGAGATTATACCTCAGCGAGGCCCAGAATAATGTAGATTCAATTAAATGAGGTAAACTCGACCTGTCAATCAATTAGCGACCTTTTCGAGGTCGTCGGTCTACCTAGCTCGGATGCGTCTTACACTACGTTAGTCTCTACTCTAAGAAACGTTAACAGACTGTTGGGTCCAAATGTTCAGCACATTAGTTTATGCTATGCATGTACCTACGCAGCTGATATGATGAGACATTCACTTGAGCAGAATGAAATTCTGTTCTATGAGATACTGTGAGTAAGTACAAGTATGTGTAAACAGAGCTGCAAAATAGAAACAATTAAAATTGAGGGGAATTTGTGTTGAAACAAATATCTACATCAAACAAGACATTCACTTCTTTATGTGGGAAAGCTACAACTGCAGAATTATGTCTGTCGGGTGTGACTTTGTGCGTATGATGTTTTTGAGGCAATGTCTTCGAACACAACCTGGGCCCAGGAATAGATATGAAGTAATGGTTCACGTATATGAGGTCTTATGCATTGGGCATCGTTTGTAAGGAATATGTCGTGTAGTTTTAACTAATGCCATTCAACTAGTTAAGGGTACTCAACAAAAACAAAATCAATGTAGCTTCATTAAAATTTTATTCAAATGTAGCTTAAGTATTTTAGAATTTATATTATACACTTCTTGAAAACACTAACTGTTCTACTTATATGTCCAGTATTATTTACGTTCAAATGAAAAAAAAAATTACAGTCTAGTCAGTATTTCTGTATTGTTACTAAAATACATGATTTTTATTACAATTCATTATTCACAAGCTTTAAACTCTTACATTTACAACCATGGCAGATGTAATTTAAATACATGCATTTCTTCAAACTTTCCAATAATGGCTAGTTATTTATAATTGATTACTTTTGTTCACCTATGTAATTTTTCATACAAGTTTAATCAAACTTTTACAATTAATTATAAAAAAAGTACATAATAATTAATTACAGATACTAAATGTGTTTAGAAACATACATAGTTTAATTATTTAATAAAACTACTCTGAATAAAAGTGGTACATATTTAAAAATAAAATAATAAACTAGCTGTACAAAACTTAAAATAGGTACATTACATCTAATGTTTTGTATTTCATGCTGTCAATAATACATCCCAATTTATTTCATTGTTATATACTTCTTTTTCTAACCACAGTTCATAGTTTTCTTTAAACTCTTCCTCAAGTTCAATGTTTGATTCTAAAATGCTATTAATATCAGTTTCAAGGGGAGTCAGATCAATCTCTTGTTCACCTCCACTACTGTACCTCCTGTGGTTAAAGCGATCTACACTTACTCGAAGTGCACATTCTTCATCTTGAAAGTCCCACGGTCTTGCATCAACATCATTTCCAAATGCCCAATCGTCATTCAACCGATGACGAACTTTGGAATATATTGCACTGATTGTTTTCATATTTGTTTTTCTCCATTGCCTTCCCAAGTACTTTGTTTGCATTTTTAGTAATTTTAAGACATAAAACTGCATTAAAGCATGTCTCACTTTTAATGTACGCTTTAAAATGGGTGCACTTTTGAATACAACAAGCATCATGATCCTTGCATTTTTCCATTTAGTTAACTTGTTCAGAATTCTGAGTAAATTAATGCATGAAAACACATTTCTCCAGGAATATGGTACTGTTGAGTCTCCAATATCAAGGCATTCCTTTGTAAGTTCTGGCTGTTCACCTATTACACATGCTGGAAAATCAAATATAGGAATGGTGTTCTTAGCTCCAACATATGACAGAATATTTTGATTAAAAAATTTAAGAACCAGTGGCATACAGTTAGCATAGACCAAATGCTGAGACATAAACTCAAACTGGTACACATGATTCAGTTTAAAATGTTTTAATAACAACAATAATATTGCAGTTACAGCCTTGACTATAATTTCTTTATGTCTGTTTACATCAATACCCAGCTTTAGAGATTGTAATACTGTCATTGGCATTTCTTCAGGCAGTAAGTCTGCCATAATATTGATAGAATATGTTTTTGCTGTAGATGTAGGTGCTGCTGCCAAAAGTATTTTCAGCAAAGCTATCATATATTGTGGTAGATTAGGGAGCATAGCTTTATATAATATTTCAGATTCTGTTTCTTCTACATCTTTTTCACCTTTTGTAAGAGGACTTCTTGCTATTTCAATCTCCCTCTCTGCCTGGATTTCAGAAAGGCTAGTATACATATGTTTTTTTAATATATCAATTCCTTCATGTATAGGCTGTGGCAGACCAGCTATGGTTTGGCGATCTCCAGGGAGAGAATATCCAACAAATTTGATTCTCACATTATCAAGAAACATGTCAATATCTTTTTGACGGACTTTTGATTGCCAAGGTAAGCTTCTAGGTAAAGGAGGTGGTGGTGGAGGACTATCAAACTGTTTGAAGTACATATAATAAGGACAATTAGGATTGTTTTCAGACTGTGCTCCTTCACCAGGTATAGATTGAAACTCCATAGAATAATCTTCTGATCCATTGCCAGTTTCTTCTTTATCAACAAAGATCTGTTCATCAGATTCATCTAATGATGTTTGTTTCATAAATGTCTGTCTACGGAGAGCCCTTTCATTTTCTGTTAGTTTGATTTTCCTTTGTCCTGGATTCTGATTTTCTAACATATCCGCAGCACTAGGTGGTGGTGAGCTTGCTCTCATACCTTTTATTATTTCTATTGTGTCCTCTGATAATGGAGGTAATCCATTTTTGTCTCTTAGTCTTGCTTTTCTTTCTTTTAAATCTTTTGAACCACCCAAATAAACCAGTAAGACTTTCCACAATAATAAAAGCACTTTCTTCATAGGGAAATGGGGTGTAGTTCCTGCACATAAATGTGTCACCATGCTAAGCAGTTTCACAGGCAATAACTCTTCTCCAAATGGAGTACCAAGTTCTTCTTTAAAGTTTTTAACCAAATGAGAAAATTCAGATTCAGAATTGTCTTTTTCGGTTCTCATGTATTCTGTAATAAGATACAGTACAGATAAAATAACTCTTAGATTTGTTGAGTCAGCCAGCGATTCTGCAAGTTTTCTGGAAGCAATAGCAGAACTGCTTCTAACTATTTCAAGATTTAGTAGTTCAACAAAAGCCGAAAATGTGCCCATGTCATACAACATCATAATGTTAAGACGAGCCCAGTGAGCTTGCTCAGTATCTGACTGCATCTCTGCCCAACACCCTTGTGCAAGATAAAGGATACAGCGGGTTGCACGCATACGTATCTCACTAACAGCTACGTCCAAATGTTCAAGCAGTTTCATTATTACAGTACGCTGCTGTTTTATTGTCAATCTTTGCCAACTAGGGGGATAGTTGAACTCTTCCATAATATCTTCGAATGCTTTGACATTATGTTGATACTCCGGGTGTTCTGTGTAGCTATATAATTCAGCTATTTCATTTGATTGTGTATCACAATCGTCGTAAATAAAATCGAGCTCGGGGCTCTCCATATCGTTGACACAGTCTCCTTCTTCCATGGGGCGGCGAACATCAGGAATTTTAGCTCCTCCTCGGCGACCATTTCCGTTAGTGCCCATTTTTATTAAAGTTTTTAATTATTTTATATACACTTTTAAGATTTCACATTTCAGCACAACAATACGCATTCAATAAATAAAATTATATGTAAAAAAGAGATTCTCAGCTTTTTCGTCTTGAATGAAAGGCAGTCGATAACCACCACAGACTACAACAAATCAACTTTATTCTTGTTATTGTCTGTTTATGCTACAGCCGATTATAAATATACCGACCATAGACTCAATAATATTCTATTCGGATAATTTGCTTTTTAAGGAACCCTAAAAGAATAAAAATCAACAGTGTTATGGAAAAATAAAAAATCTTAGTATGTATTTTTTTCTATTAACTAATATAATATATGTCAGTGTAGTAAAAGTGTTACTTCGAGCTGACCGCTCTTTCGAAGAAGGTGCCATTTTATGCTAACGGCGACAATTATTGTAACATTATCTTAAAAGTTAATTTATTTTTCGCTAAGTATAATTAAAATTATGCCCAGCTAGACAAAGTGTCTTTTATTAGGAATATTCTCATTATTTATAAAATGGCCTTCAAATCTATATGATATATAAAGAACTATGTTTGACGTTCTTTATTTAATTTATTAATTAGCTAGAAAAATAGCCACACTCATCACGAGTCAGTGGTCGAATCCAACTCGGATCATCGGTTCAGCTGAAAGGTAAAAACGGTCTTGAATGACGACCAGGTAACAAAAGCATATGTAGGCCTATCAAGTATTAGACCCATGGCCTGGTAAAGGAGACGAGAGCTGGACAGATTATGTGAACCGCGTGCGGTTGAAAGTTTGAAACATTTCCAGAATGCTTATATGGACGTCCACAGCTGTAATTGTGGTCGTCAGTTGATAACAATATTGATGATGTAATTATGTAAATATTTCGTCTAAAATATTTTAATTTTTTGGTAGTGATAAGGGAATGTGATTGGAACATAATAATATGATACATTAATATGACCTTTTGCCCCTCTCGCATCTCACCATGTACCATGACTTACCATGTACTTCTTAAAAGTGCAGGTCGCTCCAAGCACCCAATGTTACAGGAAAAATAGGAAACATGTACTTCAAAAACTGCACGATATTGGTAAGTAATCCGTCGGAGTAAGATCATGCTTTGTTCAATGTCTCAATCAATCATTCAACTAGCCTATTGCAGTCCACTGGACATAGGCCTCTCCCAACACGTGCCACAGAACTTGGTCCTGCGCCTTCCGCATCCAGTCCGACCCAGAGAGCTTTTTGAGGTCGTCGGTCCACTTATCTGGGGGGCGTCCTACACTACGTTTGCAGAGTCGCGGTCTCCACTCTAGTTCAATGTCTCGTGGTTCAGATAATATAACCTTACTGCCCGCAGCAAAGACGTGCCTACTTTTAATTCTCCTTTCACGCCTTACTTGGCTAGATGTGATTATGTGTTCTTTGTGTGTCCTCTTTCATATTAAAATAATTTACAGCTTTCTCGCATATAATCCAGTGCTTGTACTAAGTGATTGTACGATTGAAGAACCTGATGATGAAACAAAGTAGATACCTTTACTAACTATTTAACTAAGTAATCCATACTAATATTATAAATGGGAAAGTGTGTCTGTCTGTTTGTCTTTCTTTCACGGCAAAACTGATTGATTTTTTAAGTGGAGATAGTTGAATGGTGGATGGAGAGTAACATAAGCTACTTTTTACTACCCCGAATTTAACGCGAGCGAAGCTGCGGGCAAAAGCTAGTACAGTCACGAGCAATAATATGTACACATTTTCAAATTTTCTAAACTATCTGCACGTTTATCTAGACATTACAATATCAAAATGAATTCGTAATTTAGAAGAGGTTCCGTACAGTTTTGAATTAATCTTCGAATTTTCAATTTTGGATTGGCAGAACTTTAGATAACTGGTTTACAAAATGCGAAAATGTGTACATATTATTGCTCGTGACTGTACCTATATTATATTTATAATGCGCCGCTGGTAACAAGTCGGTTGAGTATGCGACTGGAGTGCGCGAGGTTGTGCGCTCGAACCCACGCAAGATTAGGTAGATACTTATTATTTGAGTACTTATAAGTATGGGTACTTTGTGTCGTTTCATTATATCTTTACAATCCCTAGGGTAAAAGTTGTAAAAGAAAACGTCGGGTACTTCACTAAAAAACTGTTTTACTGTATGTACCGTAGCTTCCGAAAGATATCCTTTTGCAGGGACATGGATTATCTGTACATGGAGAAACATTTAATGTTATTAATATTCCGTTAGACAGAGGAGTCAATGAGTTCTTAGTTAATATAGATAATTTTCATTAAATAGTAAACATGTCTGTAAATATTTCTATACTTACCTACCTGAAACTTTCCTTCAAAGTCTTGCTTTAACTCATTTGCGTATCTATCTGTACTTTTTTTGTTTACTGTTCATTTTTCGGTATTGGGTATTGTGACGTTGGGAAATATTACTTGGGTTATATTAGGTACTTTAATTACAAATGGATGGCTCAGTAGCACAACGGTCGTATATGAGGCTACCGTGCAGAAGTTTGTAGGTTCGATTCCTTCTCACGTAAATTGTTTTTAAGATCCACTGACTTGTGTCTTGATGTTTTTAGATCTCAAATAGTTAGGTATCTATTTTAACGACCAGGCAGATATAAACAATAACTACAGAATAATGTTCTAAATCCACTTGGTATAAGTAAAACACATCTCACAATGTATAACAGTTAAAGTATGAATCAGTTCGTAATGTTTTTTTTTTTATTAAATAAAACTACTTAGTAGAGATAGATTATAGAAGTGGCGCTATTGGTCTACGCCTTGTTCTATGATCTTTGTGCAGTTTTTTTGCAAGGTATGATTTTTGCAAGGTAAGGTTCATATTTTTTTATTTATTATCAATAATCTTATTAGATTTATACAAAATTCCATTTAGAATGGGAGATAATCGGCTAATAAGAATCTTATTGGACTTATACTAAATTCCAATTAGATTTAAAGAAAATCTGCTTTTTCAAACATCAGTCAGTTTAAAACCCCTGTCTGGCAAAGGCGCCAGAAAGCTGTTGGCCAGATGTGCAATTTTTCCGCCATTTTGCCTTGCCAGACGAGTGGTTAATGTGTGTAACAAATGATTAACAAAACAATTTTTGGAGTTTAAAATTAGTCAAAAGTTTTTGTGAGTACAACAGATGCATATGATAACTTAAAATACAATTATTCTTAAGGGAGCCTTATGTAGCATTTTTTTTTATTGAAGACAGACATGTTTTAAAGTTATACTATAGATGTTTTGGTGTCATTTTTAAATCAAATATTTACAATGTATGTTTTTTTTTTTTTTTTTCCAGCTTTTATAAGGCTTCGTATTTAAACAAAATACTATTAACTAGAACTTACAATATAACATATAAATGATGGAATATAATACATGTGATTTATGAAATTAATAATGTTGGTATTTACATATGAAAACAGTAGAGATGTCAATAGGTACAATCTTAAAACTAGTTATTACTAAGTTACATTATTTACAAATAAAACATTATGGCCAGTGGGCCATCAGCGGGTATGTGGAGTATGTTATGTGTATGTGTGCGTGTGTGTGTATGCAATAGGGTGTCTGTGCAATTATGTGTTATTGAAGTGTTTTAGTTGTTTAATGATGTATGTAATGTGATTGATGAAAATGTTTGCTGTCTCTTCATATTTAATTATATGAATTAAATAATGTTGGTTGTGTCTATATGGTGGTCCTCACATGTATGGATAAACGGTAGACGAGTTGTTTGAAAGCGTGAACATTCTAGTATTAAATGTTTAAATGTCTGTATTGATGAATTGTCGCAAGGGCAAAGATCGTCATTGGTGATATGAAAGCGATGTAGGTATGATTTGTGATATGCATGATTAGTAAGCAGTTGGGTGATAGGAAAGGATGGTTTGATGGTAGATAAGAACTTGGATAAATCGTGGAAAGAAGAGAAAAGTTGTTTTGTGTAATTGGCTCCTTCAGAGTTCGTAATGGTTAAGAGCTGCAATTTTTATTTAGTCTGAGGCTGCAATATGGTTTGTTCTCACGTCAAATGTCTAAAATATGACGTCTGTACATTTGTAATACAACAATGGATCCTTTACTCCCTCTTTTCGTAAGCATTAAAGGGCAGCAGGGGGCGGGTTAGAGAGCGAGATAGGGCACTTTATTATAACTACCCCTAAGTTTACATGGCGTATTGTTAAAACGGTAATACTTTAATAGAAAACATAAGAAATTTAAAATTACTTTCGCGATACAACATATCTGCATCAATGTAGGAGAAAAAGTGATATGATAGGAATAATTAATTTATGGTATAAATATAATAATACGGTCTGCAACCATGGAAATAGTATTAAGTACGATTATTGTACATAAATGTCACTGTGTCCATACATTTAATAGTACGTCCAGTTTTTCTTCTTTTGTTATAATTGCTACGAATAGAAATGTGAGATGAGATTAGGTGGTGACAATATGTGTATTTGTATCTCGCTTTTAAAATTTTCTTAGAAAGATAAAGCATCGACAGGGAATACAAGGCTCGGCAATCGGCGAGGGAGCCTCGATGTAATCGTACCTATATTTATGCGGATCGTGCTTTCAAATCCCATGCAAGGTTAATATTGAGCAAAAAACAAATAACGACACCAAAAGTATCAATTAACGTAAGGGACATTTTGGCCAAAATGAGTTATATATATCGTTGGATTCGGAATTTCACGCTCTATCGTTTGGTATACTTGAAATTTCTCTATCGTTAAAAAAATGTCCCTTACAGTACACATTTTCGAAAGTCTAGACTGATTTTTATACTAAAAAAATAATTTAACGGACGTAAATATTTTTACGTGTTAGAAAAATAATGTAAATACTTCTGAAATGCAATTCAGTCCCTTACATTAAACAAAAGTTTTGTACAATTCTCACAATATGACCTTTACGTTAAAAGACAATACATAATGTATACTATAATTTGTCACTTACCTTAATATACATTCATGGGCGGGTCATTCCGCCAAAATCACGCTGTCCGGTAAGGACAAAATTATTTAAAATTTCACAAAATTATTTGAATTTTGTGAAATTTTAAATAATTTGGCGGAATGGCCCGGGCCTACCTTTAATTATGTCTAAAATTTCGAAAAAAATTACATTACACAGTAGTTTTCGGTATTATCAAATATTTAACTTAATTACAAGTTCATACTTGTAATTAAGTTAAAAAAATGAAAACATTTAATGAACAAAATTTCTTAAAAAATCAACAAAATGAGAAACAGCCATAAAAACTGTAACATTTAGTTAATTGTCCTAGACATGTTCCATAAGATTTATATTGGTGGGATTCGGTTGTGATTTTTAGGGATGTGTGGCCGGGCACTATCATGGATTAACAGAAATTATTCCCCAATAAATGGTGCAATTGGCATCACATGAGGTTTTTAAGCCTCTGTAACATATCATTCTGCGTTTACACCACCACTTTAAAAAAATAACCAAGTTCTAGTACGAGCCCCATAAATGATGCTACATTATTGAACCACCTTGGCACTCCACAGTTTCAAAGGGAACATGGGGCAAACCTTTTATTTTTGTGCCTGTAAGAACTCTGACGAGGTCGTCACGATAACTTAATGATATCCAATATTCGTCTGTAAACATCACATTATTTAAATCTCTCGACGCATCGACATCCGTATTGGCAAGGCGGCAACCATGTTCGGGAAGCTAGGTACAAGGGTATGGTACAATAAGCACCTTACTACTAAAACCAAGGTGGTTGTCTTTCAGGCTTCCATCTTAAGCATACTCTTGTACGGAGCTGAAACCTGGACATCGTATGCAAAACAAGAACGTCGTCTTAACTTCTTTTTTGCACACAGTTGCCTAGTCTGACAGCGCTTCTTAAATAAAGACGTCTGCGTTGGCTAGGACAAGTGCATAGGATGGAACCTTCTCCATTACGACGACGTGTTCTCTTTGGTGCAGTAGCGAATGCAAAAAGAGATGTTGGGAGGCCGCTGCTTCGTTTTAAAGACGAAACAGCGGCCTCTTGCACCAAGCGAGACATGGCAGCATTTAAAATCGACCACCGTAACTGGGAGAAGCTCGCGGAAAACGTCCTGAGTGGCGCAAACGTGTCGGAGAGGATCGCAAATTTTGTAGTGAAGCCTGGTTTGGAGTGCTTGCTGACAAGAGACAGAAACGACATGAACACGATTCTACACTAATGTCCAGTTACTTCTTTTGTCAAGCCTGTGGTAGGATATGTCGCTCTCGTATCGGTCTGTACAGTCATCAAAAGCGATGTATCACAGACACCACCTCATAAATCGTCTGCAATAGACAAAAACGCCTTATATGTCCATTGCCTGTACTCACGAGAGAAATAAGAAACTGTGGTCCCCTAGCAGTTTTAAAAGCTTAACCTTCTTCTAACCGTACGTATACCTCCACACACATTTTTAACTTCTTGGAGTTGGTTACGTGCTTGAATTGCTGTAATGAACCAGTCCCTAAGAAGATTTCTGACGATAAAACGGTTATGCTAAGTCAAATTACACAGCTTACGACTGTGACCTGGTCTCCGTTCATAGGATCCTCTCTCTCGGAACCGCCTAACTGCATTTATCACAGTCGTATGTACTATACTAAATCATGTTCGACCAGCCCGTATTTTCTGCAAAATTTCCAAAATTAATCTAAAGATATTGTAAGTTTAAGTATATTTTTACTCATGGACTTAATAATAAAGACATTAGGCCCAAAATTAACGATAATTGTTCTTAATAGTTTATCATACATCAATATTTCATCCAGTTTATAATTGTTTATGTCCTTTACAGTAGATTTGTGTTATAGTTTCCTATAAAACTTGGTGCTTACTTTAATATGGGATAGTTTACATTGAAAGCTTGAGTGCCGTAAAAGACAACTAGCAGGAACTAAGCAACTTTTATTAATGTAAGGGACATGCTATTTTCTAAACGCGTAAGTTTACGTAAATATTTTATTTATAGTTATAAAGAAACTTTGTCTCAGACACTTTTGAGATCAGGGCAACTAATAAAAAGTTACAGAAGAATTTGTAAAATCGAATGGTTTTTTGGCTCTCCTGAAAAGTCGTGTTTTGTCCCTTACGTTAATTGATACTTCTGGTGTCGATAATTGTCTTGCGTCTAAATATACTTTGAGTCTGTGAATTTGAAGTTTGATGAAATCCCTGCAACACAAGCTTTAATTGAATCAGTTGAGATTAGGATTAATAAGTTTGATTGATTGTGTTATGGAGCTTAGAAAAGTACCTACGATGAAAAATAAAATTGTATACATACAAGTATCTTAAATATACAGTTACTGTAATATGTCGAATGATGATAATAATCTTGTCTTCGACGCATCTCCCTGAACCATTTTCCGCTTTATAACTCGAATAATACTTCTGTTCAACTTACATAGTGTGACATACGTTTCTCTTATTTACTGTAAGAAGCACGCACAAAAATGATATTTAAAATATATTCTGGATTAACTATTTATATAAATTTTGTACTAGTTTTTTCCAAAATGTACGATAGTGAATTAAATGTTAATGATATTCTTCGTTCCGATTTAATGCCGACTTATTTTATGGTGGAAAACGAAGGTCAAAGTGTGAATGATTCTCTTGTCAATAATATTTTGCCGTCTTCAAATGGATCTATTGATGCTGCGTTATCGACACTTGCTTATCACAGGTATTTGAGTATAATTATTTATAGCACATTAATGTCTCACTGCAGGGAAGTCTCTTCCAGTGATTTAACTCTTGATGGTAGACTACTGCTATGCTGACCTTTGATTCAAATTGCAATTTAATAACCAACTTACTGGTCAGACGTATATATACAAGATTTGTTTTCAAGTTTTTCTGCTCTTTACGAATCACCCTGAATCGAATTTCAAGTTGTGATACATCAAATTTATTGCAAATTTCTTTTCAGGAAAATGATGAACGAATACAACTGCCGCAATTACGTAGCTGAGCAAATATTAGAAGATATGGGAAAAAATGTATTACAGAATCGTGTCGGACAACCTTTCGCAGAAGTTAAGCACAGCAACGTTCCCTTTCGTAAGCCAGATATCAGAAACAATGTTATGTACGATGTTGGATCTGCTAATTATCAAGAATGGTTGGCCAAGTAAGAAAGCTAATTGTTATTTAGATATAATATTCCACACATTCACATAACGTTATATACTCGTAGGCCCAAACCACAGCTCAAACTATGGTGAACTTAGACTACAAATACTAGACAACGTATAAAGGTAGGTACTTGTATTGTTTATTTTTTTGTAAAAACGTACATTTAACTGCCTCTCTGGTGGGGTGGTCGCAGTAGCGGCTGCTGTGCACGAGGACGAGGGGTTGAATCCCACGCTGGTCAATTTCTTTGAGTGATCTACAAGTTATTGTCTTGAGTCTGGATGTTCTTTGTGTCCGTTAAATAGATGTTTGTAAGTCCCCACCACACAGGTCATGATCCCAACTTCGGTAGCGGTCTATTTAAAACAAAACAAAGTATTATACACAGAAAATATACGACTGTAACATTGAATTTTAAAGTTCAAAATAGCGACGAACGGTAGCGCTAAAGTACTGAAAAGCGAGTCACGTTAGTGCCAAAGTGCACAACACCGATTCACACATTATTTCTACATTTTTTGGAGGTCTTCATATTATTTCTATATTACGTTCTTATAAATACGTCCAAGTTCCACGTATTTACCAGACTCAAAAGTATAATCACGGAGAATTAAAAACGATTATTTAAATTGACATAATACACTTAATTTGTTTTCTTTTGTTATATTTTCGTGTAAAGAACCGTAACGATAGTTCATAAAGTATACAGTTTTATCATTATAAACTATACATATAATATGGCATGGGGTTCGCGTTACACGACAGCTCTGCACGGGGTCACAGGTTCCGATTTCTCACAAGACATTTATTTGATGATTCGCAAATAATTTTCATGACTTTAGATGTTCTTTGTATTCGCTAAAATAAATGGTTGGTAAAATTTGTAATGTACAGGTATGATAAGAAAGTTGTCGTAGTAGGTATGTTTATTATTCTAAGTACAGAGTATGCTGGGACAAGATGGGATTGAATGAGATGAATGTGTGATGTGCCTTTCATAACAGCCCTTTAATAGCTTCTTTCAGTGTCGAACTTGAAATTGGGAACTCGGCTTATTGAACCCACGCTGATCAGTAACATAGCTTGGCATGACTTAACCAGTTTTGTTTTATATCAAAGTTTTAGTAGAGTAGAGATAATATTTGGATATTTTCTCTTAGTCCTTTTCTCCGACACGATGGGGTAGTGACATTTCCTCTAATTTATTTTATGATCAACCTTTCCTAATATTCCTTTTATATCGTAAAATTTAGAGTTGCCGAACTCAACGCAGTATATAACACTGCCAATGCTGGTAACAGTTCCTACTTGCAAAGTTTCACGACTCAAGACCCGTCACTGTTGACCAAGGAAGGATATGAAGTGTATGAAGGAGGACTAGGATTCACTGGCTACGCAAAGCCTGAGACATCATCACAAGATACAGCTAAGTATAGTAAGATCATTGATATTTTTATATTTCTTTACATTAGGGATCAAGTGCAGTTTCGGGCCTTTGAACAGATGATGACAACCTCAGTGTTGGACAAAATGATCTCCGAATACCACTCTAGCCAAACGCATTGGCATAGAGTTTAATATAACTTTACTTTCTTTTGTTTTCGTTGAAATTTTATGTTAAAACCTTTTCGTAGGCAGCCTGTACGGTACCCCTACTTTACCAGAAGAAAATCTTCAAACATTTGTGAATTGAAATTAAAGCATAGTGCAAAATGTGAATGAATGAATGTAACATGAAATATTTCAAATTAAATATGCGCGAAAAAAATTATACCTACAATCTACAGGCAGGACCAGGGGCGTTCAAGAAACATTTGCCTTTTTTACGACATGCATGGACGCGCACATTTGACAATTTATGATTTATGGGTAGATCTCCAGAGGCATTTTTTATCGTGTCGGACTGGAGAAACCCATTTTGAAATCGATAAACGTTTTCATTACATTTTTTTATGTATACTTTGGTGTCTAATCTATGTGGTGCAGGGCTTAGATTATGAATTAGTTTAAAATATAAAAAATCATAAACCCTAAAATCCTGATTGCTCTGGGTTGACCTAACTCCCGATTGAATGAGAAAACATTGTGTAACTTTTTATTGAAAGGGTTCATATGTCCGATGTTATTTTATATTACATAACAAATAGTTAATCTTCATTGTAATATTTTTTTTTAAATTATATTAACAATATTTTTGGCACAATTTTAATTTATCGTCATGACCTGGCATTTTATCTCATCGCTCTGCGCTGGAGTAAAACATCGCGCTCATCCCTCGTTTTACGAAATAGAAACTCTATTCCCCTCCCCCGGGGTAGTGGCTGTAGTGGTCTAACCGCCGAGGAAGATACATTTGTGCCACGGTCCCCCACTACAACATTACGAGGGTAAGTTTATGATTTATCTGGGTTTGGTTCTCGAATTTGATGATTGATATGGCATGTTTTATAATATAAATAGTAAGGTTGTAAATGTGGTTATTAAGTGAATTAAGTGATAGTAATGATGTTCTTTATGAGGCGTAAACACAACTTTCTACTGTTTTTATTTTGGGCTATATTAATGCTTTTATGACTTTTTTTGATCGCTATGGCTATGATTGCTCTGTCCAAAAGACCAGAGCGATGATATTTTGCAATAATTGTACGTTATAAAACTACTTTACGTAATAATACCAGATTGTTACAACGACAAATGTCACGACTCAGCTGTCAAAAATTCTGTGACCTCACGACTCATCTGTCAAAAATTCTATAACGTCACGACTCCCCTGTAAAATATTTTCCCGCCAATATTCTATGACGTCACGACTCATCTGTAAAAATTCTATGACGTCACGTGTCACGTGACCAAAATTCTATGGCGTCACTAGTCACGTGACTCAGCTGTCAAAATTATTATGACTATGACGAAATTATCAAAATATAATATGATGGAAGCCAAAATTTCAAGTTTTCGGAAGTTTTCCTTTACATGCACTTTAAGACTTTGCTTCATGCCAAATTTCAAGTTTGTATGTAGACTGGAAGTACCCTGTAGCTTTTTGCCCTTTGCTTATCGAAAATTTGCGACATAAACGGCTATATGTCTTGATTTCGTTAGATTAGAAGTTTGATTTTTTTACAGCACTAAAAGGCAACAGACCTTAGTATTTGGTAAAAATTTCAGCTTGATACCTCTTCCTGAGATAAATAGTCTTGAAACGGACAACAAAGGGTTCCGTTTTTCCAAAATCGGTACGGAACCCTTATAAAACCGGTAAAGTGCGAGTCTCACTCGCGCACCGAGGGTTCCGTACAAACCTATTTACTTTCTCGCCAAATTGTGATGACGTCAGGACTAAATATTAATAAATAAATATTATTTTTCCCGCCAAAATTCTATGACGTCACGACTCATCTGTCAAAAATTCTGTGATTTCACGACACATCAGATGTGAATGTGAGAGTTTTTGACAGATTCTGTCAAAAATTCAATGACGTCACGACTTACTTATCTGTCAAAAATACTATGACGTCACGTCTCATCATTAATAATATTTGTTGAAAATTGATACCTCCACGCGTTCCTGAGATAAATGGTCTTGACAGACAGACAGACAGACAGACAGACGGACAGACGGACAACGAAGTGATCCTATAAGGGTTCCGTTGTTTTAAAATCGGTACGCTGCCCTAAAAATGAACAAGTTTCCAACTGATGAGCTCTCAAAAAGCTGTAGATATATCCCCTAAACATAAAATCATAAAATCTTGTAACATGCAAGACTAAAAATGACTAAATAAATAATATATTACCAATTTTATTATTTTTGATTCACCATTTATGATCGCTCTAGCGCCTATCATGATTGCTCTGGACGCGAAAATGTTTGAACTTAAATATTTCCATAACTGTTTGTCAAAAATGAAGGCCAATAGTAAAAATGTAGTATTTTAATATCATTATTTTCAATGGGATATATAATTACCAAAATATATCAAGATCTGAAAAGTACCAGAGCGATCACACGAATACGCCCGATTTGGAGATTGACCCATGTTCTTATTTTTTTAACTTACCCTTTTCCATTGTCATTTGCAGGTGGTGGTTACGAATACTCGATGCCTCCTCCACCTCCACCACTATACCATCCACCGTCAGCTCCAAGTCATGTGGTAGAAGAATATTCTGTAGAACGAGACAACCATGGCTTGGGACTAGCTGATCTCTTTGATATATCATTAACAGGCATTGCCTTTTTGTCCTTTGGCATGTTTGTTCTGCAGGTTCTAATGTGTATTACTATGGTGAGTATGTTTTAAAATTTTTTTCTTTTTTAAATTTTATTACAAACATTAGCCAAACGGGTTAACGAGTCTCTGTTTTCTTACATACAAATAAGAGAAACCATGTCAGCAGTGTAACGTTCCTGAGCTGTTGCGGTGATGATCTAGATATATTTTTAAGAAACAATCAACGCAGATTTTAGTGAGCAAAGTAAAATTCATACGTACTTTATATTGAGTAAATTCCGCTCCTTATTAAGAAGATGGTCATGGACAAAATCGTAGAAAACTTCTTTATGTTAATCCAGTCATAGCTGAGATACAGAATGAACTCACAGTTAGCTCGTAAAATACGGTGTTTTCCGTTATTAGTTTAGGTTTAAATATGAGCGAATACCTACATGAGCGAAGCTGTAGTTATAAAATATATCTGTAAATGCGTTTTATTTTAGAATCCTCAACAACCTCAAGTGATGCAGATGGTTGACAATGGCGGAGATACAGTTAACGTAGACGAAGTGTTTCGTTTTAAAAGAAATTCAGAAGAGTCTCGAAGTCCAACCCATAGTATTAATAAGCTGGCAAAGTTTGCTCTATTAGCTTTGAAACCACGATCGACTGCTTGCTTGTATAGGGCTTTATGTGTTGGAAATAAAACTGCGAGAGATCTACGCGATAGCAACTGGTATTGGTTACCGGTTTGGCAGTAAGTATACCCAATGTTTTTATATTTATTTGAGTCAATTTCAGTCTATTCTACTTAGTTGTACGTGTGGCAGGCAAGTGATTGAGAATAGAGTTTCCTCCATTAAACATTTTCCTTTTGTGGTTGTTGTTAATATCAACTTAGGCGCTCTCTTAGTCGACTTTTGCAAAGTGCTAAGTAGTTTAAACTTATGATTCCACGTACGACCAGAAATGATGTTGTGTTTGTTTATTAAACAGTAAAGTCTCGTGCTTATATTTAACTTCTATTTATATTTTTAATAGATTTTGCAATAATAAATTCGTAATAGAATGAATGTCAATAGTACTGAACATTTTACATTAGGCAACATTATGAATTGCCCTGATAAAAATGATTCATGTAAGCTCAAAATTCGACATTTTAATAGTATCCTGTAGTTGGTTATTTATTTAACGTCATAGAATTTACTTAATAAATACGACGCCAGGTTTCGAAATAGTTTATTCGAGACCTACCCGGTCACATTATTTCGAAACCTGGCGTCAATGATGTCACGTCGCGTCGGACGTATCACTGATGCGCCCGTGGCGAGCGCGGGGGTTAAAAGGAGAACGGGACGCGAGATTCGCATTTTAGCGAGGTCTATAAATAATGTGTGACTGTTATACGTGCAATTTATACCATTGACAATCTATGAATATTTTTCAGCACAGGCGTGGCGTGGACGCGCGGGAAGGCTTTTGGCGCTTTACGTGCAGCTGCTTTAGGACTTGGTGGCGCTGACTGTGAAACACACTATCCTCGTACACAGTGTACTGCGTCGAATAAATAGAAAAAACTGTGGAGACTGGATCTAAATTACTGAATCTGAATATCTTTATAAAATTAATTAAATACCTTTGTATGTCTACATTATTTTCAACTGTCTTTACACATGCGGTTTATAAAAGTATTTACATCAAAACATCGATTGACTCCCGCATATCTCAACAGGTTGTAATAACCCACATTTTAAAATGAAAATTGAAAATTTTGTGTTGCTATGAATACCATTTCAAAAAATATTTTAAATGTACGTAAAGTACCTTATTATTTAATAGATCCTTGCCTCTTCGTAACTAAATGAAGTCGGTTGAAAAGTAATAAGAATCTTCCTTCCAACAAAACTCTAAAAATTATCATAAAGTAAAAAAGAAAAATTACCTAACATTTAAAAAAAAAGAGAAACTACTGGATAATAGTTCAATATTTATTAGGTTTTATTTGTTACCAAGTTAAAGACTGGTCATGGCGGGAAACCACGGAGGGCCTCAACACAATGCTCAAGTTCAAACAGTTACGGTAGCCCTAAGTTTAGCAGGGACGTCATTTGGCTAATAGGATTATGATGGTGAAGTAAACTCCTTACATTTTACTTTTAACATATAATATTTTAATTGATAAATGCTTAATTTATGTACAATTTTTATTTACAACATATTTTGTATTTAAAGTTTAACGTTCAAATAGTTTGCATAAAACAACTAAAAAGTAGTTAATTACATTTAATACATTATATCTCTACACATTTTAGAGTAAATGTTTTGAAATTTTTTTATAGAGATATTAAGAGTTCGGGCTGGTAAGCTCTGCTCCTAGAAAGTGATTGTAATTTATTTACAAAAGAGGTAAGTAATTACCAAATTGGTATAGAAAGAAATTGTTACCTACTGAAGCTTGTGTCATTACGTTATAGGTATACCTATACAAGTCTTGTCTCGTTTTCGGATTCCGCAAGACTGAGGCTACACTTCCTAGATAAATGGAATGTTGGGAGTTCCTGAGACTAGGACATTTAACCAAACAAATAACTCTTCAGCCTAATAACACTAATAGGTACATACATATATGTTACACACTAATACTTATTTACAATATCAATGCCACATTACTAATGGTAATTTACTTAAACTGAGATCAATTTTGATACACATTTTAAACGTAACATATATACCTCGTACCTATAACTCGCGGTATCTTACTTGAGCGGCCTGAATATAGCTTTCAGAGACGTTCGCGCAAGTACAAGTAATAAAAAAACCCGTTTGCCGTCATTTACTTAGTTCCAAATATAACATCTGCGAAGCCGTTTACAACAACTTCAAGTAAGATGGCGCGTATTGTATCTTTAAATAACATAAGTACCTATCTATAGGCCGACCGTTTAACTCAGACCCCGCCTGCGGTAATAGAGGTGCGCGGGGGGCGAGGACAAAGGAGAGAGCTATCTCTTGATTTTTTGCCAAAACGGCGCCATCTCAGATACTGTGACCCGAACTACATTACATCACAACACACCTCTAATTTTTAGCTAGCTTATTTTTATGAAATAAAAAGAAGGAAAAATTAAAATTATACCCTAAAGCAATCGAAATACCTGAAGAGGTTGTTTTATTTTTCTGGTCAGGCTTTAAATTGTGTAATAATTTAGATAGCATAATTTTTTCTAAGAAAGTACTAGTTTTAGAGCCAAGATGACGACACCATCTTTGACATTTGTAAATTGTATAGAAGACGGACTAGCATACTGCACTAGTGTCATACTGACATACTGACTAAGTGTCCGTTATGGTAGGTAGCGTGTAAAAATAAAAAAAGCTCTTATTATTGTTCTTATTATCTGTAAATATTTTCTAAGATTGATTCTTACAAATTAATATGTTTAAATCATACCTGTTTTGATGCAAACTGTGATTATTGTAATGTGATTATACTGTGATTTAATATATATAATTAATGATTGTAAAATTGTTATTATTTGTAAATATTTTTTAAGACTTTAGTTATAATTATATTTATAGTTTAAATCAGCCATTCGTATAATAACAAATATATTTATTAAAGACAAAGATTTATTGCAAAACTGTGTATATCAGGTGTTAGTGTATGAATACATTATTCTCAACAGTCTATCCACATCGGATATGCAAATTATAGCAATATAATATCTTAAAACTACACAAATTAAACAAAAACTTATATAAGTAACTAAATGAAATGTTATTTTTTTCAAAACATTCTTATTCAAAATATTTGTAGATTCTTTAAAAAATAATCAAATTATTACAAATTATGTAATATTATTGTTATTTTTGGAGTCGGTGTCAGCCAACGAAATACGATAACAATACTAATGGAATGGCGGCCATGAATTACAGATTATATTATTATATGACTTCGACATTAATCCCCTGACTTATAAAAATCTCTAAAATTTAATCACTGTGTAGCTGCCGTGGCCTGCTACAGATTAATCCATAGAAATAGTGATTAGCTCTGAAAAGAGCTGTTTTTAACATGACTTTAATACCGATTAAGTCAATAGAAACAGTGAGTAGCTCTGATAAGAGCTGTTTTGATAATGACTTTTCAATCACTTATCATAGAAAAGTGAAGTAGTTCTGAAAAGAACTGTTTGATAATGACTTTCAGATTATTATATTATAGAAATAATAATGAGTTCTAATAAGAACCGTTGTGTACGACTTCTGCACACGTAACAACGTTTTTCATTATTCAAGCAATATTTATCTTCACGCACGTCGTCGCCCAATATACGCAGCCAGCCAGAATATTCTTCAATATTAATTCAAGACTTCAAGTTGTTATTACAATCTTCACACACGCCGCACGCGCCGAACCATACGCAGTATATCGACGTCCGTCCCTCTTCAACGCCGCGCCCGAGTGAAGGAACGAGTACGAGCGACGGGTCGTATTTATAACTTACGCACGGAGGCCAGACTGGCCGGTAGGACGGAGCTCGGCGGCGCGCCTCGACATTTCGCGCCATCGCCGCTACGCGTCGCTTCCATCGCATGGCGTGATTACAATCTTAGTTGTGATTGGTTATACATTTTTTATATTTTGTAAATATTTATTTTTCTTATATTTTATTGGTTTTACATGTTTACACACTTTTGTATATAAGGCGACGATTTTTATTAAAAGACACGCATTCTACTTCAAGCAAATCGAGAGTTTTATTATATCCTCAAGATCTCCAAATCCTTACAGGAAGCTCTGAACCTGCATAGGTGACCATCCTGTAAAACTGTTTAGCGAGTTTTTTGTTAGCAAAACCAACCTTAAGCCAGACAAAACCGTAAAAATTTAAGCTAATCAATTGACTAAAATTTAAGTTGCGTTTATGAGTCCGGGGTTTGACATAAAGTTGTTGATTGTTTATGGATTGGTTTAAAAATTAAACAAATATTAAATAACTATTTTTATCATATTTAAATAAATATATTTTAAAATACCTGTGTCACGTTCAAACGTTTTAATATACCTATTTAGTAACTGATTAAAGCTTTCCATAACTTATGGGCGTTTATGGGGCTAACCAGCACCGTCAATTGAAAAAAATCGTAATTCGTGAATAGGATCAATAATGCAAAATGTTGTCTACAAAGTCGTTAGAAAAGGCAATAGAGTTTTGTCTAACACATTCTGATCACTTTAAATAGTTTTTAATTTGATAAATATTTTATTTAAAACAAACATGGCCGTTTCATTTTCGCATGAGAATTTTAAGTAATTGTCTTTGATTCGTAGTACTTATTTCTCATCTTAGTCTTTAGTCAGTGTATAACACGACATCATATTTCTTTAAATTTATAGTCAGGAATAAAATATAGAATATAACTATCGTGGCTGTCACATTACTCCAAATATAACAATAATATTACATTATTTGTAATAATTTGATTATATTTTAAAAAATCTTCAAATAAATATATTTGTAGATTGTAGACTGTTCAATAAATATCCTTAACAATACTTTTTACAATAATTAAAAGAACCTATTCTTTATATTATAATTAAGTAAAAAGAATGTCTGATTTAATGTTGTAAAACCAAAATACAACTAATTATTATTTACTTTTTAGTGCAATTTTTGTCTTTGAAGTCGGTTTTTTTTTATTGTAAAAACTTATTTTATTTGGCATAGTAAACAACTCGATATAGCTCTTGTGTACGCTACCATAACGGACACCGCTACCCCGCTCCCTCGTCCCTTTCATACCGCAGGCGGGGACTGAGATAAACGGTCGGCCTATAGTAGTTGACACAAAACAAATTATATACTAATGACATACACATTTCAACGAAAACAAACGAAATGTTTAATGATCATCAATGCGACCAAAATATACCTGTAATATTTGACACCTCTGATTTAGGACTACACGACGATAAGTGACGAAAGTGGCAAGTTAAGTAATTATGTACAGTTCGACCATCAATCAAAATGGTTAACACTTTACACGTTACTAAAATATTATTAGCTAATGCTTAACTAATTATTAGACTTTTAGAACTTGTACACAGGGTGCGGTCTGCAGTCACGGTTAAAGTGAACTAAGCCAGCATCATTTATTACGAGTATTTAAACTGCATTGTCGATATCGACCATAAATACAAATGAAGGAATGCTGTTTTAGTTGGCCCGAATCGTCCCTACTTATTAATAACAATCTGTACAACCTCATTAGCAGATAAACTAATGATTTGCCAAATATGTTGCGCTTGAGTAGCTATTGCAAATATTCACACTCTCACTAAGAAAAACCTCCAATTGCACATGACTTTTCAAAAACTTGTTGGAATCATCCTGATGTGCATAACTAACTTTCTATTTTTTATGTTATAAATTAAACAATGACCAACATGACATTGTTTGATCGAGAACATCCTTGTGCAGATAAAATAGTTTTCTAACAAAAGTGATACTCCAAAAGCTATGAACCAAAAACCTAGAAACTAAGTAGTAACTGAATTATAATAATCCACAATTAATTACCTCAAAGAAGTAGTAACACTGAAAGAAAATGATAAAAAAAGGGCAAGAAATAAAACTTTATATGCAAATCTATACCATCTTGTAATTTTACAACTACACACATCAAAAAAGTCTAAGCAACATGCATGATATTACAAATTGATTTATTAATAATTAATTAATTTTGAATTTTTTTGTTATTGATGACATACTGGCTGGTTGTAAAAAAAAAATTTCGATTATGTTTTGTTTTTTTTCATAAAATTCAAATGACTGCGAATTTGTTTGAATTTGAGTGCATGTTAATTGCTACGTTTTAGTCTTGATTTTATAATTTTACCAACCATTTAAATACAGTTGGCGACAAAATTGAATTGTTAGATATTCTTTACGTCATGGAGCGACGTCATTTGACGGCAGATGAAATGCAAAGAGCTGTAGGGATGTTGCAAGCGGGAAGTAATCAATCTCAGGTATCTCGACATTTTGGTATTCATAGAAGTGTTATTTGTCGTCTTTGGCAGCGCTACAATAATACAGGGGAACCCGCTGAACAGCATCCAGGCCGTAAAAGGAGTACAACCACTCGGCAAGACCGGTACATACAACTGACTGCAAGACGCCAGCCGATGTTAACCGCTCGAGAGATAAGTTTGAGGCTACAAAATTCAAGTGGTGTTGATGTTAGTCCCCAAACTGTGCGAAATCGACTGCATGAGTACGGCCTACGAGCTCGACGCCCTATCAGGTGCCCACCGATACGTCACGGGAATCGCGCTCGTCGAAATGAATGGTGTAGAGAACGCATAACATGGACCCAGGAACAATGGGATAAAATTATGTTTTCCGATGAGTCGCGATTCGGGTTTAGGCCTGATACAAGAAGGGTGCGAGTGTACCGTCGACCCGGAAATACTGAAAGACTCAGGTGCGTTCAGGAAGTTCATCCATACAGCGGCTCAACAGTTATGGTATGGGCGGGTATTATGAAGAACAGGCGAACTGAGCTCGTTTTTGTAAATGGAAACATGAACGCTGAAAATTACGTTGAGGATATTCTCAGACCTTATGTCCATCCATTTGCACAAACCTTTGGCTCCGATTTTACGTTAATGCATGACAATGCGCGTTCACATACAGCTCGGCGAACCAGTGAATACTTGGCAACGGAGAACATCCAGGTATTGCCCTGGCCTGCACAATCGCCAGACCTCAACCCCATCGAGCACGCATGGGACATGCTCCAGAGACGTGTTTTGAAGGACTTGGACGGAGTGACAACAACCCAACAGCTGAAGGATTTGCTACAATTCCATTGGGAGCGAATACCGCAAGATGACATAAACAGTCTCATTAATTCAATGAATAATCGTTGCCGACAAGTTCTGAATAGCAGAGGAGGCCATACTTTGTATTAAATTGTCCTATTCTTTCACAATAAATTCATTTTCTTAAGAAATTTCAATTTGTAAAAAAAAAGTTTAGTTTCTTATGTACCTGTATATTCTAATATTGTTAATTTCTGTTATTAAAAGAACTTATAAAGAAAACAGCTGTTATTTTTACATCATAGAACCCTAAAAATATTATTTTAAAAATAAAATACAACGTTATAATTAAAATAAATGGTAAAATAAATTAATATAAATGGTAAATTTGTAATATCATGCATGTTGCTTAGACTTTTTTGATGTGTGTATTTACAATCCTAACAATATATTAAGTGTTACAGAATATCTTTAGTAATAACTACCGATTAGTATAGGTGTTACGAACGTGAACACGTGCAATCGAAAATAGTATTTACAAAAGGAATCATTTCCTAATTCTACTTAATAATTTCAGGGTGGCGATGTCGGTAAATTAACAGGTGTAAATACACAACTAAGAGGAGAATACGCATAAGGATTGAGTAAAGAATAAGCTGGTGGCGTATGACTGAAAATTTGCCCAGGAAACAATCCTTGTCGCTGAGCTATTTTTAATCGAGATGTTAATTGCTTCTTCCATTTAGTCCGGCGATTTTGAAACCAAGTTTTTATTTGTACCTCAGTTAGACCCAATGCTTTTGATAATTCCATCCTCTTCGATACGCTGAGGTATTTATCGATTTTGAACTCGGCTTCTAAACGTTCAAGTTGTTTCGCGCTGTAAGCTTGTCTCGGTTTCCGTTCGGGACCAGCGCGTCGAGGTCTTCTGTTGTTCTTGTCATCTAGAACCAAAGAAAATTCGAGAGTTAAAGTAAATTTGATAATAAAGAATTTCCTTATTTGCTTGTCAACAAAAAACGCTAAATCATCGTTTTTAATTTTAAAGTCCCTTTACAATCTCTCCTTACAAGGTAGCTGCTCTCGCTAAAACAAATATGTCATAAAGTTTTTTCGAATACTAATCGGAATTATCACGGACTCTTGTTAAGTGGCTATAAACACAATCAGTATGTTTGCGTTGCGCCTGCGCAGTTTGACATCTCGCGTGTCAACACCGCATTGTGGCTGGTGTATGTGATGGCCATGTTAACCGACTGCTAACTATTTACGTAAGCGTTTTACGATCGTACTAGTTTTAGTACAGACCATAATTACCAGCATGACAAGTGAACATCATTTTATTCATTTATTTTAGCCACAAAATTAACACTCCAGAAAGAGTCGAGTGTTATATTGAAGTAGAATATTCTCAATAGCTTCTCTATCCTTTTATTGTATGACTTGAAGTTGGACATTTACTCGAAGATATTAAATGATAGTTTTTTTCAACTTTTCTTTTAAAATATATAGCTGTTTTATATCTCTTTAGAGAAATAGGTTAGTTTTGTCCAGTAACAGAAGGAAACATAGCCTAACTTAGCGAGCTAATACCACGCTGGCTTTAAATTATATTATGCTGGTTAATTTTCTTTTAATCAACTTTTGCAATAACCAAAGACCGAGGTTTTAGGAGAGGTACATTATATTTTGTATTCTAAATCTACCACCATAGCTCCAAGAACAGGACAACCATTTATTAATTCAAATGCCTATTTTAAACATGCTAAAGCACTTTACATATCTACATGTAAAGAGCATATTTTATTGTATTTACATTGATTGGCATATATGTTTAAAGTACGCCCAGGAAAACATGTACCTATTTGAGTTTAAGTAATACTTAAAGCGTTGGTATAAACTCAGGCATCTGAATACAGTTCGATCACAAGAGGGGCTGCGTTAAGGCGATATATAAACAGAAAAGCTTTGTTGGTAATTATCGTCGCGGCAGCTGTTTACTAACACTTCGGTGTGAAGTCGCGACCACCGACCGACGGCTGGCAACAATTCGACGAATGTACCCTTGGACTAATCGCGCGAACCATAACTTTATATGTACATAACCTGTTGGGCGTTACAATTAGAATAGTCAACAAGTTGCGTTTAGCACCGTGTTCTAAAAGATACGTAACTGCCTTGTTAGTTTCGCAAAGCATGTGACTGAGAAATATTATGTTCGATTCTCGGGTCACAGCACAATTAAGTCTCATGTAAAATTTACCTCTTAAAAAGAATGACGTTGGTGTAAAACAAAATAAACTATTGCGCCAGTGTATTGAATGTGTAGCAGCGATAATTTCGACAGCAACACAACAAAATCTATTCGTCAGATGCTATGTTGCAGGTAAACGTATTCTAATGAGCATTTGCCAAATAGATATCAGGTTAGTTATATTGTATTTTCCGCAGTATATGTTCAGGAACCGCAGTATATGTTTTGGATTATACTGAACTTTGTGTTGTACCTGAATTGTTCTGCAGTATTATACTCCCGGTAATATCACGTCTACTGTAAGATAATTGTCAAAAGTTGCTAGAACACAGTGCACTATCCATAATAGTACGAAAAAATAACTCTCAAAAACGTAAATACACTATAAGGCCCCAGTTGACGGAATTTTTGTCGTAGATCTTACGCGATGGAACGCCAATACGTGTCATCATCATCATTATCAGCTTTTTAAATGTTGCCATTTATCGTCGCTATTTTTGCGAATATCCATATACGTACGTAGTTACCGCTAATACTACCTATTGTAGTTCTGAGCAATACAAATATATTTGATTATGTACTGATAATTGATCAATTCACATGTTGAGTGATTACTGTAATTATTTACCTAGGCAGATACGTGCAAATATTTACGGATTCTTGATAAAAGTTAAGCGCTTTCCTAAGTAAAAATAATGGTAAACAAAAATGTAAGTTTAATTAGGTACCTGATTTTTAACCATTTTCCAAAAATAAATTTTGTTGGTTGATAAAAAGTGAAGAATCTTCTTTATCTTCATCTGTCTTAATTCAACTCTTAATTTTTGAGATTACTTATTTAATTATGTATCATCATCATACCAGCCAATAGACGTTCACTGCTGGACATAGCCCTACTCCAAATATTGCCACCTTGTGCGTCCTAACTTATGATTAACCTAAGACCTAAGATCTATTAGATAAGACAAAGGGTAGCCTTAATCTTTGTTTAGTTCATCAAAACATACAAGGTCTATCTGGCAAAGAACTAGAAATAGAACTGTTTTTAAACAAACATAATGTACAAATCTTTTGTGTTACCGAGCATTGGTTACAGTCACATGAATTATTATTTAATAATGCACACTTTACATTGGCAAGTGCGTTTGTAAGAAAGAAGGCTATACGCGGTGGCTCTCTAATATTTATAAGTAATAAAGTTGAATTTAAAGAAAGAAAAGACATAGCAAATCTTTCTATCGAGCGCACAGTCGAAATCTCTTGTGTGGAGCTTGAGCAACATGTCGTAGCTTGTGTGTACCGACCACCGCAGAGTGATTATAGTCTATTCGAGGGTGTTATGGAGAAATTGTTAGAAAGACTATGCTCAGGAAATAAATTTATTATAGTATGCGGGGACTTTAATGTAAATCTACTTGAAAAATCTTCAACTAGTGCTAGATTAATTTGTTTGTTTCAGTCTTATAATTTACAGTTTTTATTTAAAGAAGCCACTAGGATTACATCTCATTCTGCTACATGCTTAGATAATGTATTTTGCAACTGTGAATATGTTAATAAGGATATCTTAAGTGATTTAACATCTGACCACTGTGGGCAAAGGGTAGTATTTCCATCTATTACTACTCCCACAGAGAACAAAATCACATGCAGGCCAATTACCATAAACCGCCTGAATCAATTTAGTGATAATGTTGCAATCAAAGTGACTAGAATTAATCTTAATCAGTATAGCCCAGATGATATTTATAAAGATTTATTAGACATTATCAAGCTTGAATATGATAATATTTTTAAAACTAAGACTTTTGTTAGTAACTCTAAAACTAAATTCTGTGATTGGGCAACAACAGGTATATATAAAAGTAGAGCTCGCTTGTATGAATTGTATGGTATGAAACAATATAATACTCAATCAGATTTCATTCAATATGTCAGGAACTACTCGAAAACTTTTAAGAGGGCTTGTGCCATAGCAAAGTCTTCTTATTTGAGTAATAAGATAAAGGAATCAAACAACAAAATTAAAAGTACATGGGACATTATTAATGCAGAGACCGGCCGGATGAAAATTCGTGATACTAATTATGTACTAAAAACTCAAGATAAGGTTCTCACCAATAATGCTGACATTGCACATGCTTTTAATAATTTCTTTGTCAATGTTCCTATTCATACAACAACCTCCTTAAATTCCTCTCCAAACCAAGCAGAATTTTTACTAAAAGATAAAGTAATTGAATGTAAGAACCGCTTCAGTTTTAGGTCTATTAACCATAATGATATCATAAAAGCTTTCAAAAGTCTCAATTCCAAGAAATCTGCTGATTTATGGGGTATGTCTGTCAAGCTTCTTCAGGGTATTATATTTAATATATCTCCACATTTATCTATTATATTTAATAAGTGTATTGCCATAGGTGTATTTCCTTATCTAATGAAACACAGTAAGATTATTCCTTTGTTCAAGAATGGATCAAAAAGCGACCCTGGTAACTTTAGACCAATTTCAATACTACCTGTGATTAGTAAAATCTATGAGAAAATTATCTTATGCCAATTGGAGAGTCACTTTCATTTAAATAATATTTTTCATAGGCAGCAATACGGTTTTAGGAAGGGTAGCTCAACGATTGATGCGGGTGTTTCTCTTCTGAAATATATCTATGATGCTTGGGAAAATTCTATGGATGCAATAGGCGTCTTCTGTGATCTTTCTAAAGCTTTTGACTGCGTTGATCATGGGACACTTCTGTGCAAGCTTAGACATTATGGAATTAGGGATGCTTCTCTTGATTTATTATCTTCGTATTTAAGCAATAGGGTTCAGTATGTCGAAGTAAATGGTAGTAGGTCCTCTGGTCTTCCGCCAAGTATGGGCGTGCCTCAAGGATCCATTCTAGGTCCGTTTCTATTTTTAGTTTATGTCAATGACTTGCCGTTTCTTGCTCAGGGTTTGTGCGACATTGTTTTATTTGCAGATGATACTTCACTCGTTTTCAAAGTAAACCGTAAGCAAACTAATTTAGATGAAGTTAACGAATCTCTCGCACAAGTCCTGAACTGGTTTACTGCTAACAATTTGCTTTTAAATGCTGCCAAAACAAAATGCTTAAAATTCTCTATGCCCAATGTTAAAAGCCTTAGTAATAATCTGATTTTAAACGGTGAGGTCCTTCGTTTTGTAGACACTACTGTATTTTTAGGAATAACGTTGGATAGTAAGCTGCAATGGGGTGCTCATATATTAGCTCTAGCAGGAAAACTAAGTTCAGCTGCTTATGCAGTTAAAAAAGTGAGGCAGCTAACGAATATAGAGACAGCAAGATTGGTATACTTTAGTTACTTTCACAGCTTAATGTCCTATGGTGTTCTTTTGTGGGGTAGGGCTGCAGACATCGAATCTATTTTTATTCTTCAGAAGCGTGCAGTTCGAGCTATTTACAATCTTGAATCGAATGTTTCATTGAGAGATCGTTTTAAGGAAATAGGTATTTTAACAGTTGCTTCACAATATATATATGCTAATATAATATATATTAAGCAAAATATTGAACAGTATGATAGAAATGGCGACATTCATAGCATTGGTACGAGGAATAGGCATAAGTTGATAGGTCCACAACATCGCCTACATAAGGTACATAACACTTTTGCGGGACTCGGTATACGTTTATTCAATAAACTGCCTAAGCATGTAATGGATCTACCTTTACTAAACTTTAAAGCATTTGTAAAAAATCAGCTATTATCGAAAGGCTATTATACAATAAACGATTATATTAATGACAAAAACTCATGGGCTTAGATTTCAATTATCGTGATTTCATGTTGCTTGTTCCATGGTGTAGATTGTGGCTTAACCTAGGTAGTTGTGCGGATGTTATGTTACTACCTTATTACTTTCTTTTACAGTTTTATTTGTTATTGTAACGATAGAAATACTTCACTTGCATTTGTAAATGTATTTAATTATATTATCTAAATGGTATTCTATTCCATTCTCAACTACTTAAAGATTAACAAAATCAACTTGACGACACAAATGCTTGTGTGTTAATTTCTGTCGGATATCGCAGTGACGAGATGACTGATGAACGTGCCATGCAATTAAAGCTTTTTTAAATCAATTTATTAACAATGAAATTTTTTTTATCAATTAAACTTTAAATTGCTATGCATGTAAGATTTGCTTGCACACATCATTCTTCACGCTGCTGTTGGTAATTGTAACAAAGTCAAATTATTATTTTTGAAAAGAGTGGCCTGAGTTTCTTGGCCACATTCTTCTCAGAGCTCTACTATAGTCGTCTGCGAAAGTGGTAGTAGTTTGGCAGACATTTTTCTCTATACTATTCTACTACATGTATAACGATTTGCATGTGTTACTTTGTAACCTAAGTGAATAAAGCTATTTGACTTTGACTTTGACTTTTGACTTTGACTTTGACTTTATGCTATGTATTTGATTAAGATACTTTAAGAAATGAATTCAGACAGCTTTGGAACTACTAGAATTCAATCAAGATCCATTGGAAAACTTAGAGAAATTGACCTAAATTCTTTTTTAAGTCATTCCTTCGTTGAAGCTTAACAAAAGAAGCGGAATTATTTGATGTATCACGTATAAAAATATAATACGAAGGCTAGAAAAACAATTTGACAACACCAAGGTGTCACATCACGACATACTATTTACGATGAAATATATGAAGATAATCAAGAGACTATTTTGACTTCCTAGTACCCCTACTGTGTCCATTCTTAGTAGGCAGGTACCAAATGACATGTGTGTAAAGGAATGTCAAATGTGGACGTATTTGTGTCGTATTGAGTTGACATAGAAAGTCTTGACGTGCGGACCCCGCGTTATTCCCGGATATTACAAGCTGACACTAATTTTAAAGCCACTGAAATTCCTTGCTGAGCTGCCGAACTTATGTGACAAATTATTGGTAAATGAATGTGGTAGTTACATGTGAAAATAATTTTATTAATTGTTAATCGAAAGTAAAATTAGAGTAATTAAATAAATGATTTTTAAAGTAAGATCTTCAAAGGCACCCTGGGAAGACTTACAGATGCCAATACTTTTCTCTCCTTGAAAAGGTGTGGTACGGAGCATTTGAAATGAATAAGTAGAGACGTCGGGTCAAAGCATGTTTGTAAGTATCGTGGTACATTAAGTCCCAAAGTCTATGCTAGAAAAACCGAGACAATTTAAAGGGATAGCCTTTGCCAAGGCGTAATTTTTCTAGGTTTCAAAGTACTGTATAACCCTGTTTCATTTATTCACTAATACAGTACATCTCCGTGTAGTGGCGGAGTAAAAATACAATATTTCACCAGCCCATCTCATCCCACAGGTGTCGTATAAATCGACTAAGGGTCTATGCGTGAATCTTTACGAAATAAAATGAAGGAAAACTTGAAATAAAACCCTATAGCAATCCGTCTGGCCAGCGTGGTATTAGTAGGCCAAGTATCCCTCCGTCACGGGAGGAGGCCCGTCCCTGCAGTGGAACATTAATGGGCTGTTATGATGACAGTAACAAATAGGTTATAACTATATTTTATCTGTACTAATAAATATTAAATATTCCTCACACATTCACACAACGCCATCGAGTCCCAAACTAAGCAAAGCTTGTACTATGGGTACTAGACAATGGATAAACATACTTAAATACTTTTACTTAGGTACAATGTTACTTAAAATTTCCTGCACTTAACACGCATAACCGACGACGGTCGATAGGACAGAATACTGGAAGAAACAGAGTCTGGTGACCGGATATGTCTAACGTATTGTCTTGCAGCGCAAAACTAAATAAAAATTTATATTAAAAAAAGGCTTTCATGGGCTGCTATACCAATCAAATAATTAGATCTAACTAATCATTGAGACACTCAGAAAATCACTGCTTAATATATTAAGAGGATAGTTATCCCAAAAGTGAGCAAACTACAATTAGACATAGTAATATTATCACTATTATGCTTATATGGACAATTGCGTGCGAATTACGCGTGCGAAGTAACGCAGCCGACGATACAAACACGCGATTGGGGCACGCATGTGTAATATTTTATTCTCCCGTGGTGTTATTGTAACAAGAAAATTATATTTTTAAGTGTTTTACTATTTTTGGGATTGGATCATGTTATTCCTTGTAATAACTATGGGAAATGAGGTTTCGAACCACATGAAGGTCTAGTCTAGTCTTTATTTTTTAAGTTATTGTTTTGAAAAAAGTCCTTTCACAGGGTTTTTAACCAATATAGACCCGAAGCAACGCTTTCTTATTTTATCTACTTGAGCTCTCTTTTAAATATTACTGACAGCCGGGTAGAAAGGTGCTGGATTTCTAACGGCGGCGGTGTAGTGGAAGACCTGGGGGTGGGGAGACCCCTCACAAGGTAGACATAGTGAAGAACTGAGCTAAAGATTGATCAGAGAGGCAAAGAACCGCGCAAAAATATTTCTAGTATTTCCAAAGACTAGAAATATTTTTGCGAGAAATATTTCTAGTATTTGGAGGAGGCCCACGTCCAGCAGTGGATGTCCATTGGCTGACATGACGTGATGATGATAATGTTATGAGCTTTCAAGTTAATTTTATCATCTAAGGTAGAAAAGAGTTATCCTTAACCTCTCTCATGTAAAAGTAACTTTAATTAAGTAGTCGCGGTAGGTTTGAAATAGCCCTCTTTATACAGCCGTGGCACACTCCCTATACCAGCCTTTACATTAGAAAATGTGTTGGCTTTTTATCATTTAATAAATAAAAAATCAACCGTGTGCACATGGAGTGAACGCGGCGGGTACGCAGCGCCTACGCCGCGATTTGTCCTTCTCATGCTCTCCATGAAGTTGCCGTATAAATCCTAGTGACTTCACAATTTCACTTCAATTTCACATGTGAATGAAAGAATCCTGTGCCGGTGACAGCGGCGAGACTATGAAGGTTGTAAAAATTAAAAGAGGAACCGTGGCGTGCTTTCCTCGAGCATGTGGCAATTGATAAGTCGCAGCACGCCGCGCCGTGATCTCGCCTTGCAGTAAAATTGCCCTTAAAATCTCTAGCGTGAACAGCTCAATAATCAGAACAAACCGTTTCGCTATAAAATAAAAGGGGGCAAGATCGACATTTGATACTGACCACTTGTTACTGTGTATCGTAGACTTTAAAGGTAATAATAGGTCTTGTCCTATGAAATTGCCGTTTTTTTTCGCCGCAGTCTTTAGCCTTTACATTATTTAGGTAAATACATATTTATTGTTTGAATTATTTTAATTTATTAAGAAATATAGGATATAACCAACATCTTACAAAATAAAAAAATATTTGGATTAATAATATTTTATTTTTATCTTTAAATCTGTAGCTTGTGCAATAAATGATTTCTATTTCTAATAAGCCTGTGTAGATGGGTCCAACTTATAACAGCGGATTTTCCCATTTGTTTTATTGTAACTTCTTCCCTGATACTTTTTTTTCCTATGTTTTAAACAAAACAGTTAGCTTAAATGTGCGCCTTTACTTGTACCAAATTTCATTCTATTAAGTTTAATAAATATTGAAAAAACTAAGAAAACGTTAGTATGAAAAATCAAACTTCGCATAAAATCTCCATACAAAACGGCAGCTCATCAAGGAAAGTGCTTATGTCTTTCAGCTAGCGGCTTTCCTGATGGTAAGGCACAACTAAACCGTCGCCTACCTCAATGTTCTATTGAACCTTGTTTAATGAAGGACAAGTCGTAGCGTATTTTATGTTTTCAAAGACTTAATAGTTTCTACAGATATAGGTATACAAGAGCCCTGAGCCCAGAATCTGTACGATGCTCTTATAAATAAATTTGAAAACACAAACTGTACGTGCAGGTTCTTTACTTCGTAAAAAAAGTGTTTTACGTTACTTCGTGCAGATGAAGAAAAAGGAAATAGCAGCTCATTATTCTCTATGCCCCGACAACTCTGTATGAAGCATGTCACGGTAACGTGTAACTATCAAAACAAAAAAAAATTGTATGCAAATACAGTTTTTTGGAAAACGCTATTATTTAAAAATTTAATGCTCTCTATTAATTAAATGCGTTTGCTCTAAGAACTGTGTAAGTCTTTTCAAGGCGTGCCATATAGGCCATACTGACTACTTTTGCTGTAAAAGACTGACTACTTTTGCTGTAAAAGAGATTGGGCAAAATTAACCCAGAACCAACAGGAACAAAATATATGCCGGGTTATAAGTCTTGCTATGAGAAACATTTTAATAAAAAAAAATCTTCTCTAGGTGCTGCCCAACTGTAATTACACACAATTAAAAAAAAGTTTTTTTCTATTTCATAACTCTAATAAAAACAAAGAAATACATGTAACGTTATCTAATTGATATTAAAAGACCGACCCAACCATTCTATCGTCTTTACTCGCTACAACAAATACATAAGCCTGCGTCATGCGCAGATTCAGGTATTATTTTACTTTTTCACTCTTACACCACATGTATTACGGGGTGTCCTACGTGGGCGAGGAAAGCGACACGAGGCGACGCGATGCTACACGCGACAAGTGTTCTACATGATTACGTCACGTCTCGTCGCAGACCGTCACATAGGACACAAGTAGGGTACACCGTTGATTTGATGGCGTACGTCGCGTTCGTCGACCACGACACCGCGTTAGACAGAGATGACACTTTGTTAAATTAAATCATTTAGGAGAATATGTCGTACAGAATCGTGTATCCACGGTATGCGTACGTTAGGGAGCTGTTCTCATATGATAAGTGTAATATATTATTTAGGTCACGCTAGACATGTAGGCATAGAACAGCCTGAAAGTCCAATGGATTTCTTTTTTTTTCTTATTAAAAAAGACAACTCCCGCACTAGGACTCATGCCTTGTGTCGCAAGGACTGTTTACAAACATCAATTAACGGACACAAATAACACCCAGACTCAGGACAATAATTTGTGGATCTCACAAATAATTGTCCTGCGTGGGGATCGAACCCACAACCTCGTTGCACGGCAGCCGCTTGCGCTACCGTCGCGCCACCGAGGTCGTTGGTCGATTTCGTGATTGTTGACTTATAGATGGTTATCCGCGTGGTGATGGAGTAAGAATACAATATGGGGTGGTGACCCCATCTCATCCCATGGGTGTTGTAAAACCCGACAAAGGGACTATCCGTGAATATTATCTTTATAAAATAAAAAGAAGGAAAACTTGAAATTACACCCTACACCAATCCGTCAGGCCAGCGTGGAATTAGTAGGCCAAGTATCTCTCCGTCACGGGAGGAGGCCCGTCCCTGCAGCGGGACAAAAATGATGTATCATTAAACATTAAAACACATAACGTAGTTTTCATTCATAGCTGTTATGAGCCTTATATCTCTCATACCCCATACATATTCAATAAACAAATAATGAAAATTATATAAGTTTAACATGTGTAATAATGAGGGATATATATTAGTTCTGTTGGTCCTGGGTTTTTTTGGTATGAAATTTGCCCAATGTCCTTTCCTATGTCATCCTCGCTCTCAATAATTTCTACACTATTTTATTTGTCAGCACACTTCTCTCATGTTTTTTTTTTGTTTAATTCGGAACGCTTTTTTATCTTCAGTTTGGGAGCCAAAGTTACTCTGCAAATTATTAAAGCAATACGTAGAGCTAATTTGACTGCTTGTGGCAAAATAGTAGTATTTATTGTCCAATGAAACAAACAAGAATATTTCTTGTTTATTGAGTTTGTATTAAGAATTGTATTGTTATCTATGTTAATAATATAATTTGTATTTTATGGGATTTAGTACCTAAGTTATTTTTACGAATTATTTTTAGTAAACTATTGTTTATTTATTTTTTACTGTAATTAAGTACCCAACTCACTCAGCCTGAAACACTGGATTACTTAGTTCAGGCTAGATTATAAGATACTAATGTACATTACAAACTTGTATCATCATAACAGCCCATTAATGTCCCACTGCAGTCACGGGCCTCCTCCCCCTTCTATTTATTTCGTAAAGATAATATTCACGGATAGTCCTGTAGTCAGTTTTTACGACGCCCATGGGATGAGATGGGTTGGAGACATATTGTATTCTTACTCCGTCACCACACGCCTCCGTGTACGGATAAGGTTTAATTGTAAAGAATTAGAATTTCTACAGTATTTACTCTAGTTTCATGCTCATTCTGCCGCATTCTTTGTTCACTATCATAAATAACTTTGGGCACCAATACAACATCATGTATAAGTATTAACCAACTGAAAACGATAGTGTACTTGCTATTTTTTTACGTGATTTCATTAATTCTACCAAATACTAATTAGATTGCAGTCATGTTCTTCTACAAATAATTATTTTTTATCAAAATTGATGTACTCTTAGCAATACTTTTGTTGAACAGACTTGATTGAATCTGTTTGAAATAAATGAAAATTCTTATTTCATTACAATTTGCGGTTAGTTCTTATTATGGTATGTAGAGCATTAAAGTTATAATAGGCGCAGTCTTTAGCTTCTACATTATTTTAAAACATATATTGTTTAAATTATTTTTATTATTTAAGAAATACAGGATATAACCAACATCTAACTAAAGATAATAAATGGAAATTGTTATTATTTGGATTAATAATAAGCCTGTGAACAGGGGTCCAATTTAAAACAGTGGATTTTCACATTTGTTTAATTAATTGTACCTTCTTCCCTAATACTTTTTTTTCTGTGTTTTAAACACAACATTTAGCTTAAATGTGCGCCATTACTTATACCAAATTTCATTCTATTAAGTTTAATAATTATTGGAATAACTAAGAAAACGTTAGTATGAAAAATCTAACTTCTGATAATAACTTCATACAAAACAGCGATTTCATAGGTAAAAACCTAATATGATTCTTACCGTAAAGTGATGACGCAGAGGGTTGATGTGCAGCAAGCCAGTGCGCGTACGCATGTCCTGCTAGTAAACTTGCGTCGCTGATCGCACTTAATTCTGGACACGTCGATGTTGATGACACTAGGTAAAAAAGAGAAAAAAAAATGCGTTACTAAAATTTAGTATATTATGTGGAATTCATTTAAATACTTTTTATAGTCATTTGTACAGTTTATATTGGTTGAGACAGTAGTAAAGACATCAATTCTTTTTTTATTACTAGAGTATCTGGCCTATATTAGATATACAAAATATTATATCATTAATCTTTCTACAACCAACTCCTTCTCACGTAGGTGTCATTTTAGCGGACTATGAAGATTCAAATTCTTTATTGTACCAAACAAATACCAATAATATGTGCCAAGCCCTATCTTTCACTTTAGCCGTTGACTGTATTACGAAAGATAGTGTCTTTCCTAGATGCATTATGAATAAAATAATAATAGGTCTTTACCTATGAAATTGCCGTTTTTTTTCTGAGCAGTCTTTAGCTTCTATTTTCTTTTAAAACATAGACTACTTGAATTATTTTTGTAATTTGGTAAATACAAGACATTACCAGTAACTAACAAAAGATAATTAAGAATAATAATTATTATTTGTATTAGTAATAAGCCTATAAATATGGGTCCAATTTAAACCAGCGGATTTCACCATTTAATCATATTAGGTATAAGTATAACTTCTTCCCTTATATTTTTTTTCTTATGATTAAAATGCTCTATGTTAGCTAAGATGTGCGCTATTACTTATACCATTGTTTAAAAATTGCATAGGTATTTCATAGGTAAAGACCTAATATTATTTAAGAAAAAGAGTGATTATTCTACCTATTTGCGCGTGTTCGAAATATTCAGCTTGAGCTTACTTTAACCGTTACAATGTGGTTTTAGTTATAGTTCAATAGCTTATTCAAGCTTTCAACTTATATGCTTATGATCTAAGGTGCATAATATTAATTGTCGAAGAAGATTGACGGCTAATTGCAAAAGCGGAAAGTTGTGCGTGATTTACTGGCATGAGGTACAGATTTGGCGTCTTCTCAAAGTTATAACCCTAAAAGAAGAAGTACTCTTTATATATTATAATAAAACAAAGAGAAATGTATTTTTCCTTATTCTCTTTAATATAAAAATGGATGGTATAGATACTTTAAATACTTTTCTATGCAAGTAAATGTTTTTATACTTTACAGGAGAAAGGATATTGAATAAATATTAACTATTAGCTCACAGTAAACTATACAACATCATTTTACTTACCATTATGTTCATCGGTAGCTTCTTCATTAGTGTTTCTGTCATCTTGTGTAGTAGTTATAACTTGAGGAACACTACTCTTATTGTTACCTAAAATATTATCAATTAAAAATGTTTTACTTTTAGTATTCACAGCATCTTTTGTATTATTATTGCGAGTCTCACTATTACTGCAAAGACTTTTTAAATTTTCAAATGCTTTTGTTGGAAATATAACACGACTTTGTTCAAAGAAATGTATTTTATCAGAATTGATTAATAGCGGATTCACAATATTTCTATGACTAATATTTGCATGAGTTTTTGATACGGAATGTTCACTGTTTTCACATATATCTATAGTTTCGCTTTCGCTATCATATTCCGTTTCTGATTCACAATCATAATTAGAATATTTTTCAATACCGCACAGTACACTGTTTGCTTCCGATTTAGATATATAATTATCACAAGTACTTGAAATATCTTCTAAAGTCTCCATAATTCTAGCTTTAACTAAGTTTTTCTTATAACATTACTATATTATTACACTTTTTATATGAATTAATGTAAATATTAAACACTTTAATCGATATTCATCGCGGAGATAAAGATAAGACTAAATATCTCACTTAAGAGTTCGCCGTAAACTGATAATTGCATCCGAAAATAGGTGGTGCCAAGAATTGGTCCGCGGCAACAGTAGGTATGAACGAGATGAGATTCTCAAATGCTACTGGCTGATCTTTATTTGGTGGGGATGGTGCCATCTTATGTAGGAGGGGCCTCAGAACCGCCTGTGAAAATTCACACCTTTCTTTTATTTGATAACATGTTATGTCAGAGCTCTTTAGTTCACAAAGGATCTCTAAAAGCTTATGATGAAGCAAGGATCCAATTTCTACCGGTTATTGTTTGATTAATGTCGCGGATTTAAGTGATTTATTGTAAACGATCCACCTACTTAATGCGTTGTGGTTACAAGGAAAACTTGAGAAGATTATAAAGGAAATGTAATTTAATAAGTTAATGGTTTTTAATTCCATCGAAAAAAATATTACTTTGCCTTTTATGTATACTTAGTACTTAAATGTTAATTAATTAATTAAGTAATATATTTTTATTCTATGGTACAAATTATTCTTATGACGCTAAATCCTATATTTAAATATGGTATTCAGTAGGTACAAACAGTAAAAGAAACAAATCGAAAATTGATTAATTAACTTAAAGGGACACTGGAATAAATAGGTTCAGATACTTTACGTTGGGGGACATAAGAACAACAGGAATAGTCGTTTTTTTTTAATAAAAATGGTGCCAAAACAAACCATTTCTGCTTTTTTTTATACTAGAGTGCCCCTGCTCTATGTACGTCACTATGAGAGCCCTGTAATTTCGGTACTTTAGTTTATATACTCTTCCACCAAACCTATTTAAACACAGTAACAATTGCACACTATTGCTTGGAGTAAACGCCCAAAGCAAATACACCTTGTAAGATAGCATCAAAGTAGTACACATAGGTAAAGACTGTCTAGGTAGACAGTCTCATAATTAGCAGACCAGTTAAATAATAATGACTAACACGGTGATAGGTTGCATATTGGAGAAGGGCCAAATAAAGAGCAATCGTAACCGACGCGCATGTGTGACTCGCTTAATGAATGTGGACGAGGCCGAATCTGTTTGCCAGGATCGTGACAAGTGGCTTTCTGTCTTCTCTGCCTACCCCAGCCGGGATAAGGCGTGAGTTTTCGTGAGCGCTGGCCAAACAGATTGGGGTAGGACTTCTTAGAGAGACAGTAAAATGCATAATTCATGGTCCGTTTTGCAAAAGCACTGAGGAAACACAAATAGTTTTATTGTCTAACGTTAGGTAAGTTTAACGCCTTTTTTGTTTTTAACTAAACATTCAACAGTTTATGTTAACCTTCTTAATAACAATTAGCAAATGAATGAAATGCTTTTCTTTTTTTTTTATAGTTATTGGTCATTATCGTGCCTGGACACGCAATATGCAAGAGGCATATTGTTTAAAAAGGAAGAAGATTACTATTCTGTTTCATACAATATTCCTTCTGGATTTAAAGTTATATAATATTCAAAATTTTACTACAGATTTTAGATTAACGAAGTGAATGCGCATATTATTATTTACTAGGAAAATAGAATACAGCTATAAAATAGATAATGAAAATATTAAGAGAGTGTCCGAGGTGCGGGACCTAGGTGTCCTGTTGGATAATAAATTAATTTTTGATAGACATGTAACATCCATAACAAATAAAGCGTTCAAAATGTTGGGCTTTGTACTGCGAATCACAAAAGATTTTAAGCATGTATCCACACTGTTGCGAAGCGAGCGTGCCGCGGCAGCGGCCGGCGAGTTACAATATAGTAATATGTACTATATTCTAGTTTTACATTAAAAAAATGCTCCATGCACTCGCGCCGGCCGCTGCCGCGGCACGCTCGCTTCGCAACAGTGTGGATACATGCTTAAAATCTTTTGTGTATAATATTCATATTTATTACTTTGGCTGTAACATATATATTAACCAAATACAGAGTATTCAAAATAAATTTAATAACCATATAGCTTGGAGAAACATATGTTTAGAAAAAATACCTGACTTACCATCTTTAGAAACACGTAGAAATGAGAGAGATTTACTTTTTCTGTACAAAATAATAAGAAACCACTTGGACTCAACTTACCTTTTAAATATAATAGGTTTAGTGTGTCCACGTATTACTGCTAGCAAGAAAATTGTATTTCATATTCTTTTAGAACAAATTATGCTAAAAATTCATTTATATATAGATCATGTCACTCATTTAATAACCTGAATGTTAGTAATAATGGAACCATTGATACTTTTTAACTTTCCTTACCTAAATTTAAAAACTTAATTCACGACTGTCTGGTCCCTACAGTCAACTAAATACTTTATGTTTTGTTTTGTTTTTTATTTTATTTACTTGTATATGTATCTATATTAGTATAAGTATATATATATTGTCTTTTAGGCGCTATGTATGCATATTAAGGAGTGGAAACTGTTTTGGTTTAAGTGTAGTTTATAAGCATAATAAGACAGTATGTTATAACTGTTTGTTTCCCAAATATATAAATAAATAAATAAATTATTCCTTCATATTATGAGACCTAACAACTTATGTTTAAGGTAAGCACTTCCTACAACGACTTGTAGGGTCAGATAATATGGCTATAATAGGTACTCTTACATTGTTGAAGTAGTTGTAAGGTAAACACCAGCTAAGTAACCCTTCAAGTTACTTAAATAAGTAGAACTGCACAATGCGGACGACCTTCACTTCTTTTTAGTTTCTTATTTTTAAGCTTTGAGTGCAGACGAGCGCATTCGGCGGTATCCAAAGACTCGGCCATTTCAAAATGCACTCATTCGAACACCGACGACACGTAACTGACCAAATCCTACTTTATAAGATAGTAAACGGTTTGGTAAATGCTTCTGGTCTTTTGGCGGAACTGAGAATAGCTGTAGGTACATCGTCAAAGAGTTACTAGATCTAGTCGCAAAACTACAACTTTTACCACATCTGCTAGTCGTACTAACCTTGGTGCCACAGCACCAATGAACCGTCTCATGAAGAATTATAATAAAATCGCCGCACGAACGGATAGCTTAGACATATTATATACTCTAACACCTTCAGTCAGTACCGTAGTAGATTTTTAACAACCTCGGAATCATAAGACGAATTGCATCCACTTACAATTTTCTCTACGTGTTGTTTCTATTTTTATCTTTGTATTGCTAATTGCTAATATTTCAATTTTAATTCTGTAAACTTATTAATGCCGATGCCGATTTTTAACTTAAATTATAATACCTATTTTTAATTATAAGTATAATCTAATTTAACTTTTTATTTTGTTTTAATTTGTTCAATAATCAATAGTAATTATTTTTTTTATTGTAAAATTTAATTTTAAATTTTCTGATTAATATTTAAGTGTATTTGATATTATGTAATTTTTAACTTAATTTGTGTAAGTTTAATTCATGAATGCTATTTTACTTGTCCCTTTATCTTTCTGTGAGAGTTGTGTACTTCTGTAAGTGACCAACTCATTATGCCTAAAAATATAAGTAATTCATTGTTTATGTATGCCCTAGTGAGTAAGTCGTTGAAGTACCATTAAATAAATAAATAAATATCTCTAAGTATTCTAAGCATAATATCATGATCATCATCATAACATCAGCAAAAAGATGCTCACTGCTAGACACAGGCCTTCTCATAATATAATCATGTTATAATCATAGGAATTTCACTTTATTCATTCAAATAAGATTCTGGAATGGCGACTGCGTACCGAAAGACTCTTGATGGGGAGACCCCCTCTCACGATGGACCTTTAGCTTGAAGGCCCAACCTCACCAACCGGCCCGCATTGGCATTGAAACGAATTTTACAATCTTTAAACGAAACTCAGTAGAGTCTCTTAACAAGTTGGTCTTAAAATGAACATGGACAACAAATGAATTGCACCCACTCACGGTTGGAGACTCTACATATTTACCTGGGACAGTTAGTCCAGCTAGGTAAGTCCAACTTTGAGAAGGAGGTCAGTCGTCGAATTCAACTCAGTTGGGCAGCGTTCGGTAAGCTAAAACGTATCTTCTCGTCCACATTACCGCAGTGTCTAAAGACAAACGTCTTCGACCAGTGCGTGTTGCCAGTCACAGTCAAGATCACTTATGGATCAGAGATGTGGTCGCTAACTATGGGCCTTCTCAGAAGGCTCATGGTCACTCAGAGGGCAATGGAGAGAGCTATGTTAGGAATTTCCCTGCGTGATCGAATCAGAAATATAAATAATGCTTGACTTTTAAGAAGCAGTCCTTTAGTTGATATTCCTATTTCAATTTTACGATGACATCGAAATACCCTTTGTTTTCAGTCAGTCATCACATGCAAAGGTGTAAAAGTGTATCTTTTATTTAATTTCTTATTACTTTATTTTTATTTCGGTTTCTTAGTTCCTTTCTTATTTTAGATTTTAGTATAGTATTCTCTATTTTTGCGCTGCGCATTATTCATTAGTTTGGAGAAACCCTTAGTTTGGGGAAATCGGCTGAAATTTTTCTTTACTGAGGTGACCAATTAAATTTTCACCGGATACGAGTATAATATTGTCACTGATTGCGCCTAATAATAAGAACATAAGATAAGGTGATTAATATATTTTGATGGTGTTAAGTTCTTAAGATAAAATTGTACGTAAAAAAGTCAAAGTTATTTCAAATGGCCAAAAATGAGTGGCTCCTAAACGGTGACATTAGTTGAGCGAAGCCTCAAAGCTTGAAGACTCAAACATTAAAAAATCTCAACCGAATTGATGTAATTATATTATATTTTATACAATAAAATACTAGTCTTTAGCTATTAGTTTCGCAGATATTTTCTTGCTCAGTTATCTAATAGTTGATAATTAGTTTCCAAAAGATTAATCTATATAACAATTATTCAGCAGTGTTTGTAGGCTTATTTTTACAAGGTAACTATTGTGTAAGTAATGCCTGCGTCCTCTTGCGATTAGAATAAGTATAAGAGCATAACGATATAATATCACCGTACCGCCGCATTTTCCACATATTGATAATAGAAATGAAAACTTTAAAATACATTAACTTTTTGTGATTTACCTTTCTGATCAACGTAACCAATAAAACTTTCGTAAGGACTATTCATAGATTTTCGTATAACAATTATAAAATCAAATTTTTAGTCTTACAACGTAATCTAGTAGCAAATGCGGAAACTATTTTCAAAAAGAACAACAACAATAAAGAGCTGCTCTACATTATTTCACTTACGAAACGTTCCTTTGTAGTCTATTTCGTACAAGATAGATGGCACTGCCTTCGTTGTAGTAATTTTACAATAGATGGCGCAGCTTGACTTTATTTGATGTTATTTTGCGAATATTTTTAAACCTTCACTTTTAATAAATGTTTAGATGCGAAAGTAATTTTTTGTTTGTGTTTGCGCTGTTACAACTACATTGTTGTACAGTGCTTTTAGTTAGAGGTGGACTACAGCTACAGCTTGAGAAGTATAGGTACAGACTAACTTTTGTGCTGTTAAGTAAGGGTAGTTACATTAACACGTTCCTAGTGCAGTGTACCAGGTACATGTGCTTTGTTTTACTATTGTGTCTGCTGGCGGCACTGTGAAAGGGTTAATTTCAATAAAGTCAGATTATCAAATAGACCATTTCCATCTTTTTGATTTGGTCTGATCTTCTATCTTTAAAACATTATATTCTTCTATAAAAAAACATATATTTATGTAGGTACTTGCCCATCTAACCAACATTGTATCAGATTTTAAATCAACTAATAAAATCGGCAGGACAATAATTTTTTTTGGCGGGCTAGTAAGAAAATTAACATATTGAGTGGTATGCATGAAATAGATTAATGCACGTCCAGAGGCTTTGAAACAGCTGAGGTTGAGACTTTTTACTATTTAATCAAAATTTAAAAAATCGAGATTTGTTTGTTTGAATTTTATGATTAGCCCCTACTTTAGAATTTTTGCTTTACACGGTTCCGTATTAGTTAATGTCATAGCATAAGTGCGTGAATGATATACCTATAATAGAACTAACTATTAGGTATCCATAATATGTTGGTTTTCTACAAAAAATATAAATAAATTAAATTGACCACTTTTGAAAGCTAGCCAATAGTTGGCAAAATAAACCTTCTGATATTCAAAAGTGTTTCGTTGAGACCTAGATTAAATCCTGTAGTATTTTAGTGCATACCATAAAAATAAAAAATAAATTTCGCTAGTATTTCATCACGCTGTATTTACATTTTATGCGTACACACTAATCTATCGGCTTTGACTGGCAGCTATGTTTTTTCCCTAAAAAGGGCGTCCAGTGAAAGCGCCGAATCTGTTGTTATTAACTCGCCCTGTAAAGGGTATACCGCGAATGACGCCGTCATGTGGAAAACTAGTTGCTTGTTTTATATATATTTACTCACCAACCTTTGTATTTGCGATAAAGTTAAAATATTATGTACGTAAAGATTAAGTACCAAATATACTGTTAGTTGTAGTTCAACTAACCGGGGAATTCATGGCTAGTGTTTGTCGAACGACTTGTTTAACGACCGATTAGATATTTAATCGGCACCGGTTTTATTTGGCACACTGGACCTTAGGGACGTAGGACGCATTATTTTTGTCATTATTTGTCTCATATTTTACATAGCTTTGAAGTTCTAAGTTTAAGGTCTTTAATTTTTGTAAATAAAGTTTGTAAGTTTTGATTTGAAAACATCAAGCATTTTGCGTTCTATTTACCTACGTTTGTGTTATAGTTTTGCGTAGGAATTTTATTTATAAAAAATTCTCGGTGGAAACATAAAATTCAAACCATATTTTAAAGATTTTAATTTATTAAACTAAAGAATAATAGTAACGATGCTTGTGCTAGTTCACGAGGAAAAGTTCTAGTTTAATAGTGGCAAAAGCTAGATAATATCCGCTGCCTCTCAAACTTTCCGACCAACTTATTTCAACATTTTAATGACTTTGGAAAGAAATGAGAGCATTAAAACACAGCTTTAAAATAAGTAGCTAGACGGTATACCTAATATTTCGATCACAAATAAAAAAAAAACCATTTCATTTGTAAAGCTTTGTATCTGTATCTCATGGTTTAGATAAAATTAAATTCTCTAGAGTCGAGTATGCTGTTCTAAGAGTGTGCTGATACTGATTAAGAATTAATCTTTTTTAGAGTTTTTCTATTTAACCCCTCAACTGTTAACCGAGCTCCAGGAGCGCGGTCCACAGATCCGCATCTGTGGACCGCGCTCCTGGAGCTCGATGGCTCATCAACGTATTTCTTTAGTTATTACTCGACGCAAACTGTGTCTATGCTACTCAAACTTGCAGAACTTGTAGACAAATAAACAAGCATAGCATACAGGTGTTTCAGTAGGCTAAATCTCAAACAAAAATTCTTTGTTGATTTATATTCACTCCAAATTTAAACAACCTACTTTATGAATTGTATACACCTTTCTTTTGAAAACTCAGTAAAACTATAAAAACATAATTATCCATCGTTTAGCTTTGCATTATTGGGTGCGTAGTTTCTAGCTATAAATAGCACTACCCTACCTTATATTCCCTTAAATGTTGTACAAGGCCACTAAGGGGATGGTAACGGTATCCATCTGTGTGTGTTTGTAACTAATAATGACATGTTTCTGTTATGGGATATTTAAACGCATACTTAGCAACTATAGAAATAAATATTCCTCACACATTTACACAACGCCATCTAGCCCCAAATTAAGCAGAGCTTGTACTATGGGTACTAAACAACTGATAAACATACATAAATACTTTTTTTTTATAAATACATACATATTATACATAGGAAACACCCAGACGAATGCAAACAATTATGTTCATCACACAAAAATTTGCATTGAACGGGATCGATCACGAGACCTCTGCGTAGGAGTCATGTTATATAACCACTACGCCACAGAGGTCGTCTTATCAAACACTATCAAACTTTAGTTTGATTGAAATCAATTTTTATGTTGATACCTAAAGGTATACTCTAAATTTACTCGAGTTTCGTGTAAAAGGAAATTGTTGCCATTAACAAACCTCAAACTGCGTCTTATAAGTATCGTACATATTGGACTTATACTCTATAATTGATTTTATTAATGACTCCTGAGCCTATCTTATTAGTCAAATAGTACGTTAGAATAATGCAAAGAATGTGCAATTTCGTAACTTTAAAATGTATAGTTTGCAAGTCAAATGGTACAAGGAGAAAATAAAATAAAGAGAAACTGCAACAACTTTCCTGTACTTGCACCTGATACTAAGTACTATCAAAATGAAGACTATTCTATTCTATTGATATTTCTATTAAATAGCTATTACACTCGTAAGTATATCTAATGTCCGTGTGGTGACGGAGTAAGAATACAATATGTCACCACCCCATCTCATCCCATGGGTGTCGTAAAAACCGACTAAGGGACTATCCGTCAATATTATCTTTACGAAATAAAAAAGAAGGAAAACTTGAATTTAAACCCTATACCAATCCGTCTGGCCAGCGTGGTATTAGTAGGCCAAGTATCCCTCCGTCACGGGAGGAGGCCCGTCCTTGCAGTGGGACATTAATGGGCTGTTATGATGAAACTCGTATACCTAATGTTATTCTGTTAGTCTAGCATTTCTTTCTTCGTTTCTATAAGAGGTGAGTGGTTAGATTTTGTGAAGTTTAGGTAGGTATACATTTTGACAAGAAAATTAATTTTTTGTGTAATTCTTTTGGTTGTTATTTGTACCTCGGTGTCTACTCTGACGTATATCTTATATGTGTACGATTACGGTTTCAAGATTCATTTTCACTCGTCTCGTCACTGTTGACAGGTCACGTTACGTGTTATTAGAAAATGTGATACAGTTACAGGTGTTTTTCAGTATGAGCTTTTTTATTTCGTTTGATATTTTTCTTTTTAATATAAGATAGCACCTGCACTAGAAAGTTCAACGCCTTAGGTCTCTTGGGGTTTAACAAATATCAATTTAACTTACACAAATCTTTTCCGCTCCATCTGCTCTGAATACAGCATCTACAAATCATATTATAATAGCCATGTGTACATAGCCCATGAACGTCTCATGAAGACGAATGAAATGAAGAACCCTTTATTCATCATAACAGCCCATTAATGTCCCACTGCAGGGACGGGCCTCCTCCCGTGACGACGAGATACTTGACCTACCAATACCACGCTGGCCAAACGAATTTGTATAGGGTTTAATTTCAAGTTTTCCTTCTTTTTATTTTGAAAAGATAATATTGACGGATTCCTTAGTCGGTTTTTACGACACCGTATATGTACGTATTCTTACTCTGTCACCACACGGAACTTCTTTATTACTGGAGAACTATTTGGCTTACTATAGGTACTTCGCCTGACCTGAGGTGTAAGTAAAAATGTTCTTCTTTGCTATAGATATTGTCTGTCAAGTGCCTGAGACGCTTTGTACCATACCGCCAGATGAGATGGTTGTATTTTTACTCCGTCACCACACGGATAAAAAACGACTATAATTTAAAGCAAATTCTCCAAATTGGTTCCATTTTGATAGCAGCTTTAGGCTAAATTTTCTATAACAATAACAACAAAGAAATATTTTCACCATGTATCCTTCCAAGAATATTTCATCGAAGTGTATCTAATATATAATATAAAACCTTTTACCTATCTCAGTCGCACTTTCATAGACTTCAAAATATACCTATTTATAAGTACATATTTTATTTAATGCGTGGTTATTAATCATCGGACGATAGACGGGTTGCCGTCCAAAAGGTAAGATCACTCAAGCGTAATGGTCGACGGCTTACTCCCTTGCCACCTTTTGTAGGGATAACATCAAATCTCGTTTTCGTACCTCTCTGGTGGGTTATGTAAAAAGGTTTAACTAACATTAATATGACTTTAGAGAAAACTTTTAAACGCTTACAAGCGTAGTTATGTAATTTAAATGAATATTGTCGAGGATAATAACTAACTTTAAATGTACCTGACGGAAAGTAGTACCTAATTGGCTCTCAGGGATGTGTGCAATGCTTTAATTACTTAGCCACGTAGTTTCACTAGTTGCATATATAGGTAGAAGGGCATACCTTTTACCTAACTACAACGACGTTTTTCACTAATTATTTACTAAGCAGGCACAGCGATAATACCAACCAAGACGGCCTCTTGCTGGTAATATTTACGAATGAATGGATCTAGTTATCATAGTAAAATCTTTCTTTCTTCTATTTTGAATTTAAAACGAATTGTGTATTATGAATGTTCTTTCTTTAAAAAATACAAGTCCTGCACAAGAGATCAAGTCCTGCGTCGCGTGGACATGATAATGATGAAGACAAAGAACAACCAGCCTCAGAACAATAATTAATGCATCACACTAATAATTACCTTGCGTGGAATGTGAATAATAATAAATAATCCTCACACATTCACACAACGTCATCTAATCCCAAACTAAGCAGAGCTTGTACTATGGGAACTAGACAACGGATAAACATACATAAATACTTTTTTGTTTTTGTAAATACATACACATTATACATAGAAACACTCAGACACAAAGATTTGCATTGAGCGGGAATCGAACCCGAGACCGAGCAGTCATGTTATATAACCACTACGCCACAGAGGTCGTCATTTAAATGTCACAATATTATTATAATCTCAACCTTGCCTGTTGATAAAAGATAAAGTCATCTAACTTTAATCACGTCTCTATGGGACGTTATAGAGTTACAAAGGTAACTATTTATCTGCTGAATAACTTTTACGTTGGCCATTTTGATATTATGCGGCCTACATCAAAATTTGTTTACTCGTTGAAAACTTTGACGTTAACATCGTGAGCACCATAAATATTTATGTATATAGAATAAGTTTTAAGATAAAAACTGTTACTAGAAGGAATCTTAAGAGTTCTTTTAAAAGGTATAAGTAGGTATAAGGAATATTTAGAAAGATTTAATAACATATTTCGCAGTTAGATATTAAGCAATTGTTGTTGATGTTTTAAAAACACAAATTTTATCATAAAACCACTGTTTTTACCTGAAGGTTTTTCTCAAACGATTAGCTGTAACTTGGTATTAAAGCATTCTGTGTCTCCGTCAAAAAGGCCGTTATGATCCTTACACTGGGGCCCATAGTTGTAAGTGGTATTTTTTTCGATGTTTCTGTTTTAAAATAATGATGGTGCGGAATCATGTGAGGAGTCTGCAGTATTTCCTTTTTTTAAAGACAACTCTCTATTTAGACAACCTGGGTGACAAATAATATCCAGACTCAGCGCAAATTAAAAAAAAAGTGAAGGTTGCTTGGGAATTAAAACCAGAACCTTGTGCTGCCATATACACTACCGCCAAGAAACAGTCAATTCAAGAAGTTACGAGAAGAGAAAAATCCTTTGTTCTGAGTAATAATCTGGAGGGTCGGTCGTAAGGAAGGGAATGCGCACCCATCGGAACCCCAATATTCGTAAAAAAGTAAACATCATTTTCTTTTCCATACATATCAATTTACAAGACACAAACTAACTTTACGTTCGAACAAACTTTTATCAACAAACATTACGTGACAGGGGTCGGTATTGTCATCGTATTTGACAAGTTTTGAAACACTACTAACGTATACCTATTTTACACACTTGCGAACTATTATTGACATGCTGTTGAAAAGTAGTGTAGTTAATATTTGATGTTTTACATCGGTAAAAGACGACTCAGAAGGATTTACAAAGAATCGGTGTAGAAAACTTTGCAATGCATTACACTGACTACACAGAATTTGACAATATTACATACATACAGCTAACAGTACCTTTATTATAAACTAGCTGCTGTGCCCGCGACTTCGTTCGCGTGGCGGTTGTTACTTACTTCGCAATTCGATTTAATACTGAAAAATCGTTTTTTAAACCTTATAACAAACAGATATACCTACAAACGAATTGTAAAATTAACGAACGAACCAAAACCTTTTCAAAAACAGACCTTTACAAAGACAGATCTATGAAGACTGCGTCTAAACTTATGCTGAAAGACATGAGCGAACGTCATTCTTTCAAGGAAAATCTTAACACCGCGATACTGAAAATGACGTCACAGGCACAATGCCATCTGTTGTCAAATATGTAAGTTAAAATAAATGACCCACTGCAAGGACGCGCCTCCTCCCGTGACGGAGGAATACTTGGCCTACTAATACCACGCTGGCCAGTCGGATTGGTATATGGTTTAATTTCAAGTTTTCCTTCATTTTTATTTCGTAAAGATTATATTCACCGATTGTCCCTTAGTCGGTTTTACGCCACCCATGGGATGAGATGGGGAGGTGACATATTGTATTCTTACTCCGTCACCACACGGATAATCCCTAATTAATTATGAATGAATACATTTGCACGCCACGTTATGGTGCGGCAGAATTACCTGCCTCGGTGGCGCGGCGGTCGCATTACATGGCTGGCGTGCATGAGTTCGCGGGTTCGATTCCCATGGAGGACAATTGTGATACACAAACTATTGTCCTTAGTCTGGATGTTCTTTGTGTCCGTTAAATCGATATTTTTAAAGGCTAGTGTTCGTGTTAGGCTAGCGAAAATTCAGATAAAAATTATCTATAAAATCTAGAAAAAAATCAAAAAGCAACAACACTACACACTTACAATTTTTAGAATTAATGTCTATCTCTCTGTCTGTCTGTTTGTTACCGCACATCTTTAAAACGAATTAAAATATAATCTTAAGACCAATACATTGTATTGTATCCTTTCTTATTAGGCTTAAACTGAGGTATGTTTCATCAAAATCGGATAATATAGTCGAGTCTAAGTTTAGTCAAATATTTTTTGCTAGATGGTAAAAAAGTGTTAGGTACAATAATTTATTTCAGCATTTTTTTTACAAAAGACAAATCCCATGGGATTTGTCTTTTGTAAAAAAGAAAGGATACAATACAATGTATTGGTCTTAAGATTATATTTTAATTCGTTTTAAAGATGTGCGGTAACAAACAGACAGACAGAGAGATAGACATTAATTCTAAAAATTGTAAGTGTGTAGTGTTGTTGCTTTTTGATTTTTTTCTAGATTTTATAGATAATTTTTATCTGAATTTTCGAAAAGAACAGACATTTCGACCTCTACAGTTTTATTATAGTATAGATAGATAGATTACCTGCTTTAAAAATAATACCTAAAAACTACGTATCTATGTATTTTAATATCTAAAGTGCGCTTATTCCGAGAAGAGTCAATAAGAACCACGTCCGTTCGCATTAACAATGTGAATAAAATTATATAGATGCACCGGTTGGCCGTTTCGGACGTTAAACAAAAATCAACCGTACAGCCGTACTCATACTGGCGCGGCGACATTTGGAAATTTTCTTTCATCTACATCTTGTGAGTTTAAAAACCGATTTCTATAAAAAAATAAATTATGAATAAGATATTAAAGTGTACTTTTGAAATATGGGAGTTTAAAAAAGATATGTCTATGCAAATTACAATATATTTATGTATTTAATACACTTTGAAGAAAACCCTAACGATTAAACACGTTATTGTGGCTAATATATAAAAGATAGATATATACTATTTAGGACTTTTTTGTTCATCTTTTGAAGACCATTATTTTTGTAATACATATTTTTGGCGTATGATCAACGTATGCGATGATAAGAGCTCGAACGCGCGTTTTTTCAACCGACTTGCTTCAAATTTTTCGTCACTGCTCAGCTCCTATGTGTCTTAGCGTTATGTTATATAGCCTATAACCTGCCCAGGAGTAGGGACTACAATCGTACCAATTTTGGTTAAAATGCCTTCAGTAGTTTTTGACCCATGCGTGCACATACAGACAGACAGACAGACAAAAAATTTATTGATTGCATTTTTGGCATTAGTGTCGATCACCATTCATCCTCCAATATTAATTTTTAACATAATAATATATTCAATGTACAGAATTGATCTCTCTACAGTTTTATTATATAGTATAGACTAGCCGACCCGTGCTCACTTCGTTGGGCGGCAAAAAAAAACGCATCCCTTTTTTAAAGATATTTCATTACTGCTCCACTATATTATTAAATTATGACACTATATTATTATTAATTATAATTGTATTAAATAAATTCTTCAACACTATGTAGTCTCAAATCTTGAACTATTAGGCAACTAATGAACACATTTTTATTGTAAAAATTTTGAGAAATGAAGCTGATATGCAAACACATATTAATTTCACTTCTTCCACGGATAAAACTTTATTAACATCCAAGTTTAAAGGAATTATAATCTTAGTTAAATCCTTATTTGACGCAAAACATTGTTTTAAATTTAAGTCTGAGCTTACTCCGGAGTGATAAATAGATTGTAAATGACCCTCGTTAGCTCGAGCAACAATCCGTGAGGTCCAGATAAAATACACAATATGAGGAAAATAAAACTCCGCCAAAGAACCCAAAATACACCCTCTACCTTCTCATTATACACCCGGTATGTTTCTGATTAACTTTGTTATGCGAATTTCTTGTTGGCAATTTGAATTATTTACTTTGAAAATAGAGGCACGACACGAAGCATTTGCATGTTAATTGAATGCTCAGATCGAAGACACGTACAACGGACAACAATTTAAATAATAGTTACATGAGTTTGTGGACGTTAAACAAGATTACTACTGCTATGCAGTTGCAGTAAATACGCTGCTTGTTGTAATCTAGCGTACAAGGTCGAACAAAACAAACGTAGACTTGCTTTAGAACAATTTTGATTCCAAAAAGTTTTTATGGTTCATTTTTTTTTATTTTATAAGTGTACATGTAACCTTACTTGTACGGCACCAGCCGCTGATTTGGTCTGAAGTACCGCTTTGTGCTATGTATTAAGGACACGCGTAAGGTGGGTAGGCTGCCATCAAGTATACGGACTTGTACAATATGGTTTTTTTTTATTCGAAAACCGCGAATTGTTCACTCAGAAATTTATTAATTTATTTTAGGTAAGACACCTTAAAGCTCGCTACTGCACTTAAGTTTTCTCAAAGTATCTTCGCCATAAATCCTGAGCATAATGTACACAGCAGCACACAGAAGCCGTGTACGTCTTAGGTACTCGATTATGCATTCATTATTTTGGGTAATCGTTTGTCACTCTATTAGGTGCATTTTTCACGTGTATGATATTATAATATGTGAATTCCTTGAGATAGAATAAAAGATTTAAAATTCCTTAAAGCGGATGATAGGGTTAAAGTTCACTGAAAGCGCATTGTCTCGGAACATAAAATCCATTTACCGATCTGAGTATGGTATACGGTACATTTAGTCTTTAAGAACCTTTGATTTCAGATGACAACTGACTGAAGTTAATAACTATTATTGCAATTAATGACACTTAAGGAGTATGTTTAGTTGAATCTTCCAAACATTTAGTCATCATTAAGATAAGTAATACATTCTACACTTAGAAGGAGTTTTTTCGTCTGTTACTAATATTTTTTAAAATATTTTTGTTTCGAAGTAACAAGTAAAAGAAAATCCTTCAGAAAAGGCTATTCGTGAAGAAGTGTTCACTCGGAACCTTCGGGCATGTATAAAGATATATAGCAGGATTATAAGGATACGACGCGCAGTAGCATCTGCCTTCCCCCATGGGAACGAGGCGTGATTTAATGTATGTACGTATAAATGACATCTTCCGGATAAGTAAAGGTGGTCACATTTTTAATATGCATTTATAAAGGGTTAAAATGTTTTTCATAAAAAACGAACTGTTATAAAGCTGGATTTTGTGGAGAATAGAAAAAATATGAAGGCTTTAAGAGTAACTGGGGCAAATAATACCATTTAAATTTACCATAGACCTCAAGTAGCTCTGTGATGCGTAGTCTCATTTTCTTAATTTTCACTCTGCCTCATGTCTATTCCGCAATCGTAATTCTCTCCTGGTGCACCTTCATGCTTGTCTGACCTCATTTGCTTCAAAAAGCCTTAAATCTGCGAACAAAGTAGTTTTAAAATAAACTATTAACAAACTATCTATACTGCGTTTGACAATCACGTCAGCAGCTGCGCCAAACGGCATCCATGTTATTTAAAAACCGTTACTGGTCAGCAAGAACTAAGGCCAAGTTTTAAAACATTATGGATGTGGACCGCTACTACAAACTACAATACGCAAACTGAATACTGAATTTTGAAAAAAAGATGGCGTTGGCCGTCACGTTAAGAACTAGCTCTGTGTTAATTTATTGAATTAATTATTTTAACCCTGTAGATTATAATATAAACAAGCTAAAAGTGGAAATCTGAGCACCAGTGATGTGTGATAGTGTTATCTACAATATTCATGCAATTTTACTCCATAATATTCCAGTTTAAAAACTTAGTGTAAACAAAGTGTACTCTCTAAAGACAATCTCGGTATTATGTGTGATAGTGTTTCTATTTCATCACCATTTATACACCCAAGTAAGTGACTTATGACTGTAGTCTATAATAACAAGACAAATATAACTTCTCCATCAAAACAGTGAAATAATTACAAGTTATCGAAAGTACGTGACCGTTTTTTATTCAAATAAATATTTGCTCGAACAACAACTAAAAAGCGCCATCTAGTAGAACTGTTAGAAACCAACAACATAACGACGTAGATCCATTTTACATAAACTACTTGCATTGGAAAAGAAGTGACATCTATTAACGTATAAATAGTACTAACACATACTAGCTACCAGTCAACAATTTTACACGCTATCATAACTAACGTGTTGGCTCAATGGCGTAAGCGTTGGACACGCAAATCAAGGGTCCCGAGTTCGAGCCCAACTTACAGATTGGTCTTTTTGAGATTTATTATAAATTTTTCTCATTGTTGTTCGATCAATATTATTGGTATAGGATGGATGACTCCGATAATATTAACACCCAGAATCGACGACAAAGAATTAATATGAATGATAGTGAGTTGGACATGTATATGGATGCTTCCTTCGAGAGCCAACCGAACTGCACTGGCTTTACACAAGAAGAATATGCAGAAATGAAACATTTAATAAACAAACTAAATATGGAATTAGAAATTACGCTTAAGGATATCGACAACCTAAACATTGAGAATACTGCTTTAAAAAATAAATTATCCGAATATCAACGAAAAATGAAGCTTTATAAATCTGTAGCCGTATGTGACACACAAAATACAAAAAAAGACACACCAATTAGATATTATTCTCCCCAGTATCGCAGACGATTGCTGTATACTAATATTAAGTCAAATCAGACTAAACTATTTACGAAGGGGCTGACTCTAACGCCTAAAATTGATCGTCGATTATCAGATACAGACATTGTGGGTGTTGATAGCAACACACCTTATGTGAAGTCACCATTATTCAACAACACTTTAAAACAGGATATAGTGGATATGGCAAAAATAATCGATAGCAAAAGCAAAGATTCGAGTCGTCACTACTCATCGCTACTTGAATGTCAGCATACAAAGAAGGTGTCTGTAAATGCAAATAAGTCTGTAAAAGTTAACATCACGTCGAAGAACAAGGTTATTGTTATTGCGGATGACCAGGGTAGACATATTCAACGTACACTGCAAGCTTTAATAGGTGACAGCTTTCAGGTCACCTCCTTCTGGAAGTATATTTTTTCAAAAACTGGAACAGGTATTAATTAGAGTTGGCAAAATTAAGCATAAAAACATGGTATTAGCTGGAGACTTTAATATAGACGTCATGAAAAACAATAACGTGACACTGGAATTTAAATGTTTATTATTAAATTTTAACCTATCTTTAGCTCTTGATAAGCCTACCAGATTGCAAAGCCTTACGTGTATCGATAACTTTGCACATAATTTTGCACTATCACGTACAACAACAAAAATAGTGGAACTGGCTTTGTCAGATCACACAGCGCAAATTATCAAGTGCCCAGTCGATGGGTCATGTTCCTTAAAGTACTGGCGTAAAGAGCAAAGGGACTATGCGCCTGAAAATATGATTAAGTTTAGAAATTGTATACAGAGCTTAACATTTTCAGAAGTATACGCTACGGAAGACCCAAATGTTGCATTTGATTTGTTTTCGGAACAATTTAAGTTATTTTATAATCTGTGTTTCCCAATTAAACTTATCACTATAAGAACAGCTAAAAATGTTTCTTGGATTTCCAAGGGTTTAAAAAAATGTAGTAGAAATAAAAGGCACCTTCTATGGGCATGTAGAACCAAACCTTCTCAAGCAAATAGGAAGCGTTACGTAGATTATACCAAACAATTTAGGAAAATAATTAGGCTAACCAAACGTGCACAAAATATACATAGTATTAACACCTCGAATAACAAGTCGAAAACAGCTTGGCGAATAATAAATAGTTCAAAATCTGCCACCCCTTCGAACATTATTCAAAAACTTGTAATTAACGATAGTGTCGTTACGGATCCAAAGCATATTGCAAACAGTTTTAATGATTATTTTGTTGACAAAGTAGTACCAATTGACAATACCGGGAAACAAGTATCAGCTACTACGAGTATAACGAGGAAAATGAACTCTATGTTTATGTTTCCAAGCTTGCCACAAGACATAATAGCCATAATAAAGAATCTCAAAAATACAAATAGTGTTGGGTGGGACGGTATTTCAACTAAAATAGTAAAGTCAGTGAGTGACCTCATCAGCGACCACCTTAGTCATTTACTAAATCTATGCATTTCATCGGGCACCTTTCCAGATTGTTTGAAAATGGCTATTATAAAACCCCTGTTTAAAAAAGAAAATAAAGAAATAATGTCGAATTATAGGCCGGTCGCCTTGATCTCTATCTTTTCAAAAATTTTTGAAAAATATATTTATAATGTGCTATATACATATTTAGAAAGAAACAAAATTATTTGCAAGGAACAAAATGGTTTCAGAAAAAATAAAACAATAAACATGGCCATATTTGATTTCTTGCATACGATAATGTTAAACGTAGATAAAAGGGCCCATGTTTGTGCGTTGTTCTGTGATATGACACAGGCATTTGATTACGTGGACCACAATGTTTTGCAAAACAAACTTGAATGCTACGGTATTAGAGGTAACATACTTCAGTTAATAATATCTTACTTGTCAAACCGGAAACAGGTCACAACAATATCAAAACTCAATTTAGGGACAAAAAAGGAGGAAATCTATAAATCAGGGGAGCGAGGAATCACATTCGGAGTTCCACAGGGAAGCGTTCTTGGCCCTCTACTGTTTATCGTTTACATAAATGATATGCCTAAATGTATAAATCACCACATGACTCTGTTCGCCGATGACAGTACCGTTACTGTGCCATGTGATATACCAGCTACATATGCGAACGATATTAATAATTCCCTCTCATTAATAATATCGTGGTTAAATAACAATAACCTAAAAATTAATTTAAATAAAACACACATAATGCAATTTAGACAACGTACTGAATTGATTCAAGAACTAGACATAGTATATGGTAATAACAAAATAAATGAAGTAAATGAAACAAAATTCCTTGGATTAATAATTGATGAGGGGCTTAAGTGGAAAGCGCACATTCAACACATTTGTAAGAGAATAAGTAGCGGTTCATTTGTACTGTATAAGCTTGCACCTGTAGTCGATACTAGCACTCTACTTAAAGCGTATCATGGGCTAGTTGCCTCAATACTAAGATACGGGATAATCTTTTGGGGAAACTCGGTCGATAAAGATCTAGCGTTCAAGCAACAAAAACGTTGCATTAGATCTATGTTTGGTCTCCAGATAATAGATAGCTGTAAGCCATATTTTATTGATCATAGAATTATGACTCTTCCGTCGTTGTATATATTTGAAATAGCCATATTTGTGAAAAGCAATCCGCAACTCTTTCCCCGTGTATCAGATATATCGGTACGCAGCCGAAGAGATGAAAAGAAATTGTGCATGCATAGGTCAAATACTACTCTATTATGGAACAGTGTCTTCTGTATGGCCCCTAAAATTTATAACAAAGTACCCAATAAATTTAAAGATTTAAACATAAATGTATTTAAGCAAAGTCTGGGTAGCTTGTTGTTGAGCAAATGCTACTATAGCATAAAGGATTTTTTAAATGACCATGATCTGTAATAACTGACTGACTATTGAGGTATTGATGAAATAATGATAAATGGTAATTTCTTTTTGTATTGTATTGTTCCTTGTATTTTATGAAATTTTAATAGTATCTAGCAAATATTAATTGCAACATAATGTTAACTTCTTTTTTATTTTATTTTTAATTTTTATTTTTGTCCTTAATAATGTAATTAACTATAATGACATAAGTGTATTAATATAATTAGTTATTTAATTTAAATTTCGCTTGACATAACTATGACATTTCAAGCAATATTTTGTATTTGTATGTCTGTACGGCACAGCATGTTGAAACTATTGTTACTTTTTTAACACCATTTTGTACATATGTCTGAAAACAAATAAAATGATTCTTATTCTTATTCTTATTCTTGCGTTAATAGAAACCCACCCTATTACATTATACCTATAACTTAAACATAACCTTATATGTAAGTAACACGAGGCTACCCTTGCCTTCGAGATACGCTATAAATAAATGCCTTCATATGCCTATGTATGTTACTTTGTTGACTCTTACTCATTGTTTGAGTTATCGTCAACGATGACATACTAATTCCGGTCTGGTCTCCTCACTATGTTTTGTGTGATCTCGATAAACATCTATAAGACGGTGGAGCGACGTTCAATGTCATGAGAATATGTTTGGTAATAGACAAGTTCTACAAATGTTGAGGTATTTTGAAATCCATACTAATATTATAAATGGGAAAGTGTGTCTGTTTGTCTTTCTTGGAGCGGCGCGGCGGAGATTTTTTAAGTGGAGATAGTTGAAGGGATGGAGAGTAACATAGGCTACTTTTTTTTTTCTTCTGTTTCCAGGAAAAGGGCTACAGTGCTACCTCGAATTTAAGCTAGTTAAGATATAGTTATTAGATATCGCGTATTTCAATTGCTGTTTGTATTTTGTATTGTTTTATGCTGATAGAGTAGCTAGACTTATGGCCGTCAGCAACACATGGCACAGATAAGCCGCTGCATATCCTGCAGCTGTTAGGTCTTGTAATCCAGTAATTTTACTAACTTCAAAAAAGTTTCTTATGCCAAGTTGTATAAAGGAATTGTCTGTTCCTTTCGAGTCTACTATCCTACTTCTGTAAAGGTATTAAGCTTAACGAATGGATGTACCTTTTGTGGATTTGATCAATCAATCAATCATTTTATTGCGAATATAGGTTACAGAGATATTATTGAATTACAAAAGTTTCACCATAGACTGTTGTTAAGCATATCGAGTCGATTTGTAGGAAAGTTACAAGTAAGACTCTGCTAAGAATAACCCTTTACATGACTAATTTCGAGTTTAACAGTAAAAGTTATTAAATATAAAAGAATAATGGTAAATTCTGCTTTTCGACAAGTAAATATTGTTGTTCGTTGTAAAAGCAGCTGACCGTTTCTGTTAATAGATAATCATTAGAACAACAGTTATGCAAACCGTCAGCTAGTAAGAGCAGCCTAATATAGTAAATTCTGTTAGTTGGAACACAGTTTCGTGGCGTGGATTTTAGTGCCAAAGTCAATGCTTGTTAATAGCCGAGTCGAACTTAATTTACAGTGTTTTGTATTGTTGCCTATCTATGTAATATCTATGTAAGCGTCCATTTAAGTTAATAATGTGTGGAGGTCGCGATGAGGTAACAGCACCACGCCTCCATCGAAAAGGGAGGATCCTCCGACCAGGCGGTAGATGACGCTACAAATGTTCAAAATCAACCCTACATTGAGCCACTATAGCATGGTCCTAGATATACCAACGCATTGTAATTTTGAATAACGGAATAACAAAAATTTTGTGTGTTATTTTAGTCATATTGTGGCGACAGCCAAAGCTAGTACAGTCACGAGCAATAATATGTACACATTTTCAAATTTTCTAAACTATCTGCACGTTTATCTAGACATTACAATATCAAAATGAATTCGTAATTTAGAAGAGGTTCCGTACAGTTTTGAATTAATCTTCGAATTTTCAATTTTGGATTGGCAGAACTTTAGATAACTGGTTTACAAAATGCGAAAATGTGTACATATTATTGCTCGTGACTGTACGCACGAACGTGTCAAAGTAATTTTGTATAGAATCAAGTATAGCATAACAAACCTTCTGATTGTTTTAACTTTAGTGTATTGCTGTCAATTAGGCAGATAATATTGTCACAGTAATTTAAACCCTATTCCATTTATTTACACTCATATGGATTATGTATATTAGTATATAAGCTAGTTATTAAGATAATAAAACCAGTCAATATTTATTTTCTGAACAATCGTTTCATTTGACTTACATAGAAACTCGCTATACATATTATTGGCTTCCTTCAACATCTCATGAAAAAGATAAGTAATATTACCGCTATCTTTTGACATTGAAACCCGATCAAGGTAGACAAAACGGATCATTAGGATTGTCGAATATGTTAACGTCGTCGTATCAATATATCACCTCATGACTCAGGATAACGCAGAACATAATCTTTGAACCTTTCCACGTTCTTGTGAAGGCGTATTCTTGAAACTTGAAGCCTCTAACCCTATTATTGTTAAAGTATGAACGTGCGTTGAGGTAGTTTCTACGATCTTATTTTGCTGCATGAGAGAGAATTGAAAATGTATACTGTATATTATGTACATATAACATTTATAAGGTTGCTATGAGACTAAACCCTCTGGTGGTGATGTGTTGGTTTGTATAACTGCTCTATAATATCCGACACCGTGCAAGGGCCTCCTTCATTGACAGATATAAACTTGACTTCTTAACGCCAGGATGGCCATACGGATCCAAGGTGAAAGGTTTTTTTGGCAAACTTTTCTTATTTTGTTTTCGTATAGATAGGTAATATAGACGTATTGTCCTTTGCATCTTCGTCATCATCGAAATAGTCATTGGCAACATTGATTATTTCCTTCAGCGGAAGACTTACAAGCAACCCAGCTGATGTCGGTAATCTTATCGCAACGCCAGGTCCTGTTTATCCTGAAAGTAGCGCTCACTTTAAACCTCCTTTGTAGAGTGACTCATATCATAATAGCCCACTAATGTCCCACTGCAAGGACGGGCCTCCTCCCATGACGGAGGGACACCTGGCCTAATAATACCACGATGGCCAGACGGATTATTATAGGGTTTAACCTCAAGATTTCCTTCTTTCTATGTAAAGGTAATATTCACGGATAGTCCCTTCCTAGTCGGTTTCTACGACACCCATGGGATGAGATGGGGCGGTGTCATATTGTATTCTTATTCCGTCATCACACGGATAAGAGAGTGGCTCATATAGTGCAGGAAATACTGTAAAATAATACACTCACAGTTGACCGTGTCATTATAACTGCAGCTATACACGTTTATACCTTGAACAAGGTTCAGGGATATAATTCCATTACTCCAGAGCTTAGGTAGCTGTACTTTAAAACATAGATCAGCAAAAAGTATTATGTAATCTCTTTGAAGCTGTAGATAAACTGAAGTAATTCACGAGAATTTACGAGACTGTTAACTGCCAAATAAATGAATAATTTTAACATAACTGATTTAACATAGCTTTAGAAATTTCATATAATCTAGATAGTAGAGTTGCACAGTAAATGATCAACAAGTGCCATATTACGAGGACCATTTCGCTCGATCGGCACTCTATTGTATTCATTGTATCTGCCACATTGTGTTACTCTTGGAACTCGTGTACGACGTAAATGTTACGTTATACTTACTGTTCGTACTTAAACACAGCGAGGAAATTTCCTCTGTGTACTAGGTATGTGTAATTTAAACTTAGCTAGGTAATAAAGCTATTTAGGTATTTTCCGTTGCTCAGTTGTTGAAGTTATCCAAATGGTGATCGAGTAAGAATAAATTCGTGTATGTTTTTAATGTCGACTAAGTAACAAGTGCATGTTACTGTCTGGACGGATTAAGTACCTTACTCGGAGGAAAATTTGGGCTACTATATACCTATCTGATCTGGAAACTTTACACTCGTCCTCGGGTATAAGAGACAAAGAGAACGTCAAACAGCAGACAGGTTTATCAAGATCACGGAGGAGACACGTTTTAGTTGGTAGGTTAGCTTTTTTAGGGAATTCTACACGCCTACTCACCCAAAGGCCAGTTCAATCGATAGGAAGCCTCTAACAGAATAATCAGGTAAAAAAAATTGAAAATCACTCGGGACCGACACGCGATGTAAGGCTTTAGTACGTATGTAGATGAAATAAAGCAGGCTTGCAAGAATCGTAGTACATTCCGTAGTCTCTACTTCTACTTATCCCCGTGAAAGAAGGCGTGCCTATATGTAAGTATACCTACATAAATTTTGTCTACGTGTGTGCCAACTAAAAAAAGGGCTAAAAAAAAAAATTCTTTAATAAAAAGATTTTCGTTGTTGTTATAGTAAGACATTAAAGAGGTATTACACGCTCCGAGATTACAAAGTACTATAACGGGTGAAGTTTAACGCCAGCGTTTAAACCTTTGAAAGGGTTTGTTGTAATTGAAAGATAAAGTGTAAATTATTTTTATTATTTTCTTTCTCATGTCAGTTGTAAAGGCTTGATTGTGAACGTGCTTTTATATGTGCCTAGCCTAAAACTAAAACGATGAATATAATTGTAGTTTCAATGCAAACAAAGACCAGCAAACAATGGCACACCTACTGAACTGTCCAAGGTGCTCAGAAAGCTGCACAGAAAAAGACCTCATAAACGTTACTGACAATGCAATCACTGTGGCCCAGTTGTAGGCTGATTGCATTTGACCACCGACGGTACTGCATTGTGTGCCTTACGACTCGAGAGAAGAAGAATGCAAACTATGTTCCAACAAGCCTTTTTAGAGCTAGATATGAGTCAGTAGAAAAAAAACTAACGAAAACCTTAAATTATTTAATTATTATTATTATTTATGTGTTCATTAATATTATGTTTTTTATGTCTTCTTCTTAATCTTTGTTTAATATGGACTTAAAGTTCGAAGTAAAGATTTTTTTTAATACACTTCTCATCAAAAAAATCGAAACAGTTGCAAGTTTGTGTTTTGTAAGGATTATCTGAAAAATGTGTATATTTAGGAATATGTGTTTTATATCATTTAATAGGGAATTTAATGAGGTTTTCAAATAATGATGTTAATGTTCTAAATTCAAATTAAATTTTCATAGATTTCGTATTTTGTTTAACAAGTCGTATTTGCCCTGTACGTAGTTTGACGGAAATTGTTAAAATTAGGCACGTAAATGAAAAAAAAAGCTAGAAAACGTTTATTTATTAACCCGTATCGCGCATCCAGAGTTCCTCGCTCCTCTTATTACTGCGTCCATGCGATGTTTACCCGCAAAAACCGCCAAGTGGTGGCATTGCTGAATTCTGGACTTAGTCAGGTTATTACGGCTGAAAGATTGCATCTTAGCGTCTCGTCTTTTCATAGAATCTGAAAACGCTATCAAGATACTGGTTTATTCACGAGCCGTTAGAGATCTGGCCAGAAAACAGGTAAGTTTTGACTGATTAGATCGATTTATAGTAACACCTTTCTTACAAAGTCTATGCCTTAAAGTCTTTCAACCGCAGCAGCAGCTTCATGATGAACGTATGGTGGCTGTAAGTGACTCTACAATTAGAAGAAGGTTGAAGAAACGTGGACTTGTACCGTACAATCCAGCAAATAGGGAAGAATTACCTGCAGATCATCGAAAAGCACGCCTTAACTTTTTACGTAATTACCTAAATTGGTCATACATCTAGTGGAACAAGTTCCTCCTTTGTGATGAGTGCAAAATTGTATTGTATGGTAACGATGGAAGGACTAAGGTCTACAGAAAAGATTGAGAACGCTTTGCACCATGCAGGATTAAAAGAAAAGGCCATCCATGGTGGCGGTTCATGGACTGTTTGAGGAGAAATTAGTGGCAACGCCAAGACAGAGTTTGCCTTTGTGTTTGGGTCCCGTCTGCCCATTTTTAACAGCCATAGGTATATCGAACAGTATCTTGAACCTCTTGTGATGCCCTATGCACATTTATTTGACCCCGGTTTGACATTTATGTACGAGGATGCTAGGGCAAACACCGCGAGCGTCGTAAGAGATTATGTTACTGAAGTCGATATCTCTATTATTGATTGGCCAGCAAGAAGCCCGGACATGAATCCGATTAAACATCTATGGGATGAATAAAAAAGACGAATTAGTGTAAAAGATCATGCCTCAAAAACACTTAGCCAGCTTTAAAATGCAATCCAACAGGAATGGAATAGAGCGTCACTATTTTTGATCGTGACTCTCATCCGATCGATGAAAAACAGTACAAAAGCAGTAATGAGAGGCCGGGAATGGTATCCGAGTTATTAAATAAACGTTTCCTAGCTTTTTTTTCATTTACGTGCCTAATTTTATCAATTTCCATCAAACTACGTACAGGGTAAAAACGACTTGTTAAACAAAATACGAAATCTATGAAAATTTATTTTGAATTTAGAACATTAACATCATTATTTGAAAACCTCATTAAATTCCCTATTAAATGATATATAACACATATTCCTAAATATACACATTTTTCAGATAATCCTTACAAAACACAAACTTGCAACTGTTTCGATTTTTTTGATGAGAAGTGTATATTTATTTAAAGAACCACATATTTTTAGACACACAAAATTAATGGTCACAATTTATATACAGGCTTAAAACGAACTCGGAACCTCGCACACGACATCCGTTTACGACCGCTTTGCCACCCAGGTATTAGAAAGAAAGAAAGAAAAACAAATTATTTGTCTTGAAAGACACTGACACATACAATAGAACAAAGTTTGTACAATACATACTAGCAATCAATAATTTAAAATTCCCGTCACCATCTTTTTATCATATTATTATTAGTGAAATATAAACCCCTCTACACCTATTATATCTATAATATTATAATTGTACATTAACAACGAGGCTTAATGACAACCTAGGATACATTAAAGTAATTATCATTGTCATATGAGATTTTAATGCAGCAACATGTCTCTTACACTATGGAGGTAAATATTATCTGCCAATTCACACGGCTTGGTAGAGTTTTATGTAAATTTTCTTTTTTTAACAGAGACTATTAATACGTAATAGTATTCTTTTAATTGGCTTTTAGCATACCTTCGAAACGAAATAGTTACCTTAGTATTCTTACCCTTTTAGTAGAAACAAACAAAAATATCGAGACAATATTATAATATAGCCTAAACCTTGTTACCTAAGTAATGGATATGTATATTACGAATATTTCTTGTTTTACACAGGTACATAACTTCCATAAAAGTCATAAAGATTTTGAAGTACATATATCATGATTGCTGTTGAGCTACTAGACAACCGCTCCCGCTAGAAAATTTAGCAGAGAGCAAGTCCAATTCCCAATACAGCTGTCCCTCGGGACTTTGCCGCAAATATACCCGTTCACGACGTGAAATATTTGTTCCGTTTTATACGATGCTCTATATTTATGCACAACACTGTCGGTTAGAATATTAGGAGAAAGCCTCCATTCGATCTCGTGCCGTCCTGCAATATTGCGGACGTCTTAATGAAAAAGGCTACGTCTTGAATAAAGAGAAAAATTTAAAAAGATTTTTTTAGCCTTTGAAAATGTTTTGAACTTTCTTGAGCTTGTCTCATTAATTAATTCATTGATGTAAATAAATAGCTGGCTGAATTTATGTTTTAAGATAAATAACTAATCGTAATTTCAATAAAGTTTTTATCATATCTGTAATTGAAATCTACAATGTGTTGAGGTGAGATATTTAACCTGCTAAATTAAATCCAAACAAAAAATTACTTTTAATACAAGCACAACATGTATTAATTTGAAAGTAGTCTGTATTTTTAATCTGTATGATGATTGACAAATGATACAAAGTAATGAAAAGGAAATATAGGTCAAAAGTTAATTCCTTTTTTCCATTAGCAACCATAGTACACACACGTACTCATCAACCTAGACTGTTTGGACTTTGAACTATTAGAAGTTGAACGCTGCGAATCGTGCGAGAGTGCGCGATATATTTTTGTTGTTTCCTCTCTTACTACGTAGATAGCAGCGCCAGTGCACGATGCGGCCAACACACGATACTATTTACGTTTTGTTATTGCTGAACTACAAAAGTATTAATATTAATAAAATAAGCACACTTACGTGAAAATGCTTACAAAATTTTATGATTTATTTACAATAATGTATTTTAATTTTGACAATAGTTCCTTAACCGTAAATGTTTTGCCCAAAAAGTAAAGTGATTCTTTTTAAATACTGGGATTGTGTTTTTTTAAGAAATATTATTGTAACAGTTTCAAAGAGTTTTAAAGAAGTTATTTTGATATTAACCCGTCAAATTCGGTTTTGCAGACACAATAGAAATTATATTATTATTATTTCGCGGTGACCGGACTCCGCTTGATAGTTAACAGCTTGATAGTTGATCACTTGGCAGATTTCATTGTCCCATCGAACCTCATACCTACACATTTTTTCAATGGGAATAGTCAATTGATCTGCATGCAATATTTAACTGTGGATCAGAAAGAAACCGCTCTGTAGACATATCTGTACTGAAGTTCGGTAAATAAATATCATCCACAAACCGTTTTACTCTCTTTTATAGTTCTATTAATACTAATTGTAATAGTATCTTTAAATTTCCCAGCCTTTATGGTGGTTATCTTTTGCAATAAAAATATATAGGTATATTTAAGAATAGGAAGAAAATAAAACTTTCAAGACGAAGGGTAGATGCGTGTTTATGGCTCCAGCTAACCAAACTATATTCACATCAACCGAGGTTCCTGCCTTGTCGTGGTGGTGGGCTCAGTACCCGTAACACGTAAAACTAAGTGGCACCCCCCGAAGGGAGCTTCTTCACTGGGCTGTAACCTAGCGGTTCAGTATGTTGCGGTGCTGAATGGGCAGTACCGCAACTGAGGCGGGCCACGGCGTCGCGTGGGAAGCACCTGCCCATCCGGGCCAACGACGGGTGAAGGCCCATAAAGAGTTGAGACAATCCCGGGACACGTGCAAGTAATGCCCGTGACTGAAAAGTCGATTCGTGTCAATAATTATATACCTACTTGTAATTTAAAAATGTCTTAATTGTGAGCAAATTAATAATTGCCGTGTAGCGACGGCTGGAGAATACAATGTGTCGCTACCCCCTACCTCCTATGGGTGTCGTAAAAGTCGACAAATGGTGAAATAACAAATTAGCAGACAACACCACTGCCAGAGAAGGAAAACTCGAAAGCAAACCCTGTACCAACCCGTCTTGCCAGCGTGGTCCAGTAAGGCAAACCCCCTCCTAAATGTTAGCACGCCCAAATAAACGGCCCCCAGTTCCCGGCAGTCCTGCTGCCCGTTGCTACGGTAGCGGTCGCGGTAACAGTGGGACGGGGGGTGCGAAGAATCTCCGGGCTACGGCGAACGGCTACCATACCAAAATGACCCTGGCAACCTATAACGGACGCTCTCTACGGCTGGACCAACATCTCACCGAACTCGAGGTAGAACTAGGACGTATAAACTGGCACATTTTGGGGTTATCTGAAGTCCGAAGAGAGGGGGAGGACACGATAACCCTCGAGTCAGGTCACCTGTTCTACTTTCGGGAAGGTGATCGGCCCTCTCAAGGCGGTGTTGGTTTCCTGGTCAACAAAGTCCTGACCGACAACGTTGTGGAAGTCAGCAGTGTGTCGACACGGGTAGCGTACCTCATAATCAAAATCACCGACAGGTATTCCCTGAAGGTGGTACAAGTGTACGCACCGACCTCGACATACAGCGATGACATAGCCGAAGCCATGTACGAAGACATTGCTAAGGCACTACATAATACCACCAAGGCTCACTACAATGTTGTTATGGGGGACTTCAATGCCAAAGTGGGAGTACAAAGATACGGCGAAACGAAAATCGGATCCTACGGTGTGGGGCGCCGAAACCACAGAGGGCAGATGCTAGTCAACTTCCTGGAGTCGCAGGGGCTCTTCTTGATGAACTCCTTCTTTAAGAAAAAGCCACATAGGAAGTGGACATGGCAAAGCCCCGATACTGTGACGAAGAATGAGATAGACTTCATCATGACCGACAGGAAATACATATTTAGAGATGTCTCTGTGATTAACAGGTTTAATACTGGGAGTGATCACCGACTTGTTCGAGGCACTCTAAATATGAATTTCAGAGCCGAGAGGCGTCGCATGGTGAAGTCTACTCTCAGACCTACCGCGCCCCAAATAGCTCTGGGATTCGACAAGTTCCAACTAGAGCTTCAAAATCGTTTCGACCTGTTAGAAACCGATGGCAACGTTGACCAGAAAACCGACGCAGTGGTCAAAACGCTACAGGATGTGTCTCGAAGGGTTTTCCCCGGAAAAAGCAAAGTCAGGCAGCCTAAGCTCTCCCCCGAGACTCTCGAACTTATGAGGCAAAGACGCGAGATGTCACCCGCGCGGCCCTCTTCGTCGGATGGGAGAAACCTCAACCGGAAGATCCGGAAGCTGGTGCGACGTGACCTCCGATGTTCCAACACCCGCGCCGTTGTGACTGCGATCGAACAGAATAGAGGCACCAAAGTATTTGCGCGCCAGCTTGGTAGATCCCATCTAGCGAAACTACACACTGCGGACGGCAGAACCGTGACCTCCAAGTTCGAGATACTCGAGGAAATAGAGAGCTTCTACAAGGACCTGTACGCATCACGGATGACTAAACCCTTGGGACCTAGCGAGGATGACCACAGAGCCCCACTCACGCGCCATTATACGGAGGACATCCCCGATGTCAACCGGGGCGAGGTCAGAGCTGCTCTCGAGCAACTTAAGAACAATAAGTGTCCAGGTGATGACGGAATCACTACAGAACTACTAAAAGCTGGCGGAACACCTGTCCTTAAAGAGCTCACAACGCTTTTTAACTCCGTCATTCACCAGGGCCTAACACCTCAGGCGTGGAGCGGGAGTGCGGTGGTCCTGTTCTTCAAAAAAGGTGATAAATCCTTACTAAAGAACTATAGGCCCATATCACTCCTGAGCCACATCTACAAGTTGTTCTCGAGAGTACTCACAAACCGCCTCGCCAGAAGACTCGACGACTTCCAACCACCGGAACAAGCCGGGTTTCGAAAAGGCTACAGCACCGTGGACCACATCCATGTTGTTCGGCAAATTGTACAGAAGACTGAGGAGTACAATCAGCCGCTGTGCATGGCTTTCGTGGACTACGAAAAAGCCTTCGACTCAATCGAAACCTGGGCGGTTCTGGATGCTCTGCAGCGATGTCACATCGATTGGCGGTACATCGAGGTGTTGAGATCTCTATATGAAACTGCCACCATGACCGTCCAGCTCCAGGACAAAAAGACCCCACCTATTGAGTTGCGTAGAGGGGTGAGGCAAGGGGATGTTATTTCCCCTAAGCTCTTTACCAACGCACTCGAAGACGTCTTTAAGACGTTGGACTGGACTGGACGGGGCATCAACATCAACGGCGAGTATATCTCACACCTCCGGTTTGCTGACGACATCGTCATCGTGGCAGAGTCACTGGAACAGCTTGACGGGATGCTGCAGGGCCTAAATGGAGCCTCTCGACGGGTCGGACTCGGCATGAACCTAAACAAAACGAAGATCATGTTTAACAAACATGTAACGCCGAGGCCGATCTATGTCGACGGATTGATGCTCGAAGTTGTTCAAGAGTATGTTTACCTGGGACAGGTTGTCCAACTTGGTAGAAACAACTTCGAGAAAGAAATCGATCGCAGGATCCAGTTGGGTTGGGCAGCATTCAGCAAGTTACGTCGGGTCTTCTCTTCGCCTTTACCGCAATGCCTGAAGACCAAAGTCTTCAACCAATGCGTCCTACCAGTAATGACATACGGTGCCGAGACGTGGACACTCACAGTAGGGCTAGTCCACAAACTTAAAGTCGCGCAGCGAGCTATGGAACGGGCTATGCTCGGCGTCTCCTTGAAGGATAGAATCCGGAACGAGGTTATCCGACAAAGAACCAAAGTTACCGACATAGCTCGTAGTATTAGCAGGCTGAAGTGGCAATGGGCTGGTCATATCTGTCGAAGGACCGATGGCCGTTGGAGCAAACGTGTCCTAGAGTGGAGACCGCGACTCGGCAAACGTAGTGTAGGACGCCCCCCAGCTAGGTGGACCGACGACCTCATAAAGGTCTCTGGGTCGGACTGGATGCGGAAGGCGCAGGACCGAGTTCTGTGGCGTGTATTGGGAGAGGCCTATGTCCAGCAGTGGACTGCAATAGGCTAGTTGATTGATTGATAATATTTTTAACAAAATATTAGCAATTTAAATAAACTTGAATACTTACGACCTTTTTTAAACAGTAAGTTATATGTTTTGTCTTATATTCACGGAATGATTTGGCGACATTTATGGAACAGTGTAAAAAGAACTTAAAGAGCTGACACAATTTTCTAGTTTGAATTACCTAATCGGTTCCAAAATTACTATAAGCGGCTCCGCCCGCGGAACATGATTTTGAGATAAAAAGTAGCCTATATCCTACTCCAGGCTCCCACCTATCTCCATACCAAAAAAAAAACTCATTTTTCATTTTATAATATAAGGAGGAATATATTAAAACTACTAGTTATAGTAAATATTTTGTAATAAAAATAAAAACATTTTTCGTTATTTTACAAACTTGAAAGATAAAACAAATAATTTGAAAATTATACATAATAGGTAGGTAAATCTATTAAGAAATCAATTAAAGTTAAAACAATTTTAATTGGTATTATATCTAATATTAATCAACAAAAGTTAAAACAATTCTAATTGGTATTTAACACCAAATAACTAAACACCTATCACAATATAAAGTGTTGTAATATTAATTGTTATAAATATATCTAATATTAATCAACAAAAGTTAAAACAATTCTAATTGGTATTTAACACCAAATAACTAAATACCTATCGCAATATAAAGTGTTTGTAATATTAATTGTTATAAATATATCTAATACTAGCTGACCCGTGCCCACTTCATTAGGCCGCGGTAAAAACGCGTCACTTTTTTAAACATATTTCATTACTGCTCCACTCCTATTAGTCATAGCGTGATACTACATAGCCTATGACACTCCCCGATAAATGGACTATTCAACACAGAAAGAATTTTTGAAATCGGTTCAGTAGATCCAGAGATTACCCCCTACAACGTCACACACACAAACTTTACCTCTTTATAATATTAGTATAGATATAGATTCATCAACAAAAGATAAAACAATTCTAATTGGTATTTAACACCAAATAACTAAATACCTATCACAATATAAAGTGTTGTAAGTAATATTAATTGTTATAAATAAATCTATTATGTGATCGTCCCGCAGCCGAGTCGTAGTCGTAGTCTTCTCCGTATTGTTTGCATTGTTACCTGAAATAAAAGAATATTATTAATTTAACTTTTTTAACAAGATATGGTAAATGATCAATATAATTCGGTTCTTTATTTTTATTCCTAAGATTTTGTTATATTTTTTTTAAATTTAACATTTCATAATGTTACTTGTCCTTACATAAGTTACGCATAATACTCATTTAACATAACTATTTCATCCTATTTACTTTAAGTATAATATTTAATAAGCATACTATCCCAAAGCATAAGTTTACATAAGCATTATGATGCATAACCATAACTATTTTTGTTTTACATGCTTATTACATAATTTTTGTTTTTCAAATTCAAATACATAGCTACTAATCTATCAATAACATAAATCTAACCTAATACCTTATGTTTGTTTATCAAACTCAAATAGCTATCAATAACATAAACCTATTTTTTATCAATTAACTATTAGACAAATAACCAATATGCGTTACAACTTTATGCATTTCTAAGTTATGAATAAAAACAATAGCATATGCAATATTTTTGGTTAATAACACAGTATGCTAAAAAACAGTGGCATACTATTAATTGTGACCAAGAAAATTATGCGTAACATAATGACAATTAAAATTAGGACAAAAACCATTATAAGAAAAAAAGGGATCCTGAATCCTGACGCTTACACATCGCGCCACCAGTATGTAAAATATAAAATCATGTTCAATCTTAACATGTAATTTTGATTATAGCTTTTAAGTATAAATAACCTACAATGCCATACTTTTTTATAAAATGCAGCGTGTTTCTCTAATTGATTTTCGCACGACTCAGTAGTCGTTACTAAAAGGCTACGAACCTTGTCGTTGAATTTACCTAAGTCATTTCGATTCTATCAAGAGTCGATTATGATTGTTTTATTATTTCATGTCATCTTAGTATTAAAGTTAATTTTAATAAATAAAACTTTTACCAAGCAATGCATTTTGTCAAATGTTATTTATGCTATAGGTATGTTGTTTTGCCTACATGTTTTTAAAAATAATCCCAAGGATGATTAAAATTTTTATATACCTAAAAACATTTTTTGTTTGTTGAACAACAGTTTTTAAAAAGGTAAATTTAACAAGTAAGTAGGTATTATTTTGTCAAATGTTATTTTGTAATTGAAAATTTGTGATTTGTTTTTGTCATAATATATTATGATTGGACACCGTATAAAACATCGTTTGATTAGCCTACGAATACATTAGAATTACGAGTCGGAAACTCATGTAAACTCGATTTAGTTAGGAGTGTTCATAATATCCGAATCCAATTCTATTTATGAACTTAAAAGTCTTTTGTGCTTTCATTACTGACGTAGAGACTGCTTAAAATGATACCTTCTACGAAAATAAAACTTATCAAAAAAATATTTAACAATAAGAATTGCATGTTCACATTTTTTTTCAAATAAGATAGGTAGGTACCTATAGGTAGGTACCTATAGGTAGGTATACCTAGAAAGTTCTAAACAAGAAAAATGTAGAAACTATTACTTATGTATCTGTTAGGTATGCTACTATACTACGCAATATTAAGTTAATAACTAAGCTAATAACAATCTACTTACTAAAAATGGCATTTACCTATATTTAAAAAAAAACAATCAAGATTGCATAGCGCATAGCGATCGAATTTGGTGATACATTTTCACAGCTTAGTAATGCACTCAAAGACAAAAATACCTACCTATATTTGATTTACATATATTTTTTTAATAATATAAAATGTTAGATCTCAAGTAGAACCCATTTTTTTTACTACTTATAAAACTACACTGGCGGACAAAAAAATCAACTCACTTCATATCTTCTCATTCAAAGTGCCTTATTTTTAAAATTAAGACCTAAATTCTAATTCAGGTCTTAAATTATTTAAGTTCTAGGTCTAAACTTAAAAAAAAGAGCAATAATCGCAGTTTTAACTCTCAAATAACCTAACAGTAGTCTATGAACGTTAACTGTATAATTTTATGCTCTTATACTCAGTTGATTTTGCGCGACTTCAGGGGGTATAAAAAGCGACCCACCCCTATGAGCTTTATCAGTTGACCGTGAAACGTCAACAGGTACACATTTCCAGAATTTCCAAGCAAGAAGACTTCCCAGATATGGACACAAGACCAGAAGTAGCGGCTCAAACTGTTACCCTGTTGGAACAGGGCATGAGTCAACGTCAAGTGGCTCGTACTCTGAATATGAGCCAGTCAGCGGTGTCAAGAATATACCGAAGGTACCAGGAGACTGGTGGCTTTGAACGAAGAAGAGGTTCCGGTAGGAAACGATCCACTTCAGAGAGAGACGATCGCTTCATCGTCAGCACTTCACTGAGAAATCGTTCACTCGACGGGGTTCAAATCCAACGGGAGCTCCGAGAAACGCGTGGAGTAGCTGTCAGTTCCCGGACGGTGAGAAGAAGACTCAAGGCAGCTACCCTGACTCCAAAAAGACCAGCAACAGGACCCAAATTGACTCCAGCGCACCGAGCAGCCCGTATTCGTTTTGCGAGAGAACACGTTGATTGGACGGAAGATCAGTGGCGCTCTGTTCTCTTCTCCGATGAAAGCAGAGTATGTCTACATGGAAGTGACAGAAGAAGAAGAGTGTACAGAAGGCCGGGGGAGCGATACGCACAATGCTGCATAGCAGAAACTGTTGCATATGGTGGTGGTTCCTGCATGGTGTGGGCTGGTATTTCATTGGAAGCAAAAACCGACTTGGTTTTCATTGAAACCGGCCGCCATGTAGGAGGATTGACTGCAGATCGGTACATCGGAGAAATCCTGGGGGACCACGTAGTTCCATATGCTGGTTTCGTTGGCGATAACTTCATCCTGATGCAGGATAATGCCCGTCCACACAGCTCAAATGCTGTACGGCAGTACCTACAAGACGTGGGTATAACTGGTATGGACTGGCCAGCGCGTAGTCCGGACTTGAATCCCATTGAGCATTTATGGGATGAGCTGAAGAGAAGAGTCCGGGCTAGAAATCCTGCACCAGGGTCAAGAGATGACCTTCAAGCAGCCTTAACAGAAGAATGGAATGGCATCCCGCAGGAAAGGGTGAAGCACCTTATTGGATCCATGAAGAACCGATTGGAAGCAGTTATAAGGGCTAGGGGGGGTAACACTAGGTATTAAAATGATTTTTATTCTGTAATAAAGATTTTATTAAATGTTATGTTGTTTTTTGTTAAAAAATTTCCCACTGAATTCTTCAAGTTTTAGGACTCATAAAGTTTATTCCCATTTTCTTTTAAGGAAAATGAGTGCAAGTTAACATTATTTGTACTCATTTTAAAGCTAACACCTAGAACTTAAAGAACTTAAGATCTAAATTAGAATTTAGGTCTTAATTTTTAAATTAGGGCACTTTAAATGAGAAAGTATGAAGTGAGTCGATTTTTTTGTCCGCCAGTGTATTATTAACACGCGCCAAATAGATACCTTCCAAACTTCGATGGAAACTTTGAGATTCCACCTCAAGCCACATTGAAAATTTCGAGACGGAGCATTTACATTACAACACGTCGAATAGGTAGCTAACAAACAAATTAGAGTGATAAGAGTTTTCAACCTTAACTCAATAATGTGAAGTTGATTTTTGCAACTCATAAAAATAAAAATAACCGTCAGAATATCGATGGGTCCTACGTATAAGGGCCAAAATGCAAAATGACACCTTTACAGGAGAGGCTTCCAAAGTTTAAACTTGCTGTAACTTAAGATTGATAAAACCGAAATTTATGAAACTTTGCTGGTTTACTGAGTCAATTGTCCTACTTATATATACTACACTGTTGTATATATATTTTAAGCAGTTTTTTTTTTACTGCATATTGGCCCTTTTACGTTAGTTTTTGTTTAAATTATTTGTATTCAAAAATAACATATAAGGGCCAATGTATCAAATCGGCCAATATACGTGTATTATACTAATTTGCAAAAAAAGTATTTTTAAATATTTTTGCTCATGAAATCAATTTAGGACTGAAGTAGTTGATAAATAATTAGTTATAATGAAAGACATTTGGATATTTCGATAATTAAATCACATTGACATTTATACGTTTAAGAATCTGCTAACCTAGTAACTGTGTTTTCAGTTAGGTTGTATCTATATCTATACTATTATTTAAAGCTGAAGAGTTTATTTGTTTGTTTGAACGCGCTAATCACAGGAACTACTTCTTCTAATTGAATTTAGTTTTCAGTTTTGCATAGACCATTTGTCGAGGATGGCTATTAGGCTATATAACATCACGCTATGATAAAAAACAATCAAATTTAGATGGCTTATGGGCCCTACTTAGAAAGTTCATGGTCACTCAGAGGGCAATGGAGAGACCTATGTTGTAGCCTGACCTATGGGCCTACCCAGAAGGTTCATGGTCACTTAGAGGGCAATGGAGAAAGCTATGCTGTAGCCTGACCTATGGGCCTACCCAGAAGGTTCATGGTCACTTAGAGGGCAATGGAGAAAGCTATGCTGTAGCCTGACCTATGGGCCTACTCAGAAGAATTATGGTCACACAGAGGGCAATGGAGAGACCTATGTTGTAGCCTGACCTATGGGCCTACTCAGAAGGCTCATGGTCACTTAGAAGGCAATGGAGAGAGCTATGTTGTAGCCTAACCTATGGGCCTACTCAGAAGGCTCATGGTGTCTCAGAGGGCAATGGAGAGAGCTATGTTGTAGCCTGACCTATGGGCCTACTCAGAAGGCTCATGGTCACTCACAGGGCAACCGAAAGAGCTATGTTGTAGCCTGACCTATGGGCCTACTCAGAAGGCTCATGGTCACTCACAGGGCAATGGAGAGAGTTATGTTGTAGCCTGACCTATGGGCCTACTCAGAAGGCTCATGCTGACTCAGGGGCATTGGAGAGAGCTTTGTTGGGAGTTTCCCTGCGTGATCGAATCAAAAATTAGGAGATCCGCAAAAGAACCAAAGTGACCGACATAACTGGTTAAAGTGGCGGCAAGCAGAGCAGCAATATAGCGCGGAGAACCGACACAGCTGTTTGGGCAGAACGATTCTGGAATGGCAACCGCGTACCGGAAAGCGCTGGTGTGGACGGCTGGATGAGGGAGGCACAGAGCCGCACAAGATGGCAATACTTAGAGGAGGCCTATGTGCAGCCGTTGACGTCGATTGGCTGATATGATGATGATGAATAAACTTTCTATAAATTACTTAAACAAGATTTTTTTTTATTTCTTTTCAAATTTAATCGCGGACGAAGTCTCGTTTACAGCTAAAACATAATCCTGTTTCGGTTTTGGCCGGTGCAGTTGTCCGACCAAAATCTGGAATTGTTACAACCTTCTTGACTTTTTAATTCAATTAAATATTATAAACACAGCTCGCTATTTACATACGTTAGAGCCCTTCAATGCAATTTGTTCGTTCCATAAGTAGCAGGTACCAATTAAGTTCCTAAAAACTGATAAATTATATACTTTCAACCTCTGACTGTAATAAAATAGACTAATATCACCACTTCGGGACAACAACACTTTTTGCAAATCAAAAGTATTTGACAGAAAGTATCAGATTGACCCAAAAAGTGAACAAACGCGCGGGAATTCCCCGCGTATTAGTCTCAAATAACTCTTTGAACCTTATACGTTTAAATTCACGCTACATATGCCGTTATACTTTACAAAAAAGTCGTGTTTCCGTGCAGATTTTTTTAAGTTTTAATAGCTCACACGATTAATCATATCGATAGGATGCGTTTACCATAAAAAAGTCAAAATTTGCAAATTGTTAGTTTTGCCCTTATACGTAGGACCCATCGATATGTTGAAGTGCAATTTTGAACTTAATGTTAAGTTTGTAAGGATTACAGTCAAATTGTTTCAAAATGCAACTGAGATGAAAGAATAAAAAATATTATGCGAATATTATACCGAACGTTGGGAATTTCGAAGCGGAACTTGTTAGAACACGTCCAAAAATACCAAACTACGATGGAAATAGGTAGGTAAAGATAATATGTATTGCCTACTTCAACTTTAACTCAACGTTATTTCATTTGTTAGGCATAAAAATTATCAATACTTACAAAGTTTAAATGTAAATATATAATTAGAACTTATGTAAGTATTTAAATTGTTGCAAAAGGTTAAAGGAATTATCTTTGGGACAGATTTCAGAGGCTCAAACGAGGGCTATTTGTGGAAGAGACAGGCAAAGCACGCGTTGGCACCATGGGCACCCGGGCGGCGCTCTTCCATGGGTGGTTATAATTGCTTACCATGAGGTGTCTATTCGTTTGCCTTTTATGTTATAAAAACAAACAGGTAGGTATAAACGAGGCGCAGTCAGTAGTGCAAGCACAGTAGTGCGCGTGCACGAGGTCGTGGGTTTGAATCCCACACAGGATAATTATTTGTGTGATCCACAAATTATTGTCCTGAGTCTGGACTTTGTGTAAGCTTTTAAATGTTTGTAAAAGTCCCCGCGACATAAGAGTAAGTAATTAATTCCTAGTGCGGAAATTATCTATATAAGTATAGAAAAAGAAATTAACGAGCACAAGTTCATAGTTAGGTGAATTATTACTTACCTCTTTTTTAAATAAAATTATAATGCCTTGACAAATAATAGAAATAAACTTACATTATATGTAGTAGCTATAACTAGCGTACTCAAGAGAGGCTGTCTAGTATGCGCGGCGACAATGGCCAAATCTTGGTCAGCGGTGGTAGCTCTTTGATAGAGTTGCCTGTGATAAGGCGTCAAATCGCCCCCGGTTTCCTCATTTCGTCGTAACCAGAAGTGAATTGTAGTTCTCTAAAACAATAATTATAGTAAGTTTCTAAAAATAATTAATATCCTGCCTGGGATTCAAACCCACGACCTGATGCAGGGCAGCCGATCACACTAACGCCAGTCTACCGAGCCAGTCATGTTTAATAAACTTTAAAACAACTACATCAATTTGATTCAATTGTCAAATTAATACTAGTATAACAGCAGCCTAGTAGCTAGTAACATAAAATGTCTTCTTTAAATTGTCCTTACACCTTTTTCAAACCAAACAAAGTTTCATTCCGTCATTTGCCAAAATGTATTAACAAGATTCAATAAATAATCGTAAATGTAACTATGTGATATTCTTAACTGAAGATTTTAATTAGCCAGAAACACAACCTTCATCTATATTATTATAATTATTACATATTACCAACTCTACGTCTGTTTAGGTAAATAAAAAAAGGTCTATTAGAAAAGAGTAGAGTAAATAACATAGACTTATCTCTCTATGTTATTGAACTGTAATACAACTATTACCTAGTTTATCTTGTCTTTAAAATGCTTCTATAGTGTAAAAAGGAATACCAAGATAGTTTACAGTTATTTAAATAAACAGACGGAATATTAATATGCATTTATTTTAAACAAAAATTAAAAAATGTTAACTGTGACACTCACCGTTATTCCAGTTCTTCTTTCTATTTCCTTAATGCTGTAACCACTTTCGCGTAGAACTACAATAATTGTCTTTGCTGTGGTGTTAATTGCGGCGCCATTTTATTTTTTCACTAACCTGAACGCCGAACGAAATAAACATTTGGCACTAGTGATTGTGTAAGCGATCCATCCAACGACCGGAAGGCGGGAGGCGACTGATTTAAATTTTAAAGTTAAGGAAGAAAACTAGCGCCTTACGAAATGTCCACGTGTGCGCATGTAGGACTGTAGGTGTGTGTACGCATGTAGGTGTGTGGGCCACCACCCATTCACGAGACTTAAATCTATGTGTGAAAGAAGCGCTAGCGCAGTGATTGGCTGATGATGTCGTGCGAAGTCCCTTTCGAACGATTTTCTATACTATACTATGCATAGCTAAAGTTATATCGGGTGTCTAACTTAACGAGTTGCTGTGTGTACAAGCTCAGCTTGGTCTGGGGTTAGGTTGTATTGTGTAAATGTATCTAGCTTTTCAGCTTTTTTGAAAATCTAAAGGGGTGAAATAGAGACTTAAGCATTCAAACTTCTTTTATTACTGGCTATTAATTCATCCTCTACTTATAATTTTATGCCCAAATGGGGCATCGAGCAACATTTAGTATTATGAATTATCATGATTTCGCTGGTTTACGTACGCTGTTAATTCTGGCTTACAGAAAGCATAGAAGTAGAAGAATGTATGAGATGTTTCACCGATGGTCCTTGTCTAGTTTTTTATAAAAAAAAAACAAGAATAATTTGGCTATTATGGTATAATTAAGTATACTATGTTTCCCTACACCCCGACCCTGAATTAGGGCGTTTATTTGTTGATATAATTAGAATAAAACAATTCTATTATACATATAATCCTCAATTATTCTTTTTACACGTAACACTTCAGTAACGCAACGTTATTTTGTGCCCTTAGGGGAATTATAAAGATTTTCTTTACGCGGCACGTGACTCCGCGAATGTGTACAGTCACGAGCAATAATATGTACACATTTTCAAATTTTCTAAACTATCTGCACGTTTATCTAGACATTACAATATCAAAATGAATTCGTAATTTAGAAGAGGTTCCGTACAGTTTTGAATTAATCTTCGAATTTTCAATTTTGGATTGGCAGAACTTTAGATAACTGGTTTACAAAATGCGAAAATGTGTACATATTATTGCTCGTGACTGTACGTATGTAAATAAAAGAATTCCTGGTAATATTTGTGATATGCTTTATAAAAATATGGGTATTAACAAGTAAAGATGAGTAGGTTGAAATCATTTTATGTTATTTCATTTTATTTATATTTTTCATTATAATAGTCTAAGATAGATTTTCTTTTTAAATCCTGCTTTTCTAGAAATGTACCTACATACTAGAGTTTTCAGACTACTTCTGATTTATTCGCAGCCAGACGTGCTATTTAGTTATACAAAAAAAACAGGCACATTTTTGCTTTACGTCTGTTTTTTTTTTATAAATAGGGCACATCAATATTATTATGATTGCATAAAAGCTGGAAAGCACGAATAGAGTCCAAGATTGAAAGCAAATCTTGAATAAGAAATCTAACCCAAAAAAGGTAAAACTGAAGTCAAAACTTTATATTCTTTTCATGATCATTCTTTTTCGTTTGTAATCGGACAATTTGCTTAAAAGTTTTACATAAAAAGAAAAAACTGTCCCAACTAAATTTCTACGATATTTATCTTTATGAAGAGACTGGGAATACAGAAAACATCATCTCAGACCTTTCATTCGTGTATTTTACATCAAGGTGATTATACTGCCTGCTAGGGATTATACTGACAAACAGATTTCCGATGTAGAGAAAGAAAGAAATAGAAGTCAAAACTTTATATTTTTTTCATTATCAACCATAACTCTTAAACTTTAACGCACGAGTGAAGTAAAGAGTAGCAGTTAGTACTCCTTCATGTTTGCGATAGGTATCACAACAAACATCTTGCAGTTTTATGAGTGTTGGCATCCCATTATCCCAGTTTATACCCAACTACGTCCAAGTCAAATATATTCAGTGAGTAAACAAACAATTTGTACTTTGTTAACGACGTGATTATCGGTATACTCGATTGTAGGAACCTATAGTTCAGTTTGTTATTCCTTTCGTTACTGTTGACGGTCACTATCTACAGTACATTGACCTGTTTTGTATGTTGCTGTATTATATGATGGTATTATGTTATTATATTTCATAAAAAAAAACTTTACGGAGTTTTTTTTACAAAGACGCCATTTTTAGTCGGCCTAACCTTAAGTGTATGCTGGATGAACACCGGCTGATTTCCGGACAAGAAATGATAATGGAAACCGTTTTGGAGGCTTTTCGTTTGATTGTATGGTTGTCGCTGCCAAAACGACCATTAGTTGTTCTACCAACTATTTTAGCTATAGTTATATAAATTATTATTATTGTACAAAATACCGACTTCAAAATCAAACCAACAATTCTTCTAAGACCAGGGGTTTCGTAAAAGTCAACTGTAGGACAACTCTGAGAGTTTAACCTTATCATAACAGCCTATTAATGTCCCACTGCAGGGACGGGCCTCCTCCCATGACGGAGGGATACTTGGCCTACTAATACCACGCTGGCCAGACGGATTGGTATAGGGTTTAATTTCAAGTATTCCTTCTTTTTATTTCCTAAAGATAATATTGACGGATATTCGTCGGTTTTTACAACACCCATGGGATGAGATGGGCCGGTGACATATTGTATTCTTACTCCATCACCACACGGAGAAGAGAAGAGAAGATTTTAACCAAAGAAAGAAAATCAAGAAAAACTTGACATTAAACTCTGTAACTAAGTATTCATTTAACCAATGTGTGTGATACGTCAAGTTTCTTTCTAGCCCAAAAGTCCTGTCCGTGCAGTGTTCCATTAAAAGGCTGATATAGTGACATTACTACATATTTGATAAACGAAATATATTATTACATAGAAGCTAAACAGAGTTTTTATTAAATTGCCTCCTAGAGCATCTGAACATAAATTCAATAGTTTATGTTATCGATGTCAAACCCATTCGTTTTACAAGTTTCGTTCTAATATTACAGGCATATCTAAGTATATTAAAAATTCCCGACTAAAAGACGTACATACGTAAAAGAAATTGGTTTATATTAAAGGTATATCTGATATCAAAGTCGCGTCTTCACGAGAAAATGTTCTGACGTATACCTATTGTTAATACGAGAACAGTGCAACGCCATTTTACCGATTCTACTGTTCTTAATTTAAAATACTTAAGCTATTCTTTATTTAGATGTTCTTTTTTTATTTCAGGTAGTCGTTGAATGAGTGCTGTACCTACGCAGAGGAGAATTGGGATGACCTTTGTACCCAGGCTATAGCATATGTTAGCTTGTGAGGAAGGAGTAAGAACACATATTTCCGCCACCGCTTTTTATTTCCGAAGTCATCATGCACTAACAATAAATAAAACATTTTTTGTTAAAAAGGAAAACTTGATAAAAATAATCTTACTTTGGTAGAGAATTTTGGTTGTTTGACAATAAATTGAACAGAACAATTATTGAACAAATCAAACAGAGCTTAATATCCAATAAAGTGTTCGACTTGTGCAGGATTCCAAATGAGATTTTCCTGTCCCTAGTATGAATCCCACGAAGAATAATTACTTGTGTGATCCATAAATTAATATACTAAGCCTAGATTATGTTCTTTGTATGCGTAAATTTGGTAAATGTAGAAATTCTTAATAAACAGGGCGGGTAAACAAGGCAGGGATGCTTATCGTGGTATTTATATTTTTAGTCTTTATAAGATACGTCTGTCGAGTCTCCTTAGATGTTGATAGAGACTCTTTGGAATAAGTCCATTTATCGAAAGTACTATCGGAACAAGGATCGCCGAATATTATACTTTATTATTGTTGTTTATTATACTTTACTGAAAGAAAAACTTGAAATTAAACCCTATACCAATCCGTCTGGCCAGCGGCGTGGTATTAGTAGGCCAAGTATCCCTCCGTCACGGGAGGAGGCCCCTCCCTGTAGTGGGACATTAAAGGGCTTATGTATTATGATACTTTACTATTAAGTAATACTTATAGTTTTTTTTGTTTTAAGAAGTTTCGAATTAGAGTCGTAATTACTACTCTACTTATAAACTATCAGATAAAACTTCAAAAAGTTTTCTTACTTTATATAATTTACGAATTTTAGTCTACAAGAGATATGAGCTAACCGAAGCGCGGCAGATAGACAGCTTACTTGACGAGGGTCGCGAATCATCAGATACAAGCTCCTTATTGAATTCTACGAGGAAGACTTAGAAAATAATAAGTAAACCTTGTTTGACGAGACATAACATATCTTTATATAAATAGTACAGTCGTATTGCGGTGAAGGAAAACCTTTCAAATCAACGCATGGCTGTTGACAGCTGTCGATTTAATATTAGGAATTATAGTTAGGTACTCGTATTTAAAAATATTTCTTAAGTACGTAGGTATACGTACGAAGGGATTCCTAGGAGACAATTAGTTAATAATAATGTCACCAAAACAGCCTTTTTTATGTGGTCGAGGGAAATTTGGCCCATACTATGTTAGCTAGACAAGTAGGTATAGGATATGGATGTGGAGTATTACTTTTTTATTTTGTAGAGTAAATATCAGTAGGTATACTATTCTTTAATGCTTTTACGACATCTAGGGAATGAGAAAGTATTGTTACACCAACGTAAACAATTAGATAATACTAGCTTTTGACCGCGGCTTCGCTCGCGTTAAATTCGGGGTAGCACTGTTGCCCTTTCCTGGACAGAGAAGAAAAAAAAAACAAAGTAACCTATGTTACTCTCCATCCCTTTAACTATCTCCACTTAAAAAATCACGTCAATTCGTCGCTCCTTATGCTGTGAAAGAAAGACAAACAGACACACTTTCCCATTTATAATATTAGTATGGATTTGCTTAGCTCCCTTTACCCAAAGTCATTTCCACCACTATAGCCGGTAAAAAGAAAACGCTGTAATTCTCTGTTTTATTTTATACTTGTGTTAAGGCACGTTTTAATTTCCATACTTTCATAACTAAGCGATATTGTTTTGCGTTTCGTTTTAAAAAAAGCATGTCTAGTTCAGGGCTGAGTTCTCTACAATGGATGCAAGCGTGCCGCGATTTGTTTATTTTTACTATTCGTATTATATTTCCACAAAGCTCTTCTGCTCTCTCTCTCCCGCGTATTCAGCGTGCAGTTGCTCTATTGTTCTTGTAAGAAACTACAGCTATGTTTTCATTACAGATAAGTATGTAAGGCGTATTTAAAATTAGTCTGTAATATTATTTTTAGAATGTAATTTGTTAAATATTTACTTGTGGGTTGGGAAAAGTCTTCGGGGTAACACAAGCCCGGTATCGGATAAGGAGTTTGGTGCCACGAGACATTACGATACAACGATAGGTGGTAGCAAGACGCAAGATACAAAAGGGTCATCCCATTATGTAATTATTTAAATCTTAATTCATCAGGAATAAAAGGTTATTGCAATGTCGTTGTTTAATATATTTTCTTACTATTCAGCCCAGATTAAAAAAATATCCTTACAAATATTTAAAATGCCAGTTAGAATAATGCAAGTAAAATAGTTTCTCAATGAACACAAACATTTGGATAACACGAATTTTTCACTGAATTCTGACAAGCTTTGCTTTTCCGTAAGTTCTAAGCCGTGTCATTTCACATAACTTAGTCTAGAACATTTTCTTCATTGCTTGAAGGACTTTGCAATCTTTGTGAGCTACTACTGTTTTCTTATAAAAATCTTATTGTTCTTTAGTTGATTAATAAAAATAAAAGGCCTTTCAAAGAAAGAGTCGATGTTAATAAACTGTAGTGGTCGTTTTGTTATGAGGGCCTCTGTCAAATCTGTTGTTTCTTATTCATTCACTGATGCCAAATCGCCATGACAAGTTACACGGTTCAGCAGCATGTCCTAATAATAAAAGTTTATAACCAAAATGAGTGTTCGTTAGTGCAAATGGATTGCTTCCATTTTACAGCAGACGTGGTGGCTCTCCAAAGTCTACAATTTAACAATTAGTGACCACATTACCACCTACCATTAGGTAGACCGATTGATCGTCTGCCACCTTAAGGGCCTCGCCAATAGAAAAAAAAAACATAATTCGCAAATTTGATCAATAATGTAAAATGTTGATAACAGAGTCTTGAGAAAAGGCAATGAAGTATTTGTATAACACACTCAACACTTTAAATGTTTTTCAATTAGTTAAATTTCGCATTTGAAAAAAAAACGGCCGTTTTTGTTTATAATGCAATATTTATCTAAAAGAAAGTATGTTATTGAGAAAACATTGGACGTATGATAAAATCGTGATGTCCGAGTAATGGCAATGCACAAAATACATCAATCTTTTACGACGAAAGAAGTAGGTAGGGACATTCGATAAGATTCCGTCACGTTGTACACATCAATGACTTTAAGTGAAAATAGAGTTCCGGGTGTCTTACACTTATGTTTTATTTTCTTTCACATAGTATACAGTTAAGGAGTACCTTTAGTGGCTAAATTTGAGTAGGTGTTATATCTGGTACAATAAGTACTGAAACTTTACATTTTCCACTTTTACAACAACAACGGAACATGGTGGTGAAACAAAGAACGCCAGTAAATTTCTTTTTTTTTGGCTTAGTATTTTCTAGGATTCTTACTGCAGGGACCTCTTGGACCTTGGCATGGACCTCCAGATATGAAAGCAGGAGGTGTTTTGTGTTGGTAGAGATGTGAACTTTCTGTGTGTCGACATTTACGGCACTCATGGAATGAGATACGATGGTGACACTGTGCATTATTCTTACTCTATGACCACAAGAAGAATACGTTAATAATATTATTGTTCATGTGGTTAAAAAGCTTAGTTTTGTAAAGTTTTTTACTTGTACGTACGTTTGTAACATATAACGTGGTTGTTTGTTTGTAAAAACGTGTGTGTTGTATTCGCAACATAAGCTTCACTCTTCCATCGTACATTGTTAAAAGCGGTCGCGAAGTCAAGTACAAGTCTTTTTGTAAACGCTGCCTTTCTTCTAGGCTGGCAAAGGGATGTCTTTTGACGCATACTACTTTTTTTAAAGAAGAAGTTTTTCTTGATAACCCCTTTTAAACTTACATCAGATGAAGACAGCACTTATTTAAAATTGATCGGAAAGTTTAATTTAGAAATCGAAAAAGCCGTAAAACGAAAAGAAAGTGACGTACTTAAAGAAATAATAGGATTACTCGTAATGTTAACTCCGTGTGGTGACGAAGTAAGAATACAATATGTCACCCACCCGATCTCATCCCATGGGTGTCGTAAAAATAGACTAAGAGACTATCCGGGAATATTATCTTTACGTAATAAAAAGAAGGAAATCTTGAATTTAAACCCTATACTAATCCGATTGGCGAGCGCGCTAGTAGGCCAAGTATCCCTCCGTCACTGGAGGAGGCCCGTCTCTACAGTGGGACCTTAATGGAATGTTATGTTATGATGACTCGTAATTTTTGATTGAAAAAATCTATGCACTGTGATAGGGGAGAGACACCTAGTTCTAATAGAACTATCGTGTTTCGTAAAGTTGTTAATAAGGTTGGTTCGTGTATAAAAGCTATTATGCAGTTGTAAGTTGTGCTTATTTTAACAAGAAGCTTTTCTTTTAAACTATACTTAACTTTTCGTTTAAAACTTTTTTAGTTTATTTAATAAAAATATTTAAATACGTAGCTATTACTGGCAATTGTGTAAAAAGGTATTGTCCATGCAAATAGATTAAGGAAACCCCTGTCTTATACAACGATGCCATAAAATGTTTTTTTAGAAAAGTAAAGAAATAATATTTTTAAGTAAAACAAAAAGAAAACTTTATAAATTAATGTCAAATTAAATACAGGTTACGTCGACCATACGCAAGAATTTTGAACTCGTGGTAAGTTTTTTCTCGTTTTCGTTTTGAAACTCTATCTTTGACCATATATACTAAAAGTGCAGTCTGGCAGCATAGCGTTATGGTTTTTTTAATCATTATAAAACAATAGGTATCTACCTATTACTTTAGTAAAATCACTCATATCCAAATACATTAATTTTGACAAATTCCCTCACAGTTTTTAGCAAACATATATCATATATTGCGACACTAGGCACTGGAGAAATCATTTTTATACGCAAAGATCAAAGTGACGTAGAAACATGTTGTATGACCGTACATCATAATATTGTATACGGGCACTGTATTCAACCTAGTTACACCAAGGTCCGTATAATATTCTCCTCAGTAGTTTACGAACTGTAAACTATTATAATAGCTTACTTATTCAAGCTATGACGTACATTTTAATTATGGACGTGTGTAGCCGTAAACCATTTCAGTGTCTGTTACTTTGATAGTGTGATGTGTAAAATCTTAATAATCGTAGACGATAGTAAAATAGTTCAAACGGAATATTTAGAATGTCTTATTTTTTTACGAGAATTGATAAGTACACATTAAACATTTCCAATACATTTTTTAAGAATATGAGGATGATAATTGTGTAATATAAAAATAAAAAATGCAAATAATTAAATAGCATAGTCTAACAATATTTATGTTAGTAAAAATATATAACTTTGGGAATTACAAGTAAATGTGTGAGTTGAAGATTATATTGTGAAAGGTTATATTCATATTTATTTATTTAAATAAAAAAACCTTATAGGTTGCAGTAAAACGGTTTGGAACGAGCAGAGGTTATGTAGATTTCTTAAAAAAATAGCTTATGTCCATAAGCACTATCATACCTATTTAAGTACTAGTATAGATCACTACTCAATAGACATTAACTGACACTAGTTTTACCCGCACAAGACTTTATAGGGACCTACTTAAATCATACAAAGTACCGATTCAGAGAGAAATAACTTTCACACATATTATGTCAACAAGACAACTACATAAACGGTTAATATAGAGCGCTTATGTTGCGCAAAATTATTCCAACTAATTTTATGAAGGGTCATCTATCAAAGTAAACAAGAGGCAACCCAAAGCAGGGTTAATTATATATCATAGTAAGCGTTTTAAAGGCTTGAATAACCACCGACTGTGTAACAGGCATGTAGGTATATCTACGTAGAAAATAACAGTTAGGTTCAGGATAAAAAATTGCATGGGTATTTGGCGTTGTTACAAAATTAATTCTTCTTGAAATCAAGGAATAGGAACACACGTAGTATTAAATCATCTCATGGGTGTCGTAAAATTTAAGAGATAAACTTGTCATCAAACCTCTACGAAAATTAAAGAGGAATATTTGTCATAAAATCCTACACCAATCCGTTTAGTGAAAATGATTTTCGTAAACTAAGGTTTTGTCTCGTTTGCTGATGGGAGAGATGGACGATGGGCAACCTGATCTTTGTTTACAGAGGAATAGACATTCATGCCTCTACAAACAAATATTGTACCTGGCATGGTGCTCGCCATTCTTGGACTCTATTGGATGCTTAACATCAGGCACCATAGAGTCATTCTGGTAGGCCAATTTAAAAATTAAAAAAAGAATATAATCATTTCAATAACATTACAAGTGTAAACAGTCTATCGACTTTTTTAGGTATGTCCGTACTTTTTGGGTAAATCCCATACCTTAATTAAAAGTTTAAGCCAGTATATGAATATAAAATGCTAGATAATGCCAAACAATAAAATATAAATTCGGTAAACAAATAAAAAACAGACAGGTTTTCGTTTTTCGAAAAATCCTAACTTTGACAAAGTGTCTCCCCCAGTCGGGAACAATTTCAATTGTGTCATAATGTTATTCGCCGTCCCGCAGTATCAGTTGAATTTCTTAAAAAGACGGTTCCCCTCTTTATAAGGAACGCTATTGACCTATTAAATATTAATATTTGATACTCATTTCTACATTATTTTCTGTGTCTTTCTTTTACAGTAATTTAGTACCGTTGTACTGATACGTTTCTTTGACTCTACTGTTAATTTTATTTTATTTATTTAGAAAAATAAACGTTTTTGATTGATACAGTTTTCGGTAGTAGGTAGGTAATGCAATAACAACGACATTTTTCACACATTTGCCAAAAACATTGCTGTGATAGGATCATGAACTTAGATCTAGACAAATAACTGCTTAAACTATTATAAATCTATTTACATCTTAACTTACGAGTATGTAGTTTAATGTTTTGATATGTACAATTTGCAGAGTGTGTATATAAAACTTAAGTAATATGTGAATAATATGTGAGTAAAATTATTGTAATTTTATTATAGTAAAGTAAACATGTCCCACTGCAGTGAAAGAAACCCTGAAAAAATGAAGGGAAACTTATCCATAGAAAGGCCAGCATATCTATAGAAGCCGACAGATTCTTATATCAGCACCTGACGAGCTGGTATCAAGTCAGCAGTTTAAAAAGCTCAATATAATCCTTTGTAGATAGGGCAAGCAATTGTCATCCGTGTAAAGGTAATTCGAATCCACGATCTCGCACGGCAGACGCACAATTCAGCTAATATGACCTACGAGTATCAGTATAGATCAGAGTATCTTATTCAATAAAAAAATGTTTTATGTAAACAGACAAATGCTTATTATGTCATAACTGTCGTACTCGCGGATAAAATATAACCACATATTAGATCCCCATTTTAAAATTTACGAACCCTCAGTTTGTTGAAATTTGATGCGAGTCTTAGTCGGCTTAACTTATCGCAAAATTCCACATGCAGCAGAAAATCCCTGTTAATAAACATATAACAGTAGTTTCAGTTTCGCAAATATTAAACTTTTAATGTTGTGTTAGCGAAATGAAGCTTAAATGTATGTTGAAATGTTTATTTAAAATAAGAAGATTTATGTGTGTTAAGGAATATAAGCGGGCGGGCGGCAGGGTCTGTAAAGATAAAATTACAAAATATGCCTTAAATTATATGACAAAAATGTGTGAACTGCATTTTATCTCGACTATCTTTCTACTGTTGGGCAATCAATAAAGACCTACAAAAAGGAGAAGGTGCAATTTTTATAGAATAGAACACTCACTATCAAATCGCCTCAAGCTGCCCACCATTGAGCTTATTATTGTTTTGTTTTCTTGTTTTAAAAACTCTCAGAGTATGTCATCGGGTATGTTTGTCACGGGACTTTATGATCATCAATTTAATGGGCACAAAAAACATAGAGACTCAGGACAATAATACGTGGAGATCACAAACAATTGTCTTGCGTGAGATTCGTAGCTGCAACCTCGTACACTACAGCCCCATATGCAAACAGCGCGCTACCGAAGCAATTAAGAAAAAGAAAAAGGTTTTTTTTTAAATTTCTAACATTACTAATACCTATAGTATCACATTAGATCTAGAGGTAGACATAGTAATTTAGTTGTCGGCCTAAGGCAACTTGCATTTTCAAGTATCTACTTGAATACTTTTTTATAACTCAAAGACGTTCTTAAACTTTGTCTAAAACATGAATTATCATTATTTCTATTCAGTTAAACAAGTCTGTGCGAGTTTCATATTTTTTTATGTCACGGCTGTTACTATAGACAACATATTATTTTGAAAATAATTTATTCTGAGCTCCAACGGTAAGCGCATTCCACGAACCGGTTTTTGAATTAGCTTGATGAAAAAAATACGCGCTGAAAGTACTTAGATGCATTACATTAATTAAATGCGAAATAACATTACGAAAATCATAATTTTGAAGCTTGAAATTTCCTTTGGGTGAAGTAAAACAAGTGCCAATATAATATTATTTGTTTTACAAAACGAAATTGGGTAAGAATTGGAAGTCCGCGACGACGTTTCTGAATAACAACAGTGAAATTAGGTCGTGCCAACCTTTTACCATATCAATCGTTGAGATAAACAAAACAATTTGTAAGGGTTCAATGTTATATTAAATGATTTTTTTTTATTTGTTTGGTAAATAAGGTTAAGATAACCAATAAGGTTGTAAGCGATCACCGTAACTAGTAGTTTTTAACAGAACCGTTTTTTAAAAGCATGTTTATAGTAAGTACTTTTTGGTCTCATTTTTGAAATCATAAATATTATTCTGTACTTAAATAGTCCCGAAAATTGTTACATAATGCAATCTGATGTTAGAATTTTCTGTAACATTGGTTACCTAAACAAATAAAATATTCAAAGGAAAGGATTAGATGAGCAAATTTTAAATTTGGTAATGACCCTCGTATTTTTATAGGTTTTTAGAGGTTTTACATTATAAAGAAGTCTGACTTTTACTTAATTCAGTGTCTTGAGACTTTTTACGTTATAACCTTAACTAGCACGAGCGAGCGAGTTAGTAGAGTAATTCTTAGAAATCCTTTAGACCTTAGAGGCAAACAGTCTTAATTCAGTCGTTCTTTCTCTATGTGTTTTTGTGTAAATCTTCAATATTAACAATATAAATTATGTAGGATTTTTTTTCAAATAAAAATATTAAAAAACTAAAGCAAGTTTTGCAAGATAATAATATGTTTAGATTCATCTATTCTCCCAAATACTCGCATTTTAATAGTAAATCGTTGACCCAAAACAAGTTTAAAAAATAACTGTGATTTCTGACTTGAAAAATTCTTCACACCATAACTTTGAACAAATCATATAAGTTAGTAACATAAAGGCGAAATTGAGTTATTTCTTTTGCTTCCATTAAGAGGCTACTCGACGCGAAGGTTCTTGGAAGATAAGACGCGGTCAATTATGATTTCTAGCTACTTGACGTTGTGGAGTGTCCAAAAATGTGACACAGATAAATTATTTTACAAGTTATTGTGGTATTTTTATTTAACGAACGTGCTTGATTTTCAGTTTTCTAAAAAATGAGTTTTACTTTTATTTTGCACAAACAGAAGAAAACTTTGGCTGTATATGTATAGGGAACGACTTTAAAAATGATTTGTCGTAAAACGCAGCTAAGGGATTACTACTTAACAGTCAGTCATCAAATATTGAAATGTTAATATCAAGTTACATGGCCAGCATACTGACCAATCCAACTGCTGCTGACAATTCTGTTATTATACATCGTGAATGCTATCAAATGGGGACGAAAAGGCATAAATTTAAGGCCCTTTACGTGGCTCACTAGCGCCGCCAATAGAAAAAAAATCATAATTCGCAAATAAGATAAATAATGTTAAATGTTGATAACAAAGTCTTGAGAAAAGGCAATAAAGTATTTGAATAACACACTCTCAACGATTGAAATGTTTTTCAATTAAATAAACATTGCATTATAAACAAAAACGGCCGTTTTTTTTTCGAATGCGAAATTTAACTAATTAAAAAACATTTAAAGTGTTGAGAGTGTGTTATACAAATACTTTATTGCCTTTTCTCAAGACTTTGTTATCAACATTTAACATTATTTATCTTATTTGCGAATTATGATTTTTTTTCTAGTGGCGGCGCTAGTGAGCCCTATAAACGCTCTTAACCGAATTTTGGACGTCTTTGTCTTCGGAATCCAAAAAGCGAAGGAGTAATAAAAGCGGTTCTGTTTTTTAAACACACACTCAAACACTCTTGACCAAGTCAAATAATTTTTTTTTTTGTATGATTTCAATTCGTTGTTCAATGTTATGGTCTAAGAATAGATTTTTTAATGAGATAATTATTATTTGTATTCTTTACCAACCCATAATAATAGTTAGTCTAAATCCTACTTACTGTTAGTTAATACAATAGCAACAAGTCCAATCTAAGTCCAGACCTTTAACGATAAATCATTTCATCTTACTGTTCAAACATTATCTCTAACTTCGTGACCGATTAATACAATAAGGATATTATTGGTATTTGTTCAGTAAAGATTCGTCGAATTCTTATCTTGTGTATGAGTGCTTAATAAATGAGTGTCATTATTATATTAGTTTCTTAATCCTCTTTTAGATGGATTTCATTACTTTGTATATGTGACTTATTTAATGTATCAGCGGTTTTTCTTCGATTCATCAGAATAGCCCAATAAATCCACTGCGACGGGGTTCCTCCAGTTAGGTACAGAGAGAAACTAACTAGATAAATTGTTATTAAGTTTTTACTGACGGGATAAAATAACTTTATTAAAAACTGATTTGGTTTTAAATTCTGTTAGTATCAAAGTCACTGAAACAACACATAAGAGTATGAGTATTAAAAAAAATGTTTGGATGTAAAATGAATTTCATGATTCATACCAACGTAACAATAGCTGTTTCAATCAAGGGTTTTCATTTTATGAATAAAACAATAAAAACGTTACATTTTTGATATATAAAACAATGATGTGGACCTCAAACGCTGGACGTTAATATGATAATGAAATAATAAAAAATAAACAACTGCCAAGGTTATACGCTACCCGCCTGGTAGAGGTTGTATAAACATTGTAATAACGTTGAGATTATTATCTGAAATCAAAATCTTTTCATAACCGCCCATTAATGTTCCACTAAAGAGACACGCTACTTCTAGTAAGGAAGGGAAACTAAGCTTACGGTGCTGGGAAGTTGGATTTCCTTATAACGTTTTTTGATTAATTGGTTTTCGTAGAAGGAATTTTGCCTCAATCAGTTTTAACCCACACACATAGGATGAGAAGAATAGTTGGAAGAATAGAGGATGTATTAAGCTTAAGGTTCTTCTGATATTAGCGGCCGATACAGGCCTAGATTATCCTTAGCGTCTAGTAAAAGTTACTACTGCAGCCCCGCACAGCCCATGTGGGTGTGTTTTTCTTGCGCATGAGAGTTATAAGATGTAACTTTTTTTTTGAGGATGTAGTCGGTTTAAAGACTTCTGTGAATACTTTCAAGTATAACTGTTTTTTTTACATAAGTATAATCAGAAAGGAACTGTAATCGACAGAAAATTATACAAGCCCAGAAAATTATACAGTAAAACGATTCTTGAGTTTGTTGCCTGTGTATAATTTTCTTTTATTATTGGTTATCCGATCACCAGGAAAGATTATAAAGCTTTAGATAATTTAATTTTAACTTAAATCTATTCATTGTGAAACCTTGAATATTGAAAAAGTGACATTATTCCGAGGCTTTTGACAAAGGGTTCTTAATCTCTACAAAATAATCTTTAAAGTGATTGTTTGAAGAAAGGTAATCTATAATCTAAATAACGAATAATCGATTGATCGGCGAGTTTTATTCACGCCTCAGGAAATAAGATCAAAATCTTAAGTTTCTTAGAATGAACTCTGAACAATAAATTCTCTTATTATTTAAGTTGATATCAAATTATGCATGTGTTAAAGGCACGCTGAAGAAGTGAAATTATTAAATGTTTCCACCCTATCTGTTGGGTGTTGTAGCAAACGACACACATGGTAACATCTTTGGTGGTTAGATCCACGCTTGTAGTGTGTAGAACTTGGTTTCAAACCATACTTTGTTAGTCCGTAACTGTCGAATAGCCCCATAGAGCATGATGTTGGGTCCACAGGATATAAATGTTTTGGTTGCTTAATTAACGCCCAACGTAACATTTGAACACTTTGGTACGAGAACTGAGGACTGAGTTACGAGGAGTATTTTTTGGAGAAAAGACCATCTATTAAATATCACTTGTCTTTTAAAAAAAGAATAAGAGAAGAATTGTCTTTCAAAAGAGTTAAACTCAAAAAATATATTCATAACTTCGAGATCCTTCTCGAAGTTCCTACGTAATTAATATAATAATTTGGGAGACTGATTAATGATATAATAAAGTGGCTTAAGGTCCCCGATTAGACTCATTAACGGTGTACAACGGGTGATCGGCGGAGCGGAACTTATCTATCAGTCGACTGTGAACCGCCCTCAGTATCAACCTCGATAGGAGCCTACGTAAGGGTTGATTGTTGGTTTATCGTTATACATTTCGCAGCTTTTATACATGTACTAGAAATAGAAATACACAATTTTATACCTAAACCTCAGGCTTATCCACGGCAGTTAAGGCTTTAAACCGCCCTTAACTTGTCATATAAACTTGACTACTAGATCCTATGCGGCAAAATCATATCAATATAAATAGCCAACAGTGGTCAGCACGCATCAATTAATCAATCAACTAGCCTATCGCAGTCCACTGCTGGATGTCCATGTCCCTTCCAACCCAACCCCTTATAGAATACGCTCCTGCGCCTTCCGCATCTAGTCCGACCCAGAGACCTTTTCAGCACGCTTGGTACTACCTAATCCCATCCGATAAGGGTCGTAGCACATATAACGTAACGTAAACAGATTGGCACCGTATAAACTGATTGACGACCTCTGTGGCGTAGTAGTTATATAACATGACTGCTACGCAGAGGTCTCGGGCTCGATTCCCGCTCTTGCAATGCAAATCTTTGTGTGCATGAACATGATTGTTTGCATTGGTCTGAGTGTTTCTATACATAAAAAAGAAAAAACAAGTATTTAAGTAAGTATGTTTATTCGTTCTCAAGTAGTAGTAAAAAAAAAAAATAACTCGAGTCGTTCAGTATTATTTGTATGAAACCCCTTGCTGCAACGCACACCAATCGGAATCGTAACGTCATCGGATTTTTGACGTTTGACACCGAGGAAAAAGCCGACGCGGTGCCGATTTGTTTACGTTACGTTATAATAATATGTGCTACGACCCTATTTGGTAGCGTTCAGTGCGTTTCAATATGCTGACCGCACGCTTACATCACGACGACAGCATTATTGCTCTGCACTGCTCGCACCAGGCGACAATATACAAAAGCGTACTCAATAGCATGTTTGCTACAAAGTGTATGTAAATATCTAAGTGACAAGAAACTCCTGAATCACAGCCGGTGTGCTAACTTGGATCTCGTAGTGTTATAATAATATTCCTCACTAAGTCATCTACAGCCTTACTCATAAACGCCTCTTAAATTAAATCACTGTTTATAGAGATTTTTATTAGTAAAACCAACCTTATGCCAAACAAAACCGTAAGAATTTATGCTAATCAATTGACTAAAATTTAAGAGGCGTTTATGAGTAAGGGTGTTAGTCACCAACTAAATAGAGCTTGTACTGTAAGTACCTACTAGAGAATAACCGGATACTTATATTTATATTTCTTTTTGTTGTAAATACATTCATAGAAAAAACTTAGACCAATGCAAATCAAGGCGTTATGGTAAATGCAATTACAGCTAGCGGTATCCCTTCTTGATATATGTTTACTGTTGGCATACCTGATAATAAAATAAAAATAAAATAAACCACTTTCCTGCAGCGAATTGTTTTATTTTCTTTACTCGTTGCTATAAATAACACAAACCCTACTACTATACCTTAGTGTGTTTAAGTAAATATCTCAACTGAAAACTTATCACTTTACTAAGGCGTCCTACAAAGTTTCCCTTTTACTTCACACTTGATTATGTTCATAAGATTCGATACTATTTTTAGCCCTAACACTTAAGTAGAAGACTGTCTATGGTCAACGTTAACGGTATTGATTTTACTTGCAGTACCATATTAAACGCATTAAATCATGCTTAGGAGTTCATAATTTAATGATCCTTTTTAGGGTTCCGTACCAGTTTTGAAAAAACGGAACCCTTATAGGATCACTTCGTTGTCCGTCTGTCCGTCCGTCCGTCTGTCTGTCTATCAAGACCATTTATCTCAGGAATGTGTGGAGGTATCAAGCTGAAATTTTCACCAAATACTAAGGTCGGTTGCCTCTTAGTGCTCTAAAAAATTCAAACTTCTAAACCAACGCAATCAAGAGATATTGTCGTTTTTGTCGCAAATTTTAGAGGGGTACGAGCAAAAACCTATAGGGTACTTCCAGTCTACCTACAACCTTGAAATTTGGCATGAAGCAAGGTCCTGTAGTACATGTAATGGGAAAATTCCGAAAACCTTAAATTTTTACTTAAATCATATTATACTAGCTGATGCCCGCGGTATTACCCGCTTAATTGTTGTTTTACACTATAAACTACCTATATTCCAAATTTCATCAAAATCCATTTAGTAGTTTTTGCATGAAAGGGTAACAAACATCCATCCATCCTCACAAACTTTTGCATTTATAATATTAGTAGGATATGATAAGCAAAGGTGTGTTACTTTAGTGCCTAACAAATAATGTGAATATTATCTTCACTAAATAAAAAGAAGGAAAACTTGAAATTAAACCCTATACCAATCCGTCTGCAAGCGTGGTATTAGTAGGCCAAGTATCCCTCCGTCAAGGAAGGAGGCCCGTCCCTGTAGTGGGACATTAATGGGCTGTTATGATGAAATAAGTTGACAATTACGAATTTAAGCTCTAGATATACCAGCCCCACAGCTTAAAAAACCGGTCAAGTGCGAGTCTGACTCGCGCACCGAGGGTCCTGTACAAACCTATTTATTTTCCCGCCAAATTGTGATAACGTCAGGATTCAGCTGTTTAAATACTATTTTTCCCGCCAAAATTCAATGACGTCACGACTTAGCTGTCAAAATATATTTTCCTGCCAAATTCTGTGACGTCACGACCCATCTGTCAAAAATTCTATGACGTCACGCCTATCTGTCAAAATTGACAGCTGTCAAAAGTGACAGCTGTCAAAAGTGACAGAGTTATCAAATATTTTCCCGCCAAAATAATATGACGTCACAAATCATCTGTCAAAAATTCTGTGACGTCACGACTCATCTGTCAAAATTCTATGACGTCACGGGTCACGTGACCAAAATTCTATGACGTAACAGGTCACGTGACACAGCTTTCCCGCCAAAATTCTATGAAATCAAAATATAATATGATTGCTAATAAAAAGTAGCCTATGTTCTTTCTTAGGGTCTAAAGATTGTCTGTGCCAAATTTCATCGAAATCCGTTCAGCCGTTTAGGCGTGAAAGAGTAACAGACAGACAGACAGACAGACAGACAGACAGACAGACAGACAGAGTTACCTACTTTCGCATTTATAATATTAGTATGGATTTTGAATTCATAGGATTTTGGCGGGAAAACTGGGTCACGTGACCAGTGACGTCATAGAATTTTGACAGCTATCATTTTTGACAGATGGGACGTGACGTCATAGAATTTTTGACAGATGAGTCGTGACGTCACAGAATTTTGGCGGGAAAACATTTATTGACAGTTGACTCATGACGTCATTGAATTTTTGGCAGATGAGTTGTGACGTCATATTATTTTGGCAGGAAAATATTTTAGACACCCGTCATTTTGACAGCTGTCAATTTGACAGGTAAGTCGTGACGTCATTGAATTTTTGTCAGATGAGTCGTGACGTCACATAATTTTTGACAGATGAGTTGTGACGTCATAGTATTTTGGTGGGAAAATATTTTTTAACAGAGCTGAGTCGTGCCATCATTGAATTTTGGCGGGAAAAATAGTATTTAAACAATATATAGTGTAATAACGTAATGACTCAGCTCATTACGTTATTACAATTTGGGAAATAGGTTTGTACGGAACCCTCGGTGCGCGAGTCAGACTCGCACTTGACCGGTTTTATTTATTTTATGGAAATACCTAATTAGTTATTTTTTTAAATTATATTTGGTTTATAATGACAAAGCAAAACTACTGTTTTGAATCAGATCGCAAACCGCGTGTACAATCCATAAAGGCGGGAACGAAAGGTAGTTCTTTAGCATATGACTACGCTTTGCTGGCCAGGTCAAATGTTTCTTAACACGTTATAAAAAATGTAAACATAATTTAATAACCATTTTGTTATATATGTTGAACACTGGTTATCGATAACACATATCGATAACTTAAGTTATATGTTTAGAATTAACAATTTAAAAATATAAAAACTTATAAAACAACATAATGCTTACTACTACAATATTTACTAAAATGACCAAATAAATTATACACATAAAATTATTATTATTACTACGAGTAATAGGTATTTCTTTTGTGTGTTCGAATTTTTTATTTTATTTTTTATTTGTCTACTTTTGCTGACACTAGCAGTTAGAAGACAACCGATAAATGTTTCTACTACAGACATGGTTCAACATTTAAATAGAATGCCAGAAGTAACAAATTCGTTTTTCTCACAAGCCATTATTATGATGCAAATGTTTATAAGTGTAGTGACGGACGCGTGGTATTAGTAGATTAAGTATCCCTCCGTTACGGAAGGAGACCCGTCCCTGCAGTGGGACATGAATGGGCTGTTATGATGACATGTTTATATAAATCCAGAAGTATTTTAGGTAACTGTCCTAGTACACATGATATAAACTCTAGAAACTCAAACATTTGAGTGCATAAACACAGCTGTCTCATATAGTCTGGATGCTTCTATAGTAGTATGTTTATTGTTTCTTGTAGTATATAGTTATAGTTCTATGTAGGTGAGTGTGTGTGTGTACATCTACACATGCCTATGCCTATGTGTATGGTTAAAGAATCATGATGACAGGTATCTCCGTAAAAGGTTTTTACCCAGGTCCGGTACCGAAATTAGAGTAAGAATATTATTCTAAAAATCAATAAAACGTTTTGCATACGCAATGGACCTTTTGCAATGTGGCAATTCGTAAAGGAGGCCTATGTCCAGCTGTTGACTGATATGATGATCCTTGCCTTATTTATATATGATCTCTTACTTGACCAACAAAACATGTTCAATTAATTTTAAAAATGGTATATGTTTTGTAATGAGAATGAGTAGCGATGTGTAATATGAATTACAAAACTCCTTCTGATTTGAGAGCCTGCCGAAAAAAAAAGAAAACGTTAATAAAATAATTATCCGATCAGTCAGGCAAGCTACTTATTAGATAACGAAGTGTATCTCCAGCGCTGGGACTTACATCTGTTCCCAGAAAATTCCAGGAAGTAGGTAATTACAGAACAGAACAGCTTACATTACATTGCAAGAGATAATAACAGTTCAGTGATTGGGCCTTTATTTGTTTTTCAACAACCATAAGATAAGAGAGAATGGAAGCAGTCTGTACGCTTATTTTGCTCACTAAAACATTTTGAAACCATCCCAACATTTAGGGTTAATATATTTTACCTTAAAAAATTATGAACACTTTTGAAATTATTTGTATATGTCTATTCCTTTAAATGATGAATCATTCTTCAGATCAAATTATATAATCTAATATTAGACCAGACTGATCTGTTATTAGTTCTCGACCTTGAATCTATAATTCTGAATGTAGATTGACGGGTGATGTACTGTAATCCTCTTTAGTTCGTTAGTCTAGACAATGACCGATTGTTTCCAAACTAAGGTCACACGTATTAACACATTAAATATCGTTTAGTACATACAATAGAAAAACAATTGAAAAAAAATGCTTTATTCCCTAATGATTCTCACAATGTGATTTTGGCCTCACACACTAGCCAAAGCTGTGGTTGCCTGTTAGATTTACACTATAATTTAAATTAAAAACTAACTCTACGATACTTGCGTAATTCCGCTTACGTGAATAATATATTCTATTCCCATTCCATGTTCACAGGAAGTCCCTGTTATTTCCATGATATTTTGATAATTATTCCATGAGACCAGCTAGTTCTTTCTGTCGCTCTTCCTCATTCGGGTGTCAATCAGATATCAATCAAATAAAAGAATAATTTTAAAAAATCTAGATTAAATTTTAAAGATATTGTATGATATGTTTTAGTTCAAAAGAAACCAAAAATTCTTTTTAAAATACACTACAGCTAGCCAAACATATTTTGATTAAGCCCACTCTCCTTAAGTTAAGTACTTTATTAATTTACGAAGTAATATTATAATTACAAAAACTGTCTCTCCGTTACGGTCTCATTCTGTAGATAAGTAGCCAGTTACCTATGTTAAGTATACCTACGCTATTTTGTTTGTGTATAATATCTCCGTGTGGTGACGGAGTAAGAATACATATTGGGTTCTTACTCCGTCACCACACAGATAGTTTATTTATTTACTTTTATTTATTTTCTGATCATCATCTTATATGACAATACTCCAACAAAATATCCAACTCTAGATACAAGAACGCATTTTTTCTTATAAAACCAATAGCAAGGTCTTACTGCATGCTACCTCATTATGTTTCGAACGAACAAAGCTTGAAGTATTACGAAGCAGATATTAAAAAGATATATTAAGTATATATGTATGGCTAGTCGATGCTTTATTAGTAAGACTTTGCAACGTAGTAAAACTTCAAATTCATGTTTATCTATTGTGCAACTTTTCTCTTTGATAGGTAAAGAATTCAGTTATGTATAAAGTTTTAAATTGTTGATATCAACAATAGCTGTTTTTAATGAGTATTAAGAGTTATTTTCAGTGATAGCGCCTTTAGTCGTTTTTGCGACATCCTCAAAATAAGATAGCACGGTGGCATTCCGTCCGTACCTACTCTTAAACCGTGAAAAATATAAAACTACTACCCGGTCACATGATCTCGAGACCTGGCGTCGATGACGTCACGTCGCGTTGGACGAATCACTTATGCGCCCGTGGCGAGCGCGGGGGTTGAAAGGAGAACGGGACGCGAGGTTTGCATTCCAGCGAAGTCTCTAGATAAATTATAGTGTAAATCTAACAGGCAACCACAGCTTTGGCTAGTGTGTGAGGCCAAAATCACATTGTGAGAATCATTAGGGAATAAAGCATTTTTTTTTCAATTGTTTTTCTATTGTATGTACTAAACGATATTTAATGTGTTAATACGTGTGACCTTAGTTTGGAAACAATCGGTCATTGTCTAGACTAACGAACTAAAGAGGATTACAGTACATCACCCGTCAATCTACATTCAGAATTATAGATTCAAGGTCGAGAACTAATAACAGATCAGTCTGGTCTAATATTAGATTATATAATTTGATCTGAAGAATGATTCATCATTTAAAGGAATAGACATATACAAATAATTTCAAAAGTGTTCATAATTTTTTAAGGTAAAATATATTAACCCTAAATGTTGGGATGGTTTCAAAATGTTTTAGTGAGCAAAATAAGCGTACAGACTGCTTCCATTCTCTCTTATCTTATGGTTGTTGAAAAACAAATAAAGGCCCAATCACTGAACTGTTATTATCTCTTGCAATGTAATGTAAGCTGTTCTGTTCTGTAATTACCTACTTCCTGGAATTTTCTGGGAACAGATGTAAGTCCCAGCGCTGGAGATACACTTCGTTATCTAATAAGTAGCTTGCCTGACTGATCGGATAATTATTTTATTAACGTTTTCTTTTTTTTTCGGCAGGCTCTCAAATCAGAAGGAGTTTTGTAATTCATATTACACATCGCTACTCATTCTCATTACAAAACATATACCATTTTTAAAATTAATTGAACATGTTTTGTTGGTCAAGTAAGAGATCATATATAAATAAGGCAAGGATCATCATATCAGTCAACAGCTGGACATAGGCCTCCTTTACGAATTGCCACATTGCAAAAGGTCCATTGCGTATGCAAAACGTTTTATTGATTTTTAGAATAATATTCTTACTCTAATTTCGGTACCGGACCTGGGTAAAAACCTTTTACGGAGATACCTGTCATCATGATTCTTTAACCATACACATAGGCATAGGCATGTGTAGATGTACACACACACACTCACCTACATAGAACTATAACTATATACTACAAGAAACAATAAACATACTACTATAGAAGCATCCAGACTATATGAGACAGCTGTGTTTATGCACTCAAATGTTTGAGTTTCTAGAGTTTATATCATGTGTACTAGGACAGTTACCTAAAATACTTCTGGATTTATATAAACATGTCATCATAACAGCCCATTCATGTCCCACTGCAGGGACGGGTCTCCTTCCGTAACGGAGGGATACTTAATCTACTAATACCACGCGTCCGTCACTACACTTATAAACATTTGCATCATAATAATGGCTTGTGAGAAAATCGAATTTGTTACTTCTGGCATTCTATTTAAATGTTGAACCATGTCTGTAGTAGAAACATTTATCGGTTGTCTTCTAACTGCTAGTGTCAGCAAAAGTAGACAAATAAAAAATAAAATAAAAAATTCGAACACACAAAAGAAATACCTATTACTCGTAGTAATAATAATAATTTTATGTGTATAATTTATTTGGTCATTTTAGTAAATATTGTAGTAGTAAGCATTATGTTGTTTTATAAGTTTTTATATTTTTAAATTGTTAATTCTAAACATATAACTTAAGCGTGTGGTGTTACTGTAAGTTTGAGTTGGTTATATAATAAAATAAAATAAATAATAAAATAAATTCGAATCACGTATAAATGACGTAACTGATTTCCTACTTTTATCTCACGTGAAACTGCTAAGTAGGTAAATACTAGTTCGTAAGTGTCTCCGAAGTGCTAGAGTCTTTGTGGATCGGAACTTTGCAAACTAACAACATACATTACATTCGTACTCGACAACCTATAAGTTCACCATTTTCTAACTTTAAAACAATATGTAACTTGATCTTACGAGTATTTTTAAAATGGTGAATAGTGTTCTATTTCACGTTACTACTTTTGATAAACTCCTTATAAAATTTGGGTCTGGGTGGGAGCGTTTGTTTCAATTCTGTTTAATTATTTTATAGGTTGACATTTCACAACTCACAACTTTTTTTTGGACTTATAACAAGCCTACCAGCGGCAGCAGGGACGTCACCTTGTTTGTCGACTAACGAATTTTATATTACACCCTGGTCAGCGGAAAACCGTTGACCGATTTAAAATTCTACTTAATAGTTTATATTAAAAGAAAAGTGTACATGATATGAACTATATAATCAAATTAAATAGTGACTCTGACTGTAGTTTAACTATTTTTCTTCTTAAAAGAACATTTTACATTATCTTGAACATTTAAGGGGCATCAACCGTCCGATGTAATCTTGCGGTACTTTCAAAAGACTTTAATACTTTTTCAACTTTACTTTTTAAACATTTTCTGTCTTTTGACCCTGTATGTAGTCACTAAGTCCAGATTTAAAAAAAACGTAAATGGCATATCAAATTGAACCCCGACAATCTTTCGTCAGAGGCAAAAGAACTAATTATTTTCTTTTAGTGAAAAATGTATATTTATTCATTCATTATTTATTATTTCATTTGCAAAACTGGTTTATTTCGGCGCTTTTGTTCCCAAAATTATCGATACTACAATGTTTATATTTTATAAGACAATATAGTTATAGATATAAGTTATATTTTTAATAGAAGTATAATACCTGTGGTTACAACAAGGTAAAATGCAATTCAAGCTTAATCAACTAAAAGGTACTTACTTTTACATCCACCGGCATTGTTCTAGAGAACATTTTTCGTTATGAAATGGAGTAATTTTCTTGCAACTGCTACGAATGAACGCACCATTGGTTATGCACTACAACTTTACACATAAACTACGGTTAGCACCAATAATGAGGGTTTGTTCTGGCATTATTTATGGTAAACATAATGGGATTCAGTTTTATTGTCTGTCTTTTTTCTTCCTTTTCTTTTCTTTTATGTTTATTTTTTTGTTGTAATAATTTATCTTTGTTGTTATGTAGTTATAATAATACATACGTTATTTCATCCTTTACATTTTGTATAAATTGGGGCATGATATAGTGACCAGCAGATATGTAGCGACTTATAAGGATGAGTAGGATTTTTTATTAGGTTAACATAAATCTTTGTAATTACGCGTAAATAGCCTCATGGGGCCCATACAAAGTGAAAACGATTTTACTCCTTTGCTATAATTCTTTGAGCTGCCAAACTTCAGCTGCCGGATTACTTACTGATGGTGTTGTAGTGTAAAGTCTCTGATTTTCTACGACTTCTCCGTTTTCTTCTAATTAACTAATAAATGTGTTGGGGAACCCAAGCCGTTTTAGCTTTAGCTTTTTACAGGGGCCCAGTGAGTGTCATGGTAGGGGAGTGACAGCTTTAGGAAAGTGGGTGAAATTATTCCTAAACTAGTTGATCTAAGAAAAAAGTATCCGACGCAATTCTTTTATACTTACCTAAACATAGACATTTTTTCCAAAATACTAAGTTGTAAATATTGGCGACGTCTTCCTTATTTACCTGTCTGGAATCGACATTGTTTTTTTTATGATCCAATATGGAACTGTAAGGAAACAAAATGAAAAAGTGTATATCGCATTTAGAGGGCCGTAAAGCATACCTAACAAATGTTCCCTCCATTTGTTCCAAATGTGTGACACAATAAAGATACATGAATCCAAACAGTGAACCTTTAATGTTAATTTTAGAACTTTGTGTGTTTGTGGACTTACACGTGATAATATTATATAACGGTGTGATTTTAACTGTGTTGTATTTTTATATTTTGATACGAATATTACGTGTTTGCATATCTTACAAACAAAAATAGTATTATACCTACTTCTGATAAATCTTATACGACGAATTTAAGAGTTAAGGTAAATAGGACCTATCTGATCCCAACTCGTCTAGCTAGTGTGGCCATTATAGGTAAGTTTGTAAATTAATGGAGAATTCCAGAAATAAATAATAAATTCATGGAATTCTGCAATGGGCTGCTATAATAACTCCTCATAAAATTCTAAGACTTGACTCTTAAAATATCCTATCTCTTGAAACTAAAACGAGGATGCAGCTTGTAGCTTGTTTTGTAAACCTACTTTACTTAATTCTATACCTTTCTTTATTAGTTATCCCTGAAAAGCTTTACAGGACAGTCGGCCATTCTTATCGTTGTCATGGTAAATAGCTTGATTGAAGAAGAAAGTCTATCAATACCAATAAATGTATACATAAACATTATAATAGAATGAAATGTGATTACCTATTCGTCGTATACAATGTACATTTGTTTGGGTTCTCCTTTGTTGACCGAGATCACGATATCATTGATTAACTTTGAAAAGAATGAATAACACAACGTAGTTATTATCGTAAATAAATTCAATAAAATCAATTATTTTTATCTGAATCAAATTACAAGCTTCGGGGAAAAATAATAAAGCTACAATGGAACGCATGTGGGTAAAATAATAAAGATGACACAGCTTAAGAATTGTAACAGTCATGAAACGGTACAGAAAACACGCTGTTAATTACTCTACGGCTTATTCACATAGCACAGATTTTTTCTGTGCTATGTGAACTATGTGAGCTATGTGAATTGGAGACGCTAGACACATTTTATTTTATACATATACTCTTGATTAAAAAGAAAGTTAAATGTAAATTATATTTTACGTCCCCGAGACAAATAAACAAAGGACGAGTCATAATTAATTCTTCTTATCAGGTTGCAAATGTGACAGGTAATGTGATGAGGAAGCTCCTCTTGTGTTTGAGATAAACTTGCATTTCACAACTGTATCATAGTTAGACTGTGCACAATAACATGTAAACTCACGACAGCAAAACTTTCTTTACTCAACTCAAATTAAAAACATGTACAAATGTAGAAACTCAACTTGTTAGTTCCATAGTGGATTAGTTCCAAAACAAATTACCTGTAACTGACGTTTATTTCAAGTATAATCCACTTTGTACTTTATGAAATTTTAGTTTTGACAATGTTAGACTTTGTTGGTACAAAGTAAATTATTGTAATGGCCGAGGCTAGCCCTTCCCTCGAATGTAAAAAGAGAGATGATGCTTGAACTCTGCATTACACTAGTAAACGAGCGCTACTTGAAATAATTGCTAGTTGCTTATAATTTCAAACCTGTAAGTACCTCAGGGTTATTTACGTGCGCGATATTTTTTACATATTATTTACATACCTATATAATGATATGATTGATGATTATTTATAATAAGTCTTACTTCTTACCTCTGCTGTTATTTGATTGATTAGTGAAACATTATTATCATCTCATTTTATCTCACGGAAGTTGTAAAAGGCGACTAAGCTACTATTCTGTAACAGTCAGTATTTTCACCTAAAAATGAAATCCTGACACAAATCCACAGATGTCAACAGCTGTCTGGCCAATCTGTAGGCAATTTTACCATCTGAGTTGGTAGGAGGCTCATACCTGACACATGATATTTATGGGGCTGCTTTGCTTAGAGCAATTGCAGATAACACAATGCAATGGTAAGGTTTTTCCAGTTGCACGGTGAAAAAAAATTCAAAAAACAAATACAACAAATTAAATACTGAATTGTTGGCTTCAATTAATTATCGTTTAAGTCATTTGTTGGCTTTAGCATAAGTTAAACTTAATTATTGTTAGGTAAGCTTAATTTTTGTTCACAACCTTATAATGAACATTACTAGGAAATAATAACTTATTGTTATCTCTTTGAGCATTTTGTGTTTACTACTTGATATTGTGCACTAGGATAAAATTAAGAACTATTTTACTCTAACAATGGTTAAGTGTAACAATTGTTTGTAATCCATAATTAAATAAATAAATAAAAAGTATATCCTATGAAAAAACCTTTTGACGCTCATGACTGTTACCAAAATAATGAATCACGTACTATATCTACTCATACAAAAATACTTTTAAAATTATATTTATTCTAGTCATGATTTAATTTGCATATTATTACCTAATATAGGTTGAAGTCACAAAGTAAGTTGAAAATAATCTGCAAAAACGAATTTAGTAAACTTGTATATCTATTACATTTTTATCTTTTTGGAACTAATATCTCTCTTACTTTTAAAGTATCGCATTGCATGATTCATCATAACAGCCTATTAATGTCCCACTGCAGGGGCGGGCCTCCTCACGTGACAGAGGGATAGTTGGTCTCCTAATGACACCACGCTGGCCAGACGGATTGGTACAGGGTTTAATTTCAAGTTTTTCTTCTTTTTATTTCGTAAAGATAATATTGACGGATGGTCCCTTAGTCGGTTTTTACGACACCCATGGGATGAGATGGGGTGGTGACATATTGTATTCTTACTCCGTCACCGCACGGAGAAGAAGATTAGGAGAAGATTGCATGATTATACATGCTTAATTATGCAAGCGGAAGATAAAAAAAATGACATTAAATAAATCTTTACCTTTAACACTGGACGTTTGCTAATTACATATTCATTTCGCTTGTCGTTTCTGCACAGGTCAAAGAGACATGATCTCAAGACTGGCGCTGGCGCGGCAAACAATGGATTACTTTAATACATATTATTACTTACACCAATGTGCGGCAAAAGCTCTGTGGCTACCCTTAAATTCGATAAAGGGCTACAGGGGCTATAGAGAAGAAAAACAAAGCCAAGTAAACTAATTGTCAACCCATCTACCCAGCGAGCCATTCCCCATCACCAAAGTTGCCTTGTTCCAGGAATGTTACATTAAACGGATAAGATTCGAAGTGGTTCGAGGAAAAATGTTACCAAATAAAATATATCAACGGATATTTCGGTAAGCATGATACTTTACATAATCGTATTATCTTGTATGCATTGCATGTAGTGGTTTCGATGGTTTTTTTTTAAATTGTCTCCTTGAGGGTAAAACCGCCTCAAAGAGTAGTTTATTGCAATAATGTGCTCTGCTATTTGATACAGAGTTAGGTATTACAAATTATAAAATTATTAATTAGAACTAATACTAATAATAAGGTGTTTTATTTTGTGTGTGCGTGTGTAGTGTATGTGAATGTATGTGTGCTGTAGCTATTTGTGTGTTAAATGTTTGTGTTGTGGTATGGTATAGTGGGTTAAGTATTATTAAATTTTTTGAGTGTATTAACTATGTGTGTTAGGTGCTTCATGAAGGTGTCGGTGGCTGTGTTGCTGGAGAGTATGGAATCAAAGTCGTATGGATCGAGTTGTATGAAATGGCAGTGTTGTTCGTGGTGCAGTCTAGATTGTGTGTATTTGGGACATTGAGTGAGGAGGTGAACGAATGTTTGTGTTGTTATATTGTCACAGGGACATGTATCATTGTTTGTGATATGAAAGCGGTGAAGATATTGTTTGTGATACCCGTGTCCAGTTAGTAATTGTGTGAGTGCAAATGTGTGTCCTGTAACCTTAATGAGTTTGTGTAGTTGAGTGAGTGTAGGACACCAGGTTTTGATAACAGGACCTTTTAGGTTATTCCTATACGCGTCAGTGGCTTGTTTTAGGCTATCCTTTTTAGCTAGATGTTTCACGTAACTCAAAGGGAAGTGTGCAAAAGTAGGAGTGACTTCTTTTGTCGCTGCGTCTTTGGCTGCAATATCAGCTATTTCATTACCTGATATGCCTGCGTGTGCTTTAACCCAAATGAATGTAGTGCGTGTGTGGGTGAAGTGAAGAAAATTTTGAATGTTGGTAGTTAGTGCGTTTTTACTGTTTGTATTCTGAATGTCTTCCAAAGCTGACCTGGAGTCGGACATGATGACAGCTGCCGCAATAGGAGGATCCTGCATGGCGAGCCATATGCATGCCTGGTCAATCGCAACCAACTCATGTCCGAAAATGCCACGAAATATTATTGTGAAGCTTTTATATATTTGTTCTCCGCAGCTCTCAATACAATTAACAATTGAAATATGAATAAACGTTTTATTTGCTTGCATTTATATTTGAAGAAGAGCTATTTATATTTGCTAAGTATATTAACGTCTCTTGAATTATCATCATTACAGCCCATTAATGTCCCATTACAGGGATGGGCCTCCTCCCGTGACGTAGGGATACTTGGCCTACTAATACCACGCAGGCAAGACAGATTGGTCTGGACAAGCGAAGAGCTTACCACCACAGAGACTTGTTTGTCACGTAACCATTGTGCTTTAAAAAAACTCTTAATAATGTATTGTAACATATCATATAAAAAGTTTATAGATATGTTTTTACGATTATGAGGATTACAGAGTTGTAAATTCTTCGTAATAACTTCAGATTTACGGAAAATAAGTCTTTTATACGTTATGAGTGGGTTTACATCAATATTCAAGTCACGTAGGTAAGTCCAGACTCATTACCATCGAAGTCAACATTATATACTCATTATTTTAATTTAATAATGTTAACCAGAAGATTATGATTAAATTAACATTGAGTATAATGACGTTTTTAGTTTGCTTAATTAAGAAAATTTAGTGACTATCATTTCAGTGACTGGTCCCTTGTGACATGATTTGGTGAAGACCAAAGTGCACTGTAATCTAAGGTTTCACATACCTAAGATCGGCCAGACATCATGGTTCCATTACTCAATTTTATTTTCTCAAGCACTTTCATCATAACAGCCCTTGATGGAGGGATACTTGGCCTACTAATACCACGCTGGCCAGACGAATTGGTAGAGTATAATAATAGTGTTTAATTTCAAGTTTTCCTTCTTTTTGTTTCGTAAAGATAATATTCACGGATAGTCCCTTAATCGGTTTTTACGACACCCATGGGATGAGATGGGGTGGTGACATATTGTATTCTTACTCCGTCACCACACGGAGAGCACTTTAATTATAAGTTTTTAGTTGCTATCTATAATAATCGATGGTATACAGAACCAGCAGACAATGGTACTATTCATATATAGCAAAAACTGCGTTTCCACAGATAATATTATTCTGGGTAGTGCGCAATCTGGGTGCTATCCAGTATAATATATTCTAGTATATTGAGTAATAGTGCTTATCAACAGTACCCTAATGAATGAGAAAATTACTTATGAAAATGAGAGGAACGCTTATGAATATACAGCACATTTTAGTAATTACACACATCAAAAAAGTCTAAGCAACATGCATGATATTACAAATTTACCATTTATATTAATTTATTTTACCATTTATTTTAATTATAACGTTGTATTTTATTTTTAAAATAATATTTTTAGGGTTCTATGATGTAAAAATAACAGCTGTTTTCTTTATAAGTTCTTTTAATAACAGCAATTAACAATATTAGAATATACAGGTACATAAGAAACTAAACTTTTTTTTTACAAATTGAAATTTCTTAAGAAAATGAATTTATTGTGAAAGAATAGGACAATTTAATACAAAGTATGGCCTCCTCTGCTATTCAGAACTTGTCGGCAACGATTATTCATTGAATTAATGAGACTGTTTATGTCATCTTGCGGTATTCGCTCCCAATGGAATTGTAGCAAATCCTTCAGCTGTTGGGTTGTTGTCACTCCGTCCAAGTCCTTCAAAACACGTCTCTGGAGCATGTCCCATGCGTGCTCGATGGGGTTGAGGTCTGGCGATTGTGCAGGCCAGGGCAATACCTGGATGTTCTCCGTTGCCAAGTATTCACTGGTTCGCCGAGCTGTATGTGAACGCGCATTGTCATGCATTAACGTAAAATCGGAGCCAAAGGTTTGTGCAAATGGATGGACATAAGGTCTGAGAATATCCTCAACGTAATTTTCAGCGTTCATGTTTCCATTTACAAAAACGAGCTCAGTTCGCCTGTTCTTCATAATACCCGCCCATACCATAACTGTTGAGCCGCTGTATGGATGAACTTCCTGAACGCACCTGAGTCTTTCAGCATTTCCGGGTCGACGGTACACTCGCACCCTTCTTGTATCAGGCCTAAACCCGAATCGCGACTCATCGGAAAACATAATTTTATCCCATTGTTCCTGGGTCCATGTTATGCGTTCTCTACACCATTCATTTCGACGAGCGCGATTCCCGTGACGTATCGGTGGGCACCTGATAGGGCGTCGAGCTCGTAGGCCGTACTCATGCAGTCGATTTCGCACAGTTTGGGGACTTACATCAACACCACTTGAATTTTGTAGCCTCAAACTTATCTCTCGAGCGGTTAACATCGGCTGGCGTCTTGCAGTCAGTTGTATGTACCGGTCTTGCCGAGTGGTTGTACTCCTTTTACGGCCTGGATGCTGTTCAGCGGGTTCCCCTGTATTATTGTAGCGCTGCCAAAGACGACAAATAACACTTCTATGAATACCAAAATGTCGAGATACCTGAGATTGATTACTTCCCGCTTGCAACATCCCTACAGCTCTTTGCATTTCATCTGCCGTCAAATGACGTCGCTCCATGACGTAAAGAATATCTAACAATTCAATTTTGTCGCCAACTGTATTTAAATGGTTGGTAAAATTATAAAATCAAGACTAAAACGTAGCAATTAACATGCACTCAAATTCAAACAAATTCGCAGTCATTTGAATTTTATGAAAAAAAACAAAACATAATCGAAATTTTTTTTTTACAACCAGCCAGTATGTCATCAATAACAAAAAAGTTTACTTACCTATACACTTTGAGTGAGTAAATACTTAGAAATTAATTAATATAAATGGTAAATTTGTAATATCATGCATGTTGCTTAGACTTTTTTGATGTGTGTATATCGTAGTATATATTTGAATGGAAATTTTAATGGAACTTTTGTGTGTAGGTAACTCAACAAATAACAATTTATCACTTTTTTTGTAATTTTATGATCACTAATTAAAGGTAAAGGTCTAGAACATATTGTTAATTAACCTTTAACTGGTGACATGCGGTCTCACAGGCCGAGCGGCGTCAGTGATTCCTCATTACACCCCCTTCCCCGCGCTTATACTCCCGAGTACCTTCAAGTTTAGTCCCATTTACGACATAGAGGAAGGAAGTTGCGTCGCTCGGACCCAAATAGGTAAGTTACAGTGTTTTAAAATTCGGCAGCGGCCTCTCAGGCACGATGTCACCACTCACGTAACTAAATGTAAAAAATTTCATTATTTGCTTTCTTCTTATTTTTACAGTTATTACTACAACATGGACAACTGTGAACATTAAAAAGAGGCGCAGGGAGTCGGGAGTAGTGCCAAGCACTAAAACACAATATCAGATTGAGGAATGGTTGGTACAGGAAGATTTAAGTGGTTCGGAAGCCGAAGACGTTCCCGAAAATTTACCCCCGCAGCAAAGTGATCATAACTCGGAAACGGAACCAAGTAATTCTGAAGATGACGAACCAGTAATACACCACACTGTGAGCCAGAAGTCAACTTAGGACAAACGGTCTTCCGGAAGTGATAGTAGTGGAGATGAACCTCTAATAAGACGACATAAGTTTGGCCACTGTCAGTTTTGTCAATTCTATTTTTTTATTTTAGTATAATTTTTTTTTAGTTAATTTCTATCTAATTTATATAATAAAAAGTGTTTTTTTTAATTAAAATGTTGATTATTAATTTTTTTATTACTAATTATTGGTCTCATCTATGTTTGGTTGATTGAAAATATTACTTATAGCTGTGATGCCAAGTTCCTAATAAAAGTTATATTTAGAGTAAACTTATTTGTTTTATTTTAACCAGTAATAGTTGATTATACTATTTTTCAATACCATAATAAGCTACCATACTTAATTTCCATGTTATAGACCAAACACTGCAGCGGCTTCTCAGACCGCACGTCACCAGTTACATTACATAATAACCATGTCACCAGTTAAAGGTTAAAACAATAAATGAAAATAAATAAAGATAAATAAATAAAATAAATAAATAATAAATAAATATTCTTACACGTTCACACAACGATATCTAGTCCCAAAGCTGAGCTTGTACTATGGGTACTAGACTACGGATAAACATACTTAAATACTTTTTTTTTTGTAAATACATACTTAATATACATAGAAAACAACCAGACCAATGCAAACAATCATGTTCATGCACACAAAGATTTGCATTGACTGAGAATCGAACCCGAGATCTCAGGCGTAGCAGCCATGTAATATAACCACTACGCCACAGAGGTAAGATAAAGACAATAAATAATAATAGACATGAAATACCAAACACAAATTTAAATTTCGTTGTCTGGTTTGAATCTATGGTGAGAGTTAACGTATCTAGAATTATTCTACGCAGCAATGGACAATAATTTAGATAACAAGATAGGGAATTAGCAGGCTAAAGCGTCTGACGCGTTTACGCAAAGGACTAGGGCAAAGATTGTCCTAAATATGTTTTGTACTGTTTCGTTCAAACTGTTTCAGAGGTTTTTTTACCTATTTTTATGGTCTTCTGATTTCTATTTAAGAAACCATCAAGCAACATATCAATTCGTAAAGAAGAAAGACAATGGAAAAATTGGTACTCGATGCGTGACTCGAACCCGCGTGTCTGGACTAAACGCGTCCAGCGCCATGACCACTAGGCCAACCGAGTAACCGTCACGATATCAATTCGTGATTTGATATCGTATGTGCTGAATGTGCTACAGTCAGTGGACAGAGCAGGGATAGACGTCCCTTATATTTTAAATGATGGAAAATTTGCCCTTGAGATACCACTGCCCAGACTAACTTAGTATCAGGTTTTGATTTAAGTTATTTTGCTAAAGATATAATATTGAGACGGGGTGGCTTTCTGTATTCTCTGTGCTGTATACATAGTTTTATAACTTCAAAAGCTGGTGAAGCTTTTATACATGACTAGCGGCCCGTTCCGGCTTCGCACGGGCATTATTTTCCTGCTTTTCTGTTGAAATTTTTCCTGAATTTTCTTTGCTATAAACCTCACGGAGCCCGAGACCTTTCCAACGAATGCAAAACCGTGGAAATCGGTTCGTGCGTTCTGGAGTTATAGCGTCAGGAAGGAAAACCCGACTTATTTTTATATAGTAGAAGATAAGCTGTTTTAAGTAAGGATTTTGAAATAACATAATTAATTGACATTTTACACACACACGCTAGTGTTTTAATCGTAGTTGTGTACGTATATTCTGCGTGAAAGCTGTAACACCAGAGTTTCGTACACGTCCCGTTACAAAGGAAGTTTTTGTTATATGAAGCAACACACGAACATCACACATAAACATACACAAGTATCTATGTATAGAGGTGGGTGTACACTCGCATTATAATAATACCAACCTTCACGTTGTTCCATGAATTATTTTGTGAAGAATGTCTGTACTTTATTAAATAAAAATAAATGTTACAGTTGACTTGTTAACATCTCTTGATCGTTGCAGCGTAACTTTGTTTAAAAAATATTTGATGTTCATTTATTCTCTTTTATTTTTACGATATTAGAAAACAAAGGCATGCTTTTATACATCGCGATTCGACATCAAAAGGTTGCGAATCAAACTTTTGAATGATGGGGACCGCCAAGTGAACAATTAGAATGGCTGTTTTGGATACAATTGAAAACTCTTGGGTTGGCGGACTTTTGCTGAAATGTTTGGTTTAATCTGTTAATCGAGTAATAGGCGTTTTCAATACAATTAATAAACTTGATGATTGAATTAAATAGAGCACATTTTATGAGACATTGTTTTTAAGTTAAAGCTAAATATTGCTGTAGAAATAGAGAAATTGCCTCGGTGGTGTGGTTGACGCGATTGACGAATTCCCACACAGGACATTAGTTTACACTATAGCCTGGACTTTTATAGACATTAAAATAACGGAGTACCAATTCCATATTTTGTGGATTGGAAACGTCTTGCGTGTGAAGCGAGGCCGTGTCTTCTCTCACGCCAACTGCTTAGACGACCTGATAAGCATAGCACCATCTAGAAAGTATACCTATAAAATCATTTACTTAGTCTCTTTACAATTTAATTTTGTAACAAAATGTAACGAAGATTCAACAAACAGGAGAGAACCTTCCGTTTTGGTAATACATAATGAATTCAATCAATAAGATGCGTAGCGTCATCCGAATATTAAACTGATAAAATCAGCGCTTTTCACCTCAATGATATTAGATAGGTAGCTACGTGATTACCGGAGGGTAGATATCAACTTCAAATAAACTGAGCGAAAATTTTAGAATTTATTTTATGCTTGAGATGTTCTAGGTGCCCAGTCCAGCTCTTCATCATAACAGCCCATAAATGTCCCACTGCAGGGACGGACTTCCTCCCGTGACGGAGGGATGCTTGGCCTACTAATACCACGCTGGCCAAACGGATCTTACCTAGATGAAAATGTTACCATGTTTAGGTGGAAGGGTACAGTAACTATTAAGCACATAGAAGTAGTTTTAAATTAAGAATTTTTAAAAATAAAATACTTACGAGTACGTTGCACAGTAAATAGCGCGCTACTAAACTTAGTACAATCTGCCACACTGAAAAAATGCATGCAATCTTGGCATTTGATATGCCTCGGTGGCAGAGTAATCGTATTTGTTTCTGCTGTGTTTTGAGCCAATAATTTAAGCTATTGTTTCGTGGTTAATTTTTTTAATGTTTATTTAAGGTCGCTTTAAAACATCTAAGGTCATTAGCGACGACTGTCGGGCAACTATATTAATTAGTACAATTTAATCATTTTTATGAACTCAAGCGTTTGAGTATATCCATTATTACATAAGCATTCTTTAAAATTATTAGGCAAATTGCAAAGTGTCTTTTCGTTATCATACGCTGTACAATCTTTCGTGGTTATTGTCTAAGCACACTTAGAAGAAAACCTCCGCAGCAGAAGATCTAGGCTAGATTCCTAGTAGATTTTACTTTGAATATACCTATGCTTCTATAAAAGTTTATGTTAATTAATTCTAAAACCTTTATACAAACAGTAGTGTCTGCCAGTATTAAATTACTTTTTATTAATAACTATTTTAGTTTACAAATAATAATTATATATAAAGTTAATAAAGATGCAAAGAAATTAAAAGTTCTCATTTTAGTTGATAAAGAAGTTCTTTCTTAAGAAACCTAATCTAAATTTAGGCTTCATTTTTAATCTAATGGTAGCTCCGTTCTCAAATTAATCTCAGTTCACAGAAAATTTAGATAAACTGACGTTGATTTCAAATTTAATATACTAACCAAAGCTCTGTAGACAGAGGCTTTATACCTTGTTTTATACACGTATACATATATTCTTTAATTTAATACTTTGACATTATATATGTATTATAATTTTAAATAATTGCCTTGTCTGTATAATGACCTTATAACAGCGGTACATGTTATCCCGCAAAAGTTGAGAGAATCAACATTTAATTTAAATATGAGGCGTGAAATTTATTAGCAGACATTTACGCTGTCAAAGTTGAGTGTGAACAGTTTAATTTTAAGCCGAGTGTAGCAAGTTGTCGTACAAATTGTTTGGCAGTTAGCGGGGGATACTCACGGGCATATAGCGGTGGGCGCATCGGTTTGACCACATAGTTCGCTGGCCGCTACCGTAGGAATGCTACTCTCTCTCTGACCCACCTTAACAAAGCCTACCTTTTCTATATATGCACGCCTTTGTGCACACGCCAACTTTAAATATTAATTAATTTAAAAGGGTTTTCTGCGAGGTTTCGAACATTAAACTGATAAATAATACAACCATTTATTTTATAAAGATATTTTATTAAACATTTTTTTCTGTAAAATAGATTAATTAAAACTGACATTTACAACAAACAACTATAAAATTCTTTGTATTATCCCTCTAACACTAATTACATTAATAGGTCCTGTTTAATATTTGGAATTCTCTAGTATAGCCGAATGAATGCATTGACAGTTCCGCTTGTCAGCGATATCTTAGAGTTAATCAAACGATTACATTTGAACACGTAGCATATCGTATCACACGAGGATGGGAGGGGACGCGGATCGCAATTAAACTAATACGTACATTTAATTGTCGATACACACATAACACAACGAGTAATGCTCAGCTAGCCTTGTTGCCGTCACACGACGGATTTGCAGTCTGTCGCAATCTTTGGATTCCCTTTGTTTATGCGTCGCTGGCATGTTTAGACGTAGCTTTTCCATGTTGCGAGTGTCTAGCAACGAACGTTGGAATAATACAGTTCTCGATTCGTAAAAATACTTTTACGATACACTATGAATAGAAAATCATAATGTGGGTTAAATTAAATTATTCTCATCAAATGATCATAAATCAAATCCATTTTATTTTATAATCATAAATTATAGTAATGAAATGAAGAACAATGGATAAGTTTAAGCTAGAGGCAGGAATGGAACCTGCGTCTTCTAAGGATTCGCCTTATAGTTTTTTCATTTATTTAGATAAACAATAGCAACCATAAACTTTAGAGGTAATTTTATTCGTAATTTGTTAATTAATTATCATTGTTATAATGCGACAGACTGAAAATTAACAATTTATGAGACTCATACTTATTACGCTTATTAATATTATATTTATAACATTTAACAGCAATGTTCACTAAATGTCTTCCTGCTACCATCAGCTTAATATCTAAATTAAATGATCTCCTTAATCAAAGCTATTTGGTCCAAGTATATTCAAACGCATGTACGTATAGGTTGATGAAGTAAAAAGATTTATAGCAAGGATTGGAAGCTTAATTGGCATCGGATAATAAAATAGATACGAACATAACAAGGTATAATATTATTTCATAGAATATTATTTATTTCGGATTAGTTCAGTATCGAATAAACAGCAAATGTATCTCTGAATATTATATTAGATGTTGTAAAGCTTTCATAGAGATTTGCTAATTTTTTTATAAAATATTCAGCATTGTAACCTACATTGGTGAAATCTTTTTTATCAAGCTCAAAAGAAGTAGTCCCTGTACCAGTTTCAACCAAAGAAACAAAATAGCATGTAGTGCTTTCAACGGCAAACTGATAGTTTATGCATGTTTTGAAATTTAAATGCAATTGGTTTTCGATTGCGACAGTAAATTATTTTTAATTATTTTTTTATGTCTTGGACAAAAACTACTGGACGGATCTTAGTGGGACTTTAGAATTAACTTAAACAAGTATTTTTGTGTGAAGGTATGAAGACCTAACACGTAAGAAGAGAGGCAATTTGTAGAGTTCCTATACCTCCGATAGCAAATATGTTACAATAATTATTTATATTTTATAATTTGCTTGTTTTGCCAAAGTATTTATTACATTTTAAGGATTTTTTAATAGATATTTCATAAATATACTTTAGATTTAGTTACAGCATCAGTAGTTTTAGCATATATTACCAAAACCGGTGTTGGTAGCAGGAAAACACTAAGCTGGCGACTTCGGCTGTGTCCTTTTTTAGCTTGTATAGCAGCGATCAGTTAATATCACGCCGTTTTTAATATACAGAATATAAATACATCAAGAATAGTTGTTCTTTCACTTTATTTAGGCTCAACAATACATTACACTAAATATGTTTACATAAACGATTCATTAACTGAGGAGAGTCTACATATAAACAACTTAAACTGGCGGTATTACCCATTTTCGTGCATGTTACGAGTATTGCGGCTTGTGTGCATTTGTGTCGCGTACATTAATCGCGGCTATGGAGCCAGCAGCGTGCTTACACGTGTACATAAAGGAACACAATCCTTCGTCCCAGAACTCTAACATATTTTATACAATAATATTTTACCTAAACGCTCGCATCAAGTGCATTCAAGTCGATCTTTACGTACGACAAAACCATCGGAGCGCACGACACTGATTTTGCAGCCCCATTTACCGGCAAGAATATTCTTGTCCATAATCATATTAATTCTACAACAACTACTATACAAAAAGCTCTTATTCTTAACAGATTTTTAAGCGCAGTTCCAAAAGCTCTTCTTTATTAGAGTTGAATGACCAGAATTATATAATACAGAGTTAACTGAAAACGTTTGTGCTCAAGCTTTAGTTAATTCTGACATTAGTGTAATACGAATTGAAAGAATAATGATTAATGTGTTAGTGTATTTGTTCTGTGTTGAGATTATAGAAATTATATAAATATTAATATCGTGCTTTTTGATAAAAATTATAGGCTTTATAATAATAATGTATAAATTTTATTATACTTTATTAATTACTACCTAATAAATACAATCATCGGGTTTTGATATCTAAGGGTATATCTATAACTTTTATATTATACGGGCGTTCATTGTGCTTCACATGGCACTGTTTTCACACCACCAAATATTAACATTAATTTATTATATTTACTAAAGAAAGAAATCTAATTTGTTCTTATTTTATTGTTCATTGTTCCCGATTGAAGTTGGTACTTTTATTAATATATTGTATCGCATACTATACTATAATGCTGCTACTGAACTACAAACATCCACCGCGCAACCACGACATCCCTCTATTGTTCTCGCGAGGCAAAATCATTAGCGAAATATCTTAGTTATTAACTTCATCGTTTATTACAATATAACCCGTGTTTATGTGTGCGCAATTTCAAAATTATATTTCTTCCTTTAGTTCCATACAATTGTAGTCTTAAACGTATAAGACATTGCATAATAACAATCGTGGATTATTGACTTTCTGTCTTTATAAATCCTTACCGTAACGTTTCAACAAATAACATTTCATATTACATCTTCACAATTTCACATTGGCTACCTAAAGGTCCACATCGTCACTCTCCATTCTCGTACGAGTAACTTATCTATGTCTATGTATATTCTCTCAGTTCACATACCGTAGCATCACAGCCGTGCGTGTGTATGGGCAGCTGTGCGTTCACAGCGCCGAGCGAGTGCTCGCGGGCGGCTGGAGCGTGTGGTAGTGGAGGGCTCACGTGGGCCCTGGCGGAGCGGCGCTCACCGGCGTTTGTTGCCGGAGCGCGGCGGGCTCGTCCGGCTCGTCGGGTCCGGTGGGCGGGGTGCCGGTGACGGGGTCCGGCTCGACCGGCTCCTCCGGCGGAGCAGCAGCTGGACGTACGTTGTCAAGGCGCGGCCGCGGCGAGTAGCGCGGCGTCAGCGCAACGCCGACGACTGGGTGCGATTTAAGACTCCCGCCTGGAGGACGTCGTGCATCATGCGCTCGTTCTCCTGCCGAACTGCGAACAAACACACAACCAGCTTAATCATAGTTACGTTAACTTGCTGAATGAGGGCGGAGTTTGCAGGGGTCATATCCCTATACTCGGTACTTTCCGCTAGAGCTACGGTGTGGGACATTTACCTACACTAAGGTCGGCGTTTACCTACTGGTCAAAGTCACAAAGGAGTAACTCAATCTAATAAGGAAAGTACACAAAATGGAATTGTGAAATTTATTTGCTAGTTATTTGAGGTTCTATACTCTAGGGGTTGTACACAATAAACTCTCATTTTGTATTAGCCAATGTTAGATGTGTAAGTGTTTTTAGAAATAAGCTAGCATGAAAAGTTAATTGTTAAAAACAAGAGTAATTTGTATTATTTAAACAGTTAGGTATTATTATTTTTGTACACAACTTAGTCTTATTGGGTTCGTAGTCGTTTATAAAATCATGTTAACTATTCTTAATTAACCAAAGTACAAAGTAGTAAGTAGTTTTTTTATCACTAAATAATTATTTTAATCTTAGTCTTTTTTGCCAAGAAATAATCCCGTGGCTATGTTGTTTGTTTCTTGGCAAAATAGGAGTGAATACTTCTCATATACAAAAAGCAAAAATGGTAACGATTTTAATGCACGGCAATCCTTAAACAATTGATGAAGCTAGATGCCTCAGGATAATCGTTCTTTTTTGACCGACTTCAAAACGAGTAGTTGATTCGATTGTATTTTTATCTTTGCACCCGCAAAACTCAGTCATTTATTGCTTTATTTCAATAAAACATTTTATTTGAAATGGTATACCATAGCAATTGCTTCAAAATTGGTTAAATAACTTAGTTTGTTTCATAAAAATATGGAATTTTCGTAAATAATCCTAGTAAAAGGTACTCTATAGTTAGTTAGAGTCGATATTTTAATTACTAAATAATGTTCGTTTTATTGATCTTTGTAAAAGTTCTCGCGATACATTACTCGTAATCGAACGAGTTATATAAAATAACAACATGTTATAAAAGTTAAGTTACATTTTAGTCTCTATATTTGTAGGCTATCTTTGAGGTTATCTAATAAACTCTTTCCCCGCCGGCACAACCTAAATAAATATACTTCACAGAAATAAGGTATTATCTATTTTACAGGTAAGCCTACAATAATCAAACTGCTTATTAAATTGTATATTACAAGTAAACTCTATAATAATATTTAAAATAATATTTTTATATCAGCTCATTTATGCCTCACTGCAGGGACGAGCCTTCTCCAGCAATGAAGGTTTTCGTTGGTCTGCTAATCGGCAGTATTAAAATAGGGTTATGTATAACATGTATTCCTTAATTTAAGTCTTTTCTTTCTTTAAATACACAGCAATATGACCTTACCGCACTAGATGAAAAGCAAGAAACAGTCTAGGAATGGAACAATGTATCACCTTCGTTTGACCGGTCTTTCTAAATACTTCTACACAACTTTCCATTAATCGACGTTTGTAAGACCTATAGGGTGAAGAGTGTTGATATCGCGTATTCTTACTCTCAAACTCAAACTCAAAATATTTATTTTACTAAGTGTACATTTACTCTCTTACCATATACAGTAGAACCCGGTTAATACGATCACGCTTAATACGATTTCACGCATAATACGCCTTTTTACGCCGGTCCCTGCAATTTGAGACATATTTTCATACAATTCTTAACGCTTAATACGATTCATCGTCCCGTTTAATACGCCCGCACTCAGGCCCTACAACCGCACTCGAGGCCAGCCGTGGGGCCCTTTTAAAGTTGTTTTAAGAAAGCCGGTTCTTGAAATAACGTGGTTGACGTCGTGCTGAAAGAAGAACTCGGGTGCTTCTTCCTGAGATACCAGGAATCAGGAAAACCCTGCAGTATCCCGAGATACTGGCTGTGTCCTACTGTGGCTAAATATTCAGGCTGGATATTCTTCCATTGATGACAATGTAGCACGAACGAAATTTAATCAATATCTTATTGAGGATGTGAATAACACACAAAACGAGGCCCTTATGCCTAACTGATAATGATGAGGACGAAGATGAGTCAGGCATTATCGGCTATTAATGATTTAATGAATGAATAAGTTGCTTCTTTGGATGAAAGTGATGGCGCGGTGCAAAAGTTGAAAATCTTGTAATTGCTAATGTATCAAAATCTTTCTGTCAAACCAAAATAAGTGATTATTTTTAATAATGTATTGAATGTAGGTACATAATTTCAAATAATAAGAACAAAAAACATAATAAATGTAGCACTTTTTTTTTCCTATCCCGCTTAATACGCTTTCTCGCTTATGACGCGTTTTTGGTGGGGTCCCTGGAAAATCGTCTTAAGCGGGTTATACTGTAGTAAAAAAAAAACATTAGAATATATATAACGAGTTTGATTCCGCGTGAATAATTAAAGGGAAGTAACATTTTAGTTTGTTTAAGTAACTTTTTCATAAAGAAAATACAGTTATGATAAAACAAAGTACAAAGCCTTTGTATTATGAGATAGAATAGCCAGTGCCTGACGAGCATAGTAAAGTTTACAGGTACAATAATTAAACTTTTAAAACAAAACCAGAGGGAACGTTGTTTAACTCGCATTAGCAACGTTACACCCAATGATTCTATTTCGTAACTGTTTGTTGCTCAGTTAGTTATATGATATTTATAGAACTAAACACATACGTGTTCATGTATCCTTCTTGCTTTTTTGCTATTTCTTAGCAAATAGATCGTTTATTGCAATAATTCTTGATCGAAAATCTTTTATTCGAAAATAATTTGTGAGAGTACTCGTAAGTGTTTATGTAACTTGTAAACTCGTCGTGACAATTTGTCAGATATTATATGATTTGCGGTATGGCACTTTATAAAAGAAGTGTGCACAATCACTGTTGTTTGTCTGAAAATCTTAACACGTTAACAGTGTACCATATATGGTACACGTGCATTGTTTTACTATTGTGTCTGCTGGCGGCACTGTGAAAGGGTTAATAAGGTGATCTCTACTTCATTTCGTCACCGGTGATACTAGGTACGTTCAGAAGTGGTGAAAAGCTTAGGTGTATAGCTCGTCGTCACAATTTAGACTCTTCGTTGCAGAGTGCACCGGACACGGAAAGGTAGAATTTTGCCGAAGATAAGGTATGAATCAATCAACTAGACTATTGCAGTCCACTGCTAGATATAGGCCTCTTCCAAGAAGTGCCACAGAACACGCTCCTGCGCCTTCCGCATACAGTCCGACCCAGAGAGCTTTATGAGATATATAAGCTAACTACAGCTCAAAAAGTATATTAACTAGAACGTTGTTAATGTAGACAGGTTTTAATTTATACGTGTTTGAAGGCACAATTCACCACACTTGTTAAGTGCAAATTGACACAGAGTTTACAAACGTTCGGGAACTTTGAAGTTCGTCGAAGTATGTTACGTCACAAATTGAAGGGCTGAAAATCTAAAGGGTCTATGTGCCAAAAAATTACATTTGGTTTTTTTTCGTGAAATGCAATCTAAGTGCCAAGCCTTATAATATTCAAAGTTTATATCTCCGATTGATATAATTGGTACTTAGAACCTTTAGATTTTCAGCCCTTCAATTTTGCCTTTACCGTAAAATTTAGAAACTCATTAATATTAATTTATAATCCTTATGCATGCAAAGTCAAGAGTCTTGTAAATGTAAAGATAATTCATTTGTATAGAGATCGACATAGTGTTGTATTCCAAAGTATAATGTATAAGTATCTATTATCGCAACTATTGTGTTTGACTCTACTATTTTGAGACAGATCGGATTGAGCCAATCAGCATAATAAATAAATGCAACATCAATTTTATAATAGGAAATTATAGTGTTTATATTTTGCAGGTTACCCCAAGCGACAACGCACGGTAGTCAGAAGCTATCCAATCTAACTGCGTCGCCTAACATACAGTTTATAATAGGTTTTGTTATGAAGTCATAAGTCTCGTTTTTGATGTATGAGTCTTTCAACGCTTTAATATACCTTATTTTGTCTGTTATATTATAACAGACAAAATAAGGTTCTAATTAGTTAATTGTACCCAAATATTAAATTCAGTAACGCGTGTTTCTGCTTTAATGGAAAATCGCCCACTCCCCAGCTCTTTAAAAGACAAGCGAGTCATTTAATAAAGAGTCTAAATATTTCAGATTCATATTTAATAAGCGTTATAACATTTTTCGTTTGAGTCAAAGGGAATTATTCCCCTTTAATAATAGAATCCAACAATGAATATTTTGAGATTCATTAAACACTCAGTTTAAAAAGACTTTATTTCTGGGCTGTTATTTACATTTATAATGTTTAATTGCGTGTGGATGGAGAAATAACTTTCATTATTCTTTCATGTTATGAAATTATGTTTAGGCACGTTTATTAACAGTCCTCTAGCAAAAGCGAAAAGCTTACTGTGCACCATTTAAGATGATACATTGATAAACTGCACTATCTTTCATCAACTACTACAGGAATATGAAAAGACCTATTGATCTAGAATTTTAATATAGGTAAATTGATACCTTTAACTAGGTTTTTGTAATTACCAAAACGCGATAGCTTGATTTTGGCTCGATCATATTTATTTTTGAAAACACCTCTACAAAAACAGTTTTTTACATATTACACGGAAAGTACACTATCATTATGCTTAGGAATTACTCAAATACATTCGTAACATCAATATTAGTATTACTGTAGAATATCATTACATAACTACAACCAATAATTTTTAATGAATCAAATAAGATTTTAGCAATTTCTAAGCGCTCCGGATCGTTGCGGGCGCATCGCAATTTCAGACCTTATACCGATAAGTTAACGATCGATACAGAATGAGTACGGTCGACGATTCAGTCGGGCGATGGCCCTCTTCGACGCCGGACCTGTGCATGTCGACTCACCGTTCGTACTGAATTTTATCGCGTAATTTTATATCGTAGGTAAAATATATAGGTTAGGTTTAAAATATTTATACCTAAGTTTTTATTAATACTTTGTTCTCTTTTATCAGTAAATAATAGTATTATTTTATAATAGTTATTTCGATAACATTGTATCGTAAAATATTTTTGTAGTTATGTCTTTTATAAAACTTAGGTAAAGTTCGCCATAACTCAACTAAGTACCTAGTTACTGTTGACCCTTTTGATAATGCAAGCGTTTGTTTATATAAGCGATTTTAGACTATATGCTCAAGTGTTATAAGTTTTATAACCGTTTTCGTCAAGATCACGTAATTGAAACGTACTATAATATTACGTACCTATTTATTTTGCAAGCTTAGGTAGGTAGGTACTTACTGATAAGATCTAAATAATACTTTTTACTTTCGCGGGAACTTTTACAAACATGAAACAAACGAACACAAAGAACGTCCAGACTCAGGACAGTTGTTTGTGGATCACACAAAAAAATTATCTTACGTGAGATTTGAACTCTCATGCACTCCACCGCGGGAACGTTTACAAACATGAAACAAACGAACACAAAGAACGTCCAGACTCAGGACAGTTGTTTGTGGATCACACAAAAAAATTATCTTACGTGAGATTTGAACTCTCATGCAGTCCACTGCGGGAACGTTTACAAACATGAAACAAACGAACACAAAGAACGTCCAGACTCAGGACAGTTGTTTGTGGATCACACAAAAAATTTTATTACGTGAGATTTGAACTCTCACGCACTCCACCGCGGGAACGTTTACAAACATGAAACAAACGAACACAAAGAACGTCCAGACTCAGGACAGTTGTTTGTGGATCACACAAAAAAAATTCTTACGTGAGATTTGAACTCTCATGCAGTCCACTGCGGGAACGTTTACAAACATGAAACAAACGAACACAAAGAACGTCCAGACTCAGGACAGTTGTTTGTGGATCACACAAAAAATTTTCTTACGTGAGATTTGAACTCTCACGCACTCCACCGCGGGAACGTTTACAAACATGAAACAAACGAACATAAAGAACGTTCAGACTCAGGACTGTTGTTTGTGGATCACACAAAAAAACTGTCTACCTTAGGCAGTGGCGGGCGCAGTAATCGGTAATCGTAAGTCAGCATGAAGAGTCCACCAAAAGGGCGAGACGAGACGAGAATTAAAATCACACCGAACTGTTTCCACCAAAAATTGACATCGCGACATGCGTGTTTCTTGTTAATGTATTTTGAACTCTACATGAGAAATAATACGGTTCATTTTTACACAAACAAAAAGTAGCAACAAACAACAATAGGCCTATCGCGAGAAGCGAGTGTTTTTGTTACAAAGTTAATATATACTCTATTTCCTAAGCAATACGGTTCATTTTTACATAAAGATTTCAAATTTTGCCTCGTCTCGCCCCTCAGGTGGAAAATCACCTAGAGTTCAAATCTCACGTAAGACAATTTTATTTGTGCGATCCACAAATTATTGTCCTGAGTCTGGATGTTCTTTGTGTCAGCTAAGTAAATGTTTGTAAATACCCCGCGACACAGGACAATACATAGTGGGGCTATTGTATTTTTTTTAAAGTTCTATTATTTTGCGTGAGATTCAAACCCGCGACCTCGTGCACTGCGACCGATACCCCGAGGCGGTCAAATTATTTTTGTGATCCCCAAATTATTGTTCTAAATCTGGATGTGTTTTGTGCCTTCATAATACCTTGCGCGGGTGTAAATTAAAAAAAAAATAGGGGCTACATGTATATACATACATAATAGACCGGTAGATAGTAGGTTTTTCTGTAACAGAATTTTCTGTAACCTACCGCGGACTGACGTCACAGTATAACCAGTAGTCAAACTGGGCCGAATATTTATTATAAATGCCTACGGGTGCGCGGTACGTAAACAATAGTAAACATGCGATCTACTTTGTGTTTCCATTTAGTTTTGTAATTGTAAATTAATACTTTTTATTTTTCTATTTTATATTTAAATAAATAACAAGTGTTCTGTAAAAAACGTGTTGTTTTATGATTGATACATTTAATTTAAAGAAACATGTATATGTTTGTATTTATATCCACCATGTTTGTGATATAAATAAAATACTAAATTATAATATTAAGAAGGTACTTAACAAGTCATTCGGTAAAGTAGGTACAGTACCGGGCCGTTTATATTGCATATCAACCTATAGAAAAATACAATCGGTCAATTTCGGCTTCGTAGAGCGTCAGAGAAAAAGTCGATGTGTAATATTTACGGCCGGGTACTGTGTTTATTATATTGGCCATGTTTGTTTGAAATTGAATTTATCGATAACCAAAACCAAACTTTAAACAGGTCTATTAGATCTATTTAACGTCAAAATAAAGGCATCGAGGTCACTTCACCAATCCATTCAAAAAATGACATCGATGTCATTGCTTAAATTTACCTAGATCAAAGTGAAAGACACGCATGGGGGATTACATAAAGGGGGGCTAAATTTTCATTATTATTGACCTAAGTACAACAAACCGTTTTCGTGATATACACAAAATACTATTATAATATTAAATACCTAAGTCATTTAGTAAGGTAGGTATTTATATCAGCCATGTTTGTTTGAAATTGACATATGAATAATATATTTAGTTTCAAATTATAACACACAGTCCGCTCGTTACTGCGGCACAGTAGCGACTGTTCCCTCAGCGATCGTGAGCGTGTAGGTATAAACTCACGTTTCGTCGTCCGTTTCTATGAAGTTGAAATACTGTATATATTTGTACTATGGCACAGAGCGATAACGTGTCCTTGAAGGGCCGGCGGGACGACGACGGCGCACACGGCGCGGCGGCGCGTGAGCGAGTATATCCGTCTCATTCGCGCGCCGAGGGGCGCGCCCCTCTGGCCACGGCCGAATTCAACTCGAAAATTGTCAAAGTAGCGTCTTAAGTCACTGAACGGTAGGTTACGTGTAGTATGTTATAGTTTTCCTTCTATAACAATAATATTACAAGTTGTATTTTTGTGAGGTTTTCGTAGTTTTAATTTGTCTTTCATAATTAAATTAGTTTTTTTTTTAATAGGAACACTATATCTACTAATAACACAATTATAAATAAATAAACCTAAAAGCACACTTAATATTATTCATGAAACTAGTACACAGGTCACTTGACTAGCTCTGCTCTGCCCTATTTCTATAGTACGTTCGAACGTCGAAGGTTACGCCCTATAGTTTGCACAGTCGAGGGTACATTCATTATCCAGATACCTAATAAGTGGCGGCTGTCAGAGATGCCCGATAGTTTGTTTCCAGTTACAAAGGTATAGTTAATATATTCGGACACTTGAGATGAAGATCGAAAGATCGCTTCGATGGTTTCCGTGAAAACAAAGTATTCATTTGAAATTTAACAATAGTAATAAACCGGACACGTAAATTTTTGACTGTTTAAGCATTGTTCATTTTATTAAAAATTTTACGTGACATTGAGGTCTAGATAATACATAGGTCTTTTCACCATATATAAATCTATTGAAAAACAATTGGCAAAATTTGAAGTTCGAGGTAGAGTTCGCGTCATTTAAAAAGCATTCATATCAGTTAAAATTAAAAGGCACCTTGAAGTCTATTACTTTAAGACATTTGACATAGCATTGTTTAATTAAATATTGGGGACTATGAGGCTATAATCTCGGGAAAGCAATGAACATTTTAAACACTTTTACTTTTAATTTTGCTTTACCATATATTTCTTTGTCAGAAATATTAGATTTTCAATAATTGAATAGTCTCTTAATATTACTGTAGTCTCAGTATATGACAATCTGGAGATAAGACGTAGTGTTTACAATTTATTTTAGTCCGACCAAAGAACCATGAAATTAGACATTTTATTTGCATTGATAAACATTAAATTCCTTGCTAGAGCTTTTCCAATTTAAGTTTAAATAAAAGGCAAAATAAAGAATCTTGGAATGCAAACGCAAATGCTCATTTTATGGTGGGCTAGAAATTGTAAAAGTTTTAAACGTAGTTAAAAAAAAAATGTTTAGCTACTTGATGTAACTACTACTGTAAACTATTTTCATTTTTTAATGCAGTTCCATTACGGCTGTGTCTTGTCTCTACCTTCTTTTGTATTTGCTAGCATCAAACTAATGTTTGATTTTATAACATTATACTAAAATAAGAACTTAAGCTTTACCCATAACCTACATCTACAAAAAATACATAATTAAGTTATATTATGAAAATTAAATAATAAGTAATTTCAATTTCAATATTTTGGAATATCTTAATTTTATATTATAACCTTTGCTTTTGTGTATCTACTGGAACTGTTTTGGATTTTAATGAAAAAGTATAAGTTTCCACAATAATAAAAATTATTCATTTAAATCTTTTTAAGAATTTAATCACCAGTACAGAACAGTATGCGCTCTCGTTGTCAAGTCAAAGCGCACCCCAACAATATAATACCGGCTTTAGCATTTTGTACCGCATCATTCCGCTCTGTCACTCCGCGTGAGACGCACGTCTCCGCGATCGACTGTTTCCGTTGCCTCCGCTACGACTCCGTCGCGCCACTGCGCGCGGTAAGTACATCGCCAGACTACATTACGTGTGTTATTATTGTTTTGTTTTCGCTTAGAAAAGTCCTGAAAAGGGCTTGGACGAGTGTAAACAAACTAATAATAAACTATACGTAGTGTTTTGACCCCTTCAGGGTAATCGGTTGATACCTAACGGTGCAAACGAAGCCGATTGAGCTTTCAGGTAGCTCGTTCCCGGCCCCTCAGGCCGGGAACAAAAATCGAGAGTCCGGACCCCACTGCACTGGGCATCCCCAGGGGGAAGGAAGACCGGTGAGCCACTAGGGCACCGCTCATTCACGTAGGCCAGTCCCTATCTAGCTAGGTATGGATGATCTTTATCAAGAATTTTCTAAACAGGTTGAAGAGAAATTCGCCTCTCCGGATTGCCATCTATCTAATGATGACAAACAGAAACTGAGGTTAATACTCAGTCCAGACGCTATTCAAAAGCTCGTTAACCAAAGAGTCGCCAATCTAATAAATCCAGTCCCCCCGCCAGTCCTGCAAGCCATGATGCAAGACCAAGACCAAGCCTCCGCCTTTAAAAGGCCCGCTCCGGCGGCCTCCTCTGCCTCTAGTGTGGGCGACTCTCTCGAGGAGTGCGACCCAGACCCGTCCGCTTCCTTCACCCCTGTAAAGGGGAAGAAGAACAAACGTAGTGCGCGTAAGCGTGCTGCCACCCAAGCCCCCACCGCCACTGAGGAGGTCTCCTCAGTAGTAGTGCCTTCTCCCGGCCCCGCCACTTTAACTAGCGTCCCCGCCCCAGCTCTGATGGACCTCGTCATTGAGACACCCGTCCCAGTAGCTCCCTCCACATCAGGCGTTAAGGTCAACCAAGGCCTAGCCTCTATTCCAAGCCCCAAAGCCCCCCCACCAGTCTTCCTTCGTGACAAGACTAGGTGGGACGCTCTCTCCCGCGACCTCGCGGAGAAGCGCATTCACTTCACTAGCGCCACCAACACAGGGGCGGCGATTAAGATAAAAGTCCCTTCAGTTGACGACTTTCGTCGTCTAACTAAACACTTGTCAGACTTCCGCATCCCTTACCACACCTACGCCCTCCCTGAGGAGCGTAAGGTGAGGGCTGTGCTTCGCGGGATACCGCACGAAATCAGTAATGAGGCCATCCTAAATGACCTCAAAAGTCAGGGATTCCCCGTCGAGGCGGTACATAAAATGTACAGCCGTATCGGCAAGCAGTTCCCCCTAGCCATGGTCATTCTGACCTATGCGCCAGGCTCCGCGGCAAGAGACATCTTCCGCCAAACATCACTTGTCGTGTGTGGTCTCTCCGGCCTCAAGGTCGAGCAGCCACACCGACGTCGCTTCCCAGGACAGTGCCACCGCTGTCAGTTATACGGCCACGCCGCCCGTAACTGTACAGCCTCTCCCCGGTGTGTGAAGTGCCTAACACCTCACCACACCTCAGAGTGCTCCCGTACAAGGGACACCCCGTCACCCCCAGCCTGTGTGCTATGTGGTCAAACCGGCCACACAGCTAACTATAAGGGCTGTCCTAAAGCGCCACGGCGCCCCCCTCCCCTTAAACAGGTACCTCAAGTACCTAAACGTCACGCACCGCCTCCTACTGAGGAGAACTTCCCCTCTCTGCCCCCTAAGGGCCCAGTCACTGTGCCCACTAAGGGACCAGTCGCACCTCAATCCCGCCCCGTATGGGGCCCGAGGAAGGCGGCCCCCGTGCCACCTAAGCCCTCAACCTTCCCCACTCCGTCTCAAGCCGACGACTTTGCTATCATCGACTCGGTGATGCAAGGTGTCGACCTTAACGAAGTCGCCTTACTCGCGAGCAAACTCCGCGAAGCTAAGAGCCCCATCGACCGCCTCATGGCGATAAACAACCACCGCACTCTTCTAGCCGCTTTAGGCTATTAAAATATACATTCCCCACACACTCCTACGTAGGTACACTACACATATCATTACACGTTACATGTACTCACATACACAATAAAAAACACTTTGGTTTCTGCTCTGTTATCATTCTTATCTTTTGTGTTATCCTTTAAAAGGAATCTTATCAATATTTTAGTTTAAATGCCCAATTAATTAATTATTGCAATTAATTAATCCCGATAGGAAGTTACTTAGCGACTTCTAAAGCTAAGTAACGCATACCCCATTAGCTAGTCATGCCCTGAGCACATAGCTCACAGTCTTTTTCATAGGGAAAGTTATAGCGGTTACTCTATTATATAATAGGGTGACGCTTATCAACTTCATAACTGCTTCCCGGACGCTAGTCCCGAGAAGACGTTTCGATACTGTCTAATAGCCTCTAAGGAAACAAGACACCAAAGGCGGGTTTAGTCAGTAAGAGTCTGACATAACCAGTTCAGCAATAGGCTGGGCTGGTACTCATGAGAGTTCCCGACCTCCTCTCCCATTAGAGTCCGAGAGGTTTGTTTGTGTTAATCATACAAACAAAAAAAAAAAATTTTGTACCGAACTCAGAAACAAATCTCCGACATTTCCTTAATATGTTCATATTCTGACACAGATTGATACTAGTGTTAATGGCTAAACGTAAGCTTAATTACTTAATATCCTCTTGTGAGTTTATATATATTATACAGCTGTGTTATATTAACAAGTTGACCAAGATGGATGTTTCGAGAACTGATAAATGTTTTCAAACTATAATGGTGTAATATTAATGAGGGAGTAAAGCTATGTTCAAGAGAATACGTTTGTGACAGAACAGTGGGATTTGGGAAATGGTTTGGGTAGCAAAAACTTGTTTAGGTAATACGATATTATTTCTTCTCTTTATGTTTGTTAAAGAATATTTGTATTTATCTACACTAAAATAGACAGAGATTCTTAATTCGGCTCTTATAGCTTTTTTAATGTGTGTAACCTTGAACATTTAAAACAAAATGGAGAATGTTTAAAACTTCATTACTCAGATTCTCTTTCCTTTGGCTACGAATGTGCCTTTCTCTTTCACAATGGACCCTATACTGAAACGCATATTATTCAGTATTAGGGCTTTAATTGTATCTGTGATTCGTTAATGCTTACTAATGTTAGTAGGAAAAGTGAAAAAAAACAATAAGACTTTCCAATAGAAATTCTGTACTGTCTGTCTTTGTATGATAAGCCCATCATTATAACTAAAAGCTCTCTACTAATGGAAGCTGTTGGCATTGCTGCGTTGTATCTTTATTTACAAGTAGGTATACATTAACATCAAGGTTTTTAATATCTACCCATGATTGTATAGTTGTGTTTTTTATTAAGAAATATTGTTTTTTTTTTGCATATTACTTGTAGAAACCATAACTGCAAAAGAAGGAATAAAATTACCTTCATAATAACTTTCTAGTTGAAGCAAAAGCAAGGAGATCTTTAATTGAATATACCTAATTATAATTGTTTAAGACTTCATTCTTTAACAAGTTAGATGAAACGCATACTCTCAGTCACTCCGGTACCAGATGGAAAAACATAGGTACTTTACTTTTTCACATCGACATCTACGTTACAATTTCGAAACTATAAAAAATAACGTACGAATAGTAATACAGGGATTCTTATTTGTTCAAGTAGGTAAGCTCAATTTCCGCTCGAATGCACTGGCGGCACTCCAAACTCTTTCAGCTGGTATCCGCTGGCTGGGTATGACATTGTTACCTTTCACAAACTCGAGAAACACTCGTTTAAGAGTGTAATCCCAAAATGAAAGTATTATTTGAAGAAGTGAAACTGCTGTTGTAGTATTGCCAGTTTTCTTTAATTTTTTTTATCGGTTGCATTGAACTGTATGACTTCAATACAGGTCAGGAATTAAGGCCACTGATGGTCAAGAAATTTATTTTACATCATTACTTTGCCAATTTTGTCATTTTGATTAACTTCAAATACTTCTTTCTACAAACTGTTTGATTCTGATTAAATTCGTTACAGGTTTCAAAACGTTTTAACCGGGTGAGTCACTAAGTGCAACAGTCGGTTTTTCCGAGCAAACGTTAAAAACTCTTAAATGTTCATATAGGTAAATTATCTTAGAGAGATTTTTGCATTTGTAGTAGTGTTCGTACAGGTACACGGATTTAAAATTTGAAATTTGAATTCCACTATACGGTCAGCAAATAAGGTCTGTCACATTTTTTTTATTTAAGTATTTATTTTGTGTAATATTTTTTGATCAATATTTTATTTTAACATTGTTAAATAAAAATGTTCCGATGATGATATATGCCCGAGGTAAACTTTGGCATCGTATGGTAAAATTAGTTTCGAGAGATTTTTGCAGCTGTAGTTTTAGTAGGCTTTAGATATAATATCAGAACGAATTATTGTTAACACAAATGATTCATCTGATGAAAGTGGGGATGAGAACGAGAGTGAAATGTCTGGAATTGAAGAAGATTAGAATTAAATATTATGGTAATGATTGTTAACTATTTTAGTCTCTAGCTTATCATTGTTTAATGTTATTTGATGCAGTTCTCAATTATTTATTTCCTTATGTGCTGACCGTACACAACTACAAATGCAAAAATCTCTCTTAGATAATTTACCTATAGTTGGAAATGCAGAATTAGTGAAATTAGTTTCGTTACCATGCAAGATACGTACTTATGCACGTTTCTAGCAGAATAAAAATTCCTGATAGATAAAGTCTAATAATATAACATAAAATTGACATAGAAAGTACAAGATTGTTGCCACGTCTTGTTCTTTTCATTAAACATAGACTTAAAGCGTAGAAAGAATAAAACACGGTGCTCGTAGGTGCACTTGTGTTTTACCAACGTTTGAATAGGCCTCTTTTCATTATGAATACCATGTTATAATTAAAAAGGCGTCAACTGTCTCGCCAACGTTATTAACATTAGCTCATTTCTGGTGTTTTTTTTTTCTAAATATATTAAAGTTTAGTCTACACACTGGGTGTCTTTGGTGTGTCGAGTTCATGGAAACTAATTGTTAAGTCTCTACGCAATAGGCATAAATCTCTAATGCAAAATTTAGTTTTATTTTATTTCTTCATTGGCCATAGACCGCATGTGGAAGTCAAAGGCCTTTGATCAGCAGTGGGTTGAAATAGGCCAACAGTAACAGTAAAGTGTTAGAAAATATCTGGCTAAGTGTATCTACTATGTAATGTTCTACATACTTCTTACCAAAATGGGTTATTCTACAATATTAAATACCTAAATTTTACATTAAAAACGTTAAGTCTAACGTCGGGTTAACAAAACATTTTTTGTGAAACATTGTTGTACGAAATGAAAAAAGAAAAGGTAGACGTAAGCTTAAAGCTTAAACTGAAGGCAATCACTGAACTATCCTGGCTGTTTGCCAGTTGAGTCTATCGCCCTGTTTAACTACCTGGCAAGAACTGATTCAATAAAAAAATCTGTGCAACTAAATTTCGTTTATGTAACTAATATGTGTAGGTTAATATGAAACAGAATAAAATGTAACTATAGAGAATTGAGAAAGTATTGAACTTATTAAACTGTTCACTTTTGCGATTTGTAAAAATAAGTAGTTGTTTCATGTATTAACTTAGCAGTATGTATTTTCCATGTTGACGGAGTAAGACTCACAACCAACCTTGACAATATGGTTGCAGCAGTGGTTTCATATACGTAAAAGACAATCAGTATTTTTTTATCACTCCTTTTGATTTGTATAGGTGATGACGACTGAGTGAAGTTGTTTTTTGACTACGATCCGTTACTTTAATTTCCGGACTTTTATTTGCGCTGGTTCGATATAGTCGTTTCTTTATAAAAAATATTAAAAAAGTGTTTATTTGATAAATACCTAGGTATATAAAAAGTCTACAAATTTTGAAAAGTTATATTTGTCTTATTTATAACTTAGATGATGAGAACTTACACACATAATAAAATTAATTTGTGAGCTACTGAGTAATGCTTGATAACATTGTTAAATGAACCAAGAAAGGGCTTCTTTTCTAATTATATCTTACTTTTATTAGAGAAGTCATTGTCCAAATAATTAATTATCCCGTAAGTCTTAATGAACTTGGGCTTTGTTTACTTATACAATGCGTAACTTCCTTAGTAAACAGAACTGGTACTTACTATTCGATAAACTCTATTGGTAGATTCAAATAACTGTTTTCTGCTATTTTTTATTACGTTATAATAACAAATAATTGAATGACCTGAAAGGGTTATCCTATTTGGTAACATCATTAAAAAAAGGTAAGTGTAAAGTAGTCAGAACCGACCTGGTGTGTATGAAAATATGTATGCATATCGATGATGCAAAGCACTTATGTCAACCAGTATAAGGGAGAATACATGCGATTTTATTTACCCATTCGGCACTTAATATTATCCCATTCTCAAGTCATGCCATTCATTTATGATACATAGATTTACCTAACTCGTCAAGTAAAGATAAACCCACTTACTCATAAATGCCTCTTAAATTTAATCACTGTTTAGCGAGAAGGGGGAAAATGCGCCTATTTATAGTAGGTACTCCAATTTCAATTAAACCCTACGGTTTTGTCCATCCCTTTGATAGATGTATGTATACATTTTTAGTACTGGCATGAAAACAAGGATTTCAAATCCTTTACTTGGATTTCCTTGATAAGTACGTTTAAGTTTTAGGCAATGATTTTGGGTACAATAACGTACTATAGATACATAGAAACAAAATATACGATATTGTAAGTGCTTTTGTATTTATGTTAACTTTACTAAGTTAATATTAACTTTAAAACTTTCGTTTTTCATTCACTGGTCTGACTCAGTCTACTCGTGACTATGGCTGGTGTAACCTGGCCGAAACGTCGAGAGCCTTAAAGGTAAATTATTACTAAATATTTACCAAAATAATAATATCGTCTTAATACCCGTGTTAATAATAATTTACTAAGTTAAATACCTAATTGTAACGCACTATTGTTTGGTGCAAATAAACATTTTTTTTTTAAGTTTAATATAGGAAGGTAGACCTACTTACCGAACTATATAATACCGATCAAGTAGGGACTTTTGTTTGTATTTTAAGGATTAGGCTTTACCAGCACCTATGCCTCCAATAATGGCAAAATATATTCTTCTGATGTATAAGTTAATATTACTATAAAAATTGGTACGAATTCATCTTAATAGTTTTAGCGTAAAAAGAAACAAACTTTCGCATTTACTACAAAAGTAAGATAACACGTATGCGCTTAATTTTACTTTGACGTCAATGGTTTAAAAATACATTTGTAATTGCTAACAAGGGAATCCCATGAGTCGTAAATTATTTGATATTAAATACGTGCTTGCCATGCCAATGCTTCATCATCATAACAGCCCATTAATGTCCCACTGCAGGGACGGGCCTTCTGTGACGGAGGGATACTAGGCCTACTAGTACCCCGCTGGCCAGACGGATTAGTATATGGTTTAATTTCAAGTTTTCCTTCTTTTTATTTCGTAAAGATAATATTCACAGATAGTCCCTTAGTCGCGTTTTACGACACCCATGGGATGAGATGGGGTAGTGACATATTGTATTCTTACTCCGTCACCACACGGAGAACACCCATGCTTGATTGTAAATAATTTCTGTATGAGATTTGAATATTATTATTGTAAGCTGCCTGGGTGGCACGGCACGGTCATGGATAAGAATTTCACGCAGAATAATTTGTTTGTGATAATGATATGTCATCATCAATACACAGCAAAAACTTCTTATAGTTGATAAAATAACTGCTACATTTTTATAAAATTCTTGAGAAATAAAAATGGCGATCATATTTTAAGCCTATTACTGATTCCTACCCGAATAACGAACATGAAATTTATTCCTTTACACAATCAATACTCAGTAAGGATCCTCTTTGTGATATATATATATCCTATAATTCATCCAATTCTAATGGAAGGGTTAAGGTAAAAAATATTTAGCAACAAAAAAATAAAACGTAGCAATAAGATCTTTCCACAAACATTTTATAGATACTTATTTGAGTGGATTTATATTCAAAAGAAATCAGTAGATACAATTTATAAATGATATCGAAAATGTATTCGGAGATTTCAATTCATACAGTGTAAATACAGGTACGATTACCACATATAAATGTAAAAATTAATGACTTTTAAGCAAACAAAGCTAGTATGTTTTATATTTAAGTTAGTTAATAGAAAAACTCTTGTCATTAATATCGTCTCCGTACTTAATCTTCGGCCGTTCAGAGAATGCGTTCCTGACACGTCGCGATTGAACTGACGCAGTAACTTTGTAATGGCGTTGCAGTTACGATAAAAATATTTTTGCTGGTTGTTTATCGTTTTAACTATTGATGAGCATTAAAACAACATTATTATATCAATAATTAATGAATGTTATAATGTTGTGTCAAACTGAGTGTCAAATAACTTGGTAAACAATATTTTTCTAAATCTACACTGCGCTATTACAAGGTTATGTCAGCGCTTTATATTTGTAGTGCTGTGCCAACAATAACAGTGAATAATAGTATCGTAATCTGTTCTTATCGATACAGTTATACTTTATAAAATAATACGTTTTGTTTTTCTTTTCAAGAATTTGAAAATAATGGACTTTAGAATAACTTTTATTAAATATAAAAATAAAAGTACATTAAATACAAAGTAGCATTTTTATATTTAGGTTGAAAATGGTAACCCCAAATGGCGTTATGGGCCGCCATTTTGTGACGCTGAAACAGTCGTCTGTTGTCGTTTCGTGCGCATAGACCACGTTCTTCAAGTGTTTGCGATCTGTTGTTATTTGACTTTGATTGTGTCTTATATTGCGTTCTTTTTACTTTTGGTGCATAATAATGCCTAAACGTGGACAAACATTGAAAACTGGAGCCCGTGAGTTAATTATCAAGCTGCAAGATTACTTTGAGCGGGAGCGGCAAAATGGCGGACCCCTGGTTCCTGTCGAAAAAGTACAAGAACGCGTCTCTCAGGCGCTTGGAGTTAGCAAACGAACGATTACAAATATTAATAAAGAAAAGTTCGGCTCTACTGGCATGGAAGATAATATTTTACGTACTCCGAAGAAGAAACGTAGAACTAAACCCGTGACAGATATTGATACCTTTGACGCCGATGCAATCAGAAATCATATATATGGTTACTATTCCAGAAATGAATATCTCAACAGGATGAAGCTTTTGGCGTCGTTAAGAGAAGCTGGACTGTTTAGCGGGGGTAAAACTGCTTTAACGAAAATCTTAAAAGATATTGGTTTTTCGTATAAAAAAACAGACAAAAGAAAAATTTTATTAGAACGATACGACATCATTTTGAAACGGATAAGTTTCTTGAGAGAAGCAAAAAAAATTGATAACTGGGATAATGTCGTGTTCATTGACGAGACATGGCTAAACGCCAATCACACGGTTTCCCGTTCTTGGACGGATGATACACAAGGTCGACGTCGAAAGTACCAATGGGTAAGGGGGCTCGTCTGATAATATGCCACGCAGGTACTGCAAAATACGGCTTTGTGGAGAACGCTTTACTGGCATTTCAATCAAAAACCACAAATGACTACCACGAGGAAATGAATGCCAGTACATTTAAAGAGTGGTTCCAGAACGTGCTTTTGCCCAGCCTACCAGAGCCTTCTGTAATATTGATGGATAATGCCTCCTATCACTCGTTTCAAATACAGAAACCACCTACCCAAGCTAATAAAAAAGAAGAAATGGTTGCTTGGTTACAAGCAAAAGGCATTGACGCAAATATGCAGATGCTAAAAGCAGAGCTAATTAAGTTAGTGAAAGAAAATAAAGCGGCAAATGTGCGATACGAAATCGATGAAATGGCTTTGGAGTACGGTCATCGCGTTCTAAGAATTCCACCGTATCATTGCCAATATAACGCGATTGAGCTAATCTGGGCTCAAATAAAAGGTTACGCCGCCCGCCACAATACTTCCCCGCCATTCAGCACGAAAAAGATGATGACCCTGTTAAAAGAAGCCTGCGGGAAAGTCACAAGAGATGACTGGGCAAAGGTTGTCGAAAAGACTAAAAACCTGATTATGGAACATTTTGACCGAGATATCAGGATTGATTCTGTAATTGATAATAATATAATTATACATGTAGGCGAAGATGATGATGAAGACACCACCTCCTCAAGCGAATCGGAGTCTGATTAATATTCTGTACGCACATTTAGTTCAATGTACTTTATTCCATAGAAATACAGATTGTAACTTTGTAAAAAATAATAAATAAAACAATTTTATTATATTAATATTCCCTTTTATTGTTTCCACGTAAAGAACTAAAATATAAATTTTAAATGATTCCGCCAATTTAAAACGGTCTAAATCTAATCATAAAAATAACGCGGCGGTTCATTTTGGAGTAACGGTAACGAACTCGGTATAATGTTGTGTCCATCACTAGTCGTGACTAACTGATAAGTGTCAGGAACGCATTCTCTGAACGGCCGGACATTAATAGGCTCATTTAAAACAAACCAACTGAGCTTGAACCGTTCATATTTAAATACTTATTTATATTATAAAATATCGAAGTAATACAAGAAGCTGGTTAAAACAGTCAAAAGTTAAATAGAAACCAATTGAAGTATGATCATGAATATTAAGGCTTGGTTAAACAACACTTGGAGAATCTATTCGATCTGTCTTCAGCATTAAAATATAGTGCCGACCTCTATGGCGTAGTGGTTATATAACATGACTGCTACGCAGAGGTCTCGGGTTCGATTCCCGCTCAATGCAAATCTTTCTGTTCATGTTTTCTGTGTATAGTATGTACGTATTTTACAAAAAAAAGTATTTAAGTATGTTTATCCATTGTCTACTACCCAAAGTACAAGCTTTGCTTAGTTTGGGACTAGACGGTGTTGTATGAATGTGTGAGGAATATTTATATTAAACTTACCTATTATTGATTTTCACATTCCAATGCACGAAAGATACAAATAAGACACAACCGTCATTTCAGTGTAACGGCGCTTCTACACGCTAAGAAAATTCGCTGGGCCTACGCAAGAATTCGTGTCGTTTCTAAGCACGACCTGTGTACACTGCGCCGGCGATGTATAAGAAAATAATCTTGTCTGTGCAAGACACGACGCGGCGAACGTTGTTGCGGAGGGGCGGGGAGCTGTGTAGTAGGGTATCATACTGTTTTGCTTTCTAGTTAACATTTTTACTAAAGGAAACTCACACTGATTATCACACTTGTTATAACCTGCGCGCCCTACGCCCGTCTGACGAATGCACGAAAAAAAAACCTGTTGTGTACACGTTTCGATTGGTCTTGTCTGCGGAAGACACGAAAAGTTTTCGTGTGTGGAACAGACAAAATTCTTAACGTCTTCACGAAGATTTGTCTTGTCTGTCGCAGACACGGTAAATTTTATTAGCGTGTACAAGCGCCCTAAAGATATCCTTTGGTTTCCCAAGTACAAACGAAGTAGGAACACATGGTATTGGTCACGTTCCAAGGTAGAAGCAGACAAACTTTTCATATCTCTACAAGAGTCAAAGAAAACTTGTCTGTCCTTGCAGTAGGACATTAATAGGCTGCATTATTAAATAATTTCGTAGCGTGTTCATATGTATAATGATAGTAGTAATTTAGTAGTACAGTATCCGTTTTACATTATACAAATTACCATTTTGCAGACAGTAAATACTATTTATTAGACACAGTTCCAGCTTTAGTTAATATTTTCATCCGTTTAGATTAATCTGATGTCATAATCGTAGCGATTAGTGGAGCAGATTTATTCGTCAGACTATAGTTATTTCACACAGAGCGACTATCGTTTTGCTTTAATAATCTTCTAAACGTGATTCAATTGGACTGGAAGACCGATGGCACCTATTTTGTACACAAATGGGCATACGTTTTGGTATGAAATATAGGTAAAGTATATCTATCTAATTTTATCTCTAAGTATCTATTTTTTCTTTTCGGAAAATATAGCTTTTTGTCAACCTTACAACTAACTGAAATGAAAATTATTCCTCTGAATAAAATCTTTGAGTTCTATATTGGTACATGCCTTATAAATTCTAAACGCCATCTTCTAGTCGTTGGTCTCGTCATGAAAGGTTTTTTTACCTAGTCCCCAGAACATTTACAGAACGAACACTAATAACTGTTTGTTACTACAACAAGAAAATAACAATCTATTTCGAAATAAGCTTCACGACATGCTGGAAAACAGCGCATACAACAAGTAGTAGTACGATAATTAATATTCATGAGCATTAATTATTATTACGTTTAGTCTTACAGCCAGCGAAATTACAGAAGAGTAAAGTTAAAGTCAGGCATTTACCAAAACCGACAAGTAAGCAAGATTGGAAATTCATAAAGTAAATCCGTTTTTGTCTTAATTAGTTGTAGACTAGTTGAGAGTAAGTCGGGAATTTGTAAAGATCAATATCTTTGTCAAACTTTGAGTGAATAAATACATTACTTAAAGTTAAGGAATGTTTACTAAAGGGTTAACAAACTGTTGGTTGATGATGGATTCCATTAAATCATTCATAGTCATCAGATCAACAATTGCTGTTAACAGTCTAAAAATGTTATACTGCAAGTTTGCCTTACCGCGATATAATGAAGATTTATATTCACTATAGGTACTATGCAGTTTTCACAGTCTTTTTATATCGACCTATCTTCCTCTTGTGCTAATACAATTTGGTGTAACTTTACCCCATAGCTTTTTATATTCTAAGCACGGAGTCACGGACATTGTTTCAAAAGACTAAACTTACTCGTAGTAAGCATTTTACCTTTTGTCAAGTCACGAAAATTTGTTTTATAGGTCATCTGACGGCTTTAAATTTAGCGTGATTGTTTAATCAGTTAGTGAAAATTGAGCCAAGAAATAAGATACCAAGACCTATTAATTTACAACATAATTAAACTTTCTAATCAATGAAGCTTTGAAATTAATCAAGTTTAAGTTACGTAATAAGTATAAAAATAGACAAGAAGTTTTAATATAAGTTCTTGGACAGTAAAATAACTTAACGTATATTTTACATAATATATATCCAGAACCAGTCCAGGAATGATGGGAGCATCATTTGGCTTCGTTGACATCGCTTCACCTGTCGTACTAAAATAATTCTTCATACAACATACCCTGTCCGACTCGTGGTTACGCCGCCGAACTCATACCACAGGTAACGGAGATCTATTCATATCTAGGGCATCGTCAATATATCTAGGCTTAAAAACAAAATTAGTAAAATAGTTTCTAAACATTTTTAATTTGGAAATCCCAAATCAGAGGTTAATTTTACCATTACATTTTTTATAATATTTAATGAATAATTAATCACTTGTTTCAAAACCATTATTTTTTTTCAGTGCTCATAGGGAGTATTACGTGTATCTAAAATATTGAACGATATTTTTAAATGTAGTAAACGGCACGGCTTAATGTTTTTAAGGATTATACGTTTTGCCCAAAAATGGCAGTGTTAACGTAACAATCCTACATTGAAACATTGATATTTCGCACTGTCTGGGATGTGAAACCCCGATAGAGATTACTCTGATACTTGCTTCTTTTATTACGATATTCTACGAGTTCCGGAAGCACTGTAGGAAATTGCACTTCAAACAAAAAAAAATCATCTATGCGGAAGGCCTTCAGACTTTCATCCGTTTGCTTGCTCTTGCCCCGAAGTGATTATGAAGCCATATTTAAAATATGAAAAGAGGTTAAAAGCACTACTACCTTTTTATCTGCGACGAAAATAAAAAATGCCTATACGAGTGACATGACATGGTTAGAAGAGTCTTGCGTATGCTGTTATGTATTATTAGGTAGGGACAACGTGCAACAATCCATAGTAATATTATATCATATAAATGGGAAAGTGTGTCTGTTTGTCTTTCTTTCACGGCAAAACGAAGCGGCGAATTGCCGTGATTTTTTAAGTGGAGATAAGTAGTTGAAGGGACGGAGAGTAACATAGGCTACTTTTTTGTGCCCAGGAAAGGGGAACAGTGCTACCCCGAAGTTAACGCGAGCGAAGCCGCGGGCAAAAGCTAGTTTAGTATATATCTATGAGCTTGGGGAAGCCTATGTCTAGCAATGTCGTACCTATAATATGGTGCAGAACAGTAAGCCTTATCGAAAAAGTCGAAAGTGTCGTAAAAGTTGACTAAGGTCAATGAATCAAGCATAATTTCTATTAATTCGCATTTCTCGAATGCGAAATTTACATATTAATAATTGAAAAACATTTAAAGTGTTGAGAGTGTGTTATACAAATACTTTATCGCCTTTTCTCAATTTGTTACCAACATTTTGCATTATTGATCCTATTTTCGAATTATGTTTTTTTTCTATTGGCGGCGCTAGTGAGTTCTATAAACGCTCACAAGTCTATAATAAATTGATTTGTCTATAATAAACTGTGACGTCACACATTTCTAAATTTTCACACTTAGCATACAATTGCTCTTTTTAAAGTTAAGTTTAATTAATTAACATGTTGAGTAAATAACCGAAGAACTCACTGTTCGTTTAGAACTCACTTTACTGTAAATGTAAAGTGGAACACAAAAGGAGCCCTTTAAATTTGCCACACAAAGTTTGTCCCACTTACGGTTAGGGTACGGCCTTCTGTACCACACTTTATAATAACAATTTGAACGCAAATCAAACAACATGTAGAAAGCTCATAACTCCTTTCACTTAGTTGTTCTTAACTTATCAGTAAGGAACGGCTGTGAAGGGTGTGGTTAGAGTCTAAATATATGCCAAAAATATAATTGCTGGTAGAATATAGAATATTTCTTTACCAATATTAAGCCTAGATCTGATAAATAAAAAAAATCGTTTATAAAAAACAACTCCTACAATAGACATCGTCCTATGTTAGGGGACTATTACTTACTTTTTTTAAGGTATAAAATATTTCTTGATGTACCTTTCATTAATCAAATCAATGATCAGGTCACACCTAATCACCTAACCCCTTTATCAAGTCAAATATGTCTACTTTGAATGCAAATACTTGCACTCAAAAACGGTTAACTTCCCCACTTCTCTGAACACAAGACGTGAATGACGCCCATAACTCACTCTGCGTCTACCATTACAACTTTATTAGCTTGTCGTATATGAGCTTGTACTGAGCTACTCTGTTACAAGTATCTCCTAGTTTTAAGCGAACGAACTTCGTGTATACACAATGCAACACGTCTAACACGACCCCTCTATACTTTGAACCATTGTAATAAGGCACATTTTTGAATGATTGTTGTCACTTGGTTTGCATACAACCAATAGTAAAGATGCTTGTTCTATTTCAGCCAAATATTGGCTTTGAGATATTGGTGAAACGTGTATTATATTTTCACAATATAAGGAGAGCGAATTCTCTAACTGCTACATTTACCTACTTTTGTTTAAAAACTTGTTTAAGGTCCTCAAAAGTTTTGTGTTTTTTACAACGTTCATGTTTTTAGCAACGCCACTCAAGATTAAGTCACTTCTATATAAAAGATGGTGTGTTCGAAAATCAGCATATTTCTGATATCCTGATAACGAACCGGAAAGGACTCTTACTTGTAAAATAATGGTACGTTCTCGGTCCGTTAATATTAGGATTAACACCATTAATTTCAAAAGCACCATTAAAACCAACTCAAAATAAGATGTCTTCATTGCGAGAAAAAAAACGCTAAGAAATTTGACGGTATCTGCTGATGAATTTATGTCAGCACAAATTATCCGGGTCAAACAGAATTGTTCTATGATTTTGATTTAAAGATTCAGTATTGATTGATTCATTTTATAAATGTCAGGTTTCTTTCATAAATAATCGTACTTTGCGTGAAATTAGAAATATTTCAAATAAAGTCAAAGTTTAAGCTTTAATTACTACTAATCACAAGCGTATATCCTTTGATAAATATTTCAAAAGGTTTTAACTGTGAATACAACAAACTTTTAAATTGAACACTCTTATTAAAGGAGAAATATTGGAATTAAATATTACGATAAAACTTTGGTGCCGATAGGTGTAAAGAATACTTGAAACGTACCAAAAAAGAATAATAAAAAACTCTTTTCGAAAACAGTAACAAAAGAATTGAGAAGTAAGTAATCACTCTACCTTTTAAAACTTATTCAATGGCTCACTCGTGCGTCACCCCAATCGTTGTGATATGCGAAAACACGGTCGCATTCATACTGAGCGGTTAGAGAATGTTTTTTGCAATGTAACCCACATATGTGTAAGAGATGGAAGCTTAGATATTATATTTATTTCTTTTTGTAATACTAGAAATAGATTATAATCATAACTTTTCTGTTTGCTGAACACCAAATAATACAAATTTTGGCCTGGTATGCGTTTGGCATGAATGATTTAATTGGGAATGATGACGGGAACAATGTTTTTGTGATCTGCAAATTAATGATTCTTGGTGCCATTTACGTAGGTGTTTCTGAAACTCCCTACGACACAGGTTTCTGGAGTTATCTTTAAAAATAATCAAAACTCATTATCTATTTCGCCCCATAGAAGTCGTAAAAGTTAACTAGGAGGGACTCAATACAGAAAGAAAACCAATCATAAAACATATCATATGTTTTAGAATTAATTTCGAGTTGATAACTTTTTGTACTCTGATCTCCGTCTGATCAGTACCCATATTATTATAATTTTCCGTCTATCACTAAAAGAGATACGTCCTAGCAAAGACGAGTAATAGTTTATAAAAATAGTTTAGTTATGCGAAAGTTACAGCAGCAAACCCGGCAAACGGCGAGAAGGATACCCGAGTATTTGCAATAGCGTCCAATTGTGCAATTTGCATTGCCATTCCTGCGCGCTATCTTTCTTATGAATTTGCTGTGATTCTCTTCTATAAATGTCGTGTTAGTGGATTTTAATGATATTATTTCCATGAGGACAAATAACTATAGTTCTTGAGTCAATAGAGTATTTGCGTCATAAATACCTACTTTTGTAGATTGTATGTCAGTTTAGCAGTTTCAGTTTCAGTTTTTTTATTTTTCAACATAATGTTACAAAATAACAGCTTATTGACGTCAGTTTAAAACTACTTAGTCTAAGTTTACATATTAAAAGTTTTCCAAACTTTACCACCGCTTCCAAGGCGCTAGTAGAGAAGAAGCGGCGTAACAAACTCTAAAGCAGCATTTTTTAGACGTCTCTATAATTTTACAACAATTTTGTAACCGTAACAAAGCGCTGCAACCATTGTATACCATATAAAAACTAAGGATTGCACTAAAGGATCAATATAAATTTTTAAATATCTTAAAATATAAGATTCGTCCTGTAGGTAGTACACAAAAGTGGGAGCACCAAATCACACTTACAAAGTTTTCTAGTAATAAAAACGTCGCTCAACTAAATTATCCCCTAGATAAATAAGTGGTGTACCAAAAATGAAAAATACTTAACGTCAGGGTCGACCAGTCACCCCAAGTAGCACCCGTTCACGAGTATAACGCAAAGGCCAGCCATCAACCCCCTCGCCATATCGTAGGGAAGGGATTGACCCGGCCTCCACGCCACCACAAACAATGACATTATAGTGAGCATGACAAGTCCTGACAATAGTAATAGAAGAAAAATAAATACAATTTGGGGAAACACAAGCAGAGGGACGCCCTTACCTAACATCGACCAAAGTAAATTTCTGCGAGTCCTAAGTCCTAGCTTTTTCTTTTTATTATTCTATGTACACTCTTAATAGCATGATTAAAATTAGCCAAACTATGATTTAAGTACCAACAATACAGTTTAAAAAAAAATAACAACAAAAAACAGATCCATAACCGGTGTTTTATATTTTTAAACATTCAGTACCTACGATAAGTTAAAAAGGTATTAAAATTATTACAGAAATATTTTAAAACATAACATAAAAGCAGACCAAATAAATCTTTGTAATCTCTGTTGTTTGTAATGTCTGTATATGTAATATAACAAGCTTGGTAAGATGGAGGGTTATAAAGGGTTACAGGACCAATTTTGTAGGGACCTAATGAAATATTATTCGTTAGGTACGTTATAATTGTTACAATCAAATTACAGGGGTCACCCACCAATGCGTGGAAATCCTGATGTTTAACACTAGTTATAATTTTCTTTTGTATGTGATATTTAATATTTATGGTTAAAATGAATTAGCCACATGTGTAGAAATAATTCTATACCTAGATAGGTTACGCATGTAGCTTACGAAGTAAAATGACATGATGGTGATGTTTTGAGCCTGCATATACTTTATGCCTACTTTAAAGTCTGAAAAAATCTTCACGACACAAAGCGGGCAAGAAAAACTTTTATTCTTTACCATTTTAAACAGTCATGTAACAAAATGACATGACCTAACGAAATACACAGTAAGTACTCATCATATTTATTTATTTGGAAGCGAAATATGAAGGAAAAAGTAAAAATAGAGCAAGGCGGTTTTTTAAGAAGGTAGAGAACATCTATCTGAAATACATAAAAAGTTGAATATTTTATTTGTACCTGTGAGGGGCCTGTCAATCAATAATAATCAAATTTCACATCATGGCAGAAACATACATGATCTATAGTCAGTTTTGTAGTATTTTTTTAGTTATTCATGAGATCAGCGAACCTCTGTATCATTTATTTAAATTAATATTTTTTATGAATTATTTTATGAAGAGCAATTCGCCTACTTACTAGTAGTACTAACCAGCAAAGGTTAGCGTTACTACGCTAACCTTTGCTCTTACAGAATTCGATTAAAGTATTCCGTTACAAGGAAAGTTATTGTGTTTGTCAAATTTCCTTAGTTGCCTTACGCCAATGCGGAATTAAATTAAACTCATTTAAAACCAAAAAAACATGGCGTATTTTTGTGCCAAAAGACTAAAGCTTGGAACATACTGTTGAAGACGTGTTAGCCTATATCCAAATGGACGGAGCCACGAATAATAGTAAGTAGTTTATAAGCTGATCTAAAGACAGAGCCAAGGTCTCACGTCATGTGATTATAACATAAGTGTCAGTATAAACTTTGGTGATACAATATGTCATCGTGGTAGTTTAAATGAATTTTAAACTAAAACATAAGTTAGACCTTATTGGTTAATTGGTTTAGAGCGAACGCCTCTCGGGCGCTTTACTTTCAAACAATATTGTAACGAAAGTTTATAATAAACTGAGGTGTCCCCTTCAATTACATGAAACAAGACACAAGGCTTTGTTAAAGAGTTTAGAACGCATTTTGTTAATTACTTCATTGATAAATTAAAGACCATCACCATCGTTATTAATTGTTTAATGTTGGTACAAGACATCATGTTGCTGGTTAGGGTTTAAATGGAATTTAATTTTGCCTTTTAGTATTTTTAATTTCATTTTAATTCGTTTTACTTATTACGTAAAGATGTTCTATAATAAAGTGATTTACTAGTTATCAGTTTTTATAAGTTTAACTCTAAGTAGAGTCTTCCTTCGATAATGATGAGAACATAAAGCCTACAGACCTATTTCACTAGGTTTTAAAGTCAGAATTTAGATCAAGTCTTGTTCAATATCATGTTAAGCAAATATTTTACATTTCAATTATTATCATACCGTATTAAAGTAGACGTAGTAACAAAAAACATTCGTTAAAGTATTCATATAAATGGTTTAACTTGGGCCAACATTATTGCTATTGTACAACTTTTCGAGATTCTTAACAATATGTCATTCTATACAATACGGGATAAACCAAGTCAATCCTCAGGGTATAATCAAAATATCTAAAAGACTTTTGAATTTTATCATATTAAATGTACCTAAACATTTTGAAAAAGAAAAAAAGCTATTCAAAATAAACTCCGTTTAACTTCCATTATTTTATGGAGTCCCTTGTGAGTTTTTACTAGTTCAGAGCAAGCAAAAAGGCCACTTAAAAGCCTTTTAGTTAGGTATAACTCAGTTGTTTTAAAAATATCCGTAATCTGGCGTACTGGAGTACAATAAGCTTAGAATTAAGCTTGAATAATTGAACAACTACGATTTTTTTGGCTGTAACAAATCATTTTCATTGCTTTGTAGGCTATATGTGGCTTTTTTACCCAAGTTTTACTTGGTTTATACCTTATTTTTAAACCTGTTTTTGATAGATAAAACTAAGCTTAGATTATGTCACTCTTCATAATAACCTTAAAGTTCTGTTGTCTCCTTTCGAATTAGATTCCTATGTGGGAGAGGGTGAAAATTTGCTCTACTAAAAATGTATGATAAAAATTATTAGAGTGTTTCTTATTTAGTTACATTTCCTTAGAAATTACACCTTCTGTGTTATGATGTGAGACGGCCTTTGTGGCTTATTGGTTTTTCCCGAGTACATAAATAAATCCTTCGCAGAGTTCTCGGATTCAATATCCGCTTAATGCAAATATTTGTTCGCTTAAACATTAATGTTTGCATCGCTCTGGTTGTGTTATAAGTACGAGTATGATATTCGTAAAATATAATATAATTTAGGGCTTATAGGAGTCCATAGTAAAAACTATAGTTGCAAAACTTCTGAAAAATGCTTTCCAAGTATTCGACAGGAATGATTCGGAATATTTTCCGCCAGCAACTATAGTAAAAACAAACTCTGCTTAGTTTAGGACTAAGTAGATAGCGTTATGTGAGGAGTGCTGTTATTATTGTCTAAATCAAAGTACAATCTAAATCAAACAACAAAACTATTTTAACACATCTTTTGAACCAAAATTTTAAATAGAAAAGAAAAAACTTTAAAAACATGGATATATTTTTTATTCCTATAAATAACACACACAGGTAAAGCAACAGAATAAAACTAGTAGTATACAACCTTGAAAACTGTCTAGCGTACGTGAAATACGTAGACTGGAAATAACGTAAACGCGTTGGACAATCGTGGATAGGGTTCGGTGTGAATGTGGTTAACGGACTACCAGTTACGTGGAATTAACTTAGTTTACTAAACTATTAAGCACCACTCAAGCGATACACGGCTTTCAATCTATTTTGTCGTGTTTAACATTCAATGGATGTGTCTAAAATTCAGTAGTTTCGCTGTAAATTAATAGTGTTTTATAACCTACAATTTAATATCTTTTCTTTTGTGTAGATTATAATAAAAAATAAAAATAAAAATTGTTTATTATCAGACATTGTCCATAGATTTCATTACATTTCATTTACAATCACATATAAGAATTACAAACTACAAAGTACAGATACAATCGATGTCAATATTATTAAATATATTATGCTTGCATTTATTTATTTACTTTTCTACGATAATTAATAAGCTGTTATGCATACAAAAATTAGAACGTTTAATTGCTAGATATTGACTAGTAAAAGTAATCTAATCTATTTTGTACTGTTTAAATTATAGATATCAAGTAATTGTTTTTAAAATTTAGTAGCTCTTCTAATATAATACTGTTTTAAAGCTTTTATTATCGTAAAGGTTTTTTTCGTTAGCATTAATTTTTGTAAAGTTAACTTACATAAATCCTTTTTACGAAGAGATCACATGCACGACTATTAGGTAATTAAGGTTTCGAAACACGCCTATGTCAAATAGCAATCCAACAACAAACTCGAAAAGATTATTTTTAGCTGGACAGATATCTAACATCGCTATTTCAGTGATCACTTCACAAATATTAATTAAACAAGGCACCAATTCACTCCATTAATGTAATTGAAAATTAGGCTTTGTACAGGATATGTAATAACAAGATTGCAGTTAATAACTGTATGTAATTTACACAAAGTAATATAACCACGTAATGTAATTGAACTTAATTGTACATCAGAATTGTCAGTGTCAGATATTACATACGATATTAGCTCGTTTAATTAACTACGGTTATTAAAATAATTGTTATTGACTTGTGGATTGCTTCGCTGTTAGTTTTAGACTCGTTGTATGTGCTTTAGGCTTTGGATTTCCGTTTTGGAAATTCTATCTTTGATGTATCGTATCGAGATAAAAGAAAATATTAAAAGACTACTACTTAGTTTATACGTTGAATTACTTGTGTACGACAGCCGCTGATGCTTTTACTTGACAAGAAACGAGGGATATTTTGCATTATTTCCCGTTATCACAAGCAACAGAATGATATTAGACACTGTTAAAAAATTAACTCTATCTTACATTACTCTTACTAATAATCGAGCAACAACAACATAATACAATTAAAAACTTTGCTTATGACATGTGCCTATAGAGGTTAACGTTGCCTATTATTACATCACTGACGAAGTGTGTATTATAGGTTTATGCTTAAGATTTCCTCTTTTGACAGATATAATGCCTTCTTACTAAAATCAAATGCGATGGTTTCATTATTATTAGTGTTCCATCACTACAAAGACTTTGCTTTACTTCCACTAAATCTATTTTTTGCTAGGTCAACTTCGTAATTGATTAACAAAAATAACTTCCTTTATGAAAAAGGAAACAGGAATAATAGAAATTATTTCTGGGACCTCCGTCTTAATTATGTTCTTCATTAAATTGTTTTACAGCTACTTAACCTTATATTTTATTATTCTCCACTTTTATTTTATGAAATATTTGTACCTGCTTTCATACTCTAAGACCTGTTCTTTTATTACTTTATTTAATAGGCTGTATACTTTATAAGGCTTAACTTAAGTAGCTTAATATTGTTTCGAGAAATGTCTAACGTTTACTTTAGTACTGATAAATAGCTGTACGTAGAAATTCCAACGTAAGAAGTGCACGACAATCAACTAAAGCTGAAACCATGTAGGAACTAAATCAAGTTACTGTGCAGAAAATGTATCTGTTAGATAAATCTGATCTATGAGTTAAACGCCAGTATTGTGTCTTTGCCTTCACGGCCAATGATACAACAGCCTTTTACTTTTGTTCTGGACATCGCATCGTAACCACTACACGGGAGAGAAATGTTAACCATGACTTCTCCGACTCAGACGTTCGCGATCATAGTGTATTGCCAAAGAAAACGAGCTTGGTCTCTATGACTTCTCTCTATAGGGACACGTCGAAAATTTTAAAAGAGATTGAATTATTTTATTAAATAATCCTTAAGATACAAAACCGCGCAGGCGTTATTATAATATTAGTCACCATTTCTACGAAACGGTATGCCGAGTTAGCAGTAAGTATTAAACAAAAAAAAGAGATCGAGGCCAAAAACCGTCATTTATATCAACTCCGTCATTCCCCAAGGCATCTCTTTGGTGGCACTTAAAAGCCGAACAATACACCCAATGCAAAGGTTCCTTAACATTAGAAACCTCTCTTATAACATTACACTTAAAGTGTTATGGTAATAAGAAATTCTAACCGCATTATTATTATCCCTGTAGATTTTTTAATATACGTTAAAAAACATCTTTTGGGAGGTTATAAAAAGTCGTTCTTGTATATTTTCATTACATTGCGTATTATCATGGTATTTAGAAATGTTATTGCGTAAAGGGGGAGAGATATATTTTTGTTCTTTGTACGTATATTGTATTGTTTTAAAAGTTAAATATTGTCACAAATATATTAATTAAACCTTCTTTTTAATTGACTGTAAAAGGGAATTATTTTTTCATTATATTAACTAGTGTAGTAGATTTATTTTTATTGTTTCTTACCTATGTAGTTATAGAAGTCAATTAATTAACCATTTTTAGTTAATCAAAAAATTATATTAATGACGTCAACTTAGATAAATATTAATCGAAAAACAATAAAGAAAACTTGAAGATAAAGCAGGGTTCTAACTGATACGTCACATGAGCGTTACGCAGATTTTGTTTAAAAAGTTATATTAACTCTCATAAAAAAAAATGTATCAAATATATGGATTATATCCAAAAAAGATATTAAATTACTAAGTATATCATCTAGGTAAATAAAATTACGAATTGTACCTAATCGGTATCAACGCTTGTTTAGGAGACGGTGTTTTAATTAAAAAGTATTATTATTACCCAAATACCAATCCGTGCGGTGAAGGAGTAAGAATACAATATTTCACCACTCCATCTCATCCCATGGGTGTCGTAAAAACCGACTAAGGGACTAACCGTGAATATTATCTTTACGAAATAAAAAATAAGGAAAACTTGAAATTAAACCCTATACCAATCCGTCTGGCCTGCGTGGTATTAGTTGGCCAAGTATCACTCTGTCATGAGAGGAGGCCCGTCCCTGCAGTGGGACATTAATGGGCTGTTATGATGGTATTAATTAAGCCTTATTTATATCAACGTTTGTTTAGGAGACGGTGTTTTAATTAAAAAGTATTATTAATACTTCATATAATGCGTTTGCCGATATTCTGTGTATGCAGGTAGAAATTTTGTTTATATCGAACCACACACTCAAGGACTTGAAAGCCATTCGACGTTGTTACAGCTTTTAGAAAGCTTTTATGTCATTTAACGTTACGAGGAGAAGCAGAAACATTACTCTAAAATTTTCTGTTAACATTGACAATTTTACGAAAATGTCAGAGAGGGTCCAAAAGATCTTATTTTTATGAAAGAATAATCTTTATTTAATTTACTTTTTATTTTAACCGATCCCTTAAAGTGAGGGAGGATTTTGATTCAGTTGTATTTTATCCCTTTTCCTCTGTGGAATATCAAAGCGGGATATATTGATATAAATATACGTACCTATATCGAAAGCTCTTTGTAAAAGCAAATGTACTGTTGATGTGCATCGAGTAAACGTGCAAACTTCTTTCTACGCTTCCTTCCTTTTAACGATTACTTTCTATGCTTCTGCATTTAAAAACTCTACATACATACTATATTCTATGTATTTTTTCATGTACTAAGTATGCAGCTTGATATGCTTTATAAGTTTTTTGCACTTATCACCCAGAAGCACAAATACTAAATTTTATAGCACTAAAATATTATCACTAGTACCTTTCACCTCAATACAAGTAACTTTTGCACTATAAGTTGAAAATAAATAAACGGTGACAGCGGCGTTAAAAACGTAACGCTGAAGAAACCTACTACCGATATACCTCAAAGCTTATTTAACTTTAGATAATTTTGTAATATTTGAACTTAGAATAAAAGAAACGGTTTATAGTTAAAGTATATTTTTATGTCGATGTCTCCCAAAATAGGGAAAAGTCGAATACACAACAGTACTTACAATGCGGGCTGTCAAACTTTCGTTACGTTTAGAAACTGTTTTTTAAGAGACGAATAAAAAGGTTACCCCACGATGTTTTCCTTTTGTAGTAAAGAAAAGTATTTTTTGGCGACATTAATCATAATGTATAATTGTCAAAATTGTTATTAAGAATTAAATTCTTTTTACTAAGTTGTAGAAACTTTTTTCACCAGACTCCGTGTGGTGACGGAGTAAGAATAGGTACAGTGTGTCACCACCCCATCTCATCATATGGGAGTCGTAAAAACCGACCAAGGGACTATCCGTGAATATTATCTTTACGTAATAAAAAGAAGGAAAACTTTAAATTAAACCCTATTCCAATCCGTTTGGCCAACGTGGTATTAGTAGCCCAAGTATCCCTCCGTCACTGGAGGAGGCCTGTCCCTGCAGTGGGAGATTAATGGGCTGTTATGATGAACTTTTTTCAACGTTCTGGAATTAGTGCCGATTTTAGATACATTTTCAATAGGTAGAAGTTGGGAATGGGATTTGGTAAAACATACATTTTTACTGCTTTCTGTGTATTTACTAAAATGTATACATACATAATATCATACACAGAAAATACCCAGAGGAATACGAACATTCACATTTTGTGCCCACAGAGATTGGTGACATTTGCACATTCACGTTGATCGGAAATCAAACCTGATCATTGCGTAGCAGTCAGTACTCAGTACCACTACATCACTAAAGTCTTCTCTACACCACTCTAACCAACGGCAAGCAGATAAAAATTAAATAACACTTAATCTTAATTGATACATTAAAATTATAACAGTTTATAAGTACCTATAATAATATAACTCGATCGTTTCCTGGACATTCATAAAAGTTTATCATGTATCAATTTATAGCTCAGCCAAACGATAAATATTATGTAATCCACATCTATTTTACGGCGCGGCGCGCCTGCAAAAGCAAGTATCAATAATATCTTATATACACTCTTTTGCAAAAAAAACGGGCACCTAAGGAAATTTACGTTCTAGGGTCGATTTTAGTTAATTAAATGAAATTTATTTCTTTGACGTAGTCTATATACATAGTCGTGTAAATTAATGCGCGTGAAGTGAATTCGAGCATTTAAAAGAAAAAAAAAACGATGGATTCTTTAAAATCGATGTACACGCCCAAACAATAAGAAGTGGTCGGCAGTAAAGACTAGTTTTTTTTTACTTTTTTTAATTAAATAAAGTTACAAATGTAAAAACCTAATAACGAGTGTGACCTCCTCTTGCCAAAATCACAGCTTGAATCCTTCTGGGCATGCTTTCCACGATGTTTTTAATAACGTTTTGAGGAATACGTTCCCACTCTCCTGCAATGACTCTTTTTAGCTCCCTGATGTTTTGTGGAGCAGGTTGCACTGATCTTACCCGTCTCTTTAGAACATCCCACACATGCTCAATTGGATTGAGGTCAGGACTTCGAGCTGGCCAATCTAAACGACGGATCCCAACTTCTTGCATGTACGCTTCCACGTCGCCAGAACGGTGCGGGCGAGCATTATCGTCCATAAAAATGGAATCTTCCCCAAGTGCAGTCAATGTGGGTTGTGCATATGGAATTAGGACTTCCATTATGTACCGGTATGCATTTAATGTTCCATTTTCTATGAAAACTAACTCCGTACGTTCCGTCGAATTAATTCCTGCCCAAAACGTAACGGAGCCTCCGCCATAAGGAGTGATTTCTTCGAAACACACTTCCGCATAGCGTTCCCGTGGTCTTCGCAGCACACGCCGGCGTCGGTCCTCTCCACACAAAGAGATTCAAGCTTCATCAGAAAACAATACTTTATTCCAGTCCTCCAGAGTCCATGAAGCACAGTTCCGAGCAAACTGAAGTCGAGCAACACGGTGCTCACGGAGTAATTTAGGGCGCCGAGCTGGGCGGTAACTTTTGATATTGGCAGCCAAAAGCCTCCTCCTGACCGTCCACAAGCTAACTTCTACTCCTCTTACTTCTTCAAGGCTCTTCTTCAGGTCTACACTTGACGCCTTACGATTACGCAACGCCTGACTCACCAAAAAGCGGTCATCTCTTGGTTCTGTGCATCGTTTTCTTCCCGAACCAGGTCTTCTTTTGACCGAACCAGTCTCTTGATACCGTTGCCAAGTCCTCTGGACAGTTGAACGACTCACATTTACCCGCTGAGACACGTAAGTTTGCGAACAACCTTCTTCAAGTAGGGCTATAATTTTACCGGCCCTTATCGCTTTATCACTCATATCAAAAAGTAGTATTTAATGTAAAAAGAAAGATTAAATTGTTTAATTTGCAGAAAATATCCAAAAAGTTTTAAAATATCGTAATCAGTTAAAAATCATTTCAGCAATTCGCGCCATTAGTAAAGCAATTTTAGAATAATCCACAATAATCATTATTTTTCTTTTAATAATTTCAAATTTTAAATTTGGAACGTAAAGAATCATGCCAGGATGCTTCAAAAAACATACCAATACATCGTCAAATTAACAAAACCTATTTCTTGTTCTTCTTCATTGAAATAGAGAAAAAAAACTAAAGTGCCCGTTTTTTTTGCAATAGAGTTTATTAATAGTACCCAGTATTTTATGATCTCTTATATTCAATAACAACTTCCAACAATCATAATTTGACTCGTTTTCAGCTGTGCGTTTTAATTTTAATGTATTCATTTACAGATATATTATTACAGTTAGTAGTAGTAGTTATAGTCAACTTGTAGATTCAAGATGGATTGTAAAGTTCAAAGTCTGGCCCCCTGATTGGATCCCGGGATGGCAGAATCCAGATACACGGCTACCATTACAATAAGTTGGTTACAGGCCTTTGACGAGGCATAGTGGCGGACGGAGCCAGCGCTTTCCCAGACTGTCCTGAGCGTCCAAGAAAGGCTACTTGGCTTGTCAGCGTGTATTGTATTAATGAACTGCTATAAATGTATTTTGAAGAGATTAATAAGCACCTAGAAAATTCAACAATCCTACGACTTCGTAAACAACATACATATTATACATAAACTCACGCATTATTCCGTCCGAGGTAGGGAGAGACGACAGAACAATTGCATATTGGAGAAGAGCCATCGTAACCGACGCGCACTTAATGAATGTGGACGAGGCCCAATCTGTTAGGCAGGATCGTGACTAGTGGCGTTATGTCGTCTCTGCCTTCTTAAACAAATACAAGTAATAGTGAATAATCGCCTGCTTCACCGACAACGTTTAATTCCTATTACGCAAGAGCGACAAAGGCTTATGATAACAGATATAGGGTCGACTGTCTCACAATGAACCATGCAGCTACACTTAACCAGCGCTATATTTCCAAAATTCGACGTGGCCAGATCGTGTTAATTTGTGCAAAAGATAGGTACAGACGTGTCTCTTCCGCTCAGTAGTTAGCGAGCAGATCGCGCGAGAGGTGTATGTATGCGAACCTTTTTTTAAAAAACTGTCACAAAAGTAAGTTTTAAATAAATTTTACTATCTTTTTTAGCATTTTTCCTTTAAGAAATATCGACTATTTTATTTCTACACCGAATTATATAGTTATTTAGCTTATCTATGCACTGTAGTTTATTTCATAATTATATTTCTTTCAGTTTAAATTTTTAAGGTTAGTTATAAAAAGGTGCTATGTCTCACATTGAACCATGTTGAGGTGGTACTCAATGAATCACGGATTGTGTACCCCAAGAATTGCCTTGGCGTACACATTAAACAAAACGTGGTTCATTTTGCTAGTGTTGTTAGATAATGTATTGAAACTTTCAAACTACATGATATTCTTTTACCTAGCTGTTCATATTATCATTATTAATATTACTTTATTTACTTTGGTCAATATTTCTATCTATTACAGAATGGCACGGAATAAAGTAAGTCAGAATAGGGAAGTCAGGGTGGGGAGACCCCTTACACGATGGACCGACGACCTGGTTAGGACGGCGGGAAGCCGATGGAAGAGGGAGGCATAAGACCGCGCAGGGTGGAAACGTTTGGAGGAGGCCTATGTCCAGCAGAATAATAGTCTATAGGCTGATATTTATGATGATGATGAAATTAAGTCAAAGAAAAAAGGGGGCCACACTGCTTCCAATATGTTAAGAACTTTCAAAAATTAAATAGAGAAGGTGTAATCATCAGAAAAGCTGCATTATATCCTACTTTGCGCCGCTATGTAGCACAGTATTTACACACACGTAAAGATGATCTTGCTAACAAGAAGTATATACTAAATTATGATTTAAAGACTACTCTATTACAAGTAAAGACTAATTACATAAGAAATGGACGTTTTACTTTTACCTTAATTAATTATTGATAACATTTCTTTTTCATAATTAAGTGGTTCAATGTTAAAATTAACCCGGTTCAATGTGCACACCCTAGAGTACACATTGATCCAAATATTTATTTTTATATTTATGTTTTTATTTTTAAAAGTATAAATAATATTGAAAATTTGTCAATGCTCTTTTAAAGCTAGATAAATTACCTATCTTTGTACAAAATTTGAATCATTTCGAAGCTTAAACGAGAGAGTTATGCGCCTTCAAATTTTACATGGTTCATTGTTGGACAACTTACCCTAACTAATCGTAGTACTTGTTTGATTCAAATGACCTGTCACCTAACGTCTGTAGGATAATCAGTAACAAGCGGCACATCATGTTGTACAAATTACGTAACATTTATATTCAGAGGGATTACAATGAATTTGTTGAGTTGTATAATGTCATGCACTTACGCCTTGAAGAAAAGTTATTTTCTTGTTTTAAAGAAGACTATATGTTTACCGGAAAAACATTTCTTAGTAAGCGTGCTTTTCTTGTAACCACTGGGACTAATAAAACTACTAATATCAATTTCGTGAGCACAAAGTTTCATTCAGGAACAGAGCAGTAATACCTACGTAGATCACACACACAATATTGTTCTGCGTGTAATTTCAACCCGCGGTAAAAGTAAAATTGAATTTTAGTAATAGGTATTATATTTTGCAATTAAAACATGAAACAATACCATAAAAATATTAATTACAAAGGACGTTTACACAACACAAAACCCAATGTCAGGGTCCAACAATGTAACGGAGCTTAAACGTAATCCGGAAAATAGAGACCTTAGCCATAGAATTGCATTGTCTTTGCTTTAATTGCAGTAAACGGGGGACTCGACATTCCTGTTGAGAAATTTAAGCCATTTTATACGTAGCTATTTCTTACTCGGTGAAAATCTCAGGTTAATTCAACACAACAGCTCATTAATGTCCCACTGCAGGGACAGGCCTCCTCCTATGACGGAGGGATACTTAGCCTACTAATACCACGCTGGCCAGACGGATTGGTATAGGTTTTAATTTCAAGTTTTCCTTATTTTTATTTCGTAAAGTCGTAAAATATTCACGGACAGTCCCTTAATCGGTTTTTACGACAACCATGGGATGAAATGGGGTGGTGGCATATTGTTTTCTTACTCCGCCACTACAAGTTAATTACTAGTAATGTAAAACTAGAGTTACGGACACTTTCAAACTGGCTGTATTAGCATGTCTTGGATCCAAACATTTGTCTAGCTACGGTCTAAACTTGTAAAGTACTTTACTATCGAAATTGTTTAATGTACTCAACGAGGTTGTTTACTAAACTTTGTACCAGGTGTCTTAAGTTTACGTATAATAAGTTAGAATTTTCTAGACTCTAGTCTTGTTAGGAATTTGTTCGTGTTACAATTTATCACGCGTTACAAGAATTGACATTGACACGGGAGCTGTATTATCATATTGATGATATAAAATGAAGGACACTATGACATTCAAGTTATAGAATATAACGTAAATCACATGTATTTATCGAAATATTTTCATTTATAAAAAAAAAAATATTTTGAGCAGTCAATCAGGGTAAAAAGCTATCGATTTTAATATAAGACAAGGTACTTTTAGCCTTAAATCATGACTGACTGCTTAAAAATAACGAATTTTATCGCATTATATCTCGAGGGTGTCGTAAATAGCAACTAAAAGGACAATTACTTAACAGTTTATACCCATTCAAAAGACAAAAATACCCGATACCAACCTCTCTGATGATTACGTAAGGGAAATGATTGGCAAAGGTTACTAGCAAGCTGTACTAAGTATATGTATTTACCAACATATTATTATCTCGACATGAACATACATTTCATTTTATTCGTAAAGTAAAGATTCAGTAAAGACACATATCAATCTGAAACATTGCATGCCCTCAGGCGAATTTTCGCAATTAGATTTTGAATTTATGTAACTGTTGACTTTACATACATACATAAACTCACGTCTTATCCCGGCCGGGGTAGGCAGAGACGACAGAACGCCACTTGTCACGATCCTGTTGACTTTCTCTTTTAATATTATGAAAATAATCATTTATGTAAAATAATCATTATATTTTAAGTGTTGTGTATAGTTGTTACTGGATGTCAGATTTGAAAATGTTTAGTGTTATACAATATTGTTATAATTTGTTAATCTGTCATAATTATGTTTCTTTACCTATTAAATAAAATAAAATAAACAATAAAATGTCTTATTAGAAAAGGTTAGGGTGTATGTACTAAGCACCTACTGGCAACTATTTATTGATAAAGCCTTTACCAGGCCTGAGTTAATTTTAAATTCATTGGTTTTAAACTTTATTACTTGTAGGGTAAAGTTCAAAATGATGTGGGAACATCATTCTCATTGCCTGGTAAATCGTTAAAAAATAAAAACAGTAAGTCGAAAATACAATACAAAGGTATTTTGCCCGATATGTTTGCAAATTGTTGTAATTCCAGCTATTGGAAATGAAATATCTATGATGTACCTTGTACCGTTATGTTATTTAAACAATCTGTTAAATATGATTTATATAGATTTTTTAACTTATTTTTCAGAATGTGAATAAGAGAAAGTGAATTAAAGTTCTATTGTATTTGGAACTTTTTATTATTTTCTATAAATAGAAAAAAGAAAGAAAAATGAGGGAGAAAATCTAAAAGACAGATTATTCGTTCTTCCGAATCCTTGTGTTCGGGCTACTTAGAAATCATGTCTAAGTAGCCCGAACACAAGATCATGTCAGTTACTTCCTAATCATGTCAATTATTTGAAATTAATATACTTAGGCCGAAAAAGTCAGGATGTTCTCTTAAAAAACACTGATTGCAACAGTAACTTTGATTAGTAACAGCGTAGAGGTCGCGAGCAGAAGTAGTAGCAAATGAGGACAATGTAATCGTTCGAATCCCAAATATTAAGCTACCTGTTCTTAAAATACTTCTCCGTGATTACCTTAAAAAATGTATTGGAATATTAGGTCTTATTACAAATTCATTACCAAAAACATTAGTTAAACTAAAACAAAAAAAAACTGCAAAATTCCACACGCTAAAATCCAAGTATAATCTAATAAAATTCAGGGTTAAATTGAATGAGTACTAGATTGGGTAGCCACTTGTTGCGGTAAGCGGTATGTTGAGCGTACTCCGTATAATCGAGGCTACAAAAATAGCTACCTACCTAAATACTTTTATTTTATCTATAAGAATAATCTTGAACATATTCTAAATAGTATTACGTAAGTAGCAGCTGTTATTAGGAGCCTGATTATAATTAGATACTTGTTATATACTCACGCCTAGTTCCCATGGGGTAAGACAGAGGCTAATGAGCGTCGTGTTCTAGGATCCTTCCAAGTCTGCATTGCTTCGTTTACATCTAATAAGATGTAGGTAATAACCTACATTGTATGAGTTCATACTTATCATAAAAACTCTTTGGGTATAAACTATGATTTGATTAAGACGTTTGATGGTCATATCTGTGTCAATTAAAAAGCATAATATTTGTAAAGTGCCCGAAACCTTACTACGAGACTTTACTTTATAAAAAAAGAGTATGCTAAGACAAAGAAAGTATTGTCTCAAGTTTTTTTTAGTATTGTTATTTTGGGAACATTGTTAAATCGTCCGTTATAATTATGCAACTCGATAAGTCGCCACGCTTTGAACAACACCAAAAGTCGATCAAGGGTCTACTCCTTATCCTTGACTACTGCTTCTACAAATTTACATTTATATAGACTTTATTTTTTTTAGAATGGCAATAAATATATAGGTAAACCAATTTTACTTTAAAATTTGTAGCTATCTTAAATATTCCCCTGACTTTTTCTTATTCAAAGAACATAAAGATTTAAAAAAATATTTGCAAATTGTGGTTGTCTATGTGTTGAAATAATCATTTCAATCAGTTAAAAGACGTAATCCTTCAGAGCTATGCCTGCGTTTTCTCTGTGTGGAGTTCTGCACCTCTTTCACCCATCGCCTTCCCGTCACCTTACCCACGTGCCTCTTTCATGCATTGTTTGCCTGCAATCTTTATCAGAACGTCGCGGTCTACCTCGTAAGCCATCTCCCACCCTGCGTCTTGCGGTAAACGTAAAAATATCCAATTAAAAGAAAATTTAATAGAAGCATAAAAAGTTTCATCGCGTTTTAATGCAACAACAGTTTACATTTAAGAGTGCTTGTGTAGTTTTCTCTGAGAGTGCATTGAACATTTTAAAAATTGTGCTTTCGCTTCCCCTAGTAAGTAAATTACAGTGACCACACGTTTGTTTCCGTACGAACGAGAACCCTTTGATGTCGGCTTTGTCGTGCAAGTAACAGTGTGGGTGTTAATTAGATTGAATTTAGACTAACACGAGGGTCACTCGGCATACAATAAATTCTTCATCTCGATTTTCACCCGCAAAATGTTAAGTGCCCTTAACGTATTAAGAGTGTCATTAAATTTTTTGGATTAAGCCGCAGTTTTTAAGTGGTTTCGATTATTGTCTCATATGGTAATATGAGACTCAGTTACGTTGTTGTTTTTATTTAGGACCGGTTTTCACAGGATAGTTTTTTTGAGGAAATATTTCTGTAGAAAATTAATGGTAAAAATATCATTCGTATTTCCCGACACGTCGGTATTTTACCTATATAATATTATTACCGCGTAATCAACCTATTTACTTGCTAGAAAATTATAATAGAAAAACGTAAATGTTTTAAAAAGTAAACAAAAATTAGAGGGATTGCTTAGTTAGGGTTCAAATGATTAAAGTACCAATAATTTCCTAATTTCTTATTATACATTTTACAGTTAGAATCATCAGTATTTTCGGTAGACTATTTTTAAGACAAACATGAAATGACGCCATGCCCGCCCATAAAAACAGCCATCAAGGTTTTTATTTCTTCGGCTTAAAGTTAAATCTTATTCGAGAAAACGATTTCCATAATGACAAAATAAGATTGATTGTGCCAACAATATGTATATTTTTAAATAAGAATACTTAGCTAAAAACAAATTCGGATCTCTAACTGAAACAATTTGATTCATCTCAAATTATTGGGACATTAATTACATAGAAAATTGATTGGGATTTTAAAATATAACTAAAAACAGTCCCCGGTTGATAGCACTAAGTAATGTTTAAATACAGAGATATAGATTCAGAAAATTTTAAGTACTTGATAAATTTTAAGCTTAACATAAAAGCTTTTTTTAAATTACTAGGAGTAAAAAGGGTGTGTAATCTTGAAGATATTTTTACCAAATTGGAGTATGATTAAAGTATCGAAAGGTAACTAAACTCAATATATTATGATCGCATCGTCATTCTCGATAATAATCTTTCCTTATATACGAGTATAATACATCTTCCTCATACAACTTTCTCTCTCATAAATCAATCTAATATTTTTTACATCAGTAACTTGTTTGAGTATATCATGAGTGTGTATATTAATTTAGTTATTACGTTCCCGCTAAGTACCTAGGTACGTCTTCTCGATATTTGTAATGAAATAATACAAACATTGTGGTAATAAGCAATTTAATTAAACATTACTCATACAGATTAACAAACGTTTTGTCAGATTCTGAAGTATTTGTATGATTTTATTTAATTATTTTGTAAATGTTTCGGTCAGCGTCAGATAGATATGTGCTTTCAGAGTAGTCAAAATAATGTGAAGAATATAAATTCAATTTTATGTTCTCAGACATAGCGTATAAGTTGTTGTAATCATTCAGAGTGTTCAAAACATCTTGGCTATAATTGAACGCTATGCGAACATAAAAATGAATTTATATTCTTTACTTAATTTTGACTACTTTGAAAGCACATAATCTATGTAATGCCGACTGTACTACGAACTTTTAAAACCTGCTTTGCTTCGTCTACATTTGTACATGTTTTCATACTTACTCTTCTGAAACATGCAACCAATTACCCTAATGACGTTAAGGTTTTGTTGACGTTGTATTTCAACCGTAATAAGCTCTAAAATGATGCAATGGTTCGATTTTTTGTTAAGGTTTATTCTTTATGCACAGTAGTCAGTCCCTAAGTAAACTTTATTAGATGGTAAAGAATTTAAGTATCATAAATTTATATTTTATCCCTAAAAGCATAATTCAAGTATGTACTGTAATTTATAAGAGTATTATTAGACAGAAGGCAATTCTTTTTCCAGAATGTTCCATAAGTTATCCTACTATAATATTGTAGAAGGAATTCAAATAAATGTTTGCGTAGATGTCGTGATAATCGACAGCCACGCGGTTGAGTTCGGGGACCAATTGAAAGGCTAGTTCCCATTTATCTTTTAACAACGTAGGTATTATTTAGTAACGGTTTCAGCGACAGCTATAGTGTTCTTAATTATCCTTTAGAAATCAAGAACAATGAACTTTAATGGTGTCAACTTATGTTCGACATGACATTACGCGAGATTGATACTATGCCCACAGAACTAGATTGATATAAATATGTAGGTAAATGTAAAAAACCATTTAGAAAAATAAACTTCTCTTAACGTTTCGTACAAAACACATTGTGAAAAAAACAATTTATTGAACTAAACGTCAAAAAAATAAGCAAAAGAAACAAATGACATAACATGTATAAGTCTTGCAAAAGTCACTGAAACTACAGATTTATGCAATAGGAACTAAGACTATAAAAAAATTAAAAGCTCAGTAAACATTGAATGACATTGTCTTCGGAAATAATACCCAGTCTATACGATGCATTCTTTTAGAGTTTGCTTCGTAATAAAATAAAATTAATTCGTAAACGTTAAACATTTGAAAATAAAACTTAGCTTACGAATAGTTGCAAGACCAAGAAGGCCAATACTACAAATTATTCAGTAAAGTCACACAGTCGTCTATAGATTTGATTAATTGTATTACGTTAGTGACCCAAGCTTGTTTGTATTCCATCTGAGGAAACTAAATACGTTCGATTCGATTTATAATTTTATTATATCTTGACGACATTGTCGAACTGCTTGGATTTTCTACTGGGACTTATAATTGATTTAAAATTAGAAATTTCTTTACAGGATTATACTAGAATAAGAGAACTGGTTTTTATTGGACCGCTTTTTTATTAAATATTGGTAAAATTGGCTTTACAAACGTTATAAGAGGTGGTCTACCTCTATAATTTGACAAAAGAAGGTAATAAACAAATATATCAAAGTTAGCAAAAAGGGGGTTGCAAGAGACAACTGAAGATCAAGATACCTGTGAATAGATATAACATTAGGTTTAATCACAAAAGTTTTAACATTAGCGACAACATTACTTAAAACATCAAAATAATAACGGTTAACTAATTTTTTTATTAAAATTAACTTTAGAGATCACTGTGACGTGTATTATTATAATCTATACTTATAATAAAACTGTAGAGAGATCAATTCTGTACATTGAATATATGTTAAAAATTAATATTGGAGGATGAATGGTGATCGATACTAATGCCAAAAATGCGATCAATAAATTTTTTGTCTGTCTGTCTGTCTGTCTGTCTGTCTGTATGTGCACGCATGGGTCAAAAACTACTGAAGGCATTTTAACCAAACTTGGTACAATTGTAGTCCATACTCCCGGGCAGGTTATAGGCTGTATAACATAACGCTAAGACACATAGGAGCTGAGCAGTGGCAAAAAATTTGAAGCAAGTCGGTTGAAAAAAAGCGCGTTCGAGCTCTTATCATCGCATACGTTGATCATACGCCAAAAATATGTATTACAAAAATAATGGTCTTCAAACGATGAACAAAAAAGTCCTGAATAGTATATATCTATCTTTTATATATTAGTCACAATAACCTGTTTAATCGTTAGGGTTTTCTTCAAAGTGTATTAAATACATAAATATATTGTAATTTGCATAGACATATCTTTCTCAAACTCCCATATTTCAAAAGTACACTTTAATACCTTATTCATAAAAAAAAAATTATAGAAATCGATTTATAAACACACAAGATTTAGATGAAAGAAAATTTCCAAATGTCGCCGCGCCAGTATGAGTACGGCAGTACGGTTGATTTTTGTTTAACGTCCGAAACGGCCAACCGGTGCATCTATATAATTTCATTCACATTGACTCTTAATGCGAACGGACGTGGTTCTTATTGACTCTTCTCGGAATAAGCGCGCTTTAGATATTAAAATACATAGATACGTAGTTTTTAGGTATTAGGTTTAAAGTAGGTATCTATCTATACTATAATAAAACAATCGGAATCGGATAAGTAATACTCGAGATATCGCTAGATCTTCTTTATTAGAACAGTCCAATACAAATCAGGGGTCATGAAAAATGGATTTGGTTCAATGTTGAATGAATTTAAATTTCGTTTCTTTTGTTCACGAGATGGCGTTACCAGTAGTAATCATAAAATAAATGAGTTTTTAAATAATATATAACTATTTTATTATTAAGTGCTATTAATAAGTTATTCCTTTTAAATGTTAATAAAATTAACCATGAATCGTATGTGTAATATCAATTATTATAAGTCTTCACACTAGCCTTTAAAAATATCAATTTAACGGACACAAAGAACATCCAGACTAAGGACAATAGTTTGTGTATCACAATTGTCCTCCATGGGAATCGAACCCGCGACCTCATGCACGCCAGCCATGTAATGCGACCGCCGCGCCACCGAGGCAGGTAATTCTGCCGCACCATAACGTGGCGTGCAAATGTATTCATTCATAATTAATTAGCGATTATCCGTGTGCTGACGGAGCAAGAATACAATTTGTCACCTCCCCATCTCATCCCATGGGTGGCGTAAAACCGACTAAGGGACTATCGGTGAATATTATCTTTACGAAATAAAAATGAAGGAAAACTTGAAATTAAACCCTTTACCAATCCGACTGGCCAACGTGGTATTAGTAGGCCAAGTATCCCTCCGTCACGGGAGGAGGCGCGTCCTTGCAGTGGGACATTAATGGGCTGTTATGATGAAAAAAGCGATGTCATTTATTTTAACTTACAAATTTGACAACAGATGGCATTGTGCCTGTGACGTCATTTTCAGTATCGCGGTATTAAGATTTTACTTGAAAGAATGACGTTCGCTCATGTCTTTCAGTATAAGTTTAAACACAGTCTTCATAAATCTGTCTTTGTAAAGATCTGTTTTTGAAAAGGTTTTGGTTCGTTCGTTAATTTTACAATTCGTGTGTAGGTATATCTGTTTGTTATAAGGTTTAAAAAACGATTTTTCAGTATTAAATCGAATTGCGAAGTAAGTAACAACCGCCACGCGAACGAAGTCGCGGGCACAGCAGCTAGTATATAATAAACTAAATCGCAACGAATACTCGACCTCATAAATTCTGAAAAGCTATTACAGAAAATGATGTTTTAAAATAATTTGTTCCACGACATAATAAAAATAAACCTAAGTAATTATTTTGTGTCGCATTGTTCTATATTCTAACCATTGTACAGCTATCTGTGCATAAGGTTCATTTTCCAAGTTTACAAAAGACGGTTTATATCTAAAGCTTGGTATTAGCATGCATTAGGGACGTAGGTACAATATTCGTTGGCCCAACCCGGCTTAAATGTCGCTATCAACAAGTGCCTCATAAAATTGTTCCCCGTTATTGTTAGCTCAAGCTAAATTGGTTCTGACAACTTTTGACCTGTCATTGATATGATTAACTTCCTAGTACAATAGTTTGAGTGTACCCAGGGATAATAACTATGGACGAATAACTTTTACCCTTCTGTAATTCAATTCATTTTGTTTTGTTTTAGTTAAATAGAAATGATAAAAGTCGTTTATATTGAGTTATATTCTGTGAGATAAGTTTCTTTTGTATTTTGTCGCTTGTAATGTGATGGCTTTTAGGTAAGTATCTAAAACTTTTAACGGCCTTTATTTTGTACCAAAAGGCGCAAGGGGAAAACGATGTAAAATGGAAAATGAACTACTCGAAAAACGAAGTGTTAAAATTTAAGCCGTAGTATTTTTGCAGGGTAAAGCACGAAACAAGCATATAAAATAGCTTATCTGACTACTGTAACATAAAACTTTTTCAAAGTGAAAAATACTATAGATATTAAATAAGGAGAGGTTAGCTTCGTTCGAGCTAGTTGAATTAAGATTGTGGTCACAGAACAACTGTTTATTATAAAATGTTGTGCAAATTGCCGCGGCAATTTCTTTTAACCTACTTTGTTTTTATATTAAATTTATTTACCTTAAACTATGTGCTATTATATTTCGAAGACACTTATAAGCAAAGACAGTTATCACGATAACATATTGAAGAATAAGTCCAAACCGTAAACAAAAATAAACTGATCGAACAACAAAAGTGAATAGAATATAAAATTGAATGAAAATATCGCTTCATCGGAAACAGTGCGTCTTTAAACACAAATGTATTGGAAAGCAAAAGATGAACTTACATAATAAAGCGTGCATCATTCATGTATGAGCACAAAGATTCATGTGACAGTTACTTTAGTTCCACACCAGTGACGTCACGAACGACACGACACTGATAGATGAGGACAGGGCACCGATCACTGTTATATGGATTATACTGAACACACCTTTGATTGACTTTGCTTACGTGCCTTGAGCGGCATCTATACGTAAACGTGTTAGCATCAATCTGCAAGATATGTCATACACGGAAAATAACCGGATAAATGCGACGTTACATATTTGTCAAGATGGATCTGATTAACACGATAAGAGGAATACGCTTGTCTTAACATTAGACACGTTAAGTAATAACATAAGATTAAATTCACAAACGCCTTTCAAACCGATCAAGTATCCTAAAATCTAGCTGATTAAAAAACGAGATGACAAGAAGTAGCAGAACTTAAGTTTTTAATTATGTTGTTGTGTATTGTTTTATATTTTTACGAAGATTATAATAAAGTTTATATAACCATAAAGTTTATGATACCTAAGTGTTTATTTCAAATGATTTTTGAATAGTCCCATAAAAATATACATAGTAATACGGTGGAAAAAATTACTCCATAAAATGCATAATAATTAATTCATTGCATAATTTTCGCCCCTGAATAACGTAAATTAACAATTGCTTTGAAAACCCGCATTAATATTATTTACAATGATAAATTGCAAAAGTAATTGTTACAAATTTACTATACAGACATAATCTGTTAGTTACATTTTAAACAAATATTATACAATAACGAAACTAACAATTATTATTGGTAAATAAATATTGGTTGAAGTACACCAATATTTATTTATTAAGAACAAGATAATTGAAATGTCATTTTCAATAAAGGACGTTAAGAAATAAATAGTACCTATTCTGTAGGGACCGTCAAAACATGTCGATATTTGATCGCAACCCTAATCGTAATGGAACACCGCACCTCACCCTCTGTCATAAACTAAAAGTGTACTTTTATGTACATTTGCATAGTGCTCACTTAGCTAATGTAAACTATTATAGATCATATTTATAGCCAATATTATACGTAAAACAACGAAGTACCTTTAAACAAAATTTAATTGCCTTGACGTGTTTATAGCTAAAATACATTCATTGCCAGACATTGTATTAGCATGCATTAGGGACGTAGTATAATGTCGTTAGATCAACTCGGCTAAAATATCACTATCAACAAGTACCTACCTAACTTATTCTTCTACTTCCAGCTTATTTTCATCAGTATCTACAACAAGAATTCACTCTATTGCCCCAACTTTGCATGTCTGGTCAAACGCGCACACTACGTTTGTCATCAATGTTTTTAGAAAGTATGAAATTATGCTATAATTGTTACATATTTTTATTTTTTTACTCTGGTCCTTCGCTTTTTTCATTTATTGATTACCAAGATCATCATTTCAACTAACAAATACTCAGCTTACTAAATAAGGCTTATCAATAAGCTTCAATTTTTCTTATATTTTAAACAAAGCAGGCATAAAATAACTACTACAAATATCTGGTAAAGCAAGTACGCCTCTAAAATTTATCTAAATACTGAGAAAGGCTACCTACTGACCTTTAACAATTGTTAAGTTTGAAAGACCTAACCAAATGAATGCCGAAAATGTTTGCTTAATACGGCTAAGTAAGCAAGGGTTGATTTTTAGCGCTAAATCAGTTTCACTCTGGAACGCGAAACATTCCCTTTGAAATAAACTGTAACAATTTAAATTTAATGTAACCAAATGACGCAAATCATTCGTCCAGAAACGTGTACACGTTGAGTGACAGAACACCGAGTTCTTGGCATCCGGTTGTTCCCACTCGCGTGGAAGTTTTCGAATCAAGCGTGAAATTAAAAAAGTTCCATATTTACTATGTATATGGCCACCTATGAATCTATGAGTACTGAGCCTGTCTACTTTCCTCGCCTCACTGGCTGCTTGTTAGTGCTTTTTAGTAAAAAGTTTTGTATTTGATGTAGAGCTCGTCAGTTCACACTAGTAAAGTCAACGAGGAAAGTTGATGAAACTATTAACTATATATATTAAGTTAATGGAAAGACATTAATTTGATGGTTTTACAACCTTCTTTAGGATTCATAAATTAAATATCAATATTCTTCAACGTTGTCCAGGCTTAAACTAAGCAGAGCTACTATAAGTAGTGGTTAATAATTATTATATTAATAATATAAGACGCGAAAGTTTTAAAGTTAATAGTGGATAACTGATAAACAAATCAAGTATTTTAGTAGAACATTGAGATTGCACGCTATAACTGATATACCGTTTCGTGAGTAGTACTCTCATTTTAGTGTTTTCATATTCAGAAACGTGCTTGAATCAGAAACGCGATGAAGCGTTTATCTACAATTAGATAAAACCCACTAGCGGCTTAGTATTACTGGCTATGATTTGTTAATACTCTGACGTAGTTTAAGAAACGTTTGCTCTCAAATTGGAAACCTGAGTTTAGACTCGTTAGTTAGCTAACAAACTGTTGCAATGAAAGCAATTACTAAAGAAGAATGTACTTTGTGTTGTTGGTCCAGTTTGTTTACTATTATTGTTGCATTACAAAGCACTATTTATGGTAGCAATCATTACACGAACCATATCTAGCACCTTGTTAAGAGAATCAACGATCTCACAGTTAAACTGCGCAAGCAGTTTTGTGAGGCAATGTATATAATATGTGACTCTTTTAAATGCAATAAATGATCCATCCATCCATCCATCCTTTGATGACTCATAAAAGTCTGAGAGTAACCATGTTAGGAAATATTTTAAGCAAACAAATTTAACAGCATCATTTTTTTTTATCATTTTTATCATTTTCTTTGTCCTCGAAGTTTGCACTACTTTCTATAATGTCGGCCTATTGGGGAAAAAACAAAAACTATAATAAATCAACGTAGTCACCTACTTTGTTTTATCGGCAGATTATAAAGTAGTCTCCGCGGTTCTTTTATACTCGTACAAATCCAGATTGCATATCGCGCCAGAGGCTATTCTTTGTTATTCTTTCGTGTTCCTTGAAACTAGATCTCACCATATATTATGACATTGGTAAAGAGACTAAGTTCTGCAGCTTATGCCGTTAGGAAAATTCGAGAACTGACAGACATAGAAACTGCCAGATTAGTATATTTTAGTTATTTTCACAGCATAATGTCATACGGTATATTACTATGGGGACATGCTGCCGATATTCATTCTATCTTTGTGCTGCAGAAGAGAGCTATTCGTGCAATTTATAATTTAGGTAGGAGACAATCACTTCAAGAAAAATTTAAGGAAATCAATATATTAACTGTAGCAAGTTAATACATTTATGAAAACATAATTTATGTTCATAAAAATAAAGACCAATTGTCAAAAGAAGTGATGTCCATAGTATGAATACTAGAAATAAAGATAGACTTATTCATCCGTATTCTAGGCTCCAAAAAATACATAGTTCATTTCAGGGTCAATGTGTGCGATTTTATAATAAAATTCCGAAAGATATTCAGGATCTAAGTTTTAATAAATTTAAGAATTTAGTCAAACAAAAACTTATCGTAAAGGGATATTATACTATCCTAGACTACACGAAAGACAAAAAGGCTTGGGATTAACTGCTTCTGTTCCCAGGCTGTTTCAAATAATGCAAGTTTATGCACTTTTTTTATATATGTGTGCTACTGTATTGTTTTATCTCTAAGTTCTAATTGTATTATTGTATCCTTTCTATCTTTTTTTTCTTTTTTCTGTCTTCCTTGTTCTCATGCTTGTCTTCTATTTTTCTTTTCTTTGATTATTATTTTTTATTATGTATAAATGGTGTATTATCCTGTCTGGTACTGTCAAATATTTTGATTGGGTATATGATTAATGTAAAAAAAAATTGTAAACACAACTGAATTTTAAAAGAGTTGCCATGAGTTTCTTTGCCAGGTTTCTTCTCATTGGCCCTACCATTTGGAAACTGGAATTTATGGATCAACACAGACAGACAAGTAGATTCGAGTAGTAGATTGGTTTTATTTTTCTCCTTTAATTTACATTTGACAATACAACGCGGCTTTTTTTAGTGCTGTAGCGTTTGTCTGTGCCGATGTATAATTTTAAATGTAGCTTCAATTTTAAGTAAACGACGATTTCAAACAATTTGTAATAAATTTTATGAAATAAAGTATTTTGAAGTTTGAAGTTTAGATCTAGATCTAAGTATGTTATTTTCTTCCGCGTAAAACAGACTTGAAGTTGCCCTGCTTTTTTTCTTTACCGTTTGCTTACTATAAAATTTAATTTATTTATCCTTGATGCAATAAGACAAACAAGGTGGCCTTTTTAAGATTGAGTAAGACTAGCGATAAATGCGTCCTCCAAACTATATACTCTATCAAAAATAATGAAACCTCAATTTGATACTAGTAACAATACCTGAATATTATTCTTAAACGGTGTAATAGGAAGGTACAATTGCATTGATAACACTATATAATTTTGCAGAGTATTCATGTTGGATGTCTCTTTGTATGTTTTTCATATAATAATTTAAAACCATAAACTTATATTTACTATGATTTCTAGAGAGAAGCTAAAACTAGACTTAATTTACTTTAATTAATTCAAAGGAAAACCTTTTTAGCTAGTTCTGTGAAAACATATTCCGCATAATTTAAAAGGCTACTACGGTTTAAGTTTTTAAAAGACGAGTAAATATTTTAAATTAGTTTACGTTTGAAAAGTCTAAACATTATCTCTTGTAAATTTTAATTTATTTTTGTTCTAATGGTTTCAAACAACAAAAGAAGAATTTTCTTTACCCAGAGCAAAAATGTCGAACTCTCGCAAAACATTCCAACAACTCCGTAAGAATTTAAGATTTCGTAATGTAAAATAAACGTACTAAGTACCAAGCCCACTCCACAGTAGCTAACGCGAAGATTTGATTGCGAAGAATTAAACACAGGGTTCGAGATCAATTAATTAATTAGCAATTAATTTCACATTTCATCAAATATTTTTATTACATTAACAATTTAATAAACACGACGAGGGATTATTTAATTTATAATATATTCTGTATGGCTATGTATCTCTTTATCCATAAATTAGAAGGGATCATAATATCAAGCCTAATACATTTGGTTTTTTTTTTAATTTGGTATGATTATAAACAAGCAACGTTATTAGTATTAGGCTTAGGAAAGAGTAATGAACTTGCCCCTTATTTCATGGAACTTGAATTTAACTGACGAATTGTGAGCGTAAAATACCGCACCTAACCCCTACGGATAATACCGACATCACGTTACAATGTTATAAGGCTGTCGACATTTTTTGACTAGATAGGAAATTCTCTAGAGAGATCTTTGAGTCTCAAACTCGATATACGTTTTAGAAGTGACAGGTTTACGGGAGTGTAATGTTATAAAATGCAATGAAGTACCTACATAACTACGTTGTGTAGGTACTATTTATTACCTATAAGTATTCGTTTGATCACTTCATTACTAAAACTCGTCATCCTGAGACATGGAATACATGAGTTTGAGAAGTATGCTTTCACTTAAGTACTAAATGGACCAGATTTCCATTTCTTTCAAGGGCTGACAAATTTTGATAAAGATATTGTATCTGCCCTGAAACTTTTTTCTTCTTCGAGTTGTACGTCATTCCCTACTTTTTTTTAGTAGGCATACATAATGTCAATGCCTTGTCTCATATTATATTAGGATTTGTCGTAAAAACCGACTGACATATAGGTAGTTTTTGTGGATATTGTATCTACGTCAACAAAATAAGAATAACGTATCGCCAATCTATTTGGCCCTTGTTTACCAGTCCCGTCTATAGAGTTGTGCTATGCATATATTTGCTTTTTTGAAATATGTTACAGTAAAACCCGAACCAGTATTGCAATAAATGAAACTGCTTTACACATTTATTTCATTGTTTGTATTATATTTAAAAACAACATGCAACATGAAAGTTATTCTATAGGTAAGGCTGCATAAATTGTTTTTGTTAACAAAGTACAAAAGTTCGAATTCAATCAATAAGTTAATAAAGAAAAACAAGTTGAAATAAATTAGTTTTAAGAATCCTTTGAACTTTTAATTAATACAACACGACTCGAAACAGGCGGTGATCCAAACAATAAACATAAACTTACTGCTTAGGGATCTTAAGTTCAAGCCAACCAAACATTGCACTCTTCTTGTTAAAAATATTCATGAGTTAAATGATACAATAAGTGGCGTAGTGAGGTAGAGGTCTCGGGTTCGATCTATGCTCAATTCAAATCTTTGTGTGCACGAACATGAATAAATATTGGTCTTGGATTTTTTTTTTTTTTTTTTTTAATCTTTATTTAAGGGGACTCGGTCAACAATGACGATGTCGCCCCGTAATTCTAATTATAACATATAACTCTTATGGCTAAACACATCTATAAACATAATACACTAAATTTAACAAAAAAAAAACAGTGGAGTGAAATCTGAGCCTGGTTATTGTTGGATCGAGTTTCCGCTTCGTGAATGGTACATGTATAGTGCACACAACTTCCTGGCCTCCTCCGAAAAAGGGGAGGCCAAGATGCTGCTGCATGAGCCTATGTTGTATTGCGGATCACCAAGCAATTGTCGCCGCTGACCCTCATTCCGGACACATTCGACCAGAATATGGTGAACATCCTCGATCACGTTACACTGTATGCAATTTGGTGAGTCCATTTTACCCATTAAATGTGCAAATTTATTTGATGGAATGTGCCCGGAGCGGAGCCTCAGCAGTGTCACAATATATTGTCTATGTGCCTCCATCTCGTGGAACCATGGGCAACGAAGAGGTTCTGCCTGTATAGTCCTATACCATATGCCTTTGGTGCGCGACCTCTCATCAAAGTACTCCTGCCACATGTGTTTACAAATCCTTTTGACTGTCTGAACCTGATCAGTGTGTAACGGTACACAAGTATATGTGATTCCCTCCGATGCCGCTAATTTTGCTGCCTGATCCGCCTTTTCATTGCCCATGATGCCAATATGAGATGGAATCCACTGTAGAATTATAGTTTTATTTATCATACGCAGCTCTAACATGGTTTGGAGGATAATGAAGGCTATCGGGGAGCCTCGAAGATTCGAGGGTAGCCGAGCCAGATGCAATAATGCACTCTTAGAGTCCGTCACCACCACAATCTGTTGACTATCAAGTGTTAGCGCGTATGACAGGGCTTCGGAAATAGCTATCAGCTCGCAGTACATTATAGAAATATTAACCTTAATTTTAAATTCAAGAGTGGTATTTAATTGAGGATCGAATACAGCCGCTCCCGCATGGCAGGCCTCTTTGCTTCCATCTGTATAAAGGTGATAGAATGAACCGTAATTGTCCTTTAAATATTTAGTACACTTTTGTCTTAAATCTAAAATATTCATTGATCTCTTTGAACTGCTTACATACGGGATATCGTAAAAATGTTCTTTGATAAGTCAATACTAGAAAGCCATATGTTCAATGAGAATATACCTAATAAGGAGGTCGAGTAAATAGGTAAATTTTTGTTTTGTCTATGCGTGATTACTAAGCATGGGATCTTTTTATTTCTCCAGTATTGACCTTCACACAAGTTTGACAAGTTATCAATAATACCTATCGTCACATTATTCTGCACTGAGCTACATTTAAGCCAAAATTTTCCCGCTAAATATCTTCTACGAATCGCTAACGGTTGCAAACACAGTTCGTTCTCCATGACATGGATTGGAGTGCTTCTGATAAAACCCCCTATAACCCTCATACATAAATTTTGAATACCATCAAGTTTATTTAATTGGCTGTTAGTGTAGTTATCAAATAAGAAACTACAGTAATCAAGTCTGCTACGTATCATTGATATATAAAGGCGTCGCAAATGTTTCGGGTGGACACCCCATTTGGATCCAGCTAGCACCTTAAATATATTCAGTAGTCTTAAACACTTTTCCCGTAGTTCGTTAATATGCCTTTTCCACTTCAAAGATCCGTCCAGCCACATACCTAGATACTTTATATTATCGACCTGTTGTATATTATGATTGTTAATATTTACCGAAACTGTTTTCCTATTTCTACCCCTACTAAATAAAATTATTTTTGTTTTATTAAGAGAAATTTCTAATCCTATTTCTTCTATTAAACATTGAAAGTCTTTTAACGAATTTTGGATATTGCTAACGGAGTCTGAAATCTTATCATTAGCTGTATATAATACAAAATCGTCCGCGTACTGGGACACAAACACATCTACTATATTATGACAAATCTTTGAAGTGGCTGCATTAAATAACAGTGGGGATAACGGATCGCCCTGTGCAATTCCTGTCCCAGTGGTTCTTACAGCTCTGCTACCATCATTAGTAAAAACTGACAGATGTCTATCATGTAGGAATTCCCACAAATATCTGCACAACACTGCTCCTACTCCTAAGCCATCTAGCATTTTTAGCAGTGCCACTAAATTTATATTATTGTACGCACTATCAATGTCAACAAAACATCCCAAAGTACTAATACCCTTTGAAAATCCTTCCTGAATGCGAGATACTAATCTAGCCAAGTTGTCAGAACAAGACCGTGTTCTTCTAAATCCGGTTGTTTCATGTGAGAAACAGTTATTTCGTTCAAGGTACCATTCAAGTCTACGGTTTAAGATCGTGTGTAAGACTTTACAAGGACATGACAATAAAGCAATTGGTCTAATACTAGATACAGAGCCAGCATCCCGACCTGGCTTAGGTATTGGCACTATTCGAACCTCTCTCCACTGTTTCGGTACAAAGCTCGAAAGTAGAAATCTATTATAAAGTGAAACTAAAGCTATTTTTCCTATTTCTGGTAAGTGTCTGATCATTGAGTAGGAAATATTATCTCCACCAGGAGCGGTATCAGTTTGTTTAATACAATTATTAAGCTCTTGTATGGTAATCGGAATGCTCAATTGTTCATTTTGAGATATAAAATTAGGTAAAGGGGGGCTCACGTAGTCTGGCGTTAAACTTTGTAGTAGATGCTTCTTTTGTTCCTGATCTACGGCACTTCTCGCTGTCTTATAGCCTTTTAGCCACTTCATTCGTCTATACATTTCACCTGCTGCCATTGTGTTATCTATGCTATCGCAAAATGTTCTAAAAGAGCTAAATTTGCTATTCCGAATCAATCTCTGGGCAATACTGGTTTTTGTTTGGATTTTCTCTAAATTCTGTGGCGTAGGGTTTCTTCTGAATTCAGCTAAGGCCAGACGTCTCTCGGCGACTACGCGTGATAAGTCTTGTCCCCAATACGGTTTAGGTTTAAACATCTGTTGTCGAATTGGGTTATCACAAATTTTTATCCTAGGTATGCTTTGATCCGCTGCAGTGTTGATGGCTTCAATAAAATTATCATATGCTTTTTGGTTATCTGTATGTAGGTCTAAAACGTTTAATTTTTCATTCATAATTTGTCCAAATTTAGACCAATCTGCCTTTTTATAATTCCTTCTTGTTTTGTACGTATTTATATTACTAACTTCCGTTTTAATTTTTAGAATAAGGTGGTCGCTCCCTAAGTTCTCATTTGTAACTTGCCAACTAAACTTCATTGCCAAATCTAGTGATGCTACGGTCAGATCAGGGGAGGTACTTTGTACCATACCATTAACTAGTTTAACTCGTGTAGAGGTGCCATTATTAAGAACAATGTAGTTATTTTCGAATATGGAGTCAAACAGCTGTGTACCTCTTGCATCCGTCTTAGATGACCAGTTTGTATGGTGTCCATTAAAGTCTCCGGCTATTAGTGTTCTTTCTTGCCTCAGAGAAAAGATATGGTCCCAGTCTCTTTTACTAGAGTGTGCTGAAGAAGGACAATAAACGGTAATGACATTTTCTAGATGTTCGCAATTAGATAGCTTTATATGTAATAACTGTATACCTGGATTGTTGATACTGGTATTGCAGCGGCTTGCTCTTAGGGACCAATGAGTTAGTATTGCGACCCCGCCATATCCGTCGTAACGGTCTTCTCTAAATAAATTATAACCGCTCATACGAAAATTACTTTCAGGATCAAACCACGTTTCATTTATAATTGCTATATGTACTTTCTCTTGATTTAATAACGCTTCAAACTCTATGGCTTTAGGCCGAAGGCTTTGGGCATTCCATTGTAGAATATTGATTATTGAGGGTCTGATAAACCGTTGATCCATTGTTTGAAGTTAATAAGAATTGGTACTTCTAAAATGTATTTCATAATAATAGATTTAAACCATTCAAATAGTATACCTGCGCAGCTTTTGATTTTGTCTTCCCACGATATCTCGGAATCTAAGATTTTTTCTTTTAACTGTTTCCATGTTTCTCCCATATTTGGTCTTTTGTTCTTTCTACGTTTTTCTTTACAGTTATTGTCATCTGATTTTTCACTTTCAATGTCGCTGTCTGATTCTTGTGAACTTTCTACATCTTCCGAAATATGTTTTTGAAATGGAAGCGGGGTGCTCCTCCTTCCTCTAGTCTTCTTATTTTTCTTCTGATTTTTGTTACTTTGTTTTTTGTTTTTTACTATATCTGCATAGGTATTTTTATTTTTTTGCGACGGCAGGGCTGAGGTGGGCTCTTCACTTGACTTGTCATTTTCTTCTATTAACATAATATGTTGGTGATCTTCTCTTAAAATATGTTGGTTTTCATTTCTGGTAGTAGGTTTCTTTGTAGAATGCTCTGGCGGGACATACATTGTAAGAGCGCGCTTATATGTGCAATTAAATTCTGCCATTAGGTCTCTAATCTTTTTTTCTTTGATGTATACAGGACACTTCTTTGATAACGTCATATGAGCGCCGGAACAATTATTACACTTGTAATCTAATGTATCGCAATTAGTATGGTACTTGCTACATTTTGGACATATAACCTTATTAGATGGGCATAATTTCGTTGTGTGTCCAAACCGCCAACATCGAGAACATTGAGTTACCGGGTATTTATAAGGTGTAACTTCCGCCCTTGTATTAAATATATGTATATACGAGGGCATCGACGACCCTATAAAACATATACGAACGGCCTCCGATGGCTCCCATCGACCATCTAAACTGCTTCTGCGTTTCAGTCTTTTCACTCCTATTATCTGAATGTGACACTCCAAACCTTCCATTATTTCTTCTTCGGATAGATCCAAGTCTATATATTTAACCACCCCGTATGACTGTACTGTTTCTAAAGTTCTCTGACATTTGTAACCTTCCTCCTTAAAATAATGCGAGTTAATCAAGCGATCACAACTATCTTCCTTATTGAATACTATCAGTACTTTGTGAGGGTTAATGTATTTTACCCGTACGATATCACCTATGTTCTCAGATTTAAAAATCTTAGCCAGTTTAAATTGCTTCGGAAGTACCCTAGACGATGAAACGCAAACTTCGATTCTGTCCTCCGCTATTCTTACTGTATCATCTATCTCACTTCCTCTAGCATATCTTTTACCTCCTCTATTGACTGTTGTCCAAATCTCGTCTTGACTTATTTCGCGATTTCTCTTATTATTTAATACTTCTGTTGTCGAATGTTCTTGAGACACAAAACTCGACATGTTTATCTCGCTATTACCCGTAACTTGATTTAATTCTTCTGTACTACTTGTCATCTCACTGTTTCCTCTAGTCATTCTGCTCACATTTTCATTATCGTTAAAAGCCGTATCCTCTAAATCATTGCTAGCCATTTTCATATAACATCGTAATAAATACAATATTAATAAACAACAACACTCGGGCCGTTGTCGAGTGACTCAAACCGGTTTGACGTCGAGCGACAGCGCGTCCAACGAGACGTACTAATAGTTATAACTACTATTAAATTATCTCCGATAACCGTGCGCGCGCGATCGCGTCCTGACCGAGACTGGTCTTGGATTTTCCATGGATTATGGATAAAATTGTCTGTGTTAAACAGCGCTTATTATCCATTTTACAAGCTCAGTTTAGTTTAGACTAGATGATGTTGTGTAAATATGTGTGGAAAACTATTGTTTATTTATTATTACAGACCAAATTAAAAAAAAATATTACAAAAAGAAAACTTAATAAGATCTTTCCAAAAGATAAATATGACAGTCTAATAGATAAGTAAAGAGCTTCCACTTCGTTCGAGTCTGTAGGTACTTTCCTCATAAATCAGCTGCCACTTGCTTTTACAAGCCACCCTATCGAACTAAATAGAAGCAAGGGGCTTACTTTTTCTTATTTAAGATTTACATTATAGTTTATAAAAAACATTGGAGCTTTGTTCGCTATTATGACTTCAATTTAATTTGTGACATTGTATTCCTTATGGTAGTACGATGCCACTGGCATACGTCATACTTAAATGTATACAGTCATACAGGATTCTTATCCATATTTATTTATTTAGTATGAAAACACTAGTACAGAACCGTGCCCTTTGGACGCATAAATTAAATATAGAATTCTCCGTGTGGTGAAGGAGTAATAATACAATATGTCACCACCCCATCTCATCCGATGGGAGTTGTAAAAACCGACTAAGGGACTATCCGTGAATACTAACTATACGAAATAAAAAGAAGGAAAACTTGAAATTAAACCCTATACCAATCCGTCTGGCCAGCGTGGTATTAGTAGGCTAAGTATCCCTCCGTTACGGGAGGCCCGTCCCTGCAGTGGGACATTAATGGCTGTTAGGAGGATACAAGATACTTAGCCGTGCCCTTTGGACGTATTATCATAAATTAAATATAGAATATTGCTGGCTCTTACTATTGTTGTACTACGCGAGTTATCATCTGAGTTAGGGCCTACATAATTTTCTATATCTATCTCCCTTGCACTTACGGGTCTATTCTTATATCTAACTTCTATCTCTCGACTCAGATAATAATGCGCGTACCATAGTAAGAAAAGAGCAGTACTCTTACTACAGAACAGTTAACGAGTTCTCTATTTCACAATAGAAGTATAAAAAAGCTAGTACAGACATGTGCATGAATGTTTAGACTACACGGCACTATCAGAATTGCCTCACAGTTTTCACAAACCACAACACTCGAACATTCCAGTTATTATTGGAAGCTCTCAATACTCGTAGACTGCACGCATGACGTGCAGTAACGTAGTCTTATTTTGGTATAGCTGATTCAGTTATTTTACATATAACACATTGCTACCATTCGTAATATGAAAACTTTTCAAGCCGCCTTCCATTCTTTCTGACTACGCGTGCGACAAATTGATATTTCCTTTAAAAGTCCAATGAAGAAAAGAATCTTTAAAAAGAAGGTTTTAAACGAACACAGTGAAATAAAACTCTCGAGTAAGACGCGTCAATGACAGACTTATGAGCTTACGCGTCATAACTATGAATATTGAAGAAAATGATTGAAATTAAAATGCACTTCAAAGACGACTCAAGGAAGTTCGACAATTGAATTGACTGTTGATTGATCTGTACATTTATGACTCTTTGTAACTTGAATGAGTTACAGAGTTTGGTGTAGAAAATTTTGTTTTTTCACTAGAATAATGTGTGTTTATTATTAGTCTCTAAAAGTCTCTTTTTATGGTACGCTAGCTGTGAACGCGACTTCGTCCACGATTTAATTTGTAAATAATAAAATAGCTTGTTTAATTCATACAAAGTGATCATCATCCTCATATTATCAGCCAATTGAGGTCAACTGCTGGACATAGGCCTTCTCCAAGAATAGCCACCTTGTGCGGTCCTGTGCCTCCCTCAGCTATCGCTTTCCAGCCGTCCACACCTGTACTTTCCGGTACGCGCCCATAGGTCAGGCTACAAAGGTAAAATTTGAATATTTATTTATCATAGCGTGATGTTATATAGTCTATAAGCCTTCCTCGATAAATGGTCTATCCAAAACTGAAAACTAAATTCAATTCGAAGCAGTAGTTCCTGAGATTAGAGCGTTCAAACAAACAAACTCTTCAGCTTTATATAATAGTATAGATATAGATTTAGGATAAGATGGGAAGGCTTTCATGTATGTTCTTTGTCTATCACGACTGTTGTCATCAATGTGAATAATGTCAGCTTTTTCCTAAGTTATAATAACATCCCAAAACATTATTTCAGCACATTAAGAACTTAATTACCAAACCTTAACATCGTTAGAGAAATACCGTGATAATGTGCCCAACTATAATCTGGTGAAATTTAAGAGGTTATAGATTAGGAAAATTCAACCAATCAGTACGTCAACTCTCATGAGTCTTCTGTATCGATTCGGTTGTAACAACATCTTGGAAAACGGGTTTAAGTGGGTTTCAAGCGGTTCTTATATTAGCTAAGTATCTTGTTACTTCTCCTAAATTTCCGAAATTTACACGAGAAAATAAGCTGTTTAAAAATTTACTAACTAGAGATTCTACTGACGTCTTGAATGTAGTCAATAATATATTAATTTTCAATGTTAACATTTTTATAGCTCCATAAATAATAAACCTGACCACATCCGTTTATTGACGATGTTTATGTTTCATTTATCTAAACAAAAAGAAAAATAATATGAGCTACATAAATGATGATATGAAACGGAAGTTATTTTATCAATTAAGAACAGACAACGTCAATCAATGTTCAGAAAATAATGGTACACGTATTTTACGAGGTTAGTTGAATTTTTTAACGAAAATATTATTATAAACGATATTCCCGAATGTTTTCTTATGTTGAATTATTATTTGTTTTTTACTAGGTTTGTAATATTCCACGTCAGTGATAGACTATTTCATTACCGTGTAATGAAGTATGTAGTAGGAATTATAATCCTAATGTAGATTAGTATTATGTAATGTCATTACCCCCAATAATCTCGTTGGTGTCGTAAAAAAGATGGTAAACTTGAAACTGCGAAATCCTACATCATTTCATCAGGCTAGCGTGGTATAAATAGGACTATTTTCCTTATACTCTGCAATTATAACTGTTGAGCACAGCATCAGACGTTTGGTTTTAAAATGTTGACATGGTCAGATATAGATTAAAAAAATCGGTAGACCTGATTATCAATTTTAAAACCCGCGCTTAAGCGAGTATTGGGACAACAGGTTTAATCCGTATATATTTTTGTATTACATCCTTGGAACCCCACGATTATGAACATTGTAGAAACGGAAGAAGACCGATGTTATAGATATGAAGGAGTGGAACGAAATTAATAAATGATTTGATTTCATTTTCCCGACGACCAGTTCGATGAGTCACTAATAGATTTTCCACAAAAAAGGCTTATAAGCTAAATCTACACAAATAAACTGAAGTCTATAAAGCCGGCGCCTCTATTGACGACCTATTTACCTCATAATAAGTTTTGACGTGAGTGATGTATTCCCTAAAACTTTTCGACCAAAGAATCATGATCGAGCTGGGAATATGATGTCGACACCAAGAAACATTTTTACGAGTACTGTATTATATTTTCATACCTACTATTTATTTTGCCTTTGATAGAAATAAAAGGAAAAAGTTTCATAGATCAGAAATCAGTTAATTGTTTCCGTAGAAATATTTTTATGTGATATAGGATAGTTGTCATAGAATATCTGTCTAATACTTTGGTTAACTTCTAGACCACCCATAATCCTAATAACCTATCTATTTTTCTACATTAGTGTATTTCAAGAAAGATTTATTCTGAGTAGATGAAATCTAAAAAAACCATGTAGCTATTTGGCTTCATATTAAGCTCCGTTACGGCAGCCAGATACACTAAGCCGCCTAGTCAATCTAACGAATACATTAAGTGATCACCCCATCATTTACGAGACGTGGTAGTACCACATCTCGAAATAACATTGCAGAGTTTGTGTGGTATTAATAAACCAAAGTAACCTATTCCACAGGAGGATGCCTGTCCCTGCAACGAGGCATCATTAGGCTAACTTAAATTATTCGGCTTTAGTTTGGGATAGTAAGTTTAACTTCTATTTGGTCTCTTCAAAGTAGTCTTGAAGTTTACAGGTTAGTTTAATCAGTTAAAATTTACCTAAGTACCTAACTACTTAGTTAAAAAACTAGTAGATCTTAAAATTTTATAAAGAAACTCTGTAAAAGAGGCCTTTTACGATAGTCTTAGTAAGCTTTTCATGATTAAATGTACCTAAGCAAGCTAATCAATCTCACACTTATTTTCATCGCTAAATTACTTTGTAAGAATATTATACCTATCTCCTGAGCCCTGTCTTATATAATAAGTCAGCCTCCACTTTAAGAAACTGTTCACTCTCCGTGAAAGGAAATCGAAATATTACAAAAACAAAAATGAAAATAATCTTTTAAATGGACATCATTATTAATGTCCCAGTTTATTTTTAAGAAGAAGAATTACAAAATATTAAAATGGGTCATTTAAAGACTTACTGAAATCATTGTGAGTGGCTTATTTATATTCTGAGAAATGGTTTGAATTATGACCGTCTATCACCGTCATTATTTCTTCTTGAGTTATTGTTAATGTTTGTAGCCATTTTTGTTTAAGGAAAGAAGGAGTTAATTATTCTAGCTTTGACCTCATTCTTTGCCATGGATATTTTGCAAACCGAGTGATTGATGAAATAACAACATTTGCATTTGTGTCTAGGAATCACGACCTACTTTATAGATTTAGGGAAGTTTACTTTGTAGTGCTTTAGCCGTCACCTTCACTATCCACAATATTACCTCCTTTCATCATAACAGCCTAATAATGCCCCACTGCTGGGACGGGCCTCCTCCCATGACGGAGGGATCTTTGACCTACTAATGCCACGCTGGCCAGACGGATTGGTATAGGGTTTAATTTCAAGTTTTCCTTCTTTTTATTTCGTAAAGATAATATTCACGGATAATCCCTTAGCCAGTTTTTTACGACACCCATGGGATGAGATGGGGTGTGACATATTGTATTCTTACTCCGTCAGCCCAAGGAGTACCTAATAAATTTAGTAAGATCTGAACAGTGTCACTTCGAATATACACGATAGTAGAAACCTTATTGAAGCTTTTAGAAATCCTAGTTTTTTAGTAGGTTGTAGAGTTTATTTCTATGGCATTTTCTCTAGCAACTGCTAAGTACCTCACGAATGATCAATAGTATTGTGTACTATCTTTGACTTACGTACCAACTATTTAGTAATCTGTGCTTTGGGAACAGCGACCTCCTAACAGCGTTGTACGCCCTACTAATAAATTGCCTTGTAATGCCAGTTGGCTTGCCTTAAACAGTACTTTTTTATGTGTCTTTTCCCCATCGTATTTAGTTTTTATTATTCTTACGTTTACGAAAGTAAGAAGAAAGTTAAAAGACTTTATCTTGTTTTCCATAAAATCATCTGTACTATCATTGTCATGCTCCTTATTTTACTTAATCCAGTGTCATTTATACTAACGATTGTCATAAGACCTTAATCATCCATAACTTTCATGTGCCGTTTACCAATACGTTTACGTTTTGTATAGGTCAAGATTTCCTCCGTCGCTGGAGTTGGTATTGCAAGGACTTAAATACTATATTATAATGTAAGGAGGGATTATAGTGAAAATGACCCTTAACTTGCTGTAGCTGCTAGAAGGCATCATCGAACCTACATGTCGACGGTGAAATGCCAATAACTCCTAACTGATATTTTCTGAGAAATTCACTTTTTTATCTATTTGAATTGTACGGTATTATTTGCATGTTTTAGTGAAATGTCGTACATTTATTTTTATTTTAACAGCATTTAATTTACATGTGGAAATAAATAACTTACAATAACGTATTATTAACAAAATAAAACTGTCACAAAATATACTAACTCAGCATGATATATTAAGCATACATTATTATTATTCTAAATTAATTTCAAATATTTTGATTGATCGAAAATTTAATAATTTTTTTAACGTTTCCTGTAAAATTTGGTCTGAGTTAGTTAGAAGCTATTGGCACTTCTCCGTCGATGTGCTTTGTAAAGCCTAGATTCGGTTAGATCAAATACTATAATAGATCTATTTTTAATCTAACGTTGAATCTTAGAATTGGGTTGGTTTTTAACAAAGCTTTTGATCTATACTAAACTGTGGTATCATACTATCAAAATTGCACATGTGTTATTTTCTAAAAACTTTGTTTTGCTACCTAAACTAGACACTTGTGTTAGTAGGTTTTGCTTAAACGTTGGAACCAGTAAACATTTGAGTTTGAAAATTGGTAACAAATGATTCGAATATTCCGTTATGTTGATAATTACATACATATTAACTCACGCCTCATTTCCATGAGGGTAGGCAGAGGTGAGTGGCATATATTGGGATCCTTACAAAACTCAGTACTTGTCAATTATAAGATGAAAATATAATACGATACCAAATCGTACCAATATTTCTTACACATTCACTCAGCGCCATCTAGTTCCAAATTAACCAAAGCTTATACTTTGGGATGTAGACAACTAGTAAACATAAAATTGAGATAATAAATCTAAATTACTTAACCAATTTTGATGCAATTTCTAAAGAACCACCTTACAAAATTCTTCTAGAAATAACTCGATTTCTAAGGTAAAATACATTAATAAAAATACAACTTAATATCTTCAATCTCTCAATACTTCCCCTCTTTTGGAGTTAGGTTAAAAGTAAAAGTCTATTAGACTAGAACCCAGAAAATGAAAAAATTTAAACACAAGTATTTAACGTATTCAGCACATTTAAAATTATTCCTTTAATGTCATAACAGATCATAAATAAGAATTATAAGATGCACTGTTTGCAGTTCCTGCATTATCCCCTTCAGTGATGGAGGGAAAACTTGACCTTAGAACACAGACCCACACACAGACCTTGGAACTCTATGCTAATATAGCAAGCTAAGTATAATATTAGTATAGAGTTTTATCTTATTGTCTTAATTTTGCTGACGAGCACGCCTAATGGTAAGCAGTAGTAACTGCCTCTCATTGCAATGCCAGCGCATTGCCACTCTACCATAGTAGTAATGTTCTTTTTAAATCTCTTTTGGTGTAGGGCATGTTATTGCTTTTGCAGCTAGTTCTTCATAACACAAAAGAACGAAGCAATCGTTTTATATTAAAATCTATCTATTATTAGAGTACTCAGTATTTGTCAACTTTTCCTTAGTACGGCTTTTACGACACCCATGGTATAAGATAAAATTTTCACATAGGTAAAAGTTAAGTTCTAATAAAAACTAATTAAAGGTAAAAAAAAAATTAGAATTAAAAAGTATTTTTCTAGACCTCATAAACTTAGTACAATTATAATGAGGTAACTGTAATAGCCTTATTTCAATCCATAAGTGGCTGAGTTTTACATTAATGATTTATTTGATTACGAGAATATCTCGATAGTTAATCTTTAGTTGAGTAATAGCAGATAATCTGAAAATAATGAAACCACCATCCCATGGATATTGTAAAAACCAATTAAGGAAAAACTTGCAGATTATTATCTATTCGTTAACATCGTAGTAACAAGCCAAGTTTTCCTCTGTCACTGCAAGAAGCCCGTCCCTTCATTGGGACATTCATAGGCTGTTATAAACATTTCCTGCTAGTTGATCTTTAGTAATTTGTCGTCGGATAATCTGTAATTAACAGTATATAAAGTAACATTAATCATCACAAACACGTGACATCTATATTATACAATAACTAATCATGCAGAAAGGGGGTTGCGAACGTGCTTAGCATGTGTGGCCTGTACGTAACTGGGGTCAAATTTGACAAAAGTCTTACTATTGTTTCAAAAACAAACGTCACATCAACCCTCCCATTTTGGTTAACATAAAATACTCCCTTTGATTTTTTTACTATGTCTTTAAAAAGTGTGTAATTAAGTTGCAATGTGAAGGTTGAGCAACAAATTCGCATGGCATTTTGTCATCTTGGACCCTAGATGAATTATTCGTGTATGTATGGACAATGTAATATACCGCTTTTGGTGGCGGTGATGTGCAGACGAGCCGCCGCGGCGACGTTCGCAGCCCCTGGCACTCAGGGTCGGAGACAGTCGCATGCGAAGCGGGAGGGGCGACGGTGGGGCAACATGAACGGGGCTCACTGAGAGGATGGTGCGGCGGCACGGAGAACGTGTAGTACTTGGCCGTTTGGTTGTGTGCGCGGAGCACAGAGCTGTGGGTCAGCGTCACCACCACCACGAGGACTGACGCCAGCGCCAGCGCGAAGAAGGACGCCGCGACGGCAGCCACGACGCGGCGCCTGCGAGCCTCCTTGCTGACATCTTCAGGAGGGACCTCAGGCTCTGGCGGTGGCGGGGGTGGCTCAGGAGACCGGCTGCGTACACTTGGACCCCGACTGTTGGGCAGCTCTAGCGTGTGTCTACGAGATTGTCTACGCGCGCGCTCACATTCCGCTGCCGACGAGTGGTGACGGCGCAGGCGATGCGGGGCACCAGGAGCTACGCGACATGAAGCCGATCGTAGCGTGCGAACTGGCACCATTAAATCATCGCTGGCTACTCTCGGCACGCGACCCGAATGCACCGAACGGAAAGAGTGGTCTCGCGTAGAACTACTAGGAAAAGCAAGATCGACAGAAGCGCGGGAAGAGTGTCGTGAAAACCTGTCGCGATCACGATGGTCTACGCGCACCGACATGGTGCGGGCGGAGCGCGCGGCGGCAGCCGCCCGAGTGCCGCGATCCCTCCCCCGCGTGGTCACGCCGCCGCGCCGCGCACTCGTGTTTACACTCGTCCCCGATCTCACAAAGAACGCTTACAAATATTCCTCCACATCACAAGGTAAAGTCGACGTAACGTCTCACTCGAATGTCGTAGATTTCGTATTTGCACGATTAAGGGTGTTTGGACTTTCCTTTTAACGCTCAACTACGAATAAATGTTTATTCGAGCGTTCGAGTTCCTAAATCTTATCTCGACAACGATTACATATTGTAATCCATTCGATCAAATATTAAAATGACTTTTAAACAAAATATTTACGAATTAAATAAATGTTTCAAAACTTTGTTCTGGAGTTTTTCAGAAATCGAGCATTTAGTTTTTATTTATATACTAAACTATTTCAATAAAGTAACTTTATGATAAAGTGTTTGTTAATTGTCACCTAAAAGTATGTTAATTTAGCGTTAGAAAAGCGGTTTGTATCAACAACTCTCCCATTGGCTGAGTCTGAGCGGTAAATAGAGCGAGCGTCCTTTGTTGTAGAGTCCACGTTGTCAAGTTAAATTGTCTCGGAGGCGGGAAACGAAACAGATAGTAGAGAAGTTGTCGCGAGGCCGCTACATCGACACTATTCAATAGGTAGTAAATACATATAGGTACACATTCGTGTATTAATACTACGCCTACTACCCGCTTCTTTATGGTGTGTAGTGACAACTGTGACTTTGATACACGCACTATTTTGAACTGTTACAATATTGTTTACTTTGACAATGATAAATAAATTATTTAATGTTTAATTGATCAAGATCTTTGGGATATATAAAACTCATTACATATTTTTATACGAAACCGACTCCAAAGCCAAGCATTGATACGTATTTTTTATGCAGAGTACAATGCAATTGTATTTAGCAGGATGATTTTTAAGCAATATTATCGTATTTTTTATAAAGGAGAAATACTTAAAAAAAATTGTATGTTTTTATAACCCATTTGGCAGTGTACCCTTTCAAACAAGAATACATTTCGTAAAACTGGTAAAAATAACGGTTCTCCCTTGTTTGGTATAACAACTTTTCGTCGAAAATCACTTCGACTAATTTTATTTCGAATAAAGTCATTTCGTTTAATTATTCATTTGACCGAATAATTAATTAGTAGAATTTCATATAGCATATTCATATCTTTGAAATAATGTCATTTCACCGAAGTTTTAAAAGCACTAATATCATTTAAACTAATGTTTCACTAGACTAATAATCATTTAGTCGAAAGGACATTTGGTTAGGTTAGGTTAGAACTGTGACCCTTATAGCGCGAAGGCGAGCGAGCGAAGCGAGCGTGCCGCGGTAACGGCCGCCGAGCGCCACATCCGTTATGTATAAATAAAAACCGGTCAAGTGCGAGTCTGACTCGCGCACCGAGGGTTCCGTACAAACCTATTTGCCAAATTGTGATAACATCAGGACTCAGCTGTTTAAATACTATTTTTCCCGCCAAAATAATATGACGTCACAACTCATCTGTCAAAAATTTTGTGACGTCACGACTTATCTGTCAAAATTCAATGACGTCACGACACAGCTGTAAAAAAATGTTTTAACGCCAAAATTCTGTGACGTCACGACTCATCTGTCAAAAATTCAATGACGTTACGATACAAATGTCAAAAAATGTTTTCCCGCCAAAATTCTGTGCCGTCACAACTTATCTGTCAAAAATTCTATGACGTCACGTCCCATCTGTCAAAAGAGACAGCTGTCACTTTGACAGCTGTCAAAATTCTATGACGTCACAGGTCACGTGACTCACCTTTCCCGCCAAAATTCTATGAAATCAAAATATAATGTGATTGAAGTAAAAATTTAAGGTTTTCGGAATTTTCCCATTACATGTACTACAAGACCTTGCTCCATGCCAAATTTCAAGTTTGTAGGTAGACTGGATGTACCCTGTAGGTTTTTGCCCTTACCCCTCTAAATTTGCGACAAAAACGGCTATATCTCTTGATTGCGTTAGATTAGCACTTTGAATTTTTTATAGCACTAAGAGGCAACAAGCCTTAGTATTTGGTGAAAATTTCAGCTTGATACCTTCACGCGTTCCTGAGATAAATGGTCTTGACAGACAGACGGACAACAAAGTGATCCTATAAGGGTTCCGTTTTTTCAAAACTGGTACGGAACCCTAAAAAATATTTTAATGATTTACATTCATTTATATATTTAGAAATAATATGTTGAATTCGTAAGTGTAAAGAATTTATTTCTTTATATTGAGGATCTGGCGCTCGGCGGCCGCTACCGCGGCACGCTCGCTTCGCTCGCTCGCCTTCGCGCTATAAGGGTCACAGTTCTAACCTAACCTAACCAAATTAATTTACTTCTTTATATAGAGGATCTGGCGCTCGGCGGCCGCTATAAGGGTCTCTGTTCTAACATAACCTAACCCATTCTGTTTTTAACACTACATCACACTCATTTAATATTTCATAAAATACATTTTATACCACCTGCACAAGGTTTACTCTTGTTTACTAATATAGATTAGTATAACTAATGTACTTACAAGTTCAGATTTTGTTTTTGGCATAGTCGAACATTTCTAATAGTTTTGTAACATTTCTAATAAACCAATTGAATATTCGATAAAATACATATTTTACCAACTGAACAATTCACGAATTGAACATTACACTTATTGACCAATAGGGCAAAAGTTGTTATCTCAAATAAATATTCGATCAAATAAAAATGATGTTAAATAATATTATACAAAATGATTATTATTTTAAAAGTTGTTCGAACAAGTGAAATTACATCAAAAGTTGTTATACCAAACAAGGGAGAACCAAAAATAACTAGTGGTTCCGATTTACTCAACATTATGAAAATAAAACCGAAAAAAAATATGAAATGTTTAGTTGTAAGAAATTATTCGTTAAAAAAGTTTTAATTAATACTACGCAAGCAAAGCCGCTAGTATCTATATACAAAAGAAGTACACAAAATATCTATTCCTACACAGCTACGTACAATATTAATGTATAAATGTTCAAGTCGCAAGTTTTCGCTGTCCCTACAGTTGTCTCGCGATTGAAACGCGCCTGACATACAATGCCTCTGACACAATGATCACGACACTCTATCGGACATCCCGAAGATAAGATACGAATGCTTCACTGTCTACCCTTGACGTGTACAAACACTCTACTAAACAAATTTAATCGAAATTTCATCGTAATAGCTGTACCTAGAACTGTGTCCCGTTGCAGGGACAGGCCTACTCCTGTGTCATATGACAAAATATGCTTTCTAGGGCTAGACGAATTGGATAATGTCTTTCTATAGATTTTTTTAAATTTCTTGTTTAGAGAGGGAAATCCGATACTCGGGTTTAACTCATGCCATCTCACGAGTGTCGTAAAGATTATTATCACAGTATTAATTTTATCTTGAAAAAAAAAATATCTTGACAAAAGTTCTGAACAAAATATCATAACAGCTCTTTAACGTACCGCATACAGACAGGGAAAGACGTTGACCAGACAAATATGCATGTTCATTATAATTGCTCATGCAACATTTGCATTGAGCCAAAGACTACAAATACTACTTTAAATTACTGCTTTGTTAAAGCCTTTGAGATTTCCAACAACAGCTTGTTGACACTGACACTTATTGGGATCCCCTGAGTCATGAATAAAATATACGGCGATTCCGGCAGTACCTATAAAAACCTACAAACCCTTTGTACAGATAAATCGAGATTGTTAAACCTGTACTGAAACCCAACAGATTATCTAAATATAGAAATCTAACCATTATATTTATTTACGTCTTATATTAGCTGTTTAAAACTTTGTTTAAATAAAAACCCACATTGTTTACTTTACAAATAATAATAGAATTTGGCGGAAATCTGGACAGAATCATTTTGTTACGTAGGTATTCAAATTTAATGAACGATGTTTATTACTAGCATTGTTCTATATATATTTGAATTATAGAACAATGCCTCACCAATCAAAACCTCACGCAAAACGAGGGAGTTGTGGTTTATTACAAAAATAGCTTGATGATCACGGTTGAAGAGCATAACTTTGATGACGCGAACTGTCTAATTATCACCCTTAACAAGAACACCAAAGCTCTTGCTATTTACAGGCCTCCAGGATACAAGAACCTTGAAAACTTTTTTAAATCACTTAATTCTGTTCTATCTAAATATTCACATAAACAAAATATTATACTATTAGGAGACATAAATGTCAATATAGCTGAAAAATCCACAGATAAATATTACTCTTCATATCTGGATCTTATTGCTTTCCATGGTATGATGCCTGCATATATTTTCCCAACTCATAATAAAACTTGTTTAGATCATGTACTCCTGAAAACTAAATTAAAAGCACGATGCGTCATTCTTAACACTACTTTAACTGATCATAACAGTATTGCCTTATTCATAGCTTCCCACACTACACAAAAGCCCCAGAAAATAGTTAAACGTATAAATTTTCACCTCTTGAGTCAGGAACTAAAAGATATTGATTTTAGCCCCTTATATTCTATCATCGATTGTAATGAAGCTGCAGATTACCTCCACAATTTACTGACAAATGCCATCGAGAATAACTCTAAAATCATAAAAATTTCTAATCGCCAAAAGGTGCTAAAGCCATGGATAACTGCGGGAATTCTAAAATGCATTAAAAATCGCGACAAGCTATCCAAGAAACTTAAAAAAAATCCCTCAAATGAGATTCTTCAAATCACTTATAAAAGATATCGTAACTTTTGTTCCGGGGTACTTAGAAATTTAAAAAAAAACTACGATAAATTACAATTTCAAAATACTGGTAACGACACTAAAAAGCTCTGGAGAGCTGTTAAGGATGTCACTTATTCAAAGAAACCAAAAGACAATCCACTGGAACTAATATGCCTTGACGATCCACTAAAATCGGTAAACGATGTAAACCACTACTTCGCTAGTGTAGGTAAAACTCTAGCCGAAAAAATAGATAAAAAAAATAACCAAACACATCTTGCCTTACACCCGTGCTGCCACTCCTTTTATCTCCTACAGACTGATGAAGATGAGGTCAGATCACTGATTACAGGACTGAAAAGCAAGTGCTCTATGGGCCTTGATAATATACCTAGCGAGGTCATAAAGACAAACTCGGAAATCCTAACTGCCCCAATAACATTCATCTGTAATCTAGCGTTATCGACTGGTGTATTCCCGAGGATTTACAAAAAATCACGGATTCACCCTATCCACAAGAGTGGGGCCAGAGACTGTGTTAAAAATTACAGACCTATAGCTATTTTGCCTACCTTATCAAAAATTCTGGAACGCTTGATAAATAAAAGACTCATAAAATATTTGGAAAACAAACACCTATTATCGGATTCGCAATTCGGTTTTAGAGCAAACAGATCCACCTCAGACGCGGTATTAGAATTAACTAACTACATAGTTAATAATTTGGACAATAAAAATAAAACTATTGGAATATTTTTAGACTTAGCAAAAGCTTTTGACACAGTCTCTGTCCCTTCACTGGTAAAAAAGCTCGAAAACTTGGGAATCAGAGGGGTCCCACTGAAATTGCTACAGGACTATCTTACAGATAGAACACAATGTGTACAAATTAGTATCACAATCAGCAACGAGGTCCCAATAACTTACGGAGTTCCCCAGGGAAGTATTCTGGGTCCAACATTATTCCTCTGCTACATTAACGACCTTTGCCAAATACAAACATCGAATTTGAAAATTGTGGCATTTGCTGATGACACGGCCTTATTGTTCAGCGCCCGTTCCTGGCGTGAAACATTCCGTATTGCTCAAAAGGGCTTTAATATTGTAACTAACTGGCTTAACGAAAATACATTAACCTTAAATTCTGACAAAACAACATACGTTACCTTTTCTACTAAATCTACTGACAGACCAGACCCGTCCCTTCGAATAATATCACATCAATGCCCTAATTCTTCCGAAGACACCTGTCTGTGTCCTATTCTGGAAAACAAGCCATGTGTCAAATATTTAGGTGTTCTTATTGACAGAAATTTAAAATTCCATGATCATATTGACCTCATCTCGGGTAGGGTCCGTAAACTAATGTTTATCTTTACATCATTAAGATACATAGCAGAACCTAAATTAATAAAAACAGTTTACTATGCACTTTGCCAATCGCAACTAAGCTACTGTATAACCTCATGGGGAGGTGCTTACAAAACATACTTCCTTAAAATAGAAAGAGCCCAGCGAGCTTTACTAAAAGTAAGTCTATCCTTACCTTTTTATCACCCTACTACTGACCTATATAAAAAATGTGGTGTTTTAACAGTTAGACAGCTTTTTATCCTATATACAGTATTAAAACAACATACCTTACTTACCTATGAACCGGAAAAAATTCTTAATCAGCGACGTAAATATAAAGTTTGCCCAGTTTCCTCATTCCATACAAGCTTAGCTCAGTGTTTTTTTAACTACCAAGGACCTAATTTATACAATAAGTTAAATCGAGCCCTGTCTATTTATTCATTGTCTAAAAACAAGTGTAAAATGATCATTACAGAGAGATTAATAAACACAGACTATACACACACAGAAAATCTCGTTCACACACATTCCTACCACGAGTCTTTCAATAACTTCTAAACGGTTTTAAGTGTCAAAATAAACTCATACTTAAGTGCCCTACCTCGTTTACTCAATCCTACACATTTATACTCAACCTCATACACACACCCACTACACTCCACACATACTTTATAAAACCTCAGTGCACATTAAATTCTACTCCTACAATTTGAGCGGGAAAAGGTGCAATATATTATTATATAATTATTGTATATGGTATAAAATATTATTATATTTCGTTTAAAATAAAGCTAGTATAAAATAAAATAAAGTGATCTCTGTGTCTTATTATGATTATAAAAATACTCAACATTATTGTAAAGACATTAAATATTATTATAACTATATTATTAATAAACGCTCCGCTTATGAGCCTAGACCGCGAACAAACTTAGTACTTACTGTTTAACGTTGCATGCGCAAGCTGTGTGTAGTCTCGTAGTCTCAGTCGCCGGCCGGCACTCGGACCGAACGCTCATCTGTACTTGTTGGTAATGTGAATGTGTCAAATGACCTTGTACTGCGAGTCATCGCTTAAGTATTAATATAGGTATTCTATTGTCCCATTTCTTGTCCTCAAAGACTTAATTGCTTTAGTTGCGCTTTTTTCCGTTCATAGACTATTATATATGTATATTATTACACTCATATTTATATTATTAAGTACAATATTATATTTATATTATTATTACACACATTTTATACATAATCATATATTATTATATCAAAGACATTAACTTCTAATGATCTATTTCTTAGTTTTATTGTTATCATTCTCCTTTTTACTTAGATATGTAAATTAATTTTTGTTTATTCATACTCGTCTTTAGCGTTGCTATTGTTCGAAGAGTGTGGGCCTGGTGATCTGTAACACAGGCATTCTATGCCTATCACAGACACCAGCTCCTCACATAATATAACTTTGTAAAGAAAGTACGACTATGTAACTAGTTATAAGTGATTTTTTGTGAGGAGAAATAAATAAATAAATAAAATAAAAATAAAATAAATTATTCATTCCTTATACAATAAAAGGATACATGATTAATACTGATGCTTTTAGTTATAGTCATTTCATATTATATAATCGTTGAATCATTACACCGCTACGAGTATTTTTCATTTGACGATTTCTAGTGTCCCTTTTCACACACTTTACCCTTTCAAGAAGTCAATTGTTATGGTTTTTTTCGTACAATGTATCAAAGATGCTTGTTGTGTTCATATCAAGGACGCTTTCCCGATATTTCAATAGCTGTTTAGAATCCTATAAGTGTCCTGCTTTAGGTCTCCGCGGAAATAAAATCCTAACCTTTTACTTACCTACATACATCATCAATTAGGAAAATATATACTAGTTTGAAAAGAAAAGGGATTTAAATTTTAATCCAGAATAAATTAATAAAGCGTATAATAGTACGAAATCTCGAAATTTAAACCAATCACCACGACCCAACGCTACAGTTTAAACCATAAATCTATCAGTCATCGACATCTGTTGTAATTACCCCAAAAACGCGAACAACGATGTACGATTTTTAGAACGATGCGTACCTATAGTAATAATAAAATTTAACGTTATAGACTAAGGTAAATGTGTATTGTACATTATTGTACAGTATGGGGACATTGATAATGTGATTGGCTTTTAAAGAAAGACAGCAAATCAATGAGTAAGAAGAGTACATCCGATTACCGAAAATAGCTGAATAATTTTAGCATAAGTTTTGAAAATTATCACATTAAAATGTATCTTATGGCGTTCGGCATAAGGTTGAAATTATAAAAGATTGAATCCTTACTTACTTCTATTTGACATTGTATGTTTCATCATGTCTTACTAAGTGACACTGGTGACGGAAACATTGCACTTCGATAAAAAGTCATTGCAGTGCAACAAAATATAGCACTTATTGTTAACGTCTTAATATACAATTTCAAAATAATCAATAATTTTAAATTATAATCTCACTTTCTCGCTTTCTCATTGTTGTATGTCTTTCTTTAAAAACCAATCATATTATCAATGTCCTCATACTGTACACATATCATGCAAGATAATTGTTTATGTGATTTACAGGACCAGATATTTTCTTGAGCATCGATGTTCTTTCTATGTCTGTAAGTTCACGCGACACAGAGCTCGTTCTCTAGGATGGTAGAAGTCTTTAACAAAAAGAAAACTTAACCGTAGATGTCTTTTAATACGTCAAAAGAGGTAGCTAACCCTTTAGACTCCTCTCATATTTAAACAGGAACAAGTATAAATGTGTTATTCGCGGAAATTTTGGGCCCTGGTATTTTGTTTGTTAATAAAATAATAATTAAATAACCGTTACACCGGAAAATCTCAGAAGGGATTTTGTAAAGGATAAAGGTAAAGGTGCCCCTATAAAATTAAGGTTTATTGTTGATTGTTATAGGTATTCGTTGTGTTATAGTAAGACTCTTGGTATGTAGCTCACAAACTGACATAATTCTTGTTTTCAATCGTTTCATACCAGTTGTAAAATTGTAATACCAAACTTTTATTCTGTAATTTATTCAGATCTTAAATTCTTAACAGAAACGTGCCTGTTTGAGTCATAACAGGCATTACTGGGGCTTTTGCATTGACGGCACGGTTCAAGTGATGAAGGAACTTGTCTTACTAATCTCTTGCTAAACAGATAGTGTAGGACCAGGTTTTGTACCAAGTTTTTCTATTGTTTTCTCAAAGAATAAGAGTAGTTAGTCGGATTTTAACTAACACAGTTTATTTATTTTTTATAAAACATTGTAAAAAAACTATTGATCATGAAAGAAATACTTAAGGTCCTATTACCAGATACAAACAAGAATATTTCATTAGATACCTAGATACTCAACCAAAAGAAACAAATTACTAAATGAATGATTACAGTAATGTCCTGATAATTACATTACTGACCAAAAACAAATCTAATATTACCTGCAAGGATTGTCTTGTACAAAAACAGACTTTCGACAAAGTTAACGTCGGAACTCAATTATGTAAATTGCATCCTCTTAAAATATACACCTAGCCGCCGTCACCGGTTTAACAGGAAATATGTCTGACTAACGTAATTTGAAGTATAAACGTTGTAGACTATATAATATAATACTGTGTTTTCAGTTGTGCTGGATAATCAATGATAAATTAGGACAAGGAATGAGGGAAGAATTTGCATTCATCATCATCATATCAGCCCATCGACGTCCACTGCTGGACATAGACCTCCTCCAAGTATTGCCACCTTGTACGGTCCTGTGCCTCCCTCATCCATCGGCTTTCCGCCACCCTAACTAGATCGATGGATTTGCATTGGTAGACGAACAATTTTTAGTGTGCATAACAGTGTAACAGAGATTTTGTAGCGTAGATAGGGTTTTCGTTTTTCAATTGTTAAAACATAATATTGTAATGGCGGCATGCTGTATACAACTTTTGTTGTATTCCCGCTTGAATTAAACAATTAAGGATGCCGAAGACCGTGCGAAGTGGAGAAAAAGAAGCCGGAAAGCAGACCCTAGGTTCCATGGCTCTCGAGCTGTGGACCCAACTGGGAACTTGCAAAGATGAAGAAGAAGAAGAAGATGCATTAAATAAGTAAAACCAAGAGATGTTTTCACCAGATTTATAATCAAATCTCTCAATCAAATTTACTGTAGTAGGTCCTTATACTACTAACAGAATATCATATTTACGAGTTTCCACGTAATTCACATAATCATACGTGTATCGAAACCTCTTTCGTGCGAATCGTGTCGGTTTATTTAATCTGTGAGAAGTGCTCGTAACATTAACAACTGAGTGCCAAAGTACTCTCTCTCATGATCGCTTTGTACGATAATGTTTGCATATAAATAAATTCAATTGTGTTAACACCAAAAAGGTTTAACTATTATTAAAAGAAATTCGGTAATTACATAGAAACATGATAATTCAACTTTACCTTTTTTCTAAAGAATGCTCTCAAAGACTTGTCGTTTAACCCAAAACCGAAAAAGCTAAGGAATCTGCATGTTAAAAGAATGTATATATATGCTAATGTAATACCATTGCCGTTTTAATTATACTTTTTTAGTTGAAGCAATCAGTTCATGCTAAGACAGTGGAATAGGAATAAGGTTCTCATGAATTCTAATCACAAAAAAACATTAAATATGCTTAGACTCAAATTCGCATTTTATGTTTTTCTTATGATTTTATTAACAGCACAGATTTTGTAAGGTCGAGTCCTACGTTCAAGTCAGTTGTTATTTGTATTTTTGCGATCACGTGGACTGGACAATGTTGGTCAGCCAGTCCCTTACGTGGCGGAGTGACGCACGGCCTGATGTCAGTAGACGAAGGCAATCAGTGGAAATATCTCCGTGTGTTGACGGAGTAAGAATGCAATATGTCACCACCCCAACTCATCCCATGGGTGTCGTAAAAACGGACTATCCGTGAATATTATCTTTACGAAATAAAAAGAAGGAAACTTAAAATGAAATACTATACTAATCCGTCTGGCCAGCGTGATATTAGTGGGCCCAGTATCCCTCCGTCATGACAGGAGGCCCGTCCCTGCAGTGGGACATTAATGGGTTGTTATGATGATGATGATCCTATCCAGACCTACATCCATCAGTAGACTTCTAAAGCATTGGTACGCGAGAACAAAAAGTACAAATATCAACTTTTGATTGTTACCTAACCAATGCTACTAGCATAATGACTATACATGGGCTCTATTAGTACAGGTCGTCTACAAATTATACTGAAATCGAAATTCTGATTGTAGTTAGCTATGAAAACCGTAACGATGATATTCGACCAATGCGGATAGCAAAAGCTATTTCTGTTATTCGAAGTAGTTAAATACTTGGAAACGATTTCATTCGGTTTCTCCTACTTGTCTAAAGCTATAACATTATAAACAGTATTAGGGGCTTAGGCACGATACTTCAATCAATTACTAATTAACTATTTGACTCTAAATATGTTTTGAAAAATTATTGTAGTTATTAGCTGTTAGAATAAATGTACGGCTTATGTTGCTTTGACAAATGTGTGCCAATAGGCTTTATTAAAACATCATACAGGCCTATTATTGTCTTTAGTGCATTTCACAGTGATGAAAGAAAAACTTGTTGTATTAAAACTGAAGAAATATTTCCGCGGTCATGTAAATCTTTACAAAAACAAAGAATATTAAAACAAGCGCGAACGAAAAACGCGAAAATGAATTTTAACTTAAAGTGCATTGTCCTTAAAGTGAAAATTTAATATTTTTATGATCAATTTTATAATTACCTACTGAACGTACTTCATACGATTATTTTTTAAGTTAGTAAAGAATATTATTCAATTAGTAGATCGAAAGACGCTACTGAAATCCCTGCCACACTAAAGTTTCTTTACGGATTGCTTTACGGCAAACTTTTACTAAAACTCATAAAATAAATTAAGTCAACATCGACTTGGAATGGTCAAGGGGATCCTAAAAGCTTTTTACGGGTTCCTTATGAATTTTTTATTAAAAGTCATGACTAAAATTAATTTTTGAAATTAATATTAGTATAACTTGGTAATGAGAACAAAATTTAATAGAAGACTGAAATAAATCAAAATTGATGGCGCTCACAGTCAGTTATTCATCGATAAACTTTAAGCCAGGTTAAGGAACGTAGTGGTTCTCTGTGTGGTGACGAAGTAAGAATACAATATGTCACCACCCCATCTCATCCCATGGATGTCGTAAAAACCGACTAAGGGATAGTCCGTGGATATTATCTTAAATAAATAAAAAGAAGGAAAACTTAAAATTAAACCATATACCAACCCGTTTGTCCAGCGTGGTATTAGTAGGTCAAGTATCCCTCCTTCACAAGAGGAGGCCCGTCCCTGCAGTGGGACATTAATGGGCTGGTATGATAAGCAACGTCGATCAGGTAATTCCATAGATGGGAAACTGCTCAGTGTTTATTTATATTCATGCATCGATCATGACAATGTTATACGGTAATAATTACTATATTTTTGTTTAAATAAGTAGAGTTAGATCAAAAATGGTCTGGTCTACTTCATTTTACATGTTAGTAGATAAGTTAGAATATTTTACAAGATGGAAACAAGCTAAGTAAATTAACCATTTTTTTAAAAATTATTATTTATATTTTTTTATATAAGTAATATAACACTTAAACAAAATATTTATCAATACCGCATAACATAACTACAATGTTTAAAGGAAACAACAATGAAAAATAGAACGCAAAAACTCTACAAAGAAACGTAACTCATAAAACTATGTACATTAAATACCACTGTCATAAAGGGTACAAGATCAAAAGAAAATACGTAATGGAAATTCCATTTTGTTTGCTTCTCGTCTCATGCCGAGGTTCGCAAAGACACTGGTTATTCAAAGCCAAATACAAGATTATCGCGTGTACCCTAAAACACTCTTCTGGCAAGCCGACAATGTTCTATTTATGTAAACCTATACAAATATTATGTAAGATCGTGTGTTTGTTTGTTTGTTTGCGTTTGAAACAAAAACATATGTTTTATGAAAGTTTTTACTTCTGAAACTTAGAAAAATATGCTAAATTAAAGAGTTGTTTTTAATGAGTAAGTTTCGTTTATAAAAAAAATTAAACCACTTAGAACTGATGGGCATATCCCAGTACCCTGTTTGACTGCTGCGGTCTTCATAGACACATAACAGTGCTCTGCAATTTCATTGAATACACAAATCATTTAAAAAGAAAAAAAATGCCATAAGAAGCATCACGAGTTGACCAAGCAAACACTATTAAAACAATTATAAAAATATTATCAAAAAGAAGGAAAAAGATAATGAAAAACCTACTTTTGCTTCGGAGCTAATTTAGGTTAATTTAGATTTTTGTACGAAATAAAGTAAAACCCCGCAATAGATAAAGTAGATAACTTTGAAAAGATACTGTACCCTATTTAGAGAAAACAGGACGTAATGTCAATAAACCATTTTATCTGGAGTAATTAGCTCAATTACTATTGTTACCTATACTTTCAGTTCCATTGGTTTTTACAATAAAATCATTGTAACTTCAACAACGTACTGTACCTACTTTGCACTGTAAGGTGCTATAACTTTTCTTATTTTGTGTAAGAATACATAAAGTGACCAAATCACCACATCATAAAAGCTAAAAAACATTCTTAGATTATTATCCAAGTGGACCACTGTAGGGTATTAGTAAGTCGCTTTTGATTGTCGCGCTTGCTTTCTGACAATGCATTAATTCGTTACGTAAAGAACAGATTTTCTGTACCTAATTTACCCAACGAACACAGATTATAGTTAGTAATTTTTACTGAAGAAAGTAGAAAAAAATACAGTATTTCATTATTGTCATACTAAAACTTATAAGCCCAACCGCATGAGCAATAATTTAATATAACATTAATTATATCAATAGTAAAAACACGTAGAACATCAAACAAGATTACGAACGAGGAACAAACAGCTAGTAAGACATAAAATGAGCGCATGTACTTATTACAAGTATTTGCGTAAACGCTTAGTGACGTACTTCACGTCTCTATATTTTAGTCGTTGCATATTCTCAAATCGTTTGCAGATGGAACTGTTTCAAGAAACTCTATTATTACGTAGAGCGTTTAGCTCTATATTTCGTAGACTAACGTAAACATCTGTTCACGTGACTGACTTAGACGAATAGACAAGGACCTCTTTTTAGTTTCGTTTCATGGATGTCGTAAAAATCGACTAATGGATCTTCAAGCATCGAGAAATGGTCTAACAACTTATGTGGGCAGCTCGGTATTATGAGGACGAATCAGAACAGATCATCCCAGAACAGATCTGGGATCTTATAGGTAAACTTTAAGTTTATTACATTCAAATTATCATTCCAATTATCAAATTTATTTTTTTACGTTTCATAAATAAGCGTACATACATTCATAAATAGGCATGCATATTCAACGCTTAATTAAAACCTTGTCGTTAAAGAAAATGTGCGTTAAAGTTTTCTTTATAAAACAGAACCCTACATCGTTCAGTTGGCCCCAAGTTCGCTGAGTTACTTCGATTAGGATAAATGTCACTTTCTTTTTACATAAACCGGTCACTTTGGAGGTAGTAAAGGAGCTCATTTAGTTTCATTTGACCTTACAGGGCTTCTTCGAGAAGAGATTAAGATTTACAACATACGTGTGATGTACCTCCATGTTGTAGTAATGGAAACAGTTTTTACAACTTGTCCTCAGCTAAAGTTTTGTGTTTTAAACAAGGTTGATAACTTACTCAGGTTTAAAGTTTTATTTATCTATCTAACCAATTACCACACTAGGGACCTAGTCCAGTGTTACAGAGGCTTTTATAGATATGTTTTTAGCTAATACAAATGGCAACATTGATATTAAGACAATAATTTGTGGCCTAATGCACTGCAGCTTACTTTTGACACTATGATAGACACAAACACCAACAAGAGTTACAACAATAATGTACGTTTCATACAAATGCAGAATAACAATCAAATTTCTTTACACATTTCTACATAAATCCGAAACATTTTAATCGAAAATTAATTAATTAAATTTAAGAGTAGGCAGTCGTGAATCAAATACGATTATTTAGGGCAGCTACCCTACCCGTACAGTTTTAAAATTGAGTTTAAAATTTTAAATGGGTATATTATAAAATACTGTGAAATGTTTTCAATGAATAAAACCTTTTTCAATCAACACGTTATGTGAGTGTACGGTTAATGTTATCGATAAAAAAGTTATTGCTCCTTTTTCAAGGCAATGAAATAGGGATATTCGTATGTATTGTGGACCGCACAAGGTGGCAATACTTCGAGGAGACCTATGTCCATGTCCAGCAGTGGACGTCGATTGGCTGATATGATGATGATGATTCGTATAATCATTGCAGAACACATAAGTAAGAAATTATAATAAGTAAGGTTTTTTTATAATTTACTATGTAGGTAAGCATAATATATTACAAACAACATGAAACAAAGCACTTTTGCTTTGAGGCTTAAAATGTTCTGCGAATTTTCGTAATATGTAAGTAGAATATTATCGTGCGTATTTCTACTTAAAGCTCTACCGTCAAATATATTTTTTTCGACCTTTACTTAAAAAGAATAACATAAAATACATGATCTACCTGAAGTACGTAGTTGTAAGAAAAATAAAGTTTTAAAGTCCTGAAAATTATTTACCCAATTCATAAGACAGGACTGTAGAAATCAATTTTAATTTTTTAATGATTCAAAACAAAACCAGTCTGTTAAGATACCCTAAACAGATTGGTTTTATTAGCTCTATGGTTATTCGATAAGGATAATAGGGACAACATTTAATTTAAATTATGATAAAAAACGAAGTAGGAAACGCTGATAGCTCTATGGACGTGGTCGAACAGATAATCTATTTAAAGTAACTAGAAGTAAAGTAATTAACTGAATTAGCTGAAGTTAACCAAAAGTTCTAAAAGCTTTTTCGTGCTTTGGGATATCTTAACCCTTTGCATTGGTTTAAAATTATCTCCCAATCAGCCTTAGGCCTAACAATATTTACCAGTGTGCATATTAAAGATTTGTATAGACTATATTGGCTAAAAAAATATATAAATATACGTATTTTTGGCAATTCTTTACCTACGCTAATGGGCGTAGGAAGCCGCAGAAAGCAGCTAGTGGTGGAAAAATTATTTAACTGTTAAAACATTGAAGTGATATCAAGTTTTTGTAAAAAGCTACAACTATACACAATACTAACATAGCAAAGGAAAGTATGCAGCCTTCGTTTATGTTTCCTTTTTTCTACTTTACAGCGAACCATGTGCATAGACATTCTCAGAACATAAAAGGGGGATGTCAAATTATAATTGTAAAATTTATTAGTATGTAAATTAAATTGGTAAATTAAAAACAATAGTTATTAATAATTAAATCACAAATATTATGTTAATTGTTATTACTTCTTCATATGGGTCGCAAGTCCTAGACGCCGTTATGCAAGTGTTCCGTCCTCTATCACGCGATGGACCCGGAGAAACGAAGAATCCAGGGAATGCTAAGATTAGGTCGTGTATAGGTGTTTCTGTGTCGCTTTTATGCCTAGATTAAAATGGTTACTTCATTTAATTACGTGATGAAAACCAATTAACCCACAAGGAAGTAACAAGTATTAGCCCTTAAATAAATCGCAGAACAAAACACAAAAAAACTTTAATAAGCAATTCATATTCAAAATCTCCGTAAAACAAGAAAAGTATGTTCGTCAATGAGTCCAAAGGGACCGCTCATGTTCGGAAAATCTTTGTCCGATTACAAAGAGGCGCGATATGAATAAAACATTAAGGAGCCTAACAACTTTATTGGTGACATTCTTATTAAATTAATTGAATAAACTTTGACCGTGTTAAAGTTATCCGATCGTTTCGCATCAAGATATATTTTACAGACATAAACTCACGTCTTTTTAAGGGATATCACGACTCTTTCTAGGATAGGCAGAGTTCACTGAACATCTTTTTATCTCTCATTATTGAGGATTGTGGTTAGAGGAATCCTTTAACAGAACGAGTTGTCTCCATCGGTAGATCTAGATCCTTACAAACCGCCATAACCCGATTTTCGTTTTGTGGTATCATCACACAGGTCATTCCTTTAACAGGTCCCACAATTAGCTAGGGATGACGACCTCTGTGGCGTAGTGGTTATATAACATGACTGCTACGCAGAGGTCTCGGGTTCGATTCCCGCTCAATACAAATCTTTGTATGCATGAACATGATTGTTTGCATTGGTGTTTTCTATGTATTATATGTATGTATTTACAAAAAAAGGATTTAAATATGTTTATCCGTTGTCTAGTGCCCATAGTACAAGCTTTGCTTAGTTTCGGACTAGATGGCGTTGTGTGAATGTGTGAGGAATATTTATTTATTTAGGGAAATACCTACTTTACTTGTCCGTCAACTACAGAGCCCAGTACACAGTGGTATTACTCAATTTTAAGATGCTGAAATAAAACCAACGCATGCTGCTAGTATAGTACTAGCACTATTGCACATACTAGTACTCGTACTATTTGTAAGTGCAGTGTGAATGTTCCTATAAATACTTCGGTACGTGAATTGCTTTGAGCTTATAGCTTCAGTTTTTCCTAAGATGTTCACCTACATTGTACTACAGAGGCAAACATTTCACATGCACTTTGAGTTATATAGACGTACTGTTAAAAGATTGACTGCTCGTATTTCTAACCTAAATGCGTCTGTGTACTAAACAGAACAGATTACCTGAAAGTGCACCTAAGTATAATGTTTAGTCATAACTACCTTTTTTTATTCATAATAATGATAAATACTTACATACGGAAATATAAACTACTAGCTGACCCGTGCCCACTTCGCGTTACTTTTTTAAACATATTTCATTACTGCTCCACTCCTTTTCTTTCTTTCTTATACTATATAGCCTATTACACTCCCCGATAAATGGACTATTCAACACATAAATGATTTTTTAAATCGGTTCAGTAGATCCAAATATTACCCCCTACAATGTTACAAACACACGAACCTTATAATATACATATAGTATAGATGAATATAGTGTCATCACCCCATATCATAGCGAGGAACTTAAGAAAGGCGACTTAGTAACGTCATTTTAACAATCAATGTTTACAAAAAACAAAAACTAGACACACCAACCATACCATTCGTCTAGTACTTCTAGTAGTGTTCTTTGAACCATTAAAATAAATATTAGATTTTTAACATTGTTGTATTTTACAATAAAAAATCTTTAACATCTAAGTAATTCGATGCTAAGACACGGACTAGAAAAGCGAGAAAGCCAAAGTATGTTTGGCTTTCTCACACACTTCACAAACTTTATTTCATACCATTTAAACATACTTATTAAACCAGGAAGAGACGATTAAATGGCCTACCGGATGACAGGTTGTACCACCGCTAATGCACGACAGTAAAGCCAAATCATAGCCAAGCCTATGCTTAAACTAGACTTACTCGTAAGCTTTTAATTTTCACTAGCTGACGTCAACAATATCTAGGTTAAAAAATAAAACTCCACGTTGATCCATATAACTGCTCCGTTTACGTGATTTGTTAGTTTATGCGTTATTTGATTACCCGTTTCTAACTGACAAGCTGTTAAAGGACAATGGGCAAATTTCATACAAAAAAAACCCAGGACCAACAGAACTAATATGCATTTCTCATTATTACACATGTTAAACTTATATAATTTTCATTATTTGCTTATTGTATATGTATGGGGTATGAGAGATATAAGGCGCATAACAGTTAGCTATAAATGAAAACTACGTTACGTGTTTTAATGTTTAATAATATATAACCATCTAGCATAACAGCCCATTAATGTCACACTGCAGGGACGGACCTCCTCCCGTGACGGAGGGATACTTGGCCTACTAATTCCACCAATAAGAGTGGTATAGGGTGTACCTAATTATAAGTTTTCCTTCTTTTTATTTCGTAAAGATAATATTCACGGATAGTCCCTTTGCCTATTTTTACGACACCCATGGGATGAGATAGGGTGGTGACATATTGTATTCTTACTCCGTCACCACGCGGATCTATAAGTCAACAATCACGGAATCGACCGACGACCTCGGTGGCGCGACGGTAGCGCAAGGAGACTGCCGTGCACGAGGTCGTGAGTTCGATCCCCACGCAGGACAATTATTTGTGAGGTCCACAAATTATTCTCCTGAGCCTGGGTGTTCTTTGTGTCTGTTAATTGATGTTTGTAAAAAGTCCCCGCGACACAGGTCATGATTCCTGGTGCGGGAGTTGTCTTTTTTAATAAAAAAAAAAAAAGAAATTCATTGCACTTGCAGGCTGTTCTATGCCTACATGTCTAGCGTGATCTAAGTAATATATTACACTTATCATATGAGAACAGCTCTCTAACGTACGCATACCGTGGATACAGGATTCTGTACGACATATTTCTCCTAAATGATTTAATTTAACAAAGTGCCATCTCTGTCCTACGTGGGTGACGAAAACGACGCGACGCGACGAACGCGACATAAGCCATCTAATCAACGGCGTACCCTACTTGTGTCCTATGTGACGGTCTGCGACGAGACGTGAGGTAATCATATACAACACTAAACTTGTCGTGTGTAGCATCGCGTCGCGTCGTGTCGCTTTCACCACCCACGTAGGACACCGCGTAATTCATGTGCTGTGAGAGTGAAAAAGTAAAATAATACCTGAATCTGCGCATGGGTCATGCGCAGATTCAGGTATTATCGCTCGTTTCTATTCAGGTAGGGTCGCTTATGGTATTTTTTTGTAGCGAGTGAAGACTTTAATATCAATTGGATAACGTTACACGTATTTCTTTGTTTTTATTAGCGTTATGAAATGGAAAAAAAACTATTTTTATTATGTGTAATTACAGTTGGATAGCACCTAGGGGAGATTTTTTTTTATTAAAATGTTTGTCATAGCAAGACTAATAAACTGGCATATATTTTGTTCCTGTTGGTTCTGGGTTAATTTTGCCCAATCTCTTTTTCTTTATCCAAAACCAACACTATGTATAATCGAAGTTTATTCTTTTATTTTGACAGTTTAAAAGCTGTGAAACTTTATGTTTGGTTGTAATCGGTCGTTGTATTGACGTGGCCGCGTTTGTATGATGTCAGTGGAGACTTTTACACGACTATTTACAGCATAAATGTTACTACTGGCAGACGTAAGTGCTGCTTCATGGTTTTACAACTGCTCATTAATGGATCTGCGTCACACTTTGAAAATGTATGATTTAAATGCGTTTTAAATTATGTGCTGAAGTGAAATGGGAGTTTCTTTGTTGTATTTTTTCATGGCCAAGGGTTTTAAATAAGCGTACGAAGACATTCTGAGATATACAATAAGTAAATTATTAATCTTCTAGTCTTAATTTTTGTCACCTCAGAACTGTCAAACAAGGTAAGTTTTACTATCCAATTTTTAGTGTTAGAAGTTACTTAAAAATGAGTACCACAAGTAAGATTAACTCTAAGGCATAAAGACTAAACTGTTCAATGCATAATTATAATGTTGACAGGCAGCGCCAGTGTCATTGTTGTCACTCATGAATGTATATTACTTTGTCTCCTCTTTTTATTTAGGCATTAAATAATACATACTCGTAAGGCCTCCATAAAGCACATCCTTTCAATAAAAGTTTAATTCAAAGACTACAAAACTCTTTAAAAACTCGTAAAATATGTAACAGTACATGAGTGTATAAATATTTAGCATAGTGAGCGCGTTTTCAAACATGGATCTGTCAGTGAAGCAATAAAAGGTTCGTTCGCTTTAGCTCAAGGTATGCCAACAATCGAGAGGTATTTCATTAGATCATTGTTCACTTAAGCTCGTGTAGTACAAATTGCTTTTAACGTTGTGGTGTTCAAATTCGATTGCCTATTCAAAGATCGCAAATTGGCTACTTCGCTAACTTGTTTTGAATCCTTTTATAATCAATAAAAAAAATTGTATACCTTTTTCATAGCATTAAACAAATATTACAATTAATGTATTAATGTGTTATTACAATATTACCTTTAATCACTTTTATTATTTTCACTGAGCAGACAAGTATTGTGTTATGTGCGAAACGCCAAACAAAAAGGTAATTACGGTAATTTATACAACACGATAGTTCAAAATGTATAATTACGGTTAATAAAAACAGTAAATTCGTACCTTAATTATTTCTCCGTCAACCAAACAGCTTATAATGACACATCAGCAAGGAGTTTTACAATTCAATGAAAGTCGGTTAGTCAGATAATAATTTCAATTTCAGAATAATCACGTGACTTTTATAAGTTTTGCATGCAATGCATACGATTGGATTGCACTTACGTATAATGCAATCTCATGCTTCCTAAGTCTTGTTTAAATCTCTCAAAATTAAAAACAATAAAATAATCTACTAAACGTTAACCTTTATCTATCAATCTTTTATCTATCTCTTTAAATAAAACAAACAGCTTACAAAAGTTCTTTTGTAAAGAAAAATACGTATAGAGGTATCACTCCAATTAAACCGAGTGCCAGAAACAACCGCTACCCGAATGAAAAACTGTCGTACTCAAACCAGTTTGTTTTAAAACCATCTGCGAATGTCACGTTCAAATGCTGAATATTTAAATGGACAAACTACACTTGTAAATAATAGTCAGACAGGTATCTAGATGGTGGTATGTTATGTTGTTTGATTTATTCCTATCGTTTGATATTTTATCAGGTTTTATGCGTCTAACTTAACTGCCATTGACGAATGGTTATTCGATGTTACGTTGTTTTTGTAATTTATTCCTTTGCAACAAGGCAAGGACCGCTTATGTTGTGCTCTGGTTATTTACAAGACGGGACCTAAGCTTGTAAAATAAATAAAAACATAATAATTATATTTCCCTAAAATAAAATCATAATTTAATTGCGAAACAGGTAAGCCTACCGCCTTGAATAACAATCAGCTGTATTAAACCTACTGTTGATTAATGTTACTATTATGATTGACGCAGATTTATACTTTATCCGCCATAACAGTATATTTTGGTTATAATGGAATATTAAAGGAAATAAGGTTACTCTGTCCGCAAATCCCGTAAGCTATGAGAGCTCCACAGTTAAACACGAGGTGAATCTACAATTAAACTTTAATGGTAAGGCGTCGTGTTAACGTTGACACTTCGAAGCAGAACACAGGACACTGGCTTATTTCCCATCTCTTTTTACTGGCTTCATCGTAAGAGCAATTATGTCATTTTCAGATGCACAAAATACATATATTTTCCTGTAGATAGGGAGTCTCAACTAGGAACGGTCTATTTGATAGAGATTTTTATAAACATGTGTAATTAATCAATACATTGTAATTGCTGAAGCCGGGTTTTCTCTTGTACCTAATCTGGAGGGAAGCCTATTTTACGATTAAGATGGGTTGTCGGTAATTGAGATTTATTCGGTAACAAATACACCTGGCCACGCTCCGTGTTCGGAGCTGAGAATCTCAGATTTCTGCCACTGAAAAGAAGATTTGAGGATGTGCATTTTTTTCTTCTCATAATAGTCCATTGTAAGGCTTCGTAATGTGTAAATATTGAAATTAGGATTATACATATAATGACAAGTTTCTTTATGCATATTGTAGAATTGCTAGTTTAATATGCAATCAAATCTTCAACGTGATCAACGTAGATACAAACAAAATGGAAGCCTCGTCTTTCATATGTTATAACGTACTCTGTAGTCTTCTAATATACAACTGTAAAGTATCCTAATACTGTACTACGAGTATTTTAAATAAGACATAAATACGAACATAACTTAAAAAAGTAAGAATACAAAACATATGCAAAAGGTAGTGTTGTTATAAAAATTAGTAACATTAGAACATTTCTAACTCGGCAACAGGGTGCTTCTCATATTCCGTAAACCGTGGCGCGAAGTCCATTATAAATGTGCTGACAACGAACAGACCCTACACGGCACTAACTGGGGATAAGCACGCTTTTGAATATATTTACATATAATGTTAAACGACCGAACCGAATGAGAAATCTATTAAAAGTTTAATTTCTTTTACATTTTGAAATATAATGTTTTTATGAATTATTTCACGAGTACAACAAGTAATTTAAGTTAGGTTTAAATAAATAAACCAATAACATTGCAAGAGGAATATAAAGCAAAACATTACAACTGAACTTTTCGTGCTCTGTTTTGGCTTCGAACTAGTAGAAGGTATTTTTTTTATTAATACTAATACTTTTTTTATTAATACCTATTTGATACAAAGGCGAACTGAATTCGAGATATACTATCTATCAGTTAACCGTTAATCGCGTACAGGGAAAACAAATCAACAAAAATGAATAGCAATTTAGCGAATGAACAAAGATCTAAGGAAGATTAAAGTGTGTATAAAGTCAATTAAGAAGTCAAACTGCTTTCAGTGATTTGCCCATTCAAGTGGAGCAGAACTGCAAAGTTTACCAACCACGCTAGATATCTCAATATAAATGTTTTAGTTAGTTTAATACCAAGCTTGTAGTAAGTTTATTACTATATATGTTAATCTAATAATAGGTCCTTACCTATGAAATTGCCGTTTTATTTCGGCGCAGTCTTTAGCCTCTACATTCTCTAAAAACATATTATATTGTTTAAATTATTTTTATTATTTAAGAAATATAGGATAAAACCAACATTTAACAAAAGATAATAAATGAAAATTATTGTTATTTGGAATAATAATAAGCCTGTGAACATGGCTCCAATTTAAAATAGCGGAATTTCCCATTTGTTTAATTGTAACTTCTTCCCTGATACTTTTTTTTCTGTGTTTTGCACACAACAGTTAGCTTAAATGTGCGCTATTACTTATGCCAAATTTTATTCTATTAAGTTTAATAGTTATTGAAAAATTAAAGAAAACGTTAGTATGAAAAATCAAACTTCTGATAAAATCTTCACACAAACGGCAATTTCATAGGTAAAGACCTAATATTACAAAATTTTTATGTTAAATTATACAAAATGGAATCTCTCTAATATGAAACTTTTTCTAATAATAAACGCGTGGTTATACCTACTCTATAAGTGCACGGATGATAGAACAAGTTATAAAATCAATGCCGCCATTGTCTTGAACGTATGCACCACAGCTTGTATTAATAGATTCAGAGAACTTGTAGACAAAAGCATTCTTATATATGCTACGACCTTTCACCTAGTACAGTTACCAAGTATAAATTGCAAGCATGTCGGGAGATTGATTACTCAAAAGTGCCTTTCAGAAGGTTTCCACGACACGTGAAGTCTTGTTTTATTCATGAAGCTGTGCCTCACAGCTCCAACGCGTTCGTAGACACCACTTTACACTGCGTATTTTAGTGCATACGACTCTACATATATCTTACTTTGAATCTACAAGTAGGCATGTTTGATTACATATTTCATTACTTTAATTTTAAAGCTTATTATGTTTGCTTGTTATTTATCTCACGGTCATCTACACGGTCCAGCTGATGGTAAATGATTGAACCGTGCTTATGTGCTTATGTACGCCAGAACAAGGTAAAATTTTCACACTATTACTTGGAGGTGGATTAAGCGGGAACAAAGCTGGTACCTAGACCCCCTTTTGCTGAAGAGAACTGTAACCTGATAAAAGTTTATTTCATATTGTGAATAGTGAAACTTAGTTCTAGAATAGGCAGACTGTTCTTTTTGAGAAATTCGTAATAATTCATATTTTTAGTTATCTCATGTTGTTGAAGTTTGTGCAAGAGTTATATAAGAAGACCTATTACAACTACGTTCAGTAAAATAATACAGTAATAAAAGAAACATAAAACTGGTGTTTTAAATCGGAACGATTCTGTAGGGTGTGCAAAAAAAAACATTAATTAGCAATGTAAGTCGACTACGATAGGTTTTTACATAACTTTAATCTTCATACTAAACGCGAATTGGACTTGTAGATATACCTTATTAAAATTTTCTATCAACAAATCCTGACCTGTTTTTGTAGAACTGTTTGAGATGTACTCAGTACTTATCATAACACCCAATAATGTCCCACTGCAGGTCCTCCTGTGACGAAAGGATACTTGGCCTACTAATACCACGCTGGCCAGACAGATTGGTATAGGGTTTAATTTCAAGTTTTCCTTCTTTTTATTTCGTGAATATAATATTCACGGATAGTCCCTTAGTCGGTTTTTACGATTCCCATGGAATGAGATGGGGTGGTTACATATGGTATTCTTACTCCGTCACTACACGGAGGTACTCAGTACTTATATTAAAAGCTTTTAACTGATAAATAAATTGACTCTATGTTTTTAAAGTTGAAAGTGTTAAACAGTCCAAGTTTTCTATTAATAGGTTCAGTAAAAGTTTAGGAAGTATTTCTATTCTGTAATGCGATGATTAGATTTGCTTTAAATTATTGAAAACAGATTTGACTAAAAATCAAGTAATATGTACCCCATTTTAATGGATTTTTAGTACATTTCTCATGGCAACGGTACATCGACCAAGATAATGTAGTACGTGAGTCGTCTGAGAGTGAACACTAATGAGAGAAGAATGGCAGCCAACGATGGCGCCAGACTCCGCGCGATTACGTCTTGTACTCACTGCCATGATACTGTACTCATGTCATGTTTATATGTTGATACGGAAACGCGCTCATAATCGTTTATAGTGTATATAATACCTTTAAGCTTTCTATTGATTGGTGCTGTGAAGCTTTAGGAAACAGTGTCTTATAACCTGTTTAGTTTTGTAATATTTCTAATTTTAACGGTTTAAAAATCAAGGAAAAATTACCCCATTTTAATAGATTTTTAGTGCATTTCTCATGGCAACGGTACATAGACCAAGATAGTGTAGTATGTGAGGCGTCTGAGAGTAAACACTAATGAGAGAAGAATGGCAGCCAACGATGGCGCCAGACTCCGCGCGATTACGTCTTGTACTCACTGCCATGATACTGTACTCGTGTTATGTTTATATGTTGATACGGAAACGCGCTCATAATCATTTATAGTGTTTATTAAACCGTTATGTTTGCTATTAATTGGTGCTGTAAAGCTTTAGGAAACAGTGTCTTATAACCTGTTTAGTTTTGTAGTCTTTCTAATTTTAACAGTTTAAAAATAAAGGAAAAATTACCCCATTTTAATAAATTTTTAGTACATTGGATACGTTTTGCTCTTGTCGCGAACAGACGTGATTATACGTGCTCTAATGCATTAAATTATAAATAATAAAAAGTGACCTAGATTAATATTTTAAACGGTGTATCGTGCAATGTTTTGCGTAATGAACAATAAATGAGACTCTTTGTAGTGAATTATCACTAAGGAAAATGGCTAGCAATACTACTTCACCAGTCAAAATAATTCATGACCCTGCTTGCTCCAGTGCGCCTGAAATTGTGTCTACTGCAGAACTACAAAAATGGATTTCCTACACCGAGACCTGCTTAAACGAGATATGTTCCATTACTGAAAGTGGTAAGCTCAACAGCGAGCAGAAGCTGAAGGTATCGTCCTTGTGTAGGAAAATTACGCACAATTCCTCCCAAATGGCAATTCTTTACCAGTCATTTAAACAGAAAGCCATACAGTCCTCCCTCGAAATTGAAGTCCTAAATGAAAATAGAGATTTGGCAGGATATTTAACTGGACTAAAGAAGACCATAGAACAATCAAGTACTGCAACCAAGGGATCCTCTTTTGCTGATGTCGTAAAAAAGGGTACTAATGATTATATCCGACCTAGTAATCTAAGCTCTGTAGCTGTGTACCCTGTTGATATCAAGAAAACAAGCGAAGACACAAAAGCAATGGTACAGAAACTAATCAGCCCTGAACAACTGAAACTGCATGTGCGAGGAGTAAGAAAGACCAGAAACGGAGGTGTTATTATTAATACTGAGACTAAAAAAGACGCAGACATACTGAAGGACGCCGTACTGCTCTCTTCTAAGAATCTACAGGCTGAAGAACCTTTGAAACGTAGACCTCGGATTGTGGTAGTAGGAGTACCTACTACTATGACAGAGCAAGAGGTCTACAAATGTATTTATGATCAAAATGTCGAAGACAAAATTCCTTCTATGACCTTCGAATCTTTTTTGTCTTCGATAAAATTGAGTCACAAGTCCGGGAAACGTGAAGCCTTATCTTGCAACTACGTCATTGAAGTTTCTGCACAGATAAGAAAAGCTCTTATTATACAACAAAGACTTTTTATTAACTGGACCTCTTGCCCTGTTAAGGACTTTACTTTTGTCACGAGGTGTTACAAATGCCAACAATATGGGCACGCTGCAAAATCCTGCCACGAACTAATTCCATCATGCAGCCATTGTGGGGAAATAGGTCACACTATCTCTGAATGCAACAACAAATTGGCTTCTCAAAAATGCGCAACATGTTCGAGGTTTAAAAAACCCAACGATCACAAAACTGGCGATACTGAATGTCCTGCGAGAAGAATAGCCGAACATAGATATAGTAACTCAATAGATTATGAAATAGCATAGATTTAGTACTATTCTCGTAATACATTTATTATCTTAAAATTATTTACAACTTCTAAATTAAAATACCACTTTGCCCTACTTAGAATTTTTTACAAGTAAGCACATTCCTTAGTTTATAGGTACATAACAAGTAATTTAACATACTTAATTATAATGATCATTACTATAGTATTTATTTTGTAAGCATTTTATTTTTATTAAATAGTGTATAGAGGCAACGTTGTAATTAAATAATTTCCTAATAAGTAGGTATATAATTAGCACTTAGAACGCCTGTAACACAGGATTAATCCTAGTACAGGCATACTAAACTGTATAGCACATTATTATGTTATTAGATTTACTTAAGCTATAATTTAAGACCTATTGTAAATTGAATAAATGATTTGATTGATTTGATTGATTGATTTGATTTCTAATGGCAACGGTACATAGACCAAGATAATGTAGTACGTGAGTCGTCTGAGAGTGAACACTAATGAGAGAAGAATGGCAGCCAACGATGGCGCCAGACTCCGCGCGATTACGTCTTGTACTCACTACCATGATACTGTGCTCATGTTATGTTTATATGTTGATACGGGAAACGCGCTCTTAATCGTTTATACTGTTTATAATACCGTTAAGTTTTCTATTGATTGGTGCTGTAAGCTTTAGGAAAAAACATCTTAAGTATAAGCTGCTTAGTTTTACATTCTTTATTTCGACAATATAAATTACTTAGTATTTCTTTTGTATATACAAAAGCACTATTGATAGAGCATATTAACGCCTAGCATTGAAAATTCAAAATATAACTTTACCATAAACTCTTGCGAAGCAGAGTAAAGATTTGATCACCACAGCAAAAAGCTAATGAAAAATGGGCCCTGACATGGGCGTGCAGCCTAAAGCGTGGAGTAACGTAAACTCCTCAAAACTGCATATTAGATACAATAATTAAACAAAAGAAACCTTCAACGATGCCTCAATGCGTTCCTCTAAAAACGAAACGTGGATATAAAACGCGTTATAATAACAACCGCTAGTCTAACAAACATTGTTTTCAAATAAAACTACTAAGTCCATAAATAATAAAAAGTAACATTATGAGACAGCCCCTAACAAACATTATAAAGGAAGGATTTAAGTAAAGAAGGGAGAGAGGGCGATCAGAGATGACCTATATAATGATAAAAGGACGAAAGTTCTTAGAGGAATTATATTGACGTCGCTGCATTGATAAAAGTAAAGCTCGTAAATTAAGTCAGTCAATAGATCACTTCGTTTATTTAATATAATCCTACACAATACAAACAAGGTAAACAAAATTATACCCTAATATCATAAATTACAAGGAAGAAGGATTAAAAATCCAATAGCCTGATAATCTCTATGTTTATAATGAAAGCCTAGCGAGTCAAAGGACTTTAATGTAAATCTTACACTGAATAATTAGCGCGGTTCTGTTTACAGTATACTTAGCAATGTTGAAATTTGTATTTAATGTTAATAGGAAAACATGTTTTCATTTTATAGGACACGGCAGAATAGTAATATCAAACCTGATAAAAAGCGCAAACACAGTTGAGGAATGAATCAAAATCTGTTTTTTTTTTTACTTTTACTCTAAATATTCTTTATTTGCCTCTCAAAGTTGCTTTTTCTAATTTAAGGTTCGTAATTTATGATTATCACCTATTTTCTTACGTAAATATTGACATAACTTGTTCATAATAGGTTTAAACTACTTTTTAGGTCAAACTTGTACCAACATAATAAATAGTTTGACCTAAAAAAATTAAAAGGCTATAATGGAAAAGCTACGTTTATTTTTCTTAGCAAAAGTAATAAAAGATACCATCATATTATTTTAGAAGGAGGTAATAAACCTTCGACTCAGGCGTGATAATATTGAGACTTCCAATATTGCGGGTAATCAAAAATAAGAACAGCTAGGAAAATCTTAATACAACAACAAAACATCTGTTTTAAAATGAATACTTTAGGGTTATGTTATATTTTTTTTGGCAAACTGCTAACTGAGATTCAACATTGTTTTAAAAAGTAGTTTTTATCAAAAAATTCGGCGCGTAAACATTATGTTGACAAACACACATGACTTGACGGTTTAAAAAAACACAGCAAATACGTAAATAATAATAAGTATACAATTATTACTTATTTTTGGATGTTTTTACATCGTCACCTTTTCCCTGCCCTTATCCCAATTTTATTTGGGGTCGGCCCAGCATGTCTTCTTCTTCCATGCTTTCCTATCGGACGTCATCTCACAAGTATTACTCTTTGGAGCCATATGGTATTTTACTCTTCCCCTATATCCATCCACTTACATGTTCCACACCTTCCTCACCACATGATTCTCATTCCTCCACATAACATGCCCATACCATGACAGCCGGTTGCCACGTAGTTTTTCAGTCTCCGGTCCCACTTTAACACTTCTTTCTACATACTTATTTCTTACTCTATCCGCTCTCGTAACGTAACACCACACATTCCTCTAAACATTCTCATCTCTGCTACATGCAATTGTCTTTCATTCATCCCTTTTTTGGCCCAACTTTCTGATCCATACAGGACGTCTGGCCTAATCATGGTGTTATAGATCTATATTTTATAATTTTTATAATTTAAGAGGAAGATCTTCCTCTTAAATTTAAGGAGAATTTGGGGGACACAAATGGTTACCGTTAATTCGGTGCTTGACCGCCCAATCTATTTTGCCATCGCTTTGAATGAAAGAACCGAGATACCAGAAGTCCACCGGTCAAAAAAATGTGTGTTGTTTACCCCCAATGGCGGGTAATAACGAGTAATTACTTAGTTTTGGTATTGCGAATTTGTTATCGTGAATGACGTGTACCGTGACTGCTGGGCTACCGGAGTTATTTGGTAGTTATTTAAACGAAAAATAGACAGCTATTATTATCCATTCAATAAAGGCTATTTTTATTTTTGAATAAAATGAGGATTGTGTAAATATAATTCAGCTATTTGTGCATTCGTTGACATAAAAATATTCTAATAAAGTCATTGACCCGAAAAAAAACAAGGAAAATAATATTTCATTTTGTGTGCCATGAGCACTATCTGTGAAAGATAAAGTGTTCCATTTTCCCTGTTTTCTTCACCACAATTAGTTAAGTTTATTCTATCAAAGTATGAAAGTGCTGTCCGTGTATTTAGAAGTCAACTTTTTACAACGGAAATCATATTTTACTAAAAAGTTTAAGTCATTATTATAAACTGACTCTTAATACTCTGAATTGCATGCGGTGTTCGCCTTTAAGTAGTTATTACACTTGCAATGTTACACGTAGCTAATTAAGGAAGAAATGTTTTAGTGTAAATAGCTGTTGGTGAACCTAATAATAAATAAAATTCAGCTACGGATTTTCCGAACTGGGCATGTGTCTGTCGCGTGATTGAGAAAGTAACATTTGCAATCGTATCAATGTCTAGAACTTACGACCGAGATGTCGATTGCAAGAAGCCTCTTAACTATGTGTCACCAGTCACGTGTACTGTCCGTAATATTTCCTACTTTATGCCGTATAATACAAGCATACATAGAGCTTACTGAAGCTATAGGCAGCCCTAGTTCTGTAAGTAGGTTACTGGTTGACGTTGTTTTTATGAAAATGATCAAATCAGTGCTTTCATCGTTGGGTATTTTAGTGTTTTAGTCGGATTGATTCCAACATGCCGATGACGCGGAACAGTATCGTATAGTCCATTCGGGACTGCCACACGTTAAAAAAAAGGTATTCTTTTGTAAATGGCTAATGATTATGAAAATTCAATTATGTTGCACATTTTTTGATAGTCGGAATATATACTAATAAATAATTAGGCGTTGTTAACATGTGTTAGAAACATATTTTGTTTACAAATTCTAACATTAATTATTACCAAAACTAAAAGAAAAGACCAAGAAACCCTACGATCTATGTAGTTCAATTTAGCTGCTTTATATATTATTATTACTAGCTGATACCCGCGGCTTCACCCGCATTGTATGAGTAGCTTAAATGTTATTCTACACCATAAACTACTTATATTCTAAATTTTATCAAAATCCATTCAGTAGTTTTTGCGTGAAAGATTAACAAACATCCATAATCAATACATCCTCACAAACTTTCGCATTTATAATATTAGTAGGATTAGTAGGAAGACAATTGTGTTACTAAGTTGCGGTTAATTACGTATCTGATTAATCCAACATGCTATTATTCATTCCGGAGTACGTCGTCGGATCGTCCAGACTCTCCCTCGACCGTAACTGTTACGTCACCGTGTCGCTTGAATATTTCGGATTTAGTGATCCAAGAATTTGTGCAATAATATCCGGTCATGGTATCGGATCTCGGTAAAATTTGATCTGCTGCGAGAATTATGATCATTTTAGCGTGTGATTCTTTGATTATCTTGATATAAGTATAGTACAGTCAAATAAGGCTAAAATAGGGGCAAACCTCGGAACGGAAACGAATAAGCTGTAAATTCGTATAATCCTTTGTTTTGATGTTCTAATGACTGGTGAAAAAGTCTCATATGATCACGTGTCTGCATCATAAGTTATTCAAGGTCAAAGGTCACGAAAATAAGTTTTCTATGGGAAATACACGATTTAATGTCATTATAAATATTGTAGATCATAAAATTGTCTACAATTTTTATATCAAGCATTATTTTGTATCATGAACCGTTTTCGAGATAAAGCTCAAAGAGTTTCGAGATATAGAGTGCACGCACCTGTACATAAAAAAATCATGTGAAATGCGGTGATAGTTTGTATAGTTGAGATATAGTTAAAGTTAGTAAAACTGATTTTTGTGAACTTTGACTTTGAATAACTTGTGACGCAAACACGTGATTATATGAGACTTTTCTACCAGTCATTAGTACACCAAAACAAAGGTTTATGCAATTTTACAGCTTATTCGCTTCCATTCCGAGGTTGAATGCTTATTTTACTGGAGTAGTTAGTATATTTGACAAGCATACATAATATTTGTGAAGCGAACAATCTTATTTCATCAAATAATGAAAAGGAAAAACAAAGGAACCCGGCGATCTAATTCAATTCAGCTAAATTATATATGAAGACATCGGTTACTATGTTGCGGTTGATTACCAATCTGATTAATCCAACATGCTATTATTCATTCCGGAGTACGTCGGAGCGGCCAGACTCTCCCTCGACCGAAACTGTCACGTCGCTTGAATATTCCGGATTTAGTGATCCAAGAATTTGTGCAATAATATCCGATCATGGTATCGGATCTCGGTAAAATTTTATCTGCTGTGAGAATTATGCTCATTTTAGCATGTGATTCTTGAATTATCTTCGTATGAGTACTAAGTATATTTGACAAGCATAGGTACAGTCACGAGCAATAATATGTACACATTTTCGCATTTTGTAAACCAGTTATCTAAAGTTCTGCCAATCCAAAATTGAAAATTCGAAGATTAATTCAAAACTGTACGGAACCTCTTCTAAATTACGAATTCATTTTGATATTGTAATGTCTAGATAAACGTGCAGATAGTTTAGAAAATTTGAAAATGTGTACATATTATTGCTCGTGACTGTACGTAATTATTTTTCGATCTTATTTTTGTTACATCCCGAAAACATTTATGCAACTGACTAAAAGTTTTAGCTCGCATGACCAATGGTTGGAACATCGGATTTATGACTAGCCTATGGGTCAATATCAAACGGGCAAATTTTTCGTGTCTTCGTTGAGAATCTAGGTGTAAAATAATATTTCAGTGCTGATATTTTTTTGTAATCAACTACGAAACTATATTTATTCAGGGCCATGATCCAATTTTGTTATAAATATGTAAATAATTTAAAAAAAAATAAAGTGTCTTAAAATTTCTAGTTAGGTGGCTTGTCCCAACTCCATATTTTTATACAATTTCATTCGCTACGGTTACATTTCATGTTACTTTACTAAATACGCAATTATATATGTTAATATATAAAATAAACAATTAAAAAAACATTTATGATGTATTTATATATCTATTATAGATACACAAAATACCTAATCAAAGTTTGTCCCAAGAAAAATTAAAATTTTGGTGGCATTTATTCAACTGACTATACCACGAGTTTTGTACGACATATGCGTATAGCGTTTTATTGTGTCGAGTGTCTCAGTTGTGGGCCCGCTTTTGCATGTAGCAGTTATGTGTATAAGTGTTGTGATTTCCCGCTAAAAAAGGTAACTATCTACCTTGGTGGCATGGGGGACAAGATTTTTCAAATTTTTGGTGGATCGATTTTTTATTCAATTAGTTATTTTATGGATAAATAACTAAGTCTATAGATACACATTGAGATAATGTTTAAGTTAACTACACTCACTTAGTGGTAACCTTAACCCCCTACTGTTTCTGATTATTTTTATGTCTGGTTTCAATATTGGTGGTTCAATTTTGGTGGTTTTGGTGGCATTTTCATGGCACCAAAATTGAAAACGAGCCACTAAAATTGACACATTGTAAGCACCTACGTACGTATGACGGTGGGAAGCCGATGGATGAGGGAGGCACAAGACCGCGCAGGGTGGAAATGTTTGGAGGAGGCCTATGTCCAGCAGTGGGAGTCTCTAGGATGATATGATGAAGCACCTACGTATTATACTAGTTTTGTACTGTTTTTTTAGTAAGTATGTGTAACGGAGCATTCGGTGCTCCGTTTTGCCATACTTGCTGAAAGAGACTGCTTAAAAAGAGAATGCCAGAAGGAAAGCAAGAATTAAAAACAATCCTGAAGAAGCTCTAAGAAAAAAAGAAAGGGAAGAGAAGATGCCAAAAAAGCAAGAAGGTAAACTTGTTTTACAGCGACAATTGTCGGAATGATATCCTTCAGCTTTACAAAGAAATAAATGAAATATACCAAAATGAATATTACCAAAGAAAAAAGCATTGAAAAGACTGGTAGAAGAAGAATCAAATGCATCAACTCAGCACGTACATACTAGCTGCAGACCACAGCAAGACTCAGGTAATGTTCGAGCTGACTATGACTCTCTTCAAGCTGCAGTTATGTAACAAGGTCTGTCGAATGTGATGAAGAGAGTATAAATCAACATGCTACTGTTACTAGATGCTTACGGTCTAGAAAATTACCGTTCGTCAGCAGTCCCGTTCAAATTCTGGAACAATCACGCCCTACTTCGCCATGTGTTAGCAGTATTAGTGTTTTGACTGTCCCTATGCTGTGCCTAGATAGTCCAAATTCAGATGCATCATCAGTTACTTCAGTAGACTTTAAACGTGAATTTAAGAATAAATTTAGATGATACCAAGAAGGTAAAGCTAAGGAGCTAAATTTATTACGACTTAGAATATGCAAAATATAATTTTAAAGAAAAGAAAATTTCGAAGATGCAAAATATAATTTTAAATTATAATTTTTTTTTTAAATATAATTTTACCTAATAAGCCTTATTGAGAGTGCCTAGCTGTCTCGTGGCCTAAGCAAATTAATAGTCGGAGTCATAGAAATTATGACTCCGACTATTAATTTGCTTAGGCCAGACAGCACTCTCAATAAGGCTTATTAGGTAAAATTATATTTTAAAAATAAAGACTGATTGTAAAACGAATTCATTTCGTTTGGTGAGTTCGTTAAATTGTAATGCATAATTAAAAAAAGTTATTTTTTTAAACTAGTTATCGGATTGAAGGGATTATTTTTGTTATTAATGTTTTTGTTTTTTTTTAATAGTATAATTGTTTAACAATTGTTTTCAAAATTTTGTAATTTTTCTGATCATTTTAAATGTTATTTGATTCCTAGTGATTGATGATTGTGATAATTTGATTTAAAAAATTCCTGGTTATTGACGTAATATTGAAAAACCAATAAATATATTAAATATAAATATCTTAATTATGTAAAATCATGTGTTATTTTATCCTTTATGAGTCTAAATGGTAAAAATTCAATTTTGGTGTTGCTTATTTTCAAATTCAGTGGGCATTTCCATTTTGGTGTATCAATTTCAATTTTGGTGGTCACTACAGACTTTAAACTTAAATATCTTAAAAACCTATCGAGATATAGACGGCCCTCTTACAGTAACTTATATAGTAGACTTTCCTTTTTCATATTACGTGATTATTTTTCATGAAAACTGAAAAATAAAAATTGCCACCAAAATTGACAAAAAATTAAACTTTTTGATATTCACCCCTATAGGTAGCCTAGTTTTGTAAAAACCAAAACTAGTACAAAATGTCCAAAAAATATGTGTAAACATTCTTTATTTTGTTTTTTTTTTCATTATAACTGTGTGCAGACACAGTTAAAAATATAGGTATAAGTGAACTAAAACCACACAGAGATTTGCATTAACTCATACTTAAACTCTTGTTGAGACCTCAGAGAAAAACTGAAAACAATTATTTACAGGTATTCTTTGAGAAAATATATTGATTTTTACTTAATACTTTCGTGTAACAATTTCCAAAGAAAAATAATGAATTATTTTAGGGGCAGTCGACTTAGTCCTTTTTGATCTATATTCTAGTAAGTTGACACAAAAATATGAACATTTCATGAACATTCAACTCACGAGAAAAGCAAGAAAATTGGTCATTTTAACACAGTGAAGATGATTTAGTCGCTTTTCTTGACTGACGATTATTTAGTAGGTATGGTTAATTATAATAAAATGGTATTGTTATTAATATTAATATGGCGGTAGTGCGAAAGTTGTCTTTTTTAAAAGACATATCTACATAATATATTTTACATATCGAATATCCCATAATGGCTTTTCGTAACACATTGTATTCCAAGTCCGTCAAAAAAAAAATTAAAATTACATCTAACCGTAATAACAATATTACTCACTCAAAGTCACTCTTAAACAACCTTTATTCTTTAATCTACAAAAGCTCAAAACCGTAATGATCATACTTATAAGCCCTCATACTTAATCTCATTCTTCGTAAAAACCTGTTAAGCCAAGGTAGCGTCAAGTGTGACTGACGTTATCTAAACGTTTGGTCGCAGCCTTGTCCGCGAATGCTGACATAGCCAAAATAAATTATCTCCCTAAAAACATCTGCTTACAGAGGTTTTAATTACACCAATTTACCCACTTTTCTCTTTTTCCAATCACAATTTTATCTCGAATTTCTTAATGTAAAATAACCTAAGTAGAAATTGGGAATACATTTTTATTCGTATTTTATTGGGATTACGTTAAAGAGGCTTATAAAATATCGAAAATCTACTAATAATGGCATTTTTTTCGTAGGTACGAGTACTTTACTTTTGATCATGATATTATACAGATTACAGATCGGTAATCTTTATGGGCTTAATATATGTTTTTATATATTATGTACTAGCTGCTGTGCCCGCGACTTCGTTCGCGTGGCGGATGTTACTTCGCCGCAATTCGATTTATTACTGAAAAATCGTTTTTTAAACCTTATAACAAACAGATATACCTACAACAAACGAATTGTAAAATTAACGAACAAATCAAAATCTTTTCAAAAACAGACCTTTACAAAGACTGATCTATGAAGACTGCGTCTAAACGAAAGACATGAGCGAACGTCATTCTTTCAAGGAAAATCTTAACACCGCGATACTGAAAATGACGTCACAGGCACAATGCCATCTGTTGTCAAATTTGTAAGTTAAAATAAATTACATCGCTTATTTCATCATAACAGCCCATTAATGTCCTACTGCAAGGACGCGCCTTCTCCCGTGACGGAGGGATACTTGGCCTACTAATACCACGCTGGCCAGTCGGATTGGTATAGGGTTTAATTTCAAGTTTTCCTTCATTTTTATTTCGTAAAGATAATATTCACCGATTGTCCCTTAGTCGATTTTACGCCACCCATGGGATGAGATGGGGAGGTGACATATTGTATTCTTACTCCGTCACCAAACGGATAATCGCTAATTAATTATGAATGAATACATTTGCACGCCACGTTATGGTGCGGCAGAATTACCTGCCTCGGTGGCGCGGCGGTCGCATTACATGGCTGGCGTGCATGAGGTCGCGGGTTCGATTCTTATGGAGGACAACTGTGATACACAAACTATTGTCCTTAGTCTGGATGTTTTTTGTGTCCGTTAAATTAATATTTTTAAAGTCTAGTGTGGGATTTGTCTTTTGTAAAAAAATGCTGAAATAAATTATTGTACCTAACATCTTTTTACCATCTAGCAAAAAATATTTGACTAAACTTAGACTCGACTATATTATTATTATTATCTATAGATAAACTGCGTGCAGTATTTTTGAATTACTTAATAAAATAAACACAAACACTTTGAATAATAGTTTAATGTTTTGTGATTGTATTTCTATATTTTATTGTCAGTTTTGTATTTTTTTAATGTTGACAAATAGCAATAATGTGTAAAATGTTTCTAAAAAGAAAAAAACGTGTTACTTATTATGTTGTCTGTTATTATTATACCCATATATTATTAATTATTAAATAGTTATATAAGTGTGTTATAATTGCAGTTATAATAAGATTGTGAGAAAAGGAATGTTATTTTAATTCAATTTAATATTTATGATTAAGTATAGGTATAGTTTAACTTTAAAAAATGAAGTTTGTACGCCAATATTAGCAATACAGGGAAAGACTATTTATTTTTGTCAGATGTTTTGGACCTGTGATTAACTAATAAAGGTTATTTGTTTTTGTATTTATTTACATTAATAAAAACAGGTGGAGTCTGTTGCATACTTTTACGTTGACCAGTAACTACTACAGTTTAAACTAAATTAATACCAAAAGAATAATTGATACTTTAGATTAATAATAGCTTAAATTTCGTTTCAATTACGAAAAACAGAAAAATATAACAATCAAGTAAACTTATAATTGATTTAATTTAATAAGACTTATAATTGATATTCCACATACGATTCATGGTTAATTTTATTATCATTTAAAAGGAATAACTTATTAATAGTACTTAATAATAAAATAGTTATAGATTATTTAAAAACTCATTTATTTTATGATTACTACTGGTAACGCCATCTCGTGAACAAAAGAAACGAAATTTAAATTCACTCAACATTGAACCAAATCCATTTTTCATGACCCCTGATTTGTATTGGACTGTTCTAATAAAGAGATCAAGCGATATATCGAGTAATACTTATCCGATTTTGATGAAACATACCTCAGTTTAAGCCTAATAAGAAAGGCTACAATACAATGTATTGGTCTTAAGATTATATTTTAATTCGTTTTAAAGATGTGCGGTAACAAACAGACAGATAGACATTAATTCTAAAAATTGTAAGAGTGTTGTGTTGTTGCTTTTTGACTTTTTTCTAGATTTTATAGATAATTTTTATCTGAATTTTCAAAAAGAACAGACATTTTGACCTTTACAGTTTTATTATAGTATAGATAGATAGATTACCTACTTTAAAAATAATACCCAAAAACTACGTATCTATGTAGGTATTTTAATATCTAAATCGCGCTTATTCCGAGAAGAGTCAATAAGAACCACGTCCGTTCGCATTAAGAGTCAATGTGAATGAAATTATATAGATGCACCGGTTGGCCGTTTCGGACGTTAAACAAAAATCAACCGTACAGCCGTACTCATACTGGCGCGGTGACATTTGGAAATTTTCTTTCATCTATATCTTGTGTGTTTATAAACCGATTTCTATAATTTTTTTTTATGAATAAGATATTAAAGTCTACTTTTGAAATATGGGAGTTTGAAAAAGATATGTCTATGCAAATTACAATATATTTAAGTATTTAATACACTTTGAAGAAACCCCTAACAATTAAACACGTTATTGTGGTTAATATATAAAAGATAGATATATACTATTAAGGACTTTTTTGTACATCTTTTGAAGTCCATTATTTTTGTAGTACATATTTTTGCCGTATGATCAACGTATGCGATGATAAGAGCTCGAACGCGCGTTTTTTCAACCGACTTGCTTCAAATTTTTCGTCACTGCTCAGCTCCTATGTGTCTTAGCGTTATGTTATACAGCCTATAACCTGCCCAGGAGTATGGACTACAATCGTACCAAGTTTGGTTAAAATGCCTTCAGTAGTTTTTGACCCATGCGTGCACATACAGACAGACAGACAGACAAAAAATTTATTGATTGCATTTTTGGCATTAGTGTCGATCACCATTCATCCTCCAATATTAATTTTTAACATATATTCAATGTACAGAATTTATCTCTCTACAGTTTTATTATATAGTATAGATGAAATTACCTATAAAACTTATATTAGGTACTTATTGCTATAAATTATCGATCAAAACAAGATAGAAAAAGTATAATTAGACAACACAGGTGTCTCGAGCTTCAAATTATTTTTGTTGTCCTTTCTTTCTTTTAGATAATTATAGCAATTACCTAAGCTTTAGCTAAGCATACTAGATTTCGTAAGATGAAGAGATGAGAAGATGAATGAGAGAATGTACTAAGAGCCAAAGTTGTCTTCTTAGGTATTTTAGTCTATAATAATTATGATTATATTGTAATTACAATATAATTATATTGTACCAAACACGAAAAATCATTTCGCAATTACAGACAAGACACCATAACACGGTTTCCCTTCTAGTTTATTATTCGATTATTAAATTATAGAAAAGTTTGAAACATCTTACAATTAAGGTATATAGGTCTAGAGCACGTAAAGCCCACATTGTAAAGTACTAAGTCATTTTAAAGTACAGCATAATATCAAACAGAATTAAGCCTCTCGTTGTTGATACGAACTATCTATTAATAAGGCATCACACTGTATTTGTCAGGGTTACCAGAACTTAATTAACACTGAATTCGTGGAGTCTGCTCACGACACCGACATGCCCTCTCGTCTTAGACTCGAGCTTATTATAACTAAACACAAGAACACCATTATCAACAACTAGAGCAGAACAAATAGGCTAAGATCGCGAATTCATCGCAAAATTCTATAGTCATGGGCAATTAGCGGTATCAAGGACACTGTTTTGTTGGCTTGCTTAAAACTAGATTATTGATCGTGTTTAGAGAATATTTTACTTTATTCTTTAGGACAGACGATGGTTTTTAATGTTTATACTTTTTTGATGCGTATTGATAGGAACATGTACACAATCTCTTAACGCCTACTTGTTAAAAACTTGACAAATAATTTTCTAATTAAAAAACCGACTTCAACAGGAGTCGGTTAAAAACCATGCTGATAACAATTTCTAAGATTCGTATTAAATAAATTTCTGCAGTCGTCTTCATCATAAGATCATGTTTGTGTAAAGTTTTCATTAATACGAATAAAATAAGCCCAAACACTAGGTAGCTGCTATATACCGTTGAGAAGTTTCCTCGACCCTCAGTCGTCTTCATCATCAGATCATGTTTGTGTAAAGTTGTGTAAAGTTTCCATCAATACAATTAAAATAAGCCTAAACACTAGGTAGCTGCTACATACCGTTGAGGAGTTCCCTCGACCCTCAGTCTTCTTCATCATCAGATCATGTTTGTGTCAAGTTTCGTAAAGTTTTCATCAATACAATTAAAATAAGCCCAAACACAAGGTAGCTGCTATATGCCGTTGAGTTGTTCCCTCGACTCTCTGTGGTCTCCAGCATCAGACCAGTTCTGACTCTTGACTATTTGGTAGTGACGTCAGAGATGCACGTATATGACAACATTTTACATAATGCGTCCCTACAATTTTCAAGAGATGCCCTCGATTTCTCTAGGATCCCGTCATCCAGATCCAGATCTGGTGACAATGGGACCAAATGGGAAGTATACCCAATCGAACAAAAAAAAAATTTTTCAAATCGGTCTAGCCGTTTTCGAGAAATCAGGTAACAAACACAAAAAATAAAAAAAAAAAAAAAAAAAAAAAAAAAAAAATACAACCGAATTGAGAACCTCCTCTTTTTTGAAGTCGGTTGAAAATGATAAGCATGATAACATATAATACAATAACCTGCTGGCTTCTCTATTAATAAATAAAAAATTAAATTATATGAAAAAAATAATAACAAAAAAATAAAAATAATAACGCTTGTTATTACGAAGATTGGAGAATAGGATACATGGTATTTGGTGACGCTCCCACACCCTGTCAATTTAACCCGTCTATAATTTATCGACGTATCTACTAATTGGGTCGTGTAGGTCAGATGACAGTCATTACTTCCTACTCTACTGTTTCATGAGATTAAATTGAAACACGACGAAAATATCTGAACATACGTCAAATTACAACGTCTTAAATTTTATTGCTCTTGGCAGAGAAAGGTTAATTTTATTTATAATTCTAATTTAATTACTCCCATCTGGACTAGTTAAGACTATGAAATATGAAAGAAAATATTTTATTATGTTTTAAAAGTATAAAAGTAAGTTTGTGTAATAAACTTTGCTAACAATGTAGTATGATGTCAGTATTAAATTTTACGACAAATCACAAAGTTTTGTAAATGCCGACAATATCTATGAAGGTAAAAGAAACCTTAAACGTATACCCTTTGCGTGGTAATTATTGCAAGATTTTCAAATTGCATTCTATCACAATGTTGCAGAAAGAAAGAAACACATACAATGGGTACATTTTCATGACTATGGTCATTTTCAAGAGTTACAAAGTGGTATAAGGCTTAAGTATTTTGTGGATAACAGAGCTGGTTGTTTTGTTATGATAACTCAATTTATTTTGTTGCGACTGTTATTTATTACTGTTTGTTATCATTTAAAAGAATACTTTAAATGAACGACTATAAAAAAAAAACCACATTATTTTCCAAAACCTAAATCAACGCTTATGCCCGATTTACACATCGACAAGTACAGTAGCGAGTTAAGTAGTAAGTTGTTGATTAACTTGATTTAAATAGATCTCCATCCTATTTTTTGGCAAGTTAAGTTGGCGAGACGCGAGAGAGGGGGCTACTTCGTACTTAACTCGCCAAAAAATAGGATGGAACTCTATTTAAATCAACTTAATCTTAAAATACTACTTAACTCGCTACTGTACTTGTCGATGTGTAAATCGGGCTTTACATTTATATTCACTGTCCAATCTCGGTTAACTTTAAGCATACCTCGAAGAAACAGGTGACCCCGTATTCAATAAACTGAGCTAACTTTATGTATGGTCGAAAACTAAATGGCTTTATCACCTCTAGAGTTAATGTTAGTTGAATGTCATAAAACTATTAGGTTCAATATCGCACAACAAAACATCAGCTAAGGCATGATGCTACTTTGACATATCAGTTCTCATGTATTACAAATAGTCGTTAGATATTTATAAAAACAAATAGTAAAGTCAACATTATTGACTGTTACTAGAGCATATTTTCGGTAAAACTTTTTATTCCAATGAGTTTCTCTCTTTTTTCCTTCTATGTCCATCCCTATCATTTCTTGCATGACGTCATTGGCGCATATTTCAATTTAAAGTTTTCGTAATTTTATATTATAAAACAAATTAGGGTAAACCGCCTAGTCGTTAGAAGTCCTACAATTATTGGCACTTATGAGTTAAAAGAAAGAAAACACTATATTCAAGTTCAGTATGATTATTCAAGTTCAAATATTATTTATTTAATATTTTTACCATATTTTATTTATTTCATGTGTCAACGTAGCAATAATAAATTTATCAGAATCCTTTTATTGGCATTAGTGCCAATAATATTTATTTAATACTATTCAATCACATAATAATGATTAAGTATAAGCAAAGAGTAAAGTATTTTATCATTTTACGATATTTTATATTTTAATTTGACACCGAAGTCCACTGTTAAGGTGCCAACAATTGGGTGGCTTACCAGCCAATATTTAAATTCTACATTTTCAGTTTTTCAGAAATGACAAGCTTGTAATGTCACAAGTAACAAGTTGACTTTAGTTTTAAATTATTTAATGGTTTTTCATGGTTTTTCTCATACAAACTCTACAGTTTAATATAGTGACATTTGTATTGTGTTAGTAGATATTATTATTTATTGCGTTGAAGTGAAAGTTTAAAATAGATTGCACCTTTAATCTAAGCATAGTTTTGATTACGGTCAACCAATGACGTCAAGCTCACGCATAAACATTAAATAACGATCTTAATGAATTTGAATTATGATAGAATTTTTTGTCAAAACTGATAAAGCCATTTCGTTTTCGACTATACAAGGTACGTGTAAACAAGTTTACATAACATTAATAACTAGATGTAAAATTTTCGAATGAATAGTTTCCTTGGAAATCGTACCAACTTATAAAGACGCCAGTCAAATCCCTAAGAGGGACCCAACGTAGTGAATAGAGCATGATTAAACGACTACCTTACTGTAGCTGTTTACCTGTACTGCACAATATCTTGGTTGTATCAAAAGTATAATGATGTTGTAATAATAATAACTTTCTTTCTTATTTTGTAGACTGGCATGATTTTTTATTTTAGTGCATAGATTGTAAGACCTATTCTTAACTAAGTTTAGCTTATAGCATGCGTACTAGAAAAGGAAAACAGAACTTGTTATTTTTTTTATAAATACAAATATTTATGTTTTTTGAATATAGTAAACATTCAGACCACATAATTCATGTATATTATATGACAAATATTCATGTATATTATATATGTCGCAGGGAAATGAGGAAACCAGGGATTTCACGAAATCACTAGGGATATGACGAAATCCCGTTTGTACTAGAAAAGAAATGCTTATATTTTTGTTTGTAGATTAAAAAACACAAAGATTCCAACTTCTATGGGTTAGGTTAGGTTAGAACTGTGACCATAATTCACGAGGCGAGCGAGCGAAGCGAGCGTGCCGCGGTAGCGGCCGCCGAAGTGCAAGGCATTTTCGACATTTACCGGGATTTCGTGATATCCCTAGTGATTTCGTGAAATCCCTGGTTTCCTCATTTCCCTGCGACATATACACATAATTAAACTTGTCCGTGTGGTGACGGAGTAAGAATACAATATGTCACCTTCTCTTCCCATTATCTCATCCCATGAGTGTCGTAAAAACCGACTAAGGGACTATCCGTGAATATTATCTTTACGAAGTGAAAATAAATTAAACCCTATCCCAATCCGGCTGGCCAGCGTGGTATTAGTAGGCTAAGTACCCCTCCGTCACGTGCAGTGGGACATTAATGTTATGATGTTATGATGATGATAATCAAACTTGTAGCTAACCTGTGCGTAGCAATTATGACCTACTTGTATGATACTACGCCACAGGGTCGTCATTTATCTTTTGCAATTTTACCACAACGTGCAAAATAAAACCATAGATTGATTAAAATGAGTTACTTGTTAAGTTACCCTAGTAACTACAATTTCCATAACTATCAATAACACTTTTTTTCTACATGTAACCCAATCAAACACATATTGCGATGAATTCGAGACGTTATTAAATTCTATTTACGCTTAAAATCTAATTGAAAATTGGCTTGTAGTACTCCCACTACTTGTATTAGTGCCAGCGATATGAATAGGCAGTAATTTAGACAACCACAACCAAATTTAAACGCACAACCGCTTTCCAATAACTGTGCTTCGTTGTGAGTTGTTGGTCTAATAGGCTAGGCAATCGGAACGTATATCTAGAGAACGCATGTTTTAAGGCAGCTAAACACTGCCTCAAAACATGATTTCTTGAAAGTTAAAAAGAGGAGAGGGGCCACATTCGGTTGTTACTTGTTTAATTTGTTGGTCAATTATTTAATAAACTTTTTCATTGTCAGTGTATACCTACTTTCGTGTTAATACTATAGTAATTATATCAGAATTGTTGTAAGTACTTCGTTTGTTTTTTTTTTCTTACCAAAAATATGAAATCAACCTTCTAGCATTAGAAAATGAAACAAAAACCAGCAATAACCAAGTAGTATCGAAAGTTTTGTCTCTGCAGTGGGACATTTATGGGCTTCTAAGATGTTAGATTATGTAATAGAATACGTCAGCTAACGTGAAACAGATACACTCGTTAAGAACACATAAACTAATTTATAATTAAACAGACACGAAACAGCTTTAAAAATAAACTACTTTTATTAGCGATTAGCTGTTATCCGCGTATCCGTCACGAAAAATTTATTCAAGTTGGTAAAATTTTCATACTTTTGTTGCTGCAGAACTATTTTGTTTTTGAATATTTAATATCAAAGTTATTCTAATCTGACAATGAAAGTCCTGACAAATAATCACATTGTGTGCAAAAATAGGGGTTCACTTGTTTTTCCGTGCAACAATTAGAAATAAATAAATTATATTGCCTTTAATTTCAAATATGTTTGATTGTTTTTATAGGTATTAGATTTGAATAGACAAATTTTGTTGTTCATGCTTACGTCACAATTTATCATCGTTCAAAAAAATCCCTTTGATTTATAGTTTATTGGACCCATCCAAATGTCAAAGGCACGAATTTTGATTGTTCTATGTTGGGCTAGATTTACCCACTTATAATATGATGCCCAAACATTTTTTCCTTTTAAAAATGATATGACCTAGCTTAGTTTAGTATTATTTTATGTAGTTTTCATTCTCTTGCAAATACATACTTAGTACAAGATATTTGCTTAGTACACGTAGATACTTGTAAGCCTCAGATAGATATCTGAGACATAGTTTGCCCATATTTGTTACAGCGCAATGTATACTTTGAATAACCTAGTACAAATAATAGGTAGCTTTAGCTTAATAATAATAGGTGGTGGGGTTGGTTAAATGGGCGCCATTACTTATACCAAATTTCATTTTATTATGTAAAATAATTATTGAAAAAACTAAGAAAACGTTAGTATGAAAAAACAAACGTCTGATAAAATCTTCATACAAAACGGCAATTTTATAGGTAAAGACCTATTATAAACAATTATCAAATTTCAACTAGTAGTTCCCTGAGATTCCCGTGCTAAGCCAAACTATGTTACGTTTTATGTAATAGATGAAATACAATTTTATACTTATCTATTATCATTAACATGCCTACATACATAATAATCTTAAGAGTATTACGTATTTAATCCCCTGAACAGGATCCAAAGAAGGAAATGAAGAAGTGTAATTCCTTTCCTCAATTGGTTGCCAATAACGAAGAGTGGATTATTTATATATGAAGTACGTTGTTGAATAATAACTCTTATTAACATGTAAATGAAGATGTAGTTAAGTACAAATACAAAAAATGTGAACGTTTGATTTTTATTGCAGGCTTGAGTGTTTAGTTAGTAATCCATACTAATATTATAAAGAGGTAAAGTTTGTGTGTGTGATCTACTGAACCGATTTTTAAAATTCTTTGTCTTGAATAGTCCATTTATCGGGGAGTGTCATAGGTTATATAGTATCACGCTATGATTAATAGGAGCGGAGCAGTAATGAAATATGTTTAAAAAAGGGACGTGTTTTTTTCGCCGCCTAACGAAGTGGGCACGGGTCAGCTAGTCTAAGTATAAGAATTTTAAACATTTGAATATCGAAGAAATGTTTCGCGTGTTCCACAGAAAACTTCTTAATAGTTGGTTTCCTGCGGCCCATCGGACCAACATGACTTAAGAAGACTGGTCTGAAATGGTTGGATGGAAGACAAAGATTGTGAAATTAAGAAGTCCTATGTCCATCAGTGTACTATGGCCGAGATATAAATAGTACCACATAGTACCATTAAAACATAAATTAGAACGTTCGTCCTACTACATAAAGCCAAAGACAATCTAAATAATCTCACAATACCTACATAAAGAATATAAAAAGGCGTATCAAAAAAATGCTTTTACTGCATTATCTAAACTTGTCAAGATTATATCTCATATTGTTCTATTTTACTTCTAACAATAGATTTTGAAAGAGATTTTTTATCATACATTTCAATCTGCGTAGGTAAACGAAAGCCTTTGAGTCACTTAATTGAAAAGTTTTACAACGTAATTAGACATCAGATAGTGTGTATAAGTGTCAACATCATAATATTAGTAAATTGACGTACACTACTGAACAGAGTTCTCCATGTGGTGATGGAGTAAGAATACAATATGTCACCACCCCATCTCATCCCATGGTTGTAGTAAAAACCGACTAAGGGACTATCCGTCAATATTATCTAAAATTAAAAGTAAAAGAATTTACGAAATAAAAAGAAGGAAATCTTGAAATTAAACACTATACCAATCCGTATGGCCAGCGTGGTACTAGTAGGCTAAGTATCCCTCCGTCCCAGGAGGAGGCCCATCCCTGCAGTGGGACATTAATGCCTTTATTGCCCGTGGTACTACCATTCGTACTACCAGTAGTAACACCGGTAATTAGTTTACCCGTGGTACTACTGCAGTTGAACAGTAGTAACAACAGTAAAAAAAAATTACCCGTGTTACTACCGTAATAATAATAACAAAGTAACTACTTATACTGAATCAGCTAGTTGCAAATATAATAAATATATACTTTGTGTAGGTGGTACTCCTTTATAAATGACATAGACATAAGGAAAAATTATTATTAATAAATCAGTCGAACATCAAATCTTAACGCTATCAACGATGATAGCCTTGTGAAAATTGTCGCACAGCAGTTTTATAAAAGAAGATCTCGTGATATTGCGAATGACGACAATATCAGATACATTCAAATGCAATGGTTAAATCTCAATAGGCCACGCTTTTGAAAAATTACGTTAATTTTAATGTTGATTTTTGATCAAGTTAGTCTTAATTTAGTTATAAAAGAAGTACTTAAATTTTATTTAAATAAAAAGTAACGACGATATATGTAGTTACTTTATTATTATTATTACGGTACACGGGTAATTTTTTTTTACTGTTGTTACTACTGTTCAACTGTAGTAGTACCACGGGTAAACTAATTACGCGTGTTACTACTGGTAGTACGAATGGTAGTACCACGGGCAATAAAGGCATTAATGGGCTGTTATGATATGAAGACTGAACAGAGGCTTCATTGAAATATTTTCACATTACAAGGTCCTGTGCCTCTCTCGTCCATCTGTTTTCGCCGCCCCAACCAATTCGTCTGAACACCGTGTGAGGGGTTTTCCAGCGACTTCCGATACACGGTCGCCATTTTTGAACATTTCTGCCCCAACACCATAAGTGTTAGTGTATCATATAAGAGGACAAGGAAAAATCTATAATGCTCTTTTTTATCAGAAATAAATCAAGATAAAACATATTATTGTATAATGTATAGGGCTAATCCATAAAAGTTGACTGAACTTGGAAGGTAAAAAGATTTTCGGAATCCATTTTACTGATCAAGTTTTTTGAGCAAAATGATTGAAATATACCTACGTTAGTACTTTTGCTTGACGAACAACATGCTGAAGTATAAGACATTGAAAGGTAGTATCTATAATTAAAAGATTATTACAAAATTTTAATGTTACAATTCTTGTATTTATTTGTTTTAGTGATTATTATATCTAAGTGTTTTTGTTCAATCAAAGCCTGGAGCAGCTCTCGGCTGGGGAATTGAAACATCGTTGATTGGGAAACGGCCAGGAGAAAGAAATGAATACTTCAATAGCGTGTCTATTACATAATAATAAATGTATAGAGCACAACAATATTAGTTACAAATACAAGTTATGGATTTGGTAAGAAGGTAAAATAAAGTAATTTTCTCGTGTAGAGACTAATTTTCGATGTTTTACTTTTTTTAATGAGACATAAATCGGTAGTTTCATACTTAAACAATTGCAAGAGCGACTCGTACTCGTACATAAAAGGTTTCATTACGACGAATCTGTAGGCGTTCCGTTTATTCCATTTGGCAACAGAACCCTAAATGTTTCATAAAAAAATATTTCTATCTATATCTCTACCGCATACTTTTATCTTTCTAAGCCCAAAATGCATCTAACAATATTTGCTCCATTTACGCTAAAATATTAAGGTTGAATGCTACGCGTAGGTCGTGGTACAATTCGGTATGTAAAGTAAAAGTTAACCTATGTCGAATCCAAAACCATTTAGAGATTTTAGATCGATAAGTAATAAAATCATATTTTTAGCGCAAAAAAACGCAAGATTGTGTTTATTTTTACAATTATTACATAAATTACTTTGTTTTTCATTTGACGTCTAAATGACATCATTTCGCCCGGCTAAACAGAAGTTTGTTTCTGCTTTCATTGCTCAATAACTAAAACAACTAATTTGAGCATTTTTGCCCTCCCACCTATAGCCCATCTGCAGTAAACAGCCAAAGTAAGCAATTCGAACGCATCAATGACGTCACACATGCGGTCGAATTGCTTACTTTGGCTGTTTACTACAAATAAACTACAAGTAGGAAAGCAAAATTACTCAAATTAGTTGTTTATAATTAATAAACCTTTAAAATAAAAATATAAAAAAAATACCAAAAAAAATCTTTACATACCGATTTAAATAAATAAATATTATGTTTCGAAATAAAAAAATCCTGACTATTAAATTATCATGTTTATCTTATATTCTATCTCCACAAGCCCAAAGTGCATATTTGCTTACATTTACGATAAAATGTTGAGGTTGAATGCTACGCGCAGGTCGTGGTACAAGCTACACCGCTACGAACTGCTTGAGAAAAAGCCATTATGTTTTACTTCGCTGTTCACTTACATTTAAATAACATAGACCAAGACATTTTGAGTGCGTTATAAAGTACAATTTGTTTTAATTAAACTTTTAAATAAAATGATTGAGCAGCAGTAAAACTATCAATATGAAGCTCCTATTAGCTATAGGAGTATATACTGCTGTGTTTAACTAATTTAAAATTAGCGGACTCAAAGATCATCCACACTCAGGACTATAATTTGTTGGACCTTGTGTTTGGGTAACCGCCTACGCGACCACTGTAGCACCAAGGCATTCAAAAGAATCCCTACTTGAACGGATCACTAAAATATACGATTTCCCTCCGATTTCCTTTATCTGTATCGAGACTAAGGAAGTTCTTTTAGGTCGATTTTCTACACATCACACACGCTGTATGAGTCAATGAGGCGAAATAAAATTATTCTGAACACACACGACTATTTGCCCCTTCATGTTTGTGATTTGTTATTTCAAATGTCAACGTACACGTACAGATTCAGTTGATAGCTTTCAAGAGGAATTTAAAACGAAATGTTTTATTTTAAACTATTTACATTTATTTATTTATTTTTATTTATTTATTGGTGTACAAACAGTTCACAATCATATTACATTATAAATTAGTACTATTGACATAATGTTCTTAATCTAGAATGAAAACCTTAAATAGCACACACAGCATGTACAGTCACGTGTATTAATTTAGGACCCACCTAAGGTTGAATATCGTGTAGCAAACTTACGTTACTTAAGAGTTGATATTTTATTCTCATAATGTTTACCTACCATCGACAACTAGTGTCTAGGGCTAACCTAGGGTAACCGGGCAACGACGTCAACTAGAGCGAGGGCTAACGATCATTTCCGATGTTTTCCGAGTAATAATTATTACTAAGGTTTAGACTCTGTCCATTCGTTTATTTTCTTTTTGACAGCTCACGCCTATGAAGTTTCGTAATACTTCCGCTTATTTTTCAAACAGATAATTTTGTATTTCATTGACGGACTCATGTTTTTTTCGGTTACCATGGTTACTTAGTGATGGACACTCATAACGATTAACACAATTATGAAACATATTATAAATAATCGATAGAAATAAATTATATGAATAAACTTGAACTCTTCATAATATGTTTATAAAATGAAATATGATTTTTAGACTAGCTATAACCCGCGAATGTGTCACGATAAGTTTCATTATGTATGATACGATGAAATAAAAAGACAACAAATAAGAAAGAAGATTTACGCTTGTTAGTTGCGTTATGTTTATTATTTATTTTTTGCATGTATAATTTAAATTAATATTTGTGCTAAAGATGTATGTGTAAATCGATTTAAAGTTATTCTTTAATAAAATCGATAATTATTGCAAACCGAATCGAAATCGTGTGAGGTCGTCACTAATTTCGAAATTTCTCAATGTGTCAAAAAGAAAATAAACGAATGGACAGAATATAGTGGGTTTAGGTTACCTACTTCTCGTAACATATTTTATCGTAAAATAACTAGAGGTCGCCCGCGACTTCGTCCGCGTGGAAATTTGGATTATACGGACTGGAATCTACAGCTATCCTATCTCTCAAGTTGGACCAGACTGCTCACGGTGTGCCAATTTTATTTAAAATCGGTTAAGTGGTTTAGGGAGTCCATCGCGGACAAACATCGTGACAGGAGATTTATATATATAATTTCTATATTATATTATTATAAATAAAAAATAACAATATTAGACTGTCAATAATATATTTAATTAATGTAGAAATGTTTAATAAAATACAACTTTTTACTCTTCATACTTATTATGACATTTAGGACAAAAAAAAATCTTAACAATTATATAAATAACATGGTTAGCGGTGCAGCAAACAAACACTATCACCGAAAGCTACATCGAAATTAATAAATTTACATATCTCTTCAGATTAATATTAACCTAAAAATTCAAAACCGTGTATATCCCCCTTGGTTGTCAATCACAGCCTGGAGCCGGTTATGCATGGATCCGATCAATTCCTGACATATGTTAGTACCCCTAAAACTTTCCCAGACTGTGTGGCAGTGATCTATAAGTGCATCTCTAGTTCTTTCATTTTGATTTGACCATTTTTGGACCATTAAGCCCCATAAGTTCTCGATTGGATTTAAATCGGCACTCTTTGCTGGCCACGAAATAACACTTAAATTTTCTCTATTGTTGTCAAACCAATTTTTAACTAATCTTGCTGTATGAATAGGTGCGTTATCTTGAACAAAATTTATTGGAGCAACATCTTCCCGGGGATAATATATAATAAATAGACATAATCTTGAGCTGTGGCTCTGGATGGTAAATTTACAAGTTCTCCAATGCCGCCTGAACTAATCCAGCCACACATGTTAGCTGTTATGCGACCAGACGCATTGTTTGCTATGACGTGGTCTTCTGTGTATCGCGTCTTGTTAATACGCCACAAATGTAGTCTGCCTGTTGGTGAAGATTGAAAAGTCTTTTCGTCGATAAAAGCCGTAGTCGTCCAATCAAAATTAAGGTATTGACGTGCGAAAATAAGTCGAGCAGCTTTATGGTTGTCCGTCAAAGCAATTTTTTTTGCAGGACGCCTGTGATGTAGTCCCATATTGTGCAGATGCCTTCTAACTGTTGAAGGGTGAACTTCAAAAGTTTCCGCAAAATGTCTCACTGGCGTAATGGCATCCAATATAATATTGCCTTTGCATCAGGAGGCTCTCGTCTTGCGTTATGACTTGCGGACGATGGTTGTTTCGCCGTAAATCTATAAGATTTTCTTCGTCCCCGTAACGTCGAATCCAACGGCGAACTGTTTCGTGTCACATTTAATTGTCGAGATATCTCGTGAATGCCTATTCTTTGTTCATGTAAATCAATAATTCTAAGTCTTATTTGCTCACGATTAGCTGCAAGCATTTTTAATAATTACAAAATTATAATTATTATGTATTAGCAAAGAAAAGTAATAAATTTTCTTGACTGACACTGACATAATCAAATTAGATGAAGAAGAAGACATTATGTTCATAATTAGAAAACCGTAGTGATAGTCTATTACAAAGAGGTTATCATTTCAAGGGTCGATTCGATAAGATATTATACCTACTCAAAGGTGTCATCTTGACATTCAACATTATCGATCTCAAATTTCGACCTTATTGCAATATGAATGTGCAAACAATATTTGATGGAAATGGGTCCTAAATTAATACACGTGACTGTACAAGTTGTCAAGCATTGCACTTATAAAATGCGAGGCGTACAAATGTTCACTTAATTAGTGTCTTTTATTAATTTGGTAGATATAAACAAAAAGTGTTAAAAAGTTAAGTAGAAGAAAATATTACAAGCTATTTATTGGGTAGAGCCTATACAAATAGAAACGCTTCTACGAAAGGCAACGTAACTAGTATTATACAGGTCAATATCAACAGTTGTGTCCTTGCTAACACAACCAGATGTAACCAATTCATTGTAAGAACGACACATGCGGGTGATAGGGTTATAATAAGAGGTGTTATTTGTATAAATATCTAAAACGAAAGGTCTGGGATGTCTTGGATTGGGCTTAGAGTTAAAATTTATAATGTCAAAGGCGGGGAAGAAGAGACTCGTGAGTGTACTAATTTGTATAAAAATAATAAATCTTGAATTTTACGACGCGAATTAAGTAAAGCGGTTTTAAAATGGAGAACTCTTTCCTCATAAGAGGTCAGACTGCGACCAAGGTGGGCTCTGAATGCTATCATTTTTAAAGCTTTATTTTGCACTTGTTCAAGTCTATCGATATGCACTTTATAGCATGGTGACCAAACGACACTAGCATATTCCAAGATGGTCCTAATGAGTGTATTGAAAAGGTGGATAAAGCTGGATGGTTTTTTGAAGTCTTTGGTGCTTCTGAAAATGAAACCGAGAAGTTTATGTGCTCTATTAACTACATCATCATAATGGTCGCGAAAGGTGAGTTTGGAATCGAAACGTACGCCCAAGTCTTTTACTACTGATCTACGTTGTAAGATTGTGCCCTCCAATTTGTAGTCAAAAGATATTTTGTTCCGTTTGTTGCCCAACAAACATTTAAGTCTGTTAATTGGAACGTATACGGCTCAAAGTACTTTAAACATCGTATTGAAGTAATTTCAGTGTATAATACAACTTAATGCCCCCTTATCTGAATAGAACTCAGAGTTGTATAAAGTCGTTGTATAAACGTCAATGCAACTATTTGAAATTACCATTATACAACTTTCACTGGTATAGCCAATGAAGTCGTACTAGGAACGTCTTTACGACTTTTACACAAACGTTATTCGTAAAGAAGCCGTGAGAACTACTCTTACGTGACAATAGCAAAAGAGTTACCAATTGCACTCTTACACGACTCTCAGTCAAACTCTTATACTATTATGCAACAATTATACAACTAAATGTTTTATAAGTGCAGTATAAGTGACATTGTAACTAAGAAATGTTTTTCTATGTTTGTTGAAACGAATACTTGTACAGGGCAAGTTAACCAAACTAGAGTTGGTTCCGTACAAAAATTAATTTCAAATGCAATGAAATTTAGATTAGCGCAGTGTATGCATCATATTGCGCAAAGTGTGGAAAGTGGTCCTAGTGCTTTTGCATTAGTAGAGGAAAAGGAAGACGAAGAAAATGAAAAATAAATAAAAATAATAAGTGGTTTTTGACTGACAAGCATGAGGGTTTCGAAATAACATTTATATAAAATACTTAACGACACTTATATAAATTTGTTAGGGAATATTATAGAAAATGTCACCGAATGTTTTTTAAAAGCCTATTAGTCATCATTTTTAAATATATTTATGATAAATTGTATCAGTATGAGAAGATTAGAAGCTACATTTAATATTACTGACCTAAAGTATAAGCTAGTGTCCATAGAACATGGCTCAAATATTTATTTTACTCCACTCATTCATACTCTAGTGTGAAAGGTGTAAATAAAAATAAATTAATCAAATTGGTTTTATTTATTATTAACATTCCAATAAAATAAAATATTTTTTTTTATCAATCACAAGGATTAAACAGATTTCATGCCTTAACATTGAAAATATACAAAAAAAATTATCATCTTATTATATCCGACTACTTATGTACTCTAATTTATTCAAAGAACCCTAATTTTGTTAATATGGCTGATACTAAACTGATAAAAAATAAATGCACAAAATGAAAAGTCGTTTTGATGTTGTCTTACTGTTGTAATCAGAACCATATGCTGTGTAAAGGTAAATATTTGTACGTTCAGTAAAAATGTATGGATAATTTATGTGTATTTATAAGAATTAGTAGGGCGCGTTTGTTTTATTGCCAAAACTAACGCATATTACACGATAACATTAATTTCCCATCAGATATATGCACTACAACCACTTTAACACGAGCTAAAGATGTAAACACATATTATTTAGTTTCTAATAAAAAATTGCTACTTCCTTTATAAACTTCAAAGACTCGATCGATGACACAAGAAAAAATTACCTCGTTATAGTTTAAGTCTCAGTTTTGACACTTCAATTCACTTTGCAACAAAAATGTTACATAAAAATCGTAATTAACACTGTCATGTCGCAAAATGCCGTGAAACAGCGATAAAAATAGATTTTGCAACATCTACACGACAACTACAGAACTAAAATTTCATTTATACAACGTTTACGCGACTATATTACAACTCTGATTCGTATAAAATGGGCCTATTTTCGGTCGCCTCAACGTTACTACAACGTTCTTGCAACCAGCTTTTAGAACCAAAAGTTCAAATGGAGACGTTGTAGTGACTTCAAAAATGTTTGTTGGGTGGTAAATGAAATAGCTAGACATTTATCGACATTAAGATACATGTTGTTGGAATTGCACCAGTCGGCTATAGTATGGACATCATCTTGTAGAGCCTTACAATCAGTTTCACTAGTCACCAAGGTCTAAACCAACCTTTAGATCATCCGCATAAAGTAGACAAGGACACTGAAGCTTGTCAACAAGGTCATTTATAAAAATATTGAAGAACAGTGGCCCCAAATGGGACCCCTGTGGCACACCAGATGTAACAAATCTCGATGATGAATTGAAGCCCTTCATTGTAACAATCTGACTACGATTCGAAAGGTAAGACTGGATCCACCTCAGCAAGTCACCGTGCACTCCATACCAAGAAATCTTTTGACAAAGTATATAGTGGTTGACTTTGTCAAAAGCCCGGCGGAAATCGGTGTACACGGAGTCCACCTGACCACCCTTTGCGAAAGCTGAGCATAAATATTGTTTGTACTCTATCAAGTTGGTGATTGTAGATTTTTGTTTAACAAACCCATGCTGGCTCTCCGTTATATAGGGCCTTACATGCGCGTAAACAGAATCATATACTATAGATTCGAAGACCTTAGCCATACCAGAGAGTATACTAATGGGCCTGTAGTTCTCGCATAACTCAGAGTCCCCACTCTTCGGAATTGGCACGATGTTCGCTGTCTTCCACAACGTCGGAAAAAAACCTGATTTAAGAGAGAGATTAAAAATTATATTTAAGGGTACGCAAAGTTGTTCGGCACATTTTTTTAAAAAAATAGGCGGCAATCCATCAGGACCAGCTCCTTTTTCGGGTCAAGAGCTTTAAGTTTACGACAAATAGTTGACTCAGTTACAACTAAGTGTGACAATGTGCCACTGAAACGCTGTTCATGACGTAGTTCGCAGGGTGCTGACGAGTCATCAAATACTGACACAAAATACTCAGAGAAAAGCTCACAGATGCCCTGACCATCAGAGGAGGATTTATTACCGAGGGTAACAGTACTAGGAACACCCGTTTTAGCTCTGCGGTTATTGATGAAGTTCCATAATACTTTGGGTGCACTATCAAGTGAGTCCTCCGTATACGTCGTGTAAGCATCGCGACATGCTTTCAGGAGAGATCTCGATCTATCACGCAGCAAGCTAAAACTATCATAATCTCTCGGGTTGCCATACTTTTTGTAACGTTTGTGAAATTTTTTTTTTCGGCCAGGCACTTCTTCAAAGCGGGCGAGAACCAGATAGGAAATTTATAATTATGTAGTTCCTTCAAAGGTACATTCCAAAGTACATTTTTTTAATTTAATAGTAGTTAGTAATAGTAGTTAGTTTAAGTTAAGTTTAGTTTAATAGTAGTTAGTTTTTTAATTTAATAGTAGTAGTTTATTAATTTAATAATAATGCTTTCTACACAATAATACAATTCTATCCAGTTGTAATAGGGGTACCTTTGTGACCACTTGAAAAGAATAACTTTGCCGTTCAATAAAATGAATGAAATTGATAAGTAGCTGCAGTCAAAAATATTGGCACTTAATCTATTGTCTTCACTGAAAACATTTTCACGCACGAAAATCACAACCCAAAATAACTTGTTTTTCGATTTCCTTTTTATATGTATATTTTGCGAGGCAAAGGTAGCCCTATGTATTATTTGTAAGGTCCTCTATCTGTAAATTATTTTAGTATAGTACATTATCTTATGACTGACATGATAAAATTAAAAAGACTTACCCATGTCGTCAATAAGCGGCGCCATTCGTAAAGTAACTCCAACAAGAAGTAAACAAAGAAACAGAAGTAGGCAGGCCGTCACCATGATCGTATATCGAGCACGGCGCGGCAACTCGTCGGGGTCTAGTACCTGTAACAATTTATTTTTTAAATAACAGGTCCGAAATCGCTTTGCTTTTTAAAAAAAAACATAGGGCATTTCTATATGAAGTGACGATTTAAGAGTACAGGGTTGCTATCTCATCATAAGTTCTAGACCCTTATTCCCATCTGCCCCCTGCGAGTTTGCCACCGGGGTGATGGTTGGCACTAAAAGGTGGCGACAGGATCTTGTCCTGTACTAATCTAGATAGCATACCTACTATTATCAGGCGAAAATTTTCTTTGTTACCATAGGTTGATTGGATATAACTAGGTAGAGTTTCGTGTCTTTAGACTAGACCTCCTTCGATTAGCTGAGACGTTAGGTTAGGTTAGATAGAGATCTAGTGAGAAAGTCTTACAAGCTCCCCAGATCAAAGTAGGTATAGGTTTACTTTTTATTTCATTAAGAAAATGAACTGCTTTTGTGGCTCTCTTCTTTACTTAAACTTTACAACTACCATTGACAATCTATCTCTTTAAAAGTTAAAGTTGCAAGGAAAAAAGTTAATGTGAAAATGCAAAAAATAAATACAAAACTACGATTATTCATTGTAAATTATTTCAATCTATTTTACATTTAGGTAATATTAGTGCTTTTGCAAAGCGCCATCTGTTTTTGAAATTTGAACTGTAAGGGATAAGACATTTACCTAACAGTTTAAGTACATTTCGCTAGAGGGCAGTGTATACATTTCAAATATAAAGACCGCCTCTTACATACTACAAAATTTTACTTTTTGCTTTGTATAGACAAGTTCAGACTTTAGCGGAGTTTTAATGAATAATCATTTATTTTTAAAATTACTTATCGCTAGAGATTTACCCAATTTTAGGATGTTTTCAATGTGCTTACACTATTGTAGTGTTTAGTGTTTTATAAGAGAAGCTCCAGTTCGAAAAAAATATATGAAATTAAACTCTTTAAAACACATTTTATTTACTTAAGGGTTAAACTGTACTTAGTAACACTTATTTCAAATAGCAATAGACATCGCAATATGCTCTAGGTAGCTAAGTAAGTACTAGTTATTATTTGTTTAACAAACCGCTCTACGACTTCTTCTGAGATTTAAATATAACGATAACATAATTAATAATAATTCCGTTTGTTCATTTTATCAAAAAATGAAGGCCGAATGCTTTAAAGATCACAATTTTTCAGAAAAGCAAAGCATTATTTTTACATTAGATAGTAACAGCATTTTCTTTCTGTTCTGAAGTTGCCACGGTTGAAAAGCAAAGAACAAAACTATTTAATACGACGACTTTGAAGACCTCTGTGGCGTAGTGGTTATATTACATGGCTCCTACGCAAAGGTCTCGGGTTCGATTCCCGCTCAATGCAAATCTTTGTGTGCGTGAACATGATTATTTGCATTGGTCTGAGTGTTTATATGTATGAATTTACAAAAAACAACAGTACCTATATAAGTATTTATATCCGTTGTTCTGTTACCTATAACACAAGCAGGTTAAGTCTAGCTTACTTTGGGAACAGATGGCGCTCTAAAAATGTCCGTGAATATTTATTTAATCACAGTAATCTTACATGTATAACTTTGGCCTGCTCATCAATAGCTGAGACAAGCAAAGTGCGATGTTTTCTAGGCTTCTGCGTGTGATGAGGACTTCGTCTACGTCGACGACGACGACGCTCCAATTCAAACTGCTCTGGGCTCTGCATGTCTCTGTCAACAATAAATTATTTCCTTAATATTGAAATAGAAAAATGGATAAAAAAGTGCAAGACAAGCTAGCGGCTCACCTGATGGTAAATAGTAAACGCCGCTATTTTAGGGCACAGCCAGACCACTGCCTACTGAGTTATTTTATCATAACAGCCCATTAATGTCCCACTGTAGGGACGGGCCCCCTCCTGTGACGGAGGGATACTTGGCCTGATAAGCTATTTAGTGGTATTTTATTACATTATCTTTAAATGTCTTTACTTAGAAATACATCGATTTTTACATTTAGCTATCACATACATCATATAATGCTTTTACTCGCGGTACCTATAGACTATTATATAAGGTTTAAATACCATTATTAGTAGGAATGGACGCAAGGGTACACAGGAAAACAAGGGGATATTTCGTCCGACTTGCCTTTCTAGTTTGCAAATATTTATGCACAGGTACCGTTACGTTTTGTTTTGCGTTATGATTAGTCATATACGGGATTCGTAGGAGAACTTATATGTACCTAAGTACTTACACATGTAATCCACTAATGTCATAAACCTGTTATCAACTGCGATAACAGCTCCGAAATACTAATTGTAAGGAGTTGTGATATCATCATAACAACCCACTACTGTCCCACTGCAGGGACGGGCCTCCTCCTGTGACGGAGGGATACTTGGCCTACTAATACCACGCTGGCCAAACGGATTGGTACAGGGTTTAATTTCAAGTATTCCTTCTTTCTATGTAAAGGTAATATTCTCGGATAGTTCCTTAGTCGGTTTTTACGACACCCATGGGATGAAATGGGGTGATGACACACAGTATTCTTACACCGTCACCACACGGAGAGTGTGATATACTACTATCTACTATCTAAAACTTAGATTTACACTCTCTACTATCTAAAACTTAGATTTACAAAGCAGATGATACTGTAAGATAAGGCCGCCCATTGTATGTATAGTCGAAAACGAAATGGCTTTATCAGTTTTGACAAAAAATTCTATCATAATTCAAATTCATTAAGATCGTTATTTAATGTTTATGCATGAGCTTGACGTCATTGGTTGACCGTAATCAAAACTATGCTTAGATTAAAAGTGCAATCTATTTTAAACTTTCACTTCAACGCAATAAATAATAAAATCTACTAACACAATACAAATGTCACTATATAAAACTGTAGAGTTTGTATATGAAAAACCATGAAAAACCATTAAATAATTTAAAACTAAAGTCAACTTGTTACTTGTGACATTACAAGCTTGTCATTTCAGAAAAACTGAAAATGTAGAATTTAAATATTGGCTGGTAAGCCACCCAATTATTATACCTTAAGAGTGGACTTCGTGTCAGACTTAAATATAAAATATCATAAATGATAAAATACTTTAATCTTTGCTTAAACTTAATTATTATTATGTGATTGAATAGTATTAAATATTATTATTTATAGTAGTAAATATTATTGGCACTAATGCCTATAAAAGGATTCTGATAAAATTGTTGCTATGTTGACACATAAAATATGATAAAAATATTAAATAAATAATATTTGAACTTGAATAATCATACTGAACTTGAATAATCTATAAAAAGAAAGAAAACCCTACGTTTTCTTTCTTTTTACTCACTTTTAACTCTTAAATGCCTATAATTGTAGGACTTCTAACGATTAGGTGGTTTATCCTAATTTGTTTTATATTATAAAATTACGAAAACTTTAAATTGAAATATGCGCCAATGACGTCATACAAGAAATGATAGGGATGGACATAGAAGGAAAAAAGAGATAAATTCATTAGATTATAACGTTTTACCGAAAATATGCTCTAGTAACAGTCAATACCGTTGACTTTACTATTTGTTTTTATAAATACCTAACGACTATTTGCTAATACAAGAGAACTGATATGTCAAAGTAGCGTCATGATTTAGCTGATATTTTGTTGTGCGATATTGAACCTAATAGTTTTATGACATGCAACTAACATTAGCTCTAGAGGTGATAAAGCCATTTAGTTTTCGACCATACATTTACTGTTGTGTTGTATTTATTGTACATTTATACCTAAACGGTATATGTAAGTTGGTGTGCAATAAAGTATTATATATATATCTATCTATCTATCTCTCATACCTGTGACGGGTGTGTAATTTGAGTTTCTTATGTTTGTGTCTTGCAATTTCATGTTCACACCAGTGCGATGGTAGCTCCTCGCCAGGACTGCCCATGATCGAAGCCTCCTCTGTAACATTACAAATATATAAATAGGATTGATTCTTAATGTATTAACTGTGGGTGGAGGCTCCTGCGTGTGAATGAGGAACAAGCATTTGCGACGGCGAGTGTCTGGCACCTTAAGTCAGATTATGAATATCTCTTACACATTAACCCAACGGTATCTAGTTCCAAACTAGCAAACCAGATCTTATTCATCATCATCATCATAACAGCCCATTAATGTCCCACTGCAGGGACGGGCCTCCTCCCGGGATGGAGGGATACTTGGCCTACTACGCACGCTGGCCAGACGGATTGGTATAGGGTTTAATTTCAAGTTTTCTTTGTTTTTATTTTTTTAAAGATAATATTCATGGATAGTTCCTTAGTTGTTTTTTGTAATACTTATGGGATACGATAGGGTGGTGACATATTGTATTCTTACTCCGTCACCACACAGAGGATCTTATTCATACGTTATTGTAAATACATACGCATTATTATAATATAAAATAACAAGTACCTATTGATCTTGAAAGTACTATGACAATTTATTAGAAGTGTTCTTGTTGAATATGGATAACAGTCCGTTTAGTCGGAGCCCTAACAGAACTACTCAACCTGAGCCAATTGGAGATGAAGGCACCGTGGCCACATTGTCGACCTCTGACATAAAATTTTGGATGACCTCGATTGAACGTTGCCTTAACGATGTATGCACCATTGCCTCGGAGGGAAAACTGAACTCTGACAGCAAGCTCAAGATCAATAACTTAGCACGCAATATAGGAAATGGAGTAGGACAAATGGCAGTGCACTATCAGTCCTTAAAGCAAAAGGCTTTGTTAATGAATGCGACCATAGACTCTTTAAAAGAAAACCAAGACCTCGCTGTATGTCTTAATGATTTTAAGAAGGCCATTAAAGAAACTATCGAACAAAGCTCAACAAAAACATCAGCCGAAAAAGTGTCGTTTGCAGACATTGTCAAGGCAAACGACAACGCTATTATTCGCCCAAGAAACCTAAGCTCTATAGCCATTTATCCTAGTGATAAAATGAAGACCAGTGATGACACTAAATCACTAGTCCAAAAAAATATTTGCCCAGAGCAGCTGAAGCTACAAGTTAGGAGCCTGCGCAAAACTAAGAATGGAGGAGTTATTATTAGCACTGAGACTAAGGACGACATTGAGAAACTTAGAAAGGCAACTCAACTAAGTAGCTCGGGCCTGAATGTTGAGGATACTTTGAAGAAGAGACCACGAGTTATAGTTATTGGGGTACCATCCAGTTTAAGTGACCAAGTAGTTAGTCTTTGACAGTATCTACGAACAAAATCTTGTAGATAAATTGCCTGAACTATCACGCGAAACTTTTATGACCTCAATTAGACTGAGCCATAAAACGGGAAGAAGGGAAGCATCGACATGCAATTTCGTCCTGGAAGTAGCCACCAATATAAGAACAGCCCTTATAAATCAAGAAAGAGTTTTTATAAACTGGTCATCCTGCCCAATTAAGGACTACACTTTCGTGACCAGGTGTTTTAAATGCCAACAGTATGGCCATGCTGCTAAGAGCTGCCGCGAGACTACATATACATGCGGACTATGCGGAGAAACAGGGCACCAGATCACAGAGTGTAAGAACACTGAGCATTCGAAATGTGCGACATGTTTTCGTTTTAAAAAACCTAGCGATCACAAAACAGGAGCTCCTGAATGTCCAGCAAAGAAAATAGCTGAAACTAGGTACATTAATTCAATAAACTACAATGTGGGCGCCTAAATTACGATAAATGTAAACAAGGATTGTATTTTTGAACTTCAAGCATTGAACTATGATCAGACGGAAGAATTGCTAATTTTGCTAAATTAATGTATGTCATGGACGTCACGTATTATGTTAGTCATAGCTTAGAACAATTGATTTAATTATAAACACGTAATGAATGACTAGTTTTAAAATAATGAGATAAATAAATGAACTTCGATTATAGATTGTGCCTTTAATGCCTGTGGCACAGGTTTTACCCTTTTTTTTTTTTTTTTTCGTGGAGGAAATACTTTTCGTATACCTGTCGCCTTGGGGTTAGACGAGCAGGTGATGTCGGGCTCCCAGACCGGTCTACCGACTAAAACCTCCACGATGACCTTTCTCAGGTGTTCCAGAGAGGTTTCGGGAACGCGAATGCTTCATCCGAAACCTATCTCACCTCGCCTTAAAAAGGCTCGTCAAACGGTGCCTTGTTGGCAGCCCGCATACTCTCACGACTTATAATGATCGTACAACTAGCGGTGCAGTCCCCTACTGAAGCCGCTAGCGAACCCTGGTTGAGGTGCCGGAGCTGTTGCCACGGCGTCGCCTTGTTCGAGAGGGATCGGCTCTCTCTCGCTCTCGCTCAGCAGTCTCCTTCCGGAACATGACTGTTTCGCAGAAGGAGAGCACACACATCCACCCATCTTCATCCGCGAGCATAGCAGCTATTATTGCTGGCGGTGAAAGATCGCTCCCGATTTGGGCAACCATGACTGATCGCTCCGACTCCCATGCTGGACAATCCTCGAGAGTATGCTGGGCAGAGTCTCTGTCGCTTGGACAGTGATGGCAATTTGCAGTCTCTTGACGTCCTATTCGACACAGATACTCACCGAAACAGCCATGCCCGGTGAGTATCTGTGTTAGCCTAAACGTGACCCTTCCTCGTTTCCTTGTCATCCAGGTTTCAAAATTCGGCAATATAGCACCGACGGCGCGTTGGCGTATACACTGAGGCTCCTCTAGTCGTATACGCCATTCCCGGAGAGCATCTCTGTGAGCTTCTCGCCGCAGCATGACAAGGGACTCCGATAACCTCTCACCGTCTCCAACCATGCGGATTGAACGCGTCTGGCAATAAATCTTCTCGTCCATCTCAGCCAATATGTCTAGAGGCGTGGTCCTTGCCAAAGTAGTTGCTGCCTCAAAAGAAATAGTCCGATATCCCCGCACTACTCTGATAGCCAATATGCGCTGCAGACTCCTAAGAAGAGCTCTGCATCGTTGTACCCTACTACGTGGTCCATCTCTAAGACAGATTGCCCAGACTGGGGCACCGTACAAAGCCATAGATCTGACGACCCCGCTATAGAGACGGCGAACTTCCTCATTAGGTCCTTCAAGATTCGGAAGCAGGCGGTGTAAATAGCCGGCAGCTCCTCGAACCCGAGGCACGAGTGTCTCAAAATGGTCTCCGAATCCCCATTGACTATCTAAGGTGAGACCGAGATATTTTAATTTTCGGCTCACTGGGACTGCAGTATCACCGACTCGGATGCACGAGTTAGGTGTTTCCTCGCCTCGCCGTAGATTATGGAACCATAGTGCTTCGGTTTTTTGAGGCGCCACTTGTAATCCTAGCCCGTGAATTCTGCGCGTGATACACGCAACTGCCAGTTCGGCAAGTCTTAAAGTTTCAGGAAAGCAAACTCCCCTGGCTATTATCAGAGTATCATCTGCGTAACAGATTATACTAGCGCCCGGGGGAAGGCTTGTCCGCAGAACTATATCATACGCGAGATTCCAAAGTAATGGTCCTAAAACCGAGCCTTGAGGAACCCCACAACTAATATTCCTCACTACTCTGGTTCCCCCCCGACCCGTATACTGAATAGCTCTATCGCACAAGTATGCTCCAATAATTGCCTGTAGGTATTGCGGTACCTGGTGGTATTGTAGTCCATCCTTAATTGCTTGCCAGGGTAGGGAGTTAAATGCGTTGACTATGTCTATGCTCACAGCTAGCGCTATGCCTCCCGCCTGGACCGCTGGCTCAGTCAGAGATCGTACACGTTTGATCGCGTCGACCGTAGATCTTCCCTGCCGAAAGCCAAATTGGCAGTCAGATAAATCAGGACCTAAGTTCGACAGATGTCTTTTAAGACGGCATGCTATAACGCGCTCAAAGAGCTTACCCGCCTCGTCAAGCAAGCAAATGGGTCGAAAAGCTGAAGGAGAATCCGAAGTCCGTCCTTGTTTTTTAATTAAAATTAGTCGGGCTTCCTTCCAGCAATTCGGAAATACCCCGCACCGGAGGCATTCTGAATAAAGATTCCTCATCCTTTCCCCAAGAATAGTCAAGGCGAATGCCAAGGCACGACCTGGGATTCCATCTGGTCCGGGAGCGGTGTTGCGGGCTGCAAGTCTCTGCACAGCTTGGTTTAGCTCAGTCTCGGTCACATCTAAATCATTAGACCAACCTTCATCGGCAGTTGCCTGAGAGAGCGACATTAGATTTTGCCCCTGTGGAAACAATGTGTCAACTACTCTAGTGACAAATTCGGGGTCCAAGGTCTCTGTTAAGGGTGGGACCCAGGGTCTTAATTTTCCCATAACCAATTTATAGGGTCGGCCCCATGGGTCACTGTCCAGTTCCTTAATAAGCTCCTTCCAAGACTGAGACTTGGCATCTGCAATAGCACATTGAAGAGCCTTTACTGCTACACGATAGGTTGCATACGCTCCAGAAATCTCCTCCATTGTTGCTCGCCGTCTTCTTCTTGCTCGTTGGTATTGGCGTCGCGTACTTACACATTCTGTGCGTAAATGTGCAATTTCCGGTGACCACCAGTACGTCGAGCGTTTTCTAGAAGGACTAGCCCGCGGCATCGAAACATCACACAGGTTTGTCATAATACCCCTGAACCTGGTCGCGTGTGTTTCTGGATCAGATGCAGACCTCTCTATATTTGCTGTTGACCAATCCACGACGTGAGCAGCAGCGGCGAGTAGATCCCGATTGAGTTTTTTAATGCACCAACGTCGCGGTGGGTTCCCCAAGGAACGATCGGGGTCTTCATTATTGGATCTATGGGAGACCACCTCCATATAAATATAGCGATGATCTGATAACGTGACCTCTTCCTCTGCAACTCTCCAACTCGAGACAAGTTGCGCTGCTGAAAGAGTTGCCCAGGAGAGGTCAACAATTGACTCCCCCTGCCACCTCACGCATGTACTAACTGATCCGGTATTTAGTAATTCGAGGTTAAGACCTGCCGCCCACTCTAGAATTGTTTCTCCTCTTATGTCATTTCGGGTGTCTCCCCATACTCTGGAGTGGGCATTAAAATCCCCTAGAACGAGTAAAGGACGAGATGTATAAACACGAATGGCATTTGCAACCTCATCTAGGTACGTCTCGAAGCCAGCAAGGCCGGAGTTGGGAGAAATATAGGAGCCTACTACTACCATGGGACCCCACTCCACTATTACGAACCCTAAGTCCGCCTGGATTAGATTACAGTGGAAGCCCTCATCTCCTCCAGCCCAGTAGATCGCTACACGGCCACCTTCCACTCCGAACCAACGAGGGTGTTGCGGGACGGCATACGGCTCCGCTACCACCGCTAGGGCAACTGAACCCTCCGCAACCGTTTGCAATAAAAGGTCTTGCGCGGCGCGGCAATGATTTAGGTTGCCCTGCAGTATTTTTTGTGGGAATTGGAATTTTAGGCCTCCATTGCCTCCTCGGTCAACCTTGACGATTGACTCGGTACAGCAGCCTGTGTTAATGTCACGCTTGAAGTAGCAGTAGCACTAACCTTCATCTGTCTACAGGTTTTACCCTAGTACAGGCACACACTAATTTTGTACACATTTAGATAATATTAGCCTTGTTAAAATATTTATACCTATTTAGAAATTATTAAATCATTATGATTCATTATATCACTTACATATTATATAATTAGTTGGAATAAATAATTGTAAATATAAGTATGTATGGCTGTTGTCTGGTACCCATAGTACAAACTCTGCTTAGTTTGGGACCAGTCGACATTAACAAATTATGTATTATTATAATATTATTATACTTTATATTTATTGTTATAATTAGTATGTACAAATAATTTGTAAAAATAAGAATGTATGGCTGTAGGCTGGTACCTATAGTACAAGCTCTGCTTAGTTTGGGACCAGTCGGCACTGATAAATTATATTATAAGTACCTTATATTGTTATGTAATATTTTTATATAAATAAATTTGATTTGATTTGATCAAATGGATTCCAGGTTAATCACGGACTAAGGATTTGGATGAAACCAGAATGGAGCCCTCGGGCTCCATTCTGGTTTCAACCTCAAGGTCAACCTCACCTCACCTTTGCATAACAGTCATGCACTATACATACTAGTTCTTAACAGCGACTGTACTGATCGCCATCCTATCACTATCTTGCCTCATCATCATCATACCCAGCCCATTAATGTCCTACGGCAGGGACGGGGCTCCTTCCGCGACGGAGGGATATTCGGCCTAATAATACCGCGCTGGCCAGACGGATTGTAAAGGGATAATTTCAAGTTTTCCTTCTTTTTATTTCGTAAAGATAATATTCACGGATAGTCTCTAAGTCGGTTTTTACGACACTTATGGGATAAGATGGGGTGGTGACACACTGTATTCTTACTCCGCCACCACACGGAGATCTGATAAAACTCTAAAAATGCGGTAGTTACAATTCTTTTAACAAAATAAAAGTTAACAGAGAGATAATATACTTATTGGATTTACAACGTTAAGTAGTTCTACAAACGTGATAACTATTACTCTATGACATTACATGATTTTAAATATAGAAGGGAAATAAAGCGAAAAGAACTTTTTCGGAGGTGTATAGGCTTAAGTGCGGGGTGAGGCAGGGGGGGTTAAGTTCACCACGGCTCTTTAACTTGTATCTGAATCGACTGATCGGTGAGCTCAGCAGCGCCAGAGTTGGTTGTCATGTAGATGGTGTTTGTCTGAACAATATAAGTTATGCGGATGATATGGTGCTCCTGGCCCCATCGATTAGTGCCTTAAGGACGCTTGTAGCAAGTTGTGAGTCCTACGCAGTGAACCACGGACTCAGGTACAATGTCACAAAAAGCGAAGTCATGATGTTTAAGGCGCGTGACATTAACTATGTAGAGGTCCCAAATATCTCACTATGTGGGTCACATTTGCAATGGGTCAATAAATATAAGTACTTGGGTCATTGGGTCACTGACGATCTAAAAGACAATTTAGATATAGAAAGGGAACGCAGGTCGCTGACTGTTCGATGTAATATGCTGGCTCGGAGATTTGCACGTTGTACAAATCAAATAAAGATAACGCTTTTTAAAGCCATCTGCCAATCTTTTTACACGTGTAGTCTCTGGACCGGTTATAAGCAGAGACCATAAAGTGGACTGCGTGTCCAATACAATAACGCGTTCAGGATATTGTTTGGGAGATCGTGGCGTTGCAGTGCATCAGGTATGTTTGCAGAGGCGCATACTGATGATTTTTACGCAATAATAAGAAAGAGGACTGCATCAATGGCAAGTAGGCTGCGTAGTACCTCTAACAGTCTCCTGAGCGTGTTCAAGGATAGGTAGGACTCTCCTCTGCTGCGTCACTGGAATAGTATCCATATCCACACGAATACCTAAATGATGCCTTTTTATGTTCTTTTTGTTATTTTTTTTTTAAATGTTTTATACTAACACTAGTCATATAAGTTAATTTGTAATACTAACACTATGGACTTTGTCTGAAATAAATTATTTGAATTGAATTGAATTGAATTTTTCTTTTTTTGCCACATGTTACACTAGCCATTGTCTCTGGCTGAATAGTGAGGCAGGCTCCGTTCTCGTGTTAGATGAATTAACATCTACGCTCGTACTTTGAATGTTTTCATTAAGCCTCTACTCTTAACACGACACTGAATGTATCATTGTGCATATTATTGTTGCGGTAGTTTCTGTTTATTTATTTGTTATAATGTACAGTCACGAGCAATAATATGTACACATTTTCACATTTTGTAAAACATTTATCTAAAGTTCTGCTAATCCAAAATTGAATATTCGAAGATTAGTTCAAAACTGTACGAAACCTCTTCGAAATTATGAAATAATTTTATTATTCTAATGTCTAGATAAACGTGCAGATGGTTTAGAAAATTTGACAATGTGTACATATTATTGCTCGTGACTGTACCTATTTGCAGTGTTCTTTCTTTCTCTATTAATTAACGAATTATCGGGATATTTACCATGTTTATAGTTCTTGAGTTTCCGATATTTCGACGGCTCAACAACTATAAACATGGTAAATATCCTGATAATTCGTTAATTAATAGTGAATGTGTCCATGACAGTTTAAATAAATAATTCTTTCTTTCGGTAAGAAAATTTTACATAATTAGTTTTTAATGCCTATAAATGAGCTTTACAATACAAGATTATATTTAACTGTACCTACAACAAACGGAATCACTGAGCGAACATATAAAAAACTATTACTTTGTTGAATCAGTTAATTGAATGTTAGTTTAATGGTTTTATGTAAAAAAATAAAATTATTATTACACGCTTAAGTACCATGACATTGCATTAAAAATAAAAATAAATTAATGTCGACAATCCTTGTTCTGCTGGGCCAAAAATTATTACTGGAACTAATAATCAAAGTAGTTAAACTCATTCAATAAACTTAACTCTCGATTCCCTGTTATAAACCTCAAAGGACATCTTAAACTCCTCACATTATCAAGTAACTACCTACCTAGTAGGTAGGTACAAACCACATAAGCTATAAACCACAATCGATCGAAGATCGGAAACATCAATTTAATAAGAAGTAGTTACCTTATATAAGTTCACGGTCAATACAAAACTTTCAATTCAATAAAATATTTACTACGGCAAACTAAGCATGACAGTTTATCAAATTGCATAAAGTGTTCCACCAATCTGTTGCCATAATGCGAGATTGTAAATTCGTAAAAAGTTATGGAATACTAGGTATTTTTAAAAGTATCATTGGTGTAAAACATTCGTAGCAAATATAATTAAATTATAGAAATAAAATACAATGCGTTGGAATAAAAAAACATAAACGTAGGTATGTTAGTATAAAATCAACTCATTGCAATTACAAGCTTATGTTTTAAAACTTCTTGGACTTGGAAAACTTTTTATGAATTGATTAACTCGGATCTAGTTTACAGTGGACCTGATACTCGGATCAAACACACTTAAAATTATCTTTTGACTAACTTCTTTTAAGTCAGAGTTTTCTTTTAAAACAAAGAAAAAATGAAACATTTAATAAACATCTTTACTCTTAATAACTATTCAAAGTCCATTATTTGTCAATAACATAAAATATTTAACCTATTGAAACAGAAGAAAACATTAAACAAAACTTTAAGAAAAGCTGTTAACCTATTTTTATTCGGAACGTTAAATTAAATGCGAATTCAGTGTCGTTTTATTTTATCTTTGAAATGGTATTTGTTTCTTTAATGGCCATTACATAATACCTACATTTACTGTGGTAAAAAGATACCGTCACTTTTCGCTTTCCATAATAAGATCGCTGTTACCAATATAAAATAAGAATGTTTATCTTTGAATTAATTACTAATATTTTCTTGGTTTCGGGCATTCCTAAAAGTAGGAAAACTCAAAACATACTTAGTACCACTCCGTCTGGCCAGACAGCGTGGTACCTACTGGTACCTAACTCGCGGCTTTTATTGAAAGCGAAGTGCGTCCTTGCAGTAGGACAGTTAGGAGTTAGTAAGAAGATGGCCGAAAGTCTTAACGAAAAAAGGTAGGTAAGTATGTTCATTCTTAGTCTAGTACCTCATAATAGAACTTTGATTGAGTGAAGTTTAAGTCTAGTTAGCGTTGTGTGAATGTGGAATAAATCTCCAGTAATCACAGAGACTGTAGACTCTTCAGTAATAGCTGATATTTAAACCTTAGCGGTAAGTGCAAGTAGAACAAAAATAAACAATTACCGTCGGGCACATGGTCGCGCAGCAGTAGAAGCAATGGATGTCTTGCACGCCGGCGAGCTTGCTCGGCGTGCAGTGCGCGAGCCTTGCGCTCCACCAACGCGACCAACACTGCTTCCAGCCTCGCCGCTCCGCTCTCCTCCGTCCATACTGCTTTGTCGACCGTCTGGAGTTACAAATATATCATATGTAGACGAAGCAAAGCAAGCAAAGGTTTGTTAGTATCGTAACACTTGGCGCTTATTTGTCTCTACCTAGCATATATGGTAAAATCCGCTGGTTCAAATAAAACCCATATTTACAGGCTTATTACTTATACAAATAATAATTACATTTCTTAATTATCTTTTGTTAGTTGTTGGTAATGTCCCGTATTTACCATTATTTTTTATTAAATAACCTACCCTCGGAACTAAAAAGATCTATAACTACAAAAAATATTAAGACTAAGTTGAATATGTATTATGCAGAACAATAACAGTATGATAATTATGTTGAATATAGGTAATAAATGCTTGTTCGGACTATTGTGATATGTCCAATAGGTATTATTTGTGTTGAATTGATGTATTTTGGTTATCTAATAGAAAAATTATTAATTTATCAAACCTACCTATTGTATAAAATATTGTATTCGTCTCTTACGGTTTGTTGATATAGAATAAGTATAGCATTTACAGAAACCTGCTTGGGTTTATCGATGCTATAATTTTAAGATATTATGTAAGAAATTGTTTATTTGGTAATCAATAAAAAAAAAGAAAAAAAAACCAAATTACAAAAATAATACAAGCAATCTATGTTTTAAAACCAAAAAAGAGGCTAAAGACTGCGGCGAAAAAAAAACAATTTCATAGGCATTGATTTACAAAAAACCAAAGATACACACTCCACTTCCCAAAACCGTCCGCAACAAATAGGCTCACAATGAGCTTTTTTTAAATTAGTATCGTCGTCTGTTCTACCGGCAAACGTCAATCATTAAATTTTATTGCTTTTTGTGCATTACTTTTTAAATATAACTTTATGTCATGCGTGTAAGATTGAATTTGAAAAAAAAAATATGTTTACGATATTACTATACGTATTGATTGCGTATGTATAATTTGGTGACACTTTTGACTATTAGTTTTGTAAAAAGGAAAATGTATGTAATAATAGTAACATTATGTTACTACTTCATTTTAGGTATGCATAAGGACAACCATGCCAATATTTTGATATTTTTACGGATACAATTTACTTAAACGACCAGAGTAAAAGTTTTTTTAACTGGAAGGCATGAAAATTAAACAACGCGATATATTATATTATTGCGTTAATTTGAAAAATAATAATTGATAAATTGATATTTTTAAAAATTGTCATAATTAAATAAACCAAAGTGTTGCACTTCCAAAAGACGATTTATAGGTAAAAAACCTTGTCTTTCTAACCCAAAGGCTGATTGTGCAGCTTTTAAAACTTTTGTTCGATAACAAGGAGTAAAAATAATAATGTCCAATACTGACATGTAAAATATAAATATAGCGTGTCCTCAATTTGGAGAGAACAGAACATGCAATTTTACCCAATGTAAAATACCAATCCTCATACAAACGCGCCCTCATTCCCATATGGGCAGTTTCAATTTCACGGGCACTTATTGGAAAAAAAAACATTGGTAACAATTTCGGTGAACATTCAAAGGAATTTATTTGTTAATTTTGCATGTATATAACAAATTAAATGCAAAAAGTTAATAATATTTTTTAAATAAAGGTTTGGTGATCGTGACACTGAAGCGTGACAAACAATGATATTTTTTAATAATAATTGCAGGTTAAGAATAATAATTAGCAATATTGATTATCCGTGTGTTGACGGAGTAAGAATACAATATGTCACCACCCCATGTCATCCCATGGGTGTCGTAAAAACCGACTAAGGGACTATCCGTAAATTATTTTTACGAATTAAAAAGAAGGAAAACTTGAAATTAAACCCTATACCAATCCTAATTTTTTGTCAAAACTGATAAAGCCATTTCGTTTTCGAGTATACATACTCGTGGGCTCATGTTAATATTTATTGTACAAGTGACTATGCACACACTTGTAGACAAAACGTTACATTTGTAGACAAAAAAAAAAAGAAAAAGTAGTTTTTCTTTCTTTTTTTTTGCCCAGATATCTTGTCCAGTAATTTATAATCAAATTAAAATAGTAGTTCTATCTTCCCAAAATCTAAAACTATATTATTGCAAGCTATTTATCAGTAATTGACCTCGAATCTCAATATCATAAGTCATCTGTGTGCGTGACAGCCGGAAAGTCCTTTCCTCTGAGAGCACTTAAAGATACGACTAAGTGCTCGTTACACTTCGAAATGATATTTGGTCGGCCCTTCTTAATTATATTAACACGCTCACCTATTAATGCTGGGGCTTAGAAAATGTTTGTATATTTTTAGATTAATTTATTTATTATTGAAGTTAAATAAATTAAAATTATTAATAATATGTACTTAACTAAAATTAAAATGCTTAACCCCCTTACTCATAAACGCGTCTTAAATTTTAGTCAATTGATTAGCTTAAATTCTTACGGTTTTGTTTGGTATAAGGTTGGTTTTCCTACTAAAAATCTTTCTAAACAGTGGTTAAATTTAAATGATTGAAAATCAACATTTATTTAGCTTAAAAATATATACCGAAATTTTATAAAGTTCAGTAGTAGAGTGCAATATTATTGCCAAAAAGTTTTTTCTAGTTGAGGAAATTGGATTTGAATACATCGCACATGGGGAATCCAGTAAGTTATGATGAAGATAGTGGTGCTAAATAATAGATGGTCTTAGGGGAATTTAAACTATTATTCTGCATCGTGTAATGCTCTTTTTACTTTGTTTTTAGGCTTATCTTTATAAAAATCATTACTGTGCTGCCACACTGCTGTTAAAAAATGATTAGAAACATATAATAAAATAAAATAAAAATACTAACATAAGCTAGGAACATATAAATTTTGATAGTTTATGAATCTGTTACAAAAAACAAACTTACAGATTATATTTATGCCAGTACAAAGGTAAAATAAACCAGATAAATGCTTTCTAGTTTAATTTATTTATTTAAAAGTATGGCACACTTACAGCAATAGGTACACACAAATTTACACGATAAAAATTACATAAACACAGTATTAGGTATGTTTGCCTTTTTAAAGTGTACACAGCATTAGTTTCTATAATACGAGTAGGCAACATTTTATTAGTTTTGGAGGCAGCCCAAAAAGTTTGCTCCTTAGAGTAATGAAAAGTTCGACTAAGTGATCGTAGTAATCATATTTAGCCGAGCCTTTATTATATTAACACGCTTAAGTTATAGGAAGTTTGGGTTAAATAAATTAAACTGTTCCGGTAAATAATTGATATTAATCGAATCATATTACGGACACGGTTACAATGCCCCAAAGGTCTATAAATAAGATCTTTCCTATTTGGTAGAGTTATAGTTAATTAGTTACTCTGTTTGTTTTCTACGTGTGGTGAAGAATAAAATTATGGTGTTACCTACTCGTCTCATCCTAGGTGTCGTAAAAGCCGAATAAAATATTACACGCATTTACATACTTAGCAATCAATATTCATCATCATCATTACAGCCCATTAACGTCCCACTGCAGGGACGGGCCTCCTCCCATGACGGAGAGATACTTGGCCTACTAAAACACGTTGGCCAAACGGATTGGTATAGGGTTTAATTTCAAGTTTTCCTTCTTTTTATTACGTGAAGATAATATTCACGGATAGTCCCTTAGTCGGTTTTTACGACACCCCTTGGATGAGATGGGTGGTGACACACTGTATTCTTACTCCGTCACCACACGGAATTATACGCGGAGTTAATATAATAAATTATTTATATATTTTTATGCTTACAGTCAAGCATTTAAATGATACAATGTGAGCCGTCCCTTTGAAATATTCATTCCAACTCGATTCCAGAGAAAATTGACTTTTCCGTTTTCCTTTTCGGTCGGAAACCGAAAGAGTTGTATGTTATACATAAGTATTGGTGTGTTTCCGACTCTTTTGATATAGAGGTTTTACTTCTACGCATTATACTTGTATATATCTTGAGTCCCTAGCGGCTTTCAAGCGTAACATCAAGACTTGAGGGTCGAGTACATAGTATATGAATATGTATGCAGAAAAAATATAAGGATTATACTTTTACAAATCTCTTTTATGAAGAAGCTACTAAACTAAAAGTAATCACTCACTTCTGTGCTCTTGAGTACAGAATTTATTAAAGAGTATGTTGACCATAAGCTGTCATAAATGGTGATGTAAGTTTGGGTCTTCTCAATGTATGATAATAACATATTATTATGTTCGTTAAAAATCTATTCCTCCTCTATAAAAACTAATTTTTATAGAGGAGGAATAGATGTAGATCTCTGGATCGCACAAGTATAGGTCTACGTGTCAGCTATCTAATGTTCATTTACAAACAAAATCTTTTCTAGTTATTAAATTTGGCCAGCTAAGTTGCTTTAACTTAACAAACCTCTCCAAAACATTCTATACATTTAGTCCACCACAAACAGCTTACTAGCTCTACAATAATACTAACAATTTTCATAACTACCCGTTCAATTTAAAACCTAGCTATTTACATAGAATGTAATAGCCACTATCATCTATCAAACATGATCATTAACACGGTACCCTAGCTAGGGAATGGTCCGTGTCCGTATAATGGGCTATTACGTACAAGTATGTCGGGCGACAGTGGCATGCGAAATCATGGGAGAATGGCGGTTTAACGATCTATTAGGTAACCACGTGTGGATTCTCACATTGTATGTAGTACCATGAGATTTTATTCAAAACTATTTTTGCCTAGGACTTTGAAGATTCTGTAATGTAGAAGGTATGATTTTAATTTACATTATTTTAAAAATTCTCTGTGTGGTGGTGGTGACGGAGTAAGAATACAATATGTCACCACCCCATCGCATCCCATGGGTGTCGTAAAAACCGACTAAGGGACTATCCGTGACTATCCGTATTATCTTCACGAAATAAAAAGAAGGAAAACTTGAAATTAAACCCTGAACCAATCCGTCTGGCCAGCGTGGTATTAGTAGGCTAAGTAGCCCTCCGTCATGGGAGGAGGCCCGTCCCTGCAGTGGGACATTAATGGGCTGTTATGATGATGATTTTAAAAATTGCTATAGCTACCAAGTGATGGTTTAATAATTATAGTGTTGAATATACGAGTACGTCTTTACGTCAATTAGAAAAGATTTTTGATTTCATTGAGACACTTTTACCATGGCATGGAAAAGAAGTCAATTAATTGGAAACTGGTGAAATGGCTGGTAAAGAGCTTTTCATATTGTTTGCTCTCGCACCGACTTTATTAACATAATTATACCCTAAGTCATAATAGTAAATAAAGAAGTAAGTAGTCGAAGTTAGTAAAGATGTGTTCCCAATAATTGAGAATTGCCCTGATAGTAATTATTTCTGTCAGGGCACATCATCTATTAAGCTAGAATCAAACTCAAAATCTTAGAACTGTGTTGAAAGGAACTTTCGCGTAGCAAGGTATATAGGTATATATAATACGGCATCTACCCGCAATTTTCTCTGAAATATGTAAAGTACGGTGTTAATACTAACATCGGTCGACGGCTGTCGCATGGTGAGCCCGCGGCCGACCCCTGTGGCCGATCATCGCCTTGCACACGACGCTACCGAGCGCCACTCCTCACCTGCAATCAATACACATATTAATATTATACGTAACTTATACTATCTTAGAATTTTTAACTGAGATGTGAGGAATTCTTATGTTTTGCGCAGTTTTGGGTTAGATTGGACAATGAGACTCAAGTATTCTAATGCTTCCTCAGTATGCATTGTAATTAATAAAGTTATGTTTACTGCAATAATCTTCCTGCTATTTTATCCTAATCCCAAGTTCGAATAAAACAATGTTCGACCCTCAGTAAAGAATCCTAAAAATAGTTGTCCTGTGTGGTAAATGTAAAAAAAAAAAATATTGATTTTTTGTATACGTGCATTTTTGAACATTTTACGTTACACAGATACCTATGAAAAATATACACAATAATAAATAGGTAGTCATTGTAACTTAGTATAATATTTCAATCACATTCACTGGTATGTTAATCCAAGGAATGCTGATAAAGCTTTTTGATTAGTGTTAATATTAAGTATTTTCATTTTATCTGATAATAATATGAGAACAAGCAATTGGATTTACTTAATTAACTTAGGTAAGTGAAGTTATTTTACGATTTTTAATTAGGGAAGTAGCCGTCGAAATTCTTGCGACAAGATTGAAGTAAAATGCTTTGTATTCAAATAGAAAGGCTCTCGAAGAATTTATAAAACGAGAAGAAAAAAAAACGAAGAAAAATTACATTGATTTATGTACATTGTTGTGAGAGGAAACTTCGTGGCCCATAATTGTTTCGGCTGCCTCCGTCTGTTCACAACTTTTTAAATGCTTGTTTAATATGATATTTTATGATGGTTTGCAACAAAACAGATTTTTAAACGTTTATGATATATTTATTATGCTACAAGAGAGATTTGACTGTTAAAAAGTTTTTACTTGTGTTTATAAATGACGATTTAAGAACACGATTCTTAGGATAATTAGTATAATAAATACTGTTCAAGGTAAACAGAGTAAATATGCATGTAGTCTGTGATATCCAGGCACTATGTGGGGAAGTTGCAAGTCGGTCAGTTCGCTGACGTGACAGCGTCTATATACTATACACTTCTTTTTACAGAGAAAAGGCATTATCCTTCCTTCAGCGTTATGACGGACTGATTAGCGGAGCAATACCCACCGAGATGGCCGAAATAAGTACAGAATGATTCTCTTTACTACCGAATTCATTCGTATGATTATGATTTCAGTTTTTCTCCTCCAAGTTGGCACGAAATTCACCGTTTGATCAGCGCAATTAATTGGCCAAGTTTATAATTATAACCAGAGGAAGCCCAACTCCTTATTAACATTAAACAACTAGAAAGTTTGATATAAAAATTCATCATACTTTTTTTGTTAACGCTGCTCGCTGACAATAACTTAAACTGTAACAATATTTTTCCGATCATTTTTATATGAAACAGTAAATTTATTTTTTATTGTCATATTTCGTATCGAAATTGGATCATTGATCAAGATAATTTAATGTATGGTAGAGTAATATTATTGAGGTCGCAAATGAAACGCTTTGTCCCAGACCCAGGATTGAATTCTACTGGGACAGTTTGTTATTTATATTTTATATCTTATCTGCCGATTAAGTTCCCTGTGCAACGAGTGCAACTGTGCAAGTGGTATGCTTCATTGACAATAAGAACCCTGGCTTATCAATACCTTAATTTTGTTTACCCGTAATTTCATTACAATGTATTATTTCATACTTTTACTTTATTGAATATCGATGCGTGAAAAATGAATTAAAATTATAAACAATAAGAAATTTTTGAAAACTTTATAATTAACTGAACTATGTATGTGGTCAAGCCATAGTTAACGATTAGGATAGGTTAGTAATAAGATTGGATAAGTATTGCTACTATCTTATGAAGAAATGACCGACTTTTCATTGTAGACCTCATTTTATAAATCACTGTTTAATTGTTCTGTAAATACATTTCAAACATTTTTTGAAACATTTTCCATTGTCAAACCAAACACCAACACGCCGCTTAAACACAGTTAAACCTGCTTGTACAAATAGTATGCAATGCTGTTATTAATTTCCATACAAATGAATCTCATCTGAGGAGTGTTGAGCGAGATGACCTAGCGTATGCATATTGGATAAAACCGCAGTTACCCCGCGCTCCTGTTTCAGACATACTGCGGTAAAATGTACGCAAAGTTGAAATACGAATAAACTAACTCATAGTTTATACTCATATGTAATTCGGTGTTATAAGTTTAGAGTAATTAAAAAAGTGTCTTTGTGTGGTGACGGAGTAAGAAAACAGTGTGTCACCAGTCACCACCCCATTTCATCCCATGGGTGTCGTAAAAACCGACTAAGGGACTATCCGTGAATATTATCTTTACGAAATAAAAAGAAGGAAAACTTGACATTAAACCCTATACCAATCCGTCTGGCCAGCGTAGTATTAGTAGGCCAAGGTTCCCTCCGTCATAAGAGGAGGCCCGTCCCTGCAGTGGGGCATTAATGGGCTGTTATGAATATGATGAAAAAAGTTTACAGATTGTACAGAGACTTTTAAACTATTTGTAAACTAACTAAAATGACGACCTCAGTGGCGTAGTGGTTATATGGCATGACTGCTACGCAGAGGTCTCGGGTTATATTCCTGCTCAACGCAAATCTTTGTGTGCATGAACATGATTGTTTGTATTGGTCTGGGTGATTTCTATGTATAATAGTTATGTATATACAAAACAAAAATTATTTAAGTAGGTATGTTTATCCGTTGTCTAGTACCCATAATACAAGCTTTTCTTAGTTTGGGACGAGATGGCGTGGTGTGAAATAGAGGAATATTTATATTATTATTTATTTCATGAGCACATGTAGCTGCTGCTACACACGAGGTCGCTGACCGTTTCGAATTCCTCACAAGATTATAATTTGTATGATCCACAAATGATGGTCCTAAAATCCTAACCCTAAATATTCTTTAGGTCTGTAAATTTCATGTCTGTAAAATGTGTTCTAAATACCTAGAGTGAAAGAAACTTTTGACCTTTCTATAGTTAATTTAAAATTACAAAAAAACTATTCTGATTATGGACGAACTATGAATACAAAATTTTACCACCCTTTGTCCTTTTCTAGTTTTACAAAAAGTTTTCGACTGAAAGAGATTCGATAAAATCAGTATACATGTAGGTACTGTATTTCTATCCTAACAATAAACACACGAACAAAATAAATAAACCTTTGTGTTCCTTACTGGACGATGTTGATAGGGTTTCAATCAAAGAACAACACAACGGCCCGTGATTTCAATCCACACTCCCTATTGTTTTATAGATTAATACCTTTGATACGATCTGTTCTTGTTTGAAATAGCAGTAAATGCGTTAAGATGTAGGTTGTATCAGACCTTTTGTATGTGGCTTAGTTGGCATTACATGTTTAATTTTTTATGAACTATCCCCCTTACTCATAAACGCCTCTTAAATTTAGTCATTGTTTAGCGAGATTTTTATTAGCAAAACCAACCTTATGCCAAACAATATCGTAAGAGTTTAAGCTAATCAATTGACTAATATTTAAGAGGCATTTATGAGTAAGGGGTTTATGTTTCTGTAGCTGAGTAAATCTACGTTTTGTTTAAAAAAAAACAGTTTTAATCCATGCTACGAGTATTATCCTATCCATCCATTTATGTCCTACTGCAGGAACCGACCTCTTCCTGTGAAAGGGGACAACTTATCCACGCTTGCTTACGCTGATCAGGCAGGTTGATTTTAGAAAGTATTTTCTTTTTTTGTTTAGAATTTTTTTAAAAAATTGTAGTTATTGAGAATATTTTTGAAGAATACAATGATATCACTATCAAGAGTCAGACAATCGACCGGTTCGTCCCGTATGTGTGAAGATCGAATCCCTATTTCAACATTATTAAATCACCAATAATGTTGATTGTTGAATCTACAACTCAAAATTCAATTTTAAAATATAAATTCTACAGTACTTATCACAAACAAATTTGTTGAATTTGATAGGCATCATATTGTGGCTTTTCCAATAATGACCTATTGGTAGTAACGTATTTGCATTAACATAATTATCTATGCATTTGAACAACCGTTCTCATTAACTAATAAAAGGCAGGACAATATCGGCGTTAAAATTAGTTATTTGTTTAATTGATTGGAATATTCTGTTTCGTAGATTTGTTACAATTTAAATGGGAATAAGTTTTAAAAACAAATATTCTGTGAAGTGTGATGGTAAGTAGGTATACCTACGTGTTTTCATCGTCCCGTCTCGTTCCATGGGTTCCGTAAAAACTGTCAAGTTTACAGACGTTTTCTCTACAAAAAACAACTACCAATTCGTCAAATCAGCGTGGTATTTTAGTATGTCAAATTGCTGTGCTATCAATTATCATCACTGAAGTAGACTCATCTTTTCATTATATTCAGCCAATGGATGATCAAACTCCTCATTGACGTGGTATATGGTATGTTATCTTTTTGTTTCGTCGTCATTTAAATTTGAAAATAGAATGTGAATACGAAACTGTTTAAAAGTACTATATCTAAATAAATAAGTAATTTTCATTGCACATTAGAGGAAAATATATTTTTAGTTATTTTTTGAGAAAATTTTGTTAAATTTTCAATGTCTTTAGTGTTTTATATTCTTTTATATATTTATGTACTTCTTTAATAACAGTAGGTACCTACTTATTTGTCAGTAAAAAATTAGCTGTTCTATTGCCGTAATTATTAGTCCAGCAGCCAATGTTAGTAATGTTGTTTTCATTGTCTTAATGTCAGTAATGGATGTTCGAAGTACAACAGACATCGATCGGTAAAATGTTAGTCGGTAATATCTAAATAAATGATAGCGTATAGTTTTACTACCTATTGTTACCAAGACTCTATTGTGTAATACATTTACTTATTTATTTATACTTACAATGGATAATTATAGATATTAGGCACCTTCATTTACAGAATTTTCTTTACTATAAACCTCACGGAGCCAGAGACCTTCCTAACGAATGCAAAACCGTGGAAATCGGTTCGTGCGTTCTGGAGTTATAGCATCAGGAAGGAAAACCCGACTTATTTTTATATAGTAGATTATGAAAAAAAATCAAGCCATTTAAACAAAACTTGTACCTGTTATATCTTTTTGGTAAATGCCACAACAAAAGCAAAACGAAACTATTTAAACTTAAATTCCGAATTAAACATTTGTATTCCAATTTTGACTGCAGAAAACTTCCGTTACCGGATACAAAACAAAATTCAATAATAGAATTAGAAAAGTCGTTGGAATAATCCCGTACAAATGCTACGTATAAACTAATGACGACGGGTGACTTCGCCTAACAAGTAACCACCTTTGTCGTAGAGTTATTTGAACTAGTGTTTATTTGGGTCAGCAGAGGACGGTGGACTTCGAAGCAAGATTACAGGGAGATACCCGCTTGCTTTGTAGGAGTGGGAGTATATACCGTGATGACGTGTTTGTTCCTTTTATGTAGCCGAGGGGTAATTAGAAGTCTAGATGTGTTTTAATGACGTCTGATTGGACTGGGGCTACTCTAACTTTTTCTTTCTTTTTTTTATGTGATAGGAGGCAAACGAGCCAGCAGTTCACCTGATGGTAAGTGATCACGGCCGCCCATGGAGATAGTAACTAAAAAAAATACGGGGCTTATTAGCAGAACATTAAGCAGGGTTTACACCACATACAAAGTAAAAGATTATTTTATATTGTCATTATTATAATCTATATCATTTTTAAACATAATTCGCTACAAAACATTATACTCAGTAATACAACACCATATTTATTAATATTATTGTATTATTTAAATTTACACTTTTTTATAACTTTAAGCCATTATGTATGTCGTGCGACAGAGATGATGCTCTACGAAGCCGTAATTGGCAGATTGTCTCTTTACAAAAGTCGATGTACAATATTTACGGCCGGGTACTGTAAATAGGTTGTATAAATATATTTTCTGAAACTATATAAGTGTAAATAAAGACATGAAGCTGCGGTTGTATCTTTTATGTAACCTCTAGATAATTGCCGGCTAAGGCCTATCTTTAATGACGTCATCCTGGACTAGGCCTTTAATGTAATCGCTTTTTGTTCTGCTCATCCATCAAACAGACCTACAGTACTAATGTTCTTGACTTTGTAGTTTCTGATACGCGCTATTTATACTTGTAAGGGCACTTTGAAGTTTCATGAATTTTGAATTTGTTGAGATTATTTGCTAAATAATAATGTAATTTTATTTGTCTGTTTCGTTCGATTGCGAAGATAAGTCTTTGTGTGCATTGACATGAATGTGTGCTTTCAATGGTGTTGTCTATGTACAATACGTATGTATGTATTTACAAAAAAAAGTTTGTTTGTCTAGTGCATATAGTGCTCTGATTAGTTTAAGACTAGGACTAGGCGTTGTGTGAATGTGTGAGAAAGTGAACAAAAATTCCATCTCATCGGATTCAAAGAAACTATACTAGTACCACAGTATTGAACAAAAATAATGTACTATTGATAGCAATTATTGGATGACCAAATAAATCAATAAAATATACAAAAATATAATAAACACCACGATATGTAAACTCATGAGTTACTGGAGTGGTAAAGTAAATACATCATCATAACAGCCCATTAATGTCCCACTGCAGGGACGGATCTCCTCCAGTGACGGAGGGATACTTGGCCTACTAATACCACGCTGGCCAAACGGATTGGTATAGGGTTTAATTTCAAGTTTTCCTTCTTTTTATTACATAAAGTTAATATTCACGGATAGTCCCTTAGTCGGTTTTTACGACACCCATGGGATGAGATGGGGTGGTGACATATTGTATTCTTACTCCGTCACCACACGGAGACCGTCATTACACGGAGAGAGTAAATACATAGTTACTACTAAACAGATGATTTTCTACATAAAGATTTGCACTTGTAATCGAACCGGAACTGAGACGACAGCTTTTCGGTTTAATATACTTTTTTCCGATCCATTACTTTTTAGATAAAAGGTATGTAGGGAGTCGATAAGTAAGTATTACGGTTTATAAAATTTTATGGGAAATGCTTTATGGGCTTTCCACACGTTCTCGTATCATGTTATATTATGTGTGAATAGGCCATAATTTAAAATTGTTATTACCCTTACGTTGATAATTTGGAGACTGACATTGGCAGTAAGTTACCAATAAAATACCTATAGACAAAGCTTACCAAAAAGTTGTACCAGTAAAGTTTGACAACCTCTGTGGCGCAGTCGGTATATTACATGACTGCTACGCAGAGGTCTCAGGTTCGATTCCCGCTCAATGCAAATCTTTGTGTGCATGAACATGATTGTTTGCATTGGTCTGAGTGTTGTCTATAAATATCATGTAAGTATGTATTTACAAAAAAAAAGTATTTAAGTATGTTTATCCGTTGTCTACTACCCGTAGTACAAGCTTTGCTTAGTTTGGGACTAGGTGGCAATATGTGAATGTGTGATGAATATGATTATTTATTTATAAAGCAAACTATAAGGTAATTTAAATGTGTTTGATAATGTTGAGCTTGTTGAATTGCTATTAGTCGCTACATTTACACGTCTACCACGGCATCAATGCGATGCTGTGATAACTGAAATCACGTAGGCAAAACAGCAAAGAATACTTATCTCCATCATCCATAGAAGAAAATGGTGTGGTGACATCGTGATCTTTTAAAACCGTCACCCAATAACACTTGAATAAATTTTTATTTTTAATGATGACTAGCTGACCCGTGGCCACTTTGTTAGGCCGCAAAATAAACGCGTTACCTTTTTAACATATTTCATTACTGCTTCACTCCTATTAGTCATAGCGTTTCACTACATGACACTCCCCAAAAAATGGACTATTCAACACATAAAGAATGTTTAAAATCGGTTCCGTATATCCAGATACAACGTCACAAATACACAAACTTTACCTCTTTATAATATTAGTATAGATGTATTGCAGTGGTTAATTATAGAAACATTTAAATACAATGAAATCATATTATGTAAACAAAAAAATGACGCATTTTGTGTTACCCGTATAACATATTCAAAGTGTGACAGATGTTTGTTTCCCCATACAACTTGCCAGACTAAACTTAAACAAATTTACGCTAGTGAAGCAACTAATAGCAATCTGTCACAACTTGTGCAGAATTAAAACTTTAAAATAACTTCTAACTGTGATCAGGTTACTAAATTGATTAAAGAGCAGTTATAGCTTTTGTATTTATACTTGTAGTTGTACCTAAATATGGTAATTTATAGGTCCTCTTCCCAAAATAGAGATAGCATAATAATAACTCTAAAAGAAATGTATGAACGTGAAGGGAAACTCGTGACTGTAGAGCCATAGTTGCAAAAAGACTTATCATATTTTGGTTTCCCACTTAATAATACAGAAAACCTAAAAATAAATGGGATAAAGTTAATTATTTTACTCAGTGGGGTGTTTATAAGCTTGATGAATTGAGGATGTAAATCCGTCTGTTGTAAATTTCACAAAGTCGTAAAACACGGTGATGCATTATGTTATAACTGTATCGTTTTATATTCACAACGCCAAAAATTATTACCGCTTAGATATGCAGTTGTGTGTTGTAGTTCCCATGGGCATTCCCGTGTTTATTCATACAATGTAAATTAAGCAAACCTGATTTGTAAAAATCTTAATACATTGCAATGAAGCTTGCAAAACTCCCTGTGACATGCTGCTCAGTAAGAGAGTTCTGTTTTTAACCAACTCTAGACATGGTTGTAAATTTCATTAAATATCCTTTATTAGTCCAGGCAACGAATGATTCTAGATGGAAAAGTCGAAAGCAGAGAGTTTGACTTAGGAACTTTGTTCAGACACTAGTCTAAACAAAGTTAGGAGACCAACATACTAAAAGTCCCCTTACTTTTTCATCTAGACACCTATTTTGAGCACTCATTTACTGGACCATTATTTGGTAAGTAAATAGTTATTACGAGTACAATCAGTGTCAAATTCAAAGCTTTAGGAGTCAATTAATTAATAAGTAACTTATTTATAAGTAATTTATTAACCTACGTGACATTCAACCCATTACAGGTATCATGCTACCTTCATACACAAAATTGTAGCTGTCAATCTTTAAACAATTAGGAATATTAAAAAGAGATTAACTTTTACGCATCGTTGATGAAGCCTTTCAGACTGGGCGTTAGTATTATTCCATTTAATTAAACTAAGTATTCACTTGCTTCAAAGTACTGTCGAGAGAAAGTAAACAGAATTTAATTCAAAAGGAAGACTAACTTTCAGTATTACACTTAAAATTAACAACCCATTAATATTCTAGTGTAACGGGCAGGACTTTTCCGTTTTATTATCTTAATAAGAATGGAAGGGAGCCAGGTACTATAACCTTTAATAGTTTTGTCTATAGAAAGGTTAACTACATGACTGTTTAAACTATATTCACCTTGGTTGTAGACGCAAATAAAATCTTACTTATAATTTATGGTGGGTGGACAGGTGACCTGATTAAGGGGGCGCGAAACCAATGGATGTGGAAGGGACAGCATTGCTAAGGGCGGAAATATTAGACCAGGCGTAAGTAGAGAGTAGTATACCTATTAGGGTAGTAAAGTTAGAGTAGATCATAATATTATTATAGCCAAAGTGTATGCATGTTCTTTACTTCTGCACGCTTAAAAGGAGGAACCAATTCGTATAAAACTTTAGAAATAAATTTTATTATTAGATTACATTATACATCAGCTAATTCTGATTGCTGGACAAAATATGTTTGCATTGTATAAATAGGGAATAAAAATATAAAATCAAATATTTCACAATAACTAACATTGCTTTTTTATATGTAAAATAGGTACTAAGTCCTCAATTCTAAATAAAAAACACCGACTCCATGACCAAGCCTTTTGTACTGAAAATAATTTCTAAGAATTATCAAAGAAAATAAAACAGAACTGTAATCACTATTAACTCTCTAGTCGGAGTCAGTTTGTTAATAAGCAAATTATGTGATTAACACTTCCTTTGTGTGGTGACGGAGTAAGAATACAATATGTCACTACCCCATCTCATTCCACGGGTGTCGTAAAAACCGACTAAGAAACTATCGGTGAATATTATCTTTACGAAATAAAAAGAAGGAAAACTTGAAATTAAACCTTATACCAATCCGTCCGGCCAGTGTGGTATTAGTAGGCCAAGTATCCCTCCGTCATGGGTGGAGGCCTGTCCCTGTAGTGGGACATTAATGGGCTGTTATGATGAACACTTCCTTTGCCAAAAATGAAATTGAATTCAATACAGTAAATTATTACACCTTCACTTTAATTTTATTTAGTTTATTAAAACATCTCTGTTTAAATTATATGAAGCATCTTTCTTCATTTAAGAGTTTTAATTTATCGAAGCAAAGATCTAATTTCTAAATGTATTCACAAAGAGACTCGACGTCGTCGTTCACTTGAGTATTGACACAAAATGGAGGTACACTTTATATCTATTTGTAATTATTTATCAGTCGTTTAATGTCGCAGGGACGAGTTTTTTCCATGCATTAAGAGATCAAATTTTAGTTTTTGCTGGTTATATTGATAGTAGGTAATATTACTATAGACGTCCTTTAGTCGCCCTTTACGGATTTTTTGTAAATCTCACAGACGTCTCTGCTAAAGCAAAAGAGGGAATCCCTAAGTATAACCCTATACGAAGACATGGTTTAAGTAGGTCAAGTCTGTCACTGGAGAAGACTGTTCCCTACAGCGAAACAACAACAGCCTATTAATGTCCCACTGCAGGGACGGGCCTCCTCCCGTGACGGAGGTATACTTGACCTACTAGTACCACGCTGGCCAGACGGATTGGTATAGGGTTTATTTTCAAGTTTTTCTTCTATTTACATCGTAAAGATAATATTTACGGTTAGTCCCTTAGTCGTTTTTTACGACACCCATGGAATGAGATGGGGTTGTGACATATTGTATTCTTACTCCGTTACCACACGGACAGCGGAACAATAACGGGGTGTTATGAATGACTGTTACAATACAACTGACAGAAAAAGGCATTAAGTGATACAGATCAACTCTTGTCAAAGTGATCCATCTCGAATGAAACTAATCTCGAAACTGACAAAAGCAAAACCGTTTTGGTCAAACGTATCATAGATGATTGGAACTAATCCAACCTATGTTCATTAACTGCCGCATCCCAGTCACACTTATATCTATACAATATACTTACATTATTAACCCTTATTTTTTTTTACTTTTGGCTTATGAATCTCTACTTGACACAAACGCCAAAAACTTTAAATTTAAAAAAAAATTGCCTGTCGGTTTGTTCTGGTCTTAAAAGATTAGACCGATTTTGATGGGATTTTCACTGGTGCTAATTTCTGGTTGTAACGTATCCTTCTTTCATTTTCTTATAAAACGAAACGCTTTATCGTAAATATCTTCTTCTATGACCGAATTTTTGTAGTAACCTATTTAGTTCCACAGGACTCCCGGCAGCTTTCAACCCTCTATCTTCCGAGATCTGCTCGACAGCATCTTAGCCTAATTTATATTAACCTGTACTTTTTAAATATCAATAAAACTTCTATCACCCATATAAGAACTCCTTGTTCATTGAGGTAGGTGTTAATATACGCTGATCGTCGTTCTCGTTTCGTATTAATCTTAGGTTCAAATATTTTCTGGTTGGTATTCACACGACGGAAACGGGTCATGCGGGAGTCACTTCTAATTTAATCAATTTTAACTTCATGAATTACTAGCGATACTTTTACAATACAATATTTGTAGATGTTTTTATTAAATATTTAATTAAATAATATAAAATTAACGCAGCATGCTATTTACTTTTATTTGGTGTTTTATCACAAATAACACTGTGGTCTCAAACTGATTGTCAGCCTTAACAAATGTTTTTGGAATTAAAAAAAGAAACACCCAGACTAATGCAAGGACTCAAGTCATTGAATGTGAATCAAACCCAAACCTTTACGTAGCAGTCATATACTGTATCCACAATACAACAATATGTTTATAGTTATAAAACAATTAAGCCAAGTACCCTATAGAGAAGAGCAAACTGAGTTAATTAGCCAAGTGGAACTTTATTAAAGATTTCATGTTGGAAGTGTTGCCACTGCTCTGAGAGTTCCGGACTTATTCCGCTAAATTAACCATTAAACTGATGGGAACAAAGGATTAATTTACTCACCCTACATACCGTACTAAAACATCATTATTTATGTAAACTTTAGCATAGCATGATTTATTAATATTTGAATTTCTTGATTGTAATAAGCATATTTTTTAATTGAAATACCGAGTTCAAACTATGGAAAACGGTTATAAGTAATCTGTTATTTCGTATACTTAGTTCCTTATTTTTTTTAAATAAAACTAAATTACCGAACAAATATGATTGACGATGAACTTGAAAATTATACTTAATATTAACTAACCTAACGCTCAGATAACTTAACCTAAGTATATTTTTTATCATCCAAAGTGATATCACTTTGGATGATAAAAAATATGTAAGATAAAAACTACAACTCTTTACAATGGAATAAACAAAAACTAGGTTCAAATCTTGTGCCCATTCAATGGATTTGGTTTGGTCTGAAAGCTCGCTGAAAGCTTTTTGATGAAAATTGACAAATTCAATAAAAAGAAAATTTAAACACAGTAAAAATATTTAGTTATGTTTATGCATCTCATCATTTAAATATACGCTTTGTGAAATGCACAAATTATTGTGCAAAAGTATGAGCATATTCTTTGTGTCCGTTAATAAATGTTTTTAATGTCACCCTGACACAGGATATGATCTCAGTGCAGCAGTTGTCTAACCTCTAGAGCTCAGACCAATTAATAAAAAATAAAGACGTAGCGCTGCGAACACTCGATTGAAGTATTCAAAACTACGCCTCGCTCTATACATACAAGTCACACGCACACATTTACTACCCAAACTACGCCTTATCGGTCAGTTGGCGCTAGTTTGTCAATAGAGTATGACATTATAAACATTTTTCATTATTTATTCTGGAAAATGCCTAATTGTGTCGTAAAAGGGTGCAAAAACCAATCTTCAAAAAATAAAAAGCCAGATGGAATCACATATCATACGTAAGTAAATATAAAAACTCATATTTTTAATTATTAATATTATTGACTTAAGATGACGGCCTGGAACACAAAACCTCAACAAATGTTGACACTAGTAAGCGTCAGAATTTTCCCCGTTTATGGGGTAAGTACTTGTAAGTAATGGAAAAGTAACATTAGGTATATTTATAAATAAGAAATAAAAGAAAAATATGGCAATGGATTTTCTTTTATATTCTTTTTTATCATAATAAAATATTTACAAGAAAATCCATTGTCGTATTTTTCCATCACATTATTTGACAAGCCTCATGTCGGAGTCTCATGTTTTAGAATAAAACTAAATAAAAGAAAAAGGTTCGTTTTGCTTGTGCTGGGATTAGGATTGTTACCAAAATCGGTACCATCAAGAATTGATCTAAATGCGGGAGTTGTTTAAAGAGAACATGTACATTTTTAAGGTTTCCTAGTCGAAATAAGATTGTAGCAGAGAAGTGGATTGAAGTCATTCGACTTAGCCGGAATGATAAATCATGGAATCCTAGGGCGCGCAGCGTGGTTTGTTCGACACATTACGATAATGGTGACTTATATTATACACAAAACGGATTTCGTCGTGTGCTCAAACATGGATATCCAAATTTTAGAGTGCGAGTGCTTTAAGTAAGACGTGCATCGCGATACTTATCTGATTTGTTAAGGAACAGTTTAGTGAAAGTACATGTTATAGCCAGGATTGTATGTTATATAGGTAAGTGATTATTGAAATTGTTACATAATTAAACAAATGACAAATATAAACGGTTTTAAATTGATTTTATTCAATAATTTAGTATTTTAGAGGGGTGTCATTCACTGGGTAATCTTATATGTGTTTAGTAGTGGATGACACCTATGTCATTCTCTAGTACAAATTATTATTTTTTAAAACATCATTATTATTGAATTATAATGAAGTAGAACATTATATTTTAATTGCCCTGTAAACAAAAACCTTTTATTTGATGATTGAGTAGTGCCTGACAGGGGGTGTCATCGACTGGTTTTCTATGGAATACCAATGTATGACAGGTGTCATTCATTGGGTCAAGACTACAGTGTCATACATTGGTTTCAGATATTTTGCTTTACAAATATGCCTCCAAGGACGTATAAATATAGTCTGGACGACGTGTTAGGGGCATTAGTCGGTAGCAAAGAAGTATGATATCCCACATATTACTTTGTTGTACAAAGTAAAAGGTAAACACCCAATCGAACGGCGCATGAGACCTACAAGCTACTTGATGATGGGTCAAAATTCCTCATACTTCTCACCCACATGACTGTAGGTTGCCACCCACGACGATCTCCAATAGTTGGCCTATTCATACATTGCTCTATAACTGGTTAGATACCTATGGAAATCCCTAAAACATCCTGTCATATACTGGGTCACCGATTTTGTTTTTTCATAGTCATACATTGGGGCATTCGAGATTTTGTCTGTCATCCACTAGTACAATTTCAGAGGTTGTCAAAAACTGAAATAGCTCAATAATAGAAATATTATTATACAATGTTTTATTCGTATATCATGGATGAAGAACCAGTTCATGCATTCGCGTTTGTTAGAAGTCGATAAAATTGATAATTAAGGAGATATGTGCAAAAATGTGTAAAATTCTTCCTTATAGAGTCATCCACTGGTGCATTTACCTTACCCTGTCTGGAAACACTCCAGTTTCTAACATACGATTTGTTGTGATTATTACCTAATTTATTAAATGATTTTGGAATAATAATTGTTTTATTTTTAACCAATCTTGTCGGAATAAACATGTTACTATACCACCACTTAAAAGGAAAATACCTATATACAATTTTAAAATTAAACTTATCCATGAACTCAATCAGTCTGCCAGTACTTAGACAAATATTAGGGTAATTAGTTTTCACTGCGTGGCAGCACTCCTTAAATGCACACATGTTAACAAAACCTGCTTCATTTGTCTGTTGACAGCGCTACGTCTTGATTTTTTATTTGGTCTGAGCCTCTAGAGAAGGAGTTGTCTTTTTAAAAATAAAAAGGCGAAATAAACTTACGTTACTAAATAATAGAGTCCATTATTCTATCTAGCTGAATAATGAAAATATAAGTACGTGCACTATGGTTTTTATATGTACCGTGCAGAAGTAATTAGCTCGTTGCTATCTACGTCGTCCAGACTGTTTGAAATAGTTTTGAGTTTACAGGTTTTCAATGCTTTTGTTTTTGTTTATTGTTTTGTTACTTCGGAACTTGGAAGTAGTAGTAAAAGTTAAGTCTTTTTTTCCTGTGTAGAAAAATCATTATTAAATAATGTAATATTCTCTAGTAGACCTTATACAAGTTACATCATATTAATTTAGTTATTAAATTCGACTTGCCAAAAATATAACATATCCAATTCTATTACACTACGTTATTAACGTACGCCATAGAGCTCGTCAATATAGACATACTAAAACCCAAACCGACTTGATGTAATACCATGTAAAGATAGCTAACACTAACGACTAGTAACAATGACTTAGCAACAAATACACACAATACTAAACCATCAATCAAAGTACACCATTGTTATTATACGAACGTCGATAATGCATACCTACATTATGTAGCCGTTTTATCGATATACAGACATTTTTTGTACTTAAATACTGCTGTTATTCTATCTTGTAACTATTTGGCATGTGGTTATACTTAGTTATCCAAAGGTCTCGGGTTTATACTGATACAAATTTGAATATTAAATTTAATACTTTTGTGTTTCATTTTATATAATTATTATTAACACGGGTATTAAAACGTATATTATTTTATTAAATATTTAGTAATATTACTAGTAGACTGGGTCTACTCGTGACCATGGCTGGTGTAACCTGGTCGAAACGTTGACAGCCTCAAAGTTAAATTATTACTAAATACTTACCAAAATAATATACGTGTTAATACCCGTGTTAATAATAATTATACAAATTTAAATATTCATGAACACACGCAAAGATTTTTCATAGGTTTGATAGAATAGGGTGGAATATTCCTCTTTTAGCGTACCATAGTAGGTACGCTAAGCTACGTCTTCGTAGCAATTAGGTGCGCTTCCAACTGCAGCCTCACCTACGTTTTACGTAGCTCTGCCTACGGTTGTAGACGAGGGCTACGTCAAAATGGCTACAAGAATGGTCAGAGTTTGTTAAACTCTGTCTTTGCCGTCACATTATCTAAAACAACGAACATTTTACCAATCTACGAGTACTATCCTCGGCCATTATAAAGGTGCGAACTGACGTCATAAAACATTATAGAAAGTGACAATGCCGATATACCTATACGTGTGAGCGAGTTGTCTGATTTAAATGATTTCGCCTCAGATCGCATGTTTGTAATGGCCCAAGTATATAGCATTTAATTTATCATGAAATTTGATTGCATTGTTTCATGACATTTAAAATATGTTTTCTAAGTTCGACCAAAAAAATCATGAACATTGAGTAATTAAATACGGTATTTTTTTAATCTTTATTTTTCATAGAGGGTTTAATAATTAAGTACGGTTAACAAGACTGTCTCAAACCTGATAGAAAACACAAATACAGTCACAAAATGACGGCTTCGGATAGACGAGAAATGACTATGCTACTTGTTTTGCCTGCCATTTTGTTTTATAATTGCCTGTTAATCACTAAACAATCTGTTAAAACTCAATTCAATACTTCAACAACTACAACATTAAATAATAAACAGTAAACAAATAAAGATAACTAGCTAAGGTGGAACTAACATGTTCATAATAGGTAATCTTGTCATATCTAAGTAAATAGTTAATTACAAACCGGAGGTACCGAGTTCTGAACACACTCTACTTTATCTCTTATTACGTACGGGTTGTTCTACTCGACGTGCGACCACAGTATATTAATATAACACAGTTGGGAATGAGTGTTACTTATTAACTTTAATTATAATAACTACAAGTATTATGCTACCGTACGGTTTCTAAAGTGAAAATTTCGATTCGATTTTGGCGCGGTGAATCAAAGATGGGTGTACCGACGGTCTTCCACTTTTACCCAAACGGCTCTTAAGGGTCAAAGTCAGTTTTCTACTTCTATTTAATTGTTTTTTTTTTTTGCAAATTCTCAAAAAACCCACCTGGTTTTAAACGTAGCAGAGCTTGAAATAAAGATACTTCATCAAGAACTGATAAACATACTTCAATTTAATTATCTCAAAACCTACTTAGATTAACGAAAACATTGAGGTACAAAAAGATTCGAACACGAGAGCTCTGCGTAGCAACCAATTCTATATCTATTAGAGCCACAGAGGTCACTTAAAACTAAAGTAGCGTGAAGTAAAGTAACGACGGCATTTCTTAACTGCACATATTTCCCTTCTATGGTACAACGTACAATGATAGTACAGTTCGTATGCTGGAGATGATAACATTTGTTTTAATATGACTTCGCAATTAAGGTTACAGTGGAATTTGTAACATTATGTAGATCCTTTCTCATCTCACATTACAGAATAGCTAATTTATTAATCATCTTTATAGTAAGTAATGATATTATATTTTATTCAGTAATGTCCGATGTCTACGTTGACACTTTTAGAAAATTAAATATGTCATAGCAAAGGTCATCCGTGTTGATGGAGTAAGAAAACTGGTCACCACACCTTTTTATCCTATATGTATATTTAAAGCACTAAGGAAAAGTTGGCAAATGATATCTAGGTTTAAGATAATAAAAGAAAAAAAATCTTGACATGAAATTCAATAGCAATCCAGTAACAGACCAAAATCCACCTTTAACACTGAAAAAGGCCCGATCCCTACGGGTATCGATATTAATAGGTATGGGAAGTATTACAAAATCTAACTTGTAACAAGTTTGTTCACAGGTCACTTGCTTGTACAGGATCTTGTTGACGAATAAACTATCAAACGGCAAACTCAATTGAGAGTGTGCAGTAAAGTGGAAGAATACTTGACATGACAGTAAATCTCAAAGGATTACTAGTAACTGGTGACTTCAGTCCTACTCGTAACGACTTCTAGGCCCTGCTGCCTCTGATTTCAATTGCTTGCATACTATGGTTGTAGTATAAGAATAAAAGATCTCATTGGGGCGAAGTGAATCTTTATAGGGTCCCGAAAAGGTTACGGTGTAAGATAAAGGTAGGTACTTGATACAATAAGGGCCATATCTCACCGAGATGCCATGGCGACGTGGCCAGCGACGTTCCCATGGCTACGTCTGGTGTCCCTGCGTCGCCAGACTGAGTCGCCCAATCGCGTCGCCAATACATTCAGTTCTGTCTCGACACAGTTAGGAATGGACGTGGAAACTACTGGACTGTATTATTATTGGCGACTGAGTGAGTGACGGAGCATACAAACACGTGCAAACAACTGGCGGCGTCGCCAGGTAGCCAACGTCACCAGTCGCCGCATGCGGAGCGGTCGACTCTGGCTACTCTGGCTTCTTGGCAACGCCGCTAGTTGGTCGCCAAGTGAATTAGCCGTCTAAGGGCCATACCTCACCGAGATGCCATGGCGACGTGGCCAGAGACGTTCCCATGGCTACGTCTGGTGTCCCTGCGTCGCCAGACTGAGTCGCCCAATCGCGTCGCCAATACATTCAGTTCTGTCTCGACACAGTCAGGAATGGACGTGGAAATTACTGCACTGTATTATTATTGGCGACTGAGTGAGTGACGGAGCATACAAACACGTGCAAACAACTGGCGGCGTCGCCAGGTAGCCAACGTCACCAGTCGCCGCATGCGGGGCGGTCGACTCTGGCTACTCTGGCTACTTAGCAACGCCGCCAGTTGGTCGCCAAGTGAATTAGCCGTCATACATCTCAGTATGAACTAGTTGGCAACGTCGCTGGCCACGTCGCCATGGCATCTCGGTGAGGTATGGCCCTAAGATAGGTCATCCATTACTTATCAAAATAAATATTTGAATCTGGAATAAGCGGTAATTAAATACACGACATTAAAGATTATTTAAACCCGTCCTAGTGAATGAATAAACAACATGCTATATAGTGAATGAAATATTAAGAAAAATCTATCTACCTCTGTGGCGTAGTGGTTATTTAACATGATTGCTACGCAGAGGTCTCGGGTTCCATTCCCGCTCAATGCAAATCTTTGTGTGCATGAACATGATTGCTTGCAAAAAAAAGTATTTAAGTATATATTTTATCCGTTGTCTAGTACCCATAGTACAAGCTCTGCTTAGTTTGGGACTAGATGGCGTTGTGTAAAAGTGTGAGGAATATTTATTTATTTATTTATTTTCTCATAATCAACTAAAAACAAAAACTGTAAATAAAAAATGTTAGTTAGCGACCACATCTCTGTTCTGCAAGTCATTGAATCTAGTTTTATAGGTCAAATTCAAGGGGGTCAGACTTCTTAACTACTAAATGAATTAAGTTTGATTTAAAAGCGTATTGTTCAAACGCTGAAGAAGTGAGATAAAGGCAATAAGTTAGTTTCTTTAATCTCAATTCAGTAAAACCTTTGTAGTTAGACAATTAAAAGAATTGACACAGAAAACGGAACGTTAATGTTCTAAGTAGTATTGAGATGGGACTCGTCCAATCATGGTGGGATATTTAGTCTACTTATACAAAGTAGTGTAGGATGCCCCCCAGCTAGGTAGACCGACGACCTCAAAAAGGTCTCTGGGTCGAACTGAACGCGGAAGGCTCAAGACCGTGTTCTGTAGCGCGTATTGGGAGAGGCCTATGTCCAACATTGGACTGCAATAGGCTTGTCGATTAATTGATTGATACAACATGCCCCGGATAGGATTGGCATAGAAATAATTGATTTCAACGCGAAAGTACTTTAAGTTTTGCTTATTTTATCACCTTTTATCTTAGTTCACTTTTACGACACACACAAGAGATGAAACATTCCACTCCGTCACCGCATAAAGAATAAAATTGCAAGATAATGTAAAGTAGTCGTTCTGTCGTCTCTGCCTACCCCGGACGGGATAAGGCGTGAGTTTATGTATGTATAATGTAAAGTACAACAATGCTTTTTAGTCATACTATAGGTTCTGTCTTAAGCCAATCTTTTCTGGACATGATAAAACTTTTACTTTCTCAAGCTCTACAACGCTATTGATTAACTCGTAAAATATTCTCAAACCATAACTGTAGTCGCATTTTCAGAAGTATTATATACGTAGGTAAAATTTATTGAAAAAGATAAATATGTCATCGATTCTGTAATCGGCTTTTATGCAATCGGCTATCATGTAGCCAACATGACACAATCCAAGAATTATTTAAAACAACTGCGATTCAATTTTAAACATTGTAACAAATCTTTTTAAACAACACAACTCACTTAAATAAGTTTTACAAATAAATACGTTATAAAATATGCAGGATATGCGTATGATGACGGATTAAGAACATGAAGTGTCATCTCACTAACGTAAAAGACGACAAAGAGACGTCTAACTATGTATGTTTCTGACATGAACATGGCTGTTTGATTTGAATAGGTAGGTATTCCTATATATTTACAAAGAAGGATACTTATAAGTATATTATTTTAGTTATCTTTTAGTACAAGTTTTTCACATTTGGGAGTAGATGCCATTGAGAGGATGTGAATGTGAATATACATTATTAATTATGTATATATACCAGTGGATTTTTTGGATATCTTTTATTGCAGCATAATGTATCGTGTTTATGTTATACTTTTCATCATAGCAGCCCATTAATGTCCCACTGCAGGGACGCATCTCCTCGCGTGACGGAGGGATGCTTGGCCTACTAATACTACGCTTGCCAGACGGATTGGTTTAATTTCAAGTTTTCCTTCTTTCTATGTAAAGGTAATATACACAGATAGTCCTTTAGTCGGTGACATATTTTGTATTCTTACACACGGATACTTTTAGCTTGAGAGAATTACAAACATCCGGACAACCATATTCACAATATAACACAATACTAAACTGAACAAGTTTAAGTAAATTCAGTTAAATGTCAAACATAAATTAAAAGTTAAAATTGAAAGGTCAAATAGTTTTCGCGGTAAATATTACGAAACACGTCTGACCACACAGCATGAGAATAATAAATATTTACGAGAATGTTGTTTCCCAAAAGTTGGTACACAAAGGAAAACGTTGGACGGTATTCATTTCACATTGTACTGCGTTTTTCCATTAACTTTAATCTAAATAATAATTTAAACGGAATTCTTTATAGTGCTGTTGTGTGCATTCTTTAGTAAAAAGAGAAAATTTTTGATAAACCACTATCCTTAGTTTTATTTTGAGCTTTGACCCTTTACTTTTATTAAAAAAGCTAGTGAATTATGAATCAGTACTTATTTGACTAACGTGGCTGACTCGTAACAATTTACTACGTGAATAAATTCCATACGAATATGTAAAAATCTCCTTATTCCTACATGAATTTGCGCAGGAAGTCAACGTTAAATTCGAATAAGGAAAATCAAAAAGTACGTTTTAGACCATTTAATTTTGTTGCATCGAGCTTTGATTTCGAAGTCCAACCTGTATCTCGTTTAATTTCATTTCTATTTGAGAGCGAACACAATAAGATATCTTGTTACGAACAACGTTTTATTGAAATAATAGAATTTGTAAGAACTTTATAAGGAAAACCACAATCATTATTATTCTCTGCAAAAGTTTTAATGTGAAATATCAAAATAGATGTTCAAACCAGGGCTCTGAATACCGTTAAAAATGAGGTATCGATACCTTCATCAAACTATGGTAACGTTACTTGTAGAGGTATCGTTAAGCCAGGTATCGTTAATTGGGTGGATTTTTACCGGTAAGTTGACTTATCGCTATCGATGATTTACCGGTAAAAAGTAACAATACTGTAAGTCAAAGTTTGCTAACGTTACCATAGAAACACCGTTAATTGTCATTATAACTCTTTCCACTATAATAATCTATACATAATATTAATATGTATAATAAAACTGTAGAAAAGTCGTTATTGTACATTAAAAAAAAATAGCCAAGGTATTACAAGACAACCAATAGAACCCATTTCCAGCAGTTTTGAAATTTTTGTCTGTTTGTCTGTAACTGTACCTATATCTGTGTTCTAAAATTTGTTCGGGCATCACGTAAAAAGTACGAAAGCAATGTAGATGATTATTATACACAACTAGCGATCCGTCCCGGCTTCGCACGGGCATTATTTTCCAGCTTATCTGTTCATTTTCTTTGCTATAAACGTCACGGAGCCCGAGACCTTTCCAACAAATGCAAAATCGTGGAAATCGGTTTGTGCGTTCAGGAGTTATAGCGTCAGGAAGGAAAACCCGACTTATTTTTATATAGTAGACGATTGAAAGTAACTTGAAGTTATATTTAGTTTTTGTTTCATTGCAATCGGTTCCGTCTATTAAAAGATATTTCAATTTAATTAATTAATATTAAACAGAGCCATCTTTCGAACTTAGACTGGACTGCATCAATAGTTGAACTATGTACAATCACGAAAGTTTCCGCTTGACCATAAGTATACATAGACATAACATCTATGTAAACTATGGAATGCAATAAAGATATGAAATTATGAATTATTACACGAAAAAAAGTCGTGATTATCATTTCCACGTATACCTAAATAATATCAATCTCATACCGAATATATTCTGCATAATTCCAAAAGTCCGTTAAACAAAAACCAAGTCGTGAGTGTAGAAACAAAAATAAATAGCGCGTTGTCAATAGCCGGAGAGTGAATCGGAACTAATTAATACTTAAGAAACAGGAATATTTTTAGGGGCGTGTCTTAGCGGGGCTAGAAATTAATGCAACATCTATGTGTGCGTGTCACACTGTCGGTGGCTGTTTAAGGCAATTTGTTTAGAAACTGATCGAGCAGTACTTTCTTCGATAGTACTTAGTCATAAAAATAAATTGAATTTAAATAACATTCCTTTTCTCACAATCTTATTATAACTGCAATTTTAACACACTTTTATAATTATTTAATACATACTGCATATATAGGTATATAATTGTAGTGATTTAATGAACTAATAATAATTAACTTTTAACTCTTAATTTAGATTTATCCCTAAAGCTGCCTCATTGATAATTGTATAATTATGTATTATGTTATTTAAGAGACTCCCTGATCTCACAGATAAACAGCCTCAGCTGTTTTGTGAGACTGATGTATAATTTGATGTAAACTTATTAGTTAATAATAAACAAAACAAAACAATATAAACAAAACAAAAAAAAACAAATAGTGAAAAATCAAATCATTAAATAAAAATACTATTTAATTTACAATTAAAATACCCGTGAACAGTGACGGTGAATTTAAGTTACTTGGCTTAATAAAATATAAATAGTCACTTACCAACCATCGAGATTTATAGACAATTATGTTTACTCGTTGGTATAGATAGGTACATAGTTTCAACACAATTCAATAAGATTCGATAGCCAAGGGTATAGAACAATCGACTTTGATGAAGTAGACGTGCGTTCAAAACCGGGTTGTGCCAAGAATTCTTTTTGGTTTTTTATTTTTAATTTATTGTATTTTATCTCAAAGAAAACAGTTACAATATCCTTTGAAATGGCGAGCGAAAAAAAAATGGTTATATTTAAAATGCATTCTATCTGGCAGCCACTCACAGCCCGTTGCGGTCACAGATTTAAAAGCGTAAAATTTCACCGAGGTCATTGCATAGACGGGTGACCACTCAGTGGTATTTTATTAACCTATTGATTTATGCGTGATCATACAAAAAAAAAACATACGTGTCGAATTGATAACATCCTCCGTTTTTTTTCATCGGTTAAAAAAATAAATGTATGATTAGTGATTATTATGAATTGCAATTAATATTCATTTTAATTTTTTTATGAAGAATGATCATTATGACTTCAAATTGTATGAGAAACATTTTCGGAGATCCGATGATATGAGTTGAAATGTTATGTAAGAAGAAGCGCTCCCTGTTGTGCGATATTGAACTTAATAGTTTTATGACATGCAACTAAAATGAGCTCTAGAGGTGATAAAGTCATTTAATAAATTAATTAATTAAATTGATTAATTTAATTGTCGACTATACATTTTTTTCGTAAACGAAGTCGCGGGTTACAGCTCGTATTGAATAAATAGTAGAAAACAAAATAAGAAAAAATAAAAAAAAACACAAAAAGTAATTTGTTCCTCAGGATCGAACCATAGCTGTTTTCTTTTCAGCCAAGCTCTATACAAGCAAAGCTATCATGTTGACAACAATTTTGATCAAATTGTCAATCTAGTATTGCGCTTTGAAATTGGCTTGACTTTTGTCTACTGTCATAATCACTCACTACAACTACACTGAAACTCGACCGACCGCAGATGAACGACGCAGCGGGCGACGTTGCCGTTCAGTCATGCGCGGCTCCCGTACACTGCACGAGTTGGCAACATCGCTCGTAGGTACCGGTAAGTGTCGATACTCTTACCGATACATTGTTATCGGTAAAAATTTAATTCGATACCAAAGTAAAACTACCCGTAGTATCGTTACTAGGTTAACATTATGAAAGTAACGTTACTTAACGATACTTATACTGGGAATTTGGTACCGTTAACAAGCCCTGGTTCAAACATTATTTCAATAATTTATTTTCATTTCTTAGTTCAATTTATAGAATGATATTTAAATTAATGAGAGGAAATGAATACTCTTTACTATTTTCTTTTAATCTTTATTTTTTATAGAGGTTTTAATCATTTAAGATTATGTCACCCTCGAAGAGCTGCTCTTTACTATTTATATGACTTATTATACACAAGAATCTCATAGCGATGAAGAGTGAATAGAAAATCGTTACTTAAGCCTCCACGTTCAAGAAATGTAGGCTCATGACAATTATTTTCGTTATCACAAAGAAAGTCGTTCACAGCTATCGACCAAGATAATTTAAATGTCAATCTCTTGAACCACAAAAATTCGTCTCGTCAAGCACATCTACCAGTTACAAGTTGCCTATGAATGCTTCTATAAACCTTAAAGTTGGAGTTTCATAGAGTTCTTAACAAGTTTATTATTAACTTTTTTAACATAATACTTGTTTGAAAACGTTATTACAGTGCGCTGAGTAACTTTTTCATTACACAATCGCAAACTTTTTACAAAACGTATTAGTTTTCTTATATTGAATGAGCGATGGCTTTTTTAAATTAACTGCATAGATGACGCAGTGGTTTTCAACCTTTATTTTTATAAATTTCAAAATCAGAGGGTTTTTTTTAATTATTGTATACACTATTTATTTACGTTTCTGACTCGTATGCTATTTTGTTAAGATTACAAACCAATTTATAATTCCAATTTCGATGAATTTTCTATGGGACCAAATTAAAAGTATTCCGTTTGTTAACTAATCTATCTAACAAAAATAACTGTCTTTAATCAAAATAATCCTAAATTATTATTAAATGAATTAATAATTATTAACTTTATATTTAAAACTTTATTTAAGTCAATATGGTTTAAACGGTAAAGGTAGTTCAATAAAATCTCATAAAACTCCCTCAGTTTTAAGAAATTATAACCACATCTAGCCCTTTTTTGATAAATGAACTAACCAACACAATAGAATTTTTCAATTCAAAGCACTGGGTCTTAAAATTAACTCCTAATAGTAGAACGAATTGTTCAGCTTTATAAACCCTTTTACTTTGCTTTAACACGCCGGCGATCGCGATTTCGAGTCCCCTGTCAAACATGGTGCAAATGAACACGGGTGTTTGATTTCTGTTCGAGTGTTTTCGTTTAATATTTTTGTAGCAACATCGACTCTTTCGAACATTAAATTAATAAGCAAAGTCGACATCGTGTATCAAGACAAGCTTTTACGCATGGAATAAACAATTAAGTATATTGTCTATGATTCAAAAACGCAACCTCGTACTCGGCCCCACCACTGCATTGGTATAAAGACAGTTGAATAAGTATGTGTTTAGAAAAATGGGTAAAAGTAGCCTATTACCAATTGTACAAGCTCGCAAAGTACAAGCGCCCATACCCATTGGCATAAGCCAACTCGTAACACCCTCTTGCCGAGTACGAGTATGTGGATCTGTGAGTTATATTATTATAATTATTTCTTACATCGTGCCTCTTTGTCACTGAAGAAAAATATTCCCTGTGGGACGTTAATATACTGTTGTGATGGAACGTACTGTTTGCCAAATGTAAGTAAACACTCTTTAAAACTTTAGCCAAAACTGGGTTACCCAGACAGACAATATTTTTGACTAAATGCTATTTGCAATTCTCGTTGACAAAGGACCCTCGACGTATAATATCCGGGTCCAACGTCGCAAACCATGTTAATGGAGTTCAAACTAGAATGTTGACTCTCGCACCTGTCCGAAATATTCCCCAGTGCCCTACGTGACCTGAAATGAACCAAACAAATTAACACAGATTTAACAGAGAAAAGTTAATGAGATTTATTTTGTAAAGAAACCTCTTTTGTCCTTCACTATGGGTTTTTACGATGTTTGCTTTTGTGCAAGGATAAAGACGCCGTTTTTCTTAATTATTCATTACTAAAATGTCTAGAGCTACGAGTAGATGTAACGCTTCGATGAATGACTACTTTAAGCCGAACCTATTTTCGACTTGTCGCTATCGCAATTCCTTTTGGCAGTAAGTTCACGTTGCACGGTTAGTTTATCATGGATTGATATTTAGATCTTTGCTAATCCTTTACAAAAATCATGTGTATATTAGAATGGACCAATAGATCGTCGATGTAAAATGCTTTATTTAAGATAACTTTAAAATTAATAGTTCGAAAATTAAATGACACCACATCGAAAGCACAAACTGCCAAATAAGCAATAATTAATATTCAGTAACATGTTATGCGGTAACAAAAATACAAGAAAACATTGTCAAATTAAGAACTACTTACTTACTTCTAAGGCATTTAATGATAAAATCACCGAGTTAAAACTACACAAACAATTTTTAAGCTACGAGTACGACAATGTAACATTTAAAATAAGTTCTGTAAATTGTGTTTCAACGAAACAACACCACGTTAGATATGTTTTAAATATCTATGTTTTGAAAACGAACATCATATTGATTAATGATACAAAACAGAAATATTTACAGTAGTCAAAATACATACAAAGTGCAATCGAGCAACGTATAGAAACTGAAATGACACTAGTGGAATGGTCGAAACCACTGCGAGTAATGTAATACATTTGGTTTACCTATTATCCGTCCAGTCTGTTTCATTCATAAATTTACTAAAAAAATAAACGTGACATGACCCCGATTCTTTAATCGGCACATACATATTATGTACACTCAAGGAATTTAATTGTTTAGCAATTTGCTTAATTTTGAAATCGGTCAGGTTACTATTTACCGACTACAGACGACGGATGACGAACCCCGACGTCTTGGGAGTCGTAAAATTAATTAGACAAGGTATATATACCTAGCCTTGTCTATCTATGACAGACAGGTATTTTGTGTTAAAATAAAATTCTTCAATTTTATATTGTTGACAGACCAAAGTTAAGTCAAACTAAACTAGACCTTATCTACCATCTCCATCAAACAGTATCCTTAGTCCGAGTTTGTTTCACTATTAACAATAAAGTATATCGAGTAGCATTCGCTGTTCTGATTGGTTCAATGCATTGTATTGATAATACTGTCAAAATTTTATTTTTTACTCTTTGGACAGAATGGTGGAAGTTTGTAAACAAAGAAGTTTGAAGTGCGATTCATACTTATTGGTTATATTTTATATTATGTCAATTTTGAGGTGTAATATCTTTCAAATTCGCTAGGATTATTTTGGTATATAATACGACTAAATTACGTAGGTTGTGTACCTGCTAAACAATTAAATTCCTTGACCGTACATTAAACAACTTAAAACAAATTAAATTATTTAAAAAGATAAAAAATGTGCTTCGTTGGCAAAGCTGTTATTTATGGGGCTGACGTGCGCGAGATGGCAGATTAGAATCCCACGCAAAAAAATTCAATCCCCAAATTAATGTTTTGAGGCTATATACTTATCGTCGGTGAATTTCACTTTAGTAGGTATAATATTTTTTTAATTTTTATTAATAAACTAAAAACAAAATGTGCGCTGTACGTAGTCTTAGGTATGAAAATTAAAATAAACAAATCGTATTGACTTCTCAGACTATTTGTTTTACATTACCAGCCATAACGACAGGTACTATCGATTTCACTAATGACGTTACAGAATAAAATATTTGTTTGTACTAAAGCGAGCAAGTTGACAGTAAACGGTCATTACTTATTACGTCTGTGTGAACTATACTTTTTTGTCTTTTTACTTCTGGGTGCGCTCAGTGGTATTTCATCTGACCATCTCCGTGTTTCGGAGGGCACGTATAAAGCCGGTTCCAACTGTCGTTGTAGTAATATACTCACTATGGCTAGTCAGAGGACTTTGGGCGACCTGAACAATTCTTGACCAAATTGGTCACTAACCAAGCGATAAAGAAGAATGGGGCCTTCAAGTATACACTTTAACCTCTTGGAAACATCTTCCCTACAGTTCCGGCCTTGTATACTATACTTTATTACAAGAGATATTAAATACAAGGACTCGCAAACATCGTTATTCGGGCAAGGTTGGTAAACAAATAAACAATAAATATGTATTTATAGTTGTTATTAAAATGAATGAGTATTAACATGAAAACTTATCGAGTTAACTTGGTTTTATACGATTGTCATGGTATGTAAACAGAGGTGAAGTTATGTTAAGCTTGAATTTTGATCAAGTCAAACATGGCTGATTTAATAATGATTGATTTAGTCTGAGTGTATATAAAAATTTTATTTATTGTAGTCTATTCGGTTGCCCAGTAGTAATAGCTCAGATTAATGAATGGGACTAGATAATAAATAATACGAATTTCTTATAAATACTTGCTGTGGTATCTAGTCCAAAACTAAACTGATTTGTACTAACTGTACCTAACTTTAATGCTTTTCATAACAGCTCATTAATGTCCCACTGCAGGGACGGGCCTCCTCCCGTGACAGAAGGATACTGGCCTACTAATATCACGCTGGCCAGGCAGATTGGTGTAGGGTTTAAGTTCAAGTTTTCCTTCTTTTTATTTTGTAAAGATAATATTCACGGATAGTCCTTTAGTCGGTTTTTACGACACCCATGGGTTGAGATGGGGTGGTGACATGTTGTATTCTTACTCCGTCACCACACGGACACGGCCAAAATTAATACGAATTTCTTATATATACTTGCTGTGGTATCTAGTCCAAAACTAAACGATTTGTACTATAATACCTATCTGTAATGCTTTTAGGTATATGAAAAACAAAAGTGATAGTTTAGCGCACTTAGGTATTTCTTTCTTTGGAAATTCATAAAACTCTAACCTGGGTCTATAGACTCAACCCCTTAGTATAAGTTCTTTACCACACGGTCTTCGTTTAAAATCAAGATACCCTAAAGATATGACCTAATACTGACCTGTATTAATTACAACTGGAACACAAAAAAATACACAAATCGCGCTGACCCACTTGAGCATTGACCGAGAAACTGTTCACCTTTGATTAACGGTGATGCATTTACAAGTACCTACATACTGATGTAAATTCCTGTAGATGTATATGCAAATTACATGTTCTTCGTGTGGTGACGGAGTAAGAATAGAGAATGTAATCACCCCATCTCATCCGGGACTAGGGACTTTCCGTGAATATTATCTTTACGTAATAAAAAGAAGGAAAACTTGAAATTAAACCCTATCCCAATCCGATTGGCCAGCGTGGTATTAGTAGGCCAAGTATCCCTCCGTCACGGGAGGAGGCCCGTCCCTGCAGTAGGACATTAGTGGGCTGTTATGATGATGATGACATGTTAAAAAATCGTATATTTACTTTATTTAATAGGTAACACTTTAATGTGTGGTAATCACAGATATCTGAATAAAGGAGATGTGCCCTGAATGTCATTTTGTATGGAAACCTAATGTCGCCAGTTTTATTAACACACACAGCTATAGAATATACGAATAGACTACTGTTCTCAGTTACATCTAGATTATCAATGAACACAATACTCTGTCTCGTTTTTCCTTGAAATATCTCCCTTACACGGTGTCACAGCGAACCAATCAGCGCTACTATATTTAAACAAATAAAACAAACTTCAAAAAGTTTAGACAGAAGAACTACTACAATTTAAAACTACTACATTCGAAAAAAATTACATTTATGCTAGGCGTAATTATTTATCGATAAGGTCAATTATCGATAAATAATTAATAAAATTTATCGATAGACAAGACTAATATTTTATTAAAAATTAAATACTTATCATATAAATAATAATTCCATCCATCCATATCAGCCTATGGACGTCCACTGCTGGACATAGGCCTCCTCCAAAAGTTTCCACTCGGCGCGGTCTTGTGCCTCCCTCATCCATCGGCTTCCCGCCGTCCTAACCAGGTCGTCGGTCCACCGTGTGAGGGGTCTCCCCACCCTGCGCCTTCCGGTGCGTGGTCGCCATTCGAAAACTTTTCTGCCCCATCGGCTATCTGTTCTCCGCGCTATGTGCCCTGCCCACCGCCACTTTAACCGGGCAATCCTGAGCGCTATGTCGGTCACTTTAGTTCTCCTGCGGATCTCTTCGTTTCTGATACGATCACGCAGGGAAACTCTCAACATAGCTCTCTCCATTGCCCTCTGAGTGACGGTAAGCCTTCTGAGAAGGCCCATAGTCAGTGACCACGTTTCAGCTCCATATGTCATCACTGGCAACACACATTGATCGAAGACCTTTGTCTTCAGACACTGCGGTAATGTGGACGAGAAGATACGTTTTAGCTTCCCGAACGCTGCCCATCCGAGTTGGATTCGACAAGTGACCTCCTTCTCGAAGTTGGACCTACCCAGCTGGACTGACTGTCCCAGGTAGATATACTCGTCGACAACTTCGAGTGTAGAGCCTCCAACCGTGATTGGAGTGGGTGCAACATGGACATCTGCCATGATCTTGGTCTTGTCCATGTTCATTTTAAGACCCACTTGTTGAGAGACTCTACTGAGGTCATCGAGCACTGTGTTGAGGTCCTCCATGGTCTCAGCCATGACCACGATATCGTCAGCAAATCGAAGGTGCGTGATATACTCGCCATTTATGTTGATGCCGAATCCGTCCCAGTCTAAAAGCCTAAAAGCATCTTCCAGTGCAGCGGTAAACAATTTCGGGGATATGACATCACCCTGTCTTACTCCTCGCTGCAACTGGATAGGGCCTGATAATCCACCCTGGAGACGAACCGACATGGTGGCGTTTTCGTATAAGCACCGCAACACTTCGATATACCGTTGGTCAACTTGGCACACATGTATAATATAATAATATATAATTGTACAATACTTTTGTAAAATAATATTGTGTGTAAGAGCGTACATGTCGTGAAACAAATTAATCCGAGAACTGATGTCGTAATATCGCAGATTGAAGGAACTCAAGCGTCATACTTCTTTTTCGTCCTTATTGTCGCAGCAGTTTGTAACATTTTGACTGTTGTCATACAAAATTAACGCTCTGTGAGGGAGAGCTAGCGATAATTTATAATTTAGCGTGTACAGTTCATTTATTCAAGCATGAGCATGCGCATGCCAAAATGCACGAACAATATTGCGCCTAGATAAAATTAAAACAATAGCATGAATATAGGGATTGATAGATGAACATTTAGACTGATTTAAAGCAAATCTGATAAAACCAGTTAGAACCATGTGTGTGCTAATAAATGGATGAGTGTTTAAAAAACCTTTCAAAACCTCTGTAATCAACATTTTAAACCTTTATGTTCTAGAGTACTTACTCCACCTTTGTTTAGGATATTATTTCAACATTGTAATACTTATATTGAAATTACATAATTTAACATTAAAACATTATTTTTTTTACCAAACTTTATAAATCTTTTACAATTTAAAATTCCTACAATACACGACTTTTCATCGAAAACGATAGATAGTCGTAGTCATGAACGGGTCGTCACTATCGTTTGGTTGTTAAAGCGATCACGGTTAGCAACCACTTGTCATACGTAATATCGTTGAGCGCCTAGTTCATTGCTTCATATATTCATTGAATGACTAGTTTAGACAACATTAGAGAATCAATGTATATGTTACAA